>CM068707.1:28079749-30804486 GCA_035079005.1 Fraxinus americana
TTTTCATTTCTTATTTTTTTTCCCAAAAATCTACTTGTTTACATTTTACACAAACTATAAATACAATTTCACTTATTAATAATATAATTCAAAACATTGGAAAATATTCCATTCCATACATACGTGGGGTTGAGGGGGTGCTTAATAGAGTAGAATTGGAAAAAAAAAAGGGTAGACATGCGTGCAGTGCCCACAGGGATCGATATGTATTTATAGTTTGTGTAAAATATAAATAAATAGAATTTTTGGCAAAAAAAAAAAAAGAAATGAAAAAAAAGGCGCGAGGTGCAGAGACCACCATAAATTTTAATTTTATGTATATATGAAATGAATCAAGAAACTTTTAAAAAAACTTGGGAAAAAAATGTAAAATGTGTCTCCAAATTCTATGGAAACAAGAACCATGAACTCCGCATTATGCGGAGTTGGAGTCTTCCAACTGAGCCAATTTTTTCTCCCTTTGAAATGGTGGCTGCCTTCTTCCTGTGGCTCATAATTTTTTTTTACTCCGCATTATGCATACTTAGTGCTCCGCATAATGCGTAGTTGCTCCGTATTATGTGGAACATGTACTCCGCAGAAATGCAGAGCAGCTCAGCATGATGCGGAGCACCAACTCCGCATTATGCGGAGTATTTCTAACATACGCGATAGGCAACTACGAAAACTGAAAATCTAGCCCGTTTTCTCCTTCCTTTTAAATGGTGGCTACGCGTATTAACTCCCAGATGCTCCGCACAAATGCGGAGCATTGCTCTGCATTATACGGAGCAATGCTCCGCATTTGTGTGCAGAGCAATGCTCCGCATTTGTGCGGAGCCTGCTCCAGCCAATGAGTGAATTTAATTTCTTTTTCGACTTTGTTTAATTTAATCAATATATAAAAATAAAAATTAACAACTTTTTTCAATTAATTGTCTACATTTCTTACTCTAAATGTATTTATTTTAAATGTATACAATAGGAAAAGTTTAATCAACCTCAACTTCCACTATTAATCCGCATTATGCGGAGCAATGCTCCGCATTTGTGAGGAGCCGTTCCAGCCAATGAGTGAATTTAATTTCTTTTTCGACTTTATTTAATTTAATTAGTATATAAAAATAAAAATTAACAACTTTTTTTAATTAATTGTCTACATTTTCTTACTCCAAATGTATTTATTTTAAATGTATACAACGGGAAAAATTTAATCAACCTCAACTTCCACCATTAATCCTAACCCAACAGAACTACAAATAGGAAATGAAAACATATTTGGGATTTACAGTGTTTTTTTTTTTGAAGAAAGACTTGCATTTGCATTTAAAATAATATATGCTTTCCAATTTATAGTCTTAAACATAGAGAAGCAACATGATGGAAAACACAAAATTGTATTTAAATACTTTCAGTGAGAAACAATATAAACGGTAAGAAATTCGCAGCTTTCTGTGCTATAAGACCTGTTCTTGAAAATTTCTTATTCCTATAAGCTCAAGAGGACGGTAATGGAGTAAAATTGTAGAAGTTGGAGAGGATGATGGCAAAATGGAATAACCAATACAAACGGATTTTAAAAATGCGATCCGACTATGAAAAAAGAGTATGGGAAATTGAAGTACTCCAAAGTCAATAAATCCTGCTGGAAGGCTAATTGGAATTTTTGTCTGCACATGCAACACTAATCTGTGAAGGAAAATCACGAATGAACAGTGAACCTCAAACCCTCTCTTTTAAGAGAGTAGGGAAATACATTTGAAAGTCAGACAGAAAGGAGGTTATTTATCTAGACTTCTTACTACGACTAGGTTCATCCTCATATAGATTCTTGATCTCCAACCTCCTCATTATCTAGATGTTTTTTCAGTGAATTTAATTCACTAATTTGCACATTATAGGAAAAATATTTATGAAAAATGAACAGAACTTAATTCAATAATCGTATTATCATGTACATCGAGAATTTCAAGCTTATATTCAATAAATTTGTACTCACTAATATGTAGGTATAACCAATGCATACACAATCAATGATTTTATGTTCTATCTTAAATTTTTTAGATTTAGGAACAACTACTTTATCCAAACATCCCCATAACTTGAAGTATTAATAGCTAGATTTATGATCCGTCCACAAGTTCTACGGTAACTTAAAACTTATTAACATAGTACACATCATCTCCTTCAATGTTTGATTTTTGTGTTCAACAATTCCATTAGATTGAGAAGAATAAGACACGATTGTTTGATAAATAATTTTATATTTTGAACATAATTGCTCAAAAGGAGAATTCACTGCCTCTATAACTTCTTTTGCTTTAATCTTTTTGCTAAGTTGATTCTCAACCTCTAATTTATAGTGTTCGAAAACTTCAATTGTTTCATCTTTGCTTTTGAGTAAATAAATATAGCAATATCGAGTACAATCATCGATAAAAAGTAATAAAATACTTTTTACCACCCAAATTTGAACAAACTTTAAATGACATATATTAGTGTGAATTGAATTTGGGGGTGGGTATTTTTTTCGACGGAATGAAAGGATAGTCGAGCCATTTTAGCTTCCACACATATTTTAGCATTTATAATTAGGATCTAAGTTTCGGTAATAAATCGAATTGACTTAGCCCCCGTTTGATCTACATTATTATCTCATTAAAATGAAAAATATGACCGTTTTCCATCACATCAACATTTAAATTCAAATTTTTTATCTCTTATGTGGGCCCCAATAACGACTATATTTTTCATTCTCATTCTACAATAATTTGGCTCAAACAGGGCCTTAATCTACACAAAGTATTAAAACTAATACCAAACATTTCATTCTTAATAAGTACAAATTTATTTGATACAAAGACTAACTTAAACACTTTCTTGCTTAACAGGGGACCGAATACCAAATTCTTACAAATCTTGGGTACATTAAGAACATCATTCAATTTGAGCTCCTTTCTACTTGTAATTTTTAGCAAAATATTTTCATGTCCTTCAACTTTGAAGGAGAATAGTTTTTTCATATAGTTTCGTTCATCACGATCCATAGCCTTGCAGGTAGAGAACATTTAATGGTATGTACAAATGTAGTGAGTAGCTCTACTATCTACCCACCATTCCTTAGTATTTCCTACTAAGTTGCACTATAAAACGACCACAAAAAAGATTCAAGTCTTGCACATTATTGGAAGTGTAATGTTTTATTATATTGGCATAAGCATTTCGTCCCTTAAGATTCTTTGACTTTTGACAATCCTTGAACCGATGTCATGTCTTTCCATAACTATATATATATATATATATATATATATATATATATATATATATATATATATATATATATATATATATATATAAGTTGTGATCATCTTCTTCAATTCTCAATCGAACAATAATATTTTTACGCTTTATTTCTTTGAGCTTATATTTGAGGTAATTTTTGAAGTCATTCCTTGACAGTGATAATTCTCCAGTAAGTGCAGCAACTTGGAATGATTAATTGAGAGACATTTATTCGGCATGTATATCACTAATGATCACATGGAGTTCTTAAACTTGGGACATAAAAGTCTTGCTATCTATCATTTTATAACAAAAAAATTGATCGACAATGAATTTCTTCGAGTCAGCATCTTCGATTTTATACTTGGTGTTCAAAGATTTTCACAGTTCTTTTACAGACTTCAAATTATATAACATTATATAGCCTCTGTTTGGCCCTCATTATTTTGCATTTTTGGGGGTTGAAAATTTTTAGAATAGTGATTGATGGGAGAATATGTGGTTGAATTTTTTTTGATTTGTGTGTAATATTATTTTATTTGATGAATGTGTGATTGAAATGAAGAGAGAAAAATTTAATGTAATACAATTAATTAAATGGGGCCAAACAAGGGCATAATGTGTTGTCTAGTTCATCGAGAACGTAGTTTCTCTACAAAATATTCAAATGCTTCCATGTATTAATCGCATCCAATTTCTTTACTCCACTTTCATCCTCTTTATATGAAAATGAGTTTCTTTAATAAATTTTGCCAAAAAAATTAAAAGCATGTTTTGTTTCCAAATACTTTAAACCTATCCTACTAATTTTGTTTTGAGTTCTTCTCCTGTTGAATTTGGGAGTGGATTATCTATTATTGTTATTTCTGATACAAAATCCAAAGATAAATGAGAATAAAGAGTAGAAATAAACCAGAAAATAAAAAATTCATCTTAAAATTGTTATTTCTGGAGTATCGATTATTCTTTTAAAAATCTGAAGATACTTATACTTTCAAATTATTTGAACAAGATTGAACAAGTATGAAACTGGAACAATGTTATCAACATGATAAAAATCGAAATGATATGATCAAAATATGAACAATCAAGAACAGAATTATAATTCGAATCTATCAACTTCATCACGTGTGTTTAAGAAGAATTTCTCCATTCTATGAAGCGTAAAGGCGACAATCGTCTTCTAGAATAGAACAATTTTGACGAGTGTGTTTTTACCCACGAGTTTTACACAATTTTAACTTAATTGTTGGCTAAATATTATGAGTATAGAACATTTTGATATATTTGCTAGTGTTGTTTTAAAAGTACGACGAGGTGGAGTAAAAAGAGTGTTAAAGTGAACAAACAAGGCAAAAGGCAAGGGAAACAAATCAGCAACATGGCGCTTAGGCACCATGTTTCGAGCGCCCAAGCGCTAAGAATGATTTTTTTCTACAGGAAGATAGCATCCAGGTGCTGGAAACCAAGCGCTCAGGCACTATAAGGAACCAGTAGAAACAGAGATGCAGTGCTGCGCCCAGGCGCTATACAGAAAGGCATCACAACGCCTAGGCGCAGCGTTAGCTGTTTAGGGTTATAATGTTTAGGCACGCGAAAAGCCTAAAAAGACTCCAATTTTTGGAAAACTGTGTAGGGAAGTATAAATAGAAGAAATGAGGCACTTTTATGGAGTTCCACACATTGAGAGAAATATAATACAACGAGAGATTGAAGAACGGAATTCAAAGGAGGAAAACATCAAGAACTTCACATTTTGAAGCATTGATTGGAAGAGGAAGAATATTTTGGTGCTAGATTTATTCTTTTTCTATATATATTTTCAAAATCCGGTGATGTATTCTATAACTTCTTATTTTTCTTCTTCATTTATTACAAGTAGCTAAATTTATATTATGACGAATAATGTAATCTACTTGAAATTCTTTATATCTTCTATTCAAGATTCTTGGTATTTTATCATACATGTGTTGATTTTGCTATGAGTTTAATGTGTTAAATTACTTGATTAGTAATTTGATGATTTTGTGAATCTTTTACAAATCGAGATGTGAGTTTGAGATTTAGATCATATAGTAAAATCCGGTATATTAGTATAACGTATAGAGATATCTATACTAAATATTGTGGTCATTACATGAATTTTTAGAACCAATATTTCGTTTAACTAAGGTAGATTCACATAAAGATATGTGATTGAATTAGTTATATAGGCTCAATGAGAACTCGAGAGGGGTAAATTGAATACCATAGAAGAATTCGATCGAACACTACATCAGGCTCTTAAATCTTGAATTAAGACTTAAATGTGATCAATAGGTAAAACTGTTCGGCCCTAATATCGATTTATTATTTGAATTTTCAATCAATCGTTGTCTACTTTTAATTACTCTAACTATTTAAATTAAAAATTCACAACAACATATGATTCTTTGTTTGATTTAATCAAATAAGAGTTAGAAAAATCTAATTAAGTTCTAAAGTATAGTTCTCGTGGGAACGATAATCTGGACTTAAAGGTCCACTATATTATTTGTTATGATATCATACACTTATGATAGGAAAAACGCAACAAGTTTTTGGCGCCGCTGACGGGGACTATTTACTTCTAGTCTTAATTTAATTTATTTTTAATTGTTATTTGGTTTGTTTATTTTTTTATTAATAGATAAAAGGTGTTCGTTGTATACTCTGTACCCAATGTGACGTTCTTGAATCATTTGATTCGGAGATAGAATGTACTTTCAGACTAGGACGCGAAGAACACAAACAAAAACAATAACATCAAATGGTTGACGATCAAAATATCCCTATTTCTATACAACCAATTGGACAAGTTACCGAGAGAGTAGCGGCACCACGGGATCAGCAACATGAGCGAGTGGAAGTAAATGAAGGGGACTTCCCAGTTTCAATGTTCTTACAGCCCATAGCGGCACCTGAGCCCTCCAGTATAGTATATCCAGATTTTAGGGTAAAAACTTCCAGATAAGGGCAGATTCAATCAACTTGACCAGCAACACTATCCAATTTTATGGTCTTACTCATGAAAATCCGAACACTCATATCTCCAGATTTCTTAGAAATTGTTAGAATTTTCATGCTCCAGGAGTCAATGAAGATGTTATCAAGTTGCGGTTATTTCCCTTTACATTGCGAGATGCTGTATTGGAATGGTTAGATGCTGAACCTCATGGAAGTATTACTACATGGGAGGAACTAACTAGAAAATTCTACAACAAATTTTTTCCATCGGCAAAAGTAGCAAAAATTAGATTGAAAATTCAAACTTTCCAACAGAAAAATGGCGAAAGCTATCATGAAGCATGTAATAGATTCAAGGAGTTAATGAGAAAGTGTCCAAATCATGATATCACCATAGGTAATCAAGCGCAATACTTGTACACCGGACTTTCACGACTGTCAATATTTCTTCCAAGATTTTCTATGTAGGACAAATTGTCACAAATCCAATCAGATTCTTCAACATTTCAAGTTTAAAGGGGGTAACTTTGGATTCAAATATTTTATTCACATCTTCATGATTTCGACAAATAAATATATCATAATAATTATCTTGTAGAATCGGAGATGGATATGCTTGGTCCTGTTAATTTCGAAGTCCGGGTTCCACTTAAAATTGAGATCAAAGTAGCTCGCTTAAAACCGTTTTCCAATAATTATAAGGAAGGTCCGCACTAAATGGACCATATTAGTAATGGACTGAGTTTGTTGAATGAAAGTTGTAAGAATACACATTACGTGCTTCAATGTTTTCTTACACTTCACATTTTGCCCTAAGTTCCTCCAGCATCTGTTATCCCTCTCCATTCTTTCAATCTCTCTTTTGCGAAATAAGCCTGACATATGCATAACAAGGCATCTTTAGATATACATGATACATAGTGATTGTGAAGAGCTGGAATGTTTAAGCTAGCAGGGCGGCCTTGAGAATTTGAGGTCATAGACAACTAATTTTTATGAAGCCCTTAAACACAATTTTTTTTACAAGTGTAGAAATACTTAAAAAAATTAAATAAATGACATATTTATATTTTAAATGACGACTTTATACAATCCAAAAGATCGAGTAGTAAAATAAATCATCTCTAACAACTCGAGATTTGAGTAGCATAATATTTAGCAAAATTATTCTGTTGGTGGAGAAAACATTATCGGAGTGTAAATAATAATCACTGTGAATCATTAATTGGGAAAACTCGACAAATGTGCAAATTTTCCCCTATTTGAGTCCAATTATTTAAAAACTCATTTTTCTCAAACTCATTTTCAATCACACATTCTCCCAATAAAATAATTTTACACAAATTTAAAAAAATTTCCCACCTTTTGACCACACATTCTTCAAAAATCATTATTACAAAATTTGTTTATCCAAAAAAAATTGTGCTCAAACAAACCCTTAGCAAATTCTAGAAAGTTTAATGACTAAAGTGAAAATCATTAGAAAGCTTTAAGAACCATAATTTATAGTCCTAAGAATATTGTAAGAATATCTAGTAAGGATAAGAGTGATTTTCAGAACTTAAACCCGAGATGGGCCCTAAATGCATAAAGTACAAAATTTTGGGACTAGATTGTACATATTGAGAAAAATATATTTTTTAGACGAGAAGGTGACGAGTTAAGATTATTTAGCGATTAGATAGATCTCCAGATTCTAAGGATTTTGATCTGGAAACCTTTTGATAATTTTGAGATCTTGAGAGACTAAATTGAAAATAAATTTCGAGGTCAATAATGTATTTGAGCCAAATGTGTATATTGTACGGATGTCTAGTAAAAATAAGAGTGATTTTCGGAGCTTACACCTGAGATGGAGCCATAAATGCATAAAGTGCAAAATTTTTAGACTAGATTGTACATATTGAGAAAAATATATATTTTTTTTAATGATACGTGACTAGTTAAGATTATTTAGTGATTAGAGAAATCATTAGATTCTAAGGATTTTGATTTGGGAACCTTTTGATAATTTTGAGATTTTGAGGGACTAAATTGAAAATAAATTTCGACATCAATAATGTATTTGAGTCAAATGTTTTGGATAAACTGGAAGTAAGTTAGAATCGATCAAAGAAAATTACAGTTAAATGAGTTTTTTAAAAAACTAATCCATTTTATTTAGTAATTAATAATTTAATTGGGCCTGCCTACTATGTAATTTTTGATCTTTTTGATGCCCCTTTTACGTTTTGAGACCCTAGGTCATTGTTTAATTGGCTTCGGCCTAGGGCCAGCTCTGCGTGCTAGAAATCTCTGGTTTGTGAGTCTGATTTTTGCATGCCGTTGAATCAATTCTACTCAGTATGATTATCACTATAGCACATACCTCTTTGTTCCAGTCTGCGACGCATATCTTCCAGAGTAATATGCAGGATTGTAGGCATAAACCTAGCAACATTCCATACCAAAGCCCCTGAAGAATATCAAATCGGAAATGGAGATACAAGTTATTCCATTCTACACTAGAATTGGTTAAAGAAGAACAAAACTCTTGATCATCATAATTTTAGAGCCAACAAAAGAAAGTAACGACTGGAAATAGTCACCTTGATGTCCATTTTGAACTTGTAGGCCATCAAAACTCCCGATGGAATGCCTAGCAGGAAGTAGCATGCAATATTTATGCAGGCAACTGGAACTTGCCACCCTACCCCAACGGCCACTCCTACAATTTCTAATTAATTAATCCTATATCTTTGACGAAATATAACAATGATAGATTTCTTGCTAAGAACTGATAAAAGCATTGAAAGAAGTTGAAAATTGATGAATACCTAAGAGAGTATATTGAACATTTGTGAAGAGTATGCATAGCCCTAGCAATGGCGTGAGCTCTTCTACAAGAAGCTTAACTTCGGAACTGTTTGAAAATATTGTAGGGTACTGCTTAGTGGTGAGCATTAGGATAAGAGCGAACAAGGAACCGAATAGAAGAGAAGTGATCCCAGCCACCACTACTGACCATTTTGCCCTTCCCGGTTGCTCAGAACCGAGTTCATTTGACACCCTCACACTGCAAAAACCAATAAGTTGAGTGAGAATAAAAACTTGCTCTTTATTTGGGAAATGATAATTGTCCCAAAATTGGCATAATCTAATTGTTGTAATTTGACCAAAATTCTAGTTGGTATTGGAGTTTTGGTAGAAATGGTCTTAAAGAAATCAAATTATGGACCGGAGAGAACCTTGGCTCCCGCCGGCGTTCGAGCGGCATATATATTTGGGAAAATTTTGTTTCCTTTGACGCTATTTTTGACCAACTTTCCAATCATAACATATTCTTTTGAGTCCTACATATAATCTACATGATTCTTGGCTTTCATATGATTTTGTATGAATCAAAATCAAGCTAGAAACACAATATTTTGTATTCATTCTCCATATTAATACATTCTTCATACCACAACCAATTGTTCTTGTGTTGTAATTGCTACTTCATATTGTATCATATATTCTTTTATTCCTAATAAGTAGTATCTACATACATAATTTTTGTTCGGATTCTGACACTAACAAAGGATATGAAGGTGATCTAGTGTCAATGATAAATAGCTAAATTATACATGTTCCGTACACAATATTGAAATGTACGTTAATTTTACACACCTTGTGGCTGCATTGTTTCCAAGACCCACCATGGAGGTCAACCCCAATATATTTACACTGCAAGTCAAAACACAATGGAAGTCACATAAATAATTAGTCATTAACTATAATAGTGAGAATAGAATTATCATCACATGTGATTGAAATCTTGTTCTTTATTTATTTTTTGACTTAATAGCTTTTAACTGTCCGCTAACAACTATTCCTCTTGTGACTAAAATCATTATTAACTTATTTAACCTCCATACGAAAAATTTAAAAATCATTTATAAATAGAAATGGATGGATAATAAGGCCTTGTATGGGAGGGATTAAAATCGGATTAAAATTGAAAATATAGCCATTATTGTTGACTTTTATTAGACGGGTGGGAACCAATAACGGCCATATTTTCAATTTTAATTGGATTTTAATCCCTCCCGAACAGGGCCTAAATGAGTTATTTCATGAATGTGTCTGAAAACATTCATAAGAAAATATTGGAAAACTAAAAAAATGGTTTAAATTTCATAATATTTCTATGCAACTCATAATTAGATTTGTAGACTGCAGTAGCAAGCAAATTGTGCAATGATAGATTAGTCCAAAGAAATCTTCTTTCTTTAATCGATTATGCATAATATGTATTCTGTAATTATCTTCTTCTCTTTCATCTTCAGCTTTATGTAAGAAAAGTGTCTTTGTGTGTAATGGTAATTGGGGAGATTTGAAAGGTTCGAAGATGGAGAGAAGAACCAAATAAAACACGGCTCACCATATAGACGACGCATCCACGGAAACTTCTGCATTTTCTAAATTCCCAATCATCAGGGTCAAAACAGTAATATACCACATCTCAGAGCTGCAAAATTGCAAAAACAAGTTACACATTAGGCTCGTATTTCTCGTGGCCTTTTGGAAATGAATAATCTCAAGAATCTTAATGGTATGCGTTATACGATCAATTAAATAGAATTAAACGAGATAGATGAAGAAGATAGTGGTTTATTAGAATGAGAACGTCAAAGAAATTGCAGCTTGCTTGAACATGAATCCGATTCAAGAATTCTTATTTAGCCCCTGTTTGGTACACATTAAAATTTTCATTCTCATTCTTCTACTCATTTTCAACCATACATTCTTCAATAAAATAATATTTTCCATCACATCAATAACTTTTCCTTCTTTTTCAACCACAAATTCTCCATCAATCTACTATTCCAAAATACATTCTTCCAAAATAATATGAATCAAACACACCCTAAAATGATGAATTCCGTCATATTTGTTATCACATTGCTATTTCATGTCTTGAATTTTCCATATTTTAGTACTCCAATAATTTCAATCCTAATCACAATGGAATGCAATTATTATCAACAATCTAAGTGTCAAATATTATGAGTAATGCTGTCAAATGATTGGATTTTGATTTGAATCCAATCCAAATGTGATGAAATTAATGAGAGATGCATTTAGAGTCTTAGTTCGATAATCAATAAAGATCCGAATCCGATAATCTGTTAACTAAATGGAGCAATTTGTGGATATTTCTCAATTCAATCTGATAACAATTCAATCCAATTTGTTATAAATAGTTGAGTCGGTTAAATATTTTTATGGCATATTATTTGTAACTAAAATAAATCAATGAGAAAATAAAAAATTAGAATAAAAAAATCATCAAATTCAAACCATAAAAAAATAAGAAAATATAACTACTTGCACACCATCAATTGTTACTAGGCGATTTTTTTTTTACTTTTCAAAAAGTCATAAGTTATCCCACATCGGTTTCCATAAAAAAGGAAGTTAAAGGAATAAGTTATAAATAGGGGACATGCCCTTACTTGGATTTTTTTTTACCATTTTGGCCTTATTGATTTAAAATATGGGCATAAATAAGAAGTCAATTTCAACATTAGTTTTATCTCCCTAATTTCTTCAATTTAGAATCAAATATCGGATAACTTAGCGAATCGAAGATGAATTCATAAATCAAAGATTTGTTGAATTATCGGATTGAATTGGATCTCTGAATTATTCTTTTTGGATCTGGCATATCCGATCCATATCCGATCATTTACAACTTTAATTGTGAATTTTCATGTCAAATGGTAATTTTAGGGCCTTTACAATTTTGATGCATTTTCACATGCGAATTTTACACAATTTTCTTGCCATCTTTTCTTTCACTTAGTTGCAAGACAGTAATGAGAGTTATAGAAAATTATGGAAGTTGATGGGGGTTGAGGGAAGTTTTGGGTTTGAATTCTATTCAAATCACTCCTTCCAATCTACCATAATATATTGCAGGTCGGATCACCTCACATAGGCGATCCATTACCCTTATTTTCTAACATCTCTCACTCATATATGATGGGTATGACCTGAATCACAAATGACAACGAATATCAGATGTTAGATCATTCTCAAAATTTATCTCACAAAAATTCATACAACAAATAAATTGTACGACCAACGAATAATATTAGAGATCGCAATACTATAAACTTATCACAGATATATAGTAGCTCTATTAGAGGAATATCACATCTCATTATACTTTTATTTTGGCATAATGTTTGAAATTATAGGTTTTGAAATTTTTCCTATGGTTAACGAATTTAAGTAGTAATCCTTATTTTATTTATTACTTTTGTTAAATTTACGGAAAACTATTGGTGACATTTATAGATGAAGTGAAATTCGCTCGTTTTGATTGGTTATATAATTTTATTTGAACGATACATTTCACAATATTGATAATGATGCAATTATACGACATTTTCAAAGTATGAAAACACGTAGACTACAATTGTAATAGTGTATTGACTTATTTTCTTTAAAGTTATGTTGTTTTGTTTTTATTAAAAAAATTGTATTTTAATTTTAAACCTCACAATAGAAAATATCTAGCTTCATCACTGTTGCAAAGGATATAAGCCCCTGTTTGGTAAGGATTAAAATTAGTTTTTAGTAGAATTTGATAAAAGTTAATGAAATATATTGTTGAAAAATTGTGAATTCCATAAAACATGTGATTAAAATTGATTGTTGATTTTGATTTAAATTAAAATCTATATTGAAATCACTACAAAACAGGGGCTAGATATCTTAGTAGCACTGAACTCTTGGAAGGACTTCATGTAACTTGCTCTAATTTTACCGAGAACGGCAAAAGTGATTTATGTGATCGACTC
The DNA here is from genome assembly GCA_035079005.1 of Fraxinus americana. Taxonomy (NCBI): domain Eukaryota; kingdom Viridiplantae; phylum Streptophyta; class Magnoliopsida; order Lamiales; family Oleaceae; genus Fraxinus; species Fraxinus americana. The sequence goes on from CM068707.1 coordinate 28,092,826, forward strand.
TAAGGATCCGTTTGACATTATTTTTGAAAAGTCAAATGGAATTTATGAGACCCAAAAGTTACTTTTGGACTCGTTTGACTAATTTTATGAAAGTACTTCTGGTAGTCAGAAGAACTTTTAGAGAAAGTTGGTCTAATGAGGTTTCCTTTAAAAGCACTATACTATTCCGAAAGTGCTTTTAAAAATTAGTTTTCAAATAAAAATTAAGCTAATGTTCTACAAAATCTCTTGTATAGGAAGCAAAAACAAAAATCATGTCAAATACCGCCTAACTTCGCCCTTGTTTGCCCCCCATTATATCACATTCCATTACATTAATTTTTTTTCTCTCTTCATCTCAACCATCCATTCATCAAATAAAATAATAATATACACAAATCAAAAACTTTTCAACCACACATCTCCCATCAATCACTATTCTAAAAATTATCTACCCCCAAAAATTTAAATTAATGGGGGGCAAACAGGGGCTTCAATGTGAATAAGCCTTAGTTCATAAATGCTAAACATAATTGCTTACCTGATCATCACAGCTGAGGCAATAGATATCTTTAAAAACACCCACAATTTTTCAAAGGTTTTCCACGAAAATCCAGACCAAGCTTCGCCACAGTTTCCGGCAATGATGTACAAGAGTTGAGCAATTGCGATGAACCACCACGCCACATTTAGTGTCATGGCCGCGCCTGCCAGGCCCCACCCGAGTTTCAGCATAAAAAACCAGGTTAAGAAAACATGTAAACCAAGCGCTGCTGCTGCAATGACAGATATTGCCATGACCCTGCTTTGTGTCTGTAAAAATTTTGTTGTCGGAATCATCATGGCATAGGCGAATTGCTGGGGAATCATCCAGAGCGAGAATTTCCCTGCTTCTGTTGAAATAGAGGCTGTTTGCCCTAAAAGTTTCAAGATTGGAGTGGCAAATATGAAGAGAGAGAGCATTGCAAGTGCCATGATGTTGAGTATCAGCAATGATCTTTGCATCTGTATTCCAAGCATATCTAATTGATTTGCTCCAAATGCTTGCCCGCAAAACGTCTCTAGCGCACTTGACATGCCCAACTGCGTCAAAATCAGGTACATAAATCAATCACCACCCTCGTCATCAAAAAATAATAACAATAATACGAGAGACTCGTGGGTTGAGCCGAACCGAGCGGCACTTTTGGGCACGGCTCGGGTCGTGCTCAAATGAGCTGAGCTGGGCTCAATCCATTGTCATGCCTAACACGAGACAAGCTGTCGGTAATGATAAATACAATAACAAAAGAAAAATGAAAAAACGTACCAATACACTATAAGAAAAATCAGCAATAACAGTATTCTCCACAGAAACTGCAGCCAGTTGAATGGTTCCGATATGGCCAACAACCACCAAAGTGGTGGCCATGATGCAGTACTGGCTAAAGTAGGTGAAACTGATCGGACCAGCAAGAACCCATTGCTTCTTTGATTCAGTGTAGAATTCTCTAACAAGATCCTTAATTCCATTTACAGGAACAATCTCATCTACATCACCAGAAAATGATGTTTGAGAATTTTCTTCATTTTTTATTCCATCTTGATCACATATGGTGGAAAGGAGTGGTTCCTCAACCTCACAACCAGCCATGGTGTTTCTGCTAGGTATCTGTGTCATTGTCAATATATATATATATATATATATATATAGAAAATGTCATAGTTATCAGAGGTAACAACTTTAGCCCCATGTTTGACAACGATACTTTTCGAACTCTTTTTTCTGTGTACTTATTTTCAACCACACATTTACAAAATAAAATATTCTGCACGTAAACTCAAAATTTTCCCTACCTTTTAACCACACATTATTCTAAAAATTACTATTCAAAACTTTGTTTTTGCCAAATAATGACCATCAAACATGGGCTTAACTTTAAGACGAGATGGTTCAACCAAAAGAGTATAGAATCCTGACTGTATATAAATAATTGATTTTATTCAACAATAGTGATAAACTACCGTTATTGTCCAATAATTTTGGATGTCTTTAAATTTATTAAAAAGTATAATAGTGATACTACGTCCACATATGTTGTTATTCATAACCACTAATAAATTCACACTTTAAAAAAAAAAAAGGCGATGCTTCGAGTCATAATAGTTTTTTTTTTTTTGTTTTCCTGCCTTTAATTTCTTTTTTCTTTATCTACCTTTAAGCAGTTCATGCAAAAATTATAATATTAAATATTTTGATGATAAAAAACATAATGAATTAAAATATACTTTATTTTCACTGATTACTTTTATGGTTTATTGAGATATTTGTAAATCATAGTTAGCTGTATTAATTTGTCACTTGGTTGTAAAATGGAAATCAAATATCTGCAATATGCATAAAATTTTCATCACTATGTGGGTGCACCTTGTTTATTGATTTGTAATTAAGAATTCTGATTGGTTCTATGGAAAATGACAATTGATTAATGGAAAAAAAAAAAAAAAAGATATCTACTAACATTTAATTTGATCTTTAGAAAAATCAGTCACTTTCCTGAAATTTTGAAAAAAAAAAAAAATCATATATTTCCATTGAATTGGGTAACAAATTATGATTGTAACCGCAAAATATGATAGGTGTTACGATTTAATTTAATTTAAAAACCATTCAATGTTTAATTAAATTTTTCTCGTATAACATTGTGCTTTGTTGCGTAGTTTTCTTCTACTTTCTGCCTTTTCCTTTGTCAACTCTCATTTCTATTCAAACCCTAAAATATTATAGGGAGGAAAAATTGTTCAGCTGAGAGCTTGGCTTAAACGCTAAGGAAACATGTATAGAATATTTAGAGTTGTGCACTGCTATGGGAATAGGGTGGGGGTCCCCACCGATAGCTCACAATAGGGGGGGACAGCGGGATTTTTTTGGCAATTCTTTATTGCCATGGGTCCTGCATGCGGCCCACCCATGTGAGTGTGTGTAAAATTTATGTGAAACTTATTTCTGTATATACGACTTTATTCGAATATTTATAGCAAGAGAGTGCCTTGTGTGCATATAATGGGGGATCGGGGGGTGGAGGGTGAGGAGTACAAAAAAAAAGTAAAGGGGACCCTTAACTCGAAGAGTTTTGAGAATTTTATTAAAATAGTATCCAACGTGGACAACCTAAATGCTAGTTAACATGAATGACTAGACTCGAATTTCGAGAACTATTTATTATCAATTAATTTTTCAGACAGCTGTATAAATTTTGACTATTACTATAGTACTCTATCTTAAGCTTGCGTGTGCGAACTATGTCACTATCAGTGAACATTTTTAAGTTAGTCAAAAATTAAGATAATGTGCGAATATATGTTACTGTTTTCTAATACCAAACCATGAGTTCGATCTTGATTATGAGCGCACGAGGCGTGTGAGCATAAATTGTTGTAAGAACAAAAATATTTCTATTTGTTTGCACATGCTATTCCACATCATCAAAATCGTTATTGAATCACAAAATAAGAATACTAAACATTTTGAAAGTAACATGACAATGAGTGAAGTACATGATTAATAAAATGTAAAAAAGCTAAAAGAGTGAGTTAAAAACTCGTCGATCAATGACCATCACATGTTACCAAAGAGAAAATGATTAGATTATCATCTTGGCCTCATCACATATTTATAAATAGTTATGAATTCAAAGAAAATGGCATAGAGAAAAAAAGAATAAACACTCCTTTCCAAATTAATTGAAACGAATTTGTTAATTTCGATTTTCAAGATAACAGTCACATGTTAGCCACGTTATCATTAACGACTCAAACGGTCCTCCAAACCTCGAGAAGCTTCATCTGGGCCAAAACCGATGAAGCGAAGCCAATTGTCCAGCCTACTTATAAGAGAGAGCTTGCCTTAGCGATCATCTTGGCTAGGCAAGGCAATGCAAACCTTATCCTCACATTTTTAGAGGCAATACAAAAGGTGAACCCATTTGACTAGTAGGTAAAGTGCATAAATGTTACTTCATCATATTGTTTCAAAGCTAGTAAAGTGCAGAAATGCTAGATATCTTCATGCCACCTGGTAGGAGGAGGACCATTGTCTTGAGCTAAAATCATTAAAAATTGCAAATAGAATCAATCAAACGAGAATTATAATAGTAATTTTGGGAAAAATGTATTTTTTGAGAATTATACCCTCAAAAAATGACGTGCAGAAGGTACTAGAACTTGAAATCCGTGGTTGGTAAGTACAAATTTTTTTAGACAAAGTTTTAAGTCAAAGAACATTATATTACCCTCAAAAGCTTATGTGACAATTCGTCCCCGTTTGATTTGGATTAAAATATTCAGTCAAAATCAAATTAATTTTAATCACACATTTTATGAATTTTCAACCACATATTTCATCAACTTTTATCAAAATCTACTTTTAATCTCTATCAAACAAGGGCAAACAAAAAGTTTGAGCTTCCAAGAAAAGTTTTTAAAGAACGGTTGTATTACATATACGACAAGCTAATATTTTTAATGACAAATATTTATTTAAAATTAACTTTTATTTTTTATTAAAAAAATCTTTGCCTATCATGAGTTAATAATTTACTTACGGCTTTACATAGTCATATCTCTCTACTAGTATCCTGTGTAGAGCTATTGCTTTTAATATTGCAGCCCTTGCATCTTCTTGATTAGAACCAAACCCAATTAAAGACTGGAAATCATCAATAAATTCCAAGTAAGGCACTCAAAACAAAACCAACTTGACTTAGGACTCTGTAAAATACTTGCATACATTCGCTTTTTACTTAATGCCTATTTGAGACCCAAAAAACCGCCATTGCATAGTTGATGACATTGTTCTAAAAGGTCCTTATAGACTCAGAGTTTCGAGAAAATGTCCTGCCTCAAGCCTAGGCAGAAAAATAGACATTCAACTCTATGTTGACTACTTGAGGCATGCATAGAAGAAAAAGTGAACGATTTTTATTTACAGGTAGAATTAAGCTCCTTGTACAGAATTAATGATGTACTGAAAGCATTACAGATACACAGGTAGCAACTCTGCATTGGTTGCTACAAAATTATTTTTTGTCCAAGGCCCAATGAATGCTTGCCACCTGTGTACCAGTAATGCTATCTTTACATTTCTTCTATAAATGTAGCAAAGTCCATTCTTGTTATAATATCCAGTTCAACAAAATGGTCTACCATCGCTAAAACTTGAAAATGAAATGAGTCTTATTAAATTCCACCTGCCCAAATCAACTTGTAGCGCTGGAAAGGTGCAATAAATCTTATCAAGGCAGTTATGAGGGTGGTCCTCAAGCAAGTTGATGGTCTGTTAGTACAATTAGTCATCTTGACGATAGTAACTGGTAGAGTTCATCAAACTACGCTTGAAATTTGGACAACGAGGAGCTATTCTATCTGAAGCACAAAATCATGTATGACATGTGAAATTTTACATGGTATGCACTAAAAAATTGAGCACCTCGTGTCTACTAGATAATTGAAGTGCTATCCAACTTCGTATCGTTAGACATTTCATCCGAATTTTCATCTCAAAATGCTTGCCAATCTCATAGATTACCTAGCGACAGCAACAAAAAAATTGACAACACAATTACGAAACAGAAACAGTTGAAAGGAGAGCATGTGAGATCAACAATCTATGTACAATGGAAGTGTACCTGCAGCACAAGGGGGAAGCCTTATAAGCGTGTGTTTGTGGGTTGTTTTCCCCCCTTCTTTTACATTGTGGGCAGTCTCAGTCCAATCTTTCAGCTTTGAATTAATGTGGATGAAGTATAATTTATGACTCCATGGGTAAGCGTTGAACTTACATCCTCAACCAGTCACTTCGATTTTTTTTTCCAAATTTTTTAGTATTGTAGCAAAGTAAGAATATCGATTGCAAACATAAGACCAGTCCCAACTTGTACTTATCTTCAGGGTTTTGGGTTATTTCTCTTTTCCACTTTCTGTTGTACAAAAATGAAGAACGTGACAAGAAAAAAACAATCTAAAAATCTACCAAACGGAAGGTTTGAACACAATACAGAATCATTGTCCTCAAACGATATTTGCTGCCATCGGAATGAGTGCTTGAAGACTTTAATTGCAAATAATTTGTAGAAGTGAACAAATCTTGAATCCAAGTTCAAATAAAGTAATATGAACTTGAATAAGAACTTAAAGAACACTATAAGAAATCTGGATTTTGATATTTGATTTCAATGTAAGTATGTATAGATGATGTTAATGTTATGTTTTTCAACATTAAAAACATCCAAGTAAATAGAACATCAAGTCCACTGTACGAATGGGTGCCAAAACAAAACCAAAGAGGTGTCAAAATTAGGGGTGTCCAAAAGTCTCGAACCGAACCGAACCGAATCGAGCGGTTCTTCATAAATTAAATACTCGAACGGGTACCCGAATCGAGAACCGATGGGTTTGAGTCGGGTCTCGAGTCTAGACCAAAAACCGAATAACCGAATAAGAATCGAAACTAAATAATTTTTTTATTTTTTATATTGAATTAATTAAATTATTTTATTTTTTTCTACACAAATTAGCAAATTAATTAAATAAATTAGATTATTTCATAATTTTAATTTTAAAGCCCAAATCATTTTTAAAATTCATTAGCCCATTTTAATTTGAAGCAAATGAATATACTTTATGTAATTTTGCTGTAATATTAATATCTACTTTTTGGTATTTGTATGCATTGAATTAATCTTATTGGACGGCTAGTTAGGTATATGTTTTTAAATTGGGTTACCTTAATTTATAAAAGTTACGAATGAAATGTCATTAGTTGTATTTATGTAGTGTTGCTGAAAATATTAAAAAATTTAATTATGGTACGGAACCGAACCGACCCGAACGGAACCGAACCCGAACGGTTCCATAATTATATTTGGACCCGACGGGTCCATTTATTAAATACCCGAAAGTTTTGGGTCGGTTCGGGTCTCTTCAGAACCGAACCGAACCGACCCACAGACAGCCCTAGTCAAAACTATCAAAATTTTGTCAGAAAATTCAGAAGCAACGGTTACGAATTTTTTGACTGGACCATCGCCGAGTACAAATCTGGGAAATAGCCTAGTGTAGCCTTTTGGCTATCGTATACAATATGAGGCTAGGCTTCAGTCCATCTCCGTTTTTTTCTTCGGGTGTTTTTGCATTTACTTGATATTCTCACATTGATGTTTGATCACTCTTATTCTCACATTGATGTTTGATCACTCTAAATCAATTATCAGTATATGTTTGAACAAAATTACACCAATTCCTCACTTGTTCAACTATTTAGTGAGTTCAAATTTAAATTTAAGGACACTTATGCATAAAATATGGATATCTTTCAATTTGAATCCAATCTTAATGTAAATCTCACAAAGTAACATCGAAAAATCGTAGATAGTATGAAAACTTTGAATATGTTATTCCTTGTGATGACGCCAGTGAAATTACACACACCATTATCATGTGTTTCAAGTTCCACACAATCTCGTTTAGTGCTCTTATGAGCTTGTGCTTTCATATTCGTGAACTTTTAAGAGAGAAACCTGAACTCTCTATTAAAGTGACACCATCTTGAAGTTCATATAAGTAAAATTCTTACAGTATCTTTGTCACTTTAGAGATACCTGATCCAACAATCTGAACTTTGTTAAGAGTTGTAGAAACTCAATCATTCTATTTGTGACAAACAGTGCTTATAACCTACAGTAGGGTTAAAAGAATAAGTACCGAAACTATCCACTTATCGAATGATTTTTTAGTTGCCTTTGAACCCAAGGTATATTGTTAGTATAGTCAAGTAGGGTTGCCATCATTAGTGGATTTAATTACTGAGTTTAAATCTCATCCTACTAGTTGTTGTTCGCACTAATTCCTTTATGAGCGGATTAGTAAACGGATCGGTCAAATTCTCATTTAACTTCCCATAAGTGAGTGAATCATTTCATCTTTAATTAATTTCCTCATATGGTATGTTTTAAACTCATTTGTCTAGATTTACCATTATACACTTCATTGTATGCTTTAACTAAAGTGACTTGACTATCACACAAGATAAATATAGAAGAATTATTCATCTTTCTCAATGGAATTTCATACATTAAATCCCTAAATTATTCAGCCTCTCTTTCTGTCAATTTTTTTTGTTTTATCTCCAACATTTGAGAAATTAGTCAAATCGCTCTTCACGATTTCTGTCAATTTTTGTCGGTAAGTCAACAATGTGATTAGCAAGTGCTCTTTTTATAAAGGGCAAAATAGACCAACCACTGAACCCCTTAAGAAAACTTGTTGCAACGAACAATGTAAGTTGCACGGTTATCACGAGTTGTATGAAGTCTTGTTGAAATATCATTTTCAAAAGTTGGATCAATACTAATTAATAATTATATTACTTATATAAACTGTTTATGAAAAATTAGCATTTTATTAAATGAGAACCTTCCTCTATAATAATTGAAGGAGTATCTAATTAGACTTCGTATAGAAACTCCGATTGAAAGATCAACAAATGACTGCTCGTAAAAGAATACATATTTTGTGATATATTCCAAAATGAGTTATCGTTTTGCTCATGATCCTTGTTGATCATTATAATTATGGAATATATGAAGTATTAGTAAGTAAAGAAAAATTAACAATAATTAATGGTACAAAATTAAAGAAGATACGTATTACAAAATATATCAATTATTTTAAAGGTTGTACCCATGGGACCATAACGTATCAAATTTCCCTGTTATCAAATAAACAAACATAACTTGAATTCTCGTGATCACCCAATTAGTATCAGGATTCAACTTAAATCTCTCATATGATGGAGATCTTAGATTCAAATCTTGTGGGACGCGTCAGAAAGCCGTGAGAGGTAAGATGGATCTAGACTCTTCCAAATCGGATAATACGTATGATATGATAACAGCTCTAGCGCGAGGTCGGGTCGTTACAAAAAATGTACGTTTTTTTATAACGACACGACCTCGCGCTGGAGCAATTATCATATCATAACTCAATTGGTACCAAAATTCAACTTAAGTCTCTCATATGATGGAGGTCTTGGGTTCAAATTTTGGGGGACGCGTCAGAAAGTCGTGAGAGGTAAGATGGGCCCAAGCTCTCCCAAAGCGGACAGTACGTATGATATAATAAAAAAGAAAAATTACAGCAGAGGTCCCAAACATTTCCATTTGCTGCAGACTATACCTTAACATTTTATTTTTGCAGCCGCAATCCCAAACCTTTCACTTTGACTACAACTGGAATCCATTAGATATAATCCGTCAATTAATCTTTTAGTTAACCCTGAAATTAGAAGTTTGACTAAAATTAACAAGGACAATTCTTGTGATACATTATGGGATCCATAAGGGTCTACATAATGGACACTTTGTGGCCTACAATTGGTTGGAGTGCAGGTCCCACAGGCACTCCCACCAATTGTAGGCCGCAATGTGTCAATTATGGATCCCTTTATGGATCTCATAATGTACCACAAGAATTTTCCAATTAACAAAACAAGTGAGTGGTAAAATGGTATATTTACATTTTCTATATAAAACTTTAAAATAATTAAATCAACAATAAAAAAGACTGTTCATCTTCTTCATAACCACACGCCCACATCCCCAACAACTTCCCAAAACCAAAAATAGAAAATTCGTCTGCCCCGCACTATCGCTGCAAACTAATCCTTCTTCTTTTTAGTAGATTCTTGAATTTGGGATTTTTGTTGTGTTTTTCATGAAACTAAAATTTGGGTTTTGAAGTTTTATCAAGATTTTCAATTGGGTTTCTGTTTTTTTTTTTTATTAATTGAATTTCTTTTTCTACTTTCCAAAATTAATAATTTATCTTAAAGTCTCCATTTTTTTTTTTTTAATAATTTTGGTAACACTCCAGTAAAATTTTCGCCTCCATCTTCAAGGCTTGTTTCTTTTCCATTTACCATTGATATTTATCAACCTCCAGCAATGACGAATTCAATATTTTTCCCTCAACACTAAAATCATCAACAACAAATGATATCATTTGCGCTAGAGCAACAACATTTTGGGTTCCCACCATATGTTGCAAGTGAAGCACCAGCAGTAAAAAAATTTGTGGGATTGAGGTGATACATTGAATTTAAGTCTTAGAGGAATGATGATGATGATGATTGACACAACATATGTTGGAGGCTTAGCTGGAGGAGTTGAGCTGGAGATAGCTAGAGCTAATAACCGGAAGTAGTTATGATAGTTATTTTAGTTACAAGTTAGTTAGCATTTTCTCTATTTATACTTTGTAGCGATCGAGAACTTTTAAATTATATAAAATTATTTCTCGAAAAACGTGTCGCTAAAACGTAACCCTAATTTTCTAGAGAAACACGTTCGTCTAGCCGTCATAAATATGAATTTAGATTATTTCGAATCGAATCGAATATTGAATAATTATTTTTATTTCAATTCGGATTTATTTTGTTTAAATCCAATTATTATTAATTTCAAGTCCAATTACATAAGCCCAATGTTTAAGCCCAATTATATAAGTCCAACACCTTGAATTTTAATTCTTTTAGCCCAATTAGAAAACCCTCCAGCCCAAATGCTAGGCCCAACTATTCCTAACCCAATTACCCACCTAGGGATTTGTGCCCTAATTCCCACTATTCATATATCAAACTCATCCATTTTCTCTCCCATTCCACAATTCACGCAGCCATTTTTGGTAAGGCTTCTCTCTTCTTCCTCAATTCTTGGAGAATAATGTGGATGCTAGAATACCAATTTCTAGTATCAACACCATCTCCCCCTCACACTCTCAGCTCCATTTCACTTGGGTCACCATTGATACTAGAACAACCATTTCTAGCATCAACAGTGAGCTTCCAAGCTGGTAAACTCAACACCACATGACCACACAATGCACCATTTCCACCAATTTGCGCATACACGAGCTGCCAGTCACCATTTTCACCCCCAAGTAACAACACCAAAAGCGCAACTCCAACTCACTTGCAACTCCCAACAACACTACCGGCACCACACCTCCAGCTGCAAGCAACACGATCGCACAAACCAAACCACCATTTCGAGCCTATCCACCAAGCTTTGCTCAAGCTACGCAAAACCAAGCAAAGCCATAGCCACCAACCAACCCGTCACCCACACTCTTCAAACCCGAAATCAAACACAATAGCCAAGTTCAAAATCGAGCCCCAAACCGAGTGCACAACCCCAAACCCGAAAGCAAGGCCATAGCCACCACACGCACAAACCCAACAAACACCCATTGCTTCACCCAATCTTCACGAACACACGAGGCACAGTCCACCACACCTCCCCAACACCGAAATCGCATTTTGCCGCTAAAAAAATTGATGACCCTACTACCCACCTAAAATCGACACCAACACCGCCACACCCACACCTCAAAAATCAACACAAACAAACCATTAAAACCAAGAGAATAGGAAACCCATTACACTTACCTTCATGTATGACCCATTACTGGAACCCGAAAATCCCAAGAACCCGAGTCCCTTTCGCCTCGGTTGCCTTCGACCGTGAGCCCAGAAACCCATGCCACCTCCACCGTTCCGGCGCCACCACTAGACGGTGGCGCGCCTCGTCGCCGGCGGTGGTGGAAATCGGAGGAGGGGCGAAGCCCCTCCATCGTCTCTCTCTCTCGGTCGAATGAGAAAGAGAGAGAAATGAGATTGATTTTAAATTTAGGTTTTGATTTTATTTTAATTTGATTTGATTTTGATTTTTAATTTCTAAAAGTTATGTTTTAGCCCCCAAGTTATATATTGTTTTAAATTAGTCCCTAAATTGTTTTTAGTTTAGCCCTTAAGTTTAAGTGTTTTAATTTCAGCCCTTACATTTCTTATTTCTAGCTTTAAAGTTATTTAATTTAGTCCCTAGTTTAAATAAGTTATTTATTTCAGCATTTAACTTTATTTCCAGCTTTATTTTATTTACAGATTAGTCTTTAAACTATTAAAAGTTATTATTTTAGTTTCAGCTTTTATTTTCAGATTTAATATATTTACAGCTTAGTCCTTAAACTATTAAAAGTTATTATTTTAGTTTTCAGCTTTAATATATTTACAGCTCAGTCCTTAAACTTATAAAAGTTATTATTTCAGTTTTTAACTTTTAATTCCAGCTTTATTATAATTACAATTTAGTCCCTAAACTTATGAAAGTTATTATTTTAGCCCTTAAAGTTTTATTTTCAAATTTTAATAAATATCCAATTAGGTCCCTAAACTTTATTTTATCACTTTAAAGCTTTAAATATTCGAAATACTAATTCAAACTTATTTTCTATTTTGGCTAGACGATACGTACGAACGATTAGGATTTTGAAGTTACTTCTCGCACCATTTTCACGAAACTCGAGATTTTGAGGTAGACTCGCCACCATTAATTAGTTTAAATTATAATTGAATGCTTTATGTGAATTACGTGATTTATATGCTTTATGCATAGGATGAGAATGTGTCATATGAGATATATGATATTGTTATGCTTGCCATAACTTATATGCTTAATTGCATAAGAAAGAAAGAAAGAAAGAATCTCTTATGAGATAAGAAGAGAATGTTATGCATAACTTATGTGCTTCATCCGCACAAGAAAGAAAGACTACCCACAGCCCATGTTTTTAAAGAGCCTATGATTTTTAAGAAAATGAGCCCAAGATGATCACATTGTATATTGCATAAGTGTGTATTCAATTATTCTGTAAATTAATTATCGGCGATGAGTCTACTGAGTATTTCTTCGAAATACTCATTCTGCTATTTTAACAATATTTGCGGACTACGGAGCGATCGAGATTGATCCGTAGATGGTGGCATAAAAGAATTTGACTATCGAAATTATTATCTCTTTGAAGTTTTTGTATTCGAATATTGATAACATTTTGTCGTTTTCCGCTATTTCTAAAATATGATATTTAAATTTTAAATATCCTATGAGTTTTAAATTGCCGACGTAGTTTTCAATTGCAAATGTGATTTTAAAAATTAGGTTATTTTCGCAAAATTGATTGACAAAATTAGGGCAAAAGACGATGACGTGGCAATCCGGGTTAACAGAACTCGGGGCGCTACATACTTCATCAGTAATGCATTGTACGATTGAACAATATCAGACTGAATATGTGATGTCGTTTCTGATGGGGTTAAATGATTCCTATGCTCAAGTTAGAGGGCAACTATTGCTCATGGACCCTATACCTCCTCTTAACAAGGTATTCTCTCTTATATCCCAAGAAGAGCATCAAAGGAATGTTAGTATAACTTCAAACACTGGAACAACAAGTGATTCTATGGCGTTCTATGCCAAAAATGATGTCAAGAAAACCAACACTGGGCAAGCGTACAATAAGTGGCAGCAGAGAAAGGAAAGGTCACCTATGTGTACCTACTGTGGTGGTACTACCCATTCTGTTGATAAATATTACAAGTTGCATGGTTATCCATCTGGATACAAGACCAAACAGAGATTTCCTTTATCCGTTCACTCTAGTGTTAACAAATCACCAAATCACATGGTTGCTAATCAAGTTTCTGAGTTTATTTCATACCAAAACTAGAACAATGTGGGAGATTTTGTGTAGACATTGAATCGGGATCAATATCAGCAATTGATGAGCATGCTAAATAATCACTTAGCTTTTGCAAGGGTAGATACTGGTGCTGATAACATAAGCCCTAATCAAGTGTCAGGTACTTGTTTTTCTACATCTAGTAAGACATTGATTAATTCTCCTAAACATTGGGTGATGGATTCCGGAGCCACCAGTGATATTTGTTCACATTACTCTGCATTCATTGATACGAAATTTGTACAGAATGCATTTATTACTCTGCCAAATCATGAAAGAATTTCTATTAAGTTCATTGGCACAGTGAAAGTTGCTTCTAATTTGATTATAAAGGATGTGTTATATATACCAGAGTTCAAATTCAACCTGATGTCAGTGAGCTCTCTAACTAATAATTCTAATGTTGAAGTAAAATTTCTGATTGATTCCTGTTATATTCAGGGCTTGCACAGCCAGAAGATGATGGCAAGGGTAAAAGATGGTCTGATCTATACATTTTGAGTAATAACTCCTCTGATGTAATGCACAGTAGTAGCAGCAGATTGCTCCAAAATAATCAGTTTTCAATTTCTTTGTTTGTTAACAATGTAAATGCCCATATTTAGAATCATAAACTTGGTCACTTGTCATTTCAGAAGTTAAACTTGTTAAATGATCAATTACATATGATTTGTAATAAGGATTTGAACAATATATCAGTCCCTTGTGAAATATGTCCCTTAGCCAAGCAGAGGATACTCTCTTTCACTTTTTATAATCACATGTCAGTTGATTCTTTTGATTTAATTCATTGTGACACATGGGGCTGTACCATGTTCCTACACATTCTAGAAATAACTATTTCTTAACACTGGTAGACGATTACACTCATTTCACTTCGGTATACCTTATGCGAAACAAATCGGATGATATTTCCATCATTCCCAGATTTTTCAAAATGGTTGAAACTCAATTTCATAAGTCCATTAAGAAGTTCAGATCAGACAATGCTCCTGAGTTACAATTTACTGAATTTTTCAATTCAAAAGGAGTTATACATCAGTTCTCTTATGTTGAGAGGCCTAAACAGAATTCAGTTATGGAAAGAAAGCACCAACATCTTCTCAATGTTGCCAGGGCTTTATACTTTCAGGCACGAGTTCTTATTAAATTTTGGGGGGAATGTATCTTGACAGCAACTTATATTATTAACAGAACCCCAACATTTGTCCTACATAATGCATCTCCTTTCTCTCTATTGTTCAAATCTCCAGTAGATTACTCATCTCTCAAAGTGTTTGGCCACCTGTATTTTGCATCAACCTTACCCTCCAAAAAGATCAAAGTTTCATCCTAAGGCTAAGGCCTGTATTTTTGTTGGGTACTCACCAGGCATACAGGGCTATAGACTTTATGACATTTCCTTAAATTCTTTTCTTATCTCTAAGGATGTTGTCTTTCATGAACAATCTGTTCCTTTTCATCCAATAGTTCAGATGCCAGAAAATAGTCCACTTTCCTAACATCGTTCTCCCAAAATCTGCATATGATGTTCCCAGCTCTAATCCTATTATCATTTCAAATCCTACCTCTGAAATCCCCACAATTGATCCACAGAATACCCCATCAGCTGACATATCACTTGAAACTGCAAGCATATCACATGACTTTCATTCTAATCTCTCTATTCAAAGTCCTTCTACAGACCTCATTGCTGTGAGGAGGTCTTCTAGAACTGTCATTCCTCCTTCATATTTAAAAGAATTTTGCATTCTCTTAACGAATTCCAAACAAGTCTCTGACACATCACAATATCCTATTTCCAAATCCATTTCATATAGCTATTTTCTTCTGTTCACAACCATTTTCTTCTATCTGTGTCTTCCAACTTGGAACCTCAATTTTACCATCAAGCTGTCAAGATTGATCACTGGAGAAAGGCTATGGAGGCTGAGTTGCAGGATATGGAAATGAACAACACCCGGTCCATCACAAATTTGCCTAAGGGTAAACACTCTATAGGCTATAAATGGGTTTATAAGATCAAGTGTAAGTCCGATGGCAGTATAGACAGATACAAAGCGAGACTAGTGGCAAAAGGGTATACTCAACATGAGGGATTCGATTTCATTGAGACTTTTTCACTTGTGGTTAAGCTGGTGATAGTCAAGGTTCTCCTGGCCATAGCTGCATCAAGCAAATGGCATATTACCCAACTGGATGTCAACAATGCGTTTCTCAATGGTGATTTGTTTGAGGAAATTTATATGGATCTTCCACTAGGGTATACCAAACAAATTGATCCTAGAAAACCAGGGGGAATCTAGTTTGTAAAACCCTATAAATCGATAGATGGCTTGAAACAAGCCTCAAGACAATGGTTCTCAAAGTTCTCGAATGCCTTGATCTGTCATGGATTTCTTCAGTCAAAATTTGGCTATTCCTTGTTTACTAAGGGTACTGGCGGTGGTTTTGTTGCTTTACTAGTTTACGTTGATGATATAATCATCACTGGACCTAATCATCAGGAGATTGATTCCTTAAAAAAAGTTCTTACATAGCCCGTTCAAGCTAAAGGATCTGGGACAATTAAAATATTTTTTGGGTTTGGAGATAGCTCGATCCTCTAAAGGCATCTTCTTGTCTCAACGACAATATACTCTTCAACTACTTGAAGACATTGATTTTCTAACTAGCAGACTAAAATCCTTACCCATGGACCCAAAGATTCGTCTCATTTCATTTGAAGGTGATGTTTTGGTTGATGCTTCAATGTACAGACGACTAATTAGGCGATTGTTGTACTTAACCATTACAAGGCCTGATATTACATTTGCGGTTCATAAGCTGAGCCATTTCGTTTTCCAATCAAGAAAGCCAGATTTAGATATAGCACATCATCTCTTACAGTACATAAAATCTATTCCAGGGCAGGGTATCTTATTTTCCTCAAAATGTTCTTTTTAGTTAAGGGCCTTCGCTGATGCCGATTGGGGGAGCTGCCTTGATTCAAGGAAATCCGTTATAGGATTTTGTATATTTCTTAGAGATTCTTTAATCTCTTGGAAATTCAAAAAGCAGACAACCTTATCTAGATCTTCCACTGAAGCAGAATATCGAGCATTGGCTTTTACCACTAGTGAATTGGTTTGAATCAATCAGTTGCTACTTGATTTCCAGATTTCACTTGCCATTCCTGCCTTAATTTTTTGTGATAATCAAGCGGCCATTCACATTGCTTCAAATCCAATTTTCCATGAACATACTAAACACATAGAAATAGACTGCCATTATGTAAGAGACAAGGTCACTGATGGATTTATTAAACTCTTACCCGTTCGAACGGAACAGCAGCTTACAGATATTTTCACAAAGTCTTTACCAGCCTCACTCTTGTTTCCTTTACTATCCAAGATGGTTGTCATTAACCTCCATCTTGAGAAAAAGTAACAGAACATATGCTGGAGGCTAAGCTGGAGGAGTTGAGCTGGAGATAGCTGGAGATAATAATCGAAAGTAGTTATGATATTTATTTTAGTTACTAGTTAGTTAGCCTTTTCTCTATTTATACTTCATCAGTAATGCATTGTACGATTGATTGAGATTAATAATAATTCAGTTCAATTCTCCTCAATTCATTCAATAATGATGAATAGATTGGGACATGATAGCAGGGGTTGTTAAGGCTCCAATTGCACTCATGTTGGGAGAAAAACGTCTGCAAATTTTTTAATTTTTTTTGGATTTGAGTGAGATTTTTGCGTTGTAGTTTGAGATTTGGATAGGCGGTGGTGACAGTTTTGCGGTGGGTGGTGGGATGTCAAGTGGTTTGGTGGCGGTGGTCAGCGGGATAGGAGTAGGGATGGAATAGGATAGGTTTGTGGGATTGTGGAAAAGATGAACAGTCATTTTTTTAATTTTTGATTTAATTATTTTAGAGTTTTATATAGAAAATATAAATATACCATTTTACCCCTCATTTTTTTGTTAATTTTAGTCAAACTTCTAATTTCAGGGTTGACTAATGGATTAATGGACGGATTATGTCCAATGGATTCCGGCTACAGTCAAAGTGAAAGGTTTGAGACTACGGTTGCAAAAATAAAAGGTTAAGGTATAGTCTAGGACCTCCGCTGCAATTTTACTCTTTTAATATGATCACGAGAATTCAAGTTATATTTGTTTATTTGATAATAGGAAAACTTGGTACGTTATGGTCCCATGGGTACGACCTTTAAAATAATTGATATATTTTGTAATACGTATCTTCTTCAATTTTGTACCATTAATTATTGTTAATTTTTCTTTACTTACTAGTACTTCATATATTCCATAATTATAATGATCAACAAGGATCATGAGCAAAAAGATAACTCATTTTGGAATATATAACAAAATATGTAATCTCTTATGAGCAGTCATTTGTTGATAGTTCAATCGGAATTTCTATACGAAGTCTAATTAGATACTCTTAAATAATTATAGGGGTAATATTTAAACAAATATTACTTTTATTAAAAGTTGGTTCCCATTTAATAAAATGCTAATTTTTCATAAACAATTTATATAAGTAATATAATTATTGTTAGAATTTGGGTGTGACCCGAATTTCTTGTTTGAAGTATTGAAGAATTCTAACTGTAGTGAGCATCAAGAAGAATTCAAGTTTGGAATGCTATTGGAGTCATATATCAAATTGAATTTCTATTTTGAAAGGTCATTAGGAGTCGAAAATTGATATTAAACTTGAAGAATAGTTAGGAATGGAGAAAAGTACTTTGGAAGCATATTTTGGAATATTAACCTGAAACCTAGCAACTGAGCGCTGTTACAGTACCTGATCGCGATTTTTCTCTCCTACTTCATTTTGAACTCGATTTTTTGGTATCCTACTTCATCAACAACTCTACTAAAAGGGTTTGGATATCCTCTACATGTTCCCTATAAATACTAGGCTCTTGTATACAATTTTTGTAAAAATAGATTACTAGAATTATAGGATTTATTGTAATTTTCTCTCTTCTCCATTATTCTTAGTGCAATAAAATCTTTTAATTCCTCTGTCATATTCTTGTCTTCTTTTATTCTTTTATTTGATCATATATTTCATTATTATTTGTCATATAACTTCAACATCTCAATCCGGTAATTGACGTCACAACAAGTGGTATCAATCTTAACAAGTGGTATCAGAGCCAAAACTCAGCAGTTCCACAAGAGCGTATGGTTTGATTTGTTAGAAGTTTTTTTTTTCGTGATAGTTTCCATGAATTATGACATTCTACTTTTGGATCGAAACACTAGATTTTCGCTATGACAGGTTAAGATGCGTGCAGTGCTCGCACAGCTGGATTTGGATGATGCGCTGCTGGGTATTGATAGGATACCAGCAACTTTGACCGCGGAAGAGAAATTACGGAAGGATAAAAAGGCAGTTTCTCACATTCATCTTCATCTATCAAACTCCATTATTCAGGAAGTTTTGCAGGAGAGGTCATCAACTGCTTTGTGGTTGAAGTTGGAGCAATTATGCATGACCAAAAGTCTTACAAGCAAATTGCATCTCAAATAGCGGTTATACTCTCATCGCATGGCAGAAGAAGGATCATTAGAAGATCACCCGGCTGTATTTAAGGAGATCGTCGCTAATTTAGAAATATTGGAAGTTAAGTATAATGAAGAAGATTTGGCCTTGATCCTATTGTGTTCGTTGTCTGCTTCTCTTTCTTCATTTAGAGAGACGATTTTATATAGTCATGATACTCTCACCATTGAGGAGGTTTATGATGCTTGTTTTAAAAAGAGAAGATGAAGCATCTGGTTTCTGAGACTAGAGATGAAGAATGCCTGGTAGCTCATGGTGGTTCTGGAAGAGACGGATCGAAGTCTAAATTCAATAATCAAATTTGTAACTACTGTAAGAAAAAGGGGCACTTGAAGAATGATTGCTACAAGTTGCAGAATAAAGAAAAGATGGCTGCAAGTAGACATTTAGATACTTCAGGCGAAGCAGACCTCGCGGAGAACATTGATGGAGATCTCTCGGCTATTTCTGACGTCGAATCTAAATCAGATGATGATTGGATCTACATATGAAACTGTATTCAAAGGTGTCGTGATTATGGAAAATAACGCACCTTGTCGGGTTTCTGGAATTGGTACAGTCAGAGTGAAACTTTTAGATAGAACAATTAGAACACTTGACCAGGTTCAACATGTTCTAGATTTGAAGAAGAATCTCATATCTTTGTCTATCATTGATTCAAAAGGTTATGAGTTCTTTGATGAAGGTGGAATTTTAAAGGTTTGTAAGGGTGCCCAGGTTATATTGGAAGGACAAAAAAATGTCTCGGTTATACATTTTGTAGGGTCGTGAAAATTTTGAAAGAGTCAATTAGCACAGGTTCAGTACTGTTGTGGACATTCAGTTTGGTACAATACCTTTAGGAGCTCATAAATGGTCAGATTTGAAGAATACAACTCAGAAGAGTTTTGAAGACATGAATAATACCGCTTTGCCACAATCACCTACGGTGCTATTATATTCAATTGCTAGGGATTGACCCAATGGAAAAGGGTAGGTGGATGCTGATTTTATTAAACATGCTTTCAGTGGAGTAGAATGTGTAAAATCTAGCAAGGAGCCTTCTGTAAAAGCATTTGGTATTGATTCTGCTTTGGGGTGTGTTACCGCCCATTTTGGTAAATTATAAAACCAATATGATTTTTTGGAATTTGGGGTAATTTTGTAGAGTAGTGCTTGGATTCATTGGAAGATATGGAGTATCTTGTGTTTGGTTGGAGAAATTATTTTTTGGGTTATTGTTGAAGAAGTCAGTTCATTCCTTAGTGGAATTCGTGTCAAGGTAGAGATTATTAGAATTTGGGTGTGACCTAAATTCCTTATTTGAAGTATTGTAGAATTCTAATTGTAGTGAACATCAAGAAAAAATTCAAGTTTGGAATGCTATGGAGTCCTATATCAAGTTGAAATTCTATTTTGGAAACCAATTGAGAGTTGCAAATTGGTAGGGACTAACCCAATGGAAAAGGGTAGGTGGATGCTGATTTTGTTAAGCATGTTTTCAATGGAGTATAAGGTGTACAATCTAGCAATGAGCTTCTGTAAAAGCATTTGGTATTGTTTCTGCTTTGGGGTGTGTTACCGCCCATTTTGGTAAATTATAAAACCAATATGATTTTTTGAAATCTGAGGTAATTCTGTAAAGTAGTGCTTGGATTCATCGGAAGAGGTGAAGTATCTTGTATTTGGTTGGAGAAATTATTTTTTTGGTTATTGTTGAAGAAGTCAGTTCATTTTTTGGTAGAATTCGTGTCAAGGTAGATATTATTAGAATTTGGGTGTGACCTGAATTCCTTATTTGAAGTATTGAAGAATTCTAATTGTAGTGAATATCAAGAAGAATTCAAGTTTGAAATGCTATGGAATCCTATATCAAGTTGAAGTTCTATTTTGGAAACTCATTGGGAGTTGCAAATTGATATTAGACATGAAGAAGAGTTCGAAATGGAGAAAAACACTTTGAAAGCATGTTTTGGAATATTAACCTGAAACCTAGCGCCTAAGCGCTAGGTGTAGCGCCTAGGAGCTGTTACAGTACCTGATCACGATTTTTCTCTTGTACTTCGTTTTGGACTCGATTTTTTGGCATCTTACTTCATCAACATCTCTACCAAAAGGGTTTGGACGTCCCCTACATGTTCCCTATAAATACTAGTTTTTCTATACAATTTTTGTAACAATTACATGTGATAAAATAGATTACTAGAATTATATGATCTATTGTAATTTTCTCTCTTCTCCATTATTTTTGGTGTGATAAAATCTTTTAATTCATCTGCCATATTCTTGTCTTCTTTCATTCTTTTACTTAATCATATACTTCATTATTATTTGTCATATAATTTCAACATTTCAATCCGGTGATTAACGTCCAATAAGTGGTATCAATCCTAACAATTATTAATTAGTAGCTATCCAACTTTTGAAAATAATATTTCAACGAGACTTCAACAACTCATGATAACGTGCAAACATTGTGTGTTGCAACAAGTTTTCTTAAGGGGTATCAGTGGTTGGACTATTTTGCCCTTTATAAAAAGAGCACTCTCCAATCACATTATTGACTTGCCGACAAAAATTGACAGAAATCGTGAAAGAGGGATTTGACTAATTTGTCAAATGTTGGAGATAAAACGAAAAAAAAAAAGAGAGAGAGAGAAATTTTGTTGGGAGCACAATTACCACTTTCACCAAAGCCAAAGGTTGAAGAATAAATTTAAAATTTACCCTATTTTGAGTCGTAAAGTTAAGTAATATTTAAATAATCATTCATCGCTTTGTGTTTGGCTCAAAATTGCCAAACTAATTATTGTGACTGTTAAAATACTTAAACTTCTGTGTCCATCGATACAGAAAATTCAAAGTTTCACACTCCTCATTTTTGCAGAAGTTTTACTATTACCAGTTTCGCCAGCATCCGCTTCCCCTCCCCATCCTTTTAATCTCTCTTTTGCGACATAAGCCTACAATATGCATAACAAAGCACTCTTAGAAATCGATGCTATACATTAATTGTGAATTATTGGATCGAAAAACTCTGGTTCCTGCATGCGATTTAGCACGTACCTCTTTATTCCAGTCTGTGACACACATCATCCAGAGTAATAGGCAGGACTGTAGGCATAAACCTAGCAACATTCCATACCAAAGCCCCTGAAGAATATCAAACCGATAAATAATTGATCGTTCCATTCTACACAAGAACTGGTTAAACAATAACACGACTATTTATAGATCATCATAATTGATTTGCACAAGATATCACGGAGATTGTATAAATTACACCAAAAGTAAGTAATAACGTGTATAAATAGTCACCTCGATGTCCATTTTGAACTTGTAGGCCATCAAAACTCCCAAAGGAACACCTATCAGGAAGTAGCATCCAACATTTATGAAGGCAACTGGAACTTGCCACCCTGCCCCAATTGCCACTCCTACAATCTCTAACTAATTAATCCTATAGCTTTGACAAAACATGATAATGGAAGGATTCAACTTCAGAACTGATATAAGCATTGAAAGAAGTTGGAAATTGATGAATATATACCAGTGAGAGCATATTGAAAATTTGTAAAGAGTATGCATATCCCCAGCAATGGCGTGAGCTCTTCAACAAGGTGCTTAACTTCTGAACTGTTAGAAAACATTGCTGGGTACTGCTTCGTGGTGACCATTAGGATAAGAGCGAATAAGAAACTGATAAGAAGAGAAGTGATCCCAGCAACAACTGCTGAGAATTTTGCACTTCTCGGGTGTCCAGAACCTAGCTCATTCGACACTCTCACACTGCACACATGTTTAAGTTGGTTGAGACTTGAGAACTTTGCTCTCTATTTGGGAAATGATACAAAAGGCTAATATTATGTATGTTTAGTACACAGTTGTGGACATTGTGTTAATTTACACACCTAATGGCAGCATGGAATCCAAGACCCACCATGGAGGTCCAACTCAATATATTTATACTGCACAATGGAAGTCACATGAGTAATTAGTCATGAACAATTATAGTAACAGCAATATGATCTTGAAATGTGATTTAATTCTTCTATTCCTTGCTGTGACCAAAATCATTGTTAGCTTATTTCATTTCAGAAAATACTGAAAATCTCGAGTCCACTTAGGTTCGAAGATGGAGAAAAGAACCAAACAATTATACATCACCAACTAACGATCAGATGAAAGCGATATTATAAATTTAATTCGGTTAACATCCGTGCTAATGATGCGATTGATAACTGCTTAGTGTATATAATTTTCTATTTTCTTGCATCATAGTATCTAGATAGGGGAATAGAAAATCTTTTACATAGATTTGTTTATGTTCATTGCCTTAATATTTCTTCTAAAAGATTGTGTGACAATGACATTTTAGATTTTAGCCACATAATTTTATAGAAAGGAGTTGACAAATAAAACATGACTCACCATACAGACAAGGCATCCACAGAAACTTCCGCATTTTTTAACTTTCCTGTGAAGAGAGTCAAAACTGTAATATACCATATCTCAGAGCTGCAAAATTGCAAAGACTAAGTTAGATGAAGAAAATAGAATCGGGGTGGGTGGGGGTAAAATGGAGAAGCAGACAAATTAATAAACACAATGGCTCCAAGCGTATAAAGGACAAGAAGTCCATAAGATGAAAGTAGCAGAAACAAAGATGCTAAGATGTACGTGTCGTCATACTATAATGAATATGTATTACAAATGAAATATACACTAGCAAACGGAAATGTGGTCAATTGAAGAGAAATTAAGTGATTAACAATTTAAGTAGTTGAAACATGTTTGGCATTGGAGAGACTCCTCTTTTCAAGAATGAAGAATGTGAACCAAAAAATTCATGTAACAGACTCCACTAAGTCCACTTTATTAAGAATAAAGCTTAATTGCTTACCTGATCATCACAGCTGAGGCAACAGAAGTTTTTACAAACCCCCACAAATTTTCAAATGTCTTCCATGAAAATCCAGACCAAGCCTGACCACAAGTCCCAGCGATGATGTACATGAATTGAGCAATTGCAATGAAGCACCACGCGACATCCAGTGCCATGGCCGCACCCACTAGGCCCCACCCGAGTTTCAACATCAAAAACCAGCTTAAGAAAACATGTAAAACAAGTGCTGCTGCTGCTATTACAGCTATTGCCATGACCCTGCTTTGCGCCTGTAAAAATTTAGTCGTAGGAAGCATCATCGCATAGGCGAATTGCTGGGGAATCATCCAGAGCGAAAATTTGCCAGCCGCGTCGAAATAGCAGTTGTCTGGCCTAAAAGTTCCAAGATTGGAGTGGCAAATATGAAGAGAGATACCATTGCGAGTGTCATGATATTGAGTATCAGCCATGATCTTTGCATGTGTAATCCAAGCATATGTAATTGGTTTGCTCCAAATGCTTGCCCACAATAGGTCTCTAGTGCACTCGACATGCCCATCTGAATCAAAATCAGGTGCAGAATTCAATCGACTACTTCATCGTCTTACAACAATTAAAATTCAAGCCTTTTTTTTTCAAGGAATTTAGAGTCCGCTTCATGAATTCTTTTTCAAGGTTTTTTCAAGTTTATTAGTAATTCTATAGGAAGATCGAATGCGCTAACGAACTGTGTATTAAAGTTCATGTCATAAAGTTTTATAAAAGTGGTAAACTGACTATCAACCTTCATCAACTCAAAGGACCCATCTCTAAACGTTACATCTTTTACACTTCTATGACTTTTATATCATGGTATCGCTATCCTTTACCTTATATTTAGTCAATTAAAGAGCAAATTTGTCAAGTTAAAGAAAGCTTGAGATTATGAATGCTATAATAAGTCGGAGACAAAATATAAAAGTTGGGAGATACAAATAACAGATATTGAACGTTAAAAATGATTTTGGTATGTGCATCACTGTCTAGTCGTTTGGGTCATCATCACCGCCACTGCAACCGCACTGCCACCATGGGTGGCAGCTATCAATAATAACAAATATAATAGAGATTTGTTACACGTACACCAAAGTTCAGGTGTACACACCCCCCTCACAAGAGGGGGCACAATTATTTTATTGGTTGTGGGCCCCCCTCTCGTGAGGGGAGAGTACATTTAGCATTTCTCAATATAATAATAAAAGAAAAACTTAAGCATACCAATAGGCCAAAAGGAAATCCTGCAATGACAGAATTCTCCACTGAAACTGCAGCCAGTTGAATGGTTCCGATATGACCGGCAACCACCAGAGTGGTGGCTATGAGGCCATACTGGCAGAAGGAGGTGAAAATGGCCGGACCAGCAAGGTACCATAGCTTCTTTGATTCGGTGTAGAATTCTCTTACAAGATCAAAAACTCCATTAAGAGGACCAACCACGTCTTCATCGCCGGGAAATGGTGAAACAGTATTATAAATGATCTCTTTGGATCCTTTCTGGGTGTTTTCTTCACTCTTTACGCCATCGTGATCATATTTGCTGTCAAGGAGTGGTTCCCCAACTCCACTCGCCTCCATAGTGTTACTTTTACAAATGGAATATATTTGCTTGACACTTATATTATAGAGGCGGGTCTCAATATATATTTTATTGTGCAAGTATGCAATAAGAATAAATCTATATGTACATAATTATTGTACATAATGGATTACACAGGCCTATGTGGAAGAAATCCGATCGTGGATGTGAAGTGTGAAAAAGTTAAAAATTGTAGACTATCGATGAATGCGCGCTATATGTCAATTATGTAATATATTATATAAATGATTATATACTTGTAGCATGATCCATGCAATAATTACCCAATATTTTGGGCTTTTTTTATTTTTTGTAAAAATGGTCCATATCATTTTGCAGGTACTACCTGCAATTCAAGACTTATCATTTGAATTTTGAATTAAACCATATGTACAAAAGAATTGTTTACTCAAGATTTACTAACTCTCACATGTATGGGATCCACCAAGATAAAAAATGAAAAATAAAAAATCCAACCCCGCATTTGTGAGTTTCTGTGAACCCATGATTCTTGAATTTTGACAATCATGTCATGTTTGACAAGATTTACTAACTCTCACATGTATGGGATTCATCGAAATAAAAAATGAAAAAAAAAACCCACCCCGCATTTGTGAGTTTATGTGGACCCATGATTCTTTGAATTTTGACAATAATGTCATGTTTGAACTTTTCATTTGCAAAATCAGTCCTTTCCATTCAGAATCATCAGATTTGACCATTAAATGTGACGTGTCTTGTGCATGGGCAATTTCATCCGGTCATAAAAGAATTATTCCGTACAGGATTTTTCTTGCAGCAAGTGCTTTTTTTTGTGAATTTTGACAAGAATTAATAATAATTCGCCTAGTGGAATTCTGTAACAATTTTGTTAAATGTTTTTCAAAACGTGCAGTGTAACTCATCATAAGAAAAAGTAATTGCATCAAAAGCTCCAAACTTTTGAAACATTAGCAGATTTTTTCAAAACCTTTTATTTATTTCAGTCGTCACTCATAACATTTTCAAAAGTTGCTGTTGAAACTCTTTTGAACAGTTTCTATTCATAATTCTGTCAGTTGACCAAAAACTTAATTTTGATCACATTTTTAATATTTTAAAAATGGATAAAAGAATAACTTTTCATTTATCACATTAAATAATTAAATAAAAAATAAAAAAAAGGCGCACACACAAAATCGTCTTCTTCCTCTCAACCCTCAACCACCCACCCCCAAAATCCACACTAACCACCTCTACCTCCACCAACCAACCCCACATGCCAAATTTTATTAACCAAATTGACAATACTTGAGTGCAAGAACCTATAGGGCAGAGCTAAAAATTCCATGCAAGAATTTTCATTTCACATATCACAAGTAATTATCAGACACTGCCCTGGGCAGAAAAATTCCCTCACAGCATGCATACAAACTGTGCTCAGTTTCCTTACCCTATCTCCAAAATGAAGCAAAAAATCCAAAAGAGAAAACTCATTAATCCAATAAATAGAGACAAGTTTCAGGTCATTTGCATCCCAAAAGTACCTCGAAACAGTTTCTAAGTGTCGGACAACAACTGGGAGGCTAACTTTTTCTTGATTACTACTGTTTTTGAGGTTGAGGTCGAGTTTTATTTTTTCTTCTTCTTGAGATTCATGGTTGAACCTGGAGGTTTTCAAAGAGTTTGAGAGAATTGAGAGTTTGAGAGTGGTTTTGGGTTTGAGGTTGGGTGGATGAGTGTTGAGAGGAAGAAGACGATTGAATGTGTGTGTGTGTGTGTATTTTTTTTCTTATTTTTTTATTTAATCATTTAATGTAATAAATGAAAAGTTATTCTTTTACCCATTTTTAAAATATTAAAAATGTGGTTACAATTAAATTTTTGGTCAACTGACAGAATTATGGATGAAAACTATCTAAAGGGGCATCACCTACAACATTTGAAAATGTTAGGGGTAACGGCTGCAACAAATCAAAGGTTTTGAGAAAGTCTGCTAATGTTTCAAAGGTTTGAAACTTTTACTGCAATTATCCCTAAAAAAAATTAAAAGGTAGCCTTCTTCCTCATTTTCAATGACCAACGGCACATCCACGTTATATCCCCTTTGCTTCCCAGTTAGCCATGGCTGTGGAGCTTCAGATGAACCCAAGAAACGTTACCCTTGTTTGATCTCAATTTTTAAAAAATTAGTTTTTACAAATTCATTTTTAATCATATATTTTATGGAATCTACAACTTTTATAAATTTTTCAATCACACATTTTATCAAAATTTACTTAAAACAATTTGATTTTTAATTAAGCCAAACGGCAGCTTTGTTTCATACCATAAGAAAATGCAGCCATGGCTAATGGGAGAGGAAAAGAAGATCAATGTGCACTCGAGGAGGATCATTGGCATTGAGGTAGAAGACTACTTATGCACCTTTATTTTTATTTTAAGTCTTCAACATTTTTTTTTTTTTAAACTCATATTCTCAATTTTTTTAATTTTTATTTTTGCATCTTTATCTTAAACATTCAATTAAATAGTATGTATTGTCTTCGATAACGATTATTGTCCAAATATTGTGCTAACATGTGTTAAAATGAAATGAGGCCTGATATGTTGTCAACCTTTTATAATTGTTTATTTCTTTTATTTGATAATAAGATATGTAATTAAGTTTTTTTTTTTTTTTTACTTCTTAACAAATTTTTTTTGGACAAAAATTATCATTCAAAAGAAGATGTGCAAAATTAATAGAATGTTCATGATAATAATTTGACAAAAAAGCGTGGAACATAAGTGAGAATATGAACAAAGATTAGGGACATTTCTTGCAATAAAAATGGGATGTAGTTAACAAAAATGTTGTTCAAATACTATGATGATCGGACAAAATTGTCCTTTCTCAAATAAGACTTGAGCAAGAAACACCATTTTAATGGTCTAATATTACGATTTAAAAAAAACGATTAGCATAATGGTTTACATGGGGAAATAATTTTCAAAATTCCAACTATAGGTAGAAATGGCAAATAGGTGCATTCGGGGCTTGATTCTCATTCTCTATCTCATCCCATCCCCACTTATTTAGAGTCGGGTCAAGGAGGGACATGAATTCTCAATTCATGTTTATGACCTAGTTTATGATTTTTAAATTATAATTTAAGGGAAAATTGTAGCCGAGGTACCAAATATTTCACTTATTTGCAGGCTTTGCCCAAACCTTTAATTTGTATCACTCACGATATCAAACCTTTAAAAAATTGCAGCTCAAGTCCAAATTGATGGATTCCGTTAATTTGACACTAAAAACTATCAGTTGACCCCAAAAATAAAAAATTTAACAATTCTTTTCAAATTAGCTAAGGGTAGGGACGAATACAGGGGGGGCTGGGCTGTAGGCCCCCAAAGGCCCAAAAAAAAAAATTATAAGGTTTTTTTTATCCTTAAAACATTTTTTTTCATGTGTAAATTTTTTTTTTTCACGTATTAGCATGGTCTTGGATACAATCCTGGATCCGTCCCTGGCTAAGGGTATTTTGGACATAATATATTTCTCATATTAAATCAAAAATTAAAAACAAAAAAAAAAAAAAATCACAACCTCCGGCCAACCCACCGCCTGTCTAACCATAGGAAATTGCCCCTCATACCCGCCACCAAATAGTTTCCTCAATGGAACTCAAATTCTTGGAGCCTTCGAAGAACCCAAATTTCAGTAATCTTATTTCCATTCTCAATTTCAACATTTTCGAGCCGTAAATCTCTATTGAAAATGGGGAAAACTTGTCAGATCTGACCGTTGCAAAAGATTTCATCGACTGAAATTGGAGAAGAAAATTCAGCCACTTCTGCAACAAATGCAAATTCAAATTCTTCATCATCATTTTTATCTTCTGTTTCTACACTTTCAGAATTTGCTTCTTCTTCGACTTTTTGGGTTGATGGACTTTATTTGTTTTCTATACAAAATTTATCATAAAATTCTTTAGAACTATTGAATTTTTCAACTCCTTGATCTGCGATTTCTGCAAGGTTATAGTTATAGTAGCTATTGAAGCTCGGCGAAAGCGAGAGGTCCGGACCCATATCCATTTCTAAGCTAAGCCGAATTGAAAACTTCTTGAAAATTGCCTTCTAAACTCTGTAATTAATTTGCTATGAGCAAAAAATACAGCTGAAATCTAATTCGAAATTGCCTTGTAAACACTATAAGTCGCTATGTGAAAGGAAAATACTTTCGGTATGATGCAAGGAAGAGAACAGAAAAATCCAACTATGGTAAAACCCGGCGGGTTGAGGGTGGCTAGTGGTGGCAAACGAGCCGCGCCGGCTCGTCAGCTCGTGGGCTCGGCTCGTTGCCACCGAGCTACGAGCCGTTCGGGCTCATCAAAAGACGAGCTCGAGCACGAGCCGAGCGACGGGCTCGCTAGGCGAGCCGAGCCCAGCTCGGCTCGTTTTTTCACGAACGGTTCGTCCAAAAACTCATTTTTTTTTAAAAGGCATATCTTATTAATATAAAAAAAATTACCTGAGCCACGAGCTAAAGCTCGGCTCGGGCCATGAGCCGCACATGAGAAACAAGCTCGGCTCGTGACGAGCACGAGCCGAGCTCGTAGGTCAATGGGTCGACTCGGCCCATTGACACCTCTAAGGGTGGCTTAGGCGACAATTTCCGGTGGCCTAGGCGACGGGTATGAGGGGCAGTTTCCGGTGGCTTAGATAGGCGGCGGCTTGGCCGGAGGTTGTGATTTTATTTTTTAAAATTTTTGATTTAGTATGAGAAATATATTATGTCCAAAATACATTTACATTATTTGGGAACAATTATTAAAATTTTAGTTTCTGGTTCAATTGACAATTTTTAATGTCAAACTAACAGAATCCGTCAATTTGGATTTGAGCTGCGATTTTGTAAAGGTTTGGTGCCGTCTGTGGTACAAATTAAAGGTTTAGACAAAATATGCAAATAAGTGAAATGTTTGGTACCTCGGTTGCAATTTTACCATAATTTAATTGACTTAAATATGATTTATTACATAAATTAAATTAAAATATTTTATAAATTACATAAATTAAATTGTGGTTTTTATACTTTAATATAATAATAATTAATACTTTTATTAATTGGGTCAAGGATGGGGATGGGGATGGGGATGGGGACAAGGAATGGGTTTGGGACAAGGACCATATCCCCATCCACGTCCAATCCCTGACTCGGGGCAAGGATTTGATCTTGTTGCCATGTGTAACGATACGCGATACAGTCGAAGGGGTGCAAAAATTGGAGGGGCATTTTTGGAGAAAAAAAAAGCTTAATACATTAATAAGTAGTGTTTGCTTCCAAATTTGGCTAGACTCTTTGGTGAATACAACGGGCAAAATACGCAATTGAATTTTCTAAGTGCTTTGGTAATGCTTCAGAGTATGAATAATTGTGGGTCTTATAAAATATATTGATCAAACATATTATTAGAAAATAAATCTCAACTATAGCCTGATGATCAACAGTGTTAGCATCCATCTCAAGTCCACCTGGATGACAAGTTGGACCACAGGCTCTTGGAAGAAAGTTCTGGAAGATAGAAGAGAAGCTTAAGGAATATACTGGCTCATTTGCATTATGTTATTTCAGCAAAATTTGTTTTGCAGAGATCTTTTTTTTGTATGGCAAGTTGTATAGGGTTGGTTAGAAAATATTCTTTTGTATGGTTAGGAAATATTCATTTGTATTATATAGATATATCAGTAGCATTGTATGGCAAATCAACACACGAGAATTAATTCAGAAAAGAGAAATTCTTTCACAATTCTACATTCAAAGATTTCTCCGTTTTAATCATCCTTCCAATTTTTTGGTTTTCTTCCATGTATTTATGTTATAGATAAATTAAAATTTAAACTTTGTCGAACGCTGAAACTTTTGTGAACATTTCAAATATTTGGACATCAATAGGTGTAAAAATAATAATTAGAAATCAAATTACGTAAACATCACCAGAAGTTATAATGACAACATAGTTCTCTTCATCCTTTTCATGAACTGTAATTATTATTACCACCTTGTTATTAAGTCCGCCATATTTTTAAGTATTTCTTTTTTAGTTTCCTAATATGGTCATAATTTTTTTGGTGAGAATTGAAATATGATTTATTTTTGTGCATGTTAAGTAAATTACTAATATGGCCTCTCTATGTTTCTTTTTTTTTTTTTAATGGGAAAAATACTTCATTCATGAAGGCAAATAGCCTTAAGAAAGGTTACAATAGTGTTTATCAATGAAAATAACATTTTCAATGAAAGAGGAAACACTATGCCACCAAAGAACCATATCTTGAAGGGACCATGCATGTCGTGCTAAGTATGAGCAGCTTGATTGGTAATTCTATTGCAATGAAAGATGCTACAATAAGGGAATCGTAGCATTAATTCCTTTATCTCCGCCACCTGGGAACGGATTGTTGCTGGGGATAAGACTTGTTTGTTGATTTTGTTCACAAGGAGCATAAAGTCACTCTCCACTAGTAAATTGGAGACTCCCAATTTGAGACATAGTTGTAAGCCTCTCACAATTGCAGCTGCTTCAACATGTTCAGGTTCAATGATACAATTTTCTGGGCCACTAGCAGCCATAACAATATCTCCTCTATGATCCCGTAAGATTATACCAAGTCCAACCTTATTAAAATCAAAGAACAAAGCGACATCAACGTTAAGCTTGAAAGCATCTTGAGGTGGGGCGGACCATCTGTATTTTCAAGGCAACACTCCTGGAGCATTTTTTCGAGAAAGGCTAGTTGCAGTAGCAAGTTTAGAGGCTAAGGCAGTGGCAATTACCTGTTCTGGAGGGAGCTCAATCTGATCGTGGATCATTTTATTCCGCCGGTACCAAAAGTCCCAGTAATAAGTAGAAAGTCCATGAGAGCATCCTTTGATATTGTTGTCAATATATCCGTAGCAGCTTGCATGAAACCACCGAAAATCTACTGATAATGTGTTCATGAATAGAAGGGCAGTGAAGCAAGGCATGACATAAGTCTTCCACTTGGGAACCACAAAAACAACATTGGGCAGCAACATGAACTTTCCTTCGAATCAAATTTTGTTTTGAAGGCAGACCTTCTTGACAAGCTCTCCAAGCAAAGACCTTTATTTTTTGAGGGATTCTTAGCCGCCACATCGTATCCTAAAATTTCTTTTTCTCTGCAAAAGTTGAAGAAGTGCCACGGTCTGGAGTTAGGTAATTTCTGAAGAATCTATATGCACTGCTCACGAAATAGATACCAGATTTTTCATATTCCCATGACCATACATCATGTTCCCTCAAGCAACTTGGTTGTAATTTTAGGACAACCTCAACAATTTTTGGATTGAATAAAGTTCTAAGAATCACCAAATTCCATGACCCCAAATTAGGATCAATCAATGAGGATACTGGACAATCAAGATGTTGTCTATAAATTTGTTGCAAGTCAGCCCCTAACTCCTTGCTCAAATATGCCACCTCTGGGATCCATCTATCATTGAGAATATTAATGGAGTTTCTATTTCCAACAACCCATCTCCCTCCTTGTATCAATAGGTTTTTGGCCTCTCAAATTCCACGCTAAGCATAAGAAGGATTACCACTAAAGGTGCTTTCAAAATGTTGCCATTGGAGAAGTAGTGGGCTGAATATATTTTGTAAACCAAATTGTCCCTGTGTTGCAAGAGCCTCCAAGCTTGCTTACCAAGTATTGCCATATTAAAGATCTCCAGCTCCTTAAAACACATGCCCTCCATGGACTTTGATTTACACATATTATTCCAAGATAGCTAGTGAATTTTTCGTTCCTCCTTCCTTTGGCCCCACCAAAATCGAGCCATCATTTTTTCAAGTTCAGTGCATAATGTCGAGGGACGTTTGAAGTAGCTCATAACATAGGAGGTATAGCTAAAGCCACATTTACTATCAAAGTTATCTTATTTATATAGGCGATTTGTGCTTTATTTGAGGAGAACATCTCTTCCTCCTTAGGAGAACATGCTACTTTTCCATCCGTGCAATTTCAACCAGATTTTGTGTCTTATTTCGGAGAAGGCTTGGGTTTTGGTTCTACCTACCATAGGTGGCAATCCAATATACTTTTCATATTGTTGCACTTGCGGAACGGTCCATACTAGCTCGCCGATCATCTTGTTTTACGTTTGTACTAAATACCATTGCAGTTTTATCCTTATTCAGTTGTTGACCTGATGCATCTTCATAAATACTTAGGATAGCCTGTAGTCGCGAAGTAGTGGATACATTAGCTTCATAAAAAAACAAGCTATCATCCGCAAAGAGAAGGTGATTCAATCTTGGAGCTCCTCGACATACTCGAATACAGTCACATTATTTCTTCTTTCAGCTTCCTTCAACAAATAATCAGTCCTTCGGTACATAGAAGAAACAAATAAGGAGAAATAAGGTCCCCTTGCTTCAATCCCCTAGAATGGAGAATGCAATTAGTTGGTAAGCCGTTTATGATGATCGAAAAGGATGCGATAGTGAAACATTTCAGCACCAGATTAATAATTTTTCCATGGAATCCCAATTTGTACATAACCGCTTCAAGGAAAGACCACTCCACCTTATCATAAGCTTTGCTGATATCAAGCTTAAAGGACATATATCCCTTCTTCTCCTTCTTTTTCCTTCTCAAGAAATGGAGCACTTCATACGCAACAAGTACATTGTCTGAAATAAGTCTTCGTTTAATGAAGGCTGATTGTGTCTCCGAGATCACCATAGGTAACACTTGTTTTATCTGTTAGCCACAACCTTGGATACCAATTTATAAAGGACATTACACTGGCTAATAGGTCTATAATCCTTGACTTATTGGGGGATTTTTTGTCTTAGTAATAAGTGTAATAAATGTATGATTTGCATCTTGAGGAAATTCTCAAGTATTCAAAGCATGTAAAACATCATTAGTGATAGAAGGGTCAATATGAGGCCAGAACTTTTGGAAAAAAAGATGAGGCATACCATTTGGTCCTGGTGCTTTGTTGGGATGCATTTCCTATAGTGTCTAGGAGACTTCAACTGCGGTGAAAGGTTGTGCCAGTTCGTTATTCATATCAGTAGTAATTCTGCTCTCCATATTGGACAAAACAGCAGCTTGATTTCTTGATCCATTTGTGGCAAACAAGTCTGAAAAGTAATTGATGATTAGGCGGTTGCACTCTTCTCCCTCCTTCCAGTATCATTGATCATCCAATAATTTAGTTATTGAATTTTTGTTTCTTCTTTGGGAGGCTTTAGCATGGAAATAACGTGTGTTCTGATCTCCATCTTCGAGCCAAGCTGCCCTTGATCTTTATTTCCACATTATCTCTTTTCCGTCCATCCAAGTTTGAACCTCTTCAATCACTTGTCGAAGGTCATTGTGTTTATAGTTGTAGGGAGCTGATTTTGGAATTTGAGCTAGCCTTGATTTGGCTCCTTTAAGCTTCACGTCCACCTTACCAAATGTAGTTTGATTCCAAGAGTGAAGTTGATTACTACAGCAGCCGATTGTCCTCTGAATATTTTCCAGAATCTGAGGACTGGCTTCCAGCCACTGGTTTAATACAATATTGGAACACTCGGGTTCACCTAGCCATATTGATTCAAAATGGAAAGGCTTAGGACCTTTAAGTGATGCAATAAGACCATTCAACTGGATCCAAATCGGAAGGTGGTCTGAATATGTGATTGAGCCATGGGTGATGGAGGCTTGTGCAAAGAGGTGACACCAGGCATCATTTGTAATGAAACGATCAAGCATTTCAAAAGATTTTGTACAGTCCTTTCTTCTATTGTACCATGTATATTTAGGACCTTTAAACCCAAGATCTCGAAGCTCACAGTCTGAGAACATCTGCTATAAATTTTCAAGTTGCTGTTTCGGTCTATCATGACCTCCCGATTTTTCGTCATGTGATAAAATTTCATTAAAGTCACCAAAGACAAGCCATGCATCGACTGAGTCTCTCTTTAATGTCCTTAATAAGTTCCATACCTCCATACGTTTACTAGCCTCCGGGTGGCCGTATATTCCAGTTTTAAACCAACTATGCTGGGGCGAGTCAATTTTTGCATCAATGTGATTTTTGGAGAAACTTAGAACAGATAACAGAATGTCTAACTTCCAAAGAAGTGCAATTCCACCACTGCGTCCCACTGCCTCAACATTAAAGCAGCCATAGAATTTTAATTTAACTCGACAGAATTCCATTTTCTCAGCCTTAAGTTTTGGCTCTTGGAAGAACAAAACGTCGAGATCTTCCTTTCTGATAAGATCAGAAAGAGCACGAATTCCACTAGGGTTCCCAAGCCCTCGTTCATTCTAGCTAAGTATTTTCATGAGGATCAGTGGGGCTGTATTTCAGCCACCACCGAGTTCTGAGCATTAAAGTGGAAATCCCGTTCATGGGATTTATTAATATCCTTCAGCCATTTTGAACATCGAACAGCTTCCCCACTCGCAGAGGAGGTTTCCAGATATCTCTTTTGTCATGCTGAGGAAGTGGACATGCTGAGGTTGTGTCCCTGATTCTTTTTTATTCGTTTCCATCAGCGAGATTGATTGGCGCCCATTTCCGTGATTGAAGCCCGACTAGATTTAGGCAAATCAAAATCAATTTACTGAGAGAACCAAAGTGCCTAGAAATAGACCTCAAAATGACGCTTTGCCTAAAAATAGGCAGGAGAGATCAGTTGTTGAGGCGGAGGCAAGGGAGCGATACGTCAATCTTCAACCCCCATTACCTCGATATAACTAGGATGAATTCGAACTGTCGAAATCATATGAGAGGGAATATGATGATGAAAACCTACCTTTCTCCTGTAGATTAGGTCGGCATATATCCCACAACTTTATAATGCTAAAAATCCCTCGATATGAAGGAATAGGCAATATTGAAGACCATCTCAATACTTGCAAGACGTAGGTTTCTCCAGCTTTGAAATGCAGAGCTTTCCACCTAATCCTAATCAGTGAGATGAAGAGATGGTATAAAAAGCTCCGCCTAAGGAGCATCAGAAGCTGGTCTAATTTGAACATGTCACGAGTCAGGCAGTAGGTAAGTTGTTGAAAAGTTACTAGACTCGCTTCAACTACGAGATGATCAACTATGTTAGGAATGACATGTATGGTGTGCAATCATATAAATAATAGTGTAACTGAATGTATTACTTTGCGTATAAATTCGAAATAAGAATATGATTGGTTGTACTTAGAATATGTTTAACTTATTTCAAATAAAATTTGATTATCGATTATCATGAATACACAAATCACACTAAATCACATATGTCGATAAATGAATATAGCATGATAATAATAGGTGGATACAAAATTCTAACACATACATCTCATTTTTTTAGTTTAAAATCATCTTGATTAATTAGTAGATTAATTTAGATACAATACAATAAATCTCTTTTACCACGTTTACATTCAAGTTTGATAATGAGTTGATACAATTCGATTTGAAAGTTTATTCACCGTGGGATGATACTCTTCTCATCACATTATTATTTATCAACAATCTCGTATATTTGTGGGTTTAACACGAACAACCATTGACATATAAAAAATTATGTTAAATAAAATATGAGAATAAATCAACAAATGTTTATAGAGAAAATCAAAATAAAAAGTTAAAATAGAGAGCATTGTTGGAGTACGTAAAAAATTTAACTTTCTAAATTTAAAGATTCTCTCTATAATGCATAAGATATTCTTTATAAATGAAAATTCTTTTGGAGATGCTAAAAGTAAAAATTTATTCCTTAGAGTTATAGTAAATTCTCGATAAATAAATGTTTGATAAATTAATAATCTTGCTCAAGTAATAAAGTTATTTGGTCTCGACTTAGACCAGCGTACGTAATTAATAACCCCACTAAATGCATAAGATAATAATTTTTTTTGAGATCATTTAAGGTCCAACAAATATATAAAATAATAAATGCTTAAATTCATAAAAACTCGTACTAATGCAAATTAACAAACTTTTAATTTGGTAATATTTTTTTTCAATTCATCTCTTTTAGTTTATCTAACTTTTTAATTGACTGTAGAAATTATGTTCCATGTGCACTTAAAAATAAATAATTTGAACGATTAATCTTCGAAGATATTAAATGTTAAAGTTGTTGACCTATGATTGATCATGACCTTAATGTTTTGATTATAACAAATAAGTCCATCTTGTTTACTAACAAATTGAATTGAATGTGTAAGTTTTTAAAGTTATAAAGATTATTATTCACACTCAAATGAAGTACAAGTGAAATTTAAATGATCATTCAAGACAAATCATTCGAGACAATAGTGATTTGCATGTGACAATCAAATTGGAACTTAACAAAATTGCAAATCAAGATACAAGTCAAAGAGATGCTCAAAGAGATCAAGAACATTGAAGATGGAGTTATTTATCGAACCTTATTTTTATATGTAAAGATATAACTCGTCAATGTTTAGTAAGTACATAAAGCTCAAGTATTTCTCATAAATTTATCACTTGCCTAAATTGTTTTGACATGAAAATGATTTTGAACATTTGTAATATATCAAAAACCTTGAAAAATCATTTTCAAACGTCCCTCAAAAGAACCCACTTCAACTTTCAATCAAAAAGTTATACTCCGATTTTCAATTCCATATTGGGACAGATTTTTGACATAGAAAATTATCTAATTTGAAGATTATTTCTGAATTAAAGTTGTAGCCCCTTGAGTCAGCTTTCTAACTCATTTTGAATCACCTTAATTGGATATCGGGAGAAAAAGATATGATCAAAATACTGAAAGCTGTCCGGCCTGTCGGTTGACTTCAATCTCATATTGGGACAGCTTTTTGACATAGCAAATGATCTAATTTGAAGATGATTTCCATAGAAAATTTGTAGCCCTTTGAGTCAGCTTTCTAACATATTTTGAATCACCTTAATCGAATATCAGGAGAAAAAGATATGATCAAAATACTGAAAACTGTCCGGCCTGTCGGATGACTTCGGTCGACCGAAAGTAACAGCTATAATTTCAAATTGGTCAATCGAACTTACCCCAAGAGCAACCCTTTTTTGCTCTATAAATGCCCCTCTCTTCTCCATTCATTTTCACCAACTTAGAAGAGATTTTTGAGAGCTTTTTTATTGAGAAATCATTGAGTTTACTTGAGTATAAATTCTATTTCATTTATTACAAAAGAGTTTCTTGAATGATTCAACATAGTTCATTTATTTTATCAAAAAATCTTTTTTGCAAAAAACTCTTCACAAATTTCATCTATTCTTCATTTTTTATAAAATTTTTCTTTGCCAACACTTTGATTTAAAGTGTAAATCTCTCTTCATACTTAAATTGTATTATTTGTTAAGAGATATCTTTGTCTTGAAAACTTTGATACAAAGAATTTCTTAATTGATCAAAACTAGTTTCATCTATTCATCAAGAATTCTTTTTGCAAAGAAACTTTCTCAATCTCATCTATTCTTCAATTCTTGATAAAGATTTCTTTACCAACACTTTTATTAAAGTGTAATTGGTTGAAAATTTTTGATACAAAGATACAAACTATTTCATTACTCATTATTCATCAAAGTTTACAATATCAATACTTGAGCTTTATTATTTGCTATCTATTGAAGTGTTTACCTAACTCTCTAATACTTAACTTGATTATATCATTTGTTAAGAGAATTTCTTTATTGTAATTTATCACTTATTTCTTGACGGTTTAGAGAGCCTTGTGAAAACTCGATTATAAGGATAGGTGCTCCTTGTTGTATGTCACTTAAGGGTAGGTGCTCCTTGTTGTAAGTCACCTAAGGATAAGTGCTCCTTGTTGTAAGTCACTTAAGGATTGATACTCCTTGTTATAAGTTACCATTATAGTGCATTTGGCCTTGCTGGTGACAGAGAGCTTGGTAACGGGGGACGTAGATCATTGGATTGGATCGAACCTTATAACATATCGTTTGCATTCTCTATCCATTTTACTTAACGTATTTACTTTGCGCAAATTTAAATTGTTCCATTTACGTGTTTACTTGTGTTTAGACTATTCTCTATCATTTGCATGCTCACTTATTAAAATCTTGAGTGATTAACGAAAAAGTTTTAATAATCAATTTATCCCCCTCTTGGTTAGTTATTCTTGGGCTAACAAAAGTCAACGCATGTATGTTAATATTTTCTCTTTAATGTATGTATTTGTGTGCCTTTTTGTATGCTTACATATTAAATTTTGAGTTTCACCACATTCAATTTTTATATATTTATTTTGATTTTCTACATGTATTATGGTAAAACATAATGCAAGTTATAAAAAAAATACTCTATAAATTAATAAACTACTCATTTATCGATAAATTAATAATTTCTCTAAATTAATAAAAAAAATTTATCTCAACATTATTATTTTATAGAGGTTTTACTGTATTGCTAATAATATTTCAACTTTACATCTTTATAGCCAGTTTGTTTGGCATTTTAAGTAGAATTGTGACCGTCGGAAAGGAGTCTCAGCCGCCATTTTTGATCAATCTCTCTTAGGTTGGGACCCACAAATTTGGAAAAAAGGTCAAAAAAATCATTTTTATGTTAAAGTAATGTCAAACAAACAGGGGCTTAATCAAGAATCATTTTGATTATCAAAGGATAAGGATTGCATTAGGTGGACTTTTAATTGGACTTAAATTGGGCCTGTGGGCAAACATAATAACGGGGCTTAAAATGTTTGTTTTTCTGATGGACGGACCAAAATATTGACACACGGTATGCGGGGATCTTAAGCTAGTTAGTGACAATTAATAAAGGAAAAAATTCACAACTCAAGTTTTATCTATCCCAAAATAAAAAATCAAACCTCAAGGTTTAGAATTGCAAAAATCAAAATTTTCATGAATTAATTAATTATATTTCACAATTATTATATTAAATTAAATATTTACTTGTAATATAATATAATTAACCCACCCCCATCCCACCTCACCTCACCTCACCTCACCTCACCTCCACCACCCCCACTACTCTGGCGACTACTCCGGTGACCGGGGACTACTCCGGCGATTGTTCTCCGGCCACACTTAATTTCGACGACCATTTCGCCTTCGCTTCATTCCGGTAACTACTTTGATTTCGATGTCACAGATATCTTATTAAGTAGTTAAAAATTTAATTTTTTGTCACAACTTATTAAATTAATTGGTCACAAATTATTTCGAGCTCACAGATCAAAAAATTGAGTCATTCACAATTGACTTCATTGGTCACTGATAAAAAATTACAGGTCACATATTTTTTTTATGGAGGTCACAGATTTTTAATTGGTCACAACTTAAAAAAATTATTCCATATTTGTTGGTCACAGGTTATATTTTCAGTCACATATTAACGAATTTTAATGTCACAGTCACAGTCCCAGTCCCAGTCCCAGTCCCAATCTCAATATACCACCAATACTTGGTCACAGGTCACAGATCAACTAAATGGTTGGTCACAGACACTTCATCCCATCCGTCGAACCCGTCCCCCAATCCCAGTACACCACCAATACTTGGACACAGGTCACAGATCGACCAAATACACATCATCACATACCTGCCGCCACAGTCACAACCACCCTCCAACAATAACACCAACAACAACCGCCATCGTCGCCCTCTACACAACACCACCAATATCGTCGGCCCCATCACAACACCATCACACGAACGGTCATTTTATCGCCACCACACGAACACAAACTAACCAGCCACAATCACATGACAGGACAAAAACTAAACCCAATCCTCCGATTTTCACCACCTACCATGACACACAAACAAATCCGCCCGCAACAGCCCCCTAACAACAACAGATCCACTGCCCGCAATAGGCAACCACCAACAATAGATCCGCCACCAACAACAGCAAACATCAACAGGCAACCACCAATCCGCCACCCACAGCAAACAACAGCAGCCAATCCGCCACACCTACACACCCCAGGAGCGTCGCATAACAGACTACCAGTACCAGCTGTTCGTCAGAGTCTACGCATAACAGAAATTAGAAGAAAGAGTAAAGGAAAAGAACAATGTATTTTGCACATCACTGCATCAAGGCACATAGGGATGGAGAGGGAGAGGGAGAGAGAGAGGGAGGGAGAAGGGGCAGCAGCGTCGCTGTGACGCTGCTGCGAATGGGGAAGGGATGGAGAGGGAGAGAGAGAGAGGAGGGGGAAGGGGAAGGGGTTGCCGTTCTACAGCGTCACTGCGATCGCAGCAGCGTCACAACGACGCTGCTGCGATCGCAGCAGAAGGAGGGAGAGGAGAAGGGAGGCGGCGGCAACGACGTGGTGGAGAGGTGACGGCGGTGGCAGCGGCGGCGGCGTGGGCGTGGTGGGAGAAATGTGAGGAGAGAAATGAAAATGAAATGGATTATATTAGGGTTTTGGGTAGATTTAGGATATTATATTTAAAATAAATTTGGTGGGGGTAGGTAGTAGGGTGGGTATATAAGTTATTTTAATTTTATAATATCATTATTAATTAAAAATGATAAAACCTGATTTTTTATTAAAAAAAGCTTAAACCTGATTTTCATAAATTTAAAAGTAAACAGCTGATTTTATGTAATTATCCCATTAATAAATGTTATCCTAATGATGCATGTATCATATAAAAATAGTGTTAAAAAAGAATGATCTAAAAATGCTTTTATTGTGCATTACAGAATGCAAACGTCTGTTTCCTATCGTCATGAATTTCTAAACTTTTCTTTCGTTCTTCTTAGTTCTAAACAATTGTGATAATTTTAAGATGGGTAGTAAGAACAAGAATTGAGTGGTATCATAAGTATGCTTTGCATTTACCTCTTGAAGGATCATTTGCATTAGGAAAAATGGCACTAGTAACCATATGATCCAATATGAACTCATAACGATATTTGTGATACCGAAAATGAGACCTGTGTTGATGTCCAAGAGAGGCTGCTTTGGAGCTAGAATATTATGTATTTCAGAGTGTCGTCTATCTTGGTTTACAATGCACCTAAGTGGAGACCTTCGTTAAAATTATTTTAATTGAAAATGAGAAAGTTAAGTTACAACGTCATCTGTAATGAATATCAAAAAATGGAAAAAACTCTTGCCTATTTTATTTGTCTAGGTATATAACATACGAATAAGTCCATAGTCAATTAAAAATTTTGAACACATTACTTGTTATTGAAAGAATAAACATGCTTGACGCATATTTAGGATATATGTGGAATTTCACATTGGTGGGTTGGCTCATATGACATGAGGCCGGGGAACGATTGTGTCATGCCGGGCGTGCTATCAAGTCCAACATTTAAAAATATATATATATATATTTTCTAATTTTATTCTAAAAACTAAGAAAAAACATTAAAAAAAAAAAAATTTGTTTACAAGTGGGAGAAATAAGCCTCTATTGAACAACTATTATTTTGAGAAAAATGACATATTGAATAATGATTTTTCAGAAAATGTGTGGTTAAAAAGTAGAAAAGAATTTTGGATTTAAGTGCGTAATATTTTATTGTGTGAATGATTGGTTTAAAGTGAGTAGGCGAAAAAATGAATTTTCAAATAATGATTGTCAAACATGGACTGAATCTAACACGATTTGGAAGAATATGCATGTAACACGATTAGTCTTAGGCCAGGCCAACTCCGAGCTTCGTTAAATAAGGGCGGCGTGCCCGCCTAGGTGCCAACTTTGGGATTAAAAAATTCCTTCTCCTAAATATAATTATAGTCAACTAATCATGATTAAGCACGAGAAGTTTAAGTCATTAAAATCATGAATTCTATCCAAGTGAATACCAAACAATTCATTAATATCCTTTATCCCCTATTTGGTATGAATTAAAATCAAAATTAAAGTTAACAACTGATTTTAACCACATATTTTACGCGATCCACAACTTTTCAATCAAACTATCATCTTTTATCAAAATTTACTAAAAAAAATTTGATTTTAATTCCCATCGAATGCTAATCTTATCCCTTATTATAGCCAACAATCAACTCTTAATTTATTTTAATAACAAGAAACAAAATTACGTTCTCAATTTCCTGGTATACTTCAAAATTTAATAATTTATACTTGTCTTAACTATTGATTAGTTATTAATTTATTTGATTAAATATATTAAAATGTATGTGAATACATCGTATGTGCTACCTAATCAATAAATTTATTAGGCACTCAAGCAAATAACTTCATCTACAATATTTTTTGTTATGAATTATTCTCAAATTATTTATAATGACCAATATTAATTACATTTTATTAATATTAAACTTGATGACAACATATTCTTTAGCTATATCCATATATGTTAAATTATGAAAGGGTGTGCATATTCGTAGAACGACTTATCTAATACTGTGTGATGTCAGGGGTCAATCAACTCTAAGGTATTGTCACATCGAGCTAGTTATACAAATTTGTAGTCACCACGTTCTTATATGTTCTCTCATTCATACATAAATCATTATATAAGTTCATTATGTACTATTAATATTATTCTTGGTACAATATCAGTTTAGCATAAACTAATTTGAATTAACACCTCAAATAATCAAGCAAGTTTCGTAAATTTATTAGACTCGTATAAAATTTAAAAAACGCTGATTGGGTAACTCAGCCGCTGTTAAACAACTTAAACGTGCATCAGACCACTTTCCTTTTCCCACCCCAACCACATTCACACAGAGGAAGCTTCACCTTTTTTACTCCACTACTGACTTGTTGGAATTGCGCACAATTTTTCTAAATTCTTTGATTCTTTCAAATTTTAATCAGTTGAATTGAATTGATACATGGCGACAAAACCAACACTTCCTCCGAATAAGCAGACCCAAAATCCGGCGATTGAACCAGATAAACGAATCGAAGAGATTTTATCGTATCCAATTTTGTTGTCGGATAGGGTTGATGAAGCTGTAAAGGAGGCGGAATCGTTCAAGT
Source organism: Fraxinus americana (assembly GCA_035079005.1). NCBI lineage: Eukaryota > Viridiplantae > Streptophyta > Magnoliopsida > Lamiales > Oleaceae > Fraxinus > Fraxinus americana. The sequence goes on from CM068707.1 coordinate 28,137,455, forward strand.
TCGAGTGCATGGAGGTGGGCAAGAAAGTGGGCAATCTTTGCCAGATGCTACGTGCCGCCGTGCGTCTTTCCACATCCACCACCACTGGTGTTTCCTTCTACGACCGCCCCCTTCGCCGTATAGCCGCCGAGGTGTCGAAAAATCTTGAAAAGTCACTGGCCCTGCTCAAGAAGTGCAAGCGGCGGAGCGTGCTCCGACGTGTGGTTACCATAGTCTCCGCCGCCGATTTTCGCAAGGTGCTCAGCCACCTCGATTCGTCGGTGGCTGATATGAAATGGGTTCTCAGCATCTTCGAATCCGGTGGCACCGGTGGAGGTATTGTGCTTACTTTACCCCCCATTGCTAGTAATGACCCAATTGTTTCTTGGGTTTGGTCTTTTATTGCTTCATTACATATGGGTCAATTGCAAGATAAAATGGAGGCTGCTAATGAACTAGCTTCATTAGCAAAAGATAATGACAGAAATAAGAAAATTATAGTTGCAGAAGGTGGAATTTCTCCTTTATTGAAGCTCTTAAAGGATAATTCTTCCCCAGATGCTCAAATTGCAGCAGCTGCTGCACTTTATACTTTAGCGAATGATAAGGAAATAGTGACCTCGATAATTGATGACTCGGGGGTTCCGATTATTGTTCAAGTTTTAGGGGACTCGCCGATGAGGGTTCAAATAAGAGTTGCAAATTTGGTGGCTACAATGGCGGAGCATTATCCACTAGCACAAGAGGATTTTGCAAGGGAGAATGTGATTAGGCCGCTTGTTATGTTGTTATCGTTTGATATATTCATGGATGATCCGAAGATTAGAGGAGGGAAACAGAGTATTCATTCAATTGTGCAAATTAACAAGGAGATGGAGAAGAGTTTGAGTAGCCCGGGATTTGGTTCGTCTTTGTCAATGCATTATCCCGAGGGAAGTTCTAAGGGCGGGAATCACAGGAAGGAAAGGGAAAATGAGAAGCCCGAGGTGAAGCATAAGTTGAAGATTAGTTGTGCTGAGGCATTGTGGATGCTCGCTAGAGGTAGTGTAGAGAATAGTAGGAGGATTACAGAGACAAAAGGGTTGCTTTGTTTGGCTAAGCTTGTTGAAACCGAACAGGGGGAACTGCAGTATAATTGCTTGATGACGCTAATGGAAATAGCGGCTGCAGCAGAATCTAATGCTGACCTTAGACGAGCGGCTTTCAAGACAAATTGTCCGGCTGCTAAGGCAGTTGTGGATCAGCTACTAAGGGTTATTAAAGAATCTGATATCCCGAGGTTGAAAATTTCTGCCATGAGGGCAATAGGGTCTTTGTCTAGAACATTTCCAGCCCGGGAGATGAGGGTAATTGGTCCGTTAGTCGAGCAACTTAGTCACAGTAATCTGGATGTGGCTGTAGAAGCTGCCATTTCCCTAGGGAAGTTTGCTTGTCCTGATAATTTTTTGCGTATAGAGCATTCCAAGTCAATTATCGAGTTTGAAGGTGTTTTGCCTCTGATGAGACTATTGAGGAGCAATGAATGGGCGATGTTGCATGGATTGATTCTTATCTGTTACCTGGCAATAAATGCTGGAAAGAGCGTGGATTTGGAACGAGCAGGAGTTTTGTCGGCTTTTGACGGAATAGACCGTGCATTTATTGCTCAACATCCCGAACTGAAAGAATTGATGCCGCGTGCAATCTACCATCTAAGTGTGTTTCACCACTCGCATACTCACTCCGGTTTGCTTGCTCAAATGAAGTTTTAAGTCCCTTCAATATGATTCTGGATTTAAGGAACTGGGTAGCACGAGTACCAATGATGTACTTGATCAGGTGACGAAGGGATTTTTTTTTATTTTTATGATAAATGGCAAATAAAATAGTTGGTTTGATGTTCATATCAGTTTTTTGCTGCTCGACTTTATGAATCCTATTCTTCGTGCTGTTGCTGCTTTCAACTTTTGGCAGGATTAAACAGAACTGGTGTTTGTATATTTTTCTTAATGGAGTTTAACAGCAAATTTAGTATCAGGGTTTGATTCTTTCAGTTGCTGTGAGTTATATTCACATGACTTAGAGCTTGTTTTGGGAGAGATTTTTGGGGGAAGAATTGATTTTGAATAGTGATATGATGGGAAATGTGTGGTTGAAAAAGAAGAAAAAATTATTGATGTGATGGAAAATATTATTTTATTGAAGAATGTGTGGTTGAAAATGAGAATTGATTTACTGTAGAAAAATTTAATCTCTCCCAAACAGGGCCTTAGAATCTGTGAAGTTGCGAAGATGCATTTGTGCAGCGTGCAGTCTCACGATAATTTTGTGTCTAAAGCAACTAGATCCTTATTAGTCATGGTAAGTTATCCTAGTTTTGGTTATTTTGTACCAAGATTCCATCTCTTTCGTTCGATATATATGGAGAATAGGAGATTTCACTACGTCTATTCTTAAGAAATGCCGAATCAAAACTAGGCAATGATGCCCATAACGGTAACAATTGAAAAGAATCTTCTTAAAATGGGATAATGTTTAAAACTCTAGAAAGAAATCCATTCTCCCCAAAAGTGCGACATTTGTTCATGGCCATTTGTTTCTAGCTAGGAAAAACAAATATTCCTCAAATTATTAGTTGAGCATTCTGGTAGGAAGCATTGAATCGGACCAAGACTAGGCCATATGGTCCGATTCGAGATGGATTTAATTGGTTATTGATTCACGGGATGTTTTTCACTCACTAATATTACCACGTGGAAACTTAGAAATTTGGAGTGAATTACAAGAATTCATTTTCCACAGTCTTCTTATTCCATCATTACATTCATTAGAAGTGGAAGAACCAATATCATAAAATATTTTTAAATGAGACAACACAAGTCTTGATGTAACCTAGAAAAATGATTTAAGGACTTGTCTAGCATAAAAAAGTTGATATAAAACTTACGATATATTAGAATTTTGTTTTCCAGTATTTGTTGTGTAGTTATGAGTTTTCAATCTTGAAAAGTGAGGTTATGATTCCTAACCTATTTAAGTATGTGAATTTGGGTCCTTCACGTGATCCAAGGTGTAGATATAAAACTACACTTGATTTTCAATTGAATTAGAAAGATATTAAGAGTTACGACATTTAGATCTTCAACTTTAAGTCAAGTGAAAATTGTGTTTGACTTTATCATATCATTTGAAGTTTTGACTGAATAAGGATTCAGATTTGTAGATTTAGGGTGTGTTTAATCCACATTATTTTGGAAGAATGTATTTTGGAATAGTAGATTGATGGAGAATGTGTGGTTGAGAAGGAAGAAAAAGTTATTGATGTGATAGAAATTATTATTTTATTGAAAGATGTGTGGTTGAAAATAAGTAGAAGAATGAGAATGAAAATTTTAATGTGTACTAAACAGAGGCTTAAACAAGTTGAATTAGGACTAGGCCCAAAAATTGCAACCCACAAAATTGACCCGACTCGAACCGTTAAAGGTTGGCTTGGGTCGGTTTAGAGTTTAAAAACGGGGCGAATCGATTTTCAAATCTTAAAAAAAGGGACCCAACCCATATCCTATGTAAAACCTTATTTAGAGATGGTAAAAAAACTCGACAAACCCGATATCCACGGAGCCCCACCTTAAACGAGAAGGGGATAATCCGCTTAATTGGGTATTTGGGGCGGGAACGAGACGGAGAATTTTGCCCCAGGGCGGGTTCGGGGAGGGGACGGGTAATTGGGGTCCCACCCCATTAATTTTTTTTTTTGGAATTTAATACTTTAAATGATTATTTTCATTAAAAAAATTGAACAGGTAGGAAACGGGGCAATTAGCCCGTCGTGGTACCATCCCTAACCTTATTCGTGTGAAATCCTCTCCCTGCTTCGAAAACATAAGTTGCGAACTCTCCTCTCCGACTATCTAGCGGCCACAAATCTCCTGTCCGGCTACTTGGCGGCCACCTTTCAAGCATTCTCTCCAACATATTGCTCGTAAGTTACTCTTACTCCACTTGTATGTGTTTTTTTTTCGTATTAAAGATTTTTGTGCAACTGGGCTGCAATATTTTTTGTGAATTTGAGACTTTCTGAATCAAGTTGCTAAATAGAGTCAGTGTAATAGTTGTAAATTGTTTGGGACTGTTAAGAAATATATTATTATTTTGTTAACATTATTTATTAAGGGTAGAATAGTCTTTTAAGTTTCTTTATTTTTGACTATATATAGTCTCTTTGTATCTAGGTTTTATTCATTCAATTACATTATGCAGAATCAATAAAACCCTAGCCTCTTTTTCTTCTTCTTCTCTTTGGATTGTTTAACATGGTATCAGAGCTAAGTTTCATGGGATTTGACATAATCTCAAACACAGCTTTCGCGGATCCAAATTTTTTTTGAGAAGAGACGATTTTGGGAGGATTTTTCGTTCCGTTTCTACGATCTGGTATTTCGTTAGGGTTTTTATTCAGTTTCTGCAATTGGTATTTCGTTAGGGTTTTCATTCAGTTTCTGCAATCTGGTATTTCGTTTCCCTTACTTTTGCGATTTGGGTTTCCTTCTTCTTTTCTTTTATTATGGCTACTGAAAGAGACGATTCGCTTCAATCTGTGAGTGTGAGGTTGGATGGAAAGAATTATTCGTATTGGAGTTATGTGATGAGAAATTTTCTTAAGGGTAAAAAGATGTGGGGATATATTAGTGGAATTTCTGTAAAACCCACGGATATTGATGAGGGTTATGCTGCTTCAATAGATACTTGGGAAGCAAACAATTCAAAAATTATTACTTGGATTAACAATTCTGTTGAGCATTCCATAGGTAGAGAGTTGGCAAAGTATGATACAGCAAAGGAGGTTTGGGAACATCTGCAAAGGTTATTCACTCAATCAAATTTTGCAAAACAGTATCAATTAGAAAATGACATACGAGCTCTTCAGCAGAAAAATATGAGTGTTCAGGAGTTTTATTCTGCTATAACAGATCTTTGGGATCAATTGGCTCTTACAGAATCGGCAGAATTAAAGGCGTGCAATGCCTTTATTGTTCATAGAGAGCAGCAACGGTTGGTACAGTTTCTAACTGCACTTCGCAGTGATTTTGAAGGACTTAGAGGTTCACTTTTGCATCGTTCTCCACTTTCTTCTGTTGATTCAGTTGTCAGTGAGTTATTGGCTGAAGAAATACGTCTTAAGTCTTATTCTGAAAAGGGAATTCTTTCTACTCCCAATCCTTCTGTGTTAGCAATGCCTTCTAAGTCACTGTCTAATAATCATAATATGTTTCACGCAAGGGCTGCCCGTGATGAGTGCAGTTTCTGTAAGGAGAAAGGACATTGGAAGGCTCAGTGTCCTAAGTTGAGACAGCAGAATCGTACCGTGCAGCAATTCCAAGCTTGGAAGCCTGGCAATCAATCACAATCGAACGATCGTAGACCACCTCAGGGTTATAGACCACCACAAGCTCAATGCGCGGTAGCTTCATCGGGTCCTTTCACAGATCCTGGTACTCTGGCTGAGCAATTTCAGAAGTTTCTCTCCTTACAGCCACAAGCTATGTCTGCTTCTGTAGGTCAGTTGCCTCATAGTTCTTCAGGTATGTCACATTCTGTTTGGGTCTTGGATTCTGGTGCTTCACATCATATGTCTCCGCATTCTTCATCTTTTGCTTCCGTGTCTCATTCGTCTTGTATTCTGTCACATGACCGCCGATGGCACTCCTATGCCTTTAGCAGGTGTTGGTTCTGTTGTCACACCTCACTTGTCTCTCTCTAATGTTTATCATATTCCGAAACTCAAATTAAATCTTGCTTCTGTTGGTCAGTTATGTGATTCTGGTAATTTAGTTACATTTTCTTCTTCTTCTTGTTATGTGCAGATCTCCGATCTCGAAGGCGATTGGGACAGGCCGTAGGAAGGGGGGACTATATGTTTTGGATGAGTTAAAAGTACCAGTTGCTGCTGCTGCTACTAGTGTTGATTTATCTTCTTTTCGTTTGAGTCCTTCTTCTTCTAGTTTTTATTTATGGCATTCTCGTTTAGGTCATGTTTCGTCTTCTCGTTTGAGATATTTGGCTTCTACAGGGGCATTAGGAAATTTGCAACCTTATGATATTTCAGATTGTAGTGGATGTAAACTGGCAAAATTTTCAGCTTTACCTTTTAATCGACGTATTTCTATTTCTTCATCTCCATTTGATTTGATTCATTCTGATGTATGGGGACCTTCTCCTGTTGCCACAAAAGGAGGGTCCCGGTATTATGTTTCTTTTATTGATGATCATACTCGTTATTGTTGGGTTTACTTAATGAAACATCGTTCTGAATTCTTTGAGATATACACAACATTTCGTGCTCTTGTCAAAACTCAACATTCTGCTGTTATCAAATGTTTTAGGTGTGATTTGGGTGGGGAATACACTTCTAAAAAATTTTGTGAACTGCTTGCCTTAGATGGAACTATTCACCAAACTTCGTGTACGTATACTCCCGAGCAAAATGGTGTTGCTTAAAGAAAACATAGGCACATTGTTGAAACTGCTCGCTCTCTCTTGTTGTCTACTTCAGTTCCTAGTGTGTATTGGGGTGAAGCTGTTCTTACTGCTGTAAGTTTGATTAATACAATTCCATCTTCTCATATTTCGGGTTTCTCTCCTTTCGAAAAGTTGTATGGGTATGCCCCTGATTATTCTTTGTTTAGAGTTTTTGGTTGTACTTGTTTCGTTCTTCGTCCTCATGTAGAACGCAGCAAGTTGTCATCTCGATCTGCTATTTGTGTCTTTCTTGGTTATGGTGAAGGTCAAAAGGGGTATCGTTGTTTTGATCCAATAACTTAGAAACTTTATGTGTCTCGTCATGTTGTGTTTCTCGAGCATATACCTTTCTTTTCTATTCCATCAACTACTCATAGTTTGACTAGATTTGATCTTATTCGTATAGATCCTTTTTCTACTGATTCTGATAGTTTGTCATCTCAAGTTCCTAGCACTTCAAATACTGATCATTCTGCATGTATAGACAATTTACTCTCCGACACACCTGAAGCTCCATAATCTCCTATGGTCCCTCAAACTCCGTCTGAGACTGTAGATCCACCTCTACGTCAATCCATACGCATTCGTAAGTCTACAAAGTTACCAAATTCTGTTTATTCTTGTTTTTCTTCATTTTTACTTTCTTTTTAACTTCTATTCATTGTCTCTCCGAGCCCTCTTCCTATAAAGAGACAATTCTTGATCCTCTTTGGCAGTAAGCTATGGATGAGGAACTTTCTGCTTTGCATGAAACTGGTACTTGATATTTCATTCATCTACCTCCTAGTATGAGTGTTGTTGGTTGTCCTTAGGTGTATAAGATCAAGACTAATTCTGATAGATCAATTGAGCGATACAAAGCTAGGTTGGTTGCAAAAGGGTACTCTCAACAGTATGGTATGGATTATGAGGAGACATTTGCTCCTGTTGCAAAAATGACTACTATTCGTACTCTTATTGCAATCGCTTCGATTCGTCAGTGGCGTATCTCTCAACTTGATGTTAAAAATGCTTTCTTAAACGGAGATCTTCAAGAAGAAGTTTATATGGCTCCCCCTCCTGGTGTTCCACATGATTCTGGGTATGTTTGCAATGGTCTCAAACAAGCACTTCGTGCTTGGTTTGAGAAATTTTCTATTGTGATCTCTTCTCTTGGATTTACTTCTAGTAGTCATGATTCTGCTCTTTTTGTTAAGTGCACTGATGCAGGTCGTATCATTCTATCTTTATATGTTGATGACATGATTATTACTGGTGATGATATTGATGGTATTTCAGTCTTGAAGACAGAGTTGGCTAGACAGTTTGAAATGAAGGATTTGGGTTCTCTACGATATTTCTTGGGTATTGAGGTAGCCTGCTCACCTAGAGGTTATCTTCTTTCTCAGTCGAAATATGTTGCAGATATTCTTGAACGGGCTCGACTTACTGATAATAAGACTGTTGATACTCCCATTGAGGTTAACGCAAAGTATTCTTCTTCTGATGGTTTGCCTTTATCAGATCCTACTTTATACCGTACTATTGTTGGGAGCTTGGTATATCTCACTATTACTCGTCCAGATATTGCATATGCTGTTCATGTTGTTAGTCAGTTTGTTGCTTCTCCTACTACAGTTCATTGGGCAGCTGTTCTTCGTATTTTGCGATATCTTCGGGGTACAATCTTTCAGAGTCTTTTACTTCCATCCACATCTTTCTTGGAGCTGCGTGCATACTCTGATGCTGATCATGGCAGTGATCCCACAGATCGTAAGTCTGTTACTGGTTTCTGTATCTTTTTGGGTGATTCTCTTATTTCTTGGAAGAGCAAGAAGCAATCTATTGTGTCTCAATCTTCAACCGAAGCAGAATATCGTGCTATGGCATCCACTACCAAAGAGATTGTTTGGTTACGTTGGTTACTTGCAGATATGGGAGTTTTTCTTTCACATCCCACTCCTATGTATTGTGATAATCAGAGTTCCATTCAGATTGCTCACAACTCGGTTTTTCATGAACGAACTAAGCACATTGAGATCGATTGTCACCTTACTCGTCATCATCTCAAGCATGGCACAATTACTTTGCCATTTGTTTCTTCTTCTTTACAGCTTGCAGATTTCTTTACCAAGGCACATTCTATTTCTCGTTTTCGTTTTCTTGTTGGCAAACTCTCGATGCTTGTAGCTGCTGCATCGTGAGTTTGAGGGGAGATGTTAAGAAATATATTATTATTTTGTTAACATTATTTATTAAGGGTAGAATAGTCTTTTAAGTTTCTTTATTTTTGACTATATATAGTCTCTTTGTATCTAGGTTTTATTCATTCAATTACATTATGCAGAATCAATAAAACCCTAGCCTCTTTTTCTTCTTCTTCTCTTTGGATTGTTTAACAGGGACATGGAAGTATTTTTAATATTATTGCGAGTCAAGATAATTGTGTGACAAATGACGTGGAAGTAAAGCGTTGATGCTCCTGATTCTTTGGAAAAACTTGATGAAATTGACTGTACATTACTCGTAGTTCTATAAAGAAACCAAGAGCCCGTCCCCCGACTAAATCGTATTTTTTCTTTCAAGCTTTTTTTTCTTTAATTCTTTACCTTGGTAAACGGATTTAACAAGTTTATGCATTTACCCTTCTGGGCTGTCAATTTTAGAATTGATTACTTCGGATTTGCCAGTCATTAATTTATGTTTTACAGATTGTTATTGTTTAATCATAAAAAAAGCGAAAAATTGCACCATGTGATGTGAAGCTAAATTGGAATGAAAAATTGAAAATTAAACATTTTAGTGTGGAATGCTGAGTCTTCTATCTTATTATCTATTAAGCAAGTATCATGGGTAACATATGGTACATATATTTTGCTATAGATTTATTGAGAAGCTACATTCCCGGTGAAGGGGTCAAGAAACAATTAGAGCACTGTATTTGCAGGTTTGTAATTTCATTGTGAAAATTATTCATTTGGTCCCCAACCTATAGTTCTCTTATTCACTTGGTCCCCAACCTACAATTATTCTATTTCCCCAGTAGTTCAATGTTCTATACAATTAGTCCACAGATTTTGCTTGCAAATTAATATTGAAGTTCTTTTTTGGTTTCTTGTTTATTTGTATAGTATGAACATGGATATAGATAGTGAAATTGAAGCTATCGGTGAAACTCTTTCAACAACATCTCTTCCTTCACTTCCAAAATCATGTTTATGGAAGAGAAAAAATAGAAAATCATCGGATGTGTGGGAACATCTTACAGTTGTTGGGAATCCAAACGCAGAAGATATTAGGTGTGCATACAATTATTGTGGGCATGATTATGCTTGTGGCGCTAGGAAATATGGGACTGGTATCTTGATGAATCATTTGCTTTCTTATTGTAAGAAGTATCCAGGAATATTGGAAGACAAATGACAAGAATGCCTAACCGAGGGTGAAGTGAACATTCTAGTTGGCTTTAATAAGGAAGAGTGTAGGATTGCATGTGCTAGGATGATAATATTGGATGAATTACCTTCTAGTTTTGTCGAAAGTGAGGGGTTTAGACAATTTTGTAGGGTAACATGTCCTAAATTTGATCTTCTATCTCATAGAACTATTGTTAGAAATATTTATCTATTGTATTTGGATCAGAAATTGCAATTGAAAAAGATAAATCAATGTGATTATTTTTTGAGGTAGATATGTAATTCTAATATGCATAACTCTTTATTAATGAAATATTTATCTTTTTCTTTGAGTATTTTTATTATTTTATAGTAGGAATGATGCTTAAACCTTATGCGAGAATTCAGAAGTTCAATATTTTACCTTATTATTTGATTTTTAAGAGTTAAGAATTTAGATGATTTTAGCATTTTTATTTTTTTATTTTCGAGTTTGGATTACTGTAAGATTTTTAATTGTTGGGTAACTGTAATATTTAAATTTTATTTTTATGTTTTACGGTGTTTAGTTTTATTAGTGTGTTATTAATTTAATTAAATTACCTTGTTTCTATTAATTTTTTTTGGCTCCATGATTTATGAAATGACAAAATATTATCAAAGAAAACATATTAAGCTTTTATTAATTTCATTTTAGGCAAATAAGAATCATTTGGAAGTTAGAAATGAATTGAAAATAAGGAAAAAAAAATGAAGTTGACCCAGCCCGAACCGAGTCGAGTCGGGTCGGGTGGATTTCTGTTCCTGAATAGGGTCGGTTTAAAAAATAACCCAAAATAGTAAAGTTGGGACGGGGTTGAGAAATCAAAATGAGAATTTACGACCAATATATATAGAGTTTTGTTACATATACACTCTCATTTACCACTTCGTTTACAGAATTTACACTTTGCAAGATCTCGCACCATCTTTCATAAAAAAAAAAAACATATTTAATCCAATTGCTAAAATTCTGCCACATACAATACCGACAGCTTTTCCCATATACAAAAGCTTGGAAAGGAAGTCCCTAATTTTCCCTAATTTACATACGGTAAGACGTGGCTACGTGCAATCCATGTAACTTCTTTATATTGTTCAACATTCCTCAGCTACAAACACCAGTTGGAATACTCTCACCTTACCCACTCCACTCCACCCCACTCCACCCCACCCCATCCCCCCACACCACACACACGCATGCACAAAAACTAAACTAAACTAAACTAAAATTTATTGGTTAAAAATGGAATTGCGAACTTATTAGTGAATGGATTTACGGGTTAAATTCCTGTAAACTTTTAATAAAATGGACAAGTTTCACATCTACTGCACAACATTTTATGGCACAATAGCTCTTTAGAGTTCATAAATTTTTTTTCAACTCCATTGGATTATCTATTTGGTTGGGCAACAATTTGGGTCCCTACTTTCTTCAACTCGTATTTGCAAAAGTTATGAATTTCAAATTATGATACAAGAGAGAACAAATTGTTTTGGTTCTTCTCCACATTCTTATCTTGATTAGGAGAAATTGAACAGATCTTATTAAAAAAAAGTGGTTGTCTTTGTTTATCCTTCGTGGAATATAAATTTAGATCAAATTATAAATTGAATCTTTCTATACTAAATAACTTAAGCATTCCATTTATAATATCAAAACGATCCATGAACAAATGCAATCTCAAATCAGTGCAATGAATTTATCGAAAAATAAATGAATAAATTTATATTTTATTTAAAAATATTGTGAGTACAAATATATTTACTTATGGGGTAAATAGTATCTAACAATAATATGAATCTATTTTCAGATTCACCCAACAAGAACAGAAAATTAGAAATGAATAACAAAAGTAATAATTAATTAGATACACCATTGCTTTAAAAACTGTAAAATTACGGAAAAATCAAGTGATATAAAAGATAGAGATTGATTAGCTAGCTATTTCTCATTAGTTCTTGGTTTGATTCGATTTTCTTTCCAACAAATCTAATCGGACTGTATCCATCATCTATCACTTGGAAAAAATCATAAGTACGGAAAAATGTTGACAGAATTCATATTGATGCTAATGTGGCGGCGCATGATTAGCCCCTCTCTCTCTCTCTCTCTCTTCAAACGATTCCACATTATGTATTGTCAGTCAAAATTTCATGTACTTATATCATAATCGTTTTTACTTTTATTAGGTTAAATTTACACCAATCCTATTACAAGAAAGTCAAACTATACGTTAAATGCTTTTACCAGATGGAGTTGCATGTGCATTTAACTAATCGTGTTTGGCTCACACTTTTTCAAATTCATTTTCGATCGCACATTTCATAAAACTTTCAACCTTTATCAAATTTTCAATTATACATTTTACTAACGTTTATCAAAATCTATTATAAATCTAATTTTTATCCCCGGATATCGAGAAGGAAAGAAAATATTAAAAGCAGTGGATTTACTAAATCACCACATCAAAATTTTGAAAAATGAACCTCTTGAGTTTCTTCATATCCACTTTCCACAAGATTTGCCAATAATCGATTATTTTGTTCCCTATTATGCAAACATGATTAAAGAAAGAAAGAATAAAAAATCTAATGCTCGCGGAGGGATGGCAAATAATCACATAATTTTCCATTATAAAAGAAGAAAATAATATGGTGAATTAATTAAAGAAAACCAAGAAACAATAAGTAATTATAACTGTAATCTAATTTGAGCCACGTTCTCATTTTCATTTTTCTACTCATTTTCAATTACACATTCTTCGATAAAATAATATTTTCCATCACATCAATAATTTTTCCTTTTTTTCAATCACATATTCGCCATCACATCACCAAAAAAAAAAAAAAAAAATCATTCTTTTCATTTTAATGTACATCAAACACACATAAATGAAATCCCTAAATAACGAAGGCATTGAAAATCAAAGAAAAACCCGAAAAAGCTAAAATCTTGTTTGTTATAATGCTCAGTATCGAGTACAGTCTAATAGTGCTTCTCACTTAACGCCGAGTCTGAAAATTGTTTCCCAATCCTCTGGGAGTTGGAAGAATTCCGTGGCAGCACGATTATGAAATTTTGAACTGGTTTTAGCCTTCTTTGGGGCTGGTGGGCATACCCACTTACTAGGAATTTTTGATTTTGCACAAATTGGTGTTCTTGGACTCTCTTTGCCTTCGTCCTCTTTTTCAAGCCCTTTTTCTTCAGAATTTAAAATTACAGGCTTCATGGGGCTTGGCAAATTGACACAAGAACTAACAATTTTTTTGTCATCAGACTCCACACCTCCATCTCCTTTATGAAACTTGTCTGTAAGACCCATATATAAAAGTTCAACAATCAAGAATTTGATGTTCGGCAATCAAGAAACATTTGGAAAAAAGAGGGAATTTATAGAATATATTCCCAAGAAACTGGAATGAAAAATCTTGGAGAGAAAGGAAGAAGAAAATATGAAAAGAGAGAATCAGGAAACTGAGAATGGGCTTTAAATAAGAATTAAATGTCTCGAGGAGTACGTGACCTAAACAGTAGTAGCTTAAAAGCTAGGAAAAAAATAAGTGATTGTGCCCGTGAAAGTTTCTGATTGCATGGCAGCAACGCCTATTAAATACTTTTTTTCACCAGGATTCAGAATTTATGTGATCAACATAAGAGCATCTCCATAGATTGCTATCTTGGAGATATTTAACTTGAAAAGCTTCCAACAAATATGATATTGAATTTTATAGAGTTTTTGAATTAGGTGTGGCTTTAAATAATACCTGTAATTTTATTTATCACATCTTGATACAGACGCTGACAAATTGTACTGGAGATGAATTAATCGAATAATATATTTTGTTGATAACAAATTGACCTTTACTTTTGAAAAAGAGTAAATTGGTCCTAACATTTCATTGTACTTGCAATATATATGAATTTTCAATGACAAAATTGTCCAAAACTCTACTAAATCGTCATGGAAACATCGAATTTTTAGCTTTACAAAGATGGGTTTTGCTTCATAGCATAGGCTACTAGGGATGGCAAAAACGCTCGTCGGTTCAGGCTTGGCCCTGAAAAAGTCTGAGCCGAGCCCGGCTCGGGCTCGATTACACTGAGCCAAGGCTCGGGCCGAGCCCCGTTTTGGGGTGTTGGCTCGAGTCTGAGATGGCCCATGGCCCGAGCGAGCCTGCCCATTAATAAAAAAAAAATTTTAAATTACTTTTTTTAAAACAGTTGCCTTTGCAGGCATCTAGTTTTGCAGGCAACAAGCTTGCTGCCTACAGGCAGTAGCTGGCAGGTTGCTGTCACAAGACAGTAGCTGCCTTTAAAGCAGGCAACCTTTTTATTTAAAAAAAAAAAACCAAAAAACTCGAGCCGGCTCGGTTCGGCTCGGCCAGGTAAGGCTCGGGTCGAGCCTCATTTTTTTGGCCGGACTTTACTCAGCTCGGGCCCAAAAAAGCTCGAGCCGAACCCGAGTTTTTTTTTTTTTTTTTGGGTCTTGACTCTGCTCGGCTCGACTCGTTGACATAGCTATAGGCTACTCACCAAAAATTTAGAGTGATTTCACAAGGATCACACATTAATTTAACGAAGATTTGGATTGTTGCTCTAACTGACGACTAAGTTTACAATTATAATAAAATATTGAAGACCAACTTGCTCATTTTTAAAGATTGAAGAACAACTCACTATTACAAGAGGCCAATGCAATTTTTCCTAAAAAAGTAATCGAGAACTTCATAAAATTTAGGATGACAACCAAAATTTTACTTTATTTTTATTTTAAGTGTTTTTTTTTTTTCATAATAAAATTCTTTTAGTAATGGTATCTTAAGTCGAATTCAAATAATTAAAAAATATATGACAAAATATAGGGTACATTGATCCAAACCAAATACGTTAGTTTTGAGCGATGCATTACAAATTAAAGAGGGTTCTTGTAGAGTGCAGCTATTGAAAGCTGTAAAATTGATCCAATTTGCAGCGTTTTGGGCATCTAGAACATGTCCATTTCAATGAAAATTGGTCAGCTTTGTGCATCTAAATATGCATCAAAGCCGCAAAAAAGTACATCAATTATTTTCATTCTTTTTCTTTCTTTTGCTTTGAAATGTTTTCAACCACCGAACACATTTGTAAAGATTAAAATAGTAATATAGTTAATTTTGTATCAGAGTTGCGAGAATACAAGCTCGATAAAACAGAGCATAAAGAAATATACGATTAGATGCCTGTCGTTAAATTTCTTGAAACTCGAAATTATTGCAGCATGCCTTTCTCAGCTGGAGGGAGAGTAGTCCTCAGATGAAATACCCTACACTTAGCCTTGGCTTCACTTGCACTAAATTCAAATCAAAACTACGTCACCATAAAATGTGTAATTGAGATTGTATCTTAAAAGATCAACCTTATTAAAATGAATAGTTCTAACCCTTTTATATTGTTATATATTTCGATATTTAATCTGATGTGAACCCACGTACCAATTGAAACTACAAAATCCACGTCGTATTAGATCAAATCCAAGAAAGCCAATAATCATCATTTGAAAAGCTCGACCCGATAAATTATTAAACCAAAGAATCAAGACAATCGTCAAAAATATCTTGATCACGTGATCGCAAAACTTATAAATCATACTTAAATTGTTAAACGTCACAAGAATTTAATTCTTGATAAGTTCGGAATTAATTCAATGAAGAATGAGTTGAAAGCAATATATTTCGCAATAGTATCTCTCAAATTATGTGTTTTACAATTAAAAGAATAATACTATACATAGGGAATCCATAAAACTCTAGTTAAAAAGGGAATTGAGCCTAAAAGCTATAAAAAAAGATACCATAAAAAGAATTTTAACTAAAATAGAAGTCTAGACAAAATTTGAAAAAAAAAACATCCAGAATTGTACCATGAGGCCGCATAGTGAACTTGTATGCGGCCGCATAGGCCATTCGGCTGCCTTCAGTTTGGTTCGGTATAGCTGCATGCCTAATTACTCTATTCGATCACATAGATCTCATCTTCAGCTCTCCTGTCCGGCATGCTATCATATTCACCCTCATTGTAACTCACCACTTCTCCCTTGTCTCGCAAGATTATCGCCATTTTGCTTGGACATTAAGAAGCAATGTGTCTCGATCCTAAGCACGTAAAGCATTTGATATCTCGATTCCTATGGGGTTGGGGATCTGCCTTGTGTGTAATTTTACTAGAAACTTCATCTCTTCCCTTTGATACATCAGTCTACTCTTTGAAACAACTACATCATCTCTATTGTTGTCCCACTTCGATTTTCAAGAAGGATTAAAACTTGAAGAACCCTATGGATATCGAGCTGCCCCCTTCCTCTTCAACTGCCTCTCAACCTTCATAATTTATTTACTATAGTGCAATTATTTTATACTTGCCCTTGAACGTAACCTAAATTAGGTGAACCACGTAAATATTTATGTCCACTTTTAGTGGTATTTTTCTAAATTCACTTTAGTTGTAAGCCAATTTGACCCATATTTTTTCTAAGATTGGTCTAGAATGAGGTTTTGTGTAGGGTCATTTACTATTTACATACATGGTACTATTTTTAGTAGTAATAAAATAGTAGTGGTGAACAAAATGGCTACAAAGTATGAGATTGAGAAGTTCAATGTGAACAGTTGTCATCGTGAAAAATAAAATTAAAAGCAATTTTGAGAAAAAGATAACTTCTTTGAGACAATTGGAGAAAGATGTGAACACTACACTTTTTTATGGAGAACTTAAGAGAATTATATGCTCCAACTACAAGGTTGTGAAGAAAAAGGAAAATAGAACTTGGTATATAATAGCAGTAAAATTTGGTGCATGATCTCTCTTGAGTCTAACAAAGTTGAGTATGTTTGGCTAACACAAAAACTTACCTGAATTTTGTACTGTAGAAATGATAAGGTATGTTTATGTTTTATTTACCTTGTCAAAGTTCAAATAATTTCCGTAAGACTGTATATATCATGGTATGAACATAAGTTTTCTCAAGAATGTCGTGATGTTACTTATGACATTCTGCTTGAGTTTGGTTTTCACATCTTATCTTTCAATAATAAAATCTATTGATATCGTACCATAAAGTTCGTGTATAAAAAATAGAAATTATTACAAATGATTTTTTTTTTCAAATACAAGATAGGTTGATCCTCTTGTGAGTGTATAGAGGAGCCATGTGACTTGATTCTTGAACTTTTAGGACGTGATCTTCTTTGAAACTTATGAACTTGAATTTGATTTGAAGAAGACTTTGATCTTCCGGACTTGACTTGAACTTGATTAAATCCATTTTCAACGAATTATACACACCACATATGTTGTAGCTAATCATAATTATCATCCAAATTTTGGCATTTCAGTTGTAATGTAATTCTAAATACTACCATAAGAGTGTTTATTAAAAATTACTTTTTTCTAAAAATTAAGTCTTGATAAAAAAGATAACGTCTCACCAAATAAGTAACTCAAAAGTAACTTTCTTTTGATCACAATCAATATTTTATTCAGGGTATGATTATTAAATTTCCTCTTACAAATTGTTCTCTTTTGAATGAAATGTTCACAAATTCAATTAACCTACTTGTACATTATGATTTTGTACAAGTAGGTTGACATATGCATGCTTGATATGCATGTGTCCATTGATTTGAATTATTATTGAACAAAAGAGAGAAAAAAATAGATAACCCTATCCAAAAATGCCACGTGTGTTTTGATTGAAAGCCCGACATTGTTCTCTGATTTCTCCCTGATCCCCCGTGAGAACCTCAATCTCTCCCAATTTAATGATGGTTTTGATGAATTTACCAAACCACCCCTCCTGATCATCAGCCAATGTTTTCATAATATTGGCAGCCAGAGGATCGCGGGCCATATTTTGATCTGATTCAATCAAGGCTCTCTTATTCAACAATTGCTTGTAGAAATGTGAATCCATTTTGTATTCTGTGACTGTATCGAATGGAAATATTTGTTTCGGGTTATTCCCGCACGAGAACCCGACTGCCCCGTGATAGCCAGGTTCAATGTCCTTTCGCTTTTGTTGATCCCAAAATCTGTCGATGATGTTTGCACAATGTGCAATGCCAATAGAATGTGCACCCGTTAGAACAATCATTTCTTCTACTGTTAGGCCTTTTCTATTGAACAGGGCTGTCAGTTGCTGAGTAGTTTGATCGGGAAGTGGGACGTTGTTCTCAACGTTTTTGGCGAGGGAAGCCAGGCTGTCGCGGCGACCTGCAGCCACGTTATAGGATGGGAGGCCTGAGAATACTAGGGATTCGCGGTTTGCGAATGCTAGTATGTCTGCACAAGAAACGACGCCTGGGCATTCGTAATCGAGCTTCCTTTTAATTAAGTCGATTGCTTCAAAGCCTCGTACGAACATGCCGTTGGCACCAGATGCCTTCTCGACTCCCTCGCCGCTAGGTGTGTCGTCCAAGAGGATCGAGGCATCACAACCCTGCATCCATGTTTCGTTGTATCACATACGTGAGCAAATTAACAAACAAGATTTTAACTTTTTTCTCCCCCATTTAGTACTATCAATGTTGTCTGGTCCATTCTATCAAACATGTCATAGAAGTAAAAAGATCTGATGAGAAAAATGATTTCTTGTACTTTCCTCAAACAAACGGAAGAATTCCCAGCAAGCAATTACGGTACGACATGAGCGACTTACCGTGACAAAACAATCATGGAAAAATAGGCGAAGGATAGCAGCAGCCAGGCCGGAATCATTCTGGAAAGCCTTGTTCATAACGTCATTCACGATCAACTCAGCTCGAGGGCAAGTCCTCTTATAGAATCCTTCCCTCAATCCGCCCTTCGTGGTTCCCTCTATACCAGTTTCCGCCTTCTTTGCCCCGGATTCATACTCAAATGGCTTCTTTGGTTCTCCAGCATAATTTGATGGAAGAGAAGCCTCTCTGTTTTCACCCTCGCCTCTAAAAATTGGTGTTCCAAAGAAGGTTTTTACACCATCATTTTGAAAGGGAGAATCAGAATTTTTACCCTGGAAGAATCCGGGGAATGCCGAGGCAAGCAGAGGGAGGATTGCTAAGAAAAAGAATATTATTGACAGATAAATGCTTCCTCTGCTTGCCATGTTCTTGCAATAATTTTTTTGGTGTGAGACATGCTACTAAGGGAGAGGGGCTCTATGCTAAGGTTGAATGGAAGGCTGGTAGAGATTTTAGGCTACTTTTGGGCTCTCAACAAAATGGCTGATACTAGAAAATGTCTAAATTTTGTCAATGGTTGAAAATTATAGCAATGTAATTGGCTTTTGTATTTGTGGTTGTTGAACTCAATGTTACTTCACATATGTTATAATTTAAGCAAAGTACTATGTGTCCACACATTTTGGTAGGTTATTTACAAGAGGTTTGTCTTCGAATTAGACTCAAATGAACCTTTTTACTTGCTCTTCCACAACCCCGTCATCATGTAAAGCTCTTTTATATCAGTGCAACGGATTTCAGAAAGATGAGATTGCATCCTTGTATTCTGCTATTACAACAGAAATCAAGCAAATATTTAATGTTAACTAACAAGACAACCAAGTACTGGTCAACTGTTCTTGAAAGAATGTTGTGAATCATGCTACACTTACAGAAGAATGTTGGTGGCACTGCCAGACGAAACCAAATGATTCTTTCTATGACATTTCAAATTAGATATTCAGTGGGCAAGTCTGGCAGGTTGCGGCTGAAGATAAAAACTTGACTGCCAGAGCAGTCCTAAATATACATCTTTTATGTGGTTGTCTAGAAAAAGACTCGCAAATTGTGGTAACTTATACAGTTTAGGCACATGGTGTTGTATCGAGTATTGCAACTCTACTTTCTGCTGAAGTTGGTGAGAAAGGGAAGTTCAACCCGTATTTGGGTCTGAATCCGTCGAATATAGATATTGGATGGCTCTTATATGTGCCAATGGAGAAGAATGGAATTCCTACACCAAAGAAAGGTGACAAATATCTCAATGAAAACCAGATTTTACAATTCTAGTAATTACTGCTTCAATTTCTATTGCAAAATCTTTAGGATCCTGATATGTGATGTAGCTAATCTATTCTATTTTACCCTTCCCGTAGTTGATGTTGTAGTTGCCTCATCTAAAAGCTTAAATTATTAAAGAAACAATAAACACACCCATTCACTTGCAAGCCCGACAATTGCCTAAAAATGCACATTTTTCATTAATGGGCGTCGGTTAGAATCGAATCACAACGTTTATCTGCTCTTAATACCATGATTGACCATCCCAATCAAATGCTTAAACGTTTTGATGATAGTTTTTAAATCGGATCATTAAAGATCATAACCATTTACCTTTGATCCACAAAATTTGCAGCAAAAGAATACATACGAAGCAACAAGACAGGACATTATAACGAGGCAATCATAAACTCTATCCAACTTTGAAGGAAGTAGAAATAGAGTCTTATCTATTTACTCTAATTCCTCAATTTTGCAGCATCAAAAAAGGGGCAGGGATGGACAATACTAATTGGAATATTAGGAACCGTAACCTTGCTTTCCATATGCACTATGGCCACAATACTTATCAGGAGAAAAAGAATCCAAATATGTATTGAAGAAGATCCAAAAGCTTTATCAAAGACCTTGTGCACCGAGAAATCTCATTCTTTGCAAAAACAGTACACTCTTAAAGAAAAGATGGGGAGTCAGATGATATAAAGAAATTATTAGTATTATGAATTATTACTAGTAACTTGGGCAGAATTTATAATTGATCGACCCAGTTAAATTGTGGGAAGGGAAAGAAAGAAAGAATAAACAATAACTTAGTTGGAGCTCATTTAAGTTTACAGATATCGAAGTTTTTGAATCAGAAAGAGCGACGTTGTACATTGTTGAGGAGATTGAGGAGGCTACAAGTAACTTCGACGAAAAAAGAAAACTAGTGCAAGGGGGGTACAGAAATGTATGTTTTGGGGAACTAGGAGATCAGGTGTTCTATTTGTTCTTATGTTGTTCAATTTTAATTTTCTGAGATAAATTTATCAAATATTTGAAATTTAAATTTGTGGCCGTTACTATGACATCAGGAAGTTTCCATCAAGAAGACGAGATCTAACAAGTGCAAGGTGTTCATGGCTGAACTCAAAAGTGTAGCGCAAGATAAATCACATGAATGTGGTAATAATTCTTTCCAAAAACTGAATTTCACATTATTTATGAAATGTGAAAGAGGCTCAATAATTTATCCAGTCGAGCCCATGATATAAGTCGAGCTGTGACAATGACCTCCACTTGGTTTATGAGTATACCCAGAATGATTTATCTCAATGATCATCTCCATGATCCATTTTTGAAAGATAATTAAATGGATGGTGCTTATACTTTTTAGTGCAGCAAGATTCTCTTAATTGCTTAACAGAAGTTAAAACTGACGTTTGGAAGTACCAAGTAGAGCGAACAATCCACTCGGTCGAGCAATTAATTTCATACTTTACCGTGTCCCTATAATAAGATTGTATTTTTTTCTTTGAAACTATAAATCAGGAGAAAGTTCTTACCAGAGATCTTTAATTAGGCCACCAGCCTCTGTCTTGGGAGGCAAGAACACGGACTACTCTTGATGCTGCAAGGGGTATCTAATATATTCATGACCGCACGAAAGCTCAACACATGCACCGTGATATAAAAATGAGTAACATCCTGATCTAAGGAAGCAGAGAAAAGGTACCTACATGAAACCCAATCAACATCCACGTAATTTTAATTTCATTTCCACAGGTTGCAGATTTTGGCTTGGCAAAACTTGTTGGTAGAACAGATGAAGATAGTAGCAACAAGACTGGTGGGAAAGCAGGAATATCTTCCTCCCGAATAAGCATTATCTACACGAAAATAGTTTAGAACAAAGCTCTCTCAGTTGTTTACCAAATCAAACTCAATATTGTTTCATTCTCTATATTTTACAGACCTGTGAAAGAGTTGCAGGTGACTACTAAAATTGATGTTTTCGAATTTGGAGGAGTTCTTGCATAGCTTAGAACCGACCAATGAGCACTAATTCATGACAACTAGGAACTAAGGAAGATGAAATCACTCATCATAGTTGTAAGTATATCAAAATATCAGTTAATCAATAGATTTTGTCAGACTAATCAAATAATCTGATCTTCGGATTGAAATACGACATTCATTTGCATTTTTCCACAGATAAACAAAATATTCGATGAAGATGTTGGAAAATTCCACACGTGTGTGTGTATATATATATATATTAAATGAGTGAACCCGCCGATCACTGTTCATTTATGAAGCTTTTTTTGTCCCTAATTTATCCCTACCCACGATTTGGTTTTACATGCTCACAATTGTTGATTTCATCCTATTTATATATTATGATATGAATTTTTTTTAATCCCAATGCAGCCTTACTCATGATTTGGATATTTCATCATGCATTGGATTTTTCATATGCAGCATTTTTAATCCCAATGCAGCCATACTCATAATTTGGATTTTTCCTCATGCATTGGATTTTTTTCTACCACACATGCCTACAATTATTGACTTGTTACCCTTCTTTTCTCCTAGTGAATCCACCGTTTATATGCCTAGTATTATTTGTTCTCCAATTTTATTTTTTCTTTTCTTGCTACCTAAGTTATCCCGACAATTACTGTTCATTTCTGCATCTCTTTTATTATTCATTTATTTATTGAGGATGATTTGGATTTCTGCCTATCTATAGCAATGATTATTGACTTCACAACCCACTTTGCACCCTCATTGGCTCTTGAAGGATGCTTGAAGGCAAATGACAATTTCTTTTATACGTGTTGCCCACAACTTGTATACGTTTTGCCCACAACATCAATTCCAACTTTGCTACGTAAATTCCCTACCAACTACTACGATATTTTGTACAAAAAAAAAAAAATTTGTTGAACTAGAAAGAATTGAAACTACAAAATATTATATATACCTCTTCTTAACTGTTTGTATAGAGTTGAGAGATACGTTACAATTTGCAACTTCTCCTATACTTTCTCTGTTTTAGCCTATAACAATTATTTTATTTCCTGCTCTTCAAATCCTTAACTTCTCAAGCATATAAGAATACTGCGAGGATTTTGACATCTCTATTGTAGTCAAGAAATCTGTTTACATCTAACGTAGGCGTTCTTTGGTATAATATAGCTGGTCGAAAACTGCGAGATAAATAAGATTTTATTGATTCCAATTTGTATGCAACCGCTTGAGTAGACATACTGAGGTATGTGTATTCCCAAAAAAATATAAAAAAGAAATTTCGTTTAACCTATATAACTTGCTTGCCAGTTTCACTTATTCTTATTATTTTTCCACATATGCGAAACAATTAAGTAAGTTAATATATTTCATAAGAACTTTTATTCCCACTTATAAAGAGAGTTTATAAAGAGAGTTATATGTTAACTTTTTTTTTTTATTTTTTTAATTTTTGTTCATTGCTTTTAGCCTCAATTATTCCATAAGATTTATCGTACTATTGTCGTAGATGTTCCGAATACTTGTTCAGACGGAGTTACTGCTCCTTTAAATTTTGAAACAATGTCGTATCGCCAACAACAAACCCAAAGACAAAGAGACGGCGAAAATGGCTTCGCACAGGATGCATTTATCATTGTAAAAGAATATCTCATCCTATGTCACTTGGACATAATCAATCTGATGTTGATGTTATATCATCCAAACATAATAATTCTAATCCTATGAGAATACAATATCATACATTACATCATGATTTCCAAGATTTTATAACTTCTACTTCAAACGGAGATTTACGTAATATTTGTACATCTATATTTGAAAGCGATTTTAATATTATAAACATACTGCGCACTTCATATGTATTACCTACATGCATAATTGTAAACATTGTGGTGCAAAAAAAAAAATTCACAGGGAAAGCAAAGGCATGTGTTGCTCGATGGAAAAGTTGATCTTTCTATGCCTAATTCACATGCTGAACTGTACAACTTATTTACGTCCAAAGAACAAAAAATATGAAATTTAAGAAACTTGAAAGAGGATATAATAACCACTTTGCTTTCACTTCATTTGGTATTAAATACGACAGAAATCTTTTCAAATCATACAAAAGTATTTACACGTTTAGGGTTCAAGGCCAAATATATCATTATATAAATATACTTATGCCACTAGACAATAAGTCTTCTTATATGCAATTATATTTCTATGACATAGATAATGAACTTAAAAATTGTATCGAAATTTGAGAAAAAAATTTTCAACATACTTTACTTGTTTTAATTGAAATTTTTGAAGACAAATCCATATAGTAGATTTTTCAGGTCTTTAACTAATATGTCTAACTTGTAAGATCATAAAATACATATAAGATGCGATCCAAGACTTGATCAACGTGTTTTTAACACTCCTACAGTGTCTCAAGTGGCTGATATATGGGTCGAGATGATGAGAATACTAATTCTCGCGTCCGTGATATTATTATATATAGTCATTCTGATGATATACATAGAGTTCATTATTATTACGGTTGTTATGATCATTTACAGTATCCATTACTTTTTCCATATGGGAGATTTGGTTGGCATGAAGGCATTGGGAGATCGATGACAAGCCATGGTCAACTTGCTCCTCAGTTTGTCGCTTTACCTTCAACAGTTGCTTCTGCAGCTAAATTTATTGAACATGAGAATGAAAGTTTGTAAATACATTTTTTTCTACATTTCACTTATTTATATGATGCACGCGTTATAAATGAATACTCATTTTTATTTTTGGTAGTGGTTCTTGGAACTCAGCACCGATGTCAGGTTTCTTGTCGAGAATATTATTCATACAAATTACAAATTCGGCCTTCGAGTAAGTCTGTTTTGCTCCATCGTGGTAGATTGTTACAACAATATGTTGTAGACATGTATGTTAAGATTGAAACTGGAAGATTAGACTATTTTCGTAATAACCAAAAACAAATCCGAGTAGAACTTTAC
Organism: Fraxinus americana; assembly: GCA_035079005.1. Taxonomy (NCBI): domain Eukaryota; kingdom Viridiplantae; phylum Streptophyta; class Magnoliopsida; order Lamiales; family Oleaceae; genus Fraxinus; species Fraxinus americana. Next base: position 28,162,365 of record CM068707.1, read on the forward strand.
CAAAGTATTGTAGATGGTGTTCAACAGGGAGAGACAAGAGGTTGTAACATTGGAAGAAAATTCATTTTGCCACAATCTTTTACATGTGGCCCTAGAGATATGCTAAAGAGATATATTTTTTACTATCACATGTAATCCAAATTGGTTAGAGATCAGACAAGAACTAAAACACAATGACGAGATTCAAAATCGTCCAAATCTTATTATACGTATATTTAGAGCAAAATTAAAAGAATTGAAAAATATTTATACAAAAAAAAAATATTTTAGGGCCTGTCATTGCACACATATATGTTATCGAATTTCAAAAAAGAGGTCTTCCTCAGACACATTTTCTATTGATTTTTAAGCACGACCGCAAAATTTGTTCTGCGGTAGATGTTGATAAAATAGTTTGTTGTGAGATTCCTGACCAAAATAAATATCATTATCTTCACTATGTTATTGTCAAATACAATATGCATGGCCTTGTGGGGATTTAAATCTCAAAAATGTATGTATGGACTCTAATAAAAAATGCAAAAATAAATTCCTTAAGGACTATTGTAATGTTACTATATTTGGTGACAACTCATATCATTTACAAATGTCGTAATACTGGTACCAATATTAAAGTTAGAGGTCATATGTTAGACAAGCGCTGGGTTGTGCCATATAATTGTTATTTAAGTGCAAAATTTGATTGTCACTTAAATATTGAAGTATGTTCTTCTATTAAAGTTGTAAAATATTTGTACAAATATGTGTACAAAGGTCATGATCGTATTAATTTCTCAATTGCACGATCTGAAACAATTAAAGAAATCGATGAAATTTCTGCTTATCAATTTGCTAGATGAATATCTCCACCTGAAGCAATGTGGAGAATTTTATCATTCAATTTAGCAGAAATTCATCCAACTGTTTATGTTTTATAACTTCATCTTCTAGATCATCAACAAGTGCACTACATCGATATAGATGATTTAACTACTGTTGTTGAAAATGAAAATACAAGATGAACAATGTTAACAGAATTTTTCAAAGTAAATGAAGCAAATGCATTTGCTCATACATTATTATACCGAGATTTCCCAACATAGTTTGTTTGGAATTCATCTAAGAAGATTTGGACTCCCAGAAACAAAAAAATTATCATAGGATGAATTATTTCAGCAAATCCATTTGAAGGAGAACGATATTTCCTACGCATACTTCTCAATCATGTTTGAGATCCAACATCATTTCATCAATTACGATCTTTAAATGGAAAAACTGTAAGCATATATTGAGAAGCAATGCTTTTACGTGGTTTGATAAGTGGAAATAATCATTGTGAAGAATGTCTATCTGAAGCTAATGTTTACGAAATGCCTACTTCTTTAAGACGCCTATTTGCCACACTTCTTACACTCTGCAATCCTGATCATCCTAAACTACTATAGAATACATTTAAAAGTTATATGACTGGTTATTACATACATGAAAATAAACCTTCGGATGTTGTTGAATTACAGGCTTTGGAAGACATTAATTCTATTCTCGAATCATTGGATAAAAACATAAATGATTAAGAAATAGTACCATTCAATGTCATTGTAAATGAAAATGAGAGGTTAACAAGAATGATTGCAGAGGAAACAACAAATTCGAATATTGAAGGGGCTTATGCTTGCGCAATAAGTTTAAATAATCAACAACAAATTGCATATGATACTATCACGGAAAAAATAAATAATATTTCAAGTGTAATTTATTTCATCGATGGTCCAGGAGAAACATGTAAATTTTTTTTACACAAAGCACTCTTAACTGGTGTGAGGTTACAAAATTTAATAGTTTTGGCTACTGCATCTTCTGGAGTATCTACATCTCTTTTACCTGGAGGATGAAACAGCTCATTCAAGATTTAAAATTAATTTGGAAACAATTGGACAAGTAAGTTGTTATGTTAGTAAACAATCAACTTTAGGAGCTTTGTTAAAAATGTCGAAATTAATTCTTTGGGATGAAGCGTATATGGTAAATCGTTGTATCATTGAAATTATTGATAAAATGCTTAAAGATATTATTAACTGTAATTTGCCTTTTGGTGGGAAAGTAGTAGTATTAGGAAGAGATTTTCGGCAAATTTTACCAGTCGTACCAAGGGAGAAAAAAGATGATATCATGAAAGCTAGCTTAATTTTCTCTGATCTATGGCCTTTATATTCACACTTACCCTTGGTTGAGAACATGAGAGTAAAATTTGATCCAGCATTTTGTGATTATTTACTTCGAATTGGAAATTGAACAGAGCAAGAGCATAATTGTAATTGCATTAAACTTCCTAAGGATATTATTCTACCATTTGAAAATGAAATTGCATCTCTAAAAAATTTGATAAATCATGTTTTCCCAAACATAGAAACATATGTTGATAATTTACAAACGATGGGAAATCGAGTTATTCTTAAGTCTCGAAATGAATGTGTTGATCATATTAACAGAATTTTACTTGATTAAATTCCTGGTGAAATGTATACATATTTTAGCTTTGATGAGGCACTTAATAAAACAAAATAAAGTTTGGAAGAAAATTTTTTAAATACTTTGACCCCAAACGGAATACCACCACATAAGTTGAAACTTAAGCTTAACCGTCCTGTAATGTTATTACGGAATATCAATCTAGCTGATGGTTTATGCAATGGGACACTTCTTACTTGTAAGAAATTTGATAAGAATGTAATTCTTGCTGAAATTGCAGCTGATGAATATTGTAGAAAATATATATATATATTTTTTACCGAGAATCCCTTTTGTACATCTGAAAAGTGATCAGTCTTCAATTCCATTTAAAAAAACTCAATTCCCAATTAGGCCATGTTTTGCTATGACAATAAACAAAGCACAATGTCAAACGCTTGAATTTGTTGGTTTGTATCTACCCGAACCAGTTTTCTGTCATGGTCAACTGTATGTAGCATTGTCAAGAGCTAAAACAAGCAAATGTTTAAAAGTTTTACTCAAACCATCAACCACTGAAATTATGCACATTAGATGTACTAAAAATATCATGTACAAAGAAATTCTTTCATTCATACACACTTAAAACTATAAATGGTTTGTAAATATTTTTTTTCACATTTCTTATTCACTATTTTGAACCATATATGAATGTTGTACAGATTTATTTCTATAACGTTTCACAGATTATTAAACAGCTCACATTAATTTTTCTTCCTATGTTTATTTATATACGAACGTCTTCATTCAAATTTTCATGTTGTGTTGTGTTCTATGTTCTTTAATTTTGTACTGTCTTGATAAACATAAAATGAAAAACAAAATAAAATTACTTAAATCCAATGGAATAACCGCATATTTCACTGAACCAATATACACCATTCGTGGAAAAACAATATTATGCACCTCGAAGTGCAAACTCTGCATAGTGCGAAATCACGCTCCGCGAAGAGCGTAGTGAAACGTTATAACGTAAATTCATTCAACTAAATAAAATAATGAAATATTTATTATTTAGCAAAACAATAAGAAGTAAATCAGTAATTTTTAAAAAAATGTAAATTTTTTTTTAGAAATTGCATCGTAGAGTCGCACACCACTATTTCAATGAAATTCATCTTCTTGCCATCGAATGGAAACTCCGCACTACGTGGAACAAAGTGTTCGACATTTCTGAATCATTCAAATATTTAAAATTGTATTTACTTTAGGTAAAATGTGACCAGAAAAAAAATGTTTAGTCGTCGGCAAAAAAATAAAAAATAAATCAGTAATTTAAAAATGTAAAGAATTTTTTTTTTTTTGAATTGCACAATGCGGAGAAACAGTGCAGAGCTATACATTTTCAAAACAAAAAAAATTAATAAAACACTTTACATTTTTTAAACTAATGCATTATTTCTTATTGTTTTGCCGACAAATAAACATTTTATTATTCTAAACTAAATTAATTTAGTTTTTAGCATTACGCTTACATCTTACCCAAACTATTTAATCACTTATTCATATTACATATCTAAATTTATATACTTAAACATATAAAATACTAGATATTTTCACAACATGATAGCTTTCCTTCGCACACTAAATATTTTTATGCAACCTTTCCTTCACAGAATAGATATTTTTAAAGTGACACATGTTTTTATTAATACACCTCATTTATCATGATTAAACTTAATAATTTATTTTAAACGTTCCATAAAAACACAACAAACATTTTAAATTCTCTTCTATTTTAAAATTATCGATTCTATTTATTTACGTTGTTCTTAACTTACAAAATTAAACATTTTTAGTACGTTTAAACTTGTCGTTGCCTATTTTAAAGATATAGCACACATAAACAATTGTAACTTTTACTATTTTAGATTAATTTCCTACTTGTAACTTTTAAGTATTTTAAACAAAGAAAATAACATTTAGAACATAGTAAATACAATTTCAAATTTCACTAATTTAGTATTTTTGTTTTATTCCATGCAGACAGTAACAAAACAAGTAATTATTATGTGACGTTAACACTTTCAACTTTACCCCATCCACACTCAAATAGTTTATCTAAGTATTCAAAATACTCTAACTAGGGTAATTGGCGCAAAACATCCATACCTTTCGTTTTTTGGCGCAGAACGTCCCTACCTTTCACATTCTTTGCGTTAAACGTCATTTTTACCAATTTTTAACATAAAATGACCATTATACCCTCCTATATAAATAAAATAAAATAAAAAGAAAAGAAAAGAAAAATAAAGAATAAATTGTAAATCTGCTCCTTAACTTTTTTAAAAATGCAAATCAGTCCAAAAAAGTGGTGTGAAATTTAGTGACTCTCGAATGCGAGTTGGGATGTCGGAATTTTTAGCAGCTCGTAAGATGCCCTTCACATTTGCAGAAGATCAGTATTTTGAAGAATTCCTGCAAAAGTACATTCAACCTTCTTACAGGAGTCTAAGTAGAAATACTGCTCGTTCTGATTCTATGAAATTATTTCATACAATGGCTGAAAATTTAAAAAATGAACTTAAAAAAATTGATGGAATTATGTGTTTCACGTCTGATTGTTGGTCTGGACGAAATCATAATGGTTATGCTTGTGTTACAACACATTTCATTGATAATAATTGGTTATTGCATAAGAGAATTATTGTTTTTCGTTTACTTGAATATCCACATAATGGTGTAAATTTGAGTGAAAATTTATTACAAATTTTTAATGAATTTGGTGTGTTAAATAAACTATTTAGTGTTACTTTTGATAATGCAAGTGCTAATAATACATGTATTGAGCTTTTAATTAGGGCGATTAGACCCCTATATGATTCTAAATTATTTCACATGTGTTGTGTTTGTCATATATATAATTTAGTTGTGTAAGATAGTTTGAAATTAATAACACCACAAATAAGTATAATTAGAGAATCTATTAATTATATTTCTTGTTCGGATTCTAGACAACAAGAATTTGCAAAAAATTGTAAAAATCTTGGATTGAGAAGAAGAAAATTTGTTGATGATGTTTCTAATAGATGGAATTCAACATTTTAATGTTAAAATCGTGTGTTGGCTATACTAATGCTATTAATGCATTTGTTAATTCAAAGCAAAGTCAATTTTATATAACTGATTCGGACTGAGAAAAAGCATTTTAAGTTATGAAATTTTTGAAACCTTTTTATAAGGCAACAAAAGTTAGTTCTGGAATTTATTATCCAACTAGTAATCTTGTACTTTTACAATTAGTAGAAATTGCTGAACAGTTTTCATCATTTAGAGACGATCCATTTTTCTTTCAAATTATTTACTCAATGGAGGAAAAGTTTAAAAAATATTATGAAAACATGCCACTAATTTTTCCACTGGCAGCTGTAATGGATCATCGCATTAAGTTGTTTGGTGTTCATTGTGCTTTAGAATCACTTTCTGATACACTAGCTTTTAACATAAATATTACAAATCGACAATTGGATACTTTTATTAATGAAATGTATAACGACTATTTTATTAAATATGGTAACAATGAAAATATATCTTCTTCTATGAACTCTAGTACAACTTCGAAAGACAAATCTTCTTTTTTCTCCATAATAGCTAAGAAACGTAATATTCTTGGTTCTTCATCTACAACTTCAACTTCAACTTCAACTGCAAATTCAAATACCACACCTGCTGAATTAGAAAGATATTATCAATTTGATCATTATAGTGTAATACATGAAGATGAAATGGATAAATTAGATATTTTAGGATGGTGGAAATTAAATGAGCAGTCGTATCTTGTATTATCTAAAATGGCACGAGATCTACTAACAGTTCTAGTCTCAACAGTTGCATCCGAGTCTGCTTTTAGTGCAGGTAACAGGGTATTGGACAAAAGAAGATCTAAACTTAAAGAAAATATTTTGGAAGCTCTCATCTGCGTGAAAGATTGGATATTCGCGGATCGAATGATACAAGATAAAATTATTGATGATATTGCTGAAAATTATTGATGATATTGCTGAAAACTTCAAAAATCTTGCAATTCCTGAAGATTGATTGGAAAACAAAAATTATAGTTAAGTAGGTGTCAACCTAGTTGGGATGTACTTAAACTATAAATTATAGTAAAAGTAGATGCCAACCTAGTTGGGATGTACTTATACTATAAATATTTGATAATAATAATTAGACATGCATTTTGATGTAGTTGTTATTTGTTTAAGTTATATTTAAGTTTGCAAAGTTCTAAATAATTCATGTAATATTAAATTTCAATTCTATGTAAAAATTTCTTGATATAATTATGAATTTATCATTTTATTCAATTCTTAGTTTACATTTAACAAAAAAAATATATTTTTTTACTATAAATATGAAAAATTCTATATTTTTATAATTTTATTTATACAATCATACGGGCCAAACCGGAACGAACCGCGACCCGCATGGGCTCGACCCGTATGTGTCAGCGAGCGGGCCGGGTTGTAGTCCAAAATTGTGGGCCGACCCGTAACTGATCCTGAACCCGTAGGGGACGGGCTTTTTTTCACGCGGGCTGTTACCGGGCTCACATGTTGACGGGCCGATCCAGCCCGGACCACCCGGATTGATACCTCTAACTAAACTTCAAAAGTTTTCTCGTCAGTTATTGAACTTTGAAAATTTAATCATATCAATCATTGAGAACTTTAAAAATTTCCTTGTTAATCACTGGACTTTACAAAATATAATTACATCTTTCAATTAGTGATTAATGAGAAAACTTTTATCAAGTTCAGTGATTAATGAGAATTGTTTGAAGTTCAGCGACTTCTTGAAAATTTTGTGCAAAGTTCAGTGACCAACCACATAATTAATCCCCTGAAGATTCAGTCTGATTTTATTATGTGGTAATTGGGGCAAATGGTCCATTTCATAATATAGTTTGGGATTTTAGCCTTTGACCACAATTAATGATTTAAAATAAATATTTTAATTCAAAATTAATAGATTACCTAAATTACCCATATTACATCACAGTTAATTCTTCAACTTTCATACACAATTTAAAACCAACAGTAAAATGACATACTGCCGTTTTTAAACGACCGAATGCCGTTTTAACTAATTTTATGTTTGTATCAATTTAACCAACAGTAAAATGACATACTGTCGTTTTAAACGACTGAATGCCGTTTTAACTAATTTTATGTTTGTATCAATTTATGTTTCCTCGTATCCACATAAAAATTAATGAAAACAAGTTTTAACAATATTTTGAGCGAAATTGAAAATTCGTGACCCAAAACGACATGTTGTCGTTACAAACGGTTCGATGACGTTTTAACTAATCTAGCATTTGTTTCACTTTATATTGTCTCGTACCCACATAAAAATAAGCGTAAACAAGTTTTCACGATATTTAGAGTGACTCGAGACCTCGTAACCCAAAATGTCAAGCTGCCGTTTTAAATGTTTTGCTGTCATTTCAACTAATTTCATATCTGTTTCACTTTATTTGCACTCGTTTGCACAAACAAAAGCAAGTTTCATTACATTTGGACATCAATGTCTATACAAATTTCACGCGATAATGACCAACACCGTTATTCTGTGAGTAAACTACATTATACTTACTACGAATAAAGGCAAGTAACCTAAATTCCATATATATCCAATTATAGGATAAAATACTCAACAAATTAGCTCGTTTTAACTTGTATAAGTCTTTCAGATGGTTCAAGATTTTATTGATTTTTTTGGGAGTGAAATCAAGGTCTTGTGATTAGGGACGAAGTTAGATCATGAAAATAAGGGGGCCTAGAGGTAGAGTTGAAGGGGTTGGGGTTTACGGGGGTTCGGGGCGCGCCCTGAAATTTTTTTTTTTGATACGTTATTAACAAAAAATCAAGAAACGTATAAAAGAAAGTACTAATATTTAATTTAGCAAAATCATACCTTATTACAAGCGTTCCTTCGAGCACTGTATCCAAAACATAGCACGTTTAGTCGTTCAATGTGTCTGATCTGGTATCCAAAACATAGCACGATTGCATGCATTATGTTGTGTATACCATATTTGTTACATTTTTCTTGGTGGTTAAGTGTAGTATAATTTCCAATCGGATGTATGATGTGACTCGCTATAGTTTGAACTTTGAGTGGATTGTGACGTTTAAATCTAGTCATGTGAAAACGAGCGAGAATGAAGTGAAACGAACATGAAATTAGCAAAAATGATATGCATACGTTTAAAATGACTACATGCCATTTTGGGTCACAGGCTCTCGATTTTTTTCTTCGCCGATGGCTCCGAATTAGAAAAAGGACATATGTTTAAAACGTTTATGCGCCATTTTAGGTGATGTGTTGATGTTAATGGGAGACGCTATGTTACGTATATCCTAAACGGCATTCATACTTGTAAAATTATAACACGTTCAACGATTACGTATGTAAAATGGCACCCCTACGTGTAAAATGACAAAATGCCATTACGGATAAAGAGGTAGAATTCACTCCAAAACTCGTAAAATAGTGTTTCGAACATCATACAAAACTTAAACATGTTGAACAATTACACATTTTTCCATTTGTAAAGCTTGTATACCCTAAAATCTAAATCCTATACCCTAAATCCTAAACCCTAAACGACAATCATACATTTAAAATGACCATATGCCCTTTTAGGTCATGAGGTATCGATTTTATTCTGAAACTAGTAAAATGGTGTTTGAACGTCAGTGGAACTGGACGCTAAATTAATAGAAACGTCAGCTATGCGTTTAAAACGACAACGTGCCATTTTGGGTTACAATGTCTCGACTTGGGGGGGCTGAATGAACGAAAGTGACGTGAATTGAACACTGAATTAGAAAAATTGCGGTAAAATACGATTAAAACGTCCATGCGCCATTTTAGGTATCCAAAACAAGAATCATCCGAATAAGTGGAACCAGAACACTAAATTCGTAGAAACGTCGGCCTATGCGTTTAAAACGACAACATGCCGTTTTGGGTCACAAGGTCACAACATGTTGCATTAACTAATTTATAGAGTATCTTATGTGGATACGAGGGAATATAAAGTGAAACGAATACAAAATTTGTTAAAACGGTAATTAGTCGTTTAAAAGGGCATGTTGAATAATTACATGTTTTCTCTTTTGCCCTATACCCTAAAATCTAACCTCAATACCCTAAATGGCAACCCTCCGTTTAAAATGATTGGATGCCGTTTGGGGTCACTATATCGATTTCACTTCGAAACTAGTAAAATTGTGTTTGAAACTTCATACATGACTCGTACACATTGAACGACTACACTTATTGTGTATTGGATACCACACCTGCTACTTACGTTTTTCTTTATTGTTAAAAGTAGTGTAGTTTACTATTGGATTATGGAGTGATTTACTATAGTTTGAACAAATGTGTCAATCATAACGTCGAAATATAGTTAAAACTTTCATCCATAAACTTTTACGTGGGTACGAGAGAATATAAAGTGAAACAAATACAAAATTAGTTAAAATGTTATCAAATCATTTATAACGATAGCAGTCATTTCGGTTACGAACTCTAAATTTCACTCTAGATATAGTTAAAACATGTTTTTTAATAATTTTCATATGGATACAAGGGAACATAAAGTGAAATGAATACAAAATTTATTAAAATGACACTTAATCGTTTAAAAAGGCTTATTGAACAATTATATGTTTTCTGTTTTGTAAACCCCAAACCCTAAAACCTAAACCCTAAACGGCAACCCTCCGTTTAAAATGACCAAATGTCATTTTGGGTCAGGAGGTATCGATTTCACTCCGAAACTAGTAAAACGGTATTTGAAATATCATACATGTCTTGTACACATTGAACAACTACACGTGCTATGTTTTGACTATTACACTTGCTACGAACACGAAATTAGCAAAAATGATATACATACATTTAAAATAACTACATGTCGTTTTGGGTCACGGGTTCTCGATTTTTTCTTCGAAACCAGTAAAAAACAATATTTCAAACATCATAGATAAGTTGTACAAATTGAACGATTGCATGCGTTATGTTTTGTATACCATACTTGTTACATTTTTCTTGCTGGTCAAGTGTAGTATAATTTACATTCGGATGTATGATGTGACTCACTATAGTTTGAACTTTGTGTGGACTGTGACGTCTAAACTAGTTAAAACTTTTGTTCTTACACTTTCATGTGAAAACGAGCGAGGATGAAGTGAAATGAACACAAAATTAGCAAAAATGATATAAATACGTTTAAAATGACTACATGCCATTTTGGGTCACGAGCTCTTGATTTTTCTTCGAAACTAGTAAAAATAATGTTTGGAACATCATAGATAAGTTGTACATATTGAACGATTGCACATGCTATGTTTTATATACATTTTCCTTGGTTGTCAAGTGTAGTGTAATCTCCAATCGGACGTATGATGCGACTCACTATAGTTGAACTTTTTGTGGACTGTGACGTCTAAATCTAGTTAAAACTTTCATTCTTACACTTTCATGTGAAAACGAGCAATAATGGAGCAAAACGAACATGAAATTAGCAAACTTGCCACTTACGTTTTTCTCTATTGTCAAGTGAAGTGTAGTTTAGTATAGTTTCCAACCAAATTATAGAGTGACTCGCTATAGTTTGAACTTTGTGTGGACTATGATGTTGAAATCTAGTTAAAACTTTCATTCTTACACTTTCATGTGGATGCGAGCGAGAACAAAGCGAAACGAACACAAAATTAGTAAAAATGATATGCATACATTGCATGTCATTTTGGGTCACATGTTCTCGATTTTTTCTTATAACTAGTAAAAAACAATATTTCAAACATCATAGATAAATTGTACAAATTGAACGATTGCATGTGTTATGTTTTGTATACCATACTTGTTATATTTTTCTTGGTGGTCAAGTGTAGTATAATTTCCAATCGGACGCATGATGTGACTCGCTATAATTTGAACTTTGAGTGGACTGTGACGTTTAAATCTAGTTAAAACTTTCGTTCTTACACTTTCATGTGAAAACGAGCGAGAATGAAGTGAAACGAACACAAAATTAGCGAAAATGATATACATACGTTTAAAATAACTACATGCCATTTTGGGTCACGTGCTCTCGATTTTTCTTCGAAACTAGTAAAAACAATGTTTGGAACATCATAGATAAGTTGTACATATTGAACGATTGCACATGCTATGTTTTGTATACATTTTCATTGGTTGTCAAGTGTAGTGTAATCTCCAATCGGACGTATGATGTGACTCACTATAATTTGAATTTTTTGTGGACTTTGACGTCTAAATCTAGTTAAAACTTTCATTCTTACACTTTCATGTGAAAACGAGCAATAATGGAGCAAAATGAACACGAAATTAGCAAAAATTATATATATATACGTTTAAAATGACTACATACCGTTTTGAGTCACAAATTCTCGATGTTTCTTTGAAATCAGTAAAAACAATGTTTAGAATATCATAGATAGTTATATATATTGAACGGTTGTACATGCTATGTTTTATATACCATACTTGTTTTATTTACTTTATTTTGTAGTCAAGTTTAATACAACTTACTCATAGACCAATCGTGTTGGTTATTATCGAGTGAACTTTATGCTGATAAACAGGTCCAAACATAATGAAAACTTCAATTCCTTCATTTTCATGTGCATACAAGTGAAAATAAAGTAAAGCAGATACGAAATTAGTTGACATGACACATAATCATTTAAAATGGCAACATGTCATTTTAGATTATAGGGTCTCAATTTCATTATAAATGTAGTGAAAAATTATCTACGTTAGTTAAAATGTCACCAAACCGTTTATAAATACATCATGCCGTTTTGGATTAGGGACTCTCAATTTCGCTCAAAATATTGTTAAAACTTGTTTTCATTAATTTTTATGTGGATACGAAGAAACATAAATTGATACAAACATATAATTAGTTAAAACGGCATTCAGTCGTTTAAAACGGCAGTATGCCATTTTACTGTTGGTTTTAAATTGTGTATGAAAAGTAGAACAAAAGTGAGGATTCATGTGTGAGGGATTTGGTAAATTTTTGTTTCAAATTGGATATTTTAGACATTTCAATTGAAGGGTATTTAAGACTTTTAATGTATGATTAAATAGACCAAAGGCTATTGGAACAAAAACTATTGAGATGGACTATTTTACTAATAAGTATTGTTGACTAGGCTTTTTAAGCAAAAACCCCTTTTATTATCATCCTTTTAAACGAAACATATTTCACAATTTGTATGATCGTTAATGCTGTAACAAAAAAGATTAAGAGAGTTGTTTCATCCAAATTTCATCACTCAATTCCTCTCTGAATTTCCAAAAATTACTGCCGCCAGATCTCGTCAATCTGTTATCCGATCTCCGACCTGTGTTGAATCGATAAATTGAAATTGCATAAATAATATATAGGCGAAGGAAGAAAAATGGCGGGAGCAGCGTCGGCGCTGTTCCTACTTGACATAAAGGGTAGGGTTCTGGTGTGGCGAGACTACCGTGGAGACGTCTCAGCTGTTCAAGCCGAACGCTTTTTCACCAAGCTGATTGAAAAAGAGGTTTCTTTCATGTGTGTTTGTGATTGAATTTTTTTATTAACGGAATGGGATGAAATTTTAGCGAATTATATAAATTTTGGATGTCCAGCAGACAGAAATTAAACATGAACCAGCATAATTTGAATAGCTGAAACACGGATGAAGAAAAATGATTTCTGTATATTATATTTCTCTACCTTTGGTAATTACATTCAATCAGCAATTATAATACCAGAAAAAGGAAAGAATAACAAACACTAAAAACAATACTAGTGGTCCTACAAAATCAGTTACACAAAACAATCTTGCAACAGATTTTCCTTCTATCCTTTCTCTAGAATATCCAGCTGCATATCTTCTGGATGGTTCCAATTCTGGTGAGGTGGAAGCATCTTCCAACGAGTTTGCTGATGTGTATTTCTGTCCAAGTCAGCTGGCTTCTTCTTCCCCACGTGGTTTGCTTCAGCTTCATTTCTTGATAAATTAAGTGAGTTGAACGGTAGTATTGAAACTGAATGAAAGTGCAAACTTATAAACGGATTTTTTTAAAGTTGTAATGAGGGGAATGGGATATGCATGCAAAAGTTTACCTTGATCTGGAACTGCTGGATTCACGTCATTTAACTAACTTTTTTTGACGAGTTAATTGCATGAAATTGAGAAATTCTAGAGTTTGACTGTTTAATCTAGCTGAATAGAAGCACAAACTATTGATAATACCTACTGTTTTTTATGGAATGGAATTATAAAAATTGAGTTGAACAGTTCAATTGAAACGGAATGAAGTGGGAACTTACATTTGTTGATTGTTTTTAGTTGTAGTCAGGCAAGTAGGGTTTGTATGCAAAATTTAAGCTTCATCTGGAAAATCCCTATTTCTGGCTGGATTAATGTTTAGTATACCGACTTCTTTTAAATGATGAGTTAATTGCGGGAAATCGAGAAATTCTACCAAAACAGAATTTGACTGTTTAAATTAACTGAATAGAAGCACAAACTATATTGAGATTTTCTAAGACCCTCTTTTGTTGGCTATAGATTTAGTCCTAGGATATAATTATTAGTAATGTTAGCTTGATCAGAAACTGAATCATTAGCACTTATTCTTGCTTGGTATTTGGCTTGATAGTATAAAATCAATTAATGGTGCAAAAAAATTGATATACATGGCATCAGGAATAATTTATATGTGATTGAACTGTCAATTAGGCTGTTATGACACTTAATTGTTCAAATGACTTGTATTCCATAATATATTTTGTCATATAAACAACAATTTAAGCTTCGTTAAATGAATCATTTTCCATCATTGTGTCTGTTCCATTGCCACATCTGTTAACTGTATAAGGCCTCATTAATGTTGGCCTACCTCTCCTTTTTCATGTTTCTTCTTAGTTGCTTCCAAACAATCAAGTAGAGTTGTGGTATGTTGATAGTTAGTGAAAGCTTTTCCCCTTGTTTGGTTTTGATAAAAATCAAAATTTTAGTAAATTTTGCTAAAAGTTGATGAAATGTGTAGTTAAAAGGTTGATAAAAAGTTGTGGATCCTATGAAATGTGTGGTTGCAAATGATTTTGAAGAAAATGGGTTTTAAAAAATGGAGGCCAAACAGGGCTTCGTCACATCGTTTATGACATGAATCCTTATGTACAATTATTTTTTTCATATATTTTCTCGAAACAAAATATATATCATGTAACCATTGTTCCAGCCAGAAACCTTTCCTGAAAAGGCAAGAATATTGTGACTAACAAAGCTGTTGACTTTCCGTGTTCAAATTAGGCAGTATCAAAGTTTGATGATTTTGACATCTTCTGAGCTCAGTTGTACTGAATTTTTCTACAAATATGACATTGTTGTTACATTATTCATGGATTTCTAGTTTTGACACATGTTTTTACTCAATCGGAGGAACTAATAGGTTATCATCCCAAAATGGTGTAGGGTGATCCAGAAACTCAAGATCCTGTTGTTTATGACAATGGTGTCACTTATATGTTTATACAGCACAACAATGTGTATCTCATGACTGCATCAAGGCAGAATTGCAATGCCGCTAGCCTTCTATTGTTCCTACACCGTGTAGTTGATGTAAGCACTATTAATAGTTAGTGATTTTGCTCTTCATAGATTTGGTTTATAATCTAATGAATTTATTGATGCGATTTCCTTTTGTACTATTGCTTGTATAATTTTCTGACAGGTCTTTAAACATTATTTTGAAGAGTTAGAAGAGGAATCTCTGAGAGATAATTTTGTTGTAGTGGTACAGGAGCTTATTTGCCTTTTATTTCTAATTTTTAAATGTTGGTTAGCATTAAGTATGCTACTGCTGATGTTTATGCCGCTGACAGTATGAGTTACTTGATGAAATGATGGACTTTGGCTACCCACAATATACTGAAGCAAAGATTCTTAGTGAGTTCATCAAGACTGATGCTTACAGAATGGAAGTTTCACAGAGACCTCCAATGGCTGTAACAAATGCAGTGTCTTGGCGTAGTGAAGGGATACATTACAAGAAAAATGAAGTAAGTCTTTATTTGTTGACCTATTATTGTTTTCTTGAACTGGATTACAAGTCTTCTTCATTTATTCAGGTGTTTCTAGACGTTGTGGAAAGTGTCAATATGCTAGTCAACAGCAATGGACAAATAATTAGGTCGGATGTTGTTGGGGCATTAAAGATGCGGACGTACTTGAGGTTTGTCCTGCCACCCTATATGGCTTCCCATCATATTTTATTTTGAGCCAGACACAGTTGGAAGCTTTTCTTTGTTTTGCTATTGCACCATATCTGTACGGACTTTACCTATGCCGGGCATAAAGTATGCTTCTATGACTCTTCTTCTCTAATTTAAAACCTTGATACTTATTTATGATGTGTTTTGCTGGTAATTTACCATCATATGATTGCAACATGGCATGATTGTTGATAGATTTTAATGCTGGAAAATGTAACATTCTTTAAAGAGAGTATATATGTTTGAGCTGTTAATTTGATTAGTTTCTCATAATGTAAATTCAGTGGTTGTGGGAATGAAAAGGCCAAAATGTTTCACCACTATAGTTCTGATATGAAGATAAAGAAATGGTAATGGTAATGGTTATTTCACTCAGTAAGTAATTGATTTCCTTTCAGAATTTGCTCCTCAATTAAGACTGTACAAGCTTATTTTCTAGTCTTCTTGATTATCTCAAAGATGTTTCAGTGGATCTTCACCTTAGGATTACTTTGCACTACTTGTGTCTTGCAAGATGTTTAAATAACTGGATGCTATCTCATTTCTGATGTTAGTTCAGGCTAGACTAGATCCGTGTTACAATCAAGAAAAACACAGAGAAAGTTTATAATGACTTGAATTTTACATTATTCTGGATAGCTAACAAAGAATTTCTTAGACTAAGCTAGCACACGAGAAAACTGACGATACGTACTTAAAGGAAATAAGATTTCACTTCAGAATTCATTTTTTCACCACATGCATCAAAATTTTAACCATAAATATCTTTTGTCACGGCTATTATCCAGTTAACATCAATCAATCATAATAGCAGGTTGTAAACATGACGAGATAATATTCTACCTTTGTGCAGTGGTATGCCTGAGTGTAAGCTTGGGCTAAATGACAGAGTATTGCTTGAGGCACAAGGTCGAACCACTAAGGGAAAAGCCATTGATTTGGATGACATCAAGTTTCATCAGTATGTAATTATACTCTCAGTTTAAAGACAATATGTGATTGTACTCGAGTTACTGTATAGTATTTGATTCAAAAGTTAAACTTCCCATGTAAAGAATATGTCTGTACATGCGTGTGGTTGTTTAAATTTCTTTGCTTGCGTATTTCTCAGAAAAACACCTCTCTCTATCTAGGTGGATGGACGGACAGATATATAGACCAAATGTCTTGCTTAACACCTAATTTTACTTTTTTCCTGGTTTAGGTGTGTGCGTTTAGCCCGATTCGAGAATGACAGGACAATATCCTTCATACCTCCTGATGGGTCATTTGATCTGATGACCTATAGGCTCAGCACTCAGGTCACTCGTGGATTTGGGAATTAAATTTTATTTATATGCTCCTTTGTTCAAGTTTCTTTGGCCTCTTCTCCTTTTTTGGATGACAAAAACTGAATATTTACTTCAAGTGTCCTTGATAAAATAAAATGTCCTTTCAATTAGTAATATTTCTCGTTAAAAACAAAGATATTGTCAGCATCAGTTTATTCTCTTCAGTTCTGTGAAACTAGATGTACCTCAGAAGGAGGACAACAGAATTGGAATTGGGGATTCATTTTTTCTTCATTTCATCAGTTGGGCTTTTTAGCAAAATGAGTTATGAGAATTGTATACTTCAGGTAAAGCCGCTGATATGGGTTGAAGCTCAGGTGGAAAGACATTCTAGGAGCCGCATAGAATTTATGGTAAAAGCCAGGAGCCAGTTCAAGGAGCGTAGGTATGTTTAAGAAATAATACATTTTGCTGTGCCTGCACAAGTAACTAATGATTCCGTATAGTCATTTTTATTTTTTTTATCTGCTGGGTTATATTTCAGAGTAATGATATGTAGCAATGGGGTCCACTACTTCTTAGACTGGTGCTACATAGCATTACTCTATATTTTACAAATGTTGAAAGTCATTTCTGAACTCATTTGGTATTTCAGTACAGCAACCAATGTTGAAATTGAGTTGCCTGTGCCATCAGATTCTACCAATCCAAATATCCGTACATCGATGGGGTCTGCTTCCTATGCACCTGAAAATGATGCTTTAATCTGGAAAGTAAAATCTTTCCCAGGTGGAAAGGTAAGTGATTAGGTTAACTCTTCTCTGTAGTTCATCTATTTTCTTTAGGTTTTCAATTATTTGCCATTAGTGTTGGACACCAAGACTTTTTGTAATTGCATATTTTTCATTTTTTGTTTAGGAATACATGTTGAGAGCAGAATTTAGGCTTCCCAGTATAACATCTGAGGAATCAGCTCCTGAGAGAAAAGCTCCCATACGCGTGAAGTTTGAAATACCGTACTTTACTGTTTCAGGAATACAGGTCAGCCCTCAAATGAAGTTAACTAAATATTAAATACATTCCATGTTATTTTGGGATTTGCAATTTCTTTTATGCAGATGCATTTTGTGGTCTCTTATGTTTTTACTTTTCGTGCAAAACAGTTAATTTAATCATTATCATTTTTGTTCTGAAATGGAATTGGAGGGCTTCAGTAGGATCAGAGCTAAATATTTGTCCCATTTTATAGCATTAATCGTATACAATTTGTTGGTGTATCTTTTACTAGCATTGCACCGCATCATATCCCTGGTATCGTGAAAAGGGAGCAACGGATAGTTGTGGCATTCTCTATCCGTATAGGCTTGCATCAAGATTACAAATAAGGGAGATATTGAATAATTTGAATTACATAGGTGTTAAGCTCATTGGTCATAATGATATCTCAAGCAATGGTGATTGAGAATGGATTGAGGTTTAATTCAAAAGTCTTACAGAACGAGTTGAGATTTATGTCAAGGAGATGTACTATGGAAAACCATCACCTACTTTGTAGATCGATAGAAAATTTGAAATATTTGGATACGTTTTTATTGATTTAGTAAATTACTATATTAGGGTGCGATATGGGAGTGCTGAGGTGGATGCTAAAGAAAAAAAAAAACTTATCAACGTTAGGAGTTCCAAGAATGAGACGTCGTGGCAGCAATGGTAGAGGATTTCCTATCACTATAGGCTTGCATCAAGATCTCGTAAGTTCTTTTATACTTTGGTGATAAATGAGATTGCAAGATATCCATCATGAGATTCTTTAGTTTGTGTTATTCTCTGATGATATAGTTTTGACTGATAAGATTAGGAGGGGATAAATCCTCAGTTTAGAACATTAGAGGAATGTTTTGGACTCGAAAAATTTGAAGTTAAAAGTAT
This sequence comes from Fraxinus americana, assembly GCA_035079005.1. Lineage (NCBI taxonomy): Eukaryota > Viridiplantae > Streptophyta > Magnoliopsida > Lamiales > Oleaceae > Fraxinus > Fraxinus americana. Next base: position 28,181,352 of record CM068707.1, read on the forward strand.
GACAAAAACATAAAACATGGAATGCCCTTTTACTCACATTTGGAATTAGGATGAAAGTGATGTCACTACAGAGAATAATATTATCATAAACGGAGTACTTGTGGATATTTAGATTCAATTATTTGTGAGGATGACTTGAAGAGAATGTTGACACCAATTGAGGATAAATTAAAGAAATGATGATTCAGGTGGTTGGACATATTGTATGTAGATCTAAAGAAGCTTCCATTCAAAGAGTTATATGATCTTTAGAACATATGAGAAGATGGAGAGTCAAATGTGGTCGAGGTGATTTGATTGTGTTGGATGTTCTTGTAGCTGTATGATTGAATCGATTGAGTGGTGAAAAGTATTCATGCAACCTACTCTATTAATTGAGAATAAGGCTTAGTCTACTGTTGTTTTGGACTAAAACCTCAAACTTTTTGCTTTCATGAAGAGGTTGAAAAAACTTGAAAGGGTATCTGTGGGAATGCACTGAAAACTTTGGGGATGTTGAGTTCTGACTTCTGGACGCTGTGCTTCTACTATGGAAGGAAGGATGTTTCTTGTGAATATGAGATCTGACAAAATCGTGAACACAAAAAAATTAGGTTTGCACAACATTAAACATACAAAATATAAAGATGGATTCCAGGTCCAATAAATTGAGTTTCATTGATAATCAATTTTCTCAGTTGAACTCTATTTCGTGAAAGTACATAAATCTTTCAAAATTCAGGGCCTGTTTGAGCCTCATTTTTTGCCCAAAAAGTATTTTGAAATTGTATTATGATGGAGAATGTGTGGTTTTTTTAAAAATTTGGTTTTGAGTTTGCATGTAATATTATATTATTGAAGCATGTGTGGTTGAAAATATAAGAGAAAAAAATGTATTTTGAAAATAATAGGAACCAAAGAACGGCTCAACGTGTTCCATCAATGAAGATTCACATAAACAGTGGGAGCACTTGAAAGATATTTGAGATTCGAAGACTCTACATTAAATTAGTTTAACTTTGATTCAATTTTTGTGCATTATGCTTAGTTTTATTTTGGATAGTTAAGGTTTTGCTAGACTATATACTGATTAAATATTTTCGGACTTGGGGTTTGTAGGTCCGTTACTTGAAAATTATTGAGAAAAGTGGGTACCAGGCTCTTCCATGGGTGAGATACATTACAATGGCTGGAGAATACGAGCTGAGACTAATATGACTTCTACTTCTACTTGATGGGTTATCCCACAAACAATCTTTTTGGCTGAAAACTCGCTGGTAAGTGGCTCGTGAAAACCATAGTTCCCAGTTTACAAGTTGGATTGCAGAGTAAAACCAACATCTTCTGCCTCATTGTCTTCTTTCTGATTATTGCAACTCGAGATGTGTATTGTTGATGTTGATCATCATTTTGCTTGCTTCTTGAAAATAATTGATATTGTAGAGCCCAAAAGTTGATATAGTTGAATATTTTTGTATTTCTTTCAAGAAATTTGATGTTTTGGTAAAAAAAAATCTCTTTGTTGCAAATTTTTGAATTCATTGTTCAAATCAAATATTAGTTGTTACAAATTTGTAGAGAAATGATGCTTTGAAAAACTTACACTGTTGAAATTTATTTATTTATTTTCGGGTCGAGTAATGGTATCCATCACTGATATCATTGTCGGCCTAGGTGGCAGTGGCAATGAATCAAAGGATCAACTGCCACCTAATCTTTCACTGAAAATAGAACTCTTTTGGTCAATTCGGTTTTTCTTCTTTTTCTAACTCTCGAGAAAGAGATCATGTGCATGCCATGTGAAACTTCGACTGAAAAATTGAGTGTTTCCATCCACTCACGTGCGCTAATACTTACCTTCTTTTCACACGGGTTTGGACCTACAAAAACGAAGCTGGGGCCAAATCCTTATATACTTTATACAGTAAGAGAAGTCAGTCTCAAAAATCTGTCCATCTTTAGAGTTGGCTTGTCATAGTATTCTCCTACGCCAGAACATAAGAACCTATCACATGAGGTCCACACGTCAATAATAAAAATTGTACCTGCCACCCAATTCAAAAATGCCAATGGTACTTTGCATTTTTCAACGTAGAAATTTAAGACGTCAAGGAAAAAAGGAATAAGAAAACACGAGTTATGTGCCTCAAGAATTGAAATTATCGCTGTTGTTCAAATGAGCGAACAGGGACACACGAATACACAAATCAATTCGTTTGAGACTCAACAAATTGGTATCAAATATTATTTTTGCATCACTTATAAAGTATTTCAGAATAAAATGTAATGCACGTTCAACTTTGACTAGTTTTCAAGAATAACGAACTTAATGAAATCAAACCATTGCACTTCCGTGATTAAAGGGTAGTTATATTCGCACCACAATTTTTTATAGATACCCCATATTTTAATCTTATTATTGACCCCTAATCTTTATTCATTATTATATTTATGTTCTTAACTTTTTTTCATCATATTTTTATCATTAACCTTTCATCAATTTGCAAATAATGACCTTAATGACGGTTTTCGTACAAAAAATTATTTCTTTTTAAATGATGAACAAGTATTTCATTTTGAAGTTGATGACATAAGTCTCAGAAGACTAAAGGTTATGAACATTTCATACAACTAAAATGTAGATCGCTTATAAAATTATTTGGTGTGAACATATTTAGCCTTAGAGCAAATTTACGATATTTAAAATTGTTTAAATAAAATGATGCACTTAAATGCAGTCTCTCAGTGGGCGGCGTATCATTATCAGACCACATTTGTGGTGGTGGGTGGATTCATTAAGAAAGCAGAAAAAACAGTTACAGGACACATCAAAGATTTCAATGCAAATTATAAGCAAAGTCAAAAAAAAAACATATACTATATTAATTGTACTTTTACGACTTTCTTTAGGCTAAAGTTTTGATGTTCACAGTCATTATTAATTGTATAATTAAGCATTTGCGAGTTGATGAAGGAAATATCTAACTGTTTGTTTGACATACTTTTCTCATCTTTTGTATATGACAGTTTCCCGGGGAATTAATACATATACGGGAATAGGGAGGGTCGACCCTAAATTTTTTGGGAGCCTTAGACTAACTTTAAAAATGAGGACATCAGAAATATTTTATAATATATATAATGATAAAGAATAATACTTTTATTTATTCGAAGTTACAAAAATAATAATTAAAATTTTCAGACGTCTAAATTAAATTTACTCTTTCAGATTTTTTACAAAAAAATTAATAATTATACTATACAATCAATCTCTTTTATAGCTTTTTTCAATAGACATCATGGTCAATTCGTTCAACATTTCTTGTGACATCGTTAATTCGAACGTGTGATTTCATAAACTTCAACTTTGAGAAACTCCTCTAAACATATACAACTGTAACTCGTATAATCAATAATATTTTATAACCAATCCAAATATCTGAAAAACAACAGTCCATCGAAGAAAATATTATTAATTTTAAAAAAATATAGTCTACTTTGAAGATAATGAATTGAAGATGACTAAGCAAGTAGAAAAAATAAAATAAAAACTGAAAGGTCACTAACAAACAAAAGAAAAGAGAAAAGGAAGAAAAATAAAATAAAAAGTCACGAATGTATTTTAAAAATTACGCTTTGAAAAATATAAATTTTTTTTTTTGGAATCTTTTTAATTTATATGTAAATATAATTGATACCCTTACAAAAGTTGGGCCATAGGTGATCGCATATCCCACTTATGCTCACTGTCGGCACTAGTTATAGGCATTTTAATATAAATCGTGTGTAACAGTTTTATATACGAGTAATGTTATTCATCCTCACCAGTCTATGTGACAATTATATGACATTAAATGATAGATTCATTTAAATACAAAGTCACATAACTCATTTAATTGAATCTATCATTTAATGTCATATAATTGCCACATAAATTGAAGCTCAACCCCAATAGGGATGAATAACATTATTCTTTACATACCAATTACAGAGGAGAATATTCTACTTATAGGGTTAGAAATAATACTAAAAGGAAAGATTGATTGATAATCAACTATTTAGAAAAATAATCTCACACAATTAATAAAATATTATGAAATAATCTTTATAATTTTTTCACATCTTCAACATCCCTTCTCAAACTCAATGTGGGGTGTCATAGAAATCAAATTGAATTTGAAAATTAAATGAATCTCAGCATCCTTTCCAAGAGTCCAAGTGTATCATCACTTTCGAGACTTAATTTATACTTTAGAATTGCATTTGCATTGAGTGCCAACTAATCCAATCAAGAACTAGAAGCAAGTGTGAAAGAAACCCGTATCCAACATGACAATCACCAATACCTGAAAAAGCTACCCACAAGTATAAAGAACAAGGCCAAAACAAGAATCTAAAACAATTTTAATATCTAGACTTGTTAATGATAGATCATGTTTAACAGTGGCACTCTCAAAATCCATGGTTGTATTACTACTCCACTGAAAGATGAGGAGACAAAGACTAATCAAACAGGAAACCAATCCAAAAACAACCAAGGAAAGAATCAAATTTCGGATCGAGCCTATCGAAAGATGATTCAAGCTCAATCAACCAAATTAAAGTAACCGGTTGTCAAAAATGAAAAAAAATGTAAAATGTCCGAAGGCTTGAATGAATTTCTAGCAGTACCAAATTGATTAAGACAAATAGAGAAGTTTAGCAACATGAACAACCAACGTTCAACAGGATTTGAATTAACTTGAAACCCAAATTTAGATTATATCAAGAACAAAAGAAGACTTGATTAGACAAAATATGTAAAAGAAAGAAAAAGAATTTGGTTTGACACAGATTCTACACAAAACAAGAAAATTTGTGTGGACGAGCGATACAAGGCTGCTCACGAGAGGTTGGAAGCTTGTAGGTTTATCCCAAAATCAAATTAAGCTGTTAGAATTTGAGTGTGACCCGAATTCTTTGTTGAAGTAATTGAAGAATTCTAATTGAAGTGTACGTCTAGAAGAATCCAGCTTGAAATGCTGTTGGAGTCCTATGTCAAGTTAAAATTTTATTTTGGAAGCCCATGTGAGTGGGAATTTGTTTTTGACTCAATTTTTTGGTATCCTACTTCATCCACAACTCTATTAGGAGGGTTTGTACATCCCTTACATGATCTCTATAAATATTAGGCTCTTTTATACAATTTTATGATGTGAGAAAATAGATTGCTATAATTATTTGATCCATTGTAATTTTCTCTCTTCATCATTATTTTTGAGTCAATAAAATCTCTTAATTCATCTGTCCTATTTCTTGTCTTTATTATTATTTTGCTTGATCTAATACTTTATTATTTGCCATATAACTTCAACAATTCATGCCGGTGGTTATTTTCGTCAAGTGGTATTTAAACAATACATAATTCTTGTATTTCCAACATTACTAATAGCGATCCAGCCCTATTAATATTTTTTCTAACAAAAGATATTTTGGTTGTTTCACAACAAGTGATATTAGAGAGATTCTGGAATCTTGTTTGTTTCATAATAAGTGGTATCGGAGCCTAGGTTCAACAGTTCCACAAGAGCACATTGTTTGATTTGGTCGAGGTTTTTTATTCGTGATGGCTTCCATGAAGTATGAAATTTCGCTTTTGGATCGGAGCACTAGATTTTCGATATAGTAGGTTAAGATGCATGCAGTACTTGCACAATAGGAATTGGATGAGCAATGCTGGGAATTGACAAGATTCCCGTAATTTTGACCGTGCAGGAGAAATTACGGAAGGATAAGAAGACAGTTTCTCACATTCATCTTCATTTATCGAATATCATTCTTTAAGACGTTTTAAAGGAGGTTTCAACAGCTACTCTATGGTTGAAGTTGGAGCAATTGTGTATGACTAAAAGTCTGACAAGCAAGTTGAACCTCAAACAGCGTTTATAGTCTCATTGAATAGCAGAAGGAGGATCATTGGAAGATCATCTGGTTGTATTTAAAAAGATCGCCGCTAATTTGGAAACTTTGAAAGTAGAGTATGATGAAAAAGATTTAGCCTTGATTATATTGTGTTGGTTGCCCGCTTCGTTTTCTCCATTTAGAGACATAATCTTGTATTGTCGTGATACTCTCACGATAGAGGAGGTGTATAATGCTTTATATTTAAAAGAGAAGCTAAAGCATCTGGTTTCTAAGCCCAGAGATAGAGAAGACCTGGTTGCTCATGGTGGTTTTGGAGGGGGCATAATGAAGTCTAAGTTCAGTAATCAGATTTGTAGCTACTGCAAGCAGAAGGGGCACATGAAGAAGGATTGCTACAAATTACAGAATAAAGAAAGGTTGGTTGCAAGTCAATATGGGAAGCAATCAGAGATTTCAGGTGAAGCAGACATCGCAGAGAACATTGCAAGTGAGGGAGATCTCTTGGCTATTTCTGACATCAAGTCTAAACCAGAAGAGGATTGGATTCTGGATTCAGCGTGTGTGTTTCATATGTGTCCTAATAAGGACTTGTTTACTACATATGAAACTGTTTCCAAAAGTGTCGTGATTATGGGAGATAACATACCTTGTCGGGTTGTGGGAATTAGTACAATCAGATTGAAGCTATTAGATCAGACAATTAGAACACTTGGCCAGGTTCGACATGTTTCGAATTTGAAGAAGAATCTTATTTCATTGTCTATCGTTGATTCAAAAGGTTATAAGTTCTTTGGTGGACGTGGGACTTTGAAGGTTTGTATGGGTGCTCAGGTTGTATTGGAGGGACATAAAAGGTCTAAGTTATACATCTTGCAGGGTCGTACAGAATCTAAAAAGTGTTAATCAGCGCAGGTTCAATACCGTGGTGGACATTCAGTTTGGTACATTACCTTTAGGAGCTCGTTAATTGTCGGATTTAAAGAATACTACTTAATAGAGTTAAGGAGATATGGATAATGCTACTTTGCCACCATTACCTACAGTGCCATTGTATTCAATTGCTATGATGGATCCAGTGGTAAAAGGTATGTGGATGCTGATTTTATTGAGCATATTTTTAGCGTAGTAGAAGGTGTACAATATAGCAATGGGCTTTCTTTAAAAGCATTTGAGTTTGATTCTGCTTTGATGTGTGTTACTGCCAAATTTGGTGAATTTTAAATTTATTATGATTTTTTTAGAATTTGAAGTAATTCTGTAGAGTAGTTCTTGGATTCATTGGAAAATGTGGAGTATTTTGTGTTGGATGGAGAAATCAGCTTTGATTATTGTTGAAAAGTCGGTTTATTCATTGCAGACGAATTTTCTTCTCCAAGTGGATAATATTTTGGAGCTTTGCTCGTTGCAATGGAATTCTTGTCAATGTGGAGATTGTTAGGATTTGAATGTGACCTGAAATCCTTGTTGAAGTAATTGAAAAATTCTAATTGAAGTGCACACGAAGAAGAATTCAGTTTGGAATGCTATTGGAGTCCTATGTTAAGTTTGGAGTTCTATTTTGAAGGCCCATTGAGAGTTGTAATTTGTTTTAGACTCAATTTTTTGATATCGTACTTCATCAACAACTCTATTAGGAGGGTTTGAACAACCCCAATATGATTCATATAAATATTAAGCTCTTCTATACAATTTTATGATGTGAGAAAATAGATTACTAGAATTATAGGATCCATTATAATTTTCTCTCTTCTCCATTATTCTTGAGTCAATAATCTCTTAATTCCTCTACCATATTTCTTGTCTTTATTATTCTTTTACTTGATCTAATATTTCATTATTTGCCATATAATTTTAACAATTCATTCCGGTGGTTGGTTTCTTCAAGTGGTATCCAAATAATACATAATTCTTGTATTTCCAACATTGCTAGTAGTGATCCGGACATATTAATATTTCTTCTAACAAGAGATATTTTGGTTGTTTCACAATAAGTGGTATTAGAGAGATTCTAGTATCTTGTTTGTTTATAACATAAGCCCAGTCTGATAAAATGTTACAATATTATCAATTGTATATAATATTCCTGTGTCCCTATTACAAATTAGAAGATCCTATTTATGAGGCTACGAGCAACTCTATAAGGAAATATTGTGTAGTAGTCACATAGTCAAGTATTATAGAAAATAATTCAAATAGTTGAAAAAATATGATGGAAAATAATCTTTCCATATCTTGAACTGTTGGTAAATAGAATTGAAAATATTGACTTTAAAAGTTAGGGTATAGTCGATATTTTTAAAATTTCTAACTGAAAGCTTCTTTACGTACAAACTATATTGATCTTAGCAAGAGATATTCTAGATTAACGTGTTTTCAAATATCAGTTATACTTTTTCCAGGGTTATCAATTTAACTCGTTGGCTCGGGCGGCACGAGACTTAACTCGGGAAAAGCTCGAGCCTGCCCGGATCGACCTTCGAGAAACCAGGTCAAGGCTTAGGCCGGGCATCATGTTGGGGAGTCGGCCCGAGCCCGAGTTGGGTCGTGTGACTTGTCAGGCCATACCGTGTGATGAGCCGGCCCAAACACTGGCCATTTTGTCCCATGTTTAAAAAAAAAAAATGGCGCTACATCTGTCTTAAAAATAGGCAACAATAGCTGCCTGTTAAAAAAATGTGAGGTAGCTACAGAGCTGCTTGTAATACAAAAATAGAAGGTAGTCGTAGTTGGTTGCATTACGTCTGCCATAGCAGCCTGCATTACGGTTGCATTTCTATCTTTACAAAAAATGTAGCTGTAACATCAAATTCAAAATTTGTAGAAATAAATATTTTTTTTTGCTATAAATACGTGATAAAATTGCACTTATTTTAAATTGTTTCAAAAAATTTTAGAATTTCACAAATAAAGAAAGAGCCCGCTCGGCTCGACTAGGCCCTAGCCGAAAGCCCGAACCAAGCTTCAATTTTTCGACCAAGCTTTGACTCGGCTTGATTAGAGCAAAAAAAAAATCCTGAGTCATTTTTACCTGAGCCGAGCCCGAACATCGAGTTTTGACTCGCGAGCCGACTCGACTCGTTGACATCCCTAACTTTTTCATGCAATGGCCAAGGACAAGGGGCTACACGATATTGAGTTTTCCTCCTTGTACCGGGGGGGTGTACAACCCCCTACCGGCCCCCTCACATGAGGGGGGGGGGCCCACAAACCTCATGTGAGGGGGCCGGTAGGGGGGGTTGTACACCCCCCCGGTACGAATAGCAGGGTTCCACGATATTTTGGGATGAGATGGTTTTTAGAGCATGTTGACAACCATTATTGTAGAAAAAAAAAATTTGAATAGTGATTTTTAAGAGAATATGATTAAAAAGTAGAAAATTTTTTTTAGTAAACGTGTAAAATATTTTATTAAAAACGATCTTATAACAAATCATAAAATAAATTAACCGGTGTCAAACAGGCACTTTAATAGTTTTTTCATGTTAAATACATACTATGTATTGCTGGCTGGATTACCATTTATTGGCATTTAATGTGACCATATTTATAATAGGGTAGCTTTTCATATTTTAAAAACTAATGTAGAAATGATGCGTCTTTTTATCTGTTCATTTACTATTTTGTGAGATTATTGATGTGTATGGGGGTATCAACCACTGAAATTTAGTTGGTCTAAAATGACTGGCCAATTTTTTTTTTTTAAATACCGATATGCGTCATGGTTCGATAAAAAAATACTATTTATAAAGGAAGAAAGAAACACGATGAAAGCATATTATATTAATATTATTTTCATTTATCGATTTACAATGCCCCTAAAGGTGGTATAACTAATGTATCTCGTTAGATTGAACAATATCAATCAAAAAAAAAAAACTAGATATGGCCTTGAAACACCCTCCTGCCTCGTAAAATCACCCGAAAAAAGAAGAAAAAAGGAAAGGAAAAGGAAAATCACCCATATACCCAATTTCTTCAAGGACACCTTGAATTTCTCCCTGGTCCACCATAATAAAAATAATTTCCCCAAACCCTATTAATCCCCCCTTGAATATTATAGCAATTTGGATGATCAGCCAAAACCCTAAGATTTGATAATGGCATTAAACTATTATCCCAATCAACCACTTTAAGATTTCTAAAATAAGATGCTTTTCCAAAGCCTTCTGTTGCAAAATGTCCACTGCCCATTTGCGTTGATGTGTGGGAATTTGAGGCCCTATTATTCACGATTTCTCCACCAAATTGTACCATACTTGCATGATTTCTTAGGTGTGTGAACAAAATAGATGGCCAATAACCTACCAAAACCCCATTGCCAAACTCTAGCCACCAATTTCCATGCTTTGGGTCCTGCAAAATGACAGCGTAATAAAGTTTTTCGTGTTACATTATCGTCTGGGACACAACACAAGCATAGTATATTTTAAGAAAAGTGCATTTTAGAGCACGATTATTTTATATGGTACAATGACTCAAGCAATAGTAGAAAAAAGAAGAAAGACCGAAAGAATGGAACTTTATTAGTACTAACTAGCATTCAAAACAATGACAAATGCATGTTTAAAATAGTCAAATAATTGTAATTTTGTCTCGAAAGTTTTACTGTTTTGTCATTACCCGAAAATCACTATTCAAAACTCAATTTTTTCAAAATAATGGCGAGGCAATTAGGTTTCTCAAACAGTAAGTTAAGCCAAATTTCATTGACTTCTCATTAAAAAAATAAAATAAAAAACTATTTGTTGACTTGAAAGCCTAAGTTCTCAAATAAGCAAAACTTTAGAAATATACCCAGAAGGTTAAATATTTGTTTTCATAAAGATTTCTTAATTAATTGAAGAAACCCATGTGCAAAAAAAAAAAAAAAATTATAAGATTACAAGTATAATTACCTTCCATACTAACAAGCTAATATCAAATTGGCCCCTATTGTATGAAGAAATTGGAGAAATTGCAGCCCCAATTGATATTCTACGGTTAATTTGAACAAATCCTGAGCACAGCAAATTGTAACAGCCTGTTGCTTGATATGCATCACTCTGCATTCACATTAAATTATTTATAATTAAGTCTCATAAGTAATTATTTTAAGGTATGGTCAACAAATTATTAGAAAATTAATTAAATAAGTTTGACAAAATTAATAAAAAAAAAAAAAAAAACTCACAGTCCAGTATGTGAAGAACCTAGGATAGTTGTCTCCGTACAGCTCCGGGCTAACCTGTTGGAAATTAATTAATTAATTAATTAATTGACTTGACATTTAGGGTTACATTAATTACAAAATTTTAATAAGATAAAGAGGTAGTTGAAGATTTAATTGCTGCTTTGATGGCGTTACAGAAATGGTTTTCAGCAGTAATTTGTATGTGTTTCGTTTCGAGTATAGAAATCGTATGTTTTTTGAGCGCATAAGAAATTATCATACGGGGATAATTAGATTCATTTTTTTTAGCCGTACTCAAAAGTTACTTCCTCAAAAAGTAACATTTACTTGTAGGAAAACTAAGTTTACAAGATAAAAAAAAAAAAAGTAACTTTGAAAATTCATATAGAATAAGTAACGTAAAAGTAAATTTAGTAAAGAAAATTATGAACTCACCTGCCAACCAGCTTCAATGGTGTTGAGATCATCACCAAATGAACCAGCAATTACCCACAACTGTGATATGCTAAATTCATAATGATTTGCAACTCTAGGCGACCATACATTTATACTTGCTTTTGCTCCATAATATTGATTTCCACTCACATACCCTACAGCATGCTGCAACCCAGAAACGTTAGGTCGACTACATAAATCATTTTTCATCTCGATCAATTAGACTAACCTCATGGCCATAGCTAGACGAATCTCTTCGAATAGGCCTTCGTATTTTTCTCCCGAATCTTCGTAGAGAACTAGCCCTCAAAAAATCTTGCTCTGTTGTTCTTCTAATCGGAATGGTCCCTTCTGGGCAAAATTCACCAGACAGAGACCATAACTGAACATTTTCTTTAGACATGCTGCTGCTTGTTGTATTTTGCCCTTTTGGCCTTTCAGGTGGATCCTGCAAATTCAAGAAAACGGGCCTATGATTCTGGTAGTCGACACCAAATTTATTGGGAAAAATTCTTAAATTGTTGTGTTTACCATTGGTTTTTGTCCTTTTAATAGAGGATGATCAAAAGCTGGCTGTTGATGAGTTAATACACAATCTATAAGATCACCATCAGGACTCTGTAAATTAAACAAGAATGTTAAGTCAGATTCTTTGAGCAAAAATAATCAAGTTAAGCAAAAATAAGCAATTAATTACCTGAATTGTTCTGATAGAAGGCTTATTGATCTTCATCAGACTGTCTCTAATAAACCTCATCTTCAGCGATTCTTTTCTTGAATGAAAATTCTGATTGCTGCCATTGAAATTTACAGATTCCACTGGACAAACAGAGAAAATAAAGAACAGAAAGAGAACGACAACTGAAATGATTGGGGAGATTTTGCGACAGTTAGAGGCCATTTTTGAGGAATGCATTTTTTAACATTGGCGTTGTCTTCTTCTGAAATCAAAATCAATCCACGTATTCTCAAAATAAGCAATTCCCAGAAAAATTCATCCAGCACAGAGAATTCTAAGGAAAAGCAGCCTACTCTCTCACCATTTCCAAAGCTTAAAAGCTACTTAAAATAAGTAAATACTCTCTCTCTAAACTTCTATACTCTGGTTTTATATTACAACTTCTAGGCACGAATTAATAAAGAAACAGAGTAATGATTTCAGAGATTTTTCGAATTCTGCCCATGTGGGGGGTGGGGTGGGGATATAACTTATTAGTATGGAGTTGTGACCAAGACATGTAATAATTATAATGAAGTTTTGAATATTTGAATGAAATTAAGCTGAAGGATGGGTGTGTTTGTGTTTCCAGTCTCCAATACAAAGACTGAAACTTTAACTTTTTTGTGTCAAAATTTATAGGGCAGAATGGGGACGGAAGTTGTGTTGTTATTCTTTACTTTTAGTTCATGAGGCAGATAGGAATTATACTTGATTCTGGGTTTTCTAAAGTTCCCAGCTTTGAGTGTTTCCCTTTCTCTCTTCCCAAGATGCTCTCCATCTTTCTGTCCCATAGCCCCTGTTTGATCCACATTTTTTTTCTCATTCTCATTCTTTTACTCATTTTCAATAACACATTCTTCAATAAAATAATATTTTTCATCATATCAATAACTTTTCCTTCTTTTTCAACCACATATTCCCCATCACATCAATAGTAAAAATACATTCTTACTCCCAAAATGTGCACTAAACGTTATATAGAATTGATTTCATTTTCTCTATCTCAAATTATAGGACACTTTTCTTATCGAAAGTACGTATATTTTTAAGTTTTCTAATATGTCCATATTTAATGTACCTTATTATCAACAAATATTAATTAATCATATTTAAATTATTATTTAATGCAGGAATTTATTAGGAAAAAATATTAGAAGAAATAATATTTTTAGTTATATTAATTATATTTTCTTAATGTGTGACAATAAATACAAGATGGATGGAGTAATATATATGCATACCTACACATGTACGTAAAATAATGCTATTTGTAACTATGTTTGGGGTACAATAGTCTATGTGATAGCGAAGTCAATGTGACAGTATCAGTATCGTAATATTAGAACGGATCAACGAAGGTATCTTACGGATTGAATTGTTGGATCGAATCGAAGGCCGTAATATTGTATTAAACTTAATTATGAAAAATATAAAGGCATAAATAAATATCAATTATTATTAAAAAATAATTATTTAAAATATTAAGCATAGATACATGTCTCATATTTTTAGTAACAAATTAAGTGTTGAAACAAAAATCAAATTAACATAAGACTTCATTAATTGTTGAATAAAAATCAGAATCAAAATATACTTCAATTAATTTTCAAAATCAAGATTTTAACTGCAATTTATTTTTATGACAAATTTATGAACAACAATCATCACGAATATTTGTACAAATATTAACAACCATTAATAAATGAAAAATCACAACATTGTGAACTCAAAACCAAGCACACCTCTACAACTGATATTTGATTTAGGTTTTAGTTCAAAATCAAACTCTATACAATAATCCAGCCTAATTAATCTTTAAAAAGGAAAAAAGAAGACTTCGTAATGATGAAAAAAATGGAGAATAGTAAGGATCGTTAAAATCCAGCAACTGAGTCGTAAGATTCTACAACTTTAAGATCCTATGAGGATTGTAAAATACGAATCAAGAGTTTAACAACCATGCCATTAGCAATACTTACAAATAACATTACTCATTTACACAGTTTGTTTTGTGGATGTTTGATTATGCTAAAATTAATGAATAAGATAAAAACGAGGCTGTTAATAAGTCGATTTAATATCAATTAATGATAATTAAGGGAAAGACGATGGTTAGGTATTGAGGGCATGTTTGACATGATAAAGTGGATAATATTGGACAATAATAAGAAAAAAATAATTTGAAATTTTATTTATTATATTAGCGCTAGGTGACAAACGAACCTGTATTGTATTCAGGGGCGGACCCAGAAAGAAAGTTCAGTGGGGGCGAAATCAAAAAACCTTGAAAAAAATTTGAAAACCTAAAAAAACCTGGACAAAAAAAATTTTAAAAATCTGAAAATTCGAAGAAAAATCAGGAAATCTGAAAATTGAGTGGGGCGGTGGCCTCCACTGGTCCTCAAGTAGGCCCGCCCTTGATTGTATTGGCCTAAACCTAAACATATAATCTTGTTCATAATAGTAGAAAGAAGACGGATAAACTAAGATTTGTATATGTAGCGATGTCAACAAAATTGGACTGGATTGACTAGTGCAACTTAAAAATTCAGAATTTAGTCCAATAGGCCAAAATAAATAAATAAAACCCCATGAAGATCACTTTTCGAATTGATTAGTTCAGGCTCAAAATCGGTTGTTTAAATTCAAAAGGGACAAATCGCAACCTAAACTAGTCAATTCATCCATAATTCAATTTATTTATTTTTACAATTTTTTATTATCGACTCGATCCATCCTGACTCTTGACCTTTATCTTTTCCGAATTAATTCACGAGCTGATTTTTTTTATTTTTGAAACATTATTATACATACATATACTTATGGAAAAAGTCGATTACCATAAATTTTGTATGATTCTTTAGAGTACAAAAGGGAATTAGGTTTTATTGCAAGGGTCTCCTTTTGAAGCTGTCATTTTCTGTGGGGGTAAACAAATTAATTTATTAATTATTATTTATAAGTGGTATGGTGGCACGCGGGCCAAGTGTTTTGCACGCATTCATGGATATGCACGCGCATTTTGGATTTCTCATTATTTTGGGGGCTAAACGTAATACTCCTTGTTTAATAATTTTGTATAATAATTTTTGTCCTTTAATTATACATTAAATTGCATTAAATCATGCCAACTTACCATTAGCCTTGAATAGATTATGCATTTACTCCCACCAGCCTATATCTATAATTGTTTCTATCATTCTATCTATACTTACAATATATTAGATACAATTAATTCGTGTCTATATTTTTTTTTATATTTTGTAATTTATTGCACTTTTATAATGGATTCATTGAAATTTTCTTCTTGTAACATTGGAAAATTTATTGCAAGCATTCAAAGATGGCACGTATGCGACGACAATTACACTAAAATTTATTTATCTTTGTCATGATAATGTTGATGTTTTAGTGTATTTGATGCGATCAACAACCAATCGGATACGTTGATCCTGCTAATTATGACGGAATTGGATGAAAAATGTCACTTTTCTTCATAGAAACGAGCTTATGAGCTAAACTCATGTACTTAAAGCCCTTAAGCCCACAGTGTTGGTACTTTTATATCAATCATGCTACTCGTACAGGGGTGGGTTTTTATTTTTTATTTTTTTTATTTTGGTGGGTCCCACACATTGTGAGAATTGGTAAAACTTCTGTCAACCATTGTCCTGTACAAATGGTTTAACTCCTTTTATATCGCAGTAAAAATTAATTTGTTAAGATTATTTTTTAGAGATTGTTTTGCTTAGAAGAGTAAATTAGGATTTCGTATTTACCTTTTAAAGCAAAAAATTGTGGTTAATAATTAGTTATTTGGATTTTTATTGAATAACAATTTTGAAATTGCCATATCTCTACTTCTTTCAATCCAAACCGATATTCTACAGAATAAAAAATTGGTTGACCAAGAATCTTCTATAAGTTTATGGCATTCTTTGTAAGAATCAATGGATATTTGATTATATTATTAAGGGAAAATTGCAGTCACGGTATCAAACCTTTCATATTTTTCCAGACTAATTTTTAAAGGGTAAAATGGTAACTTTTCTTTTTTTTTTTTTATATAAAAAAGACTAAAATCAAATAATTAAATCAAAAACCAAAAAGCTCTATTATCTTCTCCAACCACCCAACCCAACCCAACCCAACCCAAAACCAAAACTGTCGGCACCACCAAACCCATCTCTGCCACAGTCCAAGGGCAACAATCTCCGACGCAACCTCTACGGCAACAGACTCCACTACAATTTATTATATAAACAAGAACAAAACATGGTCTGTATCAAGGTTTTGAAATGCTATCTTCTTCCTCGTGAGTTGCAGATTGATGCCTAAAAATCCACTTCCAAACCTTGTGCCCTGTGCTCCCCTTTTTCAATCCTCTCTCATTCATTGTTATTCTACGAGATCTCCCATTACTTCTGAGATTTTCAAGAGAAATTCCAGATTGATCAGACTTCTTAAAATCTGATTTTGGGTCAGCTGATAAATCAAGATTCAGATCAATGAAAGCTGATTGCATCGGCTCGAATGGGAACTACCTCAAGAGAAACCGAGGAAGAAAGCTGAAGATGAGATTGAGCAGGAGCGACTGCAGATGGCGATGATTGATTGGCATGATTTTGTTGTTGTTGAGACTATAGACTTTGCAGACGACGAGGATGAGGATTTACCGCCTCCAATGACACTCAAGGAAGTTATAAGGTGGAGTAAGATGTTGCGCCAAATTTGTTGCCAGAGAGGTTGCGCCGGAGATTGTTGTCCTTGGACGGTGGCGGAGTTGGGGTGGTTGGAGATGATAATAGGGCTTTTTGGTTTTTTGTTTTTTTTTATATGAAAAAAAGGAAAGTTACAATTTTACCCCTTTAAGAATTAGTCAACAATTGGTCAGACTTTTAATTTTTGGTCAACTAACGGTCAAACTAACGATTCTGTCAATTTGGACTTCGGGTTCGAATTGTTTAAAAGTTTTGTACCGTAGGTGGCACAAATGAAAAGTTTGAGCAAAATCTGCAAAAATGTGAAAGATTTGATACCGTGGCTGCAATTTTTCCTATTATTAATCATCGCTAATTTATCAATTCATTGTCCATATTATTGTTCCTTAATATAAAATTGTACAAAATGTGGGTTTACTCTCACTTAGGGTAACGAAAATAATGAAATCTCTTGAAAATTTTATAGTGAGTTGTTTAAGTTTGACACGAATATATTCTTTTTTCCGATGTCTCATATCCTTGTGAGCAACGAAAGACCAAATTTGCTACATCCACCCTCCGGCTTGACCTTAATATACTCTATATTAACTCTTGGAAAAGAAAAATATTTACAACTAACAATAGAAAATGTTGAATTTTCATGAGAATAAAAAAAATATATACCAGGAAAATATACAAAATAATATGTATAATGATAAGCCTTCCAGTCTATTGAACTCTACTCAACAAAATTGCATCACATTACTAGTATCAAAGACCATCTACGAAATCATATTACTTATCATTTTTAAGTATTAATTTGTCTCCTATTTAAGATAATAATTAAATACATGTCCGTAGTGGTGATTAACGCATCTCTGCAGTAAAGTTTCCATAATTTTCAGTAGAGAATCAGAACTAATTACAATTAATCATACATAAACATGTTCGATTAAACTATAATATGCAAAAGCAATCACAAAATGCAGAAATCTCTCCTAAAGTTGGTGGTATAAAGGCTGCACAAAATTGGTTTGCTTTATCAAAGGGAGACAGCATATGCATTATTTAGAATTACAAAGATCACATGATTAATTATTTCAAAATAGCCTCTGATAATGAAGTGAATCATACCATGCTTGTGGGATAGTGTGTGTTCGTATGCCAAAAATATGTAATTTTATACATGGACACAAACTTAATTATTAAAAAATAATTATAAAGAAAATTGATTCTTTTGGATGGACATGAGAAAACTTAATTATTCGTAATGTGTTCGAAAATTGTAGTGATGCAAATAAATGGTATTTATAGAAAGGGAAGATATGATGGTTTTGTAGAATTAGTTTTCATGAAATTTTAATCTGTCTTACCATGCATTGCTTGATACGCACATTTTATATGTGCGATCAGATTTATCATGTGTGGACGTTGAACTAGGTATCATTAGTCGAGCTAAAGGCCCTAGTTCTATGGATTTTATTTTATTTTATTTTTGCTTGTGTCTTTAAAATCTAAGGAAGGATAAATGCATCTACTTCTTCCTGTCGTATCGTGACATATTTTTTTATTTATGCTTTTAAATTTAAATCATAATTTTAAAAATATTTTATAGTATTAAAAAATAAATAACTGAAAAATTATTATAAAAAGGGAAATTAGGGATTTTAATTCCTGCCCCGGACATGGGATGGGGAGGGCCACCAGCCATGTCCCTTTTCCATCCTTATTAATTTGTACAATTATGGGTGTCTTGTCTCACAAATATTAACTTCAAGGTGTCACGTAAACATGCACATCAGTAATGCATATTTTTCTTCTCTACGCAAGAACAAGACTCTTGTAATATTTCGGGTGTGATTGAGCCACATTATTTTAGAAGAATGTATTGTAGAAAAGTGGATTGATGGAGAATATGTGGTTGAAAAAGAAGGAAAAATTATTGATATGATGAAAAATATTATTTTATTAAAGAATGTGTGGTTGAAAATGAGTACAAGAATGAGAATAAAAATTTTAATGTGGCTCAAACAGGGGCTTCATATCTTCAATTTATTTATTTTTAATAGAAATGAAAATTTTAATGTAAAAGTTGAAAATTTATTTTCTTTGTAAAAGGAGGTTGATATATATGACCTTGTTTGTAGCAACCTATGCTGTGTTATCTTCACAAAATACTCATTGTTCCCCTTTTTCTATAATATTTTTTGAGGAAAAAGCTGAGATTTCAGATATATGTCGAGAAAGATGGAACAAATTGTGTGTTTTCATTTGTAAACAGAATTTCGCACAGGAAACCGAAGAAAATAGACGAGAACTAACAAATGCTTTAAGATTTTCAAGGTCCCATAACCCAGAATCGATGGTCTTAATTATTTGTAATTGTCTTGTTATACTCGTTGGCTTCGTGTCTAGTCAGAGTATTAAGAAAATGGACAAGAACCAACAATTGTGGGTCGTGTTTTGATCAAGATCTTTTGTGTGAACCGGGATGGGATGCTTACTATATTGCCTTGACATGAACTTGGGCTTTGCTCGACCTTGTACGACACAAATTGGGATTTTTTAGCTTAACAATGTTTTTGATAGAAAACATAATAGGATTATTAGTCAAAACAATAATCAAATGCTTAATTCTTAATAACATAGCCATAGATTCATCTCCATGTTGAAATCCGAAAAAATAACAAAACATAAAAACATACCTTGATCTATGATAATCTGATTATTTGCCTGCATAGGTTAGGATCTTCCAAATGATTGGTGATCTTCACTTCAACTTTTGTTCTCTATTGATGGGGATGTAGATTAACTTGAAGAACACCAACAAATGGAGACTATAATCCTATAAAATAATAGTAGTAACTTAATAGTCATTATCTTTCAGTTGCTTCAAATTGGCCCCTCATCAATTTAAAACAACACTCCGATCTCTACACTATAATTCCATGAAATCTAATACCCATTAGTCACAATACATCTTTATCGGATCACTTTAATTGACTAATATCCTTTAAATAATAGCACCACACATTTCAATATACAACGTGTGGCCCCATATATGTTGAAATTATCCAACAATCTCCCACTGGGCCATACATGTAACCTTACAAATATGCACAACCTTATGAGCTTAAAATTTTGCTATTATTATTATGGGTATTATCAAATAATCTCGTCCATTAGTCATATTGATATAGGATCAAAGCGGTTTTCGTCACATTTAACGTGACTAAATCCATCAATGGTCACATACACTGATACAACCAAATGACATAGATCAATCATGAGAATGTAGCATGAAAATTACATGTTATGCGATCCAAATATGTTTATTTCTAACTGGTCCAACCATATTTCTTAAGTGAGATCAATACTAAACATAATAATAGAGTGAAATGAACTGAATACTTTATTTTTGTATAGAATAATATCCAAATACACAAATGTGTCCAAAACATAAAGTAATGATAATACAAACTCCTACTAAAATTTGATATCCTCATAATGTACAACACCCATATGAACAGTGTGCACATGAAAGACCTTGGCTGTCAATCCCTTAGTAAGCGGATCCGCAATCATAGAGTTTGTCCTAATATCCTCTATGAAAATCTGTCCACTCTGTACTCTTTCCTTCACAACCAGGAACTTGATGTCAATGTATTTTGACTTAGATGAGCTCCTATCGTTATTGAAATATAGAATTGCATAGTTATTGTCACAATATAATTTTAGTGGTCTTTCTACGCCATTCAGAATACGTAGCCCAATGACGCAATCATATTCCATGATTAGATGTCTCATAGCATGCTACAAATTTTGCTACCATGGTAGAAGAAGTTATGAGTGTCTGCTTGAGACTCTTCTAAGAAATAGCTCCTTCAGCTAACAGATAAATATAGCCTGATGTGGATCTCCTACTGTCTTAGCATCCAACAAAATCAGAATCGGAGTACCCTATGATCTCTAACTAATCCGATCTGATATAGGTGAGCATGTAATCCTTTGTTCTCTTCAAATACCTCATAACCCTTTTGGTTGCTTTCCAATGATCCATTCCAGGGTTACTCAAATATCTGCCAGCATTCCAACAATGAATACTATGTCTGGACGTGTACAAATTTTAGTATACATAAGACTCCGAACAGCTGATACATAGGGAATCTTCTGCATTTCCTTAACTTCAAGGTTAATTTGCGGGCATTGTTCGAGACTAAATTTGTCTCCCTTAGCGACAGGGGTGTCACCTAATTTACAGTCTTACATGTCAAACCTCTTAAGTACTTTATTGATATAGTTTTTTTGTGATAATCCAAGAATACTTTGAGAACGATCTCGATGTACCTGAATCCCTAATACAAAAGAGGCGTTACCAAGATCTTTCATCTAAAAATTTCTTGATAAAAATCTCTTGATTTCATGCAACATGCCTATATCATTAGTGGCAAGCAGCATGTCATCAAAATACAAAACTAAGAAAATATGCTTACTCTCACTGAACATGTGATACACATAATCATCAACAACATGTGTCTCAAAACCAAATAAGATAATTACTTGATGAAATTTGTAGTACCATTGACGGGAAGCTTGCTTGAGCCCATAGATGAGTTTCTTTAATTTACAAACCATATTCTTCGGGTCTCCTGACACAAAGTTTTCTGGTTGTACCATATAGATCGTCTCATCAATGTCGCCATTGAGAAACACTGTCTTAACATCCATCTGATGTAACTCAAGGTCAAAGTGCACAACAAGTGCCATAATTATTGTGAAAGAGTCTTTCGTTGAAACTGAAGAGAAAGTCTCTTTGAAATCAATACCTTCCTTTTGGGTAAAACCTTTAGCTACAAAACGAGCCTTATATCTTTCCACATTACCTTTCAAATCCCTCTTGGTTTTAAAAATCCATTTGCAACCAATGGGCTTCACACCTTTTGGTAACGTGACAAGATCCCAAACTTTATTGTCTTGCATAGACTTATTCTCTTCATTCATGGCATCAATCCACTTTTGAGAGTTAGAACCCTGCATGGCCTGACAGAAGTTGATTGGATCATCTTCCATCAATCCATTATTTTTCTCTTGGTCTTGGAGAAATACTATAAAATCATCCGAAATAGCATTTTTCCTTTCTCTCGTGGATCTCCTTAAAGGTATTGGTTCTTGAGGTTGTTGAGTTTGTACATCAGGAATAATTACCTCATTTTGGATGGGAGGTTCAACATTGTCTTGTTGAGGTTCTGGATATACTTCTTGATCAATAACAGGTATAGGAACCTGTACATTGTCAAAAGCAATAGTAGGAATCGAAACCGATCCTTCCTCAACTTCTTCCTCAAAGTCAATGTCTCTAACCTTATTTCTCCCCCCAAACTCAACATCCTAAAAAAATGTTGCAGTTCCCGTTTCAAAAATTGACTTAAGTGTGGGATCATAGAATTTATAGCCCCTTGATCGCTCAAAATAACCAATAAAATAGTTGCTCACTGTTTTGGAGTCCAATTTCTTTTCATGTGGCCTATAAGGCCTAGCCTTAGCTGGATATCCCCAAATGTGAAAATGCTTTAGACTAGGCTTTCTACCTATCTAAAGCTCATAAGGTGTTTTGGTAGCAGCCTTAATTGGTACTATGTTCAGAATATAAGCTGCAGTCTTTAATGCTTCTCCTCAGAGTGATTTTGGTAAAGTGTAATGACTAATCATACTCCTTACCATATCCTTAAGAGTCATGTTTCGTCTCTTAGCTACACCATTCATGCTAGGCGATCCTCGTACGGTGTATTGTGGGACGATTCCACATTCCTCTAGGTATTTAGCAAATGGTCTTGGACATTGTTCACCTGAACCGTCATTTTTGCCATAGTACTCACCACCACGGTCAGACCTAATGCTTTTTATTCTTTTGTTGAGTTGATTCTCAACCTCAGTTTTAAACACTTTGAACATGTCCAGTGACTCAAACTTTTCATGAATAAGATATAGGTACCCATAATGTGAGTAATCGTCTATAAATGATATAAAATATTGTTGACCATTCCAAGAAGTCGTAGAGAATGGTCCACAAATATTTGGGTGTATCAATTCTAAAACATCCGAAGTTCTGTTAGCACCTAATCTTTTAGTTTTAGTCTGTTTTCTCTTAATACATTCAATACATACATCAAAATCCGTGAAATCAAGGGAATCCAAAATACCATTTGTCACAAGTCATTCAACTCTAGTTTTAGAGATGTGACCTAAGCACTTATGCCATAATTTTGTTGAATTTTCATTATTTAATTTGCGTTTAGTACTACGTGATTTCACATGCAGGTTTTCATTATATGATGCAACAGTATCAAGCAAATATAGGTTATCATATGTTGATAATAAACCAATAACAATAGTATTGGAATTTAAAGAAAGACTAAATTGATTGTTTCCAAATGAACAATAATAACCAAATTTGTCCAACAAAGAAATACAAACCAAATTCCGTCTAAAAGACGGCACAACAAAAGTGTTTTTCAAATTCAAATAATGACCAGTTTTCAACAATAAGCGAAAAGTGCCTATTACATCAACTTCCACCGACTTGCCATCACCCACATAGATGTGTCTTTCACCATCATTTGGCTTTCGGTAGCTCAGACAACCCTGCATAGAAATACTTATGTGAGTGGTAGCACCAGAATCTAACCATCAAGTATTTCTAGGCACTGAAACTAAATTAACCTCACAACAGACTAAAGTAAGATTTGTACCTTTATTTGCATGCCAGGCGTAGTATTTGGTACAATTCTTCTTCAAATGTCCAGTTTTGTTGCAAAAGAAATTAGTCCCTTTGTCCTCTTGCCTTTTCTTTGGTACTGGACCCTTAGGAGTAATTTCATATTCCTTCATTCTTTTCTTTCCCTTATCTTTAGAAGCGCTTGCAAAATGAACTTTTTTAGTTCTATCTTACTTCAACCTTTATTCCTCTTGTACACAATATGAAATGAACTCATTTAGAGACTATTTCTCCTTATAACAGTTATAACTGACCTTAAATTGACTGAATTGTGCAGGAAGCGAGATCAATACCAAATGTATGAGCAAGTCATCAGCCAGGTCTAGCTTTAGTGCCTTAAGTTTAGAAGCAATGTGAGATATCTCCATGATGTACTCCCTTATATTTCCTTTGCCTTTATAACTTATTGAAATCAAGCGTTGCAGAAGTGTGCTTATTTCAGCCTTTTCATTTTCCGCAAAACATTTCTCAATTTCGGTAAGGAAATCCTTGGCATTAGTCAATTCTTCAGATACAGCGCCTCTAAAGGCTTCCGGAATGCCGCGCTTAATGATCATTAGACTCATGCATAGTTCCTCTTTTTATTAGATGAGCTTTCGTCCGTAAGAGGAGTTGGTTGCTCAATCCGAATCGCAAGATCTAGATCCATGTAGCCAAAAACAATCAAAACGTTCTCTTTCCAATCATTGAAGTTCGTCCCATTGAGCATGAGAATAGAATTAACATTTGCAGATATAGTAGTAGCAGATGAATTAGCTGTAGAGAGAAGATGATGAATTATGCTCATATATTAAGATTCAATAATCAATAAATTCAAATAATAGTAAGTCTCATTTCAAGATATTCAAGATACCTAGCACATTATTAATATCAAGTCTTTGGACAGTAATATTAATTGTAAGTGATACTCTGGTGTAGTGATCAAATATTTACAATAACTCCTGTCAAATAATAAATCTATCTTTGGATTGATTTATTATTCATATGAAAACCTTATAATTGTCACATGTTTACCACCACAAGTGTGCATGCAATTCGGCCAAATATTAACCTTCATTTGGGCCAATTAATATCCGCATGAACTAGCATACACACGAAATCCTTCTAATATTCTAAGTTAATTAACTTCCACAAGAGAGATTGCTTTGGCAACATATTGTTTCAATAAATTCACTTTTGAATAT
This sequence comes from Fraxinus americana, assembly GCA_035079005.1. Taxonomy (NCBI): domain Eukaryota; kingdom Viridiplantae; phylum Streptophyta; class Magnoliopsida; order Lamiales; family Oleaceae; genus Fraxinus; species Fraxinus americana. Next base: position 28,206,220 of record CM068707.1, read on the forward strand.
TATATATACTCAAATGAGTCCTTAATATCAAAATTTGAAAAGCAGGATATTTGATTTTATTTATCTTGAAACTTTAAGGGCCTAAGGGTTAATAATTCAAAATTTTAGGGGTCAAAATTAATTAATTCCAAATTTTTAAGGGTTAATTGTTAATAATTGGAAAGTTTAAGAGTCAAAAATCAATTATGCGGAACTTTAGGTGCCAAACTAAACCAATTATGAACATTCAGGGTTTAAATTATTAAAACCTATTACCTTAAGGCCCAATTATGATTAACTTTAAACTTTAGGGGCAAAATAATAAATAACTCAACCATAACCCTAATATTTAATTGCAAGCAAGAGCCTCGAAACTTTAAATTTACAGCTCAAGCCATCGCCTCCAAAAATTCCAAAAAACTTAAAATCTTTAATGGCTAAAAAGTGAAAACTTTAATGGGGAAAAGCCCCTCCATCTCCCCCCAAGCCAACAAGTGGCTGCCAGCGAAAGAAAGGTCACTGCAATTGACTCGGTCAAAAAAAAAATATAATTTTTAAAAAAAATCAAATTCCAAAAAAATCTTTAAATTTTATCATAACAAGATGCTTGAATCCATAATAATATGCTTGAATTACATGTAAAAATATACCAAATTGAAGATCCATAACATAATATGCTATAATTTCATAAAATAGCATGAAAATCAAAGAATCCATAAAATCTCAAAATTCAAAACTTGAATTTCTCACGAATTTCAACTATGGAGTAGCTCTGATACCACTTGATAGAAAACATAATAGGATTATCAATCAAAACAATAATCAAATCCTTAATTCTTAATAACATAATCATAGATTCATCTCCATGTTGAAATCCGGAAAAATAACAAAACATAAAAATATACCTTGATCCATGATAATCTAATTCTTTGCCTGAATAGGTTAGGATCTTCCAAATGATTGGTGATTTTCACTTCAACTTTTGTTCTCTATTGATGGGGATGTAGAGAAACTTGAAGAACACCAACAAATGGGGACCATAACCCTATAAAATATTAGTAGTAATTCAATAGTCACTATCTTTCAGTTGCTTCAAATTGGCCCCTCATCAATTTAAAACAACACTCCGGTCTCTACACTATAATTCCATGAAATCTAATACCTATTTGTCACAATACATCTTTATCGAATCACTTTAATTGACTAATATCCTTTAAATAATAGCACCACACATTTCAATATACAATGTGTGGTCCCATATATGTTGAAATTATCCAACAGTTTTCTATTTGCTTACGAGCTCGATGATGCTTATCATATTCATCTTATTTATATTGAGCGTGACTCTTGTGAAATGTTGTTCAACAATTATATTGCTAGGGAGAATTGGACAAATAATTAAGAAGGAAATTTTGCAGAGGCAAATAAGTCCATTCGAACTAATGAGCTAGTTTGGAAAAAAAAAGGATCGTTTTTTGGTTATAACATGAGAATGCACGACCAATAACAATGCATTCAGATGGTTATCATAAACTAACCGTTAGGCTAATTTTCAATTTTGATAGTTTGGTGATTAAAAATAACGACTTTTCATGAAAGGTTGGCACCAATTCGTGGATAATAAATTAAAAACTATAAATAATTGATAATTTCCAATTACTAACATTAAAAATCAACAATCAAAACCACATTTGAGTGCAATTATTCCATATTCTCACACATATTCAAACTTTGTTGTGTTCTTCAAGTTCTAGGAAAAATCACAAGTGTTTTAAGTATTTTCTTCTTAAAATGCTTGTTTAATTCTACAAACCATTTGTCGGTGTATCCCTTTAAACACTCTAAAAAATTATAGAGTTGACAAATATCGTTTGAGGACAAAGATTACGTATCCCAGCCTTTTGTTCCTACTATTGCATGTTCAGCATTTCTCATTTTTCTTATATTTTCTAACAATCTCAAAAAATATTTTGATTGAGAGCGAGACAACAATGATAACTATCGAACTCATAAATCAAGATCTTGTAAGGTTGGACCAATTTGATGGAACAAACTTCACCTAGTGACAAGATAAAATGAAGTTCCTACTAACATCATTGAAGATCTTATACATTCTTGATCCGAACTTGACACCACTTCCGGGACCAACAAATGGAGACTTGGATGTTGTGCGAGTTGAAAGACAAAAAACGCCAAGAGGATGAACTAATTTGTAGGGGTCACATTCTCAATGAATTATCGGATATGCTATTTGATCTTTACACCTACACCACATCGCAAAGAGAGATTTGGGTTGCATTGTAGATTAAATATAAAGTTGAGGAGGAAGGTACAAAGAAGTTTGTAATATCAAAATATTTTGATTTCAAATTTCTTGATAATATTCCCTTACTTCCCCAAGTGCATAAATTGCAAGTACTTGTCAACAAATTGAAAGCGGTTAAAATTGAACTTCCAAAATCTTTTCAAAGTGAAGCAATCATTACAAAACTTCCAGGGGCTTGGAAAAGATATTGAAAGAAGATTCTACAAAGTTTCAAAGATTTTCTTTGGAACAAATTTAAAAAAATCTCCGAACTAAGAAAGATTCCAAGGAAAGAGGTAAGTGTGAAAACTCTTAAAAAGGCACTTCAACAGCAATGCCATAGAAAAAATCAAACAGTCCAAAAAATCAAGCGAGAGAAAATCTTTAACAAGCTTTAAAAAAGTCCAAAAAGAAGCTTAAGGGAGATTGTTTTGTTTGTGAAAAACCTGGACATTATGCCAACGATTGTCGACATCGAAAATAAAACAAGAATGAGGGCAAAATAAACTTTGTTTATGAAGATAACATTGTTGCTATTATGAGCGAGATGAATTCTATCAAATGAAAGGATCCTGGCTATTGCTATGATACATATGTAAAAATTCATGTATCATATGATAAATCACTATTCAAGACTTGTAACGAATTGGATGGTGAACAAAGAGATATAAATGGGTAATGAATGCCATCCCAAAATGGTTGAGAAGGGAAATGTTGAAATTGTCTTCACTTCCGGAAAAATAGTTACCTTAACAAATGTTTTACATATGTTCCGACATGAGTAGAAACTTAGTGAGTGGAGATCTTTTGGCAAAGTTGGGCATTAAAAGTATTTATGAGTCTGAAAAACTTGTATTATTCCAAAATGAAAAAAATGTTTAAAAATATTATTCTTGTGAAGTAATGACCAAATTATGTACCATTAACAATATTAATATAAATAAGATTAATTTTGCTTACTTAATTGACTCTTTTACTTTATGGCACACTAGACTAGGTCACATAGATGCTAATACTATGAAAAGAATACTAAAAAGTGAAATGATTTGTTATAATATAAATGAAATACATGAATGTAGAACTTTCATAGAACCTAAAATGATAAAGAAGGCTTATAATAGAATAAATATGACTTCCACAAATTTTACAAATTATTCATTCGGATATATGTGAATTGAGTGACATCTGAATAGTAGTAAAAAAAAGGGTACTTATTACCTTTATAGATAATTATTCAAGATATATTTATGTTTAGCTGATAACATAAGCACAAATATTTAATGTGTTTAGAAGTTATTAAAATGAAATTTATTGGAAAAATCATGTATTTTTACATATTATTTTAGTTGGCTTACTTAATATAAATTGATTTTCAAATGTCAAAGGCAAATGCTGAAAACGCGAAAAAAGGATGCGGTCCAAGCAGGCAGTCAATGGGGGTGAAAAGCAAATCTATCCAGAAATTTTGTGACTGCGGATTTTAGGGTTTTTACACCCAAAACAACATACAATCTATAGTTTCCATATTGCAGCTAATACAAATTTATTTACCTATCATCCTATAGAGATTATTTGATAGGTTAAATAATTAAAGTTAAGGAAATATTTGCTTATTATTAAACTTTTCTTAAGTTTATTTATTATTGATAGGATTGTAAAATGCATATTTTTCCCTCCTTATTTTATGTGCTCGTATGATTAATTAGTGCCAAAATGTACTCATTACGTTTATATTTTGATTTAGGTGGCAATCCTATGGATATGACGTAATTTGGAAAAAAATAAGAAAACAATGGTCAAAAGGAAAAAAAATGAAACTTCGGGGACCAAAATGGAATTATTCAGAAGATGACCCGAATGGTGAATCAAGCATGAAATTGAGTTAAGTAACACATTGTGATGTCATGGAATGTTAGAAGAAGAAGGAGAAAGAAGTAAGGTCAAAAGGTAATTGAAATAAAGTTTGGGAACCAAAGTGAACCAAATGGAAAATAATTTCTACCATGCTGTCGCATAAGCACCAACAAGAGATGAACAATACAAAATTTTTATAACCATGCTGCTGCATGGGTTTATACCATGCAGTCGCATGGTTCATTCTGGGTGCGAATTTTCTTGTTTCCTTATTCGAACCAATCTCTTATGTTAAGGTATTTGGACGACCTATTTAACCCTAAACTCGTCCAAAACTAAGGGGAAACGTTTCCAAACTCCATTCTTCATTATTTCTCTCTTAGATTCATGAATTGTAACTAAATTTTTACACTTGGTCGAAGGAAATTGAAGTCTCGGAACAACATATTATGAGATCTAAATAGTTTTTCTTATTATTTGATTTATATTTTGCATATTGAATGTTCTTCTACATTTATTTCTATGATTTGTTGCGTTTAATTGCTAGAGGGCCCGTTAGTTCATTGATTGTAACAATCTACCGCTAAATTAAACATCACATCCGTAATTGTTTGATCCATTTAATTTGTGAAGCACTAGGATTTGATAATTTTCTGCGATAGATGTTGATAAGTGTGCAAAAACACACTTATTCGGCACTTTTCTATATTTAATTGGAAATGAAATTGAGTTTATTTCTTTGCATAATTGTGTATTTTTCACTTTTGTAGGCGAAAACCCCGATAAGAAGAAGAACGGAGCGAAAAATGATGAAAATGGACTAAAAGTGAACAAAATGGTGAAGTTGGGGACTGAAATGCACAAGCCCAAAAGTTGGAGGACTTGAAGTGTAATGTATAAAGGGCCTAACTGAAATGAAGGTCAAAAGTCAAGGGCCAAATTGTACTAAATTAAAGTTGAGGGACTATTTTGCCACTTTCCAAAAGTTTAGGGACTTGGTTGCAATTTTTTTCCTAGGATATTTTGGATTACTTAATTACTAAGTAAACAAAATATCTCATCTTTATATAAAGATAAGGCTGGCACGTTTTTTTAATATAAGGAATAGAATAGGATAGATTAGTATTATTATTTTTTAGTTTTAGTTTTGTTAAGTTTTTAGTTTTAGTTTTCTCTCCACTTTTCTTCATCTTCTTCCTTTTCTTTCCTTTTTCTTTTATTTTCTTTGTGTTCTTGGCTCATTTTGGATGGGAAATTGAAGGGCACAAGGAGATTCCATCAAGCTTTTGGCAATCATTTGGAGAAATCAATTCAAGCTTCATCTAGGGTTTATTCTAATCTTTGGTTTTTCCTATTTTATTTGCCAAAAATTGTAATGAATTTGTTTAAATATCTCCTTTATTTCCATATGTATAAAATGAGCTAAATATGTTATGTTGGAATTTATGAATTGAATTTAACCTAGTTGTTTCATTGATTATCGATATATCTACATGTTTAGTGATAAATGCAGTTGTTATCAAAATCATAGTGTATCGATCATCATATTTAAGATGATTTCATTTTTGTGACGACAAGATAAAATTATTAGGTTTTACATCATTTTTGGTGACGCTTAAATGATTGTAATTAATTTTAAAGTGATTGTTGCAAGATAGTTGCATTTAATAGACCAAAGTGTTCTATTCATCTGATTGACAACTAGATGAAATTATTAGGTAATTATTTGTGACTGTTGAACAATGATTGCATTAATTAGACCGAAATGATTGATACCTCGGATTTGCATTAGTGTATCTTTTGCGCGTTTAGGTGATATAGAGATATACACCTACTCTGAGTGACCCGCTGAATATTTTCACAAAAATTCATGCTATTGGTTAACTTTGTATCGACATAGAAATATGTGGTATGAATTGACTAATTAGGGTTAATATTCGCTCGAAAGAGGGTATTAGCTAAAATAGGATAATCGGGTCTAACTATCGCATTTTGATAATATGCATCGGCACATAATTGGTTCGAGATCAATGAAACAATAGGTTAAGCGACATCGTAAATTCCAACCACACTTTTCCCTCCGAAATTTGCCAAGACACCTTTATTTTCTTATTTTGTAGGTTGTTAGTTTTTATCTTATATTTTTAAATCTGTGTGTTTCCTTTTGTCGTTAGAATTAAAATCGATTAAAGTTGTGTAATCCAAAGTATACATTTCTCGTGGGATCGACAATCCGGACTCTTAAGGTCCACTTTATTACTTGAACGCGACCCGTGCGCTTGCGGTACGATTTTCAGCGAACAGATGTTATTGAATCTTAAGAAGAATGTTTAAATAAATTGAATGGAACCGCTGGTGTTTGTGTTATCTAGTTCATTGATTTCTCTATTGTGTAAAGCTGTTATTAAATTGAATCTTGAGCGCTGGTCTGGGGTTATTTAATAATTATGGTTAATTAGAATGCTAGTTTCTAACTAACTAAAATTAAGGAGAAATAGGAATCAATTCCAACAGTGAATATTCAAAATATGAATTGAATTATCCTTGCATCTATGATCAATTGTGGATTTTCGACGGTGGATGTGGACTTAGACCAATGTTAGTCTTTTGATTGTTTTCGTTAACTTAATTTTCATTGTTATTAATTGCATTATTTACAATTCTTTAAATACAAAAATCACTTAATCATTGTACGAAGTATAAAATACTGAATTATACACTTTTCGTGGGATCGAACCCTTACTTCCACTACTACATTAGTTTTAGAGGTTACGGTATTACTTTTGGGTGCCTACGACAGTACACACAAATTATCATATCAAATAAATACTTTATGATATGAATTCACACTTACCAGTTTTATTATGCATAATTTTATGTAAGATCTAATTTCAAGATTGGCTATTGCTTTCCATAAGTAAAGGATGAAACAAGAAGTGAAAGCTTTGAATAATTTTTGTCCTTGCTCCTACAAACTACGGCTCTGCCGAATTCAAGAAACTACCAGGATATGACGCTTCATTGATTAATTCAATGAAAATCTTTGAAAAACCTAACCCTACTTGGTAAACTTGTGGGTAGCAGTTCTACCCTTATCCAGCAGCAAGCAGTTCCACCATTAATCAGTTGCGAGCAGTTTTACCATTTTCCATCAGGTTCGGCAACGTGATGCTTCATTATTATTTCCAAAGCCCAACATCTTCTTCAAGTATGTAGAGAATACAAAACAAGTTGTGCTAAATGTTCAATCCTTTCAATTGATCAAGCTACTCGGTGTGAAGTTAAGAACGAGGGTTCTTAATACAAGTGGTGGTTGAGGCCAAGTAAGATAGTAAAGTGGTGACAAAGTCAAGATCGGAGGGTTGGATTTCATTTTTACAACAAGTCGAAAGAAGAAGAAAATCAGTGAGTTGTTCTTAGATTTCTTTTGATTGTTTTTGTTAATTTTACGAAATTACAAAATGGAGACTATTGTATTTTTGACCAATTAATTAGTGGATTGATTTACTCGTAACATGGGGCTCGTAGATGTTTCCTTTCGGGGTTTACCAATTTACCGCTGGTGTTCATGTTTTAATATGTTACTTAATTTTCGCAATTGATTAAAACCACTTAGAACACTATATTTTATTTACATGCTGTCGTCAGAATTGCAAAATAATTGGTTATAGGATATTCTGATTGTCTGGTATGTACTGTCTAAATTGGATAATTAAGGAGAAATAGTTTTAAGTATTTACAATTAGTATCATAGAGAGTTCATTTTTCAAAATTGAGGTCGGGGAAAAACCTAGATATGGACAAAACATCCTTTAGAGCTCCTGTCCAAAACGGGACTAATTAATAAATTTCAAGGCTTAATGATTAGTGAATAACACAAACTCATTATGTACGATGTAGTGTTTCCATTTCTTCAAAGCCCTCACAACCGCGTATAATTCTTGCTAATAGGTACTTTACTTGTGCCTTGCATCACTAATCTTTTTTGAAAAGAAAGCTATGGGCATCTTCTTTTGGGAGGGGATAGTCTCAACACCCACACCACTAACATCACACTTCCCTTCAAAGATCTTCTAAAACTTGGCAAAGCTAATACTAGAGTTTTGCACAACTTTTCCTTGATAAAGACGATGAACTTATCTTGCTCATCTTTTCAACTGGATCTCCCCTTCTTCAAACATTCCATGAGTGATGCCACAATAGTGTTAAAATGTCTCATAAATCGCCAATAGAAAGTTTCCAAATCGTGGAAACTCCTTACTTCATAAACTGTTTTTGATGTGGGCAAATCCTAGATTGCTCTTATCTTCTCTTTGTCCACGTATAGACCATCTTCACCAACCATAAAGCCTAGAAACAACAGTTTATGTGTACATAAAGTGCACTTTTTCATGTTGATGTACAATTGATTTTCCTTTAGAACATCTAGGACTTGCCTCAATTAAACTAAGTGATCTTATTTAGACTTTTTGTAAATGAGTATATTATCGAAACAAACTAAACCAAAAGACCATATGAAAGGACGAAGAACCTGGTTCATCACTTTCATGAAGGTACTCGGGTCATTTGAGAGTTCGAATGGCATCACCAACCATTCGTCTTTACTCTTGAAGGCAGCCTTCCATTCATCCCTAGGTTTGATGCGGATTTGGTGGTAGCCGCTGCGAAGTTCTACTTTGAAAAGATCTTAGAAGAATAATATTCATTGTACAATGTTGTGTTACAACATTGGGTTACAACCTTTCATAAGAGAGGTGGGGTCCACTATTTTTTTAATCGTGGGGCCCACCTCCCTTGTGAGAGGTTGTAACCTAATGTTATAATCCATACGTTGTACATGTAGCATTTCCCATCTTAGAACCCTCAAGCACATCTAACATGTCCTCCAACCTTGCAATTGAAAACTTGTACTTCACTGTTATCTTGTTAGTGGCATGATTATCGACATATATGCCCCACGTTCCATCATTCTTTGGCACTAAGAAGACATGTACTCCACATGGACTCAGTCTTTCCCTTATGAATCCTTTCCTCAATAGCTCCTCAATTTGCCCCTTCAGAATCTCATTCTCCTTTGGACTAATTCGATAATGAGGCAAATTTGGAAGACTAACCCCAGGTACCAAATCAATCTGGTGCTGAATATTCCTTATATGAGGTAATTTATTCGGCAACTCATCGGAAACCAAATTTTCAAATTCTGCCAATATTTTGTGCACTTTAGACGGAACACTCTCATCTTCTTTATTTGTTGTAAAAAGCCCCTTAACCACTACTAGATAAAAGAATTAAATTTTTCTTACAAAATCTACAATCTCCTTCTTAATACTTGGAAGGGTAAGGAAACTCTCAGTTCATAGTTGGGTGGACTTCTCCGTCTGCTTGAGAGGAACCATAGTGATCTTAGGACTTCTCCATGCAAAGAGTACCACATTATCATGCCATTTGAGAATTGAGTCCACATCAAACTACAATTGATGACCCAATAGGATATGGCAAGCATCCATGTAAAGAGGGCATAACATGATATTTCAAAGTTTTACAATGAATTAATCCTAGGGTTCTACACGTACAATTTTTTGGGGTTTCTTGGCCGCTAACCAAAATAAACATTGAATTAGAAAAAATGAACCAAGTTGCGGGTTCACGCATTCCTGAAGACAGCATTTCTGATTGTAAGGATAGCATCAAAGCACCTAATCTTTGAGATAGTTAGAAAGTTGAATTTAGTACTAAAGAGTCTTCCACTTGAGACACACATCAAAAGAGAACAGAATCATCATAAAGATTGGAAGGTTTGAGATTTAAAGAATGTATTCAAAGTCAATGGCTACAACTTTTTGGAATAGGATCTTCAAATCTTAAGATTTCCTTTTGTGCTTTGAATTGGACAAGAGACTAGATAAAATTAAGCCACTGTTTTACATCCTTTATTTCAAAATTTTTTTTTCTATATACTCATTTTCAATCACGTCTCGCACAATAAAATATTCTGCAAGTAAATCCAAAATTTTTTCTTACTTTTTAACCACACATTCTTTAAAAAATCACTATTCAAAAATTTATTTTTGCCAATTAATGGCCATCAAACAAGGGCTAAGAAAAAAAAATCTCGCATTTCATTATCTTGTGAAAATCTATATATTCTAGCATGCCAACTTCCATATAAGTTTTGTTTTCATCCTAAACTTGATTTGTTCCAAGATCGCCGAAGTTCAATTTTCAGTTCAGTTAAGGTGTACCATCACCTTCCAATCCTAAAACTAACGGACATATCCACATGGAAGACCCAACAAATAGATTAAATTCTTCAGTAGACTATATATAAAATGATATTTCATTGAACAATTATGCTACAGTATGAGATATGTTGACATAATATCATATGACATTCTATTATTGAAATATTTAAAACATAGTCAACTTCTCCATTCAATTATTTGCTGCCACCTACACTTTGTCATTGCATCTGTCAAAATCCTTTCGATAAAATGGCATAATCCTTTTGATTTTAAAGTAAGCACAGAATAGTATGAACCATTAGGTTTTGTTAGGTCATTAGCATCATTGGTCTCCAGCACGGAAGTGTTGGACTGTAAAGTGAAATCTTAAAGGTAAAAACATGATATTATAGTATTAGGACCCTCAAAGGGGAATGCTATGCGATGATTATGTCTCCGCTGCAAAGTCAGATTTATTAACCAATTCAAAATTGAAGTAAATATATACTGAATTGGGGCCCAGCCATTGAAATATGTCATTGACCACTCCTTTCTTACTATCTTATCTCAAAATTTAAGTAAATCAAGAAATAATATATTTATTTATTTAAATTCAACTTCAACACGTCTTATCACGTTCATTCTTATAGAAGTCCTGGCACACGAGTAAAAAGGTTAAATTTAAAGATATCATATTGAAATATTTCCTCTAAAACTGGACATGTTATCCCTACGCGCACCACTGTACCATTCCTGTCAAACCCGCCAACCCACAAAGTCCAAAGTGGAGATTTTCCTGATCCATGATTAACGAAAATGTTCTCCTGCCCGCGGCGGGCAAGCTTATCCTGCCCACCTGCTGATGTGGCAGGAGAACCCTACGTGGGGTTCTCTCCAAATGTGAGAACCCCACGTTGGGTTCTCTCCGAGTGGGCATTATAAGCTTGCCCGCCGCGAGCAGGAGAACGGGACTGCCATGATTAAAGAAGAATTTAGAAATCGTTGTAAAAGGAATGGGAATGTTTGTCTACTCACTCTTTCCTTTCGGCTGGGTTGGCATCATGATCTTTCGGCCATACGCCCTATTGCATCATGATGATACACTACATGATGATGATCAATAGTGTTCCTCATGCTAAGTACATATTTGTACACATTCTATCAGCTTGATGGGGTGACAAAGATGAACTTTCTTTTCTTGATCCCACGTGATGCGGCAGAATAATACGAGAACAAAGATTTTGTTCAAAAGTAGGTGATTTTAAAATCAAATATAGAAAACTGACAATATTAAGTACAATTATCGAAGTATAAGAAAGGTCGAAATCTTAAAACATTTTCTTATGAACTCAAGAAGCACTCTAATACCCCAAATAACTGCAATACTTCTTATTTTGAGAAATTTGTAAGCTAAATGAGTAATTTGAAAAAGATTAATTCCTATTAAGGACCAGTTGTAAATGACTTCAAACGTTGAGAATCGTGAAGACAAACCAAAAAACTTTAATAAGTTTAATCGTAAGTGTTTTTTTGGGGAAATTTTAAGTGTTACCTCCTGATGAAACTAAAAACTGAAATCTACCCGGAGGTTTCAAAATTCTTGAAAAATGCTCGAGTGAAACCAAATAATTCGGGCATTTAGTAAAACTGAACTATAGGGAAATTATAAAATTGTCCTTATTATTTAAATAACGTACATTACTTTAACCATAATTTCTTAAATTATAGGAGCGATTATAATTAAAAAAAAGGAAACCAATGCAAACAAGAAACAATTGGTGCTATCCAGATTGTGTGCTAAATTCCACACATTTTAAGGTATCAAAGACGAAACTGAGATTCTGAATATTGCATGAAGAACTGGGATGATCGTATGAACGAGACATGATCACATGAAGTAGCATCTTAAGGTATCTAGAAAACTTTGTTATAATGATATTTCATCCTGACACCGTGAATAATGACGACTGTTACCATAGTTCAGCCATGTTTTCAAACTATTTAGTGAAGATGTGTTAAGAGAATTACCCAAATTCCTATTGGGATTAGGATTGGGTTGGTTAATTGATGAAATGAATAAAAGTCCTTTTGGTTTGGAAGTCCGATTATTAAAGGGGATCAAAATTCATCAAAGATTGAAAGTTTGATTGGTAAAAAGGACTTTGAACAATTGAAGACTTGATTTTGGAGTTTTGGTGGAGAAAAAGTGGTCGGAATTTTGCTAGCTGATCGCTAGCTTTGGTGCTCGAGCATCGGGGGTAAAAATTGGAACAGAGAACTGGAACGTTTCACTCGAGCGGCGGAACTGTCGTCCGCCGGCGCTCGAGCGGCAATTATATCCAGGCGAGAATCCATTTTCGATTCTAACTCGTTCCTTGAGATGTATTTCACCTCGTTCATTAATTATTTAGTTCGTCTCAACAAATTGTTATCAGAGCAATTCTGGTATCTTGTTTATTTCTAACAAGTTGAAATATTAGATATTAAGCACTCATATTTGTATTCAATTCCTTTGGAAGACAATATAATCAGTAACAAATATGCAAAACAAATTAGGAAAATTTGTTAAATTAATGTGAGCGTAAAAGTGGTATAATTTGATAACGTGTTACTACAATAGACGTGATTAACAAGAACATAACAAAATTTGTTAAATTAATGCAATCATACAAGTGGTATGATTTGATAACCTGTAACTACAACATACGTGATTAACATGAACATAACAAGTGGTTGCAAACACTAAGATGGTAAATATACATATAAAAGAAATTATTATAATCTATACCCATGCAATACTGTTCTAAACACAAAAAGCTTTGAGTATTCGGAATCCAAACAACCCAAATGTGCATATAGCACAACCGAAACTATAAATAAACTAGAAGTGCAAGCTTAAATTTATACAAATAGCACTATTGTGCCCAAAATATCATTTGAAGTAGACTTTCATTTAGTACCATTTTTGTAGCGTGCATGTCATGCTCACAAAAACACGAATGTATCTTTTCGAGTCAAGTATTATAATTTCTAGATGCAATCTGGCACAACTTTACAACATTTTAACAATTATTGAATGTTACACAAAAGCAAGGATAGACAATATAAAAGTAATAACAAGAACACAAGATTTAATTGAAAACTTAAGATGAAAAAAAGACATGCAGAAGAATAGAAAATTCACTATATTAATTAAAGATGATTACAAGAGGTGCGGCTACTCTCCCTCCACTATCACCACCACAGATGCCTATTTTTTCTCATAATTTTAGTTTCAACACATAAGTCGCACTGCGAACTTTTCGAGTTGGGCCAAACAGAATTTGGGTCACCGTACTCTAACATTGAACTTGTAAACAACTCGGCTAACAGAGTTCTCTAGACTGGTTATACACAAAATTACCATAACATGTAAGAGAGATAAAAATAGCCGAGTATTCTTGGATTTTCATAACTTGCCTTAATGCACCTACATGTGGGCATTTAACCTACTAGCTTTAGAGAAGGGCTTCAACACTATCTATAATTCCATATGTAAATTCATTTTCTTTTTTCTTTTTTAGTTAAAGGAGGGTTGTACCTCCGATATTTTATTAATACACCCTTACTTGTGGTAGAAAAATACCGTGGTCACATGAGTAAATGATGAAAACAGTAAATGAGAAAGTACTACTTTCCTTACAATGAAAATAAATGATAAAGGGAAAAATGTGAAATTGTAAAAAAGGAAGCGAAAGTACAAAGTTCGACTCAAACTACACATAGAGGGGGGTGAATAAGTGTAAATGCGGAATTAATAAATTATAATTAATCAGTAATAAGTCACTAATTGATTATCTCTAGATGACTATGCAATCAGTTCAATTATCCTATATTTGTATACCGCATAATATAAAAACAGTAAATAAAACAATAAATAACCCACGGTATGATCATAGAGAAATCCCAATTGGATAAAAACTCCGAGCACTTTGTCAATCAACAATCCACTATAAACGATTTATAACTTACAGTTTACCAGACTAGACGACGATACATACTATCTGATCTCCTGACTGCAATTGCAACAACTTTGCTGGATTGCGCTCCTGCAGCAACTCCCAACTTTGTGAAATCGTCTATCTCATGTGGATTTACGAAGAAAACCACGTTCTTCAACGACTGGAACTCCAGTCACATTCTCTTGATTTTCAGAAACTCTGACAGATATGAAGTAAGCAATAGTTTGGTAATTGGATTATGAAATTGACTTTTTTCTCACCGCCAAGAACATATCACTATGTGAATAACAAAGGTTGAAGAGTAATTGTTAAAGATAATATGAAAAGCTAAGTGTTTACTCAATGATCAACCCTACAAAAAAATTGTTATGTGGCGTTCGGTATTTATAGGTTAGGTTAAGGAATGAATGAGTCAGATAAAAAACCTTTAAAAAACGAACTAAAAAATTCTTGGATAACATTGTCGCTCGAGCGACAGTCGAGCGACAGGTTGTTGCTCGAGCTAAGGCAATGCGACAAGTTAGCGACCGTGTTACTGTTTCTGACGCTCGAGCCAAATCCTGGCGACAGTCTTTTGCGAAATTGCGGCGCCGTTTTTCCTTCTCTCCATTCTCGAACTCTAGACCTAAAATAACACAATTTTAACTAATTGCACATAACTCCTCGACTTTTACAACATATTAATTTAGGTCCATTTTTTTCACAGACTTACCAATTACATCAAATACCTAACAAGCTTTCCCTTTGACATTTTGTGATAAAACTACAATCTAAAGTCAAGGAATTAATGAAATAAAAGTACAGACTTAAAAACTGACACAACTAATAACTGTCTTGATCGGATTCTACTTTTCATATATCAAAACTTATTTCCTGAAATAGAAAACTCAAATACCTAGTGTAAAATGTATGTGAAACAGTTAAGTGTAAAAGCAATTCAAACAGTTAAATCAAGCAGTTCACACTGTAAAATTGATTTAAGCAGTTAATGCATCTTTTCAGTTTCATATCATAAGCTAAATTAAAACATACTATCAATGCAATCCAACATACCAAAATACAACATTGATACTAAAAAAGCATCAAAACTTAACTTAGCAAACCGAAATTTATCATTTAATCATTTAATCAAAATTTTGAATACATCACGTCAAGTAGTTAAAATCATATACATCCTCAAAAACACTACTCCATCAAAAACCATATACAAAAATACCACTCCATCAAAAACCATATACAACTAACTACTCCCCCTTTTTGTCACAAAATGACAAGGGATAACGTATAGCAAATGAACATCACACAAAAATGCTTTGCACCCTCCTTTTTGATTATTATATTTTAGCATTAACACACAAGAACTCAAAAATACTGTTATGAACATGCACAAAGATAAGCAATGAACAATAAATATTTTCACATATTGAGTTCCAGTTATCATGGAGTAAATTGTATAAGTGACTCATATGTGTAAAGTCTCACTAATCATTTGAAAATAGAACTCTAGACCTTAAATTTGTGAGAAAAAACATGCTAAATATACTGCCAATAAGTTTATTCACCTATTTATGAAAGTCAAACAATTTAAAGAATAATAAACCTATAACAGAAAGCTCATTATGAAAGGAAGTACTTTTTTTTCCCTCTAAGTATGAACAAAATATTTTATTTCACATCATATAATAAACAAATCTTATTGTTATTTTTCTCATCTTAAGTGCAGACTTTTCTTCATTAAGTAACTAAAATGACCCTTGTCAATTGACCATAGGTAGGCTAATCCAAGTCAGTTGACCATAAGCACCAAGTTTTGAGTAACCCTGCAGGCTTAATTGCTCGAATCAAATAGGTTTCGAAGAAAAATATAAGATATTGAGCCCTTTTTATTATTCCATTTTTTTTGTAATACTAGGGATAAACTTGATCTTAAATCTAATACATACGGTCAATTCATGTTCAAAGTCACCTTACTAACATGTGATTGTCATCCCAAATCTCACACAAATGGTAGAGTCCCACTAAAAATATCATAGTGTGTGCAATGCAGATTGTACATGAAGACTCATATACTAAGTATTCCATGAATAATCTAAGCCAACAATGGAAATGATGTTACACTTTATTGATTAGTCCTATATCTAATCACAACAAACAGATCCAAGTATATCATATGTTAAGCTGTAAAAGCAACATCCACATTTAAATTTTTATTATTTATTATTTATAAATAAATGCACACACCAAACTCAAAACAAAACACAAATATGTGATAAGCACGCAAGAATGAATGGACTCAATGAGTTGCACATGCATGCACCTAAGTATCTGATCAAGGAGATCCATAAATGCTCTTACCTTTAAGAGCATGATCAAACTCACGACCTTTCAAGTCACTCTTTTTAACCCAAACCTTCTTAGAAGTAGAAGTGATCCTAGTTAATTGAATCATCATCTCAGTTAAATGGCTAACCTGATTGACGAGAAAGTTAAATTTACTTGAGAAATCCCGACTTTTACTTCTAGTCACGAGTTTACGACACCTAGGTCTCGTGTGTTCCAGTATGCCACAATGGTGACAAGTGGGAATTAACTTAGGTTCAAAACTGCTCGGACGTTGATGCCGATATGTAGGACGATTGACCCTACGTTGTTTAGTAGGTCTTGATCCAAAGACATTCAGGCCCTTGGGTTTAGGATTAACAGCATTCCGAGCTTTGTCGGTGGCTAGGACGAACGTGGTCTTCGATATACTAGTAGTAGCATTACTATTTTGAACGTAACCCAGACCATATCTATTTCCAGCAGGCTTGTTCATTCCCAACAGATTATCGAGTTTCAACGTATCACTCATGAACGAATGAAGTTGAGTATTAAATTTTTCAAGATCACTTGTTAAAGATTTAATTTTGGCTTCCAAGTTCTCATTAACAAGTTTCAACCCATTCAGATTTTTGGTAGAGTCCTGAAGGTCATCTATGAGTTTCTCTCACTCTCTTTCAAGTTCATTACCTTTTTTAGAACAACTTTATTAACTTTTTTGATTTTAAGACTCTCCTTAAATAGTTCACGATAGGATTCGTGAATATTAGTCTCTTCCTCAGACTCTCCCTCAGACTTATCACTACGTTCTTCAATGTCAACTTTTTCACTTTCCTTATCGAATTCTATCGTAGCTATAGATGTGAATGCATGAAATTTTGTTCATCTTCACCACCAGAGGTATCACTCTGAGCACTCGAATCTGATTCATCATCACTCAAGGTCACTGCTAATGCCTTACGCCTTTCGTTATTCAAGTTCTTCTTTAAATTAGGACATTCATTCCTATAATGACCAAAACCCTGACATTCACGACATCTAACAAATCGGGTTTTCTTATTAGCAGTCCTAAAGTTATTCTTTTCATGCTTATCATTTGAAAATCTACTAGGAATTTCATTTTTTCGTTCTTGAGATTTTCTCATATTCCTCATCACCTTCTGAAATTTTTTAATAAAAGAAGCTATTTTGTCATCCCTAAGCGTTTCAGTATCAGTAGACTCACTCTCTTCTTCTCTAACAGTGTTCATGGCTATGTATTTAACCTTTTTAGGTTGAGAAATGGTGAGTTCATAGGTTTGAAGGGATCCTACTAGTTCTTCTATCTTAACTGCATCTAAGTCTTTACTTCTTCAATAGTAGTGACTTTAGGTCTAAACCTTTCAGGTAGGATCTAAGGATTTTTTTAACGATCTTGGACTCGAGACTCTTTTCACCTAGATTAAAACTCGAATTAACTATGTCATTTAGCTTCGCATAGAATTTATCAAACATTTCATCGTCCTTCATTCTAATTTCTTCAAACCTAGAGGTTAAAATCTGCAGTTTAGAATTTTTAATAGTTTTAGTTTTTTCGTGTGTGGTTTCTAAGATGTCTTCTAAAATATCCCAAACTTCTTTAGCAGTCTTACACATCGAAACTCTCCTAAACTCTCCAGCAGACACAACCATGAACAGGGCATGAATGCCCTTACCGTTCCAATTACACTCAACTAGATCATCTTTAGTCCAAAGTGAGATATCAGTGGGTGTAACTACACCAACAACAGTAGTTAAAGGTGGAGTCCACCCAGTTTGAACGCTAATCCAAATACGTTCATCCAAAACTTTAAGGAAGGCTCTCATTCGAACTTTCCAATAATCATAGTTGCTTCCGTCGAAAAACGGAGGCACAGACAATGACTGACTCATCTAGAATTAATTAAGGGTTAGGAAATGAGATAAGGCTCTGATGCCAATTGAAAGTATGAAGTTCGACCCAAACTACACTTAGAGGGGGGTGAAAGGCTTTCATTTGAACCTTCCAATAAGTATAGTTGCTTCCATCGAAAAACGGAGGCACAGACAATGACTGACTCATCTAGAATTAATTAAGGGTCAGGAAACGAGATAAGGCTCTGATGACAATTGAAAGTATGAAGTTCGACCCAAACTGCACCTAGAGGGGATGAATAGGTGTAAATGTAGAATTAATAAATTATAATTAATCAGCAACAAGTCACTAATTGATTATCTCTAGATGATTATGCAACCAGTTCAATTTTCTTATGTTTGAATATCGCATAATATAAAAACAGTAAATAAAGCAGTAAATAACCCACAGTATGATCACAGAGAAATCCCAACTGAGTAAAAACTCCGAACACTTTGCCAATCAACAATCCACTATAAACGATTTATAACTTACAGTCTACTAGACTAGACTAGACTAGACGACACATATTATCTGATCTCCTGACTACAATTCCAACAGTTCTCTTGGATTGCGCTCCCGCAGCAACTCTCAACTTTGTGAAATCTTCTATCTCATGTGAATTCACGAAGACCACCGCATTCTTCAACAACTGGAACTCCAATCACCTTCCCTTGATCTTCAGAAACTCTGATAGATATGAAGGAAACAATAGTTTTGTATTTGGATTATGAAATTGATGTTTTTCTCACCGCCAAGAATATATCAATATGTGAATAACGAAGGTTGAAAAGTAATTGGTGAAGATAATATGAAAAGCTAAGTGTTTGCTCAATGATCAACCCTACCAAAAAAATCGGTATGTGGCATTTGATATTTATAAGTTAGGTTAAGGAATGAATGTTCCAGATAAAAAGCCTTTAAAAAATGAATTAAAAAATATCTTGATAACACTATCGCTCGAGCGAAGGCTGAACGATAGTCGAGCGATAGGTTATCACTCAAACTAAGGCGAGGCGACAGGCTAGCGACAGTGCTACTGTTTCTGACGCTTGAGCCAAGTTCTGACGATAGTCTAGCGAAATTGCGATGCCGTTTTTCTTTCTTTTCCATTCTCGAACCCTAAACCTAAAATAACACAATTTCAACTAATTGCATATAACTCTTTGACTTTTACAACATATTAATTTAGGTCCCATTTGTTCACAAACTTGTCAATTACATCAAATACCTAACAGGAAGTATTACTTCCCTTACAATAATAATTAATGCAATTGAAGACAAAAATAGAAATAAAAATACAAAATCATACTCTAATGCTGGGCACTCCATGTCTATCAATCTGTACGAGTACCCTAATATATTGTGGTAGGTCAACTGCTCCATATATCTAATATCCCCAATGATTCTGTTGCATTTTTTATATCGTAAGTGTACAATATCGTAACAAGTAATATAGTGAACATTTGAGTTTGGATTATCGTTTCCACGATGACTATATTTTAGGATTTAATCTAATTTTTCTAACTCCTATTTGACAAAAACAAATCAATAATTATGATGACTATAATTATTTTCCTAACTATTTTTAACTAATGGAAAATATAAAATAATGAATAATTGAAAATTCAAATATGTAATGAATATTAAGAAATAACAATTTCATCTATTGATCATCTTTATTCTTAATTCAAGATTCATAACCTAATGTAGTGTTCGATCGAATTCTACTATTGTATTCAATTTATCCCTCTCGAGTTCTCATTGAGCCTATTTAACTAATTTAATTTCATATCTCTATGCGAATCAATTTTAGTTAAACGAAACACTGGTTCTAAAAATTCATATTATGATCGCAATAATCAGTTTAGGTATCACTACATGTTATACTAATTTATCGAATTTTATTATATGATCTAAATCTCAAACTCACCTCTCGATTCATAAGAGACTCGCATAATCATCAAATTATTGATCAGGCAATTTAATGCATTAAACTCATAATAAAACCAACATATAAATAAATAAATCACATAAATTTTGAATAAAAAAATAAAGGATTTCAAGTCGACTAAATTGTTTTTCCTAATATAAAAATTAGCTATTCATATTGCAAAAATAAAAACGCGCAAAAGTTGAAAGAAATCACCAAAAATTGACTAAACGTGAAAATTTCTAGTATTTGCAGTTTCCTTTTCTTTTTCCTTTCTTTTCTTTCTCTCTCTCTCTCTCTCTCTCTCTCTTTGCACGTTTTTTCCTTTCCTTCTTTGTTGACTTTTATTTCTCTCTCACTTTCTCTTTTGTTTCTTCTTTCTTCTCTTTTGTTTCCTGCTCCACCCTCCGTTTTCCTTCCTTTTTACTGTCCGTCTATCCCTCTTCTCTAATATATATATATATATTGGTTTAGTTTGGGCTTCCAATTAAAATTTTCAATGCAAGTCTATTGAGTTCCATTTAATTCTAACCCATTTAATATATTATTTCTCTCCAAGGAATTCATCTTTGGATTTTGCCATTTTTCACCACTTTTGCATTCTTTTCTCCAATTTTTCATTAAACATAAATTTCGCCTACAAAACACAATATAACATAAATTAGGTAGAATTTAACCCAAAAGATAATAAAATATCATAATTTAGGACCACAAATAAGTGTATAAACTACATTTTTCAGATTCTAACCCTCTGTAGCAACATCATCTGCTACCTAATTCCCTTCTCTGTAGATGTGGGAAATTGTGTCTTTGTTAAATGATACGACGTCTGTGATCTATCTGAGTATACCCTGAATAGCCCACGGTCTTCCTTCTCTAGTGATGCAATAAATGGCTACTACAGAATCTGACTCAATCCAAATGTCTTATAGACCGAGTCCTCTAGCTAGTAGAATCCTATCAAGAATTGCCTTGAGCTCCGCCACCAATATCATGTACGATCCGTACGAAGCTGAAAAAGCTCTAATACAATTTCCTGTGTGATCTTTGATGATGCCTCCCCTACTCGCAAAACCATCCTTAAAGCATCCATAAGTATTTATCTTGATAGATTCGACTAATGGAGTGTGCCACTAAACCAGAACGGGGGAGGTCAAGAAGGGAGTCCAAAGAAATGCCAAAGATGGGTACAAGTATTAAATCCCCTCGCTAATGCACAGCTCGAAATAGTTTTCTATATGAAAAAAATTGGATCATGCGATAGACCCTCCAAATGATACGTCTGGCCTTCATGCGGATCCCCCTATGCTTCGCATCATTTCTCTCGGTACAAAGAAACCAAAATATCAGTAGAGGAATGATTGTACGAATGTGTTCACAACGAACATACTGTCTAGAATATCGCCATTTCTAGAACCTCCGTCTGAATCCCTCTCCCGAACTCATATGTATCTGAAAAATATCTCCAAAATGTTGTCATACCTGATCGGAGATGCTACTGCCAGTGAAGATGTGACCGATAGTCTCAGTTTCGAAACAACATTGGCAGCGAGAGGCCAACGGGCAACCAATCCTCCTTTGAATAACCACATTTCTACTAGAATGAGGTCATGTCATAGTCTCCCAGTAGAAGAATAAGATAGTAACTCACAAAATGGAGTTCCACAGTAACCGATATGAATCCTAATACTGGTGTTCCATACGTATGAGCACCATGCTGACTTGGTAGCGAAGCTACCATTCGATGTATCCTACCAAACAATGCTATTCGGGGTATCTGCATATAAATGTATAGCCCCTATTTGTACTACCATAAGAGGAGGGAGAACCTATAATAAACGTCCTATATCCCACCCAATATCATAAAAAAAACCTACACCCTCGCATTTGTATGCTGTCGGTATTGGAATAGGGATGCCAACGTGGTCTCACCCATCCAACAATCAGACTAAAAGAATATTTAACTTGCTCAAGGTGTCATGCAATGTGCAGTTCCTTCAGTGGCCCAACAAATTTCAACATCTTCCAGATAGGGGAAGCTGAGTAAGGAACTACTGCAAGTCAATCATGTGTCCCCATACAATACTTACTCGGTTAAAACTGGGCCCAAAGTGATATTTGAGAATGGAACAACTACTAGAGTTTCGTGGAAAAGGTGTCCATGACATCCTGTAATCTCCTGAAGCCTAGATGACCTTTATCAGAAGGAAGTCAAATCTCTTTCCATCTCTGCCAATGTAAACATCGCGCTTGCTCCTTAGAATCCCACCATATGTAAATTCATTCCCTCTAATTATGTTATTATTAGGCTTTCCATTAGAATTTTGTAGTAATTCCTAGTTAATGCAAGTGAACCCTTATTTTTAGTGATTGAGCTTTTCCAATGTTTATGTTGCAATTCTTCGATAATTTTTATTCTAATTATTAATATTGAACTTTTCGAGACAGATTCCATGTCAACATTAATCATTACTATAAAATTAATATGAAATAGGTTTTTAAAGAATGTAGCCTCGTCATGGAAGGCATACATAAATACATATATAGAGGGACGGATGGGACCTGCCCTAGGCCCATGACAGTTTTAAGGCAAAAAGAATATACATATAAAAATTCACAGGGATTATTTTTTTAGGATAATGCTACTCTTACAGCCTTGCTCCACAGTCCCGTTCACAGCTTTTCAAAATTTCAGACGTGGCACAGCACAGTGTAAGAAGATCCGGCCCAACAAAAATAAAAAGGAACAAGACCCGGCCCAGAATTTTTGTTTCTTCTCGCCAGAATCTCGCTCTCACTTTCTACCCTAATCCCCAAATCAGTCTCCTCCCAAATCTCGACATTTCTTGCCCATCCACCTTTACGTAAATTCCGGCGAACGGTATATTCTCCGTCCTCCAGCTGAGAAGAGGCAAAACGACGTCTGAAAGTTGTACTTATTTTCCACCAGTTTTCATGCTAGTAAGTTTCCCTTCTTTTTTGTTCTTCATTTTCGAATTTTTTCATCCCTCGAACCATGCTTGGGGCAGTCGAAGGTACTGGGAAAAAAAATGTCTCAACTGCATTTTGAACTTTTTGCATAGGAATAACATTTATGAAAAATGTTCGGTGCTATTATACGAGTCGAGTAATCGTGATTAATCTGGCTGGAATCTATTATGTATTATGAGGTTTTAAATTGATTTCAGTATTCTTCCTCCAGCAAATTGAATTATTATTATAGTGTTTGATTAAACATGTGTGTACTGACTGGCTTTCTCTGTTGTTATGCTGAAGAAGTAAAAAGACAATTGTATTGGCTTTCTCAATTGCCTTATATTTTTCAAATTGTCTTACATTGATGTAGGAAAAGAAAGAATGGAAGAATTGGATGATGAAGTATGTGTAGAATCCAACGATGAGAAGGGGGCGGATAATGTAGTGAACTTGGAAGACGATAACGATAATTTGGCAAGAGATGTTATGATAGTGCCTAAGGTGGGTATGCAGTTCAACAATGAAACAGATTTGTTCGAATTTTATAAAAGATACGCGTACGAAGTTGGTTTTCCGGTTAGGAAAAGAAATTCAAAAAAGGGTGAGGATGGATTAGTGAGATATATTACATTGACATAGCGTAAGTTTTACTTTGATGCAATCTTAATCGTTTTCCTATGAAAATTATATTTTGAATTGATTCTTAATGCAGCCATTCCACCAAAGTGCTGTACCAGGTTCGATGTCAAGTACCACACATTCCATTCCACGTACTACTATTGTATTTGGTTGTCCGCTCACATTCATATTCCAACTTCTGGAATGACTTATCAAGCAGCTGGTATTGAAATGGACCGTCAACTGGATGGTTCTTCAATAAGACCATTTTTCAATCCTATCAATGAACATCAATGAGCATGTGTATTTAGTAATGAAAAAAACATAATGTTTGTACTAATTTGCAGTTATTTCAGATTGTAATGACTTGTTGATGCTACTTATTCCAGTATATTATTTTATCACGCTTCATTTATCATTTTTGTAAGAATGTGTTGTGCTTGCTGAAGTTGTGAAGGGACAAATGTGGAATGTTCAATTTGTGCTTGAAACTATGTTGCATGTTTATTTATCCCGATAGCAAATTCCACAATGGTTCAGAACACATGATCCTGCACCTGTTGCAAAATCCTCAATGAGAATAACCGTTTACCACGACTATATTTTAGTTGGAGGTGATTAGTGTTTTCATATTACTTGTCAAATGAAAGCTGAAGCGAAAACACTAATTATATATTTCTGTTTTGGCCTATATAAAATTAGTAACTATTTTCAATCTGATAAATGAGGAAACATCACATTGGCTACATTACACTGTCAAAAAAAGTTAAATACTTTTCGTCGAAATGAACCAATACGAGGTGGTTCAAACTTCATTTTCACAAACTACAAATTAACATTAACATGTCAAAACGGTCACCAAATACAATAGTAAGTACCATTCTAATACATCGAATTTTAGATAAAAGCATCCATAACTCTTTTCCCCCTTACACATCTTTATGTTGAAGGAAATCTCCAAGTCTTTCTCATCCGTGAGCTTGGCAAGAGTTTTCAACATACCCGACAAATCATCGACCGGCTCACCTCTGTTTGTAATGCCACTAGATTCACCGTGATCATGAAATGGACATTTTTCATCGGGATCATTTTTACACCATTTAAAGAACTTGCAGTCGCGGGTACAGCAATGAAACAGTAGCCCTTTATGTTCATTTTTCTTTTCGACCCCCATCCATTAGATATAGCCCGCACCACAATTTGGGCATATTTTCTTTTTCGGGCACTCCGTCAGCGTATGTCCAATCTGTCTACAACAATGACGAATTCCCCTATTCTTTCCTGCCATCGAAATAATCTAGTGCAAGCAGCGATATTCAAATGAGAATTACATAGTCTTCCAAATATACCATTTGGATGCACAAGAAACTCCTGCTTCTAAACACAGAATATCATGATAATCCTACAAACCTTTTTTTTTTTCAGATAGAACGAAATACGTTGATAATTCAAAGAATAAAATTGTATAATCAATATAAGTGGACTTTGCCATCAAAAATATCGAACTGCAATCAAACAACTATTAAATTAGAAAGACTCAGAATAAACCATAATGCACACACATGCAAAGTTCTTCAAAATACACAAACAAACAAAACAACTGCTGGGTGCTTTCGAACACATTTTTTCAATGTTACATCTGACCACGATTGCATCGACAAATTACATCACCAGAAAATCATCCAACGAAAAAAAATGTAATTTGCTTCAATTTTCCAAATTTTATGCAATTGAGACATTTTTTTCCCAGTACCTTCGACTGCCCCAAGCATGGTTCGAGGGATGAAAAAAGTCGAAAATGAAGAACAAAAAAGAAGGGAAACTTACTAGCGTGAAAACTGGTGGAAAATAAGTGCAACTTTTAGACGTCGTTTTACCTCTTCTCGGCTGGAGGACGGAAAATATACCGGTCGCCGGAATTGACGTAAAGGTGGATGGGCAAGAAATGTCGAGATTTGGGGGGAGATTTGGGAGGAGACGGTTGGGATTAGGGTAGAGAGTGAGAGCGAGATTCTGGCGAGAAGAAACAAAAATTCTGGGCCGGGTCTTGTTCCTTTTTATTTTTGTTGGGCCGGATCTTCTTACGCTGTGCTGTGCCACGTCTCAAATTTTGAAAAGCTGTGAACGAGACTGTGGAGCAAGGCTGTAAGAGTAGCATTATCCATTTTTTTATTAGCTTAGCAATTTATTTATTTTCCTCGGGCTCCGTCCCCACATATATACATGTTTACAAGATAAGAATGTCAAGTTAGTTACGTGTTCCTAAAGTCTTGAAATGTACAAATAATTACTAGATGTGGACAAGGTCCATCTTTTGATTCTTTTTACTCAACAAGAAAAAATCTATAAATTATATTCTAAGATGTAACTTTCTTTCGTTTCACTTCCATGCTTTTTTATTATTATTATTTTTTGGAAATGACAAAAATGTATATTTTTTTGAATATACATTGTTGACTCTAAAAATACAATCAACTAATTCCTCTCACATATCTAGGATTTTCTCCTTCTAAACTCTTTAATTTCGATGCCCAAACAAGAGCAAGATGGAAAATGACTATTTGAAAAGGAGATATTTGAATTTTTGCATGCCTTCCTCCCTTTGGACGAGTATTTATAGATTTCTTAGAGGCTTTGGATCATTCCAAAAAATAAGAAGTGGTTGTAGCTTAGTGATAGCTTTATAGCCGATTCTGTTATGCCTTCACATATTATTCTTTAGTTTTGAAATTATGCTTTTCGTATTTACCCAAAGTGTTTTGACAACTGCTTTTAGTGCCACAGAGGGGATGGTTCGCCCATTTTCTTCTGCAAACCTTCTACGTTTTAGCTACCCTCGAGTACTTTTAGACTTCGCTTTTAGGGGGTAAGCTCGCAGGATAAATTTGTTGATTCAAGAAAGTCACCAAAGTCCAATTTTATTAATCATATCAAATCTAGGATTTATTTATTGTCGAACTGCAAACTTATAAATGGCATCACTCGAGCATATTTTTCTAAAGTGGTTGACGTGTATTATATTAAGAGAACGTGCCATGATTGTAGCCATTCTTGCGTGCGCTACTAGACCTATTTGCGGTTTTCTATGTTAGTAGCCCGTGTGCGCTTAATGTACATGTAGACTACGCACAATTTTCAACAGCTTATGCCTTCCGTTCAGAACCCATAAATAGGTCATTCTTTCCATGAATATCTTCGTTACTTTTTCCTTCGTTGTTCTTTCTTGTTGGGTTTACTTTCCAGTGATTATATCTCTTGCCCTCTTTCTCGTCTTTCTTCAAAATCGTTCATGAGGTACATGTTCTACCCTCATCTTGCTTTTATGTTTGAGCTTTAAACTTTTATAGTCTTTTTTACATGATCTTTGGAAGGGATTCCCAAAATATGTCCTATTATTCTAACACTGAAAGTTCGAGATTTAAGGATGATTTTCCTAGTTCTTCTTCTTATTAGCTGGAAGTATCGTATACTGAGGTGTTGCCTTACTCTACATTTACTGATTCTGGTATTTACTTTAACCCCGAACTTCTTAGGCAAAGAGGCAGTTCCCAACCTAGGGTTAAGGTATGTGACGAGACATGCAAACTTTGAGTGAATTAGTTAGTATTAATGAGAGTTGTAAGAATGTTTTTAAAGATTTGAATTTTTTTTCCAGCCTTATCGAGTGGGATTTGAGTGAAATTCGAGATCGATTTAATGTCCCTGATGATATAGAATTTTTGTGCCTTCGACAATTTCAAAATGTGGACCATTCCCCTCATGATTGTATAGACATGCATAAACATTCAATGGATACGAGACTTAGTCCATTTCCATAACTTCTTTCACGATGTTCTTTCTTCTTTCAACATCGCTCCTACCCAACTTAATCCAAATAGGTAGGCCCATATGTTTGAGTCCTTGTTGTGGGGTCAACGGGTTTAGAGGGAGAGCTTTCTTTGGATTCATTCTTATCTATCTATCATCCCCTAAAAGAGAGAAAAATAGAGAACCTTAGAAAAGGGTATTATTAATTTTTTCCTCGTTTTAGGATATGACCAAAATTTTACTCCTAATAAGATACATAACTGGAAGGAAAGTTTTTTCTTTGTCCGAGGCAATTGGGGGTTTTAATCTGGTTACTTTAAACCTTCTGTGTTTGGCCTCGATTCTATAGTAAATATAGTAAATATTGTTTCTCCATTAGTTTTTTGTTTTGACTTTGATATTATCTCATTTTGGTGTGTTAGTGTAGGTAAGCACCTATTTTTTGCTTGAGCTTTAAAGCTTGTGAAGCTCAACGATTATTTCATCCTTTCAACTCAAATTTTTACAACGTTGACATTCAAACTACCATGGATGAGTATATGCTTTTAGGCTTTTTGTCGTTCATTTTCTTGCTTAATTTTCAACCAGCTTCTGACTTTTTTTCCTTTTATTTTTTAGTATGGATTGATTTTAATTCAACTCTTTCTAGGGCCTACAAGTGTAAAAAATTCTAGCACCTCTTTCCCCCCAAAATTTCACTACCAAAGGGCCTGAAAGGGCAATGAATGTCCCTCTGCGAGTGGTCGAGGATAAGAATCACAAAAACTTTGCCCTCAACCTTTGCCCTCACATAGGTCTAGAGAATCGATGTCCCTTGTTGCAGCTTCTATTCAAGGGTCTTTTCCCTTGGAGATTATGTTTCCTTCTTCGCCTCTTCTTGGAAAGATTCATTCTAAAGGAAAGAGAAAAATGCCAGTGGGTTTAAGCATATTCCAAATACTAAAATCTCGTATCGTCCTAGGAAATTAACTCTAAATTTTGGGTATCTATTCTGCCCTCGCTGGAATGAAGAGTTAGACTCAAGGGTTCTTTCTGCTTTCTTTTGTTTGTCAAACTGTGAGATCTGCCTTATTTTAATTAGTCCTAGGAGAAATTAGTAGATGAGCTTACCCTAACACAAAGGGGAGAAATTATTGAAGCTCATCTTATGCGATCTATCGTAATACACTATGCTAGCAAAATGATATAAGATTTGCATTTTACGGTAGTTTGGATACGAAAGTTGAGTTCTTGGAAAAGAGGTGTGACACTCCTTAAAGGAAATGGGAAAATGTTGAGAAGGAGAAAGATAAATATAAATAAATGTGAAAAAGTGCTGAGACTTATGTTAAAAGGGAGGCTACTATGTTATCTGATATCAATAGGGTTTCTAAAGACCTGGAACTGGCTAAGTTGAACCATCAATCCTATGCTTAGAAGGTTATCGCGAGGTTTTCAAACTTAAGAAGGAGCTTCAGTTGGTGAACGTTGAGTAATTCTTTACCACCAAAGATCATTAGAGTACAAGGAATAAAATGATTTTACTTCATAATGAATTGAAAAGTTACAAGATAATGCTTACTATTGCAGAGTCAAACCTTGCTGAAGTAAATGCCCGCGAAGCCAAGCTTATCGAAGAAGCTATTTATAAAGGGGCAATAAGGTTCTCGACATTATTAGGAGATTCATCATGAATGGAATTTGAATTTTTGGAGGCTCGTGAAGAATATGTCGAGGACACCTTATTTCCCGAGGTTCCTCAGTTCGCCCTTGAGGCACTAGATTCTTCACCCATTGCTATCGAAGCTTCCCAACCTATGGATTCTCAATCCATTCCTTCAAGTGGGATCACTACAATTATTGAGTTAGCCGACACTCTTACTCTTGCTCATCTTCCTCGTTCCTACAAGAGTTGTCCCCTCTAAGGGTAATATTCAAATTAAAAAATAAGATACGACTTCTGAAATTCTCCAACCTTGAGGAAATATTTTTACTCATCTTATTTCTTTATTGTAATGGTACTTTATTGATTGTTATGCGTGGAATTTCCTCTCTATTTTTCCTTAATTATTCAAGCTCGTATTACTTTATTTGTTTTACATTTAATCACGCTTCGCATAAGTACATTTAATCAATTCATATGTTAACAATATAACTAGTAAAATATTACATTTTATTCAATATTCATTGCAACTAAAAAAGACCAAAGGATTTGATAATTACTTCAGTCATGGCTTTTCGTTTCCGCTCATAGTTACAACGATATTTTTCATGACATCAAATTTCCATGTTGGCGGATTTGGACTCATCCTTCGTAGTTTGGCCTTTGGGGTAGAATTCAGTCTTTGTATTCCTCGGTGAAAATGGACCTCCCCTTTGATTAAAATTTCATTGTAGGTAAAAAACTTACCTTTGATCAAAATTTCACTATAGGTGGAAAAAGGCTCACATGTTATCAAAACTTCACTGGAGGCAGAAAGAGGCTCGCCTTTCATCCTTCCTATGTTTTCATTAGAGTTCTCATTGCTGGGACCTTGTTTTTAGTCCAACTTTCGTTTAACTATTTCAATATTTATGTTTTTCCTAGAACTTACAAAATCATCCTTACTAACGAGTATACTTTTCAACTTACCCTTCAAAGTATCAAATGATTGCTTTCCTAGGCAAGGATTTTCATTCATGTCCTTTCTTTCTACAATCAGTGTAGTATTAGATCCTAAAGACCTTAGGGCTGATTTTCTCAAAATGTTGAGATAGCATTCGTGCACACAGCCGCTTGATTAACCATGACACTAGTTATTCCTTTTGGAATTCCAAATTTTTTATACAGGTGATGAATGAATATTACTGCTGTCAGCTGCTCCAGGACAAGTCTCCCTAGAATATCGTTATAAGTGGACCTGTTTTCTATTATTAAAAAGTCCAAATATCCCTTGGAATATAGTTGGCTCTTCACCCAACTTAATTGTTCAACTAATCTACCCTATTGGGACCAATCTATCACGAGTCAAACCATACAGGGGTTCGGTCATGGATACCCAAGGATAATCAACCTGCATATGATCAAAAGTGTTAGGTTTTAATTGTGTTATTGGCGATTCTATAAACAAAAGGGACTTAATTGTAAATATTGTAAAAATTTAATGAGTAATGTGCAATTATGTGAAAATATGTTTATTAGGTCTAGGGTTCGAGTATGGTAAAAGAAGGAAAATACGGTGCAGATTTTCGCTATACTGTCGCCATTGATTGGCTCGAGCGTAAAAAACAGAACTTTCATCACTTGACTGTCCCCCTGCCTTGGCTCGAGCGACAGTCTGTTGCTCGACTATCGCTAAGCTCTCGCTCGAGTGATAGGTTTGTTCGAAAAAATTTTATTTCGCGATTTAAAAGTTTTTTCCCTGACCCATTACTTTTCCAACCTATTTATAAATATCAAAACACATCTGAACATGAATGATAAGGTTGAACATTGAGAGAGCTTCATCCGTGAGAGATCCATTCAAGTTTATCTTTCCACCTTCGTCTATTTTGATTGTTTTGGCAAGAAAAACATCGTTCCCATAATCCAAATACCAAACTGCCTTTCCTCTACATCTGGTCAAAGTTCTAAGGATCAAAGGAAGTTGACTGGAGTTCTGTCCATGAAGAACAAGGTGTTCTTCATTGATCCACGGGAGATAAACGATTCCACAAGGCTAGGAGTGCTGTAGGGTAGCAGATTCTACGGAGAGTTTTGGCAACATCAGCTAAGGATTGGTGCATGGGAGCACAGGATCCAGGGATAGCTTTAAGGAGTGCAGTCGGGAGATCAGATAGTACGGGTCGTCTAGTCTGATAGACTATAAGTTGTTAAAATCGTTTATAGTGGATTGACTGGCAAAGTACCCGAAGTGTTTCCTAATTGGGTTTCTTCGTGATCATCCTGGTGTTGATTTACTGCTTTCGTTTTGTTTATTGATTGATCATATAAACTGTGGTATTCAAACTTAGGACTAAAATGACTTGCATGTTTAATCATCTAGAGAAGAATTAAAGAGTGACTTGTTGCTATTTAATTTGTTAGTAATTTTAAATTCCACATTATACACCTATTCACCCCCTCTAGGTGTTGTTAGGATCGAACTGTGTAACTTTCATTTGGTATCAGAGCCTTAATTTGATTCCTGACCCTTTATTACGTCTAGTTGAGTCAGTTATTGTCTGTGCCTTCGTTTTTCGATGGAAGCATCTATGCCTACTGAAAAGTTAGAATGAGAGCCTTCCTTAAATCTTTGGATGAACATATTTGAATAAGCGTTCAAAATGGGTGGATTCCACCTTCAACAACAGTTGCATTCATTTAGGTTACTTTTAGCTGGTGTAGTCACACCCACAAGCATATCTCTATGGACTAAAATTAACCTAAATGAATGCAACTGAAACAGTAAAACATTACATGGCTGAAGAATTACGAGAGTCTCGATGTGTGAAACTGGCAAGGAAGTTTGGGATATTCTAGAAACCACACACCAGGGAACTAAAACGGTTAAGAATTCTAAACTGTAGATATTAACCACTAGGTTTGAAGAGATTAGGATAAAAGACGATGAATTGTTAGATGAATTCTATGCGAAATTGAATGACATAGTGAATTCGAGCTTTAACTTAGGTGAAAGGATCCCCGAATCCAAAATAGTTAGAAAAGTCCTTAGATCCCTGCCCAAGAGATTTAGACATAAGGTTGCTGCGATAGAAGAAAGTAAGGACTTAGATGCTGTTAATATTAAAGAACTCGTATGATTACTTCGAGCTTATGAACTCATAGTCTCACAACCTAAAAATGTTAAACCATCGCCTTGAACATTGTGAGAGAAGAGGAGAGCGAGTTCACTGATACTGAGAGCATTAGGGATTACTAAATTGCTTATTTCGTTAAAAAATTCCAAAAGATGATGAGGAATAGAAGAAAGCCTCAAGAGCTAAATAACTCTCGAGAGGTAGACATAAGAAAAACACCTCTAGCACTCCCATTAAGAAATCTCAATCTGTCCAATGCCATGAGTGCAAGGGGTACGGTCACATTAGGAGTGAATGTCCTAATTTGAAGAGGAGTTCGGGTAAAGAACGTTGTAAGGCTTTAGTCGTGACCATGAGCGATGAAGGGTCAGATTCTAGTTCTCAGAATGAGACATCTGGTGGTGAGGATGATAAAAAATTCATGGCCTTTACCTCGATTGCTACTATTGAATCTGTCCGTGAGATTGAGAAGGTTGAAAGGGAGGATGAGAGTGAACAATTTGAAGAAGAGTTTGATGATAAGACTGACATTACGAGTCTTATCGTGAATTGTTTGAGGAGAGTCTCAAACTTATGAAGGTCAACAAAGCCGTCTTGAAAAAGGTGAACGAGCTTGAATTTGAACGTGAAAAACTGTTAAGTGACCTTCAGGACTCTATTAGAAAATTGAGTGAGTTGAAGCTGGTAAATGAAAACTTGGAAATTAAGGTCAAATCATTAACAAATGATCTTGAAAAATCCAACATTCAACTCCAATCTTTCACGAGTGGGTCGTAGAAGCTTGATAATCTATTAGGGATGAACAAGCCTGCTGGAGGCATGGTCTGAGTTATGTTCATAATGGTAATACTACTGCAAGTACGTCTACGATCACATCGTTTCAGCCACTAACAGAGCTCGAAAAATTGTTTACCCAGAACCAAAGGGCAAAAATGATGTAGGATCGAGACCTACCAAACAACATAGGGTAATTCGTCCTACTTATCGGCAACAACCACCGAACATGGTTGATTCTAGGTTTATTACCACCTGTCACCATTGTGGTGCACTGGGACACACAAGACCTATGTTTCATAAACTCGTTACTAAAAATAAAAGTTAGGATGTCTCGAGCATGGTTAACTTTCTCGCCAATCAGGTTAGCCACTTAACTGAGATGATGACTCGGTTAACTAAAATCACTTCTACGTCTAAATGAGCTTGGGTTAAGAGAAGTGATCTGAAAGTTCGTGAGTTTGGTCATGCTCTTAAAGGTAAGAGCATTCATGGTTCTTCGTGATTTGGTCCTTAGGTGCATGCATATGCAATCCATTGAGTTCATTCATTCGTGCATGCATCTCATTTGTTTACATTTTGTTTTATTTCGGTTTGTATTTGTTTCCCTTTGATATTTTTTTAAATTACTTTATTTTTAAAAAAACATTTTGAGCTCTAAACGGTTTATGATGTTCTCCAACATTGCATGTGTGATCGAGTATGCCATTATCAGATCTATACTGTTATTTCCATCACTTGGTTCGTTTCTCTATGGAGTATTGAGTATATGTTTCTCCATGTACCATCTGCATAACACGCACTATGATTTTGTGAGTGAGTTTGGACCACGTGTATGAGATTTGGGATGGCCGTCACATGTTAGTGGGGTAACCTCGAACGTGAATTGACCTATATCTAGATGACCTTGCTCATGATGAGTCTCCCTGTATTGTTTGAAATTAAAAAAATGATGAAATAAAAAAAAATTACATAAATGTTTGATTCATCTTATACTTTCGTTCGAAACCTATTTGACTCGAGCAATTAAGCTCGAAGGTTTTCTCATAACCTGGTGCCTATGGTCATCTGACTTGGGTTAACCAGCTTAAAGCTCGTTACAGGGTCAATTTAGTTTTTTAATGGCCAAGAGTCTGTACATAAGATGAAATTCACGAGAAAAGTGATATAAAAAAAATACATGCTCATCTTTAGGAGGAGAAAATAAACTTAGTCATGTACTTGAGCTCGTTTTCAGGTCCTAACATTACATTTGGGTTTGACTTTCGTTGGTAGGGATCATACTTACATAACAGTGATGTTTGCATGTCATTTCTCACAAATTTAAGATTTGGAGTCATTTTTACTAGAAAATAGTGGTACTTTACACGCATGAGTCACCTATATTCTTTACTTCATCTTGAACTGCACTGAGTACGTGGGAATTCGTAATTGATAATGTTCGACTTGTGAATGCATGTATGGTTGTGATAATCGGATTGATAAGTGCTTAATTTACTTAATTTGATTTTTTTTAGAAAAAAAAAACAAACAAATATTGCTTAATTTGTTCAATTTAAGTATTATTTAAAAACAAAAAAAAATATTTTTAATGTTATTTTTCTTAATTTTTAAAATTGAAGTGCTATTTCTGTCAATTACATGTTCACCAGCTTATAGCTGGAACTCGCTTAAGCGATAGCAGCAGAAGTTGTCTAGCTCGGTTGTCACGCGACGCTTGTCCCTCGACCCTCGCTCGAGCGACAACCTATTTATTTGAATTTTAACGTTATTTTTCAAGGTTTTTTTTCGTATTTTTCACCTACCCAGTCTAAATTCGTCATACTAATTACTGTTCATCATATAACATTCATCATTTGGAGGATTTCCACAAGTTTTCAACGATTATCCAAGGTAAATCTCGAAAATTCTTCATTTTTTTTGTTGTTGCATTTTCTTGGTTTCCTTTTGTTTTTGACAATTATTCCTTCAATTTTTGGGCCTCACACTTCGTGTTTTATGCATTCCCATACATTGTCATCTCACTTTGTACATTTTTACATCAAAAAGTTGGATTTTTGGGGGGTTTTCCCTCGAATTCTCGGTTTGTTCATTTTATTTTTTTTATTTTTTTGGATTATTTGGTTGTTTGAGGTGTTTTGAATGACATGGTAGATTGGGTACGTTGGTGGTTTGAGTTGTTGTGTTAGGTTTTGGAGTTGTGAAGGTGTCGCATGTTCTCCTTCAATTTTTAGTGATAGATTTTTGATGTTGATTGAATTTGTGGCTTATTGATTGAGAGGTTTGAGTTGCATTTAGGTTGAGTTCGACGTGATTGGTGTCGTGTAATTTGAGGTTAGAGTCATGATTTGATTGACTTTGGTTTGGTTCTTACTCTCATGTTGTCTTTGGTCGTCTTAAGTGTTTTGTGGTTTCATTGTTTGTGGTTTAGTTGTATTAGATTGGAGTGTCGGGTTGGTAGTTCGGTTCGTGCATTGTGTTTGTTGCATTGCGTTTGATGTTGGGAACACTTGGTGACGTTACGTCACTGTGTCACGACATCACATCCATGCATCATGACATCACAACACGCGTCCTTTCTTCACGTCACCTATGTCTAGGCATCACTGCATGACGCTGTGCATTCATGTTATAACACGTTGCATGTTACCATATCTGTCTCGTTTTGCATGCATTCGTGCATTTCATGCATTAGTATCATTTTTATCAAGTTTTTAATGCTTTTGGTTCAATTCTTTTCAGATGCCGCCTAAGAGAGCATGCACAGCCGCTTCCACTCCTAGTTCCTCATCTTCCTATAGTAGGACTAGGTTCATCTCGGCTGTGGGCCAAGACACTTTTGGGTCGCAGTTTTCTCTTTGTCTCATTCTTTTTTAGTGTGAGGTCATTATGTCTGACCTATCTCTCGACCTCATCGCTATTTTCTTTTCTAGGGGTTGGAAGCTTCTATTAGTTGAGTTAGTACCCCCACAGAGTCTATTAGTTCAAGAGTTCTACGCTAACATCCATGATGTTAGCGGTTCATCTTTGTAAGACAGTTAAGATTACTCCGGACGTTCTTTCGAATCTTATTCATATTCCCTAGGTCATCCACCCCCTATTTTCCTACCTTACTCCTGATTCACTTCCGATAGACTCATTAGTCCGTTCGACGGTGTTTAACACACCGTTGAAGGGAGGTCCAGGTGGTTCTCTTCCGACCGAGCACCAGATTCTGTTGCACATTATGTGCACGAATCTTTGGTCTGTCTCCCACACTTCTTCATTACCGATGGAGAATGCTCATTTTCTTTATGCCCTTCTGCATGTCAATTCCATTGATTTACCTTCATTCATATGCCAGCAGATTTTGAGGGACTTTCATGCTACGGGAACGAGGGTTGGGCTGCTATATGCATGTTTTATATATCGCTTAATAACAACCTTATGAGTCAGTTTTCCAGTGGGGGCTCCGAGGAGGGTTTCTCAGCCTATTGGCCATACTAACATCGCCTAGAGTAGGTCTCATGCTTCTTCTGAGCCACACTACACCAGAAACCACCTATGGCAACGCGCGAAAAACGTTGCCATAGACTTTTGGCAGCATTCGGATGCACGTTAGGAAGTTTGATGTGGCCGTAGAGTTTCAACTTTTGACAACGTTCATCGAATGTTGCCGTTGCCTAGTTTCAACAACGTGCACAGCATGTTGCCGTAGACGTATCCGCAACGTTCCACGAACGTTGCCGTAGCCCCTTTCCACAACTTGCACTGCACGTTGTCGTAGCCCCTTTTAACAACGTTCGACGAAAGTTGCCGTAAGATTCGACTTTTCGCAACGTGTGTTGCACGTTGCCATAGACTCTTTTAACAATATTCGACGAACGTTGCGAAAAGTCGAAGCCTACGGCGATGTTCATCGAACGCTGTTAAAAGGGGATACGGCAACGTGCACTGCACGTTGTGGAAAGGGGTTACGGCAACGTTCGTCGAACGTTACAATAGAACCTTTTAACAACGTTCGACGAACGTTGCCATAAGTCTTTTTTTTTTTTTGTTTTTTTTTTGGTACTACATTCCTGTTGTCTTCCAAATCCCCTGTTTTTTCCTATTTAACATTCGAACATCTTCATCACATAATGAAAGAAAAGCTTACATTCAAAAGGTAACTGCATTTTCAAGAATGGAAACATATCAAAATAAACTCAATCCACTATTTTGAGGCTTGGTTCGTGCAACAAATTTACAACTAAATACATTTAATTCCTTGCAGTACAAAATATGAAGTCAATTTTCCAACTTCAAAATAGGGAAACTATTTGCACTACTCGTGCTGTGCTAGAAGTTGGGATGGATAAACAAAAGCTTCGTCTTGGCAAAATCGATGTTTATCTGCACTATTTCAATTTCTTTGAGATGGGAACTCAACCAAAATCTTCAATCTGCGAAATAAAGCAACTCAATATCATTATAACAAACATCTTTATGCTATTGCAGCCAAATCATATTTTGCTATTGAGTGTCTGAATAAGGTTTTAGACACCAAGTGTACAATGAACTTAGAAACACTTGCAAGTATAGTTTGTCCAAATGCACCCTCAAGAAACTAAAATTGCTTGTAAACCTTTTAAGCTTACCTAAACATGAAAATTGCTATGTTCACAATTTCAAAACGCAAACTCAAAATAAAATACGAAATACAGCCCCTAAGCCATTAGCCACACATTTTTGTCCCTTTACTGAATTTGAATTTGATTCCATTATTTATTAGTGAGGCTTAAAGAAGCTAACTTGAATACCAGTGTCTCTCACAACATACAAATCAACAGCAATTATAATTTCACTAAATCCCACTCCAATAAGAAACATGAAATATAATATCACACTTGAAGATAAAGAAAAAACAAAGAATTTGAAAACACAGAATATGAAGACTTTGAACACATACCTAAGTGCAAAAATTCAAAAAATACCTTCGTTATATGAGTCTAATACTGCTCTTTGGCCAAGCAACAGTACTTCCCATGGCTTCCTTAAGAACTCGAAATTCATCTGTAGGTCTATATAAGGCCAAACAACCCATATACACTTCGTCAACCCAAACCTTCCAACAATCTCGTCCAAGTGGCATGTGGTGCACCTTTACACTTGGGTCCGTTGATGAAATCTTCCCTTCTGCTACAATTTCTTCCTCATCATACCGGTACCAATGTAATAGTTGACATCTT
The DNA here is from genome assembly GCA_035079005.1 of Fraxinus americana. Classification (NCBI taxonomy): domain Eukaryota; kingdom Viridiplantae; phylum Streptophyta; class Magnoliopsida; order Lamiales; family Oleaceae; genus Fraxinus; species Fraxinus americana. The sequence continues at coordinate 28,244,884 of CM068707.1, forward strand.
GAATTTTCCAAAGGTGAAATACCTCCTTGAATACCACTTCCTTGTTGAGCCTACAAATTCATAGTTAAATTAACATATTAAACACAAAATTAGTATGCTATAGTCTAAATTTATGTTGAACAAACAATAAATAATAAAAGATACATAACTTGAGGAGTAAAAGCAAGTGAACCCATGTCATCTTCATTCTTATTTTGATTCTGTAGAATAATACAAAAATGAAAAAGTTATTCTCCGTCATAAGTTATGTAAAGCTATGTTATCATATTATATATAATGATAAAGTATATAACCTGAGATAACTTCAGAAGTGTTTCAACTTTTTCTTTTAGTGCTCCCATCATTTCCGACTGTGTTTGTAGTTGGCTTTCAAGTTCTCTCACTCGACCATTACTTTGATTGTGTCCATCAATTTTTGATGGTGTAACTCCAAATCCAAGTCCCCTTACTCTTCCACGACATTTAGGACCTAGGACTCGAGCAACAGCATCATCGTGAATGGAATCTTCTGATGGTGTATCGCAAATAGATTGGGCACAATCCTCTATTTTTTTCTGCACTTATAGAATTTAAATGTTATACTAGCAAGTGATACATATAATAAGTTTATATATTATTATTAAAATGTTGATATAATACACATACCAAAGTCTCGGCAATCGCTTCATTTATAGGGTTTCCCTCCTTTCTATGATGTCCATCAGTCCACACTCTAGTTCTTAACATTTTTATGTCTGGACACTTTTTCCTCTGCAATACAAATAAAGTATATATATATATATATATATATATATATATATATATATATATATATATATATATATATATATATATATATATAATAGCATTGGACATATGCAAGAAACTTGATATAAACTAAATGGAATGAACATAAATAAGAAAAACAGACAAGTCTTTGCATGTGAGCCAAACGCTGATAACCCTTTCAACCCATAATATGTAGAAGTCTTTGATTATTTCTCATTTTGCTGAACTTGACACTTTTTTCCTATTAAGAAAACACAAAATTTTAACAGTAATAATGAAATAAATTTTAATCTTAATATGAAAATATAACTTACTTGAAAATCATTAGAAAGAGTATCTTATACAAACTTTTTCCATGCTTCTTCAGAGTTTACATTCTTCGGTCTAAGAAGGGTAATAGTGCGTGTTTTATTCACAGATGAGGTTGTTTGAATTCTGATTTGTTTTCTCACTTTTGATTTGAATGACCTCCAATACTTTCCCATACATTGAAATGTCATTTTCTGATGGCAATCACTCACATTGAACCTTTGATGTATTTTTTGCACATATATAAGAAATGATGTCATTAAGAAGGAAATAGATGTAATAAAAATACTCTTTTATAGAAGTGAAAGTTTAATTATTTATAAATGTACCTGTATGAAAGTCCAAAGTTCCAATTTTTTATTGTCACCTACCGATTGCCAATCCTTAAGTACAACGGGCACATATTCTCGTACTATTGCTCCAACTATGCTAGCAAATTTATCAGAGTTAGTGCCAACCATTTGCCCAAATTCATTAAATTCAAGCTCCATCTTATGATGATTGTTTTCAAGAACCATTTTCACTTGGGTAAGACCTCTTCTCTTTTTTGGAGCATCTATATTTGTCTGCGACATGTTTTGCTCATTCGTAACTGGACTTGATATAGTATTTTCTGTATCACTTGAAAGTCTTAGTCTTTTACTGGTCTCTCGAATTGCAACGGCAATTGCAGCTCTTCGACGTTTGAAGCTCTTGGAAGCTTGCTTAGTTGACTACAAGAATGCAACATGAAAACCAAAGAGTGTTACAAATGAAAAAATATCTTGACCAGTATAAAAAAACATGTTTACCTGAGCTTCGTCCATCGTACAGAGTATATTACTATCAACTGGTTTGGAAAACTAACTTCGACAAGAATAGAAATCTGCAAACAAAAAGGAGAGATATTTGTAAAACTATGAACATTTACCAAACTAATTAATATATGTATCACATAATACGCCTTCGACATCTATCCTTGCATAATTCTCATCCTCATGTTGATTGTCTTCAAGTTGTGTTATATCTAATCGAATAGTTGCCCCGTGAGAAGTATCTTCTTCCATATGAAATGCTCTTGGTGACGCTTGCAAAGCAACATACCAATTAGATGTTTCATTCTCCCTAGAATAAAACACTTGTTTCGCCTGCGATGCTAAAATGAAAGGATCGTTTTCAAATTTTTGTATCCCTCATGAAGATTAACCAAAGTGAACGCATCTTCCGTTTTTATTCCATTCACGATATTTGCCCAATCACATTTGAATATTGGAATATGAAATGTATTGTAATCAAGCACTATAACATCGCGCAAAACTCCATAATAAAGAACCTTTCCAACGACATGTGCATTATCTTTCGCACTAGATCTACAAATGGTTGTTGCTTCAACTAAAATGCCACTGTTTTGACGAGATTTTTCTGCATCTTTAGTGTGAAATCGAAGACCATTTATTATGAAACTAGAATATGACATGGACTGGCATCTAGGACCACGTGCAAGCCACTTTAAAGTATTTGAAACATTGTCCAACAACAATTGACCTTTGATCTGTTTGTATTTTAAACATATTAGGAATAAAAGAATAAACTTTATAATTATACATTGATTATTTCTTATATGTAGGGCAACCTTATCATCCAGCCAAGCAGCAAAAGAGTCCATGTGTTTCTTATGCAATAAAGTCTCATTTCTTTCAAGTCGTTTGTCATAACTCTTCAGTTCATCCATATGCATCCTAAAGACAAACAAATATATCAAAGCCCTTACGAGAGAAGAACTAAAAATCTAACAACGTAATTATTTCACAAACATAATCTATGTAGGGTGCGATTTCTGCACTATTAAGAAGCACATAGCGATGGGGAACTTTCAACATCTCATTTGGTAGTACAAGTGGCTTTCCTTTAGAAATTGTATGCCCTACAACTAAGAAGTTACTCTCGTATTCTTCATTGCGTGCAGGCTTATAGCCTATTTCAGATGCTTGTTTTATGTACTTGCTCCAAAACATCGCATTTTCTTCAACAATGTATCATTCTGCTATACAACCTTCAGGTCGTGCACGATTCATAACATACCCTTTCAACACTTTCATATACCTACACATTTTCCAAAAATCTCATAAAATATAAAACCAAATTGATATTAAATTTTACTTTTGGGAATAACTTAATGGAATATTACCTCTCAAATGGATACATCCAACGATATTGGACTGGTCCACATAGACGAACTTCTCTACCAATATGGATTGTTAAATGCACCATAATATCAAAAAAGGAAGGTGGAAAATATCTTTCCAACATGCATAAAGTTTCAGAAACAGCATCTTCTACACTTTCAACTTTATTCCTATCTATAACTCCTTGACATATTTCATTGAAAAATAAACACAACTTAAAAATGGAGTTCCTTGGTCCTTTAGGCAGAAGTCCTCTCAATGCAACTGATAGCAATTGTTGCATTAACATGTGACAATCATGAGACTTGAGTCCAACTATCTTACATTCTTCCACTGAAATGCAATTTCCAATATTAGAACCATAACCATCGAGTAATCTCAGGTTAGCAAGCCTTTTGCAAAACACTTGTTTTTTTGCTTTCGATAAAGTGTGCGGGGTTGCAGGTAAGTAGAATTTACTTCCTCTACTCTCAGGATGTAACTCATACCTAATGTTCATCGCTTCCAAGTCCTTACGAGAGTTAATGCCATCTTTAGATTTTCCTTTCACATCCAAAAGTGTACCAATGATGCTCTCACAAATATTCTTTTCCACGTGCATTACATCCAAATTATGACGTACAAGTAAAGTCTGCAAGTCAAACATTTCTATCGTCACGATATACTACATGTCATTATAAGTATTAAATAAAACGGAAAGAAATATTACTAGAGTTACCTTCCAATATGGTAGCATGAAAAAAATTGACTTTTTCTTCCACGTTACATTTGATTGTGTTGAGTTCTTCTTCCTCTTTCTCTTACCACTTTTTCTCCAATCATATGGAATTTTATCAATTTCAGTAAAATCTTCTTCACCACTCTTTATCTTCAGCCTAATGTCATTTTCAATACGTCCATTAAACCAACTCTTTTTCATGCGAAATGGATAACTCAACTCGAGAAATCTTCTATGTCCCATGTACGCAAACTTCCTACCATGTGACAGCCATAGGGAACATGTATCTTCACGACAAATAGGGCATGCAATTTTTTCCTTAACGGGCCCCAGATACATTTCCGTATGCAGGAAAGTTATGTATAGTCCACATCAAAATAACTTTTAAGTTGAACGTAGATTTCGTAACTGCATCATACATCTCAACCCCATCATTCCATAACAATATTAAGTTGTATACAAGTGGTGCCAAATAAACATCTATGTCATTACCGGTTGCTTTGGTCCCGGGATCAATAAACTCAACATCAAACTTTCCTTCAACATGCATAATGAGGGAGACAAATTATATATAGTTAAAATTACTGGCCAACAACTATATTTAGAGCTAAGATCTTTGAAAGGATTAAATCCATCAGTTGCAAGACCTAATATAATATTTCTAGGATCTGATGCAAAATGTGGCCATCTTCTATTTATCATTTCCCAACTTAATGAGTCAACTGGATGCCTCATTTTACCATCTGAACTTTTATTATTTGAGTGTCATCTAAGTTGTGTCGCCATCTCATCTATTCCAAACATCCTCTTAAGTCTTGGTATTATAGGAAAATAACGCAAGACTTTTGCTGGGATTTTTTTTTGAATTTTCTTAGTGCGTTGATTAACTTTCTATCTGGAGCAACCACATTTTGGACATAATTCAGCATGTTCAAGCTCCTTTCTATATAGACAACAATCATTCAAGTAAGCATGTATCTTCTCATAACCAAGGTCAAATCTATTGACAATTTTTTTAATCTCGTAAAATGAGTTGGGAAGTGTAATATTCTCTAGCAGCATGTCTCGAACAAGATGTATAAGTTCATCGAAACCACTATCCGATAAACAATGTGTAGCTTTATGTTTAAGCATAGTAATTGAAGCTGACATCTTTGTAAATGCCGTGCAACCAGGATACAAAGGTGTTTTAGCATCATAAACCAAACTTTAAATCTCAACACCTCTTCCATCAAGAGGGTTTTCAAGATCTATATCATGTTGTACATAGAAGTCCCTAAACATCCTGCGTGACTCAGGCATTTCCACATTTACTGAATTTAGTTCACATGGTCGTTCTCCATGAAATACCCAAACAGTGTACGTAGGATCCATTCCTTTAATAACCAAATGTTCATACACTGTTTCGTAATGATGATGCTTTAGATTCCTACACTTAACACAAGGGCATCCTATCATTTCTGAACATAGATTTTCACAAGCTAGTTCAACAAAATTCCGTGCTCCATCTCTATATTCTGAAAACCTATAAGTAAAATGTTATGATCATTTTATGTTAAATTGTATAAATTTTGCAAGTAGATTCACGAGATCTTATTTAAGACAATAACCTTGATAATTGCAGCCAAGCTTTGTCCATTATTATTCTATCACCTACAGATGAGACTGATATAGTATATAAATTACGTTATCCAAATAAGATTAATATTTAAGAAGTTAACTTTTTATTGAAATAATATTTCAAAACGTATAAGAAGCATATCAATGTAAAAGTCACTATCCTACAATCTCTCATTGGCATTGGGTGTTGGATTCACGCCAAACACACAAAATACACCATAAAGAATAAGTAAAAAAAGCATTTGCCAACTTAAGAAGAATGGTGAAGATTACAAATTTATAAGATCTAAAATTTCAACCGAATTTGTCGATTGTCATTTTCAATTCTGTATGATATAACGTACTAAAAACGTTACTCAAGATTCTCAAAAAATTAACCGGATTTAAACATAAAAGCTAGAGTATGATATATATTCACATAGAGGTGAGCTGAGCAGCGGATTTCTTATGCGACTCGCTCATTGGATCAACAAGACAGCTCGCTATAGGAGGGTGACAATGCAATTTTAAGTGTTATAAAAAAAACCAATAGGTGAAAGACGGGCCCATATTTGGTGAAGCAAGCTAGCTCGCACTTGCTTGCCACACAAACTAGCACGAGCCGGGTCGCATGGGGGTCGAGCTGCATCCAATACTAGGAGAGCCGAGTGGCTCAACTCGATCTATTTAAACACACCTATATCCGAAATCTTCAATCTTATGAACTCCCTTCTAAGTACAAGACAAAGTTATGGGAGTTATGTAAAAACTTGAAAGTTTGTGGGGGTTGAGAGAAGTTATGAATTTAAATTTTATTCAAAACACTCCTTCCAATTCACTTTAATAACTTAGGGTTGGATCAACTCACATGGGCGACTCATGACCCATATTTTCTAACAAGACCCACATCATCATTATCATCAATTTTTAAAAGCTTAGCAAGAGCTTTCAGTAGGTGTGAAAATAAACGGAAGTTATGTTCTTAATTATGTCGAGGTTTTGATGAAATGTAAACTCATTTTGGCATTGTAATTTAAGTTTTAGTATATGTTTTACTTCGAACACAACGATATGATAGAAGTAGACTTAGCTGAAATTCGTTTCTTACCATATATCCAACTTCAAGACGTTTAAATGTTTTCTAAAAATTATACAATCTATGGCTATGTTGAAACAATACGTGACACATGAACACTCTAAGCCCAAAATCTTATTTAATTATATTTTGGCATAAGTAGGATTACATTTCTTTTATGATTGAGAAGCAATTAGTTGGCTATCGAAATCGAAAATACATGAACAATCAAGTCTACATCAACAATACCCAAACTTCGCCAATTTCAACTCAACAATTTCAGCCATATCTACTCAAGTCTGCCTAAACAAATAAACAATACCCAAAATTGAAATATGTAATTGATAAAGCCTAAAGAAATTAAGAAATTACTTAATACCTAAACCATTGATTCCGGTCGGCAGAGAGAAGTCACTTCACTCTGCAGCGACGGTCAGGGTCTTCAGGCAGAGGATGGAGCCTGGAGGCTTGCAGGTGGTCTGTGGAGGTGATTCAGGCGAGGCGAGGATGCGAAGTGGTCCAATGGAGGCTGCGTGGTGGAGGGCTTCAGGCTGCGAAATGGAGGGCTAAGGTCTTCAGGCTGCGAACTGGAGGGCTAAGATCTTCAGGCTGCGAACAGGAGTTGTGGTCTGTAGAGGCGATTCGTGCGTCGAGGGCCGGAGGCGATCTCGTGCGACGCTGGGTGCGAAGGGCTAGGTAACGTCGAGTGGAGAAGTCTGGGTTTGGGAATGAGGTATATATAAGCTGGGCCTTTTGGGATTTGGGCTGGGTAACTCACAATTGGGTTGGGCTGGGTAGTTCACAGCCTGGGTTGGGCCGAACCGGGTCAAGTAATAAAAAATTGCTTTTATCCTTATCTTAAAAAAATGAAGAAAAGAAAAAAGAAATTGAAAAGGTTAATGGCAACGTTCATTTGAACGTTGCTAAAACTATTAATGGCAACGTGCAATGAGCGCGCGTTGCTAAAACTATTAATAACAACGTGCAACGAACGTTACTCAAAGGTTAATGACAACGTTCATATGAACGTTGTTAAAATTATTAATGGCAACGCAGTAATGAACGCCACACAGCAAAACTATTAATAACAACGTGCAATGAACGTTGCTAAAAGTTTAATAGCAACGTTCATATGAACGTTGCTAAAACTATTAATGGCAACGTGCAATAAACGCGCGTTGCTAAAACTATTAATAACAACGTGCACTGAACGTTGCTAAAAGGTTAATGGCAACGTTCAAATGAACGTTGCTAAAAAAGCTAATGGCAACGTGCAATGCACGTTGCTAAAACTAATCTACGGCAACCCGCATTACACGTTGCAAAAGGACCTCGAATGTTGCAAAAAGGGTATATTAGCAACATTCATTAAAAAAACGTTGTCAAAACTCAATTTTGTCAACCAATAGCAACATACGCTTGCTGAATGTTGCCATAGACCCCTTTTAGTAACATGCAATTGACGAATGTTGCCTTTTGCATGTTGCAAAATGCCTTTTTTCTTGTAGTGCCGTACACCCAGTTGACCCGACTGTGCCGATTAATCCGATTGATGACCTCATTTCCTTTGATCCTTCCGATTTCCCTTCTTTTTCGACTGCTCATCAGCCTTCCGATATCCCATCTACTTTTACTTCGGCTCCTCCTCCGTCCGAGTCAGTTCTTCTTTCTCTTCTTGAGTCTGCACCTTCCGTCTCTACTTCTATCGAACCTTCGATCGCTCTTTTGGGTCAAATGACAGTGCTTATCGAGCAGCAGGCTCATATGATGGTGGAGATTACGCAACTTCGTGTTACAGTTGATCGACACATTGTCGAGTTCGCTACACTTCGGGGTGCTATCCGATACATTCAGCGTGGATTTCGATGGATTTGTCGCCACTGGGATGATGCTGCTTCTGAGGAGAGGATAGACTCTGATGATGATGTTGTCGGTGCTTCCTAGTTCTAGGCTTACACCTTCTCATTGTGTGACAAAAAGGGGATATATATATATATATATATATATATATATATTTGGCAGTATTAGATTTTTGTTGATAGGGAGAGAGTAGATAGTAGATATCTAGATCTTTTTTGCTTATTCTTACATGATGTATCTATTTATCGAAAATCTGGATGTAATTAAATTTTTGATATATATATATATATATATACATTGATTTTTTTTCAAAGGCATTTTATATTTTTATTTCAGTTCTGCTAAATTAAGTTTGATATTTTAGTAGTATCGATGTCTCTTCTTAGTATGTTGGGTTGTGTTGGTACTATGTCTTAATTTAGAAGGCATGTGTGAAACTGAAGAATATTAATGATTCTTAACTTTCCTAAATTATATGAACTGCTTGAACTGTTTCATTATACTGCTTTTCACACATTTTACATGGGTGTTAAGGGGCTGTTCTCTTTATCGTTTTCAAATCATTTTCTGTTTTCGATTTTCCAAAACAGTGAAAACGCGTTCTCTTTCTTATTTTCAAAAATGCATTTTTGAAAATGAAAAAAAAATTGCACTAAAACCACAAAACGTCCAAATCCATGTTTTCATTGTTTTGAAGCCAAAACACGGTAAGTTTGGAAAACACGGGAAATGGCTTTTCTGGACTTACCTCCTCTCTCTCTCTCTCCCATCACTGTTATTCCATTTGCGATCTCACAAACCCAAAATCCAAAGCTTCCACTGGTTTTCCGTTTCTCATCTCACAAACCCACAATCCAAAATTTAGCGGAGCTCGTGTTGCCAAATCTGCGGGTAATCTACTGGCTCTTTCAATTAGGTTTCGCCTCTGGTTCTTTACTTGCTATTCTATGTCATATTCTTCAATCAGATTTCGCCTTTGGTTTTTTAATTTGTTGGGTGTAAAATAATTTGATTCATGATGTAGAGGTGGAGTTTCTGAGGCGGCTTGGATAATTGTGGGGGAGGTGAATTCGCCGGGGGTTATATGTGTTTGTGAGTGGGGTTTTGTTTGTTCTGTCTTTGTATTTGTATCCCCTATTCTTTATTGACACTAAAGCGAATGATTCTGTTGCTGCAACAGATTGAATTGGAACAATATCCAACTGGGCCCGATATTGCATCTCGATTGCTGTACGCTGTAGTTCTCTATATTCCATTCGTCTCTTTATTTTCTACATTTCAGAGATACCCTTTTCCTCAAATTTTTATGTTGTAGTACTAAATGTGATTTTCTTATGAGAAATTGAAATGACTTTTGTAATTCTTTTTTGGGATTTGATTATGTTTATTTTAAGCATTTATTTAGGCAGAGAATTCATTTGGGGATGTCGAAAATAAGGCGGTCACGGATTTTGGTTGTGGGTGCGGTACATTAGGGCTTGCAGCTGCTCTCTTAGGGGCTGAGTGAGTACTTAGTTTCCCTTTTTATATGTTGATGCTTGATTGACCTGTTTATCTAGTCCAATTTATATGTATACCAAAGCATCTACTCGAGTGCGAATTCTGAGATTTGTTAATGCTCGTTTAGTTTCACCAGGCACGTTATTGGGTTTGACGTTGATACAGAATCTCTTGAAATTGCATCCTCAAATGCCAATGATCTTGATGTACGCATTTTTGTAAAACCTCGAATGCTTTTTTTCAAGCAGCCTTCATGTTAATTTTTTATATAGCATCTTTCATATTTGGTTCTCAATGAATTGCACTTGCAGCTAGTCATGGACTTTGTTCACTACTACATCAGAAACTTAAAATGGCGAGGTATCTCTTTTCCTGCTGTCATTCAAAACCCAAAAAAAAAAACTGATTTATATTCCTCCAAATGTGATAAATTAATTCTAAGAAAGATAGTATTAGAAGAATAATTACCCAGTGTTCCGTATGATTAACAAGGACATGCAACATTGTACTAATTCTATACATTGAAAAAATATGACTGTTTGTGTCCTTTTTTAATTATACATCTGGATGGAGAGAAAAGCTTAAAATGTTAATTAATGCCCTTGACTTGTACATAGATCGAATTGTTGATACATAGATCGAATTGTTTATTTCTCAGCTTAACATTAATGTCGTGTATTCTGTATGTGGTTCTTAGTATGGTATGCCTTTGAGTCTTTCTGATTCTTGTCTTGGAGCTTTTTTCTTGCTTTGTTACTTATTTCATATCTTTGCTATTTTAAAACATCGGGATCTGCTTTTGTATTATATGATGTTGCCTAGACTTGATTAGTCTGTGCAGTAATTGTACATCATGTAGTTCTTTTGCACCAATTTTAGACAATTCCAGTGTCACGGTGTGATAAATTTTCTGTGGAAAGTGATTTATAAAATGAGTTTGAATTTGAGGCTTGATGATTAATGAACTCTATCAGATTCATCTTATTCATTTGGCATCATAATTAAAAAATGATCCTTATGCTCCATTTTAGGTCCATGTGAATCCAAGAAAGCTACTAAAGGTTGATGCCACATTAGATTATCACTATGCAGGACCCAATCCCAAGCATGATTCAAGAGGAAGAAGCGGTGGCAATGGGGGCAAGAATCCTTGACTCTTCTTGCCCTTCTATCAGATAAATAAAAGAATTTTGGTCATGTACTATGAGGAAAATCTATCTTAAATATGAGTTTTCTTTTGTAATAGATATAAAAGCTCTCTTGTTGGGCTGATGAAAAATGTCATAAGCATGAATTTAAGATGTTTTGACTATGTGATATGAGAATGATGAATACTATTGTTGTTTCTGTAAACAAACAAACCGTTGAATTAGTTTGGTATTTGTTAGTTTGATTTATTTGAAGAACTTCTAATTTCCTTGATTGCAATTTGCGAACTAAGGATTTGTAAGGTTCTGATTGCTGCATTATTACACGTAGATATTGCAAACATGGATGTCAATGAAGTATATGGATATTATACCTTGTCCTCTTGAAGGGTGCCATTCTTTTTATTAATGATAAATTACTTTTTTTGATTAAAAAAGATTAAGATGGATAAGAGAATAGAAATATGAATAAAATAACATTGGTAGCTTTAGAAGTGCCCTTGACCCAATCATGACGAAGTTTTCTTCATGTGCGTCACTGTATGTTATACTTAACATGGCTCCCAAAACATATGAGATAATGATTTTTCAAAACTTAGGTCAGACCATTGTTATTTTAGCTCATTACTAAAGTAAGGAAGCATTGGTTGTTATTTGATGCTAGTTAATTATTGTCACAAGTTGCGTACAATGACAAAAATAAGGATTTGTCCAATTTAATTTAATGTGTTTTTTATATCTGGAAACAAATATTTTAAGATTGACCAACTGACAATTTGATGTTATTTAATATTATATTAATATTAAACTATTAAAATTTATTGAATAATCATATTTATTGAATAAAATATTATTACAAAAATATTCTCAAAATTTCAAAGTAAACGTGTTTTTCATTTTCATGTTTCTCGAAACAGTTTTTCAAAATGACAAAAAGAACGCATTTTCAGAAATTTCAAAACAGACACTCAAAACACAAAATACAAAATGAATTCAAAACTCAAAACACAAAACTGAAACACAAAGAGAACGGCCCCTAAGTTATTTGTTTCAGAAAACAGGTGCTGATTAAACTGCAGAATAGTTCAAATCAGTCAGTTTGTCATAGGTTTTGAGTCTGTAATTTATTTTTGATTACTGCCATGACTTTAGTTAGTAGTTTTGTCACAGAATGCCAAAAGGGGAGCTTGTTAGGTTTTAATTGTGTTATTGGCAATTCTGTAAATAAAATGGATTTGATTGTAAATTTTATAAAAAGTCAAGGAGTAATGTGTAATTATGTGAAAAATAAGTTTATTAGTTTTGGGGTTCAAATATGGCAAAAGAAGGAAAATACGGCACAGATTTTCGCTAGACGTCACCATGGATTGGCTCGAGTGTAAAAAACAGAACTTTCATCGCTTCACTGTCGTTCTGCCTTGGCTTATGAAAATTTTTATTTCGCGATTTAAAGGTTTTTTCCCCGACCCATTACTTTTCTAACCTACCTATAAATACCAAAATACATTTTCATCTGTGAAAGATTCATTCTAGTTTATCTTTCAACTTTCATCTATTTTGATTGTTTTGGTAAGAAAAATATCGTTCCCATAATTCAAATATCAAACTGCATTTCCTCTATATCTGGTCAGAGTTCTGAAGATCGAAGGAAGTTGACTGGAGTTCCAGTCTATGAAGAACAAGGTGTACTTCGTTGATCAACGGGAGATAAACGATTCTACAAGGCTAGAAGTGCTATAGGGTAGTAGATTCCACGGAGAGTTTTGGCAACATCAGGTAAGAATTGGTGTAGGGGAGCACAGGATCCAGGGAGAGCTGTAAGGAGTACAGTCGGGAGATCAGATAGTACGGGTCGTCTAGTCTGATAGACTGTAAGTTGTTAAAATCGTTTATAGTGGATTGACTGGTAAGGTGCCAGACTTTTTCCCAGTTGGGTTTCTCCGTGATCATCTTGGTGTTGATTTGCTGCTTTCGATTTGTTTATTGATTGATCATATAAACTGTGGTATTCAAATTTAGGATTAAAATGACTTGCATGTTTAATAATCTAGAAAAGAATTAAAAAATGACTTGTTGCTATTTAATTCATTAGTAATTTTAAATTTTACATTATACACCTATTCACCCCTCTCTAGGTATTGTTAGGGTCGAATTGCGTAACTTTCAAAAAGCACTTCCAAATAGAATATTTGATGAGCTACTGTTATCTACCATCATACGATCAAGGTCATTGCGAGCTATTATTGCTTGCACTACAAATGCATCAAGGTAGGGATATATGATTCCTTGTTCATCATTATTACTAGGCACTGGCACGTGCGATGCACGTAGCAACCTTATAATTATATATATATAATAGTGAATCATGCATTTATGAATATTTGTGATTAGAATGAAGAAGTTGCAAAAATAAATGGGAATGGTGTCGGGTTAAGTGTAGTGCTATATAGGGTTTTATAAGTAACAAAAAGTGTTTCAGATAAATTATTTAATATACACCATAATATATCAACTCAAGATACATGTGCACATTAGTAATTTTCTTTATTCTAGCGGGGTGTGATTACAAGAGAAGTTGGACTTCACAAAAGATAACAAAAGTTGGACATTTGAAACATATGAACCGTTCTTGCATAATGACATTAGTAGCATAGGTTCAGAACAAAAATATTATGAATTCATTTACATCATCGTGTTCATCTTCAAAAAAGGAAATGTCTTTGCGTAGCAGATTTCAATTTTTACTCTTGGTTCTATCACTATCTTTTTCAATTTTCTTGGTTGGAGTGGTTGTTTCTAATGACTGAAGTGGGGATCTTTTTGCTGTTGGTGCAGGATGAGTTTCTTCATTAGACAAATATGAAGACAAGTTAGGGTAAATGTGACCCCTTTTCTTTGTCATTGACTTCATTCTTATCGTTAGTTATCTATGATACAGGATCCAGCATAAATATAACATCGTATTTGTACTGCACTGAATCTGGCTATCTTTTTACAACTTTGATATAGAAAATCTTGTCATCTTCTATTGTTGTATATATGAAGTCAATAATGTTTGTCTCAACATCTTATTGAAGAAAAGTATCAGTAAATATAAAACTATTAATGTTTGAAAAATATAATGCTATTTTTTAATATATGTACATACTGACAATGTGTGCTCCATTAAATTCTGTGCAGTGCATAGAAAGAATTTTTCAGCCACTACAATAGCAGTTGCATTGATGTATCGAGTTGAGTCTTGTAACTCAAACTACACCATTGCTCTAAAGAAAGATTATTTTTTTAATTAAAGAATGCAAAGAAAGTAGGTAAATGGTGCAAGCAAAAGTGTATGTGATGTATAATAATCTGTGAAAGACACTATGTAAATGGTTTTTTTTTTTCTTTTCAATCAAAGACACTATGTAAATGGTTTTTTTTCTTTTCAATCTAGAAGAAAATAAATAGTAGTTACGTTGGAATTTCTGTTGCAGTAGGACATTTGCAGTAGTGACATGGGTATATATCTCTGAAAGTAGCATAAGATTCTTTATTGCAATTGTTGCAATTCATGTACCAGAATGATTGAGGAATTTTTTTGATACTTGATTTTGCTTTAACCCAAAAGAACCGTTGCTGTGTAAAAAATTAGGTTTTTGTTAATCTATAACAGAACATGTGTCCTTTGAAAGAATAAAATTAAAAGCAAGAAACGAAAGTTGTATGAAAGTTGGAAATTGAAAGTTTTAACATATGCTGCAACAGCTGAATGCTTTTCAAATTTTTGAATTTGTCTTCCCTTGGGAAGGAGAGCTTTGAAGGTCTCAATTTTAGGTATTCCTTCTCAGATATGATATGTAGTACTTTATCTACATTAGTTTGTGCCGTGTTATTACATAGTACGATAGAATCAATATTAACTTATTTTACGGAACATGATAACAAGCATGTAAAATATTAACCATGATTTGAAGTAATTAACAATTTCAAATGAAGTGTCAATGAAAAAACAAGTATTAGCCTTTGTGGATAGTGATAAACCTGTAAAAGAAAATTTGAGGACTAAAATGTGTAGGGAGTATATGTACGTACGAGAAAACTTAGGTATATATATATGGTACAGAAGAATTCTTACCATTGAAAGAAGAGACTTTCATATACTTGGCTATAACAACCGGCTGTTTTATTAGATTTTCCGAAATGTAGTTACATTCATTGTCAACAAAGTTTTCTCACATTACGAGAAGAATTGTTTCAAGCCTACAACATATGATGTACATTATATTATAAATGGAAATAAATAACAAAGTCCAATATAAACAAAAAATGAAAGGAATAAACAAGTATAAAATAAGGATAGAAGAAGTGAAGCTGTATTTTTTGTCAACAAGAACTAAATCTTGTACAAGACTCTGAGTTCCAAAGCATGTTTGAAGAAGCCTCTTAGGCCGCATATCAATCACAATTCTAATGATGTTTGTTAAGTTATTAGTAATTTTTTATAATTATTATGAAATGTGAGAATAGAGAAAATAATCCGCGCAATAAATTCGGAGAAAAAAGATCAAAGAACTGGATAAATTACTTATATCTGCATTGAAATCCATGTATTTTTCAAGTTCTTGGAAGTCAGTGAAATTGTATGTAGACATTAAAAGTGCCCCATGATCTTCTTTAATTTCTTGTACTCGTAATCTTTCCTAAAATGGTCCAATCCATTTCGTTTAATTTGGAAGAGTATTCAGACTTTGCAATTTTCACTAAGGCACTGATACAAGTAAGTCTTGCCAATATCAGCTAGTCCTTTTAAGCAATTATATGGTGATCATATAAGGTTGCTTGAACAGTTGTTCCATATGTTAGAAAGTATAAAATGAAATTAGAATGTCAAGTAATATTTGGGTTGTTAAATATAGAATTATTTGTTTAACTGCAGCTAAATTTTTTTGAGAAATAACACTTTTTGATATCTCTCATGCATATGTATACATTTATATTCATACATCATCAGAAAAGTTAAAACTATAAGGAAATGTTCGCGTTAAACTGAAGTACTTACTTCTGAATCCATCATCACGATTTTTTGGTACTTCCCTGAGCCTTTTTGAAAACTTTTTGGTAAACTTTTTTCTGCAATGACTACTTTTGTAGTCCATCCTGAGGCTCTAGCAGAAATATCTCGAGTAAGTTGGAAATTGTTGTCCATATTTCTATTTGAATAATGTGAGCTACAATATTTACAAGTAAATAAATATAAAAGAGAAATTGTGAAAACTGAAATGTAGCTATTCACTAAAATCTAAACAAATGTAAATATAACAAATTTTTTGAAATTCTATTTTACATGATGCAAGTTAAGGTAAAAAATACAGCACACAAAAGAATATACAATATGTGTGTGTTTGAGTCACATTATTTTGGAAGAATGTATTTTGAAATAGTAGATTGGTGGAGAATGTGTGGTTGAAAAAGAAAGAAAAATTATTGATTTGATGAAAAATATTATTTCATTGAAAAATGTGTGTGTGTGTATTGTGTATTACTGTTTTGTAAAGTAATTAGAAGGATTTCACATTTTGGTTCATTTCGAATTCTCGAAGGAGTTCAGTCAATAAACAGATTAATTCAGAGCAATTGAGAGTAATTTGCAGTACACAAACTTTAGTATTTCATTCCACTTATATACAACCTAAAAACTATACAAGCAAAATACATACAAAAGGAATATTCTGATTCTTCAAACAACCTAATGCCAAGTGGCATAACAACCTATATTCCTAATTAAGTCAGAATCAGTGTGAGTAATGCAGGCACTAAGGATTCTGTTATGCTGCTGATTTGTTAGTGATGCATATTCTCACATTACTCTAACACCCCTTCTCAAGATGGAGTCTATCTCTAACACTCCAAGTTTGTCTTTAAAGAATAAAAATTTGGAATGTGAGAGTGGTTTGGTGAGTAAGTATGTTGTCTGATCTGATGATGGCACATAATTAATTTCCAATTCACGTATCAAAACTGTATCTCTAACGAAATGAACATCAAGCTCTATATGTTTGGTTCGTGTATGATAAACTAGATTTGAAGCTAATGCACTTGCACTTAAGTTATCGCACCAAATTTTAGGAAATGACATATTTGGTATTTCCAATTCTTTAAGCAAGGACTGAATCCATGTAATTTTAGCTACATTGTAAGCCAGGGCTCGATATTTTGCCTCACTACTTGACCTTGCTACCACTTGTTGCTTCTTTGAACACTAGGACACTATGCTATCTCCAAGGTATACACAGTAGCCTACAGTGGATCTTCTATCGTATGGACATGATACCCAATCGGAGTTTGCATATGAGGTTATATCAAGGCTGTCATTCTTATGAATTGCAAGTCCATAGTTTAGTGTTCCCTTCAAATATCTAAAGACTCTTTTTAGTGCCTTCCAATGTGCATATGTGGGTGTTTGGAGAATTGGCTCATTCTGTTAACAACATATGTTACATCAGGTCTTGTGTGAGCTAAGTACTGAAGACCTCCAATGGCGCTCTTGTACAAACTTGGATCTCTCATAGGTTGTCCTTCAGTTTTGGATACTAATTTCCCAACTACCATTGGTGTTAGGCTTGGTTTGAGATTCTCATAACCGAACTTCTTGAGTAGATCAGTAGCATACCATGTTTAAGTTAGATATAACCCTGATGTATCTCTGTGCACCTCCATTCCCCAAAATTGGCTAAGGTTCCCAATATCCTTAAGAACAAAGCATGTGTTCAGGTTGTCAATGACTTCCTGGAGTTTTTGACTATTATTCCCGGTAATTATGATATCATCAACATAGGCAAGTACAAACAATTTATCTTCACCACCTGTAGAGAAGAAGAGTGCATTGTCAGCTTGAGATTGCTTGAAGTTCCATTTCAGTAAGGTAGTTTTCAGCTTTTCATGTCAGGCTCTTGGAGCCTGTTCCAGTCCATATACGGCTCTCTCTAGTTTGCACACGAAATTAGGATTATCCTTATCCACAAAGCCTTACGGTTGATCCATATATACTAATTCATTCAACTTTCCATTTAAGAAGACATTGTTTACATCAATCTGCTTGATATGCCAAGAGTTAAGATGATTTTTATAGTTGATGCTTTGATAAGTGGACTGAAGGTTTCTCCATAGTCAACTCCTGGTGTTTGAAGAAAGCCTTTGGCAACTAACCGTGCTTTGTGTCTCTGAACGTTTCCTTATGTGTCACGGTTTAATCTAAACACCTATTTGTTTCCAATTACTTTCATTCTAGCCTTAGGAGGTACCAATGTCCATGTTTTGTTTTTCACCAGAGCATTATACTCATCTTGCATTGCTTTCTTCCAATAATTACTTTTTAAGGCATCATCAACAAATAAAGGTTCAGTTTCATCTTGTGCCTAACTTGTATAAACTTTGGGCTTGAAAATTCCTGCCTTGCTTCTGGTGATCATATGATGACCAGCAGCTTGTGTGACATTTTGATCCTGAATGTTAAGTGCATTTCTTACACCTTGAACTCCATATTCTCGTTGATTGATGTCATCAACCTCTCGATCAGTTTGTTCATTTTGGTACAACCCTTCATTGTCAGCTTATCTTTTTTCACACTCCAACTCGTAGTTTGTATCTATATCAGAAGCATCTGTTGCAGGTAGTGCATCTGAGTGGGTTGTATCAGTTGTACTCTGAGAGATTGTTCTGTGACTAGACTCACTATTAAATGGAAGGAGACTCACGATAAATTGGGAATTTTATGGTTGTGACAATTTATTTAGGAAACCTGACTTGAATGGAAAGTCTAACTCATTGAATATTACATGTCTTGAAATATAAATTCTACTATTTGGGCTTAAGCATTTATAGCCTTTGTATGTGTCACCATAGCCAAGAAACACATTTCTTTGTGAGTGGAAACTAAATTTATGTTTTTGGTAAGGTCTAAGGCAGGGATAACATGCACAGCCAAAGATTTTGAGAGTCTTGTAATCAAACTCTCTTCCATATAGCACTTGAAAAGGTGATTTGTGTTTAAGTATGGGAGTTGGCAGTCTATTGATCAAGTATGTTATTGATTTAAACGATTCCCACAAGTAGTATAGAGGCATTTTTGCTTGTGCCAACTAGGTTAGTCCGGTTTTAGTGATGTGTCTATGTTTCCTCTCTGCTTTACCGTTTTGTGCTGATGTGTAGGGACATGAATGCCTAAGTTCTAAACTAGATTCTGAGGTGATTTTACTAAAGTTTATGAACTGTCCTCCCCAGTCAGATTGTAGGCTTTGATTTTCCTTTCAAACTTGTTTTCCACAAGATTTTTGAATTGAATGAAGGTGGTAAGTGCTTCAAACTTGTGTTTCAAAGGATAGATCCATGTGACCCTACTATGATCATCCACAAAAATTATATAATACTTAAACCCTGTGGTAGAATTTAGAGGTGCAGGTCCCAAAACATCAGTGTGAATTAAGTCCAAGGTTTTGAAGCATGTGAAGAGGATATTTTAAAAGGCAATGCATGCGATTTTCCAAATTGACAAGATTCACAGAAGGCTGAAATTTCATTAACTTTGGAAAGTTTATTACAAAACTTCATAACTTGACTCAAAACATGGTTTGAAGGATGGCCTAGTCTTCTATACTACTCATCGGTCTCAGACTCAAGTGGCTTGACCGGTTTGGTTAGTTCACCACAACTGGACTTCACTGTGGAACACGTGGAAGTGTTTTGGATGTCTGACTCTTTAGTTGTGAGTTTGGGGCTAGGACTTGGTAATCTCAGCTGGTCTAACCCATTTTTCAGCACTCCTTACAGCAGGATCTTCTTGGTTTCCAAATCCTTGACAACACAGAAGTTAGAATAAAACTCCATGAATACATTGTTGTCATTTGTAAGTTGAGAAACACTAATCAAGTTCTTCTTAATTGCAGGCACAAGTAGCAGTTTATTTAGAGCAAGAGACTTGTTATTAAGTGAAGGAATACCTCATTTTCCAACGTGTGAAATTTGTAAGGAATTTTCATCACCAATTAGAACTCTCTTTTTACCTTCATATCTCTTGGCAATGGACATGTTTCCTTTATTAGCTGTGACATGATTGCTTGTACCAGTGTCTGCAAATCAGGCCGAGTCTTCAAAAAACTGGGGCGAGGCTACAAATGCAGCATGAGTTAAGATGTTGTTCTGCTGATTTTGATTTGCAGGCCTGCTTCCCATGAATCTATCATTATATCTGTTGAAGCACCAACTTGCTGAGGGATTGTTCAACCTATAAATCTGACAGGGTCCTCTACTTTCACTTGGCCTATTAGTTCTCCCTCTTCCTCTTGTCCTGCCTATGAAGTTTTTAGTTATTCCTCTGAAGAACTTGCTACCTCCAGAGCTTGTCCTTTGAGTAAGTTACACATTTGACTGACCAACATTGAGTGAAGCAAAGTTGTTTCTTACTTGATTTAAGTACTCAAGTCTACCTTCAAAGGTCATGAATACAGAGGACAACTCATACCATGATATATTTTCACGGTTGTTGATCTGCACAACAATAGGAATATATTCATCATACAGTCCTGACAAAACTTTGAGTTACCAAGTCACTGTAATCCACTGGCTTTCCAGCTACTTGAAGGTTATCAGCAAGTTGTTTGATGGTGGAAAGGTATTGGTCCATAGTCATAGACCCCTTCCTTGTTCTCTGCAGTTCTCCAGTAAGGAATACAATCCTTGATTTGTTTAATATACCATAGCTTTCTTCCACAGCAGTCCATAGTGTGCTTGAACTGGTGCATCTCATCATTCTCATTGCTATCTCTGGCGTCATGGATGAATATAGCCATCCCATTAACAACTGATCAGTTGAAATCCATTTGTTATATTTAGGATTTAGAACCATTTCCACTGCTTCTCCTCCACTGGTAGTGGTCTGTGTAGTTAGGAATTATAGAGGGCAGTCCTTTGTTCCAAGTAGGTAGCCTTTGAGATTATACCCTCTGATTATGGGCATAACCACATTCTTCCATAGCAAGAAGTTGTTCTTGTCAAGTTTGACAGATGGGGTCTAGGTAAGGTTCATCCCAAACGGTGAGGCTTGAATCATTCCACTTTGGATGGATGGTGTAACACTTGGAGCTGACTGGTTTGTTGCATCGGCGCTGGCCATTTTTGGCTCTGATACCAAGTGAAGAAACAGATTAATTCAAAGCAATTGAAAGTAATTTGCAGCACACAAACTTTAGCATTTCGTTCCACTTATATACAGCCTAAAAACTATACAAGCAAAATACATACAAAATGAATATTCTGATTCTTCAAAATACCTAATGCCAAGTGGCATAACAACCTATATTCCTAATTGAACTGGAATCAGTGTGAGTAATGCAGACACTAAGGATTCTGTTATGCTGTTGATTTGTTAGTGATGCATATTCTTACATTACTCTAACATATATGTCTCTGTGTGTGTGTGTGTTATTGTTTTGTAAAGTAATATAATACAATGAATGAAAGGTAAAAAGAAAAATGCAGCAGTGCAGTCAGAGTGTTGTATTTTATTTTATACTAAACTAACTGATGAAAATATTTATAAAATGTCACTATTTGTCATAATTGTTAAATGATACGAGATAATATGAAGAACACTCTTATTGAAAAACATAAGTAAAACATAATGAATATAAATCTTTAAAAAATGGATCATAGAAAAGAGTATAAAGCCATGGACAATCAGGCATAATCAGTTTTGACATGAGTGTAAGCAAAAACAGAATGAATATTAACTTTAAAAAATGGATACATATAGGATAACAAGATTACATAATTAACTTCATTAGCTGTATATAGTAAGCATGAAGATATTTTATTAATCAGGCAAAATAGTTAATTATACAATAGTAATACTTATCCTAATGAACATCTTAATTACAGTTTTGAATCAAGATGTATATATGATAATAATTAGTGATATTACCTAAGATTATGAAGAATTATAGTAAAGAGGGAAAATTCCCAATTCTTTGAACAGATTGATTGAACGAGCTTGTGGATGAAATTCATTAAAGGTTTTGAATCTTCAACCCGAATTAAAAACAAAACCAGAAAACCTTCTGCATTGTTATGATTACCGTTTTAAATTAAAAATTTTGATTTCGCTAATTTTATGGTTATGTAATTAAAACCCGTAATGTGTGATTGTATTTACAGTTGAAGACAATTCAAGAAAATTAAGAGGTGGACCTACGGGCGCGAGCTAAAGGCTGACTTTCCCGCTCGAGCGATGCAATGCAAATTGAAGCAAAACCCTGATGCTAGCTTGATGCTTGAGCATCGTATATAACCGAGTAAATCCTGTTTCATTTAAACAACTTGTTTTCCCATCTATTTCACCCGCAAACACTTCATATTATAGATAGACAAGCCTATATCATTGTAAAGGTGTGTTGAATCATTATTTTTTGTCGTCGAGAACATTATTTGAATATTCAAAACACATTCCAAAGTTCTCTTGATTCAACCTGTTGATTACTTGTTCATAATTCATCCCAAACATACTTTGATAGATTGAGCCATAATTCTCTATATTCTACCACAAATTAAAACACGAAAATTTCTTGATTAAACACAAAATCACCTACTTCCAACATATCTGTCATAGTTTTGAAGATCTAGGAAGTTAACCAGAGTTCCGATTGGGAAAGAATGATGTTCGTTCTTGGAGATCCACGTGAGAGAAAAGAAAGTTGCTCCGGTTTCTCAGAAGTGCGAGTAAACAACCAACGAAATTCCCTAGTGATTTACAAGTTAGGTGACCAGAGTCAGCTAAAGTTTTTTAGTATTTGGATTAATCGTAAGTTAACTTTTCTAGTAGATCATTGACAAGTTTGCCCGGATATTTTTTATCTAGTTAGGGATTTTCCTCCGTGATTTGGTGTTATTTATTGCTTTTAATCTACATGTTTATGTGATTGTTTTTACCATACGTTAATCATCTAGAAATAATTAATGAATGACTTGTTGCTTTTAATTAGTTTAATTTCATATTTGGATCTAAAATATTCAACTAATTTAAATTTTCAATTATAATCACCAATCATGTGAAAAAGAAAAAAAAAATTCTATCAAATGGTTGAAACCAAAACTCACAGAATTGTTTCCTTCGCGCTTCACTATTAAAATAAGTAGCTTACTATTGATAATTTTAGCTTTTAAAAAATTTATTTAAAAATTATTAATTTACTCGTAAACTTTTGAAGTTTAGAAAACGTGGTGTACATCTTTCATTATTATTATTATTATTATTATTATTATTATTATTATTATTATTATTATTATTATTATTATTATTATTTTATTTTTTTCATTCTGTTGGGTTATTTACTATTGTTGATTGTATCCTCCAGTGGTATCATAGAAAAATTAGTTGCATCCCATTGATTTGATAGTGGAAGATTAATTGGAGTGGGACTCAACAACCGAGGCATATTTCTCAACAATCACGATAATATACATCATTTTTGACATTGTGCCACGTAATAATACATCATTGGACAGTTTTAAAAAATACACACTTTCCTACTCATAACTTTTTGAACTCCAATAAAATGTACACAATGATGTCAACCAAACAATCTACACATAGCCTTAGTCATTTTCTAATTACATTAGACCTTTTTTGTAGTTTGAATTACGTTTTTTTCTGTCTGATTTCTACAGTACGGTTTTTTGTTTTTCTGTGTGTCTATTTAATTACATAAAGATGAAACCAATGAGTTTATTTATTCAACTTATGTAATTTCATGTTTTTAATTTTTAGCATATTTCTCATCACTAACTTAACCGGTCGAATAAATTGTGTTAAATATAGTGTTATAAAAGCTCGCCTAGTCCACGTCTACACACAACCTATGTTCGAACTTCGAGTAAATCATCTCGCTTCATGCTTATGCCTTTTTTTTTTTTTTATCAATTTCTAAATGGCTGATTTTTTTATTTTTTATTTTTTTGCATCTCTTTCTCGTCTTCCTTAGGCGTACTTTATTAAATTTTTTTATTTTTAAAAGTCTTTTATTTGACTTTAGTTTATTAATATTTAAAAAAAAATCATTTGACTTTAATTTCAAGTTTTTAAAAGATTTTATCTCTACAAAAGTTAAAAATGACCTTATTTGATAAACAATTAAACAAGATTTAAATTACGGCGCTATCTACATTACGTAATTACTCATTATTTTGTTGAATACTTCAAAAGTATGTATGAAGTTCCTATAAATCTATTTAGTAGGATTTGTCTAGTTGAAAATTGCAATTATGAAAAATAGTTTAATTTTTAGTATTTTTAAAATTTGAAAATTGTATAATTGACTAAATATAGATATTATTAAGCAAATATAGTATTTTATAATTTTAGATGTTTAATATGTATTATTTTAATTATTAAATAAGTTTTAGACTGATTAAAAATTTAAAATAATTTTAAAAATAAGAAAACGTTTGTTTACGCCTAGGTATCGTCTAGACTCGCTTAAGCTCATAAAGCCTCAACGACTTACACTTTTTAAAACACTAGTTAAATAAAAAACGCATATCATGTATTTCTTTTTTCAATTGTAAGTACAATATGTATCATTCGGTTTTTAGAGTTTTCCCTTCTATATTCTCTTTACGGCCTTTTCTACATTGTTCAATTGATCTTCTCAAAGTTATCATGGTATTAGAGCTTGGTTAGGTTATTCCTTTGTTTTATCTAGTTTATCTTTTATTCTAATGTTATCAAAAATTAAACCAAAAGTGAATAAGGGATGTGTTTTACATTAATTTTGTGCATTAATATACTGAACGTAAGTTTGATACATAAATAGACAAGATTAACAAAGAAAAACATGGGGATGTTTAAAAGAAGTTTAGGGGCCGTTCTCTTTGTGTTTCAGTTTTGTGTTTTGAGTTTTGAATTCATTTTGTGTTTTGTGTTTTGAGTGTCTGTTTTGAAGTTTCTGAAAATGCGTTCTTTTTATCATTTTGAAAAACTGTTTTGAGAAACATGAAAATGGAAAACGCGTTTACTTTGAAATTTTGCGAATATTTTTGTAATAATATTTTATTCAAGAAATATGATTATTCAATAAATTTTAATAGTTTAATATTAATATAATATTAAATAATATATAAAATTTGAAGTTGGTGAATCTTGAAATATTTGTTTCTAGATATAAAAAACACATTAAATTAAATTTGACAAATCTTTATTTTTGTCCTTGTACGTAACTTGTGACAATAATTAACTAGCATCAAATAACAACCAATGCTTCTTTGCTTTAGTAATGAGCTAAAATAACAATGGTCTGATCTAAGTTTTGAAAAATCATTATCTCATATATTCTGGGAGTCATGTTAAGCATGAAATACAGTGAGGCACACCAAGAGAACTTCATCATGATTGGGTCAAGCGCACTTCTAACGCTATCAATGTTATTTTACATGAATCCCTTTTCCTCACTTCATCCCGTTCAAAACAACCTAACACAAAAACGGAGTTTTCAATAAAAGAATTGCAATCTTGCACCAGACCAATGAAGTTTTACAACCTGAAAAGGTTTGACCCTTCTATAACCTAGATCTCACAAGGTGTGACAAACTAAAAACTAAACACAAATAAACATAAAACTGCATTGATATTCATTCATGGACACAAAGAGAAACTTTTCCTAAAAAGCATAAAAGCCTTGAAGAAATCTAGGTCAATTATTCCATAAAACGAAATAAAGGTACAAACATGCACATGGCAATTGGTAAAAATGCCTAAAATCATACATTCTTGTATCAGGCACCAAAATTTTCTTGAACAACATTTCCAAAAATTCTTTCTAATGCCACAAAAATTTCTTGTCTTCGAATACGAATATGGAATGCTTCAGCTCTAAGGAATGCTTCAGCTCTAAGATTTCCCAGTTTCTCTAAAATTAGCTCTAAGGAATGCTTCAGCTCTAAGAACGACATTCGACTCACAAAATTCATATGTTTCCCCTCAATAATCTGCAAAAATTACAGATTATAATTAAAAAAACATGAGAATATTACAAAAATAGTTCAGGAGGAAAAAAAACACTTGAAATATTTTCTTACCATCATGTTTCTTGGTTAAATTTCTTGCAAACAGCAAGAAAATGATTAAAAGCCCCACCCCTGCTGCCCCTCCTAATATTATAGCCACTGTCTTCCCTGTATCTTGCTTTTTCTGAGAGAGAGAGAAGAAAACTGTTAGGTCTCATTAACTTGACCGATAATCAAATTTTTATAGTATTCAGTTATGATCGTTAGATACATTAACTTGACTGATAATCAAAACCTTTGTAGAGTAACCATAATTTAGCATATTAATAGAACCACATGCTCTTACACTTTAGAAATAACTGATTTCGTTTAGCTAAAAATAATTTTTTAAATTAAATTTTGGTATCAAAATTCGTATTTTCCTTACACCAGCAATGTGTTCAATTCCATTTCCAGGTTCATTGGCCTGCTACAATGTGTTGAAACCACTTAAAAGGGTAACAAAGAAAACTCAAATTCATGATGTTTGTCTGATATATTACCACACTGAACTGGGCAAGCATCTTTTCCAGTAATTACATGGTTATTGCCAAAGAGCAGCAATGCAGTTACTCTCGATAATTTCCATGTTAAAACAGATCTATAACCTCAAGAAAGGAGCAAGTAATTCTTGTAATGAGTACATCAGACGAGCAACAAAATGTAGAAGCATGTCAACAAACTCGAGAATATCAAGCACCTTATCTACAAACAGTAATGATTCACAACTGCAAATTTGAATTAGGATTTTATTCATACCAATCAGGAAAAAAAACAACTGAAAAAATAGAGTGCCAATGTATCCGAACTCCATCTAAACATTTTATGTATTTAAAGTTGAAATCTGTTCAAAGTGTCCAATCTTTCTTCATTTCTCAATCACACAACCAATTTGCCATTAAAATTTATTATTAGACAGACAAAATTCATTCATATTTACCCCTCTAACAAGATCAAAATCCAAATATATCAAATCCCAATTAGTTTGACATATTCAATTTCTTAGTCACTAGTTTGACATATTCAATTTTCATACTAAGAATAATAACTGGACTCATTTCTCAAACTCCAGCAACTGCAAATGCCCCACCACAAATATCAGGTGTTCAAAAAATACAGAAGACTTGCCTTTGCCACCATCTCCACCACCACTTGCACAAACACCACCTATTGCAGCAGCTCAAACTTCAGAAACTGGAGAGCTTGGAACGACGAATCCCCAGAAGCCTGCTCAACAAGTTCACGCCCATAGGTCTTAAGAGCTTGGAACGACGAATCCCCAGAAGCACTCTCCACCTTCCTTGGCATAAATGATACAGTTGAGGCCCACTAGTAATCTACAAAATTACTAATTTCTAGTCCAAAGCTACGCACACACAACGCCTCCGTTATATATCTCGAGATGAAAATCAATGCCCACCCTGTCTCTACACGCAGCTTCCCCAATTATAAATTGTATGCAAAGCAATTAAACTAGGGCTTAAAAAAAGAGCAAATTCCGTCAAATCAATTACCAAATTTAATACATAAATTGAAAAATTGCGATGGTGATGAAGATTAAAAAGGCGGAATGCGTTTACCCTTTAATTGGAATCAGAAGCGGCGATCTAAATTGCAGAATCGTAGTTAATGATGGGACGAGAAATTGGTGAATTTACCTTGTCATTAAGAAGGATTTGTCCAACGTAATCGTCGTCTTCACCACAGCAAATCACTCTTTGGAGGGTTGGAAAGAGACTGCAGTCATGTTTTGCAGAAGAAGGAACGGTGGGTTGGAAATGGAAAAGGTCGTTTCCCGTGTTTTGGAGTTTTTGGCTTGAAAACTCCAAAACGATGTTTCTGTCATTTTGGGTTTTATGTTGAAATTTTTTTTCATTTTCAAAAACTCGTTTTCAAAAATAGGAAAAAGAACGCGTTTTCACCGTTTTCAAAAATCGAAAACAGAAAACAACCCGAAAATGGCAAAGAGAACGCAACCTTAGTTTTTCTACATCAGGGGTAAAACAACATTTGGTTGGTTCCCAAACTTTACGGTTCTTAACTTTATAATGTAACTAATTGCTCAACTTGTTGGAATTTGGTTTTAAGGATTGAAATTTTTGGTTAAGTATACAACTTAAAAAGTGACTTTGTGTCAACTTTGATCAAATTTTCAGACTTGATTCGATAGTTAAATTATGAATATAAATATACTAATTTGTTCTACTCGTCGAGTAAATCGTCGTAATATATTTGAAATCTCAAAATCAATTTCGGATGAATGAGAAATTGTGATCCAAAGTTTTAAGGAAAAAAATTGAAATTCAACATGTGAGGGTGTCGCTCGAGTGACAGGCCAGCACCAGGCAAGCGATAGCTCACTGCATTGCGTCGCTCGAGTGCCACATAGGCGATAGGCAAGCAGTGGAACGAGTTGCGTCCCTTTATGTAAAAGCCGAGTTTTGGAGCGTGTCTCTCCAATCACACCCCTTCACCTTCTATATAAAGGACTTCTAGGACGTTCATTATTCGTTCCATTCCATATTTTACACTTTTTTTTTTGCTTAAAAACGCGTTGTAGAAGTGATTCCCTTTTGCATCAAAGTCATGGTTATGGTAGAGAGAAAACTCCGTTCGAATTCGTTGGTCTAAGTTATTTGGAGTGCTCTTATGGATAGACGTGATCGTTGTACCTTGGGAGATGATTGCCGAAAAACTTTTAGCACCAATACGTGGCAAATTCATTTTAAGGAGAAAGTGTCAAGCACTTGCCTCGATCAATCCAACCACTTGCATTTCCTATATTATTTTCTGGTTTCTTTGAATTTGAGATTTCATTTAAGAAAAACTAACTATTCTTTTGATTATAGGAAATGTTTTTTTGTTGAAGAACGGAAATGATTAAATTCGTTGTCACGTATTTGACTACAGTAATTATCATTCTGTCTTCTCAAATCCTATTTTGATAAGTCGGAACTATGTTCGATTCAGTTCACGTAAAAGATACGTTTTGAAAATATAATTCATGCACGTTATCGGTGTAATATCCCCCAACATAACTTAACATCGTGTACTTAGTTATTTCAAAACGCAATTTGGTCTAAAATTATAAGATGATGTCTTACATTTGAAGGGCATGACATCCCACCAAAACGTTAGCATGACACCTAGCCATTGTTTAGAGTGTGTTTGGTTTAGGATTTTTGGGGGAATAATTGATTTTTGAATAGTGATATGATGAGAAATGTGTGGTTGAAAAAGAGGAAAAAAGTATTGATGTGATGGAAAATATTATTTTATTGAAAAATGTGTGTTTGAAAATGAGAATTGATTTACTGTAGAAAATGAGAATTTGTACTAAATAGACTCTTATAGTATGGATTGAAATCAGATTTTTGTAAATTTTGATAGAAGTTGATGAAACGTATGGTTGAAAAGTTGTGGGGTCCATAAAATATATGGTTAATATTAATTGTTGACTTTGACTTGGGTTAAAATTAAAATTTTAATTCCTACAAATTCCAAATAGGGGCCTAATATGCAAATAATGATAAAGCCAGTTAGTATATTCTATAGTTCCAAGTCCAACCAAGCTTTTACCCTCTATATCTTCAATTAATAGAACCTTGTGATTTTTTCGTCCAGAAAGCTCTCTTTTAATTCAACAAGGAACATGCAGTCGTCGAAAGCAGTTCTCAGAGACCGAATTCAATTTCTCTATTATTACTACGAAACTCGGCATCTATTGAGAAAATCCTAGCTAACAATTAGGGACGGATTTAGTGTGAGGGGCAGTCGGGTTAGCCAACCCCATACTAAAATTTCAAATTTTGCCTAAAATTTTCTTGAGATTTTCAAGAAAAATCTTATAGTTTTCAATTTCTGCCTCCATAATTAAAATTATGTGAAAATTGTCTCTACGATTCTTTTATCCTAACTCCTCCCCTAGTAACAATCATCACAGATAGAAAATTTTATAATAAAAAGCCACGATGAAGCTACAAAATCTAGAGCATTCTTCTATAGCTAAGGACGTTTAGAATTAATGGATACATTGAACAAACATGGGAATTCCTTAGGATTAATTTGGTGTATAAATTATAATGAACGCCTAAATGAACATTAAAATTTACCAAAACAAGACTCGATTCTGCATTCAAAAATACAATGTACGTATGCAGACAAATTAAGCTATGTATAGAAGAAATTACTATATATTTATGACATGCTCCGCAGAAAGAATTGGATAGCACAGGATATTAGTAATAAAAAAGGTACAATTTTATTCATTATTTTGTCAAGCCGTATTCCGTACTGAGTACCAAACATATTCAAATTATATAGCATTTTCTCAGATTTGCTGCACCACAGCCAAGCAATTGTCTACTTCTTTGGCCAAATGCCCAGTGACTTTGCTCAATGGGTTATCAACACTAAATTCTTGAAGTGCATCATCGCAATCGGAGCTGGCCGATGCGCTCAAACGTGTCAACAACGTGCCTTGATCATTGTCTTTTAGGGCTTGCAGGCTTGTCTGCGCAAGATGAAATTTAAATAAATTAATTTATTAATTTCAAGTTAGAATACATGGGTGTAAGTATTAAAGAAGAAATTCAAATAAATAAATTATTTTATTTTGAATAGTTTAAATTTTAAGATGAAGTAATTTATATTGCATTAGATGATGTAAAAGTCTTCCATTCGAGTATCGTTAAAACAAGATAACAATACAAAAATATATTAAAAATGTTTATTAATTCCATGCTTACTTTTAAATTTATTCTCAATTTTTTTTTATTATTTTTGTATTTAATTTTAAGTTTTGTAAAAAAGTGTGTTACATTTTTTAAAATTGCGTTACACATATGATCACCACCCCTAACCACCACCCTTAATCCTTACACAACTGTGTGGCTTCACCATCACCCCTCAAGCACGCCACAGCAATGGCGGAACTCCAATCCTTTTCCCACAAAAACAAAAATCTAGCCAAAATTCACCACAAAAAGAAAACTCCGACTAGAGCTCTTGACAACCGACGAACGCTCTATCATCACATTACACCCTAAATAATAATTAAAAAATCCTCACAAACGCGAAATTCTCCACCATCGGGTAGTGGAGTTCTTCACAATGCTATCAGATTAGATCAGAAGTGGCAGCACCGTTGGGCTGTTTCGAACTTCTCATTCAAAACTCATTTTTGAATGTTAGGAAGAATGTGAATTGTTTGATTTATGTTATAAGTTTTGATGGATGTTAGGAAAAATGTGAAGTGTTTATTTGGTGTAAGTTTGTATGATTAGAAAAACTCAAGGCTTTCAATTTTTAGTTTTGAATTTTGAGTTTTTTATTTTGGGATTTATTTTAAGATTATTAAAATCTTAAAAAGGTGTTTGATTTGTCATTCTAAAAAACTGTTTTTTCCTCAAAACAGAAACTAGAAAACACATTTGGTTTGAATTTTTGAAAAAAAAAATATATTTTTGACTTTTTATTCCACAAAATTTAATTATTCAGTAAAATATAACAATATTATGTGGATAAACTATCAAATAATATATACATTTTAAAATTGGTAAATCTTATAATATTTTTTCCAGCAAGAAAATTAAAATAAAATAAAATAAATAAATAAATTGAATTGGCAAAACATATGAAATTAAAAAAATTAATGATGTGAATTGAGAATTTTATCCAAGGTCATTTAAATACAATTTTTTTTTTCCATAATTTTTATGTAAATATCCATTAAAAGTTTAAAAAATTTTTATTTTTTACATTTCTAGTTTTTTTTTTAATTTTTTTAGAATATTAGAATTTTTTCTTTTTAATAATATACGTTTTCGAATATTAATTTTTTAGAATTTTATGTTTAGTTTTTTAATTTTTTTCTTGATTTTAAAATTTAATTTTTCAGAATTTTAAATTTTAATTTTTTTATTTAAATATAATTTTATTTAAACGCTTATTTCCCATATTTTGAGCATTTTCAAAGTTTTCATTGAAAATATTCTAAACGTTAAAAATGCATTTTGAATTTTATGTTCTAAGTTTAATCTTGTTTTTGAAATTCAGTCCAAACAAGTTTTGGGTGTTTTGCAAAATTGAAAATAGTTTGAAAACAATGAGCCGAATGCACCCTAAATTTTTGGTCAATAAAAAAGTAGTATAAGTAGAATTAGAATTTCAAAAGAAAAGAAGGTGGTGGGTGTAATTTTCACCTAAACTAAAATTTACTTAAATAACTTTATTTCATTTTTAACAACTTAAGCCTTAACACGAGGTAGTTTAATTTGGTATTAAAGCATACAAAGTCTCGAGTTCAAATCATATTGCAAAATATATGAAAAGTCATGTGCATTTTAAGCCGTCGATACATACATACATATATACATATATATATACAAAAATGATCTAATGAGCACCGGTGCTCATCTTATCCTAAGCACCAATGAGTTGGCACATTAATTCATTGGTGGATAAAGATTTTGTGAGTACCAATCCACCAATGAATTAATGTGACAACTCATTGGTGCTTAGGATAAGATGAGCACCGGTGCTCATTAGATCATTTCTGTATATATATATATATATATATATATATATATATATATATATATATATTTGCCTAAAAAGAAGGACATGTTTAAGATTTATTTAAATATACATCATAGTCTTTTATCTATCATGGTAAGTTTTAAGATAAAATGGCTCGACATACCTCGAGATCATCGATGGTGTTTTCAAAACTGTCCTTGCAAGTACTCCGAATCGATACCTGGGTTACTGGTTCCAAACTTGCAATAGCCGTTTCGATCAAATGAGACATGGATTGAATTCTTTTAGCAAGACCAAGGGTTGCCAGAATGGCATTTTGTGTAGCATCATGCATGTTTGTAGCACCATTCACCATATTTGTGCAGAGTTTCTTGTGGCTGGCAGTTGTGCAAAATTGGTTGACACCAATGAATTTTCTTGCTTCTATAGTTGTACTCTGGGCAATAAGAAGAGCAACCAAGGTCACGAAAAACAATGAGAAATAGTTGAACTTTTTAGGAGCCATTTTTTCCTTTTTCTTTAATTTTTGAGTTTATTTTTTCTATTTTTTATGGGCTCCTTTATTGTGTTCGTCTATCTCTCTCTCTCTTGTTTCTCTTATGGGGTCTCTCAAGTCCAGAGTCTCACTGAAAAGGGGAAAGATTAGTTTGGAAATTTTGATTATAAACTAGACAGCTTTGTAGGATGAATGGTAAGTCTATTTCTTAGCATATTTTTGTGGTACGTAGAGAATCTTCATGCAAGTGAAAGGTGGTCCTGAGTTATAGGTTTTGGTTTGTTCATAGTTTTAGCATCAATTAATGAATGGAGCAAAGGTTGTAAAAAGATAGTAAATGGATGCCCTCCAAGAAATTAGTTTTAAATCCAATTAAAATATTTAATCTATACCATTTTTGTCAAATTTATAAGTAGTTTATAAGGAAAAAAAAGGTTAATAGTAATGGGTCATACAAAATTTGTAGGTAATAGTAAGCAATAGTTATGATTGCGTGGTTGAAATTAATTTTTGAGTTTGAATGAATTTATAAACCATTTAAAATTTGTATCCAAATGAATGCTTAATGCTTTTAAAAATCGTGTTAGAATTCTTTTAGCACTCTAGTTACACTATATTTTTCATTACACATTTTGGTAAATGTAAGTTATGTTAATTGCCAATGGTATGCAGAGTTGGCGATTTTGCTTTAATATTCAAGTCAAGAAACTTAATGAAGATGAAATTCTAGCAAAGTTTTAGCAAGTTTCGAAATTTTTATTATTTTGAATAGAGTGAATTGCATCGTCATTTATGAGATTCGTTGAGGGTCATGCTTCGGCAATGTAGGATCGTCATCCCAAAAGTAGATAATTTGTCGCATCACTTGATTTTTCAGTGATTAGGCTCTGTATCGAGTCCATATAGACTTGCAAATCTAGACTTTCTCGTCTAAACTCATTGGTCTAAATATGAACTAAGTAGTGTTCTGAGCTCAAAGCTGGATCTATATATTAGCTTATATGACAGCTCATGTGACAATTTTGGTTGCCACAATATATTGATGTCCTTCGAGTGTCCAATGAATAACGATGTTGGAATGTACCCCACACCCAAAAAAAAAAAAAAAAGAATAGAAAAAGGAGAGAGAATTACCGTGTTGGATTAGCATATGTTAGATATAATATTATTTTCTAATATTTAGTTATTTAGTTTCCTTTTTTATTTACTTTAGTTTGTAGTATATAAACTGTTTGTAATTTATTTTGCCCTAATTTTTGGAGGTTCATACAATTGGTTTTCTTCCTCCATCTCTTAGTTCTTCTCTCTTGTTAGATTTATTGAATTAGTTTGTATTATTCACATGGTATCCGAGTGTCACCTTCACCGCACCAGAAGTTGACAAAATTCAATCAACCATTGACTACCACGAAGAAACCCAGGAGGTAGGCTCTGATATCATGTAAATAATAAATAAAAGTTCCATAAAAAATTGTATATACCATTGCATAATTGAACCAAGTCCTATTTTCTCTAAATGACTCTTGAACTTGAATTTCAATGGTGGCATGTCTTTAGCCAAATCATCGGCGATCATCAAATCAGTGCTTACGTGCTCAATGACTACTTTTTTATTTAACACTTTCCCTTATGGCTAAATACTTAAAGTTTATATGTTTTCTTCAACTTCCACATTTATTGTTCTTAACCATAAGGAGAGCAGTTAAATTGTCGTAATAAATTCTCAATGGCCCAGAAACAGACTTCATAACTCTAAGCCAGGTATAAAACTCTTGATCCATACACCATGTGAAGTAGCCTCAAAACAAGAGATGAACTCGGCTTTCTGGTGGAAGTACCAGTCAAGGTTTGCTTGGCATTTCTCCATGATACAGCCCCACCAATCATCATAAAAACATACCATGGTGTTGATTTGTATGAACCAACACAACCAGCAAAGTTTGAATCTGAGTTCCAATCATTTCCAGATTATCAGTTCGTTTATACATAAACATGTAATTTTTGGTTTCTTGAAAGTACCTCATTACTTCTTTGCTGCCATCCAGTGATCCATACATGGATTACTCGATATTGTCCTAATATTCCTATAACAAATGTAATGTTTGGCCTTGTTCAGACTTGAGCATACATTAGGCTTCCCACAGCGGAAGCATACGGAATCTTCTTTTCTTTACCCTTTCTAAATCATTTTTCGGGTATTGGTTCAAATTGAACCTATCACCTTTCACAATAGGAACTACACTTGATGAACAATCATTCATCCAAAATCTCTCTAAAATTTTATTGATATAAGTTTCCTAAGACAGACCCCAGATCCCTCGTAATCTGGCTCTATGAATCTTAACGCTACACCCATATCTTTCATATCGAAATGTTCAAAGAGAAATTGTTTCACTTCATGCAGCAAACACTTATCATTGGTTTCAAATAAAATATCGTCTACATATAAAACAAGAAAACAAATCTTACTCACACCGACATTCTAGTATATACATTGATCCATGAGATGTTCAACAAATCCGAATGAAGAAATTACTCCATGAAATTTAAATTACTATTAATGAGACGCTTGGTTTAGAGCGTATATAGACTATTTAAACTTACAGACCAAGTGATCACCATCATTAGAGGAGAATCCTTTCATATAAACCTTCACCTCTAAATCTCCATTGAGAAATGACGTTTTCACACCCATTTTTTGCAACTCAATGTCAAATTGAGCTACTAATGTCAAAATAATGCATAGAGAATCTTTATTAAATACTGAAGATAAGGTCTTAGTTTAACCGATTCCTTCATGTTAAGTGAATCCCATAGAAATAAGTCTTATATTGTATCTCTTAATATTTGAACAGCGAGTCTTTCTTAGTCTTAAATACCCATTTACAGCCAATAGCTTTGGCTCCACTAGGCAACTCAAGAAGATCCCAAGCTCCATTATTCTTCATGGAACTCATCTACTCATTCATAGCATTGTACCATAGTTCTGAATCTTTGCAACTCATCGCCTATGAAAAATGATTTAGGATCATTTTTTGCTCCAATAATGTAGTCAATTTCTTGTAGGTACACTTCATAATCACTAGAAATTGTTGACCTTTTTGTTCTAGTAAATCTTCTTAATGTTGTACCATCATTTTCCTGATAAGCTTGTGGTTGAATTGTTTATTTAGGAGGTTCTGGTAATTCTAGAACTACCAATCTACTTGAATGTTGTTATTAGCTTGTGGAATTTCAATGATTGGTTGTTCAACACATGTTTCTACTTGAGAGGTGCTATGAGTTGAGATGGAAGGTTGAGATTTTGAATGATCATACTCAGGAACTTTGAACCTAGTTTCATCGGTCCCATTTATTAAGTAATTCTCAAGAAGCCTAGCATTTCTTGATTCCACAATTCTAGTGCTATGAGATGGACAGTAAAATCTTTACCCTTTAGATCTTTCAGCATATCCAATGAAATACCCACTAAAGGTCCTTGGGTCCAGGTTCTTCTCTATAGATTATAGATCCTTACTTCAGACATGCATCCTTAAACGTGCATATGTCACAAACTTGGTTTCCAACCTTTCAATAATTCAAATGGTGTCTTTGGGACAGTCTTGGTTGGAACTCAATTTAATATATACACTGCTAACTTAGGTGCTTCAGTCCACAAGGATTTAGGAAGATTGGAGCTACTAAGCATACTCTTCACCATGTTCAATAATGTTTGATTTTTTTCTTTCTACCACACCATTCTGGTCATTCTGGTCTGTTAAACTAGAAATGGTATAATGGGAAATTATCCAATGCTCTTGAAGATAGAAAACGGACCAGGTACTTATCCATTCTCTATGTATCTATTGTAATATTATCCACCTCTATCTGGTCGTACAATTTTAATCTATTTCTTGCATTATTTCTCTGCTCCAGCCTTAAATGTTTAAAGGTATCCAATGCTTTGTTCTTGTTATAAAGCAAATAGAGATACATATATCGTGACTAATCATTAATAAAGGTGATGAAATATTTTTGACCGTGTATGTCCATCTCTAGACTACATAAATTAGTATGTATGATTTCTAATATGTCCAAACTCCTTTTGGCACCTTTTTTAGACTTGTCGGTCTGTTTTCCTTTAATATAGTGCATACATGATTCAAAATCAGTGAAATTTAGAGTACTAACTGCCCCATCATTTACTAATCTTTTAATTCTTTCTATAGAGATATGTCCTAATCTCTGGTGCTATAACGTAGAGGAATCTTCGTTAATACTACACCGTTTAGTGCTAGTGTGAACATGCATTGAACTATAAGTGATATTATTTTATAAATTAATACGATAAAGACCATCAAACAAAATACAAATTCCAACACAATCAAAATTATATAATAAATTGAATGGCTTGTTTGAAAAATTA
Organism: Fraxinus americana; assembly: GCA_035079005.1. Lineage (NCBI taxonomy): Eukaryota > Viridiplantae > Streptophyta > Magnoliopsida > Lamiales > Oleaceae > Fraxinus > Fraxinus americana. The sequence continues at coordinate 28,282,539 of CM068707.1, forward strand.
AAAGAATAACCCAATGGTACAAGCCTGGAAATAGAAATCAAGTTTCGTGAAAAACTTGGAATATAAAATGTCCTATCTAATTTCAAAATAAAGCCTCTACTTAAAATTAAAATGCATGTTCCGATAGCCTACACATGTGAGCCCAAGTTGTTTCCAAATAAGATAGTTTGCTCACTTCCCACTGGATTTCTTAGATTTTACATGTTGTGCAAAATGTTTGCAATATGAATTGTAGATCCAGAGTCAATCCACCAGTGTTAATATTTACATTAACCATATTAGATTCATAATAAACAACAAGATTGGATTTTCTTTAATCTCAAGTCATTTCTTGAATTTAGCACAATTTTTCTTCATGTGTCCCTTCTTTTTACAGAAGTAATCTTGACATCTTTCTTGATATAAGCTTGGCGTGATATTTTACGTTTCCCTTTTTTATTGTCTTGTGCCTTTCCCTTCCGACAGGATGTGGTTAGCATTATACTTTTACCTTGTTCCATCACTAACCTCCCTTCTTCTTGAACACACATTCATTAATTCATTGATTGACCATTTATCTTTGTGTGTGTTGTAGGATATTTTGAAATGTCCATTCTATTGTGGGAAAGTGTTCAGGATGTAGTGTACAACGAAGGATTCAGATATCTCAACCTTGAGTTTCTCAAGTTGAGCCGTAATGTCTCTCATCTACATGATGTGCTCGCACACACCTTTGACACTGGTGAGCATTAAAGATGACAACTTCATTATAAGGGTGCTTGCTAATGCCTTATCCAAAGTGACGAATTGATCATCAACGTCCTTTATCAAGTCTTGGACCTTGTCATGCTAATCGATAGAACCACATATACTAGAAGAAATTTTAGCCTTTATGAACATCAAGTTGAGACGATTGGATCGCTTCCATTTTTTATAAAGTGCGATATCTGTTGCAGTGCTAGCATCGGTGATTTTAGGCGGTTCGTCTTTCCTAATAGCATAGTTAATATTCATCCACCCTAAATAGAGAAGAATTCTCTCATTCCATACTTTATAGTTATCACCCTTTAATTCGGGAATATCACAACGAATATTAGAAAAATTAGCAGGTAGTGATGCTGCATAATATTAAATATGCTTATGTTAAAATTGAGATTTAATAAAATAGATTGCATTTTTTACCAATGTAAATCATGCTAAAATTGAATATGATGACATAAAAATTGCATGTGGGTTAAATTTTTAATTCAAGCATATTCAATTATTTGTTATGATAAAATTATCAAATTGTGTACTTAAATCATATTTGGGTAAATTATGAAAATAATTTGATATTCTATCTTAAATCAAACATTATAATAAAACTATCAAATTATATACTTATTCATAATTCATGTGGGCATATTATGAGTTAATTTGATATTTTATTCTAATTAATTATTTAAATATAACATAATGTCTCGTGGAATAAAATTCATTACATTAAGTATAATTAATTACAATTTAATGTCTTTAGTCTTTATGTGATCCTAAACTTAACATATAATTTTATTTAATTAAAGATGTCGTGGCTAATCTTTAATTAAATAAAACTATATAGATTACTAGACATTATCCCTTTTACACATAAACAACTAACAATAAATGAGAATAATTTTAATAGCAAAACTTTAACTAACATGTTATGATTATGCACAAAATATACTCATAAGCATTATAAATTGCATAAAATTTAATTCATCTAAAAATTGCATGTATTAATTTAAAAATATAGTTCATGCAAACTAAATATGAGCATAATTAGTAACTTTGCACAATTTTTAATTCAAAAATTGCATATATTATTCTAAACAAAAATAATTAAGATATGCAAAAATATTAAGCAAATAAAATAAATGCCAAAACATTAAATTATGCACAATTAAAAATTTGCCCAAATACAAATACATGTGTCCAAGAAATAATGGTCCCAATGTACAAATATATTTTATTTCTAAATGGCCCATTTCAGTATGACTCAATTAAAATAGGGGAAAAATTCATACATCAAGTGTAAAGTATATGCCAATTCAAAACTCAGACAATAAATGTCAAATCTCTGGTGATAACTTAATAATTAAAAATATTTTATTAATTAAATATATTAAGGTCATGGTTATACATTTAATTGTCATAGTTACATACTTATAGGTCACAACATATTTATTGGTTACATATTATCAAATTAATTGATCATAAATTATTTTTCGGTCACAAAATAAAAATATTATAGGTTATAAAATTTATTTATTGGTCACACGTCATAATTTTATAGGTCACAACTTATTTAACGGCCACAGATTTTCAATTTAGTAGGTTACAAATTATTTTACAATCACGATTTATCGAATTTTTAGGTCACAATTAAATAATTGATCACATTTACTAAACACTTCACCCCCACCATCAATCCCAATCCACTACCAATACTTGCTCACAAATCAACCATATAGTTGGTCACAAACACCTAAATAGTTATTCATAAACACTCTTCATCTCACCCATCACCGTCACCGTCACCACCACCATAACCACCAACACTATCACTATCACCATCAACACAACACCATCGCTGTCAACCACCAATACCATCATTGTCGTTGTCAACCATCACCACCTCAACCAAAATCACAATCACCACCACCGAACTACAAACACTGCCACAACTTGAAAAACATCACCAACTACCTCCAAATACTCCAGGTTTTCACCCTACAACTTGAAAAAACCACCAACTACCTTCAAATACTCCAAATTTTCACCACCAGCTCTACCACCATGTTACGCCAACACCCAAAACAACCTAGAACAGATCGGAGTAAAGAAACACCACATCGTCGTTGCTGCAGTGGAGACTGTAGCGCACGGGGCAAACTGGAGCACGTCGTCGCCCAAACATATCGAAGGAAAGAAACACCACATCCACGTCGTCGCCATCCCTAAAACCAAATCTATGTCGCTGCCGCTACAACAACAAATGTAGCATGCAGAGTAGCGAGCACAATACAGTTACAGCAGTGGTGACTAGAGCGTGAAGTTGTGCTCGCTACCGCAGCGACCCTAACGCTCACTGCATTCGCAGCGCTTTTGAGAGCCGGGTGTAATGACATTATTGACGGATCTCGTTGAGGAAAGGGAGATGGAGAATGAGAGAGAAGATTCCGATTTAGTTGAGGAGAGGGAGAGTGGGAGGATTCTGACTTAAGGAGGGAGAGGGAGAGGGAGAGAGGGGGATTAAAATGATTTAGGGTTTGAAATTGGGTGGGGTGAGTGTTTTGGTGGGTGTTGAATTTGTAATATAACTATCAATATTAAAATATTAAATTGTCACCTGATTTTTTATAAAATATACTTCATATCTGATTTTTGAAGTGTGATATTTAAGTAACTACTCTAGTGTAATTTACACTTAACATTGCTTATTATTATAGAATGGTCCAACAATTATGACCTAGTGGATAACCCCTCATTTTCAAGCTTTTGTATTCTCTAGGTTAGGCACTTCTAAGCTCTCCAACACTTTGAAATTAATGGTGCATATTTTGTATTTTGTAGCTTTTGTTGTGTTTGAGCATAGAGACCAAACCCATCTATACATAGCCAAGCTCCCATCAAACTATAGCTTAAGTTGCCAATTTTCTAATAAATGGTGGAATTAAGACTCTTATAAATGTTAAAACTGAAAACTCCATAAATATTGGACCACCAATTGACGGATGAAGAAATGGGAAGAAATTGATCTGTTACATGATGCCCAAATTTCCTTGGTAACAACTTTTACTATTAACGGTTGGAAATTTCAAACGTTAAAAGTCTCTTTGATAATTTTAGCAACTGAAAAAACTTTTTATTTTTTATTTGTTTAAATGTTTGCAAAATGATTTTTTTTTTTTTCATTTAATTGCCAATGATATAATCCTTTAGAAAATTCGTTAGAATTTAATCAATTTCATTTCTATTCTTCTCACCGAATAATCAGCAATGAAATTTTACCAACAAAAACTATGTGGTCAGGTCGCTAATCATATTTAGCTGTCACGTTCTTGACCTAAAAATGTAATCTTAAGTGGGTTGACTGAGATGAAATTTTATTCTTTAGGCCTAATATAATACACCGGCTTATTTTATAAGATGCACAACGTGATTATTTAAATCTATTCTTCTATCTATTTTTAAATGCTTGCTTTAGTGCTTGTTTGGATTTATTATAAGTATATTATAATTTAAAATCAAACTTTAATTTAATAAAGGAAACCTATTCACCACTTATTTCTATTACTAACTTATATTAATGAAATCTCAATACTCACCTAAAGGCACTCGAACAAGAGACTGCATGCATCTTAATGTCACAATTACTTCCTTTCTAAATTGTCAGCCAAGGAAAATAGTTTGTAGTCTTAGCAATAAGAAATAAGGGAAAAAATCAAAAATAAGGTGTTTAAGTTTTTAAATTCAAAAATCAAGTTTATACTTTAAAAATTCAAAAATCAGGTTTTATTTTTATTTTTATTAAATAAAGATAATAAAGTCACATTTTTGTGATTAATGGTCACATATTCATAGTTATAAGTCACGAATTTATTTACTGGTCACATATCGTCAAATTTTTTAGTCACAGATTATTTTGAAGTCACAAATCCAAAAATTTGTACGTCACATATTATTTTGAGGTCACAGATTTTTACATTAATTGGTCACAAATTATTTTTCAGTCACATTGTCAAAATTTTTAGGTCGCCGATTAAATATTTGGTAACTACCACAACCACATCCACAACCACCGCCAACAACAACAAAAACGACCACCACCATCGCCGCCTGCATCGCACCACCTACAAAAAAACCACTTCCACCTCCACCGCCCTTGCCATGACACCACCCCAACCATTATTGCCGCCGCCTGCACCACACCACCTAAAAAACCACCAACGCCGTCGCCCCGCCACAACACCATCGCAATCACTGTCACCGCCACAACAACAAAAAACACCATCACCACCTGCACCAGCAGAACCTACCACCATCGCCGCCTGCACCACCACAACACAACAAAAAAACCTGGCGCCTGCAACACCACCACAACCAAAACGCGGCGCTTGCACCACCACAACAACCAAAATTGCGGTGGTGTCAAAGAGAGAGGAGAAATAGAGAAGGTAGACCGAAAATCAAAAGCCGTTCTCAACAGCTTCGCCGTTCTCAACCACCACCATCGCGATTTTGGGATCAGAATCGCTAGCTAGTCGACTTAGATTCGAGCGAACATAGCACCGCCGTGCATGAAGATGAGAGCCGCCATCGCAGCGCCATCACCACTGCCCATGACACTCACAGAAGCTGCTCACAGCGTCAACTCCCAGTGGTGACGCCGTCGTGCAGGCGGTTATCTTCCAGGGCGACTCCGGTACTATTGAGAGAGAGGAGAAGACTGGTGAGTTTGGAGGGGGAGATGAGTGAGACGGGGAGGGGGAGAGGAGTGAGACGGGCTGTAGAATTTAGGTTTAATTGGGGTTTTAATTATTAATTCAATTAATACCTGATTTTTGATTAAATAAATCTTAGATCTGATTTTTGAATTTGAAAACTTAAATACCTGGTTTTATGTAATTTTCCCAAGAAATAATGATAATTCTGCTCGTCCAAGGCCACATGGGCTCTACAAAAGTAAACCAGGCAAGTGGCAAAGGCCCATGTGGCCCTGGACAAGGAGGTAGGAATGACAACAAAATTCGACAAACTCAATACCCGTAAGATCCCGCCCCGAACGGGGCGGAGATAACCCATTTAATTAATCGGGTATTCGGGGCGGGTTCGGGGCGGAGAAGGGTAACGAGCACCCTGCCCCGTTAAATTTTTTTTTTTAACTTTTAGAATTCAATACTTTAAATGAAAATTTTCATTAGTTCTAATAGAAAATAACAACTAAAATTATTTATCTAAATCTAATAAATATGAACAATAAAAATAAATTATCAAAAACTAAAAAAATAAAATTAAACGGGCAGTAAAAGGGGCAAGGACACCGCCCTGACCCCGGCCCCTCCTTGCCTTAAATGGGTAATGGGGCGGAGAATTTCTTAGCGGGACGGGGCGTTGCCATCCTTACAAGAGGTACTTTTAAAACATGCCATGTAATATAACCATTTTTCACATAAGCCAATTTTCTTTGCAATTCATCACAATAGCCTTTTAATGATTAAAGAGCAAATATACCTTTAAGTTATATAATTAGAAAAATATTAGCTATGTTTAAAAGATAATAATACCATTTAAGTTACAAACTAAAAACCAAACACTTCCCTCTTAAAATTTCAAAATCAAGTCACGTTCTTTATGTGCAGATAAAAATTCTTTTATTTTTCATCTGTTTCAACCTTAAAATTTCAAATTTTATCAAACACTCAATAAGAAAATATTATTTATGGTCATTACTTCGAATCGGTAATTATATTTATGCAAATTTAATTTTGTTTTCGTTAAATTAGTATATTATTTTAATCATTAAAATTTTTTTTTTGACCCAGTCATATGTCTAGAAGAACAATTGGCCCAAATGGTTTAGCTGGCTGTTAACAGCCGGATCAGCATAGTTGACCTTGACAGTAGGCCGATTGTTAACAGTCGGCCCAATCGATTTTTTCCCTTATTATCTATTTTTAAAAAATGTTCATAATGAAGATATAAGATCAGCTGCAGTGTCGATTTGTTATTTTGATGAATTTGAAAATAATCGATGAGTATGAAAATGGATGAGAGAAAGAAGTGGAGCTTTGGAATTGTGAGAACACTGAGTATATCATATACAGAAATGTACCATGATTTATAGAACAAATGTAACGTCGATCCCTCTCAGTATGATATGAAATTGAGATTTCTATTTAATGAGCATACATTCATTTTAATTTCATCTGTAAAGGTTACTTCTAAAATTGAAATGAAGCTTCTAATTGAATTGAACTAAAATTGCACGACTCCTATTTGCTTAATTTTAGTGAGGAAGAATGTGCCAAAGAGTGAATGCAAAGATTTTGATGAAGGGATCGTAATGTAAATGGTTTTTAGGACATGATCGAAATAGCTCGTGAGGATGATGTGGTTACTCCCGAGATAGTTGTTTCTCACCATGATCTCACCGTTACGTACAAAATTCCCTCGATAGTTCAAGACAACAAAAATGAAAATGAATTCACAATTGAGGATTTAATTACTGTATCTCGTCGGAGACATGAGTCGGGTGGGAGCTCATTGGCTGGAACGAATGCAAAGTCCTCTAATTGTTTGCGTGTGGTTCTAGATGATGAAGATTTGCATGTCGAGCAACAATTTAAAACAAAGAAAAATTTACAAGAAACTATGTACTAGAAACATAATTTTGAGTTTAAAGTGGAGAAATCAAACAAGTCGACATACACAGTTATTTGCATTGAAGATAGTTGTTGTTGGCATTTGCACGCGACGAATATGGACAAGATGAGTTCTTTGTAGTTCGCAAGTATATAGGAGAATATACTTGCGGATTGGGTATTTGTCGTAATAATCACAAGCAAGCCTAATCATGGGTTATTGGTCGATATATAATGTATAAGTTTCATGACCCAAGGACGAACTACAGACCTTGAGACATCATTAACGATGTTTGTCGAGAGTATGGGGTGATCATGAGCTACCGAAGGCTTTGAAGGCCAAATAATGAGTGTTGTACTTTTTATAACACAAGTGTACGATATCGTAACAAGTAATATAGTGGACCTTTGAGTCAGGATATCATTCCTACGAAAACTATACTTTAGAACTTAATCTAATTTTTCTAATTCCTATTTGACAAAATCAAATAAATAAATATGATGACTATGATTATTTTTCCTAACTACTTTTAACTAATTGAAAATATACAAAGATTGCACACAACGGGTTATTGAAGATTCCAATATGTGATGAATATTAGGACATAATAATTTCATCTATTGATCACCTTAATTCTTAATTCAAGATTCATAATATATTATAATGTTCGATCGAATTCTTCTATTGTATTCAATTTACCCCTCTCGTATTCTCATTGAGCCTATTTAACTAATTAAATTACATATCTCTATGTAAATCAATCTTAATTAAACGAAACACTAGTTCTAAGTATTCATATTATGACCGCAATAATTAGTATAGGTATCTCTATACGTTATACTAATTTATCAAATGTTACTATATGGTCTAAATCTCAAACTCACATCTCGATTCATAAGAGACTCAAATAATTATCAAATTAGTGATCAAGTAATTCAAAATATTAAATTCATACTAAAACCAACGCATATAAGAATAAATCACATAAATATTAAATAGAAAAAATAAGGATCAAAAGTCGACTACATTGTTTTCCACAATATAAAAATTAGTTATTCATACTGTAAACTAAAAACACGCGAAAGTGGAACGACATCACCAAAAATTGACAGAACGTGAAATTTCTGGCGTCCACCTTCTCTTTTCTTTTCTTTTCTTTCTTTCTTTCTTTCTCTTTCTTCTTCTCTCTTCATTTTTTTCCTCTCTTTTTCCTTTCTACTGGCAGCACTTTTTTCTTTCTTTCTCTCATCTTTCATCTTCTTTTATTTTTCTCTTCTTTTTTTCTTCTTTTGTTTTTGCCGGTAGCTGTCTCCTTGTTCTCGTGTGTGTTTTCTTCCTCTTTTTCCGTGTATATATATATATATATATATATATATATATATATATATATATATATATATATATTTCAACCACATTGAGGTCCACTTAAAATTTCTAATACAGGTCCATTGATACCCATTTAACTCTAACCCATTTAATGTATTATTTATCTTTAAGGTTTCATCTTTGGATTTTGCCATTTTTCACCACTTTTGCATTCTTTTTTCCAATTTTTCATTAAATACAAAGTTTTACCTACAAAATATAATATAACATAAATTATGTAGATTTATCCAAAATACAATAAAATATCATGATTTAAGGTTTCAAATAAGTGTAGAAACTACACTTATCTCACCCCCAAAGTTGAATCTTTGTTTGTCCTCAAACAAAACTAAAACCTTACAAACACACAAATAAGCAATGCTAATTACCTAATTAGTGGCCAGTTAATCAAATAAAGTAACAAGATTTAGCTAGCTAACCAGACATTTTATCTCGGGATTGAAATCATAATATCAAATTTATGTATAGCTTCAAAATCACAATATAGAAATTAAAATCCAATTTTTCAATGTAAAATCGACATGTGAAAAGAATTAAGCATATTATTATGAATACATAAGTTGTTTCAATTCTCGACTCTCAATGGTCAAATATATTCTTTCATCACTCGTAAGATTCACATTCCCTCAAATTTATTCTTTTCATTCTTTTCGAGTGTGTTAACTAAGGTTGGATTTTCTACTGTCCTCACATTTCTAGTTTAGGTAAATCTCACCAATTGTAGTTCAACATGACAATAAACAAAGATCTCCATTAAGTTTGGTTGCTTCAATCTCTAGAACTTAATTAGGCTAACAATTTCTTATCAAAAGTCAAATTTTCTTAAGCAAGTATTTGGGATTTAACCAAGGCATTTGGTGTGTCTTCTATTTTATGCATCTGCATTTTTTTTATATATATGAATATTTTTTTTCTTTATTTGAAGAATTCACTCCCTTAAACTTTCTAAATAACTCATTTAACAAACATTCGGTCGATAACTCCCAAATTAGATGACCATAGGACACTAGGTTTTAAAACTCCTTGTAAATTTAATTGATCGAGTCATAAAGGTTACAAAGATAAATTTCAAATAAAATATTTTTTTTATGCCTTCATTAGTGCAATGTTCCTCATTTAACATCAATTCAAGTAAAACGACCTCTAACTTGAGATTTTCACTCAATTTCATCCTATTAATCTAAGACAATTCACACAGGATTTAATTTCACACATGGAATCCCTATTTATCTCAACATCTTCCTACAAGAGTGAAATTCCCACAAATTATTCTAAATTTGGTCCAATAACGTAAAATTTAGTGGTTTTGGGTTTAACAACTATGGTCCACTATTTCAACCTATTCAATTATGAAATCAACTCATTCCTATACAATGCTTAATTTAACTCATGTGCTCAATATATATCAATTTCACATGAAAAAGCAAAAATTAATCTAAGTGTGCTACTTATTCACCATTCATAGATCAATTAATAATTCAATATATTTGTCATTACCAACCAATTCAAACAAGGACATAAAAAAGAAAATATTTTTATTATATTATAATATATTATATTTATTTATTATTTTTTGCATTTTTTTCAATTTTTCGAACTTTTTTTACTAAACCAATAAATGCACACAAAAACATAAAAAATTGAAAACTCATGTTTTTCAATCCCAAACATAAACTAGACATTGTCATCAATATCTTTAATCCTAAATTTTCTTATAAAGGAGTGGGAAAGAAAGTGAAGAAAAGATTTCCCTGATATTGCTTGTAATCCAATGGCTAGCTTTCCTGTTGCTCCATTGATTCCTTGGTCAATATTTTTTTAAATGTTTCGCGCGTCATGTTCCTAAAAAATCAAATAAAGCATTAAGATCAAATAATTGGAACAAGTATTGCTTAACTCTAATTTCTAATAAACTAACCAACATAACGAAGATCTAAAAGGAATCGGGGTATGGATAATGAGTCACGAATAAATTTAAAATAAACTAAAATATCCTAAAACTCAAAATAGAACAAATAAAAGGAAGAAAAAGATTGAGTTGCCTCTCAAGAAGCGCTTCTTTAAGTCATTAGCTTGACTTTGTGCCATGTTTGATCATGGTAGCTTGAACCAAGTTATGACATTCTGCACCTTGTGCAATTTTCATTTATACACCCGTTTTTTGCTCTCTATAATTTGATATTTCCATTTTCATCTCTACCAAGAAGTCCACCGAAATTTAATTTTCTATTCGACAACTTCATTGATCAGGTGGCTCTTCTTCATCAATTCTATAGCAATTATTGTTGTTGAAAGGTTTCTTAGGTGGGGTATAAATATTAAATATCTCTTGCTTGTCCTCTACCCTGAATATTAGCTCACTCTTCTCCATGTCAATTAGAGTTCAACACGTTGCTAAGAATGACCGACCCAATATAATTGGAATGTCTCGATCTTCTGGTATGTCTAGCACAATGAAGTCCACCGAAAGTATTAAATTTCCTGCTTTTATGAGCACATCCTTAACTTTGCCAGGTGGCTTTGAAATTGTTGTATCAGCTACTTGTAGTTTTATTGATGTTGATTTGACTTCATCCAATCCCAATTTCCTGTAAAACAGAATATGACATTAGACTTATACTAGCACCCGTGTCACAAAATGCATTAATAGCACAAGAATTTCCAATTGTAATTGACAATGTAAAACTCCCTGGATCTTTCAACTTGGGAGAATTTATTTTGCACTTTTGCTCTTCTTCTCTCCGTTAATGCCGCAACTTCAAACTTCAGAAGCTTTCTTTTCTTTGTCAACATCTTTTTCAAAAATTTTGTATAGCTTGAAATTTGTAATATCACATCAACCAACAGAATATTAATCTGGAGTTTCCTAAAAACATCAAGAAATTTTCAAATTTTGTGTCTTGTTTGTTCTCTTTGAGCCTCAGAGGAAAAGGAATGGGATACACGTAAGCCTTAACTGGATTTGGTGCCTTTGCAGTGGATGCTTCTGTACTTTCTTCATTTTCAATTGAGGCGGTGCAGATTTTTCCTCCATTATAGCTTTGTCAAATTCTTCCTGGTCCTCTTTTCTTTTTGGTCGTTTAACAGTAATCTCTGGTAATTCTACCTTACTCCTTATAGTTATAGCATGAATATTTTCTTCATTTGACTTCTTTCGAAGTCTTTAGGTGAAAGGAAGTGGAGGTACATATGCTTTAACTTTTACAGGAGCCTTGGGTGGACCATTTTTCACTACTCTTATTGTCATCACTTGCTCTTTAGGATTGTCATTGTATTGCTTAGCAATGATCCCTGTGGACGTTCTGCAAGTTGTTGAACTATCTGACCAATCTATGTCTCCAACTTCTCGATAGATGCTTGTTGATTTTGAAAATTAGTATCAATCTGTTGGAATACTTTATCTGTTTTTTACACATTGTGATAAAACGCCTCTCCTAAACTTGGTTTGTTCTCTTACTGGGCATTATGTGAACCATTTCCTTGTTGATTATCTGACCATCTGAAATTCGGGTCCTGTCTCCATCTTAGATTTTATGTTTGTGAATATGTGTTAAAATTGTGGGAGCCATTCTGAATGAAGTTGACTTGTTCCTCGGGAATGCCCATGGACATACAGTTTTCTATCAAATGGTTAGCTCCACAGTTTTCGCATGATGGACCACCCATCACTATATGTGCTCCTCTCGTTTGTGATTTCACCAATAGCTCTACCTACTTTGTTAAAGCTTCTATCTGTGCGTTGGTAGATGTTGTGCTATCTAATTCATACATTCTAAATGCTCTCGGTGGTACCACTCTTTTTAATGAAAACATTGAATGCGTAGTGGAAATTAACTTAAATAAATCCGTGGTTTGTTGTACTGATTTTCCTATGATCGATCGACCAACAGAGGAATCCACATGAGATTTTGACAGTGGTGAGAGTTCGGTGTAGAAGTACTACACTTGATTACCTATTGTAATTCCATGATTTGGACACCTTTGCATAAGCTCTTTGAATTTGTTAAATGCCTCTTGATAGTTCTCTCAATCTTTCTGTTAGAAAGTTTGAATTTCCAATCTAATTTTAGCTACTTTTGCTGGTAGGAAGAATTTGTTACAGAATTTTCTGATCAGTTCTTCCTTTGTAGTAATGCTTCCATGTGGTTCGTCATCTAACCACTCCATTGCAGAATTCCTCAGTGTATATGGAAATAATCGCAACTTAATAGCGTCTTCATTAACCCCCGGAGTATGGAAGTTATGATAATTTCTAAGAAATCTGGAGATATATGTGTTCGGATTTTCATAAGGTAGCCCGTCGAATTGGAGAGTGTTGCTCATGAAATTGATCCACTCTACCCTCATCTGAAAATTATTTATTCCGAAATCTGGATACACAATACTAGAGCGCGCAAGTGCAGCTATTAGTGTCAAGAACATTAAAACTATCTCCTGCTTCTGATTCGGTGGCGCCACTACTCTTGTGGCCACTTGTCCGATTGGTTAAATAGGAGTAGGAATATGAATATTTTGATCATCAGCCATTTGATATTGCTGTTTTTGTTTATGTTTCTTGCGTATTTATCGGAAAGTACATTCTATTTTTGAGTCAAACTGTTCAAGTTCGTCGCCTTGGATACGGATCATACAATAAACACTTTTTTTAATAAAAAAAAGTAAAATCAAATAACATTTAAAAATAAAATAAATTATAACTAAAAGTAAACAGTCCCCGGTAGCGGCGCCAAAAATTTGTTACATTTTTTTTATTGAAAGTGTACGATATCGTAATAAGTAGTATAATGGACCTTTGAGTTTGGATATCATTCCCACGAAAACTATATTTTGGGACATAATCTACTTTTTCTGACTCCTATTTGATAAAAGCAAATAAATAATTATGATGGTTGTGATTTTTTTTCCTAACTACTTTTAACCAACTAAAAATATAAAAAGATTGCACACAATGGATAATTGAAGATTCAAATATGTGATGAATATTAGGGCATAACAATTTCATCTATTGATCACCTTAATTCTTAATTCAAAATTCATAATCTAATGTAGTGTTCGATTGAATTCTTCTATTGTATTCAATTTACCCCTCTCGAGTTCTCATTGAGCATATCTAATTAATTAATTTTCATATCTCTATGTGAATCAATCTGAGTTAAATGAAACACTAATTCTAAGAATTCATATTATGACCTCAATAATTAGTATTTGTATCTCTACACGGTATACTAATTTACCGAATTTTACTATATGGAATAAATCTCAAACTCACATCTCGATTCGTAAGAGACTCACATAATTATCAAATTAGTGATCAAATAATTTAAAACATTAAATTTATAGTAAAACCAACACATATAAGAATAAATCATATAAATCTTGAATAGAAAAAGTAAAGAATCACAAGTCGACTATATTGTTTTCCCTAATATAAAAATTAATTATTCATACTGTAAAAAATAAAAGCACGTAAAAGTGGAACGACATCACCAAAAATTGATGAAACGTTAAATTTCTCGTGTCCGCCTTCTCTTTTCTCTCTCTCTCTCTCTCTTTTTCTTTTTCTTTCTTTTTCTCTCTACGTTTTTTTTCTCTCTCTTTTTCCTTTCTACTGGTAGCACTTTTTTCTTTCTTTCTCTCATCTTTCTTCTTCTTTTATTTTTCTCCTCTTTTTTTCTTCTTCTGTTTTTGTCGACAGTCGTGTCCTTGTTCTCCCGTGTATTTTACTCCTCTTTTTCCGTGTGTAGGTATATATGCCACAAGTGCCCGAGACTACGAATTTATGGTAAAGTTTAGATGGAGCAAGATTAATAGTCATCTAAATTTGAAAATGGATAAATTGTGTTTTACTCCATACAAGAACACAAGTTATAATACATATTCAAAAAACTATTTTGTATACTTGAATAAATACTGAACCAAGGCAATGGATTGTGTAGCGTCCTATGCTTCCAATATTCTATGCTACTACTTAAAATAAGTTACTACATCCAATACTCTTCATTACTGTGTGTACATTGAATAATTAATATTTCGTCTTCTATAATATTTTATTGGCCCTCGATTCTATTCACTTATTCTAGAAGCTTTGCACTAGTGCAAAAATATCTGGACTAGGTGAATGTCTGGTGTAACTGTTATAATCATATTGAATTACTAGACGAGTACATTTAATGCATGGTAATTAATCGACACCAAATATTTTGGTCCTTTGAAAACTTGCAAGTGTACGAGATCGTCCTCAAGTAATATAATTATTAATAGAGTGCAACTCATGAGAACTATGTATTTGACCGAGTTCAAATTAATAGTACCTTTAATTGAATAACAAATAGATTTTGAGGTTTCTATACTAATATCTAAATTATCGATTAATTTAGAAAGCAATTTAACTGGTTTGATTTCAAATATGTGAAAGTATTGCTAAAATGTCGAATCCCCCTTATTAATCCAAATTTATCATAACGAATTAAAGTGACAATTTGTAATCAATCTTGTTTGTTGGAGTTCCTAATTTAATTGAAAACATCTCTCGATAGTTATCCAATTTATTCCACTCGTGTGACATTCCTATCTCTCGACGAAAGATGCGAACATGATAAATGCATTAAACGATCTAGAACACCTATGAAAATCATTTAAATCATAGAGGTATATCTCCATCTCTTATCGGACTTTACAATATTTATTATTTTTAGCTAAAAAACTATTATCTCTCTCGATAATAATATATTCCAATAAATCATCTCAATTAATAGCTAATTAATTGAAAAATCGGTGAAAACAATAATAAACATCCAAGAAAATAAATATACTAGTCGTCAAAATATTTAATTAATATTAAAAATTTCAAAACAAGGGTTCATCTCATCATAACAACGTATAAAACTAGCCAAATATATCGAAATTACAAGAAATCATATTTAAGTGAAAAGATATAACCCGGATTTTTGATTAATTGAGAAGATGAATTTTGAAATCTTAAATCTCGTCAATGATTTCTTGATGAATCTCTACTCGCGCCTTCTCTTCATTGCCCAAAAATCAAGTTTGGATTTTTACTTGATTGAATTCTTACAAGTCCCCCTTCGATTATATTACAAAAACTATGAATTCTCCTACTTTGATGATAATAATTATTGAATATTAGAGTATAAGATGTATATCTAAGGTCCCCAATATGTATTCTACTGTAGGTATTTGTAGGAGTAGAAAATTAATTGAAAAGAAAGTTACATTAGCGCGAGGATTTTTTGTCTCTAAACAGCAGTCAGTATGTTGGCCATAATTTTCTCTCCTAATATCCAATTGAAGCGATTCAAAGTGATTTGGAAAACTAGCTCATAGGGATACAAATTCTCTAGAAATAAAATTTGTCCAACTCGAACATTTACTGTACCAAAAATGGGTCTCAATATTTGTCTAAAAATCTGGAATATAACTTGTGCGATTGAAAATTGATTTTGATCATATTCAATTCCTTTTTGAGTTCTAATTCCATCCAATTGTCTCCTAGAAATATTGAAAGTATCTTCTTGTGTCAGAATCAACTATTGAATAATTACAATTTGATCCTCAAACTTTGGATTTAGCCCTATTTTCATCAATTTTCGCTTCTTTCTTTCGATTGTGTGTTCAAACATTGAGTTTTATCTATATAACATAAAATACAATAATTTAGAATATATTTTGTTAGAAAAACTATCAAATATCACTATTTTAGACCCCAAATAAGTGTATAAAATACACTTATCAAATACCCCCAAACTCGAGCATTTGTTTGTCCTTAAACAAAATTATAACCTAAATAACAACAAACACACAAGTATGCAAACATATTTAGTTAGATAATCTAGTTTTTTATCTTAGTATTTGAAATTACAGTTCTAAATCTACAAACTGTTTCAAAATCACAATTTCAAACCAATATCCACTCTTCCAATGCAAAATTGACGTGTATGTGTGAAGAATTAAATAGACAATTATGAATTTACAAGTTACTTCAATTCCAGACTTTTTGTGGTCAAATATATCATTTCACCTATCGTATGATTTACACACCTCCAAACTTGTTCTTTTTTCACTCTTTTCCCAATGTATAACCTAAGGTTGAATTTTTCATTACTATCATCACCCTCTATAGTACAGGTGGACTCTATGAATTTTAAATCAACGCATCAATAAACAAATATTCTCCAATTCTTTTATTGCTTCGACCTCTAGAACTAGATTAGACTAATAATCCCTCATCAAAAGTCAAGTTTTTCTTAAATAAATGTTTGTGGATTAACCAAGACATTTAGTGCTTCTTTTTTTCATGCACTTCCTTTTTTTGATTTACAAAAGTATTTCTTTTTGAATTCTCTCCCTTAAACTTTCTAAATGATCCATGTAACAGGCTTTAGGTCGATAACTCCTAAATCAGATGACTTTAGGAAACTAAGTTTTAAACACCCTTACAGGCTTAATAACCCAAGTCAAAAAACTTTCGAAGATAATTTTCACATTTTTTTTAAAAAAATTATGCCTTGATAAGTACAACGTCTCTTACCAAACATCTATTCAAGCAAAACCAACCTCCAATTTAAGATTTTCGTCCAATTTTATCCTATTAATCTAAGACAATCCACACAAAAATTTTAACGCATAGAATCCCTATCCACATTCGAATCTTCCTAAAACAGCAAATCACCCCCAAACTGTATTAAATTTAGTCTAAAGATAAGTAATTTAGTATGGTTTGGGTAAAGCATCTATGTCCAACTATATCAACCTATTAATTATAATTATATGAATCAACTCATTGCATCACATTATCCAACTTAATTTTAGTGCAAATAAAATATCAAGTTTTGCAAGGTTAACTCTCAATTAGTCTAACATGCATCTTCTCTACAGTTATAAATCAACACACTAACATTCAAAAAACACACGAAAATTAAAAAATTTAAGTTTTCCCTTTTTTTAATTATTATTATTATTATTATTATTATTATTATTATTAAAGCAATAACGAAGAACAAACATTCAAAAAATAAACGAGAAGTAAAAACTCGAAGTTTTTTCCACCCCCAAACTTAAAATCGACATTGTCCTCAATGTCATAAAGTATAATTAAGAATATAAAGGGGCTGAGGAAGAAAATGAAGAATAAGGTACTCTCTGAATTTTTTTGTTAAAGGTGCGAGACACTATGTGTGACAACTCGACAATCTTCTTCATCATGCTTTTCCTTTGGTCTGTATTGGTTTGAGTATTCTGCTACATCATGTTCCTGTACATAGATGTCAAATCAAACATTAAAAATCAAATAACCTAGAACATGTGTTAACAATCGAAATAATCAACAATAAATTTAATGGCCTAAGAGGAAACATGATAGGATGGTGATACCCTATAAATTGAAATGTGCCTAAATCTAATGCAAACTAATAATCAAAATAAATCTATATGCAAACAGAAAACAGAATAAATAAAATGGTTAGAAAAATGGGTTACCTCTCAGTAAATATCTAATTTATAGTCTTTAGCAAGATTGTATGCATAAATTGATCATGGTGGCTCATGCTGGAATCTTGCAACCTTACAGTCATCGTAATTTCCAACTTTACATCCTCTTTTTACCCTCCCAACCGTGAGCTCTCTATTCTCCTCTCTAGTAAGGCTTCCTAAACGTTTAAGCTTTGTCTCCTTCAACCTTTGATAAATATTTTCAGCAACATATTTGGCCTCCTCCAGGACTAATGGTTGCTTAAGTGAATTATGTAATTTAAAGATCTCATGTGCGTCCTCCACCCCCACAGTCAGCTCACCCTTCTCCATGTAAATCAAAGTTCGACTTGTTGCTAAAAAATGTCGACATAAGATAATTGGCATATCGTGATCGTCTTCGAGATCTATAACAAGAAAATCCGTCAGGAATATCAACTTGCCAACCTTGATGAGCACATCCTCAACCTTCCACCATGGGTATCTGATGCTCCTATTTGCTAGCTATAGCGTCAAATTTGATTCTTTGACTTCCCCAACTCATAGTTTTCTAAAAGTAGACAAATGCATTAAATTTACACTTGCACATGTATCACATAAAACATTAAAATGAAATTCTTTGCCTAGTAAAATAGGTAAAGTGAAACTCCCTGATTCCTTGAGTTTTGGTGACAATTTATTTTGCAGTCTTGCACCGCTCTCCTCAGTTAATGTCACTTCTTCCCAGTTTGGAAGCTTTATTTTCTTAGATATCACGTCCCTCAGGAACTTTGCATGCACCGAAATCTGTCGCATTGCATCTATGAGTGGGATGTTATGGAGCTTTTTCAACATATCCATGAATTTCTCGAATTGATCATCAAGCTTTTTTTTTTTTTTTTTGTCTTTGTGGAAACGGTTGTGATGGCACAAATTCTTTAGTAGGAATAATTTCCTTAACCTTTGGATCTTCTAATACTCTTTCTATCTCTGCTTCTTTATTCTGCTCAAATTCCTCCAATTACTGTTTAACCATGGAATATACATTTTCTTTTGTAGCAACTGGTTTCTTTATATTAATATCTGGCAATTGAACTCCACTACGGGTAGTTATTATCTTAATTTTTTCTTCCTCCACGACCTTCAATGCCATTACTTAATGTTTGAGATTTGTCTCAATGTCACTAGGTAGTGCTCCTGGTTGTCTCTTTGAAAGTTCTTTCGCTATTTTTCCCATTTGTTTTTTCAAATTTTTTATGGCAGCTCTCTGAAATTATAAGGTTTTATCTGTTCTTTTCCAATTTAGTAATAAGTTCTTCTAACGAAGATTTATTTTTCAGTTTGTTGAAAACTTGGTGGTGCAGTATGTTGTGGCGCAATCTAATCTCCCAGATTGTTGCTTTATTGAAAACTTGGATGATTCCTCCAGCTTGGGTAGTAATTGTTAGAATTTTGATTGTATTGTTGTCTTTGAAACTTTTGAGCATAATTTACATCCTCTACTGATTGAGCAAAATGACAACCCACGATGTAGTCAACACTCTCATGATTCCTTCCATAATGCTTGCATTTCGGTCCCATTGTCTGGCTGTGTTCATCTGATCCACCTTCTATGCCAATGATGCCAACTGTGCTGAAATTGCTATCAAAGAATCAACTTCGAATATCCCCAACAACCCTCTTTCCATTCGTCATTTCAGTAGGCCAAAGTATACTGGTGAATGCTAGATTTCCATGATTTGGTAGACTTGATCCACGGTTCTTTCTGTGATAGAACCATGTAGAGTCTACGTTAGCCATGTTTATTGGATTTATACCAACGTAGAATTACTGCACCTAAAACCATTTCTACAATCCGTGTTGTGGGCATTGGAGGAGTAAACCCTTGTATTGTTCACAAACATCTTAATAGCATTCTAAGTCTAGTTGTTGAAATGTGGTAATCTCGTCCCTCACCTGTGCAATCCTTTTTGGTGAAAAATATTTGCTAAGAAATTTCTGACCCATGTAGTGATGCTCTGAGGTAGACAAGTGTTTAGCTATTCTCTGGCTGAGTCTTTCAATGTGTATGGGAAAAGTCTCTGTCTGATTTCTTCACTGGACACCCTAAATTCTTGATAGTCGCACACATATCCAGAAATCTTGATGTATGGGCATTGGGATTCTCCGAAGCTTTCCCAAGGAATTGTAGTGCTTTTTGAAATATGTTGATCATATTAGTCCTCACGTAAAAGTTTGCCGACAAAACGCTGGATATACTATGAATATTGGAGTATAAGGTGTATGTAAAAGGTCCCCAATATGTATTATGCTGTTAGGTATTTGTAGGAGTAAAAAATTTCTTTAAAATCACATCCAAATTGGTTTTCAAAAGAGTTCCAATCCAACAAGGAAAGTTACATTCGCGCGAGAATTTTTTGTCTCTTCACAGTGGTCAGTATTTTGGCCATAACTTTCTCTCCCAATATCCGATTTAGACAATTCAAAGTGAGTTGGAAAGTTAGCTCAAAGATATACCTCTATAGAAATATAATATTTCCAATTTGGATGTTTACTATGCCAAAAAGGTATCGTAATATTCGGCTAAAATTTTGGAATATAACTTGTGCGATTGAAAATTGATTTTGATAATATTTTATCATATTCCATTCGTTTTTGAGTTCAAATTTCATCCAATTGTCTCCTAGAAATATTCAAAGTATCTTTTTGTGTCCGAATCAACTATAGAATAATTATAGTTTGGTCCTCAAACTTTGAATTTTACCGTTTTCACCAATTTTCGCTTCTTTCTTTCAATTCCTTATCCAACCATTGAGTTTTACCTATATAACATAAATTACAATAATTTAGGATATATTATGTCAGAAGAACTATCAAATATCGCTATTTTAAACCCTGAATAAGTGTATAAAATACACTTATCATAATTCACGCCTTATAACTAGTGTATAGTACTAATTTCAACACATTGATAATTAAATTAGAGGGGTTTCTTTAATTTCAAACCAGTTTGATATGTGAGAGAATCAACAATTGTCAATCTAGCATTCGTCTTTGTTTATTACAATTTCACAATGTCGATATCTTTCCATTAGATTTTCATTACGTTTGGGAATATTGATGTGATTGAATCCATTTGTAACTATTAAATAAATTGAGAGAATGATACTGGTTCAATTCTGAATTATGATACGAGCTTATTATAGAGATTTTGACAGTTAGTTCCATTGTCCAGTCATAATGCATGTCACTCGCGTGCAAACGTTTTCTTGGTATTTAGAAGCTCACATATGATAACAATCTAGATTGATAGCTCTCACATGACTAATGATGATTAGTTTTCTCGTGAGGTTTTTTGCAAATGCCCAAAATTTATTAATTAACAAGTTCTCCCAAGTTTTGTAATCTTTTAGTTGAACTAATAAATATTCTTCAGTGTCTATTAGAAAAAAATAAGTGTTCTATTGAATTAAAACGTATGAATAACAATATATAATTAATAAAATTATTGAATCACACAAATAAATCCATTGAGTATGAACTATACAAAAAACAACAATTTAAACATTATGAATTGAGTATGAGCTATGATAAATCTACTTGTTTTTGCTAGTTTTTTCTAGAAATTTTATAAGGCTTTTATTATTAAAAAAATTTCCTCTTGGCCAAAAATAATTAAAATTTAAAAAAATTTATTTATGTATTAAAATTTAGCCAGACCAAAAAATAAATACTTGTTACAAATAAATAAATAAATGAAAAGTAGCAAAAAGAAGCTAAGACAACAAACAAAGAGTATTGCAAATTAAAATAAAAGCAACAAATGAGGTACGTTGCAAAAACTTAACAACAATGATTTGAGGCTTTTTGCAGCTTGCATTGTACGTTTCCTTCTACTCTACGTCAACATTAGAGCCTACAATATATGTGTTAGTGTTGTAAAAAACCTACTGTAATATTTTTTGTCCGTCGCAAAAAACAATTTTTCTTGTAGCGATTTTTTCCTCCACTATAGAATTTTTAGAAACAAATATTTTTTGTCGCAAAAAATAAACCCTATTGCATCACAAACACTTTGTTGCAAGAACTAAAAGTTTTTCACCATAAGTTTCCAATCAAAAATATTTTTGCGCCTTGCTTCCCTCATATTTTTGGCGACATACTTTATTATTTGTCGCGACTTCTCACATTTTACGACAACTTTTTATGTCGCTTTATATTTTTTGGTACTTTTTTTAAAATCACAATCTTTGCGACAAAATTTAAAAATGTATTATGTTAAATCACTTATTGTGACAGCTTTTTGTATGTCATGAAAAATCTTGTCGCAAATTTACAATTTTTTTGTAGTGCTTATCAAGCTCAAATTAATTGTATTTAGTTAAGTCAACTCATCATATCTCTATCTAATCAAGTAAACATTAACTAATCGCATTAAATCATTTGAGAAATCAATTATAGAGTGCAATAATAATAAAAGTGTATCTCTATCTTTTGTTCAATTATCGAATTCTACTAGAGCCTCATTTTTTGGGAAATATATTTTGTAACCAATCTTGCTACATGTACATCAAGTTTGATATCATATGTGTTGGAATTTTTTAATATATTAATTTTAACAACATTTTTTTCAGTCAATGGCCATCCAGATCTTGATGTAAAAAAGGGCTATACAACTAGTTTAATTCTTTTTGTAATCGTATTTTTTTTTGGAGAATGTGCAATTAAAAAGTATGAAATTTTTTTAAAATTTAAGAGTAAAATTATTTTATTGTGAAGAGTAAAATTATTTTTTTAAAATTTAAGAGTAAAATTATTTTTAAAATATATCCTATTTTTTTGTATTTTATATTATATAGGTAAAACTCGATGGTTGAATGAGGAATCGAAAGAAAGAAGCGAAAATTGGTGAAAAGGGGCAAAAATCAAAGTTTGAGGATCAAATTGCAAATTCAACAGTTGATTCGAACCACAAGATGATACTTTGAAGATTGTTGGGAGATAATTGGATGGAATTAGAACTCAAAAAGAAATGAAATATTATCAAAATCAATTTTCAATCGCACAAATTATATTCCGAATTTTTAGTCAAATATTGAGACCTATTTTTGGCACAGTAAACGTCCTTTGAGCCCTTTGAGCTATCTTTTCACTGTACTTTGAATTGCTTCGATCAGATATTGGGAGAGAAAGTTATGACCAAATTACTAACTACTGTCCAGAGACAAAATATCCTCGCTCAAATGGAACCTTCCTTATCATGTTTCCCCTTAATTCATTGAATTTATTGTTGGTTGTTTCGATTGATTGTGTTAAGTAACACATGTTCTAGATTATTTGATCTTTAATATATGATATGACTGCTATGTGCAGGAACATGATGTCGCGGAATATTCAAACCAACACAAACCTAGGGGAAAGTATGATGAAGAAGATTGTCTAGTCGTCACACATAATGCCTCGCACCTTAAATAGAAAAATTCGGGGAGTCCCTTCTTCCTTTTCTTCCCCATCCTTGTATATTCTTATTTATACTTTATGACACTGAGGATAATGTTGATTTTAAGTTTAAGGGTGGGAAAAACATTGAGTTTTTAAGTTTTCGTGTGTTTTTAAGTGTTTGTTCTTCGTTATTACTTTAATATATAATACAAAAATACAAAAAAAAAAAATCAAAAATTTTTTTAAAAAAATTTTCAATAACAAAAAAATATAAAAAAGTATTTTATTATTTTAGGGTGTGTGCATGTGTTAGTTAGATAATTTGGCCGACAATGATGATTAAATTTGAGATTTTGTGTTGATTTATGAACTGTGGACATGATGCATGCTAGATTGATTGAAACTTAACTTTGCAAAACTTAATATTATACGTGCACTAGAATTAAGTTGGATAGCATGATGCAATGAGTTGATTCATAATATGTTGATATAGTTGGACATAGATGTTTTACCCAAATCATACTAAATTACGTATCCTTAGACCAAATTTAACACGGTTTGGAGGTGATTTTATTTTTGTGGGAAGATACAGATGTAGATAGGGATTCCATGTGTGAAAACTTTTGTGTGAATTGTCTTAGATCAATGGGATAAAATTTAGGAAAAATCTTAAGTTGGGGGTCGATTTTGCTTGAACATGTGTTTGATAAGACGCATTGCACTCATTGAGGCATAATTTTTTTAAAATGTGAAAATTGTCTTCGAAACCTTTGTGACTTGGGTTATTAAGCTTGTAATGGTGTTTAAAATCTGGTGCCCTAAAGTCATCTGTTTTGGGAGTTATCAGCTTAAAGCCTGTTACACGAGTCATTTAGAAAGCTTAAGTGAGAGAATATAAAAAGAAAAATACTTTTGTAAATCAAAAAAAGCAAGTGCATAAAAGAAAAAGAAGCACTAAATGCCTTGGTTAATCTTCAAATGCTTATTTGAGAAAACTTAACTTTTGATGAGGGATTATTAACCTAGTCTAGTCCTATAGGTCAAAAAAATCAAAGAATTGGAGAATTCTTGTTTATTGATGTATTAACTTACAATTAGTAGAGTCCACGTGAACTAGAGAGAGTGATGATAGTAATGAAAAATTCATCTTAGATTATACAATGAAAAAAAAGTAAAAAAATGAACAAGGTTGGGGGTGTGTGAATCATACGAGAGGTGAAATAATATATTTGAACCACCCTCACAAAGGGTGGGGAATTAATGCAACTTGTAAATTCATGATTGTCTATTTACTTCTTCACACACACGAGTCAATTTGCATTGGAATAGTGGATATTTGTTTGGAATTGTGACTTTGAAACAGTTTGTAAATTTAGTACTGTAATTTCAAATACTAAGATAACAAGCTAGATTGTCTAACCAAATATTTTTACATACTTGTGTGTTTGTTATTATTTAGATTAAAATATTTTTTCAATTTCAGATTTTTAGTCGAATATTGAGACCCATTTTTGGCATAGTAAACGTTTGAATTCGAAACAATTTTACTCCTGAAAAGTTGTAGCCCTTTGAGCTTTCTTTTCACCGTACTTTGAATCACTTCAATCGGATATTGAGAGAGAACATTATGGCCAAAATACTTACTGATGTACAGAGACAAAATATCCGCGATCAAATGAAACTTTCCTTACTCTATTAGAACTCTTTTGAAAATCAATTTGGACGTGATTTTCAACCAATTTTCTTCTCCTACAAATACTGAACGACAGAATACATATGGAAGATCTCTCATATACATCCCATACTCTAATATTCATCAATTGTTATCATCAAAGCAGAAAAATTCTTAGTTTTTGTAGGAGAATTGAAGAGGATTTGCAAGAATTCAATTAAGTGAAGATTCAAACCTAATTTTTGGGTAAAAAAGAGAAGGTGCAAGTGGAGATTCATCAAGAAACCATTGAGAAGATTCAAGATTTCAAGGTTCATCTTCATTTTCTCAATTTATCAAAAATCCTGGTTATATCTTTCATTTAAATATGATTTCTTGTAATTTCAATATGTTAGGTTCATTTTATACATTGATAGGATGAAATGAACCCTTGTTATGATATTTTTAGTTTTTAATTAATTATTTTGACTTTAATTTGATTTGATTTGATTTGTGGATATTTATTATTGTTTTTATTGTTCTTTTCAATTGCTCGATCAACAATTGAATTGTTAGTGGATTTTATTGTTATTGAAAGAGATAATAGTGTTTAAACACATTATAATAAATATTGCAAGTTTCGATAGAGGATGTAGAATTGCCTCTATGCTTTATATGGTTTCAATATGTGTTCTAGTACTTCTTAATACATTTATCATGTTTGCATTTTTCATTGAGAGATAGAAGGGTAGCATGAGGGGAATATATTTGATCGTTATCGAGAGAGCTTTTCAATTAAATTAGGAACATTGACCAACATGGATGATTTCAATTGTTAATTTAATTGTTACACTAAAAATGAAATAACAATGGGGATTCGACATTTTAGCAACGCATCTCACATATTTGAAAAACACATTTACTTACTTTCATTAGTTTAATTGATAATATAGGGATTACTATAAAAAAATCCCAAAATATGTTTGTTATTCGATCAAAGTTGTAATTAATTTTAACTCGGTCAGACACATAATCCTCCTGGGGTCAACACTCTATTCATTATTATATTACTTGACCATGATCTCATACACTTGCGGGTTTTCAAAGGATCGGTCTCCCCTTGCTTGTTCTACAAAGTATCTAATTCATATAAAACAGGCGTGAAAATATAGTTAACAATAAAATGATCAGTTGCACAAATGATAATATGAAATGGTAAGTTTAGTCTAGCTTATTTTTATGACCTCGCCTATGATGATGCTATCGAGTGATTTCAAGAGGGCAGAGAACGATATGCAACATGTGATTTTTATGAAGTTTATTAGGACGATGACTTGTGTAACCAAGTAAAAACCTTAGACTAAACCAGTACTGAAAATTTAAATTTTTTAATTTTTATCAAATACAAATACAAATCAACTTTAAATGCAATATGACTTAACTACGGTGAATAAAATAAGAAAAATAATTTGGGATGGGTTGCTTCTCGGTTTGTTACAATGCAGAAATTGTGAATTAATAATCAATTAATTAAGCATTAAGAAAAAAAGTAAAATGAGTATATAAAACAATTAACTATGCAAAGCTTGAGAAGTAAATTAAGCCCTTGTTTGAGCTCCGTTTTTTGAAAAATGCATTATTGGATAGTGTTTTGACCACATTTCAACAATACATTCAATAAAATAATATTACACGCAAATCTAAAATTATTTCTTATTTTTTAACAGCACATTTTCCATCAATACACTATTCAAAAATGCATTTTTTTTTTTTTTTTGACAAAAATGAGACTCAACCAAGCCCTAAAGATTTAAATCTAGATTACATCGTTCATCCCAGCAAATGATTTAGTTACTCATATTAAAGAAAAACACAAAGCTATTGAGATACATCACCGGATTCAAAGAAAAACGATAAAAAGATAAAACTCTCATACCAAGAATCTGCCTTTTTTATGCCAAAATCTTGAAACCCTCTCGATTAACTCTCTATTCTCTTGTCCCTTTTTTCCTTTCCAAACTTGATCTAAAATAGGTTTTTTTATGGTACCTAAACCGTCTAGAAAATTGTGTGCACGAAAGGGCCGAATTACCCCCAAAATAAAACAATAGCCTAAAATACACCATCAGACTGATCGAAGGTAGACAATGGTTTGTATATCACAGTCACACCTTGGCAAACCACCCTCTATCTTTCTTCTTCTACTTATTTTCCCCTGTTTCAAGTTTCTTGTAAGGTTTTGGTCATGATCCTACAACTCCCTAAAGCTTCCATGTTGATCCTCCAATGTCATCCAAGGTTGGTCCTTCGTAAGTTCCAGAAGTTCGTAAATCGGTTTCCAAACTTTCCGTAAGTTGGATTTCACTCCGTGTCATCACGTTAGTCTTCAATTGCTTTAAACCACTCCAATTAAGCTCAAAATATTATTTTTTGCTCCAAGTACTTATAAATCTGGGTTTTACCTATGATGCCAATATTTTACAGAAAATTATGTTGAAATCCACACAGTTTACAAATATATAACAAGAGTGAAACCATCTTATCAATTATCAACACAAGTATCTATTGCTAATTCATATATAATAGCAACATAATTATTCATTGTTGTTGCCACGTTTTTAGTAGTGCCTCTTTGGAAAGGGCGTGGGCATATGCATTCACCCTCTCCCTCTCCCTCTTCATCTTGATGGCCGCCCCTTCTCGTTTCATCTGCAATTTTGACCTCACTTCTTCAACTGTCATGAAAATATGACATCATCCATTCTCCCATTTAGAGTTAAAAAAGCATCTTATTTCATTGTTTTCTAGTTTCACAGTTGAATCATGTAACATATAGAGAAAAGCAATCATATGTACCATAAAACCAATATGTTGAATCTCGTTATCATCTCCTTGAATTAAAAAACAATCTTAAGCCGGTTGATAATACCCTTTAGATTTGCCTCTTATTAATATTTGAATACATGAGCTTAAACTTGAACAAAAGATTGTATGCACCTTAATGTTGCAGTGACTTCCTTTCTAGCTAGTCGGCCATGGACTGTAGTCGCCTTTAAATATTAGGAATAAGAAAAGAATCTTTTAAAAAAGAGAGAAAATAACAACAGATCCCACATACTAGAGAGCTCAGAACAAAATATTTTTTTTTTTTGTTTTTGGTAGTTATTGAAACAGTTTACACTAACGATTAACAAGAACAAAAAATAACGTCAATCGGTTCAAGAAATTCTATTCAAATATATCGAACTCTTTGTTAACACTTCAAATTTGTATTTCATCCAAACAATAACGTAATGATAGTTACATTTTTTAATAGATTAGGTCGCGGCAAAACAAGAGTCCACGTGAGTGGACATAGCATTAAAAAAAGTCGAATTGGAGTCTAATTGCTGTTATTCACATGAGTGCTTGATCAATCGTCAAGTCGGAATGGTAATGAAGCAGATCTGGACCGAAACAGACATTCTCATCCCCCGCCCCACCCATACCCCGATTAAGATGGGGCGAGGGCAGGGAAAGTCCATTTCCCTGTTTGTCCGTTACTTTTTTTTTTTTTTTTTTTAATGCATTTAGTTGGTGAAAATCATTATTTTTTCTAATTTATAGAACAATCTATGTTTACGTTAGAAATGATGATGATTCTTTTCTTTTTGTATGATCAAAAACTTATCATTTTAAATGAGGCGGGGATCATATTTCAAGCACTTGCCCTGGGGCCCCGCCCCAAATAGGCTGGGAATCCTGCCCGTTCGAGGATGGAGTCCCGTGAATATCAAGTTTAACAAAATTTTTTGTCTTCTTCCTTGTCGTCAAGCACTCTTCATGCCTAGTTTAACATATATATGATTAGCAATGACACCTTTCTTTCACCATTTACACGCTTTCTAAGGGCGAGTCCGCGAGTATTACAGACTTTCAAGTCTTTATTCTCAAGAGCCCAATAAAGCCCGCTTATAGTGTAGTAGAAAATCACAAGGATTAAACTATTTGTACATTCAAATATGTACATCTTGTTTGATACTCGTATGTGTCAAAAATCTAGTCTTTGTTTGAAAAAAAGTGTTGTTAAAATCAATGTCCAGAAATCTGCAAACTTACTAAAATGTCAAATTAGGTGTAAACAATAATGCACATGTAGCATGATTCAAATCACAATGTGTACTCACCTGCAACAATTTAATACGGAAATTTTACTACTTTTTATATTGTGGAGTTTTGTTTACCATACATACCATAAAGTGTAATAAAAAAAATTTAAAAAAACCGAACTAATCTGAACAATATGTACCCAAAAAAGATATGCTTGTTTTAGCTTCACAATAGTTCCCTTTTTTTTTTTTTTCTCCTTTTTTTTTGAAATCTTCAATATTTGATTATTTATTGACGAACAATAGTTTATTACTTATTATCAGTGTTCTAAATGCACGGATATGCTGGATGCTTTTTCGAATTGCGTTGCATATGGGGTATGCACTTGATAATGTCGTCAACCCATTTTGTTGACCATATATGCATACTTAAACATCAAAATATGCACATATTTGTGTTAAAAATTGTGTCGAAACTAGTCTAGAAAAGTCCTGCCCATTTTTATAACTTAAAAAAAATGCAAATTGAGCCCAACAAAGATAAAATTAACCCTGATCACCCAAGCACATGAATTATATACACAAATATGTAGGTTCTGACGTTAAAAAAATCATATCAAATTTTTCGTAGAGTTACAAAATATCTAAGCCGAGCCCGAGAATCCTTTGATTTTTCTCTAGTTTTTCTAGCAAGCGATACTATTAATGAACAATCTTGAATTGTTGATAGTTGTGATGATGATGACGTTAATAATGATAGCCTATTATCTACAAAGGTAATATAAATTCTGGAGTTGAAATATGGGAGCCCTATGAAGATAATTTTACATCGGATGATACAAAAGATGACTTGGATGAATAGGAGTTTAAATTGGATTCTGATAAATAGTTAGAAAATATTTAGGACTTTTTTAAGTCGATTTTCATGTTTAATCTAATTGTATTACCAAGTAATTGCAGTATGTATGATATTAAGCATTATGTTTTTGTTAAAAATTTGAAGAATATGTATAAAGTTCAAATAATTGTAGTATTTATGATTTTGAGAAATGAATTTTATTTATTTATTTTTGAAGATTTGAAGAATATGTATAAAGTTTAAAGAATGCATTACTTTATTTATTTATTAGTTTAGAATATTAAAAATTATGAAAAATGCATAATTACGAATATGATTTGCATAGGCATACATATTCTTATAATTCTTGATGCTCGATTGATGTGCACTGCAACGCATTACGCATTTTAAAACCTTACTTATTAGTTATTTAGTTTTTTTTTCGTAAACTTTACTAACAATTAGTACTTACACGTTTTGTAAACTAGATATATAAAAGTAGAAAAATAATGTCATGAGCCAAAACAGTTGTTTTGTTTTTTCTTTTTATATAGCACTACGACCCTGTTTGTTTCTGATTCTCAAATCAATTCTCATTTTCAATCACACATTCTTCAATAAAATAATATTTTCCATCACATCAATACTTTTTTCTTCTTTTTCAACCACACATTTCCCATCATATCACTATTCAAAATCAATTCTTCCCCCAAAAATCCCTACCAAACAGGCTCTACAAAGAAAACTATGTCCATCGACCAACTAGATTAGTCGCTAAAGGTTTTTATTTGGTCACGACCTTTTGATATTGGTTGCAGAACTATCACAACAACGACCGCGGAATGGTCGCCAAAGGCAATTCATATTTAACAACCACGTGTATTGTTCGCTAAAACAACCAAAAAAAATGCATAGGATACATCCCGCCAAGTATTCCAGCGACCATTTGGTATTGGTTACTGAAGCGTCACACTGGCGACCACAACATGGTACCTGAAGGCAGCTCATATTCAGCGACAACATGCATTGGTCACTAAAACAACCAAAAAAAATGAGCGGGGTACATCCCGCCAAGTGTTCCAATGACCATTTGAAATTTGGTTGTTGAATCATCACTCCAGCGACCACGAAATGGTTGCTGATGAGCATAACAAAATTATTCTGATTTTAATAGATTTTGATGAGCATAACAAAATTAGTCTGATTTTAATAGACTAAAACCTCTCCCAACTAATATTTGGCCAATGGTCGTGTCTTATAGCAACCACTTTTGAATGCTCGTTGATTCTTTGATTGGTGGAGTCCATTTTTTTTATTCATTATAAATATCCCGAATAAAGGGAACATGAGCAAAAAGAAAGCTTTCCATCAAACTGAATCTGATAAACAATAAATAATAATAATTTGTCCTTTTAATAGTGAAATCATTTTAACCACAAGACTTCATTATAACATATTGACTAACGTGAAACCTTCCATAAAAAGAAAACAAACGAACCGTAGAAGGCAAATATAGAGCCACAAACTTTGCCCGTAACTTACAAGAACCTCACATTTTTGTGGTTTCAAGTCTGCAACAAATATAAGTACGAAAATATGGCCTAAAACGGTATAAATAGAGCCAGTTCCGAGGGAAAGATGAACTTTTTGTCATTGAAAATCCGAAAGACAAGAGAAGACATCAAAATCATGGCATTTGAAAAGTTCAATTCTCTCTCATTTCTTCTACTAGCCATTATGGCTTCTGTTTTCACCCAACACGCTTTCGCAACATCACTCGATACCAGCTCTTTCTGCAAAAACTTGAAAGACAAGGACCTTTGCTCAACCATGATTGATGGAGCAACAAATTGGCACGATGCCATTGGAAACGCAATTAATGCTACATTATCCGTGGCTAATGAACTTCAATCAAAGAGTGGCTTCGTTGCAGCATCAATAGCTAATTTGCCACCTTCGACCAAAGAAACATGCAAGGAGTCTTTCCAGACGACGACTGATATGCTTCATGAGGCACTGGACCACCTTGCAGCCGGTGACAATGGATCGTTGCATACCAAATTAAGTGCGGCATTAGATGTTGAGTGTGCTGATGAACTTTCAAACCTTGGTGTTGCTTCACCTATCTCCAATATGGTTGAAGATCTTCATAAAAAAGTGTCCGTCTGCTTGGCGATAATGACCCAAAATGAGAACGTCACAGCATAAGATTAGGAATTGTTGAAGAACAATCCCTAATGCACTCGCTTGTTGCCGTGCACAAATAATTTTGTTTTCATAGCAATTTTCAGATCATATAATTCTTATACGTTGTGCTTGTACATTATACGAACACATGAATAACACCTGTGTTTACTTTCAATTTAGATTGAATAATCCCGTAATAAATTTGCAAATTTGGCTAATTTATATTTTGTAATTAACAAGTACTATTACTAACGAATGTTTTGAACACAAATTTGGTTATATATATTTTTTATTTTTTTCTTACAAATTTGGTTATATTGATAGTTGAAAGGAAAATGTGGCACAATGATGCAATAGCTAACGGGCCAAAAATGAGTTGGCCCAGCTGGAATTGAAGTCCAGCCCAAAGTTCTGTTGGTTTGTTTTTTGGTGCAAAAACGTGTTATTTGAAGAAGCTTAAAACCGTGATTACACTTACCTGATTTTGAACGCTCGTGATGTCGTCAAGTGTCACCTCCTACATCGTTGGATGGGCAGCCTTTGGGTGACTCATATAAAAGCGAGTTTTTAGGGTTTGAGACTTCACTTGGCTTCTCCTCTTCCATTCTCATTCTCTGCGCTGTTCTTCGAGAGTTCTCTTCTCTTCTCTGTACAAATCAATTTTGCTCATTTGATTTCTTGTTTTCTCTCAATAGTTTGTAAATCTTCTGTGATTAAATTGTTTGAGGATTGGTTCTTGTATGAACTGTGTGTTATCAGTTGAGAGAGTTCCTATTTTGTGTAATAATCGGCCTTGTCTGAGTGCTATACTTTTGTATCTTTATCTTGGGTTTGATTCGAACATCTGGTGGTTCATTCTTGTACGATTGAAGCACGAATCTGTTAAGATTTTGGTTTGTGGGCCTTAATGAAGAGATAAGTGCATTTTTACTGTCTTCTGTTCATTTATGTTCTAGTTCATCTTGATTTCGAGTTTTAGAGTTTATTGTGCTTCATTATTCAGTAATCTCTTGAAGTGAGATTTCCGTTTCTTGAAGTTTATTTCAGTTTCAATTTTGTTCAAATTTTTTATTGTTATTTCAGTTTTGTTTTTCTGATTTGTGCACATATATTTTTTTGATTTGTATACTAATCATAGTGAACTCCTCCCAACAGTGGTATCAGAGCTTAAAGGAGGGAGTTCTTGATGTTTGTTTAGCTCGATCTTGATACTGATACTCCAAACTTGAGTTGTTCTGTGTTTTTCTTGAAACCCTAATTAAAGGGGCTTGGTGAGATCTTTCCAGTTTTTTTTTGGTTATCACGTTTTTTGTCTAGCTGTATATTGTGCTAGGCGTTTTGAATCAAGTTTGGTGTCTGATCTTATGTAATTATACTACCTGATTGATTATATTGCCCTATTAGTTATACTGCCTTGGTTGATTTTCTGTTGGTTGAAGTTTATTTCATTGTGAAGTGCCCTGCCTTGTGAAGTGTATTCAGCTTTATATTTTGAAAACCTGAATCAAAGACTCATCGTAATTCCTTTGTCCAGAAACCTTGAGTTGTCTGAAATCTGAGGGTTACTTGGACAAAAGTCGAGATTCTTGATATTCTTGTTCTCTGAAAATCACTCTGCAGTATTTTTTTCAAACCTGATTGAATTCTGTGATATAATTCTGAAAGTGCCTGCTCTTTGTACTTGCAATCTGTGTACTCTGTTGTGTCCATTGTGAGGTGATACTTCTCTGTTCTACATTGCAAGATTCTGATTTGGTGTCTGACTGATCTGCATACATCCTTTTTTCATTAAAAAAATTTTCAAAGATGACTTCAAAATTTGAAATGGAATTTTTTAATAATAAAGGAGACTTTAATCTATGGCGTCAGAAAATGAGAGCTCTTTTACTTCAACAAAAATGTGCTAAAGCCATTGATGAGTCATGGTCTACTGATCTTGAATCTAGTAAAATGACTGAACAAGATGAAACTGCATGGAGTACTGTTTTCTTGCATTTGTCTGATAATGTGATTAGAGAAATTGGTGAGACTAAGACTGCTGCTGAATTGTGGAAGAAATTGGAGAAAACTTATTTGAATAGAGCTATGACAAATAAAGTTTATCTTCTAAAATAGTTTTTTAGTTTTAAATTTGATCATTCTCTTGATCTTGAGTCTGATATTGATAGATTCAACAGATTGACCCGTGACCTAGCCAACTGTGACTAGAAACTCTCAAGTGGGTAGTTGGTTGTGGTCCTATTGAATTCAATTGGTGATAAATATAAAGATATTAAAAACACAATTGAATATGGGAGGGACACTCTATCTACTGAAGTGATCATTAATTCTTTAAAGTCTGAAGAGTTAGAGTTAGAATCTGACAAAAAAAATCTATTAGTGGCATTAATCTGATGATGAAGTCCAAGTTTAATCTCAAAAATGGTAATTTCAATAAGAGACCTGGATATAAGAAAAATGGCAACTTTAAGGACAAAAAAATGATGACTAAAGGGAAAAATGTTTTTATTGTTTAGAAGAGGGTCATTTTATTAAAGATTGTCCTAAAATGATTTGTGACTCTAAAAAAAAGTCTAAAAATGATGGTGGGGTTGCTTTGGCTTACAATGGATCTAATATTGATGAAATTTATGTGGCTGTAAGCTGTCCACCTTGCCAAGAGTTGATTCTTGACTCTGGTTGCGCTTATAATGTGTCCTAATAAGGAATTGTTCTCTGATTTTGAAAATGTAACTAGTGGAAAGGTTTTAATGGGTAATCACATGACATATCAAGTAAAAGGTGTGAGAACTATCACTTTGAACTTAAAAGGGGATAATAAGTTGATTCTTAAGAAGACTAGAATTGTTCCTGACTTGTAACGCAATCTGATTTCCTTAGGGATTTTAGATGGCCTTAACTTTGACATTGTTATCAATAAGGGTTACATTAAAATCTTGAGGGACTCTCAACTAATTGTAGAAGTCCCCAAGAGACATGGTCTTTACATTTTGCAAACTAAAATTTTTTTGGAGTCCACTTCAACAGCAATCTCAGTCCCAAATGATAAATCACAAATATGGCACAAGAGATTGGGCCATATTAGTGATAAAGGTCTTTTTTGTAAAGATAACATTGAAAAATTGAGATTTTGTGATTACTGCATTTTAGGACAACATAATAGACTTCCTTTCTTACCTGGAATGCATAAATCTACCTCCATACTTGAATATTTGCATGCTGATCTGTGGGGACCAACAACTGTGTGTACTCATTCTGGTTTTAAATATTATTTGCTTGTCATTGATGATTTTTCAAGAAAAAATTGACCTTTTTTGTTAAAATCAAAATCTAACACTTTTAATGTTTTTAAAGAATTGAAATTTTTAATTGAGAACCAAACTGATAAAAAAATTAAAGTTTTAAGAACTGATAATAGTTTGGAATTCTACAATTATGAGTTTAATGAAATGTGCAAATTATCTGGTATGTTAAGGCATAGAACAGTCACTTACACACTACAACAAAATGGTTTGGCTAAAAGAATGAATAGAACTATTCTTGATAAAGTTATATGCATGTTGTTGTGTTCTGGTCTGCCTAAAAAATTTTTGGGTGAAGTAGTTAAGCCTGCTAGTTACCTGATAAATTCATGCCCTGCTAGTGTTATAGACTTTAAGATCCCAGAAGAAAACCAATTGACTTAGTAATTTGAGAGTTTTTGGGTGTGCAACCTTTGCACACCAAATTGAAGGTAAACTGGAATCTAGAGCCCTTAAATGTGTTTTTCTGAGCTATAGGGAAGGGGTTAAAAGCTATAGACTATGAGTGAGGGAGCTTAAAGGCTATAAGGTCATTATAAGTAGAAATGTCGTATTTAATGAGGATGACCTACCTCGTTTTAAGTCTAAACAGCAACCTATAGACCTATTTCAAACATCTGAACAATCTAAAAATGTGAGAAAAATGGTTGAGATTGAGGTGGAGCAACCTGGGGAGAGTTCTAACCATTCTGCCCCTCTAAATGATGACCAACCTGAAGTTGAAACTGAACCTAGTGGGGGTTCCTGAGGCTGATTTAGAGCCTGCACAGCCCTTAGTTGATTACCAACTTGTTAGGGATAGGGAAGGAAGGACCATTAGACCTCCAGTTAGGTTTGAAGATGATGTTTTCTTGCTGTCCTATCA
Source organism: Fraxinus americana (assembly GCA_035079005.1). Taxonomy (NCBI): domain Eukaryota; kingdom Viridiplantae; phylum Streptophyta; class Magnoliopsida; order Lamiales; family Oleaceae; genus Fraxinus; species Fraxinus americana. The sequence goes on from CM068707.1 coordinate 28,319,128, forward strand.
TGCTATGATTGAGGATGAACCTGAATCCTATGAAGAAATTTTGAGTAGCAAAGATTCCAAACAGTGGCTTGCAGCCATGCAAGATGAAATGGAGTCTCTTCACAAAAATAAGATATGGACCTTGGTAAAAAGATCGGAGGGTAAGAGGGTTGTGGATTGTAAATGGATTTTTAAAATAAAAAGTGGTGAACAAAGTAAGAATGACATAAGATACAAAGCTCGTTTGGTAGCTAAAGGTTTTACTCAAAAAGAAGGAGTTGATTTCAATGAAATTTTTTCACCTGTAGTAAAATTTACTACAGTTAGATTCATTCTTACTTTGGCCACACAATTTTATCGGGAGTTAGATCAATTAGATGTAAAAACTGCTTTTCTAAATGGAAACTTAGAAGAAACCATTTACATGAAACAACTTAGAGGATTTGAAGTGACTAATAAATCTAACTTAGAATGCTTTCTTAAGAAATCTATATATGGCTTAAAACAAGATTCAAGACAATGGTATAAAAAATTTGACAATTTTGTACTTGGACTTGGGTTTAAGAGAATTAATTTCGATACTTGTCTTTATTGTAAGGGTCAAGGTGGAGTTAATTCACTTTACCTACTCCTTTATGTAGATGACATGATATTAGCAAGTTATGACATAAAAGAGATTGAGGAAATTAAAGACAAACTAAAATTTGCATTTGAAATGAAGGACTTAGGTCCTGTGAGAAAGATTTTAGGTATGGAAGTTAAGAGAGATAGAAGAGAATGCACACTAAATCTTAGTCAAAAATCCTATATTGTGAAATTACTTAGCAAGTTTTCTATGGCTGAATCCAAAAGTGATAGTGTCTCCTTGCCTAATCATTTTAAACTATCAAATTATTTATGTCCTAAAACTAAAGAAGAGTTTGAAAGAATGGCACAATTGCCTTATCCTAATGCAGTTGGGTCTGTAATGTATCTCATGGTGTATTCTAGACCAGATTTAGCATATTCTATTAATGTTTTGAGCAAATATATGGCAAAGCCAGGTGAAACACATTGGGAAGCAATGAAATGACTTCTTAGGTACATTAAGGGGACCTCAAACTTAGGGATTTAGTTTAGAAAACAAGATGAAGGTGTTATTTTGAAAGGGTTTACTGATTTTGATTATGCAGGTGATAGGGATAACAGAAAATCTACTTCTTCATACATATATACTTTGTACAATTCTTGCATATGCTGCAAAACCCAGTTTTACAAGATTGTGGCTTTGTCTTCAACTGAGGCTCAATACATTGCAGCCACCGATGCCATCAAAGAAGGAATTTGGTTAAAAAGAGTTGCTTAATGAATTTGATTTTATTAAAGAAGTTGTTCTTTATTCTGATAGCCAATCTGTAATTCATTTAAGTAGATCCTGTTTTACACAATAGATCTAAACATGTTGATGTTAGATTTCATTTTATTAGAGATGTTATTTCACAAGGTGTTGTGAAACTTGAAAATGTATTTACTAATTATAACCCCGCTAATGTAGGTACAAAAGTTCTACTGTCAAACAAATTTCTAGACTGCTTGACCTTGCTGAATGTTGCACCTTTCTGCTGATTTGTGGATGATGCAGTTCTGTGCTGATGATATCTGTATTTTTGAGTAACCACTGATGTTTGAATCATTGTACCAAGGTGGAGTATGAAAGGAAAATGTGGCACAATGATGCAATGGCTAAGTAACGACACGATGTCGTTCCGAAATTTTCAACAAATAATATTTTAATGGACTTTTAACTAAGAAGATTGAAAATAACGATTTTGAGTAACAAAATAGGCAAGCTAGATTGATTATCTAAAAAGACAATCAATCAGTTTGTCGACCTTTTTAAGTTAGGGGGTCCAATGCTTGACGTCGCTCTGCTGGAAAAGTAGCAAAATATTGGAGAAATCAATAAAACGACAAAAGTGTCGTTACTGCTTTGAGAATGTCTACCAGAATGACAGAACTGTCGTTCTGCATCCAAAAATGATTTTGAAGAGCCGCGACTCGTCCGAGTCACGATAATGATGAGTATAACTCATTTAAGTTGCAAGCTCAACACACCGCTTACAACATTCGAAATTTATGATAATTACTTAATCAAGAGGAAAAAAGAAAACGACATAACTGCCGTTACTGTTTTGAAAACGGTACAAGTGTCGTTCTGCCTCTAAAATAGATTTTGAAGAGCAGCGACCCGTCCAAACCACAATAATTTAAAGATCTACGAGAACGACACAAGTGTCGTTACCGTTTAGAAAACGGCACAAATGTCGTTCTGCCTGTGAACACGTGTATTAAGTGCCACGATACTCCCGAACCACGATAATTGAAAACCTGAACTCATTTAAGCTGCAGGATGGACACGCCGCTCACAATATTCAATAGATATGGTCATTACATGATCAAAAAGAAAGATGAAAACGATACAAGTGTCCTACAGTTTTGATGCGTTTAATTTAAATATTCTTATGCCGTCACTCCCAGGTTGAACGTCTATCAGAATGGCACAAGTGTCGTTATGTTGTGTAAATAAGTCCATGAGAACGGCACAAGTACCGTTACTATCAAGAAAATGACACTTGTGTCGTTCTGCCTTGGAAGATTACATTTAGTAGAATGGTATGAGTATCGTTATGAAAAGAAAAACAATGTTCTGTCAATAAACACGAGGACGAGCGGCCACGACCCCTCCAAATCTCGATAAAAGATAATTCAAACTTATTTACGTTACAAGATGGACATGCCATGCAGAAAATTTGTGAGTTACACTCATAAATTATATTTTCTAACGAATAAATACAATGACTTGCGATTTCACCAACAAGATATCATTTAATCTATGTCAATTCTATCGTTATTTTTCACATGATCGATACTTTCGACTTCCTTAATCCATGGGGTACAATGCTTGAGGTCGTAGCGGCCGAAATAAATCAAAATATTGCAAAAATTATCAGAATGATACATGTGCGGTTAAACGACACTTGCGTCGTTCTGTCGATAAACAAGGTATCTAAAACAGCTTATCGACATTTCTGACTTCCTCAAGTCATGTGGTACAATGCTTAAGGTCGTTGAGTTGGAAATGAAGGAAAATATTGGAGAAATCATCAGAACGGCACGTGCCGGTACACGACACTTGTGTCGTTCTGTCAATAAACATGAGTACTAGCGGCCACGACCTATCCGAATTTCGATAAAAGATAATTCGAACTTATTTACGTTGCAAGATAGACATGCCGTGCAGAAAATTTGAGAGTTATACTGATCAACTATATTTTCTAACGAATCAATACAATGACTTGTGATTTCACCAACAAGACATCATGTAATCTACGTCAATTCTATCGTTATTTTTCACATGATCGACATTTCCGACTTCCTTAATTCATGGCGTACAATGCTTGAGGTCGTACCGACCGAAATAAATCAAAAATATTGCAGAAATCATCAGAACGACACATGTGCCATTAAACGACACTTGTGTCGTTCTGTCAATAAACAAGTATCTAAAACATCTTATTGACATTTCTGACTTCCTCAAGTCATGTGGTACAATGCTTAAGGTCGTTATGGCGGAAATGAAGGAAAATATTGGAGAAATCATCAGAACGGTACATGTGCCGGTACACGACACTTGTGTCGTTCTGTCAATAAACAGGAGTACGAGCGGCCACGACCCCTTCGAATCTCTATAAGGCCCCGTTTGATTGGCTTCTTTTTCCATGGAACTAGGAAAATTTTTTCCGTTTTCCATCTTTTGCGCTGTTTGATAGCCTAAATTTTCCACGGAAAATATTTTCCTCCCCAACCCGCCACGTCAGCATTTTCCATGTTTTTGAGGAAAAAATTTTCCCACTTTTTGGTGAGAAAATTTTTTCCAACCAGCTGCTAAATTTTTTTTTTTTTTTTTTTTGCAATGGAAACAAATATCATAACCAATTGTAAAAAAAAAATTTCACTTTAATGGACAATTTCCATGTAAAACAAAGTCAAACGAACACTAAATTTTGATTAAAAAAATGATTTTTTAGGAAACAAATTTTTTTTCTTTTTTTTTTTTTTTACTTTTTGGTAATGGAAAAATTTTTATAACCAATTGTGGGAAAAAAAAATCACTTTCATGGACAATTTTCATGTAAAACAAAGCCAAACGAATAGAAAATTTAAAAATTTTCCGGGTGGAAAATTATACCAATCAAACACACTTGAAATCATTTTCTCTGCAAAATATTTTCTAGGCAAAACTTTTCCCTGTAAAATATTTTCTTTCCACCCATTTTCCACCATTGCAATCAAACGCACCCTAAAAGATAATTCGAACTTATTTACGTTGTAAGATAGACATGCCGTGAAGAAAATTTGAGAGTTACACTGATCAACTATATTTTCTAACGAATCAATAAAATAACTTGTGATTTCACAAACAAGACATCATATAATCTACGTCAATTCTATCGTTATTTTTCACATGATCGACATTTTCGACTTCCTTAATTCATGGGGTACAATGCTTGAGGTCGTAGTTGCCGAAATAAATCAAAATATTGCAGAAATTATCAGAACGACACATGTGCCGTTAAACGACACTTGTGTCGTTCTGTCAATAAACAAGTATCTAAAATGGCTAATCGACATTTCTGACTTTCTCAAGTCATTGGGTACGATGCTTAAGGCCGTTAAGGCGGAAATGAAGGAAAATATTGGAGAAATCATCAGAACGGCACATGTGCCGGTACACGACACTTGTGTCGTTCCGTCAATAAACATGAGTACGAGCGATCACGACCCATCCGAATCTCGATAAAAGATAATTCGAACTTATTTACGTTGCAAGATAGACATACTGTGCAGAAAATTTGAGAGTTACACTGATCAACTATATTTTCTAACGAATCAATACAATGACTTGTGATTTCACCAACAAGATATCATATAATCTACGTCAATTCTATCGTTATTTTTCACATGATCGACATTTTCGACTTCCTTAATTCATGGGGTACAATGCCTGAGGTCATAGCGGTCGAAATAAATCAAAATATTGCAGAAATCATCAGAACGACACATGTGTCGTTAAACGACACTGGTGTCGTTCTGTCAATAAACAAGTATCTAAAACAACTAATCGAAATTTCTGACTTCCTCAAGTCATTGGGTACAATGCTTAAGGTCGTTAAGGCGGAAATGAAACAAAATATTGGAGATATCATCATAACGGTACATGTGCCGGTACACGACACTTGTGTCGTTCTGTCAATAAACACGAGTACGAGCGGCTACGACCCCTCCGAATCTCGATAAAAGATAATTCGAACCTATTTACGTTGCAAGATGGACATGCCGTGCAGAAAGTTTGAGAGTTACACTTATCAATTATTTTTTCTAACGAATCAATACAATGACTTGTGAGTTCACCAACAAGATATCATATAATCTATGTCAATTCTATCGTTATTTTTCACATGATCGACATTTCCGACTTCCTTAATTCATGGGGTACAATGTTTGAGGTCGTAGCGGCCGAAATAAATCAAAATATTGCAAAAATTATCATAACGACACATGTGCCGTTAAACGACACTTGTGTCGTTCTGTCAATAAACAAGTATCTAAAACAGCTTATCGACATTTTTGACTTCCTCAAGTCATGGGGTACAATGCTTAAGGTCATTGAGGCGGAAATGAAGGAAAATATTGGAGAAATCATCAGAATGGCACATGTGCCGGTACACGACATTCATGGCGTTTTGTCAATAAACACGAGTACGAGCGACGACGACCCCTCTGAACCTCGATAATCGATAATTCGAATTTATTTAAGTTACATGATGGGCATGCCGTTTAGAAAATTTGAGAATTACACTCATTAATTATATTTTCTAACGAATCAATACAATGATTTTGTTGAAAAAAATTTGAGAGTTGCACTTATTAATTATATTTTGTTGAAAAAAAATTAAATATAGGTAAAAATTTCAGAACGACACAAGTGTTGTTACTGGACTTGAAAACGACACAACTGTCGTTACTGGACTTGAAAACGGCACATGTGCTGTTGCATGTGTAAACACGAATATAAGCAGCTATGACCTATTCGTGCCTTGAAAAATAATAGGCTGAGCTTATTTACGTTGTAATATGCACATAACATGTACAAATGTTAAGAGATATGCTCATTAATTTAATCGACACATGTGAGTGGAACGACTTGTGGTTCCACCATCTCGATAATATAAAAGTAATGTCATTTCAACATTTTTTTGTGACATGATCAATTTTTCTGTGTTATTTACGTTAGGAGTCCATTATTAGAGGTCGTTTCATTGAAAAAAATCAAATCACAATAGATAACAATTGTAGTGCCGTTTTACGTAGCGAAAAACTACTGGAGTATCGTTCTACGTTTCGGATAACAGTTGGAGCGTCATTACCTTCCAATAGTTGCAAACAACATAAAAAACACACTAAGGGTCCGTTTGATTGCAAGGGTGGAAAATGGGTGGAAAGAAAATGTTTTACAGGAAAAAGATTTTCCTAGAAAATGTTTTCCTGGGAATTGTAATTAATTGTGTTTGATTTGTATAATTTTCTACCTGGAAAATGTTGAAAGTTTGGTGTCCGTTTGGCTTCATTTTTTTATAAAAATTGTCCATTAAAGTGATAATTTTTCTACCAATACGTCTAGAATTTATTCTAATTACCAAAAAGTAAAAAAAAAAAAATTTAACAATTAGAAAAAATTACCATATTCGTTTGACTTTATTTTACATAGAAATTGTCAACAAAAATGAAAATTCTTTTTACAATAGTTGATAGAATTGGTTTCCATTGCTAAAAAAAAAAAAGGTGAAAAATGTTTTCCCACCTAATAGGTGAGAAAACAAAATCAAACTTTTGTGCATCAAATGATTGTACCTAGAAAAATGTGGAAAACGTTTTCCATGGAAAAATTTACCTATCAAACAACTTTTTAAGGGTAGAAAAGGAAAATATTTTCCTTTTCTATGGAAAACAAAGGCTATCAAACGGAGCCTAAGTACAAAAACAACACCAACTTAAATACTATTTAATACTATATTCATTAATAAATGTACAATTTACATAAGATTTCTAAAATTGTATTTCTTTTTTTTTCAAATGTAAATTCTTCTTTCTTCAAATGTAAATAAGATTTAATATAGTTGATAAATATTCATAAGATACCCAAATTTGTGAAGAATACAATGAAGAATAGGATTTTAGAGCAGCAAGAATAAATGAAGAGAAAAAAACGAGTTATTGTGATTTTGGGAATCAAAAAGTGAATTGGGGGATTTAATTGGATTGATAAGGGTGTTGGGTCTTTTCCAAGGGTGAGGGTATTTATGACATTTGATATTGTTTATTTATTGTTTTTTATAATTGAAGGTCATTTGGCCAAGAAAAATTGAGATAGGATTTTTTAAACAAAATCATTGTTTGACTAGGCCTTTTAACAAAGACTCCCTTATTTTTATGCAAATTGAGATTAAAATCATTTCCAACATTGAACGAATCAAATCACAATAGAAGCATGCACGGAGAGAACGGCCACAATAATTGTTTATTAGATACTTGCAAGATTCCATATTCACGATGATTAATATCCCATCCAACAAATCACACAAAAAAATAATACCAGGAATTAAAAAAAAAAAAATACTTAATTAAAAAGACCAAATCACCCTTTAGTTGTAAAAATATTGAATTTCTTAAAAGTTCGTACAGCATTTCAGCAAGAAAACCTATTTAATTTTCCTTAAATCTTTTGCAACCATATTTAGATTCAAAATATTATGACAAGTTGCATGATGATATTCGAGATTGCTAAGGTTGAACTTAGCTTATATATACAATAATTAATTAGTTCAAATAGTAGAAAATAAGTATCTTTTAAATAAATGTAAAATTGCCACTGAATTCCCAATTTTGTCATCTTTACGGCGTTGAAATTGCAAGTGATGTCGAATCATGGTAAAATTTGGTAACTTTAATTAAGAAAAAAAAAGTTAAAAACAGTAAAAGCCATTTAAGAATGCCCCGTCGCGCCCCGCCCCTAGATCATCGTGGAGGAGGTAAATCGCGGGATGTGCCTCAATAGGTCAGGGTACAAGAGCTGTCATATTGATGCCCACAAAGGTCAAATTTCATACTTTGTAAGAGGTAGGAATCGAATTCTTATACTGCGGCTGCCAATTTAATTGAGACTACCTCACTCATGTCATTTGCATCATCGAGCTATGCCCCGGGGGCAACTCTCAGCCATTCCTTAATCATCCTTACTGGTGGGTAATCAATTGTATGTCCGCAACTAATTTGCTCATTATTGTCTAGTATTATTTTATCATCTCGCTCAGACCCAAAAAAAAAATGGTATCATGGATTTGCAAATGTGTTGCATCTTTTTAAGACAATTTGCTTCAGGATTTTTGTTGAGAGAAAAAGCACATCTCTAAGAAGAAAAGCACATTTATATATGAAAACTGTATTTTATAAATAGTGCTTACTCATTTTCAGTTCATGTGACAATGAGTCAGTGCTATTTTTTTAATGAATTAAAATGTGTTGTTCGGAACCTCCTTTTCTTCTGAAAAAAAGGAAGGAGAAGGATCTTCATTGATGGATCTCTCTTGTTGAGGCAAACCACAAAAGTTTGGGCAGAGTCGGATCTAAGCGTTGGCTATCTCAAATATATGGGAAAATCTGACAATTACTTAGATGTCACATATATGTTGCCCAAGGTGATATCTGCATATACCAATTTCATCTGGTACAACATGGACTTGGGAACTTTGCTCTCCCAACCAATTATTGCATCTTTTTGCTTCATTTGAAAGAAATGATCAGATTGCACGAGGATTGCGCAAGGGTTGCACGAGGATTATTTACTCTCTTTTGAAAATTAATATTTACTTGGTACTTCTTTTAGTCAATTTTTCCGACATTGCATATAAAAACGTGAAAAGTCTATTAACACGGTCTTGCTCCATTGTTTCTTCTTTCATCCTAAATCAGGGTCACGTTTGTCCGAATATGCCTACACAACATCATCCTCCTTAAATGAATAATGATATGTAACAACCGATAAAAAATAAAAAAATAAAAATAATGATATGTAACACTAATGATGTTATAACACCATACAGATCCAAATAAGCCCTTGTTTGAAATTTTTAATGAGATTTTGGGGGAAAAAAAAAGTACTTTGAAATAGTAAATTTTTAGAGAATGTGTGGTTAACAATGAAGAAAATTTTTGAGTTTACGTGTAATATTATTTTATTGAAAAATGTGTGGTTGATAAGAAAATAAAAAATTAATTAAAATTTTAATGGAGACTAAATGTAGTAATATAATCTCAATTAATCAAACTTATTACTTAGCCTATGTTTGGTAGTGATCAATTTTTTAGTAAATTTTGATTGAAGTTGATGAAATATGTGGTTGTAAAGTTGTGGGATCCATAAAATATGTGGTCAAAATTAATTGTTGACTTTGATTTTGATTAAAATCTAGATTTTAATCGATACCAAATACGGAGTATCACCTAAATCGATATTTTAATACCACTTCACTGATATTAATAACATTATTCTTGTCAAGATGAACGGATGATGCAATTATCGTTACATTATTCATGGATATTCTAAAAGTATCTCTTACCAAGTCAAATATTGCACATTCTCTTGGATTCCTAAGCTCCAAAGTCAATGGATGGAACAGCTTGTTTTCTTGAATATCACTGTCCTTGTTCAGAAACCATTGAATTTGGACCACTAGCCATTGATTGTCGGACTTAATAAACAATGAAAATCCCAATGAAAACGTATTCACATTGCAAATTCCAATCCCACAGCCCAAACAGCAAAAGAATAATGAGACTCGGCAACATGGAAGAGTTTTGGACCTTTGGGACTCCCTTTCTGAAATACGAAAGGTCACTTGCCCGACATTTTAAGCTTCTGGTGAGCAGAATCGGCTGTATGAATCTGGAAAAGTTTGAAAATTGCTAATTTTCCAAAAAGAGAGGTGGGTATTTTTCAATATAGACAGCATGTGTGACTAACATTAGAAAAAAAGTAAAAGTTACTTTTAAGTAACTTTGTACTTCCAAACATGTTCATGTCTCGATTATCCGAGATAATATTTTGATTATTTAATTAGTACACTTATCTCTTCCAAATATTTTGTACTTCCAAACATGTTCATGTCTCGATTATCCAAGATAATACTAGTCATTTTCGTAATAGGATTTCTATTTCAGACTATATTTAGTTCATATTTGCAATAATGACATCCATTCAAATTTCTTAATATTGTAATATTTTATCTGCGATTCCACGCTAAATAGTATTTTACAGCAACTCCGTTGTGAAAACAACCTCCTTCATAAAGTCAATAGAGAATGGGTTTTGCTAGAGAGTATGGCCTCTCTCTCCAGGGGCGCACATGGCACACCTTTATTGGCTGCCAATAGGGGGTGCCACATGCGCCCCCATTCGTCCGGCAACATGCTACATGGTTAGACTCAATGACAATAAACCATTTCCAGACTACAATTGGCAGTTTTTCATTAGAGAATGGAAAGAAAAAAATCATAAAAACACTCAATCATGTGCTGCCACATCAGTCTGTTTTTTTCCCCTATTTGTTCGGCATTATTGATTCGTTCAAGGCCCACGTGGGCCCTGGACGAATAGAAAAGCCCATAAAGAATAGAGAGCAACTCACGTCAAGTTCAAGACTCGAGCACTTTATAAGCCAATTGTAGTTTCCATCCCATCTTGTGCTGCAACAGAAAGGTAGGGAGGCAGTAAATTAAAGTTTACTAACTCAAATTTTCTTTTGAGCAACTTTTGTGCAGCGAAATCCAATATGGAAGACTCTAATGGTGCACCTGAATCTGTTCAAAAGAAATTTGTTCTGCCTGTAGATTCTGAACATAAAGCCACTGAATTCAGATTACTTTCAGTGGCAGCTCCTCATATGCGGGCATTTCATCTTTCGTGGGTTTCTTTCTTTGCCTGTTTCGTCTCCACTTTTGCTGCCCCGCCCCTCCTTCCCATCATTCGTGATGATCTTGATTTAACGGCTACAGACATTGGAAATGCAGGAATTGCAGCAGTTTCAGGCGCAGTTTTTGCTCGAGTTGCCATGGGAACAGCTTGTGACTTATTCGGTCCTCGATTAGCCTCTGCTGCACTCACCCTTATAACCGCACCAGCTGTTTACTGCACTGCCATTGCCAATTCTGCTGCCTCGTTTCTTTTAGTCCGTTTTTTCACAGGCTTCTCCCTTGCAACTTTTGTCTCAACTCAGTTCTGGATGAGCTCTTTGTTCTCTTCTAAGGTCGTTGGCACAGCAAACGGCATTGCAGGCGGGTGGGGCAATCTTGGAGGTGGCGCAACACAGCTTATCATGCCTCTTGTCTTTGGGCTTATCCATAATATTGGTGCAACTAAGTTCACAGCTTGGAGAATAGCATTTTTCATCCCTGCCCTGTTTCAAACTTTATCAGCATATGCTATTTTCTTCCTCGGCCAAGATTTACCTGATGGAAACTACTCACAACTGCATAAATCTGGAGATAAACACAAAGATAGTTTCTCAAAGATTTTCTATCATGCAATTACAAATTACAGAGGGTGGATCCTTGCTTTAACTTATGGTTATTGTTTCGGGGTTGAACTTACAATAGACAACATAATTGCACAGTATTTTTATGATAGGTTCAATGTGAACCTTCATACTGCTGGAATTATTGCGGCTAGTTTTGGATTGGCAAATTTATTCTCACGTCCCGGAGGGGGGATTCTATCAGATATTATGGCAAAGAGGTTTGGAATGAGAGGCAGACTATGGGCGCTGTGGATAGTGCAGACATTGGGTGGCATTTTCTGCATTCTTTTAGGTAAAGTAGGATCTTTGGGTGTTTCTGTTGCTGTAATGATTATATTTTCCATCTTCGTGCAAGCTGCGTGCGGCCTTACTTTTGGAATTGTTCCTTTTGTTTCAAGAAGGTATTTTCTCTACAAGTCATTCACATTCTATTACTATTTTGTTTGTGCGGAGCCTAATATACTTATTTCATTGATTGCTGATTGACTTAATAATGACTCATCAGGTCTTTGGGCATTATATCTGGGATGACGGGTGGAGGTGGAAATGTAGGTGCAGTTCTAACTCAAGTAATTTTCTTTAGAGGATCAAGATACTCAACAGAAACCGGTATAACGCTTATGGGGGTTATGATTATATGCTGCACCCTCGTAATTATGCTGATATACTTCCCACAATGGGGAGGAATGTTTTTCGGTCCATCTTCTGAAGGCACTACTGAAGAAGACTACTACATGTCTGAATGGAATTCGGCAGAGAAAGAGAGAGGCATTCACATGGCAAGCATGAAGTTCTCCGAAAACAGCAGAAGTGAAAGAGGCAAACGGGTAGGATCTGCACCCTCACCAACTGATGGGACTCCAAGTACATACGTGTGATTGAAGTATCGAAGTAAATGCTTCTTTTTTGCTAAAATTGAAGTTTTGTATGTTCAACCTCCCTGTCATCTTATTAGTTATTGCCTCAAATCCCCAGCTGTAAAGATTTAAATATTGTATTTCCTTCTTTAGTTTCTGTCATATCGTTGTGCTTGTACTTAAAAAAAAAAATGAAACATCAGCAGAAATAAATAAACTTTTAGCCTTGATTATTATCAACTATGCCTTTAATCAGTATGAATGAATTTAGAATGGCCTATTTAAACCTGCAATGAGAAAAAGATACGTAGAAGGACTATGCAAATTTCTATAATATTTCACCTTAACTACTGTAAACAGCAGCACCAGATCCTAATAGATTGTAGCATCTATTATCGATTTTCATAATTGTGAACAACAAAGGGGAAACTATAAGTCGTACTTCCAGCAGCGCAATCAGATATGAAAGTCTTTCTACATGATGGAAACTTGAAATATGAAATGACTTGGCTAAGTTTATCATGGAAAATCACAGGCTACATTGGAGATAAGAAACCTTCGTTTCTCAGTTTGTATTTGTATAAATAGGATTTTGATGGGTTATCTCCTGCCGCCATGTGCCAAAATATCTTGGAATAAGGAACTGAACTTTAATGACACTTAGTGATACTAATAAGTTTTCAATAATGGGCCATGTTAGTAACGCGTCGTAAATAACATTTGACACGTGTTTCTAACATCTCTGTATAAAATTACATTGCCATTGAGTAATTTTATGTATCACAACCAGGTGACAAACATCATTTGGAAAGAAGAAAACCTTGTCCATTGAGTTATATTGCAAAGTTACATTGCATTCTTCATGTTATCCACGTCAATTTTCTAGAGTATATTTAAGCCCAAAATTAACCTAATATCAGTTTAATTCTATTGCATCGACCAATAAGCCTTAAAGGCGCACTCGACGGCATTAAAAAACAAAAGTTTAAAATCTTGACTAGTTTGGTGTCCATGAGGTCTAAGAACGTCTCCAAAACACTCTAAATATAGGATGTTCTCTATTTTAGAGAGTTAATTCTTAAAACTAAGCTTCATTAAACTCTCTATTTTAACTTCTTAAAATAAAGAATAGGTTTGATTCTCCAAATTGTATTGCAAGTTCCACGTCCTAAATCATAGTTTATTGAGTTGTAATTAAGGTCAAAGAGTTGAGAGTTGGTAATATGTGTTGAAGAAGCTAAAGATGGAACAAAGAGAAAAAGTCGCCACAAAAAACGCTCGCTGATCTCTGAGGAACGCTCAAGCGGTTTTTTCAATAAGGCGATCACTTGCGTCCACACAATAAGCGCTTGAGCACCACTTGTTGTCCGTGAGCCGTCCACTTGAGCAGTGGTATTATTCAGCCAAACCCTAGGTCACAATTCTATAGATTTTACAATCTCATACAACCTCAAATGCTACATATAATATATACCCAAGCCATAGTCTGTCCTAAACGTATCTTGTAGTTGGTTAAGCTTTATTCATTCAAGAAAACATCCGACAAAGATCAAATATCGATTCTATAATTCTCTTAACTTAGCCACAATATCAGAACACAAAATATTCAAAGATCAAACACCAAAAATCAAATCATTTACCAATAATCATTTAGAGATCTGAGAAGTTCAGGAGAGGGGGCTTGAGTTCTAGTTCGAGAAGAACGAAGTTCATTCTTGGTGATCCACGCAGAGGGAAAAAAAGTCTCGATTTTTGAAAAGTGCACGAGTCAAAATCGAAGAGGTTCTTCAATGATTTATAGATTGAGTGGTCAGAGTCTACTAAGGTTTAGTTGTGTTTGGACCAATTGTAAGTTATCTTTTCTAGTGGATGTTTTAACAAGGTTTACTTTGAGGCTTTTTATCCTGTGAAGAGTTCTTTAGATGATTTTCCTTCGTTACCATATTTGGTGTTGATTTACTTTTATGTTTTGATGACTATATGTTTGATTGACAATTAGGATTTAATAGTATTAAACTTAATTATCTAGAGGCAATAATCTATGAATTGTCGCTTATTATTGTTTGTTATTTTTAATTTTACATTATACACATATTCAACCTCTCTAGGTGTTGTTGGGTTTAAACATTGGTCATTTTTTCAATTGGTATCATGGCATGATTCGATTTTTAATCCAATTTTATCTAAATGAGTCAATCAATTTTTGATCCTCCATACTCTGACAAAAGATTTTATACTTATTGGAAGGTTAGGATGGGAGGCTTTTTAAAGTCTATGGATGAGCAAATTTTGGTTAGTGTAGAAAAGAGTTGGAAAGCCTCATCTACATCTGTTGCTGGTGTTGTTACACCTATAGATATCTCTATTGGCTTAAAGATAATTTAGCTGAGGGTAATTGGAATAGTAGAGGTGTCCATGTCATCTTTATAGCTATTTTTCTAGAAGAGTTTAGACAGATATCCATGTGAGACTACTAAGAAAGCTTATGATGTATTAGAAATCACACATGAGGGAATTAAGACGTGAAAAACTCTAAACTTCAAATGTTTGACCACGAGGTTTGAAGAAATTATGATGAAAGATGATGAGTCTTTCGATGAGTTCTATGCAAAACTGAAAGATGTAATAAACTCTTGTTTCAACCTAGGTTAATGAATCCTCAAGGCTAAGATTGTGAGAAAAGTTATGAGATCCCTACATGAATGATTTAGATTTAAGGTTACTTCTAATAAAGAAAGAAAAGACATACAGGAAGCGATTAAGATAGAAGAACTTGCAGGATTCCTCCAAATATATGACCTTAGTCTACTTCAGTCTAAAAAGAACAAGTCTTTAGCCCTCAACACTATTAACGAAAAAGATTGTGACACTACTGATGAATTTATCGTAAAGGATGATGATTTTTCTTACTTTGTTAAGAAATTCAAGAAACTCTTTAGGAATAATAAGAGACCTTCTGAGAAATATAAAGGTGACTCTAGTAAAATAGGTAAGAAAAGAGAGGTAAGAGTGATACTACGTATGCCAGAAAGATGTTTCAACCTGTGAGGTGCTATGAGTGTCAGGGTTTTGGACATGTTAGAGCCGAGTGCTTAAGTTATAAGAAAATTATAGGTAACGCTATAAGTGCTACTTTTACTGATAATGAATCTAGCCCAGATGATGATAGTGAGAACTCCAATCGGATGTGGGTGTGAATAATATGGCGTTTGCCTCAGTGGTTAAGCGTGAAACTATAAAGGAGAATGATATACTTGAGGAGATAGAAAAAATTGATTTTTCACAGGAAGAACCAGAACATGGACAAGATATTTATGAGGCGTTTGACCAGCTGTTTGAGAAAAGCCTTAAGTTGAAAAGGGTTAATAGCTCTGCCTTTAAAAAATTACTTGAACTGGAGTTAGAAAGGAAAAGCTTAGAAGTCAAACTTGAGGAGTCAACTAGAACATTGAATGACTTGGGGATTTAGAAAGAGTCATTAGAAAGTAAGGTTAAGACTTTTACAAGTGATCTTGAGAAATCTAGTACCTAGATTCAATCTTTTTCTAGTGGATCTAAGAAGCTTGACAACATGTTAAGATTGAAAAAATCACCTAGAAATAGGAAAGGTTTAGGCTATAATGAAACAAATTCTCATACGGTTTCCTTTTTCTAAAAGCAAGTTTGTACCTTCCTCTATCAAGTCAAAGAATATGGGAGCCTTAGGACAGAAATCATTGTACAACATAGGTCTTCAACATAAGGTTCAAAACTTGAGACCTAGAATTACTCCTAGGTCCATTTTCACTTGTCATAATTGTGGTGAGTTAGGTCACATAAGGCCTAAGTACCATAAGCCATTGGTTAGGAACAACAAACAAGATCTCACTACTCGTGCTAGATTCTTGACTAATCAAGTGAGTCACTTGATTGATATGATGAGTTATTTGACTAAGATGACATCTTTCTCTAAAAAGATTTTACACGTGGTATTGTTGATTTCATTTTTTTTAGGAAATATGTATGACGAGTTGTTGAGATAAATTTTGGGTATTGAGTCTTTGGGTTGGTATTGTTAGGTTGTGTTTATTATGTAATATTGAAATAAATGATTTTGTAACGGAATGTTAAGGGGAAGTTTGTTAGGTCCAAATTGTATTGGCGAGTTCCGTGTCCAAAATCATAGTTTATTGAGTTGTAATTATAGTCAAAGAGTTGGGAATTGGTAATATGTGTTGAAGGAGCTATAGACAGAACAAGGAGAAAAAGTCGGCGTAAAAATGCTCGCCGATCGTCAGAAGAGCACTCGATCGGTTTTTCCAGTAAAGTAATAGCTCGCTGTCCTTGCAAGGAGAGCTCAAGCGGTCAACCAACTATTCGTTATCTGCGAGCCATCCGCTCGAGTGACGGTGTTATTCGACCAAACCGTAAGTTGCAATTTCTGTAGATTTTGCAATCCCATACAACCTCAAACACTACATGTTATATATACCCAAGCAATAGTCTGTCCCAAACATATCTCGTAGTTAGTTGAGCCTTTATTCATTCAAGATGACATCCTATAGACATCAAATATCAATTCTATAATTCTTTTGACTCAACCACAAGATCAAAACACAAAAAATCCAAAGATCAAACACCAAAAACCAAATCGTTTACCATTAATCCTTCACATTTCTGAAAAGTTCGGAAGACGCGGTTGGAGTTCCAGTTAAAGAAGAACGAGGTTCGTTCTTGGAGATCCATGCAGTAGGGAGAGAAGTGCACATGTTCTAAAAGTAAGGTACAATCGAAGAGGTTATTCGGTAATTTACAGGTTGGACGGTCAAAATCTCCTATTAATTTAGATGCAATCGAAAAACACTTTGAACGGATGAACAAAGCATGCAAATCAGAATTTAAGAGGGCACATGATTTGGATTATAAATTACAGAATATAGATTATATGACAATAAGTTCCTCTTAAAATTTTTGGTGGTATATATTGAAGATGCATATTTTGTAAGAAAACTTGAAATATAGAGCAAATTGTAGAAATTGAAGAGCACAAAATGAAAACGGTAGATCGAGGTTAGAGTTTGACTATATCTATCTCTTTAAGACGAATTTGCCCCGTTCTTATGCTCACGGTGTATTGACAATCGGTTTTCAAGATACAACGATCTTTTTCTTGCCGTAGAAGCACTTCAAACGACAAGAACAACGAACTCAAGATTTGTGTTGTACTTGCTACTTGAAATAAGGTTTATGCAAAAAAGAAAAAAAAATCTCTGAATATGTAGAATTTTATGAAAGTTATGAATACAATTTTTTTTTTTTCTATGAATGAAGAAATCCAACATGGGAGGTCCAATATATAGAGGTTGAAAGGTTGTGCTCGGAAAGACACAACCTAAAGTTAAGCCTGTTCTTGATCAAGCATGTCTTTCCTCAGACAGGCACTGCTCGAACGCTCCAAAAATTCGCTCAAGCTTCTTTTTCAGAGATTAACTGCTCGTCTTGTGCCCCGAGGACCACTCAAGAGGTTTATATAATCTTGGAATTTCATAAATTTAATTATTAATATTCAAAAAATAAAATAAAATAATTATTAATTTTATTTCTCCAAAAAATGATATATATAGGCTAGGAACATACCCAAGTCCATCTAACTATAACCCAAGCCCACGACCCACTCATGTTGAACTAATCAGTAAAATGGCGACAACGCGCGTGAGTGGGCTTTGGACCGAACCCAATAGGATTTAGGTTCTCTGCTCTTCAAAGACTATCAGCACCCCAATATTTTCCTTCTTTTTCCTATGCGGGACAAAGTTCATTCTTTGTTCATTTATTCCAAGTGACAAATTTTAAAAGTCTATACTTTAAGTATGAATTTTTCATTCATTCTAAAATAGTTTTACGGAACCAAATATACCACTACCATCTACCCATATAATAGAACGCATTTGACTATTCATCCACATAAATTGATCAACAGGATCCACCCGAATATTTGGTCAAAGTTGATTAAAATCAAGCTAACTATAAACCCATTTAGAACATTTCTAACATCCTATCCATTAATGCAATGATAAATAATGTGTCAATTATAAAGAATTTACGAAAAACAAAGCATTTAGAAAGAACAAAACCTTCTCCTTTGAGTTATATTGCAAAGTAACACGTGCAAGTTTTCATGTTATCCAGGTCAATTTACTTGATTATGTTTAAGCTTTGTGAATAAATGATAGAATCTAAATGAAAAAAGTTCTACAAAGATGCATATAATTGTCATCCAAAGCTAAACAAAAATCAGTCTAATTCTATAGCATCAATCAATAATCCTTAATAAATAGTTGTAGGAAAACGTATAACCAGAGGTTCAACATGCAATAGAGATAGAATGTGAGGATTATGAGCAGCAAAAACAGGATTCTCTGATACAAGATGGAGATGAAGTCTACTATTGAGTCACACGTGACCATAAAATACAGCGTCTACTGATTACAAAGCTATTATGTTAGTGTATGATGGAAAAAACTTGATAGTAAGAGAACCCCAGATGAGATTGGCACAGAAGATGAGGATTGTACTGATGTCTTTATGTATCAGTCTGGAGATGGCTACTTGGCATCGACAATGGAGTAGATTTGATAGGGCAGAAAAGCTAAGTAGCCTGTGGAAATACTTTTTTAATGATCAAGTGACAATGGATATTTTGTTTTATGTTGTCTTCTTTAGCTTGGAAAAAAAATGAATCTAGTAACTAAATATTATTTAGAAAAAACCAATAAAATGCGACTGCATTAAGAAAAGAAACTTAAAATATTCGACCATACATTAGGTCTAATATTTTATACTAAACATGCACGAGACCAATACTTTATTCTAAAGTTATGGTCATAAACTAACCTATTCTTAAAGTAATTTCTTGCTTGACTCCCACCAGCTAGTTCCTACGCTAATAAAGAAACTTTAGATGGCATACCCTCCAACGCTCAAATCAAGACTCGAATAGAAAGAGAAAGATGAAATAAAATATGAATTATTATAGAATGCTCATTGGTTAGCATGTGCATTGGATAAAAGATGGATATGAAGTCTACTACCAAGTTAGACGTAACTACAAAATACAGAGTCTATTAATGGTATACTGTAAAGAAAAAAATTGGACTACAAAACAATGGTGTTCGTGTTTGATGAAAAAAGCTTCCTGTTAAGAGAACCCCAGAAGAGATTGGCAAGGAAGATGAAGATCACATTGATGTCTTTATGCATCAGTCTAGAGATAGCTACTTGGCATCGACATTAGAGTAGATTCGAGAGGGCAGGAAAGCTATTAGCCTTTGGAAATACATTTTTAATGATCTAGTTAAGTATAATATGTCATTCTATAAATAAATTTCATACTAAAAAATAAACTAACTATTCATGAGACTAATACTTCATACCAGATTTGCACAAACTATGCCCGAGACTAATACTTATCCGAACATGCACGAATTATGGTGCATAACATATTCTAATGCTATGATCATGGCAGGGCCGGTCCGGTCCTGTGATTTTTGGGGCCAAAAGCGAACTTCCAAAGTTGGGCCCCCAAAAAAGCATAAATGCAACATATTGCTAACTTTACATTGAACAGTAGAACAACAAATAAATAAAAGAAAAAAAGATATACTATAAAGTAACATAACCGACAAGAGTTGAAACAATCAATTAAATACTATTCGTCTCGCTGTTTTAGAGGCAAAAACATTAATCAAATCTGAATAATTTAACTGTTGAACCATATCTTTCTCTATTGATAACATAGCAAATCTATTCAATCTTTCTTGTGACATAGTTGATCGAATGTAAGTCTTGATCAACTTCAATTTGGAGAAACTTCTTTCCGCATATGCAACTGTAACTGGTATGGTTAACAAGATTTTATAAGCAATATAAGCATTTGAGAAACAAACATTTAATGTCTTCAAATATTTTAGCACTTCAATTGCTCTCGTTGCTTCACTTGGTATATAGCACCGCGAGATTAGTATTTCCGAAAATAATTCATCTCCACTAATGTCTAAATGCCCATTTTGTTCCAATTGTTTTTCAAGATTCATACAAGAGTTCATCAAAACTGAAGGAGTTTCACCCCTTAACCTCTTCAAATTGAACAAAAATCCAAATGTGTCATCATATTGTTTGAATTGTTCAAATCGAGTCCACATGAAGAATCGAAATGCCTCTTTGCACAATCTTTGGGAAACATGATGCCATCAACTCGTTTTGGACTCATTTAAACTAAATAATCCCTCATTCTTTGATCAACATTTTTCCAATTCCCAGGATCATCCAAATTCAAAAAAAAGTGGCCATCTTCTTCCTTATCATCCATTTCATTCACACTGACATGTTTCATCATTTCTTCTTCCTTATCATCCACTTCATTCACACAGACAGGTTCCATCATTTCTTCTTCCTTGTCATCTACTTCATTAACATGGGCAAGTAGAATCACTACCTCATCCTCATTCAATGCATTCAAATTGTTGCTTTTAAAGTACTTGTGCATATCGCCTGCTTGAATTTGAGTCAACAAAAGTTCATTTTGTTTCATTTTTCTCTTCGTAGCTCCAGACTCATATTTAGAATGCATGATGTATGAGTCTATATCTAATATCCAATGATTAGCCTAAAAGACAATTATAAAATATCTCAATCATCTCACAATTATAGTATTCAATACAGTGACTACGTGCGCCTGTGCAATTGATCCTACATGCTACAATGAACATTCATATAAGTTGACCAGGCTGCAATTACATAAGCCGACAAGGCTTCAAATATTTTCAATATCTTCAATATCAAGTTATGGCAAGCTATTGCTTACTTGAAAAGTAGAAAATCGATGAAAATTATAGAATCACAATCCACACCCTTCAAAATTCCACTGTCGCATCTCACAAACCTGAAATCAAAATCATAGGCTTGTAATACACAAAAAGGAAGTGTTCTTAAGCCATTAATTCTCCAGTAACTCAAAGGCCACAAAATATAATTCAGTGAACTGAGACACAATCAAAATAAAAAGAAAAATTACCATAATTTGTAATAGAGATGATTTCAATTGTAAAATAAGGATCTGTCTATAGAAATATAAAAGTTCAATAATTGATCTCAAATCCAACATTCTGTATTAATAACAGAAACAAAAGGAGCATGCCTAAAATAAAAAACAATTTTCGAATATTGAAAGAAAATCCCCATATACCCAATAAAGAATCAATCTTTAATTGTACTTCTTCACAAATTTTCAAGATAAAATCACCAAAAAGCACATTAAGATACATATAAGAATAAAACATTCTCGATTATATACTTCATCATATTAGATTATTAGTTACCAAATCAAACAGAAACAAGAACACGGAATACATAGAAATTAGAGTTTATACCGATAGACAAGCAGTGGCGTGGCATGAGAGAGAAGCAAGAAGATAGGAGACGGCGTCGTCAAGTGTGGGTTTTGACATTTCGCCTTTCTGGTTTAGTGGTTCTTCCCGCACACACCGACTCTAAGAAACTAAGGAAGACGGGTAGGAAATAGTCAAATAGGAATAAGGTATTAAAAAAAAAAAATCTAAGGCCCTTTAATTTTTAGGCCTGAGGCATGGGCCTCACTTTCCTCGGCCCAAAATGGGCTCTGGATCATGGTAACCTATTCATAAGGTAATTTCTTGTTTGAGTCCCACAAGCTATTTCCACACTCCGAAAGAAACGTTAGATGGCACAACGGAAGAGGTTTCTGATGTAGACCCTTCGACACTTAAGTCATGACTCAAATAGAAAGTAAAAGGTGAGATAAAATATGAATGCTTATAGAATTCTCCTTTTTAATTATTACCTTTAATTTCATAAACACCTTCATCTCCATCTCCATCTCCATCTCCATCTTATACACGATGGAGATGAAGTCTACTATCGAGCTAGATGGCATGCTTCAAAGAAAAGAATTTGGAGTACAAATCTATATTGTTCATGTATAATGGAAAATGCTCGATGTTAAAAGAACCCCAAATGAGATTCTCATGGAAGATTAAGATTGCATTCATGCCTTTATGCTTTAGTCTGGAGATGGCTACTTGGCATCGACATTGGAGTATATCTGACAAGGCGGGCCGGGGGAGAGCTAGTATCCTGTGGAAATGCTTTTTCAATGATCAAGTGACTAAATTGATATTTTTTTTGAATTTTTTCTTTAGCTTGGAAGAAATCTATCTCGTATTTATTTGTAGAAAAACCAATAAACCTTAATGGAGACATTATTATTAGTAGAAAATGGAAATATATGTTTACTATATTGCCCATTGGGTCTAATAATTCATACTAAACATGCACAAACTATGCACGAGACTAATACACTATAGCAAACTTGCACGAACTATGCATAAAACTAACACCTCATACCCAACATGCACGAACAATGGTGCATAACACATTCTAAAGCTATGGCTATGAAATAGCCTATTGTTAAAGTAATTTCTTGTCCGAGTCCCACAAGCTAGTTGATGTGCTAAAAAACAAATAGAAAGAGAAAGATGAGATAAATATTAATGATTATAGAATTCTCGCTTCTACTTACCTTCATCTCCGTTTGATACAATATGGAGATAAAGTCTAATATCGAGTTAGACATGACCGAAAAATGCAATGTCTATTAATGGCATATTGCAAAGAAAAGAATTTAGAGTACACAACTATGATGTTTGCGTATGATGGAAAAAACATGCTGTTAAGTGAAATCTAGATGAGATTTGCATGGAAGATGAATACCAAACTTGCACGAACTATGGTGCATAACAATTTCTTAAAGAATGGTCATGAGTTAACCTATTTTTATAATAATTTCTTGTTTCATCAGCTCAGAAAGAAATGATAGATGGTACATTGGATGGGGTTTTTGACGAAGACACTCTTATGCTCAAGTTAGGACTCGAATAGAAAGAGAAAGCTAAGATAAAATATGAATGATTATGAATGCTAGTTCGTGCTTACCTTTATCTTCAGTCTTCCCCCCTTATATGTGTTTCGTGCGGGGTAGTCGCTAACAATTAAAAAGAAATTCAGACGATTGTGTAAGGGACAAACCTCTTGAGACAAAGTCCCAAAAAGGGGTGCTTTATTGATGAGAGTTACAATTAGAACTAAACAGAATGCCTCTAAGGGGTGCAATCACACGATAAATAGAATACCTCTTGATAAACTGCTTGGAAACTGCTACCCATTTTCTTTATGGTGCCTAATTTGTCGTAGAACTGTCATCTCTAACTGCTATCATTACTCCTCATTGTTCAATTGCCTTCAAAGAGGTTTCTTAAATAGTGGAATGTGATAATCAGCTCGATAACTGTTTTAGTAACTGCTATTCTGGATGACCATAATATCTCACATATTAGGATTCTGGGTGACTCGAAGGTTTGAGCGAAAACGAGGTTATCTCGCTGAGCGACAGTGAGGCACTCCATTCGTCCAAACTCTGGGTGTCACATGGGTTTGGACGATGATGTTACTGTGTTCGTAGGCTCCTTCTGCACTTATCAATAACCTCATTTGGGCCTTTGTCCTAGGCCTCCAATTGGATTTCACTCTTTGGGCTATCCAATTTAAGCTGTATTTTTAGTGTGTCAATAATTACCCCCCAATATGATATATTTAATACTAAGTATTAACTTATGCCATATTCACCTTGTATTTCTTAGGCAATATTAGAAATTCCCAAGAATTTCAATCATCACTTCTTTTTTCAGCTTAAGAAAAAGTGCAACGGTACAAACCCTTATAAACCCAAAAGACGCGCCATTTCTTCACACCACTAAACCACGTTCCTGTATTTCCCTCTTCTTCCCCGCTATTTTATTGTTCATCTTCTTACTTTTCTGCTACGTTTCAACCTTAACACAACTGCACTTTACACTCAATGGCGTCTTCACAAACTCAATCTGATGATACTTATAGTTTCGAAGATTTTCGAAATATTCTTACTAGACTGTATGTAAATGCAAATTTCCTCACACCAACCAATGCTAACCTCAATGAATTCTATTTAGGTCCGTCATTTAATAATACCGAAGCCATTGAATAGATGGCGGTGGGCCAGTTGTTTTCTTGCACCGAGGACCTTCCATTTCTGAACTCTTTGCAATTGAAGCCAATACGCAATAAAGGTATTCGTACTTGGCCAAAACCTGATCCTAATTTTCGTAGATGGCATGCACGTATGATGAATCATGGTCCCACCAAAGTAATTTTTGATCGTGCTAAAATTTTGGACTTGTTAGAAATTACCCTTTCTCCTCCAACTTATGACCAGTGCTCTTCCTAGTAGCCCTAAGTTTCTGGTCCTCTGAGTACAATACTTTTATCTTTCCTCTTGGCCCAATGTCTATTACTCTAAGGGATGTTGGAACCTTAGTAAATCTTCCACCTTTGGGCGACACTATCTTTCCTGGTATTTTGATTTCCAATGTTGCCCCTCAATTTGACAAGAAGGTTGCTGAATCTTATTCAAGCATGCAGGGCCTTTATATTGCTTCCATTTTTGAGCCTACCCATGCTGAGGGTGTTTCTTTTCTTCAAGTCTGGCTCTGTAAATACATTCTTTGTGTCCCCATCCTGAAACCCTCTTTGAGTTATCTGTCCCAGTCACATGAATTAGCACGTGACAGACCTTTAAATTTGTGCTCATTCTTTTTGGTCGCCTTTTATAGAGGCATGGCTTCCCTTCAATTCCAATTGAGGAATGGTACGTCTCCTATTGGTAGTGGGCTCCTTTGGCTTGCTCAATTGTGGTTGAGAGCCTATTTTCCACAATTTAGTGCGCCACCATCTCGTCCTCGAACAGTTAGCTGTTAAGGGCTATTCATTCATCAAATGAGCCATGTACATATGTCCAACAGGGACCTTTTTACATTCTTTTATACTTTGAATTCAACGCCTTCTTTCTTTCCCTTTTCTCCACATCAAATTTCTTTATACGTACGGCCTCTTTCTACCTTAGCCGAAGTGAGCACCTCTTTACCCATTTGGATCCAGTTTTTGGTTGGAAGAGAATTGTTCCATGACATTGTCACAGGAACAAATGCTAAAGCAGGGGTTAAGATATATGCTCCCCAAATTTTTGCTTGCCAACTTGGTTTTGGCCAGACGTGGCCTGTCCCTCCTTGTTATTCTAAAAGCTTGACAGAGCGTTTCTATACTATCAGCAAGACTGAAGCGCAAGCCATTGACATTCGTAATAACCTTTTAGCCAAAGGTTTCTCTTTAGCCCCTTTTAGTTCTACTATTGTTATACATCCTCTTTTTGAATAGCTTTGGTCACCAGTGAAACGTAGACTGTTTGTAACTGATGCTAATCGCGCCTTCCATTTACTAATCGATCAAACACTTCCTCTGCCTCTCCTATTTTGCCCACCTCTGTGTCCATTAGGAATCCTTCCTCACCAACTCACGTTAAACGTTCTATTCATCCTCTTCTTCTCCTCCCGCCAAGACCACTATAGCCAAAGGCACCTCCAGCCACAAACAGCCAGCCTCAGCATCCCCCATTTTGCAAGTTGATGATGATGCCCCTCTTATTCTTATGAGAAAGGTAACTGAATTTGTTTATTTATAAACATACTTCTTTATGTACTAATGGTTTACCTGAATTCCTCAGAAGAGTTCAGCCTCTCCTTCTAAGGCTCTAGTTTTGGCAGGTCCTGCTTTGTCGCCCTCTGCAGAGGTTGCTTCATCCAAATCAATTGATGAATGGACTATGCTCAAAGATAAACCCTTAGTCCCAGAATCTTCATTGCAACCAGCAACAAGGTCACAGCCAATGGAAAAACCATCTATTTCCCAGGTCGTCGACCCCCCAAATGTTGAACCAGAAGGTAATACATATTCTAATATTTTACCTTTGCTTGTGCTTCTGGTTTTTATTCGTTGCTTTCTTGAATTGTGTAGAGGCTCCCATAGAGCTGCCCGTTATGGCAGACTCTTCCCCTCCAGATAAGGAAAAGTCCCCACAAGTGGTGGAAGCAACTGGTGACATGCCTGAATCTCCCAGGATTGATGATACAGTAACCTTTTAACTCACTTTCATTTTCACTTTGCTCCTCATGGTGAAGGTCTTTATTATTGGCCTTTTCCTTTACAGGGTACTGATGACATTGTACGTTCTATCCAAGACTTGTTCACTTCCTGGGAACAAGTAAAGACGCCTCGCCTTACTTCAACCAGTCATTCTTCTACCTCATCTTCCGCTCTTTCGGAAGAAAATATGAAGTCTCTCAAACAGTCAATATTCGAGTACATGTCTTTCATGGATGTGAAAATTGGCCAGGCCAGCGCTGCTAAACAGAAGGATAAGTTTGAACTGTTGAGTGCAAAATTGACACAAGCACTTACGCTCCCTTTACTCAATGTTTCTGCTGACTTTAAGGCGACATTGAGGGTTATCCACTCTGACACCCTTTCCTTTTAGCTAAGCGTGCAGACTTAAAGGTCAGGAGTACTAAATACCTTTATACTTCATCTGAAAGAGAATCTTTGCTGTTGGAAATTGACAAAGTCAAGGGCGAATTAAAAGAAATCTCATCTGAAGTTATGGTCGAAGACTCTTTGATGATAAGTTTGGTTGCGGAGATGAAAGAGTTTCAGGCGAAGATGAGGGACTGTAGGGCGAGGATAGTTGCCAAAAAGCGCAATGCTTCTCAAGGAATTAAATGAGCCAAAGCTTTGGTTGAGCAGTACAAAAAACTGGATGTTGATGACAATTTTGTAACCGAACTGGACATTGCTTCTTCTCAGTAGAGCGAGGATTGGAGAAAACTTAGGGAAAAAAATATGTTCAGGTTGGGGCGAATTATAATTAAGACATCCAGTGCCTTAACTTTCTTCATGTAATTTCGCGCTAAATGCCGTTGCGAATTTTTTATGTAACACTTGTTTTTTGTCATTAATGAACAACTGTTTTGTGCTAAGATTCGCGTACATTTTCTCTTGGTAGTCCCATCTCTTTTCCCAAGACTTTGGGCCATTTTAATTTCGATTATTATACACGAATGTGACCGTCCATTTTTCGTCCTTTCATCTTCACGACTCTATAAATGCGCGTGTATTTCGCACTTATCATTCTCATTTTTATCTTCTTCTTCGAAAACTGATTTGCTACCATCGTTTTGGCACTTCAACGGTTGATCGAGAATTTTCATCTAAAATAGAAATGGATCATTTGTTTCATCCATTTTCTCATCGGTCTTGAGTTATCTTTGGTATGGGAGATATAGGAAATATTCTTTGGCCAACAAAGTTCTTTCCATCTTCTCCACGTTCTCCAGAAGGAGTTCAATGATGGAAGGCGATTTTGGGTGACTTTCAGGCCATTTCACTTGCTGAGAGTGCTTCTCAGTCTCCTTACCTATTATTGCAGCGATGCAATTAGGAAGACGATTTTGAGGGTCATTTTCTTCCTTGTTGCTTGTTAAGAGTTCTTTACAGCCTCTCTACTTGCCCTCGCAGCAGTACGATCAGGATGGCGATTAAGGCCAGTTCACCCTCTTACTTGGTGATCGACCGATGAATTAGTCTATTCTCAATTGTAGCTGTTAGAACATTCAGTATTTTGTATTTCATACTTTGTAATGAATATTTGATAATAATAAAGGACTTTGCTTGAGCGTACTTCGTTCCTGTATTATTCATCTACGGTCGTTTGACACAATTTTGATTATGCTTTATTTGTTCACTTTCCCATAAGAAATGAACATATTTTTTTAAATATTTGTCATTAATAAATCTCAAGTGCTTAGTGCCATCCAAATCTTCTAAATGATAGGCTCCATTAAGCAACACACTGTTTACTTCATATGACCCTTCCCAATTAGGCGACCATTTACCATATTTCGGGTCCTTGCTATACAAAGGGAGTATTATTTTCCAAACCAACTCGCCGAGGCTAAATGACTTGGTTATAACTTTTTTATTGTAAAACTTAGCCATTTTTTGTTTCTGGACCCGTAACCTGTCTAGGACGTCCAATTTTAAATCGTCCAATTCCTACAAGTTTTGAATTAGTGATTCAGCGTGTTTACCATCATTTACCTTATGTTGCAAACATACTCTAATTGATTGCAAGTTGATTTCTATAGGCAAAACTGCATCTTGTCCATAAGTAAGTTGGAAAGGGGTAACCCTGGTACTTGATCGAGGCGACGTTCTATAAGCCCATAGGACCTTGTTTAGACATTCATGCCAATTTCTGGCATTTTCATCTATCATTTTTCTTATGATATTTTTTAGAATCTTATTAGAAGATTCCGCATGTCCATTAGATTTAGCATAATATGGTGTGGAGTTTACTAAACTCCAAATTCACCTAAAAATTCTTTCACTTGATCTCCATTCAAGGAAGTTTCATGATCTACCATCAAAGTTTGTGGAATTCCAAATCTATAAATATTATGATCACGGATAAACTCTATGACACTCTTTTGAGTGATTTCTTTTAAAGGTATCGTTTCAACCCACTTAATGAAGAAATCAGTCGCAACTATGATAAAAGTATGTTGCTTGGACGATGGGGGATAAATTTTCCTCATCAGGTCTATCGCTAGGCCTTAAACGGCCAAGGTTTGATAATGGATGTCATCTCCCTTGCCGGTGCTCTCTGTATTGGACCATGCTTTTGGCATGCTAGACAGTTCTTCGCGTATTGAACACACGATTCTCCCATCCTGGGCCAAAAATATCCAATCCTAATAATCAATCATCTCATCCTTTGACCCGCTTGATGAGCTCCACATATCCCTTCATGCACTTCAGCTATGATCATCCTGGCTTCTTACAAACTTACATATTTCAGTAATATACCATCATAGCATTTTTTGAATAACTCTTCATCTATCAATGTGTAATTTAGCGAATGCAACGTCATTTTTCTATCACCTCCTTTATTAGGTCCTTTAAGGAAGCTTTTGATCTCTTCCCTCCAATCTATTGCATCTCCATCTTGAATACAATGAATTTCTGTTCTTTTTGCCCTGCTTTGGACTACAGGCAATATTACTCCATATTCACAAGTAGAATCTTAATTTGAAATTTTTGAATACCCTGAGGCCATCTGAGCCAACTCATTTGCTATGTCATTATATATCCTATTGACACATTGAAATTCTACTTGGTCAAATTCTTCCAGCAATTCTTGGGGGATTTCATATTGATTTATAATGGAATCACTTTGGCACTTGAAATCAATGATTAGTTGGTGAATCACCAATTGAGAATCGCCCCTAACAATCACATTCCTTACCTCCATATCTATCATTAATTCTAAACCCACAATTAAGGCTTCATATTCGGCTTGATTATTGGTGCATATTCTATCCAAAGTGAATGCGAACTTGTAACAAATCCCCAAAGGATTTATCAATGCCACTTCTAGTCCAGTGCCTTTAGAGGTCTTTGACCCATCAAAGTATAGAACCCAAGGTTTTATTTCGAATGAGTTAATTTCTAGTTCAATTTCCTCAGGTATGTCAAGGCAAGGATGATCGGCCAAAAAGTTGGCCAAAGCTTGGTTTTTTATTGCCTTTTAGGGTATGTATTGTATTTCGAACTCTGATAACGCTAAAGTCCAAAGACCAATCCTTTGATATAAAATAGGGTGAGAGAACATATATTTAATCAAATTTACTTTAAAAATCAAATAGACGATTACAAGCTGTAAATAAGCCCTTAATTTTGTACATGTGAAATATAATGCAAGACATAATTTTTCAATGGCAGAGTAATTACATTCACATTTTGTTAACCGTTTACTCAAGTAGTAAATAGCCATTTCTTCTCCAAATTGATCTTCTTGTGCGACTATTCCAGCTATTGATTCTTGTTCGGCCGATATATATACTTTCATTGGCCATCCTTGGATTGGTGACACCAGTACGGTGGACTTGATAAATATGTCTTTAGGCTTTCGAAAGCCTTTTGATGTTCTTTCCTCCAGACAAATTCGTCATGATTTTTCAACTTTAAAAGCGGCGAAAAAGTTTTAGTTCGCCCTGCACAATTAGAAATAAAGCATATTAAAAAATTTACTTGGCCTAAAAACCTTTGTAATTCCTTTTTATTGCTTGGAGGTCTGGCCTTTACAATGGCCTTCGCTTTATTTTTGTCAAGTTCAATTCCCCTTTTGTGCACTAGAAAACCAAGGAAATTTCCTGCATTAACACCAAATGCACATTTCAAAGGATTCACTTTTAGTTTATACTACCTCATTCACTCAAATGAACATCTCAATTGTTCAAAATGGTCTTCTTCTTTAATAGATTTGACCACTATATCATCTACATACGCCTCAACAAACTTGCCTATCATATCGTGAAAAATAAAGTTCATCGCCCTTTGATATGTCGCTCCTGTATTTTTCAAATCGAAAGGCATAACCACCATTCAAAGCATCCTAAAGATCCATGGCATCTAAAGACAGTTTTGTGTATATCATCCTCAGCTATATAAATTTGATTATACCCCGAATATCCGTCCATGAAGGAATATATTACGTGCCCGGCAGTTGAATGTATTAAAGAATCTACTGTAGGCATAGGATATTCATCTTTCGGTGTAGCCAGGTTTAGGTTTCTAAAATCTATGCACACCCTAAGCTTACCATTTTTTTTTAGTACTGGCACTATATTGGACAACCACTCAACGTATCTGGCCGTTCTAATAAAGTCTGCTTTAAATAATCACTCTATTTCTTTCTTTATCTCTGGAAGTACATTAGGAGCAAAACACCTAGGGGTTGTTTATGAGGTTTGAAATTTGGCTTGGTTTGTAATCTATGTTCTACCAAATTTCTATCTAAACCAGGCATATGTTCATATTCCCAAACAAAACAATTATTGTATTCTTTTAATAAAGCGATTAATTTATCACTAACCCTTAATTGAGCATCTGGCTGACGAACGTTGGACAATCTTCCCCTTCATTGCCAATATTCACTTTGAGCAGAGGGTCTTGTATTTGAGCATATCCAGGCTTGGTAATCCCCATTACTTCATCATCCATGTCTCTTACAGGCACTTCTTCTTCTAAACAGTCCACTTTGTTGACTTCTCGGCCAATATTTTGTTCCAACTCGAACACTACCAATCTGTCTCCCAATGCTTTCAAAGTTACTTCTTCTTTTGTCTTGTCTTTACATTCTTTATTGAAAGCCATTAACTTGGCTTTGAAGGCCTGAATATCGGCCATTTGCCTTTGTTTTTTAGCTCATTTAAAACTCTTTGATTACTTTCCTGCCAATTACTGGCTCCTCCAGGGCCATTATGTTTGGCCTCATTTGACTGAACATATCAGTGAGCTCATATACTGAAAATAGCTCTTCGCTCTGCGCAACAATTTTAGTTTCTTCTCCCTCTTGGACTACTCTTACAGGTCCATAATTTACCTCATACATAAATCTTTCTATGGAGTTTGCTTATGCGACAAAAGATCTATGATCTGCCTGAACTACTTCTGCTTCGCCCTTATCATTCCAGTAAACCAAGCATTGATGGAGTGATGAAGGTATGCAGTGACTTCCATGTATCCAATCCCTTCCTAATAACACATTGTAACTGGTAGGACCTCTATCACGAAAAAGACTGTGGCCAATGGCATAACCCCTTTAACTAAAGTTGCTCCTCCATTGAAGCTCGTAAGGATGACTTGTGTTAGAATCATATCACTTTTTGTTTTCGCAACTTTCCTCGTTATCCTAGATAGGATGGTGTTTATAGCTGCTCCATTATCAATGAGTACTTTCACTACAGGTATGCCGTTAATGAGAGCCTTAACATATAATAGCCTCAAGTGTTTGGTCAACTTCATGGCTGGCCTTTTGAAAATGACCTTTTCGGCAGCGTCTATTTCCACTTCTTGCTTGTCTTCTGTTGAACTATCCTTTTGTGACGAGCCAACGTGTAGTATGTCGCACTGAACTTCTGTTTCTCGAACTTTCTTTCTATTATATTCCGGAGCTTCCTTCTCAATTACCCAACCAGTGGGAGGGGACAATATTCTCAGAGGTGATCCATACTTTTTAGAGCGGGTACTCTCTTTTTCCTTTTGGGCATCCCGTACAGCACATAATAATCGAAAGAACACCCAGATGGTTCCCCCAACAAGTCTACCTCATGAACTCTCTCTCGATGTAGTTGCTTCAACAGAGTATTACGCGATACTCCTCTCTTTTTTCTTTCTGCCTCTAGATCAAGTTCTTCTTTGATATCTGTCATACCATTATCCTCTTCATCATTTTAGGCCCCTCCGAAAGTTTGGCCTTCATCACATTCCAATACACACGTTTCTTCTTCGTTATCCTCTTTGTTCTTGAATTCATTGGCTAGTAAATAATTATTAGCCATGACGGGAAGTAACGTACCAAACTGAATAGTAAGAGGTTGATCTGGATCTTCTTCATCCCTTCTATCTCGCTCAAATTTCGATTTTCCAAAAGAACTTTTTGGCAAGTCTCCTATCGATTTTCATGTACCAGTCTCTTCACTGTCCCCGATGACACTTTGGTTGGCCACCTCTAGTATCTTAGGAGCTTTAGTACGTGCTAATCCCTGTTGTTGCCTCATCATTCGTCCATAATTCCGTTGAAAACGCCTTTTTTGGGTTCTAGCCATCTCATTGATGGACGTCACCCTTCCTGCACTATACTAGAATGAATGCCATACATTCATTTGGTAAGGTTGCGACCTAAATGTCTTCACATTATTTGTTGGCCTGAATTACCTCTCAAAAGGTGGTCCTCTATAGAATGACGTACCTCGCCCTCTAACTGGCTGCGCGTCTGGAATAAAATCAGGGCGATGGAAACTATGTCCTGTTCCTGAGCTTTCTGTCTTTGTACTCATTTCTTCCTTACATCTGGCACATAGGACGTCTTCATCCTGCTTGGGTTCCTTTCCTTTGATGCATTCGAAGACACTAGGAAGTGGCTTAGAGTCCTCTTCTTCGTCATCTATGACCAATTTGAATTTTGGCAACTTATTTTTAAACCCAATTGTCGTTATATTTACTCTAAGTGGTTGTGGGAAAGGGTTCTCATCCACTACCATCTTCTTCTTATTTTCGAACGTAAATCGTCCTGATTCGATGGCATCCTGTAACACATGACAGAAAACCAAAAAGTTGTTAGTTAAATGTGACAATGCATTATGCCACTTACAATATTTTTTACCTTTAACTTGTTCAGGGTTTGGCAACTTTTTCAACTACACATTCACACAATAAGATATTCTGCTCATATATCCAAAACTTTTTCCTACTTTTTAATCACACATTCGTCTAAAACCACTATTTGAAACATAGTTTTTCCCATTTAATGGTTGTCAAACAGGGGCTAAATTCCTTTTCATTTATCATTGCTTTTGCAGCAAGGAAGAATGCTTAATTCACTACAAAAAATGCTGAATTTATGACAAAAAAATGTTGTCGCAAGATTTCGTTGAAAAAAATAATTTAGCGACAATAAGATGTTTGTTGCGGGCATTGTCACACTATATGAGTTACATAATATATTTTGCAACAACTTTTAGTCATTCATCGCATAAACAAATTTACAACATTATTTGTTCATCGCGGATAGTATGAAATAGCAACAAAATATTTGTCGCCATAATGTCGTCGCAACGCATATATGTTGTGAAAAGTAAAAAGAGCGACCAATCAATTTGTAGCAACGATTATTCCAAAAAGGTTTTTGTGAGAAAATGTTTGTTGTAAATACTATTTCAAAGGTATAACGTTTGTTACCTATTTTATTTTGCAACATCACATACTTGTAGTAATATACATTTTATAACAAGTAATGTTTGTCACTTAATTTGTTTTACAATGAGTTTGATGCATTGCATAATATATTTTAAGATATTCAATGTTCATAGTACAATTTATTAGGAAACAAGCTGTATTTATAGTTAAATTTATTCTGTAACACAAAAAGCTTGTTGCGTCATCATTTGTGCACCAATATGCAATTGCTGCTTAATTATTTTGTGATTGTTTATATATGTCGCATATTCTATTTCACAACATATAAAATTGTTAACAAATCATTTCGTGACAAGTAACTAAATTCATTTTGCAACACAAAGTTTAACGCTTCATCATTTATGCAATAATGTAATTGTTGCCTATTTTATTTTGTCCATATTTATATATGCCGAGGATTTTATTTTACACTACAAAAAAATAGAGTTGATTTTCGTTGATAACAAGATTTACTGATGAAAAATATCTATTGGTAAATCATCTACTAAAAGCATCACCGCTAATTTACCTACAAATAGAAAATTCATCGATGATTACCAACCAATTAAAAGCAATTTTTTTGCTGCTAATTATTTAAAAATTGATTCAACAACAATATTTTTGGTGTGGGCTGTCGCAGGCACCCAAAAGTAATACCTTAACCTCTAAAATTAATGTAGTAGTGGAAGTAAAGATCGATCCCACGAAAAGTATGTAATTCAATATTTTATACTTCATAAAATGATTGGGGGGTTTTTTGTATGCAAACAATTGTAAATAACGCAATTAATAACAATGAAAATTAAATTAACGAAAACAATCAAAAGACCAACTTTGGTCCAAATCAATATCCACCGTCGGAATTTTACAATTGATCATCGATGCAAGTATAAATCAACCCATATTTTGAATATTCACCGTTGGAATGAATTCCTATTTCTCCATAATTTTAGTTAGTTAGAAACCAGTATTCTAACTAACCCTAATTATTAAATAACCTCAGACCAGCGCTCAAAATTCAATTTAATAACAGCTTTACACAATAGAGAAATCGATGAACTAGATAGTACCAACACCAACCATTGCATTCAATCTATTTAAACATTCTTCCTAAAATTTAACAATCACCAATGTAGTAAATTATCAAATCATAGTTGCTTCACAACTTAAAGAAATCAAACATTTACGGATTTGATATTTAATTTAGCGGTAGATTACAACGAATAACAAACTAATAGGCATCTTAGCAATTAACATAACAATCGTGGAAATAAGTACAAAAGAATATTCAATACTCAAAAACATGAATTAAACTAAGAAAAATCATTTAGATCTCACAATATATGGTTCCAACGCATCAATCTCCTTCGACCAAGTGTAAAAGTTTAGTTACAATTCATGAATCTATGAGCAAAATAATGAAGAATGAAGTTTGGAGGCATTCTGTACGTTCCTTCCCGTTCTAGGGTTTTAAAATATGTATTTATAGTTGTTTCCATAGGTAATTGACTTAAATTCAAAAACCAGAATATTTGTGTCGGGAATTAATTATGCGGTCACATGGTAGAAAGTCATGCAGTCGCATAGAACATTGAAAATGGACTCTGAAATTCGTTGAAACACCATTTACGATCGCATGGAATTTAAGCTATGTGGTCGCATGGTTTTAAATAATTTTTACCGGACAGTTTTCAGTATTTTGATCATATCTTCCACTACCGATGTTTGATTGAGACAATTCAAGAATTATTGAAAAGCTAACTCAAATGGCTACAACTTTGCTTCAGATATTATCTTCCGATTCGATTGTTTGCCATGTCAAAAATGGGTCTCAATATGAGGCTGAAAACCACTGCATAAATTTTTCGATTGGAAATTGATGTTTGATCATACTTTGACAATATTTCATCCCTTTGATGTCTTCTTTCATCCAATTGAATCCAACACACTCAAATCTTCATCGTGTGGTGCCACAAAACTTTTGAATATTTGCACTTTAGTCCCCAAACTTTTGATTTCTTGTACTTTGGTCATTTCATTTGTTTCTTCCAAATTACACCATATCGATAGAATTGCCACCTAAATCAAAATATGAACGTAATGAGTACATTTTGACATTGATTAATCATACGAGCACATAAAATAAGGAGGGAAAAATATACATTTTACATTCCTATCAAATTCCTCCATACTTAGCTTTTGCTCGTCCTCGAGCAAAACTCAAATTTAATTCCCCAAATACACTAGGTCGTAATGTCATGCAAATAGAACAATCAAACTCTTTGAAACACACAACACATCATAACTAAACATTCTCACACAACTCATAATCAATTAGCTAACATTTTCATATAAAGATGGAATAAACCAAGCATGTAGACCCTCAGGGATATAAGCACTCAACTCTCATGTGTTTAAAAGATAAGTGTTTCGCTCAAGTTCAATCCAATGAAGATGATCTACAATATGCTTACATATCTTCTCATTCGCCACCACTTAGATCACATATTTTACAAGAATCATAAAGACTTTCAAGGGTTGTAACGTGGCTTAGGGTCAAGGTGGGAAATATTTGGGTATGTGACTCAAGAGCCATCGAACAAGTGGAGCAAAGATGAATAAACTTAGCTCAAATATATTCATAAGATATGTACTCCACACAATGGTTCATTTACTTTGCATCTATCCCACACAAACCGAACACTTTCTTGAAATGTAGGATGAATTATGAACATAGATATTTTGTAACATTGATATCACTTTCCTCCATCACTTATTTTATTTTTCTTTTCTTTTCTTCTATCATTCACTTTTTTTTCTCTTTTTTCGATTTTTTTAAAAATATAAACTCCAAATATTACACCATAATTGAACCTGTGAATTGAAATTGAAACATGTTCCCTTCCACCAATCATAGTACTACCAAAAATTTTGACACCCCACATTTATTTTCTTGCCACCCACACAATACTCTGCTAGCTTTAAGGCTTGGGTAAACACGTTTTTTCCTATTTAAAGCTTGTAACGTGGGTTTACACAAAGAAAAGACAATAAGGCTCAAAGGGGTTTACCGAAGGAAAATTCAATTACAGGGTAGGCTATTTGGCTAATGTGGCTAATTTAAGTAACAAAGATGGCCTTAATCATGTTCATGCATGCATGTGTCAATGTGATCTTGAAAAAAATCAAGACAAGTTCTAGAGAAATTAAACCATGGAAGAATATCACGCATAAAAGAAATAATGAGACTGTTATGGATATATTAGTGTAAAGGCTCAAAATCTCACCGATTTTTTATCTACAAAATTTAGTTACTACCATCCTCAAATAAAATAACTCAATCAATTAACTCTAAGTTGAGATTATTCATTAAATCATGTTATGAGTTCTTTAAAAGTCTAATTAATTCTTGTAAATAGTATACACAACTAAAAAATTATTTAACCTCAATTCCTCATCTTGAAGAATCATGCAAAAAAAATTTCAAAATTTTTGAAATTTAAACTCAATCTAAATGCAACCTAAATCTAAATCCCCTCCCCCACACTTAAAACTTACATTGTCCCCAATATAAGGTGTAATGTAAAGAAAATGACAAAGATAACTAAAATATGAATGCGAAACAACAAAAATAAAAAGATAAATGAACGAACTCTCATTGGGTTTCCTCCCAGATAGTGCATTTGTTTATTGTCTTTGGCTCAATTCAATGTTTCCATGTTTAGCCCGGGTCTATCATGGCTGGTTTCGATCTTCCTTGCAATGTACCAATTCCATTGGGAATGATAACTGGCAATGTGCCTCCACCTCCATGGAATGCATACTTGTAGTGACTGAGGTGAGACTTCAAATCTAGAGGGACATATCCGTCGTTTGCACCAGTTCCTCACTCAGCCTCTTCTATTTGGAAGAGACTGGAGAGATTCGGACCATACGCCGAGACACACATTGCGTGGCACCTTAGGATAGGACAGATCTTCTTTTGGCATGATTGTTGGATGGGTGATTCTACATTGGCATCCATTTTCCCACATAGACAGCGTACATCTGCGAGGGTGCAGGACTTTTTCAAGGAGACTGGATGGGATTTTGGGCATTTACTACAGGCTCTTCTATCAGCTATGGCAGAGCAGATCGTAACCATTCCACTTTGTCTTGATGTCTCAGACTGCATATTCTGGAGGGTCACATCAGATGGCAAATTTAATACTAAATCAGCATGACAGCTGATCCGCTCTAGCAGGACAGTGCAGGATTTATTTTGCCTATTGTGGAACCCTATCATACCTCCTACCATTTCGTTCTTCTATTGGAGATTATGGCAGGACCTGAAACCAGTTGATGTCATTATCCAGAGGAGGATTGGCAATCAGTTGGCTTCTCGATGTCAGTGTTGTTCAGAGATTGAGACCATCACTCATATTTTTACTGGTAGCAGTATTTCTGATCAAGTTTGGCAAAATTTTGGGGCTTTATTTCAGATTTTCATGAGTACAGGAGAGAGTGTCAGACAAAGATTTCTGAGATGGAGGTATTCTGGACAGTTTGCAAGGACATAGCACATTCGCATTATTATTCCTCTATTGATTTTCTGGTTTCTTTGGATTGAGAGGAATAATGCAAAGCATGAGAACATACATATGAGCTCAAGACGTATTATCTGGAGAGTTTACCGTATGATATCCTTCCTCCTTATTAGTGGACTATTCCGACCGTTACAATCCAAGTCAATATCCTCCGTCAAAACTTTACAATTGATCATCGATGTAAGTATAAATCAACCCATATTTTGAATATTCACCGTTGGAATGAATTCCTATTTCTCTTTAATTTTCATTAGTTAGGAACCAGCATTCTAACTAACCCTAATTATTAAATAACCTAAAACCAACGCTCAAGATTCAATTTAATAACAGTTTTACACAATAGAGAAACCGATTAAGTAGATAACACAAACACCAGTGGTTGCATTCAATCTATTTAAACATTCTTCCTAAAATTTAACAATCAAAAGTAGCAAATTATCAAACCCTAGTTATTTCACAACTTAAAGAAATCAAAACATTACGGATTTGATATTTAACTTAGCAATAGATTGCAACGAATAACAAACTAGTAGGCCTCTTATCAATGAAACATAACAATCATGGAAATAAGTGCGAAAAAATATTCAATACTTAAAAATATGAATTAAACTAAAAAAATCATTTAGATCTCACAATATGTGGTTCCGAGACTTCAATCTTCTTCGATCAAGTGTAAAAGTTTAGTTACAATTCATGAATTTATGAGCAAAATATTGAATAATGAAGTTTGGAGGCATTCTGTACGTTCCTTCCCATTCTAGAGTTTTAAAATATGTATTTATAATTGTTTTAATAGGTAGTTGACTTAAATTCAGAAACCAGTATTTTGGTCATATCTTCCACTATCGATGTCTGATTGAGACGATTCAAGATGGGTTGAAAAGGTAGATCAAATGGCTACAACTTTTCTTCAAATATCATATTCCAATTCAATCATTTGTCATGTCAACAATGGGTCTTAATATGAGGCTGAAAATCAGTACATCACTTTTTCGATTGGTAATTGATGTGTAATCATACTTTGACGATATTTCATCTCTATGATGTCTTCTTTCATCCAATTGACTCCTAACACACTCAAATCTTCATCGTGAGGTTCCACATAACTTTTGAGTATTTGTACTTTAGTCCCCAAACTTTCGCTTTCTTTTACTTTGGTTATTTTTCACTTGTTTCTTCCAAATTACACAATATCCATAGAATTGCCACCTGAATTAAAATATGAACGTAATGAGTACATTTTGGCATTGATTAATCATAAGAACACATAAATTAAGGAGAAAAAAATATGCATTTTACATTCCTATCAATTTGCAACAACTTTATCCGTCACAAATTACATATCATTACGAATTTTTGACTTGTTTTACCAATGAAGTAAATTTAGCGATAAATTCCTCAAATTTTTAACTCAAAACATAAATAAATATTATTTAATGTACAAAAAATAAATAATTGTGTACATGAAATTGTAAAACAAATCCATTCAATTCCTTAATTTAGAGTTCAAAAAAACATAAAATCAATTTGAATTACAAACATAATCGGTCTAACTATTGAAGGCACTCTATCATTTGCAAATAAGTACCCTCTTCGTTAGAATTTAGGTGTGACCCATATTTCTTGTTGAAGTAATTGAAGTGCACGACACGAAAAATTCAGTTTGGAATGCTGTTGGAGTCCTATATCAAGTTGGAGTCCTATTTTGGAAGTTTATTGGGAGTTGGAAATTGGTATTGGATTTAAAGAAGAGTTCGGGATGGAAAAAACAACTTGACTATCTTGATTTCTCCCACGCATAATCAAGCCTTCAGCATGATTCCTAGATCCTCCAGCAAGATGCCTCATCTTCTCCTTAGATAGTAAAGCATCATAGACCTCTCCCTTGGTGAGAATATCTCGACTATAGAGAATAGTATCTCTAAACTAGGGCTGTAAGCAAAAACCGCACCCAAATCCCAACCCGACCCGCTATCCTAATTTAAAAAAAAAAAATCTCAAACTCTCACAAACACAACCCTAATCCCTAACCTTCCATTTCTCTCTCGCTCGCTCCTGAATTTTCCTCAAATCGTCGGTAGTCTATGGTCAGAATTTTCAGTTGCCAGCGACGGTCGCCGGTAGTCTACAGTCAGTCACAACTGATAGCCTTCAATTTCGTTGCAAGATTGCGTGGTTTTTTGTGACATATGGGTTAGTTCTGTGATTTTTTTTTTTTTTGTGATTTTAGTTACATAATTGCTTGTTCTTGATTCTTGAACATGGAAACCATCTAAGTTATTACTAAACATAGTTTGTCATCTCAATTCTTGAAAATTCCCAAATTCGTGATTTTTTGTGACCTGTGGATTATTTCTATTTTCAAAGTTCTGTGATTTTAGTTACATAGCTATGTGTTCTTGATTTTTGAACATGGAAACCGTCTAAATTGTCTTTGGAATTATATGACTTGATTTTATTTTATTGTGATTTTACTTTGATTTTATTGGTATTTAAATTTATAGTAGATATATTTAGTTTATTTTAGATTTATTGCCAGTAAGATATAAATATATGTTGAATTAATGGCATAAAATTAGATACTAGACAGGCAAAAATAACATACGCGAAACTGGCGGTTTAAAATCGGACCAAACCGTTAGGTTTAGGTTTGAGTTTTTTTCAAACCAGTCAAAACGGTTTGGTTTAGGTTTGAGTTTTTCTCAAACCGGTTGAAACAGTTTGGTTTGAAAATTTGTCAAAAACCGATAAAATCGGACCGCTTACACCCCTACTCTAAACGCTAGATTGAGTTCACTATTACTGCACATTATATCTCCTGAACAGGGTGGGTTCGCACCTGCTCACCTAATTAGGGACAATGTTCTATTGGTTCAGGAGCTTCTCCATACTTTGGATGATAGAGTGCGATGGGATAATACTATGCTGAAGGTAAACATGGCTAAAGCATATGATCGCATGGATTGGGGCTTCATTTATTATATATTAGAGGCCTTTGGATTTGATCAGGATCAGGCAATGCATCTCGAAGTGTCATTTTTCTGTACTTTTAAATGGTCACCCATGTGGTTTTTTTTTCCTCATCACGAGGGCTCAGACAGGGAGATCACATCTCACCATCCTTATTCATCATAGCTGCAGATTAATTTTCACGCCTGCTCACTTAGAGGTTTTAGGAGTATCCCAGTATGTGTTATCGACATGGAGGTAGTACTCTTATATCACACCTTTCATTTGCTGATGATATGATCATATTCACCAACGGTCAGAAACAGTCTATCAAGAGGATTCTAAGTTGTCTGGAGTATTATGATGGTATTTTTGGTCAGTTGGTGAATAGGGACAAGAGCGGACTCATACTACCCAAACCGGCATCTACTAGTCAGATCAAACGATTGGAGATTTTGACTGGTTTTTGACACCAGCAACAGTCTTTCACTTATCTGGGAGTCCCTTATTTAAGGAGACCAAGAGGATCTTCATTTATGATGACCTTATCCAGAAGGTTAGTGACATGATTTCAGGTTGGGCTTCACGACTTTTTGAGGTCAGTGCTCTCCTTCATGCCATTACACTTTCTTCAGATCGTGCAACCCACTAAGGCTATCCTGAAGAAACTTGAGAGCTTGTTTGCATGATTCCTATGGGATTCCAAAATATAGGCACGACGTTTACATTGGCAAAGCTGGAAGGACTTTTTATCTTCCTACTCATGAGGGTGGTCTGCATTTTAAGAGATTATAGGATATGGTAAACACCTTCTCCATGACGCTCTAGTGGTTGTTCCATTCTCGGAGATCTCTTTAGGCCCAATTCTTATGGGGAAAGTATTGTATAGGGACACATCTTTTATTCACAGTAGTTCCCTACTCAGCTTCTCCTATCTGGAAGAGTCTGAAATTAGTTGGGTCCCAGACAGAGGCACATACTGCATGGCACCTTGGAGCAGGTTAGATTTTCTTCTAACATGATTGTTGGATGGGTAAGACCACATTTGCATCCCTGTTCCCACACAAACATCACACATCTACAAGGGTGCAGGATTTCTATCATGATACTGGGTGGGATATTGGACATTTATTACAGGTTTTCCCTCCTCTTATGGTGGAGTAGATAAGGGCTATACCTTTATGTGTAGATGCCCGGGATCAAATTTTCTGGCAGAATACATCGGATGGTAGCTTCATTACCAAGTCAGCATAACAGCTCGTACGTTCGGGATGCAAGTATCAGGATTCGTATCGGTTACCGTGGAACTCCATTTTGCCCGTCACTGTCTCATTTTTCTGCTGGAGACTATTGTAGGGCCTCATTCTAGTATATGTGGTTACTTAGGGGAGGATTGGATGCCAATTGGCTTATCCCTGCCAGTGTTCTTCTGAGACTGAGACTATCTGTCATATTTTCACTGGCAGTAGCATTTTCAATTAGGTATGGCAGCATTTTGAAGATATTTTTCAGATACCTATGAGTTCAGGAGAGGAAGTCAGATAGCGATTCTAGAGATGGAGGTATTTTGGACAGTATGTTCGTTGTGGACACATTTGCATTACCATTCCTCTACTGATATTTTGATATCTAAGGACCGTGAGAAGTGATACGAAAGATAGTGGGATTCTCATGGTAGCCAAATGTATCATTTGGAGGGTCTATCACATGATCTCTTTTCTTCATATGTGAGGACTATTTCAAACGGTGCATTGGGGAGGGGATTTATCACTTGCACCCATATTTGGTATTTTTATGGAAGCCCCTTCCTCATCTCCCCCTATTCTAGTTTGGTGGTGCACTCCTTCAATCGGATCTATAAAGATAAATTCTAATGGATACATCAAGATGATTATGTGAGTGGGGGAGGCATCATCAGAGATCATGTAGGACATATATCAGGGCTTTCTCATTTTCGTATAGACCATGCATGATATTAGAGGCAGAGCTCCAGGCTATTCTTGATGGGATTTTACTAACTCAAGGACTAGGTTATTCAGTGATTTTGGTTTAGTCAGATTCTATAGTGGTTATTCATTGCATCAATAGATGATGATGACCATGGGCTATTCAGGGCATACTTAGACGTATCATAGACATCATATCCTTCGACAGAGACACAGTCTCCCACATTTACAGAGAAGGAAACTAGGTTGCATATGCTCTTGCTGCTGAGGGTCGGGATCATCGACGATATCAGGTATATGGACCACTTCACATACCTCGACATATTAGGGCACTAGTACCAGTTGACAGACATGGATTGCCCAGTATCGGAGTTTGAATTTCATTTTAACTTTCAATACTTATTTCTAGTCTTTTTTTTTTTTTTTTACATTAGTTTCTATTGTAAATAAAGTAGTACTTCTTTGTTTATTGCTTTATTCTTCGTCATTTACTTTCATTGTAAGGGAAGTAGTACTTCCTCATTTACTGCTCTCATTATTTTTATGTAACCACGGTATTCCTCTATCACAAGTGAGAGCATATTAATAAATTCTTAGAGGTACCGCTCTCCTTTAACTTAAAAAAACACAATTTTTGACCTTGCTCGCTCAATTGAGTAGTATGCATTTCTTTTTCATTTCATTTTTTTTTTTTTTTTGAAATAATCATGCTTGGTGTACATTATTTTCTACACCATTCCTTACACTCTGTCATGTGGTGTCA
Source organism: Fraxinus americana (assembly GCA_035079005.1). Taxonomy (NCBI): domain Eukaryota; kingdom Viridiplantae; phylum Streptophyta; class Magnoliopsida; order Lamiales; family Oleaceae; genus Fraxinus; species Fraxinus americana. The sequence continues at coordinate 28,363,675 of CM068707.1, forward strand.
TTTAATTGGATAATTAAAAAAAACAATATTTTCCACCAATCTTGTTTTGACAACACAACAAATCTCATCCTTAGTGTAAGACGAGAGTACACAATTGGCATAACCCTGTTTGCAATTATGCAGACTGCGTGTGATGGCACCCTGTACGAACATGGTGTCATCAAATTAACGTCTAATTCAAACTTGAAACTTTTTATTTGTTATTATTTTATTTTTTGAATTCGGAGTATATAATTAGGAAGGGATGGTAAATCAATTTCAAAAAATTTCAGAATTAATTATCCATAATCTCGATAGTATATCACTCTAATCTTTTTAGCAATATAATTTTACAATTATACAGTCGTTCACTTGTTACCAAATATTTCTTCAATTCCAATTTTCTTTGTAACAATTATTTCTATTAGATGTAGTTTTTATTCCTGTTGACATACCAAAAGTGTAGCCCAAATTGAATAATCCAAGGAATGAAGCCCAATTAGGAAATCCAGGATGAAGGCCCAAATATGACTATTATGGAATGCAATGGAGGCCCACGAACAAAGTACTATCATCGCCCAAGTTTGTAAGACACCCAGGATCTAAGTGAATGGAGTGCCCTACTATCGTCCAAAGCGATGATCCTGTTCTCGCCCAAACCTTTGAGTCGCTCAGGATTTGAGCGAATATAAAGTATTATGGTTATCCAGTACAGCAGTTCCATGACAAGTTAGCCATCATGAAGAAAGTGGATAGTTATAGAGCACCAAGCAGTTTCTAAGCAGTTTTTCACAAAGAATCTATCAAAGGAGTATAAAAAAGAAAGGAAGACATAGAAGAAAAGACCCCGAATCAAACACTCTCAACAGAAAATATGTAATTTCATTTCTTAGTTAACTTTAAAATATCTCTTCTTAGTATTCGTGTGCTTGTACCCCTTGGAGGCATTCTATTTCTCTCCAATTGTAATCTTCATCAATAAAGCACCCATTTTTGGGACTTTGTCTCAAGAGGTTTGTTTCATACACAATTGTCTGAACCTTTCTTTCAATTGTTAGCGACAACCCGTGCGAAACAATTTGGCATACCCAATGGGTATTGGTGTTTGAAGATATGAAAAGTGAAGCATTATGCCTCATAAGAATTCTGATAAAGAACCAGCAAGCCAAAGAGTAGTCCAGTCTGTGATCAAGCGATATGAGGAGCAGCAAAGCTCTCCACGAACAGAAGGATAGAGTCAAAGCAGTTAAAGTCGTTATGAACCAATGACGAAGTTGAGTCCTCGAACCGTGTACGTATTGCCTGGGAAACTCACACATGATGTCGTTGAATAGGTAAATCTATGAAACGTTCACAATATGGAAAGATTTACCCAAAATGGGAATGCACATTATGACAATATGGCCAAACAACTAAATATTTTGAACGAAATTATGAACAAATTAGTGGGCCAAATATGTCAACCAGTTGTACCCGTAGGGAGTCACTTTCAAACCAGGACGATTGTAGGACATAATTCTCCTGGTTTGAACCCAAATCGAGGATTAGAACCACCATTCAGTCCGTCTACTTCAAATCAGGGTGTAGTGGAACGCCAAACTTAAATGGTGGTAATGGGATTACAAACCTGGGGGTAATCTAAATATAAGAGACAATGTCCAGAATAATGGACGGAACATCCCGCATGTTAATGATGGAGTAAATACTCAGGCTAATGGTAATAATGGCCCAAACAATGGCAATTTTGTTGCCAGCCAAGGACCAAATATTAGGCCTTAAACAAATCAACCAGTAAACCAACCTGTAGGAATTCTATATGATCCTAATGTTATGTTAAGGAATCAAATTATGGAAATAGTACAGGATCAAAAGGTTTTTGGGGTACGACTTACACAAATCCATATCCTGATTGAGTAGATCAAGTATATCCGTGGCCTAGAGGGTACAAAGTGCCAGAATTTTCATTATTCACTGGTTTAGGAGAAGTGTCTACTCTACAACATATAGGGCGATTCACACTGCAAAGTAGTGAAGTGATTGACTATTCATAAAATGAGGTTGTTCCCTAGTTCATTAATAGGGAGTACTTTTTCATAGTTCATTAATTTGCCAGCAAATTCTGTTCAAATATGGCAACAACTGGAACAATTGTTCCATGCTCAGTTTTATAAGACTGAATCTAAAGTCACCTTGGCCGATTTGGCGAATTTACGTCAAATGCCAAACGAATGGGCAAAAGGTTTCCTTCAAAGGTTCAAAATAGCCAGGAGCAAAGGTTTTGTACCTCTGCCTAAGAAAGAATTCGTCAAAATCACTCAGAGTTGTTTGAGCTTCGATTTGAAAAAGAAATTCCAGGATAGAGAGTTTCCTGATCTTTTCCAACTTAGTACAAATGTGATTAGGTATGAACGATTAATAAGAGAAGAAGAAAAAATGAAAAATTCTAGTAAATGGACTTATTATAAAGACCTAAATTTTAACGTTCATACTATTAATGATGAATATTACGATCAGTCTGAAGTATGTTTGACCGAATTAACTAAGGGAGATGCGTACGCTTGTCCTATAACGGTAAAACCCAGAGCGTCGAGCAAGAATGAGTCTATAAAAGATGAAAACAAAAAAGTTAGAATTTTTTCATTTGATGTGACCAAAGATGACCTTATATTTGACATACTGTATAAGGATAAGCAGATAAAATTGAGCGATAAGCATAAATTGCTAGACCCTAAGCAAATTAAGGGTAAAAAAATATTGTAAATGGCGTAATGCATGGTCACATATGGCTAATAATTTCTTGGTCTTTCGTCATGTCTTACAGGATGCTATCAACTCAAGGTGAATCACATTCGAAGATAAGAAGAAAATAGCGGAAAATGGTGATGGATGAAAATCCATTCTCATAGCCACTTGGGGTGAACATGGTAACGACTGGTTTTAAAAACCATTTGCCAAGATTCAAATTGGTCATAGACAACGGAGAAGAAGATTTTGGATCACATTTTCAGTGTTTTTAAAAGTATCAAAGGGAAAGAACCTAGAGAAGACGGAAATATCCTGTATGTAAGATGTCAAGGAGAAGTGGGTGCAAACACAGAGAAACTAGGAATATGGCAACATCACCATCGCCCTGATTTTGTCCTAAACGCTCAGCCTATTAGAGGGCGAGGTATATCATTCTATAAAGGACCGCCTTTTGAGAGGTAGTTCAGACCAATGATAATGGAAGGACATTCAGGCCGCAACCTTGCCAACCAAATGTATAGCATTCATTCCAGTATAATGCAGGAAAGGTGATACCCTTCAATGAGATGACTAGAACTCAACAAATGCGTTTTCAACGAAATTATGGACGAATGATGAGGCAACAATGATTGCCACGTCCTAAAGCGTCTAAACTGTTTGAGGTAGATAATTAAAATGTTCTCGAGGATAGTAAAGAGACTGTAACAGGCGAATCAATGGAAGAACTGCCAGAAAGTTCTTCTGGGAGATCAAAGTTTGAGCGAGTCAAAAAGGATGAAGAAGATCTAGAATAGCCCCTCACTATTCAATTCGGTACGTTACCTCATGTCATGGCTAATAACTATTTATTAGCTAATGAGTTCAAAAACAAAGAGAAAGAAGAAGAAGAAGAAGAAGAAGAAGAAGAAGAAGAAGAAATAGAGGATAACGAGGAGGGAGCATGTGTGCTGGAATGTGAAGAGGACTAGACATCTATAGGGGCATTCGATGGAGAAGAGGATGATGTCATGACGGACATCGAAGAAGAATTTGACTTGGAAGCAGAGAGAAAAAAGATGGTAGTGTCGCGTAATACGTTGTTGAAACAACTACATTGAGAAGGTGTTTGCAAGGTAGACTTTTTGGGAGAACCATCTGGACGTTCCTTTGATTATTATGTGTTGTACGGGACACTCAAAAAGAAGAGGAGAGTACGTCACTCTGAGAAATATGGGTCGCCTCCAAGAATATTGTCTCCCCCTACAAGATGGGTAATTGAAGAAAAAATAGTAGAAAGGAAATTCAGGAAATAGAAGCTCAGTGCGACATATTGCATGTTGAGTTATCACAAGAAAATAATTCAACAGAAGACAAACAGGAAGTGGAAATAGATGCTGCTGAAAAGGTTATCTTCAAGTGACCAGCCATGAAATTAACTAAACACTGGAGGTCATTGTACGTGAAAGCTTTAGTTAATGCATACATGTGGTGAAAGTGCTCATTGATAATGGAGCAGCCATAAATACCATATCGTCAAGGATGATGATAAAATTTGCAAAGGCAGAGAGCGATATGATCCCAACGGAAGTTATTCTCACAAGCTTTAACGGAGGAGCAACTTCAGCTAAAGGAGTGATTCTACTGGACATAACGGTAGAGACAACTACTAGGACCACTGTTTTCTTTGTAATAGATGGCCCTACTAGTTACAACGTGCTACTAGGAAGGGATTGGATCCATGGGATTCGCTGCATACCTTCATCCCTCCACCAATACCTTGTATTCTAGAATGATAAGGGTGAAGTAGAAGTGGTGCAGGCAGTTCATAGACTCTTTGTTGCAGAAGCAAACTCGGTGGAAAGATTCATATACGAAGGAAATTATGGACCTATCAGGGTAGTCCAAGATGGAGAAGAAACTTAAATTGTTGCACAGAGCGAAGAGTCATTTTCAGTGGATAGACTTACTGAAATGTTCTACCAAATGAGGCCAAACATAGTGGCCCTAGAAGAGCCAATAATTGGCAAAAGGTAAACAAGTAATTTTAGATGATTTGTCGACAACAAGGGCGAATGGACGACATTTTGGCCTTCAAAGCCAAGTTAATGGCTTTCAATGAAGAATGTAAGGACAAGACGAAAGAGGAAGCAGCATTAAAAGTATTGGGAAATAAATTAGCAGTATTCAAGGTGGAGCAGAATATTGGCCGAGAAGTCAACAAGGTGGATTGCTTAGAAGAGGTAGTGCTTACGAGGAACTTAGACGATGAAGTAATGAGGATCACAAAACCTGAGCATGCTCAAGAATATGAACCTTTGAGTAGGGTAAATGTTGGTGACGAAGGAGAAGATCGCCCAACATTTGTTAGCCAAACGCTTAGTCAGGAGGTTAGTAGTAAATTAATCGCTTTGTTAAAAGAATATAAAGATTATTTTGCTTGGGAATATGAACATATGCCTGGTTTAGATAGAAATTTGGTAGAAAATAGATTGCCAACTGAGCCAAATTTTAAGCTAAACAAGCAACCTCCTAGGCATTTTGCCCATAATGTACTTCCTGAAATTAAGAAAGAAATGGAGCGATTGTTAAAAATAGGTTTTATAAAAATGGCTAGATATGTCAAGTGGTTGTCTAATATCGTACCAATATTAAAAAGGAATGGTATGTTAAGGGTTTTCATAGATTTTAGAAATTTAAATTTAGCAACGCCCAAAAATGAATATCCAATGCCTACGGTAGACTCTTTAATAGATTCAACTGTTGGACATGTGATGTATTCTTTTATGGACGGATATTTAGGATACAACCAAATTACATAGTTGACGAAGAGATACACAAAACTGCCTTTAGATGCCCTGGAGCTATAGTATGTTTTGAATGGGTAGTTATGCCTTTCGGACTGAAAAATGTAAGGGCAACTTATCAAAGGGCGATGAACTTGATTTTTCATGATATAATAGGCAAGTTTGTTGAAGTGTATGTAGATGATATAGTAGTCAAATCTATTAAAAAGAAGACCATTTCAAACAGCTAAAATGCTCATTTGAGCGAATGAGACAATATAAACTAAAGTTGAATCCTTTGAAATGTGCATTTGGTGTTAATGCAGAGGAATTTCCTTGGTTATCTAGTGTATAAAAGAGGGATTGAACTTGATAAAAATAAAGTGAAGGCTATTTTAGAGGCCAAACCACCTATCAACAAAAAAGAATTGCAAAGGTTTTTAGGCCAAGTAAATTTCTTAAGACGCTTTATCTGTAATTGTGCAGGGCGAACGAAAGCTTTTTTGCCTTTTTTAAAATTGAAAAATCAGGACGAATTCGTCTGAAAATAAGAGCATTAAAAGGCTTTTGAAAGTCTCAAGACAAATATCAAGTCCACCAGTATTGGTATCACCAATCCAAGGACGACCAATGAAAGTGTATGTATCAGCTGAACAAGAATAGATAGCTGGAATGGTCGCGCAAGAAGACCAATTTGGTGAAGAAATGGTGATTTACTATTTGAATAGATGGTTAACAAAATGTGAATGTAATTACTCTACTATTGAAAAATTATGTCTTGCTTTATATTTCACATGTACAAAACTAAGGGCTTATTTACGGCTTATAACCGTTTATTTAATTTTTAAAGTAAATTTGGTTAAGTATATGTTTTCTCGCCCTATTTTACACCAAAGAGTATGCCTTTGAACTTTAGCATTGTCAGAATTCGAAATACAATACATACCCTAAAAGGCAATCAAAAATCAGGCTTTGGCTAACTTTCTGGTCAATCATCCATGCCTTGACATGCCTGGGGAGATTGAATTAGAAATCGATTCATTCTAATTAAAACTCTGGATTTTATACTTTGATGGATCAAAAACCTCTAGAGGTGCAGGGGTAGGAATAGTGTTGATAAATCCTTTAGGTGTTTGTTACAAATTCGCGTTCACTTTGGATAGGATGTGTACCAATAATCAAGCCGAATACGAAGCATTAATCATGGGCTTAGAGTTAATGATAGATATGGAAATAAAGAATGTGATTATTATAGGAGATTCTCAATTGGTAATTCACCAATTGATTAGTGATTTTAAGTACCAAAGTGATTCCATTGTAAGTCGTACGAAATTGCCCAAGAATTGTTGGAAGAATTTGACCATGTAGAGCTTCAATGTGTTAATAGGATGTATAATGACATAGCAAACGGGTTGGTCCAAATGGCCTCTGGTTATTCAAAAGCTTTAAATTGGGAATCTACTTGTGAATATGGAGTAATATTGCCCGTAGTACAAAGGAATGCGAGAAGGATCGGAGTTCATTGCATATAAGTTGGAAATACAATAGATTGGATGACAGAGATTAAAAGGTTCTTCAAATAACCTAATAAGGAAAGTAGTAGGAAAATGAAGTAGCGTTCGTTGGATTATGTATAGATAGATGAAGAGTTATTTAAGAAAGGCTCAGCTAGTATACTACTAAAATGTGTGAGTTTGCAAGAAGTCAGAACGATCATGGCTGAAGTGCATGAAGGGATATGTGGAGCTCATCAAGTTAACCAAAGGATGAGGTGGCTGATTATTAGGAATGGATATTTCTGGCCGTTTAAAGGTTGGGCGATAGACCTGATAGGGAAGATTTATCTCCCATCGTCCAAGTAACATACATTTGTAATAGTTGCAACATATTTCTTCACTAAGTGGGTAGAAGCGATACCTTTAAAGAAGATTTCCCAAAAGAGTCATAGATTTTATCCATGATCATATTATTTATAGATTTTGGATTCTATAAACTTTGATGGTGGATCACGGAACTTCCCTGAATGGAGATCAAGTAAAGGAGTTCTTAAGCCAATTTGAAGTTAAGTTAGTAAACTCCACGCTGTATTATGCTCAATCTAACGGACAGGCAGAATCTTCTAATAAGATTCTAAAAAAAATTATAAGGAAAATGATAAATGAAAATGCTAGAAATTGGCACGAATGTTTAAACAAAACCTTATGGGCTTATAGGACATCGACTCATTCAAGTACCAAAGTTACTCTTTTTCAACTTACTTATGCACAGGAGGTTGTTTTGCCTATGGAAATCAATGTGCAATCAATCAGAGTGTGTTTGCAACATAATTTAAGTGATGGTGAGTATGCCGAGTCATTAACCCAAAACCTATTAGAGTTGGACGAATTAAAGTTAGACGTCCTAGATAGATTACAAATTCAAAAACAAAAGATGGCTAAAGTTTCTAACAAAAAAGTTATAGCCAAATCTTTTAGTCTGGCGAATTTGTTTGGAAAAAAATACTCCCTTTGGATAGCAAATATCCAAAATATGGCAAGTAGTCACCCAATTGGGAAGGGCCATATAAAGTGAACAGCCTATTGCCTAATGGACCCTATCATTTGGAAGATTTAGACGGCACCAAGCACATGAAATTCATTAATGGCAAATATTTAAAAAAATATGTTCCTTCCTTATGGGAAAGTGAACAACTAAAGATATAAATAAATAACAGTGCTAAGCGATCATGATTAAATAAAACTAGAATGAAGTACGTTCAAATAAATTCTTTTATTATTATCAAATACTCGTTACAAAATACAAGATGCTCTATAAGCTGCAATGGGAAGCAGGTTGTCATTATTCTTCTAGCAATCACAAAGAAGAGGGACGAACTAGCTTTGATCATCTTCCTAAATACATTGCTACAATGGCAAGCAAAAGACTGAAAACACTCTCAGACCGCCTTCTTAATTGCATTGCTGCAATGATAGGTAAAGAGGCTGAAAAGCACTCTCAACAAGCAAAGTAGCCTGAAAAGCATTCGCAAATCGCCTTCCATCATGAACTCCCTCTAGGGAACATAAATGGAAAAGCTGAGAAGACATTCATTGGCCAAAGAACATTTCATATATCTCCAATACCAAAGGTGATATCAAGGCAAATACTAAAATGGACAATAGATCAAATGATCCATTTCTATCGAAGAGGGAAATGGTTGATCAACTATATGAGATGCCAAACAATGGAAAGCAAGTTGGTTTTTGGAAGAAAAGAATGAAGATGAAGATGACAAATGTGCAACACATGTGCATTTATAGAGGTAAGAAGGTGAAAACGGAATATGAATGGCCTAAAATCTTGGAAAAGAAAATTGGAATGCCAAAAGTTTTGCTCTGTGTAAAAATTCCATGAAGGGGAATGTACACGAGTTTAGCATAAGGTAATTAAATGTTTGGGGGTTAACGATTGAAGAAGATGTCAATTAATATGCAAATGAATAAAATAGTCCTTCATTAATGACATTAGCTATCGTTACATTCAAAATTAGTAGCAGCTACTAGTACGAAATTACAAAAGAAAGTAAAGGCATCAAATATCTTAATTACAATTCGCCCTAAACCGAATGCATTTGTTCCCTAAGCCTTCCACAATCCTCACTCTACCTAGAAGAAGCCTAGTAAGAAGGTCTTGGAAGTCCACAAAACTGAAGGAATCATCGAAATGAGTTTGTGAAGTCGCCATTTGACGCAAAGTACAAAGGTTGTGAAGGATTCTTGAGAAGCGTAGTGAGGAAGTAAGACAATGAACAGTGACCTTTATAGAAACACACGATGTAAAGACGTGAAGGTAATGGCACGACGAAGTGGCATGTTTTTTAGGTTTATAGGGGTTGTAACGTTACACTTCTCAGGTTAAAGCCAAACGGAAATAATGATTGAAATTCTTGGAAATTTCAAGTATTGCCGGAAAATACAAAAGAAGAATATGGCAAAAATTAATAATTGATATTAGTTCTGTCATATTGGGGGGTAATTGTTGACATACAAAAAGTGTAGCTCAAATTGAATAGTCCACGGAATGAAGCCCAATTAGGAAATCCAAGATGAACATTATGGAATGCAGTAGAGGCCCACGAACAAAGTACCATCATCGCCGAAACTTGCAAGGCGCCCAGATCTGAGCGAATGAAGTGTCTTACTATCCCCCAAAGCGATGATCCCGTTCTTGCCCATACCTTTGAGTCGCCCTGGATTTGAGAGAAAATAAGATATTATGGTTATCCAGTATAACAGTTATTGAAGCGGTTACTGAGCAACCTTATCACACCCCACGATCCAAGAATCCCGGTTGCAGGTAGTTAAACGACAAGAGTAATGACAACAGTTAGAGACGGCAGTTCCATGACAAGTCAGCCATCATGAAGAAAGTGGGTAGTTATAGTTTCCAAGCAGTTTTTCACAAAGAAACTATCAAAGGAGTATAAAAAAGAAAGGAAGATATAGAAGAAAAGATCCCGAATCAAACACTCTCAACAGAGAATATGTAATTTCATTTCTTAGTTAACTTTAAAATATCTCTTCTTAGTATTCGTGTGCTTGCGCCCCTTGGAGACATTCTATTTCTTTTCAATTATAATCTTTATCAATAAAGCACTCATTTTTGGAACTTTGTCTCAAGAGATTTGTTCCTTACATATCGTCTAAACCTTTCTTTTAATTGTTAGCGACAACCCGCGCGAAACAATTCCTAATTTTCTACAAAAAATTTTATGTAATTATTGGATTCACGAGCCACGATAAGGATGTCAACCAATGTTTAGAGTAGTTCCAATAACTCCATCTACGATTTTTCTCAAGCATGTGATATTCCAAAGTCGAAAAATGTCTACACCACCGAACCGACAATCATCGAGCTTAATGTCAATTTGCAAGAAGCGATCTCTAACAAATGATGAAAGAAGGAAAAGGCTCTTAAGCATACATCTGAATTTGGAAACACTTGATGAAACAAGAATGGCAGTTGAGAATGAAGAGAAAATTAGAAAGGATATTGTAATTACAAGGACTTCACTTGAAAAAAAGAAAATTGGCAGTACAAAATGAAATAAGCATTACAAGAAATATCTTGTTCGTATTGAAGCTATCTATAATAGGTAGGCTCAAAGTCAATTTGATTCAGATAAAGATGGAGATTCTGGAGCAATTCTTGCAAGAGAACTGCTTGCATTGAAGCAGGCCCCTGCCAGGTTAGACATAAAGGAGGGGGGGGGCCACATTTTTTTTTATTAATACATTGGGGTGGGGCTCGCACTATAGTGAAGGATCTGTAAAATCCCTGTGAAAAATTTTCCTGTACACCAGAAATTATTCTTCTTACAAATTGAGTTTATAATTCAGAAACAACGCGAAATGGCATGGTAATGCTTGTAGCGGGTGTCAAATTGTCGCTATCCACAGTATAAAGTGTGCACTTGATAAAATTCATACATAATGTCTTCAATACAGTAAAAACCAACTAAGAGAGGTACGGTCCGCAATGATGCTTCAAATTTATACGTTATAATTAGAAAACACAAATTATTGATGACTTGAGAAATAATAGCATCGCCATTTGATTTACTTTTGATATGTGATCCAAAAAACCATAAATGATATATTTTTGTCACAGCCTAGTAAATTGATATGTTTTAGATCGTGCATAAATAATCATTGCATTTTAACACTATTAATAAAACATTTTCAATGTTTGAATGGCATTGTTACGTACTAAAATAATTATTGTCCACCTTGGACGCCACGTCAATTACAAAGGTCGAATTGCATGCCTACGTATCTTTGAACATTTGCGCATTGTCCATCGAGGCATAGTCGAGCAAAAAATGCCTTAACAACCAGAGCACCTATAAGCAACAAGATATGTAGAATCTTAACACTTGGTTAGAAACACGATTGAAAGTGTCACAAAGCACAAACCTCAACAAAGCCTTGGAAATGAGATTTAATTATAATTCTCATAAAATAATAGGGAATATCAACTCATAAAAATAACTAAAATATCCCTAAAAACATCTGTTTGGCTATTGCATAATGCAAAGGATTGAAAATCTTATATCCAAACTTCCAAAGAGCTTCAAATCAAAGGCAAATTCAGGGTTACCTCGGGTTGAGAAGCATCTTCCGGCCAAAATCACATCGTAATCTCCATTTTACGCCCTTTTTATAAGAAATTGGCTCCTAAACACACCATAAATCCCCAAAACAGGGAATACTCTGTCGAACTTCGGATGGAAAAATTAATGTTTGCTTTAAAAAATAATTTTCATCTTTCGAGGTCAACAAGCGTACTAACAGAATTTTGTTGCCAAGATAAAGTCCATAATGTTACTTTTTTGATAATGCTCATGTTAACACTTGACACTAATGTTATTAAAAATTGATTAACCAACTCTATCTAGATTCTAATGCAAAGCTTTTTTATGTACGTTGCGTTTGTCATAATTTTAATTTGTTTTTGCAAGTTGACCTTAATTGTGGATGGTTATTTATTCAGGATTCTCCTAACTATATTTAGAACTATTTGAACAACTACTCCGACTTCTATCCTTTGGAACCACTGGAACTCTAAATTCACTCACCCGTTCAAACTCTTCTCTCATCTAGAACCCTTGAATCAGTGAATCGGGGGTTAGAGACCTAGACGCTACTTTATTTAAACAGTTAAAATGAGGTCTAAGACCATCATATTACACAACAGTTGACAAATTTTAGATAGTTTATTTCTACCTCTCCATCTTGCAAATAAGCATTTGTGAGTACATGTATAGAATTTAACTTACCTGATAGGATATTTGCAACGAATATAGGTAAGAGGTGAAACCCTATATATTTCATGCTACAATCTTGTGTTGATTATGATATGATTATTATTAATTTTTATAACGATAGACATTCATATAGTTCTATTATGATTTAAATTCTAATGATTGGTTAATTTCTTTTGAAATCATAAAATTTTTGTAGGTTTTCTTTGATTCATCAAATGCTAGTACAGTAGTCTACTATCTCAGTGCTCCTATTTTTCCAACTCATTTTTTTTTTAAATATTTCAAAAAAAAATTAATAATATTATTGATACGATGAGATGAAATTTTGGAATATTAGGAGGAGTTGCCCATGTTATTCCCTCTAACTTCGATTATAGACCCTCATATTAATTTACAGAGTTTTAAAGGTATTTGTCGAAAAAAACTTATTCACATTTAACATTTGATATCCCATTGCACATTGTGATATAGAAAGTTAGCTAGTACCAGACAAAAGGAAATTTCCCTGAAGTTAGCTATATATTTTCCATATCATATTCTTAGTATGTTAAATCGAGAAGAGATAAATACTTAAATTTGATTTTCTCAAATGATGGCGAACAAATGAAAAATAATATCTGATATTATTTTGTATGGAACGTGATCTACTAACACCTTTTTATTTTAACAATAACATCAGAGGCTGTGTTTAGTGCAGGTGGTATAGTTTAGTAAGACGGAAATAGGTTGAAGAAGATATATTTGACACTTTAATATGCTTAAAGGACCGACAAGATGTAAACTATCAAATATCAGATAAGATGGCTAATGCAATTGCTGAATATTTTTAGCAATTATAATCTTCATGGATTTTTGGTACATTAAGTTTTAAATTTATTATTGTACATTAACATTGCATTTGTTTTCTTATTTTTGAAAAATTTATACAAGAAATTTCAATTCCACCTACATATTGTATTCAATCCTAAGCCCAAATAATGGAGGATGATTTTTACAATTTTATAATTCTTTTGATAAAATAGAATTCTTTTCTCCAATTTCTTACAAATTCACATTTTCATTATATTTTGAGGGGTAAAAAATTAATTTTCAATTTATTGGAGTAGCTTGTGAGGTGAGCTGAGATTTTGTGAAGCGTACTAACTCGTACTCCATTGGCCCCATTAGCGAGTACGACCTGACTCAACTCGATTTATTTAACATCCATGTTTAGTTTAAACGAATGGATTGCGTCCATTTATTTGTTAATCAATCGGTTTGACTAGAAAATCTAAAAATTAAAAAGAACAAAATAGGCCTTTCATCATTTTTAATTAAAACATTACAAAAATAAAAAATATATAATACAAAAATCTAAGAAAATAGAAAGGAAAAATAATATCTTCTTCCATCCCACCCCACCTATTACCCATAGATACCAGAACTACCACCACGAACTACAACAACCACACCATCATCGACACCATCTTTAGCAACAAATTTGGGGGATTTATCCCCCCACCCCTCAAATGATGTCATTTGCGCACGGTTTAAAACGGAAGAAATCCCCAGATTTGGTGCAAAAAAATTGTGGTGGTGACTACGGGTAAGGGGTGTAGTGATAGAAGAATATCGAAAATTGTATAGTGATGGTGGCCGTAGTGTAATGCGGTGGGTAGGTGTGGTTGAAGAAGATGTACATTATTTTTTTAAATTTTATTTTAATTCTTTTTTTCTTGTCTCTAATTTTTCATTTTATTTCATTTTCTTGTATAGTATTTTAATTTAGATAATGGAATGAATTATATTTTTCTTTTTAATTTTCTGGTCAAACAGATTGACAAACATAAAAATGAACAGGTTCCATCCAATTGGATGAATGTCGTTATTTTTTCAAAGGTTGGGCATACTTATGTTGAAAAAAGGTTGGGGACGAAAGCGTATAAGAATGAAAATGTTAAGGACGTCCACTGCATTTTATACAATGAACAATCAAAAGGTTAGATTAAAAGACCCTTCAAATAAGTTCAAGTTAAATTTTGAATGATCACGATTCTTATAATCAAAAATTTGAATGATCATGGTTCTTATAATCAAAAATCAAATTATTCTATAGAGTAATATTATTCACTATCACTGGTGTTAAACACTAATTTAGGTGATAATTACATGACATGAATGATAAATTCATTTAAATGTAAAATCGTGTGATTCATTTAATTGAACTTATAAAAAATAGTCATCTAAACTTGTATTCTAGTATCAGTGGTGTTAGATACTCTTCTTGTTCCATTTATATAAGCTGATTTTGTTTTTCACACGAATTAAAAAATATTATTTAATGTTATTGAAAAAGTAATTTTTGCGAAAAACTTTCCTAGTTTACTCTTATTTAAATATCAACAACTAGTAGTAAATTATTATTACTGGAAGTAATAAAGAAATTGAAATTTTTAATTTTCAAGAAGTATGTATATTTGCATTTGTACAATTTCAAAATTAAGTGGGGAAAATTGGTTATAACTAGACAAATTAAATAAGGGTATATTAGTAAACGAACAAAACAAAACAAAACATTATCAAAAAAGAAACATTACTATATAATTGGGACAAAAAATAAGGAAAGTTGGTCTATATAAATGGGTAGGGGGAGTAGCATTATTCGATTATATAAGCACACATGACAAGATTATCCTAGGGATGGCGGAACTGGGCGGACGCCCCGCCCCGCCCCGCCTCGCCCCTCCTCGCCCAGCAATTCCTCGTCACGTCCCCGTCCCGTTACCCGTTTAAGGCAAGGCAGGGTGGGGCCCTTGCCCCATTTACTTTAATTTTTTTTAAGTTTTTGATAATTTATTTTGTTGTCTCTATTCATTAGACTAAGACAAATAATTTTAGTTGTCATTTTTTATTAGAACTAATGAAATTTCGTGAAGTATTGAAGTAATTTTCGTAATTTTAGTTGTCATTTTTTATTTAAAGTATTGAATTCTAAAAAAAAAAAAAATTAAACTCGGCTAGACACTCTTTACCCGTCCCCGCCCTGAATACCCGATTAAGCGGGTAATCCCCGTCCCGACCCGCAAGTATTGGATTTGTCGAATTTTTTTGTCATCCCTAAATTATTCACTTACATCATGACATCTAAACTCTCGAATTACTCAAGTTATGACACTTCAACTTTAGTGGATAAGAGAGATAAATAAAGTTGGCGGTGGATCCAGCTACATCCAAAATATTGTGACTTGAATTTGTCCTTGTTTAGTAATCATTATTTCGAAACTTTTTTTTTTCACATACTCATTTCTAATCACGCATTCTTACAATAATAATTATTATTATTTTATGGGAAAATTGCAGCCGTGGTCCCAAACCTTTCATTTTGTTGCATATTACACCCAAACCTTTAATTTTTGTTGCCGAAGTCCCAAACCTTTATATGTAATTGCAGCGTCGGTCCCAAACCTTTAATTCCGTTCATAAAATCGTTAGTCAACGTTTCAACAATAATTTTGACTCGGAAAAAATTGCAACGCTGGTCAAAAACCTTTCATTTTGTTGCTGATTACACTCAAACCTTTAATTTTTGAGGCCGAAGTCTCAAACCTTTATATATAATTACAGCGTTTGTCCATTTTACGCATTTCGTCCATAAAATCGTTAGTCAACATTGAAACAGTAATTTTAACTCAAATGACATCTTAATTGATGGGCAAATTGTAAAAACAAGTTATCCAAAAAAAAATGTTTGTTTTCTTCAAATCCGATCAGATAACAATTCGATCCGATTTGTTATAATAATCGAATCGATAAATTATTTTTATGGCATGTTGTTTGTAACTAAAATAAATAAATGAGAAAATAAAAATAAATAAACTGCGCTTAGTACTATAATTTGTACGTATTATTAATAATTTTTAGATTGATTAAAATTTAAAAATAATATTGATATAAGAAAATACATTTTTTATGTATTTTTATGCATATGTTTCGTCTAAACTCGTTTAACCTGAAACCTTCACTCCTTACAACGTATTACGCTTTTTAGAACACCGCATACAGGCACATTGACTTTTTTTTTTATTTTATTTTTATTATGTTTTGAATTTGATGATTTTTTTATTCTAAACTTTTTATTTTCTCATGTATTTATTTTAATGACAGATAACATGCCATAAAAAAATGAAAAAAAATTGCAGCGCTGGTCCAACCGGCATGTTTAGACGAAGCCCAGGCATAGATATTATTAAAAAATTATTTTATTATTTTAATATTAGTTTTAATTTTTAATCAATTTAAAAATTATTTAATAATACATATAAATTATAGCATAAAATTACTGTTTCAACATTGACTGACAATTTTATGGACGGAATGCGTGAAATGGACCAACGCTGTAATTATATATAAAGGTTTGGGACTTCGGCCGCAAAAATTAAAGGTTTTGGTGTAATCTGCAACAAAATGAAAGGTTTGGGACCAGCGCTGCAATTTTTCTGAGTCAAAATTACTGTTGAAACGTTGACTAACGGTTTTATGGATGGAATTAAAGGTTTGGGACCGATGCTGCAATTACATATAAATGTTTGGGATTTCGGCCGCAAAAATTAAAGGTTTGGATATCTGCAACAAAATGAAAGGTTTGGGACCACAGCTGCAATTTTCCCTTATTTTAATCTCAAAAAAGTTACAATTTTTTCATAAATGTTTTGATAAGGGATAATTTAATTAATATCTCGAAATGTCAAGCCACAGCTTATGACTTATATTATTCAGTGCGTAATATCGAGTGTTATGGTTTCATGGAATGATTATGACACATGTACATCATAATACTGTCCCACTAAAGCATTATTCAATGGAAATGACTCGTGAAGGAAAGGATTGTTCTTCTCGTTTTTCAGTTTTTAGTTTTGAATTTATTTTGAGTTTTGTGTTTTAATTGTCCATTTTGAGATTGCTGAAAACGAGTTCTTTTTGTCATTTTGAAAAAAAATTCAAAAAAAAAAAAAATGAAAGCGCGTTTACTTTCTAATTTTGAAAAACTAAAAAATCAATATATATATATATATATATATATATATATATATATATATATATATATATATATATATATATATATATATATATATATAACAAAGCAAAAGTGGTTGCCATTGTGATTAAGGCATTGAAATTCCATACTGGTGACCTGGATTAGAATCTCAACCACCTATCAATTTATTTGAAAATTTTATACTGTGCATATAAAAAAAATTCATTTGTATTGAATTGCTGTGAAACATAATCGAACTCATGACCTTTAGAAAATTCGTCACTCTCCCAACTAAACTATCCCACTATGGCAAAATCTGGTCATTTTCCGCGTTTTGAAGTTTCAGCTTAGTTTTAACTAAAAACAGTTAAAACGACTTCTTTGGCGTTTTCCGTTTGCTTTGCAAATTTTAAACTCGTTTTTGGAAATTCATTTCTAAAAATAGGTAAATAAATGTGTTTTCAGAGTTTTCGAAAACTGAAAATTGAAAATGGCCTAAAAACAACAAAAAGAACCCGCCTTAAGTTATTACTATCAAATTTTTACATGGCATGGATGTTCGTAAACCGTCAAATGACTCAACTCTCACGGCGGATCGTTGACTATTACACAGCGTGCACGATTTCCCATGTAATATTTTTTGTGTTCGCTATTCCCAAGTGCGATATTATCCTTTCTTCGTGCATTGTGTACATCAAAAATAGTTTCTATAAGCCCAATCCCATCAATTCATCCCAAAAAACAACAAAAATATTTTCATGTAATCCTTTTTAAATATTTGGTCACAAAAATGGTTTTTTCTCCATGCTCTATTGATGCTAATGTTTTTGTTCTTTAATGTAAAACGATCTCTCTGCGAACCAAGAACCACAGAGGCATCTCCCCTAATATACAGCAACCAGACAGCACCAAATTCTTACATACAAATCTATGTTGCAAATTTCTTACCCGCCATGGATTCTTTAACTCCACAAGTTTCAAGACAAAAATATGGAGTTGCAGTAAATGGAACAGGCAACAATACAGTGCATGCATTTGGTGAGTGTATGAAGAATTTGTCTCAAAATGATTGTATTCTTTGTTTTGCACAAATTAAAACATAGATTTTAAGGTGTCTCCCTTTTCAGAGGCTGATTAAAGGGGGAAGACTTTTCTATGATGGTTGTTATTTAAAGTACAATGATTGTATGTTTTTCAATGAAAGCTTAAGTTTTTCTGATAGGGTGGTTTGTGGGGTGTCTGATTTTGGTGGAAATCAGGTTTTGTTTAAGGAAAATGTTAAGGATTTGGTGAAGAATATGAGTTTGGAGGGTTGTGAATAATCGGAATTTGACAGTTTATGGATGTTAAGAGAATAATCGATCACCAAGGATTCCAGACTCAGTATATACAGAAATCAACACAACAAAGTCGTCAAACTAAAACCACAACCCACTCCCAATCCGATTGCTTTTTGTTTGCCTACTAAGGACACATGTAAGGGGTTATTGCAGCTACCCGATAGCCACAAAGGCTAGGAGAAAGGAGAGACAAGAACACACTGCAAAGAAAGCACAAAGCAAAAGGATGCAGCCAGTATCTCTCACAGGAAGAAACAGCAATAACGTTCCTCACACAACCAACAGGAAACGGGAGCCAGCATATATAGAATAGTAGGTGGGCTTTAGGTTAAATAGTGATTAGGCCCAAGAGTATAATAGGTAATGAGTGAATTGGCTACATACCAAAAAGCCATCCAAAGGAATTATGAGTCAGCCCATGTGTAGCTCTAATTAAATTAGACTACTTCAAATTGTCCAAATAGGTTGTAGGTTTAAGTCGTTAGATTTGTGGTGTCGATATATCACATGAGTCATTCAGTCATTTGCTCCTCTCCTCTCATCTCAAATGGTTAAAGTTTTCAAATGAACAAAAAAGATATTCAATTTTTGGTCAAATGTTTTTGATAGATTTCGGGATTCTTTTTGTACTATCATGTCTATTTCTTCAAAGTTGAATAGTAGTCTTATTCATGTGACTTGTGGTACAAAAGAATAACCTGTATTTTGTACTATGACCTTTTTTACAAAGGTAGTGTTACATGCATTACTTCATTATGTGACTATGTGACCAGTATTAATCTTGAATTACATTGGATTTAGATATTGTATCTAGTTTATGTTTGTAACTTGGATTCTATGTGAATTTTATTTGTAATTGGGATGTTCGAAGAGTTCTGTAATCGGTCGTTTCCACATGATGTTGAATTTTTGGAAATAGTAAGTTAAGGTGATCTGTATTCAATATATGTGATCCTGAATTTATAATGTAACTTACATCTAAACCGTTTGACTGAAGATGTTGTATAAAATGATGATGACATGTAGTCTTAATTATATAACTTGTAATACAAAACTATGAATTGTATATTTCATGTTGTGACCTTTTTACGAAAGTAGTGTTGCATGCATTACTTCATTACGTGGTCTGTAATGTGACTCTATGACCTACATGAATCCTCAATTACATTGGTATTGGTTGATCGCAATTGCTGTTATACGAAGCTAGTAAGCACCGTTATGAACGAGTTCGGTTTGGATTAATGTAAGGTGGCAATCACATTGAAGTATGCATTGAACAATGATCTGCCTCACATCTTAATAAGAGTGACAGTAATATGATGTTGTATATGGTGCTGAAGGACATGGATCGTGATCCCTTCAAAATATTTGATACACATTGAGATCATAGCCACAAAAAATGGAGAACAAACATTCATGGTTCCCGTCGATGTACATTACACTGGAGAAATGTTTGCATTAGTGGATATGTTGTTGGACATATGTGAGGCAACAATGGAACCTTCCAGTCACGAATTTGAACATGAAGTCGCAGTTGTATCAGTTACTGATGGTATGGCAATAGAAAAGGGAAAGGTTTTCCGTAATATGGAAATTTTGAAATTGAGCTTATCTTTTTTTTTTTATACAAAATATGTTTGAATTTATAGTTGTTCGTTCAAATAAGAAGAAATATCTTGTTAGATGTTCACAAGAGAGGGTGTAATTAGGATCTCACAAGTAAGTATCAACGTTAGTTGTGTCAACTTACATTAAACATAAGTAAACCTCGTCGCGAACTAGATACACTCCACACGATACATGTAATGACATGCTACATACGTATGGAGTTTTATCAAACTATGTGAAGGCTTGGAGATCTCAGGAAAAAACATTAAAAATGATTATGGATGATCCAACAGATTCATTAATGAAGATACCAAGTTTCTTTTCTATGCTCCATAAAACAAATCCTGGTACAGTCACAAGATTGGAACTTGAAGGTCATAATAGATTCAAATACTACTTTATGGCCCTATGTGCATCAATTAGAGAATGTGAACATTGTATGCCTGTAATCGTAGTTGATGACACGTATTTGAATGGACACCATGATAGAATTCTTTTCACATCATATACTCAGGACACTAATAATAGCATATTCATACTTACATTTGGAATTGGAGATAATAAGAATGATAAGTCTTGGACATGGTTCTTCGAACACTTGAAGAAGGTGTATGGGTATAGGGATGGATTGTGTTTTGTATCGGATTGTCACAACTATATCAAGAATGCAATTCAAAATGTGTATTCAAGGACCTATCGTGTGATTTGTTCATACCATCTCCTACATAACTTGAAATCATATTATGGCAAATTAGGTCACAACATAATGCAAGTATTCAACATAGTAGTCCGTGCATATACCTTGATAGAATTTGAATATAACATGCACAAGCTATATTCAATGAATAAGAAGATTATGAGTTACCTAGTAATGTGATGCTTGCAACCTAATTTCACACACATTTATGTCGGTGACAAATGAAATATATATTATTTTACTCATCGTGCTTTTTACTTATATGCTGAAGTAGGTCTCGAAAAGTGGTTATGATTCCACATTCTAACTAATGGATACTCAGCAACAACATCAAATATAGCAAAATTTGTGAATACGGTCACAAAGGAAGCCAGAACTACCCTATTGTAACTTTATTGGATTTGACAAACTAATCTTGGTTCTACAAATATAGGGACACCACACTTAGCACTTTTACGAAGTTGTCGAGCAAGTAGGAGAAAATGCTTAGGGACATGAGAACTGATTTGAGAAATTTGAGAATAACGTTGATAATTATAACCTAATTTTCATCTATGTGACTTTTTTAAATATGTGTGATCTTAACATTTAGCTATCAAAACAGAAGTCATTTATGATTCATGACCATATTCTCTATTATATGATATATACATATACTCTGACCTATGTTTAAAGTTCATTTCTATGACCTATATGTTATTTCTGTTAATTGACATTTTACAAAATTTGCGTCATTATTTGCAGGTATCTTCTGCAGATCACACCATGTTTTCTGTTTGTAGTCAATATTCATCTTTCATTGTTGATATAGAACAACGTACATGCACATGCAGAATGTTTCAAGTAGATCAGTTACCTTGTCTGCGCGCCTTGGTTGTGATTGTAATGTCGAGGATGGAACCATATGATTATTGTTCATAATATTACACAAGAGAGGCATACATTAATGCGTGCTAAGATAAGATTTTTCTAGTCGAAAATCAACCTGAGTGGATAGTGTCTGATGAAGTTCAAGACATACTTTTATTAGCACCCAACTAAGAAAGAAGTTACCTTCTGAAAAAATGAAGAAATCATCATGTGAAGGGAAAATCACTATCATATGTGGATGTTATGGTGAAAATTGTCACAACCGAAGGACATGTAGCAATTTGATTTTGTAAAGTCAAACCAAAAAAATCATTCTAATGCAAATAATATGATGTCAACTGATGATAGACATTTTCCATAGTTATAAAATTTATTTCCATGTTTTCTTTATTGTTTCAATAATTGGTTGTAGATAGTGTTTGGTATATCATGTAACTATACATATTATTTGTTCAAATAATATTCATTCAAAATATGATTTGCTAAGTTGTGCAAATGAGAGAATGGATTGGGGTATGAACTATGAAAATGTATATGTGACTAGTGATTTATGAAGATGTATATGTAACTTGTGAGTATGAAGATGTGCACTGGTATCAATGTACATGAAATAAGTAAGAGTTTAACTATAAATCATTTCAAAACTAAGATAAAATGTTTAAAATTGCAAACATCAAATATTTATTAAATTTTATTTTTGAAATAATTAATTAAAAATATATTTTATAAATTAAATATAAGGTCACAGTTCTATACAGTTCGGTCACAAATTATCGAATTAATTGGTTACAAATAATTTTTCAGTCACAATTAAAAATTTTATAGGTCACAAATTATTTTACAGTCACAAAATTTATCAAATTAATAGGTCACATATTGTTCCTTGGTAAAAAAATCACAAATTTTATAAGTCACAACTTATTTCATTGCCACAAAATATCAAATTAATTGGCCACAAATTATGTTTAAGTAACAAATTATCAAATTATTAGTCACAAAAATTTTTAAGTCACACATTATTTTTTGTTCATAATTTATCTATTTCATTGGTCACATATTATTTATTGATCACACATTAATCAAGTTACTGGTCACAAACAATCAAATCATTTGTCACCACACCAACACTTGTGACCACCACTTCACCACTGCCACCAGCTGCATCGTTGTCGAAACCACCACTTCCAGAACCTCTACCACCATCTCTTGGCAACAAAAACACTATCTCAAATACCACAACCACCACCAGCTCACCATTCCAAAACCACAACCCCCATAAAAAAATTCCCCATATTTCCCGCCGGGCACTACCACCACCACTTGTATCAACAATAACCACCACCTCCATCACCACCGCATCAACCACAACACCACCACACACAACCGACCACAACAACCACACCACCACCATAGTAAAAACACGACACCACCGCCAGATCCACCGCCACGCCTTAACACCATCGTACCTACAACACCCAACCACCGTACCCATTGTCGTACCTAACCACTGAACCCACTGCACACAGCAATACAACCTCCACAATCTCAAAACTAACACACCATAACCACTACGGCACCACAGTATCACCATCGAACCGTCAATCACAACATCACTCAAAAATTAAAAAAAGAAAAAGAAGAATGAATCTGTATTGAGTTATGTGCAGCAGTACATCGGGTGGTGTTGTTGGAGTCACCGAAGAAAAAATGAAAAAGTGGGTTGTGATTTGTGATTTTGGGATTTTTAGGGTTTGGGTCGGTATGATTTAGAGTGAAAGGATAGAAGATATTAAATATTATTAATATCTGATTTTTGTATAAACAAACTTTAGATCTGATTTTTGAAATTGAATCTTGAAAGATATAGATGGTGTAATTTCCACTTGATGACATAATGACGAATCAAATGTGAATGCTAATATTTATTCTGGATATGAATCTTTATTTTTTAAACTCTATAATATTGCTTTGTGATCTATTTACAATATTCTGTTGTATGCGATTCGTTCTGTGAATTAAATCATGAGTTGGAAATAATATGTAATACATATACATTAATATTTGACGTACGACGTGAGAATAATGAACAGTGACTGTAAATTAATGATCTGTGACATTAAGTCAGTACTATCTATGTGACTTCCAAAACAATGGGCCCATGACATTAAGTTGCAGTTCTATGACTACACATAATGTCATGTGACTTCAACAGATGACCTTTAACTAGTGAATTGTGATCTGTGAGTACAAGAATATGAACGGTGACCTAAAAACAATACTTGATACGTGACTTCCAAAAAAAAAAATTATGTGACTTGAACCATGACTTGGAAATAATATGTAACATATATACATTAAAATTTGATGTATGACGTGAGAAAAATGTACTCCGACTATAAATTAATGATATGTAGCATGTAGTCAGTTAGCTATGTCAACGAGCCAAACTCGAGCCGAAAAAAAAAGCTCGGGCTCGACTCGAGCTTTTTTAGGCCGAGCTTTTTTGGGCCCGAGCTGAGTAGCAAAACTCGGCCAAAAAAAATGAGGCTCGACCCAAGCCTTAGCGGGCTTAGCCGAGTCGAGCCCGGACCAAGCCATTCGGATTTTTTTTTTTAATGTCAAATCTACATTTTTACTTAAAAAATTTAAAATTTGTACGGTTTATATGTACTCTAAATTAAATAAAAAAGCTCGGGACTCGGATCAAAATTTTTTGGGCTGAGCTTTTTTGGGCCCGAGCTGAGCCGAGCCAAGCAAAGCCCGGCCAAAAAAATGAGCCTCGGCCCGAGCCTGGCTTGGTGTAACCGATCCCGAGCCCAAGCAGGGCCCGGCTCGAGCTTTTTCCGAGCCGGCGAGCTTTTTTGCCATCCCTATAGTCAATATTGTATATGTGGCTTCCAAAAAAATAGGTATGTGACATAAAATTACAGTTCTTATACTACACACAATGTCATGTGATTTCAACATACCTCTGACTAGTGAATTGTGACTTGTGAGTACAAAAATATAAGCTGTGACTTGAAAATAGTACTTGATATGTGACTTCAAAATATATATTTGTGACTTCAAAAGAAATATTTGTATACGAATTCTAAATAACTGATGAAGTGCAATATGCATAACCTATGAAAATCAGATTTAACAATCACAACAATATGAATCATGAAATAAACATTCATAAAACTGCTCTATTACAAAATGAGAAGTATAAAGTTTCCCTTGCATTACATAGTGGCAACGATTATCATATAGAACATCAAATCTCATTCTATAACTATACCATTTCGACTTTTTCATTTCCCTCCTTAGTGGCCTTCTTGATTTTACAGTGTTTATAGAGCAGTATGGCTATATCTGGCTTAGCTCGACAGCATCAAAATCCTTTGGCGTGGACTCTAAGTTATTATAATGAATGTACTCAGCATATTTGATCACAAATATGCCGCAATCGTGCCTGAAAAAGAAAGTCAATTTATTAGTTTTATCGTGAACAAGACGGCCACAAACATAAAAAAAATTTTAGATAGTTGTTTGTACTTTAAAATGATGGTCAAAAGCATACCCAATCCGCTGTTGTGGAACGTGATAACCAAGCACCATCCTCAACTCCATGGAATCATCTCCATCTTCATCATCATCTAAATTTATGTTCCATATTCTGATTACATTTATCAAATGAGTGATGATTTTCACATATAGTTCGATCTAGGTCGGACTCTTAAATCCGTGAAGATCTTCCTGGCCGAATTGAATATGCACAATGTCCGTTCTTTTATATCAAGCACTGCCAGCATCCAATGAGATTTGTTCGTAGGTAAGATAGGCATTAAGATTTTGTTCAGCCCATGGAGTGCTCAATGGTATTCGGGCTCCAGTTATATCATTAATCAGCTTTATCTTAGTGACTAATACATTTGGATCCTTCCTGAAGTAGGGATATACATTCTTGATGATGGCCAGAAAGTGGGAGTCGGTTGTGGTAGCTTTGTATTGGACATTCTCATCATTTCTCGCTAGTTGACGTATGTAATAAAGCATGCATCCATTTGTTATCACAATAGAACAAATATATGTGACATAGAATATAATATACGTGACATGCTAAGACGATCCTACACATATGGCATGTGGTATATTGCATTGACATGAAATATGGGTCTATGAACTGTGATATGAAGATATAATTTGTGACCACTGAACAATGATCTATGTGTGCAATATGTGACTTATACATAAGTTATGTCACCTATCTGTAATTTATATGACCTAACCATAATTTCTGCGACCTGTTCATATACATCACGTGAAATAGTGCATACGATGTAATACATATTCATACGTTATTTGTGATCTTTACATACCGTTTTAGTCAATGACGCATCTGAAGAAATGAGTTCATGCCACCAAGTTTTATTGCCAACGACAAATGAACCAATAGAGAAAGATGACTTAATAACATCATTAGCATTGTTAATTTTTTTCCTAAACAGAAAAAAAAATTATTTAAATTCAAACATTTTTGGTTTTGAGTTCATAAGATACTATCGATCGTACTTACTTATTTGTTTGTTTGTACCATCTGTAAAACGAACTCTTAAATGTTGCAACACCAACATCGTCAGCATTCCGATTGTAAAAATAAGAAAACTATAACATTCTTTGGACTCTTGCTTTGTTTCCCTTCATTAGAAACAAATGGGAACTATAATATTCGTGCTAGTCTGGAAACCTGCTTCAATGGCAATCCAGATGTTGGTGCAGAAGTGGGTGATATCTGTCAAATAATGTAATATTAAATACTATAGTTAATCTGTCACTTGTAAGAGGTAATATATATTTTGTGTATGTAACTGACATTTTAACCTCTCGATGGCATATTTCTGAGTCCATCAATACACGAGCATTTACAACCTCCACTTGTTCTTCTACTTGTTTAGATTGAAACATATCAGACATGTTGCCAAAGTTCAGAATGGGTTGGGTAAAACCAATCCCCAAATCAAACGACGGTGGTTCCATATTCAATGCGTTGACAAATTCCTCATCAGGGTACATCTTACCCTTTCCTTTTCTGTCCACGATTTCATCAACATTTTTCCTTACATATATGAAATAAAAATGAAAATTTAAGAACTTAAATATGAAATGTGAAAAATATTGATAATAGCATGTACTTACTTCTTCCTAAATGTTTGCAACTCCAACGCTATGCAAATCACTTCTCTCATTGATTATTTTTTCAAAATATGTTTCATCGAACTTGAAATCATTGCGATCATAGATTCTGACAAGCATTTCAAGTCTGACTTCATCTCCAACAAGTCGAACCTGATTTCTCCTTGCATATGGACAATAATATTCATCTTGTAGTTCATGTCTGCCTTGATTGATGATAACTATGCCTTGACATCATTGATTTGCATAGGCAACTCTTTATTTTTTAACTGAAGTTCACTAAATTCAGTTTTGAAATTGTCCAGCACCTCTAAAATTTGACATAAATCAATGACAAGAAGAATTTAAGATCTCGACATAAGTAAATGATGTGTGACCCATGCACATTGGCTTGTCACTTGTACACTATGACATGTCATGCTAGTAAACTGTGACATGTGACCAATGCATGTTGATATGTGACGTTTGCAAATGACATGTGACATACATACTATGATATGTGAACAAGGCATTTTTACATGTGAAATATGTTAACTCATATGATGTAAAATACGAACCTGGATCAATTAGATGTGACTAAATCATATTCATTTATGTAAAATGACATGTGATCAAGTATTAGAATAAGATAAATTTGACCATTGACCTAGAATGAGCATGCAGATTCAAATGCGAAACATGAACTTGAATAAAAACGGTAAAATTGAGAATAGCTTGTACATCAACATACGTAAGTACACTAAAATTAAAAATAACAACTTATATCAGATCCATTTGCATGTCTCACATGAGGATGAGACATATGAGCTGATGGACCCTCATCCATTGGAGAATCAACGTGCATAGTTGTGGCTTCATCGGAGGGTCTATGGAAGAACGGACAAAAAGTGATGTCCTTTGTCTTCTCGAATGTAGATCAACAAAATCGTTTTCGTCATCCTCAATGTCACTTGAATGGCCCAATTGTCCATCAGTAATCATTAGAATATGTGTTTTGGATTTGTTGATTGATGGTTAGACGTATGAACTTCTGGCGCCACGTTATAGAGATGGTTTGTATGGTCTGGTATATTGAACACCATCCATATATGGTATCATCATCTCCAACTCAAACGGATTGATGTCATTTACTTTGAGCCGTTACAACAAAATAAAAAAAAAGATTTATCAGCTAAATTTGTAGACTGTAATTGCAGAATCTGAACTATGATTGCACAAAGTAGTAAGTTGTGACCTTATAATAAGAACTGTTACTTGTGAATGAAAATGATTAATTGTGTCTTATGAATTGTGACTTATGCAATGACCTGTGATTTATGCATGTGACTCCATAATGTGAAATGTGAACTTTGACTAACTCGTGACTTATTGTATGCCATATTTGAACTATGTGACATGTATACTATAACTTATTTAAAGAATACACAAATGTAATAAACACTTACATCAAGGGTAGATAACATCTCCTCTTCAAGTTTAGCACCAGATGACAGCTTATCTAATCTCTAGTTCAAGATACTTGAGTACCTCATCCACATCCTAGAAGTAACATTCCCATCTAGTCCTAGAATACACTCATATTTCTAAATTTGAAAGGCAACTAGAAATTCTTTGAGTTTGTAGTGAGGATTTCTATTACTCAATTCGTCTTTCAAAGAGTTTATGGACAGGTCAAACAAATCTTTCCCCACGAAATCATCTCCATAACATCAAAGTCTTCAACAAGAGTAAACTAATAATTCTCAACAACATTTTTGTACGAGGTGGAGAACATGTATACATGTATAATGTTATCAAATAAAGAATTTCAATCATCACCACATCATAATCGTCTTCATTCGTTAGACTAAGGAAAATGTCTCTAACATCTTCAATTGTGACTAAGTTCAAGTGTCCAAAATATGTCTCCTTAATCCTAAAGTGTGTTTTGAAGACTTTCCTAACGTCCATACCCTGGTATCTAAGTCTCTAACCAAACAGAACTCGGGTAAAGAAAATCGTTTATACCTACCAACCATCTTGAACCACATATCTTTCGTATTCGGATGCTTTACCTCCTGCATTAAAAAATAATGTATTAGTTGAGGTTGAACAACTATATCATGGCAATCTACAAAATGGGAGAAGCATGTATCAATTAGGATCTGCTTTTGTTTGTCGTTGAACTTTGATGTAAAATTCGACAGTACATTTTTTGTTGCATTAGTAGTGATTTTACCGGGAAACCATAAAGCTTCCGGTATAATATACTCTCATTCCTGCAATAGATGACAAAAGTAACAAATATATCAATATTTGATACTTGTACATGTATTTATGTCACACAACATGCAAGTCACATACAACTGTTAAATCACAGACTCTACACATGTCACATATAATTAAGGTTTCAAATTATGTGCAAAGATAGTCATATTACAACCACATAATTCGTCACAAACATATAATGGGACACATAAAACACGAGAAATGTGTTTCTATTTACAAAATTGGTCACGGTCCGACAATAATTCACAAGACACGGCTGGTCACAAAAGACACCAAAATAGTCACAAAAATTACACGTCTGATTTTACACATATTTTACAGATTACATAATGTGAGTTTGCTTCACCAAAAAGTATGTTACAATCCCTCAAATCTCATTTTTTGGAAAATGGAGTTCATAAATTCTAAAAAATTCCACCCAACAAATTGCATATACATATTGCCCATTAACTAAATCAATTACACATTTGATTTCCCTTTTGAGAACTATGTTTTCGCGTTTTAGGGGGTTTTGTGACTTGTTTCAAGCCTTGAAACTTTGCGAACCTTTGTGCTTTTTTCTCTAGTTTTCTTCTAGATTTCTCACAAATCTTCGTGTGAAATTTTGGATCATTGCTCCTTGTTAAAACCATATTCACAGTCGAGTATTGTCAAAGAAAAACTCAACGAATGTGAAAACCGTGTATAGAATATGATGAAATTGGAATGTGAGTATAGAATAATAATAATAATAATAATAATAATAATAATAATAATGAATAATTATTTTTACTAAAATGTGATTATTTATGGAGAAGACGGATGTGGAGTTGTGGAAGAACATGAGGTTTAACGTGGGAGGGTTTTTTCAACTCTCACGTAATTATGGAGTTAATTTTGGATATGCGTGTTTTTCTCTCTCTAGTTTGATATGTAATATTTTCTCTCTCTTCAAAAAAAAACACGGTATTTATATTTAGAAAATATGTTTATTTTATATTTATTAATTATTTACCAAAGCATCTTACTTTTGAAATAAAAAACATAATCTATGATTTATGAAATGGAATCTCCAAATCTCTTGGTCCATGTAATTTCCACAAAAATAAATGATGAGAAAGTTGGGAAATCTCGAGTAATGTGCAATTTATAAATCATGAGAAAGTTTTAAAAATCATAATTTGAAGATGTGAGAAATGTAAGGATGATTTGTAAGAAGAAGAGTGATTTTCAGTTACAAAAAGTACAAAATGTAGTGGCTAGATTGCAAAATAGTTAGAAATATATATTTTTTTAGATGATAACATGACAAGTTAGGATTATTTAGTGATGAGAAACATTATTAGATTCTAATGATTTTGATTCGAGAATCTTTTAATAAAATTGAGATTTTGAAGGACTAAAGTGAAAATAAGTTTCGAGATCAATAATTTATTGGGACCAAAATATGTATTTATTGGAGGATCGAGAATGGTCCTATCAATATTTGACTCATTCCGTGACTTGTGATAAATAGCACATTATGGATAAACTACTTGATGTTTAAAATTAGTTTTCAAATTAAACCATATTATTGTAAGAATATTGTGATCATTTGGTAGCTCGTAAATAATCATTTGTATTAAACTCGAGAAAAAAAAATATTTTTGATAAGATCGGACGAAGATAGAATTGACCAAAAAAATATAGTTAAATGAATTTTTTAAGTAATCCATCTTTAAGAAAAAAAAAATATTTTTCAAATTAATAGGACCTTTCTACCATGTAGTATTTTTCATATTGGAGGCCCCTTAAGATTTGAGGCCCTATGAAATTGCCTAGTTGACTTTGGCCTAATGTCCAAATCAAATACCTAAGATAATAATAAGAGGAAATTACACACAACCCTGTGTTTCAAGATCCAACTTCAAAAATCAGG
Source organism: Fraxinus americana (assembly GCA_035079005.1). Lineage (NCBI taxonomy): Eukaryota > Viridiplantae > Streptophyta > Magnoliopsida > Lamiales > Oleaceae > Fraxinus > Fraxinus americana. The sequence goes on from CM068707.1 coordinate 28,394,835, forward strand.
GTGAAGATTTTTTTGTTCAAAAATCAGGTGTTTGATATTTTAAATATTAAATATTATATATACAAATTTCACCATCAAACCCTAAAAATCAAATACCACTCTCATCTTCCTCTTCCCGTCTTCTCGTCGCCTCTCCCTCGCACGTGGCTGCCATCGACGAAGACCACATCGGAGGGTGACGGCTCTCACGCGACGCCTCCGAGCATCGCTTGCAGCCGCTGATCTGTGTAGTGGTCGACCGAACCCGCTCTCATCAAACTGAAACCCACCCCCAATCGACGACGACAAGCGGTGGCAGCAATAGCATCACCTCAGAATGCCCTTATTTGACTGCTGCAAGCGACAGCAACACCAGCAGACGCAGTGGTGCTCACTGCTCGAAGTGGCGCAGCAGTAGCGTCGCCACATAAACACCGGGAGAGCTCTAGATTTTTAGGGAGTTTTTCGTTTTTGATTCATCTATTGTGCGGTGGGTGCGGTGGTCGACAGTGGTGATGGTGGTTGTTGTGGTGGGTACTTTACGTGTGAGATGACACAGGGGATGTGATCTGGTTGTAGTTGTTGCAGATCAAATTCGAAGAAATGAATTGGCGGTTGTGGTTGTTGGTGGCGGCTGCGACCGCGATGGTGGAGTGGGACGAACCATGTAGCGGCTGCGGTGGTGGTGGTGTTTTGTGCAGCAACTATTTAACTGTGGTGGCGGATCTGGTGGTTTTTGGTGGTGGTGGTTTTGGAAATGACGGTGTCACTACTGGTTGTCGTGGTGTTTGGGTGGTGGTGATGTTGGTTGTAGTGGTTGTCCTGGAGGCTGTGGCGATAGTGCGGAGGTGGTGGTGGATCTGGTGAATTTGGTTTTCTGTGACTAAAAATATAATTTGTGACCAACCATTTGTTACCTGTGACCTAAAAAATATATAATCTGTGACCAACTAATTTTAAAATCTATGACCAACGAATTAATTGTGACCTACAAATTTTTTGAGTTGTGGCCGTAAAATAATCGATGTATAAAAATTATTATTTGTGACTGAAAAATAATATGTGACTAACTAAATTGTAAATCTGTGATCGGAGTGGTCATCGGAATAGTCGTTGGAATCGGAACAATCGTCGGAATAGTCGCCGGAAAAGAGTGGTGGTCGGAATGATCGCCGGAATAGTCCCCGGAGTGGTAGGGATGATGCAGGTAGGGTGGGTTAATTATATTATATTATATTATATTATATTATATTATATTATATTATATTAGAATTAAATATTTAATAATAAATTGATTTAATAATTTATTATTTCATAAATAAAAATTAAAAAAAAACCCTGATTTTTGAATTTTCAAATTATAAATCTGATTTGTGAATTGGTGTAAATTATACGCCTGATTTATGATTTTTCCCTAATAATAATGATGAAACCATTACAGCATAAATGGTCAATTCAGCACTATTTTCTTCACACAAAAAAAGGGAATACTTCTATTTTTGGCCTTGTTTGATTCAGTTAAAAATTCATCAAAATTTTAAATTAAAGTCAACAATTAAATTTTATCACACATTTTATTAACTTTGATCAAAATTTACTAAAAAGTTATTTTTCATCTAAATAAAATAAGGCTTAATATAACTCACATTATAATATATTTTCTTACCATATTTACTGAGATGCAAAACGCCACATATTCAATCCTTTTGTGAAAACTGGAAACTAACAAGCAACAAGTCAATTTTAGGAAGCCGTCCGCGCCCGCAATGAAGACTTAAATTTAGCCCATGTTTCACATCTTTTTCTTTTTTTTCAAGAAAAATGAATTTTTGAATAGTAGTCTTTTTTGCGAATGTGTGATACATGCAAAATATTTTATTATAAAAATGTATGATTGAAAATGAATAGTGAAAATAAATATGAAGGACCTTTATTAAATTGAAAATGTGACGCTGATAATAAAAATAGTGGTGTAAATATATTTGTCTAATTTTCATTCACACGTTTTTTTATAAAATAATTTTACACGTAAATTCAAATTTTCTCTTTAATTTTTAAAAATACATTCTCTCAAAAAATTGGACTCAAACAAACCCTTTGTTTAATGTAACCGTGTAAGTATATCAACACGATTCAAAAAAAAAAAACATTAATGGCAATTTTTCATAATTTAGAAGCTAACCATTATTTCTGATTTTGTTTCATGTAAAGATTTATTTTCTTCGAACATAGCACAAAAGGAAAATGCAAAACAAGAAGTCAAATAAAACCTGTTCACAAGGGATGGCTGACCAATGAAAACATAAAAAACTCGTTGGAAAATAATTTGTTCACAAGAATGTGAAAGTTTTAAAGTCGATCAGAGAAAAAAAAAAGCACTAGCAGTGCAGTATTGACTAGGGCAACTTTCATTCGATTGGACTTTCATTTTCAAAGCAGCCCAACCTTGTGGAATAATCAATTTTTAAATTAATATTTTTTTATTAAAAAAATTCAATTTTGTATACTATTTAAAGCAGCCAGCCGGCCAGAGATATTTTTAATTAATCTTTCACGTTTAACATAATTATATCTTCCTTTTTTATTATGACTCCTCTTTGGAATTTCGCTTTGAAAGGAAAACTTCTGATTCGATTTTAAAGAGAGATATAATTTAAATGAATTTCCAAACACAAATAAATGCAATTTTAACATTTAGATAACTTTAAATTGTGATTTTTTTTTTTTTTTTCCTTATTTTAGTGTGATCGAATTGAAAGCTAACCACTTAAAAAGAAATTTAAAGCATCAATTGTTTGGTGGGAAGATTCAAATCCATTTAAAGAACATTAATTAGTTTAGATAAGTAGAAAAAGACTTTTCTTGTATTTTTCATAAAGGTTGATTGAGAAAATATTTGAGATTTATAATTAATTTAAAGAAAGTGACTTTGTTACGAAATCATATAAATCACTTTTCCACTCTAAAGAGTCTTTGACTATGACATATTTACAAGAATGTCATTTATGACCTTTAGCCCCTGTTTGACACCCATTTTTTATCTCATTCTCATTCTCATTCTCATTTTTCTACGGTACTCATTTCTAACCACACATTCTTCAAATAAAATAATATTACACATAAACCTAAAAATTCTTCTTACTTTTTAACCACACATTCTTTACATCAATCACTATTCAAAAACTCATTCTTCAAAATAATGGGTGTCAAACGGAGGCTAATTTTCTATCGTCGTCATTCATGGTGGGCATTAACCAACCGCAAAACGTTTCAATTATGTGCAATACTTCTACCTAATTTACAAAGGATAGTAACAATAAATAAAGTTATAGTTTATCACAAAAGAATAAAGGGCTTCATCCTTTTTCAATACTTTCAAAATATACGTGACACGAGATTTGCAAGTTATTAAAGGTCATTTTGTTTATATAGAAAACAGATTTCAAGTCCACGTCACAAAAGTGTCATTTGTCTTAAAATGAGTGAGAAATATTAAGTTTGTTTCCACTACTTTCACCCAAAAAATGAGAATTTTTACCGTTTGACCATTTTGTGAGTGAGTGGATCCCACTATTTTGAAAAAAAATGGGTCAAATTTCTCGTTTTGTTTTTGAGAGTAGTGGAAACAAACATGGGCTAATGTCTTTATGCAAAAAATCAAATAATCGTCCTATGTAACTACCCGTATTGGTGTCACGAGAAGTGTCGTTAAGTGAACGTTTGTCATACCAAGAGCATAGACTATAGAGTAAAAGAAAGCCAACAAATAAAGTGTGCAAGTTAAGGTTCCTTTTTTGAACCAATAAAAAATACGAATTAATTGTAGCAGTACCAACTGGCCGGTCCAAAGAAGTGGGTAGGTAGTTGTACTGTGTCTCATGTGTAGACTAGTTCCCGCTCAAATAAGAAACCATTATAATATTTTTACAAATTCCACACAAATTTTGACCCGAATTCTCTTACCTATAAATACAGGTAGCTGAATCCCAAGATTCATAGCGTGGATCTACACATTACCTGAAATTCTTGAATCCTCTCTTGGGTCTTCTTTAAACAGTAAAAAAAACTCAAATTTCTTTCAATTTTTTTGGGTTATTTTTTATATTATGATTGGATTAAGATTAACAGATCTGAAATTATTTCAATTTCAAAGTTCTTGATTGATTTTGATCTGGGTACAGGTTGAAAAGAAATGGCGAGGAAGAAGATCAGAGAGTATGATTCCAAGAGGTTGCTGAAAGAGCATTTCAAAAGGCTTTCTGGGTCTGAATTGGAAATCAAATCTGCCCAAGTAATTTCAATTTCTCATAATTTAGTTCGTTGTATTAAGATTTGGGATTCCATGTTAAATTGACTCCTCGTTTGAATTTTAGTCACATCGAAATGCTGGTTTGAGATTGGGGACTTCGTTATTTTCTTCAGACAATTAACTTATTTTTGTGATCATGAGTTATTTTTACAAGATCTAGAATTTGTTGGTTGAGTGAAAGTTTGATGTTGGTAGAGAAGAAAGGAACAGATGAAAATTTGGTTAAGGAATAAAGAAATACCAAAAAGCTGGTTTGAGTTTCCTTGGACCCTGTTATTCTCTTAAATAATTAGCTTATTTTTTTTACCATGGGTTATTTTTACAAGATTATCTTTGTTGGTTATGTGAATGTTTGATGTTGGTAGAGAAGAAAGGAACAGATAGAGAATTGGTTGCTGAATTAATAAAAGCCTTGTGGTTGGTTACCTGAATCTTAATTTCACCTTATTGGCTAAAATTTAGATAGGAGTTTGTCATCTACTCGTATGCTTGTGCCGTATTCCGGCAGATCGAAATCTGCGTTTATTATTATTATTATTATTATTATTATTATTATTATTATTATTATTATTATCATCATCATCATCATCATCATCATCAGCATCATCATCATCATCATCATCATCATCATCGTTTGCTGGATTTGATTCCCTTCTTTAACATTTTGTTTTTGTTCTGACTAAAATGATTTCGTTGGGATTAGGTAGGCAAAGAATTAGTACAATTTAACATTCTTAAGTCTCATCATCTTAGGCTTTACGGATCTTTCGTAAGAATTACTTGAACATATATGAAATCTTTACTTGCAGATTTCTCATAGTATTATTAAACACAACTAGACAACATAATGAACTAGATTTTAGCTGTTGTAAATGATTTGTTTGCATTTGGTAAATAGATCTTAATTTAATTTCAATAATGTGATATTTCTCCTCATCGTGGTTTAGGTTACCGAGTCGAGTGATTTCAATGAACTAGTAGATAAAGAACCATGGCTCTCATCGACAAAACTAGTTGTCAAACCCGATATGTTATTCGGCAAACGTGGGAAAAGTGGTCTTGTTGCCTTAAACCTCGATTTGGCTCAAGTTGCCGCTTTTGTGAAAGAGCGACTAGGCAAGGAGGTACTGCTACATCGTCATATAAATACATGCATTAGAATATATACGAAATATAATTTGGTCCATGGTTCGACATGTATTCAGTTATTCTTTAAGCTGCGTGTTTATTTCTGAGTTAACAGGTAGAGATGGGAGGCTGCAAAGGTCCCATTACAACATTCATTGTCGAACCATTTGTTCCTCATAATGAAGAGTTCTACCTCAATATTGTCTCTGAGAGGCTCGGTTGTAGCATCAGCTTTTCAGAATGTGGAGGAATTGAAATTGAAGAGAACTGGGACAAGGTACTCAAAACCCTGCTATATAACTAATCCAGCAAAAGGCATCTTCTTATTTTCTCTAATTTATTTCGTATGTCCCTCTTAAATCTTACTAACAGATGATATATTTTTTTTTTTTTCTTCTATACAGGTTAAGACTATCTTTTTGCCAACTGGTGTATCTTTTACATCAGAGCTATGTGCTCCTCTTGTGGCAACCCTTCCTATGGAGGTACATCTATTAATACTGGACGTAGTGTCCATTTCTCATGCTTATCGTTTAGAGCATGTTTGGCTAAGCTTAAATTTTTCACGTATAAGTAAATTTATTTAATTAAATAAGTGAGTTTTAAATAAATAATTTTATCTCGCCAAAGGGAGACCAAGTAAGTAGTTACTTATTTTGACAATGAGGTAAGAGCATTTTCAAAAATTGCAACTTTTCTTATTAAAAGTAGGCAAAAGGTCAAAGTAGGAAAAGGGTCGGTTATTTAAACATTTTTGGAGACAAAATGTTGCTCAAAAGTAAATTCATTTTTTCTTAAACGTAGCCAAACATCATCTATAAAGACTGCAGAGACAAACGTTGACTTCCGCAGCAAAACTAAAATATCAAATTCAGTGCCATATAGACTACAATATTCTTTACATTTCAGTGCTGTTGTTTAAAGTTCCATATTGATATTCTTCTCTATGATACAGGTCAAAGGTGTGATTGAGGAGTTCATCAAAGTAATCTATGCTTTATTTTTAGGTAACCTTGAGAGTTTCACCATAAATTTTCACTCGTAGAAATGTCCGAGGTTACAATAGGTCTTGGATTGATATAGATTTTTTATGTCTTAGATTTGGACTTCACTTTCCTTGAGATGAATCCTTTCACCTTGGTTGAGGGAAAGCCTTATCCTTTGGATATGAGAGGCGAGCTTGATGATACTGCTGCATTTAAGAACTTCAAAAAGTAATTTGATCCCCTTTTTGTTGATTGTTGCTCGTTTAGTGCATGTTTGTTATACCGTACAATTTCTTATGTGACCTTGATATTGCAGATGGGGAAGTATCGAATTTCCAATGCCGTTTGGAAGAGTTATGAGTTCCACTGAAAGCTTTATTCATGGGCTGGACGAGAAGGTATGTATCAATACAATTGACCTATGTAAGAAAGCCATTTCAAATTAAAAAAACTTGTCCTATTTGTCAAAAATATATGACTCTTTTTTCTTACTCTTATGAAAGTTACTTATCAAAAAGTAACTCACCTTAGTGTCAATACAAGTAACTTATTTTGAAATCTGTCCGTGCAATGACTAGCAAATATGAATTTCAGAACACCCCGAACTGTATACACTTTTCTTCTCCTTTAATATTCATAGTATTATCTAACATATTTCCTCTTAAAAATTTCACAAAATCACAAGCCCTCTGTTTAAAATCCGCATCAAATCATATTGAGTTTTATTTTACCATTGCTTGCAGACAAGTGCATCTCTGAAATTCACAGTCTTGAACCCGAAAGGACGAATTTGGACTATGGTCGCTGGAGGAGGTGCAAGCGTCATCTACGCAGATACTGTATGTTACATATCTTTGGCATTTTCATGCTCTTATGACATATTTGGTAACATGGATTAGACAATACTAGACAATATTAAATAACAAAAATAAGTAAAATACTGCCCATCAAACGTGCACTTTGATGTCGTAATCTTCCTTATTCCCCGCCATTGTTGACATTGGCTTAACATGGGTTTTCTTCCATGGCCAGGTTGGAGATCTTGGCTATGCTTCTGAGCTCGGGAACTATGCAGAATATAGTGGTGCTCCCAATGAAGAGGAGGTCTTGCAATATGCCCGAGTTGTGATCGATGTAAGGATCGTATTGATGCATTATGAGACGCCTTAAATTCATTTCTTATTTTATTGTTCTTATTTGGAAAACAAAAGGCATAGATTCATTCATTAGGGATATACTAATTTCTTCTACATAAGCTTCCTTAAGACTATTTCTTTGATGAATTCCAATGTAGACTCATGAATTATTTTACAGTGTGCAACTGCAGATCCTGACGGCAGAAAGAGAGCCCTCGTAATAGGTGGTGGAATTGCCAACTTCACTGATGTTGCTGCTACATTCAATGGAATTATCCGAGCTTTAAAGGAGAAGGTATGGAACCTTCATGTCTATGTATTTGTAGGCCTTACCAAACAAGCCATTAAAGCTCGTCATTAAATATCAGTTCTTCTTCATAAGCTGAGAACTCCTATTCGACTTCTCTCATAACAGGAGTCGAAGCTTAAGGCTGCCAGAATGAATTTATACGTCCGAAGAGGTGGACCAAATTACCAAAAGGGACTTGCCAAAATGAGGACTCTTGGTGAAGAAATCGGCATTCCCATCGAGGTATGCACTTATATATCTTTCATACATGTTCGAACCTTAAAAAACTTGCTCGACTTGTACGAGGAAAATAAACATCATTGTCTACTTTTGTTCTGTTTAAGGTATATGGACCTGAGGAAACCATGACTGGCATATGCAAACAGGCGATTGAGTGCATCACTGCAGCTGCATGAAGTTACCAATGCTGATTATCAACTTTTTTTTATTTTAAATTTATTTTGAGTTGATTTATTTAGAATAATGGTGTATCCATTTTTAGTATGTGTGCAAGGAATTTGAATTGTATTGACTTATACATAAATGGACCACGAGTAATGGCCCCTAAGCCTACAGTTTCAATCTCAGTATTCGAATTGAAAGCCTTCATTTGTTTGTTTATTTTTATTTATTTCCACTAGTAACGTACTACCACGTATAGATCGTGGGTTTAATAGAAAATAAAAATAATTTCACAAACTGATATGCAAACAAAGCTATCCTACAACTATAATTAAAAAAAAAAAAAGTTACTGTTTCTCGTCGAAGAAAAAATATTATTGAAAAAGTAGAAAACTTGTTAGAAAGTACTCGTCGAGACTGAACTAATGCCTCTTCCATCATTTGACTCAGAACTAACATAAATAAAGAAGCAAGTAGAAGCTAACAATTGGGCCACGTGACAGGGGTACTTTTAAAATGAGAAAATTACTTGAAACCCTTTTTTCAAAATTACATTTCAAAAATAAGGTGGTAAAGTTTAGATTTCAAAATTCAGGTGGTAAATAGGATTTTAATTAATATTATATAAAACTAAAAAACAACCCGATTTGAAATCACCGTCCCCAACCTAATCAAACCTAATTTCCCAAATTCATTTTCTTCACCCACGTACATTCCCTCTCTGTTCTTCTCCTCCTCACGCCGCCACCACCGTCTTTCACCCATCGTTGCCTCCACCGTGAAGTCGCTGTCGACGCTGTGGCAGCATTGACGCTGCCCAGTTCGCCGTTCGCGACGATCTCGCAGCAGCGACTGGATCGACGCTGCCCAGTCGCGAACGGCGACGATCTGTTTTCCAATTACGGCCGGCCACTGCTGTAGTGGTTGAGTTTATCAGTGGGTGAGCTGGGTCCTCGGTCTGCCTGGTTTTTCGAGCTGCTGTCGGCCGGCGGGGGGAAGTGCTGGTGCCTTTTGCCGACGTTTTCTTTTTGTTGGTTTTGTGCTTTGTTTTTCTCTGGTTGTTTTGGGCTGTGTTGGTGGTGTGTGGTGTTTTTCGTTTCCTGTTCGGTTACTTGGGGGGTGTTGGTTGGTGTGGCGGTTTCCTTCGGGTTACTTGCCGGAACTACCGCCGACACGACTGTCCACTATGTCGGTTTTTTTTTTATTATTGTGATCAGTGACAGATCTGTTTAGTGGAAGTGTGGCGCAGTTTCGCCACCGTCACCACCAGGCTCTCTCTCGTCGACAATTGGGTGAGGTGGTGGTCTCTCAAGAACCCACTACCACTGGATCTGAAAACCAGATCTGCCTTGGTTGGGACGTTCTGTCATAGTCCTTTTTTGTTGTTGTTGGAGATGGTGTGGTGGTCGTTTGGTACAGGTGGCGGTTGTTGGTGGTTTTGTTAGTGTTGTATAGGTGGCATGTTGGTGGTCGGCGGTGGTTGGTGCAGGCGGCGGTGTTTGTGGCTGTGGTTGTTGTTGGGGTGTTTGACTATGTGACCAAAAAATTATTAATTGTGACCTAAAAATTATTAATTGTGACAGATTGTGACCATTTGTGACCGATTGTAACCGATTGTGACTAGTTAATTGTGACTCGTTGTAACCATTTGTGACCGATTGTAACCGTTTGTGACTGGTTAATTGTGACCAATTATGACCGATTGTGACTTGAAATTCTGAAAATTTTTTAGAAGTTGGGAATGGGTGGATGGGGTGGGTAAGTTGAAGTTGCCGGAGTGGCGTTGGAACAGTCTAATCCAAATCGCGATTTGATTACCAGGTAGTTCATTGTGACTGTTTGTGACCGATTGTGACCATTTTAGGCCTATTGTGACCGTTTGTGACTGATTAATTGTGACTCATTGAGACCGATTGTGACCGTTTGTGGCCGATTGTGATCAATCCATGGGTTGGGGGTGTGATTTTCAATTTTCTGAAATTTTTGAAATTGCCGGAACGATCGCCGGAGAAGTCGTCGGAGCAATGGCCGGACCGTCGCCGGAGCAGTGTTCGGACCATCGCCGGAGCAGTGGCCGGACCGGTGCCGGAGATGGAGGGTGGTGGTGTAGTGAGGAGATGGGGTGGGTGAGGTGTCATGGGGTGGTATAAATAATTAATATATATTATATTATAATTTAATATTTAATATATTATAATTTAATATTTAATTAATTTATTTATCACCTGATTTTTGAAATAATTAAACAAATTTGTTAGTTTTGAAATGTGAACTTTAAAACTAGTAGATATGTATTGTTCCCTTTTAAAATTGACTTGCTCAATCTCCCTAATTTTCATTCTGAATTTTCAACAATTGCACAATATCCTTTTGAATGGTAAAAAATAAATATGCCCCTAAGTAAACAATACAATTACAAAATATTGTTGTATCTAAAAAACAATACTACTATTTTAGTTAACAAGTAAAAATCAAACACTTCCTGCTTAAAATTTTAAAATCGGCTAACTTTTCTTATCTATTTATTCAAATACGAATAAAAACTATTTCATTTTTCATCTGATTCAACCTCAAAATCTCATAAATTGATCGAACGTTGAACAAGAATTTTTTTTCTTTTTTTTTTTACATTTATCACTTCGAATCGGCAAGTATATTTATGTATGTTTAATTTAGTCATTAAATTAGTATGTATTTTTAATCGATAAATCTTATTTCGACATAGATTAACATGTAGATAATTTTTTTTAACACGTCCATATTTTTTATGAGCATAAACAATAAAAAAAATTATCTGTATATATATATCATGGTTGTAACAGTCGGCTATTAAGTCTTTTTTTTTAAAAAAAGAAGTCGTTAGGTCGATTTTTCGACTTTTTTTTTTTTACAACTAAAAATTCTGTTTTCGTCATATAAATATGGTTGTAATCCCAATTTTTTACTTTAGTGATTTCAAATTGGATGAAAAGATCGATTGGTATGGAAATGGACGAGTGATATACGTGGCGGTATTCCAATTTCAATAACATTGAGCACATCATATGCGAAAATGTACCATGATTTACAAAACAAGCTGAAAGTCTATCTCTCTCAGTACGATATAGAACAAGAATTTCAATTTAACGAGCATTCATTCATTTCGATTCCACCTATAAATATTGTTTCTGATACTGAAATGAATTGTCTATTTGAATTGAACAAAATACACATGATTCATCGTTGTGTGACATTATCGGGGAAGAATGTCACCAAAGGTGAACACGAAATTCGGATGTAGGGGATCACCTACCAATGATTTTTGTGACACGGTGGAGATAGCTCGTGAGGATGATGTGGTTATTCCCAAGACTTTTATTTATCATCGTGATCTTGCTGTTACACACAAAATTTCGTCAGCAGTTTACGACAACGAGAATGATAATGAATTTACAAATGAGGATTTGATTGCTTAATCTTGTCAGAGACATGAGTGGGGCTGGATCGAGTAGACTGTCGTTTAATTCTTCGCGATTGGTTCCCGATGATGAGGATGTGTACGTCGAAAAAACGTTTGAAACAAAGAAAGATTGATAGGAATCTGTGCACCGAATTGCACTATAATACAACTTTGAGTTCAAAATAAAGAAATCAAATAAATCATTGTTGACAATTGTCTGCGTCGACGACAATTTCCATTTGCGTTTACAAGCGACAAAGATGGACACGAATGAGTTATTTGTAGTTTGCAAATATATACGGGAACATACTTGCGAAGTGAAAATTCGTCGAAATGATCATAGATAAGTCCGAGCATGGTTTATTGGTAAAAGGATAATGCACAAGTAATGGGACTTACGAACGATCTATAGACCTTCGAACATCATTAACGATGTCAGTCGAGAGTAAGAAGTGGTCATGAGCTATCGAAGACCTGGAAGGCCAAAGAATGCACATTGGAGGATTTAATGGGCTCAGGTGAGGAGAACTATGCTAAATTGGTCAGGTATTACCATAATATAGGTATAGCTAATCCTGGTTTGATATTTTTTATTGAGACGGAATGCGAGAATTGCTTTAAGTTTTTTTTCATGACTCTTGAACAATGAATTCGAGAATTTCGAAATAAGATGTGACCCCTAATTTTAATTGATGATACAACTCTAAAAACTAGATGTGAAGGAAAGTTAATTATTGCAACGTGTCAAGATGCTAATATCCAAATTTACCCTCTTGCATTTGGCATAGTCGATAGCGAGAACGATCTGTCGATGCGTTGGTTTTTCACAAAGTTTAGGGAAGTAATCAGGAAAGTCGAGGACATTTGCCTTTGTACCTAATCGGGGAACATCTATAATAAATTGTATCGCTGAAATTTTTTCGAGGCACATTATGGGTATTACATGTACCATATAGAAGGCAACCTGAAAACTAAGTATTGGGGCAAAGGTATCATTTTATTGTTCAGAAAAGCAGTCGAAACTTATAGTGTTAAAAGAGTGTAATAAATTCATGGTGGAAATAGGAAGTAAATCATTTCATGTATGGGAGTATCTAACAAAAATGGGAATTAAACATTGGGTGTGATCACATATTTTCAGGAGTCGATACAACATGAGACGTCAAACAATGCAGAGTCTCTCAATGCATTATTCAAGAAGGATCGAGAGTTATCAATACTCACAATGATTGAGTACATTCGTAACAAGACACAACAATAATTTTACGATCGACGTGCGGAATCACAGAGTTGCACAATCATCCTAGGCCCGACTCAGGAGGATAAACTCTTCAAGTCTATAGAAGTTGCGAGAAAGTTAAATGTGGAACCACTGGATGAGTTGTGCTTATCCATGAAATGTGCACGTAATATGGCATACATGGTGGACTTAACCGATAACACCTGCACTTGTAGTTGATTTCAGTTAAAGAGTTTTTCATGTGAGCATGCAGTCGCGGTGGCTATTTATAGAGGTTTTTGCAGTGAGAACCTCATGCTCTCCTAAAAGCAGAATACGATGAAACTATATTTCCTCTACCGAATGCAGTCGAGTGGAAAGTTCTCGATCATATTCTTCTACTTAATAGTTTGTTACCACCCAAAATTGAACCGCGAGGTCCTAGACATCCACGTACGTCTAGAATACAATTTACCGAAGATTTTTCTTGATCGTGTATGTACTGTAGGTACAGAGCAACATGGCATACTTGCCAATTTTGTAGAAGTCAAATTTCCCTAAATGACAATTAGACGGATATGTAATGATATCGCTGATAATTGAACAATATTTACATTTTTTTTACAATATTTACAATTATTTTACAAATAAATAATTAATTAAACATACAATATTTACAGATTACAATTGAATTTATACAAATCGCATGCTAACTTATTTATCCAATTTTGAATCCAAGATTGATTGATTTTATCAACTTTATGTGCTATACTTAAAAATTCAATATACTTTGTTGTGAACATGCCACAATCACCCCTTCAAATAAATAATAATGTGTTAGTTCGATACTGTGTAGCAAAAAACTAAGTTTTCAAATTAAACAATTATAAGTACTTATGATTGATTGTCTCGTCGTCGTCGTATCTCACACGATGGCTAGTTTGTCCTACACAATCACCCCAGTTCATCCAGCCATCAAAGGAACGATCGCAGTCACCAACTCCAGGTGAAGCTCGAGCTGACCCTGTATCAGAAAGGAATGATCGGAGTCGTTCACATATATAGTGGAATCAGAAAAGACAATCTTCATGGCAAAGCAGTGATGATTTGCGATCACTGGAACGTACATATGAGTATAACCCTCCCATGACTTTCCCCCGACACTTGGCTACATCCTTATGACCTACTCGAGCATATATTCGGGCACCGTGTACTCATTACCCATAAGTTGAAGAAATTGATACTCAATAGTAACAATACGTAGGAACTCGGTGCTCTATATAACTAACCAAAAATGTCAAATGATCTCGTATATCTTTGAACTCGATCGCACAACAAGTTCATAGCCGGTCGATGTGCTACATCAAGAAGCGCCATAAAATACCGGGAGTTATTTCATTTAATAAATAATGCATAATAAATAATAATTGTGATATTACACTTACATCGTCGGCTAGCCAAGCTTCCAAAGTCGTGATGTCATGAAATCACTTATAGACATCCATGTTCATCCTTTGAGCTATCATGTGGCTAGCTTTGAAAAAAAAACAAAAAACTTTGAAAAGAAGCATATATGAGTTAGTGTAGCGTGCTTCACTATGATCATAAAATACTTACATGTGCATAATTATTCGTTACTCTGTCTCGAATGCTTTCTTTGTCACTAAAAATCATAAAATACTTACTCTCAGTCGTGAAGGGAGAAATGACGTACTGTGACGATAATATCGGCCTCTTGCTGACCACTTGCTCAGCTTGTTAATAGTACACTTCCTACCTTCGTCACGACTAGCGTCCTCTCCTCATCTGCCTACCCCCTCTACCCTCGGACTCGTCATCGCCTCCATCATCGAGGCCACCACCCTCATCCCGGGCACGTCATCTACCTCTGGGACTGCCACCTCGGGTATCGCCACCCCCTCCGTCATTCAGGCCACCCTCATCGCAGCGCCGATATCTCCTCTTGTAGTGCGCTCACCTTCTCTCCCATCTCTCGTCGTAACACCCTTACCTTTTCTCGTAGCGCACCCACCTCCTCTCTCATCACTCGTCGTAACGCTCCCACCTTATCCACCATAAATTTAGTCAGGCGGACATATAGATCATCAAAACAAATAACTCTGACCATGTGCAGGAGATCCATGGGGGATGTGTCTGGATGGAGGAGAATGAGATCTCATCGGTGGAGGTGATCGTCGATCAACTAGACCGCACTCATATACAAATAACATTAAAAATTATTAATTTGTTTAAAATAAGCTAACTCATGCAAAAGGGTAATCAATAAATTATATTCAATTTACATACCGAATCTCGGTCTATGATGAAATAGGACATCTCGTCGTGTTGAGTATGCGGAACGGCTAATTCACACACAAAACTTCGACCCTCCTCATGCGTCGATGGAGTCAACTCAGTTAGGACTTCAAATGACATATTGACAGTTCAACTAGTTAATGATCATGTGATGATATTTTGAAATGACATACAATATAAATCGCTAATGTGTAATACTCACCTGAAGGTAGTCGAGGAGGACTGATAACTGTCTATCAGATGGACATCCGTCTGCTCGGGATGCTCGCCATGATGCATTTGAGGGCAACGTATCACTCATCACCTAGCAAATTGGTACCCAAGAGGGGGACACTCTCATATGCCCAGATCTGCAACACATAAAATTATTATATATAAACTCAATATAAAAATAGTTTAACGTTGATTATGTTAAACATTTTATATATACTGTCGGGGACAATCCATAAGTATCATACTTACGTATGGACCCCTTGGACTTCAAGTGTGATCTGGTAAAGACATGTACGTTGTCCTGAAAACATCTCCGGCCCCACGAATATTTGTTGAAGACATCGATGTCGTCAACAACTTCCAAATGGAAAAAGGTCAATCATAGCCTTCATGTGATGACACCTCACTACGCTTTCAAAGATGTAGACCAATCCTAACTTCAATTTGTCTAACATCTGGTTGCACTCCTTAATTGCGCCGATCAACTGTGATAGAAGCATTGCCCTTGTCCCTGAAAATACATCTCGTGCAGCCTATTGCTTCATTGAGCACCATCAGTAGCTGTCTCGTCGCCCGTTATCTTCAGTCTAGTCACGAGGGCAAACTTAAACATGGAGAAAGTAGCGAACTTGCCCCGAGGTCGAAGTGAAGGATATTACCGTCAACTAACCTAAGCAATCGACATAGTAATGCATCAATAATCTGCCCAGAGTACTGCACATCTCTTAGCTAATACATCGACCACAGAAAGGACTGACGTAAGATATCTGCGTGCTGATCATCCAACAACTCCAACACAGTAGTAAAACTATCAAACCTATTGTTCCACGTACATTTTCCCGCCGTCTGTCTCAATTCCACAGCTAGATGATACTTCGTCATGTAAAAATTCAAATATTAGAACTTTTAACAAGAGATAATAGAATAAGTATAATCTAAAAAAATTAAGTGAATCAAATTACAGACAAAAAATAATAAAAAATTAAAAATTAAAAAGAATTTTAAATCGAAAAAAATTATTTATAGTATGAAGAAAACAATTAAGAAATTTTAAAATTATTTTCAAAAAAATTATAATCAAAACAAAATAAAATTATGAAAATTAAAAAAATAATATAAATATTATTTAAAGAATTAAATTTTATTATAAACAGAAAAGAATTAAAAATAATTTTAAATAAAAAAATGAACAATTAAGAAATTTTAAAACTATTTACAAAAAAATTATAATAAAAACAAAACAAATTAAACAAAAGGAAATTATGAAAATTAAATAAAGAATATAAATATTATATAATTAAAATTAAAAAAATTATATTTTATCATAAAAGAAAAGAATTAAAAATAATTTTAAATTGAAAAGAAAATGAAAAAAAAAAAAAAAGACGGGCTCGGCGTCGGTCCAAACTATTTTCTTTTTGAAAATGGCGAGAAATCGCTTTTTTCGACGAGACTAATGTTTCAAATTGTAATATATGCACATAAATCTCTACTACACCCAATAATCTACCTAAATAATGAAAAATAATTATTGTACATAACAATTTAAAATATAAATGAAAAATCAATTTCATAATCTCTAAAAAAAAACTAACATTGTTGAAAATAATGGGTGGTTGGCATTGAGATGACTATGAGAATGTTTTTTCGATTGGATTCGGACTATGAACTTTGTGAGTTCTTGAAATTTGTTTTTCCTCTCCTCTCAAATAGTTGGTAAAAGATGAGGGTATTTTTGGATTTTGGAATTTAACTTAACATTTTATGTTTTTAACTATTTTTTTAATGGTCAAAGACCAATATAGAAATATGACCGGGTCAACCGGCAATTTTCTTGTATTTTCTCCCACATAATTGTATTAGGGGGCCCACTGGCCCAAGTGAAATTCCTCGTGTCAAGTTCATGGACCCTAACAAATCATTTCGAATCCTTCTTAGGGTGTGTTTGTCTTCCATTATTGGGAGAAAAATAGAGTAATGAATAGTATTTTTTGGAGAATGTGTGGTTGAAATTTAAAATAACTTTATTGGTTTGTGTGTAGAATATTTTATTAGGTGAATGTGTGGTGGAGAATCTTACTGTAGCAAACAATTTTTTTGAATAATGGTAGACAAACAGGGGCTTAATATCTATAATAATGTTGTCTTATTTAAATAGTTAAAAATAAATTTCGAGTTGTTTTGTAATTGCTCCATAAAAACTAGAGAGTAAGTTTGTGCAAGGGATTATTTGAAAAGTGATCCTTTAAAGAATGTATGGTTAACAAATAATAAAAACAATAATTTTTTTTTTCTAATATGTGATTAAAAAATGATTTTTAATAAATTACTTCCACTCTGTCTTAATGTTGAAATTTTGGTTTTGACGAGAAAAATCTTTTGGCTTATTAAGCCTATGTTAGGCTTCAATTTTTAAAAATTCATTTCCAATTGCATATTATGCTACCCAGAATTTTTATCAATTTTTCAATCTCACATTTCATTTATTTTTAATAAAATTAACTAAAATTTTGATTTTACCTTGTCAAAGCATCTCCAAATGGCGATGTAAAATTAAGTGTAAATTGATATCTTCAAAAATACTTTTACATCGTCATTTACATTTTGATCGATCTAAATTCAAATTCTACTCTAATAGGAAGATTTTAAAAAAATTGAGTGCAACAGGGTTGGTAGCTTTTCGTCTTCTATGATCCCACAAGTAAATGCACTTTATATTTTCTTTGCATTTCTCCATTAAAAATGTTTTTGATCACTTTAAATATTTAAATCATAATTTAGATCTATTTTAGAGAACCATTGGAAATCATCTCATAGTGGAGAATTTGATCCTTTTTGGTTTGGTGGGACTTTCATCCTTTTTCCCCCCTTCCAATAGTTAAACATGAAACATTTTACATGGCCATAATTGAAAGAATACATGTGCTTTTCACTCTCTTTATTTCTTTATGGAAGATAAAGTTTCCAAAAGGAAATATCAAATCATGCCAATTTTGTACATTGCATGCTCCATTCAAGACTTGACATGTATAATGAGAACAAAGATTTCTTTTCAACCTGAGTGGGGCCCATGATTTGGTGCTTCATCTGGAGATGGGTAGACTTGAATTCCAATTTTGGTCGAAAATGAATTCAATTTGTCCATGAGATGACATGTCCAATACAAAATTTAAATGAATACATATAGTTAATCTTAAACTGCTTTAAGCTTCTTGGGCGAGTCGGCGAGACAATATATAAATTGGTTAGAGCTCAATTTTACATGTATAAGGATAACAAGGATTTCTTTTCGTGATTTCACGCTTCATTTGGACGACAGCGAGCTTCAACCCGCACCTGTCAAATTTTTAGTAAAAAATATATTTCAAAAAAAAAAAAAACCTCCAATTTGCCCATATAGTAGAGCTTTTGATAATATGAAGGGTTGAGGGGCTCAAATGATATTTTTCATTTACTTACTCTACACATTACAATGCAAAGAAAATACCTTTTGGAATTTCTGTTTTAATAGAATTAAAAATGAATATAGTAAATATTTAAATAAAGAATTAAATCAGTTATGAGTAAGTGTGTGCTAGAGAATATTCAGCTTTTCCAATGCGACAAAAATACCCTTGGGTTTGTGTGTTCATAATTGAGCAAATTAAGGCTTTAATATAAAATAATTATGGGACTTGTTTCTTGATAGTTGTTCAAAGATTGGCTGATTTGTCCTAAATGTCCTCCACCTATTAAAGTTATCTAAAAAAAAATTGCAAGTCTCAATTTCGAATAAAAGAGATTGATTGCATTAGATAGTTCTACAATTATTACAATTATCAAAAGTCAAATTATCAAACTAGTAGTAAAAAAAAAAAAAAAAGAGGGCTACTGCTTGTACGGAAAGGAATCAACAGAAATGCACCAGAATAGACACAATAGGAGGTGAGTATTTTTTTTTTTTTCAATATTTTACTCACATGGAGCCCACCCGCATGTAAGTTTTCTAGCAGAATTTTCTGTACAAATGAATTAAACAAAAAAAAAAAAAAATTGTTATTTCGCATTGAAAAACCAGCAAAGAAATTGATTCTTTAGTTTTCTTCTTATCAATTTCTTCTTTGTAGTCTAATCGATTCTTGAACGAATTTTTTATCAGATCAGCTCATCTAGTTTGATTCTCATATTAGCATAACTCACTAAACCTGGCTTGATGATATCATTAAAACCTCCAAATTTATCTTAAGAGATGACAATCTATCTATACCTATAAGTTTAGAGGGGTGTTTGATGCACATTATAAAGAAGAAAATGCATTTTATGATGTGATAAAAATATATTGTTAAAAAGTAAGATAAAATTTTGAATTTACATGTAATATTATTTTATTGAATAATGTAAAATTGAAAATGAGTTTTAAAAGAATGATTTTTTTCAAAAATGTGTATCAAACAGGGGCTTAAATGCAAATGGATATAATTTATAATTATTTTTTATATTATGAGCAATTATATTAGCATAAATTCCCATTATAAACAATTATTCATAATTGCAAATAATTGGATTTTAGTATAAAATTTTGGATCTTGCTAGTGTACATTAGGAGTTACATAATATTACGCGACACTCTATTATTTGTTAGTTTAAAATAAAATAAACTTTCTCATCCAATCATTTTTCTTCACATCATATTATGTTATCTCCTATGTACAATTTTGATATACAAGTAGCCGAATTCTAAAATTTTCGTCATTATGCCGTATAATGGCACTAGGGTATTTTAGAGATTTTCCTATATGGCTCTATCACAACTACACACACAGGACCCACAGTCACGGTGTCCTAGAAAAGAATATGGTAAATAAACAAAAGCAACCTCGCCAGCCTATGGCTATTTCCTGTTTAGTTTACCCCTCTACTATTTGCCTAATCACCTACACCACCTTGTCGGGTGTTCATTATGGACACCCTTATGTAAGTGGTGATGTACCACTAGAATAATCCATACAATAATGCTAAGACAAGGTGGTGTAGGTGATTAGGCAAATAGTAGAGGGGTAAACTAAACAGGAAATAACCATAGGCTGGCGAGGTTGCTTTTGTGGGCTCCGGATGTCCATTATGGACACACCGATGTAAGAGGTGATGTACCTCTAGCATCTCCCATCATATATTTTGTGGGATTCATAACTTTTTAATTATATGCCCCCTGTTTGGCCCCCATTTTGGAGTGTTAAAAATTTTTGTAATAGTGATTGATGGGAGAATGCGTAGAAGAAAAGTAATGAAAATTTTTATATTTGTGTGTAATATTATTTTATTTGATGAATGTGTGGTTGAAACAAAGAGAGAGAAAAAATTAATGTAATTTAATGGAAAAAAAATTATATCTGTGTGTAATATTATTTAATCAAAGCTTATCAAATTATACTAAAAATTTAGTTTTAATCTCCACCAAACATGCACATAATAAGATAATAAGCATTAATAACTTTTTGGCTATTGAGTCGATGTCTTATTATTTTTTTAAAAAATTGTTGCAATCTATATCATCTTTTGTACTTGTGTATTTTCAATCTTTATTTTTTAACAATGTTATCTCTAACATATCATTCCTTGATGCATGTGATACATGGTTCTATTCAAAATGATTGTTAAATTCAGTAAAAATATGAATTTCACTCTCCCATATCCAATATCTCCTTGGATCGACTAACCTTCAGTCTTCAATCTTCATTTCTTTACAGCGTTGTCTAAATATTTTCCTTTTTTATTTTTATTTTTCGTGAGTTGTTCTATTAACAAAAAAAATTCTTGTTCAAGATGAATGCTAAAATCGTGTAAAATACAAAATTATCCTCAAGTTTGATAAATAAAAAATAAAAAAAATAAGAGAGAAAAAAATTATATTCACCATCTCTTTAGTTCCAGCCCTAGCACCTCATCTTGTCACTTTCATGATGTGAATTTTTGGTGAGTTGTCATCATTGTCACAACCATGAGTTAGTAAATAAATTGAGAAATACTACGAGAACATGCTCAAATTTAGGTTTAAATTCAGGGAGTTTAAAAATAAAAACACCCAACACCCAATCATTTCCCTACACATCACCCTATCTCCTTGTTTTCTTTTTTGAGTGGATTTTTCCAAGTAAATTTAGCTCTCGGTTGATCTCAATTAATTAAATATTCATTTTTTTCAAACTGGTTTTCAACAACACATTCTCACAATGAAATATTTTACACATAAATTCAATTTTTTCTACTTTTTAACCACACATTCTTCAACAATTCACTATTACAAAACACATCTTCAAAATGTCGTTGCTATTTGAATTGAAGTTTAATAACTCAATTATAACAAATTAAAAGTTGAAGGACCAAATTCAGATTTTGGTATAGAAAAAGGCGCATTATAGCATGTTAGGCCCTATCTGCCTAATCATAAGACAACAAAATCATTGTAAAACTGCAAGATAAAATTCAAAAAGTTGAAAAGCCGACAGTGACTAGGACAAGCCAAGCACGTGACCTGCCAATAACGTATCTGCAAAAATTTTGCTTTTAGGATTTTAAGACCATAGCATTGTTCTATCTGAATCAGTGCCTGTTTGAGGCACCATTTTTATTCTAGACTAGAATAAATCTTAGTACAGTATATTAATGAAGAATATGTAGTTAAAAAATATGAATTTTTTTTGAATTTGAGTATAATATTATTTTATTAAAGAATGTATGATTAAAATGAAAATAGAAAAAAATTTATTTTGAAAATAGTAGAATCATACAAGGCATTAATCCCACATATCCCTTCGGTCCGAATCCTTGAATAAATAGCGTTTAGCCTGAATTTGAGAGATTTTTTTTTTGTAAAAAGTAATTCTTTTTTCCTTTAAGAATGTGTAATAAAAAGTAGAGAAAAGAGATAATTTATTTATAAATTAGTATATAAAAAGAATATGTAAAAATTCATTTTTCCTCAAATTTATTTTTAACCATATATTCTCTCGATAAAATAATTTACATGTAAATCTAAAACTTTTTCCTACTTTCTAAATATACAATCTCAAAAAATAAAAAAAAATTCACTATTATAAATATTTTTAATGAAAAATGGTGCTCAAAGGGCTAAAAAGAGTTTGAAAAAAAAAAAAAAAATTCAAAAAATTGGAGCAAAATATGTTTAATTTCCTTTTTGTTCGCCCAATATCTGAAGATTTGCACGTTTAAGACCGTCTCCCGAGTCAATCGCATAAATTTTTGCCAGCAAAAAACTTTTATATCAAATGATTCAATTTATTTTATTTATTCACGATGTCCGCATCAGTATCTCTGACAGTCTGGCCTTATGTTTGGACTGTTCGCAGTTTGTATTTTTCTGGTAAATAGCACAGTAGTAACATTCTTGTGTGATTTCATCTACATGTACATCCCTGTCGATAAAGGATGACATCCTCTTTCATGTGCAGAGGAATTCAAGTGATGTGATAAATGAGTTGAAAATTAAGAGTCTTGATCTCGTCACCTAGAACAACAGTGTGGAGAAAGGGCTACGTGGGGGTGTACATGTAGCATTATTGTTCTTGTATTACTCTATTGGATAGAGATTTTGAAGCTAATCTTGGACGGATATGGTGTGAAGAAGCTGAAAATCATTTGCATACAGGCAAATAAAATTTTGGGGGGGATCAGTTTACAGCAACATAGAATTCACACGCTACCATTCCCAGATCTCAAGACTCTTAAGAATTTCAGGCCCAGTTTCTGTTTTTCTTTCTCAAGAAAATTCTCTTCATTTTCTTTTATTTTCTCCTGCACAAAAATGGTGTCCATTTAGTGAGGGCTCTGTATAATTGTTCAAGACTGCAACTTTATCTTCTTGGCTCTGTCATTGTCTGAAGTTTGTGAATTCTTTGAGCTCAAAACTGCAATTTTGAGCTTCTTTGGGAGAAAATGCTTTATAGGGTAAGCAGAAAATGTGGAGGCAGTTAACTTGTGTTAGAATGGCTTATTATATGAAGAAAGCCAAGATTTTGCAAAGTTAAATTGGAGTGAGTATTATCTGAGTATGGAAAGCAACAAATCTCTGCTGTGGAAAGTAGGATTAATAATTTTGACATTGATAGATGGTTCTTATTCAACACTATCTCCTTCTGGTATTAATTATGAAGGTAAAGTTCTTACTTGAAATAGTGTATTTTTATTTTTATTTTTTAAAATCATATTATAGTTCAGTGCCTCCACAAACATTTTTTTTTTCTATGATTTCTTTTTCTTTTATTTATTATTTTTAAAATTTGATTAGAGTAGAATTGGTCAAGTATCCATTTTTCCTCCTTTTGTATATAGAGTTTAAGAGTTAGAAACACTGTGGCTTCAAGACGTGTATTTTTTTTGGATGATATGTATCTCTAATTTTGACTGTTGAATTCCTTTCCTTTAATTTTATATAGTTGTAGCTTTGATGGCTATAAAGAGTGATTTACATGATCCATATGAAGTTCTGGAAAATTGGGATGCTAATTCTGTAGATCCTTGTAGTTGGAGGATGGTTACTTGTTCCCCAGATGGATATGTTTCTGCTCTGTAAGTTGGCCTACACTTTTATTTTACTGTTGGAGGATTAATTGTTATAACTCTTCATAAAACTTTGCTCATTGTACTCAATTTTTTATTTGTTGGTTTTCCTTGTTATTAGAGGATTACCTAGTTTGAGTTTGTCTGGAAAATTATCGGATGGAGTTGGGAACCTCACTAACTTGCACTCTGTGTAAGTTTTCTAATGTCATTTTTGTCTAGCTTTAATTATATGCTTTGCCAATTCCCCTTTATTGCATTATTGTTGGACTATTTGGAGCTTTATAGACTTTCACTTCTCTCGTCGGCTGGTAGCTCTCACATTGAGGATGAACCATTATGAGTGTGCTTCTTCTGTCTTTTGTTTAGCTCATTATTGCTTTCGGGATTGGGATTAGGGCTTAATAGCTAACAGTCGTACGAGAATCTTCGTCTCAAGCAAAATAATGTACTTGAAGATAAATAATTTCCGGTCTTAAATGTGTCATCCATTGATGTCTAATGCAGTAGCCATGATGTTCTGATTAAGGTTTTCACATGCCTCTGTAGGTTGCTGCAAAACAATGACATTACTGGACCTATTCCTGCTGCTATTGGGAAGTTACAGAAGCTTCAAACACTCGATCTCTCCAACAATAAATTCAATGGTGGACTTCCCAGTTCTCTTGGGGACCTGAAGAATTTAAATTACCTGTGAGTTTAGGGACTTTGCCTATCTTGACTAGCTAAAGATTTTGAAATTGGATATTTACATTGATTTTGGATTGCCTCGTGTATTTGTTCTTCTTTGTGCAAGACAGGCGCCTCAACAACAACAGCTTTACTGGATCAATTCCTGACTCTCTGTCCAAACTTGAAAGCCTCGCTCTGGTGTATGCTTTCACTCGATGCTACCTTTTTCTCAAATTGATGTTGACTATCTTAGGAAGAACCTAAGTTTGTTTCTTTAATGTTTGTGTTAAATACTGACAATCATTAACTGCTTGCAGGGACCTATCTTTCAATAATGTTAGTGGTCCCTTGCCAAAAGTTTCTGCAAGAACATTCAAGTAAGTTACTCCATCTATACTAATACCAATTAGTATGATAGTCACGTAGAATAAGTTACATTTCTAATTTAAAGTGATCACATCACTTTATACGACTTCCAGAATAGTTGGCAATCCATTGATTTGCGGGCAGAGTTCTGAAAAGAATTGTTCGGCCGTCTATCCAGAACCATTGTCCTTCCCTCCAGATACAGTGAAAGGTATGTACTCAGTTCTCTGATGTTGGTGAGTTCAGATGCATGAAGCAATAGGAAGAAAAAGAAAAACCCCTTCCCCAGTGCTGTTTTATGTATTAAGAGATTTATATTTGGTTTGTAGGTCAATCAGAATCTGGAGTCAGAAGCCATCACGTTGCTGTTGCTTTAAGTTCAAGCTTCGGTGCAGCCTTAATAGTTGTAGTTGTTATCGGGTTGCTTGTTTGGTGGCGATATAGACACAATCAGCAGATTTTCTTTGATGTTAATGGTAATTCGTTATTTTTTCCGTGTACTATTGGGTTGAGCTTTTTACGATAAATTTTCTTATTATTCTCAACTCCATATTTATGATACAATACTATAGTGTACTTCTAGAATCCTAGTATAGAATCAGTTTGGAAATACTAATTTATTGTAAACTGAGAAGGTCCTGAACGTGAAAATTACAGGGCATATTTTAAAAAATAACTATTAGCTATTCTTAAAGGGGATGGCTATATGCCTTTCCTTAAATTAACACCATAATACTCTTGGCCCTGTTTGGTGTAGCTTAAAAAGCCAAAAATAAATAAATATATAAGTTAAAGTTAACAATTAGTTTTAACCACACATTTCATGAGACCCACAATTTTTATCAACTTTTCAACCACACCTTTCATCAACTTTTATCAAAATTTATTAAAAATACGATTTTTAGCTACACCAACAGGGGCTCAAGAAATACCTTTATCTGTGAGCCTAGCCCTTTGCTCTTCCCCTGGTTTGGTAGACGTAGTGTTGTCCTTCACTTTTTCCTTCTTGATTTGAGCTTTTGACCGAGCACATGTTGGTTGGCAGATCAATATGATCCAGAGGTATGCTTAGGTCATTTAAGAAGGTATACCTTTAAGGAACTCCGAGCTTCAACTAACCATTTCAATTCAAAGAATATATTGGGAAAGGGAGGGTTCGGGATTGTGTACAAGGGCAGCTTAAATGATGGGACTGTGGTTGCTGTCAAAAGATTGAAAGATTATAATGCTGTTGGCGGTGAAATTCAGTTTCAGACAGAAGTTGAGACGATTAGTCTGGCTGTCCATCGGAACCTCCTCCGCCTTTGGGGATTTTGTTCAACCGAAAATGAGCGCCTTCTAGTCTATCCATATATGCCAAATGGGAGCGTGGCATCTCGATTGAAAGGTTTGGAACTTTATATATGTGCTTTTGCATTTTTTATCCCGTTGCAAACCATACACCATGCTTGTTTGGCAGTCTGGAAAGTACTAGACATGATTGGACAAATATATAACCAAGATGTTAACTTCTTTTTATATAGCATCAGTTCTATCCAATAGGTAACTTCGCAAAACCTGATATCTGTACCAGGTCTAATAGGTGTCATTTGTTGTTTTTCTTTCCAGATCACATCCATGGCGGGCCGGTATTAGACTGGTCAAGGCGGAGAAGGATAGCTCTAGGAACTGCAAGGGGGCTAGTGTATTTGCACGAACAATGTGACCCCAAAATTATCCATCGTGATGTCAAAGCAGCCAACATTCTGTTGGATGAAGACTTTGAGGCAGTAGTCGGAGATTTTGGATTGGCAAAGCTATTGGATCACCGGGATTCTCATGTTACAACAGCTGTTCGTGGAACTGTTGGCCACATTGCTCCTGAGTATCTGTTAACAGGTCAATCATCAGAGAAAACTGATGTGTTTGGATTTGGAATCTTACTTCTTGAGCTTATTACGGGCCAGAAAGCTGTGGATTTTGGCCCTGGCACCAATCAGAAAGGAATAATACTTGATTGGGTACGTTCCCTCCTCTCTAGATACAAATTACTCGTGGTTTTGTTCACAATGTGCACATTATTTGAGTGGCCAATAAATAAACCTTATGGTACCTATTTCAGTAATATTGTTTACTGCAATTCTGTACAGACTTTTTCTGGGTATTCTTGTATATTAAACTTAAACATGCTACATCTATACTATTTGACTGGATAGAGCCTAATTATACCTTTTACTTATCCTAGTTTCTAATTATATAGAGGATATTAGGTGGCGCTGTTTTTAATATAGAAGGGGATACACAGGCTGAGAGAGATGTGAGATCTCCATAGCAATCTTCTCTCTCTCAATGTCTAGTAAAAATCTGCAGTTGCTAGTAAATGTAGCTCACTCATTAAGATTGAATACTATATATCTGTGGGATCCTTTCCGTTTTCTGATTTTTGCTTGATCGTTAATTCTCACAGAATTAAGGATTAAGGTTTGATCCATGACGTATACTAATTTTTCCGGGGGTGATAAATCTTCCTTGATTTGCTGCATCTAATGTCCAGGTAAAAAAGCTCCATAAAGATGGGAAGCTGAATCTTATGGTGGACAAGGATTTAAAGAACAATTTCGACAAAGTTGAACTAGAAGAAATTGTTCAAGTTGCACTCCTTTGTACTCACTTTAATCCTATCCACCGTCCTAAAATGTCTGAAGTTTTAAGGATGTTGGAAGGGGATGGACAAGTCGAGAAATGGGAGTCATCCCAAGCATTCGACACTCCTAGGTATCGTACGTTTGAAAATACATGTCAGAGATATTCTGACTTCATTGAAGAATCATCTCTCGTGCTTGAGGCAATGGAACTCTCTGGCCCAAGATAACAGTCAGTTTTGTTTCTTTCTTCTGTATACATGTTCATTTTCAGTGCTATTAATTTTCTAAGCTTAAAATGAAAAAATATAGACTGCAATAAACTGCAAGTATTCATCCTGTAAAAAGAAATGAAAGCCATTTACATTCAGTTCACTTTTTCAGTGTGCTGGATTTTAGCAGTGAATATTGGACGACATAGCCAATACGATAAAACTTTGGGGAATTTACAAAAATGTCTAAATTTATGCTGGTTAATTAAAATGTGTCTAATTTCAGTAATCATTGCAAAAATGGCCAAATTTGATACCAAAATGTCCATTATACCCATAACGAAGAAAAAACAAAACAAAATATTTTTACTCGGATGCTTCATGCATCTCGAGACAATGAAGTTGCTTTGAGAAGCTAAAATGATGTGCAAGTTATTACTCAGTGGTTTCATTTCTTGTTTTTATCTAGTGGATAATGATCAATTGAATATTGGTAGAAAGGAAGATGATGCCAAACATAGTTTAAAATTATTGCATTGTGAAAAAATCTTTGCATTAACAAAGAAGAAAATCATATTGTTTTATTTTGAGAAAATAAAAGAAAGAATTTGTGCGTTGATTCGGCTCTCCACAAATTCCAATAAAAGATTGTTTTTAAAATCTTGTTTGTGTTGATAAGTTTAGTTGAATATTGTTATATATGTGACTAAAAGGAATTGAATAATTCCAAACAATTAGTCAAAATAAGTTGTAAGATTATTGGAGTACTCTAAAAAAATTCATATTGATTGTAGTATGTTGCTCATAAACTTTACATCATTCTTAAATAACTTCGATAGCAAGGAATATAAGGTAGTTTTGTATTAACCATAGCAGTAGTGGAGAATGAATTCTTTGCAATAATAGTAGTTGAAGAAGACGATAAATGCATGTGGTGGTTTAATGGCGACATACCTTTCTTGATCGTATCTAAATGTCAAGAATGATATTTTAAATATTTTTTTGAATATTTTTCAAATGTCAAGAATGACCGTAAAAAAATTAGCAAGGATAGGGAACTTAGAGCCTGTTTGGTACAGATTTTCATTTTCTACAGTAAATCAATTCTCATTTTCAACCACACATTCTTCAATAAAATAATATTTTCCATCACATCAATACTTTTTTCTTCTTTTTCAACCACACGTTTCCCATCATATCACTATTCAAAAATCAATTATTCCCCCAAAAATCCGTACCAAACACACTCTTAATGTGTCTAGCATTTCAAATGTGTTGCATATTTGTATCACTTCTTCAATAATGATGGGATGTGGTCTTACATTGTTACCCAACTCATCAACTTAACGTCCTCTTCTGACTGTATAGTATCAACACGGACTTTCTGAACATCGATAGGACCTCCAAATGTTGTTGCACGTGGCTCAATTTCATCAACCAAATGGAAAAGGAAATGGGGTGAAGGCTCACCCTATGACGACGGTTCATCAGTTGGGGGATGAATGGAAAAATGAAATGGTTTTCTTTGAAGGTATAAGGATATTAATTTCTTTGTCGTCTTCGTCATCGAGCAGGGGCGGATCCAAACCATTTGTCTTGTGGGGTAAAAAATGAGAATTCAAAAATATTTAGAACTACATATCATTAACGAAAATAAGTCAATACGCTATTACAATTGTAGCCTACGCGTTTTCATACTCTAAAAACGTCGTATAATTATATCGTTATCAATATTGTTAAGTACATCATTTTCAATATATGCAACCAAACTATTACTTAACCATTGATCTCTCATCCGACTACGCAGTCCATTCTTGACAATTTTCATTGCAGAAAATACTTACAAACAATTCTATTTTAAATCACCGAGTTACACAAACTGACAAAGTCATTACACTTGGTCTGTAAAATAACGCATGATTTTTCACTTAAATTTAACATTTTCACCAACCAAAGAAGGTGGTCGATGAATATGACACCCAACCAATGACCATATAGTGGTCACTGTTATTAATTTTTAGCAATCGCTTGACCTTTGGTCGTGGAAACACTTGGCACGATACATCCTACTATTTTTTCAGTCAATTTTGTCGGGCACGCGATGATTTTCGCCAATTTGAGAATAATGAATTTCAAATCATTGATGAATAGGTAACCGTTAGAATATATGAGTGATCAATGGATTAAATTTTGAACTATGCTACAGTGTTAGAATAATTGATATAATAGTTAACATAATATTACACGACATTTATCATTGACTGTTTAAAACCAAGTTGTCTTTTTCATCAAATCAACTCTCGTCATCTAGAATTCTGACACTACTTTTGACATCATTCTTCTAGCTAGGTGGTTTAAATTTTACATACTTAATAATAGGGAAAAAGCAAAAACAAAAAATAATGGGGAAAAAGTTAATAAAAAAAAACTCAAAAAAAATAAAAATAAATTGTGGGGTCATTTGACCCCACATGACCCCATGTGGGTCCGCCCCTGTCATCGAGGTTGATTGGATTGTTAGTTATCAATCTTTGCAGCCATTGCCATACTTATAGATTGGAAGTGATGTGATATAAATTGCATTGAATGATTACCCACCAACTCCATTTGAATGCCATTATATTGGATTGACAACCTAGGTTTAAAAAGTAGTTCTTGTCACCTCAATGTACTTTTTTAGGTACTTCATACATTATAGGATTGTCAATTAATGCTAAAAGTAGGTCTCTTATTGATATGTTTTCATTTGTTATCTACATTTTATTGGCTTTCTTGACATTTGGTATATGATAATCTTGACACTTGACATTTCATCTTTTAGGAACAAGATTTTGAATCAGGGAGAACTTGCTCTGAAATTACAACGACCAATTTTTTAATCATATAAAACCTTCTTAAACCAAGCATGTCGAAGATAAACAAACGAGAAGCATATTACAACTCAATCTAATGCTAAAATATAAAATAGTTTCGTCACCATGTATATGTTGGGGATTGAACCAATATAACAAAGAAGCAGCGAAAACAATTAATCCAACCCCTCAATGCACAAGAATTAAAATGACAGCTATAATAGACAAATCCAACAAACTCCCACACACTAGTGGGAATATAAATTGAACACCAAAACTTATTAACGAGGAAAACCCTGCGAAGGGAAAAATTCCGGGACCTAGTCCAGTAAAAGAGCCATCCACTATGAAAATAATGGGATGCACAGTAATCTTCTCTAGAGCTAACTTCAAAGGCTATCACTACATCAAGAACACATCTAGTCCTTGGATATCAACAACAACAACATCATAAAGATAAATGAACACTAAAATAAGGAAAATCTCACAGAAGAGTGTGCAAAGCCTAAACAAACGAAGAGGAATATGAACGATCAGCTTGGTCAAAACGTAGCCCTCTTCGCCAGGAACAACATACTAAATTTTCACTTTAATCGGACCATAAATGGATCTTTGATCGTTGGCAAGAAGGAACCGAAACCTTAGCTTCTCTCACTCTCTCGTTCTCTGTCTCTGTCTGTTGTATGTGTATATTGTGAATTGTGTTGGTCTCTTCCTTGGCATTATAAGTTGATTATGGGCCCAAGTGGAAAAGCATACTAACCATTTAAATGGGTTCCCTCACGTTAAGGGAAAACCCAACAAATCTCCCCCTCCCGACTACGTGTGGGACTCCACCAAGCCTGCTTTCCTTCTACAAACTTGTAGTTTCTCCATAGGCAATAGCTTTGTCATCATATCTGAACCATTCTCATTAGTATAGATTTTATCAAGTTGTAACTTCTTCATCTCCAAAGCATCTCGAATCCAATGATACCTTACTTCAATATGTTTGGATCTTGAGTGAAAGGTTGGATTCTTACTGAGATGAATAGAACTCTGACTGTCACAGTAGAGTATATACTTCTCTAGTTCTAAGTCAAGTTCTTGTAAGAACTTCTTCATCTATAGCAGTTCCTTGTTAGCTTCAGTGATGGCTATATACTCAGCCTCTATAGTAGATAGAGCAACACATTTCTACAATCTTGATTGCCATGAAACTGGTCCCCCTGAAAAAGTGATCAAATACCCAGAAGTAGACTTTCTAGAGTCAACATCACCAGCCATATATGCATTTGTGAACCCGACAAGCTCGGGTTTGCTGGTGCCAAAGGATAAACATATCTTAGAAGTCCCTCTGAGATATCTGAGTATCCACTTCACTGCTGCCCAGTATTTTTTTCCAGGTTTAGAAAGAAATCTGCTAACAACTCCAACAGAATGAGCAATATCTGGCCTTGTACAAAACGTAGCATACATTAAACTACCAACGGCTGATGCATAAGGCACATCCTCCATTTCTTCATTTTCTTTCTCACTTGAAGGACTTTGCTTTGAACTTAGTTTCAAATGACTTGCAAGTGAAGTGTTTACTGGTATTGCCTTATCCATGTTGAATCTATGAAACACCTTCTCAATATAACCTTCCTGTGATAGTCATAATTTTCCATTCTTTTTGTCACGAGAGATTTTCATACCGAGAATTTGATTTGCAGGTCCTAAGTTCTTCATCTCAAAGGATTTGCTCAACTCCTTTTTCAGCTTCTTAATTTTCTTAGTATCACAACCAACAATCAACATGTCGTCCACATAGAGTAACAGAATAATAAATTCCCCATCAGAGAATTTCTTTATGATCACAAAATGATCAGAAGTGGTTCTGGCTCAACCATGAAGAAATCAAATTTCTTGTACCATTGTCTTGGGGCCTGTTTGAGACCATACAAGCTTTTATTCAACCTACATACTAGATTTTCTTTGCCTTTAGCTGTAAATCCTTCTGGTTGATCCATTTATATTTCTTCCTCAAGGTTACCATGCAGAAAAGTTGTCTTCGCATCAAGTTGTTCAACCTCCATGTTCATACTGGCTGTCAAGCCTAATACAACCCGGATTGAAGACATTTTGACCACGGGTGAGAAAATTTCTTCAAAATCAATGCCTTTCTTTTGACCAAACCATTTCACAACCAATCTTGTCTTGTACCTTGGTTACGAACTATTTGATTCAGCCTTTAATCTGAACACCCATTTGTTCTTCAGTGCTCTCTTGCCCTTAGGCAAATCCACCAGATCATAAGTGTGGTTCTTATGCAAGGATTTCATCTCTTCTTGCATAGCTTTTAACCACTCCATTTTCTGCTCATGTTGTAGAACCTCCTGATAACAGTCTGGTTCTCCCCCATCAGAAAGTAACACATACTCATTACTAGAATACCTCTTGGAGTATTGACACTCTCTAGTAGATCTTCTCAACCCTTCTTCATCTGGTACCTCAAGAAGAACATTCTCTTGATTTTGATCTAGTTCTGCATCACCCTGTGTAGAGACTTCATCATGTCTGTCTCCTATACTGTCATGCTCTTCTTGAACATTTTCTCTGTGATCATCATGTACCACAGGATCTGGTACATGTGGAACTGGACTGATTTGTTCTTCATTGATTGTGTTTGGCTTCTTAGTCTGATCCAAATCTTCAATGGTTTCATCTTCAAAGAAGACAACATCTTTGCTCCTGATAATCTTCTTATTCATTGGATCCCACAACCTGTACCCAAACTCTGCATGTCCATAACCCAAGAAGATACACTGCTTTGCTTTGCTATCAAGTTAAGACCTTTCATCTTTAAGAACATGAACATATACTCTACAACCAAAGACTCTGAAGTGATCAAGAGATATATCTTTCTCTGTCCAAAAGCTCTGTGGAACTTCATCATTCAAAGGAACTGATGGAGAAAGATTAATCAGGTCAATTGCTATCCTCATTGCCTCAGCCAAAAAATGCTTAGGCAATTTTGCATGAGAAAGCATACATCTGATTTTCTCACAAATAGTCATGTTCATTCTCTCTGCCACCCCATTCTGTTGTGGGGTTTTAGGAACAGTTTTCTCAAGCCTGATGCCATATCTTCTGCAGTACTCTTCAAATGGCCCTCTGTATTCACCACCATTATCTGCTCTGACACATTTCAACTGCCTTCCAGTTTCTCTTTCAACTTTCAAATGAAAGTCTTTATAAACTTCCAGCACCTAGTCTTTAGATTTCAAAGAATATGCAAACACCTTTATAGAGTGATCATCAATAAATGTAACATAGTACAATGCACCACCTAGAGATTTACTTAGCATTGTGCAGACATCAGTGTGAACTAAATTAAGAATATGAGTCTTTCTAGATGTAAGGAATCTACGAAATGCAACTCTACTTTGCTTTCCAACTAAACAATGAGTACAAAGTGTAAGTGATGTAACTTTCACATTGTGCAGGATCTTCTTTCTGGCAAGAACTTGAAGTCCCTTTTCACTTATATGACCAAGTCGCTTATGTCATAGCTCAATAGAGACTTCATTGTCAGCAATATTCACCTCTCCATGAATAAATTTTGCTTTTATTCTGTAGAGACCATTAGTTTTTTCCCCTCTGGCTAAAACAAGAGAACCCTTTTTCAGTTTCCAACAGCCATCTCCAAGGTGATTATGATAGCCTTCTTCATCAAGCTTTCCAACCGAAATCAAGCTGCAACGCATATCAGGAACATGTTTGACACCCCTGAGAAGTAACATGTTACCACTGCTAGTTTCCAATTGCATATCTCCCAAGCCAATAGTTTTAGTTTTAGCTTCATTTCCCATCCTGATCCAACCAAAATCACCACTGATGTATGAAGAAAAGAAATCCCTACGTGGAGTAATATGAACAGATGATGTTGTATAGACTATCTATGTAGTATCCTGGCATGAAAGACTAGTAAATGCTTCATCATAGGCAATAAACACCTCTACCTCAGATGCTACTGCAGCGGTCTCCTTTTGTTCTTTATGTTCTTTTCCTTTCCATTTTGATTGTTCCCTTTTCCATTTTCTGCACTCCTTTTTAATGTGCCCTAGCTTGCAACAATGATAACATTTTATCCCATTTCTTGACTTTGATTTTCCTCTGGACTTGTCACGACTATCATCGCCACGAGGTTTTCTACTTTAGTTTCTTCACCTTCTTTCTGTAATAAGTGCTTCAGAGTTAGAAGAAGCACCCTGCTCCTTTCTTCTGGCTTTTTCATTAAACATACCGTCTTTTACCATGTTGACAGTGATCATACCATTTGGAATGAGTTACTTAGAGGACAAATAAAGTTTCCCAACTGTCTGGTAAGGAACTCAACAGAAGTAAAGCCTTCACCTCATCATCTAGTATAAGATTCATGGTAGATAACTCATTCAATAGCTCTTGAAAGCTGCTCAAGTGCTTTGTACCACTATTACCATCCCTGTGCTTTAAATTTACAAACTTTTTGATGACGAAGGCCTTGTTCTATGCAGTCTTTCTTTCATAAATGCCTTCCAATTTCTACCAAAGACTATACGCATCAACTTCTTTAGCTATATGATGGAAGACACTCTGATCAACCTATTGCCTAATATGTCCAACAGCCTTTCTGTTCAACTTCTTCCAATCCTCATCGGTTTTAGAATCGGGTTTCTTGCCATTCAATTCAATGGGTTCAAACAAGTCTTTGCAATACAGGATATCTTCCATTCTCGTCTTCCAAATAGAATAATTGGAAGATGTGAGTTTAACCATGCCACTAGCCGAATCCTCCATTTTTAATTCTCACCACAAACACAGAGACACAACCAAATAGCTCTGATACCATTTTGTTGGGGATTGAACCAATATAACAAAGAAGCAACGAAAACAATTAATCCAACCCCTTAATGCACAAGAATTAAAATGGTAGCTATAATAGACAAATCTAACAAACTCACATACACTAGCGGGAATATAAATTGAACACCGAAATTTGTTAACAAGGAAAACCCTGCGAAGGGAAAAACCCCGGAACCTAGTCTAGTAAAAGAGCCATCCACTATGAAAATAATGGGATACACAGTAATCTTTTCTAGAGCCAACTCCGAAGGCTATCACTACGTCAGAAACACATCTAGTCCTTGGATATCAACAACAACAACATCTTAAAGATAAATGTACACTAAAATAAGGAAAATCTCACAGCGGAGTGTGCAAAGTCCAGACAAACGAAGAGGAATCTGAACGATCAGCTCTGGTCAAACGTAGCCCTCTTCGCCAGGAACAACATACTAAATTTTCACTTTAATCGGACCACAAATGGATCTCCGATCGTTGGCAAGAATGAACCGGAACCTTAGCTTCTCTCACTCTCTCGTTCTCTGTCTCTTTTTGTTGTACGTGTATATTGTGAATTGTGTCGGTCTCTTCCTTGGCATTATAAATTGATTATGGGCCCAAGTGGAAAAGCCCACTAACCATTTAAATGGGTTCCCTCATGTTGAGGGAAAACCCAACAGTATATGACAGAAAATTATGAAAAAGCAACACAGTTAAAACTAAAAGAGGGACCAACTTATGGCAGTAACAAAACTTGATACTTTACATTAGAAAATTCAATATAATTTTTTTTAATGATTCTCATACAATTCACGAAAATAAGGAACATAATTTGCATTTGCAAGAGAAAGAAATGACTTCCATTCGTGATTTTGTCTGTAAGATAAGTGTAGCATATTTCTAAAATACATTTTAAACAAAAAAGAAAAGCGATACTAAGCAAACGGGTTTCTTGATTCACCCACTCCAGTGATAGCATTAGGAAGCATAGTTGGCTGGGAGTTCAAAATATACTAACATTGGATTTTCCATCTTCTCATAACTAAGTTTTGTATCATGATTCTGGTTAGCAGCCCAAGCTCTAAGTGGTGGTTCAAAATGTGTTTGACAACATGTGGTGGAAGTGCATCTTCTACTGGGAAGGTAAGAATCTCCTCGTAAAAGGCTGATGGTTCAATATATATAATATTGTGGTTTGACCTAAATTCTAGTGGATATTAGAGTCTAAATTGGAGTGATTTTGAAAAGATCAAAATTATATATATATATATATATATATATATATATATATATATATATATATATATATATATGGTACAACTTGTATAGAATAAAATAACAGAACATAATAGAGAGAGATTCATATAACATTTTGAGAGTTTTAAATTTCAATTGAATGCATTAAGATCTTGTAAACACAACTGCTATTGTTTATAGTGGATTTCTCCTCCTCTGCCCGTGATTTTTTTCGGTATTGGATTTTCACGTAAAATTTGGTATTTATTTTTCTTTTTTACTCCATTATTGTCATTACCTTGCGATCCAAATTCATAACATATAACATGCACTCCAAAGAGAGTCCACGATTATATTTCCTCTATGGCAGTCCCCAAGTCTTTGGTGGATATCTTCCCAAATTCCTTAATCCGTTCTTGTAAAATTTGCTTCAGCTTGCCATAAAGACTGAGGAAAATACCTTTTAGAAATCTCACGTCCTCAGAGCTTAAGGGTTTAGAGCTAAATTGCAAAGCAAAATGCAGAAATTCCAAGCTTGTTATGTCTTATTAGATCTGAAAGTACCAAAATGAGAAATAATTTAGCAGGATTACTAGACTATGATAAAGAATGCAGGAAGGTACCTCAATTTTTTTTAAAAGGACAAATAGAGAAATCTTATGGGTACTAACATGAGATTGCACCAAGTGCTTTGATGCGGACTGTGACTTCAGGATCCAGTGTAAAATTTGACAAAAGTTGTTCTAGGCAATTAGCTTCCATGACTAATTGTTGATCCCTAGAGTTGTTTTGAACAATGGTCCTCACAACTTCTGTAGCCTTTTGTCTGATGTTAGCATGTGAGCAAGGGCGGACCCAGCATCAGGCGGGCACCGACTCGTCGCCCGTGGTGGATCCATCGGGAACAATTTTTTTTGTTTTTTTTTTTGTTGATAGTAAATAAAATTTTTTGGTTATATATCTGGTGATTCATTTTATTTTTAAACATTGCTTGTAGCGCAATTGGTTAGAGGTTATACAAAAAAATTGGAGGTCAATAGATCGAATATTGTATAATTTTTCTAGTTCTACAATTTTTAACAAAACTAATGCAATAGGGAGGAGGTTCGAACCTATGACCCCCTTTAAGATTATTGAATATTTGATGATCATGGTACTTGTTAAATTTTGAAACTAAATCTAACATAATAATATATATTCAGTTTTAGTTATTTTAATGCAATTGCAAGGATTCAAACCTATGCTCTTTCTTTGATTTATAGGAAGCATGACCACTATATCATTTGGTGAACATTGTCCATATATATAAAATTACATATGTTTAGTTTTAATAAAATAAATATTATATTTAATTTTTAATATTTTATTACGACTGATGATCAACGGTCAACGACCGTCCGTGCTCACTCAAAATTCTGGATCCACCACTGTATGCGAGTTCTTCAAGTAACCAAGAAGTGGCATCAATCTACCAATCGGGTGAAGATAAAGAAAATGTATATAACCAACCAAGCTGTTAAACAAACAATGCAATACTGAAATAGTAGATGAGTTCAGAATTGTTAGAGCCATTCATAGAAAATACTATATACCAAGCACCATTCTATACAAATATGCTACTATTACTTCATATTTTAACATTTGTTTGGTTCTCATTATTTTTAAAATACATTTTATTCTCTCTTATTTTCATTCTTAAATAAAATAATATTATAAATAAATTCAAAATTTTTCCTTATTTTTTAACCACACATTCTCAATCAAAATACTATTTCAAAATGTATTTTCATAAAAAGAAAAAAAAAAAAAATAGGGGTCAAACATGTGATTTTTAGTTTTAAAGGCTGACATATTGGACCACTCTAAGGGAGAATTTAGCATGTAATGCATGGATTGACATTAGTACTTTTTGAAATATGAATAGGTTATGTGTAAGTTTCTATTTGTTCACAAAATTTTTAATTATATGAAAAGTTTTGTCTTCTAGAATTTCAAAATTTTATTAAGGGCAATTTGGTCTAAATTTTATCAAACATGGAACTAAGACATTTTTACAAATGACAATGTGAAAGTTGACATTTTTTTATAATTTCCTTTAATTTTGTTTCCTTTCTACAATCAATTTATATTGCAAAATATATTATTTATATGTATATCCCATCTCTTTGTAAACATGTATATTACCCATACACCTAGATGCGTCATTACAGGCAAAAATTATTGTTCCAGGAAAAAGAACCGGTAATGTTTTGTACTCCAATAAAGTCTAACTCTTGGAAAACAATAATATCAGAGAAATTGATAAGAAAAGGTCAAGCATATAGTATCCAACTAACATATCTTATTCATCAACTACCTCCACAACTAGTTGAGCGATTGGTGATGTAGAAACACCAGAGTTGGAGACGAAACACACCAAAATATTGCAGCAACGAGATCAACAAACACGAACAAAACCACGATTAAACTTGATAAAATGAACATCGAAGGCCCGAACGCTTGATCACTGTCCTCAAACTAAATTTGCCCCATCTCCAGATTGATTGAGATGCTTAAGGATTTTCAGCAAACGATTTGTAGGAGTAATCAAGTCTTGTTACAGAATTACACCAAAGCACAAGATATAATTCCACCTAAACTTGAGAACACAAGAGGGAAAATGAATATGGAGAAGAAAATAATTGATTTCTATTGCTTTGGAATGATATATGATTTAAAAATGTTTTTTCAACAACTTTCCCATGAACAAAGATCACCTATTTATAGCTCTCAAATGTTTTTCTACGAAATGGTGCCAAAGATGTATGAAAAACCACCAAATTAAAAAAACACAACGGCTAAAAGCGGCCACAAAATTGACCTATGCGGTCGCATAGGTCAATCCTATGCGACCGCATAGATGAATCAATACCGGGGCCTCAAGTCCCGATATTAGACTATGCGACCGCACTTGATTTTCTCAATTTTGAATAACAATTTCCAATAATCCCCCACTTGTTCAATATTGAATAAAATCTCATATTCAAAAATATACAATATCCATGAGTAAGGATTAGATATCTTTCGATTTGAATTGAAGCATAGTATAATTCAAACAAAGTAAAGTCGGAATTAAAGGTAGCATGAGAGCTTTGAGCCAATGATTCCATATAACAATACCGATAAGAACACACACACACACACACACACACACACACACAAAAGTATCACGTGTTCTCAAGTTTCTCAAACTCGCTTAGCGCTATTATGGCCTTGCGCTCATCCTTTTCAATAAACTTTGAAGAGAGAAACTCCAATTCTCTATGAAGGCAGCACCACCTCGAAGTTTATTTAGGTGGAGTTTTTTCTAGTATCTTTATTACTTTTAAAGATACTTGTACTATGTACTAAACGTCATTGAGAGTTTAAAAACTCATCCCCCACTTCAGTAACAACCAGCATTATTATTACTAGGATAGGGTTATCCCAGATATCAATAATGCTGAAACTATCTACATATCGAATAACTTGTTATACCATTTGAACCCTTGGATTACCTTTTGAGTAATGATAGGTAGGGTTGCCATCATTGGTGGTCCTTTTTAGTTCAAGAGTTTCAACCCCATCCTACTCAAAGTAGAATATACTAAATATCTATTTAGAGGTTTAGTTACAGGATCCGCCATATTCTCAATCGACTTTACATAATTTAGGGAAATTATTCCACTCTTGACTAATTTCCTTATGTAGTCGTGTTTTAGACTCATATGTCTAGACTTTTCATTGTATAACTCATTGTATATTTTCGTTAACGTGACTTGACTATCACACATGATAGATATCGAAGATGTATTCTTCAGTCCCAACGATATCTCATATAGGAGATCCTTAAGCCATTCAACCTCCTTCCCGATTTCCGATAGTACTATAAATTTGGATTCCATAGTTGAGTGTGTTATACATGTCTGTTTCCTTGATTTCCAAGAAATAGCCCCTCTTTCAAATGTAAACACCCAACCTGAAGTTGATTTACTTTTACCCATGCTAGATATCCAACTAGCATCAGTAAATCCTTCCAACACAACTGGGAATTTTGTATATTGAAGAACTAAGTTCTTGGTTTTCTTTAAGTATTCAAGAATTCTCCCAATGGCCTTCCAATAATCATTGCTCGGATTGCTAGTAAACCTACTTAGTTTACTTATTGCATAGGCTATGTCCAGTCTTGTTATTCACATTCTCAATATAGTGTGATTGACTTAGATGATAACCCCACATAGGTGTCAAAGTAGTCGATTCCTTCCTTTTGTCGATAACTTTTGGCTACTAATCTAGCCTTAAAGGTATTAAGAGAACCATCAACGTTATGCTTTCTCCTAAACACTCATTTACATCCAATAGGTTTGGATCCGGGTGGCAAATCAACAAGCTCCCAAATGTTAATTGACATTATCGAATCCATTTCGTCGTTAATCGCATCTTTCTAAAAGATGCTATCATGAAAAGCCATAGCTTCTTTATAAGTTTTAGGGTCAATTTCCACCTGTAAAACAAAGGGAATTATTCTTACAACATTCACCTCATTTTCCTCTACCAAGTAAAAGGAAATAAGTTGAGAATCAATTTCATCCGATCCCAAGGACTTCACAATCCGAGTTCTTTTGCTTCTTCGTGGTTCACTAGACTCATCAACATCTTTAGAAGATGTTTCATTTCGTGTTCTGCTTTAGCTAGGGATATCTTTATGAATTTCCCTCAATTCATTATCCGAAAATAACGAATCCTCAAAAAACTCTACATCACTTGATTCGATAATCACATTGGTCTCCAAGTTCAATAATCTGTAAGATTTGCTATTGTTAGCATATCCCACAAAGGCACATTTATGTCTCTTGGACCTAACTTGGTCCTGTTAGGGTTCGTATTCTTGCAATATGCAAGACATCCCCACACTTTGAAGTATCCAATGTTCGATTTTCTCCATTTCCACAATTCATAAGAAGAAATTTTAGTAAATTTCGAAGGAATCCT
Organism: Fraxinus americana; assembly: GCA_035079005.1. Taxonomy (NCBI): domain Eukaryota; kingdom Viridiplantae; phylum Streptophyta; class Magnoliopsida; order Lamiales; family Oleaceae; genus Fraxinus; species Fraxinus americana. The sequence goes on from CM068707.1 coordinate 28,436,621, forward strand.
ATTTAATATCCTACATGCACTCAATAAAGTTTCACCCCACAAGTTAAATGGCAACTTAGAATATGTAAGCATAACATTAATCATTTCAACTAAGTTCTATTTTTCCTTTCAACCAAACTATTTTCTTCGGGTGTCCTAGGTGCAGAACATTGGTGAATAATGTCATATTGTTCACAAAATATAATAAAATCACTAGAGAAGTATTATCTATCTCTATCACTTCTTAAGTTTTTAATTTTCTTTCCTAAGCATTTTTCAACTTCACTTTTATAAATCTTAAACATGTCAAAAGCCTCATATTTATGCTTCGTAAGATAGACATACGTGTATCTAGTGCAATAATCAATAAAGAAAATAAAATACCTATTTCCACCTCTAGTTAGCATTCTATTTAATTCACAAATATCGAAATGAGTTAATTCTAATATGCTAGAGGTCTGTTTTACACTCTGATATGGTCTTTTAGTCATTTTAGCTTCTACAAATGTTTTGCATTTAAATTCATCATCTACATCATATGAAATCAAATCATATTTCATCATTCTATGCATTGTACTTTTACCAATGTGAACTAATCTAGCATACCATAATGAAAATAAATCAACGAAATAAGCATAATCAACTTTATTAATCAAAGATTTGTCAACGGTACATAATTTGACCATTCCTTCACAAGAATAGCCTTTTCCAACAATTTTTCCGTTAAGGGATAATACAAGTTTATCGAACTCAAATACACTTTTTATGCCCTATTTTCCCAAGAGATTTCCACTTACTAGATTTCTATTCATGTCGGGAACATGAAGTACATTTGTTAAAGTAACGATCTTCCCGAAAGTGAAGATGATATCGACATTTTTCTTGCAAATCACTTTTGATCGGACCTCGTTGCCCATTTGGATATCTTGGTTTCCATCCACCTCATGGTATGTAATGAATAAAGATTTGTCATATGATACATGCACAGTTGCACAAGTATCATACCACCACCAGGAAATCTTTCAATTGATTGCATTTATTTCGTTAACTGTAGCCACTATCTTGTCTTGGATGGAATTTATTTTACCCTCGGAGTTATTTTATTTCTGGGGTCTACAATCTTTTGCGTGGTGTCCAGATTTTCCACACACAAAATACCCTCCTTTGATCTTCTTCTTGGACTTGTTGAAGTTTCTATAAGGCTTCCTCTTGTTGAATTTCGCAAGCGGTTCAGTTTTCTCCACCGCATTGGCCTTGAAAGTGCCTTCATAAGAATTTTCATTCTTATCTCTCATTCTCGACTCTTAATCAATGCGCAAATGTTTCTGCAATTGTTTCAAAGAATAATCTTCGGAACTATGCATTATTTTTTTCTGGTATTCTTTCCAAGTTTGAGGAAGTTTAGAAATTATTACCCCTACTTGAAAGGTCTCTGAGATTTCAATCTTCACCACCTTCAATTTGTTGACTAACACTTGCAATTCATGAATTTGGGGAAACAAATGAATATTTTCTAAAAACTTGAAATCAAAATACCTCAATATTAGAAATTTCTTAGTGCATTCTTCCTCAATTTTATACTTACTCTCCAAAGAGTTCCATATCTCTTTCGCCGATGAAGTATTTGTGTACAAATCATATAAACGATCCGACAGTGCATTGAGTATGTGACCACGGTAAATCAATTCATCTTCTTGATCCTTTTGCCGTTCCGCCTTGATTGCTTCAGTTTCTCCACTTGATGGTTTCGGTAATGGCGCCAATTTTGGATCAAGAATATAAAAGATCTTCAATGTTATTAGTAGGAATTTCAACTTGTCTTGCCACCGCGTGAAGTTTGTGCCATCGAAACGATCCAAGTGAACTAAATCATGATTCATCAATTTTATCATTGCCATAGTTGTTTCACTCTCCATCGCAGGAATTTAGTTTGAGAATGTTAGAGAAACACCGGGGTTGGAGAAGAAACACACCAAAATATTGCAGCAACGAGATCAATAAATACGAACAAAACTAGGATCAAAATTGATAAAATGAACACCGAAGGCACGAACGCGTGATTGCTATCCTCAAACTAAATTTGCCCCCTCTCTGGATTGATTGAGATGCTTAAGGGTTTCCGGCAAACGGTTTGTAGGAGTTATCAAGCCTTGTTGAAGAATTACACCAAAGCACAAGATGTAATTCCACCTAAACTTGAGAACACAAGAGGGAAAATGAATATGGAGAAGAAAATAATTTATTTCTATTGCTTTGGAATGATATATGATTTAATAATGTTTTTTCAACAACTGTACCATGAACAAGAATCACCTATTTATAGCTCTCAAATGTTTTCTACGAAATTGTGCCAAAGAAGTATGAAAAGCCACCAAATTCAAAAACACAACGACTAAAAAGGCCAAATAACGGCCACAAAATTGACCCTTGCGGTCACATAGGTCAACCGCATAGATGAATCAATATCGAGGCCTCAAGTCCCGGTATTAGACTATGCGACCGCATAGTTATTTGAACTATGCGGTCGCATAGTTCAAAAAGGCCTCTACTTCATTTTTCATTCCACACTTGATTTCCTCAATTTTGAACAACAATTTCCAATAATTGGAACCTGATTTGCCGCCATTTCTACTTCTAATTCTCTTTCTCTTATCTCTCTATGTTCTTTTCTCGTACTTTAAAAGTTTTCTTGATCTCAAAATTAAATTGTAGGAATTCGAGATCTTCTATATACTATACAAGCACCTGAAAAGATCAAAGAAAACAAGATAAGAGTAAAGAAGTTATATAATTCTAATCAATAGCAAAAATAAAATTCGAATCTAATGACGAACTAATAAATTCAAACTAAAACTCTACTATTCAACAAGACACCGAAAACTTATTTAATAAAATCCTATAAGCATATGATTATTGACAAGTAATATTATAAAATTAGTAAGGGTGTTATTCCCATGAGGGTTAGACTTTAATTGAAATTTATGAATTCACGAAACAAGAAAGTGGCAGACACAATTGACTTTTGATGGTTTGTGATGATGGCTACTAATTACTCTACTAAATTATAGCTAGATACAATTGGAAATGATTTTTTTGAAAAGTAATATGTGGGAAAAGCGTGTTAGAAATCCGACTCCACCATCAATCTCCCGTTCTAATTCACAAGCTCTATCTTTTAATCTAATTTATGTATAAATTGACAATCAATAATCTTATTTTGTTAAAAAACCTCTCCAGTGTAAATTTAAACTTGTTTCTAAATACAATTCGAAATATCCTATCCCGACTTCGAATACCTAAAAACAAATTAAATCATAAGTTTACTTATTTTTATCATATACATAAACAACGATCCCTAATATTTATAGGATCTCATATTTATTATCACTATGTGCTAAACCTATTTTGAACCGTTTGAAAAAAAAAAGAAAAAAGAAAAGAGGCCACTTATTTATTTAAATGGTGAACAAAGTAATCATTATAAACATGATATTAATTAATCAACACAAAGCATATTTAAAAGGAAAAGTATTGAATTAAAAATGTTTCACTAAGATTTACATCATCATCCCATAACTGAGTTTAGCCTAGCATGTTTATTATACAAGAAAAATATTGAAGATTCGTCACTCAAAAAATATATTTACAAAGATAAGATAAAGAATCAATTTTGCCTCCCTTGAATACTTCAACTGAGTCTTCAACTAATTTCAAATTTTTCTTGCCTTCGATCTTCAATTTTGAGCCGCAAATCTTCAAGTTTTTTTTTTATACTTATTGCGTTATAACTCTTCCTTACTTCCTGCTCTTTATAATATCAAGAATTCTGATTTTGCCCCGCAAACTAGGTCGAAATCGTGTGCAAATTGCTTTCCAAAATGTGGTTGAATATGAAAAGGAAAGAAAATCTTGCTGAAGGGTTTGTACAATGCGATCGCATGGTAACAAAGGTTGCGATCGCATGACACAACCAAATTACTCATTGCTTTTGCCAAAGGCACCCATGTAATCACGAAGGTTCAACCCTTGCGATCACAAGGGCAAATTTCTGCCATGTTGCAATTTGGTCCTTGATTTGTCTACCTATTCAACTAAAATTCCCCCTAATTGCAATTGGAGCCCTTTATCTTCCAAACTGTCACTTTGATCCCTTTCTTCTAAATTATGCACAAATCACGTCATTTTTCATTCATTTTCTCCAAAAGCCGTCCAACATCTACTTTTTTCGAGAACAAACGATATTTAGACAATCTTAAGTAACAATTTTTCAAAAGCACCCCAAAATATCCAATTTTGATGGTCTAAATCTGTAAAATTTACACTTCGTGTAACTCACATTGTCGGCTAAGAAATGATGTCATGTACTGATGATGAGAAGCTAAACATTTGTGCAACTTTTGTTGTACCATAATCATCATTAGGTAACATTCTTTAGAGCTTGTTTGGGAGTGATTAAAATCGGATTAAAATTGAAAAATTAGTTGTTATTGTTGCTTTTATTAGACAGGTGGAACCCCATAACGGCTATATTTTCAATTTTAATTTGATTAAAAATCAATCCCAAACAAACTCTTAGTGTATTAACATGGAGTACTTAGAATCTTTGGTTTTGCCGCAAGGTAGATGCTCGTGAATGTGTTCGTGCTTAAGTCAAGCAAGCAATAAGTTTCTTTATTTTGCGTTCGCTATTTTGCTATATATTACTATTACATTTTTGGTGTGACCCGAATTTCTTGTTGAAATAAATGAAAAATTCTAATTAAAGTGCACGTTAAGAAGAATTCAGTTTGGAATGCTATTGAAGTCCTGTGTCAAGTTGAGTTTTATTTTAGAAGCCCATTGGGAGTTGAAAAATTGATATTGGACTTGAAGAAGAGTTCGTGATGAAGAAAACAACTTGAAACAAAGAAAAAAGAGAAATGGGGGCAGAACGTTGCGGCGCCTCCTGTGTTTGTTCTAGATTTTTTGCATTCTCTCCTTTTTCATTTTTGACTCGATTGTTTAACATCTTACTTCATTAACTACTCTACTAAGAGTGTTTGAACGTCCATAACATGTTCCATGTAAATATTAGGTTTTTTCTATACAATTTTACGGTGTGAGAATAATGTGAAAAAAAGTTATTACTAGCTTTTAGGATCATTGTAATATTTTTCAATCTTCATTATTTATGGTGCAATAAAATCTCCTAATTCATTTGCCATATTTTCTGATTTTCTTTTATTTTTTTGTTTGTGATTATATACTTCATTATTGTGCCATATAATTTCAACATTTCAATTCGGTGATTAGTTTCATATCAAGTGGTATCGAGCGATAAGTGATCTTTGAATTCCCAACAATTAGTATCAAAGATTTTGGGCATAATTAACACAATAATTACTATATTACAATAAGAATAGTTAGTGGGAATTTTGTGATCGGATTAACACTAGCAAGAAATTGGCTCTCAATCCTATGAAGTATGAAGCAAATGTTTGAATTTAATTTTATATTTAACAAAAACAAATATTTGATTAACTTTTAATCACAAGGTATAATTCTAACATATTTATAGCCCTACTTTGAATAATCTGTGTAATAAATCCTATGAAATTTTCCTTCGCATCTATGGAATGAAAATTTTGTTAAACTTCTTAATGACGGGGTTTATTTGCAAGTAAACTATGAAGGGAAAAAAAATAACACTATAACTATCCATGTGGCGACTTGTAGTATTTATTTATTTATTTTAAATTTTAACACTATTTTTCACTTTGGCAAAAAAGCATGTTATTGCGAATTATAGCTGGTGAATTTTGGCATTGAAAATCTTGTATTCGTGTTAAGAATATTGGGCCTAATTCCACCTAATAAAACCGACTTATTAGGGGATGATTGCCTCCACCTTATTAAGCGAATGATTTATATTTTCCCAAATAATGTGGGATTATAATACGCTCCCTCACGCACAGCGTGGACTATGCCAAACAACTGTGAACAAATTGATATTGGGTGACACCCAACATTGCATAATTAGGATTAGCTCTGATACCATGTTAGGAATATTGGGCCTAACTCCATCTAATAAAACCGACTTATTAGGGGAGAATTGCCCCTACCTTATTAAGCGGATCATTTATATTTTCCCAAACAATATGAGATTCTAATAATTCGTTAATGTCAAAATCCAATAATAGTTATCGACTTACAAATACATTTGTAAAACGGAACTGAAAAGTCCAACACAAGTTGTTAGTCACCATACAAACATGAATATGCATATCTTAACAGTGAATAACTGCAAGCTGCCTATATCAATTGACTTTAAGCTGCTATTGCTAAATGTCTATTCATCTCTTTTCGACCATATTCGATAAGATGCATGCATGCATGCATACAAATTTCAGTCAACATCATCACGTTATCTCTAATTTTGTCATTTATATCCCCACCAGCCACAAATTCCGTGCAAATTTAGGCCGTGGTTAAGTGTCTATTTTCTTTGATTGGCGTTGTTGACTTAATCGAGTAATCAATTAGTTGTCCCCGTTTAGAATATAGTAATATACAATAGAACCTCCATAATAATATCAATAAATTAATAACATCTGAAGTATATAATTGTTTGGTCGTTCTTCGTTTAGAGTTAATGTGCTAAATTAATATTTTGTTAAATTTGTAAGATCTCAGCCGGAGCTTGAAGAGATTCTGAAGCAGTTGGGAGAAACATTGGGAAGTGAGACTACTGTGGAGCGCACTTCCGCACTACTACAACGTGCATACTACTGGCCTCAAAGGCGGGACGACAATTCAAGTTATGTGAAAATCTGTCTTGGTTGTTCGCAAGATATGACAGATCATCAGAAAAAGGCAGGCTTACTGGAGCCTATTTCCGTCCCAAACAGACCATTCGAGAGTGTGTCGATAGATTTATAAACAGTTATTTAAATCCCACATAATTTTTAAACTTCTTGAATAATGCTTATGATTCGATTACGAGACATTCCTAAAATGTAACTCAATCACGATTTATTTCTTTTTAAAATTGACGTCACCTTAAATTTTATCTCTGATTTCTCTTAACGTGGTAAGAAATTCTCGTGCAGTTTTCTCGTACTACAACAAAGAATTGTTCGATATCATCATTATTTAGAGAACTTTTCGCAAAACGGGTTACATAGTAGAACTACCAACTTCAACTTAAATCATTTTGATAATTTCCTCTAACAGTCAACATGAAGTTGTGATGTTTTCTCCTTGATAATTCAAGAGGTCTTGAGATCCATTTTATTACGAATTCACCTCTTTAATTACATTTTGCAGTCTTTGAACTAAATAAGTTATTTAAAGAAATAAGGAATGCCTTGGTATAATAATTTATAAATTATAAATTTATCAAATATCTAATATTTGTTAAATTAATTAAAAAAAAATGTATCCCAAGGCTATTATTGTGTAGAGATTTAACTGTAGTAATTTTGGTTATATTCATAAATGGGGGAATTGTTTATTACGAGCACTAATAGTTAGAAAAGAAAAAGAAAAATGGATGAAAAGAATCAGTTCAATTATTTTATGATATTGGAGAACAATTTTTACACCATCTTTTGTCAGTCCACTTGTAGAAACTTCCCAATTATGGTCGAGATTCCGACTTTTGATGGAAAAATACTTAAATCCAACCATTTTAGACACATCGATTTGGATGCAAAATAGATGGTTTAAGTGAATTAGGTAACAGTTTGACTCAACAAGGAAAAGCATAAATTACAGGTTCGACGTTCGAGCTCAAATTTGAGCCAATAATACCTTTTCAGAAAGGAAACAATGAGACGGATTAAACTTTTTCAGTTTAGGACCCAAAAACAGCTTTTTAAGTTTTAATGCTATTTTTGTCATTTACTTTATTTTGAATTCTTTATAATTTGAGTTTCTTTAGGCTAGGTTTTGTTTAAACGTTTATAAATAAAGAATTAATTCTTTGTTTCAGGCATCTTGGAATTAATAAAATTTCTTGATTTTATCTGTCATCCTCTGGTGGATTGCAGATTTGTTTTCTTAATATTTTCGCTTGAATTCCTAATTTCGCGTTACGTCATATTTACAAACGGATAAAAAAATTCTCAATCTACCTCTCAATCTAAACCTGAATCAAGATTGACTCTCCATGTGAGCCTCATTTTGACAGTGCAGACCTTTGTAGTTGTTTTCCGCCACCAAGTCGAAGCAAATAAACACGAACAAGATTGATTTTTAGTATTTTTTTTTTTCTAATGTTGTGTTTTATAACACGGAAAAGCACATTCCAAGAAAGTGGAAGATTTTTTAATAATAATAAAAAAAAATAGCACCTCGAGTTGCCTACTATCGAGTACTAGTAAAAAAGTTATTAATTTACTCCAAGCCTGAAGTGTCATCCTTTTTTTTGTCACAGTCGGGTGTCTATCACCACAAGAAGCCAACCTCTAGGCACTATGTCGCCCTTAGTGTCAAAATTGGAATCGGGCACCTGTTGGAGGAGAATCTTCAATCACTAAAGAACTAGGCTCAGTATCGACAAATATATAATCAACACCACAAAGTTTAATCCCAAAACCTATGAACCAATACGCCCAAAACCCGGTTGCTCTTGGATTGCCCACAAAGGGTGAAGTGTGAAGTTTTATTGTAACCTCAAAATTAGCCACAAAGGCAAAGAAAAGAGATAAAAACAAGACACTGAACCAGGAAGCACGAAACCAAGAAACACGAAGTGGAAGCAGCTGTTTTCTCTCAACCAAAGGTGAAAGTTACGCAGTTCGACCCTAATAATACTTAGAGGGGGTGAATAGGTATATTATGTGGAATAAAAAATATTTTACGAATTAAACAACAACAAACCACTTTTTAATTCTTCTATAGATAATTAAATATGCAAGTCATTTTAGTTATAAGTTTGAATACCACAATTTATATGATTAATCAATAAACAATAACGAAAGCAGTAAATCAACACCAGGATGATCACAGAGAAACCCAACTGAGAAAAATTCCGGGCACTTTTCCAGGCAATCCACTATAAACAATTCAAACAACTTACTGTCTATCAGACTAGACGAAACGTACTATCTGATCACTCGACTGCACTCCTTACGGTTGTCCTTGGATCCTGTGCTCTCCTACACCAATCCTTAGTTGCTATTGCCAAAGCTCTCCTTGGAATCTACTACCCTGCAGCACTCTTAGCCTTGTGTAATCGTCTATTTCTCATGAATCAATGAAGAACATCGTGTTCTTCACAGACTGGAACTCCAGTCAAACTCCCTCGATCTTTAGAACTCTGACCATATATAGAGGAAAAACAGTTTGATATTTGGATTATAAAACAATATTTTTCACACCAAAACAATAAAAGTAGATGAAGGTTGAAAGACAAAATCGAATGAATCTCTCACAGATGATGTTCTACAGAAATGTTTTAGTATATATAGGTAGGTTAGAAAAAAAAATGAGCCAGATAAAAAAGTTTTAAATCTCGAAATAAAAATTTTCTGGATAACCACTTTGCTCGAGCAACAGTATGTCACTCGAGCGAGGAAGGGGCAACAGTTCAGCGACAATGTTACTACTTTTGTAACTTGAGCCAAACTTTGACGACAGTCTAGCGAAATTTCGTACCGTTTTCTTCATTTTGCCATTCTCGATCCCTAGTCCTAATAACTATATTTTCAACTATTTGAACATTACTCATTGACTTTTTAAACATAGTATAACTCAATCCTTTTGTTTACAGAATCGCCAACTACAAAACATCTAAAACCTAACAAACTCCCCTTTTGGCATTCTGTGACAAAACTACTAACTAAGTCAAGGCAGTAATCAAAAACAAATTACAGACTCAAAAACCTAAGACACAACTAGCTGACTCGAACGAATTTTACATTTTAATCAGCACCTACTCCCTGAAACAAATAACTTAACACTCAGTGTAAAATGTGTGGAAGACATTATATAAGACAATTCAAGTAGTTTACATAATTTAGGCAATCTAGAAATATATGATATTATTCAGTTTCAATCATGCATGCTAAATCAAGACATAATATCAATACAACCCAAATACCAAGAAGACACATTGATACTACTAAAATATCAAACTTAATTTAGCAGATCTGAAACAAAAATATAAAATGTCTTTGAGTCACAAATCATTATATATATATATCAAAATTTTGATTAATGAGCATGATGTTGAAATCAAAACAAGTTAATATAATATGCAGCTCAAAATGCAATATGTAGTGCAGGCATGCATGATCATGATATTCTAGTCCCTCTTTTTGTCACAAAATGACTAAGGGATAAAGAATAACATACAACATCTTAAAAATGTAAATGTAAGAAGTCATAAGTATATGCAATGAACAATAAAATGTCCCACAAATTTAACTCAAATTACCCATGGAGTAAATGATATAAGTGACCCATATGTGTTAAGTCCCACTAATCCCCTAGTAGTAGGATTCCAAACCTTAATTTTATGAGAAAGGACTTGTAAGTTCAATGCTCTGATACCAATTGTAGAATCTGGAAGAGTCGAAGCTCTTCCATTTGTGCGGAATATTGTGCTCAATGGTGTGAAGAAATGAGAGGTTCATCCTTCTACAGGATGACCATCTTCGTGGTGAAGAACAAGTCACATCGAGGGAGATGCAGGAGCTGATCAATGGCTCAACAAAATAGAGTTTAACAACTCAATAAAAATGTGGTTTTGTGTGGGGAAGATGGCAGTGGTAGACAACATTAAAGCATAACATAAAACAAGTAAAACATAAACATAAACACAGCTACATACACTCTGTTCTGTTGAAGACAGAACAGAGGAGAAGAGAAGGCTTTTGGGGACTACATTTTGATATATTTTCTTGTGTGTTTTGTTGGTAATACACGGCTATATTTATAGCCAAAACCTGGATAGATTTTACAAGATTTATCTACCAACTATCCTATCAACTCTTACACAACCATACTATTACCAACTCACATGCCACTCCCCTTAATTTAAGGACAAGTTGTCTAATATTCAAATCATTTCATCACATGTCTTAGTTGGCTTTCAACCAAACTAGACTTACATTTACAAACCACAATTAACATATAATTTGATTGACAACAAAGTGTCAATACCCAACAAACTCCCCTTTGACACTTTGCTTGGAAATCAAATTTTTGTGTGTCAAAGTCTTCAAAATTCTCGATCCATCTTCATCAGTTTTTCTTCAATTTCTTCAACTTTTCTGGCCGTTTGTTGCTGGATTTCTCATTTTTAAATACCGGATTTGATCAATGTTTTGCAAGATACCGGATCTCACCAATGCATACCGGATTTAAACACTAGGTGGCATACCGTTATTGCACTGAACTAACCGGATTTACATCACAAACACCGTATATGCTACTTGCTTACGGGATATAAAAGAGAGAATACCGGTTTTGCAATAAAAAACTGAAGTTACCGTATATGCATCATTCTCACCGTATATGCATACAACTCACCGGATTTGCCAGAAACAGGGAAAAAACTCTGTTTTTTTGTCTTCTTTTCAATCCGTTTTTCTGCTCCTTTTCATGGCATTTTTTCAGCTTCTCAATTAAATATCAACCTCCCTTGTTTGGTTCTCAGTTTGTTTTGTTTTGTTTTTGTGTTCTTTGAAAATGATCAACCATTTAACAATAAAGAAAGCTGCTGGTACGCCTCAGTTTCCAGCATTTGCAACATTGAAACACAGGATCCTTCACCTGGTTTTATCCAAGAGTTAAGCCACTTTAAGGCTGTCTACGAGGTTCCAACGAGTCATTTGCATCACTTGAAACACAGTGCCTTTAAACTGGTTTTAACCAAGAGTTTTTGAGCCATTGTTAAGAGGGCTGTCTCTACAAGGTTTCAAGAGGCTGCTGCTGATCCCAACAACAGAGCTTCAAAGAGCTCGAAAATAGCCAGCCATTACAGGGCCTGATACTGAGATCTTTCCAAGGCAGAGCCAAAACAACAAATGTTGGCAACCCTTCTGGAGAGTGCACTGAAAATAAAACACAAACAAAAGGGGGTTTTGAAAATCATTTTTGTTCTGAGTTTGCAGCATTTTTGAAAACGTTTTTTTCTGGCCCTTAAGATAAGTAAAGCTCTGATACCAATTGTAAGCTCAATGCTCTGATACCACTTGTAGAATCTGGAAGAGTTTTGTGCGGAATATTGTGCTCAATGGTGTGAAGAAATGAGAGGTTCATCCTTCTACAGGATAACCATCTTCATGGTGAAGAACAAGTCACATCGAGGGAGGTGCAGGGGCTGATCAATGGCTCAACAAAATAGAGTTTAACAACTCAATAAAAATGTGGTTTTGTGTGGGGAAGATGGCAGTGGTAGACAACATTAAAGCATAACATAAAACAAGTAAAACATAAACATAAACACAGCTACATACACTCTGTTCTGTTGAAGACAGAACAGAGGAGAAGAGAAGGCTTTTGGGACTACATTTTGATATATTTTCTTGTGTGTTTTGTTGGTAATACACGGCTATATTTATAGCCAAAACCTGGATAGATTTTACAAGATTTATCTACCAACTATCCTATCAACTCTTACACAACCATACTACTACCAACTCACATGCCACTCCCCTTAATTTAAGGACAAGTTGTCTAATATTCAAATCATTTCATCACATGTCTTAGTTGGCTTTCAACCAAACTAGACTTACATTTACAAACCACAATTAACATATAATTTGATTGACAACAAAGTGTCAATACCCAACAGGACTTGCAAAACATCACTACTAATAAGTATATTACTCTAGTTATGAAAGTCAAACCAGTAACGTACATTAGAACCTACATATAAAAGCTCATTTTTATGGAGAATGACTTTTCTCCCCCTGACTTGTAACAGAAAACATTTATCTCATATCACAACAGTAAATAGGAATGCTCATACATATTTTTCATTTTAAGTGAAGTCTTCTTTTCATTAAGCGACTAACATGACCCTTGTAACAAACTTTAGGCTGGTTATCCCAAGTCAGTTGACCAAGGCACCAGGTTATGAGAAACCCCGCATGCTTAATTACTCAAATCAAGTAGGTTTCGAAAAATAGCATAAGATATTGAGCTCCTTTATTTTAATTTTTTTTTTACATATTTATTTATTATTGCAGGGATAATCTCGAGGTTAGGTTTAAATAAGTTGGTCAATTCATGTTCAAAGTTACCTTACTAACATGTGACTGTCATCACAAATCTCACGCACGCGGTAGTGTTCCACTATCAAGTTCATAGTGTGTGCAGTGTAGAGAGTATATGACGAGACCTATATTAATTACTCCAAAAGTATCTGAAGCCAGCAATGAGAATTATATTACAGCTCACTAAATAAACTCATACTTGATTACGACCAACAAAATCAAGTACATTGTATACCATACTGTAAAACAATTTCCTGCATAAAAACTTTTTGTTCTCCCCTTTTTTTAAAAAAAAATTAAATCATAACAATGAAAAATTATTTTTGTTGTTTTTTTTGTTTAATTAAAAATATGAATACACCAATAACACAAAACAAAAGTATTTTGCATACAAACAAAACACAAAAATGGAAAGTAGAAATGCATGATAAATAAATAAATAAATATGATGCATGCATAGCTCAATGTCACACAATAGTAGAATACGAGCATGCATCAAATATACTCAATCAATGAGGTACACAAATACCAATAACTGTTCTAAGAGATTCGAATCGAAGCCCATCCAACAATTTAGTAAATAAGTCAGCTAATTGGTTCTCAATAGAAATATGTTCAAGATTAACTATTTGAGTTTCCACAAGCTCTCGAACGAAATGATGCCTAATATCAATATTTTTAGTTCGAGAGTGTTGAACAGAGTTTTTCGAAATATTAATAGTGCTGGTATTCTAACAAAACATAGTCATCGTTCCCTGTTCAATCCCATAGTCACTCAACATCTGTTTCATCCAAAGCAGTTGAGTGCAGCAACTTCCTGTTGCGATATATTTAGCCTCTGCTATGGAGAATGAGATAAAATTTTGTTTCTTACTCATCCAAGCAACAATATTGGCTCCAATGTAAAAGCAACCTCCATAAATATTTTTTCTATCATCAGCATTTCCGGCCCAATCGGCATCAGAATAACCAGCAAAATCAAGTTTAGAGTCCCGAGAGTACAAGATCCCATAATTTACAGTTCCATTGACATATATGGTAATACGTCGTATGGCACTCAAGTGAGATTCCTTGGGATCAGCCTGAAAGCGTGAACAAACCCCTACACTAAAAGTTATGTCAGGTCTACTGGCAGTGAGTAAAGTAAACTACTTATTATACTTCTGTAAAGAGTCTGATCAACACTCTTACTATAGGATCATGACCTAAGTTAACACTGGTGCTCATGGGGGTTCTAGTGTGTTTCTTGCTGTCTAAACCAAAACGTTTGACAATGTTTTCGACATATTTTGATTGAGAGATGAACAATCCATTCTTAGTTTGTTTGACTTGAAGCCCTAAAAATTAATTCAATTCTCCAATCATACTCATCTCAAATTCTCGCTTCATACACTCAGAAAAATCATGAGCAAGAGAATCAACTGGAGAACCAAAGACAATGTCATTGCCGTAGATCTGGGCTATCGTAATGGTATCTTCAATATCTCTTATAAATAGGGTTCTATCTGCACTACCTCTAGAGAAATTATCTTCCATGAGATATAAAGCAAGCCTATCATACCAAGCTCTAAGAGCTTGTTTCAGACCATATAAGGCCTTATTCAACCTATAAATAAAATGTGGATATTTAGGATCAATAAATCTTTTAGGTTGTTCAACATAGGCTTCTTTCTGAAGTATTCCATTTAAGAAGGTACTCTTGACATCCATTTGATATAATTTAAAACCTAAAATGTAGGCAATGGCCAGAAGAATTCTAATGGATTCAAGCCTAGCTACCGAGGCAAAAGTTTCATCGAAATCAACTTCTTCGGCTTGAGTATATATCCTTGGGCTAGTAACCTAGTCTTATTTCTAGTTATAGTACCTTGATCATCAGTTTTATATTTAAATATCCACTTAGTGCCTATAACATTACAATCATTAGGCCTAGGAACTAGATCCCAAACTTTGTTTCTCACAAACTAATTTAGCTCGACATACATCGCGTTAACCCAAAATTCATCCCTAAGAGCTTCTTCTACTTTCTTATACTCAATCTATGATACATAACTAGCATACATCAGATTGTTCAAAACCCTTTTACGGGGTCTCATTCCTTCATCCAAATCCCCTATAATATTCACTTCAGGATGATTTGTCTTAACGTGGGATGAGGGTTCTTTTGGAGGTTCAAGTTTATCATCAAATGTAGATTCCTTAGTAGGACTATCTAAACCATTAACAGCACGTGGGGAATCGTTAACGGGGGTCTCTTTAGGTTCAACTACCATGATATGATCAACACTTAGGTGTTCCAGCTTCACCCTATTGTTTCCAGTCTCCCCCTCACTGCAGACATCATCCACCACTACATTGATGGAATCCATCACTACCCGTGTACGATAGTTGTATATACGATAGGCTCGACTATTCTGGAATAACCTAGAAAAATTTCCTCATCACTTTTAGAATCAAACTTGTCCAAATTTTCTCTATCTCTCAATATGTAGCACTTGTTGCCAAACACACGAAAATACTTGACAGTTGGTCGTTTACCTTTCCAGATCTCATATGGTGTCTATTAGTTTTAGGTCTTAGGTAAACCCTATTAACAATGTGACAAGCAGTGTTGATGGCTTCCTCCCAGAAATGCATAGCAAGATCCTTACCATGAAGCATGACTCTTGCCATTTCTTGAAGCACATGATTGTTTCTCTCAACTACCCCATTTTGTTGTAGAGTGATCGGCGAAGAGAACTCATGTTGGATTCCCTCTTCCAAGCAGAAGTTCTCAAGATTAAAGTTTTCAAAATCTTTTCCATGATCACTACGAATTTGTGATATGGTAAACTCTTTCTCATTTCTGAGCCTTTTGAACAGTGAGATGATTAGGCCAAACACCTCAGTTTTATCTCTCAACAACTCAATCCATTGTATCGAGAGAAGTCGTCAACTACAACCCAGATTTACCGTTTACCACCAAGACTTTCGATCCTAGATGATCCCATTAAGTTCATATGGAGTAATTCAAGTAGCTTGTTTGTCAAAGTCTTAGAAGTATGTTTATGAGGAACTCTGATCTGTTTACTTTGTTGACACAGGCCACATACTGTGGTATCCGTATTTTCAAGTTTAGGTAAGTTATTTACAAGTTCCTTCTTGGCGAGTTTAGACAAACTTTTATAATTCATATGGTCAAGTCGTTGATACCACAGTTCAGTTACATCAATCTTGGCACTACTGCACACACAGTGGGAATTATGAAGAACTCCATAACAATTATCTGACGTTCTCACACATTCGAGGACAACATTACCAGTATAATCATATACTGTACACATTTTTTGAACAAAACTAATCTCGAAATCAGCATCACATATTTGACTAATGCTTAATAAGTTAGACTTTAACCCTTTCACATAAAGCACATCAGAGATAGCAGGAAGTCCGATATAGTAACAACACCTTTACCAAGTATAGGTGTAGTAGCCCCATCTCCAAAAGTCATAACGCCGCCATTCCAATCAACTAGAGGAGAGAACAAGGCATTGCCAACACACATATGTGTAGAATGTTACGCAAAAATATCGCAAGCGTACGAGTTCGTTGTACAAGTAATAATTGTGATGAGTGAGTTATCGTCCCACAGGGAATAAGGCTCAATTTTAGAGTATTCGATATATTTAAATTCGCAAATGTAACAAAAGATGATTGATTTTTAGTTGACTACGTTCTATAACTACGAAAACAATATAAAAATGGTTTTAAATCAAATGTGTGTGAGTGTATTGGATTTTCGACTCCACTAATCAATTCTTAATTTCAATTCTCAACCAGTGATAATTAATTCGATTCATGTAATTGCGACGATCGATAATTCCACTTTCATTTACTAATCTTTCTCAAGATATAATAAATCTATGATTTCCACGAGACGATCCTATTTCTAGTCCGAATTCATATGACAAGCAAGCATTGACATTTGGGATTATCACACATGACCGCACACGCCATAAATATTATTCCTAATATTTATTGTCCGCGTGTTCTATAAACAGTATTCTACCTACTGTGAGTTTTCCAACACTACGAATAGGCAACTAATTGTCATAATGGTGCGCAAACATTAAAAAAAATTCATATATGTTTATGAAATCACAATGTAAGAATTAAACTAAAAACACATGATATCGAATTAAAAATTAAAAATTAATTAGTTTTATCATCCATCCAATACAAGAGAATTTAGTCTAGCATATTGTAGAAATTAAATTATACAAAAATAATTGGAAAAATATCACCCGAAAATAAGAAAGATGGAAGA
Source organism: Fraxinus americana (assembly GCA_035079005.1). NCBI lineage: Eukaryota > Viridiplantae > Streptophyta > Magnoliopsida > Lamiales > Oleaceae > Fraxinus > Fraxinus americana. The sequence continues at coordinate 28,454,114 of CM068707.1, forward strand.
AGTTGGAAAAATCGATGTTCTTGATGTGAATCTTGAGTCCGGATGAAGAATTTTCAGTATTCTATGCAATTTGCCTTGATTCCACGTTGTTAGTCATATTCTTCCCCTCCAAAATATGTATATTATAGAGATTTTTAGGTCTAGGGAGATTCTCCATATATATTCTGCTGTTCTCCCTTTATAGGGTCAAAAATTGGTTGAAAATCAAGTCCAAATTGATTTCCAAAAGAGGTCTAATCGAATAAGGAAAGTTGCCACGCGGATTTTTTTGTCTATGCACACCAGTCCGTATTTTAGTCATAAATGTTTCTTTTGATATTCGATTGATGTGATTCAAAATGCGTTGAAAAGATAATTTAAAGGGCTAAAACTTTGATTGAGATAGAGGTTTTCCAATTCGGACGTTTACTATGGCAAAAAGGGATATTAATATTCGGCTAAAAATCTGGAATATATCTTGAGCGATTGAAAATTGATTTTGATAATACTTTGATCATGTTCCATTCCTTTTTGAATTTTAATTTCAATCCAATTGTCTCCTTGTAATTTTCAAAGTATATTCTTGAGTACTTGTAATTTGATCCTCGAACTTTGAATTTTACCATTTTTCACCATATTTTGCTTCTTTTCTCCAATTCTTCATCAAACATAAAGTTTTACCTACACAATGCAATATAACATAAATTATGTAAAATTTTGCCAAAAGATCAATAAAATTCTATAGTTTTAAGCCCCGAATAAGTGTAGAAAATACACTTATCATAGAACAAGCACTATCAAGGTTCCACATAGAAACATTTTGAGTCTTAAGTGCAACGTGGGCAACATAACAGTTTGTCTGATCATCTGACCTAGATAAATCAATCTTCTTAACCCAAACTTTCCCAACTCCTTTATCAGATTCTATGGTAGCTATAGATGTGAAGGTCATAAACTTTTGATTATCTTCACCACCAGATGTATCACTCCGAGCACTAGAATCTCATTCATCATCACTTAAGGTTACAGCTAAAGCCTTACGTCTAACAATGTTAGAACTCTTTTTCAAGTTAGGACATTAATTCCTATAGTGATCATAACCCTAACACTCATGGCATCTAATAAACTGGGTTTTCTTATTAGCAGTCCTAGAGTCACTTTCTTCACGATTATCTTTCATATAGAAGGCCTCTAAGCCATAAAACTTCTTTAATAGTTTCAGTAATAGCGATGTATTCAGATTCTATCATGGATAGTGCAACTATGTGTTGTAACTGTGATTTCTAACTAATACAAGAGTTAGACAAAGTAAACACATAAAAAGAAGTGGATTTCCTATTATCTCTATCCCCAGCATAGTCAACATCTACAAAACCTTTCAGTTTTACACCCTCATTATTGACACCAAACATTAGACCTACATTACAAGTTCCCTTTAGGTACTTTAACATCCATTTCAAGGCTTCACAATGCTCAGGACTAGGATTAGACATATATCTACTAAGAGTGCTAACAACAAAAGCTAAATCTGGTCTAATGCAAACCATCAAATACATAACAGAACCAATCACGTTGGAGTATGAGATTCTACTAATGTATTCTATCTCTTTTTCATTACATGGGACCTGATCTATAGAAAACACAAAATGATTAGCTAAAGGTAATGTAACATGTCTGCAATCATGCATGCCAAATTTTTTGAACATCTTTGAAACATATAATTCTAAAAACGAAATTTAACATATCTCTTTCAATTGTTCTTCCCTCTAAAAAAACAAAACGGAGAATTCTAAGATAAATATATTCTATATAATTCTATACTTTTTTTAATTATATATACTTGAATCCAATTTTTTTTTATTTCCATACCTAGAATTCTTTTAGCCTTTCATAGATCTTTCATGTCAAATTCACCATTCAAACTTATTTCTGTGTTACTTATTCACTTGGGTGATGAACCAACTAAGAGCATATCATCTACATATAGCAATAAGAACACATAGTTATTATTAGCATTATTATGTTGAAAATAAAGACAATGATCAAACTTACTTCGTTGAAAACCTATGGATAGTACAAAAGAGTCAAATCTTTTATACCGCTGTACAAGAAGCAGACATGATCATGTTTTAGTTTGTCTTTAAAACCTTTTGGTTGACTTATAAAGATTTGTTCATCAAGTTCACCATGTAAAAAAGTAATTTTTACATCAAGTTGTTCAAGTTCCTAGTCAAAATGTGCAACCAATGCAAATATGATTCTAATAGTAGTGTACTTAACAATAGGTAAAAAAAACCTCGTTGTAATCAACCCCCTCCTTCTGAGTGTACCCCTTAGCCATTAACCTATCCCTAATAAACCTTAAGGGTTCAGATGCGCTAGTACCTTCCTTAACCTTAAATATCCACTTACAATCACAATAGATTTATTCTTAGGTTTATGTACTAGTTCCCAAGTTTGATTCTTTTCTAAAGAATTCATCTCATCTTTCATTGCCTTAAACCACTTTCATATTGTTCACTTTTGACGTAGCGGAAGATTATAGGAAAGATGAACAACCTCACAAAGATGAGATAGAACTCACGAAAATTCTTATTCAATTCAATAATTCAGCCTCAAAGGGTTTACAATGATTTAAATAGTAAAACCCTAACAAAATTCGGAAAATAAATAATAAAATAACAAAATGAAATTTTTCCATAAATAGAAAAATTCAAGATTTTAACTTAAATAAAAACTCCTAATATTCAGGATCGTCCTCCAACAAATGGAATCCAAATTCGAATTTTATTGAATGAGATATTACTAAAATAAAAATTACCATAAATGGCAAAAACGCGTAATCGAGAGCCTAAACGACGGAATCTGCCCGAAATTCGACGTATGTCATGACCGAAGGTGATGAGTTGTGATCCTTGGCCAGTTTTCAATCAAATTAGACTATTAATTCGCCAAAAAGAGACAAACTCGAAGTTATCATGAAATCATTATTTTGCCTTGCAATCCCACTTCATCATAAATTCTAACTCCTTGTGCACTTCATCAACTTTTCATCGCCTCCTCGAAGGTCTTTGGCTCATTATCAGCAAATTCCTCATAGCTCCCATGAGTAAAAGCTAGCTCAAATTCATAACCAAATCTTATGGGTGCTCTAGATTGTCTCATTTCTCTATGCCTAGCTAAATTATAATATGCTAAAGGATTCTATTCTTCAGGGTGTTCTTCTATTACTACTTCCTCTCTATTCTCCATGTTAGGTTATTGTTCATGAGTCTCCACCTCACTTTGTGTAACAAGGATATATGTACTCAGTTTCCCTAACTCCACCCATAACTAATTTCTCTCTTCAGCTTGTTTTTCTTTACTCACGAGTTCATATTCAGTTTTAAAGTATGACATTTCGCTCTATTGAATGTAACATCTCTACTCTCAATGATCTTAACCCCCTATTGGCTTATATCCCACAACATGTACCCCGACACCTTCAGTGTAACCTAGAAAAACACATTTTCTAGCTCTAGGTTCAAATTTTTCCTCACTCTGATGAGAAAATGCAATACAACCAAAAGTTCTAAACATAGAATAATCACTTAGTTTACCAAACCATTTTTCATGCGGAGTATCACCATTCAACGCAGCAAATGAAATCAAATTAATCAATTAACAAGTAGTCATAACAGCTTCGCCCCAAAAAGACTTCGGAATTCCAAAACTTGACATCATGCAACACACTTTATCAAGTATGATTCTATTCATCATTTCCGCTACATCATTTTGTTGGAAAGTGTAAGGAACCGTTTTATATTTTGTTATTCCATTTTCTTTCCACATATTATCAAATTCAATGTTACAAAACTCTAGGCCATTATCAGTTCTCAAAAACTTGATCTTCTTACCAGTTTGGTTTTCAACTTGTCTTTTCCAATTATTAAAACTATGAAAAGTGTCGGATTTATCCTTTAAAAGATAAACCCACACTTTTCTAGTGTAGTCATCAATAAAAGACAAGAAATACCTATTTTCACCCGAGGTGGGATTGCTAGATAGACCTCATAAGTCCGAATGCACATATTCAAGCATGTCTTTAATTTTATGAATTGTCGTGGAGAAAGTAGTTTTGTGATATTTACCAAGCATACAATGGTCACAGAAAGATAAATCAGACACACAGTCATTTCCAAATGCACATTTTTCATTAAGAAGTTTAATCCTCTTAATACCCACACGTGCAAGTTTATTGTGCCATTTTTTTTGTGTAATCATCCTTAGCGGAAGAGATAGAAGAATTTAAACCTCTCATCACTTCTCCAATAGTTATATAAATATCATTTTTCCTAATTTTCTAAATAGAGACAAGTGCACCCTTAATCAATTTCAAAACTCCATTTCCAAATTTACTAGTGAAATCAGCTTTCTCAAGTATTTATACTGAAATTAAATTTCTAGACAATTCAGGGATATACCTAATATTTTTTAAAGTATGCACAAAATCAGTATTTAACTTTAAAATAATATCACCAATGCCAATAACATTATAAGCAGAATTTTCATACAACACAAAATGCCCATCATTTAATTCATTCAAATTTTCAAACCAGTCTTTTTGTGATGTCACGTGAAAAGATGCATCAAAATCAAGTATCCATTCATGCAAACGAGAATTGACAGTTAAATTGAATTCAGTAGGATAAACAATAGCACTTGTAATCATATAGACATCACCGTCACCGCTATAGGAAATAGAAGACAATACATTTACCTCATCTCTATCTTTGCCCTTTTACTTATTTTTCTCTTTATAACAATTCTTTATAAAATGCCCCGTGTTCCCACAGCCATAGTATTTCTTAACCTTAGTCCTAGATTTGGATCTAGGTCTACCCTTGCTCTTCCTTCTAGCTCTATTATTACATAACTCGCCACTAATTTGGTAACCATCATGCCTGTTTTGCCTAAAATGAGTTCACCACTTATCGTGAATCTCACCATTTTTCCTATCATATTTTTTTAGCTCTAATCTCCATCTCCTTACTTTTAAGAGAGTCAATGAAAATTTCGAACATCAAAGTGTCTCTACCATGCTTAATAATTCAGCAAAATAATAGCCTTATATGTTTCAGATACAGACTCTTCACAGTTAATAATATCTTGAATAAGTTTGTTAAACACGTCTAAATTATTAACTAGATCTTTTGAAAAATCCATTTTGAAACTGAAAAAACGCTCAAGTAAGTAAAGCTTGTTTGAAATAGATTTGAGTAAATACAAGTTTTCCAATCTTTTCCAAAGTTTTTTAGTGGTTTTCAGTTTACCACTTTTCTCAAAACTACGTCCGCCAGATACAAAATAATTAAGGTATAAGCAAGCTCATCAACTTCTTTTTGTTCTTTTGAAAAATCAGCGAAAAGGTTGTCATCAATGACTTTTGAAATCTTTTGTTGTATCAAAATACCTCTCATTTTTCGTTGCCAGATTGAAAAGTCACATTTTCCGTTAAAAGTTTCCAAATCAAAATTGTGTGTTGTCATTTTTAATAATCAACAAAAAATATAAAGTCACAATTAAGCCACACAAAGTAGACCTAATCTCGTAAATATACACCATTTTAGATTCTCAGGGTTTCATAAGATTCACGATCTTAAATTAAGTGAATGTTTAAATGGGTAAGGTCTAGATATTCTAATAACTTAATAGTACAACAAGAGATATGTTAACTAAACAGTTTTACTCACGACATATCACAAAATTTAATATGCCAAAGTTTATCAAATAAACAATTTTAATCACGTAGCATGTGGTAAGCTGCACTGGTCCTAGAAGCACATTGTCTATCCAAATTTTACATCCCTAGATAAGAGTAATCTCATCAACCTTAGCTGAGATAAGAAATTGGATGATGTTTAATTAGTGTCGATTTATTATATTTTTATGCTTGCGAATTGTAATTAGACACGCCAAGAAAGCTCAAATTATTGCTCATGTGGAACCCTATCAGAAGCTGAGTCAAGAATGGTCCACGTCATCAAGATAAAATGCCACTGAAGCCCATGAATGAAGCGCAATATAACAATCCAAAGTCCGCGTTCAACGGATGAAGCCCTCCATCCGAAGCACCTATCATTCGAAGTCCTTTCACCAAAGCTCCCCAGCTTCTAAAGGTTTCGGATTAGAGATGGTTCCCAAGAAGATCCTTTGCGAGGATATAGTGAAAGTGGTTGCTATGACAACTGCACTCCAAACAAGTTAAATCCAACCAACCTATTGACCAAGAGTGCTTACACAGACTATAGGATGGTTCCCATTTCCTAAATACTCAAGTGCAACTAGGACAAGTGGGTGATAGGACGTCTCAGTAGGTCGAATGAAGCCACGTACGCTTCATCTAATGGTTATGACTTCAACTATAATACTATAAATACCCTTTTTTGTATCATTTTAAAGCAAATGCAATTTCAAATACCAAAATTTATACAACTATTCTCTCTCTAGTCATGGCATAATATCCATTGTTTGTTTCTACATTAATGTGATTTATGATACGAGGGCGAGTCTAGGTAAGGATCCATTAATCGTTGAGAAAAGGCCTATGGCTAGGTCGCGGGCGAAGCAGATCAAATAAACAATGGGATTATTTGCTTAAGCGCCATGGTAGACGAAACTTTGATGAGGAAAACAAAGGGACAAATTTCATGTTGGACATGGGAAATGAAGTGTATCAACTTGGTACAAGCAACAAGCGAAGGACCTGAGTGGCAAAACTATGCGACCGCATAACATACCTATGCATGCCGCCGCATGCACCCATATGCACTGAACCAAATTGAGGGCAGTTGAAGTGGTCTATGCGACCATATGTAGTTTCACTATGCAGACGCATAGTACGATTTCTAGACAGATTTTTTCCAAATTTTGTTTAGACTTCCATTTTAATTAAAACTCTTTTATGGTATCTTTTTGATATCTTTTAGGTGTAATTCTGTTTTTAACTAGGTTTTATGGGTTTAATATAAATAGAACTCATTCCATATATTGTAAAATGATAGATTAATTGTAAAGCATTATTGTATTCTTCTTGTTTTTTATCCAATTAATTCTAAACTTATCAAAATTATTTCTTGTACCGTTCAAACAAATCGAGTGAGATTCTTGAGTCTTGTAATCACGGGGTCAACAAATTATCGACGATTGTGTTGACTTTTTGGTTCAATATTTTTGAATCAAGTTTAAACGTTGAATCTTGGCTTTCTTGGGGTTGAATTAATCTTGCGTGGATTTCGTAGCCATTATTGCTACGTGGGTTTGCATTATACATATTTGAAGATGTTTTCTTCAAAGGTTATGTTGTGATTAACCCCGGGGCTCAATCACTTTATTGGCTTGCATCCTGAGAAGCGATTTTCTTTACACATGGCAATGTATAGACGTGAGTGTGGCCCGATTTTATGTTGACCCGTTTTCAGGGGTAAACACATCTAAAAGCAAAAGAAAAATAAGACAACAGGGAAAAAATAGTACAATGTATAACTCGTTGATGAATTAATAATGGAGAAAATGGGCCTCCCTCTCACTCTACTCCGGCACTTGAGCATCTCATCTCTTGTTTCTTCTCCAAAAACAATCACACCCGTAAACCCCATCTCCTCCATTCATCATCCAAAATCGAAATATCCTTAATTTCTTATTCTTCGTTCAAGTGAAATCCTATTACAACAAGAAGTCGTAGCTCTCTTTGTTTAATTACTTTTGATAGTCAATAGTACATGAATAGTCATTTAATCAATAACAAGAATTGGTTCTTTGATTATAATATATTTTGTGATCGTACAAGATTATATATGGATGAAACGTATGGCCTTCATTCCACGAGTGATTACTCGGATAAGGCCTTGATGTCACCGGATAACCTGATTATTCCGGCGGAGTATGCCCTGATTTTCTCCGGCGACCATCACAGCTATCCCATATCGGGATCGACCGAGAATATCAATTTCCCGTGTTTAGTGGCAACAGAAGTGGCGTCTATTAATCCACAAACAGAAAAAGGAAAACCTGAAGATGAACATGGACATGGTTCCAGTTCGATCAAGGCAAAAATTGCTTCTCATCCTTCATACCCAAAATTGCTCAATGCTTATCTGGACTGTCAAAAGGTTCAGTCTGATCGAAATTTATAAGAATCAGTTGCAGTGTTTATCAGCTTTTTTGCTTTGTTTGTTCCTCAAGCTTTCGTAATAATAAGGATTATGTCAGAAATATGATTCAATCAAGATTAAATTTTGATTTAGAAAGTGCTTTTCTACGGATAATTAAAGTTTCTGTGAAGACCATAACTTTTGATATACTTCTTGAATTTAATTTATGTTATGTCTGCAATAATGTTTTACCAAAAAAAAATAGGGTTTTGCTACGTAGGGGAAATAAATCATTAATTCTTCAAAAATGGCAACTGGCTTTAGATTTTTCTAGCAATCTGTTATTTTTCTTTTTCCTATTGAGTAAATTTTTCAATTTTCAGGTTGGAGCACCCCCAGAAATAGCATCTTTGCTTGACGAAATCAATCGAGAATACGAGTTTTGTAAGCAAGATGAACTTTCCGTTTGCTTAGGAGTTGATCCTGAGCTCGACGACTTCATGGTCACCCTCCCTCCCTCCCTCTTACACGCATATGCACACAAAGCTTAAATGAGTAAAGAAGCCTTGAAAATTGAAACTAAGATTATGAGATAATGGACAAATTCCTTTCTTTGCCTCCAACTTTATTTTCTTCTCTAATCAGTTTCTGTACAATTCATTTCATGACTGCACATTGAAATTCTTATATATTGGTCTTGATCTTCTAATTTGTCTCACTATAAGAGGTCTCTAACTTCTTCTTTGTATAGGAAACATACTATGACATATTGGTGAAGTACAAATCAGATCTTTCAAGGCCTTTTGATGAAGCAATGTCGTTTCTCAGTAAGATTGAAACTCAACTGGGCAATCTTTGCAAAGGTACGTCCTTCGAGATTTCTTTTTAACCCCCTACCCCCACCGCCCAAAATCCTGACTCAACTTAAGAACGCCTTTATAAAAGACAACCCAATTGTTCTGTAGCAAGAAGGAATAATCAAAGGCCAATGAATAATAGCTTAGAGCATTACCTCATAGAAACCCTAAAACTAAAAGAATCTTGAGTTCGGGTTGTTTTTTCTCCCACACATAAATTCTTGGATTATGCTACTTGTACATAAAATTGATACATAAGAGATTAATAAGATGATGTGGAAGGACAAGAGTAAATGAAAAAGTTGACTGTATTTTAAACTGACTAATGATAGAATATCATGTCGCATTATGTAATCCTTATGTAAACTTTAACGCACGGGATCATAAATTCTTTGGTTTTGTATTTGTGTGTGGTGCAGATTGTTTTCTGACTATTACACGTGACCTCTATTTCCTGTGGGCACAGAAAATTCTAGCATACCTTGGTGAACAGTCAAGATGTTTTGGTTGAAACTATGAGTACAACCATTATAGTAGGGAAAAAAAAAAGTTTTTAATAATGATTTTGAGAAGAATATGTGGTTAAAAAGTAGAAAAAATTTAATATACTTATAAAATATTTTATTGTGTGAATGTATGGTTGAAAATGGTTATATAGTAAATCATCATAAAATAAAGTAAAGAATGTCAAACATGGACTAAAATCAAATATTTTCAAACTCAAGTTGTTAGAAGTGATTTAAATTTAACTAGTTCAAGAGCATGTCGAATTCATTTTAATTTTTTTTTACCATAGGCAATGCATGCATTCGACTAGGCTTGCATTTATAAGCTTTATCTACTTCGATACTAAACTAAGCTCCCGTTTGATAGGAATTAAAATTAAATTTTTTTAGTAAATTTCGATTTTGATAAAAATTAATAAAATGTGTAATTGAAAAATTATGAATCCCATCAAACATGTAATTAAAATTAATTACGGCTAAATTTGTTTGACAAACCTGAACTGTAGCAAATGAAGCCATTTATCTGATTAGACGTATCAGAGGGCAGATCATGGCAGTACAGTAGTTTCCTCTTTCAAACAGCATCACTACTTCATTCTTTAGATAGTTAGTTCTGTCTTGGGTGTTTTCCTCGGCATTAGTCTCTGATGAGTTGGGGGGAGACCTTCGGTCGATCTTGCTTCAATGTAATCTTCAACGTGTTCCATTACGTGCAATGACTATATAAGTATTGATGTAATCATGCTTGCCTGCTTACTTTTAGAAGGGTTTCAAGTTCCAACAGATCATGCGTTGGCCTCAAACGTGAATTAAAGATGGGAAATAAAGATTGGGAAGTGTCTAATTCCCCATTGGTTGGCTATTAAAGCTATGTCTTCTTGTGAATTACTTCTTAATAAAAATTAATTATGTGTTCTTCAAAAGTAAATAATGTACTATCACAAAGGGATAACTGTTCATCTGAATTAACTGTTTCTGCCATCTTTATTCGCTGATTGGCATCCAATTTCTTCTTTTGTTGGAAAAGATATATAACAATAAATAATTTATCGCTTTTGAATAATTTAGATCTTTAGATGAAATGGTTTATCGTAGTATCTAATTTACATAAATTCCACGTTCAGGTACGCAGATCGAGCTCTATAAGCTTTATAAACGTTTTTTCATTATAGTGTATTACTGTAGCAACGGACGATAACGTTGCTTCACATTGAAGCAAATCTTTATAAATATTGCATGTTCTTGTGTCTATTTTCTCTCTTTGATTTTATTGCTTTTGATGATATAAAATTAGGGTTTCTAATTCTCAACATTACCTACCACTTTGCCTCGCATTCTTTATGATCTTTATTCAATTAATTAATGAGTATAAACTTTACATAATGAGTGTGCAAAGCACAAATGTTTGCTCAACTTAATCTGTAAATCACTAATAAATTTTAAAAAATAACTCAAAGTTAGATTAATTTATGCAGAAAAGGCTGCTGATCTTATCTTAATTTGTATTAATGTAGATATCTGGTAACAGCCTTTGAAATTGAATGCTACTATGCTGTCGACTAAAATATATTATTAAGGTAGAAGAGATTAAGTTTAGGCATATGATTAGTTCTTTGACCGTTTCAAAGTACACATTAACTTTTTGGGTGCTGAAGTTATATATTTCCATTTGTAGATGCCCACGTGTTTGATCTTTTTTTTTTCTTCTTCTTAATTTATACATGAATGTGTACTTAATTAATTTAGTTTCTTTTAAGATACTATGGGTATCCACCTGAATGTCGTATTAGCACAATTTCACGTGCATCTTCATAGTATGCATCAAATGTACTGCTGTCTTCACGAGAAATTTTGCATATTACAGCAGGTTGGTACATCACATTAGATAAGACCTCAAGAAATTCGGGAGTTATTTCGACAAAATAAAAAAAGTACTTTGTAGCAGGTTTTATTAACAAAATAGATGGTGTGTCTATCGTGCTGAATATGGCGTATTACGAGTTATTCAAAGCTGATTATAGCTCTATATATAGCATAAGGATTGATCTAATGGGATGAAGTTGCTATCTCATTAATTATGTTTTTGACATTTCGACGCATCATCTCTTTATAGTAAGTGGGAAGATGCCAATATTACCCATTTACTATGAAGTACCAAAACTATATTAGAGAGACAATCAAGGAGATAGAAACATTGGAATAACTCATCTAGATTCTTATTACATGATGTAAATTGTGGTTCTTGTGTTTTTACGTTTTAAAAATGAGAACAAAGTGGTGTACAATAGTATGTCTTTTGTTTAGAGCCTGGATTAGTTATATAGTTATGCCCCTTGTACAAGGAAAAAATGTATATGGGGCTTATAGGTGCTTCGTTGACGGTATCTGTATGATTGCATTTTTTCTTTTTCTTTTTTGTCAACTTTCAATGAGGAAATGACAAGTCTCCCCTAAATCCGGTTAGCTTTCCCATGTGAACCATGCATAACTCTTAATTATATGCCTTCTTTTACTGTAATAATAATATGCCTTTTTTTTTTTTTTAAATCCTCTTTGAAAGAGAGAGTAGATGTTGGTAGGGTAAGCCTAGCTTTATTGGGGAGCCCGGATACGGCGGGTGGTCGAAAAACACATGGACGCCCGGGGTTTACGCTGCCGGTCAGTCCTTTTAATTACACACACGCACACGCTCTTCTTGTCAGAGACTAGGAGCTGCATATAATGCTTGTCCTATCCTATTCACAATTTTTCCACTTTATGGATCTTTATTCCTTGGGACATCGAATTTTTTAGTAGGCCCAAAATAAGTTAATTTGATTTTTCTATTCATCCTAGCCTCACGATGAACACCAATGATGATAAATAATATTACTCGCTTTGAATGTTTAGATTTTTATGACTTTTTTAGAAAGTAAATGCTCCGATTTATCGCTTGCTTTTTGAAAAAAAAAATAAAATTTAACTTTAAAGCTAGACCAACATGCTAATTTAAAGCACTCAATTTAAGCATAAGTAGTAATTTTTTTAAAGATTCAAGCATGTTTAATTGCTCTATTTCATGAACATAATATTCCTAAAATTGAATTGAAGGAAGCGAAAGATATCATGTTTAATTGTTGATGTTATAGAGTGTGTAGTATTTGTCCATCTTGTTATCTTGAACTCGTAATTCTCAATATTCACTAAGTTTAAATTCTATCATGTCCTCGTGCATTGTTAAATACGCTTTTAAAAGAAACGACTCTATTATCAAACAAATTGTAAGTGATCTCTAGTGATTTTGAGCTTTCTTGTAAGCTTAAATTCTTAGAAATTCACTATTATATATTAAGAAATCCATTATATGTCAAGTTTTATTCTATTTTTAGTCCATATGTGTTAGATGTGAATTCCACCAGATAAGGTGGGTAAACCTTATGGAGCCCCCATATCTGATATTATATGCCCCCTCCAATTGTTGGCCCCTACCTTCTGCTCCAGCACTCTTTATTTGTCTAAGAAATTGCTGCCCATTATTTAGCCCATGTTATTAAAAAATAAAAAATAAAAATCTCAAACTTATTGTTATTTACAAGTAATTTAAAAAATTACTCTTTCAAAACTCATTTTTTCAAATATATATATATCAAACATAGGGTTAATTAATTGAACCAATAAATGGAACGAGAAGTTAGAGAATGATTGGATAAGATATGTTGGGTCGGTCGTGTTATATATACATAATAATTTATATATTGGTTTACATACACATAATGAAATGACATATATTGGGTTGGAATTTCTTTAATCAAATAAAACTTACCCACTCTTTTTTGACATCTCATCTTATCTTTGTGTAAATCATTATGTAACTCGTGTAACGTGGATAGAACAAAATTTTAAAATAAAAATAAAAAATTACAATGCTTCTTTCCATTTTTTCTTTATTTTGGAGAAAAGTTACAGACTTCTCTTATTATTATTATTTTTTTAATCTAATTTCGTCTTGTATTACATACCAAACTTAAGTGTCATAGTCTAAATTATGTGAAGTTTCTTGATTACTTTGAGAAACCTGGATCAATTATGCCCCTATTTGCACCCCATTTTGATAAGTTACCATTGACTTTAGCACCAAAACCATAAAATACTGAGTATTGATGCCATGAAGATGTGTTTTTAGATCTCACATTGAAAATCCTCCTCTTATTCTTTGTACAGATGATGGAGTTTTGTCTCCGGACGAGGAGTTCATCGAAGTAACAGAGGTACACAATAAACAAATCATGAGCGGCGATCGTGAACTTAAAGACATGCTCATATTTAGATACGGTAGCCAAATAAATAACCTAAAGCAAGGATTTTCGAAGAAGAAAAAGGGAAAACTTCCAAATGATGCAAAGAGAACATTGCTTCAGTGGTGGAATACTCACTACAAATGGCCTTATCCGACGGTCAGTATTTTCTTCATCGAATTTATACGATGAAATGGATATGATTCTTTATTAATATATTACATGTTTCATGGAATGAGTTGGACTCGATTAATGGGGTAAATTACATAAACTTTTTGTTCCATTACCTTGTTGAGTCGTGTCCAATAAGGTAACAATATGCACGTAATGCATCATTGAAATGTCCTGGTCATGTCAAAACAACCTACAAAAAATCCTATAAATACTAAGCAGTTGTTTGATCCCCATTTCCTCAAAACTCATTTTCAACCATGTATTCATAAAATAATTCTGCACGTAAATTCAAAATATTTTCCTACTTTTTAAAAACACATTCTCCAAAAAAATCATTATTCCAAAATCTAGTAACACCAAATAATAGGGCTCATACAAGAGCTAAATGTGTTGAAATGATGAATCATGAGATAAACTGCTGATGAACTATTAATTTAACCTTTTAATAGGGAGTGATTAATGTAAAATGTTTGTGTGTTACCTTATTGACTCATGTCCAATATACACTAACAAACGTGCACATAATATATCATTGAAACCTCAGACCGTACTTTTCCTTAATCATGTCAAAATACTTCAGTACTGCAGAACATACGACTGACTTGATTTGGTTCATGTTCATGTCCAGGAAGCCGATAAAATCACACTAGCCGAATCCACAGGACTGGATCAGAAACAAATTACCAACTGGTTTATAAACCAAAGAAAACGGCATTGGAAACCATCTGAGAACATGCAGTTCACAGTAATGGACAATATATCTGATGAATTCTTCATCAATGCTGATTAAATTCAATGCTGATGTTTGTCTCTTGGATATATGTATTTTGGGAGATAGAATAATTTATATTTTTTTAATTTTCCTCATTAGATTATCAATTTGAAAATAATTGTGAACATGAAGAATGGCTCATAATATCCCATTGATAAGATTCCTATGTTGAGATTTGTTTACATTCTATGTGCATCAAGGGTCATTTTGTAAGGCATGGTCAACCAAAAAATGAGAGAATAATTTTTTATGTAATTTTTTATTTTTTTACATTTAGCGTCAAATTTTCAAGTTAAATTTCTCTACTGAGATTTCATTTTTATACCTGTTAAATGGCACAAGAGAGTTGTAGGTGGTGCAACCAAGTGAAAGTTTAATAAAGAGCATTACTGGTCTTTTTTTTTTTTTTTTAATCCCATTTAGTGATATTTGTGTCAATTTCTCTAGAGGTCCACTCCACATATCTCTATGTATTCAAATTTCAACCCAGGACTCAGAACGAACTAAATCAAGGATATTTGATTTTTACTGGGGCTATGAATGAAAAGTAACTTCAGGTGTTTTACTAGACCAAGCAATGAACACAAGTTCTAAGTGACATACCGTGAAAATTAGGAGTGAATTGCTTCCTAGCAAGAGTTCGAAGTTCTTTCTCGCACATATGACCGAGCCTCTTGTTTCAAATATTAGTATCTGCTTATTTTTAAACTACGTTAATGTGTCCTTTGAGATGCTTTGCTTGCGTAAAATAGAGTGTACTCGTTTTTATTCCTTAGGCAACTATTAGGAACCCTTTGGTGAGCTTCCATTTACTTCCATCGAAATTGCTATAATATCCACCATCGTCAAGGTTTTTCTCCCAAGATTGTCTCCAAGCTGATATCTCCAATCCCGACAATACTTGACATTTCATTCTTCCCCATTTTGACATTACCTAAATCACAAACACTATAAGAGTTGAAAAAGTCACCGCACAAAGTAACATGAAAAGAGGCATTAGAATCTATCACCCGATCCCATCAAAAAAAAAAAGAATCTATCACTCGATCACCAGGAACGGATTCAGAGCCGAATTACAAACCAGACTAATACATAAAAATAAATAAAATTACACATGAATTTTATTTTTTTACATAAATTTTTTTCCCTCCTGGGACTGGACCGGGTTACAACCCAACCCGGCGCGGCCCAACCCCCCAACATCCGTCCCTGCCGATCACTATCTTGGCATGCAAGATTGTATCATCTTCAAAGACATCACCTCAGTCGATAGTGGGTTAGTATGTTTCTCATGTATATTTCCTTTCTATTTTGTGCTCAAGTTTGTTGCAAAGAAAACACCTGACGTGCTTTTTGGATTTAGACTTTCTTCTACAAGATTTCTTTTCAGTGACCACTAGACTTTATGCTTTTACTTCTTTCTTGCTTTTTATGTTTGAAAAATGATGTTTTGGCCCACTTTACACCTAGAGGGGATGTATAGATGTACTATACAAAATTTAAATTTATCAATAATAATTTGAAACAAGTCACAAATTGTAAAGTCTTGATATACAAGAAATAAAATTACTAGCACAACAATCAATAAAGTAAGAAAGTAAATAACATTGCTACTTGTTTACGAAGGAAAAACTCTTGAAGAGCTCTTCAAGAGAAAAATCATCGGAAATCACTTGCCATCAAATGATCCACTAGAAAAGATTGAACTTACATATTTGATCCACACAAAATTAAGTGTTAGTAGCCTCAACTTCCTATATGTAATTACCTTTAGAGCCCCTTGATTGTGCAGTGTTGGGGAGGAGATCAACCAATTAGCTCAAGATCAAACAAATAAATGTAATCCAAAACTAACAACAATCAGAAACTGAAAGCCTAAGAACATTAAACAGCAAACTCGAACAAGAAATCAGCTTAAAATGACTGAAAACGATGAACAGAAACTTATCTCTTCATCAAAGCCCACAGGCCAAAATCTCAACAGATTTGTGCTTCAATCGTACAAGAATGAACCACCGACGTTCGAATCAAACCCAAGATAAAGATACAAAAGTATATAACTCAGACAAGGCCGATTATTACACAAATAGAGACTCTCTCAACTGATAACACATGGTTCACACAAGAACCAACCCTCAAACAATGTAATCACACAAGATTTACAAACTATTAAGAGAAAACAAGAAATCAAATGAGCAGATTTGATTTTTACCGAGAGGAGAAGAGAACTCTCGAATAACGGCTCAGAGAACGAGAATGGAAGAGTCGAGAAGCCAAGTGAAGTCTCAAACCCTAGAAACTCGCTTTTATATGAGTCACCTAAAGGTCGTCCATCCAACGGTGTAGGAGGTGACACTTAGCGACATCACGAGCATTCAAAATCAGGTAAGTGAAATCACGGTTTTAAGCTTATTTACAAACACGTTTTTGCACCAAAAACAAACCAATAGAACTTTGGGCTGGACTTCAATTCCAGCTGGGCCAACTCATTTTTGGCCCATTAGCCATTGCATCATTGTGCCACATTTTCCTTTCATACTCCACCTTGGTACAATGATTCAAACATCAGTGGTTACTTAAAAAATATAGACATCATCAACACAGAACTGCAGTATCCACAGATCAGCAGCAAGGTGCAACATTCAGCAAGGTCAAGCAGTTCAGAAATTTGTTTAATGATAGAACTTTTGTACCTACATCAGTAGGGTTATAATTAGTAGATACTTTTTCAAGTTTCACAACACCTTATGAAATAACATCTCTAATAAAATGAAATCTAACATCAACATGTTTAGATCTATTGTGTAAAACAGGATTTCTACTTAAATGAATTGTAGATTGGCTATCATAATAAAGAACAATTTCTTTAATAAAACTAAATTCATTAAGGGTCTATTTGATTGCAAATGTGGAAAATGGGTGGAAAGAAAATGAATTCTAGGGAATTGAATTGTCTAGAAATTGTTTTGATGAGAATTGTAATTAATTGTGTTTGATTTGTATAATTTTTCGCCTGGAAAATTTTAAAAGTTTGGTGTCCGTTTAGCTTCATTTTTCATGAAAAGTGTCAATTAAAGTGATAATTTTTTCTACCATTGGGTCTAGAATTTGTTTGGCTTTATTTTGTATGAAAAAAGGGTATCATACCAAATATCATTCGTTTGGCTTTGTTTAGTATGAAAATTGTCATAAAAGTGATAAAATTTTTAACTACTGTGTTTAGAATTTTTTCCTATGGCAAAATAAAAAAAAAACACAAAATTTGGAAAACAAAAAAACCACCTAAACCCAAGGAAAACAAATTCACCAATTTGCAAGAAAATAGGCGCGTCCAGTGGCGGCTGAGAAAAGAATTTCTAGATAAAATATTGTCCATCAAACATGCATAAAGTAGGAAAATGGAGAATGTTGGAAAATGTTTTCTATTTTCCTTGGAATTCCATGCATATCAAACACTGCCTAAGTAACCCTTTTAACCAAATTCCTTCTTTTGTAGCATCGATGGCTGCAATGTATTCAGTCTCAGTTGAAGTCAAAGCCACAATCTTTTGAAGTTGGGATTTCTAGCTTATGTAAAAATTACACAAAGTATACATGTATGAAGAAATAGATTTTCTGTTATCCCTATCACCTGCATAATCAGAATCAGTAAACCCTTTCAAAATAACACCTTCAACTTGTTTTCTAAACTGAATCCCTAAGTTTGAGGTCCCCTTAATGTACCTAAGAAGCCATTTCATGACTTCCCAATGTGTCTCACCTGGATTTGCCGTATATCTACTCAAACACTTATAAAATATACCAAATCAGGTCTAGAACACACCATGAGATATATAACAGACCCAACTGCATTAGGATAAGGCACTTGTGCCATTCTTTCAAACTCTTCTTTAGTTTTAGGACATAAATCATTTGATAGTTTAAATGATTAGTCAAGGGGACACTAACACTTTTGGATTCAGCCATAGAAAACTTGTTAAATAATTTCAAAATATATGATTTTTGACTAAGATTTAGTGTGCATTCTCTTCTATCTCTCTTAACTTCCATACCTAAAATCTTTCTCACCGGACCTAAGTCCTTCATTTTAAATTCAGATTTTAGTTTGTCTTTAATTTCCTCAATCTCTTTTATGTCATGACTAGCTAATATCATGTCATCCACATAAAGGAGTAGGTAAAGTGAATTAGCTCCACCTTAACTATTACAATAAAGACGAGTATCAAAGTTATTTCTCTTAAACCCAAGTCCAAGTACAAAATTATCAAAAATTTTATACCATTGTCTTGGAGCTTGTTTTAAGCCATATAGAGATTTCTTAAGAAGGCATACTAAGTCGGATTTATTATTCACTTCAAATCCTCTAGGTTGTTTCATGTAAATGGTTTCTTCTAAGTCTCTATTTAGAAAAGCAGTTTTTACATCTAATTGGTCAACTCCCAATTAAATTGAGTGGCCAAAGCAAGAATGACTCTACCTGTAATAAATTTTATTACGGGTGAAAAAACTTCATTGAAATCAACTCTTTCTTTTTGAGTAAAACATTTAGCTACCAAATGAGATTTGTATATTATGTCATTCTCACTTTGTTCACCCCTTTTTATTTTAAAAATCCATTTACAATCCATGACCCTCTTACCCTTCGATCTTTTTACCAAGGTCCATGTCTTATTTTTGTGAGGAGACTTCATTTCATCTTGCATGGCTGCAAGCCATTGTTGGAAATCTTTGCTACTTAAAACTCCTTCATAGGATTCAGGTTCATCCTCAATCATATCATGATAGGACAGCAAGGAAACATCATCTTCAAACTTAGCTGGAGGTCTAATGGTCCTTCTTTCCCTATCCCTAACAAGTTGGTAATCAACTAAGGGCTGTACAGACTCTAAATTAGCCTCAGGAACCCCACCAGGTTCAGTTTCAGCTTCAGGTTGGTCATCATTTAGAGGGGCAGAATGGTTAGAACCCTCCCCAGGTTGCTCCACCTCAATCTCAACCATTTTTCTCACATTCTCAGATTGTTCAGATGTCTGAAATAGGTCTACAGGTTGTTGTTCAAATTTAAAACGGGGCAGATCATTCTCATTAAATACAACATTTCTACTTATAATGACCTTATAGCCTTTAAGCTCCCTCACCCATAGTCTATAGCCTTTAACCATTTCCCCATAGCCCAAAAAAACACATTTGAGGGATTTAGGTTCCAGTTTACCTTCAGTTTGGTGTGCAAAAGCTGCACACCCAAAAACTCTCAAATTATTAAAGTCAACTGGTTTTCCTCTCCATTTTTCCTCGGGGATCTTAAAGTTTATAGCACTAGTAGGGTTCTATTTATCAGATAACTAGTAGTCTTAACTGCTTCACCCCAAAAAATTTTTGGCAGGATAGAACACAACAACATGCATCTAACTTTATCCAAAATTGTTCTATTCATTCTTTCAATCAAACCATTTTGTTGTGGCGTGTGTGTGACTGTTCTATGCCTTAACATACCTGATAATTTGCACATTTCATCAAACTTATAATTGCAGAATTCCAAACCATTATTAGTTCTTAGAACTTTAATTTTCTTATCAGTTTGATTCTCAATTAAAAGTTTTCATTCTTTAAAAATATTAAATCCAATTTTTTCTTGAAAAATCATCAATGACAAGCAAATAATATTTAAAACCAGAATGAGTACACATTTCAGTTTGGTTCTCAATTGCAGAATTCCAAACCATTATTAGTTCTTAGAACTTTAATTTTCTTATCAGTTTGGTTCTCAATTAAAAGTTTCCATTCTTTAAAAATATTAAAAGTGTCAGATTTTGATTTTAACAAAAAAAATCCAATTTTTTCTTGAAAAATCATCAATGACAAGCAAATAATATTTAAAACCAGAATGAGTACACACAGATGCTGGTCCCCATAGATCAGCATGTAAATATTCAAGTATGAAGGCAGATTTATGCATTCCAAGTAAAAAATGAAGTCTATTATACTTTCCTAAAACGCAATAGTCACAAAAACTCAATTTTTCAATGTTATTTGTGCCAAAAACACCCTATTTTTTCAAAATCTGAAGACCTTTATCAATAATATGGCCCAATCTCTTGTGGCATATTTGTGATTTATCATTTGGGATTGAGATTACTGATGAAGTGGACTCCAAAAAATTTTTAGTTTGCAAAATGTAAAGACCATCTCTCTTGGGGACTTCTACAATCAGTTGAGAGTCCCTCAAGATTTTAATATATCCCTCATTGATAACAATGTCAAAATTAAGGTCATCTAAAACCCCTAAGGGAATCAGATTACGTTGCAAGTCAGGAACATATCTAGTCTTCTCAAGAATCAAATTATTATTCCCTTTTAAGTTCAAAGTGATAGTCCCCACACCTTTTACTTGACATGTCATGTGATTACCCATTAAAACTTTTCCACCAGTTACATTTTCAAAATCAGAAAACAATTCCTTATTAGGACACATATGATAAATGCAACCAGAGTCAAGAATCCATTCTTGACAAGGTGGGACAGCTAACAGCCACATAAATTTCATCAACATTAGACTCATTATAAGTCAAAGTAGCCCCACCATCATTTTTAGACTTGTTTTTAGAGTCATAAAGCCTTTCAGGAAGTCTTTAATAAAATGACCTTCATCTAAATAATAAAAACATTTTTTTCCCTTTAGTCATTATTTTATTTTTGTCCTTAAAGTTGTCATTTTTCTTATGTCCAGGTCTCTTATTGAAATTTCCATTTTTGGGGTTAAACTTGGACTTTATCATCAGATTAATGCCACTAACAGATTCTTTATATCAGATTTTAACTCTAACTCTTTAGACCTTAAAGCATTAATGATCACTTCAATAGATAGAGTGTCTCTCCCATATTCAATTGCATTTTTAACATCTTTATATTTATCACCAATTGAATTCAATAAGACCACAGCCAACTGCCCACTTGAGAGTTTCTCGTCACAGTTGGCTAGGTTACGGGTCAATCTGTTGAATCTATCAATATTAGACTCAGGGTAAAGAGAATGATCAAGTTTAAAACCAAAAAACTGTTTTAGAAGATAAACCTTATTTGACATAACTTTATTCAAATAGGTTTTCTCCAATTTCTTCCACAATTCAGCAGTAGTCTTAGTCTCACCAATTTCTCTAATCACATTATTAGACAAATGCAAGAAACAGTACTCCATGCAGTTTCATCTTGTTCAGTCACTTTACTAGATTCAAGATCAGTAGGCCATGACTCATCTATAGCTTTAGCACATTTTTGTTGAAGTAAAAGAGATCTCATTTTCTGACGCCTGAGACTAAAGTCTCATTTGCCATTAAAAATTTCATTTCAAATTTTGAAGTCGTCTTTGAAAAAATTTAATGAAATGGATGTATGCAGGTCAGTGAGACACTAAACCAGAAATCATGCAACGCAGATCAGAGTAGTATCACCACAAAAGAAACACAACATAGTACACAGATTGCAAGTACAGAGAGCAGACACTTTCAGAATTATATCACAGAATTCAATCAGGTTTAAAAAAAATACTGCAAAGTGATTTTCAGTAAACAAGAATATCAAGAATCTCGACTTTTGTCCAAGTAACCCTCAGATTCCAGACAACTTAAGGTTCTGGACAAAGGAATTACGATGAGTCTTTGATTTAGGTTTTCAAAATGTAAAACTGAATACACTTCACAAGGCAGAACACCCAATCAATACAGTAATCTCAATCAATAGAAAATCAGCCAAGACAGTAACTAATAAGGCAGTATAATCAATCAGGCAGTATAACCACATAAGGTCAGACACCAAACCAGATTCAAAACACCCAACACAATATGCAGCTAGATAGAAAACGTGATAACCCAACAAAACTGTACCAAGCCCATTTAATTAGGGTTTCAAGCAAATAACGCAGAGCATCACAAGTTTGCAATATACTAAACCAACTATTAATACACTTCAACACAATTCCAATTATAATTCAATTTAATGATTTTGGTCACGAAACTCGCCAAAACTTACTTAGGCCTTGTATGGGAGGGATTAAAATCAGATTAAAATTGAAAATATAGCCGTTATTGTTGACTTTTATTAGACGAGTAGGACCCAATAACGGCCATATTTTCAATTTTAATTGGCTTTTAATCCCTCCCGAACGGGGCCTTAGTACCTAACAAACCTTCCATTTGAATTTTGGTGAAAAATCACGTACAAACACAAAAAATGAATTAAATTCTAACACACACCAACTTAGAATTTTAACCAACCATACAACACCCATATTCTCAACCTATTAATAAGTGTATTTTCTACACTTATTCGGGGCTTAAAACTATAGAATTTTATTGATTTTTTGGTAAACTTTTACATAATTTATGTTATATTGCATTGTGTAGGTGAAACTTTATGTTTGATGAAGAATTGAAGAAAAAAAGCAAAATATGGTGAAAATTTGTAAAATCTAAAGTTCGAGGATCAAATTACAAATACTCAAGAAAATACTTTGAAGATTGCTAGGACACAATTGGATTGAAATTAGAATTCAAAGAGGAATGGAACATGATCAAAGTATTATCAAAATCAATTTCCAATCGCTCAAGATATATTCCAGATTTTTAGCCGAATATTGAGACCCATTTTTGGCATAGTAAACGTCTGAATTGGAAAAACTCTATTGCAATCAGAGTTGTAGCCCTTTAAATTATCTTTCTAACGCACTTTGAATCGCATCAATCGGATAGCAGAAGAGAAAGTTATGACTAAAATACGGACTGCTGTGCAGAGACAAAAAAATCCGCACGCGAAGACAACTTTCCTTGTTCGATTAGAACTCTTTTGGAAACCAATTTGGACGTGATTTTCAACCAATTTTCGGCTCCGATAAATAGAGAACAGCAGAATACATATAGAGAACCTCCCTGAGACCTAAAAATCTCTATATTATACATATTTTGGAGGCGAAGAACGTGGCTAACAACGTGGAATCAAGGCAAATTGCATAGGATATTGAAAATTCTTCATCCGGATTCAAGTTTCACATCAAGAACGTGGATTTTTCCAACTTCTTCCATCTTTCTTATTTTCGGGTGATATTTTTTCCAATTATTCTTGTGTAATTTAATTTCTACAATATGTTAGGCTAAATTCCCTTATATTGGATGGATGATGAAGCTAATTAATTTTTAGTTTTTAATTCGATATTATGTGTTTTTGATTTAATTCTTGCATTGTGATTTCATAAACATATATGAATTTATTGTTTTTAATGTTTGCGCACCATTATGACAATTAGTTGCTTATTCGTAGTGTTGGAAAACTCACGGTAGGTAGAACACTGTTTATGAAACACACGGACAATAAATATTAGGAATAATATTTATGGCGTGTGCGGTCATGTGTGATAATCCTAAACGTCAATGCTTGCTTATCATATGAATTCGGACTAGGAATAGGATCGTCTCGTGGCAATCATAGATTTATTATATCTTGGGAAAGAATAGTAAATGAAAGTGGAATTATCGATCGTCGCAATTGCATGAATCGAATTAATTATCACTGGTTGAAAATTGAAATTAAGAATTGATTAGTGGAGTCGGAAATCCAATACACTCACCCACATTTGATTTAAAACCATTTTTTTATTATTTTCGTAGTTATAGAACGTAGTCAACTAAAAATCAATCATCTTTTGTTACATTTGCGAATTTAAATCTATCAAATACTCTAAAATTGAGCATTATTCCCTGTGGGACGATAACTCACTTATCACAATTATTACTTGTACAACGAACTCGTACGCTTGTGAGATTTTTGCGTAACAAGTTTTTGGCGTCGTTGCCGGGGAACAACGGTGTTAATCTTGGATATTTGATATTTTAGATTTGTTTTAATTTTAATTTAATTTTATTTTATTTCATATTATTATTTTATTTTATTTTTTGTTGTTTTTAGGCTATTATTACACTCCTGAGTTCTCTTGTGTCTTGATTTTGTCAGGTGAAGTTGGTATATGCAAAATCTTGACGAGCCAATCTCTTTCCGTTAGATCACGAAATCGAAAAGACATTCAGAAATCGCAGGAGAGTGCAACGTCAAGCAAGGAAAATGGCTGCAAATCAGAATCAACCACAAAATCAGGTTTATCTTCAAGATACCACAACCAAATCAACAGAGAGCTATCCCGAATGAAGCTCCCATTTTAGTTGGAAACTATGTCAATCCAATTCCTGCTCCAGTGCAACCTGCTGTAATTTATCCTCCATTCGGACAACCTAACTTTCACCTCAGATCGGATGTCATAAATCTATTTCAAGATCATCAAGACATCAGGTTTTTCGGGAAATTCACGGAGAATCCTCATGAACACATTTCAGCATTTCTCATGTTGTGTGAAGTTATCAGTCATGAAGGGATATCGGCAGATGCATTCCGAATGCGGTTATTCCCTCATACTCTGAAGGATGTTGCTAGAGAATGGTTTCTTTGTTTACCACCAGGGAGCATACAATCATGGGCTGATATGGTTCAAAAATTCACGATGAAATTCTTCCCACCATCTCGAGTCCATCAAATCAGGAATGAAGTCCACACTTTCAAGCAGAAAGATTTAGAGAGCTACCCTGAGGCATGGGAGAGGTTCAAGAATCTATTTAGAAAATGCCCTAGCTTGGATATTCCGAAGCAGGCTAGACAATATCTCTTCTATAACGGATTACACCAGGAGTTCAAGAATATGATAGATGCTCCAATAGGGGGATCAGTGATGAAACTTGATGTCGATGATGCATATGAACTATATGAGAAGATAGTTGAGAATCAATTGATGTGGCCAACTGATAGGGAAGCTCCACGGAAAACAGTTGGGGTGCACAACGTGGATGCAATGACAGCATTAGCGGCACAAATGGAAGTTCTCACAATGAAAATGGATAATCTATCTCAATCGGTCAACATGGTACATCAATCACCTCCTGTTTGCGGAGGTTGTGGAGAAGATCATACTACTTCACGCTGCCCTTTGGCGTCTACACAGGTTTCGCAGCCCGAAGAGATTAGCTACGCACAGAACTTCTCAAGACAACAAAACAATCCCTACTCCAACACTTATAATCCGGGTTGGAGAAACCATCCAAATTTTTCATGGTCTAACAATTAGGTGTAAGTACAGGGATTGGGAGGAAACAATCAGAATGGACTACATGGGTTTCAACAACAACAACAACAGCAAGTGAGAAAGCCGTCGTTGGAGGATTTGCTATCTCAGTACATTACTAAGACTGAGACCAATTTTCAGAACCAACAGGCCTCGCTCAAGAACTTGGAACAACAAGTGGGACAGATAGCAGCTGCGATAGCTAACAGACCACAAGGTACCTTGCCGAGTGATACAGAGAAGAACCCACGGGAGCAGGTATTAGCAGTTGAAGCGGTAAATTATGCAACTATTGAGCTCCCATCATTCACTTCCACCACCCCTGTCAAGGCTTATGTGCCACCCATTCCATTCCCTCAAAGACTTCGACGACAGCCAACAACGGAGCAAGTTCAGGCCATCACTACTAGGAGTGGTGTTCAGTTGCCAGAAATCACTGCAAAGAGGAATGAGACAGAGACCACTCAAATATCCACTAAGGGCAAGGAACAGGCGGAGCAATCCGAAGAAGCAACAGAGAAAAATCAGCAATTAGTCTCAAACAGCCCACAGCTCAAGACAACAGTTCCTGGCACTTCACTCACATCTCTGATCCCATTTCCTCAAAGGATGCAAAACATCAAACTGGAGAGGCAGTTCACTAAATTTCTGGAAGTCCTCAAAAAACTGCATGTCAATATCCCATTCATTGACGCGATCCTTCAAATCCCAAATTACTTCAAGTTTTTGAAGGAGATGTTGACCAAAAAGAAGAAGCTGCCGGAGCACGAAACGATAGCATTATCTGAAGAATGCAGCGCGATCATCTAGCACAAGATCCCTCCCAAACTGAAAGATCCAGGGAGTTTCATTCTACCCTGCTCCATAGGAAATTTACATGATATAAATTGTTTAATTGATTCAGGAACAAGTATTAATTTAATTCCCTTGCCTCTTTATAGGAAACTGGGATTCGGAGATCCTAAGGCAGCATCTATTATCCTTCAACTAGCGGATAGATCACTGAAGCATCCTTACGGAATAGTCAAAGATATGTTCATCAAGGCGGAGAACTCATTTTTCCAGCTGACTTTATCATCCTGGATATAGAAGAGACATATCACATGCCTATAATTCTTGGAAGGCCATTCTTGTCTACAAGTCGGGCTTTGCTGGATTTTGATACTAATGAGATAGTCTTGAGGGTGGAGGATAAGCAGCAGAGTTTTACCATGGAAAATCCAATCAAGCAACCTTCATACTTGGAGGATTGCCAACGAATGGATCATTGGGAGAGCTACAAAGGCAGGCCAAATACAGGAGGAATTGTTGGTAGGGACGACAAGGGAAACATGATTGTGTGGAGAGTCAAGGATGAACCGAAGAAGTGCAACTATTGTCTAAAATGTAGGGCTGAAAATTCCCTTTTCAAACCACCATGAAGAGCCTAAAAATAACAGGAGTCGAGCTAAAGACTTTAAACAAGCGCTGGTTGGGAGGCAACCCAACACTTCTATCCATTTTATTTATTTTGCTTTTTAGTTTTAAGATAACTTAGAATAATTTTTATTTATTTATTTATTTTTATCAATTTTAGGGACTCATCATCTATATCCCGTTTCCCCTTAGATTTTCAATATGTTAGTTGGTTTACTAGATGTTAGAGTTAAGTAACACTTGTTTCAGGTATTTGATCTTGAGTATTTTATTTGACCGCATTGTGCAGGAACATGACGTCGCGGAACACTTAAACCAACTAGGACCAAGGAGCTTACGGGAGCAATATGAAAGTTAGCCATTGGATTACAAGCCTAGTCAGGGGAGTCTTTTCTTCATTTTATTCCCCATCCCTTTATATACCGATTTAGAATATAAGACATTGAGGACAATGTCTAATTTAAGTTTGGGGGTGGAAAACATGAGTTTTCATTTTTCTTTTATGTGTTTTTGTGTGCTTTTATTGTTTCAGATAAAATAAAATAAAAAAGTAAAAAAAAATTCTTTTTGTGTGCTTGTGTGAGTTAGTTGGCCTGGCTGGCAATGAGAATGTATTGAATTATAAATTGATTTATGAATGGTGAATAAATTGCATGCTTAGATTATTTTTTACTTTTCCATGTGAAATTTGATATTTATTGAGCACGTGAATTAAGTAAAGTCTTGTGTATGAATGAGTTGATTTCATAATTTGATAGGTTGAAATAGTAGACTATATATGTTAAAATCCAAAACAACTAAATTTTACATCTTTAGACCAAATTTAGAATAGTTTGGGAGATTTCACTGTTGTGGGAAGATATTGAGATAAATGGGGATTCCATGTGTGAAATAAAAAAATATTGTGTGTATTGTCTAAGGCCAATAGGATGCAATTGGGTGAAAATCTCAAGTTAGAGGTCGTTTTACTTGAATTGGTGTTTAATAAGGGACATTGCACTAATCAAGGTAAAAAAAAATTATTTTATTTGAAAATTTCTCTTCGTAGCCTTTATGACTTGAGCAATTAAGCTTGCAAGGGTCTTTAAAACTTGGTGCCCTATGGTCATCTGACTTGGGAGTCATCGGCCGAAAGCTTGTTACATGAGTCACTTAGAAAGCTTAAGGGAGAGAATGATTCAAATAAAGAAAAAAAAAGGTTGAAAAAAAATTGATTGAGAAAAAAAAATATAGAAAAAGCAGGTGCATGAAACAGAAGACGCACCAAGTGCCCTGGTTATGTCCCGAAGACTTGTTTAAGGAAATTCGACTTTTTGATAAGGGATTATTAGTCTATTAAATCCTAGAGATTGAAGCAATCAAACTATGGAGAATCCTTATTTATTGATATGTTGACTTTCAATTAGTGAGATTTACCTAAACTAGAGGGGTGATGATAGTAGAAAATTCAACCTTAAGTCTCACATTTGGAAAGAGCGAAAAGAATAAGTTTGGGGGTGTGTGAATCTTACTAGCGATGAAAGAACATATTTGACCATTGAGGGTCGGGAATTGAAACAACTCATGAATTCATAATGCTATGCTTAATTCTTCACACACACACATCGATTTTACATTGGAGAAGTAGATTTTAATATCTGCATTGTGATTTTGAAGCTGTGCATAGATTTGATATTATGATTTCAAACTTGAGATAAAAAGCCAGGGTAAGTAGCTAAATATTTTTGCTTTACTTGATTGATAGACCATCAATTTGGTAATTAGTATTGCATGTTTGTGTGTTTGTTAGATTTTAGTTTTGTTTGAGGACAAACAAAGATTCAAATTTGGGGGTTTGATAAGTGTATTTTCTACACTTATTCGGGGCTTAAAACTATGGAATTTTATTAATCTTTTGGTAAAATTTTACATAATTTATGTTATATTGCATTGTGTAGGTGAAACTTTATGTTTGATGAAGAATTGAAGAAAAGAAGCAAAATATGGTGAAAATTTGTAAAATCCAAAGTTCGAGGATCAAATTACAAATACTCAAAAAAATACTTTGAAGATTGCTAGGACACAATTGGATTGAAATTAGAATTCAAAGAGGAATGGAACATGATCAAAGTATTATCAAAATCAATTTTCAATCGATCAAGATATATTCCAGATTTTTAGCCGAATATTGAGACCCATGTTTGGCATAGTAAACGTCCGAATT
Source organism: Fraxinus americana (assembly GCA_035079005.1). NCBI lineage: Eukaryota > Viridiplantae > Streptophyta > Magnoliopsida > Lamiales > Oleaceae > Fraxinus > Fraxinus americana. The sequence continues at coordinate 28,483,582 of CM068707.1, forward strand.
GGAAACACTCTATTTCAATCAAAGTTGTAGCCCTCTAAGTTATATTTCTAATGCACTTTGAATCGTATCAATCGGATATCATAAGAGAACGTTATGACTAAAATACGGACTGCTGTGCAGAGACAAAAAAATCCGCGCGCGAAGACAACTTTCCTTGTTCGATTAGAACTCTTTTGGAAACCAATTTGGACGTGATTTTCAACCAATTTTCGGCTCCTATAAAGAGAGAACATCAGAATACATATAGAGAACCTCCCTGAGACCTAAAAATCTCTATATTATACATATTTTGGAGGCGAAGAACGTGGCTAACAACGTGGAATCAAGGCAAATTGCATAGGATATTGAAAATTCTTCATCCGGATTCAAGTTTCACATCAAGAACGTGGATTTTTCCAACTTCTTCCATATTTCTTATTTGCCGGGTGATATTTTTCCAATTATTCTTGTGTAATTTAATTTCTACAATATGCTAAGCTAAATTTCCTTGTATTGGATGGATGATGAAGCTAATTAATTTTTAGTTTTTAATTCGATATCATGTGTTTTTGATTTAATTCTTGCATTGTGATTTCATAAACATATATGAATTTATTGTTTTTAATGTTTGCGCACCATTATGACAATTAGTTGCTTATTCGTAGTGTTGGAAAACTCACGGTAGGTAGAACATTGTTTATGGAACACACGGACAATAAATATTAGGAATAATATTTATGGCGTGCGCGGTCATGTGTGATAATCCTAAACGTCAATGCTTGCTTGTCATATGAATTCGGACTAGGAATATGATCGTCTCGTGGCAATCATAGATTTATTATATCTTGGGAAAGAATAGTAAATGAAAGTGGAATTATCGATCGTCGCAATTGCATGAATCGAATTAATTATCACTGGTTGAAAATTGAAATTAAGAATTGATTAGTGGAGTCGGAAATCCAATACACTCACCCACATTTGATTTAAAACCATTTTTTTATTACTTTCGTAGTTATAGAACGTAGTCAACTAAAAATCAACAATCTTTTGTTACATTTGCGAATTTAAATATATCAAATACTCTAAAATTGAGCCTTATTCCCTGTGAGACGATAACTCACTCATCACAATTATTACTTGTACAACGAACTCGTACGCTTGCGAGATTTTTGCGTAACACCTATCCCATTTCTTTTTCCATACATGTTTCCTGAAACACAACAATTTGAACAACACAATGTAAAATGCAACAAGAAACTACAACCAGTGACGAAGCCACCCCTCTACGTGGCGAGGCCACACATGCTAGCTCCGACGGAATTTATAGGTACAATGGTGGCCGATGGCAAAGTGAATAGAAAAGACATGTGTTGGCTTGAAAAATGGGGAAGATGAAGTCGGACCTGGGCCTTTTTTAAGAATCTAGGCCTCTTGTAGTTGGGATTTTTTTTTTTTCCGAAACTGTGGCGCAGTAATTGAATAGTCAGTATCCATTTGGAAGAAAAAACAAAATCTTTGATAATTGTTCACAATCCATTGCCCAAGTTTGAAGTCACCACATTTCACTTTCAAAAATAACAACCAGTGAATAGAGAAAACGCACGCAAAAAAAAAAAAAAAAATCACAGGTACAAGACAATATTTATGTGGTTCAGCCAATTTGTCTACGTCCACGGAATTTCAGAGATTTCACTATTATCAGGGAAAGAAATACGAAGTACGGCCGTACATTCTCTCTATATATCATAAAAAAACCTAATTACCAAAACCTCTGTTTTCTATATCATGCGCACATGATTCACAATGGGCAACAAACTGGGCTAAAAAAATTTTATGGAACATTTTTTTGCTAAATTTTCCTGCGCACAGCCCAAGCCGGGGCTCCATGGACTAATCCTCAAAAAATCTCCCATTAAAAACCACACAACTTATTTGGGTCGGGTCGGGTCGGGTCGGGTCATCAACTAGATCAAACAAAACTAAAGCCCAACAGTTTTTTATTCTCGTTTTTTTGTATGGAATCAAGTGCTAATTTATATCTTATGTCTTTTTTTTTTCCTCAACTTTGCGGATATGCTATTAATTAAGGAACTCATGACATCTTGTTCAATATTTATTGCATCTTCCTCAACAATAACACAAGAATAAGAGTAATGCTAGTAATGGTATTAATAGGTGGACAATCAAATGCCATCAATTAATGATACCTTGTTACCTTGGGTTGTTTGTTCTAAGTCCTGATTGATCGATTCATTATCAAAGCTTGGATTGTGAAAGGGAGTTTGATTCTTACAATTCATTTGTGTTATTTCAATTTCCATATTATTGTATTGACATTTAACCAAGTTTTTACTATCTATACTTGCTAGGGGTTGCATTTTCACTACAATGAGATAAATGTGATGCGGAAAAAAAAAAAAGTTAGGGACTTTTGGTGGCGGTGGCGGGAGATAGGTTGATTGGTGGAAGATGAAAGATATTTTATTTTAATTTTTTTTAATTGAGTCATGTTTTAATTGGGATTTGGTTGTATTTGAAAAAAAAAAGGACCGTTTGTTATTAATTAATTATTATTTTCTGCTTTTCTTTTTCCCTTTATTTAAAGAATGGGTAAATTCATCATTTTACAACGCTTTATGGATAAAAAGGTAAAAAATGTAGTACTCCACAAGATTTGATTGATTTAGGGTAGGGATGTCAATGGGCCGAGCCGAGCCGGCTCAGCCCATACCCACATGAGCGAGCACGAGCCGAGCTTAATTTTGGGCGAGCTCGGCTCGTGCTCGAGCTCGCCCAAGGCGAGCCGCTCGCGAGCCTGCTCGTGGCTCGTCTATTTTTTTTTTTTTCTCCTAACATTCTATAATCCCCTCCTACATTTTTTTTAAAATAATAAGAACAAAATTTTATTTGTTGAATTTTGTTTTTTGTTTACCCTTTTATATTTTATTAAACATAAAATATACACATTTTATAAACAATTTTTTAAAAAAATAAACCCTCCTCCTTTATCCGGGCTTGGGACCGGCTACTTCAATTTCGAGTAGGCGGAGTTAAAAATTGTACACGAACAACTTGTTACGTGTACAATTTTTTTTAAAAAAATTATAAAGGTATGAAATAATGAAAATAAAATTTTGTGATAAATGCGGTGAAATTAAATATCACTTACTTGATTACATGCAATTTCGGCATATTTATGTTAAATTTGATAATTAGCGTCTTCCCAATCCTTCACGCACATTAACGCTTCCAAAATATCTTCTTTTAGTCGATTTCTGACTTCGGAGAGAACCCTCTTCCCTGCACTAAAAGCAGACTCCGAAGTTACAGTGCTAACCGGAGGTGTTAATAGATCTTTTGCCATTGCAGAAACTATTGGCCATCGGCGTTCGTTATTTCGCCAAAATTCAATGACCTCTTCTGAACTTTTCCTAACTGATTTGTTACTAGGCAAAGTATGACTAAAGTAATCAATTAATTCTGATGGCAACGCATTTGGATTAGACGGATTAGTACTCGAAGTTTGAGTACATGCAGTGGAAGTCAAACTACTGCTACTACTAGAGGAACCACATGCATATGCAGTTGAATCATATCTATATGAGTTCATGTTTTCGAACAAATTTAAAACTTCAGCATCGTCATCCGTTATATTAGTGGGATGAACGGTTGGAGGTACACGAGTAATATGTGTACCCATTCGTGAAGCATATAATTCATACATTTCAGTTAACGTTTGTTCCAAATTCTTATAAGTAATAGGCATATTAATAGTTAAAGTATTTGAAATTTGATCAATTACAAATTTAGTACCCGATAAATTATATCGGGGGTCCATGACGCATGGTAAAGGAAATAACATAGGCAATTCTTTCCAATATTTTCTAAATTTTACTTCCATCGAATATATAACCACTTCAAAGTTGGGATCATTTTGAAATCTCTTAAAAGCCCTAGCAGTTATATAAAGACCTTCAAGAACCATACAACTGGTGGGATAATAAATACCAGACAATATATTTGTAGACTCATAAAAACTTGTCAAGAAATTTTTAATTTTAAAAACTACATTCCAATCGGATTCATTCAAGATGGTATCGTTTTCGTCTCTAACATGCCTATTGTTATAAAATTCGGTAATAAACGCTTCATAACCTTCACATAATTTTAATAATAAGTAAGTTGAGTTCCATCTATGGCCTACGTCAGTAATAAATGTTTTAGTATGTGTATTCCCACCTTCCTCACAAAATTCCTCAAATGCTTGTTTCCTACTAGGTGTAATCGTAATATATATAAGTGCATTCCTAATTCGGTTAATTTCATCCTTCACATGTTTTAACCCGTCTTGTACTATTAAATTAAAAATGTGGCACACACATCGAATATGAAATAAATAACCACCAAAATCAGGTTGAAGTACTCTATGCAATTTATCGATAACAACCTTATTTACAGTAGCGTTGTCGAACGTAAAAGAATGAATTTTACTCACATTTATATTCTTTAATTATGAACATAATAGCGTTAAATATTGTTTGAGCGTTGTGCGGGTACTCAACAATTTTAAAAGTAATAATTTTTTTTATGCATGACCCAAAGTGGGTCTATATAGTGTGCAGTTGCAGCTATATAACCCCTCTTATTAATCCCTTCCCACATATCTGAAGTTAACGATATCACACCCCCATATTTTTCTAAATCTGAAATTAATAGTTTTTTTGAATTCATAAAATATTCAATTGTATCAGACCGAAGAGTATTTCTACTTACCCCAACGTATCTCGGTTGAAGATATTGTTTGACGTAGTTGACAAAATGTTGGTTGTCAGCTATTGCTAGTGGCAACTCCGCCGCCGCAACGAACTTCACCATTCCCGTTCGAGCTTCCTCCTCCGAATACATCCACGTAGAAAGTGGCGTAGTTGTAGCACCGGCGCTTGGAGTGCCAAACTGTAGTTGCGTTTGACCAGCTGGAAGAAGCCCATGTTTGGCCGCACATGTTTTGTAGTGACGGTTGAGGTGGGTGGTTCCAATGCCTCTTTGTCATGCCAGTCGTTGTTGGCAGTATTTACATACTGCTTTGGTTTCTGAAATTCCATCAACCACACGACCAGTTTGAACCAATTTGAAATGGTCCCAACATTTTGCCTGCTTCTTCCCCTTTCTCTTCCCTCTTGCATCGGGAATATTTAATGTAGGTTCATCTTGTTCCAAATCAATCAGAACACTAGAATCAATATCAATGTCATCCAAATCAATTGGATTTGGATGACTACCTTCACGAACATCGAAATCTTCAATGTTTTCTGAAATTGGTAATTCATTTAGACCGGCGAATTCATTCCCAAATTGATTTTGGGCATGTGTTTCGTCTTCCATACCGAACAAATTTTCAACAAATGCTTGTGGATCCATTTGTGATAATAGAAATTGAATTGTAAAATTAAGATAATAATGTAAAAAAATGTAGAAGAGGAGATTATAGAATAAATGAATGAAATGGTTGATAATGATTTGTAAATTGTAGTAGAGAGTAGAAAGTAGAGTATAGTAGAGATTAGATAATAAAATTGTAAAAGTTTGATGAGAAAAAATTATTGTACTAGGTAGGTATTTATAGGAGTAAAAAAATAATATAAAAAAAAATTTAAAAAAATAGTGACCAAACGGTCAGTGAAAATCAGTGACTGTTTGGTCACTTGTGACCAAACGGGTGAACAGAACGGTCATTGATTTTCAGTGACCATTCTGGCCACTTAGTTTTTTTTTTTTTTTTTTTGGCTCGTGGGCGAGCTAGGTGAGCCGCTCGCCGAGCAGCTCGTGAATAGTGCGAGCCGAGCCGGCTCGGCTCGCCTAGCGAGCCAGCCCGCTCTGCTCGTGCTCGTGCTCGTGCTCGGGCTCGTTTTTTGACGAGCCCGAGTGGCTCGTGGGTATGAATAGTACGAGCCGAGCCGACGAGCCGCTCGGCCCCTTTGTCATCTCTAATTTAGGGGGTATGAAAGGTTATGGAATGTTGCACAAAATTAGTATCGGTTAGAGGTATTTTGGCAAATATCCTTTTTGTTACCATACGAGGTTAAAAGTAGTATGTTAGATGTAAATTTAAAAAGTACTGTATATAAAATTATATTTTATATATTTCTCATTCAATTATTGTGAATGATTTTAGTCGTTGCACTTGAATTTTCAAGCATGAATTGCAACATCTTTACGCATTTTTAGTCTATTTATATTTACCTAATATGACACTCAAATAAAGGAAGTTTACTTTTATTTGTCATTACCGATGAGCTCTATGTTTTAATGACATTAACGTATAGGTCCAATAACACGCCAGCTTACGTTTAATTCGACATATCATTCAATTTATTATGTCATCACGTAATGTTGTCAACCCACCAAGCCAATTCCAAAAATGCTGGTTCTACCACTATTAATCTCATCTAAGGTGTTCGAACTAATAATTGAATAGAATTTCTTCTTTGGAAATCTATGAGATATTTTCAAGACTAGTGGATTCCTTCAAAAATTTCAACCTCTAGTTCATATATGCACCATCACGATCACTTGTTCATATTAATTTGAACTCTAATGAACAAGATCTTATTACCGAATATAATTTTCTCCGAACTTTTTGAAGGGTAGCGTCCAGAAAAATTGAATACCATCACCTCTTCGCTCCGTGATGGTGTTTCATTATTAATTTTGGAGAAATTTGGCACATAAGATATATCCATTATGCATTTAATGTCATCAAACGATTTATGTTAGGCTGACAAATATTCATCAATATCAATTTTTATCATTACAAATACTTTATATAGTTACCCTTCAATCAATGATGTTTGGTCAGAAACGCAATAGACCTATCTGATCCGATGGCTTTGGGAATTTATCTTTGATAAACAAAATTGTTTTATCCGGAATATTAAAGTAAAGATGGCAAAGCATGGAAGATGAAGCAATCCGACGCCCAAGTACCTGCAAAATTTGTTTCAACAGCAGATTAGGGCTAAACCACCATAACGAAAGATATGGAAAGATTCGTGTAATTTCCGCGACTGTCTAGACGTCGTTTGGTTGATTGCATAATTTTGTAGGATATTTCATTTTGTTATTATAACCCTGTAAATAGGGTATTTCTCTTTGTAACCACTAGACAAAAGCTATACAAATTTTTTCTTGTTCGTATTGGTATATCTCATTTCCAGTTTATAGTTTCTACCATATTCAAAAGGTGTAAAAGAAATTTACATGAACTCCCTACTTGAACCTCAAAACTTCTCAATGGGTAACTAAGATATTTTTCATTATGGAGTGAACACAAAAAACCCCACCAGCCAAACCGAACCAAAACTGCAGTTTGAAACCATACCAACCCGCAAAATGTTGTCTGGTCTAGTTCAGATGGTAAAACGGTTTTCGTTTGGTTTAGACTTTCTCCAACGGTTGGTTTGGAACCCATATAATCTATTTAAGTAATTGTAAGAAATATGATAAACTATTATAATTTAAAAGAAATAAAATAGAGCAGAAATGACCTGGAAGAGTGCCAAAATAATCTAGATGTAGAGAATATATTAGATAAACTAGAGGTAAATTGAAGCAAATTTTGAGGCAAAATCAAACCATGCACTAGCAACAAGAACCAAAAGTAATTGAGTACCAGTCTAGGTGACACTAATGTGGCATTAAATGATAATTTAAGTCATTTAATTTCACCTTTCACTTAGCCTATCATTTAGAGCCACATAGACCGAGGTTACGAACTGGAGATGAATAACATTATTCAAAGTGATTATCTATATCCACTCACATAAAGAACAAAGAATAGGTTATATCATATGTTTGCTTAAATAAAGAGTCAATATTTGTTTGGAGTTGCACAAAAATATAAAGCCATCACTTCATAAAAAGAACGAGAGAAATATGATACATACCATATGGGAGCATATGGAGATGACAAGTCTAGAAAGGAATAAGGCCACCTGTAACAATTAGAGATTTTTCGTTGTGTTAACAACTGGATGATGTGTCCTTGAGGACCTTGACAACATTGATGCAATAGTTTGCGGGAGAAAAACAAAATAGAAGGCATACCACATTGAGATACAAGCATGGATGATCCACTGGAAAATGACAAATACACACGTCCACAAAGCAAAATATGCAATTCGGAAGAAGGGAAATCGCTGCAAGGAATTAATAATTTTAGGTGTCATTTAGGCACTTATTGTTAGATAGCATTGGACAGTATTAAAGAAGAAAAGGAAACTAAAATTTCATCGATTGTACTGTCCAGTGCGACTTAATATTGTGTACCAAACATGTTGTAAATGTAAATGCAATTCCATCCTCAAGAGACTACAATTTACCAGACGATTTAGAAATGTTTCGCCAAGGAGGAAAACAGCATTGACAGAGTGCATACAAACAACCAGCTGCAGTATAATAGTAAAATAGTCAAAACCATAAAAAATGAAAATGAAGAAAAGTATTGTCTAGATCATAGTTGTTTCATATGTCCTAAGACCATGAACATGTGTAACCTCAAAGTGCCATCAGTGACAAGTGTGTGTCGAGTACAAGTAACATGCAAACAAAATCGAAGTTCTTATGTCCAAAATGATAAGAGGATTATCATACGTTCTTCCTTGATGTAACCTTCATCAGCGGCTTTTGATTCTATCTACATTAGATTTTAGAATACAGAAGAAAACATGATTCTTATTTCTTTTGATTCCAATAAGTTAACTACTTGTTTACCTGTAAACCGTTTGAACTAAGTTTGCTCCACTATTTCAATATGTAAGGGTGGAATCGAAGTGAGCCCTACTTTACAAGCATTGGATCTTTTAATAGATAAGGGCGCAAGATTTTCTCTAGGAAAGTTAAGTAGCAGAAATCTTGATGAATCGTGCCAATAATTAATTGGTCTTATTTCTAGTAAATATATTCTACAACTGTTTTGATCTTGATGTTCGTTGTATATCCACCAAGATCAAATAGCAGACATCTCCAACTGAGAGTTTTTCAAGTACCAAGTTCACACTTCCACACAATGAACTCATCGTTTGTCAAACTCTGTTGCAGCAATACAAGTGAGACAATGTCTGTGAATATTCCCATGTGCTGCAATTCACGAGACTGTATAAACAAAACTCTTCATCTCATAGAAATCCTGAGATGTTGTTAAACTTCTTCTCTAAGAATTTTGTTTTTTATAGATCTCCACTGTCAACTCAATTGAGAGGGACATGGAAAGAACATGTTCAAAATCACGCCAGAAATTGAACTATAGAGAATGAGAGTATTTCTTTCGGATTGGATTATGTATGTGAGAGAAGATAAGAGATTAATCCAACAAAAGTGAAAAAAAATTGCACTTACAAAATGTAATCTGTAATCTTTGCCAGTGAGAAATGGGTATATTATGAGCCAAAAGACAGAATCAGTAAGTGTCACGGCCCCAGCGCACATCTGCAGACATAAAAGAAAAAAAATAAAGGATGGGTACAGAAAATACTAAAACAGAATAGAGGTTCGTTAAACCAGTGTCTTCTCCAGTTTGAGATCCTATATGCTAATGAGTTGTACGTAATTAACTGGCGGGATCATCCCCGACTCCCCATTTTAAACAACTAGGACACTACCTGAGAAAAAAGAATGATGGAAAAATGTGGATGCCTTAATGCTTGACTTCGTCAATATACTTGATGTTTAAACATAATACACGCACACATTCACATCTATAATTTGGATGCATTTGTAATAAATAACAAAATGCGATTTCAAATTTCCACTGCCACGTTGATTCCCTTCGCAAGCTGTATTAGAACGAGAAGTTTTCATGCGTCGGAGTCTCAGGAAATTATTACCACACTAAATTTTGTGCTGGACGGAAGACTTAAGGTTGTAATAAGACCATGTTATGAGTGACAACAAATATTTTCTGAGTTATTAAGATCTAGGAGAAAACTTGCCTGAAAAAGTATTTGGAAGGCATATTCCCAAGCATCTGCAGTTCTGCAATCAAGAGGTTCCCTATGGTGATTCAAGCTTCTGGTCATGCTGGGCAAATCATCCTTATCCTCAAGTGAGGGAGCGACATAAGAGCCTCGCTCTGCATTAGAACCATCATCCCTTTCTCCATCCACTTCATGGAAATAGCGGATACATCCATGAATAGAGATTGAAGATCCAATCTACAAAATCCAAAATGAATATCATTAATATTTTGTTTCTGTAATAGGAAAGGCGGCGAATCGGAAAAAGTCAAAGGTGAAGGCGATGCAAGTACATATTTCATTGATGTAAATTCCTTTCAAATGTATAAATAGAGAGCTCTGAAAATAGTTTGTTGGATGTGTAACATACCCCAAAATAGATGGTGACCAAAGTGAAAGTCCACCTGTTTAACACCAAAACTAATTAGGAAACGAATAAACTACAACTCTAAAAATCACGTTATCACATATTATCTTGGTGTGAACTTTGTTTCATTAGAAAATTCACTCAGAACCTCATCTGTAGTCATGGTAAAGTCAACAGTGCTCAGTATTACCATATAAAGATAACAAATAAAAGATTAATATAACCATATAAAGACAACAATTCAATGCTACATAAACACAGAATACAAATGAAAACTACTGGATTTTTCAAAATTGGTCTTTATGGACAACCAGAACAGATTAACATATAAGAAGTAAATGCCTTACTGAGTGTAAAAATAAAATATCCCAGCACTATGGATAATGGCATCAGCTAGAAGCAGCGCCAGAAGTACACAGAAGGAAATTATCCTGTACGCAAGAAGCCAAAGAGGATGTATAGCCTTCGAACATGTACCCCAAACTTCATTCTTATACAAAGAGCTTTCCTTTTCCTTGCGATTCTCCCTTTCTCTATTTCTTGGTTTATTGCAGCCTTCATATCTCCATATTAAAAATGCTGCAAATACCATGGTTGATAAGATCCATGTTGCACAGAGTAAGAACCTCCAGTTCAACCAGTAACTCGGGGCTGTTGTATCCGTTGTCATGACAGGCTGCCAAGTATGATCCGAAGCGCCTATTAAGAAGTTCGTTGTTATTTCAATTTTTGCAACCTTTTACTTCTACAATCTCCAAAATGGATCTCAGTTTTAATTCGCTCCTCCCAAATTTCACTTATTTTCACAATTTTTAACATAGATGCAACCAAAAAAATAAATAAAATCAAGAAATTCCAATTTTGCAATGCCTTCATCCATATAACGTGTCTGCACACAAGGATACGGTCTAACCAAATCAAAAGCAAATTCCAATTCCAATTCTAAATCTGATTACTTAAAGCAAAACGCATGTTTAATCCGTACTAAAGTAAAAGAAAACAAGAAAGCATAAATAGAGATTCTTGGTTTACCTATATATATCTCAAAATGGTAAAATCTCCCACCTCTCTCCCTTTCACACAAACAATACTATGTGTTAGGGCATTAGAGGATAACACCCTGATTTTCTTGAAATCAATCTATCATAGTACTTTCTGAGGATGTTTTCCAGTTTCTTAATCAGGAAAAATGAACCCCAGAAAGAAGAAAACTGAAGAATATTTATGCTGAATATTTGTGTTGCAATTGTTGGGAGTTGGGAACAGTGCGAGAAGGGCAAGTTCGAGGGAGAAGGGAGACAAAATAGGAAATTGAATAACCATGAAATTACACGTCCAAAAACAACCAATAAAAGTAGGACTAGTCTTAACCAACTTCGATTTGACAACCTCGACTATTATTTATTTATTAAATACAATTATTTAATTAATTTATTATAAGTTGAAAATATCATTTATTTATCACCAGCTGTGCTAACTAATTTAGGGTGCGTTTGATTGCAACGGTAAAAAATGGGTGGAAAGAAAATATTTTACAAGGAAAAGATTTGCCTAGAAAATATTTTTCAGGGAAAATGATTTCAAGTGTGTTTGATTGGTATAATTTTCCATCCGAAAAATTTTTAAATTTTCTATTCGTTTTGTTTTGTTTTACATGGAAATTGTCCATTAAAGTGATATCTTTTTCCACAATTGGTTATAAAATTTGTTTCCATTGCCAAAAAGTAAAAAAAAAAAGGAAAAAAATTATTTCCTAAAAAATCATTTTTTTCATCAAAGTTTAGTGTTCGTTTGACTTTGTTTTACATAGAAATTGTCCATTAAAGTGAAAAAAAACTTTACCATTGGTTATGACATATTTTTTCCCGCTAGCGTGGAAAATTTTTTCCCATCAAAAAGTTGGAAAATGCACACGTGTGGGCTAAAGGTAGAAAATATTTTTTGTAAAAGATTTCGCCTATCAAACAGTCAAAAAAGTGGAAAGTGGAAAATATTTCCTAATTCCTTGAAAAATAATGCCAATCAAACAGGCCTTTAGATGTCATTAATGATTGGGAAAAAATCAAAATTCAGGTGCCTACTTTACCCCTCTTCAAACTTCATGTGCCTACTTTATAAATTCAGAATTCAGGTGTATATATATATATATATATATATATATATATATATATATATATATTCCTTTTATATATAGATTTCTCTTTCCTTTCATATCAGGACTCTCTCTCACTACATTCAAAATTTCCAAAACTTAAATTGAGGTCTGAAATTCATAATTTGAAGGCATTGTAACCTATTTCCGCCGCCGGAGACCAGAAACAGGTGATTTGTTTCGTTGATTTTGAACATAGACTGAACGATTTCACCCACATTCATGCTTCGCGTCACAGATTTGGAAATCCAGTTCCGGTCACGTATATTGAACGATTTCACTCAAATTGAACGATTTCATCCACAAAATCCAATTCTGGTCATGTAATAGTTGATTGTGTCCGGCCAAAAACGTAAGTCACACGTTGCGTAAATTCTATTCACCTTCTTACATCATATCCGTATATGTGATTAATGTGAGTTCGAATGGTTTACTGAATTAACATTCGGTTACCTGATACTAGATATTATTTACCATGCGTGATCGTCCTGTGACCTGTTTTTGTTGATTTGTGAAGTAAGAAAACGTATGTGACCGTGACTGAACAATTAAGAACTAGCAAGCAACAAAATGTGACCAAACTGTGAACACATAAGAACTGTGACATGATAATAGCTATCTCTTACAATACATGATCGGCCCGTAACCTGAAAATATTGAAATGTGATTAATGTGAGTTCTCAGATTTACTGAATTAATTTTCTGTGACCTGATACTAGATATTATTTACCATGCGTGATCGTCCTATGACCTGTTTTTGTTGATTTGTGGAGTGAGAAAACATATGTGACCGCGACTGAACAACTAAGAACTAGCAAGCAACAAAATGTGACCAAACTGTGAACACATAAGAACCGTGACATGATAATAGCTATCTCTTACAATGCATGATCGACCTGTAACCTGCAAATATTGAAAGTCTGCTAGAGAATATGACAATAATGTCACATCACCCAAATAGATAATGGTTGTAGATGAACGTGACCTGTGCGGCTTCCAATGTCACCTTCAATTTTTTGTCATATGTGACTTGTTTGGAGATGTGCCTTCATTTTAAATCATGAATGCCTTTATTAACTGATGAATTTGAAGTCGCAGAAATGGTGTATTTGCATGTATGTCTGTTGCAGGGAACTCAATCGTCATTGGCTTTGGTAGACCGTAGATGCAATTATGTAAACCTTGTTGACACGGTTATGACAGAGTTTAGTTTTGATCCGACGAGGGTGGTAGTGTCATTGACGTATGTACTGAATGATAATTTGCCGGCATTCTCGATAAAAAATGACAGAAATGTGCAATCATACCTTCTGCTGAAGGAAATGGACCGCGAACCTGCTAAATACCCAGTAATTGTTGATGTGACTGATGCAGAAGTAGAAAAACCTTCTAATACGGTTCCGGTTAACCCTTCTACTAGTGGTGAGCTTTGTACATTGTAGGATATGGCGATAGACATATGCAGAGCAGGAATTGAAAAATCAGGTCACATTTGGGACAACGAAATCACAGTTGTGTTTGCTGCAGATGCTAGAGAGGTCGAAGAAGGAAGGATTTTCCGGGATAAAGAAATTTTAAAATTGAGCCTATCAGTTTTTACCATACAGAACATGTTTGAGTTTATGGTTGAACGGTCTGACAAGAAAGAATATGTTGTGAGGTGTTCACAAGAAGGTTGTAGCTGGATTTGTAGATCGTCAAAATGGGGTAAAACAAATCTATTTAAGATTCGAAAGGTGGGTAGTCACACATGTGCATCGAATGTCGTGTTGGGGTCACACAGGCAAGTATCAACTACATTTGTGTTTTTTAGCATCAAGTATAAATACAAATCATCCAATACCATATACACACCGAAGGATATATGCAGTGACATGTTGCAGACTTATGGTGTTTATTTGAATTATTCAAAAGCATGGAGATCCCGCGAGCATACCTTGAAGATGGTTAGGGGTGATCCAACCGATTCATTTGGTAAGATACCAAGCTTCTTCCACGTGCTCCGACAAAAGAATCCTGGTACAGTCACAGAGTTGGAGGTTGATAGTCACAGTAGATTCAAGTATTGTTTTATGGCACTTGGTGCATCAATACGTGGATGGAAGCATTGTCGGCCTGTTATCGTGGTCGACGGTACATACTTGAATGGTCACTACGGCGGTACCCTTTTCACAGCATGTACACAGGATGCAAATAATAGCATATTCGTTCTTGCTTTTGGAATTGGGGATAATGAGAACGACAAATCTTGGAGATGGTTTTTGGAGAACCTGAAAAAGGCATATGGTCACAGAGAAGGAATGTGTTTTGTGTCAGATCGTCATACCAGTATAAAGAATGCAATAGAGCATGTTTATCCGGGAACATATCATGGTATTTGCTCGTATCATTTGTTGCAAAATTTGAAGTCATATTTTGGAAAATCAGGACAGAATATTACACATGCTTTCAACTCAGCTGTCCGCGCTTACACGTTGGAAGAATTTGAATATAACATGAGACGTCTGGACACAATGAATGAGAAGATTCGTGGATATCTGGTATTGAATTACATCCGAATATATTGTCACATATATAAGAAATGGTCACATGTCAATTATATAGTTTTAATTTATGGTATACATTTTGCAGGCTGATGTTGGACCTGAAAAGTGGTCACGAATCCATATGCCGACTAACAGATATTCCACAATGACATCAAACATTGTAGAATCGGTCAACGCGGTCACAAAGGCAGGGAAAAATTATCCCATTGTATCTTTACTGGAGTCATTACGACAGACTCTACAAAATTGGTTCTGTAAACATAAAGACGACGCGCATGGAACATTCACGACGTTGTCCACCAAGTATGAGAACGAAATGAGGAGAATGAGTGTAGAGTTAAGGAACTTCAGTGTAGCTTATTTACTTTACTGCTGATATTTATGAATGTGACGTGTCTAAATGCATGTGATCTGGAATGTACACTGTGAAAACATATTTTTAATGTGACAACATATGTGTGTACATGAATCTTATATATTTGAGCTAGACAGAATGCATTTTATCCTCTACGTAAGTGCCTGTGACCTAAACCCATCTGTGTCCAAAAACATATGTCTGTGACCTTGAATACAGAGTATGATAGGATATGTATGTGTCTGATCTTGTATATGTAACTTGAACCGAATTAAAAGTGCGGTGTGAATTACACAGTGAAATCTATGTGACCACATTGTTGCAAATACTTATTCTTTTTTGCTATGTGACCTGGGCTTTAAAATAAATATATGTGACCTGATTAACACAAACTCACCCTCATCTGTGACCTGTGCTCCAAAGCAGGTATATGTGACATGCTTGTCATAAACTCACTGTATGTGTGACCTGAATTCATATGGTGTCAATGGAAGTATATGTGACCTACTTTTAGTAGTTCTAAACATGCCTGTGACATGTTGTATCAAGTAAAGATATATGACCTATTTTTCACATAAAATAATAATCTGTGACATGTCTTATACTCCGACATCAAGTATAAGATTTCTTATTTTGCTGCTTGTATTCACAACTTATTTCTTGATTTTACTTTCTCGTAGGTATCTCCTTCCAACCAGTCAGAGTTCTCTATCAGCGATGAAAAGTCCACCTTTTTTGTTGATATTGAACAACGTACTTGCACGTGCAGGATGCTACAGGTCGATTTGTTACCATGCCCGCACGCCTTGGCCGTAATTGCAAATACAAAGAGGGATCCATATGCTTACTGTTCTTATTATTACACTAGAAATGCATATGTGAATGCGTATGAAGATTCTATATATCCTGTTGGAAATCCAGACGAATGGAAAGTGTCTGACGACGTGCAATATGAAGTTGTCTTAGCTCCAAACCAGAAACGAAGTTCTGGTAGACCAACTGAGAAGAGGAAGAGATCATCTAGAGAAGGGAAACCAAAAGTGAGATGTGGTCGTTGTGGTGGACATGGTCACAACCGCAGGAGATGCTCAAGTTTGATGCCATTGCATTGAGAAGATAGGGAGAATAACACTCTGTAATCGGAAACAATAAATAGAGGATACAGATTCAACAAATGTTATATGACATTATCTTATTTGAAACATTTCTTTGAATATCAAACATCAAAATCATCATTGAAGGTCACATTTAATATTGTGTAAATGTGTTTTGGTGTGTTAAAAGTGCGGTGTGAATTACACAGTGAAATCTATGTGACCACATTATCGCAAATGCTTATTCTTTTTTGCTATGTGACCTGTGCTTTAAAATAAATATATTTGACCTGATTAACACGAACTCACCCTCATCTGTGACCTGTGCTCCAAAGCAGGTATATGTGACATGCTTGTCATAAACTCACTGTATGTGTGACCTGAATTCATATGGTGTCAATGGAAGTATATGTGACCTACTTTTAGTAGTTCTAAACATGCCTGTGACCTGTTGTATCAAGTAAGGATATATGACCTATTTTTCACATATACAACAATAATCTGTGACATGTCTTGCACATCCACATCTATCTTTCAAAATAATTTCAAACATGTCAGTCACGTGTGGGGCCAAACATTGATATATGACCTACCTTTCCTAACGAAATTGTAAATTCATAACGGCATATGCATTCTGAACTCAGTTACACAAATAACTGTGACTTGTGGTGTCAAGAATGCATATGTGACCTTGATTTCACATTCACAATGTGACCTGTGACTTGTAACTCACATTCACGTATGCACAATATATGAAACAGGTATCAACATAAACGTAATAAAAGACAACAGATTACAAATTGAAACATGTGGCAGTTTTCAATTTAGTAATTTCAAAGTATTATAGCCAAAATACGAAAAGGTACAATCTGCAGGTCATAAAATTCATTTACAAATCTCGTTCCAATATTCATTCTATAACTATCCCCTCCTCTTTTGTAGCCTGCTTTGCCTTCTTCACGTAACTCTCTCTGTGTTTGTATAGGAGTGATGCAATATCCAATCTACACTTGCTGACATCAAATTTATGCGGCATGGAACTTCTGCCGCTACGGATGATATATAAGGCGTACAAAATAACAAATATCCCACAATCGTGACTGCAAAACAACACAACACATTATGTTATTGGTGTGTTTGTTTTACAAGTTAAACATGTATGAATTGTCACATACTTACCCATTTGTCTGCTGAGGTAGGGTACTATCGACAATCACCTTCAATTCCATGCATTCGGATTCATTGTAATCAGGGTCCTTTTTTGAAATTCTCATTGCATTCATTAGAGCATGCAATATTTTCACATATGGCTCAATATCTTGTTGGACCTTCCAGTCGTGATAACTTTTACCAGCCGAATTGAATATCGTCAACGTATGGCATCTAAATATTAGCATACCGAGCATCCAGTGAGCTTTATTGGTTGGCAGGATTGGCATGAACACATAATCAACATCGGCCTAAGGTATTCTTAGAGGTATGCTGTGACCTGTTACGACATCAGTCAGGCTGGACTCCGACATCAGAACATTAGGATCCTTCAGAAAAGTAGGGTACAACTCTTTTATCTTATTCTAGAACCAAGTGTTTGTCGTTGTAGCTCTCATATCTATTTTCTTCCCAAATTTTGCCAGCTGACGAATGTAATAGAAGCATGCATCCATGTGCTGTTTCAACAGAAATGGAAAGATTAGATATGACATGAAATAGTTAGAATGAAGATCACGTTGTGACTTAATTCGAGTTTGATATGTGACATGTTGGCATGAAAGTTCCGATTGTCTGTGACCACTGGTTGACTACAGATTGAATGATGTGTATGCATGAGGTGGTAGATGTGTGATAAGATTTAAATATGACTGAAAAGAATGCGCAAGTGCAACCGTACCGCACTGCTTAAAGATGTTTCCTCGTCTATAAGCTCATGGAACCATGTCTTGTGACCGACTGGGAATGAACCGATAATGAATGCGGGTTTGATTATGTCGTCCTGCTCGTTAAACTTTTTCCTGAATCCAAACATTGAACATTAAGTTACTTTGATACTATGGGATGTTAAGCAACATTCACATACCTGTTTTTTGGCTTGTACCCTCTCTGGAACCAGCCCAAGAATGCCGATCTATCAGCTTCTTCGACATTGTCTTTGTAAGTTTCAAAAACAACTACACTGTCATCATACTTGAATAAATTCCTTTCCCCTACTACGAAAGGAGATCGCAATATCCTCGCAGGCCTCGAAACTCGCTTAATTGGTAATGAAGAAGCTGGTTCGGAAGTAGGTGACACCTGTGTATTGTTGTACAAGTCACATATTAGTCACGAACATGTTTTTAAGCATGTGTGATATGTGACATCTGAAAGCTAATTGTTCATGACCTATGTGTGTTATGTATCCAGTATAGTACAAAAAAATGAGTTTGTAAGTACCTCTATGACAACATTTTTTGTTGCTGTCACCACATCAGCAATGACAGCATCTGCAGGGATTTGCTCAGTCAATTCCTCAAAAACCTGAAAACATAAAAGAACATACAATTAACTGTGACCTTCAAATATGTATATGTGACCATGCATTAACGATATGTGACCTGTAATAGTGAAATGTGAGTGGGAAATAAATTTATCAGACCACAAATGAGTTTGTAAGTACC
Organism: Fraxinus americana; assembly: GCA_035079005.1. Lineage (NCBI taxonomy): Eukaryota > Viridiplantae > Streptophyta > Magnoliopsida > Lamiales > Oleaceae > Fraxinus > Fraxinus americana. The sequence continues at coordinate 28,502,739 of CM068707.1, forward strand.
TCTGTGACAACATTTTTTGAATCAGCAATGACAGCATCTGCTTGCTTCTGAATGTCTTTAGAATGTAAAACATCAGGTTGTGAATATTCGATTCTCAAATCAAATGAAGGTGGTTCAAGACTATAGGGAAGGACAATATCATCGCTCGAGTACATCTTCTCCTTCCCTTTCCTGTCCACCAATGGTTCTACATTTTCCACCTGTATTTTAAATTACAAAAAGTGTGACATGTCAAATGTAACCATTGTCATTGAAATAAAGTTTGAACATTTCATGTACCTCCTCTGTCTTATCGGATCCTCCAGCAGCCTGAGTTCCTTTGTCTCCTGCTCCATCAGCATGATAACTTGTTTTTTCATTAAACCGCCTTATAATCTCATCCATTGAACTCAAAATCATTGCCGTCACAGATTCGGACAGAAATTGCATGTTTGTCCGAATCTCCATCAAGTCATTTCTTATTTGTCCTTGCACTTGGACGGCGTCATCCAATTTTTTTGTCTGCTCAGCGTTGAGAATTGACATCTGTGACTTGATGGCACCAATCTCTAATGTCAACACTTTATTACTTGACTTGAGATCAGAGATTTGCTCAGTCAATTCCTCAACAACCTGAAAACATAAAAGAACATACAATTTACTGTGACCTTCAAATATGTATATGTGACCATGCATTACCGATATGTGACCTGTAATAGTGAACTGTGGGCATTAAATAAATATATGTGACCACAAATGAGTGACATGTGACCTGAAAATAATGAAATGTGACTAAATATCTGACTTACATCACCCAAGTGTGTCCCTTCAGATGGTGGTTCATTTGGAGAACGAGGGGCAGCTGACGTGCCTTCATCAGTATGGGGTTTTCCATAAGGAGATGACTCCGACATCTTGGTGGAGGATCTACAAAATCATCATCATCGTCGGTGACTCGATCCTGGCCAATACTAGCATCTGCTAGCAGTATCAGTGAGTTTCCACTTGTCCCAGCACGGTCAGCCGACTTCTCTATGTTACTCTTCTTACTGCTGGATCCACGGGAAAACTCCGGTTGATTTGGCTTGTTGTAGTGGACACCATCCATGTATGACATAGCTATTTCAATTTCTGATGGTTCCAGGTTACAAATTTTCATCTATATAACAATATGTACTAGTAGAGTTAAAGAAATATCAACAATTCACTATATCGCAGTTAAAAATTGACTGAAGATTTACATTAGGGTTGGTGAAGCAGTCGGTTCCCTCCAACTTGGTAGCAGATGGTTGCTCCTGTGTGGTCCAGTTTTTTATTCGAGGATACATCCTTGATATACGTGTCACAACAATTCCATCTAAACTAGGAAATGTCTCGTAGATCCATACTTGAAAGGCTAGCAGCATACCTCGTAGCCTGTAGTGTGTTGTCCTCCTACTCAGTCCATCCCTCAATGCACCCAAAGTAATATCAAATAGTAATTTGCCCCATGGGAACCGGTTTAATGCGGAGAAGTCCTCAACGAGAACAAACAAATAGTGGTCAACCACCTTCTTGTAATCTCTAGGGAAGAGATAAGCGATAATGAAATACAAAATTCCCATCATAGCAATATCATTATCTGGAAGAGCTTCAATGAGATCCAAATTCGGCATTTGGCAGGCTGATAAAAATGTGGACTTCACATCTTCGTGTGTTATACTATCTACTTGAGCAAAGTACTTTGTCTTCATCTGTGACGGTCTATCCTCAAACACCTGTGTGTCACTGTCTCCATCACATCTCAGTCCTGTGACTAGACAGAACTCGGATATAGAGAATCTGACATATCGCCCTGCCACATAAAACCACATTTCTTCCGCATTCGATTGATTAACCTGCCTCAAGAGGAAGTAGTGAATCAACTGTGGTTGTATCACAATTTCATGGCACTCCAGGAAATGGGCAAAGCAGGTTCCCATCATTATACGTTTTTGTCTTTCGCTTAAGTTCGTTTGAATAGTGGTAAGAACACCCTTACTCACTGAGGTCGTTATCTTTCCTGGGAACCAGCTCTTCTTTGGTATAACGAATTTCCAAACCTACAATAAGAATATAGAATGACAGACTTAAGGTCACAGACTTGGGAAACTTTGGACAGATGATCACTCATAAGGTCACAGACACCGGACATCTTGGACATATGATGAATCTTAGGTCACAAAGTTCACAAATCTTGGTCACATTAATCCTTATGAGGTGACATACTTCAAAAAACAATCAATTTCCAGTAATAACAGACAAATATTGGTCACAGATGTCAAATGCATGATCAATACTTCAAAAACAACTGTTAAACTACGTTTGCATCACTAATCCATGCTTTTATAGATTATTATTCACATACAGAATCATGAGGTTAACGACCTGTGAAACTTAGGACAGATGGTGACTTATACGGTCACAAACACGGGACATCTTGGACACATGATGAATCTTAACTCACAGACTTCAAAAATCTTGGTCACATTAATTTCATGAGGTCACATACTTTAAAAAAAACAATCAATTCCTTAACGCCATATTAATGGTACCCAAAACCCTAATCCAACAATTACAGACGAAAATTGGTCACATATGTCAAATGCATGATCAATACTTCAAAAACAACTATTCTCCTACTAATGCATCGCTACAATTGTTACACAATACCGAAAAATTGAAAAAACCTTTTTCGATTTCCCTTTTCACGCGGTCACAGAAGCTGCGTGCTTTTTCGGTGGTCTTTTTTCCAGGCTCGCCTCTGACTTCCTCTTACTTCTTCTTTTTGCACTAGTGCCTTTGACATTACCAACGCTTTCTGCACCCTTCGGTTTACCCATTTCAATTCAATTTTTATTCACAACACAATGGGTGAAATGTCATATACTCTCAAATTTTGAACGATGGAACCTGAAATTGAAATGGAGTCTTGGTGGGAAGATTTTTATGAAGCATGGAATTGGGGATTTCTGCGTGAAGTAGTGGTGAAGGAATAGTGGTGAAGAGAGATAGAGAGATAAAGAAAGAGAATAACTGATTTTATGGAAGTGGTGTTAATGGAGGTTTGAAATACGAAAATTAAGGAACCCGCCACAGAAACTGTAGATAAACCGCTGATTATTCTCGATAATTACAATATTTAAATTTTAATTAAAAAAAACCTGAAGTTTGAAAAAAAAACTTCCCACACTGATTTTTGCACTTGTATTTTAAAAAACCTGGATTTATATAATTTTCACTTAATGATATTATGTTGAATCAATGTTCTAGTTCTCTTTGACTTAACTGCTCATGTAAAATGCAATGCACCCTTCTTTCGAAAAAATTATAAATTATTTATAAATTTTTCAAATTTTATTTTTAATCACAAATTTTAATGTAAACTGACCATCACTTATTTCATAACTCATTTTTATCTATTTATAAATTGAGCCTCCGTTTGACAAATTTTATAAATCAATTTTTAAATGTCATTTTCAATTACACAACGCAATAGCCCATAAGTAATATCTATTTATTCACCACTCATTTATATTTATTTATAAATTAAATAGTCTATAAATTCTTTTCAAATGGTTAAATTGATTTTTGCAGCTAAGGTTCCAAAACTTTTAAAGATGTGTAGTGTGGTCCCAAACATTTAAATTGTAGTAGCTACGTCTCAAATCTGTCAATAAATGTGCGTCGAAAGAACTTATTATGATCTTCAAAAAAAAAGAAAAAATTGGTCAGTTGACTAAAAATCCAATGTTTGATATTAATTTGACCAGTTTAAAAATGGAAAACTAATCGTTTAATATTTAAATAATAAAAACAAAAACAAAAATAAAAAATAGAATGATAAATAAAAAATATTCATCTCTCCGAATTTAACCAAATCCAACGTCAATCACCACCCTCCAACAACAACTATTGTTGATTTTAATTTTCGCAATTACATGAATCGCAATAAAAAATAAATTGAATGTGATGTCAAGTATGGATCTCATAAGAAATAAGTATTTAGCCTATTTTTTGACTAACCTAACTTTAATCAAATGTAAACACACAATAGTGATAAGAGATGTAATGATATTAACAACCTAAATTAACTAACCTAACTTGTCTGACTAATCCAATTTGTAGAAAACGTTTGTCAATACATAATTAATGGCAGAATATACTAGGACACCAAATTTCCCTATATACTTTCATCTTATTATTAATTTCACAATTTGACAACATTTATTTTTACTTGAACATCAATGTTAGTATTATATTTAATAATCACTTTGGAGTATAATCAAACTTATCCTCACATGTAATCCGATAATATCCATATCCAGAATGCGAACATATGAAAATGAATTAAATCACAAGAACATTAATGAAATCATACAAAGTCAAGAATTATTCAGAACATCCATAGGCCTATACAGTGATTGTTACTTGTGTTAAATCACTACAACAAAAATAATCTTTTGCGACACGCAAAAAGCAGCATTCACTAATTAAGTGTTGTTAAAGGGGTGTATCGCATTATTTTAATAAGCAAATGTTGCAATTGATCAACATAATTGAGATTTGACAACATTTTTTAAATGAATGTTGCTAATGTTGCATTTTGCAACGTTCATTGACTGTTGCGAAAAATAATATATTTTGCAACGTTTTTTGAACATTGTTAAAATTTGGTTCTATAGCAATGTTTAGTGCATGCTGTTGAAATTCTCAATATATAACATCTTGCAACGTTCATTGACTGTTGTAAAAAATTTCACTTTTTGCAACGTTTTTTCAATATTGCTATAAGTTTTACTTTTTGGAACATTTATTAAATGATGTGTTCGCTAATTGTTGCAAAAGGTTCCACGTTTTACATTTGTTAAATGTTGCTAAAAAGTTTTACTTTTTACAACGTTCGTTGAAAGTTGTGAAAAATATAACTTTTTGCAACGTTCGTTAAGTATTGTGAGTTTTTTTCCTAAATATATGGGCTCAAATTGTAGAAGTCCAAAACCCACCCAATATTAAGCCCTATCGTGGCTGTATTATAAATCCTAACCCTCTTAATTTCCCTCTCCAAAATTTGTGTTCCTACTCTTTCGATTCTCTCTCCCATTTTCAAACCAATCCTTCACCTTAATTTTCCACTAAAAATTCCACACTAAAAAATGTTGTAACTCCGGCTGGTGCAAGGTAGTCTGTTAAAGAAGGTTCTGGAGGCCATGAAGTACGTAGTGACCGATGCCAATTTCGATTGCTTGGCAACAGGATTCTCACTGCAGGCAATGGATAGTAGCCATGTTGCGTTGGTTTCTTGACTTCTTAGATTTGAAGGCTTTGTGTATTACCAGTGTAATAGAAACATCTCCATGAGAATGAAACAACATAGCTAAAATGCTCAAATGTGCTGGCTATGGGGACATTTTCACTCTCAAGGCCAATGAAAGCAGTGACACTGTTGCCTTCATGTTTGAAAGCCCCAGTATATGCTTAATCGTTTGTATCTCAATTGGGAGAATCAGACCCTAATAGCTAGCTATTGAGGTTAGAGAGCCCAAGCCAATATAAACCACACAAGGGAAGCTTAAACTTCCGATGTGGGATTTAGGTGTCCATACACCCCAATAGGAACCATGACAAACCACCACGCTTTTGACTCAGCGTCCACTTCGAATAGACGCCCATACACACTAAGTGGTAATTGAGATCAGAGGATGCCTGCTCTAATACCAATTTGTCACAACTGGATGCTTACCGGTAGCCTCCCTCAAACCGTAACGAAGAAAATGCACTGAACTCAGCTGAAACAGCTAAAACTAAGTCACCAAACAGAGATAAAGAGAATGGGGGATATGGTAAAAGAGAAGATTGGAAGAATGAGATGAGAAAAAACTGTTGAACGATTTCAACAAATTTTACTGAATAATCAGGTTACAAAAGCCCTGAAACATTCGCACCCTTTCTGTATCTATAGGCTCGGCACATACATCACATTACCAAAAGCAATAAAGAAAATGTGTTTTAACAAAATTAATTACTATTTCATTTAATCAAAACGGTACCGTATGATTTGAACCTAAACAATGTCGCATGCCTTTGAATTTCAGTTACTTATGTTAGCTTCCTATTTCCTTCCTTCTGGTTTTGATTCTTTTCCCTTGCCAACTACTCTTCACATGACAACCCTCCCCTCACCTTGATCTTGTTCCCAAGATCCACAGAGAGGAAACTGCAGTTTGATCCAATCCGCGTCTTCCCATGTTGCACAGCCTGGAGTAGAATCTAACCAATAAATAAGCTACTGGATGGTGGTGTAATTTCTGTGTGTAATGGTCCTGGACCGTAGGATGGATAATGGATGATGTGTTGGTAGTTTAGACTAACCCTCATTAGGTAATTGAAGTACTGGCATTGCCGTGTCACGTAACTTCTTCTTTAACAATGAAACATGAAAGACTGGATGAATTTTGGAGCTGGGAGGAAGTGCCAATTTATATGCCACAGTGCCTATCTTTTTGGTAATCTGACATGATCCAAAGTACCTAGCTCCCAACTTGTGATTAATCTTTTGTTCCACTGATTGCTTTATGTAAGGATGAAGCTTGAGAAAGACCCACTCCCCTTCATTAAAAGACCTCTCATAACACTTCTTATCGGCATATAGTTTCATCCTTGCCCCTACTTGTGCTAAGTTTTCTTTCAGTTTCTAATTTAGTTGGTACTTGTGATGTAGTAATTCCTCTACTGCGGCCACATTGGACTGTTGGTAAGGACCCAATGAGAGTTGAGGAGGCTTGATCCCATAAAGAGTTTCAAAGGGAATCATTCTGATAGAGGAATGATAGGTGGTATTGTACTACCACTCAGCTAATGATAACCACTTACCTTATTGTTTAGGATGTTGAAATGTCCTATACCTTAGGTACATTTCAAGGCACTAATTGAGCCGTTCTATCTGCCCATCGATTGATGATGATAGGCAGAACTTAAATGTAGTTGGATGCCCATGATATTAAACAATTCCTGCCAGAATTTGCTTGTAAATATCTTATCCCTGTCAAAAATGATGCTCTGAGGTACGCCAGGGAGCTTAAAAATAGAATCGAGGAAACTCTTGGCATCTGTCATGACTGTGAATGGATGCGAAAGTGCCAAAAAATGACAATACTTCGTAAATCTGTCAAACACCACTAAGATAGTATCTTTACCTCCTGAATTAGGAAATCCTTCAATGAAGTCAATACTAATGTGGCTCCGAGCATGCAGAGGTACACGAGGAGGCTATAACAATCCAGGGTAAGGAACATTCTACCATTTACACTTCTGGCAGATCTCATACTGTAATACCTTCATTTTGATGTCCTGGTTCATACCAAGCCAGTAGAAATGTTGCTTTGCTTTGTAGATGTTACCATGTATGCCTGAATGCCCTCCTTCTTGAGACCCATGAATATTTTAAACTATTTTAGACCTGTTATTACCCCCTGAACCTACGTATAACTAGCTTTTATATTTCAAAATATTATTGAAGTATAAGAAGTCTGGAGCTGTTGTAGGATTTAACATGAGTAGCTGGATTTTCTCCCTAGCAAAGTTGTCCCCCTTGTAGCTATCAATGACCTCTTGTATCCAAGTGGGAATAATAGCGGTGATTCCTGCACACTCCACCTTCTTCTCATGCCTCCTTGATAATGCATCAGCTACTAAGTTATCAGCTTATCTTTTATACAATATTTCATAATTGAGTCCCAACAATTTAGTGAGCCATTTCTGTTGTAGGGGGGGTTGTAATCCTTTGTTCTAATAGATATTTGAGAGATTGGTGGTCAGTCTTTATGATGAAATGGCGGCCCTCTAAATAATGTCACCATTTACTAATAGTAGTGACTAAAGCTAGCAGTTCCTTTTCATATATTGACATACCTATATTCCTAATTCCAATAGCCTTGCTTAGGTAAGCTAGAGGCCTTCTGTCTTGTATTAGCACAGCACCAATTCCACTTTGGCAAGCATCGGTTTCAATGATGAAAGGGTGATGGAAATTAGGTGAAGCCAGCACAGGTGTTGAACTCAGGGCTTGTTTTAATTGTTCAAAGGCTAAACCTCCTGCCTCTGTCCATTGAAAATTATATTTCTTTAGCATGTCTGTCAATAGCCTAGCTATCACCCCATAACTCTTGACAAACTTTTTGTAAATCCAGTCAACCTTAGGAAGCCCCTCAACTATTTGATGTTCCTAGGTTTAGGCCATAGCTACATTGCTTCCACCTAGCTGGGATCAGCTGAGACTCCTTTTTTATAGATAATATGACCCAAGTACTCAACCTTCAATTGCTAAAAACTTCACTTGGACCTCTTGGCATATAGTTGGTGTTTTTGTAATATCCCCATTACTGACTTCAGATGTTGGAAATGAAAGGCTAGATTAGTGCTGTACACCAAGAAGTCATCAAAAAAATACTAACACATATCTCATTAGCTGGTCCTTAAATGCCTCATTTACGAGGCTTTGGAAGGTGGCGGGTGCATTGGTGAGGCCAAAGGGCATCACCCTGAACTCATACAGCCCTTGGTATGTTTTAAATGCAATCTTATGAACATCTCATTCAGTAACTCTTATTTGGTGATAACTTGCTCTAAGATCAATTTTTGAAAAAAACTTTGCTCCATGAAGTTCATCAATAAGTGGTATTGGAAATTTGTCTTTGATTGTTAGGGCATTCAACTGCCTGTAATCAACACAGAATCTCCAAGTTACATCCTTCTTCTTGACAAGGAGTACAGGTGAGGCAAAAGGACTACTGTTTGCTTGTATAATCCCAAATTCCATCATTTCTTTAATCAGCCTTTCTGTCTCTGACTTATAGATGAATGGACACCTATAGGGACTGATTTTAAAAGGTTGGGTCCTTTCTTTAAGAGAAATGTGGTGGTCATCTGATCTTGGTGGAGGTAGCCCTTTTGGTTCCTCAAACACCCCTAAGAATTGATGGATTACTTCCCGTAGTTTGCTAGGTATCACCTCTTTGGTTTTTTCCTCTTTAGGAGAACATAACTAGCCCATAACTCCATAGTGATTCATGTATATTATCCTTTCCATATCTGATGCCTCTATCATGTCCACTGACAATTTCAATACTTCCTTTCTCAACTTCACCTCACTGTTATGTCTCTGGAACTTAACATAACCTTCAGCAAAATCAAATTCAATAGGGCCAAATTGGCTCATCCAATTCACACCCAAAACCATGTCACTTCCTGCCAACTTAAGGGTCCTAAGTTTGTATTGGAATTCCCAACTCTGAATCTTCCATACCACTGGTTGACAAATGGCCTTACTCTCTAGTTTATTCGCATTTGCTACCTTGACAGTTACTTTGTTGCACTCTTCAATGTTGTATTTCAATCATCTAGCCAACGTCTCATCTAAAAAGCTGTGAATGCTCCCACTATCTATTAAGATAGATATTTTCCTTCCCCTGATGGATCTATTCTTACAAACGTGGCCTAAAGTGTATTTTTCATCACACTTATAGCACACGCCTAGGTTTCTTTTTGTTTAAAAGTCAGTGGAGGTGATGGTTTTGTACTGTTGGTGTGGTTTATTGATTTTGGAAATCAGATCAGTGGATTTCATTTCCTTATGTGGTCTAGTATAAAGGGGGTTCCATCTGCTTTGGTTGGTTGGGAAATTCTTTGGCTTCTGAAATTTGTTAATGGCTAGGATGGTAGACTCTTGGAGTTAGGCAATTTCAAAGGCCTTAGGTAATGTATCCAACCTCATCATCTTAGCCATGGACTTGATCTCTCCTTTCAAGTCACTTGTAAATACTGAAATATAATAGGATTTAGGGACATGAGGGAGGAATACCATCACTTGAGCTTTAAACTCCTCAAACGTCTCTCGGTATTCAGCAATGGAGCTTACTTACTGAAAGTTTCCATCACTTCTTCTCCAGTATTCTTTGCAAACTGTTTGCAAATTCCCTCAGAAAACATGTTTCAATCTGTATTTGGGTGACTTATAATGAAGCCATCAAACCATATATCAACCTTACCTTAAAATACATCTCTACAATTCCCATTTTCAACTTATCTGGGATCTAATGGATTTGGAAATATTTTCTAGATTTTCTTAGCCATTCTCTAGGTCCTTCTCCCCCAAAGTGGGGGAAATCGATTTTAGGTAGCTTCGTATCTCTTCTATATTCACTCCTTATACGGTTTCTACTCTCCTACCAATCAGATCCTAGTAGAGTTAGCCCATTCCCAGATCTCATATTTGTAACAGACCTTTCTACTCCTTTGTTCTTTTAGTCTGCTCTCAAATCAGATGTTAATTGTGCCACTATATTCACCAGTTTTTCATATTTTAGGTTCATATCTAGAACTGTACTCTCCATTTTCTCCTATCTTAGCCCAAATACTTGTAGATTTTGCTCGGTGGGATCTAACTTCCCATCCATCCTACTGGTGACCACCTGGAGTGTATTTCCCAAATCGGTTATTTCCAAATCTTTTTTCTTCAAATGATCATAACTAACTTAGCTCCAATATCCACGATTTCACTTAACCGGTCTAACTTGTCACATATATCAATTGAAAAAACCAGACACCAAAAGCTAGCTATTAAGGTTGGAGAGCTCAATCCAATATAAACCACACAAAGGAAGTTTAAACTTCCGATGTGGGATTTAGGTGCCCATACACCCCAATGGGAACCATGACATTAATTTTACTTATTTTTGTTTATTGTGATGCTTTTTAGCTTTTACCGGAACATTTCATCGTGCCCTAATATTCTGTTTTGAGAAAAAGAGATTTTGTGTTACTGAAGATTTAACTTTATTTACTAATGCGAATGGTGAAAAAGTTATTTCTTTCGTGTAAAGAAAATTAGGTACATATGTTCTGTTTTTCCATTGTCATTTTGCTTAATATTCATATGTTACCTATTCATTTTATTGTCTGAGCTTGCATTTTTTGATGGTTTTTTTTCTAGAGAGGCTTTCTTTAACCTAAATCTTGGTATTGGAGATTTTGTGGAGACATAGAAAGAAACTAATTTCGTAGTGTTTTTCGTGAATTTTTTAGTTCTAATAAAGTTGAATTTGTACCAGTATTGTTGAAATTTGTGAGGCAACAATGTAGCTGTAAATTTGGTGAAAGGAAAGGAAGAGCTTAAGAAAATAAGAAGCATCAAAATTAGCTTTTTATTGCTGATTATATTTCTGATAAGATAAAATTAGGAATATTTGGGTACAGTTTGCTAAAATGAATTTAAGTCTTCTATTTCAAGTTCAACTTTTTCCAATGTTGTACATTTATTTGGAAAAGTAACTTGGCATTGAATTTTTCGTTTATATATTATGCAATGTTTGTGTAAATATTGATGAAAGCTTTGATTTCTTCTTGGGGGTCTCAGACTGTGTAATTAGCATGCTTTAAATTGGAAGCTCAATGTTGCTAAATGAACCCTAATATTTCTTCATTTGGATTTTGTCCTTGATGTTTACATTGACTTATTTTATGGGTTTTTCCACTTGATCACTGCTCAAGATAATAATATTGTGAATAATTTATATATCAAAGCCCAAATTCTGATTGTAACATCTTGATGTTTTGGATATGTGATGGGAATGGGTAGTTGTTTTGAATAATTTTGGATATATATGTTTTGGATATGTGATTGTAACACCTAGTACAATTTGCGTGTCCTTTTAATTTTTAAGCTGGCTATAGTGGCAGGATAATCAAATGATGAATTCGTGTCAATTTAACGCTACTTCCAAAGCCTAGCAGTTGAGAACCTTTCATTACTGCAAGGGACAACATGATCATTGCATTTGTAAAGGTAAATGTTCAGTATTTGAACAAGTGTGACAACATCAAGCGTATAAAACTTTTCACCTTTTACCTAGTGTGTGTGTGTGTGTTGTGAGAATTGTGGTCTTCTAACACTTATGGGCTAATGCTATTTGTGACATTTATATTGTTACTTATTATTTGTCTTAACTGCTTAGGTGTCACTTGCTTATTTGTAGCTTTGGCTTGACCCGGATTGTGTTAGTTTGGTTTTTATTGTGATTGGATTAAGATCAAGGGTTGAGATTCATTCATTGGTTGAGATATTTTCTTGGCTTGACCTTTGGTCTTTATATTCATGTAGGTTTCCTTCCTTGAGACTCTTCTTCCCTCTCTCACATTCAGTCTTGTCTCTGCATCTCTGTTAGAGGCTTGTTTCTTCTTTCTCTTCCTGTGGCCCATGAAATCGATCATTTAGCCTTTGTTTTGAAGAACTCTTGTGTATACTTAGGCCTGAAATAGTGGCTAAGTGGTGTTGTGTTTCTCGAGGGCTTAGTGGTGATTTAGGGCCAGAATTTTGGCTGCTTTTGGTAGATCCTTGGATCGATGATCCAAGCCAAGTGAGGAAAGGTTTTGGCTGGTTCTTGTGCTCTCTCTGGATGGCATTTTTGCAAAGCATGGAAAACGTTCCTGAGCCTAACATTTCAGCCAATGAAAGGGGAAGCAAAACTGAAGGGAAGTAACATTCTGTTTCCTTTTATGCTTCGATTTCAGTTCCCATGTTTTCTGCATATTCCGTAAATGTTAATGTATGCTGTTTTTGAGCCATTGAACGTTGTTAGTTCCTAACATGTATGTGTGTATACATATGATTCTTTTTTGTCAACTGTTGTTAATTATCTTTTTGCTAGTGTGAGGCTTAACTCCATACCTCCATTCTTGTCAGTAGAGATTCATCATTCGTGAGTGAATTTGGTGTTTTTACCTGATAAGAACGAAAATGAAGTAGGAATTTTCATTTTGCCAAACATTACTATATGAACATGAAGTTGAAGAAATTCGTGATCACTGTTGAGGCCTGAATTTTTTATGATTACCTACTCACCAGCCCTTTAAAAAAACATCATTTGAATACTATGTCAGAACAATAGATTGACACAACAAGGTAGGTAATTGTTTTTTTTTTCATGTTGGTAATATCTCATATTAATCAAGTATATGTATTCCGTGATTTGGTTTAATTTCAGTTTGTTAAATCTTTCTATTTTCTACTTCTAATTTTGTTTTCATCTTTCATATGGTAGTTTAGCTCTCCGTTTGGTGTTCGTGATTTCAGTGAAGGATTAAGGGGTAAGATGGAAGATGTTATCATAGGAATCCTGATAGCAAAGTCGCTGAGGTTAATTTTGAACTAAAATTGACTTGTTTGGTGAAATTATTGAATTTTTTTTATTGATGTGTTGTAGGTCATTTTTGTATGTATTTCAAAAATCGTAATGAAATTATCATCAATTTTATTAGTTAATTTGTGCAAATTGTTGTATGAATAGATTTTTTTAACCTATGCAATGGTCAAACAACGATACCCAATAAAAAAAGGGAAAAATGTGATTTGGCAACAGTCAAAAAATGTTATAAAAATAAGGTTAAAAGCATAGACAACGGGCAAAAAACATTGTAAAACGTTATTAACAACATTCAAAAAAAGTTGCAAAAAGTTTATTAGTAACATTCAAAGAACGTTGCAAAAAGTTTATTGACAACAATTGAAAAATGTTGCAAAAAGGGTATTAGTAACAATAAATTAACGTTGCAAAAAGGTTATTAGCAACATTTAAAAAATGTTGCAAAATGTTATCTTTCTTCTTTACGTAGGGGTGGGTGCGGGTCGGTTCGATTTTTTTCGATACCAGAAATTTTCGGGTATTTAGTAAATGGAATCGTCTGTTCCAAATATAATTTTGTAACCGTTCGGATTCGGTTCGGTTCGATTCTGTTCGGTTCCGTACTATAATTAAATTTTTTACCATTTAAAATAATACTACATAAATACACCTAAAAGTATATACTAATATCAATAACAAAAAATAGATACAAATATCAAATTCAATATTAACTTTTACAAATTAATGTAATATAATTTAATAACATATAAATAATAAGTTGTCAAATACAAATACCAAAAAGTAAATATTACTAATAAAACTTCGATAATTCATATCAATAATTCATTTGTTTTAAACTTTCAAGTCTACATAAAAATGAAATATAAATTAGAAGTTATAAAGATAAAATACTTTAAAGTATTGATAATACTTACCAACTATTTAATATAATCATCAGTTACTTGACTTTCCATACTAACTATTAAGAAATTATACAAGAAAAAATTGAAAAAAATACAATTAACAAACATAAATAAACTTTAAATTGTTCAACTAATAAGATTTAATGAGAAAAAAAATTATTACTTCGTTTAGAAAAAATAAAAGACATTGATTTTTCCAATATAAAAAAAAATCGATTCTTATTCTGTTCTTCAGTTCTTGGTCTAGAATCGAGAACTAAACCAAACCATTCAGTTCTCGATTCGGATACCCGTTCGGGTATTTCATTTAAAAAAAACCCGCTCGATTCGGTTTGGACATTTTGCCCAACCCTAACTTTATGGCAACATCGAGGTTTGTAACATACGTCCGAATGTTCAAAAGGTGTTCGACAACATTTTTTGAACGTTGCAAAAAACTATTTTTGTTGTAGTGATTCCTTCATCTGAATGTTAATAGAAATTATACATCAATTCAATTAGTGGTCAATGAATTGAAAAACATTAAACTCCAAATAATAATTGAAACCAAAGAAATTATATCTAATGTCAACAGAGAGAAATTAATATCAAAACCTCATAATATAAGATTCAACATTATCGTAACATCTATACAACTAGCCAATCATCATAAGATTACAAGAACACAAGATAAATAGATACAACGTCACTCGAAATTAAAGATTTTAGAAGAAAGACAAAAACAATCTTGATTATTGAATTTCTTCAATGTTTTTTATTTTTCTTTTTGATATCTTCTTGCTCTCGAATCTATGCAAAGAGGTATGAATTGATATATGATACATGTTTCATAATTAAAGTTTCCTCAAAACTTTACAAGAAATAAGGTTTAGTTTATCTCCAATGGCTCCTTGCTTTGTAATGAATATTTAATCCATAATATATATTAATATAACATTAAGTGAGAATCATTTTTTGGGCAATTCTATACTGTTATAATTCAATTATTTCAATAATAACTTACTTTTCATTTTTAATATGTATTTAATTATTTCAATACTACTCTACTTTTCGTTTTTCAATATGTATTTAATGTATTAATCATTTGAACAATATTAACATCAATTATTTTGTCAACTATTTACTTATGATGAATTTACATTTGACATATTCATTACCTTAATTTTAGTTTTTCTATATATATTTAATTTATTTAATCATATACCTTTTTGTTTTTCAATATGTATTTGATTTATTTAATCATTTTAACAATATTATAATGAATTATTTTGTCAATTATTTAGTTCCGATCAATGTACGTTTGACATATTCATTCCACTTGATTGAATAGTAAATTAAATTTATTAAAAAAATCTAGCAAAAGATGAATATTTTAAGAGTTTTTTCCAATTAATTTATTCAATGAATGTCGAGATTCAGATCTATAATATATTAAATATTGCATCAAGCAGGATTCATTTTCTGGGCGATTCTATCATTACTATAATTCAATTATTTTAATAATACCTTATTTTTTTATTTTCAATAGATATTTAATTATTTCGATAATACACTACTTTTCATTTTTCAATATGTATTTAATTTATTTAATCATATTTGATATATTCATTACATGTTTATTTTTCAATATATATTTGATTTATTTAGGACCTGTTTGGTACAGATTCTCATTTTCTACAGTAAATCAATTCTCATTTTCAATCACACATTCTTCAATAAAATAATATTTTCCATCACATCAATACTTTTTTCTTCTTTGCCAACCACACATTTCCCATCTTATCACTATTCAAAAATCAATTCTTCCCCCCAAAATCCCTACCAAACACAGTCTTAATCATTTGAACAATATTATCATGAATTATTTTGTTAATTATTTAGTTATCATCAATGTATATTTGACAGATTCGTTCCACTCGATGGATAGTAACTTAAAATCATTAAAATAAATTTGGAACAAAAGATGAAAATTTTAAGAGTTTCCTTCGAATTAATTTACTCAATAAATGTTAAGATATATATAAGGTAAATGGAAGGGACAAAATGCGTATCTAAAAAAATAATTTCATTTTAATATGATCAATACATATTAAGCAAATTTGAAAAAAATAATGATATTCATTGGATGTTCAGTTCAAATTTAAAGGGTTAATGAATGGACTATTCTAATTGACTTTCTCCACTATTTAAATTGTTTTCACAAACTGGTTTTTATTTCATTTGAATCAAAAGTTCATTTCAAGTAAAAAACTTGTATTAATTATTTTTTATATTCTCACATCTTACAATATTATTTTATAGTACCTATAAAGTATTTCAGATTCACGTTCAACTATGACTAGCTTCTTTACGAAAGTTTCCAAACTTCCTAGCTTTGTTTGTAGATAAAGACTTGTATTTATTTACTCGAGAATCAGGCCAAAAAGCATGCTCTATTTGCTTTCCATGGAGAAGTTCATTCGAATACGGAAAGAAAATAATTATTGCCGGAATAGCCTATGCAATCGTAAAGGCAAATGGACTACGATCTCGCGGGCCAAGATTAGAAGATGTAGGTTCTGCAGTCTAAACGCTTGCAATCACAAGGCGCAAGAGTTTTACCCTTGTCCACTTTGATACCTTACTTCTCTTGGTTAGTCTTCCTTCCTGTTTGCATCCTTCAAATCTTTATAGTTTGATCCTTATCATTCCACCATCATTTGTACTAGATGCAAGGGTTTGCAATTAAGTTTCTAAACTTTTCAAACTTATATATAGCTCCTGAAACTAGTGAATCTCTTTCGGTTGCTCTCTCAATACTTCTAATTCATCAAATGTAATTTGGTTGATCATCAAATGCTTTGAATTAATTCCAATTAAGTTCCAAAAATTATTTTTCAAGCTAATTGCATCCCAAGTGTATTCAAAATGAGATTTACTCACAAATTTACAAGTAACACAACGTAATGTACATTATATAGATTTCCGCTTAATTAACAATAAATAATCAAGTATTGAAGTCAAAATAAGTGTATAAAATACACCAATCAGCGGCCACCACTTGTTACATCGCCACATTTCACCCTTACCACCTCTTCCAACACCACGACATCATTTTCTCATCTCTCCCTTGTCAATTTCTATGTCCAACATTGTTATTGGCACACAAAGATTCATTCTTGTTTCAGAACTTTAATTCACTTGTTTCAAATGTAGAAAGTTGTATATGTTGATCTCGAATTATGTACCTTCAATGTGATCAACAGATCCCAAGGTCTCCCACGTCCACGTAAGCCTAATTCTTGCATACTTGAACAAATAGTTAACCACACGAGCCTCCAATATAAAAATAGAGGCGGCTTTGGTAAAAACTGTGATAATAATAATTAGGATAACAAAGTTGTAGCTTGAAAGTTTAAACTTACATTACTTTTGGAATGACACATTGTGTGAGTTTTTATAGTAGAATAGAATAAATATTGGGCTTGGGATGAAAATATACGTGGCCTCATCTACACGATTGAGACCTCTTATTAATTGCATCAATCAATCATAAACATTTAATGCTAATACCATTTTGTTGCTAATAATTCTGACACAAGGCTTTGTCTTGACCTAACAGGTTGGGTAGGCGACGTCAGCTGTGAATTGTCACATTTATCACTTATTATAGATTTACATAAAAGATCTCCTACCGGCTCCCCTTACAGCCTCTCTCGCCACGAGGGTTCGATTCTATGCAATGGTCAACTTCAGCCAAATGGGTTTGGCCTTCCATACTGGTTCAATCTCTTCATGGGGTTCGACGATTGTCTACTAGCAAAATGACGTACGTGAAGTGCGGGCCTAGGTCCAAGTGCCATGTAGAATTTTTTGGGGCCTCGTCAGTAGGCGTGACAGTATCTATGATGAAAAACTGATCACTAATAATTTCTTAGAGATGATTGATTTTTTGTTGCAACAAAATCAAATACCCACACTCATACAATTATCTATTTTCTTCAGCTGCTTTTCCAATACCCTCAAATGATATGCTTCTTCAGAAAGGGTCGATTTTCAAAGTAGAAGAAAGAATTGAATACAGGAACTTGAGTCAGAATTGCCAGTGGTCATTAGGTTAGATTTGGTAGCCAAAACTGAATTAATAATTTAAGAAAATGGTTTAAAATTAAGAAAGAAGTGAAAAAAATTAATGTCTAAAACTCATAGCGTTAATTAAAATGAATGGTCATTAACATTGCTTCCAGTTACTACTTGCTTATTGAATAAAAAAGAATTATCCATTACTTGCTTATCTACTCAAACGGATATACATTCATCACCGGAGTGAAATCCATTACCTCCACTTGACGAAAATTGTCATGTACCTAACGGAAATCAAACTTGACACCTTGAAGACTTTAAATTGTTAAGTTAATTAAATAAATACTGATTAAAAGTTATTCATTATTCACTCATCTGTTCAATCTATTACTGATATTTTAGAGTATGGATGGACATACCAAGTTATATGGGTTACATACTATAAGATGTATGTATTAATATATAATATTATGGGTATAGGTACCCATATCATCATTGCTTAGGGACACATTATGCCATTTTTACTGTAGTGACTTTCTCGATGTTACTCAATAAATATTTTGCTTCATGAGTACAAATTCCCTAAGATATGGGCATAACTGCACTATAAAATAGAGTTTACGAGTATTAATACCTTAACAGAAAAGGACAAATTATTTTGGATAGTTTGAGTTTTGGGAATATGTATTTTTGCAACTTAAAGAATAGAGAGATAATTTATAAATCAACATCAATCTCAATAATGAATGAGTACGTAACATGCCACCAGGACACATCTCCAAGTGGTAAAAGGGGAAGGTGGAAGAACTCCAACTTTGCTTGAGGCTGCCACGTCAAGGGTTCGAATCCTGAAATATGGATTTGGCTCTTGGGTAAGTGCAAGTGTACAAGCAGCCTTCCACCCTATACCCTTGGAGGCATAACCTGCGATTTACCTCCTTCACCAAAGCCCAGGACAGAGCAGGTGAGGACAGCTAAGGATGCGGTTCATCCTATGAATGAGTACGTAACAGTTTGAATTGATGAGTGAGCAATGAGTAACATATGTATAAGTTTAATGAATATTCATTTAATTAACTTGATAATTTTAACTTTGTTAATGTTCCACGTTTGATTTTCGTCGGACATGTAATAATTTTCGTCAAGTGAGTATAATGAATTTTCACAGTCCTGATGGATGAGTAACTATTTGATATATGAGTGAGTAATGGATAATCATTTTTTATTCAATGAGCGAGTATTAATATAAAGATAAGTTTAATGACCATTCATGTAGTTAACTCGTACATGTGGTATCTCATGTGGCGGCGCAATATGTTTCGAGTGCATCAATTCTCGTTAATTAGGTATCGAAATAAACGTTGGTAGTGGTAAAGAGAGGAAGCGACTGCGAAAGAAAGAGAAATGAGAGATGGTGGCGAATTCGTGGTAATGGATTTCGATGGTGGTGGTTGTCAACGTGGTCGGAGGTTGGTTGGTTGTTGGGAGTGGGGATAGGGTGGGGGTCTGGGGGATTTATTTTCTTTTTAATTTCTTTATTTCTCTTTTTATTTTTATTTTTAGATTTTTTTTAAAAAAATTCTTTCAATTAATTAAATTTTAAAATATTATTTTTACCTTTTAAAAAATTGGTCAAATTAAGGTCAAACGTTAGACTATTAGCCAACTTTCAAGTTTTTGAACAAAACCGTAAAAGATCATTACAGCACACATTTATTTAAAATTTGAGATCTCCGCTGCATTTTTCCTTTATTATTTTAACTTATTTGTGTAAAGTGCCCGAATTTTTTAACGTCTCTCTCTCTCTTTACAAAACCAGAATGATCAAAAAAAATTGTAAAAATAAAAATGAATTTTCAATTTTTCATTGATGCGATTGATCTCTCCTATGCTTTGACATAGGACCAGCTATGATTTTTGAGCCCCATTACTTTTTAAAAATGTACTTTAAAATAGTAGATTGATGGAAAATATACGATTAAAAATAATTTTTTTTTTCTTGTGTAATATTATTTTAATAAAAAATGTGGTTGAAAATAGAAATAAAAACAGTTAGTTTTCACACAGTTTGTACACAATCCGATACAATGCATTCAACTTAGGATAAAGCTGTTTGAATAAGACCACGTAGGCCTTGCTCAAACATGGGGGCGATGTGGCACCCTTGTATAGGCAGGGTGCCTAAGTCTGTGCTTCACTGTTCATGTAGTGCAGTCCACTTAGGATAACTTAACCAATTTTCTGCTGTACCAAGATCACAATTGTGAAAAAACCTCATTCAACTTTTTTGGCCATCATTAGAATTTAGGAAAATATATTTTGAAATAGTAATTTTTCGAAAAACGTATAATTAAAAAAAAAGAAATAATTTTAAATTTACGTGTAATATTATTTTATTAAAAAATTTGTGATTGATAAAAAGATATGAAAAAATGAATTATAATTTTAATTGAGGCCAAACACTACGTAAATTTACATATACATTCATTCATTAACTTGCAGTTTTTACAGTTGCAGCTCCGTGTCGAATGCAAATGTACACCAAATGAATAATAGCGACTAAGGCATTTCATATACATCAAAACTTACAATTAAACTGCGAATTTCTGCTTTATATTTCTTCAACTTCATTCCACATTGTCCCTAAGTTCTTTAGCTATGAAATCAACAGGCAACGTCCCTAAAGGAACTGACGATTCTACTGCTTCAAATGAGTTAATGTAATATCTATCACCTTCGTTATAATTATCAACATCCTCTTCACTTTTCCATTGTTTCGTTGAAGTGTAGGGACCCTCTTTATTTGAGAGGATATTAGCAGGATAAGAGTGTTCCATTGCCTGTGATATGCTTCCAAATTCCTCCACCTTCAACAATAGATCATCAGGACTAAGATCAATCTCATCTAGAACTGATGCCTTTCCTGACTCGATTGCACGCTTCCACAGGGACATCATTCTCGGACTTGATCTCACTGATTTAGCATCTGATTTGTGGAAAGCAATTATGTTAACTCCTGGACAAGAAATCAACAGAAACTAGAGAAAGACAATACAGCATTTAATAACTGTTCATTAACTGTTAGTCCATCCCGCTGTATATTACTACAAAACTAGTTTGCAACCCAACATCTAATTCAGAGAAGCAATCTTAGATTCTATTAAACAAAAGTTGTCAGAACAGCCAAATTAAGCCACCTTTTTCGTAAATCTTATGCAGCTTTAGCGGTCAATCGCCAACCATATTTTTGTACTTAGGTGATAGAACCTCTCATACTGAAAGAGGTGGTCTTTCAAATTTTCAGTACAAACACACTGTTTTCCCCTACTCTCTAGTTCAACAAACCACATATTAGAATAAAAATTAAAAACTGAAAACGTAAAGCACTTCATTATAAAAAGAAGTTTTGAAATAGTCGAGCAGAATAAATCGCTAATTTGCAATTTGAGGGACAAAAATGGAAGAGAACAAGGTTTTCGTTTCCTAACAATATTTTGCATGACAATTATTGAATGATTACCCCCTAGAACCCCAGGTCCCACAAAAAGAAAAATTAGTTTTAATAGGTCTATAAGAAAAGAAATCGTAGAAAAAACTGCAAGGCAGTAGCATAGCAATGCCAGCAATCCCATGCACGTGCGATTATAGTTCCACAAATACCTGAGTTATTGGTAACGCTTGCACTATAAGACGGTTTTACATTAGGAGTTTCATTGGTGTACATAGATTTCCAGTCTTTTCCCCTCCACATCAATATTTGTTCCTCATCGAAAGATAAAAGAACGCAGGGAACCAATTCCTGTAGTTGAAGAAAAGGTGAATGAGTAGAAGAAATTATCGCATTTATTTATTTTGGAGAGTAGGGGAGGGGGTAAAAGAGAAGCAAATATGCTACCACAGATGATCATGGTAGGTAATAAATAAATACAAACCTTCAGCTTAGCTCCTATCTTCTTGTAATCACTAGCATCCAGCCCTTTGCAGTCGATCTTAACAAGTGGACATCCTTCGAAAGCAGTTCTCACATCCCTCACCAGTGAAACATAGACTCCATTTTTGGCTGTTGTAAGAGGAAGAAAGTCATTGATAGTTGGTACAAGTAAATAATTGGAAAGATACAGAGAAGTCGTGGGATTATACATGCACAATCAAGTAGTTATCATTGAAAAGGAAACGAAAGAACAAGGATGCACTAAAGTCGCTGGATTATACATACACAATCAAGAAGTAGTTCTCAGTTAAAAGGAAAAGAAAGCACGAGGATGCACTAGCATTCAGGTAGTCTGAGCTTGTGATGATATCAAACAATTAAAATGTCTTTATACAGCTGACTATTATTATGTTTATGGGCCTTCATGAAATAGAGAGGATTAATAAGAAGACTCTCAAGAAAATGTGTGCTTTGTATAACAGATGGGAAGAAGCATAACAAGAAACAGTTCCATAATCTCTGTTCTTCTTCTTCATTTTTTTTTTTTGAAAACAGTTCCACAAAAGAAAGCTTATTGTTGGAATATATGAGCTGCCTAGTTGTAAAAATTTGAGCAACAACCTGAGCATAAAGCCCTAGATCTTTCCAGATCAAATTAAAACAAATTCTCAAATTTCATTAAGCACAACACCAATCTATTACAAGAGAACTTGAAGAATTACCTAATTTACATATTGGAAGCAGACTCCTTCCTTTACTTCGTAAATTCTCGGCCTCTTCTTTCGTCAACCCCTCTGGAGCTTCTTGTATGAGTTTCGGATAAACTGGTGCAGCCGGTTTCCAAAGCATCACAGGTAACTTTGGACGTTTTCGATGATCGTAGTTTCTACCACGGAAAAGATACACTACTCCACCAACCCGATTAATGATCTTTCCACTGGTCTTTTCCTATAAGAATAGGAAACAAACAATTTAAAAGCTAAACGGAAAAAATATCTCACTTTCTGGAAATCCAAACTTAGAACTAGAACAATAGTGATTGAATATAGCCCCTGTTTCATGGGCTTTAAAACCCAAAAATAAAGTTTTGAATAGTAAATTTTTGGAAAATGTGTGATTAAAAAGTAAGGAAAAGTTTTGGATTTACGTGCAGAATATTTTATTATATGATTGTGTGGTTGAAAATAAGTATATAGAAAAGAGTTTTGGATAATGGTCGTCAAACAGGGGCATAATTTAAAGTAATGCCAAAGTAGAACCTCAAGGCAACGGCATATGTTGTCCATATCAACAGTTGGAACACCCAAACAACGAACTTTGCAAACAGGTTGCCTCCTCCAATGTGTATGTATCAACTCCAACATATTATGAGTTAATCCATCCCTACCTATAGAATCCAATATATAAATGAAATAAACACCCTTCACAACCTTGAAACACTAACGCACAAGTCAAAATATTCAAATTTATACCACCATCATAGCTAACAAGATTTCATCTTCTAATCAACACAACAGGGTATTTGGATAAGTAACTTCAATCATGACATACACTTTCAAAAACACAAAAGAGAAAAACCTACAGAATCTCACCTTCCAATCCGTAAATGAAGCGACTTTACAATGTGAACAGTTTTATAGTGTGGATTTCCATAAAATTAACTATATCAATACTAAAACAACTTAGACAGAACTCAACAGCTACTTGCTAAGGGTACTACAAAATATTGACTGCCTCACAACTTCACCAAGATCAAAACGTTAACTTTAAAACCGTACTTTTCAGCTCCACCACACAAATCCCTATCAACAGACAAATTCAAATAAATTTCTTTTATAAGGAAAATGATTGAAGAAACAAAAACTCACCCAAATTCACCTGTCTATTACTAGACAGACAAGGTCTTAACAGCTCCTTGATCTCCGCTCTCGTCAATGGCTCCCCCAACACCTCTTCACGCGGCCTCATATTAACCTTCCCCAACTCATAAGCCCTGAACATTTTAAATCTTTTTTCACCCACATTTCCATTTTCATTATTTTCAACACCACCCAACGGCTCAAAGAGCTTAATATTTCTCTTACTCTTTTTCATGGGTGCTTTACCCGTCCAAGGCCGGGACATGGTGGGCGGTTCAAAGGGCAAAAAAGCCGGTTCACGCATAGCCAAAGGCGCAGCCTTTGGCACCTCTGAATAACTGTACATAAATTCAAATGGGGCACCGGGTAAATAATACGAAATTCCAGAATTCCCGACTATAATCTCACGGCTTTCGCCATCGGGCGGGATTATTTTCTGGCCGGGTTTAATGGGCTTGTAGTACTTGGAATTGTGGTGGTGGGTTTTGAAGGAGGGGCTAGACTTGGAGCTGGAGGGGGAATTTGAGGGGGTTGGGGTGCGGTTGCTTTGCTTTTGGATTCTTAGTGGAGGAGGGTATTTGGGAATAGGAATGGGGGGTTTAGCGTAGGGGCTGGGGTTGGGATCACTGGAGGGTGGTGGGGTGGTGGGGAGTGTTGAGAAGAGGTTTACTCCGGATAATGCTGCAAGAATTGCCATTAGAGGAATATTCCGTGTGTATGAAATCTCTTTCTTTCTCTGTGAATTCTGTTGGTGAGGGAGGAGATAATTTTGCATAGATTTTTGGGACTATTTGTTTAATATCCTGGTCAAACAATATATTTGGACAATGAGGATTTTCTCAATATTTATTGGTAAAATGACCTCAATTAAAATATAAAATAAATAAATGGTATAAAAGGTCCAAAATATCCCTATCATCAAAAGACTCAAATACCCTTTCAATCCATTAAATTTCTCAATTCGTCTCCAATCCAATTAACACGAGCTCTCTATCTCGGCATCTCCTGTGCTTGCTTCCCCCCCCCACCAAAATCTTGTTATTTATTGTATTAATCACCTATATTTTCCTACATTTTGAGTATTTGAACAAGAATTTTGGGTTTTAAATTATCTACATTAAAACCTCTAAATATTTGAAGAAAAAAGAAAGGTATTTTTGGTAATTTCGTGTACATTGGTCTTTTTATTGTTCAATATATTTGAAATGATATTTTAGTTGATTAATTTTCCACAGTTCGTGTATTTCTGTACTGGGTGTAACTATTGGACGATATAAGCACAGAACGACACTCTAGTCGTTTTACGTAGTGTAGAACGACAGTACAGTCATTATCTTCCATGTAAAATGACAATACAAACATTATCTATTCAGTCTGTAATTTAAATGAATTCAGCTTATCATTATCTTGGTTCAGACGGGTCGCGGCTCTTCAAAATCGATTTTATTGGAAGAATGACACTTGTGTCGTTTTCAAAACAGTAACGATAGTTGTGTCGTTTTCTTTTTCCTATCGATTAAGTAATGAACATAAATCCCAAATGTTGAAAGGAACGTGTTCAGCCTGCAAGTTAAATGGGTCTCGTTTATCGATTATCGTTGCTCGGACGGGTCGCGACTCTTCAAAATCATATTTATTGGCAGAACAACACTTGTGTCGTTCTGTTGATTTTTCCAATATTTTGTTACTTTTCAAGGCAACGACATCAAGGATTGGACCCTCCAACCTAAGAAGGACAAAAATATTGATTGTGTGGCAACTAGCGGTGGAATTGATATAGAATATAAGGTATGAAACGGTGAAAGCACAAGTCTTAGTCTAGATTCGGTTGAAAGTATAAGGAATTGGCATATCTCAAGTATTTTGTAATGAGCGTGTTCAGCCTACAACTTAAATGGGTTCCGTTTATCGATTATAGTGGCTAGGATGGGTCGCGACTCTTTAAAATCGTATTTATTGGCAGAACGACACTTGTGTATTGGAACGACACTTGTGTCGTTCTGTTGATTTTTCCAATATTTTGCTACTTTTCAAGGCAAGGACATCAAGGATTGGACCCCCCCAACCTAAGAAGGACGAAAATATTGATTGTGTTGCAACTAGCGGTAGAATTGATATAGAATATAAGGTATGAAACGGTGAAAACACAAGTCTTAGTTTAGATTCGATTGAAAGTATAAGGAATGGACATATCTCAAATATTTTGTAAGGGGCGTGTTCAGCCTACAACTTAAATGGGTTATCATGGCTAGGATGGGTCGCGACTCTTCAAAATCGTATTTATTGGCAGAACGACACTTGTGCGATTTTTCCAATATTTTGCTACTTTTCAAGGCAATGACATCAAGGATTGAACCCCCCCAACCTAAGAAGGACGAAAATATTGATTGTGTGGCAACTAGCGATGGAATTGATATAGAATATAAGGCATCAATAGATGAAAACACAAGTTTTAGTCTAGATTCATTTCAAAGTACAAGTAATGAGTGTATATCATGACATTTGTAAATAACGTGTCCAGCCTACTATTTAAATGAGTTCAGTTTATCGATTATCGTGGTTTGGACGGGTCGCGGCTCTTCAAAATCGATTTTAGAGTCAGAACGACACTTGTGCCGTTTTCAAAACATTAACGACAGTTGTGTCGTTTTCTTTTTTCCTCTTGATTAAGTAATGAGCATAAATTTCGAATGTTGTAAGCGGCGTGTTCAGCCTGCAACTTAAATGAGTTCAACTCATTATTATCGTGGTTTGGACGGGTCGCGACTCTTCAAAATCGATTTTAGAGCCAGAACGACACTTCTGTCGTTTTCAAAACAGTAACGGTAGTTGTGTCGCTTTCTTTTTTCCTCTTGATTAAGTAATGAGCATAAATTTCGAATGTTGTAAGCGGCGTGTCCAGCCTACAACTTCAATGAGTTCAACTCATCATTATCGTGGTTTGGACGGGTCGCGACTCTTCAAAATCGATTTTAGAGCCAGAACGACACTTCTGTCGTTTTCAAAACAGTAACGGCAGTTGTGCCGTTTTCAGCGACGTGTCCAGCCTGCAACTTCAATGAGTTCAACTCATCATTATCGTGGTTTGGACGAGTCGCGACTCTTCAAAATCGATTTTAGAGCCAGAACGACACTTGTGCCGTTTTCAAAACAATAACGACAGTTGTGTCGTTTTCTTTTTTCCTCTTGATTAAGTAATGAGTATAAATTTTGAATGTTGTAAGCGGCGTGTCCAGCCTGCAACTTAAATGGGTTCAGTTTATCGATTATCGTGGTTTGGACGGGTCGCGGCTCTTCAAAATCGATTTTAGAGCCAGAACGACACTTGAGCCTTTTTCAAAACAGTAACGACAGTTGTGCCGTTTTTTCCTCTTGATTAAGTAATGAGCATAAATTTCGAATGTTGTAAGCAGCGTGTTCAGCCTACAACTTAAATGAGTTCAACTCATCATTATTGTGGTTTGGAGGGGTCGCAGCTCTTCAAAATCGATTTTAGATGACAGTTCTGTCGTTCTGGTAGACGTTCTCTTGGCAGTAACTTCCCTATTTTGGTACTCTTATTTAAAATCGTTTTCAATCCTCTTATTTAAAAAAAAAATTCGGGGGCTCCTCCCCCGAAACCCGGGAAGGGGGCCCACCCCCGTAGTTTTGCCAATACCTTTTGTTCATTTCTCCAATAGATTATATGATAACGAGTAGGTGACATCATAAGTCGCTATCTACATTCGTTAGAAAACACATAATTAGTGAACGTAACTCTCAAATTTTGTAAACGGCACATCCATCTTGTAACTTAAATGGGTTCAATTTATTGAATACCGAAACTCGGACGGTTCATGGCTGCTCATACTCCTGTTTATCGACAGAACGACACACGTGACCAATAACAACATTTGTGTCGTTCTGTTGATTTCTCCAATATTTGCTTCTTTTCAACCGCAACGACCTCGATCATTGGACCACCCAACGATTGAAAATTATCAATAACAAAACATAACGACACTTGCATCATTCTCATTTCCCTCTTATAAGTTCAGTATCAGCACATGTGTCGTTCTCATGAACGCTTATGTTATAATAACGTCACATGTGTTGTTATCATGGAACCACAACATAATGACTTGGTCAAACTTTCTATGTTACATACTTTAGGGAGTCCATTAAAATGTTGTTTTGTTGAAAAAATTGGATGTGGTGAAAATTTCGGAACAACACAAGTGTTGTTACTGGACATGAAAACGACACTTGTCCTGTTACATGTCTAAATACGAATATAAGCAATCACAGCCCATTCGTCCCATGAAAACAATAAGTGAAACTTATTTATATTGTAACATGCAAATGACACGTACAATGTTGAGATATACGTTTATTAACTTAATCGACACATATGAGTAAGACAACTTGTGCTTTCACTATATCGATAATATAAAAGTTATGTCATTTCAATCGTTCTTTGTGACTAGTCAATCTTTTTTTATTATACATGTTAGTGAGTCCATTATTAGAGGTCATTTCATTAAAAAAAATTACAGCAGATAACGACTGTAGTGTCGTTTTACGTTACAGATAACGTCTGTAGTGTCGTTTTACGTTGCAGATAACGGTCGGAGTGCTATGTAAATGCGATTTTCCAATGTAGATATGATAACCAAACTCTTGTTACTGCAATTTTGAATTTGAAATTGGAGCAATTTCTAGATGGGAGTGAGACGAGGCTGGGGATGGTGGAGTCCGGTGGTTTGGGTGACCGAAAAGTGGAAGAATGAAGCTCCATATGTGTTTGCTGAAAATAGGCAAAAATCGCCCAAAATTGGAGAGGAAATAATTTCAAATTTGAAATGAGCAAGAAACTGAGTTGAAGTAGACGTTACTTTGAAATTTAGAAAAAAATGGTTGCACAGTGAGATTGAAGAAGAAAGAATGAGGTGAAGATGAGGGAAAGTAGGTGAATATTTTATTATTAATTGAAGGATAATATTGTCATTTGGCCATTTAAAATATCTTGAATTTTTTCCTTTTCTTTTATTGTTGGTCAAAGGCCATATCTTCAAATACATTGTCCTACCCGACTATTTGGCCAAATTTCCCTAGATTTTTTTGGTTTTGAGGAGAAGGAAGAAAAATTGCAGTTGGGGACTTTAACGTTTGGAGAAAGTATAAATGGATCATGTATTTTTATTTTTTATACCATCTGACCATCATGAAAATCCTTGGAATAAATATGCAATACAAGGATTTCTGGATAAAAATTGTTAGAGATACTGTTAACTAAGTGTGGGAATGGCACATAGTCAACTTCTCTTAAAGATTAAAATAGGCAATTGCAATGTAGCCCCCGTTTGACACCCTTTTTTTTTTAAAGAGAAATCTCATTTTGCTACAGTTAAATCCTGACAATAACTTGTGTAAATTCAGAATTTTTTTGTCAGCATGTTTAATGCCATTCAGCCATTTTGGACAATTTCGCCCCCAGATTTCATTGCAACTTTACATCTTTACCCTCAACCATTTGAACACAATCATTTGAAAGCCACCTACTTGTGGTTCAAGGGCAGACTCGAAAACTTCGAAAAATATCAAAGGCATTTGATAGCAATGTCATGTAATGGCAGATAATCCGTTCGGCTAGGGCTCACAACTGTAGCAAAATGGATTGAAAAAATTGGAAAAAATGGGTGCCAAACTGGGGCGTAATTTCTTTAAAATTCTACAAGTTGTCAAGATGTGAATATCGATTTAATGAACGAATTTGAATCTCTAAGAAAAAAATTAGGATTGAGTGGAATAGACACTCCAACTTTCAAAAGGGAGATTTTGACTCTCCAACTTATTCAAACATGCGATATTGGATTTCATGGGACAAAAAGTCAAAATTTCTTTAAAATGATTGTTATGTCTATGGATTAACTATTAAAAGCAAAAGGGAAAACAAAATTTGTCTTTTTTTTTTCCCTTTTAATTATTTGTTTCGTGTGTGTGTGTGTGTGTGAGTAACAATTATGGATGGAAGTAAATAGTTTATTGAATTTAAAGAAAATACAAATACAAGAAATGCTTGAAATTTGAAATTATGAGAAATTACAAGGGATTCTAAAACTATCTTGAAGATGGTGAATATTAATTATTCTACGCTTGAGAAAAAATAGATGAAATGGTTCTCCTTTTAAAGACCCGGATATGAAACAATTGAAGCATCTTGAATAGTATCACGTGAAAAACTTTTCTTCAAATGAGAGAATCTTTCCACCAACTTTCCACTTGAGAGATTCGTTGAAAAACATTTTTGTCTACCACTTGAGAGCTTCTTGAAAAACATTTTTGTCTACCCCTTGAGATCATCTTGAAAATCTTTTTGATGGCCACTAAAAAAAAACTCTCTTCACTTGAGCACGTGAAAAGCAACACTTTTCTTCTCTCAAGTGGTAGACAAAAATGTTTTTCAACGAATCTCTCAAGTGGAAAGTTGGTGGAAAGATTCTCTCATTTGAAGAAAAGTTTTTCACGTGATACTATTCAAGATGCTTCAATTGTTTCATATCCGGGCCTTTAAAAGGAGAACCATTTCATCTGTTTTTCTCAAGCGTAGAATAATTAATAGTAGACAAAAATGTGTTTCAACTAGGGCTGTCCGTGGGTCGGTTCGGTTCGATTCTGGAGAGACCCGAACCGATCCAAAACTTTCGGGTATTTAATAAATGGACCCGTCGGGTCCAAATATAATTATGGAACCGTTCGGGTTCGGTTCCGTTCGGTTCGGTTCGATTCCATTCGGTTTTGTACCATAATCAAATTTTTTAATATTTACAGTAACACTACATAAATACAACTAATGACATTTCATTCGTAATTTTTACAAATTAACGTAGCTCAATTCAAAAACATATAAATAACTAGTCGTCCAATAAGATTAATTCAACGCATACAAATACCAAAAAGTAGATGTTAATATTACAGCAAAACTACATAAAGTATCTTCATTTGCTTCAAATTAAAATGGGCTAATGAGTTTTAAAAATGATTTAAGCTTTAAAATTAAAATTATGAAATAATCTGATTTATTTAATTAATTTGCTAATATGTTTAGAAAAAAATAAAATAATTTAATTAATTCAATATAAAAAATAAAAAAATTATTTGGTTTCGGTTCTTATTCGGTTCTTGGATTCTTGGTTTAGACCCGAGACCCGACCCGACCCAAACCCATCGGTTCTCGATTCGGGTACCCGTTCGGGTATTTAATTTATGAAGAACCGCTCGGTTCGGTTCGGGTTCGGTTCGGTCTGGTTCGGTTCGGGACTTTTGGACACCCCTAGTTTCAACGAATCTCTCAAGTGGAAAGTTGGTGGAAAGATTCTCTCATTTGAAGAAAAGTTTTTCACGTGATACTATTCAAGAATCTTCAATTGTTTCATATCCGGGTCTTTAAAAGGAGAACCATTTCATCTGTTTTTTCTCAAGCGTAGAATAATTAATATTCACCCTCTTCAAGATAGTTTTAGATTCCCTTGTACTTTCTTGTAATTTCAAATTTCAAGCATTTCTTGCATTTGTATTTTCTTTAAGTTCAATAAACTATTTACTTCCATCCATAATTGTCTTAACCTTTACTTGGGCCGAACAACCATAGATTCGTCTGGTTTCGGCTTTCATAAAAATCAGCAGTTTTTTCTTACTCTTTTTTAGAGGGAACTCCGATATTCTTTTGTTCTTGAATCCATGAGTTTACCGCCTTAGGACAGCAATTTGTTTTATGAAATTTTGACCACCATTTGATTTTGAATCTTCTTGCAATCTTTTTGACATTGAATTTTGAACCAAGATTTTGAATAATTTGATAGTCCCAACAGAAAATCCATGAGACTTTGAGATTCATTGAAAATTGAAACAGAATATTTTTTTAAGGTTTCAAAAAGGTTTTTGCCTCTTTTTTGAAATGTTCGAACCCTTGACGAATAAGACTAGGTAAAACAGTCTCGTCAATGCCAAAATATTCGAACCATGTTTGAAACCATTTTGGAAAATTGTTTGAACAAGCCTGGTTAAAAAGAATAAACCAGGAATGTGAAACTGGTCTAAAGAAAAAGACATTAAACCAAGTATCAATGTAGTCAAAATAATTGAAATGAGATTCAAATGAAGCATTTGTTGAAAGATTCATTTTCTTCTCATTCCATGGGTCGGAATGAGAAGAAAAAACAGATGAAATGGTTCTCCTTTTAAAAACCCGGATATGAAACAATTGAAGCATCTTGAATAGTATCAGGTGAAAAACTTTTCTTCAAACGAGAGAATCTTTCCACCTACTTTCCACTTGAGAGATTCGTTGAAAAACATTTTTGTCTACCACTTGAGAGTATCTTGAAAATCTTTTTGATAGCCACTAAAAAAACCTCTCCACTTGATCACGTGAAAAGCAACACTTTTCTTCACATGAGACAATCTTGAGTTCACAAAATTGAAAATAGTTTTATATATATATATATATACTAGGTGCAAGCAACGTGCAATGTACGTTTGCATAGTTTATATTTAATAGTTTTGTTTAAGAATGAATTTGTTATTAATAAAGATATAATTTTTTTGGTTAATTAAATAATTAATGATGTAATGTTTATGTAATTGATAAATAATTAGATGTGTGATTTTGATGTTGTGATATAAGTTGGTGAGATCGAAGAAAATAAGCAAATGTTGACAAATTTGGAGAAATTGCTAAATTGTAAGGGATCCAAAGTTCGGGGATTAAAATATAAATATTTAAAAGTTGTGCCGAACCTCACGATGAAGATTTGAGAGTTCGGAGTCAATTGGATAAAGGAAGACGTCAATGGAATCAGATTTAGTCAAAAGATGATCACAAATCAATTTTCAACCGAAAAGTTATGCTCCGATATTTTAGTCTCATATTGAGACCTATTTTTCGCATAAAAAGTGATCGAATTGGAAAATGATGTCTGAATCAAAGTTGTAGCCAGATGAGTTAGCTTTCCAACACATTTTGAATCGCCTCAATCCGACATCAGAATACAAAGTTATGATAAAACTATTGAACGAAGGTGCAGCTGCCTGTTTAAAATAAGAAATTCCGTTACATAGTCTGTTAAAACAACAAATTCCGTTAGTTTTTCCGTTAAAAACAAGAAATTCTATTACGAAGATATATATATATATATATACAGAAATGATCTAATGAGTACCGGTGCTCATCTTATCCTAAGGACCGATGAGTTGGCACATTAATTCATTGGTGGATAAAGATTTTGTGAGTTCCAATCCACCAATGAATTAATGTGCCAACTCATCGGTGCTTAGGATAAGATGAGCACCGGTGCTCATTAGATCATTTCTGTATATATATATATATTCCTTTTAGGGGAAATTAGGGATGTGTTTCCAAACCCTCATGAAGTGTTGAATCAACTCCTCAACCCAACCTATTTAATCATGTAAGATTAGGTCCTTGGAATTTGTTTCTTTGAACCGTAAAAAGTCAAGATGTCTTTATAATGATTATTACCCTACCTAAATATTAAAAACTAGCAAACAAAAATAAAAATAAAATTTTCTCTCTTTTTTCTTTTTTTTTTTTGTTTGTTTCACAAATTTTTTATTTTGATTTTTAATATTTAGTAAATGAATAATAGTTATTCTAAAGGACTTTTTACTTTTTGACGATCAAGTAATAGATTTCTTTTGGCTGGAATTCAATCTCACATAATTGAATATGTTGTGGAGTCAAAAGCTTAATTTTGAAAGTTGGTAAACTAATTTCACACTTCTTGAGCCATGGGATTTCAATCCTTAATTTCTCTTTAATACCATTAAGGGCACAACAATCATTTTAAATAAATTTGAGTTTCTAACATACTAATGTTGGATAATTATATTCACACCATTAGTTTTGTTAGCTAAATCATATTTTAATAGCAATGAAAGTCACCATCCTTTACTCATTTTCACTCTCTTGTCCCTAACTTTTTCTTTGCGTTATTATCATCAACCTTCTATTATTTTTCACATTTTATCTCTGATAACAATTTCTATCTAGGAATCTCGTTAGGAGTGGGTAATAGATTTATTTGTCCATCATATTTTTAAATGACAAAAAAATACAAATAATTGATTAAACGTTTGTCTTTCATTTCAATACACAAATACTTGAATAGAAATCATCATTAGAGGCAAGATATACTAAGTAATTAAATGTTGAGGATGATAATGCGATGAAAAAAGTTGAAGATGTAAATACGAAAATGAGCAAAATTTTAGAACATTTGCATTAAAATGTGGTGCAAAAATAGTGATGTGAATATAATTAATCTTAATGATTTCCATAATGTGTGGATATAATGTTATATGTTTCAATATATTGAGGAGTCAAAACCTCATTTTTAAAGGTTAAGAAGTCATTTTAACACTAGCTGAAAGTTTCAAGAATCTATTCCTAATTTTTCCACTCTCTAAATACGACTATAGTACAATTGGAGAAGTCGTGTGCATGCTCATCTTGGTTATATATTACAAAATATGGATGTAGATTAATTGGCAGAACAATTAAAGCATATGGATAGGTGAGCAATGATTTCTTTTTGGTTAAAGGAGACAATAACTCGAGCTTTCGAGTTAAATTGATATACGTGTTAAAGTCTATTTAGTTAAATAATATAGTCAAGTTACGACAGTTGTTACTTGAATTGTTCTTATTTATACGTTTTATTCAACCTCTCACTCACCTATATATACACACAAAAAATACATATCTCGAATTCTGGAAAAAGCATTTATATTTTCTATATTCTTTTTCTCGTGTTTTTCTTTTCTTAGAAAGCGGACAACAATGACAAGTCATGGAAAAAGATCCATTATTTGCTTCATCGAAATTGACATAGAAAGGACAAGTTTTAGCCGAAGAAATACATTTAGCATGCATTTAGGGTGTGTTTGATGAATATTATTGAGTAAAGAATGTATTTTAATAAATAGTAATATGATGAGAAATATGTGGTTAAAAAGTAAGAAAATATTATTGATGTGATATAAAATATTATTTTATTGAAAAATGTGTGATTGAAAATGAGTTTTGAAATAATGTATTTTGAAAGAATGTATACCAAACAAGGCTTAATGTACCGTATTAGATTGAACAAAAAATTAATTTACTTTTTTTCAGTGTTTGCAATAAATAAAATTAATTTGGAGAACTTTTCCTCCTTTAATCAACTATCCTAAAATAATACATTCAATGAGATTAGTCTAAAATGGATTATTTATTCACTCACCAAGTGATGAATATAAAATATAAGGGGAAAAAATACGATTGAATTACATAAATTTACTTATAGGTAAATAAGTTTATTTAAAAATATACAAGTAAAGAAGTAAGTTTCATAATATACAACTTTTTTTATTTACTAAAGTCAAAAATAAAGTTTTTCTCTAAACCACATTTGACAAAATTTATAAATCATTTATAAATTGTCAAATTTCATTTCAACAAAATATTTCATTGGATTCATATATACCATCTACTTATCCATCATTCACTTTTATCTATTTATAAATTCTTCCCAAATGAAGGCTAAGTATTTACTTTCAGTACTTGTGCATTTTTCTTAATTTAGTGTAACATCAAATGCCATAAACAATATGTTTACCAATCTTAGATCAATGCATAGGGAATCGGCGGTGAGGCAATGAGACAAGGATTCACTTCTTCATAATGAAATCTATTTGATTACGCCCAAAGAATAACGAGGTAATTGTAGCATAACTTTGAGGTGTCGTATCGATAGGGAGATGGAAGAATATTTAAGTGATTAAAAATGCTGAATTGTTCTATCAAATATGTAATAAAATTTAATGTTGAAAGGTGAAATTAAAATCAATAATTTGAAGCAGTGAAGCGTCGGAATTTCCTCAATTGGATGTGATCAATCATATCAATTATTCATTTTTATAATATAATTAGAGGCTTTCATCCGGCACTCTAATCGGAAGATATATCGTGAAAATCAATTTAATTTACAAATGTAATTCTAGAATTTAGACTTAAGACATATTCGCACAATTTTATTGGAATAAGATCAAAGATCGACAATCTATATCAAGCATAAGGCAGTAATCAATCCACCAATAAAGTGAAATTGAGATTAAAATTCAACAACTAATTTAATCTAACGATAGAAGAAGCATGACTGGATCTATGAAGCATATAATAATTGTTAAACCAATCTCAACAATAAATAATTAAAATTGAAACTCAATAAATAGTTTGATTGAACAATGGAAAAAGTATGAGTGAATCCATGAAAAATCTTGTAAATATTAAACCGATTTCAATATAAATTCAAGAAAATGAAAATTTAAATTTTAGGATTGTTTGATAATGAAAAGATCAAATTAAATGAATAAAAGACATGAAATCACCAATTCCAACTGAATTCTTTCGTAATTCACTAGGGGTTTTAGTTCTCCATGAGTTTCTTGAACCAAAGAGGAGAAGATGTTGGAATATGGAATGAAAATCAGCAAAAGTCAGCAGTTCCATTCATTAGTTGGCTCTTCAATTTCTCTTCAGTTTCATCCGGTTTTCTCTTCAATGCTGTAACCTCCCATTCAATGCATTAAAGAGTTGGCACCTCATCTATGTGTATAAATAGAAGAGCTTATGGTTGGAAGCAAACACAACGAACAAAAACACACAAGAGAAAAGTACAATCTTTCCTTCCACTTTCCAGTATCATATTCATTCTTCCCGGTTTAGTTTTTCTTTGCTTATTCATTTGAGAGATAGACACAGCTAGTTCGTAGGCGGTTAACATAGTGCAGCGGGAACCGACAACCGATTGTATCCTGGGAATCGAACACCGATCAAAACATCGTGCACTCCGGTGAGGCGACGAATTCGATTTAAGGAAACCGTGTAAACACGGGCCTTCGGTTTGGTTTGATTTACTTTGATTCTTTGATTTTTCCCTACAAGCTTAAATCATATACTCATTTCGGGAATTTTTTAGAATCAGCTTTTTTTTTCCATCTTGTTTACTGTCTTTTTTTCCCCCCCACTTTCAAGTTGTTTACTGTTTACATAATTTGTGTGTTAAAACAAAAAGGCTGATAATCTATCTATTCAATTTATTAGGTATGAATCATTAAGGTCGGAAAGAAAAAAAAATTGGTTTACACGAAGTTTCTTTGTTTCGTTCCTGGTGTTATTTTTTTTCTGCCTGGTTTTTATATAGTGGTTTTGCATGGATAGTATATAGTTGAGTAATGCTACATGTACATAATAGTTTACATAATGGTCTACACAATTACAAGTGACATTGATCAAAACCTTTAATTCAAATCTGACACTTTCACATCAACCACAGGATTGTTGCCACATCACATTGTGTCAAAGATTGTGTACACTTATTATGTACACTTAGCATTTTCCTATATAGTTTTGCATGTTTTATCAATTTAAATGGTTTTCAATTATTTGGTAATGATTATTTTACAATTATTACTCATGATTGATAACTTTTCTTTTTATGATTAATCCAATTATTAGTTAAATGATTTCTAATTCAATTTTTATGATTGTTAAGTTGTTAATAATTTGACAAAATAATATGTTCTAAAATTTTAATTTTTTCGAACGGATAATTCAGATATTGGATTTTTTTTATATATACAACTTATTCTAAATTATTTGTTGCTTGTTCTAAGGTTAAATGGTGTCACATGGAAATGACGATGTGAACAATGGAAGCAACACTGTTGGGCCAGCTATTAACCCTATGGAGACATCGACTGACATTCCTCCCGTTGATGGGACAATTGGTGGCGGGATTCCTCATATTGGAATGAACTCCATTTTGCCTAAGCTGTGGCCTCGGCAATCCAATTTGGCACAATACCTTTGCCGGTACCTAGGGCTGCGGCCTCGGTACCTTTGCCATCGTTTCCGGCACCATTTCCGGTGAATTGATAAGTGCATTTTCTAATGTGTATTTTGCTACATTACATGACTAATTGTTGACATAAATGCTTGAATATGGCTTAATTCGATAGAAATTGTGTTTGTAGGACTACATTGATAGATGGAATGAAATGTATGTGAAAACGAGCGAAAAATGACCAAAATTGAGGAAAATGGAAGTTCAAGGACTCAATTGCAAATACTGAAAAGTTGTGTCGATCCCACGATGAAGATTTGAGAGTGTTGGGCATCAATTGGATGAGGAAAGAAGCCTAAGAGATGAAATAGAGGCGAAGTACTATCACAAATCAACTTCCAGCCGAAAAAGTTATGCTTCGAATTTGTAGTCTTAATTTGAGACCCATTTTTTGAATAGAAGACATTTGAATTTGAAGATTTATATTCAAGAATATTTTTAGTCCTTTGAGTAAGCATTCCAATGCAATTTGAATTACCTCAATCGGATATCGAGAACAAAAGATATGACCAAAACATTGAAAGCTGTCCGGTGGAAAAATCATTCTACCATGCGGCCGCATGGTAGAAATTTCCTTGCGGCCGCAAGCATGGCCTCAGGTAAAAATTTTGGGAAATAATTTGCTCCATACGGCTGCATGGAAAATAACCATGCGGCCGCATGGTAGTTTCTGGTTTCCTTTTCTCGTTAAAACACCTATGGAAAGGAATCTAGGGCACTTATGTAACTCTAAACTCGTTCAAAGAAAGGGGCTACGCCATTTTAGAGAGAAAAACACCTTGGAGAGCTAACAAGAAGGCAAGAACAAGGATTTACACTTCAAGTTTCAAGATCTCAAGATTTAATTCAAGATTTTGGTGATATTTTCTTTTCATTATTTTTATTGTTCTTTTATTTTCTTCATGTTAGGCTAGACTTTTCATATACTAGGTGAACGATGAACCTCACATTATGATCTTTTAATTTCTATTTTGCAATTTGATATTTAAACACGTTTGATGGATGTTGAATGATTTATATACACTTTTTGCCTCCATGATTATAGTGCACGATAATTGTGTAAGTTTAGGTGATTTATTTTATGCATTCGAAAGAAGGAAAATAAATTCGACAATCATCGTTTTGTTCATAGATGATAGAAATATACCGATATGCATTACGTGAATCTCTAAATGTTTACAAAACTTCATGCATTCTTGGATATTGCATTTGTCATAGAAATATAATCAAATGGTATGCTAGAATATGTTCAATTCTACTCGAAAGAGATTGTTGGATAGAATAGAAACATTGATTCTTCAACCAATTCGTCGTATTGTCAAATTGTGAAATAGGGGTTAAGAGTGAACTTTGTTTGGTGATTCGGGATCCTAGTACGCTTTTTATATATTGATTTCTTCAAACTTTTGCATTCAAACATTACTTTTGCATTTGGTTCGTAATTTTAGTTTAATTTACATATTAGTCATAGTTTAATCATAAAGTCACAAAAATATTCATATTGAGTTTAATAGATTCGGTTAAGGTCGCAGATAGAAATCACGTTAAATCAATCCTCGTGGGAACGATACTCGAAATTCTTGAATTTCTACTTTATTACTTGTGAACGATCCGTACACTCGCGGTGATCTACAAATCCGAAACATATTTTCGTGAACAAGTTTTTAGCGCCGTTGCCAAGGATTGAGTATTAACTTGATTTTTGTTATTTAGACACTAATTCGAACTTGTTTTTAATTTTAGTTTTTTTTTTTTATTTTCAATTTAGTTTCTTTACTTGGGTTGAGCTAAGTGCTACAATTATCATCAGGTCAATCAAGGACAAATACAAATGGCTAATCAACAATTGGAACCGATTGTAGCACATGCAGCTCCAGCCAATGCGGAAGCACGATATGATGGGGATGCTCTGCTTGGGGATCTTTGGTCACCGTTCATCATTCAAAGCCAATCTAGCATTGTCTATCCAGCATTCGGACAACCAAATTTTCAGTTGAAGACAAATGCCATCCAACTCTTTCAGAATGGACACCAATTCTACGGGATGGCCAATGAGAATCCATATACACATGTATCCCGTTTCTTGGATATGTGTCAAAATTTCAGATACCAAAGGATATTAGAAGATGCAATCAGACTGCGATTGTTTCCACTTAATCTTTGGGATACAGCACTTGAGTGGCTCGATTCACTCCCGGTGGCAAGCATAACTACTTAGAACGATCTGGTTCATAAATTCTGCACCAAATTCTTCTCACCGGCCAAAGTGGGGAGGCTAAGGCATGAAATATCAATATTTAGCCAAAATGAAGCCGAATCGTTTGATGAAGCATGGAACAGATTCAAGAACATGCTAAGGAAGTGCCCTCAACATGGGTTTGACAAGCCAACACAAATTAGATTCTTCTATATGGGACTAACTCCGACTTTCAGATGCATGGTAGACTCATCATCAAATGGCTCTCTAAGTACAAGATCACCCGAGGGAGCTTGGGAATTGTTTGAGAGAATGGCAAATACCTCAGCCATGTGGTCTTCAGATAGAGTGGGTACAAATAAAGCAGTTGGAGTGTATGAGGTAGATACCTATTCGACATTATCTGCAAAGATTGACTCCTTATTTTACAAGATAGAAGGCATAACACAGACCGTGAATTCAGCACAAGTCAGGAAGTCAATTTGTGAAGAATGTGGAGCAGAACATGGCACAGCCGAGTGCCCTATCCTGACACAAAGAATGGAACATTTGGACTTTGCTCAATGGGGTCAACGTCAGCAAAACAACCCTTACTCTAAAACATACAATCCAGGATGGAGAAATCATCCAAACTTCTCTTGGGGTGGAAACCAGAATCACAATCAAAATCATAATCGAGCTCAGGGGCAGTTTCAGCAGGAGAAGAAACTTCAGTTGGAAGACATGTTTGCAAAGCTCATGGAAATGACCGCTACATACATGGAGAAGACTGATAAATACATGGAAACCACAAATCAATTCATGAGGAAGACTGAAACAAACTTCCAGAATCAGGGTGCAGCTATTAAGAATCTGGAGACTCAAGTGGGACACCTAGCTTTTTCTATAACAGGGAGAGTACCTAGTGCATTGCCGAGCAACACAAAAATAAATCCTAGGGAACAATGTCAAGCCATCACTACAAGAAGTGGAGTTCAGCTACCTGAGATACATACAAAAAGGTCGGGTGAAAATAAAGAGGAAGTGGAGTCTTCTGAAGAAGAGAATGAAAAGCAGGTTGACAACACCAAGAAGACGCCGATAAAAGCAAGTCCACCAAGGTCACAGAAATTGCCAGATAATTCGGTCAATCCCTATGAGCCACCCATTCCATTCCCACAACGGTTGAGGAAGCATCAATGGGAACAACAATACAAGAAATTTCTCGAAGTCTTCACGAAACTCCATATAAACATCCCATTTGCCGAAATACTGTTCAAAATGCCTGGCTACGCCAAGTTCCTGAAAGATATTCTATGCAAGAAACGAAAGTTAGAAACTACATTATTCTAGATACCCTGCAGTAATCGAAGGGTATGCTGATGCAAATTGGATATCAGATATGTCAGATTCAAAATCTACTAGTGGATATATCTTCACTCTTCGTGGTGCAGCTGTCTCTTGGAAATCGTCCAAACAAACTTACATCGCGAGATCTACAATGGAATCAGAGTTCATTGCTCTGGACAAAGCAACTGAAGAAGTAGAGTGGCTTCGCCAGTTTGTTAAGGATATTCCAAGATGGTCAAAGCCTTTACCTGCAATTTATGTTTATTGCGATAATCAATCAGCAATTGGCAGGGTACAGAGCAATATGTATAATGGCAAGTCTCGACATATTCGAAGACGACATAATACCATTCGACAACTACTCTCACAAGGTATTATCACTCTGGACTACGTGAAGTCAAAGGATAATATTGCAGATCCGTTAACAAAAGGTAGAGGTGTCATCCGGGTGGTCCGGGTCGGGTTGGGTCGGGTCGGGTCGGCCCGCCAACATGTGAGCCCGGTAACGGCCCGCGTGAAAAAAAGCCCGCCCGCTGCGGGTTCCGGGCCGGCCCACAATTTTGGACTACAACCCAGGCCCGCCCGCTGACCCATCCGGGTCGAGCCCATGCGGGTCACGGGTCGCGTGGGTCGTGGTTCGTTCCGATTTTGGCCCGTATGATTGTATAAATAAAATTATAAAAGTATAGAATTTTTCATATTTATAACAAAAAATATATTTTTTTATTAAATGTAAACTAAGAATTGAACAAAATGATAAATTCATAATTATATCAAGAAATTTTTACATAGAATTCAAATTTAATGTTACATGAATTATTTATAACTTTGCAAACTTCTACAACATTATCATCTTCTAAATTTATTGGAGAGCAACTATTATTGAAAATAGGATTTTGAGAAAAAGAATCGTGAGAATCTATAATATAGTAGGATTAAAAAATTTAGTAGTGACTAGTGAGAATCGAGAAGAAAGAAATATAATCAAGATGATAATGATATTTGCAATTGAATAATTGTAATTGTAGTAAGGTAGTAACAAGTATGAACTATAAAGTATAAATGTATAATAACTAATGAGAGGGTATTGTAAAAATAATCTCTCCCCTTTTTTTTAATTTTTATTTTATTTTATTTTTAATTTTTTTTACGGGCCGCGGGTTAACCGCGGCCCGTGGGGGTGCAACCCGCGAAGCCCGCGGGTTACACCTCCTTGACCCGTGAACCGCCCGCACGGGTCACGGGTCGGCCCGCGGTCCCGGTTTTCACGGGCCGGTTTTTACGGGTCATGGCCGGCCCGTCCGTCTTGACACCTCTAACAAAAGGGTTAACTAGAGAGCTAGTTGAAAAAGCATCGAGGGGAATGGGTTTGCAGCCTATAACGTTGAAAGGTATCATGGTGGAAACCCAAACTAGTTGAATGGAGATCCCAGGATCTAGGTTCAAAGGGACAACTAAACTATGTATATTTGAGTAAATCACTGAGAAGGTTCTCCTTCTACTCATTCCTATGGTGCTCACAGTGATTGGAAGATGCAGGTTAAGCTACGCTTTTAATGACCGTTAAGCGTTGTTGTAAAATGCTGAGTTAAGAGGTCACCTATGTGAGTGTAAAGTGGGGCCGCTTCTATAAGGATTGGGAAGGCTAAATCCTTGAACAAACACTTGCAGAACCAGACGACGTGTTCATGGCTAAAACGAACACAACATTGAGAACTACGTTGTGTCTAGAATGGTCCTGTATGAAGTCCATTGTTTTATTTTACACAAATGGCGAAACAGTTCAAGGCATCAGTTCCACTGGTTTGCTAGTAATACTCGATAGATTTTCACAAGGGAAGTTCAAAGCTAAATGCTACCTATCTTATGCAGGATTGATTCGTTTTACTCTCTCTTTCTCTCTTTAGTCTTTGTTTCCAAATTTTCATTCACGTGGGGGATTGTTGGAATATTGAATGAAAATCAGCAAAAGTCAGCAGTTCCATTCATCAGTTGGCTCTTCATTTTCTCTTCAGTTTCATCCGGTTTTTCCTTCAATGCTATAACCTCCCATTCAATGCATTAAAGAGTTGGCATCTCATCTATGTGTATAAATAGAAGAGCTTATGGTTGGAAGCAAACACAACGAACAAAAACACACAAGAGAAAAGTACAATCTTTCCTTCCACTTTCCAGTATCATATTCATTCTTCCCGGTTTAGTTTTTCTTTGCTTATTCCTTTGAGAGATAGACATAGCTAGTTCATAGGTGGTTAATGTAGTGTAGCAAGAATCGACAACCGATTGCATCCTAGGAATCGAACACCGATCAAAACTCATGCACTCCGGTGAGGCGGCGAATTCGATTTAAGGAAACCGTTCGGTTTGGTTTTATTTACTTTGATTCTTTGATTTCCCCCTACAGAAGAATGGTGTGTGGGGGTCTCCTCTATATATATTCTACTGTTAAGTATTTGTAAGAGTCAAAAATTGGATGAAAATCATTTCCAAATTGGTTTCCAAAAGAGTTCTACTCAAATAAGAAAAGTTGCTTTTGCGCGCGGATTTTTTATCTCTGCATAGCAATCAGTAATTTGGTTATAAGTTTCTTTTACAATATCCGATTTAGACGATTCAAAATGAATTAGAAATATAACTCAAAGATCTACAACTTTGTTAGAAATATATCTTTTCTAATTCGGACTTTTACTATACCAAAAATGTGTCTCAATTTTCGGCTAAAAATCTGGAATATATCTTGTGCGAATTGGAAATTGATTTTGATAATATTTCATTCCTTTTTGACTTCTAATTGCTCCCAATTGACCCTTAGCACTCTCGAACCTTCATCGTGAGCCCCAACATAATTTTTGAGCATTTGCACTTTAGTCCCTGAACTTTCACTTTCTTCACTTTTGGTTATTTTTCACTTGTTTCTCCTTATTTCCACTACATTCATCAATTGTCCTACAAAATATGAATTATATAGAATTAAGTTATATTCCAACATATTAATCAAAAATTGCTCATGTTTTGACAGTAAAATAAGTATGTAAAAAC
Source organism: Fraxinus americana (assembly GCA_035079005.1). Taxonomy (NCBI): domain Eukaryota; kingdom Viridiplantae; phylum Streptophyta; class Magnoliopsida; order Lamiales; family Oleaceae; genus Fraxinus; species Fraxinus americana. The sequence goes on from CM068707.1 coordinate 28,547,200, forward strand.
GTACTTATCAAACTCCCCCAAACTTGAACTATTGTTTGTTTTCAAACAACAACAATATAACTTAACTCTGCAAACAACAAGGTTTAACAATATGTCGTATCTCAGGTTTGAAATTTGATAGTTAGACAAATGAACAATTACAAAAGTACAAAAATTAAATCAGTCTCCACCTATTATATGCATAACCTGACGTATGTGTGTGAAAACTCATATCAATATATTAAGATTATGATTGATTCAATCCCTAACCCATACTAATCAAATATGTACTTTCCTCGCTCGAGAGATACACACACCCCCAAACTTATACTTTTCACTCAATTTTCTCGGGGTGTATCCTAAATTGAATCCATTCAATTCTATTCCTTACCTTCTCTTAGTATGAATAGACATTACTCCTACAAGTCCACACTTCAACAAGTCGGGATTCTCCTATATTTTTTATCGCTTTAACCTTTAAGACTAGATTAAGTTACTTGCTTCTCATCAAATGTGTAGTTTTGTCAACTGGATGTATGGGGCGTAATCAATGTATTTAAATATTTTTTCTTTCTTTCTTTTCATTTTTTTCTCAATTTCTTTTTCTCTTTTTTATTTGAGTATCTTCTCATTTGTTTTCTATATAACACATGTAACGAGCTTTAGGCCGATAACTCCCAAGTCATATGACCATAGGGCACCAGGTTTTAAATCACCCTCATAGGCTTAATCACCCGAGTTATATAGACTCGAAAAGATGCTTTTTATGTATTCAAAGATTAGTGCAATGCCCCTTTTCTTTTAGACATCCAGTTTTTAAAACTAACCTCTAACTTAAAGCTTTCACCTCGTTTTTATCTCAATGGGTTTCAGACAATCCACACAAGGTTTTCATGCATGGAATCCCTACTCATCTCAGTGTTTCCCTGTAACAGTTCAATCATCTCCAAACTAGCATTTATTTGGATTTATGGAATACGATACTAGAGGTTATTAGGTTGTATTACTAAGTTCCACTATCCTCTACAAAATGAACCGCATCACTAACTCAATATGCCAAACATAAGTAATGTGCATAGAAAATGTCAAGTTTTACATAAACAGGTCTAAACTAATCCAATAATGCACTATTTCATCATTCACAGCCGATACTTATCCCAATGATCACATAATAACCGACACAATTATTAAACAAATTTTCAAAAATTTTGAAACTCTATGATATTACTTATGCAAATTCACAACAAAATCCAACAGAATCCTCTCCCCAACTAAACTTTGCATTGTCCTCAATGCATAAATATGATAGACAAATGAAGGGAATGACAAATATCACATAATAGTGCAGTGAAGCAACATAAACTTAAAGCATAAGAGCCGAAAGCACTCAATGGAATGATAAAGCAAAGAAAATGACAAAATCAACTAGAATAAAAATGCAAAGGTTAAAGGCAGAAAAAAAAGAACGAACTCCCCTTGGGTTGCCTCCCAAACAGCGCATTTGTTTATTATCTTTCGTTCGACCCAATGTTTCCTCCCTAACCTGCATCCAGTAAGTGCGGTTTCAATTTTCTTTGCAATGTACTAAGCTCCTAGGACATAGCACTGGTGATGTTCTTCCGCCTCCATCAAATACATGCGTGGGATAACCAGAGGAGAGCTCAAAATCAGGAGTAGCGACCTGCAAGACAAAAGGTAATGTTCTCTCATTAGAAACTAACAATGTAAAATAAGAACTATTACCTGACTCTTGATCGTCTATCTTAAGATGTTTATTGATGATAAAGTCTACTCCATCCTGTTCTAAAATTTCCTGTGCTGTTCCAAGGAACATACTATCAGCAACCTCTTGAGTGAGTGCATCAATCATGTGTGTTTGATGATACTCGTCATCTTCTTCTAGCTGCTTAGTCACATGAAAAATGTTGACTTCTAAAGTCATTTTTCCAAATGAAAGTTTCATGAGACCATTCCTACAATTAATCAGAGTATTAGTAGTAGCAAGGAAAGGTCTACTAAGAATGATAAGAATTTTAGAGCCAACATTCACATCATCTTTTACATCCAACACCAAGAAATCCACGGGGTAGTAAAATTTATCAATTTGAATCAAGACATCCTCAACCACTCCCCTAGATCTAATAGTGGACCTATCAGCTAATTACAGAGCTACAGATGTAGGCTTCATCTCACTCAAACCTAACGACAAGTAAATAGCATAAGGCATGAAATTGAGACTAGCCCCTAAATCAAGAAGGGCTTGTCCAAACTCATGATTCCCGATGACACAAGACACAGTAGGACAACGATGGTCCTTATACTTTGGTGGGATCCTTTGTGCAATCACAGTGCTCGCTTGCTTAGTTAAGAAAACAGTTTTCTTGACATTGTGCTTCCTTTTGACAGTGCATAAGTCCTTAAGGATTTTAGTATAAGTAGGAACCTGTGAAATCACATGCAAGAGAGGAAAATTGATTTTTACTTGCTTTAGGTGTTCTAAAATCTCATTGTGTTGACCAACAGATTTTGAGATGGACTTAAGAGCTTGCAGGAAAGGTACTCTCACTGGATTTGTCATTACTTCCTCACCAGGGCTACTCTCTTCAAGTTCACTATACTCTTTTCAGTTTTCCTAGGTTTGGGGATTGGTTCTATAACTTTTCCTGATCTAGTGGTTATGGCATTTACTTCTCTAAGATTGTTTTCATTTGAACCCGATGTTTGTGCCATGTGCTACCCTTTAAGATTTGGTTGAGCTTGAGCCGAAAATTTTCGACGTTCCACTACTGTTAAGGCACTAGTTAGTTTGGAGATATGATTTTTGATTTCCTTATTTTCCTCAACAATTTGGGTAATCATAGTCTCAAATTTTTGATTTGTTTTTCCTTGTACCTCCATGAATGTATGTAGGGTATCTTCTAAGAAATTCCTAGATGACGTAGGTTGGTATGAAGGTGTATTAAAGACTCTAGATGGCTGGGTAGGTTGCTGGTTTTCAGATTTCCAACTGAAGTTAGGATGATTCCGCCACCCCTGATTATAGGTATCAGAAAATGGAGCATAAAACTTGTTATACGTGTCTAAAGTGTTGCAGCGTTCCTCATAAACCCCCCTTATCTCAGCTAGAGTAGAACACTCATGTACCGGATGATCAATTCCACCACACATACCACATGGTCCAGAAGACTCAATACGGGCAACAGTAGGTATAAGCTTTGAGTTCTTAATACGTAAGGTTTCCATTTCTCTAATTAAGGTTTCTACTTTAGCTCTAAGACTATCTTCTTCTCTAAGATGATAAATGTCTGCACTAGAAATATTTCCTACGGGTCGAGACCTATTGGTGCTATCAGTGGCACTAGGGCCAGTCCAGGTGTGGGCTTTCTCAGCTAAATTATCTAAATATCCTATAGCCTCATCTGCATCTTTTTGTAGGAAATCACCAGTACACATCATTTCAACAAACTCACGCTCTCTAGATGTTAACCCTTCATAGAAATAGCTCATGATGTGCCAACTCTCATAACCATGGTGCGGACAAAGAGTTTGGAGTTCTTTATACATTTCCCACGCTTGATATAAAGTTTCACTTTCCTTTTGGATAAAAGAAGAGATCTGCTTTTTCAACGAAATAGTTTTGTGGTGGGGAAAGTATTTGCTAAAGAATACTTGGGTCATTTCAGCCCAAGTTCCAATCGAACGTGGTCTCAATGAATACAACCAGCTTTTAGCCCTTTCTTTAAGAGAAAATGGGAAGAATTTAAGCCTAATTGCATCCATTGTACCATGTTGATTGTGGAAGGTTGCTACAACCTCCTCGAATTCCCTAACATGCACATACAGGTTTTCATTCTCAAATCCATGAAAGTTAGAAAGAAGTTGAATTATTCCAGGTTTAAAATCTACACGTGGCATATTGGGTGAAAGCATAATACATAAAGGTGTAGATGTACGCGTGGGGTGCAGATAATCATGCAAATTTCTATATGGTACATCATGCTTATTGTCAGATATTGTGTTATGTGATGAAGTGTCAGTTTTAACAGATATAGAATTAAAAACAAGGTTAAAAAGATGTTCAAACTCTGTATCGAGTCTGTTCGCAGATCGTCCACGTTCTCCTCGATACCTGCTCATAGAAAAGGTAAAAGAAAATAAAGTGAAAGTAGGAAAAATACAATAAAGAAAATTAAACTAACCAAAAACAAAATAAAGGGAACGATGTCACCCTTTTGTAGTCGAGTCTTGCGTATATGGTACATCATGCTCATTGTCAAACATTATGTTATGTGATGAAGTGTCAGTTTTAACAGATATAGAATAAAAAATAGGGTTAAAAAGATGTTCAAACTCTGTGTTGGGTCTGTTCGCAGATCGTCTACATTCTCCTCGATACCTGCTCATAGAAAAGGTAAAAGAAAATAAAGTGAAATAGGAAAAATACAATAAAGAAAATTAAACTAACCAAAAACAAAATAAAGGGAACGATGTCACCATTTTGTAGTCGATCCTTGCGTATTTTGTACCGTCTCCCCATCAATGGTGTCAAAATTTGATTACGCCCAAAGAATAACGCGGTAATTGTAGCACAACATTGGGGTATCGTATCCACAGGGAGATGGAAGAATATTTAAAAGATCAAAAAGGTTGAACTGTTCTCTCAAATGTGTAATAAAATTTAATGTTGAAATGTGAAATTAAAATCAATAATTTGAAGCAGTGAAGCGTCGGAATTCCCTCAATTGAATTAGATCAATCATATCAATGATTCATTTTTATAATACAATTAGAGGCTTTCATCCCTACACTCCAATCGGAAGATATATCGTGAAAATCAATTTAATTTACAAATGTAATTCTAAAATTTAGATTTAAGACATATTCGCACAATTTTATTGGAACAAGATCAAAGATCGACCATATACATCAAGCATAAGCCAGTAATCAATCCGCAAATAAAGTGAAATTGAGATTAAAATTCAACAACTAGTTTAATCTAACAATAGAAGAAGTATGACTGGATCTATGAAGCATATAATAATTTTTAAACCAATCTCAACAATAAATAATTGAAATTGACACTCAATAAATAGTTTAATTGAACAATGGAAAAAACATGATTGAATCCATGAAAAATCTTGTAAATATTAAATCGATTTCAATATAAATTCAAGAGAATGAAAATCTAAATTCTAGAATTGTTTCACAATGAAAAGATCAAATTAAATGAATAAAAGATATGAAATCATCAATTCCAACAGAGTTCCTTCATAGATTCACCAAGGGTTTTAGTTCTCCATGAGTTTTTTGAGCTAAAGAGGAGAAGAATGGTGTATGGGGGCCTCCTCTATATGTATTCTGCTATTAAGTATTTGTAAGAGTCAGAAATTGGATGAAAATCACGTCCAAATTGGTTTCCAAAAAAGTTCTAATTGAATAAGGAAAGTTGCTTTCGCGCACGGATTTTTTGTCTCTGCACAACAGTCAGTAATTTGGTTATAACTTTCTCTTCCGATATCCGATTTAGATGATTCAAAATGAATTGGAAAGATAACTCAAAGAGATGCAACTTTTATAGAAATTGATCTTTTCCAATTCAGACTTTTATTATGTCAAAAATGGGTCTCAATTTTTGGATAAAAATATGGAATATATCTTGTGCGAATTGGAAATTGATTTTGATAATATTCCATTCCTTTTTGACTTCTAATTGCTTCCAATCGACTCTTAGCACTCTTGAACCTTGATCGTGAGCCCCGACATAATTTTTGAGTATTTGTATTTTAGTCCATGAACTTTCATTTTCTTTCATTTTGGTCATTTTTACTTGTTTCTCCTTATTTCCGCTACATTCATCACTTGTCCTGCAAAATATGAATTGCATAGAATTAAGCTATATTTCAACATATTAATCAACAATTGCTAATGTTTTGACAGTAAAATACGTATGTAAAAACGTACTTATCACTATTGACAATAGATAAGGAACAATCGTAATAAAAGTTTCCATGTCATTTTTATATGTAATTGAAGGTAGAGAGAGAATATTTTGTGAGATTTTGTAGGGAAAATATATTGATTATCAAGGTTCTTATTGTGATAGGTCCTTTACTTTCAATTCGTCGATGTATGTTGCTAGGAAAAAAATGATAGATCTTTTCAGTCTTCTGTAATCAATCATACAATATCTCGAACAATGCAGTCCTTACTTTAATGAACTTTCACTAAATCTATTTCTCCTACTTGTATCTCCATATAACTTACTAGAGACATCTAGGGATGACAATGGGCTAAATCGAGCTCGCCTTTTTTATTTAATATCAAAATCCTCCTCATTTTCTTCAGGCTTGGGATCGACTAATAAATTTTAGAGTAGACAGAGTAAAAATTGTATATGAACAACTTATGTGTACAATTTTTTTTAAAAAATAAAATATTATTAAGAAAATAGGAAAGTTTTATTATATAACAAATGTAATGATCATTTACCTGAATAAATGTAATTTCGGCATACTTATTTTGTATTCGAAAATGAGCGCCGAACCAATCATTTACGCACATTAAGCTTTCCAAATTCTTTTCTTTGAGACAGTTTCTAAAATCGAATAGAGTTCTCTTACCTACACTTAAAAGCAGACTCCAAACCTACAATGTTAATCGAATTTGTTAGTAGATATTTTACAATCACATAAATAATGAGATATCTTCGTTGGCAGCATCGTAAAAAATCAAGTAAATTAAATTTCATTGCATCAATAGGTTTTACGTTCCTGAACATTTGGTGATTAAAATATCTATGTAATTCAGCAGGCATTCCAGATGGAGCTACTCCTAATGTCTAATTATATGCAAGAGACATACTAGAAGAACCTCCATTAAATATTTCATCAATAATGTCAATAAATAAATTCAAAATTTTTTCATTGTCTTCTTGAAGATAAGTATTATGGGTGTGTGGAGGGTGCCCGACTCACTATGCATACAATTCATACATGGAAGTTAACGTGTTCTCTAAATTAGAATAAGTAACAAGAGCATCAAAATTTAAAGCTTGTGATATATCTAATAACATGTTTAGTACATTTCAAATTGAATCTTTTCAGTATTTTCTAAACTTTAGTTCCATAGAAAACAATATTTTAGTAAACTCGAGACCATTTCTGTATTTATTAAAATTTCTTACAATAACAAAAAGTCGTTCAAGAACTATAGAACTAGTGGGTTAGTATACCTCATAAAAGATGTTTGTAGAATCATAAAAGTATGATTTGAGTAATAAGTAAGTTAAGTTCAATCTATACCCTACATCAGTTACAAATCTTTTAGAATCCATACTAAGCTATGCACAATATTCTTCGAATGCTTGTTTGGTGATCTAGTGATATATATATTAAATCGTCCCCAATTCTATCCATTTGATCTTTAATATGTTTCATATCGTCTTGTATAATTAAATTAAGAGAAAATTGCAGCCAGGTACCAACATTTTCACTTTTATGCAGACTTGACCTAAACATTTACTTTGTTGCATCTACAGTACCAAACCTTGCAAAAACTTGCACCCGAAGTCCACATTGATGAAAACTGTTAGTTTGACAATTAGTTGACCAGATAATTGACCTTAACAATGATTTTGACTAATTTTAAAAGGTTAAAATCGTAACTTTACATTTTTTATAATAAAAAAACTAAAACCAAATAATTAAAATAAAAAACCAAATAACTTCTTCTTCTCCATTCATCCCCACACACACTTACCCTATCCTAAAATCACCACCAGCACTACCAGATGGCTCTACCACACCCACCTTATGTCGATGCCACCTCCTCCACCTCCATCACACCACAACATCTCTACCTCAAATCCACAACCACCACAATCCACACCCTTCCAACAAAAAAAACTTGAACGACCTAATAGCCCAAGAATAGCTAACTAAGAGGGGGGTGAATTTTTTTAAAACTTTTTCGAAAACTTAATCTAAAATTAAACACGTAATAACTAGATAGATTAATTTAAATAATAAGCACGAATATGAAAGCACTTAGTAAAGAGGGATAGAGAATGCAAACGATATAATTATGAAGGTTCTGTCCAACGCAATGATTTACATTCTCCGTTACCAAACTCTCCGGCACGAGTAAGGCCAATTTCACTATATTGATTGACTTGTAGTGCAATCCAACTATTTACAAAGCTTTCGGTGACTTACAAACAAGGAGCACCAATCCTTATACATCATTGAGATTTACGGGACCTCAACACGACCCACACGTTTAAAGAAAATTGATTTTACAAATTGAAACTTCTCTCTTAATAAATGATATGATCACAATTAAGTACCAAGAGAGAAATATGCTAACACTTTAACAAATAGCAATGAATGAGGCTCAAGTGTTAGATATGAAAAACTTTGATGTGTAGAATGATTTTCAAAAGCTAATTCGATCAAAAGTTTTTCAAAACTAAAATGATTTGATAATAATAAATAATATGATAAATCAATGCAATTTTGCTCAAAAGAATCTTACTCGAATGCTCTTATGTTGTTATAATGAATGGCGAGTGAGTTGATATTTAAAGCAGTTGAAAACGTGAAATTCTTTGATGAACCGGACGATCATCCGGATGTCCGGAATAATACCGGACGATTGAACGGCTATTACTTCGTCAAAAATCAGAATGGTCGAAAATTCGACTGTTGGAGGTGAGCCGGATGGACAGAAAAATGCTCGGTTTGTCCGTTTGATTTTCTGACACAAGGTAAGCTTTTGTATGACGTTTTTACTTGATTTTTCAAGATAAGTGATACTAGTAGAATTGAAAATTAAGTTAAAATTCTTACATTTAAAAAATAACTTTTGTGCAAACGTTTACGAAGTAAGTTTTTATTGTGCATAAAAATTCTTCACTTGAGCTTTCAATGAGTCATTGCTAAGAATTAAAGTATTTTACCTTTGCAAGTGAGTTCAAACACATAGTTCTCATATCTTCGATTGATTTGGTGCGAGTGCCTAGTTTGTTGCTTGATTTTGAATTTGGCGCAAGTGCTCGATTTGTCTCTCATTGTTTTGGTGCGAATACTCGATTGAGAATGCTCGATTTCCATCTTGTGCTTTCTTGATCGTCACCTTCACGTCCTTTAGTAGCAATTATTTTGTCTCTAATTTGATCAATTTCGCAACATGTAATGATGAAGATTCGAATACCAATGTTAGAGATAAAAATACTTTATTTGTTATAATCAAAACATAAGATCGACCATACTTCAAAAATTTCCCCCTTTTTGAGTATAACAAACAAACAATGATTTGCAAGAAGAAAGATACTTTATATCATATGATTCGTACATTGCTATACCATTTCCCTATTTTTTATAGATCAAGCATTCATATGATATTATTCTCCCTTTCTTATACAAGTCAAGCATGCATAATATATGTTTTCCCCCTTTTGGCATAAGCAAAAGAATAAAAAGTAGGGAATTAAAAACAACCATAGGAAAAAAGAATGATTCATAAAATTGAAATCATAGTGTAATATTCATCATGAAGTAAACCAAATCATAGAGAAACACTAATCATGAAGAGAAAAGAAATATCCATCATAAAGCAAAATAAGGTAATATCCATCATGAAGAAAAATAACGACTACAGCTCCGAAAGAGACAGAGGAGGAAAGTGGGCATAGAAATGGGCGTAGAAGGCATTCTACTGAGCCTGCATCGCCGCTTGTTGTGCTTGAATGGCTTCCTATTGAGCTTGCATCTAATGGAGCATCCCTTTGATGCCATCAACCGAGGATGTGAGGGAGTCAATGCGACCTTTCAACATGTTGTATTGATCCTAGGTAAGCGTGAAGCCACTGCTCGAAGATTGAGAGATACTAGAGCCCAGAATGTCATAAGGAGGAATATGAGTTTTTGATACGTCATCGTCATCTCCCTCAAATGGTAGAGTTGAAGGACCCGATGTGGGGTCGAAACCCTTGGTATGTGCCACCTACTAATCACCTTCTTTAGTAATTTTCATACGTTTAAGGGTTTGAATGTTTAGAGTGTTGGTGGGTCAAAGTCGGACAAATGTCTCATCATCCAACGAAACGTTAAAGTGTTTAAAAATTTCGTAAGAAGCATACCATATGGTAAAGTTTTAACGTGTTGTGAGAAATGTACAAGTTTCATGAGTCCTAATGTAATGATGGGAAAATCAAGTTTCCTACCGACTAGAAAAGAGTCGAGAAGAAAGAGATCAACAAACTCACTTCATCTCGATGACCCTTTCGTGGTAAAACCTTCCTAACATTTGAAATGATGTTTATTAAAACCTTCCATGGAAGAGTCAATTGATTTGCACTAACTTTCGTGATATTTTCAAAAAATTTCCCGATGACTCGACGACAAGCCTCGATAAGGTTATAGCCGTCTAACGTGTGATGTTCCTTGTGAAGAAAAATTTGTGTTTCACACACCTGAAGTTCTAAAATGTCACGAATGAGAACTTTTTTTATGACAATGCGATTATTTTTAATCAAACATGAAATGTCACCGTAACGGGAAGGAATATACATGTTTTTGTAAAAAAAATTCATGAGTCGTGGGTATGCATGCTCTTCTAAAGTTGCAATAGAAATTCCACCAACATTTTTAAAAAGTTCTTCTATATGAAATGCGGTGCTTCAATAGTAAAATTCACAAAATCAACATTTTTACCTATCAAAATGGGGGATTTTTCAAATGGGTTGGCCGGTACCTCGAGTTCCAAATCGAACTCTTCATCGGATGAAGGAGGAGGAGGAGATCGCCTCACCGTCCTCTTGACCCTTTTTCCCGTTCGTTTGAGCCCGACATAGTTAAAAATTGAAGATGAAAGTGTAGAGAGGCTAGGGTTTCGAAATTGTGGAGAGATTGGAATGTAGTGGATGAAATCTATTTTTGAGAAATTAATATTTAAAAGTAATGGGGTTTCGATTTGGATGGGTAATTTATGATATGAGAGGGAAGATTGAGTGATGTAAAAGAGAATTAGGGAAAAAAAAGTGAGAAAAATGGAAGAGAATGGAAGAAAAGAAGGCTTGTTCGTGAATTTAGCCCCCGTTTGAAACCTGTTTTCTGGTGAATTTCTCATTCTTCTACAGTTTCTTTTTGTTCAAATGACGTGGGACCCAGGTACTTTATCTATCAATTCACCTGACATTGTTCCCTAAGCCCCTGCGAGAATTGACTTTTTTTATTCTTTTAAATTTTTGTTTCCAAAAATACCCTTCAAAGTTAGGTTAAAAATTTTGGATTTTTGTGGGAAATTTCAATTACAATATGAGAGTAAAATTGGAAGGAAGATTCAACGGGAATAATGACATTAATTGGAATTCTAACACAATTGGATGAATTTGGTGCGTGTTGTCTGCCGAAATTGTAGAAGAATGAGAAATTCACCTAAAAAATAGGTTTCAAACGAGGGCTTAATGTTTTGCAAACTGGACAAGCCGTCCAGACGGTCCGGTTTATTCCGATCCGATTTGCTCGTCCGAATGCCCTTTTTTAAAAAATAAAACATATAAGATCAAATGAATATGACGCACATGAAATAATGAAGATACAACATATAGTAAGAAATGAACTTAGTCATGCACTTCAAATTCATCAATAATGCCCAAACATTTTCTAATATGTGAGAACCGATCAAGAGCTAGAGGTTTAGTGAAGATATCGGCCAATTGATTTTTTGTGTTCATAAACTCTAACATGATATCGCCCTTTTGAGCATGGTCTCTTAAGAAGTGTTGTCTAATTTCAATGCGCTTCATTCTAGAGTGCAAAATGGGATTTTTTTTGACAAGTTTATGGCACTAGTGTTATCACACATGAATTTGTTTCAAAGAATAAGTGATAATCACTAAGAGTTTGTTTCATTCATAATACTTGTGCACAACAACTAGCGGCAGAGATATATTCGACTTCGATGGTAGACAATGCAACGAAATTTTGTTTCTTGCTAAATCATGATACAATTGCAAAGCCTAGAAAATGACACGTTTAGCTAGTGCTTTTACGATCAATTGTGTACTTGGTCCAATCGGCATCTGAATAGCTAAGTAGATCAATGTGAGTGCCCTTGGGATACCAAAGTCGTAAAGTTCTAGTGCCACTAAGATATCTAAAGATTCGTTTCACGGCCTTAAGATGAGATTCTTTAGAATTTGATTGAAATATAGCACATAGAGACACACTAAACATAATATCTGGTCTATTTGCGGTCAAGTAAAGAAGGGATCTGATCATACCTTAATATTTTGTTATATCAATGGACATACCTTGATCGTCATTGTCCAATTTTATGGATGTGCTCATAGGGCTGTTCATTGGATTCAAGTCATCCATGTCGAACCTCTTGAACATGTCCAATATGTACTTACTTTGATTGATGAAAATTCCATCACAAGTTTGCTTAATTTGGAAACTAATGAAGAATTTAAGTTATCTCATCATGCTCGTTTTAAATTCCGGACTCATGCACATAAAAAACTCTTCACAAAGATAGGTATTAGTAGCACCAAATATAATGTCATCAACATTCATTTGAATAGTTATCATATCGTTCTTTTGAGTTTTAACAAAAAGAGTGGTATCCACTTTTCCAATTGAAAAACTATTTGAAATTAGAAATTTGGTTAATCATTCGTATCAAATCCTATGAGCTTGTTTTAGATTGTAAAGAGCTTTTTGAAGTTCGAAAACATAGTCCAGATATTTGCAATTTTTAAAATTAGGTGGTTGTTCAACAAACACTTTTTCTTGAATAAAACCGTTAAGAAAAATACTTTTGACATCCATTTGATAAAGAGTGAATTTTTTATGATAACCAAACGCAAGAATCATGCGAATAGATTCTAATCTAGCCACCTGCGCAAATGGTTCCTCAAAATCAATGTCTTCTTCTTGATTGTAACATTGGGACACTAATCTAGCCTTGTTACGTACAATTATTCCATTTTCATCACGTTTATTTCTAAAGATCCATTTAGTACTGATAACGGTTTATCACTTGGTCTAGAGATTAAATCCCAAACATGGTTTTCTTCAAATTTATTAAGTTCTTCTTGCATAACTAGATCCAAAATTTATCAACTTGACATCTTTGAAGTTTTTCAGTTCAATTTGTGAAATGAATGGACAATTACTTAAATGATTTTTAGTAGAGGCTCTAGTAGTAATATGGTTTGATGGATAACCAATGATTAGTTATTTAGGATGAGAACGAACAAACCTCCATTCTTATGGTAGAAGTAAATTATTTTGGACTTCGGTTGGCTCTTCTTCGCATTGTCGAACATTTTTTCCTTCTTGATGTTCATATTGTGGATCTTCCTTGTGTTGATCTTGAATAGTTATTTGTTCGAATGGAGTTTCCAACCCTATATCAATATCAATACATTTCTCACGATCAAGCGAGTTAGTTTTATCGAAAGTGATATGCATAGATTCTTCAACGACTAGAATTCTTTTGTTGAAAACTCTATAAACTTTACTAGTTGATGAATATCCAAGAAAAATTTCAATATCAGATTTTGAATCAAAATTTCCCAAATTTTCTTTTGTATTCAAGATAAAACATTTGCAACCAAAGACTTTGAAATAACCGATATTGGGAATTCTATTTTTCCAAAGTTCAAGTTTTGGTTTTCTTTCGACTATTTAAAACTCTATTATTAATATAGCAAGCGGTGTTAACGGCTTCGCCCCAAAAATATTTTGGCATGCTATTTTCATTTAGCATGGTCCTAGCCATTCCTTGCAATATGTGATTCTTCTTTTCTACTACACCATTTTGTTGAGGAGTTCTAGGAGTCGAGAAATTATGTTCATATCCATTTTCATTACAAAACTCATCAAAGTCGAGATTATCAAATTCTCTATCACGATCAATTCTAATGGTTGTAATTGAGTACCTTTTTTTTTATTTTGAACCTTTTTGTAAAAATGTTTAAAGGTTTTTAGAGTTTCATCTTTAAGATTTAAGAAAAGAACCCAAGCGGATCTAGAGAAATCATTAACAATGACGGAAATATAGTGTTTTCACCTAAACTAGCGGTTCTCGATTGTCCAAAAAGACCAATGTGGAGTAATTGAAGTGGTTTTGTAGTAGATGAGTTTTATTTGGATTTGAATGAACTTTTTACTTGTTTACCAAATCGACATGTATCGCAAATTTTATCTTTTTCAAACTTCAAATTTGGTAAACTTTTGACAAAATCATTTTTGGAGATTTTTAAAAGAAGATACATGCCAACATGACCTAATCTCCTATGCCGTAGCCAAATATCCTCTTTCAAACTCACTAAACATTTTTCATAATTTTCAAAATCAATATTTTATGATATAAACATCTTTGCTTCGACTTCCCATAAACAATACATCTTTAGATATAGCATCTTTAATGAGACATTTAAAAGAATCGAATTTAATAAGATAGCTTTTATCACATAATTGACTAATACTAAGTAAATTATGTTTGAGGTTATCTACCAATAGTACATTCTCAATAGAAGGGAAGGATATGATTACCAATGTTTCCAATTCCGATGATTTTTCCCTTTGCATTGTCTCCAAATGTAACATGACCTCCATCCTTCTTTTTGGAATTCGATAGTAGAGTTCTATCTCCGGTCATGTGCTTTGAACACCCGCTATCCAATAACCATTTGCTCGATTTCTTCTTCGGTACCTTATCATCTATTGCCTTGAAGCACATGTTGACGATCTCTTCTTGACTTTCATTTTCATCGCGATCATCATCGTCGCTTTTATCCCATGTTGCTCGGAGTGCCCTTTTCTTGAAATTTCTCCTTTTGTTTGGATACTCGGTTCTCTTGTGACTTCATTTATCACAATCATAACAAATTTTCTTACTTCTTTCTTTCCTCTTTACTTCTTTCCTTTGAAACTTTCGATTATTTCAAAAGTCTATCCATTTTTGGCAAGAAGCACAAGATTATCAAGATTTTCATCACTCATATGTTCACTTGTAGTTCCTTCTTCAATTGTCGATTTGAAAGCGACCTAAGCATTTTACTTACGAGCTCACCGTTAGTAAATTTAGGATCAAAGCCCTTGAGGCTATTAACATATCGGTGAAGCAAGTAATCATGACAACAATATGTTCGTCTTATTTCATGAAGAAATTTTCAAATTCTTTGACCAAGAGATTAATTTTGGTTTCGTTTATCTTACTAGTGCCAACATGAGTAACTTCTAAAGCATGCCATATATTATATGCGGAGTCACGTGTGCTAATACGATTAAACTCATTTCTATCTAAGGCACAATAAAATAGGTTTTTGGTTCTAGGATTTAAGGACAATTTTCTTTTATCATTTTCATCATATTCCTCTCTAGGTTTAGGAATAGGTTAATTGGATTTTCCATCAATTTTAATAATCTTGGTGGCACATAAAGACCATATCCAATGAGTTTTCAAATATTATAATCTATTGATTGAATGTAAATCATCATTCTGACTTTTCAATAATTATAATGTGTGCCTTCAAAGAAGGGATGTCGATATGTGGAATGCCCCTCGAGATTTTGAAGATTGTTCTGGTTTGTTATTGCTTGAGATTGTAAAACTTTAATTTGAAATGAGCACCTTGTTTTGAAACCAATTGAAAGCCCAAAAATAGCTAACCAAGAGGGAAGTGAATTAGATTTTAAAACTTTTTCAAAAAATTAATCTAAAATCAAGAACGTAATAACTAGATAGATAAATTCAAATAATAAGAATGAAAATGAAAACACTAAGTAAAGAGGTATAGAGAATGCAAAGATATAATTATGGAGGTTCGATCAAACGCAATGATCTACGTCATCCGTTACCAATCTCTCCGGCATGAGCAAGGCCAATTTCACTATATTGATTGACTTTTTGTGCAATCCAACCCTTTTCAAAACTTTCGGTGACTTACAAACAAAGAGTATTGATCCTTATA
The DNA here is from genome assembly GCA_035079005.1 of Fraxinus americana. NCBI lineage: Eukaryota > Viridiplantae > Streptophyta > Magnoliopsida > Lamiales > Oleaceae > Fraxinus > Fraxinus americana. The sequence goes on from CM068707.1 coordinate 28,563,164, forward strand.
TAACGTTGATCTTTACCGAACCTTAACACGACCCACGACTTTAAAGAAAATTGATTTTACAAATTGAAATTTCTCTCTTAACAAATGATATAATCACAATTAATTACCAAGAGAGTAATATACTAACACTTTAATAAGTAGTAATGAGTGAAGCTCAAGTATAGGTATGAAAAACTTTGATGTGTAGAATGATTTTCAAAAATTAATTTGATCAAAAGTTTTTCAAAACTAAAATGATTTGATAATAATAAATGATATGGAAAATCAATACAATTTTGCTCAAAAGAATCTCACTTGAATGCTCTTATGTTGTTATAATGAATGGCGAGTGAGTTGATACTTATAGCAGTGGAAAACGTGAAATTCTCCAACGAACAGGAACTTCCGGAATAGTACCGGGTGATTGAATAGCTGTTACTTCATCAAAAATTAGAACGATCGAAAATTTGACTGTTGGAGGTGAACCGAATGTCTGGATGGACAGAAAAATGCCCGATTTGTCCGTTTGAATTTCTGACACAAGGTAGGCTTTTGCATGACGTTTTTACTTGAATTTTAAGATAAGTGATGCTAGTAGGATTGAAAATTAATTTGAAATTCTTACATTTGAAAAATAATTTTTGTGCAAACGTTTTACAAAGTAAGTTTTTATCGTGCATAAAAATTCGTCGATTGAGCTTTCAATGAGCCATTGTTAAGGATTAAGGTATTTTATCTTTACAAGTGAATTCGAACATATAGTTCTAATATCTTTGATTGATTTGGAGCGAGTGCACGATTTTTTGCTTGATTTGCCTCCGATTGTTTTGGCGTGAGTACTCGATTGAGAATGCTCGATTTCTATCTTGAGCTTTCTTGATCGTCTCTTTCACGTCCTTTGGTAGCAATTGTTTTGTCTCCAATTTGATCAAGTTCGCAACATGTAACAATGAAGAGTCGAATACAAATGTTAGTGATAAAAATATTTTGTTTGTTATAATCAAAACATAAGATTGACCATAAGTCAACACAACCCACACCCTTTTGTCCACAACCTCCTCTTTATCTTTTTCACAAATTTTTGATTTCATCCTTATATAACCCAGTTCTAGGCATATAATTTCTCAATAATTTGGGCGTGTCTAGTAAAACTTCCTAGTATAATTCCGACCGTTGCGTAATTGAAAGAAGAACCGTTGCCTAATTGTTTATTGCAAAAGGCTGACAAGGCTGACAAAGCTGCAGGACACACAGGCGGCATTAAAGCAAAGCTTCCCAGTTTGCCCTCCATTTTAATTTCTCAAACAAACCTTACAAAATTCACAGAGGAGTAAATGGTCCATTTCAAATACCAAGATTGACTCAACTAGTGGTGGGGCCAAGTTTGATTTGAAAGGAAAATTGATTTTCTACAACACAATCGCTCCCAGACACACACAAAATCTCAAGTTTTCCTCGCCATTTTGTTATCTTCTTGATCTCCAAAGCTAGTATAATTTTAATGATTTTCCTTTTCCAATATGAACCACCCCTTGCACAGATCAATGAGTTCTCCCTCTTTATTGATTTGAATTATACTTAGTTGATATATATAGCATGAGAAATGTGTGTGAATCGCGATACAAGTTTAGGGGTTTCTCTAATTCTTAGCATTCACTTCCAGAAGGATGTATCCGGGAAATATTTTTTCCTATGGGATTAGCCCGCAAGGCCATTTATGTAGGTAATGTCGGTTCTTGAATTATTTTCATGAGCTTTCACTATTAAAATTGTTGAAGTGAAATCTGTTGCCCTATCCTCTATCAGAAATTTGGAATCAGAAATTTGTGAAAAAGATGAAGAGGAAGTTGTGGATGGAAGGGTATGTGTTGTGGATTTGAGGTGGAGATTAACTAGTATGATGGATGTGGAGGAGGTGACGATGGCATCAACGTTAGGTGGGTGCGGTGGAGCCATTTGGTAGTGGTGGTGGTGCTTTAATTTGGGTGGGGGTGGGTATGTGTGGGGTGAATGGAGAAGAAGTTATTTTATTTTTGGTTTTAATTATTTTATTTTAGTTATTTTATTATTAAAAAAATGTAAAGTTTCCATTTTAATATTTTAAAATTAGTCAAAATAATTGTCAATTATCTGGTCAACTAACAGTTAAACTAATGGTTTTCATTCATTTGGATTTCGGGTGCGAGTTTTTACGGGGTTTGGTACTGTGGATGCAACAAAGTAAATGTCAAAATCTACATAAATTAAAGATGCGACACATCGACAAACATGAAACAGAAAATTATCGAAATCAGAATTAAGAACCTTACATAGTTTATCAGTAATAGACTTATTAACACTAGCATTATCAAATTTAAAAGAGCGAATTTAACTTGCATAAGAGCGTTAAATATGTTATTAACATTATAAGGAAACTCAATTATTTTAAAAGTAATTATTCTTTTATAAATAACAAAAATTGGTTCTATCTAGTGTGTAATTGCATCTATATAACTTCTTTCTTTATTAATGACTCCCCATAAATTCGAAGTAAACAATTAACCATATTTTTGTAAATTACGAATAATTTGTTTCTTGTGTTTGATGAAATAATCTATGCAATTGAAAAACTGTTTCTACTTATTCCAATGTGCCTTGATTGAAGATATTATTTCACAAGTTGTGTGACATGTTTGTTATCTACTATGCTTAACAGTAATCCAGAACCAACAACGAAATTCACCCTTCCTTCGCGAATATTTTCCTCCAAATACGTCTATGTGCTAAGTGATTGTAGAATTGGTACCCCAGGGAAGGAATACCAAATTGTAGCTGTGTTTTTGTCCACCATAAGCTCATGTTCGGTAGTACATTCTCATGTAGTGATGGTTGATGTGGATAGTACCTATATCCTTTTGTCATACCAATCGTGTTTGACAATCTTTATACACTTCTTTACACTCTTAGCTGTACGGCCCCATTGTAATCAATTTAAAGTATTACCAACACTTTTTACCCTTTCGCTTCCTTCTTGCATTTGAAATTTCGAGTTTTGGTTTCGTAACATCTTCATCAATATTATTTAAATCAATTGGATTACTACTTCCGTGAGAATCGTCAACGCCTAAAGTCGACAATCGTCAGGAATGGAGATATCATTGAGACTGGAAAATTCAATATGAAATTAAGATTGCGACATCATAGTTAAGTTGTCATCGAATAATTGTGATCCGTTTGTATATAATAGAATTAAAATGTATAAAGATAAAATAGAATTATAGTAGATAATGTAAATTGAATGAAGATGAAATGTATAAATTAAATAATGTAGAATGTAAAGAATTGAATAGAGATTTGAATTATATAAATATTAAATGTATAAAGATGTAAAATGTATAAATTGAATTGGGATTGATTGTAGAGAATATAGAAGATAGTTGTAGATAATTTGTGTAGAAAATGAATTGAAATGAGAAGTATTTATAGAGTTTTTTTTTTTAAATAAAAATAAAAAATTCAGTGATTATTGGGATCCCAAAATTTCAACTTACAGGTTGATCAATGTTTCATGCTAGCCCAAGTTTGTGGGCAATGCCCACGAGCCACTCTTCGAGTTTAACTCGACTCGTCATTCCAAATTATCATTCAGCTCGTGCTGGGACTTGCCCTGAATCAAGCCAAGCTAATTGATTTTGAATAGCGGATGAGCTACTTGGCTCAGTTGCCATCTCTAACGGCATCAATAGCGAAAATTTGACATGAGACAATACATATAGCTTAAACAAAGAATCATGAAAGTCTAATCCCCCTTATAAGAAAATTGAAAAAACAAATTGTTTGTTGGAAATCAAACAAAAGAAAAACAAAATTGGACGGGACAGAATCATGAATTTCTGAAAGTAACAGAGGAGAGTGTTTTCAGAAAATCTGCCCCCGTCTCCATCTGTCACTCTCTTGATGTGTGTAATTTTATGCTGGGCCCTCGCTCCTCTCTTGAAAACATTTTTTTCAGTTTTTTTGCCGTTTCTTTGTTGTAACAACCACCCAACACATCGTCCACCCTTCTACCAAACGGGACCACCATAATCACTCTATGATCGATCTAATTGATCTGTATCTGCCTTCTATATCTGGGTTTTTAATAGAACCCAGAAAGCATTTTTACCATCTATACATATTCAAGATCAAAATATTATTTTCTTTTTAATTTTCATATACTTGACAGTTTCTGATGATTTTATCAGTATCTGCCTTTTATATCAGCATTTTGAACAAAACCCAGAAAGCATTTTTGACATACATGCATATTCAAGAAAATAATGCTCAGTTTTTTATAATCTGATCGACCCTTTGCAAACGACCCTTAAAGGTATTGCATTTTTAAGTTGAAATTTCACCCCCCCCCCCCCCCCCCCCCCTTGTTTTAAAATCGTTGTGTGTTTGTGGTTTTATTTATTTATTTTTGGTTTGTGAACAAGTATTAATTGGTATTTTACGGTTTTTATTTATTTGTGGTTGGAGAAGGATTTTCAACTGCAGTATAAAGAGGGATTTAGTTTTTTGAATCTATCTATGAGGTCTCGACTCTCGTGATTATTAAAAATCTTGCTGATAATTTTTCACTGCTTCAATTGAAACTTGAAAGAAAAAAAGAGCTTGTTTATCTAGTTTGATGATCTTAACTGGAGTTCTACTGTAGCGAGTATGTGTTTGTTGTTCCTTTTGATCCTGATGCTGTTGTTTGGTTTGAAGTTACAAGACACAAGGAATCTATAGATGATGAAGTTTTGAATTAAATTCTGGATGTTGCATTTTCTGTCATCTCATTATTTTGTGATTGTTCTATATGCCATGTGAGATTTATTTTATTTTTATTTTTTTTGTGGCGCAATATTGAATATGCTAATTTTTTTGTCCATCGTGTTAGTATTTTGCCAAACATTTTTCCTCTTTATCACTCTAGTGTGAAGTGAAATGTTTCTGCTTATCAGTTCTTTGAGTTCCGCGGAGTTGAAATCTGAAATAGTTCTCCCTCAACTTTGATTGTTGGATTTGACGTTGATTGAATTAAGGAGATTTCAATTCATCAGTTTATTTGTTTTGATAGCATCGATAGATTTCAATAAATTAGCACTTCATCCTTTTGATTATACTCTTATGTTGTTATAGTAAGTTTTATGATTGATACTTTTCCGTTTGTATTTGGTTTTAACATTTTGCTTCCTTGAAAAGAAAATATTGCTGGACATAGAGTTTTAGAGTTGGGGTTACTAAGTCATTGAGGTCCGTTACTAAGGCACAATTCTGGCAAGGTTTCTGGTTTAACAATGAAGTGCATAATTTATATGATAACCAAAATAGGAGATTTCAAATATTACTGGCTAAAGCAAGAGGTGTGCATTTTTCACCACTAAGCAATTCTAAAATAATATCTACCTTATAAACATGTAAAGTTCCTAATCCATTTTCCACTGCCGTCTGAGGAGTTTTCTCTCAATTAAGTTGTCATATTCATGTTCATTTTATGCTAGTATGTGATTTTGATGTTGGCCTTTCCATGTTTCAGCCTTTCAGGCAAAGAACTGATTTCTTTATGTGGAACATATTACATGGTCATCATTGATTAACCAACTCACTATGAGTCACATGCTGCCGAAACAGTGTAATGAGCTTTAGTCTTTATCATATGTGAGCATTATAATGTGACAACTGAAAAATAAAATCCTTGTTCCTTTCAATATGAAGCAGGGGACTAGCTTCATAAAACAAGGTTGAAAGTGGTTTAAGACATTTGTGTGCATTAGAATGTGGCAACTCAAGTGTTCCATTGTTAGAAACCATGGCATAGTAATGACTTACATCTATAAAGAAAGGAAAGGAAATGACGTCATTCTTCCCTGTCTTTCTGTTTCTCTTAAATTTAAGCATCCATTACATTCATAATATTCAATATCATACAATTTCAAAAATCTTTTGATTTGATATCTCCCCATCTTTGGCTTGAGAAATGCTTCTTACAGTCAACTTTTTTAATCACATTCCTACTTCTCCTACAAAGGAAATAATGAATAGAAATATTAAGTAAATAAAAGAAGGAAGAAGAAGAAAGCAAATTAATCAGAAGTGAAAATGGGACTAATGGAAGTAAGGAAAAAAGAAATACATGAGATGTGAGATATCTGTGGGAAGGAAGGTTAACAGAAACAACAAAAATATCAGTCAATTTTGTAATTCAATTCTGTCTTGTTTTATAACATTGAGTATTTATGTACACGTTTTAAACACAACTCTTTTCTTCTTAATTTACAGGCTTGAATACAGTTGAATAGTATACTTCCTTCTTCAGAAGGACTTCCCTAGTATTTTAAGCCCCCGTTTGGGCCACCTTTTTATCTTATTAAAATGAAAAATATGACCGTTATCTATCACATCAACATTTAAATTCAAATTTTCTATCTCTTGTGTGGGCCCAATAACGGTTATATTTTTCATTCTTATTCTATAATAAGGTGGCTCAAACAAGGTCTTACAAATAGTTTTTTGAAATGTTTGGAGATAACAAGAAGAATTCTACTGTCCATCCTTTCCTTGACAACAAACATTCCCTGTGTCCTGCCAAGGCCTTGAATCAGCTACAGTTACATGGAATTTGTAAGTCATAAAATCCATATTAACATATCTGGGATATTGGTTCATGCAAAGATTTTAATCTAATCGTGTCTATAAGGTGATGTATAAGGATGCTCTTTTTACTGCATTTACATAAGTTACTTGCTTACTGGTTTCTGCTCACTCGATATTTTCCCTCAGAACAAGGGATATATAATGATGATGATTAAGTACCTATGGTTGCACAATAAAGTCATTAACAGTTATGCCTTCTGATTTAAGATGGTTATGATAGCAAAACTTTCTGAACTGGATATTTTTTATTATAAAATTTGGCATGTAAACATTTAGGGCACATTTTTGTCACTGGATTGGACTCAACCAGCCAAGATTTTAGTTTTCTTTTCTTTTTTAATATTGTCAAGTCCATCCAACCAAAAAGCCATTAAGACCCTCTGGTTGATTGAATAAGTTTGAATACTTCTGTGGAAGCATGCACTGTGAAATCTCCTTCAATCTTTCTGTTGGAAGAGACACAACATTACGAGGTGAAGAGTCAATGTCGAGATGCCTAGCCTTCCTGAGATGTGAGCTCTTGGGATCCAAATTAGTGAGAAATGCTAGTCCTATACATAATTACATTTATAACAATACTGGAAAGTTGCCAAAATACCAAAATATAAAAATCTGATAACTTAGAGCAATAATTTTGTCAAGAAAATAATTCTAAATAAATCATAATCTACTTCCTAATTTTATGTCTCGAATAAGTGTGTATTTTTGGTAAGTCTTCATTGAAATATCTAGGGTTAAATATCTCAATTGCTATTGAATTTTTTCAAATGTTCTTCAGTTGTCATTGAACATTAAAAGTTTCTTGAGTTGCCACTGAACTTTTACAAAACGTTTCTGAATTGCCATTGAGTTTTAAAAGTTTTTCAAGTTGTTTCTTTCACAAGTTGCACTTAACGGGCTGTCCCGACCGTTTAGATCGATGACGTACTGTCTCCATGTACCAACATGGGTCTTTTCAGTATGCTTTATCCTCACTCGTACGCTCCCTAAGAAAACTTTCCAGGGAGTCATTCATCATAGAATTGTTCCAAGCCAAGCACGTTTAACTGTAGAGTTTCTAACGATGGACTTCTGGAAAAGAAGATGCACCTTGTTGGTATGAGTAGTGCCTATCAAATCTTTTAAACTTTCCTGGTCTGGGTATTACACATGCTTTTGACGTTAGTGTGTACTACATCACCAAAATTGTCGATTGGTTTGCTTTCTCAAAATGGTGAGTGACGGATGGGATAACATTATGGTAATTTTAGAGGCCACTCAAAAAAAATATTTAAAGTTCCTTGGAAACTATAAAATATTTGGGAAAGTTCGGTAGCAACTTCAGAACTTTTAAAGTTCAAACATTTTAACCCAAATATTTATCAAAATCTTCATTGCTTAGCTTCTATTTCTGGTTTTAGTTGTTGGTCCACATCCATTTCGACCAGGCACGATTCAGCTGCATAGGAAGTCTCCCTCCCAAAAATCAGAGAAATAAAGGATAACAAGCCCGGTTTATATAATCCTATACTAGATAATGTGGGTTTAGAATTTGGACGCACTATTCAAGACAGGTTATCTCCAAGAGGGTGTTCATTCCATGTGCAGCAAGATAATCTGTATAAGGGATGATATTTGTACTGCTTGAGTTAAAAATAATAAATCACCTCGTCTTTTGAATCTTTATTGTGTTATGTTCTATTTGTTTTACAGTGCCGATTGATTTTCACGTCGGATCAGTAAAGTTTCTTCCAAATGATCATGGCAGTCTAGGTCTCCCATCTAATAAATGTGGCAGGGATGCAGAAGCAATCTCTAGGCAGCAGAACCTTCAAATTTGCTTAAATAACATTTGTCATGATGAAGCTGATCGACTGAGAATCATTTTGACATAGAATCCTGTGTCGACTGGTTTAAGGTTGTCTTATGATGACGATGAGCGTAACTCCTCTATTACTTCTGCAAGTGGAAGTATGTTGGATTCGTCATCAATTATATCTTCTCTGAGCAATGACATCAAAACGGAATTTGACTGGCAGAATGAAGAACTCGAAAAGTATATCAGAATTCGGGTACTTCTAACCATTTCTTTTTTTGAATTAATTTTTCAGTAATATGGTCAACTATCATTCTGTATCTAAATCAGGTCACTCTTCCTAGGTGTAATCCGTGCAATTTAATTTGCTTGCAACTTGCTGTATCAGAACTCAGGTACTTCTAACCATTTCTTGTTTTTTTTTTTTTTTGAATTAATTTTTCAGTAATATGTTCAACTATCATTCTGTATCCAAATAAGGTACCTCTTCCTAGGTGTAATCCATGCAATTTTATTTTGCTTGCAACTTGCTGTATCAGAATTCAGGTACTTCTAACCCCTTTTTTTTTTTTTTAATTAAATTTTCAGTACTATGGTCAACTATCATTCTGTATCCAAATAAGGTCCCTCTTCCTAGGTGTAATCCGTGCAATTTAATTTTGCTTACAACTTGCTGTACCTGATTTTGTGCCACCACTAATTTTAAGTTCATTTGAACAGGAAGAATTTGTAGCCAAAGGGTTAAGGGGACTTAAAGCAGAGACACAACGTCTTTATTGACTGCTCTAAAGAACCAGGTCAGTAACAAGTTGCAGGAGAAAGATCTCGAGTTCAAGATTATAACTCGAAAAAACCTGGAACTTGTTGAGAGAACGAAGAAAGTTACAGCTGAAGCCCAGAATTGGAGCTATATGGCCAAGTATAACGAGTCCGTGTGTAACATATTAAAAACCAATCTCCAACAGGCAATGCAAGATTCTAACCAAGGGAAAGAAGGAATTGGAGATAGTGACATGGACGATGCTGCATCTTTCGTTGATCCAAACAATTACCTCAGCTTACCAGGTGGGTGGGGGAAGCCTAAATCTGTGAAGAATAATATGGTTTGTAAATTATGTATAATGAAGGAGGTGTGTATATTGTTAATGCCTTGTAGACACCTCTGTCTGTGTAAAGATTGTGAAGGTTCTGTTCGTTTGTGTCCTGTATGCCGGTTGATAACCACTGCTCATTTCGAGGTATATCTTTCTTAAAGAATTAATGAGATTATTTACATTTTTCGATTTGGCATTTCACTTCTCATATACTAAATGTCTTTCATGAAAGTTTGAAACAGATAAATATGTTGTCATTTTATGTTCCCCAATATAATCTAAAAGTGTGCGAATGGATTGGTAGGATTGTTATTGGGATCAAGCAAATGGTAATAATATGTTTGGTACATCAAATTGAAGATAATCAAGGAAGATTATCAAGAGCTAGAAAAATAACCTTAGCTTGTGAACATGAACCTCAGAAAGATTTATGTAGTTGGTCTCCACGTCAAGTTCTCTACATTGCATCTTGAAGGAACAGTAATGAATCTGTTGTATTCGTGAATCCACATCAAATGAACTTTTCTAAAATGCATGTATACATTTGTACATTCCATGTACTGCATCTAAGGTTTTTGTATTGAATTCTCCTACTACAAATATTAAGAGGAGCCTTTACGTGTTGTAAGCTACGAGTCCTGCAGAATTCATTGATAATAAGTGAATAGTAATTGTGGATTTAACGAAATGTGTGGATAAAAAAAAATATTTGACCTTAAATTTTACTTTAAGCTGTGCCAAACATACACTTAGATTGATTTCTCAAGCAATAGTATGCATTCAAGTATACTAGTGAATTTGAGTACTCTCAGCAATAGCACGCTCCTATTCATTGCTTTTCAAGAGTATAAAAGATTTCAGCAGCCACTACCCCCCCTCGTCCACAAATAAAACAAAAAAGGGTTTGGGGATTAGATCAAGAGAAAGATGATGCAGTTTGTTGGTAAATTTTCCTAGGCATTATCTCTTCATTGTTCTTTTCTTAACAAAGTGCAATGCGTTCACACCTTTTATGCTGCTGACTGCTAAAAATGCCAAAAGCTGTTACTGTTGTAATTTGGCCAGATAGTAAAAGACAAGCATTTTTCTAAGATAAGAAGTAAGAGAAGAAAATGGTCTAATTGTAATTTAAAGATTATAAGTGGGCATTTTCTTTAAGATTTCCATTGAAAACATCAGCGTCACCAACTCTTGAATTTCACTCCTGAAATCCAAGAGCAGCAGAGAATAGCAGAAATTAAGGTAAATTTTCTGTGTGATTACCTTTTCCACTTTTTTTACACGTTCATGCATGTTTAGATGATTCTTGAATGTTAATTTGATGTAGAATTTTGATTCATATGGTATGAAAAAAATATTCATTTCTTGTTGTGTCTTTGTTTTGATTAACCTTCATATATTTGGTATGTCTGAAGAGTGAAGTGTATGGTTGTTATCCAGTTTTAGACACGACTCACATCTTCTTTGATGGTGTCAAGTACTATCCAATATTTTCTACCGAACATCCCAGAAGTGTATTGGATGATTTCCTATTTTAGCTCATTTTGCAGTTATTTAATTCAGCTGTTGAATTAAGGTGTTTGGTAATTGAAATTGATAATGCATTCACCAAGTTTTGACTTAGCAGCTAATCATTTTAACTTTTGTTGCAAATAGGAAATCAAACCAGAAAGAGATGGGATCCGAGGGGAGAAAATCTGTCATTATTAATGTGACTGGATTTAAGAAATTTCAGGGAGTTGCTGAGAATCCAACTGAGACAATAGTAAATAATTTGAGGAATTATGTGGCTACTGCAGGATTACTGCCTCCTGGTGTTAATTTGAGAATTTGCATGGTTCTTGAAACTGCGGGAGATGGCGCAATTTCCACCTTTTACAAGGTCATGGAGTCGGGGATATCAACTGGATCCCGTCTTGACAATGAAAAGATTGTATGGGTGAGTTTGAAAATGCACCTCTTTCACTATATTCAAATTATATTCAATAACAAGATTGATGGAGATAAACCTTGGGATTTTTGGTTTCAAGTCGAATATTATCATCGTTTCTTGTTTCAGCTTCATCTGGGTGTGAATAATGGGGCGCTGAATTTTGCCATTGAGCGTCAAGCAGTAAACGAAGCCAGTTTTTGTTGTCCCGATGAGCTCGGTTGGCAACCTCAGGTTGGTTTTTGCTATTTTTTGCTTTTTAAGGTAACTAATACAGTCTGTCTGAATTCAATTTGGTTTTTCAGCAACTGCCTATAATTCTTGGAGATGGAGGAATACATCAGATAAGAAGGGTAATAGATCCTTTTCTATAATTTGATTTTTCATTTTTCTACTAGTTCACATTTGAACAATATCAAGAAAATTTTGTTCACAATCCTATCAAGTCTAGTACTGCTTATCAGCCATGCTCTGTATTGCTTCAGTCTCCATGTATGCACTAACATTTATCTATCGATTTTATGTAGACATCTTGCCCTATTGAGGCAATCCTAGAGTTGCTGAGGAGGAAGGGATTTGATGTGACAATATCCAATGATGCAGGTCGTTTTGTATGCAACTTTGTGTACTATCACTCCCTCCGGTATGCAGAACAGAAAGGCCATAACTCTCTGTTTGTTCATCTCCCGCCCTTCTCTAGAATCGACGAGGCAAACCAAATGCGATTCATTTTAGCACTTATGGAGGCCATTGCATCAACTTGTTGATTTCTTTTGGTTGAATGAGAATGATAGTTCATCTTTATCTTCTGTAAATCTATCCTGTTCTTCTTTGATGAATAAAGTGAACTCCTTCTGAATGTGTAAACAATGTTGAATTTACAATTTAAATTTAGCAATCTGAATTGTTGGATGAAATTTTGAGATTTCAAAACCTATCTGAATTTACAATGCAAAAGGAAACACGATAATGGTTTTAAAACATCCACGATATGCTCGGTAAGGAAGTTTAGACAGTACTAAAGAAAAATAAGTTACAATCTTGTTCATTGTATTGTCTAATCACCTACTGTGTGACAAATGCGCAACCAGTGTATGTAACAAATGATCACTTAGTACTGATGTTTTTTGAACGCAGTGTTTAGTGTTAGACCGTAGTCTGAAATGTGGAACATATGAAGAGATACACGTTGATGAATTTAAAGAAAAGATCAATAGATAAACTTGTGTGATACTATAACAAGAGAACTAGGTTTCTTCAAGAATTAACAAGATTCACGATCCTATAATTAATTGATGCCTCTTGTCTGAACTGAATTCTTAATCCTCTTATGAAATCCATGAAATTCCATCCTATTTACGTTCTTAAGCATCCTCTTTATAAACATGAAGTTCTTCAAATCCATTGACACTGCAGTTTTGATTTGGACCTTCAAATTGTTGAGGCCAAGTACTGGAGGAAGGAGACTGTTTCACATTGTTTGAGGTACGATTAAGTCAACATCCTTTCGACAGCAGAGTCAATTCTTTGTAATTCTGTAATCGTTCACACAAGTCTCTCAGTTCGGCATCATATTGATTGAAGCCTCCAGTAGAGGCGATTATATCTCTGATGAAAAAGTTAGCGTTATTACAAAATTTTGTTAGACTTGTGATGAAGTGCATAAGGAGTTAGAATTTATGATGAAGTGGGATCGCAAGGCAAAATAATGGTAATTTTTATTTTGGTAATATCTCATTCAATAAAATTTGGATTTTGATTCCGTTTGTTGGAGGACGATTCTGAATATTAGGAGTTTCCATTTAAGTTAGAATCTCGAATTTTTCCATTTATGGAAAAATATTGTTTTTTTTATTTTTATTATTTATTTTCCGAAATTTGCTAGGGTTTTGCTATTTAAACCATTGTAAGCCCTTCGAGGCAGACATTATTGAATTGAATAAAAACTTTCGTGAGTTTATCTCATATTTGTGAGGTTATTCATCTTTCCTATAATCTTCCACTACGTCAGTTGTGAGGTTGTTCATCTTTCCTATAATCTTACACTACGTCAACTTGGAGCAACTATTTTGACCTTAATCGGTGCTTTCCACTTAAAGAAGCCAAATTATTGATGCTTTTGAGAAGATATAAGCAAATTTTGTACTTTAGAACATTCTCCTACCAGTAACTCCCTTAGGAGTGGATTTTCAAGAACTAGCTTTTGCAACATAATATCTGTCACTCGGGCTTTTACCATTTCATTGATGTCAAATTCTGAACAAATGATTCACAATTACATGTCCTTCGATTCTTTACCAGATGTAGCGAAAAATCATAAGATTTTGTGCATCAACCACGATGATTATGACAAAGGTAAACTCAAATTCCATGAGTCAGATTTTAAGTTCTGTCATTCAATCCAATGAATCAAGATATAATTTCCTAAATACGGGACAGCTACAAATGATTTTTTTCCAATATCACGCAACTCATAGACACGTTTCTTAAAACAAGCTCTTGAAGAGAAGGTTGATTCACAGAAACTGAAATTTCTCCGGAAGTGAAGTACACAACCTCCAATTCTGTGATAGGTTTTGCAGTAAAGATAGCATCACTCCATGCAAAAGGACATACCTAATGGCATCTCTTTCTGTTGATAATATTCAATTATTTCAAGGCAAAATCTATCGAGTTCCCAGGCATATCATGCAAGTTCATAATCAAGCTCATATAAACACATACACTGAACTTTTCGATCATTAAATCATTGAAGTAAATAGAAGTTATCATTTTCCATCACACTTAATGGAAAAATCAGACATTCTTCATTCTGGGGTCAAAAATTAGTTAAAATAACTTTTACTGAACGTCTTTTTGTCTTAAACACTCGTTTCACCATTATTTTGCTCTTCACTAAAAAATGAAGATGTTTGTTCAAAATTTTTTTCATGTTTTTTTGGTATTAAACTCAAAAGTAATAATTGCTTATGTATTCTAAATATTAATTGCAAAACAATGTTTGGTCCCCATTATTGCCAAAATACATTTTTCTCACTTTTATTTTCAACTATACATTATTCAATAAAATATGATTACACATAAATCCAAAATTTTTACTTATTTTTTAATCACACAATATTCTCCATCAAATCACTATTCCAAAATGCTTTTTTTTTTTCCCGGAAAAAATGGGGCTCAATTAAATCAAAATAGAAAACAACCAATTTCATAAAAACAAAAATCCATCAATGAATTCCAATATTTCTGACATTCAAAAACATTCGAGTTAGGGCAAGTCATTGCTTACCTCAGAAGTGAGATCAAAGTCGTAACTTGATATCGATAGAAATGTTTTCAATACAAATAAAATTATAGAGTAGGAACTTAATTTATTTAGCAAAAAACACGAACCCATTTTTCTTAAAAATAAGTCGGCTGAGATGCTCATTTGTGCATGAACCCAAGTATATAAATCAATAAAGTTGATAAAAAAAAATCTGCAATTGGTTCCATAAATTAATTTTTTTTTAACAATTCTAAAAGTAGTTTGATCGATAAAAAGGGCAGTTTTTCAAACCATGGGATCGTAAGACGTATAACATTGAGGTGAGGCAAAAACGATTGGTGGTATTGGTGCAGACTACCTAAGTAGAAAATAAACCTATTTGGTGAAAATGACAAGGTCTTCGAAAAAAGAATGAGATTTGGAATTTTGGAGATTGATAGAAGAAGGGAGAGAGAATTTTAAAGAAAAAACTCGTGCAAATAGGGATAGCGTGAATAAAAAATAAAAAATGTGAGGTTAGCTGACCCACATGAACCCACCATACTGTAATTCCATCAGATTTGGAACATACTGTAATTCCATCAGATTTGGAGCATCTATTTTGACCTCAACCGATTCATCACAATCAAACTATAAATTAGAGTTGTAAGCAAAAATCATCAAATCGAATCAAAATCGCATTTTAGAAATCGCCGATTTGGTGCCACGTGGACCCGTCAACGAAATGGTTTTGAACCAAACCAAACCGGTCAACAACGGTTTGGTTTATGTTTGAGAATTTTAATTGCGGTTTAAAACCAAATCGGACTGATAAAAAAATATAAAAAAAATAAAAAAATGAAAAAATGAAGATTTCTGAAAAATCCAAATATTTAAAATTCAATAGTTTTGTCATGTGTGGGTATTTTTGTCAATTTCTAATTTTCTATTACATATATATTTTTATTACCTAATAATCCTGATTTATATCTAAGGCCCTGAATGATAAGTCTACATGTACAAAATTAACTACAGAATTTTCTACAGCCACTGACGTGGTGAATGGGTTTGAGAAGTCAAAATCTCGGCAGGTTGAAAATAAAAAAATAATAAAACAGGAAAAAGGACAAAAAATTTACAAAAGGAGCCTTTCTTTTAGCTTTTCTTTCCCCATTTCACTTTAGTACCAAATTTCTGTGCGCAGAAGAAGTGAAGAACCCTTGGTCGCGTAAAATGAAATCATGGCAAAACCGAATCGATGATGCCGGCAACTTCGACGACGGCGTAGAAGTGAGATTGAACCCGAACCCAACGACGTTATTTCCACCTTGCGCGCGTGAAAATTTGGGCTTTTACGATGAAGCAGTCGAAGAAACTGAAAATATTAACTTCCAGTCCGGCAACCTCAACGTCGACAGCCACATGGGTAACCAATCATTCAACATTTTCAAGTTTATGTGTAAACTAAGTATGAGATTCCAAGTTATGGGTTTTGACAACATTTTCAAGTTTATGCGTAAACTTAGAATTCAACATTTTCTCCATGTTTCAATCTTGGAAACCCATAATTTCCAAGTGTCGAATTCTACAAGTTATAGGTTTTGACAATATTTGGAAAGAAGCAGATTATGAGTAGAATTTTGTCATCACAATTGAGGGTAAAATGGGGAAATTATGGGTTTTGACAAAATGGAGCAGGTTGGTTGGTGGACACCTTGCATGGGCATTGCTTGGGTGTGGACACCTAAGTTTTGAAAATCTAATTTTTTCCCCCACTCTATGTGTTTATGGGTAAAGCACTATGTTAGGTCTATCTGTATGATTTTTTTTTTTTTACTATTTTCACTCATCTAAAAGTGATTAAAAATGTTTAATTTTGTAATTTAAAACTAGTGTCATTAGCATGATACACATGTTATTGTCCATAGACTGGGCAATGAGTCTTGTGAAAAGTACTTCCTTAACCGATTCACTTAAATTGATTATTGTCTATTTTTCGTCAACGTAGGTTATTTGCAAATGAATTCATCCGAAGAGGACGATCCGAATGATACAAGCGTAGGTGAAGAAATGGAAATTATTGTGCCCGCCGTTGGAATGAAGTTTAAAGATGAAAATGAGGTGTTCGAATTTTATAAGAACTACGCTTACCAAATCGGTTTTCCTGTGCGAAAAAGGAATTCGAAGAAGGGTGATGACGGGGTTGTACGTTACGTGACTTTTACTTGTAGTCGGGAAGGCAGTCGAACAATTGGCACAAATAAAGTTCTGAAGCCTCAACCAACCATGCAAACTGGCTGTAAAGCAAGATTGTCAGCATGTTCTGAACTTACTAGAGCATGGCGTATTAACACTGTCCATTTGGAGCACAATCATAGAACGAGCCCATCGAAATCAAGGCTATATCGATGCAACTGCCAGATTAGTGCACGCGTGAAAAGACAGCTTGAAATAAATGACATTGCTGGAATACCACTACACAAAAGTTTTAACTCTGCCGTAGTTGAAGCCGGTGGGTATGATAAGATTACATGCGTTGAGAAAGATTGTAGGAATTTCATTGATAAAGTCCGGCGTTTAAGGCTTGGTGAAGGAGACGCAGCTGCAATACAAGCATATTTTTCCAAGATGCAAGCAACTAGTCCTGGCTTCTATTTTAGCATAGACTTGGATGACGATGCTCGACTGAGGAACGTATTTTGGGCTGATAACAGGTGCAGGCAAGCGTGTAAGGAATTCGGTGATGTAGTTACATTTGACACCACGTACTTGACTAACAAGTACGAAATGCCATTCGCTCCATTTGTTGGGGTGAACCATCATGGACAATCAACTCTTCTAGGATGTGGTTTGGTCTCAAATGAGGATACAAGGACCTTCGTATGGCTATTCAGGACGTGGCTTCAATGTATGCATGACCAAGCACCAAATGGAATAATTACAGATCAAGATCGTGCCATGCAAAATGCAATTGAAATCGTGTTCCCGAACACAAAGCATAGATGGTGCTTGTGGCATATTCTTAAAAAGTTACCTGAAAAATTCGGCGGGCATAAACACAAAGCTTCTATTTTTCATGTTGTGCATTGGTTGGTGTATGATGTGCAAAGTTGTGAGGAGTTTGAGCAAGGTTGGAATAAGATGCTCGAAGATTACGATTTGCACGAACATGCTTGGTTGACGGGTCTATACGATGAAAGAAGTCGATGGGTGCCATGCTATTTGAGAACTTCATTTTGGGCGGGTATGTCAACCACACAACGAAGTGAGGGTATTAACGCATTTTTTGATGGATATGTTCATTCTAAAACATCCCTAAAGCAATTTGTTGAGCAGTATGAGCGTGCATTGAGAAGTAATTTATCAACATAGCTAAGTTCGTGGTCGAGCTTTTTGTAATTTACTTTATTCATTCATTTGTAGGAAGTTTGGATGACAAACACCTTCCCTTCTGAACATGTCGGCACACAAGAGAGCATAGGCGATTTTGATTTGATTTAATGTACAAAATATGTAAAAGCAAACAAAATGCTTGATGTGGATGCTATGATAGTTTTGATGAGAAACAGGCAAAGAAGATAGGAGTGATAGTTTTCTGTTTTCTCCTACATTTTGTGGTTGCTTGTTTATGAATGATATCAAAATATATTTTGTGGTTGCTTGTAATCTGGAAAGTTTTAATGTATTTGGATTGGAGCTAGTTTGGAAAATCACTTGTGGATCTCATTTGTTTAAATTGTGCACCATTATGTTCACTATTATGTAATTGTTGATTAAATAGGTATGGATCCATTTCATTTTGCTTCTGAAGCTCCATTTTATGCTTACAAATAACAGAAAGTTTCTAGTCAAATATAATTGCTAACATCCAGTCTTACTAATAAAATTGCTTACAAATTGCTAACATCCAGTCTTGTTAATGAAGAGAGGAAACATACACCACAGGGATATCAAACAACACACCAAAGTAGTCACATAATTCATATTAAATCTTCCGAAGCTCGTTTTCCCTTGCGCATGGTAATGTTAAGAGAAATCTCCAAGTCCCTCTCCTCAATTATTTTTGCACACACTTTCAACATACGGGACAAATCATGGACAGATTCACTTCCTTTTGTAGTACCATTTGATTCACCTTGCAATGGATACTCTTCGTCGGGCGAAACTTTACAGAATTTGAAGAACTTACAATTGCGGGTACAAGAATGGAACAACTTCCCTTGATTCTTTGAATTTTTTTCTACCTCCAACCATCTAACAAAACCCTCTCCACAATTCGGGCATTTCCTCTTTTTTGGACATTCTGGCATCATGTGTCCTACCCCCCTGCAAGAATGACAGATTCCTCTATTTTTCCCAGCCATCAACAATCCTGATTCATCATAAATTCAAGCAGGATGAATAACATTACCCATTCACCATAAATTTACAGGATGAATAAATTGAAGCATGATGAAAATGACTATAACCAATCATTCAACATTTTCTCCAGGTTTCAATCTTTCCAAATAAATTGTGAATTATAGTCCATTCAAGAACTAAGTACACGATTTACAGGATTAGAGGATGAATAAAGTGACAGGATTAGAGGATGAATAAAGTCAAGCAGGATGAACAAATTGAAGCAAGTTTCATTCACAAAAATATTACCCCTTCAGCTCATTCCATAACTAATTGAGGAAAAAAAACTGCATTTCTAGAATACTGGGAATTCTTCAATCTCGGTCGACCAACCCCTCACAAAAATACTGGAAAAATTGCTGTTCACATGGGACGGGACCAACACCTCACAAAAATACTGAAAATTCTTCAATCTCGGTCGACCAACCCCTCACAAATATTAGTTCACTCCACATTTCGACCAACCCCTCACAAATCCAGCAAACTCAATCTCAATAGCTTCCACATTTCAGATTTATAAGAAAAATTGCTTCTAAGATATACTCTATAGATTCACAACACGAAAAATTACAAAAACTTACTTGGTCGCATGGCCGACGAGAGGTCTTCATACGAGGGCAAGGTCACCGAAGATTTATCTTCAGACATAGCAAATCGTCACCGGAGAGTTATCTTCGAGGGACGACAAATCGTAAGTGGAGAGCGAGAGAGAAAGTCGCTGGAGAAAGTGCCAATTTTCAGCCGATTTTCTTGAATTAAAAGGTGAACGTTGATTTGAATTGAAAATGTCACGAGTTTTTGTAGTCAAAGCCTTGGAAGATTTTTATTCGCCACGTCAGCTGGCTGTAGAAAATTCTGTAGTTAATTTTGTACATGTAGACTTATCCATTTTTTTATTCTCATTCTTCTACTCATTTTCAACCACACATTCTTAAATAAAATAATATTTTCCATCACATCAATAACTTTTCCTTCATTTTTAACCACACATTCTCCATCAATCTACTATTCAATAATACATTCTTTCAAAAGAATGTGTCTCAAACACACTAATATTCTTGTTTTGTGACTGAATTAGACATGATAAAATATGTCAATAGAAGCTATAAAGTGTTCATATGCAATTTGATATGTGAATGAACTGTTTAATAAGCTAAAAGAAACAAAAAATGACTGCAGTGGCAACTACACTTGTATCAATTTAATTGTTGTGTTTTATTGTATGTTTAGATATTTTGTTAATCTGTTCTTTAACTGTTTTGAATTAATAAGGATGATATCTATTCAGTTAGCTCATTAAAGTCTTGGATTTTGATCCAGCAAGCGTAAAGTTTATCATTTAAGGTGTTGCCTTATTGATGTCCCAATAATTATATTATGGAATTATATGCTTTCAAATAAATATTTAGTTTATAGGTGTTTTGGGCCTTATATTTAGTATATAGGTGTTTCTATTCTTGAATGTTAATTGAACCAATATAGACCTTTTAGGTGTAAATATGTTATTTGTAGGTAAATTCTCGACTTGAATGAATTTGGATGCAATTGGAGTGGAAAAAGGCATTTTGAAGCACAATTTACAGCAATTCAAGATCAATGTGATTGCAATTGATCATTATGAAATATTAAGAGGGCAATCTGAAAGAGAGTAACAAATTTCGAGAGACAAATCCAACATTTAGAAAGTTTGGGGACTTAATTAAAAACTTTCAGAATTTGCATTTGATCAATTAAGAACGACTGAGAAAAGTGAAGGTTTAAATTATAAAGATTCAAAGGTAAAGGACCACAAGTGTTCATAGAAAGGACTCGAGCGAAACAAAAGAGAAATTTGAGGACCAAAGTGAGGAAAAGCAAAGATACTATGCCTTGCAATCTCAAGGCCATTATTACGACTTCCAGAGAGAAAGTTCTATTCATGTGCGATCGCTGCTATTGCCCATACCAATTTCCGATAGAAGATCTGTTTTCCTTGTTCGAGCCAACCATTTCTTGATAAGCAATTGGAGCACATTTTTTGATTTAATTTTTTGGTCTATAAATATAATTCTTTATCTATTCAAAGAGGAGGAAGTTAGGAAGCTCTTACACATAAAAGAACATATCATCCATAGAGAAAGGAGCCATTCATAGAAAATCCATATTCTTTGCAAAGCTTTGGCGAAACTTTTGATACAAAACATATATCCTACATCTTGTCATACATTATTTCTTGGAGTTGAAGAAGTAGACATCCAATGTGATAATTCAAGAACTGATAAGTGTAGTTTATACACTTATCCGATGTCCTAAATCATGATATTTTATCGTCTTTTAGATTAAATTCTATCTAATTTATGTTATATTACATTTTGTAAGTAAAACTTTATGTTTGATAAAAAATTGGAGAAAAGAATGCAAAATAGCGAAAAATAGTAAAATTCAAATATTGGACTTGTTTCTTAGCAATTGGAAGGGAAGAAGGACAAAATCGAATGAAATTTATAATTTTGGGATCAAATTCCACAAGTTAAAATTTGAGAAGGACGGTGGTTGTACAATTGATGAACTCAAGGACTAACTTGCAATATTTGAGAAAGATGAAACCTTGGATAGATATTACACTAAATGGGCCTCAACTTTGAATTTCAAGGGGAATGGAACTCAAGTGGGCTTGGACCCCTTTTAGACTGGTGGCTGACTTTGAAGAAAAAAAAGATATAAATTGGACTTCTAATTGGACAGTAACATTGGGTGGCTAAGTTGGAGAATATATAGATATATACACACATGCATTACTGTAAACAAAAAAGAGGAGGGACACATTCACGTAGAGGAAAAACACACGGGGGGAAAAGATAGAAAAAGAACGTGGAAAAGGAAAACAGAGAAAGACCGGCTGAAGCAGAAAAGAAAGAAAAGAAAAGAAGAAAAAAGAAAGAGAAAAGAAAAAGTCAAGGAAGTAAACGGCTGCTGCAGCAAAAAGAAAGAAAGAGAACAGGAAAAAAGAAAAAGAAAAAAGAAAAGAAAGGAAATGAGATTGCAAACATCAGAAATTTTCACGTTTCGTCAATTTTTGGTGATATCTTTCCACTTTAGCGCTTTTTTATTTTTACAATATGAATAATTAATTTTTATATTAGGGAAAACAATTTAGTTGACCTGTGATCCCTTATTTTTTTTATTCAAGATTTCTTTGATTTATTTATTTATGCGTTGATTTTATTATGAGTTTAATGCATTAAATTACTTGATCAATAATTTGATGATTATGTGAGTTTCTTACTA
The DNA here is from genome assembly GCA_035079005.1 of Fraxinus americana. NCBI lineage: Eukaryota > Viridiplantae > Streptophyta > Magnoliopsida > Lamiales > Oleaceae > Fraxinus > Fraxinus americana. Next base: position 28,585,540 of record CM068707.1, read on the forward strand.
ATCGAGTGGTGAGTTTGAGATTTAGACCATATCGTGAAATCCGGTAAATTAGTATAACGTGTAGAGATACATATACTAATTATTGCGATCATAATATGAATTCTTAGAACTAGCGTTTCATTTAACTAAAGTTGATTCACGTAGAGATATGAATTGAATTAGTTAAATAGACTCAATGAAAACTCGAGAGGGGTAAATTGAATACAATAGGAGAATTTGATCGAACACTAAATTAGGTTATGAATCTTGAATTAAGAATAAATGCTATTAATTGATGAAATTGTTATTCCCTAATATTCACCACATATTTGGATTTTCAATTATCGATTGTTTGCTATCATTTTATATTTTTAATTAGTTAAAAGTAGTTAAAAAAAATAATCACAATCATCATAAATAATTACTTGCTTTTGTCAAATAGGAATTAGAAAAATTAGATTAAGTCTTAAGTATAGTTCTCGTAGGAACGATAATCTGGACTCAAAGGTCCACTATATTACTTGTTACGATATTGTACACTTGCGATATAGAAAAACGCAACAAATTTTTGGCGCCGTTGCCGGAGACTATTTACTTTTAGTCTTAATTTAATTTATTTTTAACTGTTATTTGATTTTACTTCCTTTTATATTAAAAAAAAAAAAAGAGTTCGTTGTATGTTCCGTACCCAAGGCGACGATTTTGAACCGTTTGACTCAAAAATAGAATGTACTTTTAGATGAAAATAGTAACATCAAATGGCTGATAGTCAAAATATTCATATTCCTATTCAGCCAATTGGACAAGTGATCGCAAGAGTAGCGGCGCTACCGGATCAGCAGCAAGAGCGAGGGTAAATAAACGAAGGAGACTTACCAGTTTCAATGTTCTTGACGCCAATAGCCGCACTTGCGCGTTCCAGTATTGTGTACCCAGATTTCAGGATAAATAATTTTCAAATAAGGGCAGAGTGGATCAATTTGATGAGCAACACTCTCCAATTCTACAGGTTATCTCATGAAAATTCGAACACACATATCTCCAGATTGCTTAGAAATTGTCAGAACTTTTATACTCTGGGTTAATGAAGACGTTATTAAGTTGCGATTATTTCCATATACATTGAGAGATGCTGCATTGGAGTAGTTAGACGCCAAACCTCATGGAAGCATTACTACATGGGAAGAACTGATAAGAAAATTCTGCAATAAATTCTTTCCATCGGAAAAAGTAGCTAAAATCAGATTGGAAATTCAAACTTTCCAACAGAAAGATGGAGAGAGCTATCATGAGGCATAGAACAGATTCAAAGAGCTGATACGAAAGTGTCCAAATCATGGAATCACAATTGGTAATCATGTGCAGTACTTTTACACCGGACTTTCACCACTGTCAAAATCTCAGGTGGATTCCTCGGCTGGTGGATCGATAATAGGAAAATCGGTACAACAAACTATGGATTTATTTGAGTTAATTTCCACTAAACATTTAATGTTTTCATCAGAAAGAATGACACCACTAAGAGCATCTGTGATGTATGAATTAGATAACACAGCATCTACCAACTTGCAGATAGCAACGTTGACAAAACATGTAGAGCTAATGGTGAAATCACAAACGAAAAGGAGCACATGCAGTGATGGGTGGTTCATCATGCGCAAATTGTAGAGCTAACCATTTGACATAAAACTGTATGTCTATGGGCTTTCCTGAGGAACAAGTCAACTTCATTCACAACGGCTCCTGCAATTTTAAGCTATATTTACGAACATATAACCCATGATGGAGACAGCACCCGAACTTCATATGGTCAGATAATCAGCAAGGAAATAGTTCAATTTATGCCCAGTAGAAAAAAAACATCCAAGTTTGGGGGAGATGTTCATTCAGTCTATGCAGAAAACAGACAAGGTGTTCCAGCAAATTGACACAAATTTTTAGAATCAGCAAGCATCGATCAAGAAGTTGAAGACACAAATTGCTCAGATAAGTCAACAGCTTGCAGAATGCCTACAAGGGACATTGCTAGGCAATACAATGATAAATCCAAAAGAGCAATGCAAACCATTACAACTAGAAGTGGAGTACAATTGCAAGAAATACATGTAAAGAGGCGAGACATAAAAGACAAAGAGATAGAAGTTGAAGAGGCTCAAGATGAGGAAAAAGCTGCACCAGTTGGAAAAGTGGATGATGTGAGAAAAGAAAAATCTACAATAAGAGCACCAAGTCCCATAAAAGCTTATGTGCCACCAATTTTCTTTCCTCAACGGTTGCAGAAAAAGATGTTAGATAAGCAATTTGCCAAATTTGTGGAGATTTTCAAGAAATTGCACATAAACATCTATTTTGTGGATGCAATAGCACAAATGCCCAGTTATGCAAAATTTCTGAAAGAATTTCTGTCCAACAAGAGAAAGCTGGAAGAACATGAGACCGTCTGCCTGAACGAGGAATGCAGTACAATTCTTTTAAAAAAGCTACCTACTAAGCTAAAGGACCCAGTGAACTTTACTATACCGTGCACTATTGGTTCTAATTATTTCGAGCATTTCTTATGTGATTTAGGTGGTAGTGTTAACTTAATGTCACTCTCTATTTATCGGTCTCTTGGATTGGGAGAAGATAAACCTGCAACAATATCATTGTAACTGGCTAATAGGTCTATCAAAAGACCAAAGGAAATAATTGAAGATGTGCTAGTGAAGGTTGATAAGTTCATCTTCCCAGCAGATTTTATTATCTTGGACATGGAAGAAGATTCAAATATTCCTTTAATCTTGGGAAGACCTTTCTTAGCTACCGGGAGTGCACTTATTGATGTATATGACGAAAAAATGATTCTTCGAGCGGACAATGAGTAGGTCATATTCAATGTATTCAAGGCAATGAAATACCCATTAACTTCAGATACTTGTTGCCAAGTGGATGTTCTTGATGAGCTTGTGGCTGATACATTTGAAGTAGCACATTCAACCATTTTATCAGAGACAACAAATGTAGAGAGAATAGAATCTACTGTACATTGGTTGAACAACCAATTGAAAAGAGACATTGGCAATATGAGTCTCTTGGTTCCAATCCACACCACCTGTTCCTTCAGTGGAGAGGGCTCCAACTCTTGAGTTAAAATCCCTACCATTCCATCTCCGTTATGCATATTTGGGAGACTTTACAACACTTCCAGTGATCATTGCTAATGACATGACAGAGGAGGAGGGAGATAAGTTATTGGAGATGCTCTGAAAACACAAGCCTACAATTGGATGGACCATAGCTGATATTCAAGGAATCAATCCTACTCTTTGTATGCACAAAATATTAATGGAGGATGTCTAAGCCATCCGTGGAAGGTCAGTGCAGATTAAATCGAACCTTGAAGGAAGTAGTGAGAAAAGAAGTGCTGAAATTGCTCGATGCATGAATTATTTACCCAATTTCAGATAGTTCTTGGATAAGTCCAGTACATGTGGTCCTAAAAAGAATAGAATTACAGTAGAGAAGAACGAGAACAATGAGTTGATACCAACACGTTTAGTAATGGAATGGAGAATGTGTATAGATAACAGGAAGCTAAATAATGCCACAAGAAAAGATCACTTTCCATTGTCGTTCATTGATAAGATGTTGAAAAGGTTAGCAGGTTATTTTCATTATTGTTTTCTAGACGGATATTCAGAGTACAATTAGATAGCCATTGTTCTAGAAGACCAGGAGAAAACAACCTTCACATGTCTCTACAGTACTTTTGCCTTTAGAAGAATGTATTTTGGTATGTGCAACGTACCTGCAACCTTTCAGCGATGCAAGATGGCCATATTCTCTAACATGGTGTAAAAATACATCGAGGTATTCATGGATGACTTTTCAGTATTTGGAGATTCATTTGATGATTGCTTAGAATGTTTATTGCTCGTATTACAAAGGTGTGAAGAGAATAATCTAGTGCTCAATTGGGAGAATATATATATATATATATACACACACACACACACACACACACACACACACACACACATTACGATAGACAAAAAAGAGGGGGACACATTCATGTGGAGGAAAAACACACGGGGGAAAAAGACAAAAAAAGAATGTGGAAAAGGAAAACATAGAAAGACCGGATGAAGCAAAAAAGAAAGAACGGAAAGAAGAAAAAAGAAAGAGACAAGAAAAAGTCAAAAAAGAAAACGGCTACTGCAGCAAAAAGAAAGAAAGAGAAAAGAAAAAGGAAAAACAAAATAAAGGAAATAAGATTGCAAACAACAGAAATTTTCACGTTTCGTCAATTTTTGGTGATATTTTTCCACTTTAGCGCTTTTTTATTTTTATAATATGAATACCTAATTTTTATATTAGGGAAAACAATTTAGTCGACTTGTGATCCTTTATTTTTTTATTCAAGATTTATGTGATTTATTTATTTATGCGTTGATTTTATTATGAGTTTAATGCATTAAATTACCTAACAAATAATTTGATGATTATGTGAATTTTTTACGAATCGAGATGTGAGTTTGTGATTTGGACCATATAGTAAAATTCGGTGAATTAGTATAACGTGTAGAGATACCTATACTAATTATTATCATAATATGAATTCTTAGAACAAGCGTTTCGTTTAACTAAAGTTGATTCACATAGAGATATAGAATTGAATTAGTTAAATATGCTCAATGAGAACTCGAGAAGGGTAAATTGAATAAAATAGGAGAATTCGATCGAACACTACATTAGGTTATGAATCTTGAATTAAGAATAAATGTGATCAATAGATGAAATTGTTATTCCCTAATATTCATCACATATTTGAATTTTCAATTATCCATTGTTTGCAATCATTTTATAGTTTCAATTAGTTAAAAGTAGTTAGGAAAAAAATAATCACAATAATCATAAATAGTTACTTGCTTTTTGTCAAGCAAGAATTAGAAAAATTAGATTAAGTCCTAAAGTATAGTCCTTGTGGGAACGATAATCCGGATTCAAAAGTCCACTATATTACTTGTTATGATATCATATACTTACGATATAAAAAACGCAACAAGAACCAATGAAGAAATTCAAAATTGTTCCTGTCTTTGTTCTCAAATCTTTATTTTCGGGTGATGTTGTATCCATTTAATTTTCTTATTGTATTATTATGATGCTTGACTAGTTGTATAAATGTTAAAATAACTTTGAACCATATGTTTTCAAGCTTTTGTTGGGTTTTGATACCCAATAAATCCATGCGATGATTTAACAGATATTGGATAATTTATCAACCCATCGGCTTGGCTCGATCTGGAAACAACCAATTCACTTGAAGTTTGGCTCTTGAGTTTAGCCCAAGTAGTGGTTATTGAATTGGGTTATTAGATTGGTGATTTCGTTAATGTGTTAGCTTTTTGGATTGTATGGTCCATTTATTTGTAATTAAGTGGCATCCCATTTATAGAGAAGACTTTGGCCCAATCCATTTGAGCGACCTAATGTCTTGCTATATATGTTTTGTTCCCAACCTTGCCTTTTTTGGTGTGTGGATTGCAATAGAGTAAAGGTGAGAGAAAGGGAGCCAGTGAGAAAGGGCAGCCATGTGGGGGTTGTGTGAAATTAACCATTAATTCATCCTTTCTTTTACATTGTAATCACCACCTTCCTTTGTGTCCTTCACAGATTCGATAAGAGTATCCAGATTGGGTAGAAAAAGGTAACGAAAGTGCAATGTTATGGGTCGAGCCGAGGGCTCCAGTGGTGATCGTTTGGATGGATGTTTTTGAGCTGGATCAAGATTTCTCAAAGATTTTAACAACAAATGATATCAGAGCTTGTGTTGTTGAGAAATCTTTGAAAAAATCGACCAAACACCGCTGGAATCGACCTAAAAACAGGTAGAATTCTGGACAAAAAAATGTTGAAAAAATGGGACTTGTAAACTCATTTTTCGACCAAACCAAAAGGAATTTAGAGAAATGGAAGCCGAAATTGTGATAGCAGGTGAAGGTGTTCCTGGGTCTACCGTACGTGGTCACCAATGTATGTGACTTCAGCGTTTGCGTGTGACGGTGCATGGGGTGTCCTCCGACGATGTGGCCTTCGGAAAAATTGTTCTGGACATCAAGACGGACCCTGCGGTGTGTCCATTTTCAGTTCGAGCAATACGATAAAATTTGGACGATTTTGCCTTTCGAAATTCGGGAATAGGGTGCCATTTCGTGTTGCTACAATTAACGGGAGCTTTGGAGCAGATGGTGGTTGCCCTAAAGTAGTGATTTCACATCTCTCGATATTTACAGATCTTCAGACGTGGTCCGCTTGGTATAGTATTACTCCTTTTGTTATTGCAGGTAAGATTAATGCGTAGGGTAATAATTTAATTTCGCATTAGAAGTCATCATGTGGGGGTAAACTTTATCCTGTTGCTAAATCTAATCATTATGTATTAATTTTGTGCCCTGAATTCTTTGTGAATTTGTTGTCATATTCTTCGCCATTAGAATTGCACGTGACCCTAAGAATGTTTATTTGACTATTTCGTTTTAATTCTATCGGTACTTTTCTTGTGGTCGGTGTTGGTTACATTTTGTGGTAAAATAACAACACATTTTGGGTTGTACTTTTCTAATTGAAAAATGTGATATTTCAAGTTAGCAAAACGAATTTTTTTTATAAAGCTTTTGATGAAAAATGTAGTTTTTAGTCAAGTCCGAAGAGTATAATATGCTTTTTAATTGCAGTATTTTTGGAGATATTGAAATAGACTAACTAGAAAAGTTAATAAAAGGAAAGAAATTGTGAGAGGTGAAGCGAATTTTGCCACTGGGTCGAGTGATAACCCGTGTGAGGTTTATTAAGTGTAAATTTGGTTACTACATGTGCATCTTGATAGCCCAAGAATAGCTAACCAAGAGGGGGGTGAATTGATTTTCAAAACTTTTTCGAAAAATTAATCTAAAATCAACGTAATAACTAGATAGATTAATTCAAATAATAAGCACAATATAAAAGTAATAAGTAAAGAGAGATAGATGATGCAAACGATATAATTATGGAGGTTCGATCCAACATAATGATCTACGTTCTCCATTACCAAGATCTCCGGCACGAGTAAGGCCAATTTCACTATGTTGATTGACTTATGGTACAATCCAACCCTTTACAATACTTTCGGTAACTTACAAACAAGGATCATTGATTCTTATACAACGTTGAGCTTATCGGGACCTTAATACAACCCACAAGTTTTAAAGAAAGTAATTTTACAAATGAAACTTCTCTCTTGATAAATGATATGATCAAGATTAAGTACTAAGATAGAAATAGACTAACACTTTAATAGATAGCAATGAATGAAGCTCAAGGTATGAAAAACTTTGATGTGTAGAATGATTTTCAAAAGTTAATTTGATTAAAAATTTTCAAATATCTTCGATTGATTTGGCGCGAGTGCTTGATTTGTCTTCGATTGTGATTGTTCAAATCCATCTTGAACTTTCTTGATCATCAACTGCAAGTCCTTTGATAGCAATTTTTTTGTATCCAATTTGATCAACATGTAACAATGAAGACTTGAATATAACTGTTAGAGATAAAACTACTTTGTTTGTTATAATCAAAATATAAGATCAACCATAGGTCAACACATCTGTGTGTAATCCTTTCTGCATATGTATGGTTGCTTAATTCTGTTGCGTAGTTATATGTTTCATTTTGATGTGTTTGATATGTACATTTGCATGAATTTAAGAGCAATTTGGTTATTCGGTGTAATGTGTTTCCATGCATAGTGGGTTGAGATGCATTACCAATAAGTAAGGATATCTTTTGGTAATATGGTTTATAGATGCCTGGGGCTACATTGCTGGTATGTACCGGGGATGTGGAGTGTGATAGTTGGATCATGAGTGGAGAGGTGATTAAACGTTGGAGCATCCCGCTGAGGCCATCAACCGAGGATGTGAGATAGTCAATACAACCTTTCAGCATGTTGTATTGATCCTCGATAAATGTGAAGCCACTGCCCGAAGATCGAGGGATACTGGAGCCCGAAATGTATTGAGGATGAATAAGAGCTTCCGGTACGGCATCGTCATCACCATCGTTGCCTCCCTCAAAAGGTAGAGTCTAAGAACCCGAGATGGGATCAAACCCCTTAATATGCACCATCCACTGACCATGTTTTTTAGTAATTTTCATACATTTAATTGTTTGAATGTTTATAGTATCGGTAGGTCGAAGTTGGACAAATGATTCATCATCCAAAGAAACGTTGAAGTGTTTAAAAATTTTAGTAAGAAGCATGCGTTGATGACAATTCATTTATTTTTAATTAAACATAAAATGTCACCGGAACTGGGAGTAATGGCCATGTTTTTGTAAAATTTCTTCATGAGCCATGGGTATACATGTTCTTCTAAAGTGGTAATTTAAATCCAACCCATATTTTCAAAAAGTTTTTCTATATGAAATGCATGAATTTCAATAATAAAATTCACAAAACCAATATTTTTACCTATTAAGATTGGGGATTTTTCAAATGGGTTGGTCGGCACCTCGAGTTCCAAATCGAATTCTTCGTCGGATGAATGTGGTAAAGATCGTCTTACAATGCTCTTGAGTCTTTTGCCTATCTTCTAGACCCTGACATTGTGGAAATTTGATGAGGAAGAATTAGGGTTCGAATTTTGGGAGGAATGTGAGATTTGGTGGATGAAAACTTGAAAATTTTGGACATAGATGATGTAGAAGTAATAAGTTTTATCAAATTGATAAGAAATTGAAGAATAAAGTTAAAGATTGAAGGATTTAGAGTGAGTTTAGGGAGAGAATTGAGAGAAAAATGGAAGAAAGTGGTGTAAAATGGGGCCTGTTTCGCAATATAAGCACTTGTGTTCGCATTTTACCGGACGTCCGGTTCATGGTCTGGACGTCCAGTTGACAAAGTTAAAAACTCTATCCAACTGAATGGGTTTACTAGATGTCCGGTTGACTCATCCGGTCCACCCTTTTTCAATGGAATAAAAAAATACCACATATAGAAGAAAAGGTTATTTGAGCATATAGTATAACTTAGTTGAGTATTTCCGATTCATCAATGATGTCTAAGTTTCATCGAATATGTGAGAATTAATCAAGTGCAAGAGGTTTAGTGAAAATATCGGCAAATTAATTATCTGTGTTCACAAATTCTAGCACAATATCTTTCTTTTGTGTGTGATATCTTAAGGAAGTGGTGTCTAATTTCAACGTGTTTCATTCGAAAGTGCAAGATGAGATTTTTAGATAAATTTATGGCAGTAATGTTATTACACATAATAGGGGTATGATCAAATGATAGGTGATAATCACTAAGAGTTTGCTTTATCCATAACACTTTGGCACAACAACTAACGGTCGAGATATATTTGGCTTCGACGGTAGACAATGCAATAGATTGTGTTTCCTGCTAAACCATGATACAAGTGCAAAGCCTAGAAAATGACACGTTTTGCTAGTGCTTTTACGATTGATGGTGCAACTAGCCCAATCAGCATCCGAATAGCTAAGTAGATTAATGTGAGTGCTCTTAGGATACCAAAGTCCTAAAGTTCTAGTGCCACTAAGATATCTAAAGATTCTTTTTACGGCTTTAAGATGTGATTCTTTAGGATTCGATTGAAATCTAGAATATAGGCACATACTAAACATAATATTGGGTTTATTTGCGGTTAAGTAAAGAAGAGATCCGATCATATCTGGGCATTTTGTTATATTAAAAGAAGTACTTTGGTCATCCTTGTCCAATATTATATATGTGCTCATAGGAGTGTTCATTAGCTTCAAGTCATCCATGTCGAACCTCTTTAGCATATCCAATATATACTTACTTTAATTGATGAAAATTTTATCACAAGTTTGCTTAATTTGGAGACCGAGGAAGAATTTAAGCTCTCCAATCATACTCATTTCAAATTCCATGCTCATGCATTTAGAAAACTTTTCACAAAGGTATGGGTTAGTTGCACCAAATATGATATCATCAACATAAATTTGAACAATGATCATAACATTCTTTTGAGTTTTGACAAAAAAAGTAGTATCCGCTTTTCCAATTGAAAAACCATTTGAAATTAGAAATTTTCTCAATCGTTCGTACCAAGCCCTAGGAGCGTGTTTTAGACCATAAAGAGATTTTCGAAGTTTGAAAACATAGTTCGGATGTTTGTGATCTTTAAAATTGGGACAAGCACTTCTTCTTGAATAAAATCGTTAAGAAAATCACTTTTGACGTCCATTTGATAAAAAGTGAATCTTTTATGACAAGCAAATGCAAGAAACATGTCAATGGATTCTAATCTAGCCAGCGGTGCAAATTCAGCGGAACTAGACAATTTCATTTGTCAAGGTGCTTTGGAGGAATCAGATGGTAGAAGAGGCTACATGAGAAAATGAGGACCAGATGTGTAATCAATATCCTCATCTATTTATTGATTAGCCAGGTGTGCATCGAATTTCGAGGATGAAATTCTTTTAAGGAGGTAAGATTGTTACAAACCCATTTTAATTAGTCAAAATCAAGGGTTGAATTGTCAAATTCAAGGTCAAATAAGGACTTTATTGGAATAAATTAATTTCTTGGGGTTTATTTTATAATTGCAATAATGGAAGGTTTTTAATGGATTAAATTTAAAGTTGAGGACTTATTTATTTAACATTGGAAGTTGAGGGAATTCCTTGCAAAAGCCCACTATCTAGATAATTCCAAAACCCATTTTCTCATCCCATTTCACACTTACACGCAGAGAAGAAAGAAACTGAGAGAAGAAAGTGGAAAAGAAAGGGAAAAAGAGGAAGAAAAAGAGAGAGGAATGAGAAGAAGGTAAAGTGGTTGTCAAAGCTTGATTTCGATTTTTCATTCTCGCTATTTTCTTAGAAGTGGAAATAATTTTGTAAAATTTTTAAGGTTTTAAGTCGTGGTTTAAATTCTCAGATTTATGAGATATGAGAATATATTGGAGCTCGAGTTTGTTGATTCTTTAGTCTTCATTTATATCAAGGTAAGAAATGCTATTTTTGGGCAAACCCTATGATTTTTAAATGGATGCTTGACTAAGTATTGTTAGTGGGAATTATAGTGTTGATGAAATACTTACAAGAAAGCATGATTTTATGGAACAATATGTATATTAAACTGGTTGTGGTGTTGGTTGCTAGTTTCACTAGATTGAAGTGGATATTTGCAGTTATCCTTAGATTGAAGTTTATGTTGATTTATTGGGTGTTAGTAAATGGACTAGAAAGTGTAATTGATCCCATTTGATTAAAGGAATAATTTGGGACATTGATTCAAGTATTGAGAAATTTAGTTGAAGTATTATAATATTGCATATTAGAGGTTTTTTGACTTGATAGTGGTTGAATTAGTTATCTTGTATGGTTTTTCAGGTTGTGACGCAGAGATTGGAAAAACCTACTGATCTTCATAGACTATAGCTTGTTTTGAGTGAGTGGAAAAGCTTACTTTTCAAAAATAATTATTTAGTAAAATTATATCATTCCAGAAAGTTGATTATTTCATATACTTGATTTGATAGTATGATTTCCAGAATTAAAAGAATTTTATAGTCAGTTCTTTTATAGTGAAATTTAGTTTACTTAAATCTTTTCTCTAGCATGTTATATTCATATTACATGTTTCAGTATACCTAAAGTTATTTTAAAAACCACTAGAAAGTACCCAGGTGATTTTACCCATGTCTGCACTGATGCGAATGTGTTTCCACAATGTATGACTTCAGATGATTATTTTACCCGATCTGCACTGGTGTGAATGTGTTTCTACAGTGTATGATCAATTATGGTGATTTTACCCGCTCTACACTATTGTGAATGTGTTTCCATAGTATACGACCAGATTATAGCTTTGCACGCGTATGACCAGAATTACAGAATTTCAGAATCTCAGAATTTCAAAATTTAATAGCTTTGCCATTTATATCGGTACTTATTGATACATGAGTAAGGTTATTCAGGTTACCTTTTTGGTGTGACATTTCAGTATTTCTACAGCTTATATGATTTTCAGTTATAAAATTCAGATTATTCAATTTTCAGTTTAAAGATTTCGGCTTATAGTATTGAGCTACAAAATTATTTCAGAGATTTGGTAGATATCAGATTAATTATATTCATTATACTTTATAGTTATTTGTTTAGAATGGAGAACAAATGATTTTATGATTTAATCATGTTTAAGTTTTTAAGAGTACTATCAGATTTCAGAAGTTCTTAAAGTTTCATAAGATCAAGTATTTTCAGAAAATATGCATAAATTGAAGAAAAATATTCTTATTTATATAATATCCACTCACTGAGTCACAAGTTCATATATTTTGTCACTTTTTTTCTTATCAGATAGTAGTTCAGTTGAGCAGCATTGGAGCCTAGTGATCCATCGTGTAGAGCCACATTTTGTCTATATTTGTATGACTCCTTTTGTTAATTTACATTGAACATATTTCTTTTGGGGTACATGCTTTTGTTGTCAGAAGGTTAAAGTTGTAATTCATGTATCCATGTCATGGGCTCATTGCATATTGAGTATTTTGAGTACATTTGAGACTTTTGTTTGTTAACTATTTGTAAAAGTCAACTTTCCTGTATTGTATCGTGAAAAGTTTGAGTTGTGAGGGGTTGGAGTACCCTGTTTTAAATTACACATACTGGTTTGAGAATATTGATTATTGTTCAGGTGGTTTTAGTCCATATTATAAGGAAATTCTGTCAATTTTTTTATAAAAGTGTGTCACTATTAGAACAGGTCATAGTCGCCTTGGTGGTGGGTCCGGCACTTAGCCAATTATTTCGTTTTCATCACGTTTATTTTTAAAGACCCATTTAGTGCAAACGACGGTTTGATAATTTGGTCTAGCGACTAAATCTCAAACATGATTTTGTTCAAATTGATTTAGTTCTTCTAGTATAGCTAGAATCCAAAATTTATCAAATTCGGCCTCTTTGAAGTTTTTCGGTTCAATTTGTGAAATGTAAGCATACCAATGATTAATTCTTTAGGATGAGAATGAACGAACCTCCATTCTTTTGGTAGAGATGAATCATTTTGGACTTCGGTTGGCTCTTCTTCACTTTGTTGAACTTTTTCTCCCTCTTTATGTTCATCCGTGGATCTTCCTTATTTTGAGCTTCAATAGTCATTTGTTCGAATGAAGTTTCCAACCCTACATCATTATCAATATGTTTCTCACGATCAAAAGAGTTAGTTTCATTGAAAGTGACATAATAAAGTTCTTTTGTTGAAGACTTTATAAGTTTTACCAGTCGATGAATATCCTAGAAAAATTCCAAATGTCGGATTTTGAATCAAAATTTCCTAAGTTTCTTTTGTATTCAAGATAGAGCATTTGCATCCAAAGACTTTGAAATAATCGATATTGAGAATTCAATTTTTTCAAAGTTCATATGGGGTTTTGATTTTCTTTCGACTTATTAAAACTCTATTAATAATATAGCAAATGGTGTTAATAGCTTCGGCCCAAAAATATTTTGGCATACTATTTTCATTTTGCATGGTCCTAGCCATTTCTTGCAATGTGTGATTCTTCCTTTCTACTACATCATTTTTGTTGAGGAGTTCTAGGAGCCGGGAAGTTATGTTCATATTCATTTTCATTGAAAAACTCATCAAATGTGAGATTATCAAATTCTCTACCATGATCACTTCCAATGGTTGAAATGGAGTATCTTTTTTTCATTTTGAACATTTTTGCAAACATGTTTGAAGGTTTCTAGAACTTCATCTTTAAGATTTAAGAAAAGAACTCAAGTGAATCTAGAGAAATCATCAACAATGACAAAGGCATATTGTTTTCCACCTAACAGTTTTCGATGGTCCAAAAAGATCAAAGTAGAGCAATTGAAGTGATTTTGTAGTTGAAGAGTGTAATTTGGGTTTAATTGATCTTTTAATTGTTAACAAATTGATATGCATCACAAATTTTATACTTTTCGAACTTTAAATTTAGTAAACTTTTGACAAAACAATTTTTGAAAGAAGTTCCATGCTAACATGACTTAATCTCCTATATGCCATAACCAAGTATCTTCTTTCAACTCACTAAATATTTTTCATCATTTTCAAAATTGATATTTATGATATAAACATCTTTACTTCGACTTCCTATAAACAATATATCTGTAAATGTAGCATATTTAATGAGACATTTAGAAGAATCGAATTTAATATGATGACCTTTTTTATATAATTGACTAATACTAAGTAAATTATGTTGGAGGTTATCTACAAATAGTACATTTTCAATGGAAGGAGAGAGATGATTACCAATGTTTCCAATATCGATGATTTTTCCATTTACATTGTCTCCAAATGTGACATGACCTCCATCAATCTTTTTGAAATTCGATAGCAAAGTTCTATCTCCGGTCATGTACTTTTAGCACTCGCTATCCAAGAACCATTTGCTCGTTATCTTCATCGGTACCTACAATAATAATTCAACTTTTGATTTTTGGTACCCACACAAGTTTGAGTCCTTGTTAGTTAGTTTTAGGGGTAATTAGCAGAAATGGTCCCCAACGTTTATACCCTTTGCTAAAATGGTCCCTATCGTTTTAAAATTGGCATTTGTACCCTTATTTCAAACGTTTCTTGCGGAATTGGTCCTTCCATCCAACAACCGTTAAACAACCGTTAGAACCTTTTGAAAATTTGCAGAAATGGTCCCTATGGAATATAATTTAATATTTCGTTTATATATTTTGGAACGGCTTGCTTCGACGAGTGGTAACTTTCGCTACGGTTGGCCGTTTCGCACGCCGTTAGGGATGGGAGAAACTACGCCACGAGCACTTCGAAATGGTATTAAAAATGTAATATTTCGACTTCGTTTGACTTCCCGTAATAATCCCGCAAAATGGAGACAAAAAATAAGAAAAATCATTTATATATTTTGGAACGGCCTGCTTCGACGAGTGGTAACTTTCGCTACGGTTGGCCGTTTCACACGCCGTTAGGGATGGGAGAAACTAGGTAATGAGCACTTTGAAATAATATTAAAAATGTAATATTTCGACTTCGTTTGACTTCCCGTAATAATCCCGTAAAATGGAGACAAAAAATAAGAAAAATCGTTTATATATTTTGAAATGGCCTGCTTCGATGAGTGGTAACTTTCGTTACGGTTGGCCGTTTCACACGCCGTTAGGGATGCAAGAAACTAGGTCATGAGCACTTTGAAATGATATTAAAAATGTAATGTTTCGACTTCGTTTGACTTCCCGTAATAATCCCGTAAAATGGAGACAAAAAATAAGAAAAATCGTTTATATATTTTGAAACGGCCTGCTTCGACGAGTGGTAACTTTCGCTACGGTTGGCCGTTTCACACGCAATTAGGGATGGGAGAAACTAGGTCATGAGCACTTCGAAATGGTATTAAAAATGTAATACTTCGACTTCGTTTGACTTCCCGTAATAATCCCGCAAACGGTAATATTTCGACTTCGTTTAAAATTGGCACTTCGAAATGGTATTAAAAGTGGTATTAAAAAAATTCTAGGATTAAAATGTAATAAGAAAAATCGTTTATAAGAAAAATCGTTTGCGGGATTATTACGGGAAGTCAAACGAAGTCGAAACATTACATTTTTAATACTATTTCGAAGTGCTCATGACCTAGTTTCTTCCATCCCTAATGGCGTGTGAAACGGCCAACCGTAGCGAAAGTTACCACTCGTCGAAGCAGGCCGTTTCAAAATATATAAACGATTTTTCTTATTTTTTGTCTCCATTTTATGGAATTATTACGGGAAGTCAAACGAAGTCGAAATATTACATTTTTAATACCATTTCGAAGTGCTCGTGGCGTAGTTTCTCCCATCCCTAACGGCGTGCGAAACGGCCAAGCGTAGCGAAAGTTACCACTCGTCGAAGCAAGCCGTTCCAAAATATATAAACGAAATATTAAATTATATTCCATAGGGACCATTTCTGCAAATTTTCAAAAGGTTCTAACGGTTGTTTAACGGTTGTTGGATGGAAGGACCAATTCCGCAAGAAACGTTTGAAATAAGGGTACAAATGCCAATTTTAAAACGATAGGGACCATTTTAGCAAAGGGTCTAAACGTTGGGGACCATTTCTGCTAATTACCCTTAGTTTTAGTGGATCATCGAGTCCACTCGTTTTTACTTTCAAAGTGTAGCTTCTTTTTTTTTTTTAAACAATTGTAGGCAATATGTACATCCTTATTGCAAAAGCTACAAGTAGTTTTTGAGGGAATTATATTTGAGGCTTTGACAAATAAATTCTTGAGATATTTTCGTTTCAAAAATGGTTTATATCCAATGCCTCCTTTATCAAAAACACATTTTTGATCACCAAATAATAAATCAAAATTCTTTTTCACTTGGTTGAATTTATAAATAATTTTTGTTAAATTTTCAACAATTTTTTTTTTTCAAAGAACAATTTTCTTTACACAATAAATCATAATCAATTTTCTTTACACAATAAATCATAATCAGCATTTTCCTTTTTAGTTTCTAAAATTTTCTCCATTTCACTTTTTAATAATTTATGTTTCTTTTTAAGAATAGAATGACTAAGAGCGAGTTTTTCAAATTCTTCCAAAATTTCATCATAGGAGGAAAATAAATCATCATATGAAAATTTTTCAATAGAATTTACCTCATCATCGATTGCATCAAGCACATGTAGGCGATCTCTTCTTGACTTTCATTTTCGTCGCGATCGTCATCGTCGCTTTCATCCTATGTTTGCTTGAAATGCATTTTTCTTGAAATTTTTCTTTTTGTTTGGACACTCGGTTCTCTTGTAAACGGGTTTGTCGCAATCATAACAAATGATTTTTTTGCTTATTTCTTCGCTCTTTTTCTATTTCTTTTGAAATTTCCATTTGTTTCGAAAACATCTTCATTTTTTACAAGAAGCACAAGATCATCAACCTCTTCATCATTCATATGTTCACTTGTAGTTCCCTCTTCAATTGCCGATTTGAGAGCAATTTGACGTCTAGGAGGCTCTTTTGATTCTTCTTTGTTTTTCATCGTCTTCTCCTTGGTTTTGGCATTGTTGAACTCGTATGTCATCAAGGTTCCATAGGGTTCCTCCAAAGGATAAGAGTTGATATCTTTGGTATTCTCTATCAACGTTCTTAATGAGCTCCAATCTTCCGATAGTGACCTAAGCATATTGCTTAAAAGCTCACCGTTAATAAATTTATGATCAAAGCCCTTGAAGTCATTAACAATATCGGTGAAGCGAGTAATCATGTCAATAATAGAGTTATCTTGTTTCATGAAGAAATCTTCAAATTCTTTGACCAATAGATAATCTTGGTTTATTTTACATTACTAGTACCAACATGAGTGAGTTCTAAATCATGCCATACATCATATGCGAAGTCACATGTGCTAATACGATTAATCTCATTTCTATCTAAGGCACAATAAAGTAAGTTTTTGGCTCAGCATTCAAGGACAATTTTCTTTTATCATCTTCATCATATTCCTCTATAGGTTTTGGAATAGATTGATCGGGTTTTTCATCAATTTTAATAATCTTGGTAGGCACATAAGGACGATATTCAATGATTTCCCAAATATTATAATTTATTGATTGAATGTAAATCATCATTCTAGCTTTTCAATGATTATAATGCGTTCCATCAAAGAAGAGAGGTCGATTTGTAGAATGCCCTCCGAGATTTTGAAAATTGTCGTGGTTAGCCATTGCTAATCTTAATTTCAAAATGAACACCTTACTCTGATATCAATTGATAATCCAAGAATAGTTAACCAAGAGGCGGTGAATTGTTTTTTAATTTTTTTTTTTTAAAAAATCTAAAATCAAGCACGTAATAACTAGATAGATTAATTCAAATAATAAGCACGAATATAAAAGTAATAAGTAAAGAGAGATAGAGGATGCAAATGATATAATTATAAAGGTTCGATCCAACGCAATGATCTACATCCTCCGTTATCAAGCTCTTCGGTATGAGTAAAACCAATTTCATTATACTGATTGACTTGTGGCATCCAACTCTTTACAATGCTTCTGGTGACTTATAAATAAGGAGTATCGATCCTTATACAATGTTGAGATTTTCGGGACCTCAATACGACCCACAAGTTTTAAAAAAAGTTGGTTTTACAAATGAAACTTCTCTCTTAATAAATGATATGATCACAATTAAGTACCAAGATAGAAATAGGCAAACAAATTAATAGATAGCAATGAATGAAGCTCAAGTGTTAGGTATGAAAAACTTTGATGTATAGAATGACTTTCAACAGTTAATTTGATCAAAAGTTTTTCAAAACTAAAATGTTTTGATAATAATAAATGAGATGAGAAATCAATATAATTTTTTTCAAAAATATCTTACTTGAATGCTCTGAATATTGTAATGAATGGCAAGTGAGTTGGTAATTATAATAGTTGAAAAAGTCAAAACTTTTGTCGAACCGAATGATCATCTAGATGTCCGATATTGTTCCAGATAACTGATTTGGTCGTTGCTCGTCAGGAGTCAAAACAGTCGAAAAATCAATCGTTGCGGATGAACCAAACGTCAGGTTCACCATTCGAACGTCCGGATGAACCGAAATTTTTCGGCTCCTCTCATTTGATTGTTTGAAACAATATAGGCTTATAAATGTCATTTTTACTTGATTTTTCAAGGTAAGTGATGCTAGTAGGTTTGGAAATTAAATTAAAATTCTCATCTTTGAAATATAAGTTTTATGCAAACTTTTTACGAAATAGATTTTTCTCTTGCATAAAAATTCTTTACTTGAGCTTTTAATGAGTCATTGCTAAGGATTAAAGTATTTTACCTTTACAAATGAGCTCAAACATATAGTTCTAATATCTTCGATTGATTTGGTGCGAGTGCTCGATTTGTCTCCTATTGTGAATGCTTGAATCCATCTTGAATTTTCTTGATCATCAACAGCAGGTCCTTTGATAGAAATTATTTTGTCTTCAATTCGAGCAACATGTAACTATGAAGACTCGAATATAAATATTAGAGATAAACTACTTTGTTTGTTATAATAAAAATATAAGTTAAACCATAAGTCAACACATCTGTGTGTAATTCTTTTTGCATATGTGTGATTACTTAATTCTGTTGCATGGTTATATGTTTCATTTTAATGTGTTTGTTATGTAAATTTGCGTGAATTTAAGAGTAATTTGATTACTTGGTATAATGTGTTTGCACACATAGTGGGTTGAGATGTATTAACAGTAAGTGTGAAGATGTCTTTTAGTAATGTGGATTATAGATATGTAGGGGTACATTGGTGGTATGTACCAGAGATGTGGAGTGTGACAATGTGATCACGAGTAGAAAGGTGATTAAATATTGGAATCATTTATTTGAAAAGACCCTAATCAGGTGGAGTGTGGGAGAGACACTTTTATTAGGTGAAACCCCATTATTCACCTTAGGTTACGAGAAGTGATGCAGTGATAGAGGATTATCCCATAGGCTTAGGATTTATTGGGGTTTACCAGTTAGAGGTGATGTTAGTAATCAATCTAGTGAACATGGTGGACGATGAGATGAGAAATATGTTTTCGAGGTGCGAGCAACACGGAATGAGATAGGATAAGTGTGGTGAGATCATTTCGTAAGGTCATTTATGTGTTTGCCATTTTGATTGATTTGGTGTTCGTTTGTTATTCTGTATGAACATGTTTGAAAAGAACCGTGTGTTGGTCTATATGATATCTCCATCGCATGTTATTTGCTCTTAATTTATTACTGTTATTATTTGCTTCTACTTAGGTGTTATTGACCTTAGCCCTAGTGAGTATATGGATCAGGTATGATATGTGTTTCAAGTCCGAAGTACAAAGTAAGGTCCGTGGTCAGAATTTTATTGGTTACCTTGAATTGTAAGTACTAACTGTGTGTTTTCATTGAATGCAGATTGAAAAAGTATCAAAGTAGAGATTTGTTGGGTTTTGATGCCCAATAAATGCGGGCGATGATTTAAAACAAATGTCAGATAATTTATCAACACCATAGGCTAAGCTCGATCTGGAAATAACCAATTCACTTGAAGTTTGGCCAATGAATTTAGCCCAAATAGTAGTTATTGCGTTGGGTTATTAAATTGGTGATTTGGTTAGTGTGTTAGCCTTTTGGATTATGTAGTCCATTTATTTGTAATTTAGTGGCAGCCATTTATAGAGAAGACTTTAGCCCAATCCATTTGAGTGACCTAATATCTTGCTATATATGTTTTGTTCCCAGCCATGTCTTTCTTGGTGTGTAGATTGCAATAAAGTAAGGGTGAGAGAGAGGGAGCTGAGTGAGAAAGGGCGGCCATGTGGGGGGTTGTGTGAAATCAACCATTACTTCATGCTTTCTTCTACATTGTAATCATCACTCCTTTCGTGTCCTTTGTAGATTAGATAAGGGTAATCGGAGTGGGTAGAAAGAGGCGATGAAATTACAATGTCGTGGGTTGAGCCAAGGCCTCTGGTGGTGTTTGTTTGGATGGTTTTCCTGAGTCCAAATCAAGATTTCTCGAAGATTTTAACAACAGATTTGATATTAAATTCTATATTTTAAAGTTAGATGTTTATTTGGTTCGAATGATTGTTAGGAGTTTGTTGCATTTTTTATATCGCAAGTGCACGATATCGTAACAAGTAATATAGTGAACCTTTGAATCTGGATTATCGTTCCCATGATGACTATACTTTAGTCTTAACCTACTTTTCCTAACTCATATTTGATTAAAGACAAACAAATAAAGGATTGTGATAGTTGTGAAAATTGATTTTCTAAAATGACCTAAATGCCTGAAACAAATGAAAATTATGATGAAATAACAAACATAAATGGATCAAAGATTCATGTATGTAAGATATATTAGGGCAAAACAACTTCATCTAACGATCACCTTAGTTCCCAATTCAAGATTCTAGCCTAATGTAGTGTTCGATCGAATTCTCCTACGGTATTCAATTTACTCCTCTCGAATTCTCATTAGGCCTATTTAACTAATTCACTTCTTATGCGAATTACCCTTAGTTAAACGAGTTATGGCACTAGGAATTCATATAACGACCGCAGTACTAGGTATATGTATCTCTACACGTTATACTTCATTACCGGATTTTATTACACGTTCTAAGTCTCAAACTCACCTCTCGATTCGTAAGAAACTCAATGGATCATCAAATTATTGATTAAGTAATTCAATGCATTGCAATCATAATAAAATCAACACATGGAAGAATAAAATACAGAATTCTTGAATTAAAGAACTAAGGGTCTCAATAGATTACATTGTTTGCCATAATAAGGAATTTAGCTAAACATGATGAAAAAGATGAAATAAATAAGAATATTCGAATACATCACCGGATTTAATTGATAAAAAAGATGGAAAAGAATCAACTCTTGTTCCAAGATCTTCTTCTGCTTCCAATCTTTAATTTGAACTCGAATCCTTGATGTATTTCTTCTCGCGAATTCCTCTTCGATCTTGTGTTTTTCTCTCAATTTTACAAAGTGTGGAACCCTCTTTTCAATGTGTGGAAACCTTTTTTTCATGCCTCCTTAGGTCTATTTATACTTTTCTACACGTTCTTGCCAATTTGGAGTCTTTTTATGGGGGTTTCGCAGCCCAAACAATAGAAACCTAAAATCTGTGGCGGCGCACAGCACCTGGGCGCAGAGTCGCTATCCAACCTGCGTCTATTTCAGTATTTTTATTATAATCTTTTCTTTTGATATCCGATTAAAGAGATTCGAAATGCGTTGGAATGATAATGATCTACAACTTTGATAGAAATAGCTCTTTTCCAATTCGAATTTTTAATGGGACAAAAATGGGTTTCAATCTCCAACTAAATATTTGGACATCCTTGCGCGGTTGAAAATTGATTTGTTTTCACTCCTTTTGATCTTTAGTTGTATCCATTTGACCCCTAACATTCTCGAATCTTCATCGTGAGCTTCGACACCGCTTTTGGATATTTGCACTTTAGCCCCCAAGCTTTGGATCTTGCCATTTTTCGCTTCTTTCTTTCAATTTCACTTCCATTCATTGAGTTTCACCTAATAACAAATTATATAATAAATTAGGCTATAATTTCATTAAAAGAATTACGAAATGTCAATATTTTGGAGCCCGAATAAGTGTATAAAATACACTTATCAAACACTCCAAAACTTAAGCATTTGTTTGTCCTCAAACAAAACGATAACCTAACTTAACAAACACACAAACATGCAATGCTACTTACCTAATTGGTGGCCAGTCAATCAAGTTAAGCAACAAGATTTTAGCTAGTTAACCTGACTTTTTATCTCTGGATTGAAATCATAGTAACAAATCTATGCACGACTTCAAAATCACAATACAAAAATTAAAATCCACTTTTCCATTGTAAAATCGATGTGTGTGTGTGTGAAGAATTAAGCATAGCATTATGAATTCATAAGTTGTTTCGATTCCCGACCCTCAATGGTTAAATATGTTCTTTCATAACTCGTAAGATATACACATCCCTAAACTTATTATTTTCTCTCTTTTTCAGTGTGTGAATTAAGGTTGAATTTTCTCTTATCCTCACCTCTCTAGTTTGACAAATTTTCACCAATCGCAGTTCAACATTTCAATAAATAAGGATTGTCAATTAAGTTTGATCGCTTCAATCTCTAGGACTTAACTAGGCTAACAATCTCTTTTCAAAAGTCAAATTTTCTTGAACAAGTATTTGTGACATAACCAAGGCATTTGGTGTGTCTTCTGTTTCATGTACCTGTTTTTTCTGATTTTTTTTTCACTTTTTTTTATAATTTTTTTTATTGGAAGCATTCTCTCCCTTAAACTTTCTAAATGATCAATGTAACAAGCTTTCAGCCGATGACTCTAAAGTCAGATGATCATATGACATGCCATTTGCCCTTTTTGTGGACATAAACCACCATAGACACTCAAGTTTATTTGAATGGGGTTTTTTTTATCAAGCGAGGACTCTGCTTCATTTATTTGGTTGTTTTACACTTTTCAAGTATGTATGTCTAGACGTACACCGAATGGTATAATTACATATCGTGATAAAGCAATTCAGAAAGTAGTTGATGTTAGGTTTCCCAACACTCGACATGTTGGTATCTATGACACATAATAAAAAGATATCAGAGAGGTTAATGGGCTACAAAAAATAAAAAAATGTATTGCATAATGTTGTTTACGAGTCTTTGAAGAAAGCAGAATTTGAAGAAAAATGTGAGCAATTCATTATTGAGCTCAATCTTCTTGAAATACGTGGTTAGATAATTTGTGTAAGAGAGGCATTGTTTCGTTCCTTCATTTATAAATGTCACATTTAGGGATGGCATGTCATCACACAATGAAGTGAGAGTATGAATGCATTCTTTGAAAACTATGGGTTTGTTTGGTCCCCATTTTTTTATAGAATAAATTTTGTAATAGTGATTTTTTGGAGAATTTGCGGTTCAAAAAAAGGAAAATATTTGGTTTACGTGTAATTTTTTTTATTATTAAAGAATGTGTGTTTGAAAAAAGAGTTCGGGAAAAAAATGAAGTTTTAAGAAGTAAGGTCGAAAAGAAAAATCGTGATGATTTTCAGCATTTTACTACATGGATTCCGTGTGTAACGCATTTCGAAGTATAAAAGCAATTTCAAATTGTATCTACTAATTTTAAAGTTTAAAGAATTTCAAAAGGAGTTGACTCACAAATTATATTGTGAAGCCTCTTGTGTTGATGTGAAAAATGGATTATTCGATAAGGTTGATCATATATTGGTTGAAGATAGATATAAAAAACTTCATTTCAGTGTTTGTGGTGATGAGTTGGAAAAGGAGTTTAAATGTGCTTGCTAATTATTTAAGTTTAGAGGAATTTTATGCAAGCATATTTTATAATTATTTTAAAAATAAATATTCTAAAAAATTATATCTTAGAACATTGGAGGAAGGGTTTTAAAAGGTCTCACAATAGGGTGAAAGTTAAATATGATGATTGGAAAAGGGACCACGAGGTTCAATGTTATCATAAGTTGTAAAAGAAATTAGATAATGTTGTTAACTTGGGTGTGATTTCTGATGAGAATTGTGCAGTATAATGGAACAAGATGGATGAATTTCAATCAAAAATAAATAAAAATGAATCAACTTTAAGGAGTTATAAGTAATATTGGTTGTTGTAATAATGTTTGTGAGTTTCTTAAGACATCTGGTGAAAGCAATAGACTTTATAGTCCCCTAGCTGTTCGAAGACACGAGCGTCTACCCAAGAATAGAAAGGTCTCCAATGTAGAAGTTTGTAAAAGAAAAAGAGAGAAAATTGAGGTACATGATTACATAATTTTTCAATTTTATTTAAAATGATCGTTTACTTAAACTTACTAAATTTATCGTAATTTTTATTCGCTTTCTGTCTCAAGCAATTGATCAGAATGCTTGCATGGCCATTAGAAGAAATTAAGAAAATACAATTATCTGGGTAATTTTATATAATTCTAATAGTCTCCAATTTTCAATTATTCTAATGATAATTTTTTTTAAGTTTATTTCATTTTATCGACTCAAGAATGGCCTTATAATTTTCATGTTAATAAAATGACAAGCTTCCAACAACACTTATCACGTTAAGGCATCCAATTTACAAGTTTCTATATTCAGTGCTCAAGGTAAGAAAAAGTTCCGTGAGTACTATCGTTAGATTATTTCATGTCTTTGGTAGAAAAAAAATGTTTTTACCTTAGGTCATGGCATGCATTGCTATAATCCATTTATGCAGAATGGAGACGGCACTCCCTTATAATTTTGAAAAAGATAAAAGTACTTAGTGCATAATTATTGTATAGTCCTTACATATTTTTGGGATTGATCAACTTTTTATACTCAACTTACACTAATAGATTTTTAATTTTGCAAATGAAATGTCAAGCGTTGCAGATGTTATGGTCGTTTGATAGGCACATATCGAAAGGAATTTCAATTCCATGTTAGCTGGAAAATAAAAACTCACCAAACCCATATGAATTCGTTTTCCATGAAAACAAAGAAAATACAGCTTAAAGTGGTTGTATATTGGAATTCGGTTCCCATTTCCACGTTACAATCAAAAGGTCAAAATAGAATTCGCTTTCCTCAAATATAACATTTTCCATGAAAAATATGGCAATCAAACAGGGCCTTAATAATTTGGTTAGGGTTATTCCCCTTATACCGAGGGGGGGATAACTGAATGGTATCCCCCCCGCCCCCCTCACATGGGGTGCGGAACCCACGTGTTTTTGAAAATGTCGGCTCGTGGTCCTCACCTCTTAATGTGAGTGGAGTGTAAAAGATTAGGTAAAAAATTATGTACATGTAACATAACCCATTTGGTTAATAAGATAGGGAAAATTAGTTCATGAGCTTTTATTTATAAACTATTGCTTTTTTTTTTTTTTTAATTGTCACGAAGTGCAATAATGAGATGTACGTGATTTTGAAGTTTCAAATAACACATGTTTTGTAATATTGTTTTGCTGTTGTTAAAAGCAAAATTGCTAGAAAGGTAAGGATTGCACGTGATTTTATAACACCACCACAAATTTTGCCAGTTTAAATGGTTTTGTCTAATTTTACACTACATTTTTTACGGCACGGGTTTCTAGTTGTAAAAGCTCTTTTTATTTAAAAAAAAAATTTTATTTGCACACCCATCTATAAAATTAAATAAAATTATGGCAAATCACAGCTTAAATGAAGATGATGTTCCCCAATTTCTATTAAGTTAAAAAAATGTGTTCTCAACTTATATGAGGCAATTAAATGAGCCGCTTATCTGAAATATACTACTTCCAACCATGAATTTGACCCCTCTTGGCTCAGTACGTCAACAACTTGCTTCCAGGTAAAACTGGCATCAACAAGTAAGCATAAGGATTGAAGAAGGGTTTGGAGTTTGGACAGCCAATTCTCAACAAGGACTGAAATCCTCTTCATGGAAGCATAAATTTCTTCAGCAAGCTTGCTTCTGACATTGAATTTTTGGCCATCATTCTCATGAGAACAAGAGCACTTTGAGACATCAAAAGTAACCACCATCTGCCAATGAAACCCATCATCTTCAGCAAAATTTCTGGAGACAGCTATCTATTCATTGAAAGAGAAATGCCTCTTCATTATAAAAAAATTCCATTCTATAAACATTGGCATGCAACAGTAGAGATGGCAATTTTCCCCGCCCCATCCCCGCGGGGCCCTGCCCCGAATGGGGCAAAAAAACCCGCCCCGAATGGGTTGGCGGGGTGGGGCGGGGCGAGGTTCGCCGCCCCGTCGCGGGTCGTGGGGCGGGGTGGGGTGGAGATGCCCCGCCCCGAACCCGCCCCGTGAAGAATTAAAAAAGAAAAAAAATTTGTTTTGGATATTATTTGTTTTGGACATTTTTTGTTTCAAGCGTTTGCTTTGAATATTGATATAATTAGTTTGAACATTATTTATTTTGAATTTTAAAATTTTGAATTTGTATTTTAAATAAATTAAAAAAAAAACAAATGGGGCAAGTCCTCGCCCCGTACCCGTCCCACCCAGCCCCGAGCCTTGCCCCATCTAAGGCGGGGTGGGGCGGGGAGGGGGAGTGGCGTGGTGGGGCGGGGTGGGGTGAGGGTGCCCCGCCCCGAACCCGCCCCATTGCCATCACTATGCAACAGCCTCCAGAAATTACATAATTAAAAAATTATGGTCAAAACATAAAGTTGCGGGCAATAGGTTTCTTCTCATATACTTTTACCATTGTTCACGAAAATATTTGTTCGTTTTAAAACCACTGCAAGTGTACGGTTCGTTAACAAGTAGTAAAATAGATTTTGAGTCCAAATATCGTTCCCACAAACATTGATTTAGTTTAATTCGAGTTAACCTAGCCTTAACCGAAACAATTGAAATTTATGATTTTTTCTATAAATTAAATAATCTACGTATAAAAACAAGACCTAAATTAATTAAAATTAATGCAAGATTAAAATTAAATGCAAGTGTTGTAAAAATATGATGACAAAAAAACGTACTAGGATTTCGAATTCCCTTATATTAATCCTCTTTAACTCGAACTTTTTAATTTGACGACACGATTTAATTATGAAGATCAATATTCCTAATTTATTTAACAACCTCCCTCGAGTAGACTTAAACCTATTTTTACATGTGACCCAAATATATTTCTATGATGGATACGAACATATAAAAATGCATTATTGGATTTTTTAATATTTAAAGATCACATAAAGTATAGCGATATATTTCTATCCCCTATCGGACTGTATGACAATTGACATTATGTCTACTTATTTTCCATCTCTCGAGGGTAAAACAAGCCACAATATTCATACAATTATTGATCAAGTAATTGTAGGGAATATTAAATCCATGTCAATCATTCAATAATTAAAAACGTGCTTTGAATGTCAAAAATAAAATCACGAGTCAAAAATTCATAATACAAGTTTTATCGTAAATCCTAGCACAAAATAATTTAGCCTAACATAATATTGAAATTAAACAAATATAACTGAAAAGAAATCATCGAGAAATTGACGAAACGTAATTCATTCTTGAAGTTGTCTTTTTTTTTTCCCCAATTCTATTGTGTCTCTGTCTTGTTAAGCTCCTTCGGGTTTCTGTCTGTATATCTAATTAAGCCCCCAAAACCTCCCTCAATTATGTCTGCGCGTGTGTGTATATATGTCACATATTAGCCACCAAAGTGTTGTAGTTGAATAAGAGCCATTGACACCCCCCCCCCCCCCCCTTCATTATCAGCCCATCCAATTGCAAGTCCAACTGATTTTAAACTTCCTTTCAAGGCCCATTAACTTGGTGTTTCTCCAAGTCATCCAATCTTTATAATTAATGCAATTTAGTCTTTCAATTTCTATAGTACAGACTTTGATAAGCAAAATTGTAGATTTCATTCAATTTCATCATTTTTTTCTTTCCCAATTGCTTTAAACGAGTCCATAACTAAAAACAAAAGAAAATTAACCCACGTTAAGTAGAAATTAATAATTTGACGACATAAAACACAAATAATATGACCAAAATAAGTGTACAAAATGTACTTATCAACCATCATTAAAACAAAGTGGACTTTTTTTAGAAAAAAATAATATTAGATTTATTGTGGGGATAATTAGGCCCATTACTCTAAAAAAAATAACAAACTAGATTAATACCCTTTAAAAATAAAAAAAACTTTCCAAAACCGTATTAAATACGTTGATAAATCTATCAAATTACCTCATTCAATTACTCCACCATCTCTTCCTCCCTCACTTTAACATACACGGATTTATACCAACATTTATATATACAAACACACAGAGACTCGAATTTATAGTTCGTAAAGGGATCAATTTTATCAGATGAAGAATCTACATATTTTTTTTTCCTGAGAAACGGAATTGAGAGCCGGAGTACCCCAAAAAATTATACTCGCAGGTGAATATATAGTGATTCACGGATCCAATGCTGTGGATGCCGCCATCAATCTCTACACTTACATCACTCTTTGCTTCCCCACGTCTTCTGGTATCTCCCTCAGTTTTGAATTTCTCAACTTCCACCATTGATTTGTGAAGTTCTTCAATTCATGTTGGATTCTGATAGTTAGAATAGTTTATGAATTTTAGCAACTGGGTTTTACGTGGATATATTTTTTTTATTCGAATTTTTTCGTGATTAATTTGAGTATTTTATTTGGAACTTATTGTTCCCTTTATGGTTTCTAGCAATTGAGTTTTGTGTATACATTTTTTTTTTTTTTTTGGTATTCGGATATAGAGAGCATGGAAAGAAAGACAAAGTGATGGAGTTTTGGGGGATAGTTGGGAATAACTTGTTGATGAGAAATCGAAATTGGAGTTCATGGTTTGATGGGTCTTTTTGTCCCTATTATTTGATTGATTTCTTCTTTTTTTCCCCATGCATTTACAATCTCTCTCTCCATTTCCTTTTCCTGTTTGTTGCATGCTCTATAATCTAAAGGAAAAAAAAAGGTTTAATTTATGAATTTATTCTTTACAACTAGAAATTGAGGATGATATGAGATTGATGCTAAGTTGCACTAGACTGGAGGTTCTGCTGCTTAATTGGTTACTGAAGAATACTAAACAAAGTCTAATTTTCTAAGGATTTATCCCCAAATTTCTATGTTATTACTAATCTATTGGTCTTGAGAGGCCTACGTTCTTTTGTTTCTTTGAAATGGCTTCAACCAAACTTGCTATGAATGTTTTGTTTTCGATTGGTGTTTTGTCACTTTTTCGAATGTTTGCGGTTGTTTTTTTATTTTTTTTACTTTTTGTCACTTTTCTGAACATTTGTCACTTTTTTTGAATTCATATCACTTTTTTAGTGTTTGTCATTTTTTTCTATCACTTTTTTTTATTGTTTTTACTTTTTTTAAAAAAAAATTTATGTCACCTTTTTAGTGACAAATATCACTTTGTAATAAAAGTGACATTATATTTCACTTCACTTTTTAATGAAAGTAATATTATATGTCCCTTTTTAATTAAAAAGTGATATTAAAAGTGACATTACACTTGACTTTTTATTAAAAAGTGATACAATTCACTCAAAAAAGTAATCAGTGTTTTGTCACTCTTTTAAGTGTTGTCACTTTTTGAGTTTTTATCATTTTTTTAAATTTCCGTCACTTTATTAAACTGATTCTAAGGTTTTGATTAGTGTTCTGCCACTTTTTGAATGTTTATCACTTTTTGAAATTTTTGTGCCTTTTTATAATGTTTGTCACTTTTTTTCCTATTATTTTCTTAGTAACAACATCACTTTTTAATAAAAGCAAGATCGTATATCATTTTTTAATAAAAAAGTAATAATTAATTTTAAAAAGCGACATTGTGTCAATTTTAGCCTCGGTGACAAGAGTGGATGGTTTGACTGGAAGGAATATATCTTTTAAAGCAGCCAGCTCCAATTGGGGATGCAGCTTAGCAAGTCTTCCAATGACTTCATTGTATGTGACCCTCCTCCAATATAAACTGAGGCCATCATACTCAGTCGTTTCATGGAAGTGGGCAATGTACTTGTTCATAGTTGCATCTTCTCCCCCACTTAGTTGCTGCTGCAAGTTGGCAACCTCAGCAGTCAGATCGTCTACGCTAGCCTTCAACTCTCCCTTCTCATTATTTGCAGCATCCAAAACTGACGAAGCGATCCTCTGAAGGTTGTTAGAATTCTCAACACGCTTCATCAGAGCATTCAACTCGGCTTTGCAAAGATGGACTTCCTTTTTCAATTCGTCATTTTCTTTTCATAATGCCTTCATCTTAGACTCCGTTTCACCTTGGAGGCTTCAATGGCCTCATGGTAGAAGACGCCTAAGCCTTTACTTTATTTAGGGCCGCCTCTGTATCATTGGCCCTTTGGAGATACTCCTTATTGAGGCCCTACAGTTGCCTCATTTCCATTTGATCGTTTAGGAAAAAGCCTTGAGAACAAGCTTGCGGGGCGAGGCCATCATCCACCATGTCTATTGCATCACAGGTCTTGGCATACGAGGAGTACTTGTTAGTACAATACTTATGATAAATCCTTGTAGCCCCCTGGACCTCTACAGGAAGCATCTCCATCACCGTGAGAGTTATTTTGTCAGACCTCCCTCCTAGAAAGCTCTGGGCATTTCTTTCAGAATGGACACTCCTGGCCTCCCTTCCTCATCTCCGCTTTATGAGGCTTACCTCATCCTCAACATTCTCCTCCACATCAACAATCTTCACAGAGAAAATAGGCTCCGTTCAATAGGAAAACGAAGCAACTCCCCAAGAGTTTTTAGTGCTTCGGCAGCGGAGGGGGCTCAGTATTTCTTGTCAGAACCAACTTCCTCTTTTGAGGTTGTTCTGCAGATGGCTCATCCTATTCTTTCCCCTTGTCTCATTTCTTTTCTAAGGGAGGAGGTGAATTCTTCTTAGAGAGGTGGCTAGCTCGTCCCGCTGCTTTTTGTAGGTTGAAGAAGTTGAGCTCAAGGTCTTCTTCTTTTTAGCCTCTCCCAGACGCCTAATAAAGAACATGTCAGGCTTGACATACTCTTTCTTGTCATGCTAACCTACAAACAAAAGGGGAACATATCAATAGTTATCCTAAAGTCCAGCAAAATCACCAAAGTAAATGGTTAGAAGCCACTTTTTACCTTTGATAGCCATCAATTGATGCGTGAAGAAGATGTTTTTCTTTCTGAGCACATTCTTAAAATACATCTTCTCTGAGGGGCAGCTCATAAATTGCCTTGAAATCACCCACTCAAAAGGTTTGAGCTCGAATCGATCAACTGCAGCTATACAAAAGCGCACAATTAGAGGCAGAAAATAAAAAGGAGCTAAGAACCAGCGATCACTAACCCAGAACCAAAAGGACTTCCAATTCTTCATGGAGGTCAGAGTCCCTCAGATGAAGGGAGAACACTAGCCCTAGGGATTCATACAGTACCATCCTTTACATTCACTCCCCCGGCTAGAGGGTCGAGGCTGGAAAACTATTTGGAAAACATGGTGAGGCATATCCTTGCCAAGAGTGACCTCCTTCCAATGAAGAAAGGCCCCTGATAATTAGCTCCATGCATTTGACACTTGCTGGGTAGGGGCTAGGTTATAGTGCCTAAGAATATATTTAAAAAATGGGTGCAGAGGTAATTTCATTCCCCTACTTAAGATCGCATCACTCACCGCCACACATACCCCTAGGAAAGCAAACTCTCTCTTCATGGGTCAGAACAAATCTCTATGGTATCGGGGATCCTATATCTCTCCCTGAAGGTTTTCAACTCGCTCTCTTGTATATCACTCGCCCACAAAGAGGCCCCACACCTAATGCTATAATCTATGGTGCTCTCCTGCATTATCCACGCACTGTGAGGGCCTACCATGGTCTCTATAATCCACTCAGTAGGAATTATGGGAGACAAACCCACCTTGACATAGATCAGTGACATATCTACACCCCAGAGGACCTTCATGCTGTACTTTTTTCTTAAAAAAAGGCCATTTCACACGAATAAGGGAGAATATGCAAAACTTGTGGTACTTACACGAGCTTGAGTCATTGGTAGTGAAGAAAACGGATATGAATGTCGGAAAAAACAGATGAGACGTTTGGAAATTTTAGGAATTTCCAACACATGCAAGTTATCTTTTTAATTTTCGCAAAGTAAAGAAAAAAGAAAAGGTGGGGCTTAGGCCTTTTATATATGCAGGAAAGTCGGGATCAACATTCACTGCAATCTTAGCCATACATTTGCAGCCCCATCCAACATGTTAAAACCAAAAGGCGTCTGTTCAAAATTCAAATCATAGGGTCAGATGAAGTCGTAACTTGCACGCGCCCCAGACTCAAGTGATATGCACCAACTGTAACAAACCATCATCGTTACATAATAAATGCACACACAATGTGAACTTTGAAAACCGCCATAACACCCAGATGTCTTACCTAGGGAACTAGCATTTCTTTCAAATCATTAGAGCACGCTGCTTAATCTATTTCAACTTCGTTAAAGCAAATCGCCATTTATAGCAAGTGCATTGCCTAATTTAGCCTTATCACAAGCTTCAACTTGGTCAAAATGGCTCACCCTTTACAGCAACGAAAATGGCTCGAGTAATTTAGCCTCATCACAGGCTTCAACTTCGTCAAAACGGCTCGCCATTTACAGCAAAGGCATTGCCTCAAGTAATTTAGCTTTATCACATGCTTCAACTTCGTCAAAATGGCTTGCCCTTTACAGCAAAATCATCGCCTCGAGTAATTTAGCCTTATCACAGGCTTCAACTTCGTCAAAGAGGCTCACCATTTACAACAAGGGCATAGCCTCATTAGATCTAGCCTTTTGTGAGTGATCCCCCCGATCTTTCAAACTCGAACTGTTGTTACGACCTCGCCCTCCTTTAAACTTGAAAGTCCACGCATTATATGAATAATCATACCTGTACTTCAAGGACTGTTGTTACGCCTCTACATGAGGACTCTCACGT
Organism: Fraxinus americana; assembly: GCA_035079005.1. NCBI lineage: Eukaryota > Viridiplantae > Streptophyta > Magnoliopsida > Lamiales > Oleaceae > Fraxinus > Fraxinus americana. The sequence continues at coordinate 28,618,580 of CM068707.1, forward strand.
GGTCTTAACCATCCTACATGGCAAACGGTTCGACGGTCTCATGTCCTACACACTAACATGAGGCGAAGCGGACCGACCCTCAAGTGCGGACGACCTTTTTTTTCCCGTGAAGCAGATCGACCCCATTAAATGCAGACCCCATAGGAAGAGCCGGTCCATTACGAGGCTGCCACCGTCGTCGTCGCCAGCCTATTTGGTTAAGTTCAAGGCCGAAAGCTAGGCCTTATGGATACGAGGATGGTATTAGGTTGTGACTGATTGATATCGATGACAAGAAAGAGCAATCATTTGGATGAGGCTGCATGCATTATCATCAAATGGCCTTCGTTTATTTTCCCAGGTATAAATGCTCACACTTAGTGCCATCCAAGGGTAATGCAAGTTTAGCTCTCAAAACGATAATCTTGCTACCATATGTTTTATTTGTTTTTTTTTTCCAAAGCTGACCCCTTTTTTATATTGGAGGCTCACGTTTAAAGTTCTCCCACACTTATATACCTATTATTCCATATGACTTGACCGTCGAGTGTGTACGGCCAACTCCAACCCCTCCGGAGAAGGCCACATGCGACTAACAGTTTGTCTAAGTGTATAGGAACCGAGCTTGCATGGACGTGAGAGGCATTGAAATTTGTTGGCCACATCATTGGTATATTTTTTGGGGTCAACACCAATAGTTTAAACTCCCCTGAGGTACAATCAAAATAGCTCGAGGATCAATTGGCTGCTAATTGTCTCATCCTAATTTGAAAAGTGGCATATAGTTTTGACATTAGATGAACATCATCTTATAACCAATTATATAATAGAAATAGTAGTAACATCAAAGAGAGAATTTCATTCTCAACTGATGGAATGTAGTCCTCTATTTCATTTTCTCGATAGACATTAGGACTTACTGAATGGATACATCATCGCTTTAAGGCAACTTCTTGATTCTTGCAAGGGATAATGTAGTGGTAGATCCGGACACTACTATTAAAGCTGGTGACTTTTTGAGTATTAAGTTACTGATTCAGCTATGAAAATAACTCCATTTTAAAAATATATTTCACTTAAAAAATTATGTTTTATATTCATTTTAAGCAATCACATAAATACTATTGACACATATTTTCTCGTGCTTTGACACATTATAAAAAAAATGCTGTAGAAAAAACATTTTCCATTTATCACAAAATGAACATTCCGTAATGTGCATCAAACTATCTATATTTCTTTCTTAGAAGATTAAAAGAATTAATTGAATTTTGATTTCATATTTCCTTGTAATGTAACAACAACTTTTGTTTTATTTGTACAATCAACTTCAGAGTAGGCTTCACAGAGGAATAGCACGAAAAGCTGTGCTACCTCTTTGGCAACTAGATAGCAGCATTGATACCGACCAAATTAACAAATTATGACGGCACAAATCAATCAGACCTTGCTCAATTTTACCTCTGAGTTGTATTCTGCTATAGACAATGATGTACCATTAATCTTCTACATTAGGTAAGTTGTCCAACATCTATTTTCTAAGGTTGTCCTTTTTGTGTTAACATTTATACTGTATCCAAAACAAGAGCCAGTAAAATAAGCAAAATGTGTCATTTTCGGCTTTGATTAATGTGATTGCTCGTCATATGAATTATATTTCGTTAATGTTAAGGAATTAAAAGAATCTAGCAGCTCAATCTGGTAAGAACCTAATCCGGTAAGTGCTCAATACGGTAAGTGACGATCCTGTGAGTGCATCAGCTGTCTTGAATCCATTTTGCCAGCACTCATTCTGTTGTAAATTATTCCATACATGATCCACCAATTTAGGAACTAACCAACTGTAGCATATTCTAGATCATTCTTTCAATATTCTTTTGTATTATATATTTGCAAAGCTATGGCAATGATAAACACGGTTGATTGCAATTCTATTTTTCAATTTAACTTCAACTTGGTATCAGAGCTTCATGGCCAACGCCAGCAATACTCCACAAAATGCAAGTCCCATTTCTGCACATTCATCAATCTCCAGCAGTACTGCTACTCCCCTACTATGCAGCAACAGCCTCTCGCCCTTTGGTGTCAATCTTACCCAAGTTGTTTCAGTATAGCTGGACAAAAACAACTTCCTACTATGGAAGAATATGATACTATCAATGATTCGTGGACACAATCTTGAAGGTTATATTCTAGGGACAAAGGTGTGTCCCCAAGAATTTATAGCCAGCTACGTTACTGGTGAAGCAGAAACCAGCATTGAGATGATCAAAAATCCTAAACACAGTCAATGGATTTCAACAGAACAGCTACTTATGGGATGGATCTATTCATCTATGACTCCAAACATTGCAATGAGAGTTATGGGTGCAAAAAACTCAAAGGAGCTATGGACAACAATTGAGGAAAGTTATGGAGTGCAAAACAGGTCCAGAATTACCTTCCTTACTGGTGAACTGCAGAAATCAAGGAAGGGAGCAATGAACATTGATCAATACTTGAATAAGGTGAAGCAACTTGCTGACAACCTTGAGATTGCTGGGAAAACTGTGTCTCATACAGACTTGGTTACTCAAGTTTTAGCTGGTCTGGATGAGAATTATACTCTCATTGTTGTCCAAATCAACAGCAGAGACCATATATCTTGAGTGAACTTCAATCAACACTCATGACTTATGAAAGCAGATTGGAACATCTCAATTCCCTAAGAAATGACATAGTTGAAATCAGTATTAATTAGACTTCAGCCAATTTCTCTCAAAGATCTGGTCACCATAGTTTCAAAACCTACAAGCCAGGTTTTTGTGGTAGATTCACCAATTTTAACAACTACAGAAGTGGAAGAAAAGGTATAAACAGAGAAGGTAATTTCCATGGCAGTAGTGACATACCAATTTGTCAAGTATGTGGGAAAATTGGATACAAAGCCAACACATGTAATTTCAGATATGATGATAGTTACTCTGGAACCTCACCAAACCAAATAAGCAACTATAACCCTTCACCTGCAGCTCCCATTGCATCACCAGCATAGTAACTAATCCAGTATGGTATGTAGATACTGGGGCCAGTAACCACATCACCTCAGATAAAGGAAACATCACCTAAGTCAATGAATTTACTGGTAGGGAGAAAATTATGCTAGGAAATAGAAGTAAGTTACATATTTCTCACTTGAGCACTACACACATACCAACTTGAATGATAAAACTCTGGTACTGAATAAACTCCTCAATGTCCCTGGGATTAAGAAAAATCTTATCAGTATTTCTCAATTAACTTTAGACAACGACGTTTGCATGGAATTTCATCCTAATTACTATTTTGTCAAGGACAAGTCAACGAAGGAAGTGATAATGCCAAGGAAGCTTAAAGATGGGTTGTACCAGCTGGATTTTTCTCACCAAACTACCAAGTGTCTGTCTCATGAGTCAGCCATCATAAATAAATCATTCTGCAGTATGTCCTCTATTGCTCCCAGTCATGAGTCTTTAATTCCCACTATTGATGTATGGCACAAGAGACTTGGTCATCCTTCTAGCTAAGTGATGACTTAAGTTCTCAAATCATGTAATCTGAAATTTAAAGGAAATGATATCAAAATGTTTTGCAATGCTTGTCAACTTGGCAATGCCCACTTACTGCCCTTTCCTTTATCTTCATCGCATGCTAAAGCCCATTAGAATTGGTTTTTATAGATGTATGGGGACACGCTCCTGTCCTATCCACCTCAGGATTTAAGTACTACATATCCTTCTTAGGTGATTTCAGCAGATTTACTTGGATCTATCCTCTAAAACAAAAATTTGAGGCCTTAAAAGTGTTTATTCAGTTCAAAAAACTTGTTGAAAACAAACTATCTAGCAAGATAAAAACTTTACAAGCTGATTGGGGAGGTGAGTATAGAGCCTTCTCAAAATTTCTAGCATAGGAATGAATAGAATTCAGACATCCATGTCCTTGTACTTCAGCTCAAAATGGTAGGATAGAAAGAAAACACATACATGTGACTGAAACTAGCCTAACACTCCTAGCTCAAGCGAAACTACCTTCAAAGTATTGGTGGGAAGCTTTTCAAACTTCTACCTACCTCATAAACATGTTACCAACACCCACTCTTAAAATGCACTCTCCTTATCAAATTTTATACAAAAAGGAACCCAACTACCAGTTTTTAAAAGTCTTTGGTTGTTCCTGTTATCCCTGTTTGAGGCCTTACCAAAAACAAAAATTTAACTTTCACTCAACAAAGTGTACATTCATTGGTTACAGTAAGTCCCATAAAGGCTACAAGTGCCTAAGCTCAACTGGATAGTTGCATCTCAAGGCATGTAGTATTCAATGAATTAGAGTTTCCATTCGAGTCCTCAACCTATGCCAAAAAAAAAAAAAAAAACCAAAACCAACAATGTCTGAAACCATAGTGTCACACTTTCATCTTCCCTCTCAACTTAACAAAACACTCTCTATCTCAAGTCCTGCTGATGCTACTCATTCTGAAGCTGCTCATGCTGAACATCACTCATCTTGTGACTTAAATGACAATCAGTATGATAATGTGCTTCATGGAGATTACCTTAGTGAATCTGAAGGAAATGCTGAAACAGAACTTGTAGTGCCTGAACCTGATATGTTACAAAATGATGAAATTCATCAACAATCAGATGATAATATAATTGAATAAAGACCTCAACAGAGAGCAAAAAATCCAATTAAGCATCCCATGATCACTAGAGGTAAAGCTAGAGTGTTCAAACCAAAGGTTTATCTGGGAAATTCAACTGGAAATATCTCAGAACCTAAAAATGTAACTGAGGCTATGATGAATGATGATTGGAAGAAAGCTATGGAGGAAGAATTCAATGCCTTGACAAAGACCAAAACCTGGGAACTGGTACCTCCTTCACCAACATACAACATTGTAGGAAATAAATGGATCTTCAAACTCAAACATAACACAGATGGTTCAGTGCAGAGATTTAAAGCTAGACTGGTAGCCAAAGGTTTTCATCAAACACCTGGCATTGACTTCTATGAAACATTTAGCCCTATCTTCAAGTCTTCAACCCTCAGAATAATACTCACTCTAGCAGTTGCAAAGGACTAGACAATCAGATGGGTGGACATCAACAATGCCTTCTCGAATGGAGAATTGGAAGAGACGGCCTTTATGAATCAGCCCGAGGGATTTGTGGATGAATCAAAGCCTGACTATGTTTGCAAACTGAACAAGGTGCTCTATGGATTGAACCAGGGCCCTAGAGCCTAGTATGACAAACAGAAGACAACATTTTTAAGCTGGAAGTTCAAGCAATTTGTGGCTAATACTTCACTCTTTTACTTTAAGATGAAAGGCAGATAATTTTTGCACTTATCTATCTAGATGATATTGTAATCACAGGCAATGATAGAGATTTATTGCAGGAGTTCATAGACAACTTAAACAAAAAATTCACACTGAAGGACATGAGGAGACTACATCACTTTCTTGGAGTTGAGGTATTGTGGCATGACTCGGGACTTCATCTCACACAAACAAACTACATTGCAGATCTACTTAAGAAGTTTGAGTTGCAGAACTTAAAACCATGTCCTACACCTGCTCCTGCTGGTAAATCATTGTCCAAAACTGATGGAGAAGTGCTAAAGGATCCTTCTACTTACAGAAGTACAGTAGGAGGTCTGTAGTACCTTCCATACACCAGACCAAATATTACTTTTGCTGTTAATAAATTAAGCCAAATTTTGCGTTTACCTACATCCTCACACTGGCAAGCACTGAAGAGAGTATTGAGATATCTCAGAGGAACAATAAACCATGGACTATGGATTCAAAGAAGTGACGACTAACCTTGAATAGTTACTCAAATGCAGATTGGGCTTCCTGTCCGGATGATAGAAGATCAACAATAGGCTATTGTGTTTACCTAGGAGAAAACTTGATAGCATGGTCTTCAAAGAAGCAGCATGTTGTGGTACATTCAAGTATTGAATCAGATCGCTCTTTTAAGAATTGGAGTTTCCACTGACTGCAACTCCAAACACTTGGTGTGATAACATAAGTCCAGGTACCTTGGTTGTCAACCTCATGTATCATGCTAGAACAAAGCATATAGAATTGGAGATACATTTCATCAGAGATAAAGCGATAACAAAAGAATTGGAAGTGAAATATGTGACTTCCTTAGACCAAATTGCAGATTTGCTGACCAAGGGACTGAACCACTCAAGATTTGTCTTCTTAAAAGACAAGCTTGGAGTTACTCCGGTACATTCCAGCTTAAGGGAGGGTGTTAAGGAATTAACAGAAGCTAGCAGCTCAATCCGGTAAGAACCCAATCCGGTACGTGCTCAATACGGTAAGTGAAGATCCAGTGAGTGAGTGCATATTCGGTGAGTGCATCAGCAGTCTCTTTCCTTGCTGTCTTGAAGCCGTTTTTCCGGCACTCATTCTGTTGTAAATGATTCCATACATGATCCACCAATTTAGGAATGTAATACCCCAAATTTCACATTACATTTGGCCAATATGATTCATGTATTTCATGCTTGATAATGTCATTTGCATTAAATTTCCTGATTGCTTTCTTTTAAATGATGTATTTGATAGTCGATATGCTAAGACTTTTATATGGTGTTAGTCTTCGGCTACTCGACCTAAGCGGTGAGTTTTACAATGAGTTATGGTAGAAAAATTAGGTTAAGTTAGGTATTGGAGATTGGTTTGCAAAGCAATGAGAATTTTACAAAATTCGGAATTAGTATTGATAAAGTTTTAAGCTTTCCGTTCGATTAATCGAGATCACCATAAACCCTAAATAGGTAATTGACATATTTAGGACATGAAACATGAAGTAACATGATCACTATACAATAATATGGGTTTTATATGACGTTATAAATGTTGAGGTGCGAATTGTTGAAATCGACCGATAATCGGGTGTCAATCGGGTAAGTAATTAAATAAACGGCTGAGGAAGTAATGCTATAAAATATTTTGGGATCTTAGAGCAAGTAAATTGGATTGTAAACACATTAAATAGTGCAAGGATACTTATTTTTACCTGTAATAATTTGTACAAAATCAGATTGTAACTCCAAGAGGCCACCTCATGCTTAGTCATCTCCTACTTGTTGATTTATCCTTGTAATGATAGATTCCTTCAACATTAAGGCTTTTAGCACGTCTTCTAAAGCCTTGTCATCTTATCTTGGATAGACATATGTCTTATTAATCACATAAGGATCCAAATATGGGAAAGAAAGATTCAAGGATGGCTGCAAGAAAATACCTCATGCTTGGACACCTCATGGTTGTGAGACTTGTCATTTTACCAGCCAATTCCTTCAACGTTAAGGCTTCCACCACATGTTTCAGCCCCTTGATACTTCATATAGGATAGGTATATATCTTATTAGTCACATATGGATCCAAATATGATGAGGGACAAGTCAAATAATGAAGCATGAAGCCACCTCTTGCTTAACACATGTCAACCTATCTGCATGAGGTAGTTTCTTAGTCCCTAAGAAAGACTCACGACCCCAACCCTTTAGGACTCTATAAATACCCCATATTAAGGTATTTTATCCCTTCAATTTATCCCCAAATGAACCCAAGTGAAAGAGAAAGCAAGAGAACCAAAGAGAGTTAGAAAACAAAAAGCTGAAATTTCTGGACAGCCGAAGTTGTTCACTGTTTTGAGGTATATCTTTATTATTCTTGAGAGTTTTATAACCTATTAAATCTCTGTACTTTATTAAGATCATGTTGGAGGTATTTTGATGATTTATGATGGCAAAAATAGGGGCAATTAATTAGGAGAATCTGGGAGATAATCACCTGGGCAGAATTGTGGATTGATAGATTTGAAGGGTTTAACCTTTGATTTTAAGTAATCCCTTAGGTATAACTTATATTTTTTCGATATAAATATTTTTATACAAGACTTAGAAGTATAGAAATGATCTTTAATACGTTGGAATCCAATTTTTGAAAGTCTTGTTCAAGTGAAACTCAAAACAGTCATGAGGAGAAAGATGTTTGATTTGGTGTTGGAAAAAGGAATGATTTCAAAGCGATAAATCCTTCATTTGTGACTAATATATGGCATGATTACCTTTACCTACATGTTATAGAAGTGTGGTAAAAATTTGGAAATTTTTGGATAATGTTAAGGGGGTGAAAATGGATTGGAAAAATACTTGGACAGTAATAGAAACCTGAAACAGATTCTACATATTGGTGTATTTAACTTAAATTCAACATTTACATGTCCATTGGTTGTATCTTAGGTATGAAAAATTCATTTTAAGGAATACTAGGTGGATAAACAACAATTTGATGATGTTGACGTTTGTAATTGGACTCGAGAAATAGTGTGATTTATGGGACTAGGTTGCAATGTAATCGGTAACTTGAATTGTTAATGTCATCTAAAGTATTTTGGCATAAATGGACATAGCACGGAATTGTGTTTGATATTAAATGGTAATACAGGTGATTTGCTGACTTTAAGTGGGAAAGAGAATTGATTTACACCTTGTAGAAGCGCACACACACAAGAACAAAAAGGTAAGTGAAAATCTATTAGCAACTACAGTGGAAGAATATAGTATGGTAGTGTTGGAATATTTACATAACTTTGATAAGTAGCTTATTGTGTATCATTTGACAGTTAGGATCATTGAGTATGTTACTCACGAGCATTTTCATGTGCATGCACGACATATACCCATGGTTGAAAATCTAGCATGCACAACCCGATTGTAAAATTGAGGTTTTCTTATAAAATGTTTTATTGACCACTACTAGGGCACCGAGGCATGTGAGGCATGCTTATGTGATATGTTTTGGCACCACGAGTAATACTTCCTGGTTGATTACAAGGGTGGATAAGATATGGGCCTTTGGTAATCACGGGAGGGCAGACCACTCGATTGTGCCTTTGTGATACTCTGATTATTTGCGCTGCTGGGTGGGATACTTCTTGGGTGATCATAGGGGCAGTTAGGGGATGGGCCTCTAGTGATCATAAGAGGATGGTCCACTCACCGGTGTAGATGTCAAATTGGCCACTTGATTATTGATTATTGATATTGATATCGTATAGAGCTCTATCCGGTGCATAGTAGGTGGGTCAAGGGCCAATGAAAGATTTCAAATGAGATTATTTCGAGTCGACTCTGATGACTATCTGAGTATGATATATCTTTAGCATATTGTTGAAAGTAAATGGCATAGTGTCATATACTATTATCACTCATACTCATGACCTGCATGATTCTCACTTACCAAGTATTGGCTTATGTAGTTCTTGCATTGTAGGTGAGCATGAAACTTCTTAGGAGACATGGCTGGCTGTGGAGCTCTTACGGGATTCCGAAGTTTTATGTACATGGATGACGACCTGTAGGGTTATTTTGTGGACTCCAGTTGTATTATATTTTGGGATCCTGTATGACTTTTGAAGTAATATGTAAATACTTTTATAATCGCAGGATAAATATGTTGGGTTATGATTTTATACTCTTTAGTTTTGGATATATTTTCAGAGATGTCTTCATTTAAAAAAAATGTGGGTGAATTTGGATGTCGAGCTCAAGTCACTGACGGTATTTCCACACTAGTCAGTATACTGTAGGAAAGGGGTGTTACAAGGAACTAACCAACTACAGCATATTCTAGATCATTCTTTCAACATTCTTTTGTATTATATATTTACAAAGCTATGGCAATGATAAACACAGTTGATTGCAATTCTATTTTTCCATTTAAACTTCAACTGTTAATAAAAAACAGGTGCATGCAAATACTAGAGTAATGACTTATTATTCCAACAACTCGTACATAATAGGAAGTAGTTTAGTTCTGAAAGCTTGTGCACCGTCCTGGACAGGTGGTGTTTTAATTGTGTATTAACTGATTATGTGTTGTTTATGATAAACAAAAAACAATAGGATGCCACATTACTCGTTCTCTATTATTAACTAATGTTTATTTAAAAGATTGTAAAGGTTTTTCAGTATCCATATGGTAACAAGTTGGGTTGTTTTAAATTCACGATTGAGATACTACCAACGGGCTGTCTGTTCAAGTAGATTTGTGAGTTGTAGGCATATATTATGATTCAAATCAAGACTGCCGACAAACCTTTTGTAATAATGTTCAGAAATTTTTGTTTACATATTATGAATTGACTAGATTAAGTACTAAATAAAACCTGGATTGGGGTGTAGAGGAAAATCTCGCTGCATTAGTGCGGCAGCTAGATTAGTATGGAGTGAGTGAGAAAAACAATTGAAAAGTTCAAATGAGTTGCCTTGGTATCTGAATGGAATCTCTTTTCTTGAATTCGATAATGCATAAATCGATTGTGTAAAACCTGTGATAGCAACTGCATCTAAAAAATGTATACAGAAAAGATAGTTCTTTTCTATTATATTATATTAGTAATAGTTGATCATCTGGATTACATTTTATCTGTGTGGATCGAGGAGAAAAGGGGCTTGGCTTGTACGTAAGAAAGGTAATGAGGTCAATCCTTTTCTGAATATACAACATGAATTTTCTGAATATACAACATGAATTCTAGCATGTGATGTAGTTAGACTTCCAAATCGATCTAAGTGAATTACCGTTTTTGTCGAGCAAAATCCTTTCCTCTAGACATGAGGATTTTAAGTTTTGTCTTATTACTGTGAAAGCAAAGGCATTATCTTTGATTATATTCCACGGTTGCTGATAGTTGAATAAGACTGATTCTGGTTAGTTTATGTATAGAATGAAACAAATATAGTTAGAGGTAAGGGCGGATCCAGGGTTTTAAGTCAGCACGGGCAGTCGTTAGCCATCGATAGCAATAAAATATTAAGAGCTTATTAGATACCTATTTTTGTAAAAAAAAAAATGTATTTAGAATAGTGATTTGCTAGAGAATGTGTTTAAAAATAAGAAAAAGGTTTTGAATTTACATGTAATATTATTTTATTAAAGATTGTGTGGTCGAAAAGAATAGAAAAAAATGTATTTTGAAAAAAAAAATGTGAATCAAAGCCTAAAATTTAAATATAAAAATTATTTTGTTCAAATTAAACATATATAATTTTTTATACAAGTTAAAAATACTCACCAAATGACATTTTGACCAAGTTATAATTCTAAAGAAGAGCTCGAGTTCGAATTTTTACAATTGCATTAAAACTATTAAAACTTAATATATATTATTATGTTAACAATAACATCGAACTCAGCAAGTGCCCTAATGGTAAGGATTCCAATAATCTTTAAGGATAGACATGGGTTTGACTCCCCCCTCCCTATTGCCATTAATTTTAGTAAAAATTGTAAAATGGTAAAAATTGGAGAACTAAAAATATATGAATTGCAAGCTAGGGAATTGAGCCAAAGATATCTCATAAGAATTGCAAGCTCTAACTAATTCAACTGAAGGAGACGTTTGCAAATGAAATGAAATAACAGTTATATAAGCTAAAACATTTATCTATCGTCAAAAAAAAAAAGTTCCCGACGGATCCAACACGGGCGGCCACGGGGGCTTGCCGGGTGCAAGGTCCGCCACTGGTTAGAGGACTGAATATTTTAATAAGGATTTTGTCATACTAGCTAGAATCAACCATTGTAGTTTGGTGGATTGTTCAGTACAATTGTCCATAGTTTATTGCAATTATTTTTTAAGAAATTGATGATGGATTAATTTTAAATGGACTTTGTGATATCAGATAATTCCAATACCAATTTGTTGAAGAAAATACGAGATTATAGGCACAACACGAAGTAATCGATCACAAACTCACAAAAAGAATATAATTTGCAGAGTAAGTATGATTTCAGTAAAATATGGAGAAAGAATTACAATGATTTGTGTTTACAATTTTTCTAACCGATAATAGGGGTAAACAAATCTCCAATAAGTTAAACCAACCTATAATAAGGTTAACAACTCATAATAACATAGAACAAACCCAATTAAATTGTACATAAGAGTCAAATATAAATAGTATTTCAAAAGCATTCCAAATATAGCTCATCTTAACATGCACTTTAATTAAAGTTCCTAATTATCTTCAACACAGAATTCAAGTCACACTCAAATCCTAACAAACTCCACATTGACATGAACTTCACGACAATAAACAAATTTCAAGGATTCTCCATCTGGAGAAAAATTTCACTGTAGGAAATAAATTTCAACTATTCAACAAAAATAAAAACGAAAATCTTCATTAAAATTTCTAGCTGGAAATATTCTCCATCTCTACAACCCTATTGGGGACAAAAGTGATCCAATAATCACCAAATAAGAATGAAACAAGTCATGTAACAGAATCACAATTGAACATTAAAAGAAGGATTTTGGCTAGATTCAACACCCTTAGTCACATTCAAGCCATCAACTAAATAAGCAGAATTGTACCTATGTGAGTCCTCAGGACAAAAATTGGTCTATTACTAGCAACTGAATATAATAACACTGTCGATAATAGTGGCAAAACGGATTTACCCATAACTTTTAAATTCAACTGAGTTGTATTTTTCGAAGAAGACCCCAACGGTACCCAATCAAACTCCAAAACCACCGAAGTCCTTAAAATATGCTGATCCATCAAAGATTCTGTATAACAATACAAGACATATAACAAAAAATGGCTCCTTTATGAACCTTCAGGACTCTACCTTCATCCGTGTACTTTTATCCTTTTGAAACAAGAATACCCAATGAGATAAGATTTTTCTTCAAATATGGAACGTGTCTCACTACATCAAATGTTTTAGCGGTCACATCAAACAACTTTATTTTGACCTGGACAATACTAGATATCCAACAAGGTATATTATTTTCCACATGAACACCTTCCAAAATTATTTCGTGTGTTGAAAAAAAAATCCCGATAGGGGCATAAAAGTGCAAATTGCATCAAGAATTCAATCTTCGTTAGGTTTGGATTAGTAGTTAGAAATAAGTAAAAAAGTTCTCCATTACTGTGAAAAGTTTCAACAATGGCTTTACCTAAAATATCTAATTGTGTTCCTTCTCAAAAGCTAGAGCCAAAATTTCTCTATTACGCAATTATAGCAATCTTTAATTAAGTGCTCCAAATTCTTGCAATAAATTTTGAAGTTTGATGTCACGAAAATATTTGTTCGTCTTAAATACCGCAGGTACACAATTCATTAACAAGTAGTAAAATGAATTTTGAGTCCAAATATCGTTCCTATAGAAATTGTACTAGTTCAAATTCGAAATAACTTAGTCTTAACCGAAACAATTGAAATTTGTTGTTTTTTCCTATAAATTAAATAATCTACTTACGAATGTAAAACCTAACTTAACTAAAATAAATATAAGATTATTATTAAATGCAACTTTTATAAAAATATGATGATGAAAAGCTCACTAGGATCCTGAATCTCCTTATATCAATCCCCATTAACTCCGAACCTTATCAATTTGACAACACGATCTAATTATGAAGATCGATATTCCTAATTTGTTTAACAATCTTTCTCGAATAAAATTAAACATATTCTTACATATGACTCGACTACATTTCCATGATGGATGCTAACATATAAAAAAATATTAAAGATTTATGAATACATAAAGATCGCGTAAAGTATAGCGGTATATCCCCCTATCGAACTCTATGGCAATTAACACTATGTATAACTTATTTTCCATCTTTCGAAGCTAAAAAAAAAGCCATAAAACTCACACAACTATTGCGCATATAATTGTAAAAAAATTAAATCAATGTCAATCATTCAATAATTGAAAATGTGTTTTGAATGTTAAAATGAAATAAAATTGCAAGTTAAAAGATGATACATGGTTCATCGTAATTCTAAAACAAAAATAATCTTGTCTAACATAATATCGGAATTAAACAAATAAAATTTAAACGACATCACCGATAAATTCATGGGACGTGATTAATTCCCTTTTATGTATAAAAATCTGAAATTTTATTCTTCAAGTTTTGCTTTCCGTCGTCCGTCCTTGTGTCTCTGCGTGTGCCGTCCTCTCCTTTGTTTTTATTAATCACAGCCGCCGGCTTTTTTGTTCCATCAGGAATCCATTCCAACATAATTTGCTCAATTTCGATTCCTCCCAAACTCCATCATCCACAATTATTTTGTTGTACTAAAGTCCAAAAGGGAGTCCACTGCCTTTTCTTTTCTTAAGCCGGCAGCTTCTCTCCTCTTTCATTGTAAATTTTTTTTTTGTCTTTTTGAAGTCCAAAAACAATCCAATACTTTAGAATTTCATCCCAATTCCAATTCCAATTCCAAGTCCAAGTCCAAGTCGAGCCCCATTCCAATTCCAATACATTATTTACCTTCAAGGCTTCAATTATTCCATGTAGTGCACTTTAATCCTTGAATTCAATAAATTGAGTAGTCCTTCAATTTCTAAGTGTAGACTTTTATCCCCCAACATTTCAGATTTCATTCAATTTCATCATTTTGTCTTTTCCAATTGCTTCGGAACGGGTTCAACACTGTAACAATAGAAAATTTATCCAAGTTAAGGAAAATTCAATAATTTAACAACAAAAAAGCTTAGTAAAATGTTCAGAATAAGTGTACAAAATGCACTTATTAAACGCTCATAAACTAAAAAATTTGTTCATCCTCGAACAAAACAAAACAAAACTTGGGCATAAAACATATTACTACCTAAACAAACCACAAATAACAACTCAACGTTGAACTTCTTATCATTTGCTTCAAGTTTGAATTTAAGTGACACTTTAAAAAGATCTAAACAATATCAAAAATAAATTTTTACTTATCCGATGCTCGACTTAATGTATGTGTGTGTGTGATTAGCTAACATTGAATTCACACCATACTAAATCAATTAAGTGTTATTGATTTACTCGCAGTCCCAATCCTCTTGTAGTCAATTTTTCCTCACACCTCTCATGTAAAATCATTTTTTTATGTTTTTTTCTCCAATCTCAAAACATTTCTAGTACTTGTGGATTCCTAAAAATCACTATAATGCATTTTTTTCACACAAAGTGATCAGAATTAGATACATGTAAACCTAGAAGGAAGTTTGTCGGTATTTCTCAAAGTCACGTCGTCAGTTCCCATAGTTCAAATTTTGATGTCCTTACCGGACACCTCTCGCTTTTGATAATCTAAATTTCTTTTTTTTTTTTTCGTTCCCTGTGAGTATATTTTTTGATTCTTTTACATCTTATGTGCAAAACATCTCTCCATTAAGCTTCTAAATAATCTATGTAGTGAGCTTTAGGCTGATAACTCATAAGTCAGATGATCATAGGGTACCAAGTTGTAAATACCCTAACAGACTTAATCAATCGAGTAAAAAAGGCTATGAAAAGGAGTATCACATTTTCTTTTGATATGGGTTTCAAATTTTAAAATTGATTAGTGCCCGTTCTAGACTTTTTAACTCAAACTCATTCAACTAATGATGAGATCCGAGAACTCCAAACTATCAAACTTCTGTAAATACAAACACTAGCCTTCTCACTCCAAACTGTTTTTTAGTGGTTTGGTTTCTATATTAAGGATCTAGGAATTCAACTCAAGCTTAAGTCAACAATATCAACAATTAAATCCACATAATCAAGCTATGCCCCAACATAAGTGATAAGTCAATACCGGCTATGTGCTCAAATAAATTAAGTCTAACATGGATAAGTATTCAAGTAAAAACACATTTTATGGTGTTCTCCAATATTCTTAAAGTCGTACTCAATTCAAATAAATAAATATTATCATAGATGACAAGTCATTCAGCACTAAACTAGACACTATTTTTGGAGTTTTTTTTTTTTTAAATTATCTCAATTTTTTATTATTAAATAGTTATACAGATACAATCAACAGCTGAAAAATAAATATATATTCTAAGTATCTTAATACTTATCCTCCCCCAAACAAAAATATTACATTATCCTAATGTAAAATAAAAAATAATTAATATAAATGAGTAAGGATCAGAAACTCTCCTAGGGTAGATGCAAATAGATAGAAGGATTAAGCTAGTCCAGCTGGTAGACATCACAACAATTGCCACTTTTCTTTGTTGTTCGGCTTTGATTTTTTATTTCAAGAATTCAAAATAAATATTAGTAACAGCATATAAGGTTTAAATATTTGCAACGAATTCACACAAAAAAAATTATAATCTTCTAAATTTTAGAAAAACTATCTGATAGAGCGAATATTCCTGGAAAACTCCTATAGTTAGGAAAATGTAAGTCTTTCAAATTGGTTTGGAGATTGAAATCTATGTACAACCTTAAGAATTCATATCACATCAATGTAAGTTCAATATAATGTTAGAACGTTAACGACGAGCTTAAGTAAATTGAACTCAATAAGTAAACATGCATAAGTTACTAATGCAAGTCTTAAATTACAACCTAAAATATGTTAAAAACTATTCAAATTCCATGGGTTCCTAAATTAATGCAATCCTTAAAATCACTTGTATTGCAATAGTTAATTAAAATAAGTGAAAAGAGATAGAAAAATTGGTTGTTTCCCAATAAGCGTTCGATTTATAATTTAGAGCTCATATTTTGGGTGATTTACTCATTGTAGTTTAAGTTGAAATGTTTCATCCTTGTACTCCTTGTAATTTTCAGCCTTGCATCCTCTTTTTACAAACTTCGAATTTTCCGTTTTTCTCTCTACCAAGAATTCTTCCAAATTTTGGTTTTCTTTTTTGACAATTTTGTTGAATGGGTAGTTCATCTTCATCAATACAATTGCACTCGTCGAGGTTTAAAGATTTTTTGGATGGATGATAATTTAAAAACTTCTTGTTCCTTATCCACCCTCAAAATTAGCTCACATTTCTCCATATCAATAAAGTTCGGCCTATTGATAAAAATTGTCACCACAAGATTATTGGAATATCCTTGTCTTCTTCTATATCTAGAATAATAAAATATGTTGGAAATATCAATTTGACAACTTTGATGAGTATATCATCAACCTTACCTCTTGGATATTTGATATTTTTATTGATCAGCTACAATAACATCTTTGTATCTTTTGCTTCTCTTAATCCCAATTTTCGGTATATAGATAAAGACATTAAGTTAATACTTGCGCCTGTATCACATAAAAGTATTAAAAGAACCAGCTTCTCCAATTGAAATAAAAAAAAAAGTGAAATCCCTGGATCCTTGGGTTTGGGAGGCAATTTATTTTGTAATCTTGTATTGATCTTCTCTATCAGCGCCATAGTTTCAAATTCCAGAAGCTTTATTTTATTTGATATCATGTCCTCAAAAAAATCTTGCATAGTCTGAAATCTGCCTTATTGCGTCTGTGAACGAGATATTAATGTGGAGTTTCTTTAGCAAATCCAAAAACTTCTCAAAAGCAAATCCAAAAACTTCTCAAACTGTTGGTCTAGCTTCTTATTTTTTTTTTTTTTTTAACTTTTGTGAGAATGGGATGGGAGGTGCATATTCCCTAACAGGAGCAATTGCCTTAGCTTGTGGATTGTATGAATTCTCTTTCAAATTTTTCTTTGTTGATTTTTTAGACTCATCCACTTGCTCCCCATCTGATGTAGGCACTTTGTTCATGATTGTATTGGTCTTTTGACTATAATCTCAAGCAATTGTACTCCACTTCTTGTTGTGATTGTTTACACGAATGGATCATCAATTATTTCATTCTCTAAAATACTATGGTCATTACCTGCTCTTTATGATTAATCTCAATACTGCTTGGTAGGGTATCTGGTGCTTTGCCTGATATAGCAAGTGCCATCTATCCCATCCGAGTTTCTAGGTTCTTGATTGAAGCACTTTGATTTTAAAGGGTGGGCTCAGTTCTTCTCATAAATTGATTGTTTGCCTCCGTGTAGTGCTATGTCTTTTCCATAAATTTACCAAACATCTCTTCCAGCGAAATTCTCTTTTCAGGCTGTTGATAATGATAACCATGTGAGGCGGTAGGGTTTTGAATACTCTTAAGAAAATTTTGGATGCTTCCTCCAACCATGATTGTAAGTGTCAGAATATTGATTATTTTGTTGGCACAGACCCCCTTGTAGATAGTCAACTTGTTCAGTATCTTGTGCAAGAATTGGACAATCTGCTGTCATGTGATATGTCTGTATTCTTAGCAACTTGTTCACTTGGCATGTACTACATTGGCTGACTGTGACATGCTCTCAACTTTATGAACCAAAGAGTCAATTTTTGCAGATAACGCTGCATAAGTGTCCATCTCATATACTCCTGGTGCCTTCTTCTGAACAACCCGCTCAGAAGCTCACATGGCGGTATTAGAAGCCACTCCCTGAAAAAAACTCCAAGGTTTCATCAATTGTTTTCGCGGATAAGGAGTCATTAGATGATGAGTTTACCATGCTTTTGTAGGATGGAAATAGCCATGCAGCCATTTACTAATGTCGTGGTAAGGACACTTTTGAAGCATATTCTTGAATCTATTCCAAAACTCATCGAAGGATTCGGTTTCTCTTTTACGGAATATGGATATGTCATACTTCAACTTTATTATCTTCGCTGGTGGAAAGAATTTAGTGCAAAATTTTTTAGTCAAGTTATTCCAAGTAGTGATACTAGCAATGGGTTGTGAGCCCAACCATTCAAAGGATTTATCATGTAGAGTATGTGGGAATAATCTCAATCTAATAGTATCATCTGAAATTCCTTGATATTTAAAGTATTGACATATGTTCGAAAATTGAAAGACGTGTGTGTGGATTCATCAGCCCTACCATAGAATTGATGTCCATTCTGGAATAAAATGGATGACATTGGTCTTCAACTGAAAAATTCAGCTGTCCAAAAGGAGGATAAACAATGCTAGATTAGCTGTGAATAATTTGTAGAGTCATGAGTCCCAAACGAGCATATTTCATTCATTGACTACTACCTCTCCATTCACTTGGATAACGGAATTATTCTGTGCGTTAGTCATCTTTTCTTGTGCTTCTCTAGCTTTTCTTTGCTGACGATGAAAAATACGTTCAATTTTTGGATCAGCTGGTATCAGTTCACCGTTTGCCGAATCTCGCATAAAATGCCTAAAAGAGAAAATAGAAGTACTGGAATAAATTGAAATAGAAAAATTAAATAAAATACAAAAATTAAGTTCGAATTAGTGCTAAGGTAAATCAGTTTAAATTCGAATACAACCCCCATCAACAGTATCAAAAACTTATCATGAAAATATTTGTTCCTCTTAAATACTGCAAGTGTATGATTCGTTAACAAGTAGTAAAATGAATTTTGAGTCCAAGTATTGTTTCTGCAGATATTGTACTAGTTCAAATTTAAATTAACTTAATCTTAACTAAAACACTTGAAATTTTTTATTTTTCCTATAAACTAAATAATCTGCTTATAAATGCAAGATCTAATTTAACTATAATAAATGTAAGATTATAATCAAATGCAAATTTTATAAAAATATAATGATAAAAAGCGTAATAGGATACCGAATCCCTTTATATCAATCCATTTTAACCCCGAACCTTATGAATTTGACAACACGATACAATTATGAAAATCAATATTCCTAATTTGTATAACAATCTCTCTCTCGAGTAGAGTTAAACATATTTTTCCATGTGATCCGACTATATTTCTATGACGGATTTGAACATGTAAAAATGCATTGAAGATTTATGAATATTTAAAGATCGTGTAAAGTATATAAGTATATTTATATACGTTAACATACTCTACGACAATTAATACTATGCCTAATTTATTTTCTATCTTTCAAAAGTAAAACAAGTCACAAAACTCATACAACTATTACACATATAATTGTAGAAAAAATTAAATCTATGTCAATCATTCAACAATTGAAAACGTGTTTTGAATGTTAAAAATAAATAAAATTACGAGTTAAAGGATCAATATACAAGATTCATCGTAATTCTAGCACAAAAATAATATAGCCTAGCATAATGTCGGAATTAAACAAGTAAATTTTAAACGACATCATCAATAAATTGATGGGACGCGATTAATCCCCTTTATGTATAAAAATCTAAAATTTTATTCTTCATGTTTTTCTTTCCGTCATCGGTCCTTGTGTCTGTGCGTGTGCCGTCCTCTCCTTTCTTTTTATTAACCACAGACACCGACTTTTTTGTTCAATCACGAGTCCATTCCAACATAATTTGCTCAATTTCAATTCCTCTCAAAACTCCTTCATCCACAATTATTTTATTGTATTAAAGTCCAAAATGGAGTCCACTTTTCTTTTCTTCATCGAGGAGAGAACTTCATCGAGTAGCTTCTCTCCTTTTTCATTGCAAACCTTTTTTTTTCCCCTGAAGTCCAAAAGTAATGCAATTCTTTAGAATTTCATCCCACTTCCAAGTCCAAGTCCAAGTTGAGCCCCATTCCAATTCCAATGCATTATTTACCTTCAAGGCTTCAATTCTTCCAGGCAATGCACTTTAATCCTTGAATTCAATTAATTGTGCAGTCCTTCAATTTCTTAAGTGTAGAATTTGATCCCCAAAATTTCAAATTTCATTCAATTTCATCACTTTTTTTTCTTTTTTAATTGCTTCAAAATGAGTTCAACGCCGAAATCATAGAAAATTTATCCAAGTTAAGTAAAATTCAATAGTTAGACAACATAAAATCTTAGTAAAATGGTCTGAATAAGGGCTTGTTTGAAACCAATTTTTGTAAAAAAAAAAAAAAATGCATTTCTGAGTAGTGCATTGATGAGAAATGTGTGGTTAAAAAATAAGAAAAAAATTTGAATTTGCGTGTAATAATATTTTATTGAAGAATGTTTGGTTGAAATTAAATTAAAACACTGTTCAAGAATGCATTTTATTTTTTTTTTTTCCAAAAAATGAATCTCAAACAAGGGCTAATTGCACAAAACGCACTTATCATTGGAGCTTAATTTACCCTTTTCACAACCACCATCAAGAACAAGCCCATCTCCATGAGCCTTAGTTTCAATGAGATGTTTCATCTTCTTCATTGAATATAGAATATCATAAACTTCTTCAATTGTGAGATCACGACTATATAAGATCGTGTTTTTAACCAACAAACATAAAGTGAGTAAAAACACAACAAAATCAATATCAAACACAACGAGCATTGCTCACTTCCTAATCTGCTACAACGAAAATCTTGTTCTACGATCCAATAGCGGAAGATCAAAGTTCATGTTTGCCATCATAAAAGATCAAGCTAAGTTTTTAATTTGATCAAAACCTTGATCTCCCAAGAATTTTCAAGCATTTAGCTCTAATACCAATTTGTTGTGAAAAACGGAGATATCGAGGAATTTTGATACCAATTTGTTGAAGAAAACACTAGATTATAGGTATGATATGAAGTAATTGATCACAAACTCACAAGAATATAATTTATATATTAAAGAAAGATATCACTAAATTATGGAGAAACAATTACAATGATTTATGTTTACAATTTGTCTAACTAATAATGGAGATAAACAAACCTCCCATAAGATTAAAGCAACCCATAATGAGGTTAAGAACTCATAATGGGGTAAAACAAACCCAATATAATTGTAGAAAGAGTCGACTATATATATATATATATATATATATATATATATATATATATATATATATATATATATACATACACATACATACATATACGGTTTTGCTAGGGGTACATCACCCCTTACACGAGGGGCCAAGTGGCGCCTCGGCCCACATGTGGGGCCTCGGCTCCCCTCCAATGAGGAGGCGCCACTTGACCATTATATCACCCCTCGTGTAAGGGGTGATATACAAGTAGCATTATTCATATATATATATGGAACAATCAAGCCTTTGAATTGGAGTTGTAGATAAAATAAAATGTTCAAAAGTTTCCTTATCTTGATCTCTTTAAGTTAAACACAAATTCCAACTTCCAATAAAGTTTCCAAATAGAATTTCAACTAAAATTTGTCAAATAAACTTCGAATATGATTTCAAAAGTATTCTAAATAGAATTTCTCTTAATGTGTACTTTAATTAGAATTCGTAATTATTCTCAACAAAGAATTTGGGTCATATCAAAATTCTAACATATTTTTTTGAACAATACTTGATGTACAATGATTTTGACATCATTGTTACAACATGTCATACGGCATGTTATCATTTGACAGTTGAAAAATCAATTCATTATTTCAACCAATACTTTTTTGTGACACAACCAACATTGTCAACAATGTTGTACAAAAACATTGTACAAATAGTATAATTCTATTTTTTTGGAGGGAAAAAAAAAGGCATTCCCTTTGAGCACTTTGTATTGAAGTAGTCATTTTCATTGATAATTCACAAAAGGCAACTTTCACTTAATTATGCATTGCCAAATTAAAAATGTAGGGTCGAAGACCTTTAAGTGATCGACTCGATCCCCAGCTTGACCTTTAGTTTGATTGGTTGAGTTCACGCCAACTCTGCGTTGTTCACACAGAACTCATCAATCGAGCTTCAAAAATTCATTTCTTATCTTCATTTATCCCTTTCAAATCGCCGCAATTACTTGTGCACATGGCCAACCTGTGAATGTCCAAAATTGTATCTTGTAAGAATCAGAATTTATTATAATTGCCTCCAAATCAAGTTACTTAGATAAAGATCCTTGTGAAAAAGAAACAAATGACAATGCAAGTGTTTCTCTTGATTTTGAATTCAAGGAATGCATGAAGTTAGTACGCATAGACATTTTGAATTTAATGGAAATTTAGTTATTTTTGAAGAATATTTAGATTAATTTTATTTTTTCTACTGTTGGGCCTTTTTTGTTCCTTTCTCTCACAAATTGGTAATCTAAACAGAGTCTGCAACATAATCCAAGGGTCACAACTATTCATATTTTAGTAGGGGGTATTTTGCCTTAGATTTGATATTGATCGAAAATTATATAAAGAGATGTTTAAATTTGGAAGTACTCCTCTCGTTCTCTTCAAATAGTGAATATGTGAACTTTACTATTGTTTATCATGGGTGTTTACGAATTTGAGATGCCAAAAAGTGTCTGATTCCTAAAGATAATTGGGCAACGACAAGACAACTAATTCATTTCCTTTAAAAAAGTATCGTATAGACAGGACAGTACGTGATAGTATTATGAAGAAAGGAAACAAATAGTTTGCATATTTACATGAGTTCAGCTCGATCTCGTATTCCATACCAAACATCTCTTGATAACTCTTTGGTCATCAATGGTTTTTCTGTCCAATTTTCTTTTGCTTTAATGTTCAACAACCAAACCTGTAGTACCAACTAAGAAGGTTCATGAGAGTGCAGCATTCATGAATGGTTGTTTTATAATGGGAGCCATTAATTTTTTGTATTCTAGCCTTGGACCAACTAACATATAGCTACTGCTTTGTGTGGTGTATATATTCCAAAATAAAGTTTCTTTAATCTTCTTTTAAACAGAAGTACATTCTGAAAGGGAAAGCGCAGCATTAACTTTGATTTAAACAATCACCAGATCAAATTATTATTGGACGAGTTATTCACGTTCCATTTGATGGTCATGATCAGCCTCAAATTGAAAGTTAAAGTATAGTAATTGTAACATAAGGTATGTATAAAAAATGCTAAACGACCCCGTAGCTTCATAGCTGGTCAATACTCCAATCTCAGAACTTTTGTAGTTCTGTCGTATTTATTTTTATCCAAACGATCTATTTAAACTGCTATGGTAAACAAGTATAGCATGTTTGGTACGAAAAACTCATAGCAATGGACATTATTAGAGCTTGTTTGAGAGAGAATTTTCTAAACATATTTTTTTCCAAACTATTTTTCAATAACACATTCTCGAAAAACATTATTTTTCACGTCGTCCCAATAACTTTTTTCTACTTTTTAGCTATAAGTTCTCCAAAAAAATCATTTTCCCCAAGAAAAAATTCTCCCAAACAAACACTTAGAGCACAGAAGTTCAAAATTTGTTTTTGTCTAAAACTATGTATCAAACATGTACTAAGTGATACAACTTATGTATCTCGTTATTGTTCAAATGAGTTATTCACATTTCGTTTGATTATTAGAGATATGTCAAAAGTTAAACAGTGCTGGTTCTAGAGATTATCGAGAGAAAAAGACCCGAGAACTCAACATAAAGTACGCAAAAGAACCCGAAGGACCCCATATACCTTCCTTACCAGACATTTTTCTTTAACCTTGTATTATATATGTACGTGTATGTATATAACGCACACAGCCTACCCAATTTTGGCTACAATGGCCATTGTCACTATTTATGACAAATTGACATAACTTAGATTAGGGTTCATGAGCTCCCACTCCCACTGTGGGTCTAGGCAAAAAAATATAGCTTGCATTATTGGCTAAAAAATAAAAGGGCGGTCTCAGAATTTCATGTCCTCTCCAAAAACAAGTATATTTGCAAAAACATAAAATCTTTTGGTCCTAAAAGCAAAGCCAATCCGTGAATGCTTATGGGCTTCGATTGGCCACACACTTTTCATATACAGATAGATACAGACAAAAAATGACAAGAAGTTTTTGTTTTTACTTAAATTTATGAATGGAAATGACATATGCACATAATAGATACAAGAGGTTCCAACTGAAGACTCACATGCTCAACAACAATCATAGATATCAGTGGAAGCAATGTTTTGTTACTGGTCAAATTATGTCGCACACTTTGGAGCTTATGAGACACTGCATTTATTGTGAGAAAGTGAATTCGATTAATCCGATTCGGCACGTAATTAGTTGAGACGTTACAGCACAATAATTGCCCACATACCACAACTCCCCATTTTATGGGGTTTTGAAACTGGCCAAGAAGTAACGCAAGTAAAGGTTTTTTTTTTTTGATATCCAGGTATCCCAACTTACACCAGACTATGTCCTGGACCACCCATCCCCGGCCCCTCAGTGATGGGTGGAGGTTAACCGCGGTAGGGGTGTAAGCGGTCCGGTTTTTGCGGTTTTTGACAAATTTTCAAACCAAACCGTTTTGACCGGTTTGAGAAAAACTCAAACCTAAACCAAACCGTTTTGACCGGTTTGAAAAAAACTCAAACCTAAACCTAACGGTTTGGTCCGGTTTTAAACCGCCGGTTTCGCGTATGTTTTTTTCCTGTCTAGTATCTACTTTTATGCCATTAATTCAATATATATTTATATCTGACTAGAAATAAATCTAAAACAAACTAAATATATTTATTATAAATTTAAATACCAACAAAATAAAAGTAAAATCACAATAAACTAAAACATAGTTTTTTATTCGCCCTTTTGACGTTTTAGGATAATACTTTACGATAAAAATACAATAGAAGTCCACTAAAATAAATATAAGGTCCAAAAAAACATACTAATGTCCCTTTTCAACTAGCAAAAGGAATAAACGAATTAATTTTGTCACGGAACTCAAGAAACATCAAATTCAGAACTAGCAAAAGGAAGAAACATTCACATACTCAAGAAGTCACAGAACTCGTGATCAATTTTGTCCTTCATACACAAAAAAAATTTTAATTAGCAAATTGGAAAAAGAAAAAAAAAGAATTAAGACACGGATCCATCTAATAATGGCTTCCAAAAGACAAGCTGCAAATATTTTTTCTCCCCCATTCCACTATATATACCCACCTTCATCTTCTGCAATTTAACACGGAATTATACATATTCTCTCATATGTAAACAAATGTCTTTTGCGTACCTGATAGCCCGAATTTCAACTTTAAACCTACTCACGATCAATAAATATGTAAACAAATTTCAACTAAAAAGTGACAAAATTTCAATTTTAAGCCTTACTCACGATCAAATAAATATGCAAGAACCTGAAATAGTCTAATAATATCGGCGAACGTACACTACTAGCGGCTGGAAGGTTCGAGATTTCGAGGGCGTTGAAGATTTGGGAGAAACCAGGAGGGGCCGCGGGGAGCGAGGCTGCGACCAGCGAGTTGCGAGTGAGAGAAATGGAAATTGGAAGATTAGGGTTGTGACTTGTGAGTATATGGACTTGGGTTGAGCTGTTTAGTGCTACTTCTTTCAAATTTGGGCCTTTTTTTTATATATAATTAAGTTTGGGCGGGTCATAAATCTTAATAATTAATAGAAAATTAGAAATTGACAAAAATACCTACAAAATGACAAAATTATTCAATTTTACAAAATTGAAATTTTTGATAAATTTTCAAAAAAAATCAATTTTTTATTTTATATATTTTTCGCCGGTCCGGTTTGGTTTCAAACCATAATTAAAATTCTCAAACCTAAACCAAACCGTTTTTGACCGATTTGGTTTGGTTCAAAACCATTTCGTTGACGGGTCCACGTAGCACCAAACCGCCGGTTTCGAAATTGCGGTTTCGGTTCGGTTTTCCGGTTTGGCGGTTTTTGCTTACAGCCCTAAACCGCGGGATATGCCCAAGTTGACCAGGGTCCGTGCACCCTTTATACTCCTGACCCCAAAGGAGCCCTCCTCTATGGATATTGCATCACCAAAATGCTCCACCCAAATTAAGTATTACAACACCCAGCTGCTCCATCCAGAAATCGAACTCCCCACCCTGAGATTGCAAGCCCAACAATGCCCATCCTTTGCCAACTCGGATGTGCCCCGGGGGCAACGCAAGTAAAGTTTTGTTTCTATTTTATATTAGTTTGTAGAACTAATCAGTTGAATTTGACATGGCAATCATTTTATGCACACATCCAACTACATTGATCATGGAAAAATTATGTGACATTTGACCTTTGTACAACCACGTTTTAGTAATAAAGTTCCTAGTTGTAGTCATTCCATTTTTATTGGTTCACCTTGCATAGAATATGTTATATGCACATTACAAAAAGGCTATGTAGTATTGCAATTCACCATGTATCGCTCGAAATTAAGTCTGAAATCCACTCCAAGCCCAATCGATAGAGTCCACCAGCGTTTCATGCAAAATCATGTATTATTTACCCATTCCACGAGAATGCTCGTGGCATATATTGACTTGAATATAGGACCTTTAGCTCTTATACCAATTGATGTAGAGTACGTCACCGCTCTGTCAAAAGCTATAGTTCATGTGCTCTAATGCAATTCATTTTGTATCACTCAAAATCAAGCTTGAGAATCCACCCCAAGCCTAGTTTATTCAGTCCACCCTTGTTTCAAACATACTTTTACATTATCCACTCACTCAACGAACACACGAGATCTTTAGCTCTGATAGTAACTAATTTAAGGTATTGTCACTACTTAGTCCAAAAGTTATAGCTCGTGGCACTTGTTGAATTCACCGTATATTACCTAGAATTAAGAACAGAAATCTACCACAAGTCCAGTTGGTGGAGTCGAGACACATTTTCAAGTATGCTCTTGCATTTTCGTACAACACCAACCATAAAATACAATTGCTTGTTTGAGTTTTAAACGAATTAAGTTGCTCGTTTTCATGTTTGTTTAATGTTGGATTTTTCACTACAAATAAAATAAGTTGAAATTTGAATAAACATCTTCTCTTTGTATTAAAGAAATAGTATTTGCATCTTGGAACATCATCAAGGAGCTTCTAAACTTTGTGTTAACTTGAGTTCTGGTAGTTAAGACATTCACCTATATTTAGCCTTTTTATATCTAGAATTTCCCCTTGAGTCAGTCTATTATGTGATGACCAAAAACATATTTGTTATTAGCAATCACTAGTTTCAATATATTGTACCATGTTAATATGGCTTGCTTCTATTACTCAAATCTAGATTGTACGGAAAACAACTTCTAAGATGCTAGTGTCTTTGTTTCAGACACATTTTGATACCTAAAACACTTCGAGGACTCTTAGATTCGTCTTGAAGACTCATTAAGCTCGTGTTTGGTGCTGTTAAAATATCTGATTATAAAATATAGGTCAAAGTCAATAATTAAGTTTAACCAGATATTTCATATGAATCATAACTTTTTAACCACATGTTCCATCATTTTTTTTTTTAATCAAAATCGATTAAAAATCTAATTTTAATCCATACCAAATAAGGGCCGAATTTTCCTATTTCCTAAATAAAATTTGAAAACCTTGAAGAAACTTTATACGAACTTTTGACCGAAGAATGTTTGGCAAGTGTTAACAAATACTTACTGAAAGTCAAAACAGTTTTTTATCTACATATTTCGTGAAACTCATAAATACTACACTCGTTTTTTTCTTTTTAGCCTTTGTTTGGTGTATATTAAAATCGGATTCTAATAAATTTTGATAAAAGTTAATGAAATGTGTGGTTGAAAAG
The DNA here is from genome assembly GCA_035079005.1 of Fraxinus americana. Taxonomy (NCBI): domain Eukaryota; kingdom Viridiplantae; phylum Streptophyta; class Magnoliopsida; order Lamiales; family Oleaceae; genus Fraxinus; species Fraxinus americana. Next base: position 28,646,845 of record CM068707.1, read on the forward strand.
TTGTAAATTCCATTAAATGTGTAGTTAAAATAATTTATTGACTTTGATTTGAGATTGATTTTAATCTATATTTGTTTCATGCTTTAATTCTTGTACTACAATTTATTATATTTGAATTAATATTAAACAGTTTCTTAAAATTAAACATTTCGTGTCCTAACTTTTTCTATATCATTACGTGTTCTACCTATTATAGAAAGTGTTTTTCATTATTTTGTACTTTCCTTTTTCTATTTTCGGACATTTTGATATGTCAAGGATAAAATATTACGTCGATTAAATACAAAAATAATAACCAACACCTAAGATAAAATATTAAAACTCAATCCATTGATTAAACTAATTCAGATCTGCGAAAACAGCTTTTACATTCAGAGTACAACTATAATGTACCATGAATACAACTCTTTTCAGTGTGCACGTGCAATCAAGATGATTTTCTTATATACATTTAACAAGCTAGAATCGATAACTGAAAATAACATACATTTTTATCTCTAATACTGTTCGATCTATTTGATTCAAGCCTATTAACATGTGTGGCTTGCACGCCTCTAAAGGTTGAAAATTGATAGTTTCCATCTAGTCGAGATCTACGTGCACCTAAATTTAAAGTTTTATGGGAACTTGTGCTACAGAGTGGCACTTTTTGGGAACCTTAGGCCCTGTTTAGTATACGTTATTTTTTTTCATTCTCATTCTTCTACTTATTTTCAACCACACATTCTTCAATAAAATAATATTTTCCATCATATCAATAACTTTTCCTTCATTTTTAACCACACATTTTCCATCAATCTACTATTCAATAATACATTCTTTCAAAATAATGTGTCTCAAACACACTCTTAGTACAGTTTTTTGTAATAATCTTGTGGTAAAGAGTAATATTATTCATTCCCAGTTGGGATGAAAACACAGTTTATGTGACATTAAATGATAGGTTAAATGAAAGGTGAAATTAAATGACTTATTTAATTTCACCTATCATATAATACGACATTAACGCCACATAGACTGTGTTTTCATCCCCAATGGGGATGAACAACATTACTCTGTGGTAAAACATACTAATTGAAAAAGAAAAAAAAATTGTAAGCAATGTCCAAATATTGTTGAGTCTCATTTTGAATTTCGTAGAGAAAAATTATTATTATGTATTTATCGAACTGATTATGATGTTTACTAATAATGTGATTATAGAGTTGAAATGTTAAATAATAATGTATCTTAATCTACTATGTAAAGATGTGACAATGCCGTTTTACTTTTATTTTATTTTATTTTTTGATATAAAAAAAAAACTTACTGTGGAGCATAAAATTTAAATAATCTTACAGGTATATAAGTCCAGGGCATATTTGTTATACAATATTACACAAGGTATGTCTCATATAACTTACGAAAGAAGTTCAAATTTAGCCCATTTTAAATTTGAGTTCTATTTGTAAGAAATTTAAATAAGTCTAAACTAATAAAAATATATATAGGTTAAATTTTATTGCATAAAAATATGTATGAGGTATACACTCTACTGAAATATTTTAGGGATAAATTTTTGTATAACTTAAATATAAAAATAATAATCAATATATAAGAACTTCAAAATCTTGTGTTGACCTTTTTAATTAATATGGTATTAGAGTCTGAAAATTCTCAATAAGTAATTTGATCCATCTAAAACCAAATAAGCCTCCATCTTGTTGGCACGCGTTAAGTGTACAATTCTACGCCGTTTAAGCCCTTGTTTGATCTTCATTATTTTCAAAATATATGTTTTTCGCTTTTCTTTTCAACCACACTTTCAATAAAATAATATTACATGTATATCCAAAATTGTTCTTATTTTTCAACCACACGTTCTTCATCAATCTACTATACCAAAATGCATTTTTTTAAAAATATGGGACTCAAACATACTCTAAATTTTAAAAGAACAATCAACATTTATAGACTTGATTTACTCTCAATAGTGCTGACATCCTAACGTATAACTAACTACTCAACGAGAAATAAGTTTTCTTGAATCTTAGCTAGAGCGCTACGTACTAGATATCTCAAGGTTCGACTCTAAGTTGTCCTTATATATTTCTATCTTCACATTTCATTTCACTCGTTCACACTATCCGACACTTATCCATAACTTCGCTCGCAGATCGTAGGACCAAGACAGCCCATATTTTAGACATGAATAAAATGTCATACTCATTATCGAATATGCTACAACAAAGATTGTGTGATGACCAATTTTTTGAAAAAAGTGCAAAAGGAACCCTAATTATCCCTACTTCACGAGATTGAAGTAAAAGTTCACGAGCATGTTAACAAAAGAAGACGGCTACTCATTTTCTCCTCTCTCTCCAAATGTCCAATTTTTTCAACTTTTTTTTTTTCATTAATGGGGTTCACAAATGTAGACATATCAACTACCAACTGACAACTCAATTTAATTATTTATTTTAATAATACTTTTAATTATATATTGACTGAATATACTAAAACCAGTATAATTTTTAATTCTGGGTTTAAATATTGTACATGTCCTCAAGTATGGGATAAGTATATAGGCGAAATTTATTTAATGGGGAACAGAATAAATAGTAGGTATTTGAAGGACAGTTAAGCAAATTAATATATATGAAAAATAAAATATTGTGAAATTATAGCTTTACATCTGTTAAAGTTTGATTCAAATCTCTATTGATTGTTAGGTACAACTAAGTTTTATGAGAATTCTTCATACATATTTGTTTGGCCAGCTCGTGTAAAAGTTAAAATAGTTAGAGACGAGATAAATTATTATTAATTTTTTTTTAATCTTTAAAATGTAGCTTTGTTTAAGGTAAATTTTTTTCATCAAACGTTCGATACTTGCACAAATTCCATACATTTATAAATTTATGGCAGCAAGATTTGAGGGATGCATTAACTTTTTGGTGAAAAATAATTCTTGTGTGCCACGTGAATTAATGCGTTGAATATGAATTATATATAGACAGGGGCAGAGCCAACCCGTCGAAATAGGGGGTCTCAGAGTTGAAGGGGTGGGGGCCCATGGGGGTTCCCCGAATTTATTTTTTTTTTAAGCATTATCTGTTAAAATGAGAAAAGTTGATACTTTGATGTAGAAAGGAAACAAACGAACATAAATTAATGTACATTATTAACAAAAAAATTAAGAAACATATAAAAGAAAGTACTAATATTTAATTTAGCAAAATCATACCTTATTACAAGAGTTCCTTTCGAGTTCTCATACTTTGGTAACGTTGTATAACTACATTATCATCAATCATGTTGAATACATCATTCTCACTATATACAAGCACTCTATCATTTAACCATTTATCATTAATTCGATTGCGCAATCGATTTTTGACAAAATTCATTGCGGAGTCGGGACTGAAATGCTTGGATTTGGATTGGTAGGGTTTAAGTTTTTTATTCATTTGAGGACAAAATGGTAAATACAAAAAATAAAATAAAAAAATTTGTCAAAAAACTGGGGGGGGGGTGTGTTCGGGTCCCTCCCCAGGACCCCCTCTCCCTCCGCCCCTTTATATAAAGATAAATGCATTTTGCATTCTTTAAAAGGTTTAACTTATAGATGAGATGCTTAACCATTGTTCTATGTTGGACGCACACAAGGATCAAGACCAAGTCTACTCTCCTATTTTTTAGGCTTTTTAGTTTTGTAACAATTCTGTAATAATTTTTAGTTTCTGATCACCGTGTTTGTTAATTAGTTTCCTACTTTTTCTGTATATTTTAAATTTAAAACTTCCTTGTAATCTACCTATATATTATGACGATCATTGAATGAATAACCAAGTTCAAAATCATTACTTCTTCTCCTATCTGCTTGCCATTTTCACATGGTATCAGAGCAATAATTTTTTTTTTACCATGTCTAATGCAAATCCTACCACTAACATCACACCACCATCATCATCTCGACAGTCATCCATACCTATCAAAACAGATCCTTATGCTATTGATCACTCAGATAGCCCTTCTACTGTTCTTGTTACACCTCCATTGATAGGAGACAATTATGGCTCGTGGAGTCGTGCAGTGACAATGGCACTTCGTACAAAAAGCAAGTTGGGTTTTGTTGATGGGTCACTTCCAATTCCACAGGAGAAAGATGAAATTTCCAATTGGGAACGATGTAATGATTTGGTTGGAAGTTGGATTCTTAATTCAGTCTCACCTGAGATCCGTCCAAGTATCTTGTATGCTGAAACTGCTGCACAAATTTGGACAGATCTTAAGGATCGTTTTTCTCAATCAAATGCCCCTAAGATCTATCAATTGAAACAATCAATCTCTTCCCTCAAGCAGGAAGGTATGTCTGTTTCATTATATTTCACACAACTCAAATCCTTATGGGACGAACTCAGTTCCATTATCTGCGTCACTCCATGTATCTGTGGTAATGCTAAAAGCATTATTGATCAGCAAAATCAAGATCGTGCCATGGAGTTTCTTCAAGGACTCCATGATCGTTTTTCAGCAATTCGCAGTCAAATTCTCTTGATGGAACCGTTCCCCTCAATTCAGCGCATCCACAATTTGGTACGTCAAGAAGAAAAACATCAAGAGATTAATATTCGAACAACTTCTACCATTGATTCGGCAGCGTTTCAGGCGTTTAAACCACCTTCTTGGCTATCGGGAAAGCGTCAACGTCCTTTTTGTGAACATTGTAACAAGCATGGTCATACTCTTGCCACATGCTACCAAATTCATGGCTTTCCAGATAAGCAAGTAAAGAAATCAGGGCCACCTCCATCCACTTCCGCTACTAATCGATTAACACCTGAACAATACAACAAGCTTCTTGCCCTTTTATCCAAAGAGGAATCTGGTGGATCATCAGTCCATTTGGCAGGTACAATTCTCACTTGTTTGTCCTCTTGTTGGATTATTGATTCAGGGGCTTCTAATCATATATGTACATCTCTTTCATTTTTTTCTTCATATTTTACTGTTCATAAAAGTATGGCAGTTCAATTGCCTGATGGTTCTCATGCGCCTGTGACACACATAGGCACAGTTCATTGTTCACCATCACTTATTCTGACTAATGGTTTTCACATTCCATCTTTCAAATTCAATTTGTTATCTATTTCACAATTAACAAATTCAACAAATTGTGATGTATTATTTTCCTCTTCTGAATGTATATTTCAGGACCGAGCAACGAAGAAGAAGATTGGTCGGGGTAGTGCTCGAAATGGTCTTTTTTATCTAGATGCAGATTTAGTTTTTAATTCTGCTTTTTCATTCAAGCATTGTAATAAATTTGACCTATGGCATTCTCGCCTTGGTCATCCATCTAGGTCTCGTTTTGATTTCATTGTTAAGAATTTTCCCATTATTATTGCGAATAAAGATTTTGTTTGTGATGTATGTCCGTGTGCTAAACAGCCGCGTCTTTCTTTCCCTCAAAAATCATCTTGTTCTTCTCATTGCTTTTAATTAATTCATGTTGACATTTGAGGTCCCTTTTTTATTCCGTCTAAAAATGGATCACGTTTCTTTTTAACTATTGTTGATGATTATTCAAGGTGTACTTGGATTTATTTAATGAAACATAAATCTGAAACCTTCAAAATGTTGATTCATTTTTTTAATCAAATCAATCGTCAATTCAACACAAAAATTTCTCGTATCAACTCTGGTAATGGGAAGATTTTTCTTCCTCAACTTCAAATCATTCGTTCAGACAATGGTGCTGAATTTCTTTCAAAACAAATTCAAACATGGTTTCATGAAAATGGTATTATTCACCAACGTAGTTGCATTGCGACCCCCAACAAAATGGTGTTGTAGAACGTAAGCATCGACATCTCCTTGATGTTGCTAGAGCTCTACGATTTCAAGCAAAATTGCCTCTTTCTTTTTGGGGTGAATGTATTCTCACTGCCGCCTTTCTTATCAACAAGCTTCCAACCCCGATCCTCAAATATAAATCACCTCATCAAGTTTTACTTGGAACTATTCCTTCATACTCGTCTCTTCGAGTTTTCGGATGTTTATGTTTTGCTAAAAATATGAATATTCAACATAAGTTTGATGAGCGAGCCAAACCCGGTATTTTTGTTGGTTATCCATATGGTCAAAAAGGATATCGCATATATGATTGCAAAACTCATCAAATCTATGTTTCTCGTGACGTTATATTTCATGAGTCAATTTTTCCATACCGCGATCTTCCATCTCCATCATTTAAAAATTCAATTACTATTACTCCAATTAATGATGATGGAACTTTTGACTACACTAAACTACCGATTGTTCCCACTAATATTCCTTCTAGTAATTCTATCCCTCATAATCTAGTTGATTATTGTAGTGATTCTCCACTTGATGACACACCCAATTCTCCACCTATTTCTATGGATGCTCCCTCTAATAATTCTCCTTCAACGGCACCTAGTCCTCAGCGTGATAATTCACCCAACTCTCAACCTATTTTCGAGGACACTCATACTTCTCCTCCAATAGCACCTAGTTCTATAATTAATAATCATTCTCAACGAATTCGTCGTCCACCAGGTCATCTCAAAGATTATATTTGTAACCATATTTCACCTTCAACTGATTTTCCACTAGCCAATTATTTTTCTTTGTCCCATCTAAGTCATTCTCATCGTGCTTTTCTAACAAATATTATTGAACATCAAGAACCACGCTCTTATTCTCAAGCCATGAAATCTGGTGAATGGCGCGATGCCATGGCCAAAGAAATTCAGGCCCTTGAATTAAATAATACTTGGTCTTTATGCTCACTTCCCCAGGGAAAATCACCCGTTGGTTGTAAATGTACAAAATTAAATATCGATCTGATGGTTCAATTGAGAGATATAAAGCTCGTTTAGTTGCCAAAGGTTATACTCAAGTTGAAGGAATCGACTATCATGATACCTTCGCAACTGTGGCCAAACTAGTTACTGTTCGTCTCCTACTCTCCATTGTTGTTATTAAAAATTGGTCTCTACATCAACTCGATGTCAACAATGCATTTCTCCAAGGAGATCTCAATGAGGAAGTTTATATGAAACTTCCTCCTGGTTTCTCTCGTAAAGGGGAGACTCGTGTATGCAAATTACATAAATCCATCTATGGTCTCAAACAAGCTTCTCGTCAATGGTTCTCTAAATTCTCAACCACTCTTATTCATCGAGGTTTTCGACAATCTATTGCAGACTACAGTCTTTTTATATATATTCATGATCAGACTTCTATTTTTGTTCTCATCTATGTCGATGATATTATTATCACTGGCAATAATGATGATGCCATCGCTGAAATTAAATAATTTCTTGCTCAATCTTTTTCTGTAAAAGATCTTGGCAATCTTCGATATTTTTTAGGTACTAAAGTGTCTCGATCTAAACAAGGAATTTTTCTATGTCAAAGAAAATATACCCTTAACATCTTATCTGATTCTGGTATGACTGGTTCTCGAACATCTGATTTTCCTATGGAATTACATCTTCGTTTACGACCAGAGGATGGTACTCCTCTCCCTGATCCGACAATCTATCGTCGATTGGTGGGACGTCTTTTATATCTTACTATCACACGACTAGATATACAATATGCTGTAAACACACTTATTCAATTCATGCAATTTCCTCATTCGACTCATCTTGATGCTACCAACCGAATTTTTCGTTATCTTAAAGGTACTGTTGGTAAAGGATTATTCCTTTCTGCATCTAGCTCTCTTACTTTTGTTGGATATGCTGACTCTGACTGGGCCGGTTGTCCTACTACACGTCGATCCACCACTGGTTATTTTACCATGTTAGGATCTAGTCCTATTTCATGGAAAACCAAGAAACAACCAACAATTTCTCGTTCTTCTGCAGAAGCAGAATATCATTCTCTCGCTGCACTTACTTCTGAGTTGCAATGGTTAAAATATCTTCTTTCAGATCTTGGTTTCAACCATTCACAACCAATTGCAGTTCATTGTGATAGCAAAGTTGCTATTCACATTGCCGAAAATCCTGTTTTTCACGAACGCACCAAACATATTGAGATTGATTGTCATTTTATTCGAGAAAAAATTCAAGGAGGTCTCATTGCTCCTTCCTACTTACGTTCTAACGACCAGTTGGCGGACATTTTTACAAAACCACTTGGAGGTGATGCTTATCGCTGACTACTTAGCAAGTTGGGTGTTCTTGACATTTCAATTCCAACTCCAACTTGAGGGGGGTGTTGGACGCACACAAGGATCAAGACCAAGTCTACTCTCCTATTTTTTAGGCTTTTTAGTTTTGTAACAATTCTGTAACAATTTTTAGTTTCTGATAGTTTCTGATCACTGTGTTTGTTAATCAGTTTCTTACTTTTTCTGTATATTTTAAATTTAAAACTTCCTTGTAATCTACCTATATATTATGACGTTCATTGAATGAATAACCAAGTTCAAAATCATTACTTCTTCTCCTATCTGCTTGCCATTTTCACATTCTAGAATTTTGAATATATTAACATTGTAATGTGAACTAACAAATTGATAGTAAGCTCATAAGATAGACACAAGATCTTGACAAGATTTGTTAAAATGTGTCGCTTGAAAGCAAAGGCTCAAACCATATATATGTCTTTTTATTCAAATGCAATGTGTTTTCCTTATTTTTCTCAAACAAATTGCCTAGTTTATTTTCATTTTTGCTTTTGTTTAATCCTTAATATTATATAATTTACCAAATTCACCTGAATATATGGTAAACTCTACATGCAATTTCTGCATGTGAGAGTTGACATATGTTAAAGGGTAGTGTCAGCAGAGTCAAAGTCCTAAGGAATTGAAGAAAATGAGATGTGGCTCACAAACAGTACCATAACTGTGAATTTTGCCCAACAGATATAATGATGGAGACACATTTGTCTATTATTTATTCTATTAATTAGTGTAAACATATATGTTTTTTTTTTTCCAAAAATTGGGAATTTGCAATGTTGTTCTTTAATGCATTATTCGAGTAGCAAGTTGATTTCCAATTTTAAATGAGATACAACTGAGCATTAACAAAATTAGTTCTTACCGATAAAAAAATTATCTAAATCTCGTTATATTTTTAAAAAGCGTCGCATGAGTCTCAAAGATGAGAAACAGAATCTAGTTTTGGGAAAATTGGATATATGAGGATCGATAATTTTATTATTAGGGACCAGTTGTATAACTATAATGAAATATTCATGACTAAGTTACTAAGCCCTTGTTTGATGAAAAATAAAATCAAGATTTTAATCTAAATTAAAGTCAACAATTAATTTAATCACACATTTAATGGTATCCACAACTTTCAACCACACATTTCATCAAAATCTACTGAAAATCTGATTTTAATCCCCATCAAATAGAGGCTAAATGTTGTAGACTAACTTGCTTATCGGTCAATAGGTTGAATACCAATAGTGCAATGCAATTAAAATATTATTTATGTCGCCAATTCCCAAATGACTTGTCTTCATCCTACCTTATTTTGTTTGAACAACACAGAGAAGAAAATCAACCAACTTTGAAAGCACAAAGCACGATTCATCTAATTATTTTGTATTAAACCTGCATGAATTCGAGTATTTCATCTGCAAAACGTAGTACAAAATCCTTACAGCAGAATTCTATAAATAAAAAATAAAAAAATAAAATATCCCAAATATTTCAAAAAAAAAAAAAAAATTGTTCATCTTAAGGCATCAATCCAAAAAAGGGCTTCAAAAATGTCATCATTTTGATTTTTTAATTTTCTGAAAAATATTGCATTATTGTACTAATGTACTTGGCACAGTTGTATTTATTTTATTTTTATTTTTTTTAGTACCAAAAGACAAACCCACGTTCGTAAAATATAGTGAAACCATGGGCGTGCAAGAGTTTCGTTCCAATTATTTCCCATAGTATTGGTTTTTGTTTTGCATAAATTATTTTACTTTTAATTTTTTTCTTTTGCTTGTATCACATAATCAATAGTGTCGAAAAAGGCTTTACAGTTAAGTTCATAATTAACATGTCTCTTCACATGTTCATTTTGTTGTCGAAGGCTTGACACATGTACGCTTTTTTATAATTGTGCTATCATGAGATTTGAATTTAGAATATTTATCTATTCTGTCACCAAAATTGAATGAAAAACATAAAAAGGTAAAAGAATAATTATAAAGCTAAAATTGTGTGGATTGAAGCTGAAATTCATTCTCTCGTGCTCTAGAAATCGTTTGTAAACCTAATAGAGTTCTCGAGTTTTGGTTTATAGGATATATGTTTCCTTAGTACGCAACAATATCGAGGAACAGACGATGAAGATCTCACGTATTACAGTTGTCCGAATCATATATATCATTTGTTCAGAATTGACATTGTCATAACTACGATAAACTTAACCCGGATTATGTGGCTAGCGCACAAGGTTTAATGGGACTGGGTCGGAAGTGAGTGTTGCTAGTTAAGAAGACAAATTACGTACAAAAATGAAGCCCGTGAACGTTGCATGTGACCATAAAGAGCTGTTATAATCAGTGCAATTGACAACTTATAGACCCACTCACGTGTCTTTTAGGCTTCTACTTGAAATTATTAATGAAAATAATTAGTATTTAATTATTTACTAATCATTCCACATAATTAATAATAAAAACGTACACGTACAGATCTACAGATATACGGAAGAACGGAAAGAAATTACAAAAATAATTAGGTGTCATCTTTGTTGACAGATATGATGTCGCATGATAATATATCATTGGACTATTTTAAATACTGTTATCATTTCCATCCAATCATTTTCATCCACTTGCATATCTGTTAAAGATGTTAAAATTCATCTGGTAAAGTAGCAAAATTCTAAAGGGTCTAGTCTAAGCCTTATAGACTCGATACATTTACTTAAGTGTCAACATACATCGACCTTTTTTATTTGGACTTTTTAAGTGCAACAAAAAAAATTTGTTGGGATCAATGGCCGGCTTGGCTCGTACCTAGGGTTCGTGTCAAGTAAGGCACTTTACTGCAGGCGATGTTTTTGTCCAATTTGATAGAAAAGTGCGGACCGACTGGATCATCTTAAAGGGCAATTGGGTCAATTCATATATATATATATATATATATATATATATATATATATATTTTTTTTTTTTTTTTTTTTTTTTTTTATATAAATAGATAATGACGAGAATTTTGCAGTAAATTTGGCTAGTTGGGACTAAGACACGTGCAGACTAGCAATGTGCAATTTGTGTGGACAAATGTAAGAGTCAAAAAAGCTACATACAGAGCTTCATATGGCAAGACTGGACCAGTTAGTTTAATAATTCCTAACCAAAATTCACAAAAAGAAAAAGTGAAAAGTAATTAATAAAACATAATTAATACAGAATAAAACATGAGAATTCATATCCTTGTATTATGTTATAATATATGTTCATGTCTTGCACAGTTTCAATACCATATCCTTGCTATATAAAACTCCACACACCTTCTCTGTTGCCCATCTTCATAAAAACCACCACCACCACCCTCCACCGCCGGCGCCGCCGCACTCTCTCTAAAATGGGTGGTTTTAGCTTCAAAAACTTCACATTCTTTCTTATTGTTGTTGCTCTTGTTTGGTGGTCGAATATTGAAACTTCCAATGCAAGAAGAGTTGGCAAGCATTGGAGGCAAAGACGAACCGATTTCACTTCTCTTTCGAAGAAGAAAGGGAAGCATCACGGCGGCAACCACCACAATCATGGTGGCAAGTCAAAACAGAAAACTCCTCCACCACCCTCACCACCACTATCGACGCCACCGGCTCCGCCAACAAAGCCGCCGAAGAAAGGTGGAGACATTACAGCTCCAGCATCTTCCCTTGTCTTCAATGTGCTAGACTTTGGAGCCAAGGGAGATGGAAGCACAGATGACACTAAGGTAATTAATTAACTAAAATGAAAATAATTGCTTTTCCTATCTTCATATAGTTAAAATTAATTAGATTCCAACTTTTTTCCCAGTGGTGCCCTGCATTTCAAGTTTAACTAGAAAATTTCAGCATTCAGCCATAAGTTGATGGGCATTTATTCCAATTATCGTTCACTTTTTAGCAATTTCCACAAAGTCACACTTAGAGAACCACCTAATGTATTTGTGTTGAACAATGACAGGAACAAAAATTCGTAGGACTACTTGTCCCAGGTTGTACGAGGTTTTAACCCAAGTGCAAAAAGAAAAATAAAAAATAGATTATGTGCGTTTAATGAATTAGATTGGACAATGTACGTATATTAGTTATAGCCCCTGTTTGGTGAAGATTAAAATCAGTTTTTTAGTAGATTTTCATAAAAGCTGATGAAATTTATGTCTGAAAAGTTGTGGGGCCCATAAAATATGTGGTTAAAATTAGATGCTATCTTTAGTTTATATTAAAATCTATATTTAACGTAGTAGGACATAATGTCTAAGTTTTGTTAATTTGAGTTTGCTAAATTCATATTGTGAAGACAAAAGGCAGATAACCGTGACATATTTCCAGCTGTATTTACATTTAGGGTAAAAAAAAGAAAAAACTTTTTATTTGATTCCATGGGGAAGAGTTATATAAAACTGCCAAATGAATGGACAACAAAATCAAGGAGGGCCCACTCAAATGATTTTTGTTATGACAGTTTATGCTTAAATTCAACCATTATAGCAAACTGTTGCTAACAACTGTTTAATGTTAAAACTTAATTATATGGGACTCGAGAAAATTAAGATTCAATTATACTTTTTAGGTTGTCTTATATTTTTACTATAATTTTTTGTGCTTTTCTCATTGTCTGATTTCATTTTAATTATTATAATTATAATTTGTATATAAAGATTAGAGCTTAATTCAAGATTCAATTTCTACCGTGGAATTCAGGCATTCCAAGCTGCATGGGCTGCTGCTTGTAAGGTGGAGGCATCAACGGTTAATGTACCATCAGAATATGTATTCTTGGTGGGACCCATTTCATTTTCTGGTCCATATTGTCAGCATAACATTGTTTTCCAGGTAATTATAATTGCACAAATATATGTATATTTTATTTTGCCTACTAAAATCACTGGTATTTCTAAAATCGTACCGGAGATTTTCACCTCGTTTGATTCGTTTAAACTTAGCTATAAACTTAGCTATGTTTTCCTAGTAAAATCACTGGTATTTCAAAAATCGTACTAGAGATTTTCACCTCATTTGATTCGTTTAAACTTAGCTATGTTTTCATGGTCCGGCTAAACAATCTTGTGCAGTTAGACGGTACGATTATTGCTCCAACAAGCTCAAAAGAATGGGGTTCGGGGCTTCTACAATGGCTCGAATTCACAAAACTTGTAGGACTTACAATCCAAGGAAGTGGCACTATAGATGGAAATGGTGCAGTTTGGTGGCAAGATTCCTCTTATGATGATCCCATAGATGATGAATCAAAATTAATTGTACCCTTAAATAGCTCGTTGCCACAAAATCATCCAATTCCTGTAATAATTTCTCCTTGTCATAATCCTTCTCACATATTTAAAGCTTATACATAATCTGATCTTTTTGTATTTTTGTAAAATTCTTGTGACAGTTGAGAGGCTCGCTCGGTGGAAAAATGCCGAGAATCAAACCGACGGTAAGTACCACTTTTAACCTTCATTACATGTCACTTGTCCATATCATGTATTCAAGACTCGATTTAAAATAAAAGTAACAAAGTATTTATTGTGCTATTAATCGACTCAGGCGTTGAGGTTCTATGGGAGTTTCAATGTTACAGTCACCGGCATTAAAATTCAAAACAGTCCTCAATGTCACCTCAAGTTCGATAATTGCGTTGGAGTTATGGTGTACAATTTCAGCGTCTCATCTCCGGGTGATAGCCCAAACACAGACGGAATTCACTTGCAAAACTCAAAAGATGTTCTTATTCGAAGTTCTAATCTTGCTTGCGGTAAATACCTATATTTTCTTCTTTATCCTTTCATCCATTTCGTGTTCGAGTGTGCACAATATAATCATACACTACAGCTATCACATCATAGGAGTTGATACTTGAGACAAATTTGGTATCCATTTTGCTAAAATCTTATCCTAGGGGCCCTATATTAACGACATCACTAAGATCAAGCCACGGAAATGTTGGCACATGTTACTCAAGCATGTGCTCACAATCTTGTGACCCTATCTAACACACTGTTAAATCCAATGGCCTAAATTGAAAACAGAATTCTGAACTTTCCAACCCCACAAAGTAGAGACAATTTTTTTTTGTCCCATAATTCAATTTCTTCTATTTTGTCCTCTTGGTCAATTATTCTCGAATTTACTTGCTTATGAGAAACTTAAAACTTATTGACAATTGAAATGTCATGTGCAGGGGATGATTGTATATCTATACAAACTGGGTGCACAAATGTGTACATACACAATGTTAACTGTGGACCAGGACATGGAATCAGCATTGGAGGCTTAGGAAAAGATAACACCAAAGCTTGTGTTTCAAATATTACTGTCCGCGACATTGTTATGCATAACACGATGAACGGTGTCCGAATAAAAACTTGGCAGGTACATGTCGTTTGCATCTCTATAACTTTTTGTAATGACTACTTCGTCTAAAACCTCGAGCTGTTTGTGCAGGGCGGATCGGGATCAGTGCAAGGAATACTCTTTTCGAACGTCCAAGTTTCTGAAGTTCAACTACCTATCGTAATTGACCAATACTATTGCGACAAAAGAGAATGCACCAACCAAACTGCAGCCGTGGCACTATCGGGGATCAATTACGAAAATATAAGAGGAACGTATACGGTAAAACCCGTTCACTTTGCTTGCAGTGACAGCATGCCGTGTACTGATGTCACTCTCACGAACATAAAACTGCAGCCATTGCAAGAACACTACCATATGTATGATCCATATTGTTGGCAGACTTTTGGAGAGCTCTACACTCCTACAGTTCCTCCCGTTCAATGTTTACAAATTGGAAAGCCGTCAAGCAATAAGATTCAAGGAGTCAGCGATGTTTGTTAAGTACAGTCGATGCATGTCTGGTAGTAGGTAGTATTAGATTGTACTGATACGGTGTAGTCCAATTTAACCTGCTTTACTAAACATGCCATTAAAGTATATTTTGGTGTATTTATTTGTGTGGTCGGCATGTATGATTTAGCAGCTGACCCCTTTTCACACCTTTAGCTAGTGGAAATATGAGTGATTTTTACTAGTTTTAGATTGTACAAATAATTGTTATGATTATTATTCACTATGATAACATGAAATTTGTTTGTTTGAGAGCATAAAATTTTTGCATTGTTAGTAGCCAAGTTCCAAGAGTGTAACAATGAATCTTTGATCTGAATTTGTCGATGAAACTAAGCTCAAAATGAAAGAATATAACAACAAATTTATTTATTTATTATTATTATTTTTTATTTTTTATTTTTTTTATTTTTTTGATCGACCACGTAAATGGCTGCACCAAAGTCCAAACTAGGTGTAAACCATATTTGCTTGAAAAAATCAGACAGAAAATTATGCACAAGATTGTGAATACACTCGCATTTGAGTTTTCCTTTATTTTATTGTATGTTACAGTTACTTTGGTAACTCGCAATAAAATCATGAGATGCAACATCGAGTGAGCAGCCATATTGAATGCAATAAAAAAGGCTGGATGTGGCTAGCTGGCCCAGCCAGAGTTATGCTTAAAGGTGTCAGCACGAGTTGGGTCGATCTGCTTACATTCGGACTTCCTAAACTTGTAATAGTTCTGGTCTAACTTGAATTGTCTTTCAAATTTATGGATCAAATTGTTCTGTATGACCCACCAATATTTCAGACCAATTTGGTTCAATCCATCGTTTTTATTTATTTGTAGGATTAAAAATTAAATAAAAATTGAAAGAAAAAGATAAATACTTTCATGGTTAATGTTTTTCCTTTCTTTTCTGAAAAATCCATTTAGAGATGAAGCTTATCTATTTTGTTGATCTTAATTCATCCTACAATTGAACAAATCAAAGAAGCGAGTTATGACTTAAGTAAAACATTAAAAAGAAATCAAAAAACATTGAAGAAGAAACTAGATTCAAAATGAATTCCCTTTTTCATTTAGACTCAGAAAAATTCAATCCAATGCGACAAAAGCAACACCAAATTGGAGAACTTTGGAGGCAGAGAAAATGGCACACAAAGGCAAGAAGAAATGGCAAAAATTGGTACACAAAGGCAGCAAGAAGAGGCAAAAATTGACGGTTTTTGGTGGTGAAAAAATGAAGCCAAGAGACCTTAATTTATAAGCAAAAGAGACAAACAAATTTCCACATTTTTCTCCCCAAGATAGAATTCAAGAAAATTGAAATGGTTACCAAGGATAAGGATAGTGCAACCATCTAACTTCCACGTGAGAAAATGGATAGAAATCCCTTTTCAAAATTATCTCCAAAATTGGGTATTAAGCACCCAACTCAATAGGCTGATTTCCTCTAAATACCCAACATGATTGGGTTACATCGATTGTGGTGTGGATTTATTAATATTCTTCAATCCCGAGCTTATAGCTTATGAAGACAAACAAGCCACGATTTTTCATCATTGCCTAGGGGTTATTTCAACATCACTAAAATGCCCAACAACCTCCACCTTGATGCCAAATCAACCGCAAGCTAGATAAGATAACAAATAACTTAAAGAAAGAGACTTACAAGCTTGTACCGATATTTAGAAGATCAAGGTAACTTCTAAACTTTACCAATTGGAGCACCTTAGTTCCCATGTCTGCATGATTATATTCTAAAAGGACTTTTCAGTTCTTGAGAAACCATATCTCTAATGAAATGCAGTCTAACATCTATATGTTTAGTACGTTTATGAAAGACAAGATTTTTGCAAGGTGAATAGCAGATTGACTATCAGAATATATAGTCACATTGTCATAAAAAACACCAAATTCATTTAATACACCTTTAAACTACAAAGATTCTTTAAATGCTTCAGTAGCAACAATATTTTCAGATTCAGTAGTGGATAATGCAACAACATGTTGAAGTTGTGATTTCCAGCTAACATATGAATTACACAAAGTAAATACGTAGGAAGAAGTAGACTTTCTATTATCTATATCACCAGCATAATTAGCATCAGTAAAACCTTTTAATTTTACCTCAATACTAAACTTATATATTAAGACAGCATTGCATGTTCCTTTCAAATATCTAAACAACCATTTTAAAGTTTCTCAATGTTTGGAATCAGTGTTGAACATATACCTACTAAGTGTACTAATATCAAAGGCTAAGTCAAGTCTCCATTAGATACATAACAGAACCAATGACATTTGAATATGAATTTTTTTTCATATATTCATCTTCCTCTTCATTAGCAGGTGATTGTTCTTTAGATAATATAAAATGACTAGCTAAATGCAATGTAACATGTTTGCATTCATTCGCGCCAATTTTTTTTCAAAATCTTCATGATATATGCAGCCTGATGCAAAAATAACAATGAATTAGACGTGTCTCTTTGAATTTTCATGCCTAAGATTCTTTTCGTATTACCTAGGTCTTTTATATCCAATTCATTATTTAAATAGTTTTATATCATTTAACAACTTCAAGTTGGGACCAATCAAAAACATATCATCCACATATAGCAACAAAAACACGCAATTATTATTTGCATTTCCTTGATAGTATAAACAATGATCAAATTCACTCCTTTTAATACCAATTGTTTGAACGAACGAATCAAAACGTTTGTACCATTGTTTAGGAGATTGTTTTAGACCATACAAAAGTGTTTAAGAAAACACACATGATCAGGTTTTGTTTATTTTAAAAACCTTTATGTTGATCCATAAAAATCTTTTCATCAAGTTCACCATGAAGAAAAACAGTTTTAACATTAAGTTGTTCAAATTCCCAATTAAAATGCACAACTAATGCAAGCATAGTTCTAATTGTGGTATACTTAACAACTGGAGAAAAGATTTTCATTATAATCTACCACTTCCTTTTGTGTGTAACCTTTGGCCACAAGTCTAGCATTAACCTTAAAGTCTCTCCTTTGTTGATTCTCTCATTTATTCTAAAAACCTATTTACACCCAACAGTACACTTGTCTTTAAGTTTTAGGACTAACTCTCATGTTTGATTTTTATCGAGAGAATTTATCTCTTCTTTCATCGCTTTTCACCAATCCTCAGATTGTTCACTCCTCAAGGCTTCTTCATACGTGTTTGGTTCCCTATCAACTAGTTCTTCATGACTAGTATAAGCAAGTTCAAAATTAGACTCTAACCTTTGAGGCACCTTATATGTTCTCCTAATTCTGTCTCTAGCTTACTAATAATTAGACAAAGGGTTTTGCTCTCCTTGATATTCCTCTATAACCTCATCTTTCTCAATATTTTCACTCTGATTATCTTGCTGTTTTTCTCTCGCATCACTCTCTGATTTTGGACATGACATTTCAGACTCATTAAATGTAACATCACATCTTATGATGATCTTAACTCCAGTTTGACTTCTATTCCAAAGCTTATACCTTTTAACTCCTTCAGGATATTCTAAAAAAATCAGTGTTCTAAAATGCGTAATGCGTAGCGAAGCGTCGAGGCCGAGAATCAAGAATCACAAGTTTAGGCGTGTCAATGCGAAGAATAAACGTCACAATGCGTTTCGTATTTTTAAGGCATTAAATATATTTTTATATAAAAAAATAGATTTTTTAATATATAAAAAAACAGATTTAAAAAAAAAAGAAAAGGGGATTAGACGGACTAATGCGCGCCTAGGCGCGTATTAGGCGTGCATTAGTTGCGCGTAGGCACGCATTAGGCGCGCCTTTTAGTTGGAAAACGCATTTTTCCCGCATTTTCCGAATTTGACGCGTTTTGGTCGCGCGTCGCGCCTTGGTCCGCCTAGGCGGCACATTTTCCCCTTTTTTAGAACAATGAAAAAAACACATTTCCTAACTCTAGATTCTAGTTTTCCCTCATTTTGATGAGAGAAAACAGTACAACCAAAAGTTTTTAACATAGTATAGTTAGCACATTTTTCATAATTTTTCATGCAGAGTATCACCATTTAATGTAGTAGAAGGTGTCATCTTGAGGTGTATAAGGAACAATTTTATGTCTAGTAATTCCACATTTTTCACACATATCATCAAAATCATTATTACAAAATTCTAGATCATTATCAGTTCTTAGATATTTTATCTTGTTACTAGTTTGAGTTTCAACTTTCAATTTCCATATTTTGAAATTTTTAAAGGTTTCAATTTTATCTTTTAACAGATAAACCCTCATCCTATGAGAATAATCATCAATTATGGACAAAATATATATATTACCACCAATTGTAGGATTAGTAGTAGGCTCCCATAAATCAGTATGAATATATTCCAAAACTTTAGTAGTTTTATGTATGCTAGATGAGAAAGATAGCTTATGATATTTACCAAGCACACAATAATCACAAAAAGGCATATTAGACACACAGTCTTTTCCAAATATACATTTATCATTTACCAATTTAAGTTCTTTAATACTTATGTGAGCTAATCTATTGTGTCACTTGTATGTGTCATCCGTGTTGGTCAAATTTATAGAAGAAGATGAATTTTTAATAATTTCAGCAGTAGTCACATAAATATCGTTTCTTTTAGTACCTTTACATGTGACAGAGCACCCTTAATGATTTTTAACATGTTGTTTCCAATTTTACCAGAAAAATATTAGTTTCTAATGCTCCTACCGAAATAAGATTCCTAACCATTTCAGGAATGTATTTGACTCCATGTAATTTAAGCACATAATTAGTGTCAAATTTTAACGTGATATCACCAATTACAGCAATTTTATATGCATGATTATTGTACAAAATAGCATGACCACTTTCAAATTCTTGCAAATTTTCAAACTAGGTTTTATGTGATGATGGAATGATGCACCATAATCAAGTATCCATTCATGCAATGTGATTTTATAGTCAGATTTACTTCAGTAGGTTCAGAGTTCAATAACATATAAACTTCACGGCATTCATCAGAAGAAATAACATTTGCCTCGTCGTAAACCTTTTCTTTTTGTTTGTTTTTCTCAACATAACAATCTTTAATGAAATTTCCAGTTTTACCGCACCCATAGCATTTTCTATCTTTAAATTTACTTTTTGACCTAGATAGACTTCTATTTTTCTTTGTACTACCATATGCGTATCCACTTTGGTTATCACGAGTCCTAGACTGAGACATACCTCTCATCAATGAACCTCACCACTTTTTCTTTCGACTCTTACGGCTCGCATTTTCACATCTTTACTTCTTAACAAGTCTATGATAATTTTAGGTGTTAAAATATCTCCCCCTTATTTAATAACATTTTTAACTTCTCTATAAGTGTCAGGAATAGCATTTAACAAAATGATAGCATTATATTCTTCAGATACTTTCTCACCATAGTTAGTGATATCTTGCACGAGTTTATTGAAAATATCCAAATTGTCATCCAGATATTTGAAGAATCAATTTTGAAGCTAAAGTGCTTTCAAGTAGGAAAAGTTTGTTTGAAGTGAATTTAAACACATAAAGCTCCTACAATTTTTCCAAAAGTTCTTGAGCTGATTTTAATTTACCAATTTTTCTTAATACTGCATCAGACAAATGTAAAATGATAGAAGTATATGTCAATTCATCCAAATTTTCTTTTTCTTCAATAGTCAAGTTTGTAAGAAAAGAGTCATCAATAGCTTTAGAAACGTTTTGTTGAACAAGAATACCTTTTATTTTTTGTTTCCAAATTGAAAAATCTCATTTATCATTAAAGATACCAAACTCAAAGTGATGTGTCGACATCTCACCAAAAAATGCACAGAACACGAATTCAAGTATGTAAAAGTCACATGTCACACATATTACACAGAGTAACAAGATTCATTTGGTTTCACAATAATACTCTATTCTAAAACCCCAGGATTTCGTGAAAATCACGTTCTCTAATCAAGGGAAGAAAGTAGAATAAGAGTCTAGGTACAAGTCTAAAATAATATGAGATTAAATAATGCAACAACATTCAACAAATAAATCTAATACTTTTACTTAGAAATTAAACAAAGAATAGCAAGTAATCCTATATTCTACCAACAAGCAAAGGAAATCCACAATCCTAATGATCACCCCACACGATGATCTGCTAATGCGATAATATAAAGGTTTCAGCCAATTTATCATAAAGGACTAGTTCTGTAATCCGTAAAATAGGAGATATACGAATTTACTACTTTAAGGCCGTGATTTTGGCCTAAAGAAATTCAGTAAATATATATAGCAATTGCGATAGTCGACCACTAAGGGAAAAATCGTCCAACTTTTGCTACAATACCTGAAACGAAAAACTAAAGACACGCGAATTTTAGAAATGTCAAAATAAAGATTCTGTCTGAAGAAATCGTAGCCAGAATCCTCTCCACGCGCTCGCACGCACTACTGCTGGAGTTTTCACGTGCCTCATTACCGTCGACCATGCATCGTCTAGTCAACCCTCCTTTGCCTGCAGAGTCCGAATCTAGCCTCAATTTCTTCTGTAGGTCAATCGTTCGTCTGGAAAAGGCAATTTCAGGTCCGATTTTTTCAAATTTTCTCTATTCTTCTTCCCAATTTTTCTGCTTCAGCTGCGTTTTCTTCAGGTTTTGATTCCCCACCAAGCTCTGATACCAAATGTTGATCCTAATTCGTCCTACAAATGAACAAATCAAAGAAGTGAGTTATGAATTAAGTAAAACATTAAAAGGAAATAAAAAAACATTGAAGAAGAAACTAGATTCAGGCACCGTTTGGTAACCATTATTCTAGAAAATAATGCATTCTTTGTGTCAAATCACACCTTTTTTGTGGTTGAAAATGAAGGAAAAGTTATTGATGTGATGGAAAATATTATTTTATTGATGAATGTGTGGTTGAAAATTAGTAGAAGAATGAGAATGGAAAAAAGAATGGATACCAAACAGAGGCTCAAAATGAATTCCCCTTTTTCATTTAGACTCAGAAAAATTCAATCCAACGCCACAAAAGTAACACCAAATTGGAGAACTTTGGAGGCAGAGAAAATGGCACACAAAGGCAGGAAGAAATGGCAAAACAATTGGCACACAAAGGCAGCAAGAAGAGGCAAAAATGGATGGTTTTTGGTGGTAAAAAAATGAAGTCAAGAGACCTTAATTTATAGGCAAAAGGGACAAAGAAATTTCCACATTTTTCTCGCCAAGATAGAGTTCAAGAAAACTGAAATGGTTATCAAGGATAAGGATAGTGCAACCATCTAACTTCCACGTGAAAATCCCTTTTCAAAATTATCTCCAAAATTGGGTATTAAGCACCTAGCTCAATATGCCGATTTCCTCTAAATACCCAACAGGATTGGGCTACATCAATTGTGGTGTGGATTTATTAATATTCTTCAATTTCGGGCTTATAGCCTATGAAGACAAACGGGCGACAATTTTTCATCATTGTCTAGGGGTTACTTGTGCATCACTAAAATACCCAACACATTTTAAATTTGGGAATTTAGCTTTTTCCTAGTTTATTGTTCATTGATGTGCTTGCAAATTATACTAATCTATTGTTTTGTAAAATAACAATAAAAATAAAAAGAAGCAATTTACATGTACATCTATAAATTAAGTATATCTACCATCGTTGGGAAGCTTGGATTAAGATTTTAGTAATTGTAAATTGTGGACTCTATGAATGTGTAGATAATCAGTGAGTAATAGTTATGGATCCAACCAAATGTGTGGAACTGAACTGCATAATTATAATTTAAAACTTTGCCAATTGAACTATGTTAATTCCTATTTAACCATAATTACAATTAATAATAGACTATAAGAAACACTTATAAATTTATTCAATCAACAGGGAGAATAACATAAGATGAAAAAATTGAGAGAGAGAGAGAGAGAGAGAAAGTGTGTGTGTGTGTGTGTGTGTGTGTTTTTTAAATTACTTTAGTCGTTCAACCTAGTTTGATCGATCCTCATAAATAATCTGATTGTATAATCAAACATTTAATCCCCATATATATTAGACCAATCAGAACCAGTGAACTAGTGAGAACTGACTTGAGTTACTTTAGCAGGTGCCCACCTCGTCTCATTTTAAATTATTTTAAAAGATTAAATTTCAAAGTAATATTTTTTAAATTTCAAAATAAAAATATAACTTACCCACAGTAGCCCAATAACCCCACCCTTTCTTTAAGGTTTCAATCCCTACAATTTGTTGCTCGTATTTTCTATCTCACAAAAATAAAAAATATAAAAAAAAAAATAATAATAATATTAACAGAAGCAAATGGGAGCCCCGTCCTACCTTGAATCTGAACCTACAACCCTTCGTCGCTCCTCATCTTAAGCAGGATACGAGATGAAAAATTTTGGAATAGGGCATAGAAGAATCGTCCCATACTGAACCCGATCAAGTGAGAAGGCCAGTGTCTAAATGTTAAAGAGTCATATCGAAAGTAAAACGTAATTAGTTAATTAAATAAATTTAATAACTTCAATGTTGAAGAAATAAAACTTTGCTTAATTCATAAAAAGAAATGACAACGATTTACACTACAATCAGTCAAAAAAAAAAAACTATCAATTTACCACTATCGTCCAAAGTATACTCATTCGATCTCAATACCCTAATTCCAATCTTGAAGCAGCTGTGTGTTCGGGTCTATTTGGTATATTTTTTGCTCTTACTTATTCTTCTTGTAGAAGAGATTTAGTAAGAAACTCTCTTAATTTTTGTTTGAAAACTAATTTTTAAAAGTATTTCTGAAATAGGAAGTGCTTTTAGAGGAAGTTATATAAAACCAACTTTTTCTAAAAATTCTTCTAACTGACAAAAACACTTTCATAAATTAGCTAAAAGGGTTTGAAAGCTATTTTTGGATCTCAAAAGCTATTTTTGGATCTCAAAAGCTCCTTTTAACTTTTCAAATTTTATGCCAAATGGGCCCTTCGTCTATGAGAGATTTCTCCATGTGAAAAAATGATAATTTTTGAAGAACCTGTGATTAAAAAGTGGGGAGGAAGTTATTGAATTGTGATTTTTTTTTATATAATGTGATTGAGAAAAAAATTTTAAAAATCTTTCCTGAACAAAGTCTTGCAATGTGCATGCACGATGGTCTTTGTATGCACATTTATACTTCAGATTAAATTCGAAATAGTCAAATCACAAAAACAAATAAAAAATCACTTTCTCGAAATCGTTAATTGGGGTCAATGTAGATCCGTCAATGTTTTGACTTTGAATCGAACCAAAACGCTTCGAAATTGTTTTGTTTAGGTTTTAATTTTTGTGAACAATTTCAAGCAGTCAAACCATTTAATTTTTTTTTTTTTTTTGAAAATAAATTAATTTCAATTGTATCCAACCCAGTTTAAACTAAATACATCCCAATTAAAAATACACATCTATATTTGACCCAACTCATTTAAACTCAAAATCTAATTAGGTAATTACCCATTCTAATCAATTAAATCATACCCAATTGTCAATATCTAATTTAGTAATTATTCGTTCTAATCAATTAAATCATACTCAATTACCCATTGTTCATCACAATTGTGTAATATCCCGAACTTCATATTTCACACATGGTCAATATAATTTATGCATTACTTGCTATTTACATTGCAATTGTATTTGCTTTAATAGTTCGAAATTTCTTTCTCTTATTATGGTGCATTTGATCATTGAGGTTGTAAGATCTCTATATGGTGTTAATCTTCGACCTCTCCTACTTAGATGGTGAATCCTACATTGAGCTATGGTGGAAAATTAGGTTAATCAAGATGTTATATATTGATTTTGTTAAACACTTGTAATCTTGAAAGTGTCGAAATTATTATTGGTAAAGTTACAAGCTTTTGATTCGGTTGATCAAGGTTATCCTAAACTAAGTCATTGGCATATTTTGGGCATAAGGCATGAAGTGATATGATCACAATACAATAATATAAAGTTCATGTAACGTTATTAATATTGAGGTGCGAATTGTGAAATCGGTCGAGAATTAGGGCACCAATCAAATAAGGAATCAAATGAATAAATTATTTTAAGATCATAGGGCAATTGAAATAGATTCTAAACACATTAAAATAGGTCAAAGACACTTAATTTTGACCTGCAAGAAATGTAAAAATTAGATTTCACCACAAGGAAACACCTCGTGCTTGAATACGTTATGCTTGGGGCTACTTGTCTTTTAATAACCACTTTCTTCACTCCTATGCATTACTCATGACCCAAGCCCCTTAAAGACCTCTTCTTTAACTCCTAAATAAGAGATCAACTCCTTCAATAATCCCAATTGATCCCAAGTGAAAAAGAATGAAAAGAAGCCAAAGAAAAGCAGAAAACAAGAAATTGGAATTGGAAGTGTTAGACAAGCGAGTTAGCTCACAGTTTTGAGGTTTTTCGTGATCATTTTTTAGGGTTTTATACCTCTTGAACCTTTGACCTTGTTTTATATTATTTTGGATGTTGTTGGTGCTTTTATGATGAATATTGACAAGAGGATGGCCAACTTGATTGTGTCGATATCATGTTGGCCATTTAATTATTGATTATTAATATTAGCATTGTGCATAGCTCTATCCAGTGCATCGTACGTAGGTCAAGTGTCCAATGAAAAGAAAAGATTTCAAATGAAATTATTTCGAGTTAACTTTGAAGAATATTTGAATATGATGCATTTTAGCATGATGTTTTAAAGAAATGATATGGTAGTGTATACTCATAACATGAATGATTTTTACTTGTTGAGCATTAGCTTATGTAGTTTTTGCATTGTAGGTGAGTATGAAACGTCATAAAAGACATGGATAGCTGTGAAACTCTTACAAGATTCTGAAGTTCGATGTACATGGATGACGACCTGTAGAGTTATTTTGTAGGCTATTGTTTTGGTCTTACCATCTGTTGTATTACATTTTGGGGGATCCTGTATTGTATATATATGTCTTTTGAAATGGTAAGGTAGATACTTTTGTAACCTCAAAGTATTTTTCTTGGAATATGTTTATATGGTTTTTTGTTTCAATATACTATATAAACATCATAGATGATTAGGCGGGAATACACATGGATTTTATTGCGAAACACTTATATTCATTTTATCATGTTAAAAGAAATGTGTAATTATATGTCTAGGTCGTGTCGTTATTTTTTCTCTATACATGTTAAAAGAAATGTGTAATTATATGTCTAGGTCAAGTCATTATTTTTCCTCTATACAGGTGAGTGTATGACTTTCTATATAAACGGGGTGTGATAGAGAATGATATCAAATCAAGTTTATAATTCTGTAAACTACCCATGTAAATGATCTCGTAGTATGAAAGAGTACAGCTATGCTACTAAGTTTTATTTTGTTGCATTACTTTTTGTATACTTTTGTAAATGATATCGTCCAACCTTTATTACGATTATTTTGTTAACAGGTATTGTATTTATGGTAAGAACAAGAGGTGACAGTAGTAGTGAAGATAGAACTCCAGGATATTAGGCGCCATCTAAGATAATAGTCAAGATGATGTTATTGGTAGACTTACAGAACCAGTTGAGCCCTAATCACAACAAATTTAGTATTTAATACAATAGAGAGAAATGAGAGAACAATAAATGGTTGAATTCATACAACCACAACAAAGAGCTGAACATATTAAGGTAGTTAGAAAAAAGAGTTAGAAAATTAAAGCCTATAATATTCGAGGATGCATTAGACCCATTAGCAGCAGAAGATTGGTTGAGAACTTTAGAGAATGTGTTCAGATACATGAGAGTTTCAGAGGTAGAGAAAGTGTTTTGTGCATTCCTTATACTACGAGTTAGTGCTGGACATTGGTGGGACACCATAAGCAGCATAGAAGATATCAATGCTATGGCTTGGAACATATTTAAAGAGCTATTTTGTATCATATTTTTTACAACTCCTGTTTGACCCATGAAGATGAATGAATTCATACAGCTGAGACGTGGAAGTATGACAATTGGAGATTATATTTGTAAGTTTGAACAACTATCTAGGTTTGCTATCCACGTGGTCAATACTGATATACTGAAAGTGGAAAGATTTTTTGAGGGACTAAGGCCAGAATTATATAGAGATGTAAGTATGGCAGGAGTTCAAGGTATTTCATATTCCCAAATAGTAGAGAGAGTATTAGTCGCAGAGCAGGCTGAACAGAGAATTAACTGTACTCAAGAGGCTCGACCAGCGCTGGCCTAGAAATGATAAGAAATGAGTATTCCATTGCCAGATTTAGAAACCTAAGTTTCAACAAAGACAAGGAAAACAATAGTGGGATCAGGATAAGTGTCTAAAGATAGATCAGGGTAGAGCCTCGACATCATGATCATCTTGTCCCAGATGTGGAAACAACATATTGAAGCATGTCTTACAGAAACTATGACATATTATGTTTGTGGAAAGGCAGGACATCTTGTTAGAGCATGCCCAAGTAATCCAAATATTATAGAGCAAAAGAAGGTGCTAGCTAGGGTGTTTACTATTACCAGAACAGATGTCGAGACAAATCCATCAGTTGTAACAAGTAAATTTTCTATCTTTGGCATTCGAGCACTTGTACTAGTTGATTATGGAGCTACGCATTAATTTGTATCTACTGAGTATATGAGGGGGTTGGATATGATACTTGATATACAAAAGATAAGTTATAATATGACTATTCCATCTGGAGATATATAACAATCTAATCTAATTTTAAGAAATTGTATGATCCTTATAGAAAATCGAGAACTCTATGTTGAGTTAATTGTATTGGACATGAAAAATTATAACAACTATAGATAGGTATGGGTTGGTTATCAAAGTATGAAGCTACTATAGATTATAAGAAGAAATTAGTAACCTTTCAAATTTTGGAGATGAACCATTAACATTCACTGAGATTGAAAAGGGTTTCATATTTCCAATTATGTCGGCATTGAAAGTACAAAGGTTACTAGAGAGTGGGTGTATATGATACTTGGTTAGTTTTATAGCTATTGAAGCACAACACAATCCGAATCTTAGTAATGTACCGGTGGCACAAGAATTTTTTAGAGGTATTTCCTGATGATCTACCTGGGATACCACCAGATCATAAGATAAAGTTTGAGGAACACCTCCAATTTCCAAAGCTCCATATAGAATGGCCCCAACCAAATTGAAAGAGTTAAAGTTACAATTACAAGAGTTGTCAGATAAAGGTTTTATTAGACCTAACTTTCACTATAGGATGCACCAGTATTATTTGTTTGAAAGAAAGATGGTACAATGAGATTGTGCGTGGATTATCGAGAGTTGAATAAGGTAACAATTAAAAATGAATGCCCATTGTAGAGGATTGATGAATTGTTTGATCAACTTCAAGGTACAGCTATCTTCTAGAATATTGATTTACGCTAGATACTACCAACTAAAAATAAAGGAAGAGGAAATTCCTAAGATAGGGATTAATACGAGATATGGTCATTATGAGTTTTTGGTGATACGATTTGGGTCGACAAATGCCTCAGCAGCTTTTATGGATTTGATGAATTGGGTGTTTAAGGATTTTCTCGATAAGTTTGTCATTGTATTATACCGATTTGATCCGAGCTCTTGGAATTTATTAATGATATCCTTATTTATTCTTGTACTAGAGTAGAGAAAAACATGTTGAACACTTGATGATAGTATTTCAGGTCTTAAAGCACGATCAGTTATATGCTAAATTTAAGAAATGTGAATTTTGGTTAAACATGGTAATATTTTTGGGACATTTAATATCAGGTGAGCACATATTAGTTGATCCAAGTAAAGTAGATGGTATTAATAGTTGGCCACGACCTACAAACCCTTCAGAAGTTCGAAATTTTATGAGTTAAGTTGGGTATTATCGTAGATTTGTGGAAAGATTCTCAAAGATAGCTTATTCTTTGACGAAATTAACTAGAAAGTGTATGAAATTTGAGTGATAGATTCTTGTGAGCAAAGTTTTCAAGAAGTAAAGAAAAGATTGACTTCGACCCCTATCCTTTCGATTCCATTTGGTACTGAAGGTTTTGTGGTTTATAGCGATGCTTCTAAAAATGGTCTATGGTGTGTATTGATGCAAAATGCTAAAGTAATTGCATATGCATCTAAGCAACTTAAAGTGTACGAAAGGAATTATCATACACATGACTTTGAGCTTGCCACAGTTGTATTTGCTCTTAAAATAAGAAGGCCTTATTTGTATGGGGACCATTGTAAGATTTATACTAATCACAAAAGTTTAAAATATTTATTCACATAGAGGAATTGAATGTAAGACAATGAAGGTGGCTAGAGTTGGTAAAAGATTATGATTGTGTTATCAATTACCACCTTGGTAAGGCTAATGTTAAGCTTATTCGTTAAGAAAATCAATATCTAGTGTTACAGCTATTATTGTGACATAAAAATCAAATCGGTAGACTTGTAGAAAATGGATTTTAAAATCGTATCGCAAGGATATGTAGAGGCTAAACTTGCAACATTGACACTTTAGCCAACTTTATTGAATAGAATTCAGTAAGGGCAATATGAAGATTATTATTGTTCCAAGGTAAAGAATGGTATACATTCTGGAAAAGTTTCAGCCTTTCAGATGTTGGAAAATGGTATCTTGCAATTTAAAGGGCAATTGTATGTACCTGATGCAGAAAATATTAGAGGTGATATTATATCTGAAGCACACACAACACCATATTCTGTTCATCTAAGAACTACTAAAATGTATAGAGATTTGAAGTTGCATTATTGGTGGTCGAACATGAAAGGTGAGATAGTCGAATATGTAGGACAATGTTTAACATGTCAATAGATGAAGGCAGAATATCAACGGCCAGTAGAAACCTTATAAGCATTACCTATCCTAAAGTGGAAATGGGAGAGAATCACAATATACTTTGTGTTAAATTTACCAAAAACAACTAAAGGATACGATACTATTTGGGTTATTATGGATAGGTTGACCAAATTAGCTAATTTCATTCCATTTTGTTCCATTTATTGCATAGATTTATGTACAGGAAATAGTTAAACTTCATGGTGTGCCACTCTATATTTCTTTTTATAAAGATTCTAAGTTCTTATCTTTCTTTTAGAAAATCTTACATAAGGTTTTGGGAGCACAGTTATCTTTTAACACAGCTTATCATCCTCAAAATGATGGATAATTAGAAAGAATAATACAAATACTGGAAGATATGTTGAGGGCTTGCATATTGAATTTCCAAAGCTAGTAGAGTAAATTATTGTCGTTTGTGAAATTTGCATACAACAATAGTTATTAAGGCTACTATTGAAATGGCTCCTTATGCAGTATTATACAATAGAAAATGTAGATCTCTAGTTTATTGGGATGAGATTGGAGAAAGGAAACATTTAGGTCCATATATGGTTTTTGTAAAAGCTGAAATTATGACACTAATACGCCAGTGGATGCAAATTGCTTAGAATCCACAGAAAATCTATGCAGACCGAAGAACGAGAATGCTAGAATTTACAGTCAGAGACCAAGTATTTTTGAAGGTAGCGACAATGAAGGGGGTTATGTAGTTTGGAAAGAAATGAAAATTGAGCCCGAGATACATTGATCCATTTTCTATTATAGAGAGAACTGGAAATGTTACTTAGAAGCTTGACCTTCTATCATCAATGTCTCAAGTGCACAAAGTGCTTCATGTATCCATGTTAAGAAAATACATTGAAAATCATTCTCATTGCTGAAGAATGAATCGAAAGAGATAAAATCAAATTTGACTTATGAAGAAAAAAAGGTAAAGATTTTTCTACGAGAGGTTAAAAAAACTTAGGAGCAAGAAAATTCTGTTGATTAAGATATTGTGGTGAAATCGGTCAACAAAAGAGGCCACTTGGGAAAGGAGAGGTGAAATGCATGTTAAATATTCTGAATTTTTCGGGTAAGCAAATTTCGAGAACGAAATTTTTATAATAAGTGGAGGATGTAATACCTCAAACTTTACATTTACATTGCCATTTCCTTTGCATCAATAATTCAAAATTGCTCTCTTATTATGGTGCGTTTAATCATTGAGGTTTTAGGATATCTATATGGTGTTAGTCTTCGACCTTGTCGGCCTAGGTGGTGAATCCTATATTGAGCCATGGTGGAAAATTAAGTTAATCAAGATGTTGGATATTGATTTGTTAAACACTTGTAATCTTGAAAGTGTGGAAATTATTATAGGTAAAGTTACAAGTTTTTTATTCGATTGATCAAGGTTGTCCTAAACCATAATTACGTCTTTAACATATTTGGGACATGAAGTGATATGATCACAATACAATAATATAATGTTCATGTGACGTTATAAATACTGAGTTGCGAATTGTTAAAATCGGTCGAGAATCGGACGCCAATCGGATAAGGAATCGAAAGAACGGTTAAGGAGTTAACTTTATATATTATTTTAGGATCATATGCAATTGAATTAGGTTCCAAACAGATTAAAATAGGCGAAAGACACTTAATTTTGACCTAAAGGATAAGAGTAAAAATCAGATTTCACAGGTACTGGATAAGAGTAAAAATCAGATTTCACAGGTACTACCTCATGTTTGGGGCTACTTGTCTTTTAATAACCAATTTCTTCACTCCTAAGCATTACTCACGATCCAATCCCCTTAAAGATATCTTCTTTACCTCCTAAATAATAGATTAACTCTTTCAACTCATTCCCAATTGATTCCAATTGAAAAAGAATGAAAAGAAGCCAAAGAAAAGCAGAAAACAAGAAACTGAAATTGGAAGTGCTGGCACGTGAGTTAGCTTACAGTTTTGAGATTTTTCTTGATCATTTTTTAGGGGTTTATAACCTTTTAAACCTCCGACCTTACTTGAGATTATGTTGGATGCTAGTGATTTTATGATGGCAAAAGTTGGGTAATTGATTACAAGAATTTGAATGAAATCACCATTGACAGAGATTTGATAGTTGCTGAATTTTAATGATTTAACCTTTGATTTTGAATAACTCTTGGGTATAACTTGCATTTATCAATATGAATGTTTTTATATAAGAGTAAGAAGTATAGAAATGATCTTTAATAGGCTATAATCTGATTTGTGGCATGCTAATCCAAGTGAAACTCAAAAACAGCCATGGTGAAATTCCTGATATGGTGTTCTGTAAAAAGGGACTAATTTTCAGGCTTTACATGTGCACTGATCATCATTAAGGCTTGGAAAATTAATTTTAGTAAGTGCTAGGTCGTTAGAAATAATTATATAACATTGACATTCATAATTAGACTTGGAAAATAATGGGATTTATGGGATTATTTTGGTGTACAATCGGTAACTTGAACTGATAATGTTATCTATTTTGGTAATAATGTTCGTAGCAAGGGGTTGTGTGTATGTTAAGAGTTATCGAATTGAGGGTCGTGTTTAATATTAGATGATAATGCATGTTGTCTTCCAACGTTAGGTGAAAAAAGGACTTTACCTATACCCCATAGAAAGATCACACACAAAGGTAAAAATATAAGTAAAAATTCATTTACAACTACAATACAACATAGTATTTGTGAAATATTCTCTACAGAGTATTGTTATAACATCTATATAACTTTGATAAGGAATTCATTGTATAACATATGATAGCTATGGTGAGTATGGGGTTTTGAAATATACCGACATCTATTTTGATGAAGTATGCTATTCACGAGTACTTGCATGTGCATGCATGACATATGTTCATCGTTAAAAATCTAGCATGCACGACATGATTGAAAAAAATGAATTTATTACATTTTAAAATGTTTTATTGACCACTATTAGGGCACCGATGCATGTGAGGTATACTTTTGTGATATATTTTGACATCGCGGGTGGACTTTCTAGGTGATCACAAGGATAGATAGAAGATGCGCCTTTGGTGATCATGGGAGGATAGACCACTTGACTGTGCCTTTGTGATATTATGATTATTAATGCCGCAGATAAGATACTGCTTGGATGAACTTAGGGACAGTTAGGGGGTGTACTTCTAGTGGTCACAAGAGAACGATCCACTCGATTGTGTCGATATTGGCCATTTGATTATTGATATTGACATTGCGCAAAGCTCTATCCGGTACATAGTACTTACGTCGAGGGAAGAAATGATTTCAAATGAAATTATTTCGAGTTAATTTTGATGAATATTTAAATATGATGCATTTTAACATGATCTTTAAAGAAATGACATGGTAGTATATACTCATATTACTCATACCCATAGCATGAATGATTTTTACTTGATGGGTATTAGCTTGTGTAGTTTTTGCATTGTAGGTGAGTATGAAACTTTATAGGAGACATACCTAGCTGTGAAGCTTTTACAGGATTCCAAAATTTGATATACATTGATGACGACCTGCAGAGTTATTTTGTGGGCTATTTTTTTTGGCCTTGCCATCCATTGTATTATATTTTTAGGGATCCTGTATTACATATATGACTTTTGAAATGGTAGGGTAGATACTTTTGTATCCTCAAAGCAAATATGTTGGAATATGATTATTTGATTTTTTGTTTCAGTATACTATAAAAACATCATAGGTAATCAGGCGAGAATACACAAGGATTTTATTGTAAAGTGCTTATATTCATTTTATCATGTTAAGAAAATGTGTAATTATATGTTTAGGTCGAATCGTAAATTTTTTATTTTTTATTATACATGTGAGTGTATGATTATTTATATAAATTGAGCGTGATAAATTAAGAATATAAAACTCTCAAATTGGCCGAAGTGCTGAACGAGTACTACTAAACCGTATTCATTGGTCACCAATCACAATTAAATAGACAGTTAAATCTAGATTGTAATTCAAATTCAAACCATTTATTTTCATTCTACTAATAATTTTCTTGAATTTCTGGTCAATTTTCAAGTCATCTTACCTTTTCCTTTATTGATAATTATTTGTTATATTTTAATAATAGTTGTTTTATTTTGTTCTGATTTGTGCCGTGCTCCATTAACTTTTAGGTCATTCTATTTATTATTTATTTTTTAGCTTAGTTGCCAGATTTTACTGTCAATTTTGTGGCTTCATTCTCATTTATGTTAGGCTCTTTTAAATTATTATGAGTGCATTATCTAATAGTGGTCTTAGGACGTCCTTGAGTGCAAGGATAGTTGAAACGATGATTTACACTAAGAATTAGCAGTATAATAACAAGGAATCTATAGTGATTCATCAATATTTGGATGAGGTAGAATCATTTGATGATTCAGAGAATTTTTCATCTTCCTATTTATTTTTTATTAGTCACTTTATACCATTTAATTATAAATAATGTATTAATTTACAATATTCTTATCTTTGTGCAGAGAATAAATCACGTGTTACAATTGAAGATGAGGCATCAATTACTATTGACTAAGAGGTTAGATTAAATTGTTTATATCATGTGTTGCATTGTAATGATTAGAAGTATATAACTTTGTTTTTTAATATTCTACTGATACTAATAGTTATGCTTTAACATGAGATTTTAGATTAATATCTTTGATTTAACTTACTAGATAAACATTATCTCTTGTATGTGAAATGGAAAAAAGTGGCTTGGTTTGATTTGGTTTACAAAGTAAAGTGGTTTAGTTTAGTTTGGGAAAAAATCGTTTTAAATGGTTTAGTTTAAAAATTTGACACAATTGTCTAAATCAATGCCTGTTTACCCTAGTTGCATTAACATGCAACTACACACATAGATGTATATATTTCTATATCCATATTCCAAGTCATCAACCCCATTAAAATTTTAGCTCTTGCTAGATAGGGATTAAAATCAAAATTTTAATTTAAGTCCAGCCAACAATTAATTTTAATCACATACTTTATTGGGACTCACAACTTTTTAATTACATATATTTTTAATTTTTTTAATCAAAATTTACTAAAAATTTAATTTTTATTTCCACCAAATGGGGGCTTAGCTTCGTTATTATTGTTTTTTTCCTTGCCCGAGGAAATCATAAAATTGGTATCGGGTCAACCGGCTTCTGATTTTTGACTATTATGTTATTCTAATGGGTTATTCTCCTCTAATTTTATCTAAATCACTTTACCAATATGAACATGCTAACCACGGCCTCAATAAAATGAGGCGTACCGCATACGGACAAAGGGTGGGTCACGCGATCCACCAATTCTATGAAAGAGGAAATTACATGTAATACCCATTTTAAAATAACAATTCATAAAATACATTTCAAATTTTTTTTTGTAAACTATTATTATTACATTTTACAAAGAAAACGGAAAACAATATACAACCATATATAAATTGATTTTCTTGAGGGCTTCTATTACTCCACAAAACATGCCCCAATTTAATTTATTCAATTAATGTTCGAAATCCCAAAATTCTAATCTTTACCAAAGAAAACCCCCCATTCACATAACCATATTCAACCAAAATCAAAATTCCCTAATCTTGAAAATCACAAATCCTCCCACAGATCGTTCACCTTCATACTTCATTCTGTGAAATCCATATTATGTATAGCAAATCAATGATTTTTATCATTGAATATTGAAAATGTATTTTTGCGCTCATTCAAAAACATGATATGTTAATATCCCGTAATGCATTTGACAGCAGTAAGCGTTTGCTGTATTTTCTTCTTAACAAGTTATATGAATATGGTGTTTTCCAAATTACAATTATACATTTTCTATACATATGTAAGCTTTAAATTTGTTGCTGGTTTTTGTGTTAAATAATGCAACCTGACACTTTTTCCCTTGTTCTAATTATGTTTCATGGATGTTTGGACTTTGTCATATATGAAAAATGAGTAAATGAAAGCTAAAAAATGTGCAATATCTTGCGTATTATATGGCTTTGAATGATTGAATTCCTTGTTCGAGATCTTTTGTTCTTTATAATATTCACAAAAACAAGAACTATGATAAAATACCAAATCAATCCACAGATCATTTTAATGCACAACCTAGTATATTCTTCAATGTATTTGATGTAATTATGATAAAATGAAATTTCATGCACCGATCAATTTCAGAATCAAAAACCAGATGAACCCTTCTTAATAAAAAAATCAGGGAAATTGAACCCTTCAAGCAACCAGATGAACATAGTGGGGTTTATAATTTCGACAATTTTTGACCGCGTTGTGAAGAGTGCTTTCTTTGTGGTGATGTTGATTATCAAAATTCGAATCCACTTGGTATTGCAATGTATCACTCATTTTGAATTTGAAATTCCATATCTACAACCATGTATTGATTGTAGTCCGTAATAGTTGTCCAGCATTTTCTTTGTGTTCATTCTCTAATCTAGTTCCCAAACAAAGTTAACTATTTTAAGAATTCCCTAGTTGAGCCAGATTAAAAAAGAATAGATTAAATCAAAACTACCAAATTTAATAAGCAGAAAAATTAAATTAAACATAAAACCCTGACCTTCAACCGAGAATTCCCATCTCGAGAATTTAATTCCCCGTCAGAAAAAGCTGAGGAAACTAAAACTAGGGTTCTTAAATTCGAGATTTGATAAAATAGACAGTGGGATAAATAACAGAAAAAGGGCGAGAAGGAGAAATCTGACAACAAGGTCGTAATGTTATCATCTCATTCAATCTCAATTTGAATTTGAGGTCCCATTCCTGTACATTTAGCATTTTCTATTTATTTGGAACGTGCATAAACATTTCAGTTACAAATTAAAATAAGGAAAGTTTCTCTCGTAGTAACTTTGGTATGTCTACTGAGCTATATAGTAATGTATGTTTTTATAGCCCAAATCGAATTATTTTAGGGCAAATTAGGTTCAATACCTTAAAAAATTAACTGATTTGATTAATATCATATTAACTAATTAAATCATTTAACCACGTATTTAATACGTTCTAAAACAATCACCCTAAATGATTCATTTGAAGGTAAGATCTTTCACCAAGATCAGTTTACGGTTTCAAAAGATGAAGCAACAAAACACTGGACTGATTATAAATTAGTTTATGCAAAGTTCTGAACAAGATTTTACCAAGATCTTTGCTACAAGACTCAGTAAGAATCTATCACTTATTATTTCTCCAAACAAAGTGGTCTTACATCAATATAGATTGATCGATTTCAGGTTGTTACATTGCAATTAATGTCATTGAAAATTTCACTTTGCGTGAGAACTCAACAATATTTAATGGCACATTTGAATTAGCGATGGATAATGCAAGTTTTGGGAATGATTCTTCCGTGAATACTATTGGGCGCAGAGCTTCGAAATGAGTGAAGGGATTATGTGTGCAAAGCTTCAAAATGATCCTAATTTGACTGTACATCGGGTGGAGTGGCAGCAACAACTGTAGTGGTTATGAGGATCAATGAAATGAAAAGGGTTATGCTAATTTAGGCATTACGAACTTTTGGAGGTCAGTGAGGATTTGGTGGAATATGAAGCATCTTTATATTCTTGTATTTTATGTTTAGTTACAAGTACTATATGCAAATAAACCAGAATAAGAATTTAATTGCAGAAGTGAAGTGCAATCTAACCTTCTTGACTTGTAGAAGAACCGTAATGAGACATGCATTTATTGACACAACCCATCCCGAATCACCATAATGGACCCAACACGTGTCGTGCCCCGATGGTAGATAGACCTGCTTTGACTGTGACATAACTTTATAAAATTTTTGACAAAGTTCCCCTTGTAATATAGACTAAAACCACCTAAAATATAATCAATTACCTCAAATATGTACATATAACTTAAAACATGGTACACCAGTCCCTTAAAACTCAAACTATTCCAAATACAATACTGGTAAATCAACATTTACTATTATTTACCATCAAAGTCCCCAAATGTACTCAAAATATCTAATATGCAGCGAGCCCATGATATGGATACACAAATTAACTTCTCTGATGCAACATACATGTATCCCAAAAGAAATATGAGCTAAATAGACTAACAAAATGAGTCGTACAGCTAATGACAATGCGTGGCTCAACTCGATGGATCGACAGTCTCCAATGCTGCTCA
Source organism: Fraxinus americana (assembly GCA_035079005.1). NCBI lineage: Eukaryota > Viridiplantae > Streptophyta > Magnoliopsida > Lamiales > Oleaceae > Fraxinus > Fraxinus americana. The sequence goes on from CM068707.1 coordinate 28,684,965, forward strand.
ACTCAACTACTATCTGATAAGAAAAATGTGACAAAATATATGAGATTATAACCCAGTAAGTGGATAGTTCGTAAATATATATACTTTTTTCCATTTATACATATTTACTAAAAAATCTGATTTATTTTCTTACAGTTTTAAGAAATTCTAAATTCTGATCATTTCTTTTAGAACTAAATCATGCTGAAATCATAAAATTCTTACTCCTCATCCTGGATAACCAACCGTAAAATATGTCGAGTATAGCTAATCTAGTATCAACAAAAATCTGTGTAAAATTATCATTTCTGTAAGTTAAAATCGTATTTCGGTAACTGAGTAAGCTGAATTCTATATTCTGGAATGAACTATTATCTGATATTCGAAAATCTGTGAATCTACCACTGAATAAACATAATGTGATATACTAAAGAATCACACCAATAAATATCCAATGTGTAATACCAAAACCAGGAAAACTTAAAAGATTTGATAGGTATTACTCATACCAACATGGTGCACCTTCTTTTCCGGAAGTCCATCGTTAGAAACTCTATTGTTAAGCATGCTTGGCTTGGAGCCATTCTATGATGGGTGACCCCCTGGAAAGTTTTCTTGGGGAGCGTACGAGTGAGGATAAAGCATGCTGAAAAAACCTATGTTGCTACAGTGGGGACCGTACGTCGTCGATCAATGGTCGGGACAGCCCGTTAAGTGGGGACCCGGGTCATTCCAAATGGTATCAGAGCCTGGTTGCCAGCCAAAAATCGGGAACTAAGTGTTATGCGGGACAAAGTGTTATGCCATAGGGCGGGAGCCACATCTAGAACCCGTATGAGCCACCTCTAGAATCCTAACGCCTAGCAATGGATCCTCAGATGGATCAAGTGCGACGAGAACGTCGCGAGTCCAATGGGGGGTGATTGTAATACCCAGATCAGGAAAGTTTAAAAAATTTGATAGGTAATACTCACACTAACAAGGTGCACCTTCTTTTCCGGAAGTTCATCGTTAAAAACTCTACAGCTAAGGGTGCTTGGCTTAGAACAATTCTATGATGGGTGACCCCCTGTGAAGTTTTTCTTGGGTAGCGTGTGAGTGAGGATAAAGCATACTGAAAAGACCTATGTTGGTACAGTGGGGACAGCACATCGTTGATCTAACCGTTGAGACAGCCCGTTAAGTGGGGTCCGAGTCATTACAAAATGAATAGCTTTATTCATATACATAGTAATCTCTATGTACAAGGCAAAGCCATTCAAATCTGATAATCTGTATCATAACATCGTATAAAATCATAATGCTGGTGCTAAATCATAAATTAGACTCAAGCTGATATCTAACAAATGATAATAATTGATACACCAAGATGAGTAAGTACATTAGTCAAATTCAGTAACCTAAAACCATAATCTGAAATCAATAAGTTGAACTGTAAGCTAGAAAATGTTAGCTGAAAGCTAATAATCCACTATATACTGGATAATCACATCAAAATATACCCCATGTAATCATTTACTGATGATCTGAAAGTTATAAAGTCATATGCATATAAACTATCTGATCAACACTTCTGTACACGGCAGTCGCCCTTTAGTGCATAAAGTGAAAATAACATAATCATCCTTATATACGGCTGTAGCCCCTCAGTACATAATAGGTACCCTTACACACGGTTGTAGCCCCTCGGTAGATAAGAGATACCTTTACACAGGGCTGTAGTTCCTCAATATATAGAAGTTTAATATACGACTCTAGTACACGGTCGTAACCCCTTAGTGCACTAGAGTAAGATAACTACATCGAGTATTTTTTGATGGTTTCAAAATAATCATGCTCATTTACTAATTTCTCTAAAATAAGACATTTCATGTAACTAATATGCTTCTCTAATAATTGGGAATCATTTCAACATTCATATTAAGTAAACATGATTATAAATTTATATAAGTTAAAAATCTTATTTATGGAAAAGTAAGTTCTCCACTCACAAAGTACAGCTACAAGCTACAGACTATGACTTTCGGTAAGCTTTTCCAATCTCTTCGTCACCACCCGAAATACCATATAAGATAACTAATTTAACTACTATCAAATCAAGAAGCCTTTAATATCTAATGTTATAATACTTGAACTAAATTTCTCGATACTTGAATAAATCTCCCAAATTATTCCTTTAATCTATTGGAACTAATTATGAAAGCCAAAGAATGGCTAACCAAGAGGGGGTGAATTGGTTTTTAACGCTTTTTCGTAAAATTAATCTAATTTCAAACAAATAAAAAATAGGTAGATTAACTTAAATGACAAATATAAGTATAAAAGCGATAAGTAAAAGGGAAAGAAGATGCAAACGATATATTTATGGAGGTTCGATCCCAAACTTGATATACGTCCCCTGTTATCGAGCTCTCTATCACGATCAAGGCCTTTTCCACTATCGTGATTAACTTATGGTGCAATCCAACAGTTTACAACGCTTCTGGTGACTTTCAAACAAGGAGCGCCGATCTTTTTACAATATTGATCTTGACGGGACCTCAACGCGACCCAAACAATTGAGCTTTATGAGATCTCAATATAACCCTCGATTCAAAGAGTTTTACAATTGAAATCTTCTCTTCTTAATAAATAATAGATTCAAAGTTGAGAATAAGAAGAGAAGAGGGCAAACACTTTAATATATAGCAATGCATATAGTTCCAAGTGTTGGATTTGAAAAACTTTGATGAAGTTTCTTTTCTAGGTTTAGAATAATCAAATGTTTTTCAAATTAAATCAATTTATACGGATGAGTAAATAGTAAAGACCAATGATTTATCACAATAAATGCTCATTTATTTGCTTTTAGGATGGTTAATATGGAATGCAAAGTGAGTTGGTATATATAGGTAAAAAACCATCAAAAACTCTGTCAAACTGGACGCAGTGTACCGGACATCCGCCACATACCGAACGGTCAACTAGCCATTTTGTCAGAAAATCAGAACGGTCGAGTTTTTGACCGTTGGTCTAAAACCGCCATACCGGACGTCCAGTACAACAGTTTTATGCCGGAACGTCCTCGTTTTAGTTTTTATCAAATATAAGTACTTGGGGGACGTTTTGAAAATATTTTTCAAGGTAAGTGATATTTTCAAATATAAGTTTGAGATTTTTACCTTTTGAAAAATAATATTTATGTAAACATTTTTGTATCATGATTTTTCGTGCGTAAAATGGATTTTGAGCATGTCACGGTTCATTGCCACGTACTAAAGTGTTTTACCTTTACATATGAGTGTAAATAATCTAAGCGCTTCGTTTTGAACCTCATGACGTACATGCTTGACTGTACTTCGATTTTTATCTCGATTCTTGTTGAGGCATCTTCTTGCGAGTTTTTCAATATCAATCTTCATAGCCTTGTTTGATCAATTTTGTTTCCATGTCGATCGTTGCATGCAAGTTATTTTGCCTCAAACTTCATGTCTTCAATTTTATTGATTTGAAATAGTCACTATAGACACTCAAAATCAATTTGTTAGAAATAAACGTAATTTGTTTGTGATAATCAAAACGAGACGTCAACCATAGGTCAACAATTTTCTCATTTTTTATTATGATAAACAAGATGATTTGTAATGTACAATTTAACAAATTGATAAGGAATAAAGTTGCACACATATATTCCCCCTAACATTTTCACTTATATTTACTCTTTCAACATTCCCTCTATCATGCATACTCATCTAACCCATTTTTCCCCTTTTGGTATAAGCCAAAAGTGTAGAAATAATAACCAATTAGACAGTTATAAAGATTCAGAAACCAAGAATATTTCATTAAAACCATAAAGCATTTCATGCATATATTTTGATCATAATTATGCAATACATAGTCAAGAGAAAGCTACTATGCCGAAGGAGAAGGATAATGCGAAAATCGAGCAAGAAAGTCAGCAAAGAAGGCGGTCTACTGGGCCTGCATCTCGGCCTGTCGTGCAAGGATCGCATCTTGTTGTGCCTGGATCGCTTGCTGCGTCTATATATGATGAAGTATCCTACTCATCCCATCGACTGCCATAGTTAGAGAATCGATCAAAAGTGAAAACTGGTCCTCTGCAAGTCCTCGATCGGTAGGTCGGGGAGCACTCGACCTCGGAGTAGTGCGCGAAGTACTCGTGGCAGTAGGCATGCCCACGTTGTCATCGTCATCGTTCTCCTCTTATTCGAATGATAGTGTGGAAGGCCGAGAAGCTGGGTCGAACCCCTTCATCTCAGCCACCCATTGTCAGTCTTTCTTAATGATTTTCATACGTTTGAGAGTGGTGGAACTAATGGTGTCGGTAGGACGGGGTTTGATGAAGGCTTCGTCGTGAAGAATGACGTCAAAGTGTTTGAAGATCTTAGTTAAAAGCATGCTGTAAGGAAGTGCCTTAACATATCGTGAAGAATGGATGAGCTTCATAAGACCTAATGCAATGGTTAAGAAATCGATTTGCCGCTTGACAAGGAATGAATCGAGAATGAAAAAATTATGTTTGAGGTTATCAACAAGTAAAACATTTTCAATAGAAGGGGATAAGTGATTACCGATGTTACCAACGCCGATATTTTTTCCTTTTGCATTGTCCCCAAATGTTACATGACCTTTATCTTTCTTTTTGAAGTTTGATAACAAAGATTGGTCTCCGGTCATATATTTTGAACACCCGCTATCCAAGAATCATTTGCAATTCGTCTCCTTTGGTACCTATAAGATATATTTTAATTTTTGATCTTTGGTACCCGTACAAGCTTGGGTTCTTGACAGTTAGTTTTAGTAGATTCTCGAATCCACTTATTCTTTCTTTCAAAATATAGCTTCTTTTTACTTAAGCAATTAAAAGCAATGTGTCCATGTCTACCACAGGAACTACATGTACTATTTGAATTTGAAGTTTTGACAAACATGTTTTTGAGAGATGTTTGTTTTAAAGAGGGTTTGAATCCGATTTCACCTTTGTCAAAAACGCATTTTTGATTTTCAAGCATTAAATCAAAAAATTTTCTTCCCTTCGGTGAATTTATAAATGATTTTTGATAAGTCTTCAACTTTTTCTTTTAAAGAGATGTTTTCCTTAATTAATAGATCATGATTAATATTTGTTTTTTGTTTTTTCCGAAATTTTCTTTATTTCTTCTTTTAATAATAATTTTTTCTTTTTAAGAATGGAATGACTTAAAGCAAGTTTTTTAAAATCTTCTAGCATTTCATCATAGGAGATAGATAATTCATCATATGAATCTTTTTCGATAGAGTTTACCTCATCGTTGATTGCCATGAAACACATGTTTGCCACTTCTTCTTGGCTATTGTTTCCGTCATCAACATCTTCATCACTTTCATCCCAAGTAGTTTGAAGAGTCTTCTTCTTGAAAGATTTTTTTTGTGTTTGGGCATTCGGTTCTTTTGTGACTCGGTTTGTCACAATCGTAACAAACGATTTTCTTGCACCATTCTTCATTCTTTTATTTCTTCTTTTGGAAGTTTCGGTTGTTTCAAAAGCCTTTCCATTTTTTGGCAAAAAGGACCAAATCATCGATCTCTTCGTCACTCATGTCGTTGCTCGTTGTTTCTTCATCAATCGCGGATTTTAAAGCAATTTGGCGTTTAGGAGCCTCCTTTGAATCTTCTTTGCTCTTTTTTGTCTTTTCCTTGATTTCGGCATTGTTGAGTTCGTAGGTCATCAAGGTTCCATAGAGTTCTTCTAGAGGATATGTGTTGACATCCTTGGTGTTTTCTATCAAGATCTTCAACTGGCTTCATTCATCCGAGAGCGACCTAAGCATTTTGCTTACAAATTCACCGTTAGTAAATTTACGATCGAATCCTTTCAATCCATTTATAATATCGGTAAAACGAGTAATCATATCAACAATTGATTCATTTTGTTTCATAAAGAAATTTTCAAATTCTTTTACTAGAATGTTAATCTTAGTTTCTTTTACTTTACTTGCACCGATGTGAGTGATTTCTAGAGGATGCCAAATATCATAAGCAGAATCACATGTACTAATACGATTAAATTAATTTTTATCTAGAGCACGATAAAGTAGATTCTTGACTTTAGCATTTAAGGACAATTTTCTTTTATCATCTTCATCATATTCCTCTCTAGGCTTATGAATTGTTTCATTGGGTTTTCCATCAATTTTATAACTCTAGTTGGCACATATGGACCATATTCAATGACTTCCCAAATATTGTAATCAATGGATTGAATATAAATCATCATTCTTGCTTTTCAATAATTATAATGTGTGCCGTCAAAGAAGGGAGGTCGGTTTGTGGACTGCCCCTCATGATTTTGAAACATAGCGTTAGCCATTTCTCAAGATTGTGTGTCAAACATGGACGGTGTGTCATTTTTTAATAAAAAAAGTGACACTTAACTTGCAACGTGACATCTAAAAAAAAGTGACATCACTTTTTAATTAAAAAAATGATATTTAATTTTACACAGTATTTTTTATTTTCAAAATATTTTTCGTAAGATTTTTCAAAAAATTTCAAATTTTAGAGGTATTTTGGTAAGTTGGTCATTATTTTATGTGGAAATTACACAAATTCAGGTGTTTAAATATTGATTTTCAAAAATCAGGTTTAAAGTTTAATTATTCAAAAATCAAGTAATAATTTTATATTTTAATTAATATAATAATATTATTAAACATGATATTAATAACCCTAATTTTATCAATTCCTTAGCTTCTCCCTCCTCCCTTTTCACTCTTTCCACTCTCTCCCTCGTCTTTCTCTGCCTACTGTGCGGCGACTCCTCTTCCTCCCCCTCTCTCCTTCGTCTCTCTCTGCCTATGTGAACGGCGACACTGCTGTGAGTGGTGGCAGCATCGCTACACTGCTGCAGTTCACAGCGTCGTGCAGCAACTCCTCCTCCATTCTCCCTCGTCTCTCTCTGCTTGCTGTGAATGGCGGCATCGTCGTTGCAGCAGTTCACAGCATCGCGACGCTATCGTGTGCGAACTGCGAAGCTATCGGTGGGTGTGTGTATGTTGTGGGTGCATGTACAGTGGCGGAGTGGAGTTGTGGTAATGGTGTTGCGTCGGGGTGCGGTGGTGGTGTTGATGCAAGTTGTAGTGGTGTTTGACCAGTTATGGTACAGTGTGGTGTGTGGTGGGTTCAGACCTGATTGTTGGTGTTGATAATGTGTGGTTGGATGCGGTGGCGACGGTGGTGTTGGTACTAGTTGTCGTGACCAACTAATTTGAAAATCTATAACTGTGACCTATAAATTTTGAAATATGTAACTGATGAATTATTTGTGACCTCCAAACTTTTTTATATGTGACCATTAAAAGAATATGTGACCAACTAATTTGGAAATTTGTGAACTGTAAATAATGTGATCGAAAATTAATTTTTAACTAATTAATTATATATATGTGACCAAATTGCATATAATTGTGACCTTAACAATTGTCGGAATCGGAGTAGTCTTCGGAATTAAGCACGGTCGAGGAACAGTCATCGGTCGTCGGAACAGTAAGGGTGGTGGTAGTGGTGGGGTGGGTTAATTATATTATATTACAATTAAATATTTAATTAATTAATAAATACTTGATTTTTACAAATTTGAAACATAACACCTGATTTTTATAATTGTCAAAGTTAATACTTGATTTGTTAACTCTTCCCTTATTTTATAAAAATGGCCCAAACTACTTCCAAAATCAGATTTTAAGGTTTAAGTTTCAAAAATCAGATATTTTATATATAGATATAGGTTTTTTATATTTAATTAATGTTAATAATAATATTATAAAAATTAATTTATAAAATAACTAAATATTTTTAAAACAAACGTAACACTCTCCTCTCTCTCTCTCTCTTCATCCATTTTCGTCTTCGCCCGCCGCCCGTCTTCGCCCATGGCCGCCCCCTCCCCTCCCCTCCCCAGCTGCCGCAATCATTCTTGGAAAAAGCCGATTTCGCTACACTGGCTGGCTCAGTATTGAAACCGAAAAATCATCGCTCGAGCAAAGCTTCGTTCTTTGAGGAAACCGACGTTAAATCATTCTTGGTGAAATGATTCGGGTGAAATCGCTGCTGGGAAACCACAGATGCCTTGGTGAAATGATTCGGGTGGCGTGATGTTGCAGAAGGTGTGGTGGTGGCTGCTCTGGTGTGAATCTGTGGTGGGTGGGGGTGGCACCGCGGGCTGCAACAGTTTGTTTTTGTTGATGTGGTTTTTGGTGATTTGTGGTGTGTTGACGGTATTTTGTGGTGGGTGGTGGTGGTGGTGGTGGTGGAGGCGCCATTGGTGTTGATGGTGGAGTATTGGTTAGGCTGTGTTGACGGTGACGACGACGATTATGGTGGTTGCTTGTCTGATTTTTGCTATTGTTGCAGATATGTGGGGGTTTCTTCCGAACGGTGTTGTTGGAGTGGTAGTGCTGGTTTCCATATTTTGGTGGTGTTGGGGATTTAGGTTGATTTTTGTTGATGGTGTAGGTGGAGTTGCTGGTGGTGGCATTGGCGGTGAGGGTTGGTGATGATAGTGGTGGTCATGGCGGTGGTGCGTTGGTTGTAAGTGGGATGCGCATGGGATGGGGGTTGTGACCGTTTGTGGTCGATTGTGACTGCGACTTAGTTGTGACACAGGGATCGTGACTTGTGACACAATTTATTACATTTGTGACTTGTGACTAGGCGTGACACAGGATTGTGACTTGTGACACGGGCTGTGGCCAGGTACAAAAAATTCATGTCATCGGAATTGTCGTCGGAATCAGAAGCGATCGCCGAACGATCACGGAATCGGAGTGGTCGCCGGAGAAGTCGTCGGAATCGGAGTGGGGTGGTGGTGGTGGGGGGTGGGTTAATTTTGATTAAAAAAATGATTTTTTAGGAAAGAATTTTTTTTCCTTTTTTTTTTTTACTTTTTGGCAATGGAAACAAATTTTATAACTAATTGTGGAAAAAAATATCACTTTAATGGACAATTTCCATATAAAACAAAGCCAAACGAATAGAAAATTTAAAAATTTTCCACGTGGAAAATTATAACAATCAAACACACTTGAAATCGTTTTCCCTGCAAAACATTTTTTAGACAAATATTTTCCCAATAAAACATTTTCTTTATACCCATTTTTGTAATCAAACGCACTGTTACACAAACGGCCCAAATAGTTGCAATCCCTCAAAATCTCTCGTGACAAACGGACATAGTTCATCCCCAATCCCCGTCCGCGACTCGAGAGAAATCGAAATTTGACGGTCACTGTGAGCCTGTCGATCTATTTGAGTCACCGGCGCCGGCGGAAGTCTTTGATTTCGGTTTTATTTCTTTTTTCCACCATTGATTGGATTCTCCACTTTTAACTAATTAGCCGGACAAAACCCAGTAGAATTCTCCATAATGGGAACTGCAATCGTGCAAGTTCAAGCAACAAATTTTCCACTGCTCAATTTCTGAAGTTCATGTAGAAATACAAAATTACTTATTTTCGAAAATAATCATAAGCCAGAATGAGTGGAAACGAATTCCGATTCTTCTTATCATGCGACATCAATCTCCCCGTCACTTTCAGAATCGAAAGATTAGAAGGCAAATTACCACTGCCCAAGCCTCCTAATTCAGGTAATTGTGAAAATAATTCAATTATTTATTCTTCTCGTGTTGGAGTTTATTATTTATCATGGGAAAATGTGTAATTTTCAGGATGTCGGCAATTGAATTCTTAATTACAATATTTGTGCTTGAATTATTCAGATGACGTTGATTCTACGTCAGAGGAGAGGAGACCGGAGTTGTACGTTGAGTGCTTGTTGTACATTGATGGCGCACCGTTTGGTCTTCCCATGAGAACAAGGTTGAGTTTTCATATTATTAATTGATTTTTTTTATTTATTTTGCTTGTGTTTTTTAAAAATATTTTCTGGTTTTTTGATTAATATTTTATAAAACTCTCTTGATGCAGGCTGGAATCTTCAGGTCCATCATATTGTTGGAACGAACTAATTACATTAAGTACTAAATATCGCGATTTGACCGCAAATTCACAACTCGCTGTCACTGTAAGCCTTCCATCATATTTTGGGCATATTATTGTAATCTGCATATTATTTTTGTAAAATAATCTGCTTGTATATACTGTATTGAAATTATGAGAACACGGCTTTTGTTTGTTTTATTTATTCATGTCACTTCGTAATGAATTTCTGTTTTATGTTGATGATGTGCGAATTTAGGTATATGATGTTTCTTGTGGTAAAAGTGATGGAGTGGTTGGTGGGGCAACCATTCATCTGTTTAACATGAAAAAACAGCTCAAGACTGGTAAGCACAAGCTTAGACTTTGGTCAGGGAAGGAAGCAGATGGTTCTATCAATACAACCACTCCCGGGAAGGTTTGTTTTTGTTTGAAATTTCCATGTAGTGAACTATGTACACTCAAAAAGATATCCCACTGTACTCGTGCTATATATGGAGCATGAAATTGGGATTAGGATTGAAATCAAAATCGATTTTGACAATTCCAATTCAAATGCTCCAAACATATGCAGCAAAGATATAGTAACAAAAATATTTGATTGCATACTGGTGGTTTGTGATAGGTTCCAAAGGAAGAGCGTGGGGAGTTGGAACGTCTGGAAAAGCTACAAAATAAGTATGAGAGGGGGCAGATTCAAAGAATTGATTGGCTGGATCGTCTTGCATTCAAAGCTATGGAGAAAATTAAAGAACGCGAGAGTATTAAAAATGGAAGTTCTCATATATATATTGTTGTTGATTTCTGCAGTTTTGAACATCGAGTGGTGTTCCAGGTACTCCCCTATGTGTCTGTGTTATTTTGTAACTTATTGACACACTAAAAATATATAGGCTCCAGAGAGTTTGTGTATAGTATCTACTTCATACCTTATCAAAACTAGTGTTTGAGTGCTGAATTCAATCAGAAGAGAATATATCAGTATACTGCTTCAGCAAGTTGTGAAATCCACATTTTTGTTCTTTTTTCTTTGTGTTTTCATCTTTCAAAAGTAAAATTGGTGATTTCACTGTGTCTATTTGTTTTTCTTACAAATTTTAGAGACTAGAGTTATTTGCTTGCTCATGAAACATGTTGATGATACTCACAGTACACACATTATAATAATTGACTCAATATTATGATCTTCCTCTTGTTATTGACATTCAAAGGGTGCATCAAATTGTTGTCATGTAACAATCTTTTTCTTATGAATGTTGTTTTTAGCAAAAACTTAGTTAGCGTCGTTCTCATAGATAGATTTATGGGTTATTTTTTTTTTTTAATAGATATGGGGTAAAGCAGGTGAGGTGCTGAGCTTCTCTATAATGAAGCACTTGCATTTAAGCGTTTGTGTAGATTAGATGTATTATGATGTTGCTTAACATTGTATCGTCGACTACCTTTAGCCTCCTTTCTGAAGGTAGTTTGTGTAAGTTTGAGGTGGAACATAACTGCATAGTATATGACGACACAACCACTAGAAATGACAATATCGAGTTTAAAAGGTCATGGCTTTACGAAGTTTGCTAAAGTTAAATGCAATGAGTATAATGTTCCTTCTCAAAGTATGTGCAAGTTTGATTTCATTTAAGTATAAAGGAGATCTTAATACCAATTTGCTTTAGCAAGTATAATCCGACCGACTCATAATTTTATGCATCTATCATTGATATCTGTTGGATGTTCTCAGCCATAATTTTCACTTATATCATGAAACTTCTTTTTGCATTATGCGCAATATCTTATCTTGAATTAGTAACTGAAATTTCTTCTATTGAAATAGGAATCACATTTTTCTTTTTCCAATTGATAGATTTGATACGTCCAGAATTCAAACTTAACATCACTTGATATGTAGGAATCAGGAGCAAATTTTCTAATACCATCTCCTATAGCTTCCACGAACGAACTGGTCACAGTTTGGGATCCTGAAGTGGGAAAGATTAACCCCTCTGAGCACAAGCAACTAAAGCTGGCTAGGAGTTTAACTCGGGGCATCATTGACAGAGACCTGAAACCAAGCTCTACGGAAAGGAAGTAAGCTTTTGTTTTCACACTGTTCCAAGTTTACTTTTGTTGTGGAAATGTAGTATCTATTAGATGAACATTAGATGGAGAGAAATATGGTATTTCTTACTGGTATTCAAATAATATCGAGGACATATGTAAGGAACTAGTCATGGGAGTGAAATTTCGTGAAGGTAGGCATAAGCTTGTTTCAAGGTTCCGTCTGAGTCTTAAGCCTTTTACTTTAGTCATGAGATAAGTTCATTTGATGTATGTTCTTTGATGCTGACTTGGTTATAGACTTATAGTTGCTAAGATTAGGGGGGATGAATGGTAATGTAGAACTTTAAAAGAGCTCGGTTGTATCTAAAGATAGAATAAATCTAAAAATACAAAAATATTGTCATAGCCATAGTCTGAAAAAAAAACAATAATGGAGGGCTACGAACCATTAATATAGGCAAGGAACACGCACATGCTGACCCGTAACATTTCAAAACATTAAGACACAGAGATGACAAGAACATGTTCATTAAAATTATTTATACTTGATACATTTGAATTTTGATAAAAATATCAATAAAGAGCTTTAGCTGTAAATTTTTATGGTGAAACTTTTCGGATAAGGCGACTTACTATTTGCCATATACTAAAGAAACTTCAAGTCATTGCTTATAGTGATGAGAGAAAAAATGCAAGTTGATATAAAACAATTGGTATAAGTCTATATAACTTTTTTCTCGTGATTTTGACCTTTATACAAAACTGTTTAAAAGTTATAACTTTCCTAATTTACATGAGTAATGCTATCTACCTATCTAGACTACTGATCATGAGCAGTAGGTGATATTAATTGATATGGCATTTTAATGGGATCCATATCCTTATACTTAAGACATATTGATTAATGCCACCTAAGATGACATATCTAGATTGCTAATGATCAGCAAACTAGATAGATAACATTATTCAATTTATATTCCAAAATTTAGATGATGGAGCACGTTGTGTCCTTGACTTGTCGAAAATTTAAAATATTTACAAAAAGAGAAAACTTCCCATGACGTGTTGCTCTATATCGTTGAGCGTCCAAGTAGTTGGCATCAAATGCTAGTTGCACACTGAAAATCCACCTTAGAAGTGTTCGTGCTTCACAGGTAGATGCACAAAAAAATATCATGTTTTCCCAAAAAGTTACTGTTTTAATCATTTAAGTTTGATCATTAATACATAAGAGTCTTGGATTGGACGTAATATACAGAAAACGTGAATTCTAACGAACTTGTTTAGGATCTTATGCAATGAGAAGATATTTTCCAACCAAAAAAATATGCGAAATAATTATTATATTGGCTATATAATCATTGGAGGACATAACGTTCACGAGAGAAATGTAACAGAAATGAGGATCTTAAGATAGATTTGTGGCTATATCTAGAATGGATAAAATAAGAAATTAGAGCAGAGACCAACAATTGAAGGTGATAATGATTGAAGATAAACACTGAAATAACAATTACTATAATAGGGATTCGTTTTTATGGATCTGAAGAAGCTCTCATTTACAAGAGTTATGATAGGCTCCAATCCACCTCACTCATTCTGGAAGGACCCAGAAGTGGAATAAACTGCAAGTGGGTAGAAAACTAAAGTCTGTTGAAATTAGTCAGGAAAATCTGTTAGAAGTACGTTATAAATATAGGTAGAGATAGCCGTATAGGCAGGCAGAAATTTGAGGAAGGATCTAGTGGAGAGTATTGGGTCTCTCGAACACCCAAATATCTTTTCCTTTTCAGTCATTATCTTTTATTTACATAAAATAGTCTTACTGCAAGGCTGTAATTCTCAGTTTTCTATTCATCACAGTGTTATTCTATTCAAAGCAATAAATTAGAAATTCCCAGTTGATTACCCTTGTTTGGTTGCCACATATTCGTGTGTCTCTACAGGGGAAGAAGTGAGAATTCAGAGCAGGATCTTATCAACTGGTATGAGAGCAACTGTCCTGGAAACTGTCCTGGAACAAAACATGATTCTCACAGAACGGGGTATGTAATTTGGAAGAGAGGATGGATGGACTACAAGAGGGGCTGGAGTCCATGAAATCTGAATTTCCGAGGGCCATGACAGCAATGATGAAGAGAATTGATTTAATGATGAAGAAATTGGACATGCAGGAAAGAGAAAGGAAAAAGGGAACACAGATAACTCACTTGAGTCTACACTCATTACAGAAATTCCTCCCAATTTTGATGGAATTGAGGCAAATACAGTCAGCTGAAATCGACGTGAGAAACCCACTGTCATAGAATACTGAAGATTAATTGAAATCTTACCAATGCCATTGCTGGCGATACCAGACGAAGTTCTGGAGGAGAAATCATTGGTTATGGCGGAAGCTGAAGTCAGAATGCACAAGGATCTGGGCCAAATTATGGAGCTGGCCCACAAGAGGAGGATTGCATAATTTCAATCAAGACAGCTATGCCAATCTGCTGCAATCTGGGAAATGATTATATACAGTCCTAAAAAGCATCAGATCACTCCAATTTTAAGTCCCAGTTATGCCAACCTGCTGCAATCTGGGAAACGATTATACCATCGATGGAGGGGGAAGAATGCCATCGGGCATCACCGTAAAAATAAAGGGCTGCAAGATCCTTTCACGAAACAACTTGTTGAGTATCCCTGCACACTTCTCAATGGCCAGAATTTGAGTTCAAAGAATCTGTCCACATTATCAGAACCAATAAAAGAGCTCGACATCCTTTTGACACAGATTGCTGCAGGCATACCTTTGGACATCATGCCAGGAACCGATGACCATGCATACTTCTCCTGACCACAACCGGCTTTGCATAGATGCCTTTTTCCTGGATAATCAGCTTTTAACACTTTAGATCCTGCAGTAAACCTCATTCCTTTGAGTTGGACAATGTGAGCTTTCCTGGAACGTCGGGCCACAACATAGATGATTTTGAGAAATATTCTGATGCAAATGATAAGCTTGCATTCATGGGAAGGACGTTGATCAAATGGAAGGATTGTTGGACTTTAAAGCTTCCTGGGAACCATTTGAAACGATCAGGCAGCAATTCCCGTGTTCTAACCTTGAGGACAAGGTGAATTTTAGGGCAGGGGGTATTGATAGGCTCCAATCCATCTCACTTATTCTAGAAGGACCCAGAAGAGGAATGACTTGCAAGTGGGTGAAAAACTGGAGTCTGTTAGAGGGGAAATTAGTTAGGAAAATCTATTAGAAGTATGCTATAAATCTAGTTAGAGATAGCCATATAGGCAGGCAGAAGTTTGAGGAAGGATTAGTGGAGAGTATTGGGTCTCTCTAACACCCAAATATCATTTCCTTTTCAGTCATTATCTTTTTATTCACATAAAATAGTCTAACTGCAAGGCTGTAACTCTCAGTTTTGTATTCATCACAGTGTTATTCTATTCACAACAATATGTTAGAAATTCCCAGTTGATTACTCTTGTTTAGTTGCCATATCTTCGTGTGTCTACATGGGAAGAAGTGAGAATTCAGAGCAGGATCTTATCATGTTACTATAACACGATTGGCAAAGGAAATGATATAAAGGGAGGTAGACCAAAATTAACATAATCTGATGTTGTAAAAGATTTGATTTCGTTGAATGTATCACTATGCTAGACAGGACTTAGTAGCTATTCAAGGAATCCTTAAAATTATTGGGACTAAGGGTTAAATTGTTTAGATGTTGTGCTGATTGTTTACTTCTTCAGTGTGAGTGAAGTTCCCAAGTAAACCAACTGGATACTTTCTGTGGCGAGTAGGATATGATTTGCTAATTGTTTCCAATGCGTATATATGCAAATTCTGTCTTACACTTTATCATGTACCTAATTCAAGAAGTACTACCTTAATTAATGACTGACAAGGGCTGCTCCCAGTTGGGAGAGAAGGTGGTTGCATACTTTCTTATGTGGGTGATGTGGAGGGAAAGAAGAGCCTTAGAAGGCTGGAATGTGCAGATTGGTGTTTATAAAGCTCCATTTGTTTTTATGAAAAAATTCCTAAATAATGGTCATAATATTCAGCACCGCAACTTCTTTATGTTGATTGGATTTTTTGTTCTAGCTAATCTGAAATCCTATTTATGTTTAAGGTCAATTCAAAGAATATTGAAATACCCCCCAACAAGGACCTTGAGCGGAGAGGAGAAGCAGCTTCTCTGGAAATTTCGTTTTTCATTAATGTCTGAAAAGAGGGCTTTGACAAAATTTCTACGGTGTGTTGAATGGAGTGATGTTCAGGTCAAGTCCTAGTGGGTTCCATTTATATGATGTTTTGAATTTTCCTATAATATACACAAATGTCTTGCATCATTTTCTTCATCCTCCATCTTTCACTATTTGTAACTAATAAAATTATTATAATTTGTGTTATTTTCAGGAAGCAAAGCAAGCATTAGAATTGATGAGCAAGTGGGAGACAATTGATGTTTGTGATGCACTAGAGCTTCTATCTTCAGTTTTTGAGAGTGAAGAGGTTAGTTTTCAAGACATATTGGCTACTGCGTGCTTCTCTCATCCACATTCTAATGGTTCTATTTAGATTCTATTTTCAGCAAATAGCTGAGGAATTCGTTATCGGTGTTTGCATTAAAGCAGGCTACAGTAGATTTAGATGCTTTTTTTGTTAGTAGTAATGCAGTCAAATTTTTCTTTGGTTGAACTCGACCGAATGTTCTAAACAAAAACAATATATTAAATTAGTAAGCTAACCGAGTGTTTCTGAGTTTCACCTCCATTACAGGTCCGTGCATATGCTGTTACTGTTCTTGAAAGAGCTGATGATGAAGAGCTCCAGTGCTACCTACTTCAGCTGGTTCAAGCTCTTCGGTTTGAACGCTCCGATAAATCCCGCCTAAGTCATTTCCTCGTGCAACGCTGTATGCTTCCTGTGATAAAGACCAAATTCTTTTAACCAAGTTTATAATGTATTTGAGCTCATTATGAGTATGATCAGAATCATTCTGTTGGCAGCATTACGTAATATTGAGTTGGCTAGCTTTCTCCGGTGGTACGTTACAGTGGAACTTCATGATCCCGCATATGCAAGACGATTTTATTGTACCTATGAGATTCTGCAAGAAAGTATGCTGAAGGTTGGAGATTTTCTTTCTTAATTTGCTGCTTATGCATTAATATGGTCCACGAATTATCGAGTATTTAGTAAGTGGAATCGTCGAGTAAAAATGTAATTATGAACCTTTTGGATTGGGTTCGGTTCGGTTCCCGTCTTCCATATAATAATTACATTTTTTAATATTTACAACACTACTACATTATTTCAACTAATGATATATTTTGGCTCTTACAAAATAATTTAGTCAAATCTCGTGATATCTTTTGTGCCTCTCTTTATTGAGTTCTTTATAGATTTGACCGTTAAAATTACAAAAAGAGAGAGATAGCGAGTTCACAAATAATAGCGATGTAGTTGAACTTTCAATTCGATTTCTCCATAACGGCAGAATCAACCCTACGGTGGGATAAGAGATTTTGGTAAAATTTAGGTCAATTTGATTAAGTTGGCTTGAGTTGAAAATTAGAAATAGTAGAATCACATTTTGAGTTTTGGCTAAATTAATTAGTTAACAAATTTATTTAGAAAAAAATAATAATTTAGCTTATTTAAGATAAAAAAAATTAGGGAGATTCGGTTCTCGGTCTAGAACCGAGAACAGAACCAAACCACGTTGGTTCTTAATTCAGATACTCATTCGAGTATTTAATTTAAAAAGAATGGTTCGGTTTGGGTCCGGTTTGATTCAGTTTGAGAGTTTTGTCCAGCCCAACGTATACATGTTTGATAAATCTGAACGCCTTAGATAATAAAGCAAGACTGTCCAGTATACATATAGCGTGGTTCTTTTAAGTGCATGTTTGGAACAATATAGGACTCGACTGTATAATAATCAAAATTTAGCATCTTCTTTTTTCTTGATGATGCCCAGTTCTATCCAGTCCTATTAAAACACGCCAATGTATGGTTTCAATATCCTGAAACCCTTTAAATGCCATCTACTTTGAAAATTTGCAGATAAAACATATCTATTACCTTCCCTTTTATTTATGATAAATATAAACTCTAGCTAGTACAATTCAACGGTGATTATCTTCTAATAAAATCCTCAGGAAATAATATTTCTTTTGCTCAGACATATTGGTTGTTGTGGAGTAGTCGAGTTAGAGAGAAAATCTTGTTTCATAATGAATGTTCAGTTTTGTGAATATAATGCATGGCTACTGCTGTTTCTTTAAGGAAATTCTGCAACCATACCAATTAACATGAAGGTATATCTTGTTCATCTTACGTTTTTCTTAGCTTCGAAGATGTCAGCTTACTGGATTTCATTTTCACAGTTGGGAGCTGGCGCTAATGGTGATGAAGATGGTTTTAAGTTATGGCAGAGTTTGGAGCGTCAAACAGAATTGACTGCACAATTGTGTTCTATAATGAGAGACGTGAGAAATGTGAGAGGTGGAACTCAGAAGAAGATCGAAAAGCTTAGGCATCTTCTTTCGGGGCTTCTTAGTGAACTTACATACTTTGATGAGGTAATTGCAAAGTTATTTGTGTATTGATCTTGGTTAACTTTTTGTGGCTAGTGTAAGATGCACGTTACGCAACTAGAAATTGTTCATGTCTCACATACTTGCCTACATATTTTTTTATGATTACGAATTAGCATTCCTATCCCGTTTTCATTTTGAGAAATCTAAGCAAGTTAATCTGCATTTCAGCCAATTCGATCCCCTCTAGCACCTAGGTTACTTATAACAGGGATCATACCATCTGAATCGTCAATTTTTAAAAGTGCATTGCATCCCTTGCGTCTGGCTTTCCGAACAGCAAGTGGTGGAAGTTGCAAGATAATATTTAAAAAGGGAGATGATCTTCGGCAAGACCAGTTGGTAGATTCTAAGTATTTATTACAAACTTGATTTAACGTATCATTATTTCATAAATGTAATATAATGAGATAATATCAGGTTATTCAAATGGTGTCACTAATGGATCGATTGCTTAAGTTGGAGAATCTTGATCTGCATTTAACTCCATACAGAGTGTTAGCAACTGGACATGATGAAGGCATGATGGAATTCATACCATCCAAATCTTTAGCTCAGGTATTTTATCCTATCTATTGCCCCCTGTGGTGATGGTAGATGTATTTACTGCTTAGATTCACCCTTGTTCCGTCCTGATTTACTATTGTTCTTTAAAGGACATATATTTGATGAGTTGCACTTACCATCTTTAAATTTCTTCATTTTGTTTCGATGTTGTTCCTTTTCACTCTCAGATTCTCTCAGAACATCGCAGTATTACAAGCTACCTGCAAAAATTTCATCCTGATGAAGATGGACCATTCGGGATTACTGCCATGTGTCTTGAAACATTTATTAAAAGTTGCGCAGGGTACTCTGTTATCACATATATACTGGGCATTGGTGACAGGTGATCCCTAGTGTGCCAATCTGTATGGAAATAATTTCGCTGCCACACTAATTTGTTCTTTATTTTTCTTTGCTTTTATTTTCTTTAATAGCGTAAGTTATCATTTTTTGTTTCCCTCAGGATTTGGGGTAATGTTGGTCATCATTCACAGTCATAGTTTACCATGTGATATTTTAGCTATTTCGCAATAGAACATCATCTTAATAAACCTGAAATTAACATCTCTGCTGAACTGCATCCTGTGAATTTTTTATTGTATTAAAAATGGAGCTTTTATCTTATTTATCTTCTTGGTGCGTAGGCACCTTGATAATTTGCTGCTCCAGGATGATGGCCGTCTTTTCCATGTTGATTTTGGTTTTATTCTTGGTCGAGATCCTAAGCCCTTTCCACCACCTATGAAACTTTGCAAAGAAATGGTTGAAGCTATGGGCGGAGCAGAAAGGTATTTGACATAAATCTAAGCTATTAGGTTCTACATCTGAGTTATGTTTTGTGCATTTATCTGCAAATGTTGCACGAGCTCTTTCTGTGCTTCATATATGAGCTAAACTGGAAAAAGAAAAGAAGAAAGACGAAAATAAGTGAAAACAGACATTTCAGTTGCTACATGTTCATTATATTTTGCATATATCCTTTTGTATCACTTGACATGTAGACAGTTGGACGGGCTTGCTGCCATTTGATGTAAATTATGCACTGTTTTGGTAAATTATAACATGTTCTAGGATTTGCATTCTAGCTTATTCTATATAACTGTCGTGTGTATTTTTGAGGGGCAGGTGGTCCCCAATTTGTCATGTATATTTGTGCTTGGGAATTTTATTGCATTTCAGGTTGGGTTTAGCCTCAATGGTGGGTCTGGTGCCTTGGTGGCATCCATCATTGGTGCATGGCATGTTTTGGATCCGTAAGGGTGATTCTTGTATTGTTGTTGGTGGGGAAAATATGCATGACACTGCTGGTAGCCTGGTAGACAACTAGACATAATATTTTCCTTTTTCTTCTGTTTGTTCTCTTGCAGTCAATACTATACCCGGTTCAAATCATACTGTTGTGAAGCATACAATATCCTAAGGAAATCAAGCAATCTAGTACTAAATCTGTTCCATTTGATGGCGGGGTCCAACATTCCTGATATAGCTTCTGATCCTGAAAAAGGCATTCTTAAGGTGATTTCTTGTTTTAATTACTTCTCTATCCATGTTAAGCCATAATTTACTCTTATTCATTCTGAGATCCAACTTCAACTTTCCTTCTGTAGCTTCAAGAGAAGTTCCGGTTGGACTTGGACGATGAGGAGTCAATACATTTTTTCCAGGATCTTATCAACGAGAGTGTCAGTGCATTATTCCCACAAATGGTGGAAACCATTCATCGATGGGCTCAGTATTGGCGCTAACAAGACTCAAAACATTCTTTGAGGTGCAATACAGGTCAGCTGAACATATGCCCACCCACCTTTTATTCTGCAGATTATGGATATAATTATCTCAGAATAAAGACTTAAGATAAATTCCACTTCCTGGACCCTGTATCCTGGATCATATGGGCTCACGAATCTGTGAGTGCCATCCCCGTGCTTGCTTGAAAATCGTCAAACTAGATAATTTTAATTTTCCGGACTTGTGTAGCTGAAAAGCTCCCTGCTTGGTTCGTGGTAAAACAGAATACAACTGTACAGTCTTCTGTTCTTCGATGTTTATTGTATAGCTTTCAGATCATTTATATTCTGTTGAATCAAAGCATTGTGTTTGTAAAATTATAGTTTGGATTAATGTAAATGGTGAATGATGCTCTCTTAAACTGGCCTGGGGTGCCCCCAGTATAATGGTATCTAGACTGGCCACATTTTTCAGGGCAGTCTCGGGTCAAAGCTCTTGCAAGGTGAACGGCTAATTTTGTTGTCGATTTTTGTCCATGGCCTTGGTTTGCTTTAATAAAATAGCACTCAACACTTTCCTGAAATCAAAACATGTAAAATGATCAAGAATTGAACAAAGTGAATCAGGCACCGTATTAAATTGTATAAATAAATAAGTATAAATATAGAAAAAAAAAAGGGCATATTAATAAACTACTTTGAGTAGTTACATTAGTATACATGTGGTGGTTAACTATTTGTAGAACGACTACGATAGTTAACGACTGTAAATAACATTATTCATATAGAGTGGTTTTAAATAGCTTTACTCAGTTAAAAATGACGATTTCTTTGAGCTGAACCAACTTAAGATTTGATCTCATTTTGGCTATTTAGCTTAGATTTGTTACAATTTAATCATGCTACTTACGATCTTGTTTCAATATGATAATTTCGTCGGTAATTATGACCAAAACCATCCATTCATCACCAACAAAGTGCATGACCAACCCTACACTTTCCCAGTTCTTAATCAGCAGTTAATTTGCCTTAAATAAAACGGAGTCGGGATTGCATAAAGTCAAATTTAAAGTTCTTAATTCACTCATTTGAATTTACTTTTTGACCAAA
This sequence comes from Fraxinus americana, assembly GCA_035079005.1. Classification (NCBI taxonomy): domain Eukaryota; kingdom Viridiplantae; phylum Streptophyta; class Magnoliopsida; order Lamiales; family Oleaceae; genus Fraxinus; species Fraxinus americana. The sequence continues at coordinate 28,706,974 of CM068707.1, forward strand.
AAGTTTCGTTTTCCATAATCAAGTAGGATTAAGTTGATGAATTATAGGATAAAAATTGAAGAGAGGGACCAAGACGAACTTTCCCCTAAATAAAATATAAATAACCAAGGATCTAATTCCACTATAAATAAAATATTAAATGTCCGATGGTTCATAAATTTTCATCCTTCCAAAACAATTATAAATCCCTGAAAAATGCGTTAATCTCAAGCAACTCCATATTTCTCTCTCTAACTTCGCGTCCGAACTAATTTTTCAGGTATATCTATAATCTCTAAATACATTTTATTCGATATGATTTTACCTAGAAGTAATTTTTTTATTTAATATTTTTATTTAGATATTTTGAGTTTTGTCTGCTGGTTATTGATGTTTATATAGGTCTTTTCTGACATATTTTTATTATGTTTTTGTTTTTTGAGTTGGAAATGTTTGTATATTGAAAGCTTCTTTTTATTATTTGAGTTAAATTTGCGGAACCAAGGTTACGAATAATTGAGTTTTTCTACGTATTTTTATGATCTGATCTCAAGATTTAGCATTCAAACCTTTTCGATCCAGTGGAAAATTTCCATTTTTTAATGTAATTGTCTACCTGCTTGATTAAAAACAGTATTTTTGAGATTGTAGAATTCAATTTTAATTTTTTTATGAAATTGTGCAAGGGTTTAATGGTAGTCTATATTTTGATTTGTTTATACAGTTTTGATCTATGATCCATTTGATCAGGTAAAATTTTATTATAGTAATTGTGTTTTTGATGCTGTCAGTTTTGAATTTCAGGCATGTTATATGCATTGTATGTCATATTTGAATTCGTTTAGGTTTAAATTTCTGGGGAAGGATAATTTGTAGAGATCAAAAGCATGGACTAGAAATGTAGCATTTTGAAGTGAAAAGAGGCACTATTGTAGCTTTGATTGAGCTCTTGTTTGGTGAAAATTGAAATTCAGATTTTAATCTAAGTCAAAGTCAACAATTAATGTTATCCATACATTATTTGGGACCCATAATTTTTCAACCACATAGTTTCATCAACTTTTATTAAAACCTACTAAAATTTGATTTAAATCCCCACCAAACTGGGGCTGAATCAGAAGTCTATATTTGCGAGGGCATAGGCACACAGTGTCTTGTGTATTCAGGAACATGAATGCCACTAGACTATTTCATCTTTTTTGAGAAAGTGTTTTAGGATTGGTATAGTGATTTATAATTATATTGAATTTGAAAAATAGCATGTGTATACTGTTGATTATAATCCCACAGTATTTGATGTAATGACTGAAAATCACGTACGTAAATGCATATCTTTATATTCTTACCTAAATTCACTTCATTTCCTGATTATATATAGGAGTCAAAAGCAAGAAAGAGATATGGGGTTGACATTCACGAAGTTGTTCAGCTGGCTTTTTGCCAAGAAGGAGACGCGGATTGTGATGGTTGGTCTCGATGCAGCTGGTAAGACCACCATCCTGTACAAGCTCAAGCTTGGAAAGATAGTCACTACCATTCCCACCATTGGTATGGCCTCTTAATTATGCAAACTTAATATCTCCATTACTCTATAAATACTTTGATCTTGGCTTTGATATGTTATGTACTTGTGAAAATGAAATTTATCCAATTTTCTTTTGTTTGTTTCAAACTGAATGTTGCTCTCTAATAATTACTTTCCTAGGTGGCTTACTATTGCTCTGCAGGTTTCAATGTGGAAACTATTGAGTACAAGAACATCAGCTTCACCGTTTGGGATGTTGGAGGCTATGAGGCTCAGAGTCGGGTATGGGTATCGGGTACGGATATGTGTCTAAGTGTCGATCTTTTATTTTCTAAAATGTAGGATACGGGGACATGGATAAAATGAGTCCAAATTTCAGATACGGGTACGTGGGTACGTCTTTTAAACTTCAATTTTTTTTACAAATCTAGGATGTTATTTTGAATATACCAAAACTAATTATTCAATATGAAGGAAATGGGTATATAGTAAGGGGTTAAGACGAATAAAATAAAATTTTGGGGTTTAGTTTTCAATTATGGAAATTACTAAATGTTATATAAAATAGAAAATGAGGAATTTAATTGTAATTTGGACTTAGTGGAGCACTAAGTAGCACTATATGGAACCCATTTTCATTTTATACAAAAAAAACCTTAAATCATCGATACAAAGAGAGAATGAAAGAAAAAAGAGAAGAAAATGGAAAGAAAAAAGAAAAAGAAGGTAAAATCTAGAGCCGTTGCCTTCCTCCATCCTCTTGACGACGATGCTAGATTTATCGAGAGCAAAAGTGGGAAAGAAGAAAAGGAAAAGAAAAGAAAAAATGAGGAAGACGAAGAAGCAAAAACGATGAAGTGTCCGGTTGAAATTTGGAGGATCCGACACATCTCATACCCATACCCATGTCGTGTCGTGTTGTGTTCAACACGGGTACTCCAACTATTTTGAAAAGTCTGAGCATTAGAGGTTGGGGATCAGGATAGGTGGAAAATTTGTTCTTAACTTGTACCATGATTGATTTATGGCTATGATTTAGTTATCTTTATTTATAAATTTCTATAAATTGTATGTGACATGATAAAACTTTCTGCCTCTCGTTGTGTTTCTTCTCGTCCATGGCACTGTAGAAAGATTCATGTTCCTTAATTGAATTCTCATGCACATTAATCAAATTATCCACTTCCACAGAACCGTCCATTGTGGAGGCACTACTTCCAAAACACACAGGGTCTCATATTTGTGGTGGATAGCAATGACAAAGACCGTGTGGTGGATGCAAGAGATGATTTGCATATGATGTTGAATGAGGTAAAATGTCCTACTTTGTTCATATGATTTTTAACTTCTATGAAAAATATTTTGTCGGAAAGAGGAGTGAAAAAAATAAGTTAATCTTATTTGGCCCTGTTTGTTGTAGGTAAAAATCGGATTTTTAGTAGATTTTTATAAAAGTTGATAAAATGTGTGGCTGAAAAGTTATGGGTCTCATGAATTGTGTATATAAAATTAATCATTCACTTTGACTTAGATTGTTATCAAGATTTTAAGCTACACCAAACATTGGCCATAAGTCTTTTTTGTTACCTTTCTTTATCAAATATCTTCTCAAGAGCTTTGCTGTCATCTTTTGTTTCTTCATTTCCACAACTACGAGTAAATAATTGGGAAAGAGATCATAAATCTCATTTTCATAATAGGTGTGAGCAGATACGAAAGGAGTTCAATACAAATTGCAGGTTTTTCTAACCTAGGGGCCGTTGAATAAGAAAATATTTTTCTTATATTCTTTTTTTCTTTTCTTAGGACACTGTAGTAGAATCTGTCTCCAAAATCATTACTAGTTAGTTTAGAGGAGTGACATCAACAATATGCAATACAATGCATGATGTGAGATGGAGAACCAAGATAGATGTGCTTTTATGAGTTTATATATCTTGCAAAACTAATGACGAATCCCCCTTTTTATTTTATTATTTTATTGTTATTTTTATCTTTTTTTTTTTTTTTTTGTAAAAATCATGATAACTTTATTATAATCATACTGGGAGAGAGAGTTCTCAAGGTGTATACGAGACTGAAAGAGGGCTGAAGCTAGCAAAAAACTTCCATCTAAGTATCTCAACTTATAATAAATTATTCATCCCCTACTATTAGATATTTTCTAATTAACCAAAAGAAATAATCCAAATTATAAGGTAATTGACTAGTTAAGTAGCTGCTTTGCACATCACTCTTGAACTATGTTGATTGGACTCGGGTACGGGTGTCGGATATGGGTACATATCCAGGAGTCTGATCCTTCTCATTTTAAAAATTAAGATACGGGGATACGGTTAAAAAAGGATTCGAATTTTGGATAATGGTGCGGGGACACGCCTTACAATTTTATTATTATTATTATTATTATTATTATTATTATTATTATTATAGGCTACATGTGTACATTTTACGTATTAAACAATTTAAACTGAGATATTCAATAATTCATATAAAAACGACTTTCAATATTTATACTTCGTCCGTAATATATTTATCGTGAATGCCTTTTTTAAGTTTTCTAATATATTTAAATCACTTAAAATGGATAAGTGTAACTTGAACTATTGAATCAAACAAATTTAGAATTAAATATTAAATTAATCTTATCTTAAATAAAACAATAACTCATGCCACTTGCAATAAATTATAAAACTTGGCAGAGACAATTTCCCAAATTTTTGGTAGTATAATTGTTAACTTTTGAAACTACCTAATTTCCTCTATCATTCACTTATTCATCGGGCTTGACAAAAGCCATTTAACACGCACCAAAAAGACTAAATCTAACTTATTCATTGGGCTTCACAAAAGCCCATTTAATACCCAGACAACCTATTGTCTTCTCCATCTTATCTCCCTCTTTCTGCATAATTTCTGTTGCCATGCTCCTATTGGGCACTTTCTTCTCCTTTATTCCTATAACATCCTCCATAAATTTCTGCAAAATACTACCACAATATGTGTTTGCTGTCGCCGTCCACTGTCTTCTCCACGCCGTCCACTGTCTTCTCTGCTGCCGTGTCCAAGTGCAAGACCAAGTATTCGACTCATATCCCGTGTCAGCATCCGTGTCATATCTGTCGACACGGATACTTCTCCATTTTTGAAGAGTCGGAGCAACATAGCTCTTGAAGTTCACTATCTCCCTTTCTTCGATGATATATAAAATGCACAATTGCCTAGTTTTTTCATTTGTTTTGAATTAATGAAAATAGAATAAGGTACGTTTGAAAATGATAGCCTATAAAATAAATTTATTTATTTTAATTTTATCCGTGCACGTGCCAGCTTTATTCAAGTGAGACTAGGTTTCTGAGTCGAATTCATTTTTTGTATGTATCTGCAAACGACTTAGGAAAGTTAATTTGCTGTAAAAACGGAGTACAGTCAGTTTATTACAAGCATTAGAAGTTTCTTTATCCAAGTGATAATGGGATTGGTCCCAACGGGAGTGGGAAAATAGAGGAAAACATCATTACACTTGAACCTTTGGCATGTTTGTAATCAGACGATCCTGAATCACTTTTGCGATTGCTGTTTCATTTAAGCCAATAGAAGTTCTAGGTGGTTATATTCTGGAGGTTACATTGTCATGTTGTCTGACCTGTTGGCTGGAATTTGTTGGCTGCTTGCTTCAGGACGAGCTAAGAGATGCAGTATTACTTGTATTTGCCAACAAACAAGATCTTCCTAATGCAATGAATGCCACTGAAATAACTGATAAGCTCGGCTTGCACTCGTTGAGGCAGCGTCACTGGTACATTCTTAATCTTGATATTTTGGTGGTCCTTACCTTTCAGTTTTTTTAAATGTTTTATTGAACCCTTTTTATCCTCTCACTTGAAGGTACCCAGAGCACCTGTGCTACATCTGGAGAGGGGCTTTACGAGGGGCTTGATTGGCTCTCTAATAACATTGCTAACAAGGCAAGGAGCACCTCACATTAGTTCTTAAATTGTCATAAAAATAAACACTTGTGATGGCTTGCTACAAATTGCTCTCCATTTTATTACTTTATTAGCTGCGCAGTTTTTGACATCCGTTCCATTCTGCAGGCATAAAACTTTATGCAGTTACTTATGCTGAGTTGATGATGGGTGGAGGCGGTTCTTTTCTAATCTTATATCTCTAGTCTGCGTGGTTATGGATTTTTCACTTTTCATGTCTTTTTTCCGTTTAGGACCTTTATAATGGTTGGTTGGTTGGCTGTGAGTGCTGGTTTGTCTTATATGATCAAAAATGTTTGTTTAGATTTGAATGTAATGCTGTTAAACCCACACATGAATCGATCGAAGATCACCCGTTTTGATGGTTAATATTTTTGTGCTCATTTATTTTGTGGTGTTGCCTTTTTATCACGAGTAATAGCATGTTGATGTATATGGCCCGTGAGTGATTTAAGCAATAGAAGCTGCTTAACTCGAGTGCAGACTATGGAAGTTTTTATGAAAGAGACTTTCTCGACTGCAGTTGAGTGAAGGATTTCCATTGGATCCTTGACACATTCAGAAGTTCGTAATTGAGTTCATTTTAAAAGGAAAGTATCTTTTCTTTATACTAGCAGGATGTGCAAAAAGTATCGTTAAAATGGACTAGAAATTGTTACATGTACTTCTGATAAAAATTGAAGTTAAAGTTAACAATTAATTCTAATCATATATTTTTTGGGATTCACAATTATTATTATTTTTTTATTTAAATATTTCATTAACTTTTATCAAATTTTATTAAAAAACTAATTTTTTAACTACAACGAACTTTGTCAATTTTCCAAATCAAAAAGGTTATTTATATGAATTGTTATCCATAGGCTTGAAAGTTGCAAACCTCAAGGTCCTAAATTGAGGAAAATCAAATCCAGTTCCATGTTGATATTATTTTCATGTTGAGTCCCAATTTAAATGGGTTAATTTCACAAATGGTCACTGAAGTTATCTAAAAATCACAAAATGGTCACTGAAGTTTAAAACTTGCAGAAACGGTCACTGGAGTTTCAGTTTCTTTTACAAACGGTCACTGAAGGACCGTTATGATTTAAATTCAAACTTAAATGACTAAAACACATGAACATAGAACTGTAAGGACCTCAAGTGCAAATTTCATCTAAAAACCAAAACCATTCCCTTCTCAACCCACCACCTTTGAACAATTATAACTCCAACCTCTGGCCACCTTGGTCGCCGAAACAATATACCACCTTGAAGCCTCGCTACCCTCTACGTAACCCACCCAAGAATCGACCCCAACTCCATTGGATTTCGCCGGAATTTCATCCCAAAGTCGGCAGCTCGCACAGGACAGCACTGCCAGCCGCCACTTTGGGACCAAATTTGACCACTTTTCGGCCACTAAAACCATCGGAACAATGCACTACCTTGAAGCCCTCGTCGTGCTCTATGCAACCCACCCAAGAATCACCCCTAACTCCATCGGATTTGGCAGGAATTTCATCCCAAAGTCGACGGTTCACACAGGACAGCACTGCCAGCCGCCACTTTAGGACGAAATTTCACCACTTTTCGGCCACCAAAACCACCGGAACAACATACCATCTTGAAGCTCTCCCTGTCCTCTACGTAACCCACCCAAGAGTTGCCCCTAAATCCGTAGGATTTCGTTGGAATTTCGTTCCAAAATCTGCCGTTCGCACAAGACAGTCTGCCAACCTCCACTTTAGTACGAAATTTCACCACTTTCCGGCCACCAAAACCACCATACCAACACATCACCTTGAAACCCTTGCTGTCCTCTATGTAACCGATCCAAGAATCACCCCTAACTCCATCGGATTTGGCCGGAATTTCTTCCCAAAATCGGCCTCTCGAATAGGACAGCACTGCCAGCCGCCACCTTGGGACGAAATTTCGGCCAAATTCGACAAAGTTAGGGGTGATTCTTGGGTGGGTTACATAGAGGGCGACGAGGGCTTCAAGGTATTGTGTTGTTCCGGTGGTTTTAGTGGCCGAAAAGTGGTCAAATTTTGTTCCAAATTGGCTGCTAGCAATGCTATCCTGTGCGAGCTGCCGACTTTGGGATGAAATTCCGACGAAATCCGAAGGAGTTAAGGTCCATTCTTAGGTGGGTTGCGTAGAGGGTAGCGAGGACTTCAAGGTGGTATATTGGTTCGATGGCCAAGGTGGCCGGAGTTTGTAGTTATTGTTGTTCAAAAGTGGTGAGTTGAGGAGGGAATGGTTCTGGGTTTTAGATGAAATTTGCACTTGAGGTCCTTACTGTTCTATGTTCATGTGTTTTGGTCATTTAAGTTTGAATTTAAATCATAACGGTCTTTCGGTGACTGTTTTCGCAAGTTTTAAACTTCAGTGATCGTTTTGTGATTTTTAGGTAACTTCAGCGACCATTTGTGAAATTAACCCAATTTTTAATATTTATTTTTTTTCAAATTCATTTTTAATTATATATTCTCTCAAAAATAATTTTAAATGAAAATTTAAAACTTCTCTACATTTAATCACGCATTAAAAAAATTATCAAATATATTCTCAATAAAAATGGGATTAAAAAAGGGTTATATGTATGAGAGTGTGATCGCTACAATTCCACAAGTGTAAGATTTGTAGTCAAGTAATAGAGTGAGTAAATTATCATTTTCACAACAATTAAATACTTAATTCGATTTCAGTTAATACTAACTCTAATCGAATATCAAAACTTGAGTGATTTAGAATATTATTAATTAAAGAGAGAGTGGTAGCTGCCATCCCAAACCCTTCATTGAGTTGCACCTTTTATCCTAACCTTTCATCTGTGATATCCACATTCTCAAACCTTTCAATTCTTTGCAGTTGAAGACTGTAAGTTGACTAGAATAATAAAAATATGACTTAGAAGGACAAATTGTAATTTTATATTTTCCACAAAATATTTTAAAAAGGAGAGAAAAGAAATTTAAAAATACTATTGATCTTCTTCCCCAAATCTCCCACCCCGTAACCACCGCCACAACCGCATGTGTATAAAAATGACAAGACACGACTTGCATATTTCTATCTTTCATGTCTCCTTTTTGTGCATAAAATCAAAATATTTCAACCTCTAAATCCATATGATATATACAACGAACAGACACATTATCCATAAAGTTTTCAGTTAATTAAACGAGAAGCAAAAATTTTAGCTGCGTTTGTTCTAATTATCAATTTCATGATGTTGTAATTATCAATTTATGTTGATAAGAGAAATTTATGTATATGGCACGTTTGAATTGACTGTGCAGTAAAAAACCATCTCATTGGGTATAATTCATTGCTACTCATTAACAATTTTAGGTGAAAATTAATGTATTGGACGACGACGAATGGATTAGCGTGCCGTGGACCACAGATTTTCGTTAGAAAGTACCTTAAATATTAGTATGATAGGATTTTCTTAAATATATTTTATTTTTTGGACGCATTATTTTGCTTTGTATAGAGTGAAACACTCTTTTGAATCTCTCTATCATTTTACAAGTTTGAGACTATTTATATTCATAAAATCCAGCATTCCGCCATTACTATAAAAAATTTACTACGATTTGGATAATTTGAATTTCCGTATAATTCCAATTGAAACATGACCATTTGTGAGTTATCTATGGTGTAGAAATAAATTCATGTTGATGTAGAATTTATTACAGTGTTTTTTTGTGAACTGTTTAAATGGTAATCAGGAATATAGTGACTATCTTTGAAAAACGTTTTCGTGCCTCAAACATCATTTTTGGTACCCCAATTTTTGACATGTTATACATATATATGTTTTAGTCTCTGTAGGTCAAATAAATTTTGCAACTCCTTGCGCAACAGACACTCGCTGAATTGTTCTAGAAGTCTTTCCAAAGTCATTTTTCCCTTAATTTTCTAAGTCTACATTGTCAAAAAAATATTAAGTTCTTCCATAATTTATCAAGTATTTCAAACTCTAATATGGTTTTGACTTGTTTACTTGACGGTTAACTTGGTTCATTTTTTGGTAACGAGTCGGTTGTTAGAATTCGGGGCGTTGAATAGTCTCTCAATCGGGCAATTTTCTCTGGAGGTAAAAATTTATTCACAAACTTCTATGCCAAATTGTTCGAAGTTGTGATGCTGTTGAATGTGAATGAATTCAACCACTCATGTGCCAATTCCCTCGACGTGTATGGAAATAACCTCAAACGAATTGCATCACTCACAACGCCTATTTAATAGACTTGCACATATCCAAAAATCTCAATAGATGAGTGTTTGTATTGACATGCTCTGCCCAAAATTGTAGTGCATTTTAAAACATGTTTATCATATATGTCCTCAAGTGAAAGTTTGCTTGCTTGAATGCTGGATAAGCTATACTGACTGATTCTCTATAATTAATAGAGCCATTAACTTTCCCATGAGTATCAACATTTTCATCAACCACAATTCGACCATTATTTCTTCTTTCTATCTTTGATTTGGTTAAATATTTGTTCTCTTCGTCTGAACCTGGTTTTTTGTTCAATCTTGTGAATAAATGGAACGAGATCACCGGGTGTTGAACTTGTTATATATTTATACTATAAATATAATATGTGAAAGAAATAATTAATTAAGATAAAGTGCCCAACTGGTGAAAAGTGTGGAATTTGTGTGGGAGGTCAGGGGTTCGAGCCACGCCTCACGCATTATATTAAAAAGTCTTTGATTGGGTCAACTAGCCATTGATTCTAATAAAATACTTATTATTTTTTAATTATTTTCGAAATTATTTAATGGGTCAACTAGCCAGTAAAATATGACAGTTTTAACTGTCCAGTTTTAATATCCATTACCATAGGCCATTACATCTGCAACTTAATGCTAGATCATGGTGGAAGAAGTTACATCTCTTCATGCCTATATAAACACACTTTTGGGTATTAGAAAAAAAATAACAAAAACGAAATTGTCTCTTCATATATACAGTAAAATATTATACTCAAATTGTCTTTTATTTTCTGGAGTACACTTGAGAGTTCTGAAAACCTTTTATGATTGCTGCATAATTGGTTTATTTGATCGTTGTATCCTGGAGGTGATTGTCCACGGAGGTCGCAGCAGTTATCGACGGGCAATTTCGCTTTAGGACATCGTGCTGTCACGAGACTCGATCTATTGATAAGTTTTTTCTGCACTTTACCATTATTTTATCCAACAAGAGCTTGAAAAAGGAGAAAATGTTGTAATAAGTAATAAAACATAAAAAGTAAAGCCGTAAAATTCAAATCAAAGTTATAATTAACTAAACATAAATAAATATTATAGTCCCAACAATAGTGCTAAAAACTTGATCACTATAATCCTACAAATGTATGGTATCTTAACCAAGTAATAAAGTATAAGTAAATTATCTTTTCCACAAGAACTAAGTGCTTAATTCCTTTACAATTCATACTAACTCTAATCGTATAGCACAATTCCAGTGATTTTGATTATGATTAATTAAACCTAACGAAGTGTAAGGCTATTAACTACTAAGAAACATTTATAAACTCGATAACGATGATTCTTGTTTAAACTCAACGATCAATGTACCTATTTCTTTTAGTAATATTTCTCGAACATTACTGAACATATGTCATATGTGAACCTAATATATGTAAGTATTATGTCTTAAATCCAATCAATTTAGGTTTTAAACACTTTTAGCCCCCGTTTGGCACCCATTAATTTCTCATTCTCATTTCCATTCTCATTCTCATTCTTCATTTCAACTACACATTCTCCAAATAAAATACTATTATACACAAATCAAAAACTTTTCATCACTTTTCCACCACACATTCTCACATCAATTACTATTCCAAAATTTCTATTCTCCTCAAAATTACTATATATATATATATATATATATATATATATATATATATATATATATATATATATATATATATATATATATATTAAATTAATATTCTAATAAATTAAATAATAAAATTTGTAGATTCAAGTTTTAGTAACTTGTTAACCACAATGAGTTATGATTGTGAGATACAAATTACATATGACTGAATCTTAAATTATCTATGTTCATAAGCAATAACAAGATGTGAATAACGTTTTTACGAATAGACTATCTAGGTGGCATTTTTCGTATGTGAAGTGAGTAGTCGATCTCACAAGTTGAAATATAGTGACATTTAAATGGATATGTGAATATTTTGTTATAAGAACAAAACAATGGAGACTCGTTGGAGAGATTCCACATGGATAATTATCTGATTGTCAGTAGTTTATCTCTAACATTCGGTAGTTGAATTGATCATTCGACTTAAGGTTATCATAGTGTCTTATATGAAGACAACCATATTTTGGTGATATTAGATGTTGCTCTATCAAGAATCATATGAAGGTTATGAATAATCAATAAAGGACTCGTTACTCTTAGATAATAAGAGATTATGATCTACATTTCTTTCAATTAAATTGATAACGAATTCCTTGGTCAATGTATATTCATAAGTCGAAAACTTATGTTGCGTATTTTTATATCGCAAGTGTACGATATCGAACAAGTAATATAGTGGACCTAAGAGTCCGGATTATCGTTCTCAGGAGGACTAACTTTAGTGCTTAAAATATTTCTCCTACTACTATTTGATGAAAATAAACGAACTCAAAATTCAGATTGTGATGAATGTGGATGTCTAGAATAACTAAATTCCTAAAATGAATGAAAATTTATGAACGAATATTGGAGATAAACATATCGAAAATTCAAATATGTGAGAAGTATTAGGGCAAAACAATTTCACCTAATGATCACCTTAGTTACCAATTCAAGATTCTAGCCTAATGTAGTGTTCGATCGAATTCTCCTACGGTATTCAATTTACCCCTCTCGAGTTCTCATTGAGCCTATTTAACTAAATCAATTCCATATCTCTATGCAAATTCTCCTTAGTTAAACGAGTTAAAGCACTAGAAATTCATATAACGATCGCGGCACTTAGTATAGGTATCTCTACACGTTATACCTCGTTACCGAATTTTATTACACGTTCTAAGTTTCGAACTCACCTCTCGACTCGTAAGAAACTCATAAATCATCAAATTAATGGCCAAGTAATTTGAAGCATTGCATACATAATAAAATCAACACATTGAATAATGGAAACTCAGAATTCATGAATTAAAATAACTAAGGGTTTCAAAAGATTACATTATTCGCCCTAATAATGAATTTAGCTACTCATGCGTAAAACAATGAAATAAATAACAAAATCTGAGTGCATTACCGGATTTGATTGATACAAAAGATGGAAAGATTAAGCCCTTGCACCAAGATCTTCTTCCGCTTCCAATCTTCGATTTGAACCCGAATCCTTGATGTAATTCCCCTCGTGAATCTCTCTTTTACTTGGTGTTTTTCTCTTAATTATTGCAAAGTGTGGACCCCTAATTCGTGCTTCGCTTAGCCTATTTATACTTCATCTACATCCTTAGCAAAGTTAGAGTCCTTTTTGTGGTCTTGTAGGCTTTTTCGTAACCTAAAAATAACCTAAATTTTCTCGCGGCACAGCGCTTGAGCGCCAGACTGTAGCGCTTGAGCGCCGCGTCATTTGTGCAGGTGGCGCTTGAGAGCCATGAAGGTGGCGCTTGAGCGCCCAATTTCTGTTCAATTTTCCCACTTCCAGGTTTGTTGTGGCGCTTGAGCGCCATAAAGGTGGCGCTTGAGCGCCATCTTGTTGTTGAAAATTCTTCTTTGTTCTCAGGCGTTTGAGCGCTATTTCCGGGCGCTTGAGCGCCATATTTCTGCTCCATCTTTCCTCTATTTTGCTCCAAAAACCATTTTTTTTCATTTTAACATTCCTTCAACCAAAATACTAGCAAATACATTAAATTCGTTCTATAATCAACAGATTGAGCATACAAATGAAGCTTTATTGGTATAAAATCCGTGTGCACAACATACTAATCAAATACCCCCAAACTTAACATGTTGTTAGTCCTCGAGCAAACAGATAGACAAAGAAAATCAACTACAGACAACAAGTCAAACACAGCTTAGTCAGATAGTCCGCCGTTAAGCTCAGAACTGAGGTCAATGTACCACCTCTATGAATGACTTCAAAATTACATAGCAAGAGTTAACTTTCACTTATCCAATGCAAATGGGTGTGTGTATGTGTGTGTGAAAAATTAAGTAAAACGTCGAACATTCACAAGTTGGTTCAGTTTCCCATCCAAATGGACAATTCTTTCCTTACATCACTCGTTAGATTCAAACACCCCCAAACTTGTTTGTTTTATGCTCTTCCAAAGGTGTATCCCTAAACTTTGTTTCATTCTTTCATGTCCTTACACCTCTCGCATTTGGCTTCGTTCAACAGGCAATATCTACAGTCTATTCATGTGATGATTCTCCCAAAAGTGAGTGTTCAACAAGCTAGCTTACGTTGAGTGATTCAAACCCACTAGTTATCTAAAACCCCCAAGAACTAACGTCAATTTCACATTTTTATTTGATCTCATCATCAATTTTTTTTGTTAGCCCTTTATTGACCTCACCCATATTTCGCTTCTTGACCCCTGTAGCGAGCTTTTAGTCGGTAACTCCCCTACTTTTGAATGCCAAAAGGGTTCAAAGTCATAAGATACCCTGCAGACTTAATCACTCGAGTAAAAAAGGTGCCGACGTGAGACATAAGCTAAATGATAGCACATTTTTTTTAAAGCAATTATAATAAGGGGTTAGATTCCTAGCATACGGTCATCATCAAGCATCTATGAGATAGTCGAAACACTCCACACAACTTTTAAATCATGCACGGAATCATCACAATCCTAAACTATTTCCTTTACTGGTTAAAACATTCCAAATGTAATTGTAGTCAAGGGATTTTGTGAATCATGGGATACGGGGTTCAGTAACTAGGTTGCATCTATAACTTTAGCATGTGAACCTCATGTTCGTGTACAACGCTATACTCAATTACGGTGCATTATTATCATCCTATTTGTCATGGATAAGCGAGAATCAAGCCTCAAGCACATAAATTATCATCCACAACTAATCCATTCTCTCAGCTATATTAATCATAGAAGCATGACTACCCAACTCACACAAGCACACAAAAACTGTAATTCATAAAGAATATGCAAGAATAAATTTTTTTTAATGGATGTTCAGCGCTCGAGCGCCACAAATCAGCGCCCAAGCGCTGAAAATCTGTAATTTTTTTTTTTTTTTTTTACCGTTGCCTCCAAGTGACCCCCATGAAAGTGTAAGCCTCTATCCCGTGAGAATCTTCAATCCTCCGGTCTCCTGTAATCACCCCCAAACTTGAGTTGTGCCTATAATTCACCGAGAGAACAAATCAGATGAGAAAACAACGAATGAATGAACTAAGCAAGACAAATGAATGAATGAACTGCAAAAAAAAAAAAGAAAGGGAAAAGGGTTGGGTTGCCTCCCAAGAAGCGCTTCTTTATAGTCTATAGCTAGACTGTCCCTTGATTACTCTGGAATAGCTACCTCAAGACTCTCTGTAGTTGTGGGAAAGTCTTCAACGTAATGCTTGATTCGATGCCCATTGACCTTGAAATTACCCTTCGTTGGATGGTACAACTCAACTGTACCATAAAGGAACACCTGGGACATCGTGAAAGGACCAGACCATCGAGATTTCAACTTCCCTGGGAACAGCTTGAGCCTGGAGTTGTACAAGAGCACTTGATCCCCTATCTTGAAAATGCATTGCTGAATGTTTTTGTCATGCCACTACTTTGTTCGTTCTTTGTAGATTGAAGCATTTTCATATGCTTCCCTTATGAACTCCTCCAATTCATGAAGCTGTAGGATTCTTGTTTCTCCAGCCTTCTCAAGATCCATATTCAACTGCTTCAATGCCCAGTAAGCCTTATGCTCAAATTCAACGGGTAGGTGACAGGCTTTCCCAAACACTATTCTGTAAGGAGACATCCCAATTGGTGTTTTGAAAGCAGTACGATACGCCCATAAAGCATCATCCAGTTTTTTAGACCAATCTTTCCGTGAGGCATGTACTGTGAGCTCAAGAATCCTTTTCAACTGCCTATTTGAGGTTTCCACCTGTCCACTAGTCTGCGGGTGATAAGGTATGGCTATGCGATGCTGGACCCCATATTTTGCAAGAACAGCCTGAAACAGTAGATTACGGAAGTAAGTCCCCCCGTCATTGATGATGGCTCTTGGCGCTCCATAACGATTGAATATGTTCTTACGTATAAGCTCCACCACTACCTTTACATCATTTGTGGGTAACGCCTTTGCTTCCACCCATTTGGAAACATAATCTACAGCCACGAGTATGTACCGATTGTTATAAGACGATGGGAACGGTCCCGTAAAATCGATACCCCACACATCAAATATTTCCACTTCCAGAATGTTGTTCAATGGCATCTCATGTCGGGCATAAATGTTACCTGTTCGCTGACACTTATCACAAGATCTGCAGAAACAGTGGCAATCCTTAAATAGTGTTGGCCAATAAAATTTGCACTGAAGCACCTTCGTTGCAGTTTTTGTTGGCCCGAAATGACCTCCATATGCCGAAGCATGAACTTTGGAAAGCATTGGTTTCATCTCATCCTCTGGCACACATCTTCTGATAATCTGATCAGCCCCTCTTCTGTACAAGTGTGGATCATCCCAATAATAAAACTTTGCTTCATGGAGAAGTTTTTTCTTCTGTTGATAGGTAAAATCAGGATCTACATGCCCACTTGCTAAATAATTTACAATGTCAGCATACCAAGGTACTTTCTCCACCCGCAGAAGTTGCTCATTAGGAAAGATTTCATTGATATCCAAGCCATCAAACTCCTCCATTTGTTCCAGTCGGGATAGATGGTCCGCTACTTGATTTTTTGTCCCCTTTTTGTCACGAATTTCGATGTCAAATTCTTATAGTAACAGTACCCAACGAATTAACCTGGGCTTAGCATCCTTCTTCTCAAATAAATATTTCAAGGCTAAATGGTCTGTGCAAACAATCACCTTAGACCCTATGAGATATGAACGAAACTTGTCAAAGGCAAAAACCACTGCCAACAGTTCCTTTTCAGTTGTTGCATAGTTGATTTGAGCATCTGTCAATGTTTTGCTAGCATAATAGATGACATGCAAAACTTTACCCTTTCGTTGCCCCAAAACTGCGCCCACGGCAAAATCACTTGCGTCACACATGAGTTCAAATGGCAGTTCCCAGTCTGGTGCTACTATAACTGGTACAGAAGTTAACTTCTCCTTGAGAGTGTTGAAAGCGACCAAACATTCCTTGGAAAAGAGGAACGGTACACCCTTCTCCAACAAGTTACATAAGGGCTTTGTGATCTTCGAAAAATCTTGAAGTCGGTGGCTGCAACTTTTCAATCACTTGTATCTTTGCTTTGTCAACTTACCCTGTGTTGAAATCCGATGGCCCAACACTATTCCTTCTTTGACCATGAAGTGTTATTTTTCCCAGTTAAGCACCAAATTTTTCTCCTCACACTTTTGTAACATAAGTGCTAAGCGCTCCAGACAATTATCAAAAGAGTCCCCAAAAATTAAGAAGTCATCCATAAATACCTCGATGTACTTTCGACCATGTCCGAGAATATTGCCATCATACACCTTTGAAAAGTTGCAGGTGCATTGCAGAGACCAAAGGGCATACGTCTGAAGGCAAAAGTACCGTAAGGACACGTGAAAGTTGTTTTCTCCTGGTCTTCTGGGGCTATTGCTATCTGATTGTATCCCGAATATCCATCCAGAAAACAGTAGTGTGAATGTCCTGCTAACCACTCCAACATTTGATCAATAAATGGCAATGGAAAGTGATCTTTTCTGGTGGCATTATTCAGTTTCCTGTAATCTATGCAGACCCTCCATCCAGTTACTAATCGTGTTGGGATAAGCTCATTGTTCTCATTCTTTTCCACCGTAATTCCACCCTTTTTAGGCACCACATGGACCGGACTGACCCAAAAACTATCTGAAATGGGGTAGATAATTCCTGTATCAAGTAACTTTAATACCTCTTTCCGTACCACTTCCTTCAAATTTAGGTTCAACCTGCACTGCCCCTCCACTGATGGCTTGGACTCATCCTCCATCAAAATCTTGTGCATACAAAGAGTGGGACTGATTCCCCGGATGTCAGCTATTGTCCATCCAATTGCTATCTTATGCTCCCGAAGTACACCCAATAGCTTATTTTCCTCCTCTGTTGTAATGTCACTGGCAATGATCACTGGCAAGGTTGAGGCATCTCCCAAATATACATAACGGAGGTGTGATAGCAAGGGCTTTAACTCCAAGGTGGGTGCTTTCTCCACTGATGGTACTGGTGGTGTGGGATTTGAACCAAGAGACTCATATTGCCAATGTTTCTTTACAGTTGATTGTTCAACCATATTCACCACATATTCTATTTCTTCTGACCTTCCTCCCTCAATCTGTGCACTGTCTGCTTCATGGTCATTTTCTGGATGTGCTTCATGAAAAACATCCGTCACAAGTTGGTCAAGGGCATCCACTTGACAGCAAGTATCTGATGTCAGTGGATGTTTCATTGCCTTGAACATGTTGAAGATAACTTGTTCATTGTCCATGCGAAGGATCATTTTGCCATCATAAACATCAATCAAGGCTCGCCCCGTAGCTAAGAGTGGTCTCCCCAAGATAAGAGGAATATTGGAATCCTCCTCCATATCAAGAATGATGAAATCAGCTGGTAAAATAAATTTATCAACTTTGACCAGCACATCTTCCACAATCCCCTTTGGCCTTTTTATAGACCGATCAGCAAGTTGTAAAGGAATTGTTGTAGGTTTAGCTTCTCCCAATCCTAGAGACCTGTAAACAGAGAGTGGCATCAAGTTAATACTGGCACCTAAATCACACAAAGAATGTTCAAAATAATTAGATCCAATTGTGCATAGTATAGTAAAACTCCCTGGATCCTTGAGTTTAGGAGGTAGTTTTTTTAGGAGTATGGTACTACATCCTTCATTCAAACACGCAGTCTTATGTTCTTCCAGTTTTCTCTTGTTGGCTAGGATCTCTTTTAGAAACTTTCCATAACTCGGCATCTGTGCAATTGCATCGGCAAACGGTATGTTGATGTGGAGTTTCTTGAAAATTTCAGCAAACTTGGCGAATTGTTTGTCTAGCTTTCTCTTTTGCAACTTTTGAAGAAAAGGGATCGGTGGCACATAAGCTTTGACAGGGCTTGGTGCTCTAATTGCTTCTCTTCTTTCCTCTTTTTCTTCATGTGTATGTGTTCCAACTGTCTCTTTCTCTAATACCCCTTCTACTTCCATTTCCTTCTCTTGTCTGTCTGGTCTTTTCACATGCATTTTGGGTAATTGTACTCTGCTTCTAGTTGTGATAGCTTGCACTTGCTCCTTTGGGTTTATCATGGTGTTGCCTGGCAATGTCCCTTGAGGTCTTTCTGCCAACTGCTGAGCTATCTGACCAATTTGTGTTTCCAATTTCTTGATTGAAGCCTGTTGATTCTGAAAGTTTGTATCAATTTGTTGGAAAACCTTATCTATCTTTTGCATGTACTGATTGACCATCTCTCCCAAACTTGGTTTCTTCTCCTGCTGAGGATTATGTGGGACATGTCCTAGCTGAGTATCAGACCATCTAAAATTTGGGTGTTGTCTCCATCCTGGATTGTAAGTCCGAGAATATGGGTTAAAATTGCGTGAACCATTTTGAATGACGTTGACTTGTTCCTCTGGAAAACTCATATACATACAGCTCTCTGTTGCATGATTAGCTCCGCAATTTTTGCATGTTGGACTACTCATTACAGCATGTGCTCCTTTTATCTGTGTCTTCACCAACAGTTCTACCTGCTTTGTTAACGCTGTTATTTGGGCATTAGTAGATGTGGGATGATCCACTTCATACACTCCAGGTGCTCGGGGTGGTGCCACTCTTTCTGAAGGGAACATTAAGTTTCTAGTGGCAATTAGTTCAAATAGATCCAATGATTCTTGTACTAAGCTTCTTATGACCGATCCACCCCAAGAGGTGTCCACTTGAGCTCTTGCCAACGGTAATAGTCCGTTGTAAAAGAGACCCTCCCAATCTCCAATTTGAATTCCATGATGTGGGCATTTTCTCATTAGATCTTTGAATTTGGTCCATGCCTCGTGAAAGCTTTCTCTATCACGTTGTTGGAAAGTTTGAATTTTCAACCTTAATCTGGCTACTTTAGCAGGTGGAAAGTATTTGTTGCAGAATTTTCAGGTGAGGTCTTCCCATGTTGATATACTAGCATGAGGCTCAGCATCTAACCACTCCAATGTGGCATCTCTAAGTGTGTAAGGAAATAGACGTAGTTTGATAGCATCTTCATTGACCCCCGTAGCATGAAAATTCTGATAATTTCGAATAAATCTATCTATGTGTGTATTTGGGTTCTCATGAGTCAACCCGTAAAATTGGAGAGTGTTACTCATCAGATTTATCCATTCTGTCCTTATCTGGATGTTGTTGACTCCAAAATCAGGATACACAATACTGGAGCACGCTGGTGCAGCAGCAGGTGTCAAGAACATGGCCATCGGTAAATGTCCTTGATTTATTTCCCTCGGCTCTTGTTGCTGATTTGGTGGTACAGCTGCTCTGGCAGCAAATTGTCTTATTAGTTGAATTTGAACTGGAATGTTCTGATTATCCGCCATTTGATATTGTTGTTTTTGTGTGTGTTCCTTGCGTCTTCGTCTAAAGGTACGTTCTATTTCCGAATCAAACGGTTCAAGTTCGTTGCCTTGGGTACGGAGCATGCAATGAACACCCTTTTCTGTAAAAAAAATAAAAACAAAGCACTCAAATCGAATAATAATTAATAAACAAACAAATAAAAGAGAATACACAAATCAAACAACAGTAAGAAAAATAAATTAAGACTAAAAATAAATAGTCCCCGGCAACGGCGTCAAAAACTTGTTGCGTATTTTTATATCGCAAGTGTACGATATCGAACAAGTAATATAGTGGACCTAAGAGTCCGGATTATCGTTCTCACGAGGACTAACTTTAGTGCTTAAAATATTTCTCCTACTACTATTTGATGAAAATAAACAAACTCAAAATTCAGATTGTGATGAATGTGGATGTCTAGAATAACTAAATTCCTAAAATGAATGAAAATTTATGAACGAATATTGGAGATGAACAGATCGAAGATTCAAATATGTGAGAAGTATTATGGCAAAACAATTTCACCTAATGATCACCTTAGTTACCAATTCAAGATTCTAGCCTAATGTAGTGTTCGGTCAAATTCTCCTACGGTATTCAATTTACCCTCTCGAGTTCTCATTGAACCTATTTAACTAAATCAATTCCATATCTCTATGCAAATTCTCCTTAGTTGAACGAGTTAAAGCACTAGGAATTCATATAACGATCGCGGCACTTAGTATAGGTATCTCTACACATTATACCTCGTTACCAAATTTTATTACACGTTCTAAGTTTTGAACTCACCTCTCGACTCGTAAGAAACTCAATAAATCATCAAATTAATGGCCAAGTAATTTGAAGTATTGCACACATAATAAAATCAACACATTGAATAATGGAAACTCAGAATTCATGAATTAAAATAACTAAGGGTTTCAAAAGATTACATTGTTCGCCCTAATAATGAATTTAGCTACTCATGCGTAAAACAATGAAATAAATAACAAAATCTGAGTATATCACCGGATTTGATTGATACAAAAGATGGAAAGATTAAGCCCTTGCACCAAGATCTTCTTCCACTTCCAATCTTCGATTTGAACCCGAATCCTTGATGTAATTCCTCTTGTGAATCTTTCTTTTACTTGGTGTTTTTCTCTTAATTATTGCAAAGTGTGGACCCCTAATTCGTGCCTCTCTTAGCCTATTTATACTTCCTCTACATCCTTAGTAAAGTTGGAGTCCTTTTTGTGGGCTTTTTCGTAGCCCAAAAATAACCTAAATTTTCTCGCGACGCAACGCTTGAGCACCCAACTGCAGCGCTTGAGCGCCGCGTCATTTGTGCAGGTGACGCTTGAGCGCCCAATTTCTGTTCAATTTTCCCATTTCCAGGTTTGTTGTGGCACTTGAGTGCCATAAAGGTGGCGCTTTAGCGCCATCTTGCTGTTGAAAATTCTTCTTTATTCTCCGGCGCTTGAGCGCTATTTCCAGGGTCTTGAGCACCATATTTCTGCTCCATCCTTCCTTTATTTTGCTCCAAAAATTATTTTTTTTCTATTTTAACATTCCTTCAACCAAAACACTAGCAAACACATTAAATTCGTTCTATAATCAACAGATTAAGCATACAAATGAAGCTTTATTGGTATAAAATCCGTGTGCACAACACACTAATCAACTTACATTGACTTAATAGTAGGATGAAAGATATGATCCATAATTAAGATTCACACACACTTAATATCTCGTAATTAATCAGTTTATATTGATGAATGGATTAAAATTTCACAGTAAAAGTACAAGTTTAGTTTTTTCATACCACGTGACATTTCTCCTTCATATGTAATGTATGACACATTGTTAGATAACAATTTGGAATGATAAGTGTGAATTAATAATAATTTAAAAGGGAATTTGATTTATTGATTTTGATTGGATCAAAATAATAATTCATTTTGTTCATTGATGATCTTACAAGGATGTGTTGGGTTTACTTTCTTAAATCAAAATCTGAAGTTCTAGTAGTTTTTCAAAAGTTTAAGAGACTTGTTGAAAATGATTACAATTGTAAACTCAGTGCAATAAGGACAGACAATGGGACAAAGTATACAAGCAATCAGTTTAATAATTTTTGTGAGGAAGTGGAAATCAAGCATCAACTTACAATTCCTTACTCTCCACAACAGAATGGAGTCTGTGAAGGAAGAAACATGACATTCATGGAGATGGCCAGATGTCTATTGCTGGAGAAAGATATTCCTAAAACCTTCTGGGCAGAGGCTGTTAATACCTCAGTGTATTTACTGTATAGGCTTCTACCAAAGCCTTAGAAAGATTAACTCCTTATGAAGCTTGGTATGGAGTTAAGCCTAATATATCTCACCTGAGGATATTTGGAAGTGTAAGTTATATACATATTCCTGATGTTAAATGAGACAAGCTTAGTCAGAAGGCAGAAGCTGGAATTTTGGTTGGATATTGTGATAATGCAAAGGGGTATATAATTTATAATCCACAAAGCAACAAAATTGTTTCTTATAGAGATGTGAAGTTTGATGAAAAATCCTTATAGAATTGGGAGTCAAACATCTTGGATAGAATTGAAGTTCCTAGGTTGATTTCTCAAAATGAAATTACTGAAAATGATGTAAATGAAGATGCTGGTAATGATGAAGATGAAATTCAAATTGATGTTGAATCTGATGGTGGAGCTGATTCAGAAAATGAAGTAGTCAGAACCAGATCTCTTCAAGACATCTACGCTATTTGTAACTATACTGTTCTGGAACCAGTAGGATATATTGAAGCTGCACAATGTAAAGGTTGGATAGATGCTATGAAGGATGAATTGGCAGCAATTGAAAAGAACAACACTTGGTTGCTTGTTGATAAACCAAGTATTAAGAATGTTATTGGAGTCAGATGGGTGTTCAGAACCAAGTAAAATGCAGATGGTTCAATCAATAAGCTCAAGTCTAGGTTGGTAGTTAAAGGATATTCTCAGAAATTTGGAATTGATTTTACAGACACCTTTGTACCAGTTGCAAGACTTGAAACAATTAGAGTATTGTTTGATTTGGCTGCACATTCAAACTGGAAGATCCATCAGCTGGATGTAAAATCTGCTTTTCTGAATGGAGAGTTAACTGAAGAAATATTCATTAATCAACCAGAAGGCTTTGTCAAAAATGGTGAAGAAGACAAAGTGTATTTGCTTAAGAAAGCTTTATATGGCTTGAAACAAGCACCTAGAAGCTGGTATAGCAAGATAGACAGCCATTTGTGTAAACTTGGATTCAACAAAAGTATAAATGAGCAAACTTTATATATCAAATTGGTGGAGGAGGATTTGATTATCATTTCACTTTACGTTGATGACCTATTGATCACAGGAAGAAATGATGGTATGCTCAAAAATCTAATGAATGAATTGAAGAAAGACTTTGAGATGACTGACTTAGGGATGATGAAATACTTTCTTGGTATGGAAGTGGATCAGTCAGACAGAGGAATTTTTGTGTGCCAACAAAGATATGCTAGGGAGATATTGAAGAAGTTTAATATGGGAAATTGCAAGCCAGTCAATACTCCTTTGGTCCAGAATTTGAAGTTGATGAAGGATGATGGTGCAACTAAAATTGATGGAAATGTGTATAGAAGTCTGATTGGATGTCTGTTGTATCTTTCAGCCACAAGGCATGATATTATGTATGCGGTGAATTTATTGTCCAGATTTAGGCAGGAGCCTAGCCAAATCTATTTTCAGGATGCCAAAAGAGTTCTGAGGTATATCAAAGGAAATGAAAACCATGGAATCAGCTTCAAGATATCTGAGAAAATGGTCTTGACAGGGTTCACGGACAGCATTGGGCTGGTTCAATGGATGATATGAGGAGTTCTTCTGGTTATGTTTTCTATGCTGGATCAAGTCTCATATGTTGGAACTCCATTAAGCAGAAAATGGTTGCTCAATCTACAGCTGAGGCAGAGTATGTAGCTGCAACTGAGCAACAAACCAGGCTATATGGCTGAGGAAAATCATGAATGATCTGAAGCACAATCAGCCAGAAGCAACTACAATTTTCTGTGATAATCAATCTGTAGTTACCATTGTGAAAGATCCTGTTTTCCACGGTAGAACCAAGCACATTAACATCAAGTACCATTTTATAAGAGAAGCTCAAGAAAAGGAAGAAGTGAAGCTATTCCATTGCAGCTCTGAAGATCGGGTGGCTGACATACTTACTAAAGGACTTCCTAAACAAAGGTTTGAAACACTAAGGAATTGTCTTGGTGTTTCCAATAAAAGTGTCAAGGAGGAGTGATGAATGTTGTGTGATACTTTTATTGCTTTAAGAGATTTTTGCTTGATCACTTAGTCACACATTTTTGTTGTAATGATCAAGGTGCTAGACTTTGTTAAATGACAGGCCATTCTGTCCTCCTGAAAAAGCTGATGTAGTAGTTCAATTGTCTAGTAGTAGTAGTTGATAGAAAGTGTATTAAATACTATATTTTTTGTATCTTGTTTGACCTTAAGTTGTCTGTGCAGTGTGTGTTTTAATCTATCAGTTTTTCCTCCTCTTTGTCTTCTAAGTTCTAACAGCAATAGAACATCATCTTAATAAACCTGAAATTAACATCTCTGCTGAACTACAACCTTTGAATTTTTTATGGTATTAAAAATGGACCTCTTATCTTATTTATCTTCTTGGTGCATGGGCACCTTGATAATTTGCTGCTCCAGGATGATGACAGTCTTTTCCATGTTGATTTTGGTTTTATTCTCGGTCGAGACCCTAAGCCCTTTCCACCAACTATGAAACTTTGCAAAGAAATGGTTGAAGCTATGGGCAAAGCAGAAAGGTATTTGACATAAATCTAAGCTATTAGGTTCTACATCTGAGTTTTGTCTTGTGCATTTATCTGCAAATGTTGCACGAGCTCTTTTTGTGCTTCATATATGAGCTAAACTGGAAACAGAAAAAAATGAAAATAAGAGAAAACAAACATTTTAGTTGCTACATGCTCATTATATTTTGTATATATCTTTTTGTATCACTTGACATGTAGACAGTTGGACGGGCTTGCTGCTATTTGATGTAAATTATGCACTGTTTTGGTAAATTATAAAATGCGCTAGGATTTACATTCTAGCTTATTCTATATAATTGTCATGTGTATTTTTGAGGGGCAGGTGATCCACAATTTGTCATGTATATTTGTGCTTGGGAATTTTATTGCATTTCAGGTTGGGTTTAGCCTTAATGGTGGGTCTAGTGCCTTGGTGGCATCCATCATTGGTGCACGGCATGTTTTGGATCCGTTAGGGTGATTCTTGTATTGTTGTTGGTGGGGAAAATATGCATGGCACTGCTGGTAGTCTGGTGGATATAATATTTTCCTTTTTCTTCTGTTTGTTCTCTTGCAGTCAATACTATACCCGGTTCAAATCGTACTGCTGTGAAGCATACAATATCCTAAGGAAATCAAGCAACCTAGTACTAAATGGGAGAATTTTCAGATAAGCTTTGTCAACTAGGCTTTTCCTAAACAACGTAAAATGTCAGTTTTATCCTTAATGAAATGGATTTTATTGCAAAATATATTCTTACTTTATGAATAGTTTTAAAATTTAGTTTTTATTTTATATTTCTTCTATTTCTCTATTCGTCTTTACTTGATATTTCTTCTGAATCTGATTTTTTTTCAAAAATTTCTTCATCAGTTACTATTTCTTCACATTCATCCCTAATTTGTTCAAAATCTGTAATTAGTATTCTAACTTTCTTTTTTTGGTATTCAGTACTTATATGTCTTTATTCATATAATGCTGGCGGTGGAGAGCCAATGGTGTCTGTGGCTTCTGTGGCCGAGGAGGATGAGGAGCAAGAGTATCACGACGCTCCCGATGATCGCAAAGATTCCTAACTTAAACAAGGGAGGCTCTGAGGTGGTTCTCATCATTGGCTGCGGTATTGAAATGTAGAAGGCATTGCAGGCTACATACTATATATTTCAGTTTTATATGATTTAACGTTGTTTCTTTATGTATGGAGTATGCCTTGAGTATGAACAGTTGTTGCTTTTCAAACTTATCATCTACTTTTCGCGTTGCTACTTGTATCTTGATGGTATTGTGTTCTAAAACAGCATTAAGAGTTAGTTATATGCCCTTCGCTTTGTATAGATTTTTGCAATGTCTGCGCACTTTTCTCTCAAAAAAAAAAAAAAAAAAAAAAAAAAAAAAAATATTCATTGCAATTCCAACATTTATATCGTTTTTTATCTAATGATTTGTTATAGGGTTTATATTTTCTTTTAAAATATTTTTTTTTTGATTTAAAATATTTCTTTTGAACTTTTTATATTTTTTATATTTCTTATGTTTTATTTTTCTTTTCCATTTATAATCATAGCATCCCTAATTTCATGGTACTTCAGTATCTCTATAACAAATCATATCTTGTATAAATTTTG
The DNA here is from genome assembly GCA_035079005.1 of Fraxinus americana. NCBI lineage: Eukaryota > Viridiplantae > Streptophyta > Magnoliopsida > Lamiales > Oleaceae > Fraxinus > Fraxinus americana. Next base: position 28,733,669 of record CM068707.1, read on the forward strand.
ATTGTTTATAAATCATTTGATTACTATACATCGCACTTATTTCATCTTTTATGGTGCTTATTATAAATCCCAAAGTATAGGCTTCTACATTTCTTTCAAGTTGTTTCTCTTTAATCTTATTTTAAAAATAATTATTCCACAGTGGTGGTAATTTTCAAATAAAGACTTCTTTATAATAATTGTTATCGGCTCCACTTCCAAACATTATATAATAATATTTATTATATTCACAACAATATTCATTAAGGCAACACATATTATAAATTTGTAAATGTTCCATCCTATTTTTAGTATCTTCTATTTCTTCTGCTCTAGCTATAGTACTTTTTGTTACCTAGTCGTCTCCTACGAATTCTCTATAAATTCTTGTAGCAACTCTATTTATACCTTCAATTATGCTAATTCCAAATCCTGCTTCAATACTATCTTTCCAAACGCCTTTTGTTGTTTCTTCTAATCCTTGATACCAATTAACTACATTTCCTTTAAAAGTTGCTAATAAATATTCAGCTCTATTTTGATTATCATTATTACTACAGTTATAATTAAAGTGTGCTATCATATTAGTACTCAATTCATATATAACTTTTCTAACATCTAATTTACAATCTAAATTTAAATATGATCCTTCAATTTTCATTGAGTTTGATTATCTTCATATTGGTTTAATTGGTCTCTGTATATTTTTTCTTTTCTAGTTTTAAAATCAACTTTTGTATTAACATATCTTCTAGGGTCTATTTCTGCTACATAACTAGCTGTGCTAGTTTCTCCATAATCTTCTTGTTTAACTGCTCGTGATCCTCATGTTCTTCCAACCATATGATTTTTAGTTATTTTTTTACAAATTTTTAAATCTTCTAAGTTGAATATTAAGTTTATTATAACTTCGTTCATTATTCTTCTATAACTAATTTTCCTTCTTTTTTTCTTCTTCCCTTTCTATAAGATTTTCTTCTTGTTTTCTAAAATCAATTAATAATCTTTCAATATCTTTTTTTAATCCTCTATTAAGTTTTATTAATTCTTCATATTTTTCAATCTTATTTCTAACTTTTTTAAGTTCTTTAGTATAATCTAGTTTAACTAGTTTTTCTTTGCTTAGATTTTCTATTCTTAAGAAATTATTTTGTAGTTTTTCCTTTTCTTCTTCATAGCTTATTTCAATTTTAATAATTTTTTTATCAATTCTTTTATAATTTTTTCAATTAAATTAATTTTGTCATTCACACTCATCTTTTAGTTTTCTTACAAGGTGGTTTGTCAATTTCAAATCCTAATTTGTTTAATAGAATATCAATTTTATTGTTAATAATATCTATTTTTTCTTCTAAGGTTGCTATTTTACTAATACTATTTTTCTGTGTAATTTTTGATATTTGATTTTGGATTTCTTCAAATTTAGGTTCATCAAGCATTTCTAAAGTATTAATTTGTTCCTTCATTTTATTAAATTGTTTGGACATATTTTTACTTAAAATTTCTAGTGTTTCTTTAGCTATTTCATCTTTTAGATCTATGTTATTAATTCCATATATAGCTTCTATGTCTTTAGATTTTAATTGTTCTAATTGTTGCCATAAAAATGCATTAGTCTAATTTGTAGTCATATTTAACCATCCATCTATATTTTCCTATGAATTTAAGGGTTGAAATAGAGTTGTATTACATCCTCTACTTTGATAACTTCCTAGTGGTAGTCTTGTATTTTCTATCTCTTATTTATCAAATCTTATTTTTGTTGGTAGACTCATATTAGTCTGGTAGGTTTAAGGGATTTGTTATATTATTTATTATTTGTTCTATTTCTCTTCTTAGTTGTTCTTCTATTCTTAATTCTCTTATAATTTCATTATTTATTAATTTTCTTCTGATTTTATTCCATCTAGAATTTTTTTTATCAATTTTTATAATATCATTCCTAGTTATTTGTTCTTCTAAACTTTTTATTTTATTATCACAAAATTTTTTAGTTATTCCAGGAATATATTTAGTAAATTTTAATATATTTTTTATCATTATAATTCTCTATTCTTTTTCTCCAAATTTTTATTCATTATCATCAAAACTAAGATCAAAATCATATAATTCAGCAATTTTATTATAGTTCTCATGTTGTTCTATAATTTCAAAAACTTTTTCACTATTTTCACCGTCCAAATAGAAAAATATAATTATTTTTATTATTTCTTTAGGTAATCTTTCTTTTAATCCAAATGATGCAATTGTAAGATATTTTTTTTATAATATCTGATATCTCTTTCTATGAAATTTATTCATCTAGTATAACTATCATAGGTTTTTGGATTTTCTATTTTGTGACTATAATAAATGCTATTAGTATACCTAAAAGGTGCAATTCTGTATAAAATTTCGTAATTTTCCATAATGAAAAGTTCACCAGAGTACGCAGTCCTCTAAAAATTTTTATATAATAATTTTCTTACAAATCTTCAGATAATAATCTTCTTTTTAGATTAAAATAAGGGTCTTATCACGCTTCGCTAAATAGTAGAATGTCATACGTTTCTGGTCACCTTCGTCAAAAGAGTCGGCCAAAGTCCTGACAGCATCACAGTAAAACGGATAGAAGGGCACCCAAAACTCTCAAACAAACTCACTGTGTAGAACAACACTCAAAGCATAATAAAAGATTTACTTCAAACTCAAAGACTTTATTGATCTGATGATAGTTTGAAAGTTATTATACAAAGATTTTACAAGGATTGAAACTCCGAAGAGTGGTTTCTACTCTCTAATGGGAATGATTACAAAGATCATTTTTGAAGATGATGCTTCTTTTTGAAGTTTGTAATTCAAGATGCCTTGCTTTTTGAAAAGAATCTCAATTTTTAGAAGGCTTTCACTTCACTGAGAAGTTTCTGGCCAATCAAATTGTTTTACTTTTTAAAGTATTGGTACAAGAATTCAAAAAGTAGATGAATTATTAAAGCATCTGTTGACTGCTTTATTCCAACTTTTGAGCTGTCTCCTTTTTCTTTAAAGCTCACATGGTGTTGTCTGTGATGTCGTTTTCTTTATTGTCCTTTACTTGTGGACGTGTCCTATAAGTCGGTAAGCCTCTTTAATGCATTCTTCACTTCCAAGGAATTGGTCGTTGATAATTTCACAAATCTTATCTTCAAGAATTTTTGACTCTTTATCTCCTTGGCAAATAAAAATTAAATTATTGCTAATTCCATAAACCATATATCTTTCTCCATAAAAGAATTGCATTGTTGAGCATACTGATTTTATTCCTAGAGCTCTTCTGTAAATCATCAATTTTCTATTAATATTGCGTAACTCTTTAAAAATCTAAATTTCCTTAAGTGGATTTCTATTATTCTTTCGAATGATGATGAGATGATATTCTCCATACCATTTTGGTTCTTTATATTCAGGAATAATTGTGTAAAATCTCAGTTCAATTGGTTGCTTATCACTGAATTTTTTTATATAATTAATAAATTCTTTATCAAATTGTTCAATTTCTTTAAGATCTGCTTCTAGGAAGAGTCGATCTAAAAATCCAAATGTTGTCAATTTTCGAATAATATTAGGATCTGCTCCCTGAACTGCACTGATCCTTGGATAAATCGTCGTTGGAAGGGCTATCAAGTAAAGAGAATTTCCTTCTCTGAAATTATATACACATTCTGAAAATTCATAATATTCCTTCTCCATAGGGTCTAGATTAGTTCTGATGTGATGAGTATTAATTATTCCCTTTGGTGATTTAAGGTCACTAATCGGTACTTTTTAAATTTTTTGGAATTCACTGATAACAGTATGCTATTCCAATAGACCTTTTGATAAGGATGTTTGAGTACTGGACTCAGTGACTCATTTTCCACTTGTAAATTTTTCCAACAATTTGTCAATATTGACGGGTAATTGTCGTGGACCCTTTTTTTATGACCATTTTCCTCCTACGAGGTAAGATAATCATTTCTCTTAGATTTCGAATCTCCATTTGAGGTGGATGTATTAATCTCCCGAAATGGGATATGACTAGCCTTTCGACTGTATTCACCTTTTTCTAAAGGAGGGTACTCCTGACTGCAAGCTGCATAAAAGTCTAAGCATTCCGTCAATTTACCAACTATTTTTTCTTTATTATCATTTAATTTATGAATCTTTTTTCCACTTTCAACAACTTTGTTTGATAGATCGCACAAAGTTTGTCGAATATCAAGATGTTCCTCTTGAACAACAAGATAATCTACATTAAAATCTGTTAAAAGATATTGCAATTCCTTCGTAAATGCTTCAATATTTTCCATAATCATGATTTCCGCTAAAGAAATCAGCAAATAAGTTGTCTTTTCCTTTAATATATTCGAATTTAAAATTATAGAAAGATAATAATACTTGTCATCAGTGCAATCTCCTATGTTGAGGTGAATTGGGTAATCTATTATTTACAAGTCCATTAAGTTGAGTATGATCAGTTTGAACAATAAATTCCTTAGATAATAAGAACATATGGAATTTATTTTTATTTATTCATTTAACAACTACTAGTAATTCTTTTTTATTGGTTTAATAATTTACTTCAACATTATTAAATGTTCCGCTAGTATATCTACAAATTTAATTTAAATAGGTTTTCAATAAAGCATTCCAATATAAATACATCCGTTTGTAAAATTAATTTACCCTTTTCATCTGGAAGTCTAAGTTTAAGTAAATTTTTAAAATTTTCTTTTAAATTTTTAATACAAAGGGTATGTTCTTCATTCCATCCTATCTTATTTGATTTTCTTAATAGTTTCTGAAATTTATTTCTTTTTTCTACAAATTATTCTATAAATCCTTCTACATAATTAAGACATCCTAAAAACTTTTGAATCTATTGCTTATTTGCAAGTTTATCAGGAAATAAAATTAGTTTTTCAGAAATATGAAGTTGTAATTTTATTCATTCACTATTTATTATCATTCCTAAAAATTTAATTTCATTTTTTGCTATTTCTGCTTTTTTCTGACTAAGTATTATACCTTCTTTTGAGCAAAGTGTAGCAAAGATTTTAAGGTGTTTAAGATGATCTTCATATGGTTCTGAACAAACAAGTATGCCATCAATATAAACAATAAGAAAATTATAAATTTTAAAAATTTCATCCATTCTTCTTAGATAAATTTGTGATGCGTTTTTTATTCCAAATGGCATAATTATCCATTCATAATGTCTTTCATAGGTACTAAATGCTGTTAATGATATACTATTTTCTTAAAACTTGATTTGCCAAAATCCAGATTTACAATCAAATTTTGAATAGTATCTTTTATGTTTAGCTATATTTATTAAAACTTCTTTATTTTGTAGATAATATCCATCAAATTTAGTATTTTTATTAAGTTTTTATAATTTACAATCATCCTAAGTTCTCCTTTTTAATTTCTGCATGATTTCTAACTATGAAGGCTGAATTACTATGAGAGCAATTACTTTTTCTTATAAGTTTTTGAATTTGTACTTGAAATTTTTCATTATTTTCTTGATTATAGAGTATTGGTTTGACTCTAATAATGATTGTTGATTCTAATAATTTTATTTTAACTGTTGTTTTTTATTTTTCCCACTTTTCAAGTGAGTTTTCATTATAATTTTAGGCTAAAAGAGCTTTTATTTGGTCAAGAATGATTGTTTTGATTGAATATTTGAGTAATTTTGGTATAAATTCTATCTTTTCACCACCCTGAACTGACTGAACTCTAAATGGTTTAAATTCTCTAGCTATTTTTAGTAGATGTCCACATGGTGTTTTTAATTAGATAGTATAAATATTTTGACTGTTGACTAAACTATTGTAAAAAGTCATTTCCTATAATAATATCGCAATCATTTATATTATATTGGTAAACATTTCTTATGGTTACAATTTTGGATCCTATGATAACTTCTATATTTTCATTTTTGTATTTTAAGGATTCTCTTATTCTAGTTATTCCGTGTAGAGTTAATTGTTGTTTATTTTCAATCCATTTTGACAATAAAAATTCTTTAAAGACAGTTATTTCAGCTCCTATGTCAATTAGAGTACAAATAGTTATTTTTGATTCAAATACTATTATTTGTATGTATACACTTATTGAAAATTTTATTTCTCTACTCATTTTTCTTTATGGCAATATTAGTTTTTCCTTGATATATAATAAGAATTCTTTTCTTCTCTATTTTGTAATTATCAAGATTATCTAAGAATGAATTTTCTAATAATATTGGATGTTCATCAAAATTCATATTATTATCTATATAACATTCTATGTTTAATAATAAATTTCCAAACTTGATTTGGAATTGTCCTAAGATATCACAAGAATTTATTTTTCCTTCGAAATCTCTATAACTATAGGTTTCAACTTTTTTGTTTTTAATCCCTTCATCAATAAGAGAGCAAATATGATTTTGACTTGCTCCGGTATCAATAAGTATTTTACTTTCATTTATCTATTTATTTCCATTAAATTTTTTTTCCTTTGATTTCATAAATACTACTATTTTTATTTTGTTTTATTTTTGAAATATCATATCTTGTTGTATTTTCTCCAATAATTATCATATTTTCTTTATAAGTTATTTGTTTTCGTATTATAAATTGATCAATACTTATAACATCATCATGTTCTATTTCAAAAATTTTTATTTTCTCTATATTTTGTTCTCTAGGTAGAATTGCTTCTCCTATATCTCTAAATTTTTCTTCGATTTTTTTAAAAAGTTTTTCTTTATATATATTTATGTAATTACTATTTGTATAACAATATAATCCTTGGTATAATATAGTAAAAACTTTATTATCATCCTTTAATATTTTATTAGTCATCTTAAAATGAAAATTAAGACAATCATCTAAATTTTTATCTTTTAAATGTACACAATATTTTGGATAATAAGTAAATTTTTATTTTCCTTAGACCAAATTTCCTTTAACTATTCCTAAATTTTCATTTTCTGCTGTTATACATCTTTCTTCTTGTAAATTAAGTATTATAGGATTATTAATTCATTCTTAAAAACATGATTTTATTATTATTTGTATTCCAACAAGGTAGACATAAGATATATTACTTCTTTTTCTTGTTTTAATTTTCCTAGAAATTCATTAATTGTTATTAGATTTAATTTTTTTTCCTTGTATATGTTTGATATCAATGACTTTTACTAACTTCTTTCTTCTAAAAGCCGATCCTAAGATATTAAATAATCTATTTTCTCCAGATGGTTTACGATTTAATCCTGTTTTATTGATTTTTCTAAATTTTTCCCAATCAAATTTTCCTTTTAAGGTATATCCTTCTATTCCTTTATATACTTCAGTTTCTAAATCCTCAGTGTTTTCAATTTTCATGATCTCTATGGCTCTGATACCATTAGGGGGGTTGTGTAAAAAAACAAAAATTAATCAAATCGAACAATTATGAATCAAATCAAATTTTTAAGGACCAAAATGAAATCTGTTATATATTAGAATGATTTGTTTGAAATTTTTTATATTTAGGGTATTTCAGGAACTTTCAAAATTTAAAATGGTCAAAGGCTATTTTAGAAAGGCTATCCTTTAATTTGGGGTATTTTCATGTATTTCCCGTACTAAATCTGTACATTTGATGGTGGGGTCCAACATTCCTGATATAGCTTCTGATCCTGGAAAAGGCATTCTTAAAGTGATTTCTTGTTTTAATTACTTCTCTATCCATGTTAAACCGTAATTTACTCAATTCATTCTGAGACCCTACTTCAACTTTCCTTCTGTAGATTCAAGAGAAATTTCGGTTGGACTTGGACGATGAAGAGTCAATACAGTTTTTCTAGGATCTTATCAATGGGAGTGTCAGTGCATTATTCCCACAAATGGTGGAAACTATTCATTGATGAGCTCAATATTGGCGCTAACAAGACTCAAAACATTTTTTGAGGTGCAATACAGGCTAGCTGAACATATGCCCACCCACTTTTTATTCTGCAGATTATGGATATAATTATCTAAGAATAAAGACTTAAGATAAATTCCACTTCATGGACCTTATATCCTAGATCTTATGGGCTCACGAGTTTGTGAGTGCCATCCCCGTGCTTGTTTGAAAATCATCAAACTATATAATTATAATTTTTCGGACTTGTGTAGCTGAAAAGCTCCTGGCTTGGTTCGTGGTAAAACAAAATACAACTGTAAAGTCTTTTGTTCTTCGATGTTTATTGTATAGCTTTCAGATAATTTATATTCTGTTGAATCAAAGCATTGTGTTTTGTTGGTCACAGAATCAAAGTTTCACAACACAAACAAGTAATAATGAAAGATACTTGCAGAATAAAAAAGAACACAAATAATTTTTGCCCCTTTTTGGGCCCAAATGTTCAGCTTAAAACCTACTCACCCGTTAAGCATATACTACGTAAATATTGCTCGAATCCACTAAGAATCACAAAGAATAGTACAACGAATGTATGAAGAAATCGATTTCTTCACTAAGTTTCCTCCAGCGTCTCATATACAAGTTTTCACTCCACAACACTAGTGTATACACAATACACTCAAGAATATCACTAAGATATTATAGAGATCACAACCAAAAGATCTCAAGAAACAAAACCAGAGAGAAAACGCTAGAAAGAGAAGAACGGGAGAGAAAATCCTAGAATATGAAAAACCATCCAAACGAAGAATCCAGAATAGGGTTATAAGGTAACCCTTCAAATTACTTAATCCAACGGTCTAAGATATGCCAAATGTAAAGCCAGGATTAACAATCATTTAAATAGCAAGCAGGTGGCCCAACTAGCACAGCAAAAGAGGACCAACACCAAAATAGAAAAGGCCCAAAGACACATAATGGAGAGGCAGCCCAAATCAACAATCTCCACCTTGCCGAACTATTCTGATTATTCTTTTGTGGATTCAATCTCAATTTACTAGTTTCATTTGTTCTTTCATACCTGTAAAAGAAAAACAATCAGACTTGGATAAAAAAACAAAAACTAAAGTAACTATTGAACTTAACAGAATTCATTACTTTCAAATCAGATTCAACATCTTTAAACAGTTTTTGAATTTATTCAAAGGTAACACCTTAGTGCCAAAATCAGCAGGATTGAATTCAGATGGAATCTTGACTAAAATAATCAAACCTTTTTCAGATATATTTCTAACAAAATGAAATTTGATGTCAACATGTTTGGTCCTAGAATGAAAACTAGGATTTCTACTTAAGTAAATAGCACATTGATTGTCAGTATATATCCTAACCACTTCATTTACAAAACCAAATTCATTTAAAAGACCTCCCAACCACAGTCCTTGTTTAATAGCATCACAAGCTGCAATATATTCAGCTTCTGTGGAAGAGAGTTCAACAATCTTTTGTAATTGTGATTTCCAACTAACACAACCATCATAAAGAGTAAAAACATAAGAAGATGTAGATCTTCTTTTATCTAGATCACCTATAAAGTCAAAATCGATGTATCCCTTTAACGTAACACCTTCATTACATCTTTGAAATTTTAAGCCCAAATCAGTTTAACCCTTTAAATACATTATCATCCACTTAATAGCCAATCAATGTGTTCCACCGGGATTAGCCATAAATTTACCAAGAATACTTATTTCATGAGCTAGGTCAGGTCTGGTGCATATCATAAGGTACATAATAGAGCCAACAGCATTAGCATAAGGTGTTTTACACATTCTATTATGTTCTTCAACAGTTTTAGGAGATTGCTCACTAGAAAGTTTAAAATGGTTTGCAATAGGCAGAGTTACAGATTTGCATTCAGTCATAGCAAACTTGTCAAGTACTTTCTTCACATAAGAATTTTGATTCACATAAAAAACACTGTTTTTTCTATCTCTTTTGATTTCAATTCCCAAAATTTTCTTAGCTTGCCCTAGATCTTTCATTTCAAATTCAGTTTTAAGTTTATCTTTAACAAAATCGATTTCAGATCTATTTTGATGGGCAAGAAACATATCATTAACATATAACACAAGATAAACAGATTCAGGTCTTCCTGACCCTTTCAAGGAAAAATAGAAATCAAAATTATTTTTAGAAAATCCCAAGTTCTGAACATAAGAGAAAAATCTTTTATACCATTGCCTTGGGGCCTGTTTTAGGCCATAAAGAGATTTCTTTAAAAACAAACCTGTTCAGATTTTGATTTCAAATCAAAACCTTTTGGTTGATGCATATAAATGGTTACTTCAAGATCACCATTTAAGAAAGCAGTCTCAACCATCAGACTAGTCTAATTCCAAATTAAAGTGAGCTGTTAAGGCAAGTAAGATTCTGATAGATGTATACTTTGCAACAGGTGAAAAGATTTCATTGTAGTCAATATCCCCTCTTTGTGTAAAACCTTTGGCTATAAGTCTGGCTTTATATCTTTTTCCCAAGGTATTGGCATCATCTTCTTTAATCTTATAAGCCCATTTACAGTCAACAATCTTTTGATGTTTACGTTTATCAACAACGACCCATGTCTTGTTTTTAAGTAAAGAATCCATTTCTTCTTACATAGTTTCCAGCCAAAGTTTAGAATCTTTGCCGTTAATAGCTTCTTCAAATGTCACAGGTTCAGAATTAACAGATTCCAATTCAGAATAGAAAGTAACAGATTCATCATTGTTAATTCTAGTAGAAGGTATCCTATTCCTTCTATCCCTATCCCTGACCAATTGATAATTTTTCAAAGAAGTATCTTGAAAATTTCTTTAGTTTCAGATTCATTTTGAGATTGATCAGATTTAGATTGAGTAGACTCCACCTCAATCAAAATTTCAGGTTCAGTTTGACGTTGTTCTTGATTTTCCAGCATTGTTTCTTTAACACAGGTAGAATGATTAGTGTTCTGACTTGAAGAGGATTTACAGGGAAACTAACCCTCATAAAAAACAACATTTCTACTGATGATGACTCTATAACCATTTTTCTCTCTTACCCAAAGTCTATAACCCTTAGTTTCTTCTCCATAACCTAGAAAAACACATTTTTGAGACCTGGGTTCCAGCTTGCCTGCATCTTAATGTGCATAAGCAGCACAACAAAAAACCTAAGTTTGAAATAGTTTGGAGACTCTCCAGACCATAAGTGTTCAAGGATTTGAAAATCAATAGCACTTGAAGGAATTCTATCAGATAGGTAGCAGTTTTTAGGGCTTCACCCCAGAAAATTTTTGGAAGATTAGAACTAAGTAACATACATCTCACCTTTTCCAATAAGGTTTTATTCATTCTGTCAACAACATCATTTTGCTGAGGAGTCTATATTACTGTTCTATGTCTTAAAATCCCGCATTCTTTACAAAGAGAATTAAATTCATGATTACAGAATTCCAAACTATTATCTGTTCTAAGTGCCTTTATCTTCTTATTAGTCTGATTTTCAATCATAAGTTTCCATTGCTTGAAGTTTAGAAAAGTATCAGATTTGTTTTTCAAAAGAAAAGTCCAAAGTTTTCTTGAAAAATCATCCACAATCAATAAGTAAAATCTGAAGCCACTTAAGGTATTTACAGAAGCAGGCCCCCACGGGTCTGCATATAAATACTCAAAAATAGAAGTGGATTTGTGAATTCCAGTTTATTTTGTTTTCCAACAACACAATGTTCATGAAATTTAAGGCTTTCAATGTTATCCTTTCCAAAGCATTTCAGTTTATTCAAAATCATTAATCCATTTTTCACTAATATAGCCTGGTCTCCTATGTCAAATCAAGGTTTCATTAAAATGAGTCTTCACAACTGCAGAGCTGTTACCAACTAGAGGTTCAGCTTGTAGTATGAAGATCCCATTAGATCTAGGAGAAGAAATAATCTCTTTTAAGTTAAGACTTATTTTAGTAAGACATTTATGAATTTTTATCTCATATTCATCATCCAGTTGTCCCAAAGAGATCAAGTTTCTTTGAAGATTAGGAACATATATTGTCTGAGACAGTTTAAGGATTTGATTTTTATCCAGTAAGAGCTTAAGGTTACCAATCCCTTTAATTTTATAGGTCATATTGTTTCCCATTTGAACTTGACTACCACTAAGACCATTAAAGTCAATAAACCACTCTTTAACAAGACACATATGGAAAGAACATCCAGAGTCAAGAACCTATTCATTCAGATTTCTTTTAGTTGATGCAACAAGAACAACTCCTTAAATTTCATATTCATCATTGCAAACAATGTCTGCAGACTTATCTGTATTGAATTTAGCTTTCATATCAAATATTTTCTTAAAGCAATCTTTTATAAGATGTCAAGTCTTGCCACAGTAATAACATTTTCCGTCTTGCATCTTTGGTTTGGACTGGTTCTTGTTTTGATTTCTAAACTTAGGAAACTGTGATTTTCCTTTCTTAAGAGATTTGTAATTGCATTGTTTTCCTTTCTTGTTCTGATTGACTCTTTCTCTTACATTCAATTCTTCTCCAAACTTAGAATCTTTAACTTCAATTTTCAATTCCAGTTCTCTGTTTCTTAGATGTGATATCATAATATCAACAGTAAGTTCAGTTCTCCCATACTCTAAGGCATTTCTCAGATCTCTATATCTATCACCCAAACCATTTAACAGAGCAACAACTTGTTGATCCTTAAATAGTTCTTCATCACAGACTGTTATCTCTTGAACCAATTTTGTGAATTTATCAATGTTTTCTTCCATGTTGGAGGATGGATTAAATTTGAAATTGTAGAATTGTCTTAGGAGTTAGCATTTGTTGGACATGATCTTAGTTAGATAAAGAGATTCAAGTTTAGCCCAAAGACCCTGAGTATTAGTGGTTTCTCTAACCTTTTTGATTACAGTGTCAGACAAGTGAAGAAATATAGAACTCCAGGCTATCTCATCTAACTCTTGTTTCCTATAAACACTAAATTCAGGAGGCCAATTACCATTAATAGCAACAACACATCTTTGCTGTAACAACAAAGCCCTAATTTTCTGACGCCACAAACTAAAATTCCCAGTCCTTCTCCGAATCTCTACTTCAAATTTATGTAAGGTAGACATGATCACCAGTAGACTCACAACAGATTCAAATTTATCTTTCACACAGAATGCAACAAGTATAGATAGTAAAATAAAGAACAACAATAAAAGTAGAATATGATCAGCAAGTATAGATATATTAAGCAAGATTGTCAGTATGATACATTTAAGGTGTGATAACCCTATAATCCCTACTTCAGATTTCGAGATCTTCAATGAGATCTTGGACGAAGGAAAGTAGAGGATGATTAATTACCTTAATAACCAAATCAAAACAAACAAAGCAGTTTAACAATTGTACTAAAATACTCAAATAATTATACCAGAGCTAAAACCTCAATGTTTCAGTGGAGAAGAAGTGTATGAGGATACTAGAAACAGATCAGTTTTCCAGAATAGAGTGCCAAGAACCAACAAGTTACAACAACTCAGTATGACCAGGAGTGAGTCGGTAGAACCAACAAGAATCAGAGTGTGTTAACTCAACTCATCGTCACTTAGTACGAGTTCACAAAAAACCTCAATTCAGTAGCGAGTTACAGCAAAGAAACACCAAGAACTCAATAAAAGAATCAAGATATCAAAGAATCAGAACCAGAACCACAAGAAAGTTCGTTTTTCACAAAGAAAACATGTATCAAAAAACTGATCATCAACCACGAAGAAGAATGTTTTTCAAAAAAGGGGATCCAATCAAATATTGGATCGAAGAACAATGAAACACACAGTTTCAGAAAATCACCATTTTATTTTTCAGAAAAAAAAATCAAGGATATTGAAAAAACCATTCAGATCTGCAAATCGTTCCAACTATAAACTCTAATCCTCCTCAAAAGGAGGCTCTGATACTACTTGTTGGTCAAATAATCGAAATTTCACAACACATACAAGTAATAATGAAAGATAATTGTAGAATCGAAAAGAACACAATGAGTTTTACCCCCTTTTGGGCCCGAATGTTCAGCTTAAAGCCTACTCACCTGTTGAACATCTACTACGTAGATATTGCTTGAATCCACTAAGAATCACAAAGAATAGTACAACGAATGTATGAAGAAATCAATTTCTTCACTAAGTTTCCACCAGCCTCTTATACAAGTTTTCACTCCACAATACTAGTGTATACATAATACACTCAAGAATATCACTAAGACATTACAGAGATCACAACCAAAAGATCTCAAGAAACAAAACCAAAGAGAAAACGCTCGAGAGAGAAGAACATGAGAGAAAACCCTAGAATATGAAGAGTCATCCAAACGAAGAATCCAGAATAGGGTTATAAGGTAACCCTTCAAATTACTTAATCCAACGGTCCAAGATGTGCCAAGTGTAAAGTCAAGATTACACCATCATTTAAACAGCAAATCGATGGCCCAACCAGCACAGCAAAAGAGGCCCAACACCAAAATAGAAAAGGCACAAAGACCAGAATAGAGAGGCAGCCCAAACAACATGTTTGTAAAATTTTAGTTTGGATTAATGTAAATGGTGAATGATGCTCTCTTAAACTGGCATGGGGTGCCCCCTGAATAATGGTATCTAGACTGGCCACATTTTTTGGGTCGGTATCGGGTCAATGGCCCCTTGCAAGGTGAACGACTAATTTTGCTGTCGATTTTTGTCTATGGCCTTGTTTGTTTTAATGAAAATAACACTCAACACTTTCCTGAAATCAAAACATGTACAATCGAAAGGAGCATTACAATGATGAAAAAACAAGAAAACTGAATTAGGTACCTGAGTAGTTACGTGAGTATGCTCGGTGAGGTTCCAGACATTATTTATCACTTGCTTTACTTTGCGTAATAACTTATAATCCAATGACATGTTTCGATCTGGCTTCACAACTCACAAGCTTACATAAAAGAGATAAATCCAACGGTGGAAAATGCATAAAGTACTAATTACGCATGGGACAATTTGATCACTAATTCAAAAGAGTTATGCTATTTGACATTAGTGTTACAATGCCAATTTAGGTGGCATTAAGTGTTATTAAATAAATCATACAATTTCACATCTAATTGAACCTACTACATAAGAATAATGTTATTACAGTTCTACGTGTGACATACATGTGATGTTTAGCGATTTGTAGGACAGCTGCGATAGTGAACTACTGCAAATAACATTATTCATATAGAGCGGTTTTAAATAGTTTACTCACTCAATAATGACGATTTCTTTGAGGTCAACCAACTTAAGATTTGATTTCATTTTGGCTATTTAGCGTTGATTTGTTACAATTTAATCATGCTACTTACGATCTTGTTACAATATGATAATTTTGTGGGTAATTATGACCAAAACCATCCATTCATCACCAACCATCTATACTCTCTCAATTCTTCATCCACAGTTAATTTGCCTTAAAAAATAAAGAGTCGGAATTGCATAAAGTCAATTTAAAGTTTTTAATTCACTCATTTGAATTTTCTTTTTGACCAAAAAGTTTCGCTTTCCATATTCAAGTAGGATTAATCGTTATCTTTGATCACGATTAAGACGAAATAGTGAAACCGAGAAAAAAAATATGAAGTTGAATTATAGGATAAAAATTGAAGTGAGGGACCAAGACGAACTTCCCCTAAATAAAATATAAATAACAAAGGATCTAATTACACTATAAAATATAAATGCCCGCTGGTTCATAAATTTTCATTCGTCCAAAATAATTATAAATCCCTAGCGTTAATCTCAAGCAGCTCCATATTTCTCTCTCTAACTTCGCGTCCGAACTAATTTTTCAGGTATATCTATAATCTCTAAATACGTTTTATTCGATATGATTTACCTAGAGCTAATTTTTTTATTTAATATTTTGGTTCAGATATTTTTGAGTTTTGTTTGCTGGTTATTGATGTTTATATAGGTCTTTTTGTGACATAATTTTATTATGTTTTTGTTTTTTTGAGTTGGAAATGTTTGTATAATGAAAGCAGCTTTTGATTATTTGAGTTAAATTTGCGGAACCAAGGATGCGAGTAATTGAGTTTTGCTACGTTTTTTTATGATCTGATCTCAAGATTTAGCATTCAAACCTTTTCGATCCAGTGGAAAATTTCGATTTTTAATGTAATTGTCTACCTTCTTGATTAAATACAGTATTTTTGAGATTGAAGAATTCAATTTAATTTTTTATGAAATTGTGCAAGGGTTTAATGGTAGTCTATATTTTGATTTGGTTATACAGTTTTGATCCATGATCCATTTGATCTGGTAAAATTTTAGTAATTGGGTTTTTTATGCTGCCAGTTTTGAATTTTAGGCATGTTACATGCATTTTATGTCATATTTGAATTTGTTTAGGTTTAAATTTCTGGGGAAGGATAATTTGTAGAGACCAAAAGCATGGACTATAAATGTAGCATTTTGAAGTGAAAAAGGCACTATTGTAGCTTTGATTGAGCTCTTGTTTGGTGACAATTGAAATTCAGATTTTAATTTAAGTCAATGCTAAAAATTAATTTTAACCATACATTATTTGGGACCCACAACTTTTCAACCACATAATTTCATCAAATTTATTAAAACATACTAAAATCTAATTTTAATCCCCACCAAACAAGGGCTGAATCAGAAGTCTACATTTGGGAGGGCATAGGCACACAGTGTCTTGTGTATCTAGGAACATCAATGCCACTAGACTATTTCATCTCTTTTGAGAAAGTGTTTTAGGATTGGTATGGTGATTTATAATTATATTGAATTTGAAAAATAGCATGTGTATACGGTTGATTTTAATCCCACAGTATTTGATGTAATGACTGAAAATCACGTACGTAAATGCATATCTATATATTCTTACCTAAATTCACTTCATTTCCTGATTATATATAGGGGTCAAAAGCAAGAAAGAGAAATGGGGTTGACATTCACGAAGTTGTTCAGCCGGCTTTTTGCCAAGAGGGAGATGCGGATTCTGATGGTTGGTCTCGATGCAGCTGGTAAGACCACCATCCTGTACAAGCTCAAGCTTGGAGAGATAGTCACTACCATTCCCACCATTGGTATGGCCTCTTAATTATGCTAACTTAATATCTCCATTACTCTTAAATACTTTGATCTTGGCTTTGATATGTTATGTACTTGTGAAAATGAAATTTATCCAATTTTCTTTTGTTTGTTTCAAACTGAATGCTGCTCTCTAATATTTACTTTCCTGGGTGGCTTACTATTGCTCTGCAGGTTTCAATGTGGAAACTGTTGAGTACAAGAACATCAGCTTCACCGTTTGGGATGTTGGGGGTCAGGACAAGGTGGAAAATTTGTTCTTAACTTGTCCCATGATTGATCTATGGCTATGATTTAGTTATCTATATTAAATTTCTATAAATTGTACGTGACATGATAAAACTTTCTGCCTCTTGTGGTGTTTCTTCTCGTCCATGGCACAATAGAAAGATTCATGTTCCTTAATTGAATTCTCATGCACATATTAATCAAATTATCCACTGACTTCCACAGATCCGTCCATTGTGGAGGCACTACTTCCAAAACACACAGGGTCTCATATTTGTGGTGGATAGCAATGATAGAGACCGGGTGGTGGAGGCAAGAGATGAATTGCATAGGATGTTGAATGAGGTAACTTGTACTACTTTGTTCATATGACTTTCAACTTCTAAGACAAAGATTTTGTCGGAAAGAGGAGTGAAAAAAATAAGTTAATCTTATTTGGCCCAGTTTGTTGTAGGTAAAAATCGAATTTTTAGTAAATTTTGATAAAAGTTCATAAAATGTGTGGCGGAAAAGTTATTGGTCTCATGAATTGTGTATATAAAATTAATCATTGACTTTGACTTAGATTGTTATCAAGATTTTAAGCTACACCAAACATGGGCAAGAAGTCTTTTTTGTTACCTTTCTTTTTTAATTTCTCAAGAGCTTCGCTGTCATCTTTTGTTTCTTCATTTCCACAACTACCAGTAAATAATTGGGAAAGAGACCATAAATCTCATTTTCATAGTAGGTGTGAGCAGAGACGAAAGGAGTTAAGTACAAATTGCAGGTTTTTCTAACCTAGGGGCCTTCGAATAAGAAAATATTTTTCTTATATTCTTTTTTCTTTTCTTGGGACACTGTAGTAGAATCTGTCTCCAGAATCATTACTAGTTAGTTTAGAGGAGTGACATCAACAATATGCAATGCCCTGCATGATGTGAGATGGAGAACCAAGATAGATATGCTTTTATGAGTTTATATATCTTGCAAAACTGATGATCCCCGTTTTTATTTTTTATTTTTATTTTTAACTTATTTTTGTAAAGATCATGATAACTTTATTATAATCATACTGGGAGAGAGAGAGTTCACAAGGTGTATATGAGACTGAAAGAGGGCTGAAGCTAGCAAAAAACTTCCTTCAAGTATCTCAACTTATAATAAATTATTCATACCCTACTATCAGAAACCAAAAGAAATAGTCCAAATTATAAGGTAATTGACTAGTTAAGTAGCTGCTAGGGATGGCAACGGGGCGGGGCGGGGGCGGGGAGGCCCTCCCTGTCCCCCGCCCCGTTAAGAAATTTCATCCCCATCCCCGCCCCGTTCCCCGTTTAAGGCGGGGCGGGGCGGGGTCGGGGCGGGGGCGGGATATTTCCCCGTTTATTCCCCGTTTAATTTTTTTTTTTTTTTTTTTAAGTTTTTGATAATTTTTTTTTATTGTCCATATTCATTATATTTAGACAAATAATTTTTGTTGCTATTTTTCTATTAGAACTAATGAAAATTTTCATTCAAAGTATTGAAAATTTTCATTCAAAGTATTGAATTCCAAAAAAAAAAAAAAAAAAAAAAAAAATTTTTTTTTTTAAACGGGGCGGGGCGGGGCGGGGCGGGGACCCCAATACCCGTCCCCGCCCCGTCCCCGCCTCGGGGAAAAACTCCCCGCCCCGTCCCCGCCCCGTTACCCGTTTAAGCGGGTTTTTCCCTCCCCATTCGGGGCGGGTCCCCGCGGGTATCGGGTTTGTCGGGTTTTTTTGCCATCCCTAGTAGCTGCTTTGAATATCACTCTTGAAGTTCACTATCTCCCTTTCTTCGATGATATATAAAATGCATAATTACCTAGTTTTTTCATTTGTTTGAATTAATAAAAATAGAATAAGGAACGTTTGAAAATGATAGCCCATAAAACAAATTTATTTATTTTAATTTTATCTGTGCACGTGCCAGCATCATTCGAATGAGACTAGGTTTCTGAGTTGAATTCAATTTTTGTATGTATCTGCAAACGACTCAGGAAAGTTAATTTGCTGTAAAAACTGAGTACAGTCAGTTTATTACAAGCATTAGAAGTTTCTTCATCCAAGTAATAATGGGATTGGTCCTAACGGGAGTGGGAAAATAGACGAAAATGTCATTACACTTGAACCTTTGGCAAGTTTGTAATCAGGCGATCCTGAATCACTTTTGCGATTGCTGTTTCATTTAAGCCAATAGATGTTCTAGGTAGTTATATTCTTGAGCTTACATTGTCATGTTGACCTGTTGGCTGGAATTTGTTGGCTGCTTGCTTCAGGACGAGCTAAGAGATGCAGTATTACTTGTATTTGCCAACAAACAAGATCTTCCTAATGCAATGAATGCTGCTGAAATAACTGATAAGCTCGGCCTGCACTCGTTGAGGCAGCGTCACTGGTACATTCTTAATCTTGATATTTCGGTGGTCCTTACCTTTCAGCTTTTTTAAATGTTTTATTGAACCCTTTTTATTCTCTCATTTGAAGGTACATCCAGAGCACCTGTGCTACATCTGGAGAGGGGCTTTACGAGGGGCTTGATTGGCTCTCTAATAACATTGCTAACAAGGCAAGTAGCACCTCTCTTTAATTCTTAAATTGTCATAAAAATAAACACTTGTGATGGCTTGCTACAAGTTGCTCTCCATTTTATTACTTTACTAGCTGCGCAGTTTTTGACATCAGTTCCATTCTGCAGGCATAGAACTTTATGCAGTTACTTATGCTGAGCTGATGATGGGTGGAGGTGGTTTTTATCTAGTCTTATATCTCTAGTCTGCGTGGTTATGGATTTTTCACTTTTCATGTCTTTTTTTCGTTAGGACCTTATATAATGGTTGGCTGTGATGTGCTGGTTTGTTTTATATGATAAAAATATGTTTGTTTAGATTTGAATGTAATGCTGTTAAACACGCATATGAATCGATCGAAGATCACCCGTTTTGATGGTTAATATTTCTGTGCTCATTTATTTTGTGGTGTTACTTTTTTATCACGAGTAATAGCATGTTGATGCATATGGCCCGTGAGTGATTTAAGCAATAGAAGCTACTTAACTCGAGTGCAGACTATGGAAGTTTTTATGAAAGAGGCTTTCTCGACCGAAGTTGAGTGAAGGATTTCCATTGGATCCTTAACGCATTCAGAAGTTGGTAATTGAGTTCATTTTAGAAGGAAAGTATCTTTTCTTTATACTAGCTAGAGGTGTCCAAAAGTCCCGAACCGGACCGAACCGAACCCGAACCGAACCGAATCAAGCGGTTCTTCATAAATTAAATACCCGAACGGGTACCCGAATCGAGAACCGATGGGTTTGGGTCGGGTCTCAGGTCTAGACCAAGAACCGAAGAACCGAAACTAAATAATTTTTTATTTTTTATATTGAATTAATTAAATTATTTTATTTTTTTCTTATACAAATTAGCAAATTAATTGAATAAATTAGATTATTTCATAATTTTAATTTTTAAGCCCAAATCATTTTAAAATTCATTAGCCCATTTTAATTTGAAACAAATGAATATACTTTATGTAGTTTTGCTGTAATATTAATATTTACTTTTTGATATTTGTATGCATTGAATTAATCTTATTGGACGGCTATTTTTGTATATTTTTTTGAATTGGGGTACGTTAATTTGTAAAAGTTACGAATGAAATGTTATTAATTGTATTTATGTAGTGTTGCTGAAAATATTAAAAAATTTAATTATGGTACGGAACCGACCCGAACCGAACCGAACCGAACGGAACCGAACCCGAACGGTTCCATAATTATATTTGGACCCGACGGGTCCATTTATTAAATACCCGAAAGTTATGGGTCAGTTCGGGTATCTTCAGAATCGAACCGAACCGACCCGACCCATGGACAGCCCTAATACTAGCAGGACGTACAAAAAGTATTGTTAAAATAGACTAGAAATTGTTACATGTAGGGGTGGGCACGAGTTGGGTCGGTTTTTGCCTCAACCCGTCCAATCCAATATGATCGGTTTGATCGAAATTTAACCTAGTACAACCAGTGTAAAGGTTGAAATCCAACCCAACCAAATCAAGTATTGGTCGGGTCGGGTTGGCTTGGCTGGGTTGAGACGACTTGTCAACAAAAATTAAGTCATCCAATTTTTTATTATACTAAATTCGAATAGATAAGATTAAATAGTAAGTAAATAAATTAATAAATAAAACTATCTA
Organism: Fraxinus americana; assembly: GCA_035079005.1. NCBI lineage: Eukaryota > Viridiplantae > Streptophyta > Magnoliopsida > Lamiales > Oleaceae > Fraxinus > Fraxinus americana. Next base: position 28,755,102 of record CM068707.1, read on the forward strand.
TTATCTTATTCAATTCTCATTAGCCTAGCCTACAAAGAATAAAGTGCATTTAACATAACATGAAAAACTTATATTACATTTCTTGTGGGAAGAACAATAAGCACCTCCTCTAAATATATCAAGGTAATTACATTTACACTATTTACTCATACTTTTTAGGTTTCTTTTACTTTTCTAATCATTTTATTATTATTTTTTTTTAAGTAGCGGGTTTGGTTGGACGGGTTTATTCGGTTTTCATGAGTTAACGCATAATCCGACTCGACCCGCTAGCACAGCCAACTCATCCAACCCGTGTAAAAACAACAAAAAAATCGACCCAACCCGGTCGGGTTGGTTCGGTTTGGACGATTTTGGTGGATTCGGTCGGGTTATGCCCACCCTAGTTACATGTACTTTTAGTGAATTAATTGATAAAAATTTAAGTTAAAGTTAACAATTAATTTTAATCATATATTTCTTTGGAATTTTCAGTTTTTATTAATTTTTTAATTATATATTTTATTGATTTTTATCAAATTTTATTAAAATTCTTATTTTAACTACAACAAACTCTGTCAATTTTCCAAAGTAAAAACGTTATTTATCCGGATTGTTACACATTCTCAAAAAAATGGGATTAAAAAAGGGTTATATGTATGAGTGTGTGATCTCCACAATCCCATAAGTGTAAGATTTGTAGTCAGTAATAGAGTGTGGATAAATTATCATTTTCACGAGAATTAAATACTTAATTCGATTTCAATTAATAGTAACTCTAATCGAATATCAAAACTCGAGTGATTTTGAATATTATTAATTAAAGAAAAAATTGTAGCTGTCATGCCAAACCCTTAATTGAGTTGCACCTTTTAGTCTAATCCACATTCTCAAACCTTTCAATTCGTTGCATTGGAGAATGTCGGTTGACCAGAAAAATAAAAATATGACTTAATTGACCAATTTTAGAAGGACAAAATTGTAATTTTACATTTTCCACAAAATATTTTAAAAAAGAGAGAAGAAATTTGAAAATACTAGTCATATTCTTCCTCAAATCTCCCACCAACCGCATGTGTATAAAAATGATAGACACGACTAGCATATTTTTATCTTTCGTGTCTCCTTTTTGTGCGTAAAATCAAAAAATTTCAACCCCTAAATTCATATGATACTTACAACAAATAGACACATTATCCATAAAGTTTCTAGTTAATTAAAAGAGAAGAACAATACTTTTAGAAAGGTTTTAGGGGCTGTCTTAAAGCAAGTTAGAGATATACAATTATTACTTCAAATGATAATTCTAGGAAAATGCTTTTTGTACATAATTATTTACATAATTCTAAAGATTAAGTTGAGGTGTCAAAGTGCTATAAGTGAATTTTGCACTTCCTTTCAAATTTATCTATATATTTAATATTATTACCTTAGCTCAGTACTTGTTTTGGAGATATTATGAAACAATTACAAACTTACCTGTATGTTATTGTTTAGCTTTCACGTTATTTAGCAGCGTTTGTTCTAATTATCATTTTCATGATGTTGTAATTCTCAATTAATGTTGACAAGAGAATTTTATGTATATTGCATGTTTGAATTGACATTGCAGTAAAAAACCATCGCATTGGGTATAATTCATTGTACTCATCGCTACTCATTAACAATTTTTGGTGAAAAATAACGTATTGGACGGCGACGAATGGATTAGCGTGCCATGGCCACAGATTTTCGTTAGAAAGTACCTTAAATATTAGTATGATAGGATTTTCTTAAATATATTTTATTTTTTGGACGCATTATTTTACTTTGTATAGAGTGAAACACTCTTTTGAATCTCTGTATCATTTTACAAGTTTGGGACTATTTATATTTCATAAAATCCAGCATTCCGCCATTACTATAAAAAATTTACTACGATTTGGTTAATTTGAATTTCAGCATAATTCCAATTGAAAAACTGTAAGGATTTTTAATCAATCATATGGGCTTATATGTGAATTATTGTGGATTAAATTAAAAACTATCAATTTTGGTTAAGCCTGTTTAAAGTGATCTAATAAGTTTTCGATATTTTGGATTTTGAAACATCTAATTAAAGTGCGGGCCTTTATGGACCAGACTCGTTCCTAATTTCATGATGGGTTGAATTAGGTTAACATGTTGTTAGTATATATATACGGTTATGGTCCTCAAATCATACGTGAATTGTTCATTCTGTTTTGACTCCCATCATTAGAGAGAAATAAAGAACTACGTGTTGATCTAGAAGACTAAAACTGCATGATTCATTTATTGCGATAACTATGTCTGATTCAGGTACGCTTCCACTTCGGTTCATGAATTTTTGATAATCCAACATGAAAGATCATTGTGACGATAGCAGTTTTCCCAACAAGTGGTATCAGAGCCTATTCATGTTGAATAATTGAGAATCGAAATTTTAATTTGATTCTTGATAATTTTATTGCTTTCAAATTTAGCGATTCTCGTATTAGTTTTGTTAAATTTGAAAATTATTCGGTCGTTTTTCTAGAAATAAAGTTTAATAAAAAAAAATTCAGATCGTTGCAGTGCCACCAACACAGTGGTGCGCGGGAAATGTGTAGCGCGCGGTGTAGCGCTCTCTCGGTAGTGGCCAGTGCTGCTTTAGCTTCGAGGGCGCCATCGCCTCGGTATTCTCCCCTTCTTTTTCCTATGGTTTACAGGTTTTTGGGTTTTGGAAGCGAGGGTATGTGATGTAAATTAGACGATTTAAGGCCCTTGTTTGCAATTTTCAAATTAGGGTTAAGGTTTCAATTTTTAAAATGAGTTTTTTTTAATGTTTCAGCTCCTTAACTTTAAAACTTTAATGATTCAGCCCCTTAAGGTTAAAATTCATCCTAATTGAGCCTTTAAAGTTCCAAGTTTAATAATTCAGTCCCTAAAGTTTGAAAATTAATTAATTTGGGCCATTAAAGTTCTGAATCTTGTAATTAAGCCCCTAAAAGTTTATAATTTGTTTAAATTGGCCCCTAAAGTTTTGAATAATTAATTATTGACTCCTAAAGTTTCGGATAATTAATTATTGACCCCTAAAGTTTTGGATAATTAATTTTTGATCCCTAAAGTTCTGAATTATTAACCCTTAGGGCCTCCCTAAAGTTTCAAAATAAATCAAATATGCAAATTCGGTGATTTTCTTTTTTAAATTTTGGTACAAAAAACTCTTTTGAGAAGTATAATATTCGAAAGTGAATTAATTGAAATAATACGTTACCAAAGCAACATCTCTTGTGGAAATTAATTAACTTAAAATATTAAAATGTGTTTGTGTATGTGTTATTCATGTGAATATTTGATCGGCCCAAATGAAGGTCAATATTTGGTCGAATTGCACATACACCCGTAGTGATAAACATGTGACAATTATTTGGTTTAACATATGATCGATAAATTTGTCCAAAGAAAGGTTTATTGATTGACATGTTTCTTTATTGTCAGTGTTTGATCACTACACCAAGAATACTACTTATAAATCAATATTTCTGTCCAAAAATTAAATATTGATGTTGTGCTAGATATCTTGTGATGGGCCCTATCATTATTTGAAATTATTATTTGCACATTAAGGATTTGAGTTCTTCCAATTAATTGTTCTCTAATTCAGTTTCAGGTTCTGTTTCTAATATCTCTGTTATCATCAATTCAATTCCAATGCTTAATGACATCAACTTTAAGGCATGGCAAGAAAATATGATGATTGTTCTCGGAGTCATGGATTTGGATCTGGATCTGGACCTGGATCTGGTCAATTAACCTGCTGCACTTACTGATAAGAGTACCTTCGATGGCAAGAAGGAGATGGAAAAGTGGGAACGATCGAACTGCATAAGCTTGATGGTCATAAATGCTATTCCAAAACATTTCGGGGCACCATGTCCGATAAGGTGGCTGCGGCTAAGGGTTTCCTTGAGGACCTTGAGAAGAGGTTTGCCAAGAATGAAAAAGCTGAAACTAGTACACTTTTGCCAAACATTATCTCAATAAGGTACAAAGGGAAATGAAACATACGAGAGCACATTATGAAAATGTCTTACATAGCTTCAAAATTAAATTCACTCAAGTTGAATTTATCTGAAGACTTGTTAGTGCACTTGGTTTTGATATCCCTTTTGGCAAACTTCAGTCAATGCAAAGTGAGCTACAATTTTCAAAAGGACTTATGGTCGCTTAATGAGCTTATCTCACACTGTGTCCAAGAAGATGAAAAATTGAAGCATGACAAGACAGAAAGTGCTCATTTAGTCACCACCTCTAAGGTCAAAAGAAACAATAAAATGAAAATTGATAAGGAAGCTGCGGGTGCATCATCACAAAAGAAACAATATAAGGAACAAACAGAGGGTGTCTGTTTCTTCTGTGGAGCTACAAGTCATAAGAAGAACTGTACCAACTATCACGCATGGCGTGCCAAGAAATGTGTTCTTCTTCATTTGGTTTGCTCTGAATTTAGTTTAACTTCGGTACCTAGACACACATGGTGGATAGATTTGGTGCAACAACTCACATCAGTGTGTCTATGCAGGGATGCCTGAGTTGCCGAAAATTAAGTGGTGGTGAAAGATACATCTATATTGGTGGCGAAAAGACTGTGGAAGTAGAAGCAATTGGAAAATTGAGATTATTGTTAAAGACTAGATTTTATTTGGATCTTAATGAAACATTTATTGTACTGTCTTTTAGACGGAATTTGATTTCCATTTTTTCTTTGGATAAATCTGGTTATTCTTGTTCATTTGAGAATGGAAAATTTAGTTTGTTTCATGATTCAAAATTGGTTGGTTTCAGTTCTTTATCATATTATGATAATCTTTATTTAATTGATACGATTGCTTTTTTAAATAAATCCTTACATGTAAGTACTCAAGGTATAAAGCGAAAATTAACCGGTGAGAATTCTGCCTCGTTGTAGCATAAAAGATTAGGTCACATATCCAAAAGGAGAATTGAGAGACTTGTGTTTAACGGAATTCTCGATCCCCTTGACTTTACAGATTATGATATGTGTGTTAACTGTATAAAGGAAAAACAAACCAATAAAAGAGATTTCAAGATAATAGGACTTTCGACGTCTTAGAACTTATACATACGGACATTTGTGGAACATTTCCTACGGCTTTTTAGAATGGTCAACAATATTTTATAACTTTCATAGACAAATTTTCAAGATATGGCTATATATATCTCTTTCATGAAAAATCACAGTTGCTGGATGTGTTCAGAAACTATAAAGTTGAAGTTGAAAACCAACTCGGCAAAATGATTATGGTGGTGACTACTATGGCAGATATGACGGTTCAGGTGAACACCGTCCAGGATCGTTTGCCAAATTCCTAGAAGAATGCGGTATCTTCCCCTGGTGCACTATGTCGGGTTCGCCCACTATGAATAGTGTTGTTAAAAGACGAAATAAAATGCTTAAAGACATAGTCATGAGTATGATTACTTATTCCACCTTGCCAGAATCACTCTGGGGTGAAGCATTAAAAACCACAGTGTATATACTCAACAGAGTTCCAATTAAGGCCACTAATAAAACTCCTTATGAGTTTTGGAAGGGAAAGATGCCTAGTTTAAAGCACGTACACATTTGGGAATGTCCAGTTGAGGTGAGGCCTTATAGGCCAAATGAAAAGAAACTAGTCTCAAGGACTATCAATTTCTATTTTATAAGATATTCTAAAAGGTCCAAGTGTTACAAGTTTTATGATCCTACAACTAAAGGCAATTTTCGAGACAATAAATGCACGGTTCTTTGAGGATGTTGAGTTTACGAGGGGAGAAAGGGTTACAGACTTTGTCTTTGAGGAGGAATACGTTGAAATTCTTCCAATTGCCATTGATAATGATCAGGATCAGGTTTATATCCCTAACATTGTTCAAGAAGCAACTCTAGATCAAGATAATGTCGTTGTATCTCCTTCTGAAGGCCAATAACTTGTTCCAGAAGAACAAACTCTACAGCCTCAAGAACCAATGCTATTAAGAAGATCCACTAGAGATATAAGAAATGCACTTTCGGATGATTATTTCTCGAAGAACATGAAGTTGATATTTGAGTGGTGGAAGATGATCCGATCAACTTTCATCAAGCTATGAAAAGCTCTAGCTCTCAAAAGTGGCTCAAAGCTATGAATGAAGAGATAAAGTCTATGAAAGACACGACATGGGAGACCTCATTCCATTCCTTGAAGGTGCGAAACTCATTGGTTTCAAATGGATATTTAAGACCAAAAGGGATTCAAAGGGTGATGTAGAGAGGTATAAAGCTAGTCTTGTCGCAAATGACTTTACACAGAAAGAAGGTATCGATTATAAAGATATTTCCTCTCCGGTTTCTTCGAAATACTCTTTTAGGATCATAATGGTATTGGTAGCGAATTTCGATCTTGAGTTACAGCAGATGGATGTTAAGACATCGTTTCTCAATGGAGACATTGTTGAAACAATTTATATGGTGCAACCAGAAAACTTTATATCGAATGATGCAAAGCAAATGATTTGTAAACTAAAGAAATTCATCTATGGACTCAAACAGGCCTCTCTTCAATGGTATTACAAGTTTCATCAAGTGATCATCTCATATGGTTTTGAGATGAATTTAGTTGATAATTGTATATACCACAAGTTTAGTGGGAGCAAGTATATTTTTCTGGTTTTATATGTCGATAACATATTGCTTGCCACCAACGATATATGCTTATTGCATGAAACCAAGAGATTCTTAGTAACAAATTTTGAGATGAAAGATCTTGGTAACACCTCTTTTGTATTAGGAAATACACTAGGATTGTTACCGGGATATTCTTGGATTATCACAAAAGAGTTATATCGAAAAGGTACTTAAACGATATGGCATTCAAGATTGTAAACCATGTGACACCCCTGTGGCTAAATGAGAAAAATTCAGTTTAAGTCAATGCCCCAAAAATGACTTGAAAATTAAAGAAATGCAGAAGATTCCTTATTTTTTAATTATAGGGAGTCTGATGAATGCTCAGCTTTGTACGAGTTCGGATATAGCGTACATTGTTGGGATGCTAGGAAGATATTTAAATAACCTAAGAATTGATAATTGGAAAGCAGCTAAACGGGTCATGCAGTATTTACAACGAACAAAAGACTACATGCTCACATACAGGAGATCGGATCAATTGGAGATCATTGGTTATTCTGATTTCGATTTCGCGGGATGCCGAGATAGTATGAGGTCCACTTCAGTCTATATCTACTTGCTTACTAGAGGTGCTATTCCTAGAAGAGTGCTAAGTAGACACTCATAGTTACTTCTACCATGACATCGGAGTTTGTAGCGTGTTATGAGGTATCAAACCATGAACTATGGCTGCAAAATTTTGTGACAATAAATCAACAATGTTGTATTCCAATAACAGGAGCTCGACGAAGTCAAAACATATAGAGATCAAGTTCCTGGTTGTTAAAGAAAGAGTTTAGAGCAGATAGGTGTTAATAGAGCATATCGTGACAAACTCTATGGTTTGTGGATCTGCTTACTAAAGGATTGATACCCAAGGTCATTCATGAGCACACTGCTCATATGGCTGTAATGTCTCTTGAGGATATCTAGTTTCAGTGGGAGTTTTTATTTCCGTGCTTTCCATTTTAGACACATGTACTATCATTTTGATATGGTTTATGATTAAAGTTATTTTGGTTATAAAGTTATTTTGGTTTATTATCTCTGAATTTGTTTGAAAATGATCTCACTAAGATATTAAGGTGGACCAGTTGGAAATAGGCATGTTAAGATCACATCACATGTAATTTTCATACTACACATCCATACTTGATCCATGTCATTCAGTTATGTCCATATACGTGATCATTGATAAGTTTAGTTACGATGGAAGTAGCGAAAGCCTTTTTAATCCTATATTGATATGATTGATGGACCGGATTGTTTGGGGATAAATTCGATAATAATAGCAAAATTCTGAGTACTCATAAGGTTATGTTTAATGCATAATTATAAGGCAACACATATAGCCCAAGTGGGAGATTGTAGGGATTTTTAATCGACCATATGGGCTTATATGTGAATTATTATGTATTAAATTAAAGGCTATCAATTTTAGTTAAGTTCTTTTAAAGTGATCTAATAAGGTTTCGATATTTTGAGTTTTGAAGTATATAATTAAAGTGTGGACGTTTATGTGTAGAGATCAGGCCCGTTCCTAATTTCATGATGGGCCGAATTAGGTTAACAGACCGTTAGTATATATATATATATATATATATATATATATATATATATATATATATATATATATATATATATATATATATATATACGGTTATGGTTCCCAGATCATACGTGAATTGTTCATTCTGTTCTGACTTCCATCATCAGAGAGAAATAAAGAACTACGTGTTTAATCTGAAAGACTAAAACCACAAGATTTATTCATTGTGATAAGCATGTCTGATTCAAGTATGCTTTCGCTTCGGTTCATGAATTTTTTATGATCCAACATGAAAGATCATTGTGACGGTAGCAGTTTTCCCAATAAAAACAACCATTTGTGAGTTATCTAAGATGTAAAAATAAATTCATGTCGATGTAGAATTTATTATAGTGTTTTTTGTGAACTGTTTTAAATGGTATTGGGAATATAGTGAATATCTTTGAAAAACGTTTTCGTGCCTCAAACATCATTTTCGGTACCCCTGTTTTTGATTTGTTATACGTATATATGTTATATTCTCTCTGTTAGGTCAAATAAATTTTGAAATTTTTCCGTTAATTTTCTAAGTCTATATTGTCAAAAAAATAATAATAATTAAAAAATATTAAGTTCTTTCATAATTTATTAAGTATTTCAAACTCTAATAAGGTCTTGAATTGCTTACTTGACGGTTAACTTTGGGGGGGGGGAGGGGGCGGGGGTTAAATAGTCTCTCAATCCGACAATTTTCTTTGGAGATAAAAATTTATTCACAAACTTTTGTGCCAAACTGTTCTAAGTTCTGTTGAGTGTGAATGAATTCAACCACTCTTGTGTCAATTCCCTCGAAGTGTATGGAAATAACCTCAAATGGATTGCGTCACTTACAAAGCCCGAATCTTAATAGACTCGTACATATCCAAAAATTTCAATAGATGAGTGTTTGTATTGACATGGTCTGCCAAATATTGCAGTGCATTTTAAAAATGTTTATCGCATATATCCTCAAGTGATAGTTTGCTTGCTTGAATGCTGGATAAGCTATACTGACTAATTCTCCATAATCGATAGAGCCATTAACTATCCCATGAGTATCATATTTTCATCAACTGCAATTCGACCATTATTTCTGCTTTCCATTTTTAATGTGCTTAAATATCTGTTCTCTTCGTCTGAACCTGATTTTTTGTTCAATCTTGGGATCAAATGGAACAAGATCACCATTTGTTGAACTTTGAATATAAGAGATTGAAAAAGGAGAAAATGTTGTAATAAATAGTAAAAAGTAAAAAGTAAAGCCGTAAAATTCAAATCAAAGTTATAATTAACTAAACATAAATAAATATTATAGTCCCAACAATAGTGCTAAAAACTTGATCGCTATAATCCTACAAATGTATGGTACCTTAGCCAAGTAATAAAGTACAAGTAAAGTATCGTTCCCACAAGAACTAAGTACTTAATTCCATTACAATTCATAGTAACTTTAATCGTATAATACAATTCGAGTGATTTTGATTATGATTAATTAAACCTAACTAAGTGTAACGCCTTTAGGTATTAAGAAGCATTTATAAACTCGATAACGATGATACTTGTTTAAACTCAATGATCAATGTACCTATTTCTTTTGTAATATTTCTCGAGCAGTACTAAACATATCTCATATGTGAACCTAATATATGTAAGTGTTACGTCTTAATTCCAATCGATTTAGGTTGTAAATACTTGTAATGTGTTTAATGTATTTATTTGTGACCTAACTATTATTTAATTAAATTAATATTCTAATAAATTAAATAATAAAATATTTAGATTCAAGTCTTGGTAACTTGTTAATCACAAGAAGTTATGATTGTGAGATACAAATTACATATGACTGAATTTTAAATTATCCATGGTCATAAACAATAACGAGATACGAATATCGTTTTTACGGATAGATTATCATGTGTGATATTTCTCACTTGTGAAATGAGTAGATTATCTCACAAACTAAAATGTAGCAACATTTAAATGGACATGTGAAAATTTTGTTATAAGAACGAAACAATGGAGACTCGTAGGACAGATTCCACATGGATAACTATCTAAGTATCAATGGTTAATCTCTAACATTCGGTAGTGGAATTGGTCCTTCGACTTAAGGTCATCATAGTCTATTATATGAAGACATTCATACTTTGGTGAAGTTTTATGTTGCTCTGTCAAGAATCGCTAATACGACATTGTTCGGTATGTCAAAAATCATATGAAAGTTATGAATAATCAATAAATGATTCTTTACTCTTAAATATTAAGAGATTATGATCTACATTTCGTTTAGTTAAATTGATAACAAATTCCTTAGCCAAGGTATATTCATAAGTCGAAAACTTACATTAACTTAATAGTAGGATGAAAAATATGATCTATAATCAAGATTGCCACACTTCATATCTCGTAATTGATTGGATCATATTAATAGATGGATTAAAGTTTCACGGTAAACGAACAAATTTAGTTTTTCATACCATGTGACATACTCTTTATATGTATTTCCCTGACACATTGTTAGATATCAATCTGGGATGACGAGCGTGAATTAATAATAATTTAAAAGGGAATTTGATTTATTGATTTCGATTGGATCAAAGTAATAATTCATGTAATTCAATTGAAACTAGAGCTGTATACTAATTTGATATTTAATTAGAATTTGATGTTAGTTAAATTATCTCACATAAATATATTTTTGGAATTAGAGTTGCGCTCTAATTTGTCATTTAATTAGAATTAGATTTTAATTAAATTGTCCCGCCCTAAAATTTTTATGGAATTAGAGTTTACTCTAATTTGGTATTTAATTAAATATTTTCGCACTATAATTTTGGATTTAGAGTTGGACTCTAATTTGGTATTTAATTCAAATTTGATTTTAATTAAATAAACCCCGCTAATTTAATTAATTAATTAATTATTTCGATCAATTTGTCTAAATTAGTTTAGAGGACATTAATTGATAGAAACTTGAAATATGTTTGTGTATATTCACATATAATATTATATATTATATATGAATGCATTTATATGATCAATGTTTAATTAGTGGATGATTATGGACTTAATCATATGTATGTGTTGAATGGTTAATTTTTTCAATTATTATTATTTTAGGGCCTACAAGCTCTTATTAATTTTCGACCTACGAGTCATTTATTATTATTATTATTATTATTATTATTATTATTATTATTATTATTATGAGATTGCGTGTCCAAAACTTCTTGGCTGCGTGCCAACTAGTATAAAATGTATATTGCAAATGTACTAATTGAAGATGCAAGAAGATGAGGAAACCATAGAGATGAAGCATTATATGATTCAATGTTGTCCCTGAGAACTGACGAACTAGTCTTTCTTATGGCTTGGGAAGATTAGATAGTAAAAGTTCATAATCGTCCACACTATTATATGTATATTTATTTGCATACTAGATGTATGATAAAATATAGATAATATTGTGATGAAACATTTGCATGATAAATCACTTGGTAAAATATTAAATCAAGTTATTATTCGCCTTCCATCATTATAGAGAAAAATCAGTGTCCTTAATCGATCTCAACTTATTGAGTACACTCAAGGCTGGTCTATTATGGATATGCTCGACACTACAAAATATTAGATATTCATGAATGATGGGTTTAATTTAACTAAAATCTATTTTTTGTTGAGTACATTTAAGGAGATAAATTTGAAACACATGTTAAGCTAACACATAAGATGTGTGAAGATAAAGAGTTGTCAATTTAATGATCTTGGAGTTGTAGGTAGATCCAATTGATAATAGTATCTACCCAAATATTTTATTAAGGCTTGTTGAGTACACTCAAAGTCTAAATATAACAAATGAAATCCCAATCCACTGAGAATCAACTATGGATTCTATAAATTTATGTGAGAGATTCATAAACTTGAGTTAAACAGTGGGAGCATAATTAATGTAATAAATAACCATGTTAAATTAATGGATACATTTCTATATATTATTCTTTTATTTTTCGTCATTTATGTTTATTGAACTATGAGTAATCATATAAATTTAAGTTAATTAACACCACAACTTGAGAATTCTTTTTAGGCATAAGAAAATTGTTTATATCCTCTAGTAGTCCTTTCCAGAGACACGTGCTGATGACTTGACTAGGGAAGAGGTGTCTCATATAATAAACACAGTGATGACCACAGTACTACGACATGTGTGATACTTGTAGCTATGTCACCTGAGTTACAAAAGCAACATGAGGGTATAAATGCTAACACGATGATTTTTTATATCAAGGAGTTGAATGATCAATAATCACATGTGGAAAGATATGACGTTTCTTAGCAACTATACCAGTGCATACTGGAAGAATGATATCCAATCAGTGCTCATGAACAAAGTATATACTTGGTTCTACATTGAAAAGTTGTCTTAATTGAGTGACTACATTGAGAAGTTCTCTCACAAAGTATAGACTTGGCTCTACAATCTCTATCAGAAAGTTATTCATAGCTAATTATGAATTTTGATATGAATAAACTTGAGTGCACATTTCTTGAATTGCTTGACATGTTTAAGACTGTTAAGTCGAACATTAAAGCTAGTAGCAGGAAAGTCTTAGTAATTGATTCTGCATTACGAGGAAGTCTAAAGGAGGCTTTCAAAAAGCATCTAAAATAACTAAGGCAGTCAAAGCAAATAAGGACATTATCAAATCTGATAACTCTTGATATCATTGTGGAATGAAAAGTCATTGGAAAAGAAACTGCAACGCTTATGTCTATTTTATCAAATTCTTGGTTATTAAATACCAAATCTGGATTTCATAGTTGTATAACTATCAAAAACTAAATAAAAGTAGACCAATACAAAAGGGAAAAGTTTACCTGCATATTGAAAATGAGCAAAGGATGTTGCTTTGCTTGTAGGAGCATACCTTTGCCATTGCATTTAGGTTTAGTATTAAAATTAGAGAAATGTTATTTTGTTCATACCATTACCAAGAACATTATTTAAATTTCATATTTAGACAATAATTATTTTAATATTAAGGACAATTACTGTAATTTTTTTCTTGATAAGATTTTAATTATTATGATAAATTACAAAATGACATTTATATTCTAAGTACCGAATATTCTATAATGAGTATAGAAATTAAAAGGCATAAAATCGATAACCTAAATATTACATAAATCTGATATTACATGCTTGGTCAGATAAATGATAAATGCATTTCCAAATTGCATAGAAATGGATATTTAGAGTCAAATAATTTTAAATCATTAGATAAACACGAATCATGTATGTTAGGTAAGATGACCAAATTCTTTTTTACTTGAAAAGGAGAAAGAGTCGCTCAATTACTGAGCCTAATACTTAGTGATATATATGGACCCATGTCAATTAATGTTAGATGATGTTTATCTTATTTCATCACATTTACTGATGATTATTTCAGAAGTAGTCATGTATACTTGACAAAATTCAAACATAAAACTCTTGAAGGTTCAAAGGATTCAAACTAGAAGTAGAGAAACAATTAGGTAAATATATTCTCACACTAAGATTTGATCGAGGTGAAGAATATTTTAAATGTGAATTTTTAGATTATCTAAAATAAAATGGGATTATATCATAGTGGACTCCACCCGTATATCGTAACATAATATTGTATCTGAATGGAGGAATCATACACTATTAGATATAGAGAAATCAACGATGAGCCATGAAAACCTTCCAAAATCATTTTAGGGTCATGCACTGATCACTTTGTGTTACGCACTAAATCGTGTCACATCTAAGTCGTTTGACAAAATTTCGTACGAGTTATGGAAAAGTAGAAGGTTCAACCTATGTCATATTAAAGTTTAGGACTGTGACGCTTATATGAATCGCACTAAATTGGATAAACTTGATGCTAAATACGATAAATGCATGTTTGCAAAATATTCATAAGAGACAATTGGATATCATTCTATAATCTCATTGAGAAAAAAATGTTTGTCTCAAAAATGCTATATTCCTAGAGAAAGAGTTCATTATGGGAAAAGACAGTGGGAGCATAATGGATCTTAAGGAGTTCAAGAATCTACATATATAGTTGATCGAGTAGATGAACTTGAGTCTAATCCCACACCTACCGAAGAACGTACTCTTGATTAGAAAGTAGAGACTCCTGAGGTTACATCAGTTCCGTGTAAATCTAGTAAGATCATTCGACCTCCTAGAAGCTACGAATTCATGATTGCTAATCAAGAATTACTAATCAAGGATGATGAATCTACTACTTACTAGAAACAAAGTTAAGTGTTGATTCAAAGAGATGGCAGAGACTATGAAATTCGAGATGAACCCTGTTTATGTAAATGAGGTTTGGATCTTGGTCGAACCATTAATGGGGGTAAAACTGATAGGTTGTAAATAAGCTTATAATAAATAGGTCGGCATGGAAGGAAACATCCATACATACATAATAAGGCTAGTAGCAAAATGATTACAAACAAAGACATAGTTGACTATGATGAAACCTTTTTACTTATAGCCATACTTAAATCTATTCAAATTTTGCTTGAAATAGCTGTATACCATGACTATGAGTTGTGACAAATGGATGTCAACACTACATTTCTTAACTAGAACTTGCAAAAGGAAGTGTATATGACATAACTCGAAGATTTTGAATTCAAATATTCTTACAAGATATTTAAGCTTGATCAATCCATATATGAATTAAAGAAAGCTTCTTGAAGCTGGATTCTTCGATTTGATAAGGGAATCAAAAGGTTTGATTTTATAAAAAAAGAAGATAAATCATGAATTTACAAAGATGGCAAGTGGGAACACTGTCTTATTCCTGATGTTATATGTAGATGACATATTATTAATTAGAAACGACGTCTCTATGCTTTAATCGGTGAAATTGTGGTTGTCGAAGAATCTCTTCATAAAAGATATGGGATAAACAACTTGATCTATAGAGATAAATCCAGAAGATTGCTTAAACTATCCTAATCTATACAGATAAATTTTATATGGAGAAAATGAACTGAGAGTTCATCGATACACTGATGCCCATTTCCAATTGGACTAGGATGATGCAAATCTCAATCAAGATTTGAGTTTACTTTTAATAATGATTGGTTAGTTGGAAAGGTTCCAGATAGAAGCCTAATACATAGCTACTTTAGAAGTAGAAAATGTCGTGTTCTGGATCAAAAAGTTCATCAATGAACTTGGAGTAGTTCGTAACACTGTTTATCTTATACTTCTATATTGTAATAACAATAGAGTCATCACACAAGAGAAGGAATTAAGATCTCATCAATGATCTAATCATGTGTTAAGGCTGTATCATCTCTTATAAGAGATAATACAAAGAAATGACTTAAAGAAAGAATTAGTTCATATAATTGATAATATTGCAGATCCACTCACAAAGAGTTATCATAGTATAAACATGATCGTCATGTAGACTCTCATGCTATTAGATAAATGATTGGATCTAGTGCAAGTGGGAATTTGCAAGTGTTATACCTAGGTCTAATCGATTTAAGTTGTAAACACTTTTAATATGTCTAATGCATTTATTTAGGGCAGATCTATTATTTAATTTAATTATTATTATAATAAATTTTATAATAGAGTTCGTAAATTCCAATATTGGTAACTTATTAATTACAAAGAGTTGTGATTGTGACATACAAGTTACATATGACAAAATTAGGGATGGCAAAAAAATCCTATTAAACCCGACACCCGCGGGGCCCCGCCCCGAACGGGGCGGGAATTACCCGCTTAATCAGGTATTCGAGAAGGGGACAAGGCATGGAACTTCAACCTGGGGCGGGTCGGGTTACGAGGTCCCCGCCCCGCCACTCCCTTTTATTTAATTTTTACAACTTAATTTTTTAGTTAATCAGTTTATTATATGTAATGGGCCGACCCATTACTCAATCCATGACCCAAACAAATTCATTACTCAATTCATTCCCAAATCCCACTGTCCTAGACCTAGAAGCATAGGCGAAGAAGCCGGCGAGGGTTTTCCCATTTAGAGACCGCTAGACTGGAGAAAATCAAGAGATTATTTTCAATTTCCACCAAAAAAAACTTTGCATTCGTCATTCAGCTGTTGATTTTTTCAACTATGAGTGCAGGTTTTCTATAATATACTTTCAAACTTTGATTCTTTCAAACTTTCATATTTTTTTCAGGCGTTTCTTAGCTACATATGTCATACTATGATGTGGTAAGGACATTGACATCTTAAATCTTAGATTATTTCATTTTGGTGAGATATATATATATATACATACATATATATATATATATATATATATATATATATATATATATACACATATATATATATATATATATATATATATATATTAAGGGTAGTGGATTAGAATGAAAATTTAAGAATGATTTCATATTTTAAAAAAAATTAAATAAGAAGAAAGAACGGTGAAAGTAAATAATGTGTTTGAAATGGGTTCTGTCTATTTTCGACCAGTGGGCTATAGAATTTGAAGAAATAAATGCTCATGGACTTCTAGTTGGGTAAACAAGCAATGGGTTCTTATTGGATTCGGTCTCATTTGAATAGATACGTGCTTGTTTCTAAATATAATAGAAATTTATTTCATTAGGCAGTGTGTTGTTTGTGTAGAGATCTGTATAATTTTTCAGGGTTTAATCGGTTTCAAACTTTGGACACATTAGATACATTTTCTACACAATTACATTTTTTTCATGTCAGATGTCTGGATCACGTCATTGTACATCGGTACCGAGCATTGGAAGTACTTCAGTACGATCAAGTAATAATCCATCGTTTGAAGACTTAAATAGTCAGGCAAAAACACAATAAGATCTAATAGACTTGTGTGAGGAAGATGAGGAGAGTAGTGGACTAGGTAAGAGAAGGAAATTAACTTCGGTAGTGTGGAATCACTTCAAAAAAAGAGTCGTTGAGGGAGAAGAGAAGGCAATTCTATTGTGATAGAAAATTAGGGGCTAAAAGTAAGAATGAAACAAAACATTTGCATGATCATATGAAAAGATGTCCACACCGACATCAAAAAGACATTAAGCAGACAATATTGAATCCATTAATGGGAGCTTGTGGAAGGCTTTCATTGGATATTTATTCCTTTGATCAAGACAATGCTGGATATTTATTCCTTTGATCAAGACAATGCTCAGAGAGAACTTGGAAGTATGATAATCTTGCATTAGTATCCACTTTCAATGGTTGAACACATTGGATTTATAATATTTATGAATGCTTTGCAACCATTGTTTAAGAACATTTCTCGTAACACTATAAAGAATGATATTTTGAAAATTTATGACTGCGAGAAATTGAAAGTAATACGCTTATTGGAGAAGAACAATGCAAAAATTGCAATTGCTACAGACATGTGGACTTCTAATCAAAAGAGGACTTCTAATAAGAAGAAAGGATTCATGGCTATCACTGCGCATTTTATAGATGATGCTTGGACACTTCAAAGTCATATTATGAGGTACTTTGATCTTTCATAAATTAATTAGCTTATTTTAATGTGCTATTTATAATTATTTTTGTCATAATTATGTTGCTTTTATTTTAATATAGGTTCATATATGTGTCGTGTCCGCACATATCTGAGGCATTGAGTACATCACTTATGGACTGTTTATTGGATTGGAATATCGATCGTAAGTTGTCTACTTTGATTGTCGATAATTGTACTACAAATGATGTTATGATCAATATTCTCTTAGATAAGCTTTCTAGTAGTACGCTTTTGTTAAATGGTGAATGTTTTCATGTGCGTTGTTGTGTGCACATATTGAACTTGATAGTTAAAGATGGTTTGGAGATCATTAACACAAGTGTTGAGAAAATTCGTGACAGCATTGCATATTGGACAGCAACTCCAAAAAGAGTAGAAAAATTTGAAAGTTCTGCACGTCAATTGAAAATCTCTTGTTCCAAAAAGTTAGCGCTTGATTGCAAAACTAGGTGGAACTCTACGTACTTAATGCTTCATAGTACTTTACAGTATAGGCTTGTTTTTCCTTGACTAAAGCAACATGAGTCACAATATAGATGTTTACCTAGTGATGAAGATTGAAAATTGGCAAAAGAGATTTGTGAAAGGTTGGAGGTTTTTTTTGAAGTGACTGAAATATTTTCTGGGACTAAGTACCCAACATCAAATCTTTATTTTTCTAATATTTGTGAGATAAAGTTATCAATTTTTGGATGAAATCGCTTCATGAGGAAATCAAAATGATGGCTTCAAGTATGATTGACAAGTTTGAAAAATATTGGAGCGAGATTCGTGGAATTTTGGATTGGCCAGTGTGTTGGATCCAAGATTTAAAATAAGTTGGTTAAATATTATTTTCCAATGATTCATGGAAATGAAGTTTCGGATCTTGAGATTGAAAAGATTATGAAATTTTGTCACAAGCTGCTAAATGAGCACAAAACAAGATATGGATCAAGTAGGAACGTGACTCAATCTTTAAACCAAATTGAGGCATCTACTTCTATGAGCAAAAAAGATCAATTGGCGCAATTTGATTTATTTGTTTCTAATACCACTAGTACTGATAGTACGAAGTCGGAGCTTGATATTTTCTTGGACGAGCCGCTATTACCTAGATTTAATGATTTTGACATATTGACATGGTGGAATGCAAATTCAACAAAATATCCTTCTTTGCAAAAAGTTGCAATAGATATTTTAGCTATTTCAGTATCCACAGTGACGTCAGAGTCTGCATTCAGTACTAGTGATAAATTTGTTAGTCCACACAAAAATAGGCTTCATCCAAACACTTTGGAGGCTCTGATGTGTGCTAGAGATTGGTTATGGACTGACATTCATAATACAAGAAATACAATTTCCTTTGATTTTCATAATTGTGTTTTTTATTATTTCTTTACTGCTAACTAATTTTATTTATTGTTAGAACATTCACCACTTTCATCGTACTTTAGATGCTGTAGTACACAGTTGAGTGACACTGATATTGAAGATGAGGTAAATTGATTTTTCTTTAAATGGACTTTCATATAAATAGCTAAATACATCATTTGTCTAACTATTAATCACTTTTGCAGTCATCAATTTTTAAGGAGCCTGATATAGACTTTCTAGAAGAAGATGGCAGCACTTGAAGATCTACATGAAATGTTGCATTATGTGATGTTTGCGCGCTATCTTGTAATCTTCAAATTAAATCTTGTATGGGTATTGTAATCATATAACGTGATAAAGTACTTTGGATCTAATCTTTAATTCATTTTTAAGGGTTTTACATTTATTGTATTATGAAAATGTCAAAATCAAATACTTATATTAAAAGTTGAATTTTTTAAAAAAAGGGGGTAATAAACAAGGACCCGCCCTCCCCTTAAATGGGCAACGGGGTAGGGACGGGGACGGGGCGAGGGGCCCCGTTGCCATCCCTGAAAAAAATCTTAAAGTATACGTTGTCGTGAGTAATAAGGAGATATGTATATCGTTATTATGGATATACTATTACTTATGGCATTTCTCACTTGTGAAATGAGTAACCGATCTCACAAACTAAAATGTAACGACATTTAAATGGTTTTTTAATAAATACGTGAGCGTCGTGGCTGATTTCTAACATTTGGTAGTGGAATTGGTCCTTCAACCTGAGGTCATTATAGTGTCTTATATGAGGACAGTAATATTTGGTGATATTGGATGTTACTCGGCCAATAGTCGCTAATACAATATCGTTTAGGCATATCAATAATCATATAAAGGTTGTGAATGATAAATAAAAAATTCTTTACTTTTAGATAGTAAGAGATTATGATCTACATTTTGTTAAGTTAAGTTGATAATAAAATCTTAGGCCAAAGTATACTCATAAATCGAAAAGAGTTTTCAACTTACATTGATTTAATAGTGAGATGGAAGATAAGATTGATAATCGAGATTGACACACTTCATATCTCGTAATTGATCGGATTATATTAACGAAATGATTAAAGTTTCACTGTAAACGAACAATTTTGATTTGGTCATACTCACTTGACATTTTTCGTCATATGTATTGCCCTACACATTGCTAGATGTCAATACGAGACGACGAGTGTGGATTAATAATAAATTAAAATGGAATTTAATTTATTGATTTTTATTGGATCAAAATAATAATTCACGCCGTCGGACATAATGATTAGAAACCTAATGAGCCACACACAAAAGGTAAATTAGAAGAATGATATATACTAATTAATTAATTGACAAGTGTTGAACAATTAATTAATTGGTTTGTTAACAAGCTAAGTAAATTAATTGGATTAATTAATTTATGGTTCAAGTTTAATTAATTGAATTACATATTGGACCGAGTATGGGACGAGTAAAGCCCATTTAAACTTCTATTAATAAAATGTGAGGATTTTAGAAAATATAACGCAATTCATTATCTTACTAGCACAAGAAAAAAAAACTCTAATTCTCTCATTCTTGTTTTTTGTGTAGATTTTCATTGGATGCTGGACAATTGGACCATTGTGGATTGTAGATCAAAATTATTCTTCACATAATTAACTAAATATATAATTCTTATCACAATTTCTTTCTAAATATAAAGAAGATCTTTGGTGAAAATTGAAATATTGTTTAAATTCTGCTATAGATGTTAATTAAATTCCCAACAATATGTCTCTATGAAGATTGTAAACATGCGATGAAGCCTTTAATCATTGGGACATTCAATTAAATTATGCAAGGCACATAAGTATGTTTGTATTCACTATTGGACCCTTAAGCGATCGTTATCATGTGATATAGTCTTTATTCTTTCTCTCAAATAACAAAGACCACTTATCAATTCAATTAATGATCAATTAATTGAAAACATGAACCATATCACGACCATTCAAACAAAACAAGCATTAAACGTTAAAATCTTGAAATTATAATTAAAACATCATAATATTAGTGTTTCACGCGGATTATCGCTAAAAATTAAAAGAAAGGTTCATATAAATGTGTAAGGAACAAACTTCTTGAGACAAAGTCCCAAAAATGTGCTTTATTTATGAAAATTACAATTGGAAAGAAGTAAAACGCCTCCAAGGGGTACAAGCACATGAAGTAAATTGAAAGTTTGCAAATAGAAAGTAAATGAAATGAAATTACATATTTTCCGTTGAGAATGTTTGACTCGAGGTCCCTTCTTTTATGTCTTCTTTTCCTTCTTATACTCCTTTGTCAATTTTCTCTTGTAGAACTGCTCGGTAACTACTTGGCGCTCTATAACTACCCACTTTCTTCGTGGTGGCTAACTTGTCAAGGAACTGCCGTTAGCAACTATTGTTATTGCTCTTGTTGTTTAACCGCTTGTAACTGAGATTCTTGGATCGTGGGGTATGATAAGGTTGCTTAATAACCGCTTCAATAACCGAACAAAACGCCATATTCATTCCGACCTTGGGCATCTCGAAGGCCTGAGCAAGAGCGAGATCGTCGTTCTGAGGGACAATAAGGCACTCCATTCGCTCAGATCCTGGGCATTCTGCAGGCTTAGGCAATGATAATCCTCTGCTCATGGGCTGTCACTATATTTTACAATGGTATCATTTGAGTCAATTCCTCAATTTCCCTAACTAGGCTCCATTTCTTGTACCACATAATTTGGCCTCATTTAATTGGGCCTTATTTTTATATGTCAACAATTACCCCCCAATATGGCAAAATTAATCCCAAGCATTAATCTTATGCTATATTCTTTCTGGCAATGCTTGCTTTCTTGAAAAAGGGCGGATAATTTTAATGATTATTTACATTTGGCGGTAATCCTTAATAATCTGAAAAGTGTAATGCTACACCCCTATAACCCAAAAGACACGCCACTTCATCGCGCCATTAATTCGCGTCTCTATATTTCGTATTTCTCTTTCACTATTTACTGTTCATCTTCTTGCTTCCCTGTTACGTTTCTTAAGCAAATCTCATAGAGACTGTACTTTGTATCAAATGGCGACTGTATATACTCCTTCTGATAACTCTCTTAGTTTCGAGGATTTTCAAAACCTCCTCACCAGGCCATATATAAACTCAAACTTTCTTTCATCGGCCAACCCTGACCTCCATGAGTTTTATCTGGGTCCATCATTTAATGATGCTGAATCTATCGGATAACGGCGGTGGCTCAGCTGTTCCCTTGTACTCGAGGTCCTCCGTTTCTAAACTCTTTGCCACTTAGGCCGATTCGCGAGAAAGGTATTCGCACTTAGCCCAAAACTGATATTATTATTCATAGGTGACATGCACATCTAGTAAATCATGGCCCTATCAAGGCGATTTTTGATCGCGCTAGGATTTCAGATTTATTAGAAATCGCTCTTCAACTCTCAATTTTCGACCTTGTGCTTTTTCCTATTGCTTTGAGTTTTTGGTCTTCTGAATATAATACATTTGTTTTCCCGCTTAGTCCAATGTCTATAACCTTAAGGGACGTTGGAGCCCTTGTAAATCTTCAGCCCTTGGACAATACCCTTTTTACTGGTATTTTGGTTACTGGCACTGCTCTAAAATTTGACAAAAAACTGACGAGTCCTATTCGGGCATACAAGGACTTTATAATCTTTCTAGCGCTGAACCTTCCCATGCTGAGTGTGTGGCCTTTCTTCAAATTTGGCTTTACAAATATATTCTTTGTGTGCCCAATATGAAACCTTCTATGAGTTATCTACCTATAGCGCATGAATTGGTACGTGGTAGGCCTTTGAATCTCTGTTCATTATTTTTAGCCGCCTTTTATAAAGACGTGGCTTTTTTCCAATTTCAATTGAGGAGTGGTGCATCTCACACTGGCAGTGGGCCTCTTTGGTTTGCTCAATTGTGGTTGAGAGCATATTTTCCACAACTTGGTGCTCCATCTATTCCCATTCGTTCTGCTAGCTGTTACAGGCTAGCCACTGACCCATTAAGCCCTGCTTACTCAATTGTGGTTGAGAGATCTTTTTTTCATTTTTTTATAACTTAGGTTTAATCCCTTCATTTTTTCCTTTTCCTGCTCATTCAACTTCAGATTATGTGGAAGCTCCGTCCATTATGGACAATGTGAGCACCTTTTTACCTATTTGGGTTCAATTTTTTATTGTGAGAGAACTGTTCCACGACATCTTAACTGGAACAAATGCCAAGGCCGGGGTTGATATTTGTTCCCCAGTTTTTGGCTTGTCAGCTTGGTTTTGGCCAAATCTGGCCGGTTTCTCCTTGTTACTCTAAAAGCTTGATAGACCGTTTCCATACTATCAATAAAGCAGAAGCACAAGCTATTGATTCTCGTAACATTCTTTTGTCAAATAGCTTTCATTAGCCCCTTTCAACTCTAGTTCTTCCGTTCATCCTCTTTTTGAACAACTCTGGCCATCTGTGAAGCATAGGTTATTCACTTCTGATGCTAACCATGCCTTCCACCTATTGGAATGGCCAGTAACTTCTTCCACTTCTCCTATCTTTGTCGCTCCTGTGTCTATCAGGAATCCTTCTTCACCTACTTTCACTAAACATTTGGCCCTTCCATCTACTTCTCCTCCTGCTCGAGCTAGTGCAGCCAAAGGTGTTTCCAACCGTAAACGGCCAGCCCCATCTTCACCAGTTTTGCCAGATGATGATGATGCTCATCTCATCGTCAGGAGAAAGGTATTTGAGCCTGTTTATTTATACACCAAATTATTCTTCATAGGCTAACTCTTCACCTAAATTTTCAGAAGAGTTCAACTTCCCCCTCGAAAGCTTTAGTCTTAGCAGCCCCTGCTTCATCACCTCCTACTGAAGCTGCTTCATCCAAGTCATCTGACATAGGAACTCTACTTAAAGAGAAATCCATAGCCCCAGAGTTTTTGCCACAGCTAGTTGGAGAACTGCCACCTCCTCAGGGCGTTGACCCTCTAAGTGTTGAACCAGAAGATAATACATATTTTAATGTCTTACCCTTGCTTGCACTATTGGCCTTTGATTCATTGCTTCTGGAATTCTATAGAGGTTCTCATGGATCTGCCCGTTGTGGCAGAGTCTACTCGTCCAGATAAAGGGAAGTCTCCACAGGTGGCAAAGTCAATCGGTGACGTGCCCGAAATTCCCAAGGTTGCTGATGAGGTAGCCTTCATTTCATTTTGTATCTTCACTTCATGTACTGCAGTGAGAATGTTAAATGCTTGTATTTTTCTTTACAAGATGCAGATGCCATTGTGCCCTCTATTCGGGACTTGTTCACTTCTTGGGAACAAGTAAAGACATCTCGCCATTCTTCAAGTAGTCGTCCTTCTGCTTTCTCGGAGGAAAATATGAAGACTCTCAATCTATCAGTGTTTGAGTTTGTTTCTTTTATGGACATGGATATCGGCAAGGCCAGTACTGCTAAATAAAAAGATAAATTTGAGCTTTTGAGTGCAAAACTGGCGTGCGCACTTAAACTTCCATCACTCAACGTTTCTTCTGACTTTAAGACGACGTTGAAGATTATCCTTTCTGAAATCATTTCTTTGTTAGCCAAAAATGTTGAATTGAAGGCCAAGAGTACTCAGTATCTTCATGCTGTATCTGAAAAGGAGTCTTTGTTTCAAGAGATTGATAAACCCAAGGTCGAATTAAACGAAATCTCCTCTGAAGTTATGATCGAAGATTCTTTGATGACAAGCTTAGCTGTAGAGATGAAGGAATTTCAAGTAAAGACGGACGACTGCAGGGCTAGAATGGCTACCAAAAAGCGTAATGCTTCCCAAGGAATTGAGCAAACCAAATCTTTGGTTGAGCGTTATACAAAGCTGGAGGTTGATGAGGATGTTGCAACTAAGTTGTCTGCTGTTTCTTCTAAGCAGAGCGATGAGTGGGGGACGCTTAGGGAACAAATACGTTCAGCTTAGGCTGAATTGTTGCTAAAACATTGATACCTATATTTTCTTTGTAATTTTATGCTGGCAGCTACTGTTAATTCGAATTTAACGGCAGCTACTGTTATTAATGGAACGACTATTTTATTTATTTGCGTATTAATTGATGTCTTCTTCAATCGTCAACCTCCCAAGCATTTAATTACCTTGTGCTAAACTTGTGCACATTTCCCCTCACATACCTTTTACACGGAGCAAAACTTTTGGTATTCCAATATTCTTTTCCAAGATTTTGGGCCATTGAATTTCGATTACTACGCATGTGAGTGGCCATTCATATTCCGCCTTTTCACCTTCACACCTCTATTAAGCGTATGCGTTACGCATTTGTTATCTTCATCTTCATCCTCCGTAAAATCAAGTTACTTGCCATCGTTTGGCTTTTTTCAGAAAATTAACCAACTATTTCCTCATGCAGTAGAAATTGATCATTTGATTTGTTGTCCATTTCGCTGTCTGCCTTGATGTCACCTTTGGCATGGGAGATATAGAAAATGTTCTTTGGCCAATGAAGGTATTCTCAGGGCCTCCATTTATGTTCTCCAGAGGGAGTTCTTGATGGAAGGCGATTTGCGAGTACTTCTCAGGCTACTTGCCTATTGAGAGTGCTTCTCAACCTTCTTGTCTGCCATTGCAGCAATGCAATAAAAGGCTATTTGAAAGTGCTTCTCAGACTTTTTTCCTGCCATTGCAGCAATGCAATTAGGAAGGCGGTCAAGGCCAGTTCGCCCTTTTCTTTGTAACTGATAGAAGAATGATGACAACCTGCTCCCAATTGCAGCTTATAGAGCATCTTGTATTTTGTATTTCATGATTTGTAATGAATATTTGATAATAAAAGAGTTTATTTGAACGTGCTTCGTTCTTGTTTTATTTAGTCATGATCGCTCAGCAATACTATTTATTTATATCTTTATTTGTTCACTTTCCCATAAAGAAGGAACATACTTTTTTAAGTATTTGCCATTAATGAATCTCACGTTCTTAGTGCCATCTAAATCTTCCAAATGATAAACTCCATTAGGCAATACGCTTTTCACTTTATATGACCCTTTCCAATTGGGCGACCACTTGCCATACTTTGGATCTTTACTATCTAAATGGAGTATTGTTTTCCAAACCAATTCATCCAAGATAAAATATTTGACTATAACTTTTTTGTTATAAAATTTAGCCATTCTTTGTTTTGAACTTGCAATCTATCTAAGACATCCAACTTTAATTCGTTCAACTCCAATATATTTTGAGCTAATGACTCGACATACTCACCATCACTTAACTTGTGTTGCAAACATACTTTGATCGATTGCACATTAATTTCCATAGGCAAAATAACCTCATGTCCATAAGTAAGTTGAAAAGGAGTAATTTCGGTACTTAAACGAGACGACGTCCTATAAGCCCATAAGGCTTTATTTAAACATTCACGCCAATTTCTGGTATTTTCACTTATTATTTTCCTTATGACATTTTTTAGAATCCTATTAGAAGATTCTGTCTGTATGTTAGATTGAGCGTAATAAGGTGTAGAGTTTACTAACTTAACTCTAAACTCGCTCAAGAACTCCTTCACTTGATCTCCATTCAGTGAAGTTCCATAATCCACCTTTAAAGTTTGTGGAATCCCAAATCTATAAATAGTGTGGTCATGAATAAAGTCTATGAAACTTTTCTGAGAGATCTCCTTTAAAGGTATCGCTTCTACCCATTTAGTGAAGAAATCTATTGCAACTATTACAAATGTATGATGCTTGGAGATGGGGGATAAATATTCCCTATCAAGTATGTCGCCCACCTTTGAACCGCCAAGATTTAATAATGAGTGTCATTTATCTTGCTGGCGGTCTTTGAATCGGACCATGCTTTTGGTATGCTAAACAACTCTTTGTATATTGACGCATGATTCTCCCATTTTGGGTCAGAAGTATCTACTTTTAATAATCAACCATCTCATCCTTTAGTCAGTTTGATGGGCTCTACATATCCCTTCATGCACTTCAGCCATGATCATTTTGGCCTCTTGCAAACTCTCACATTTTAGTAGTATACCATCTGAGCGTTTCTTGAATAGCTCTTCATCTATCAATACATAATTCAACAAATGCAACTTCACTTTCCTACTACTTTCCTTATTAGGTTCATTGAAGAATCTTTTAATCTCTACCCTCCAATCTATTGCATCTCCATCATGTATAAAATGAACTCCAATCCTTCTCGCCCTCCTTTGTACTGCGGGGAATATTACTCCATTCTCACAAGTAGATTCCCAATTTAAAGCTTTTGAATAATCCGAATCCATTTGGGCCAACTCGTTTGCTATGTCATTATATATTCTATTAACATATTGAAGCTCTAGTTGGTTAAATTCTTCGAACAATTCTTACCGATTTCGTATTGACTTATGATGGAATCACTTTGGCACTTAGAATCACCAATTACTTGGTGAATTACCAATTGAGAATCATCCCTAATAATCATATCCTTTATTTTCATATCTACTAACAACTCTAAACCCACGATTAATACTTCGTATTCGACTTGATTATTAATACACATCCTATCCAAAGTGAAATCGAATTTGTAACAAATCCCTAAAAGATTTATCAATACTATTCCTACCCTTGCATCTCTAGAGATTTTCGATCCATCAAAATATAAAACCCAAGGTCTTAATTCGAATGAATCGATTTCTAATTCAATCTCCTTAGGCATGTGAAGGCATGGATGATTGGCCAAAAAATTAGCCAATGCTTGATTTTTGGCTGCCTTTTGAGGTATGTATTGTATTTCAAATTCTAACAGTACTAAAGTCCAAAGGCCTATCCTTTGGTATAAAATAGGGCGAGAAAACATATACTTAACCAGATTTACTTTAGAAACTAAATAAAAGGTTAAAGGCCATAAATAAGCCCTTAATTTTGTACATGTGAAATATAAAGTGAGATATAATTTTTCAATAGCAGAGTAATTACATTCACATTTTGTTAACCGTCTACTCAAATTGTAAATCGCCATTTCTTCACCAAATTGGTCTTCTTGCTCGACCATTTCAGCTATTGATTCTTGTTCAGCCGATACATACACTTTCATTGACCGTCCTTGGATTGGTGACACCAATACTGGTGGACTCGATAGATATGTCTTCAGGCTTTCAAAAGCCTTTTGATACTCTTCTTTCCAAATAAATTTGTCCTGATTTTTCAACTTTAAAATATGCGAATAATCTTTCATTCAACGTGGACTCGGTAGATATGTCTTCAGCTGTCGCCCTGCACAATTAGATATAAAGCATCTTAAAAGGTTTATTTGGCCTATAAATCTTTACAATTCTTTTTTGTTGATAGGTAGTTTGGCCTCAAAAATAGCATTCGCTTTATTCTTATCGAGTTCAATCCTTCTTTTGTGCACTAGAAAATCAAGAAAATTTCTCACATTAACACCAAATGCACATTTAAAAGGATTCAATTTTAGTTTGTATTGCCTCATTCGCTCAAATGAGCGTTTTAGTTGTTCAAAATGGTCTTCCTCTTTAATAGATTTGACCACTATATCGTCTACATACACTTCAACAAACTTGCCTATCATATCATGAAAAATCAAGTTCATTACCCTTTGATAAGTTGCCCCTACATTTTTCAGGTTGAAAGACATAACTATCCATTCGAAACATTTTAAAGCTACAGGGCATCTAAAGGCAGTTTTGTTTATATCTTCTTCAGCTATATAAATTTGGTTGTCTCCTGAATAACCATCCATAAAAGAATACATCACTTGTCCGGCAGTTGAATCTACTAAAGAGTATACCGTAGGCATTTGATATTCATCTTTTGGGTGTTGCTAATTTTAAATTTCTAAAATCTATGCAAACCATTAACTTACTATTCTTTTTTAACACTGACACTATATTAGACAATCATTCGACATATCTTGCCATCCTAATAAAATTTGCTTTTAACAATCGCTCTATCTCTTTCTTAATTTAAGGAAATACATTAGGGACAAAACGCCTATGAGGTTGTTTATAATACTTAAAATTTGGCTTAATTGGTAATCTATGTTCTACCAAATTCTTATCTAAATTAGGCATATGCTCATATTCCCAAACAAAACAATTTTTATATTCTTTTAACAAAAAGATTAATTTACTACTAACCTCCTGACTAAGCATTTGGCTGACAAATGTTGGTCGATCTTCTCTTTCGTCGCCAATATTTACCCTACTCAAAGGGTCTTGTGCTTGAGCGTGCCTAGACTTTGTGATCCTCATTACTTCATCATCCAAGTTCCTCGTAAGCACTTCCTCTTCTAAGCAATCCACCTTGTTGACTTCTCGGCCAATATTCTGCTCCAACTTGAACACTACTAATTTGTTTCCCAATGCTTTTAATGCTGCTTCTTCTTCTTTCGTCTTATCTTTACATTCTTTATTGAAAGCCATTAACTTGGCTTTGAAGGCCAGAATGTTGGCCACTTGCTCTTGTTGCTAACAACTTATTTAAAATTGATTACCTTTTTGCCAACAACTGGCTCTTCCTGGAGCCACTATGTTTAGCCTCATTTGACTGAACATTTCAGTAAATGTATCCACTGAAAATGGCTTTTCACTATGTACGACAATTTGAGTCTCTTCTCCATCTTGAACCACCTTGATAGGTCCATAATTTCCCTCGTACATGAATCCTTCCACTAAGTTTGCTTCTACGACAAAAGGTCTATGGTCTGCTTGCACCACTTCTGCTTCACCTTTGTCATTCTAGAAAACCAGGCATTGGTGGAGCGATGGAGGTATGCAAAAACTTCTTTAAATCCAGTCCCTTCCCAATAGCACATTGTAACTAGTAGGACCATCTATTATAAAAAAGACTGTGGTCCTAGTAGTTGTTCCCACAGTTATGTCCAGTGACATCACTTCTTTAGTCGAAGTTGCTCCCCCATTGAAACTTGTAAGAATGACTTCTATCGGGATCATATCGCTTTTCATCTTTGCAAATTTTCTCATCATCCTGGACGGGATGGTTTATGACTGCTCCATTATCAATGTGCACCTTTGCCACAGGTATACCATTGAATAAGGCCTTCACATACAATGGCCTCAAATTTTTAGTTAATTTCATGGCCGGTCTCTTGAAGATGACCTTTTCAGCAGCATCTATTTCCACTTCCTGTTTGTCTTACGTTGAATTATTTCCTTGTGATAACTCAACATACAATATTTCGGATTGAGCTTCTACTTCCTGGATTTCCTTTCTACTTTCTTCTAGTGCTTCTTCTTCGGTTACCCATCCTGTAAGAAGAGGCATTATTCTTGGAGGCGACCCATATTTCTCTGAGCGAGGCACTCTCATCTTCCTTTTGGGTGTCCCATACAACACAGAGTAATCAAAGGAACGCCCAGATGATTCTTCCAACAATTCTACCTCGCGAACACCTCCTCGATGTAACTGTTTCAATAACAGATTATGTGACACTCCCCTCTTTCTTCTCTTTGCTTCCAAGTCAATCTCTTCTTCGATGTCCGTCATACCATCATCCTCTTCTTCATCATATACCTCTCTAGATGTTTGGCCCTCTTCACATTCCAGCACACATGCTTCCTCCTCGTTATCTTCCCTTTCCTCATTTTCATTCTCTTTGTTTCTTAATTCATTGGATAATAAATAGTTATTTTCCATGACAGGAGGTAACGTACTGAACTGAATAGTGAGGTGCTGCTATGATCTTCTTCATCATCTTTTCCTCGCTCAAACTTTGATCTCCTAGAAAAACTTTCTGGCAATTCTTTCATTGATTCACCTGTACTAATCTCTTTACTATCCTCGAAAACATTTTGATTAGCCACCTCGAGTAGTTTAGGCACCTTAGGACGTGGCAATCCTTGTTGTTGTCTCATCATTCGTCTATAATTTCGTTAAAAATGCCTTTGTTGAGTTCTGGTCATCTCATTGAATGGTATCACCCTTCCTGCATTATATTGGAATGAATGTCATACATTTGGTTGGCGAGGTTGCAGCCTGAATGTCCTCACATTATTTATTAACTTGAACTGCCTCTCAAAAGGCGGGTCCTCTATAGAATGATGTACCTCGCCCTCCAACAAGTTGGGTGTTTGGGACAAAATCAGGGCGATGGTGTTGCCATATTCCTGGTTTCTCTGTGTTTGCACTCACTTCTCCTTTATATCTTATACACAGGACGCTTCCGTCCTCTCTAGGCTCTTTCCCCTTGAGACGTTCAAAAACACTGGGATGTGGCCCATAGTCTTCTTCTCCGTCGTCTATAACCAATTTGAATATTGGCAACTTATTTTTGAAAGCAGTTGTCACCATATTTACCCCAAGTGGCTGTGGGAAATTATTTTCATCCACATTCTTCTTATCTTCAAACGTGATTGGCCATGACTCGATAGCATCCTGTAACACATGACGAAAGACCAAGAAATTATTAGTCATATGTGACTATGCATTATGCCATTTACAATATTTTTTTCCCTTAATTTGCTCAGGGTCTGGCAATTTATGTTTATCGCTCAATTTTATCAGCTTATCCTTATACAGTTTGTCAAATATAAGGTCAGCTTTGGCAACATCAAATGAAAACATTCAAACTTTTTTTGTTTTCATCTTTTATAAGCCCATTCTTGTCCGACGCTCTGGATTTGGCCATTATATGACAGGTATACGTATCTCCCTTAATTAATTCGATCAAACATACTTCAGTTTGATAGTAATATTCATCGTTAATAGTATAAACGTTAAAATTTGTGTCTCTATAATAAGTTATTTACTAGAGTTTTTCATTTGTTCTTCTTCTCTTATCAACCATTCATACCTAATCACATTCGCGTTAAGTTGGAAAAGATCAGGAAATTCCTTGTCCTGGAGTTTCTTTTTCAAATTAAAGCTTAAACAATTTTGACGGATTTTGACGAATTCTTTCTCGGGCAGAGGTACAAAACATTTGTTTCTGGCTATTTTGAACATTTGAAGGAAACCTTCTACCTATTCATTTGGCATTTGACGTAAATTCTCCAAATCGGCCAGAGTGACTTTAGATTCAGTCTTATAAAACTGAGAGTGGAATAGTTGTTCCAGTTGTTGCCATGTTTGAACAGAGTTTGCTGGCAAAGTTATGAACTAGGAGAAAGCTACTCCTGTTAACGAACTAGGGAACAACCTCATTTTATGATAGTCAGTTATTTCACCACTTTGCAGTGTGAATCGCCCTATATGTTCCAGAGTAGACACTTTTTCTAGACCAGTGAATAATGAAAATCTGGTACTTTGTACCCTCAAGGCCACAGATATGCTTGATCTACCCAATCAGGATATGACTTTGTGTAAGTCGGCCTAATAACAGGACGTACCCCAAAAGCCATTTGATCACGTACTATTTCCATAATTTGGTTCCTCAACATGACATTGGGATCATATGGAACTCCTACATGTTGGTTCATTGGTTGATTTACTTGAGGTCTAATATTTGGTCCTTGGTTGGCAATAAAAGTGCCATTTTTTGGGCCATTATTACTGTTAGCTTGAGTGTTTACTCCATCATTAACACACGGGGTGTTCTGTCCATTATTTAGGACATTGTCTCTTATATTTGGGTGACCCCTAAGTTTGTCATCCCATTACCACCATTCAAATTTGGCATTCCACTACCTCCCTGGTTTGAAGTTGACGGACCGAAATGTGGTTCTAACCCTTGACTTAGGTTTAAACCAGGGGAATTATGTTCCACAATCGTCCTGGCTTGAAAGTGATTCCCTATTGGTATAACTGGTTGACATATTTGGCCCATTAACTTATTCAAGATTTCATTCAAGGTGTTTAGTTGTTTGGCCATATTGTCATAATGTGCATTCCCATTTTGAGTAAATCTTTTCATATTGTGAACATTTCTTAGATTTACATGTTCAACGACATCTTGTGTGAGTTCCCCAAGCAATGCGTGCATGGTCCGAGGGCTCAACTCTGTCATTAGCTCGTAGCGACTTTTACTGCTTTGACTCTGTCCCTCTGTTCGTGGAGAGCTTTGCTGCTTTTCATATCGTTCGATCACAGACTGGACTACTCCTTGACTTGCTGGTTCTTTATCAGAATTCTTGTAAGGCATAATACTTCACTTTTCGTATCCTCAAACACCAATGTCCCACCGAGCGTGCCAAATTATTTCGCGCGGATTATCGCTAACAATTAAAAAAAAGGTTCAGACGATTGTGTAAGGAACAAACCTCTTTAGACAAAGTCCCAAAAATGGGTGCTTTATTTATGAAGATTACAATTGGAAAGAAGCAAAACGCCTCCAAGGGGCACAAGCACACGAAATAAATTGAAAGTTTGCAAATAGAAAGTAAATGAATTGAAATTACATATTCTCTGTTGAGAGTGTTTGATTCGAGGGTCTCTTCTTCTATGTCTTCTTTTCCTTCTTATACTCCTTTGCTGGTTTTCTCTTGTAGAACTACTTGGAAACTGCTTGGCGTTTTATAACTACCCACTTTCTTCGTGGTGGCTGACTTGTCAAGGAACTGCCGTTAGCAACTGTTGTTAATACTCTTGTTGTTTAACCGCTTGTAACCGAGATTCTTGGATCGTGGGGTATGATAAGGTTGCTCAATAACCGCTTCAATAACCGAACAAAACGCTATATTCATTCCGACCTTGGGCGTCTCGAAGGCCTGGGCAAGAGTGAGACCGTCGTTCTGAGGGACAATAGGGCACTTCGTTCACTCAGATCCTGGGCATTCTGCAGGCTTAGGCGATGATAGTCATCTGCTCGTGGGCTGTCACTATATTTTACAATGGTCTCATTTGAGTCAATTCCTCAATTTTTCTAACTGGGCTTCATTTCTTGTACCACATAATTGGGCTTCATTTAATCATTAGGCCTCATTTAATTGGACCTTATTTTTTTTATGTCAACAATTAGGTTTATCATCGGTGATTAAAATTTAGTTGAGTGTCATAAAGTTACAAATTTATAATTGAACATTGAGACATCACTCAAATTTTAACTGCAGAAAGAAAAAGGCAAAAAAAATTGGAAAATTCTAGTTGTACATAATTTTCTACATAATGTTTTACCGAATCGACAAGTAGCCGCCACTTGTTGATTCGGTAAAATATTATGTAGAAAATTAGGTACGTGTAGCATGGTCCAAAAAAATTTGAGTCCTTGAACCCGGCCACTTGTCGATTCGGTAAAATATTATGTAGAAAATTAGGTAAGTGTAGCATGGTCCAAAAAAATTTGAGTCCTCGAACCCTTCTTGAACAATCTCCTTTTGCCTTCTTCTTCATCTCCTAAAATTCAAGCAGTAATCGTCAATTGCATGTATGAATATTTATTATTGTATCTTGCCTCTTGTTCTGTCCCTATCCGTTGGTAACCTATATTTAGTCCTCAAAGTAGGTTAAAAACGAGTTTGAATTGTCAAGTAAAGGTTGAGTTGAAACAGGAAACATAATTTTTCAAATCAGAATGCACAATGCGATCTCATAGTTATGCGTCTGAAGCTGCAAGATTTCACTTTAATGTCCTTGCGATTGCATGGAAAGATCCTTGGGATCATAAGCCTTCTTTCTTCGACTCTTGTTCGTTTTGATCCCTAACTTCCTTCTTTGGTTAAGCTCGAGTCCTCTTCTGTATTCGTCATGAGTTCTTCAACTTCCATTTGTATATATTTTGACTCATGTCATCCAAAATTGTCCATCCTTGATCCGAAGCAAATTTTGGAGATTTGCAATTAAGTTCCGAATTTCACAATTGTTCTTCGTTAGTCCTGTTCGACCGACTTCCCCTCATTTTTATCATTTCCCATCTAACATCGAATTTCATTTACACCAAAATTAAGCAGTAATTCTATCAACGTGACTCACAAACATCCATTTTTGAAAGCCAGGATAAATATGAAATATGAGAATGCTCAAACTTAGGCAACTAGAATGTTGGTTAAGGTAAGACGTTAACTTATAAATAAGTAAGATTAAAAATAAATTTATTAATTAATTAAAGTTATTGGAACCTATCCTATATTCATGTCAAAACCCAAACTAAATCTTATAGCATTATTTTCGTTCGTCATGGGTTAGCACGCTTGGCTTCGAAAATATCCATAGCATTACACCAATGCACGTGCTAATTAATGGATTGATATTTGTTTGCGAAGGTGATATGCATGAATTGTTAATCATATAATTGCGCACAAGAAAACAATACAAATATAGACAAGTGGGTGAATTGTTCAGCAGGTGGAAGTCAATTCTTAGCAACTTGTATAAAAAGGTACATGGGAGAATATTAGTATATATCACAAAATTATTCAAGGATAGGTAACATTTATGTGTGCTCGATTTTAAAGTGGTCTTTCTTGATTTATACAGAGTTTCACGTGCTCTATGCTATTTGAGTTAGAGAGTAAGTTACTAATATTTTGAACTACTCTACCTTCATATATGTGGTGCAGCATTCATGTTGCTTGCTAGCAACAACACACTTATAATGTTCTTCCACCATTTCTTTTTCATAATTAGGCTGCTGCATTTTTAAGATTAGGCTACTTCCATTTCGCTTGACACTAACTTTTGTCTTTTTCCCTTTAGCTAGTAATATGTGTTAGTTTGCCATGTTCGCTTACCTCCTCAAGACACAACTATATCTACACATATATTGATATGTATATGTGTGTGGAAATGACTCGAGTCCATAAGGCAATGAATGACAAGATTCTACAATATGTAAACCACACCCAGCCACATTTGCTTACAACTTCATGTATGTATATCATATGCAAGGTGTAACAATTGAGTTTACGATGAGAACTTTCCAACCTCAATGGCCCCATTTCTTTTGTTTCCTTTTTCAGTCTCTAAAGTTAGGGGACCCTGAAAGTGAGGATCAGATTCCCCAGCACTTTTAATTCCTGCAATAACCTTTGAATATACCTTCATAAATAAATAAATTTATTGTCTCTTGAATAACAATAATTAAACGATGAACATGTGATAAGTTTTCATATTAGTTAGTTCGACATGTTATCAAAATAGACAATTGTCATGAGTTCAAGTTTAATTGTCTCCTGTTTATCGTAATCGTGCATATGTGAGATTTTGATTGAATTAAATGAAATCTCTATAAGTGAGGGGTGTGAAATTAATATTTGAATGGTGTTACATATGAATTGTTTACATGTAGTGATCCAACAATAACATAACTTTTTGAAACATAGTGTTTAATGTATGTTGTATCAAAACATGCAAGGATAAACATAAGGAACAAAGATATCAAGTAACTAAGTTCAAGTATTGCCGCTACCTGTTTATATAAATTTCACGTGTTAAGCATTTGAAGAAAAACAAACACGATCTGCACATGAAGAATGCGTGTGTTGAATATAGTTTATTAATTCTCTAACAATTTAAGGATTGAAGATAGATATATGAATAAAATACTCATCCACTCTGTAACGAATTTTCGGACAAATCTCACAGTTGCATATTTATGAAAATTTTAAGTGTTGGACTTTGGATAGAAATGAATCACACATGCCGACTAAGAGCATTTTCAAGAGATTCCCTATTTTTAAAGAGCATATTATATTATTTGGAGAGCATCTAAAAATTTAGAGAGTTAAAATTTTGAAATACTCTAACAAGCTCTTTATATTTAATACTTAATTTCATCACTCCCAAAAAAATATTTATTATTTTTCTTTATCTTTTATTTTAACTAACTCTTTTTTAGATTATTTTATTATTTTTACATTGAAAATTGAAATAACTTGAATGCATTTAATCATAGAGAATGGATTTGACTCTCTCTAAATTAAAATATTAATTTAAAGAATTTCTTGAAGCAATATTTTCAAAGTTGATCTTTAAAATTGAGAGTATCTCATATTTAAAGAGTCTATTGGAGACGCTATAAAATGTGTATACATGAATAATTTTCTCTACTTCACAATAATTTAAGCTTTTACACAAAATTATCATCACTCGGCTAATAATGCAACTTATATTTTTGTAGTAAATAAATTTTTCTAATATAAATTGTGCAAAGTCCCCCAAGGACCACAACTATAATTTCATGTTAGAATTTGGGCGTGACGTCCCGAATTCTTTGTTGAATATAATTGAAAGTTCTAGTTAAAGTACACATTAATTAGAATCCTATTTGGAATATAATTGTGAAATTCTATTCAAGTTTTCTTAGTAAATTCTAATTGAAGTTCTATTTAAAAGCCCATTGAGAGTTAAAATTTGTGTTGGACTTGAAGGAGACTTTGCAATGAAGAAAAAGTCATTAAAAAGAGTTTGGATTGGAGACGAGGTGCCTAAGCACTGGCGGCTATAAATAAAACAGCAAGGCCGATGCCGCTGCGCCACTTGTTCTGCTCTCTTCGCTATTTTGGTCTCCTTTTTCGTTTTGGACTCCATTTTTTATATTCTACTTCGTCTACAACTTCACTATATGGTTTGCTATAAGGACTGGTTGCCCCCTACTTGTTCCCTATGTATAGTTGACTCTTCGTTTTATTTTAGAAGTTGTTAGACAAATCATTAATATATAATCTTTGTATTATTTCTTTATATTATAATAAAATCTCAATTCTCTACAAATTATTTTATTCTTGTGTTTTTGTGATCAATTACTTCATATTATGCATTAATTTCTTATCTTTTCATATCAAACTGGTATTAGAGCATTCCAATTTTCATAACATTTCACATGAGTGAAAGATATATACGTCTTCTCTTCCGGTTGAAGTGAAAAATATGTCCTTTTACTGAGAGTTTGTCACATTGAAAATTAGTATAGATCCACAAGTACTTGTACATATCAACTCTACAATAAATTGTGAGTCTTTGTCTAATGTCATCCAGTCTGTTGTAACGAGATTGCATTAATATTCTTGTACATAAACTATAAGCTTTTTTATTTTGCCACATTACCGATTAATATAGATCCATCCACAAACGACGAACTTCTTTACTTTGCACATGGTCGATTAACGGAGATCAATCCACAATAGTTCTTGAATGTGGACTTTATGAATACCTTTTAAATCTCGTCTATGTCAAAAGTCCTCTGTTTATTTATTGCTAATTAACAAGGAGAACACTGATGAACTATGAACATGTTTATTGTTTTACTAGGTCAGATTGTCCTTCAAAGCTCGCAATATGTGGATGTTACACAAACAACCACAGATATCAACAATTTAAAAACTTTTATAGAACTTCTATAGCACAAAGATCTATGGTTGATTTCATGACAAATAAATATAAATTCATACTGCTATTACGTTTAAGTTCTTTACAGTACGAACAATTATAGTTCTGACTATTTTTGATTTTTTCTAGGGGCATATTTGGTAATGCATCTTTGATAACTGCAATTTGGTACACATTGAAATTTTCAGTTGCAACCATTTTTACAGTCACTTGAGTCTTTATTAATTCCACTAGAACTATTATCTTAGCGAAATTAAAGACTCTTTAAGAGGTTATTGAAGTTTCTTATAAACTACATGGGACTTAGGACTACGAAATTTCCATATCTAACCAATAGCTCAGCCAGTCCTCTATGGGTGCTCAATTAGGTCTCGTTAACGTCTCCTTGTAAAACAATTAGATTCTTAACACTTCAAATAAATTATATTTAATATGTCTTTTAATTTGTTTTATTGAAATAGTATCTTTAGTTTGCTCTTGTGCTCTGTTACACGAATAATTTAACTAAGGTAGTGTGTCTATGTTCACTGTGTGTCGAATATAGACACTCCTTCAACACTATCAGGATCATTTTTTTTTATTAGAAACATTATAATTTTTTTTAATTCAAAGTTATTAGTAAATAAAAAATATGTATTCATATTTAAAAGATTTCAACAAGAAAAATTAATAGTAAGTATAAATTAAACTAAATTTATATTATATAAATAT
The DNA here is from genome assembly GCA_035079005.1 of Fraxinus americana. Taxonomy (NCBI): domain Eukaryota; kingdom Viridiplantae; phylum Streptophyta; class Magnoliopsida; order Lamiales; family Oleaceae; genus Fraxinus; species Fraxinus americana. The sequence continues at coordinate 28,794,234 of CM068707.1, forward strand.
AGAATTTTAAAAAAATTTAACAAACATGTCGACGACACGTAATGTCAGTACTTTTTTGAAAAATCGCTTGTCGGACACACATAATTGCGTCACTACATCATCTCTCTCATGATTGAACTTCACAAAATTGTCTTGTTCCATGAGGAGATGATATTCGATTTTTTCTTTAATATAAAGTGAATGCGCATGAATATTATATTCCGAGCTTCTTTTGGAGCACTAACATTCTTCCTTGACATAAAGTGGAAGTCCAAGAATTTTTCTCTTTTTATATTTTATGGAAAAGTAGTTCTCTTTCAAGAAGCTTTCAAAAACAAAAAAAAAATCATTAAACGTCGGCACACGAGGTGCGCAAGTTGTGCGATGATACATGGTCTCATAATAGGGTGATGCTACATGTACCCACAAACTTTCACACAATCTTTTACACCCCCCTCACATGGAGGGGGGCCCACGATTATTTTATTATGTGTGGACCCCCTCCATGTGAGGGGGGTGTAAAAGATTGTGTGAAAGTTTGTGTACACATAGCATTATTCCTCATAATAATTGAGATAGATATGATTAATGGTATACATTTTTATATTTTTTAAAAAGATTTTCTTTAGAATAAATTTTTTTATCAAATTATAGGGCCCACAATATTTTGAGAAAAGAGTCGCAAAGAATTATAAATATTACATTGGCATTTTTTTTAAGGAAAAATTGTAGCAACGGTCCATAACCTTTTCAGTGTTTGCAGACTTTACACTAACCTTCATTTTGTGCTAACGAAAGTTCTTAGCCTTTGATAAATATGCAGTTGGGGTCCAAATAGATGGACACACCATTAGTTGACCAAGAATAGTAAAAATTTGACCAAATTAAAAAGAATAAAATGGTAGCTTTGTATTTATCCCTTAAAATAATTATAAAAAAAAAAAATTTATTCATTCATCTTCTTCACCCCCAACACACCACACCACACCACACCACACCCACCAAAAATGAAAAATCAGAAAATCAACCACCCACGTCTCCTAAAATATTGCTTAAGCCACTGTATCAATTCAGTACCTATCTCTTTTTTTTTTCCCATCTTAAAATGAAAGATAACAGAAAACCCAGTTTCATTCACACCGTCTTCTTCTTTACCTTCTTTGCAATTTCCATGTCCATCTCCTCATCCTCTACATTACAATACCAGTCTTTAGTTCTCAATTCTCTCCCTAAACCTCAGTCTCTTTCATGGAAAAAAAGGGCACCGAATCTGTCTCAAAATCCACATTGGATCCTTACTCGAACATCCTATCAGTAGATTTGCACCATGCAGATAATCTTTCACCGTCTACTTTCAATTCAACCTCAGAATCCCTCTTCAAGCTCCGCCTTCAATGTGAAACCGTTAGAGTCAAAGCTCTAAGCCTCTAACCATACTCGACATTGTCACTGTTGGTAACGTTTCCAGACGTAAAATAGACTTCAGCAGCTCCGTGGTTTCGGGGCTCAAGTAGGGAAGTGGTGAGTACTTCATGTGTCTGGGGATAGGGACACCAGCCAAGTTTGTTTACATGGTGCTGGATACAGGAAGCGACGTCATCTGGCTACAGTGCTCCTCATCTGGGGATAGGGACATCAGCCAAGTTTTTTTTTTTTTTTTGTTTTCCATTTTGTTTTAATTATTTTAAGGGGTGAATGGGAATACAAAGAAAGTTACCATCTTACCTTTTTTAGTTTGGTCAAATTCTATTATTTTTTGGTCAACTAACGGTCAAATGGATAATTTCCATTTGGACTTCAGCTACATATTTATGAAATGTTAGATACCTTTGCTGGTACAAAATGAAGATTAAGGTAAAGTCTGCAAAAATTGAAAAAGTTGGGGGACCATTGCTATAATTTTCCCTTTTTTAATTTGACATATTGTTGGGAGACAAAATTAAACTGTTTTAATTATTGTTATTTTTTTCCAATTAAAGGCTTATACTTGGAAAAGTTTCTGCTAGCCAAATTAATTAATTCCTCTTCCATGCCCAATTAGAAAAAAAAAAAAAAAAAATTGCCTGATTTTTCTGTTTTATTCAAGAAAAAAAAAGGCCCATTAACCCACCTACTTTTTTATATGTTCCTAATTAAATAAAAGAGGCTGTACTCTTTCAGATTATGCAAAGGGTGTAAAAAATTTCAAAACGGGCAAAAGTAAGTCAAATTTACTTTTAATAAGTTATTTATTTTGTCAAATATGAATTTTAAAATTACCTACGTGAATTTGCTCACGAATACTAGCGTACACTTATGAATTTTTCTGGCATTAATTATATGTAGTAAACTTCCATCAAATAAAACGAAACAAGAAGGGACCTACAACATTTAGGATCCTTTACTTTTCAATTGTACAATTGATTCAAAATATTAAAATATAGAAATACTAAATTTATGAGCCACTTCATAATTTTTTTGTTGATTCACTCACAAATACTATAAATAGAATATAGAAACTCTTTGATAAATATGAAATACTGAGAATTAGGAAAAACTAATGAAAAAACTAAAAGAGTAATGTTATTTAGCCCCGGAGTTACTACCCCAGTTTATGTGACATTAATATGACGTTAAATGATAGATGAAATTAAATTAGCTATTTAATTACATATTTCATTTAGTCTATCATCCAGCGCCAACTAAACTGGGGTAGAACCTCAGAGCATTGCTCAAACTAAGGATGTTATTCCATATTCCATAGGTCAATTACTCTGAAGGATCTTATTTAAATAATTTTATCATAACCTATTAATCTGTTGGGTTTGTGATCAAAATTCATCTAACGTTTGCGTGATTTAGTGTATTGGACCTTGAAGAAGTCAAAATATAGTCAAAGGAGGAAAAAAGTGCTACGGTGCTAGATGGACACTCGAGCGACGAGATGGAATTTTCAACAGATGACCCTTTGGCCTGCAGCCCCGATGTCGTCCGGGTTTTCCTTATTTTGTTTATTCCACACGTTTTTGACCTAATTTCCATTATGGGTGTAAGCGGTTCAATTTTTGCGATTTTTGACAAATTTTCAAACCAAACCGTTTTGACCGGTTTGAGAAAAACTCAAACGTAAACCAAACTATTTTGACCGGTTTGGAAAAAACTCAAACATAAATTTAACGGTTTGGTCCGATTTTAAACCGCCGATTTCGCGTATATTTTTTTCCTATCTAGTGTCTACTTTTATACCATTAATTCAATATATATTTATATCTTACTAGCAATAAATCTAAAACAAACTAAATATATGTACTATAAATTTAAATACCAACAAAATAAAAGTAAAGTCACAATAAATTAAAGCACTGTTTTTTTTTTTTGCCATTTTGACGTTTTAGGATAATACTTTATGATAAAGATACAATACAAGTCCACTAAAATAAATATAAGGTCCAAAAAAACGTAATAATGCCCCTTTTCAACTACCAAAAGGAATAAACGAATTAATTTTGTCACAAAATTTAAGAAACATCAAATTTTGTTACAGAACTCACAGAACTAGCAAAAGGAAGAAACATTCACATACTCAAGAAGCCACATAACTCATGATCAATTTTGTCCTTCATACACAAAAAAAAATTTTAATTAGCAAATTGAAAAAAAAAAAAAGAATTAAGACACGGATCCATCTAATAATGGCTTCCAAAAGACAAGCTGCAAATATTTTTTCTCTCCCATTCCACTATGTATATCCACCTTCATCTTCTGCAATTTAGCAAAGAATTATACATATTCTCTCATATGTAAACAAATGTTTTTTGCGCACCTGATAGCCAAAATTTCAACTTTAAGCTTTACTCACGATCAATAAATATGTAAACATATTTCAACTAGCAAGTGACAAAATTTCAATTTTAAGCCTTACTCACGATCAAATAAATATGCAAGAACCTGAAATAGTCTAATAATACCGACGAACGTACACTGCCGGCGATTGGGAGGTTCGAGATTTCGAGGGCGTTGACGATTTGGGGGAAACCAGGAGGCGCAGTGGGGAGCGAGGCTGCGACCAGCGAGTTGTGAGTGAGAGAAATGGAAATTAGAAGATTAGGGTTGTGACTTGTGAGTATATGAACTTGAGTTAGGCTGTTTAGTGCTACTTATTTCAAATTTGGGTCTTTTTTTATATATAATTAGGCTTGGGCGGGTCGTAAATTTTAAAAATAATAGAAAATTAGAAATTGACAAAAATACCTACAAAATGACAAAATTATTCAATTTTACAAAATTAAAATTTTGGATAAATTTTCAAAAAAAAATCAATTTTTTATATTTTATTTTATATATTTTTTGCCGGTCCGGTTTGGTTTCAAACCATAATTAAAATTTCCAGGCCTAAATCAAATCGTTTTTGACCGGTTTGGTTTGGTTCAAAACCATTTCGTTGAAGGGTCCACGTGGCACCAAATCGCCGGTTTCGAAATTGCGGTTTGGTTCGGTTTTCCGGTTTGGTGGTTTTTGCTTATAGCCCTAATTTCCATTTTTAAAGCTATTATTAGGGTTTGATATGTACCATTATAAATAGTAGACTCTTCTTTGCAAGTTAATTAATTACTGCAAGTTAGAATTGTATAGGAAAATAATATTGTTGTAATTTTCTCTCTCTATTATAATTAAATAAAATTCTCAATTTCTCTGCCAAATTAAATTCTTGTTTACTGTGTTGTTGTTTGCTGTGGTCAATTGTTCATATCGTGTCGTATAACTTTTCTCGTCTCTAACAAGTGGTATCATAGCTTTACTTGGATTTGTTCAAGATTTCTTTGTTCTTGATGGCAACCATGAAGTATGAAATTCAACATTTAGATCGCGCACTAGATTCTTATTGTGATAGGTGGAGATGTGAGCAGTACTCGCTCAAATAAATTTTGATGATACATTGTTTGGATTTGACAAGATACCCACTACTTGATGACGGAGGAGAAACAACGGAAAGATCAAAAGGCATTTTCAAAATTTCATTTTCATTTTTTGAATAATATTCTTCACGACGTTTTGAAGGAGAAAACGACAGTTGCGTTATGGTTGAAGTTCGAGTAATTGTGCATCACTAAAAGTTTAACAACCAAATTACACCTAAAGCAGCGTTTGCACTCTCATCGCATGACGGAAGGCCGATCTTTGGAAGATCACCGATTGTGTTTAAAGAAATCATAACTGATTTGGAGAGCTTGGAGGTAAAATACGATGAAGTAGATTTGATCTTGATTCTACTATATTCGTTGTCCACTTCGTTTATATCGTTTAGAGACACGATCTTATATAGTCGTAATATTCTCACCATTGAAGATAGTATGATACTTTGATTTCAAAGGAGAAGATGAACATCGATTCGATCTGAAGCTAGAGATGGAGAATGTCTTATTGTTCATGGTGGTCACCAAAGGGGCAGATCGAAGTCTAATTTAAGTAATCAAGTTTGCTTTTATTACCAAAAAAAAAAAAAAAAAGAGAAACATTAAGAGAGATTGTAACAAGTTGTAGAATAAAGATAAGTTGGCTGCAAATCAAAAGGCAAGGTAATCAGATACTTCAGAGTCGATGTCGCAGAGGACTAATCGAGTGATAGAGATATGTTGGCTATTTCTGATGGAGACTCTGACAAGGATTTGATTTTTTTATTTAGCTTGTGCTTTCCAAATGTGTCTCAATTGGTATTCGTTTGCAACATATGAAGCATATTCGAAAGGTATCATGGTCATGGGAAACAACGCACATTGTCTGATAGCTGGTATTGGTAGTGTCAGACTTAAGCTATTGGATAGGATATATAGAATACTTGATCACGTAAGTTTGACATGTTCTAGATTTGAAGAAAAATTTCAGCCCATTGGCTACTCTTGATTCAGAGGGGTACAAATGCATTGGTGGATGTGGAGCTTTGGAAGTTTAAAAAGGTGTTCGGCTTGTATTGGGGAAACGGAAAAAAATCCCAATTATACATCTTACATGATCGTGCAGAATTGTTGAAGAACAATTAGCAAAGGTTTAGTACCGTAGTAGATATTCAGTTTAGTATAGTATCGTTGGGATTTGGTTTTAGGGTCAGTGTTGAAGAATACAATTCAATCGAGTTCAAAGGATATAGGTAATGCCCTTTGCCACCATTACCAGCGGTGTCATCGTATTTAATTGTTAGGGATAAACCATTTGGAGAAAGGTACGGGGAAACTAATTTTATGCGCATACTTTAAGTGTATTTGAAGGTGTTTAGTCTAGCAAGGGGTATTCTACAAGAATATTCAGTGTTGATTTTGTTTTAGGGTGTGTTTTGGCCCTATTTGGTAATTTTTAAATCATTTGTATTTTTAGGAACCTAAGATAATTCTGCAGAGTAATGTTTGGATTTATTTATCCTAATAAGATATTGTGGAAGAGGTGGAAAATTTTTGGTTCTTGGAGGACTTAGTTTGTTCTTATTGAAGAGTTTAGTTCATTAATTGTAGTCAGATTTTTTCTCCAATGGAAAAATTTTGGAGTTTCGTTCATTGTAGTAGAATTTGTGTCAAGGTGGAGATTGTTGGATTTGTGACTTAAATGCATCTAGGGTTTGCGTAATTTGGTGTATTGGCCCTTGAAGAGGACAAGAAAGGGTTCAAGAATGAAAAACAATGTTGCAGCACTAGCTTACCGCTTGGCCGATGAGACGAAATTCAGTAGAAGACTTGTCGCCCGCCTACCTCTCGATCGGCGCTTGAGCGTCGCTATCGTCTGGGTTTTTTATTATTATTATTTCACTCGTTTTTAATCTAGTTTCCATCTTTATGATTATTATTAGGGTTTGATATGTCCCTCTATTAGATTCTTGTTTACAAGTTAATTAATTACTGCAAGTTAGAATTGTGTAGAAACACAATATTGTTTTAATTTTCTCCCTCCATTATAGTTGAATAAAATCCTCAATTCCTTTGTCAATTAAATTTTTGTTTCTTGTGTTCATATTGTTTGATGTGATCAATACTTTATATTGTGTTGTATAATCTCGTCTTGTCCCTAACATTAACTAATTCCAAAAACAAATCCTTGAAATAATTATAATTGAGAAATAAACTCGTAATTTTTGCTCAAGAATCCATTTATCTTATGAAATTAGGGCCATATTTCCAGTCAAGGTGACCAAAAATTGAGTCATTGATGAAGACTAAACTAGGATTAAGTAAAATATGATCCAAATCGTCAACCATGTAGGATTAAGTAGAATATGATTCAAATCGTCAACAATGATCCAAATTGTCAACCATGATGACTAGGATTAAGTAGAATATGATTCAAATTGTCAACCATGACCAAAGATTGAGTCGCCGACTAATAATTGTCACCCTATACTTGGCACTTTGGATTGGGGTGGGGGAACTTGAGAAGAACAGAAAGTTTAAAAACATATTTTTGTGCATGATAAGGAAAACCTTGGTTGTTCTTACGTAGGATGTTTACATGCTAGGTTGAGGCTACAACAAGATCGATAATTAGTGGCTTAAGAATCCACCAAGACAAATATAAAAATTAAAATAGTTATTTTATCCTTTTGCCTACCTGCAATAGATGATCTTTTTTTTTTTTTTGGTCCTTATAATAATTAAAAAGAAAAATTAATTGAGAAAATAGATTCGTCAATTTTTGCCGAATAGATTGGACGGTGATATAAAGTGATAATAGTATGTGTGATAAAGTTAAATAGGGTTTCATGCCACAAAACAATACTATCTAATTAGACTTTTTTGGATTGATTGTGGGTTGTGTTCTATCTCATTCTTTATTTTTTCTAATATTATGCAAAAGGGTTTTCCCTTCGTACAAAAGTAAAGAACTCCTATAGACCTCTCACATGAGGTGGGTCCCACACGAGACCGATCTCAATAAAAGGTCAAAAAATTACCCATCCCCTCATGTGTGAGTGTTTAATGGGGGTTTCGTGAGAATCTCTGTACATACAGCATGATTATATACAAAATCGTATATGGGAAAGGTTATCAAAGTTACTAGACAAGTTGATGGGACAAGTGGAGAGAGAGAGAGAGAGAGAGAGAGAGAGAGAGAGAGAGAGAGAGAGAGAGAGAGAGAGAGAGAGAGAGTATGGCAACAAATAGTGGTAACATGATAGATTAAAGAAATGATATTTTAAATGGTTGGAACATTGCCTTGTGCTAATAACATGAAATGGTGGTATGATTAGTTAAAAGAACAAGGACTGCATCAAAATTTATATAATCTATTGTAATTATTGAGTATCTAAATGCTTTTTATCTTCAGCATGAAAGATAGCAATCAACAAAATGAGATAGATAGTAAAAATGTATTTACCTCAAAGACTCAAAATTTGTTAAGAAAACGTACTTAGGTTTTTTTATAATTTTATCAAGTGAATTTTGTACAGATATTAATTAGGGTTTCATCTAAAACGTCAAATCATTAGTCGGAGTACGTAGCTAAATTCTTTTATATACGCATTATCAACCCTACGTTTTAGTTGATATGAATTTTTGTTTGCACTTTTTTCATATTACGTGTATCATAGAGACAAAGAAATGAAGAAAATGAATACCTTCACAAAAGCATGAGAAGGACGGGAAAGATAATCCTCTGAAATTGATCGTTTGTTTCTTTTCAATAATTGTTGCTTTGATGACAAAAACTATGTATGATATCATAAATTAATTCAAACCCTTTATTTAGTAGCATGTGTATTATATGATTGGATTAGTCAATTTAACTGTTAAGAAACTACACTACTTTATGCATTCTAGTCTTTAATTACTGCAACGAACCAGTTCTGATCAAGTGTGCGTATTGTATTAATGAGTGATAAAGGGTTCTCACCGTTTGAAAACCCGCAAGTGAACGAGATCGTGATCAAGTAATATAGTATTGTGTAGAATGTCGAACGTACGAGGACTACATGTTTTCTCGAGTTAAAGTTAAAATCACCTTAATCGAATAATAATAATAATTTGAAATAAATCTATGTCTAATTTATCGATGTACTATAAATCAAAATAAAAGTTTATCAAATTATTGAGATGCATTGTTAAGGTGTAAAATCCCCCTTGTTAATTCACTTTTAGTACAACAATTAAAATAACAATTTGTTATCATGCGAGTTGGTCGAAATTTCAAATTTATTTAAAAGCCTCTCTTGATAACAATTAAATATATTCCCCTCATGCGACATTCCTATCTCTTGATAGAAAATACAACATAATAAATGTATTAGCGAACTAGAACATCATTATGAATCATGCAAAGTATAGATATATATTTCTATTCTCTATCGAACCTCACAATATTTATTACTATGTACTAACGATCATATTACATCTCTCGATGATAATAAAATTCACAAGCAATTCAATTAGTGACCAATTAATTGAAAAACAAACTAAACCATAATATACATCCATACATTCAAACAAATTAACGTCAAAATAATTAATTAATACTAAAAATTTCAAAACAAGGGTTCATCTATATTTTTAACAATGTAAAAATCTAGTTTACCATAATATTGTAATTAAACAAGTAAAAGTGGAACGATATCACTAGAAATTGACGAAACGTGAACAAATCTGGAATAAATTCCTTTCCTGCCTCCGTTTATACGTGTCTGCCATTTTTTCCTATTATGTTTTTGATGAATATAGATAAATCCAAACTGGCCTCTGTTTGCGTGTATGTAATTCTTCCTTTTGCAATTTCTCTTTCTTATTCCTTTTCGTGGCTTCGTGTTCGGCTTTTGCCTGTAGATAAATATAATTCCTCTCAACCGCCTATTCTTATGATCTGCCCAATTATTTGTGGTTTCTCTAATATAATTCAGCTACACTTTTTTGGGAAAAGCCATTTGTACCCAGGCGTTTACACGCCCAGGTACACGGGTCCACTGCACCCCTCGCAATGAGGGGGCCCCCGAGGTGAATTAAATAATGGCGGGCCCCCCTCAATGTGAGAGGGGGACGTGGGGTCGAGTACACGGTTGTGTAAACGCCCGTGTACCTGTAGCAAGGTTCCACTTTTTTACAGCATCCTCTCTCCTTCTCTTTCTGGCTCCATCCGTGTGTGTGTGTGTGTGTGTATGTATGTATATATACACACACAGAGACTAGATTTAAGCAACGTGCGATGCTCGTTTACTTAGTTTATATATAATTTTTTTGATTAAGAATTAAATTTTTATTAATAAAGATGTAATTTTTTTGATTAATTAAATAACTAATGATATAATATTTATGTAATTGATAAATAATTACACATTGTGATATATTAAAAAAAGAGTATTAATAGAATCTATAGTATGGTCCTATAAATAAATATCGCTCATAGTTTTATGAAAGCTATTTAAGATAATTTTGATTCTAAGATAATGATTCAGTATTTTCCTCATCTTGCACTGCTTCAATAGAGAGGACATTAAACTGCCCATATTTTTTTCTCCTTTAGTTTCTCTAGATTTACATAAACTTAAATCTTCCAAATTTCTTTTGATAATTTCTTTGCAACGCTTTTAACATATGATCGATTTTCCTATAAAGTAAATTTTGAATATGTTTAAATAATTAATAAAAAACTCAATTATTTTGTAAATAACTTATCATAATAAAAATCAAGTTTTGAAGAAAAATTTAAGAAATACCTCTCTAGCATGTCCCATCAATTCAACTGTTGAACAACCAAGTGCCTGTTCTGCTACTTCACCAAACATAGTAGCAGCTAGTTTTCCTGTATTATCGTCCAATATTAGTGTAAAGACAAAAAAATGTATAAGTTTGTGTTTCGTACTATTATATTATATCAAATTTTGCATTTAATCATGAACATTTTGTACATAATAAAATAATAGATAACATTACATTATAATGCAAAACTAAATAAATAAATATTTTTTCTTCATTAAGTTCAATGTGTCTTACCAAATAAATTATTAGCATTTTTAAATTGATAATTTCCACGTCCATTACAATGCAAAGCCTTTTGCATTTCCCATTCATTTATTATTAGATAATGGAATTCCAACAGACACAACATCAATGGCCACACGTGCTTGGATACATGATACATCCTTCTAGGTTGACGACTTGACGCCCATTGCACTTAGGAGGGCAGCCTAAGTTCGGTCCAAGTGATTGATCCTATGTCATAATATGTGGCAGCAATATATGCATTCGCATGGATGCTACCAAAAAAATTTGAAAAATATTATGCAAAACTGAAAGTCTTTAATCTTCCTCCATTATTGTTTTAAATTTAGGCAAGTTGCGCAATAAAGAGTCCTGCAATTGGGTAAGTCGTACAAACCTCATTGCAATTACACAAATAAAGAGCTGTCTTCCATTTAGGCAAGTTATTGAATCTTAACCTCAACAATATATAATATTGTCCTCTTCAAGATTAACTTTAGTTGGATAAAAATCTTTCACTCACTTTTCCATATTTAACTTTTAGATGTGTAGATAGAAATTATGGGTTCAATAGTCTCGTTGTTACTGATAGCAAGTTAATTGGACAACTTTTTCCAGCCCACATATTCACATATTCTACTCTTGTAAAATTATAAAGTGTAAATTATGTGTTGCAAATTTTGTACAGTTATAGATTAATAGGGTAAATAACTTTCTTTAGTTAGACAGATTTTGAATTTGTAATCCCTTCTGTCATGCTGGCTGATTGCAACAATCAAGCAGGGCTGTATTCAATTTAATGAGAATTATGTGACAAGAAATTGAGTTCGAAAATTCCATATTTTGTCATGGTGTCAGAGCCTGCATTCTAAACCACTGTTGTTATCTCTAGTTTGTCTGGAATTTTTGTGCGATTCCTCGACTTGGATTATCAACTCATCCCGTTGTATTCTTTTTGTGGTGTAAAACTTATGCAAGAATAAAAGAGGGAAAAACCTCAGAAAGAAAGAGAGAGAAGATGGGAAACGTATATCTCACTTACTTATTTAAAAGGAGATTACAATACATACATACATACATACATACATATATATATATACACACACACACACACACACACACACACACACACACACACACACACACACACACACACACAAGCATTGGACAGCTCAGCCTAACTAATTCTAACAGAATTCAAGTAAAGAATAAAATAGTTCTATTCATATTATATTCAAGACTCCCCCTCAAGATGGTTTGTGAATGTTCAAGACACCCATCTTGTCTAAGAGCATGCGAAATCTGACTCCCCCTAAAGCCTTTGTTAGCAGGTCTGCAAACTGGTTTTGGGTTGACAAATATATGGTCTTAATGTCTCCTGCTTGTATCCTTTCCCTCACCAAATGACAATCCAATTATATGTGTCTTGTCCTTTCGTGAAACACTGGGTTGCTGGCTATATGCATAGCCATTTGATTGTCACAAAATAAAAGTGCAGCCTTAGGATGATTAACTCCCACATCAAGTAGTAGTTTCTTGAGCCAGGTGATTTCACAGACTGCTGTAGCCATAGCCCTTTACTCTACCTCAGCTGATGATCGTGAGATGGTTTGTTGCTTCTTTGAACGCCAAGAGATTAAGGAGCTACCAAGAAAGATGCAAAATCCCTTAACCGATCTCCTAGTATTCATACATGATGCCCAATCTGCATCACAAAAGCCTTTGAGTTCAAGAGTAGAATCTGCAGCAAGGAACAAGCCTTGCCCTGGTGTTTTTTTCACATATCTCAGAACATGTTGTGCTGCCTCTAAGTGTGGCCTTTTAGGACATTCTAGGTATTGGCTCAAAACCTATACTGAAAAGGATAAATCTAGCCTTGCAATTGTCAAGTATAGCAGGTTTCCAATCAATCTTCTGTACATTCCTGGATCATCAAGTGGCTCTCCCTCATCCTTAGTCAGTTTATAAACCCTGCAACATGGGAAATTTACCAGGCTTTGATCCCAAAAAACCTGCATCCTCAAGATAAAGCATATTTTCGTTGACAAACAGCAATACCCTTTGGAGACCTTGCCACTTCAAGTCCTAGAAAGTATTTTAGAGTTCCTAAATCCTTCAGTTTAAAATGACTATCAAGACTTCTTTTAAAATTTTCGATATATACCAAATCATTCCCCTCTATGATGATATCATCAACATAAATGATAAGGACAGTGTAAAAGTAGCTGGTGTGTTTACTGAAAATGGAGTAATCTGATTTGGATTGAGTGAATTCTTGGGAGATAATGAATGAGAATAATTTTGTGTTCCATTGCCTTGAAGCCTATTTCAATCCATAGATAGATTTATTCAGTTTGCACACCAACAACTCGCCATTATCCCCATGTTATTGGTACCCTAGTGGTAGTTTCATATACACATCTTCTTCGAGACCTCCATGAAGAAAAGCATTATTTATAGCCAGTTGATACAAGTGCCAATTTATGCTAGCAGCAACAGCAAGAAGGGCTTTAACTGAAGCCAACTTAGCTACAGGGGAAAAAGTCTCCTGATAATCGAGCCCAGCCTGCTGAGTAAAGCCCTTACCAACTAACCGTGCTTTCTTCCTTTCCTCGGTGCCATCCTGTTTCAGTTTGATCTTATAGACCCACTAACAATCCACAGGTTTCTTATCAGTTGGAAGAGGGGTGATGGTCCAGGTATTGTTGGCAACTAAAGCCTGGTATTCATCCTCCATAGCTTGACACCAGGCAGGTGACTGAGAGGCCTCCAGAAAGTTTCTAGGTTCAACATTTGTTGAAAGTGACATCACATAAGCCTTGTGGTTAGCTGAAAGAGAGTCATATCCCAATGTGTTGGAAAGATCATAAAGGTTTACAGGGTTGGAAGCAGGAACAACAAACTGTTGTTTGGAAACTAAGTTGTAGTGAAATTGTTGCAGATAACTAGGAGCCTTTCTAGGTCTGGTAGATCTACGGATTGGGCTAATATGAGGAGAGGAATGGGAAGGTATAGATAGAGATAAATGTGGTAATGAAGAAGGAGATGAAACTGATGGAGAACTTGGATTGGAAGAAGTAGGAGGTGAGGATATTGAGGTAGAATGTGGAGCTTGCAAGGGAAAATGTGGGTCTAATGTGGGAAGGCCTTGAGAAGGAACGAGAGGAGTATGTAAAGATGGATTGAAAATGTTGTCAAACAAATGAAAAGAATTAAGTAAAGCAGGATCATGGAATGGAAATATATTTTCATGGAAGACAACACCCCTAGATACAAATATAGTGTTTGTGTTCAAGTTATATAACTTGTATCCTCTTTGGTTGGGTGGATAACCAATGAAAAGACAAGGAACTGCCCTGGGATCAAACTTTAATCTGTGTCTTTGTAAGGTAGAGGCATAGCAAAGAGAGCTAAAGACTCTCAAGTGAGAGTAAACAGGTTTTTCTGAAAATAATATCTCATATGGTGATTTGTTTGACAAGGTGGTGCTTGGTATACGATTGTTAAGGTAAGTAGCAGTCAGGATACATTCACCCCAGAATTGATCTGGGAGTTTAGCTTGAAATTTCAATGCTCTAGCAACATTTAACAGATGTTGATGTTTGCGTTCAACAATGCCATTTTGTTGTGGTCTCTCAACACAACTTCTTTGATGCACTACCCCTTTGGAATTATAAAAGTCACTTAGGGCAAATTCAGCACCATTATCTGATCTTATGGTTTTAATTTTGGTGTTGAATTGTGTCTCTATCATATGAAAGAAAGTTTGTATGAGCTGTTTGGTCTGTGATTTAGTTCTCATCAGAAAAGTCCAGGTACATCTGCTATAGTCATCCACTATGGTTAGGAAATATTGTGAACCATCAAGAGAATGAGCTTGGTAGGGACCTGAAATATCACAATGAATGAGCTCAAAAATAGATTTAGAAATATGCATACTAATAGGAAAAAGCAATCAATGTTGTTTTGCCATAGGACAAATATTACAATAAAAATCAGAATTAGATACAATCTCAGGTGCAGATTTATGTAAAATTGAGACCTTAGAGTAAGGCACATGTCCTAACCTATAGTGCCACAGTTCAAGAGATATGTCAGCACCAGTATTAAGGCTAGGAACATCACTATTATTCATGATGTTATTACAATGACCATTGACAGATAAAAAAGGATTTGTGCGAAGCTAATGAGAAGTAGATCGAGTAGTAGGAAGAGGTCCATTGCTGGAGGAAGTTTTGAACTGAAAGTGATACAAGCCAGCCTCAAGTTTCCCCACTCCAATCATAGTCTCTGTAGAAAGGTCCTAAATGAAGCAATGATTGAACAGAAAAATTAAACAGCAATTATGGGAAAAAATAAGTTTGCTGGCTGAAATAAGGTTGCATTTGAATGAAAGAACACACAACACATTAGTTAAGGACAGAGTATCAGACAGATTCACAATGCCTATGTGAGTCACTTTAGCTGTCTCTCCATTAGGAAGTTTGACATTAGCACTCACTACGGTAGTAATGTCAGTTAAAAAATTAGTGGAGCACACCATATGGTCTGTAGCCTCCGTGTCAATAATCCATTTTTCCTTTACCTCTGAGACAGCTAAATAGAAACAGTTACCTGAAAAAGCTGTGAAATCAAGCATATTAGGGACTTGAGGTGAGGAGATTTGTGTGTCATCATGCTAGTTAATCATCAGATCGTTCTGATTCTGATTTGCAGTAGCACTTGGTTGTATACTCAAATTTGAGAATTGACCTTGGAGCTGTGGTTTTAGCATATTGAGAACCTGTTGGCACTGCTCTGGGGTAATAGTCAGATTGGAGTATGGATTAGATGAATTCGAAGATGTGATTCTAGTCACTTGATTTGCACTTGGAATATATCTTCTGTCTTTGTCTTTTGCCAATCTATGCCCTGGAGGATATCCATGAAGTTTATAGCATTTTGGTTGCAGATGGCCAAGCATACCATAGTAGTTGCACTTAAGTTTATCCCTCCGTAGGTCTTGGTTATTATTCATAGGTTTTCCATACTAACTACCATAAGTATTCATCAATCCAGCCATCATTATACTCATGAAAACAGCAGCATCAAGGTTAGTTTGATCCTTAAGTGCTACATCCTTTTGTTTATCATCTTGTAGTACCAATGCAAACACCTTATTTAATGGAGGCAGAGACTCCATCATTAAGATCTGACTACGCACATTTGAATAGGAGTTGTCCTACCCCATTAGAAACTGCAAAATCTATTCCTCTTCATAATAAACATTATGGATATGAGGTCTATAGTTCGATAGTTCCTCCTATAAGCCTTTCAATATGTTAAAATAAGCACTAACAGATCCATTTCCTTGTGAAATAGAGACAATCATCTTCTTCAATTGATAGATCCTAGGTCCATTACCTTGGTTGTATCTATCCTTTAATTCAATCTAGATCTGACGAGCTGAGTCTTTGTGTATTATACTAGGATATAGCTCTTTAGGGATGGAATTGATAATCCAAGATGAAATGATATGATTGTACATTCGCCATGCTGCATATAGAGGTGAATCATCAGGAGGTTTAGGTATAGAATGAATAATAAAACCTTCTTTATTCTTCACACTCAATGCCATCTCCACAGCACGGCTCCAAGTCGAGTAATTATCATCAGAAAGTATGACCGAAACAATATGCATTCCTGTGTTATCTCTATAATGCATATAATAAGGATTCGAAGGATCTGATATCATTTGAACAGCAGTAGCAGTAACCTCCGGATCTTCACTTTGAGAATTATCCGGCAAATAATTATGGACGTTGCCTTCAATGGTGTTGCCTTCGATTTCAGTTCCTGAATGTGTCGCCATGACTGGAATGATCCAGTTGAAAGGAGATTATACAACTGACGGAAGTAATTGCTCTGATACCATGTAAAACTTATGCAAGAATAAAAGAGGGAAAAACCTTAGAGAAAAAGAGAGAAAAGATGGGAAACGTATATCTCACTTACGTAAAAGGAAATTACAATACATACATACATATATATACACACACACACACACACACACACACACAAGCATTGGACAACTCAGCTTAACTAATTCTAATAGAATTCAAGTAAAGAATAAAATAATTTTATTGATATAATATTCAAGATAGTTCACTTAGGAATTTTTGGTGAGTTCTTGTTTCTCTTGTGGTGGTTGTGTTGTGGTGGTTTTTTTGTGATTCAAATTTGGATTTTCTGGTGAATTTTTTGTCGCATTCTTGGGCTGTAGTTTTGTTTCTCTTAGTTCTTGATTCTGTGATCTCTTGAATCTACTACAATAATTATGTCCGCCGAAAAATATAAGAATGTATGTGTTCAATTCACGGGTAAGAACTACCTTGCTTGGGAATTTCAATTTCAATTGTTTCTCAAGGGCAAAGAATTATGGGGGCATATTGACAGTTCTGAGGATTTTTTGCTAAATTTGATGCAAAATGGAAGGTGAATGATGCTCAAATTATGAGCTGGATTTTGGGATCAGTTGATCCTCACATTATCCTTCATCTGCGTCCCTATCGCACAACAAAAGAAATATTTGAATACTTGAAGATGGTATATAATCAGGAACATAGTGCTAGAAGATTTCAATTGGAACTAGAAATAGCCAATTATGCTTAGGGAAGTCGGTCCATTCAGGATTCCTACTCAATTTTTTTAAATCTTTGAATTGAATACTCGGATATAGTTTATGCTGAGGTGCCTAATATAGCTCTTTCAGCCATTCAAGAAGTGCATAAAACTAGCAGACGAGATCAATTTTTGATGAACCTTCGTTTTGAATTTGAGACCACCATATCAGCTTTGATGAGCCGTGAGAAATCTCCATCTTTAGACCTATGTTTGGGAGAACTCTTTCGGGAATAACATAGATCACTCACGCAGGTTACTTTAGATGAACCAAAATTTTTTCCTATATTTTCTATTGTAGCCTATGCTGCACATGCCAAACCAAAAGGAAGAGACGTGCGTATTGTACAATGTTATAGCTGCAAGGAATATGGGCACATTGCTAACAATTGTCAAAAGAAATTTTGCAATTATTGTAAGAAGGCTGGTCACATTATTACAGCATGCTCTACTCGTCCCTAAAATATACAGACACCTGCCTTTCATGCCTCAGTTTCTTCTACTTCAGTGACAGAGGAACCTAGTACTTCAGCATCGTCTATGCATCCTTCAACTGGCTCTAGTTCCCTCACTCTAAATATGGTGCAGCAGATGATTGTCTCTATTTTTTCAGCCTTAGGTCTTCAAGGTAATCATATTACTTATTCACGACCTTGATTTATTGATTTTGGAGCTTCTAACCATATGTCCAGATCCACCACTACTCTTACCAATGTCCAACCATACACTGATACTTCAAAAATTCATATAGCCACTGGAAGCACTCTACCTATCACTGCTATTGGTGATATTTCTCCATCTTTTAAAGGAATTTTTGTCTATTTTGGTCTTTCTACCAATCTTATTTCAGTTGGCCAATTGATAGATAATAATTGTGATGTCTCTTTTTCTCGTGATGTTTGTATTGTACATGATTAGGTGTCAGTGATGCAGATCGCGAAGGGACCTAAATTTGGACTACTCTTTCTGCTACACTTATCAATTCCTAATGCTATTTAGTTCCTTCCTTTATCTCTTACTTGTACCACTGTCAAAAATAAAAGTGAGGTATGGTATAGACGTCTTGGCCACCCTAACTCTCATGTATTGTCTCGTTATTGCATTTCGGTTTATTGGAGAATAAAGAACAATTTTCTTTTAATAATATTCAATTTGATTGTGCTTCGTGTAAGTTAGGCAAGAGCAAAACTCTACATTTTCCTACTCATGCAACACATGCTAAAAAGTGTTTTGATATAATTCATAGTGATGTGTGGGGAATTACAATGGTTATTTCACATGCTCAATATAAATACTTTGTGACCATTATAGATTATTATTCTCGGTTTACATGGGCATACTTTCTTCAATCCAAATCCAAAGTCTTAGCTACATTTGAAATATTTATTGCCTTAATTGAGATCCAATTCTCCACTTGTATTAAGATTTTACGATCCAATTCAGGTGGAGAATACATGTCTAAAGAGTTTCATGACTTCTTACATCACAAATACATTGTTTCTCAACGCTCTTGCCCATACAATCCCTAGTAAAATGGTATTGCTAAAAGAAAAAATAGGCATCTATTAGATGTGGTTCGGACCTTATTGATTGATTCTTCAGTTCCATCGAAGTTCTGGGTTGAGGTCTTGTCAACAACAATTTATTTAATTAGCCATCTCCCTTCACCTGTTTTGAACCAAGAATCGCCTTATTTTTCGTCTCTACCAAAAAATCCCAATTATCTTGATCTTCATACTTTTGGTTGTGTTTGTTTTGTCCACTTACCTTCTCCAGAATATAATAAATTATCCCCTCAATCTGTTAAGTGTGATTTTTTGGGTTATAGCAATAGTCAAAAAGGTTTGTATGCTATGATCCATCTTTGACTTCACATCTCTAGAAATGTTGTGTTTTTCGGGAATTGACATTTTTTTTAAACCCTTAAGACCTCTTCCTCTCCTATTTTATCTACTCTTCCTAGTTTTGATGACTCATCTCTGTCTATAGAGTATTACAAACCTGGATTAGTGTATGAAAGAGGTCTGCAACATGAGCCTTGATATCTCAACAAGCTCTAATGGGTCTCTTCCAGATCATACTCCTGCACCTGAGCCTGACATTGTTCGACTACCTCGTAGATCAAAGCTGTCATTCTCATCCTCTTAATAGGTTGGGTATTTGTCTGTTATTTCTGATGTATCCAATATCTCTTCTCCTACTACTTTGTCCTCTATTTCAATTCCTACTTGTTATGTTAAAGCTATAAAGCATGAGTGCTGGAGAAAGGCTATGCAAGATGAGCTTCAAACTCTTGCCGATAATCACACTTGGGATATTGTCCATTCTCCTTCTAATGTCAAACCCATTGGCTGCAAGTGCGTATACTCTGGTAAGCTCAACTCGAATGGTACCTTAGATCAATATAAGGTCCGACTAGTGGCTCTTGGTAATAACAAGAGTATAGTGTGGATTATGATGAGACGTTCGCCTCGGTGCCCAAGATGATTACATTATGTACTAGTCTTGCCATTACAGCTTCCTAGAATTGTCCTGGATGTAAAAAATGAATTCCTCCATGGTGATCTTAAAGAGGACATCTATATGCAGCTTCCTAGAATTGGCCTTTACATCAAATGGATGTAAAAAATGCTTTCCTTCATGGTGATCTTAAAGGGGACATCTATATGCAACTTCTACCTGGATTGGCTACCTATACTTCTCAGGATGTGTGTAAGTTGAAGTGTTCTTTATATGGATTACGACATGCTCCTCGAGCATAGTTTGACAAGTTTTGGAATACTTTGCTTAAGTTCTCTTTTGAGCAAATTCAGTATGACTCCTCTATATTTCTTCTTACCATGTCTACAGGTAATGTACTGCTACTTGTTTATGTAGATGATATAATCATCACTAGTACTGATTTTGACTTGACTCAACTTCAAAGGCAGCTTCTCGATTCATTTCATATGAAAGATCTTGGTCCACTTACGTAGTTTTTGGGTCTTAAGGTACATTCTAGTCCTACCGGCATCTTTGTAAATCAATATAAATATGCCCAAGACTTGATTGCTTTAGCTAGTCTTCAGGATAATCCTTCAATGGACACTCCTTTAGAAGTGAATGTGAAGTTCCATCGTGATGAAGGTGATCTTCTTTCTGATCCTACACTTTACCGTCGTCTTGTTGGAAGTCCCATTTAACTGACTATTACTCAACCCGACTTATCTTATGATGCTCATCAAGTTAGCAGTTTATGACTTCCCCTAGGTATCTTCACATAGATGATGTGCATCGTATCATTCGCTAGATTCAGGGGTCTCCCAACCGTGGTTTATTCTTTCCTGCTGGTTCAACTCTTCAACTTCCAGCTTATAGTGACATTGATTGGGCTGGATGTCCTGACACTCGTCGGTCTACCATTGGTTGGTGTATGTTTCTTGGTGATGCCTTAATTTCTTGGAAATGTAATAAGCAAGATCGAATTTCAAAGTCTTCTACTGAAACTGAATATGTGGCTATGTCCACTACATGTTCTGAAATTATTTGGCTTCGACGTCTCTTGGTCAAACTTGGATTTTCTCAATTGCATCCAACTCCACTTCATGTCGATAATACTAGCACAATTCAAATAGTGGCTAATCCTGTTTATCATAAACGTACCAAGCATATCGAAGTAGATTGCCATTCTATTAGGGAAGCTTTTGACAATCGTGTTATCTCTCTTCTTCACATCTCTACGGACCTTCAAGTGGCTGATGTGTTTACCAAGGCAATGACTCGACGACGTCACCAATTTTTTGTTAGCAACTTGCTACTAGTCGATAGACCTGCATCAATTTGAGGGGGGGTGTTAGCAGGTTAATTGGACAACTTTTGCCAACCCACATATTAACATATTCTATTCTTGTAAAATTATAAAGTGTAATTTATGTGCTATAAATTTTGTACAGTTATAGATTAATAGGGTAAATAACTTTCCTTAGTTAGACAGATTTTGAATTTGTAATCCCTTGTGTCATGCTGGCTGATTGCAACAATCAACCAGTATTCTATTTAATGAGAATTATGTGAGAAGAAATTGAGTTCGACAATTCCATATTCTGTCATTTATTTATGAATAATTTGCACATATGACACATTTAATAAAAGATAAATCTTGTTTCAAAAAAATAAAAGATAAATCTTACTTACACAAGTAGGGAGCACATTGAGGAGTAAATTTTCAAAGAAACAAATATATATATTTAGCCATTTAACTTTTTAGATAAGGTGAGAATTTTAGGATGTGGTCCATACGTCTTATTATATCTTCTATATATTAAAAGTGGCTATCTAACGGAATTTCTTGTTTTTAACGGAAAAACTAACGGAATTTGTTGTTTTAAACAGGCAATTGCACCTTCTTTCAGTAGTTTTATCATAACTTTGTATTTCGATATCCGCTTGAGGTGATTCAAAATGCGTTGGAAAGTTAACTCATCTGACTACAACTTTGATTTAGACATCATTCTCCAATTTGATCACTTCCTATGCCAAAAATAGGTCTCAATATGAGACTAAAACATGAGAGCATAACTTTTCCATTGAAAATTGATTTGTGATCATCTTTTGACTAAATTTGATTTCATTGAGGTCTTCCTTTATCCAATTGACTTCGAGCACTCTCAAATCTTCATCGTGAGGTTCGGCACAACTTTTAAGTATTTACATTTTAGTCCCCGAACTTTGGATCCCTTACAATTTAGCACTTTCTCCAAATTTGTCAACTTTTGCTTATTTTCTTTGGTCTCACCAACTTACATCACAACATCAAAATCACACATCTAATTATTTAACAATTACATAAACATTACATCATTAATTATTTAATTAACCAAAAAAATTACATATTTATTAATAACAAATTAATTATTAAACAAAATTATTAAATATAAACTAGGCAAACGTGCATTGCACGTTGCTTGCACCTAGTATATAAAAGGATGTGTAAAAATTAAAATGATTGACGAAGACAACTTTGAGTCAAACCAATTTGAAGAGTTATCCAGCACAAATTAAACAAAATCACAGCTATCAAACAAAATAACATACCAACAAAACCTAATTCCAATTTAAAATGCCTACGTCGGCCTACTAATCAACTCGTTCTTATTTTTAATTATATTCCAAAAAGACAATGACACCCATATTGCTTTTTCAGAAAATTACAGGAAAGAACCATAAAAGAAAGGATCAATCTGGAATAATATATTATATTCAAATTATATTAATTTCCAGTTGAAAATGACCTAAAAATATTAAATCTTAGCCATCCATTCAGGTGATAAGGCGAGATCAATGGTGATTTGAAAGAACAAATAATGTTCATTCATTTCTTCCACAGATATTCCATAACTTTCGAACAAATTATTTTCCAAAAAAGAAAAAGAAATGTTTTAAAATCTTCTTACATGTTTATTTGAATTTCATTTCACACGCATGAATATTTCATTTGAGGTCTATTTAAGGAGGTTCAAAATTTGCCATTGAAGCTCAGGAAGAAAGTGCAATTTTAAGGTGACATCCCTCTTTGGTGTTGCTATACTATACTTCCACACACACTCCAAGAAATGGCCCCAGAAGTACCTGTTGATGTTGGCACTAGGAAAATCCCACCTGTGGTTGAAATGGAATATTCAAAGAAGGGTTACGTGACTTTTTTAGCTGGAAATGGTGATTATGTTAAAGGAGTTGTTGGGTTGGCTAAGGGTTTGAGAAAGGTGAAAAGTGCTTACCCTCTAGTGGTAGCAATCTTGCCCGACGTGCCGGAGGAACATCGAGAGATTTTAAGGGCACAGGGTTGTATTGTTCATGAGATTGAACCTATTTTTCCACCTGATAATCAAATCCAATTTGCTATGGCTTACTATGTCATCAACTACTCCAAGCTCCGTATATGGAATGTATGTGTACTCTCTCTCACTCTCTCTCTCTGAGACACATGCCCACTCGCACGCACACATGCATTAATAGTGATTTTCATAATAACTTCACCCACTAATCAAAGATATCAAGTTTTCTTTTGATAAAAGGCGCCAAGAGTGGATATTCGTCGTTACCTCTATAGTTATTGGGGACAATATTTAAAATGAATACATGTTACCTTCTCTATTAGTTTAAACTTATATATAAGTTGATTAATATGGTATCAAAGCCATGTGGTCTACATGTGAAGATGTGAGTTAAAGATAATATTTAAATTAATAATTATAATCATCTCTATCAACTTAAATTTTTAGATGATTTTAATAAAGTGAGAGATTTTATTAGTTGGTAATAACTTTTTCTTGTGGTGGAAGTTTTATATATATTATAATTCACGCATTGAAGTTTAAGGTCCTACTTCCCTGGAATGTCTGAAGACAAATATTCTGGGACATATTCATGGTTTTTAAATTTGATGCTACATTAAAAAGAATTAATTAAGGAATCCTAGAAGACAACTAATATTCAAGCTGATGTTGATGTCAATACATTACTTAGCCCCTACGTAAAGGGGAAATGGGGAAAAAAGGGAAAAAATATGGCCACTTGTTTTGTGTTTTCAACGCAGCGTGTATTAAATTCTACTTTTTTTTTCTTTTTTGAGGGTCAATAAAAGACAAATATAATCAATAAATAATTGTAGTTACAAGAGAATCTCTAAGAACCAAATTTAAGGAAGTATATATGTTTAAGCATAATTCTCCTATATAAATTTTTTCCATCTTTAACCGCTTAAATTTAAGATATTGTGATTCAACGTCAGACCCCGAGTTTATTGTCATCTTCCTTAGTTTATTTTGTATTTTCTAAATTAAGTTATTTAAATTTTATACATTCAGTTTTTGGAGTACAGCAAGATGGTATACCTTGATGCAGACATCCAAGTCTATGAAAACATTGATCATCTTTTGGACAGACCAAATGGCTACTTCTATGCTGTAATGGACTGTTTTTGTGAGAGAACATGGAGCCACTCTCCACAGTTTTCCATTGGGTATTGCCAGCAGTGCCCAAATAAGGTTACTTGGCTTGCTGAAATGGGATCCCCTCCTCCTCTGTATTTCAATGCTGGAATGTTTGTATTTGAGCCAAGCAGATTGACTTATGAAAGCCTTCTTCAAAATTTGAAAATTACTCCACCAACACCATTTGCAGAACAGGTGAGTCAGTTAATTATGGCATGTTATTTTTTGGTGAGTTGAATGGTTAATTTTCTTGTAATACGTTTATAAAAATTGTGCAGTGTAAGGTGAGGGTGATAAAAAATACAATGGGCGGCGAGGGAACGTGTTAAGAATATAGTTTTAGTAATAAATTTGTTGGCAATTAGAATGCACCGTATAGCACGATTTAGTCAAATCAGTTACATCTTTTAATAAATCTCATAATCTTTCTTTTGTTATATAATTCAATGACAGGATTTTCTGAACATGTTCTTCCAACAAGTCTACAAACCAATTCCTCTGGTGTACAACCTTGTTCTAGCTATGCTATGGCGCCATCCTGAGAACGTCGAATTTGAAAAAGTTAAAGTCGTTCACTACTGTGCTGCTGTAAGAATGATCCCTACTGAAAAACTATTTCTTAACTAGAGTCAACGGAAACAAAAAAGGATTTGTATAATCGATCCCATATTTATCTGCAAGGTGACATATCCTTTTGTCATGCTTTAATTATGCTTAGGGATCAAAGCCATGGAGGTATACTGGCCAAGAAGCCAACATGGATAGAGAAGACATCAAAATGCTCGTCAAGAAATGGTGGGACGTTTACGAGGATGCTTCACTCGACTTTAAGGCCGAAGAAAGTAGTGCTGCAGTGGAAGAAACCTTCTCAAAACCATCCATTTTAGCTGCAATGCCTGAGCCTGCAGTATCCTATATTCCTGCTCCTTCTGCTGCTTAAGAAGAAGCAAATTAAGAACTAATTGACGTTGCCAAACTATCTTACTCAATTTCACTACTTTGGTTTATAAGTAGGCTACCTGGCCTATTTTTGGTGTGGGACCAACTAAATATAAGAGAGAGTTTGTTTTATGTTTGATTTGGTCATATGTACGTAGCAGAAAAGAAAATGTGCTAACTTTTCTTCTGCAATTAATTAATATGAAATATCTAATTTTAGTCTTACAAAAGCATTCACTCAAACATCATGTTAATGATATATTTTCATTGACAAATGACGCCTTGGTTTATATAATATTGCGAACTGTATACTATCCCTAATATTAAGCTTGTGTTACTATCTTAACAAACTTGTCAATATAGTATCATAGCTCCAAAAGAATTTGTCAAAAGCTAAAACGAGCATTCGAATTTCAATATTGGTATTTTAAAATAAGCGACCTGCATGCATACAAATATATTCTTATAAAATTGATCACACATGGATTTTATATGAAAGCATTAACCAACAAATTAGGTTATGTGTTACTCTTATATCTTATAACAAGATTGATATTTTAATATATGGAACTCTAGTATTCAATATTGCATAAAAAAATGTATATTTTTATAGAATTGATGACGATGACAAATGTCAATTATTCCTATATTATGTATGTATACTGTGATCTCGACGTCTCAATAATTGAGCACTCGTTAAATTTTTTTTTTTTTTTTTAACTAAATTTTTTTCCGGATGAAATTACCAGAGGGCATCATAAAATGAGAAAAAAACAAAGACAGTTAGATGTTAAAAAGACATTCATGTAGGAACAATATATCCGATAAGTGTACAAAAAGAATTTCAGTATCAAACACTGGACCAACTCAAACGTATCGTTTTCAAATTCTGGGACAAGTACGTTATATGCATCTTCAAGGCTAACCCGTAAGTAAATATGAAAAAGGTTGAAGCTGTTGAGAATTTACTTAACATGTACAACGGAAATAAAATAATTTTCAATTCCCAAACGAGGATTTGCAATGTGTTTAGATAGAAACTGTGATGAGAATGATACATTTGATGAATTTTGCAAACTCTTTTGCTGATTCTCGAACTCCAATGATCACGATCTGCAATCCAAACTGTCCAATTGTCCAGCCTCCAATGGTGATCCACACAGAGAACAAGAATGACGGTTAGGATTTTCTTTTCTTGTGCTAACAAGAATAATGAAAAATTCCATACTGTTTTCAAACCCTAGTAGTATATTAATATAAGTCCAAATGGGCTCGACCCATCTGTTAAACTTAACCAGGTCCAATATTCAATTAATCAAATTAATTAAATTTGGTCCATGAATTAATTAATCCAATTAATTCATTCGGGCCTATTAATAAACAACCCAATTAATTAATTATCCAACACTTTTCAATTAATTAATTGGTAAATTTCATTCTTCTGATTCTCTTTTGTGTGTGACCCATTAGCTTCCTTCTCACGATGCCTAACGACGTGAATTATTATTTTGATCTAATCAAAATGGATAAATTAAAACGCCCCTTTTTAATTTATCACTAATTCACTTTCGTTGTCCCAAATGACATCTAGCAATGTGTCGGGGCAATACATGTGAAGGGAAATATCACGTAGAATGACAAAACTAAATTTGTTCGTTTACCGTGAAACTATAATCCTTTCGTCAATATGATCCGATCAATTATGAGATATGGATATGTGTCAATCTCAATTATCGATCATATCTTTTATCCCAGTGTTAAGTCAATGTAAGTCGAAAACTCTTTTCCGACTTATGAGTTTACCTTGGCCAAAGATTTCATTATCAACTTAATGGATAAAATGTAGATCATAATCTTTTACTATCTAAGAGTGACGAATCCTCTATTGGTCATTCACAACCTTCATATAATTCTTGACATACCCGAACGATGTTGCATTAGCAAACCTTGGCAGAGCAACATCTGACACCACCAAAGTATGACTGTCCTCGTATAAGGTACCATGATGACCTCAAGTCAAAGGACCAATTCTACTACCGAACGTTAGAGATTAACCACTAATACTCAGATAGTTATCCATGTGGAATCTCTAAGTGGATCTCCAATGTTTTGTTCTATAACAAAACATGCACGTGTTCATTCAAGTGTCACCACACTTTAGCTTGTGAGATCATCTATTTACTTCACAAGTAAGAATGCCACACGCGATAGTCTATCCGTAATAACGATATCAGTATCTCGTTATTACTTTGACCACGGACGATTTAAGATTCAATCATATGTAATTTGTATCTCACAATCACAACTCCTTGTGATTAACAAATCACCAAGACTTGAATCTACGGATTTTATTATTTAATTTATTAGAATATTAATTCAATTAAATAATAGATATTGCCATACATATGCATTGATTATACATATATTCAAAGTGTTTATGTCCAAAGTTGATTGGACCTAGGGCATAACACTTACAAACTCCCACTTGCACTAGATCCAATCACTTATGTATCTTATACCATAAGAGTCTACATGATAATCATGTTTATGCTGCGACAACTCTTTGTCAATGGATCTACAATTTAATAACTTGTGGGAATTCGTTCTTTATTTACGTCATTTCATTGTATTATCTTTCCAATAAGATAACACTGCCTTAACATATGTTGGGATCATTGATGAGACCTTAGTTCCTTCGCTTGCACGATGGCTCCATTGCTATCACAATGCATAAGCGTATGATCAACAATGTTAGGAACTACTCCAAGTTCATTAATGAACTTCCTGATCCAGATCACAACTTGTGTTGCTTTCTAAAACAATGATGTATAAGGCTTCTATTATTGAATCAACGGTTATTTTAGATTTGGATCATTTCCAAAACACCCCTTAAGAGTAAACCAATGTCTTATTTGAGATATACTATTATTCTAGTTTGACTAGAAGTTAGCATTAGTGTATCCATGAACTATCAGTTCATTTTCTCCATATAAAATCTTCTCGAGATTTTATCTGTATAGATTGGGATGAGTTAAGCAATCTTCTAGATCTATCTTTATAGATCAACTTGCTTCTATCATATTTATCACGGAGAAATTATTTGACAATCATAATTTCAACAATTGAAATATAGAGACGTCGTTTCCTATAATATGTCTCATACACATAATATCAGGAATACGACAATGCTCCCACTATCTTCTTGTAAACGCACAATTCATCTTCATTTTTGATAAAATCAAACATTTTGAT
The DNA here is from genome assembly GCA_035079005.1 of Fraxinus americana. Lineage (NCBI taxonomy): Eukaryota > Viridiplantae > Streptophyta > Magnoliopsida > Lamiales > Oleaceae > Fraxinus > Fraxinus americana. The sequence goes on from CM068707.1 coordinate 28,822,963, forward strand.
TTTTACATCAAATTGAAGATTCCAACTCCAAGAGGCTTGTTTCAATCCATATTGACATTTTCTTGTAAATTCATTTACAACCTATGAGTTCTAATCCATTAGGCAAGTCGACCAAGGTCAAACCTTAGTTACATACAACAAGTCCATCTCTTTAAGTCAACACTTGACTTTATTTCTATGTAATTAGTAGGTTCATTATCCTTGATTAGTAATCATGGATTCGTATCTTTTAGGAGGTCAAATGATCCTACAAGATTTACACGGAGCTAACGTGTCTTCAGAAGTCTCCACTTCCTGATCAAGAGTATGTCCCTCAACAAGTGTGGGATAAGACTCAGGTTCATCTATTCGATCAATTATATCCGTGGACTCTTGAACTCCTTCAAGATTCATTCTGCTCCCACTATCTCTCTTAGAATAAACACTTTCTCTAGTAGTATGACATGTCTTGAGACGAACATCTTCTTCTCAACGGGATTATAGAATTGATATCCCATTATCTCTTGGATATCCACAAATATATATTTATCGAATTTAGTCTCAAACTTATCTGATTCAGTGCGCTTCACATAAGCGTCAAAGCCCAAACTTTCATATGAGATATGTTGGGCCATTCCATAACTCGTATGGAGTTTTTGTCAATAGATTTAGATGGGACACGATTTAGTGTGCAGCACGTATCAATCAGTGCATGACCTCAAAACGATTTTTGAATGTTTGAAAGGCTATTCTTAATTGCACTATATCTAATAGTGTACGTTTCCTCATTTCAGATGCATCATTATGTTGTAATATATGTGGATGAATCCACTGCGTGAGAATCTCATTCTCTTTTAGATAATCTAAAATTCTTCCTTTTAGATATTCTCCACATCGATCAAATCTTAGTGTGAGAATATATTTACCTATTTGTTTATCAACTTTTAGTTTGAATCCCTTGAACATTTCTAGAGTTTCATATTTGAATTTCATCAAATATACGTGATCATTTCTGAAATGGTCATTAGTAAATGTGATGAGATAAGATAAATTTGACCTGACATTAATTGATATGGATCTACATACATCACTATATATTAGACCTAATAATTATGCAGATCATTTTTCTTTTCAAGTAAAAGGAGATTTGGTCACTGTGTCTTACAGACATGATTCGTATTTGTCAAATGATTCAAAATCATTTGACCCAAATATACATCTCCATGTAAGTTTAGAATTGCATTTTTATTTATGTAACCAAATCCACAATACCAGATATAGGTGTTCTTCAAATTATCATTTTTTATGCCTTTCAATTTCTATACTCATTATAGAATATTCAATATTTAGAATATAAATGTCATTTTGTAATTTATCATAACCATTAAGATCTTATCAAGATAAAAAGGAACAACAATTATCCTAAACATTAAAAATAATTCATATCAAAACATGAAATTTATTTAATACTCTTGGTAATGGTGAGAACAAAATTAACATTTCTCTAATTCTAACATCGAGCCTAAAGGCAATGGCAAGAAATATGCTTCTACAGGCAATGCAACAACTTTTGCTCATTTTCAACGTGTAGGTCAACTTCTTCCTTTTTGCAGCGATATACGTTTATTTAGTTTCTGCATATTTATTCAAATATGAGATCTATATCTAGTATCTAATACCCATGAAACTGATAAAGTAGATATAAGCCTTGCAATTTCATTTCCAATGACCCATCATTCCAAAATGATAATAGGGATCATCAGATTTGGTATCGTCCTTATTCGATTTAACTGTCTTAGTCATCTTCATCGCTTTCCTAAAGCATCCTTTAGACTTCCCTATCGAAGTCTATGACTAAGATTTGTCCACTACAAATATAGATGTTGGACTTAACAGTTTTAAGTATGTTCAACAACTCAATGAGCGTGTTTCGAGTTTATTCATGTTAAATTCATAATTAGTTATGAATAACCCTCTGACAGAGATTGCAGAACCAAGTCTATACTTAGTTCATTGTTCATGATTGAACGCAATCGAGACAACTTCTCAAAGTAGTCAGCATCTTCAGCACATGAGCACTGACTGAAAATTCTTCGCCATTATGCACAGTATAGTTGTTAGGAAATATCATATCTTTCCGCATGTGATTGTTCATCATTCAACACATTGAGATGAAAAATCATATGTTAGCATCTATACTTTTATGTTGCTTTGTAACTCAGGTGACATAGTCGCAAACATCATACATGTTGCAGTACTATCATCATCACTGTGTTTATTATAGTAGCCACATCTTCCTTTGTTGAGTCATCAGCAAGTGTCTCTGGAAAGGGCTACTCAAGGACACAACCAATTTTTCATGCCTGAAAACAATTCTCATATTGCGGTGCCAATCAAGAAAATTTCGTTTGGTTGTTGGCATTCAATATGCCTCTTAAATACATATGTTTACTCATGATTCAATAAATGTAAACGACGAAAAGTAAAAAAATAATATATATAGTGCATGAATTAATTTAACATGGTCTTTTATTAAATTAATTTCGCTCCCACTGTTTAACTTAAATTTATGACCCTCTCATATAAATTTATGGAATCCATACTTGATTCCCAATGGGCTGAAATCCCATTTGTTATATTAAAACCTTGAGTGTACTCAACAAGCCCTAATAAAACATTTGGGTAGATACTATTATCAATTGTATCTCCATACAACTCCCAGATCATTAAGCGACAACTCTTTATCTTCACACATCTTATGTGCTAGCTTAACATGCCTCTAAGATTTATCTCTTTGAGTGTACTCAACAAGAGATAAATATTAGTTAAGTCAAACCCATCATTCAGAAATATCTAATATTTCATAGTGTCAAACATATCCCTAATAGACCAGCCTTGAGTGTACTCAACAAGCTAAGATCGATTTAGAACTCTCGTTTTTCATTATAATGAAGGAATGCGAATATAAATATAACTTAATATTTTAACATGCCTCTAAAATTTATCTTCTTGAGTGTACTCAACAAAAGATAAATATTAATTAAGTCAAACCCATCATTCAGAAATATCTAATATTTCATAGTGTCAAACATATCCCTAATGGACCAGCCTTGAGTGTACTCAACAAACTAAGATCGATTTAGGACTCTTGTTTTCACTATAATGATGGAAGGCAAATAACAAATTGACTTAATATTTTTAACGAGGGGTTTTGCATGCAAAAGGTCTCATCGTAATAATTATATATATTTTATTATACATCTAACATGCAAATAAACATATATATAATAGTGTGCACGATTATGGACTTATACTATCTAGTCTTCCCGAGCTATAAGGAAGACTAGTCGGTCAGTTCCTGGGAGTATAGCGTTGATTCATACAATGCTCCATCTCTATGGTCTCCTCCTCTTCTTGTATCTCCAATTAGTCCAGCTGCAACTTGTATCCTATACTAGTTGGCACGCAAGCCTAAATAATATTGGATGCACGGGCCCATAATAATATCAATAGTAACGGACTCACATGTCCAAAATAAATTAGAGCTCGCAGGCCCCATAAAACAACAAGAATAAAACTAACCATTCAACACATCCATATGGTCGAATCCATATAATCATCTACTAATAAAACATTCATCATATAAATACATTCCTATATAATATCTAATATTATATGCAAACATGTTTCAAATTTCTAACAATTAAAGTCGTCTAAACTAATTTAGACAAATGGATCGGAACAATTAAACAATTAATTAATCAAATTAATTAATTAATTTAATTAACGGATTTATTTAATTAAAATCAAACTTTAATTAAATATCAAATTAGAGTCCAACTCTAATTTTACAATTATAGGGCGGGACTATTTAATTAAAATCAAATTTTAATTAAATACCAAATTAAAGTCCAACTCTAATTCCAATAAAATTTTAGGGTAAGACAATTTAATTAAAATCAAATTTTAATTAAATGGCAAATTAAAGTTCAACTCTAATTATAATCAAATTAATATGGTTGAATTTAATTAAAATCAAATTTTAATTAAATACAAAATAAGAGTCAAACTCTAATTTCAAGATGTTACGGTGAACTTATTTAATTAAAATCAAATCATAATTAAATATCAAATTAGAGTCCAACTCTAATTTTAATAAGAATCTAGGGAAAGACAATTTAATTAAAATCAAATTTCAATTGAATGTCAAATTAGAGTCCAACTCTAATTCAAGAATATATTAGGGTGGATAATTTAATTAAAATCAAATTTTAATTAAATATTATATTAGAGTCCAACTCTAAGTTAATTGAATTAACATTTTAATTTAGGATAAAACTCCTAAATAAAATAAAATTCAATTTAGGGTCACAATTTAATATTTAAGTTAAAATCTAAATTTAACGAAAGTATAAAAGTCGTCAATTTTAAAATAAAATTTTAACCGGGTCAATATTGAAATTTTAGGTCAAACCATTTGAAAATCAAGTTTAAAACAATTTTAATATTTAAATTCAAAAACTCCTTTTTGAAAATTGCAACTTGACCCAAATTTAAAATTAAAAGAAAGCCCTTCAATTCACTTAATTGCTTGACATGTCCTTTATATAAAAATTGCAAATAAACTCTTGAATCATAATTGCAGACGGGGGCCTGCAATTTTAGAAATTGCATAAGGGGTCCCGATCTCCACCTCTTCTTGCCCTGTTTTGAAACTTGACTAGAAACCCTTAAAAAAAAAATACCCCCCCTTCGTGCGCCGGCTACAGCGGGTTAGCCGCTGTAACCCGCCGCCGGCAGCAGCTCCAAAGAGCTGCTGCTGTGGCTGCAGAGCAGCGGCGCTTGCTGCCGCTGCGATTTCAAGCAGCGGCGCTAATCGCTGTAACTTGCAGCGACGCCGAGCGCCTCTGCAGTAGCAGCGACAGTCACTGCCCCCTCTCCCCCTCCCCCGTGGTGGCACTCGGCCTGCTGCCACGTGTTGCAGCAAGTTTTGCCGCCACGGCCGACGGTGGCGCAGTTGTTGCTTTTTAATGAAAATCAAATTTTCACAACTGCTAGAAACAAGAAAAATATCAACAATCAACCTTTTGATTATTCTATAATTCGAAACAATTTCTAACAAATACAAAGTAGGCTCTGATACCACTGTTGGGAATTTATTTAACATGCACAGCGGAAATAAAACAATTTTCAATTCCCAAAAGAGGATCTGCAATATGTTTAGATAGAAACTGTGATGAGAATGATACCTTTGATGAATTTTGCAAACTCTTTTGTTGATTCTCGAACTCCAATGTTTTGTTCTATAACAAAACATCCACGTGTTCATTCAACTGTCACCACACTTTAGCTTGTGAGATCAGCTACTTACTTCACAAGTAAGAATGTCACACGCAATAGTCTATCCGTAATAACGATATCCGTATCTCGTTATTATTTCGACCACGGACGATTTAAGATTCAGTCATATGTAATTTGTATCTCACAATCACAACTCCTTGTGATTAACAAATCACCAAGACTTGAATCTACGGATTCTATTATTTAATTTATTAGAATATTAATTCAATTAAATAATAGATATTGCCATATATATACATTGATTATATATATATATTCAACATGTTTATGTCCAAAGTTGATTGGACTTAGGGCATACCACTTACAGAAGTTTAGTAAGTTTTCTTCAAGGCCACATATTAGTTATTTACCCAGTTTGATTCCTTTTATGACAGATATTCTTTCGTTAGCGAACTGTTATTTCTTTAATACTTAATAATGGATTTTCCTGTGAGCGTTCTGTAGATTTTTACTGACAGCATTTTTATCTATCGTGACTTTCATTGACTATGAAAATAGCATTTGAAAGTACAAGACAATTTTCTGTCGACAAAGCTATTACCTACGAATATCTTAACATCTCCAACAGAAATTCCTGTTATTTTGCTGCGCTTTTTTAGTACTAGTACTCACTAATTAAAAACTGTAGACGCCATAATGGGATGAGTTTAATATTTCACCATAGACCAAATATTACACTTCCAGGAAAAGTCGTGTATTCTAGATTCTAGTACATCACAATCTTGGAAAAACCAGTTTAATCATTTTAATTGATATATAAATGTGGTTTTGTTGGAATTTGTTAGGTATATATATATGGAAAAGTAACTATTGTGTCAACTTCGACCAAATATTCGGACTTGATCCGATAGTCAAATTATGAAGAGTAGATCGTCTTGGTATATTAGAATCTCCAAACCAATTCTGGATGAATGAAAAATTACAGTCTAAAGTTGTAAGGAAAAAAGAGAAGAAACTGGCTAGTTATTTACCAAACTCCGTCGCTTGCCTAGTGCTCAAGTGGAGAGCGACAAAGTATCTGTTTCTAACGCAAGGGCAACAGGCTAGCGACAGTAAAAGCTGCGACCATTGGCAAATGTTGCTGAGTTTCGGGGCGCAGCACTTCGCTCACAACCTTTCCTCATCTATAAATAAGACCCTTGAGACGTTCATTTTATCATCCCAATGATATACAATAATAATATAACATAAAATTTCATATTTTCTTAATCAAAACTTTGCATAAAAGTTTTTTTCCATTTCATTCAAAAAGAATACAATAATCTAATTGTGGTTCGTTGAATCTTATTTTTTGGAGTGCTACTAACACAAGAAAATTGTCGTTGTATATTGGGAGTTGATTGCCATCATACATAGGCACTATTACGGAGCAAATTCAATTTAAGGACAAAGAGTTCAACTCTTGCCTCGATATTGCATCCATTTCTCTTGACATTAATTTGGCATTATTTTTCTTTGGTGTTTATTACTCTTTCCTTGTCATTACTCTGTTCAATTTTTAGTAAGGTTGGTAAGTTTGATTTTTGCTTTAAAAGTCATCGCTCAATTCAATTTTTATTCAACAATCTTCAGTTGAATTTTGATTTTGTTGATTTATCTTCTGTTTTGTATAAATAGAAATGAATATGATTAACAATACCGATGCTTCTTCGAATGATACATCGAATATGGAAACTTTGGAAGGAATTGTACCTAACTTGGTTTCTAACATTGTGATTCTTTCGATTACAGTTCCCCCTCCCACTGTTCATACTAATTTCGTTCCACATGGAGAGAAATCGGAGAAATTTAGTGGAGTTGATTTCAAGAGATGGCAGCAGAAAATGTTGTTCTATCTCAGGACTCTAGACTTGGTAAAACTTTTAAAAGAAGATGCTCCCGCCGTACTAGAAGGGAAAAATAATAGGGTATCATTGATTGCATTGGATGCTTGGAAACATTCCAACTTCTTCTACAAAAACTACATTTTGAATGAGTTGGAAAACACGTTGTATAATATGTATAGTTCCATGAAATCTGCAAAGGAATTATGGGAATCCTTAGAGAATAAATACAAGACTGAAGACGTCGGAACTAAGAAATTCATTGTGGAAAAATTCTTAGACTACAAAATTGTAGATTGTCCGGTTGAGAATTAAAGAAGATAACCGATATTCGAACAAATGTGTTGGGAGGCATACTCCACAAGTTAAGGATAATGTGGTGGAATCAAATAACAAAAGAAAGCATTCCATCGAACCATCTAAGAAAAACGCAAAGAAATTCAAGGGCAATTACTATAGTTGTGGAAATGCAAGACATCAGTCTGTTGATTGTCATAAATCTAAGGAATATCACCGAATCTAATGCAATATCTAATGGTATATCATATATAAATTGGTCGGTTGTTATTTCAAAATGCAATAATGTCGGAAATCCCCGTAATGGTGGGTGGATACTGGTGCTACCGATCACATTTGTGCTGACAAATGAATGTTCTCATTCTACACTCCAACCGATGGTGAGAAGTTGTTCATGGGAAACTCTTCAAGTTCAAAGGTTGAAATATAAGGCAAAGTAATTTTAAAGATGACATCAAGTAAGGAACATAGCCTTAACAATGTTCTTCATGTGCCGATATTCGTAAGAACTTAGTGTCAGGTTCTTTTTAAGTAAGAATGGTTTTAAATTAGTCTTTGTATCGAATACGTTTATATTTACCAAGAATAAAAGATGGACTATTCAAGATGAATGTCCTTACGATTGTATCGAACAATTCAAGAAATAAAATATCTTCTTCTTCTTATATTCTTGAGTCGTCTAATTTAGGACATCATATATTAGGATATATAAACTTTAGTTCCATATGTAAATTAATGAATTTAAGTTTACTACCTGGTATGCATTTTAATACAAATGAAAAATGTGAAATTTGTGTAGAGGTTAAATTAGCCAAAGTGTCGTTTCATTCGGTTGAACGAAGCACAAACTTATTCACACATATCTATGTGATTTAAAGTACGTCCAAACAAAAGATGGTAAAAGTATTTTATCACTTTCATATATGATTGTACGAGATATTGTTGTGTATACTTGTTGAAAAGCAAAGATAAAGATTTGGAAGTGTATAAGCACTATAAACTGAAGTTGAAAATCAACTTGGTAAATGAATAAAAACGATTCGTATTAATCGATGTAGAGAATATGTTGCACCATTTGAAAAAAATTGTTCAGAATCTGGAATTATTCATCAAACAATAGTGCCATACTTACATCAATCTAATGATGTTGTTGAATGCAAAAACCAAACACTGAAGGAAATAATGAATGCAATGTTGATTAATTCAGGCTTATCTTAAAACTTGTAGGGGTGGGGGGGGCAGTTATACTTTCACCTTATGAGTTATGTAAAGGTCGAATACCTTCCTACAAATATCTTAAAATGTGTGGTTGGCAAAGGTACAAATACATAATCCTAAACAAGTAAAGATAAGACCTAAGACAATTGATTGTGTCTTTATTGGATATGCAAACAACAGTAGTACATATTAATTTTTGATTCATAAATTTGAAATATTTGATGTACATGTAGGTACTATTATTAAATCAAATAATTTTGTTTTCTTTGAAGATATCTTTCCTTGTGAAAAGAAAGAACTAAGCTCACACAAACGAACCTACGATGCTGCAAATGGAGACTATCAAGAAGATAGTAATCATCAAGTCGATGAAGAACCAAGGCCCAGTAAAAGACAAATGATTCATAAGACCTTTGGTCCAGATTTTAGAACATATCTAATAGAAAATGATCCAGTGATGTTTAACAAAGCAATGTACAATCTCAAAGCTTCTTTTTGGAAATAAGCGATTAATAATGAAATTGAATCTATCATGAATAACCATACTTGGAAAATGGTTGAACTTTTTCTATGAAACAAAGCTATAAGGTGCAAGTGGGTTTTCAAAAAGAAATTGAAGTAGGATGGATCAATAGACAAGTATAAGACTAGGCTAGTAGCCAAAGGATATTAGCAAAAAGAAAGATTAGATTTCTTCGATACATATTCACATGTTATAAGGATCACGTCTATACGTGTATTGATTTCAATTGCAGAATTGCACAATCTTGAAATATATCAAATGGATGTTAAGATTACATTTCTAAATGAGGAATTAGAAGAAGAAATATATGTGGAACAACTTAAAAGTATTGTTGCTTTGGGAAATGAGAAGAAGGTGTGTAAACATGTAAAATCGTTGTATGAATTAAAACAAGCACCGAAACAATGACATGAAATATTTGACAAAAATATTTTGTCAAATGGTTTCAAAATTAATAAATGTGACAAATGTGTCTGCATAAAAATCACACCTAACGGATACTTATTGTATGTCCAAACGTTACTAATCTTGGGAAAAAACTCGAACATTATTATCTCAACTAAGAAGATGCTGATAAAACATTTTGACATGAAAGATATGGGAGTAGCTGACATGATATTAGAGATTAAAATCTCTAAAACACTTGATGGTTTGTCATTATCTCAATCACATTATATTGAGACTATACTTAAAAAGTTTAAGGAGTGTAACAATAAACCAATTAAAGCACTAGTAGACTTAAGTTTACACTTAACCAAAAATATTAGTGATACCTTATCTCAATTAGAATATTTACGAGCTATAGGCAGCTTGATGTACATTAGCAATTGCACGCGTCTTTATATAGCATATGCAGCCAACAAGTTGATTATTTACAAGTAATCCAAGTAATGACCATATGAAAGCATTAGCCTGAATACTTAAATACTTAAGACACGCAGTTAATTATAAATTACACTACTGAAGATATCTTGCAGTGTTAGAATGATATACCAATGCAAATTGGATATCTGATACAAAGGATTCAAAACCTACAAGTGGTTATGTGTTTACCATTGGAGGCGGAGCTATGTCCTAGAAATCATCTAAGCAAACTTGTATAGCTCGATCCACGATGGAATTTGAGTTTATTGCTTTAGATAAAATCGGAGAAGAAGCGGAATGACTTCGTAATTTTCTCAAGGATATTTCATGTTGGAAAAAATCGGTACCTGCTATTAATATACATTGTGATAATCAATCGGCTATTTCAAGGATACAAAATAGTATGTATAATGGTAAATCTCGATATATTCGTCGAAGACATAATGTCATTAAATAGTTAATATCAAATGATATAATATCAATTAACTATGTTAAATCAAGGGAAACATAGCGGATCCTTTGACAAAAGGACTAACAAAAGATCAAGTATACCATCTTTCTAGGGGAATGAGCCTAAAGCCTATCGAATGGAATCATTATAGCGGAAACCCAACCTTATAGATTGGAGATCACTAAATCCTAGTTCAATAGGACAACTAAGTTATGAAAGATTCAATGTAAAACAATTACTCTCTTTCCTACAAACCTAAAGTGTTAGAATAAAAGGTGTTCAAAGATAAGTATATACTTTTAATGATTCATATATTTTGGAAGTAGACAAGAGATATATGATACAATACTATAGGAGATCACATATATAAGTGTGAAGTGAACTATTTCTACGAGAATTTAAAGCTTGAATTCTCTTAAAACACTTACGAAATCAAGAGTTGTTCAGGGCCAAAATGAACACAACTATCAGAACCGAAGTGGTTAGATAAGTTATGCTGTTGGTACAACTGTTTTGATTTACACGAACGGTTGAATGGTTCAAGACATTATGTTCACCAATTAGCTTAGTAAATTTAGTTGTATTCAACTAAGGAACGGTCAAAGTCACAAGCGACTTATCCTGATGCTATAGCTTGTCATATGTACTCCTTCGTTAGAGTCTACATATATTTGCATTTTTGGATTGCATATTGTGTAATTTCTATTCATGTGGGGAATTAGTTAGGTATGTGTGTGTGTGGAAAAGTGACTTTCGTGTCAATTTCGATCAAATATTCGGACTTAATCCAATAGTCAAATTATGACTCCATGTGAATGAAAAATTACGGTCTAAAGTTGGAAAGACAAAAAAGAGAGGAATTGACTAGTTATTTATCTAACTCTGTCGCTTACCTAGCGCTCGAGCAGAGAGGTTGTCGCTTGAGCGACGGTGAGCAATAGTGCCTCTATTTCTGACACTCAAGTGACGCAAGGGCGATAGGATAGCGACAACAAAAGCTATGATCCTTGGCAAAGGCTGCTGAGTTTTAGGGCATAACACTTCACTCACAACATTTCTTCATCTATAAATATTATTTGTAGGGACGATTGTGGCATATTCACAATAAAATATATCGAATATTTGAGTATAACACATAAGATTGATGAAATAATCAATCTTGGATACAAAATTGGAGGAATAAGTTAGCGTACGATTTGTATGAATTCAATTGTGACTCATAAATATTGTATATTTATTTTTGAAATAATTGTAAATATTATAAAAGTAATGTAAATATTGTAAATTTAATTATTTGTTTATTTTTGAAATAATTGTAAATTTAATTGTTTATTTATTTGTAAAATACTTGTAAATATTGTAAAAAAAATTATAAATATTGAAAATTTAATTTTTTATTTATTTATGAAATAATTGTAAATATTGTATATTTAATTGTTTATTTATTTATGAAATAATTGTAAATATTGTACATTTAATTTTTTATTTATTTATGAAATAATTGTAAATATTGAAAATTTATTTATTTATTTATTTGTGAAATAATTGTAAATATTTTAAAATATATATATATATTATATATTTAATTGTTTATTTATTTGTGAAATAATTGTAAACATTATTTATGAAATAATTGTAAATATTATAAAAAAATGTAAATATTGTTCAATTATTAGGAAAACTATTGTACATCCGTCTAATTGTCATTTAGGGGAATTTGACTTGTACAAAGTTGGCAAATATGTCATGTTGCTATGCATCTATTGTACTTACGCAATCGAGGAAATTCTTCGATAGATGGTATTCTAGACGTACGTAGACGTCCAGACCATGCGGTTCTACTTCGGGTAGCAACAAACTATTAAGTGGGAGAATATGGTAGGAAACTTCTCACTCGACTTCATTCAGTAGAAGAAATATAGTCTCAGCGTATGCTGCTCTACAATAATCAGCCGTGTAATAAGAAGAGCATAAGGATCTCGCTTCAAAACCTCTATACATAGACATTGCGACTGCGTGCTCACATGGAAAACACTCCAAATGAAATCGACTGCAAGTGCATATGTTATGAGTCTAGTCTACCATGTATGACATATTACGTTCACATTTTACGGAAAAGCACAACTCACCAATGGTTCCACATTCAACTTTCTCTCAACCTCTACAGCTATGAAGAGTTTATCCTCTTGAGTTGGGGCTATCATGCTCATACAAATCATCGCTACAACTTGTTAGGAATGTTCTCAATCATTGCGATGATTGGTAACTCTCGATCCTTCTTAAATAATTCATTGAGAGATTCTGTATTGTTTGACGTCATCATATTGTATCGACGTCATGGAAAATGTGATCGTGCCCAATGTTCAATTCCCATTTTTGTTAGATACTCACATACCGGGAATGATTTACTTTCTATTTCCACCGTGAATTTATTACACTCTTCAACACTATGAGCTTCAACCACTCTCCTGAACAATGAAACAATGTATTTGCCCCGATACTCAGTCTTCATGTTGCCTTGTGTAGGTATATGTAATATCCATAATGTGCCTCGAAAAAAACTTCAGTGATACCATTTATTATTGTTGGTTCCCGATCAGTTACAAATACGAGATCCTCAACTTTCCCGATTATTTCCCTCAACTTTGTACCAACGCATTGATAGATCATTCTCACTATCGAGTATGCTGAATGCAAAAGGGTAAATTTGGATGTTGGACTCTTGACACGTAGCAATAATTAACTTGTCTTCGTGTCTAGCTTTCAGAGTTGTACAATCTACTAAAATTAGGGGTCGCATCGCATTTCGAAATCCCCGAATGCATTGTCCAAGAGCCATGAAGAAAAACTTAAAACAATTCTTGCCCTCTGTTTCAATAAAAAATGTCGAGCCAGGATTAGTTGTACCCATATTATGGCAATACCTATCCAATTTAGCATAGCTCTCCTCGGCCGAGAACATTAAGTCCACCAATGCACATTCTGACCTTTTAAGCCTTCGGTAACTCATGACCACTCCATACTCTCGATGGACGTCATTAATGATGTCCGAAGATTTGTAGATCCTCTGTGGGTCTTGATACTTGTGTATTATATGTCGACCAATAAATCATGTTCTGGCTTGCCTATAATCATGTCGACGAATTCCCACTTCGCAAGCATGTTCACATGTATACTTGTGAACTACAAATAACTCATTCATGTCCATCTGCGTTGCTCGTAAACGCCAACAACAACTGTCATCGATGCAGACAATCGTCAACAATGATTTGTTTGATTTCTTTACTTTAAACTAAGTTATATTTCAGTGCAATTCGCTCCGCGGCTTCTTGCAAATCTTTATTTGTTTCAAATATTTGCTTGACATACAAGTCATTATCATCACGAACCAGTCGCGAATAATTAGATAACGGTCCACTGGATCCAGTCCATATACTCCAGCCCCATTCATGTCTCTGACGGAATAAAGCAATCAAATCCTTATTTGTAAATTCATTATCATTCTCATTGTGGTAAACTATTGACAGAATTCTGTGTGAAATAGCGAGATCACGAGGAGGAACTACTGTCTCGGGAATAACCAAATCATTCTCACAAGCTATCTCCACTATATCCCAAAAATTATTGACATTGTGATTCCCTCCATCCGAATCTTTGTGTTCACCTTTGGTGTCATTTTTCCCCACTAAAGTCATGCAAAAAGGAGTCGTACATTTTGTTCAATTCAAATAAATAATTCACTTTAGCATCAGAATCAACATTCATAAGTGGAATCAGAATGAACGAATACTCGTTGAATTGAAATTTCAGTTCTATATCATACTAGAGAGATCGACTTTCAGCTTGTTTTGTAAATCATGGTATATTTCCGCATATGATGTGCTAGATGTTATGGAGATTGGAATTCAACTACGTATATTACTCGTCAATTTTCATATACATCGATCTTTTTCATCCATTTTGAAATCACCAAAGTACCAAACTGAAATCACAACCACATCTGCATGATGAAACATAATTTTTAGTTGTAAAAAAAAGTTGAAAAATCGGTCCAACCACTAGACTGTTAGGATTTTAAAAAAAATAGCTTAACAGCCGAATGTTACGACTATAACAGTTGGATGGCTGTTACGGTCGACTATTACGGCCATGATATGCAGATGAATTTTTTTTCTCGTTTATGTTTAAAATAATTGTAGATCTGTTAAAAAATTAGCTACATGTTAATCTATGTCGAAATAAGATGTATCGATTAAAATGTATACTTATTTAACGAAAACGAAATTAAACATATATAAATATATTTACCGCTTCAAAATGATAAATGTAAAAAAAATTTCTTGTTTTTGTGTTTGATCAATTTCTAAGATTTTGATGTTGAAATAGATGAAAAATGAGAGAGTTTTTATCTGTGTTGGAATGAAGAGATAAGAAAAGTTAGCTGATTTTGAAATTTTAAATGAGAAGTGTTTGAGTTTTACTTATTAATTAAAATTAGTATTGTCGTTTAGATAAAAGTATTTTTTTGTAATTGTATTGTTTACTTGAGCTAATCTTTGTTTTCTACAATTCAAAATGCCACTACAAAAACATGCAATCGTTGAAAATTCAACATGATTTGATCGGGCCAATTTTAAAAATACCCCCTCAACCCATCCCAAAAGATGACACATGAACGCTCATGGCACTAATTGTATTATAAAATGTACTGTGATTGATAGTTAGTTGATGTTGAGGATAAAGACGCCAATATTCATGGTTTGAATTCTTCGTCTGGTGAAAATTTATATGTTTTCTGACCCAAGTCAGCAGCCTCTTTCGACAAATGTAATGTTTAAAAATATAGATACATACTTGAATATATTGATATGTAGAGCGGAAATTGATTGAGCGGCAATTGCAAGACTGGAAGGAGGAGAAAATAAGAGGAAAAGATGGAGGGATGGAATTGAAAAGAATTTGGGGGAGAAAGAATTGGGGCAGTCTGTAAATGAAGTTTCAAATCTTGCTCTTGACATTGGTGGTAAATTTCTCTACTACTTGGTGAATCAAATTTGAATTAATTTAGTTTAATTTGTGTAAATAATTAGTAACTCGATGCCCAGTTATGATTTCACATTTTTACATGAATGGATGATCTAATGATAATACTATTTTTTGTGAAATGATGGTTCTTTTTTAGTTTTTATTATATATTTATGCACAATTCATTGGGCAATTTTTGTTGTAATGCTACATTTAGGGGAAGGAATCTAACTACTTGTTAAAAGAATAAATCTTTGTTGCAAAGTGACGTCTTAAAAAAATTTCTTAGGTTATGTCTTGGCATTGTCAGCATATTCTTGATATTTTGACAATTCCTGCTGATCTCTAAATGTCCTTCGCAATTCTCTCTCTCTCATCTTCTCTCCATCTCCACCCCCAAAAGTAGAAGCTAACAATGATAAATGAGGGGGTTATCAAGAAAGGGGGTTTATAGGAAGGAATAGATTTATTGTGTGCATATGTCCTTTCAGGTTTGTGGACCTTGTTGGTCATACAATGGTGTAATTTGTAGAAGTTTGATATTAAAATTTCAAAATGGTAGCTTGAACACGGTTCCTTTACTGTTGGCACATACTGAATATGTTAGCTACATAAGTACTCTGTTCTAGTTTTATTGGAAATGGAGCAGGAGAAGAAGAAATTAGGGGACCAATTGCAAGGATACATGCCTTTATTTTTACTTTCTCTTGACTCTTTTATGGCGTGTATCAGTCCTATAAAAAATACCGCCCTCATGTTTTGTAGTTTGTACATTAAAGAATGAAAGTCTTGTGTGTGGCAAGCACAACCATTATGTGATATGAAACTCATATAAAAGGATATATGGAGGTATTGATGCCTTTTATCTCCGAGAGGTGAAATGCAAGTCCTGAAGCACTTTTGAGGAATAAGCCTTTTATCTTTTTGATGTTAAATTGAACCCTTAGGATTATTATTTCTTCAAAGCTATGATGCTTGAACTCGGGTATCAGGTACGGGTACGTATTTAAGTGTCGGATCTTTTATTTTCTCAAAATGTAGGATACGAGGACATGGTTAAAAAGAGTCCAAATTTCAAACACGAGTATGTGGGTACGTCTTTTAAATTTCAAATTTTTTACTAATCCTTGAATAGACCAAAATTAATTATTCACAATTAAAGAAATGAGTATTTAATAGGGGGTTAAGACGAATAAAATAGAATTTCGGGGTTTAGTTTTCGATAATGAGCATTACTAAATGTTATATAAGATAAAAAATGAAGAACTTGATTGTAATTTGGATTTAGTGGTGCACCAAGTAGCACTATATGAAACTCGTTTTCATTTTTAACAAACAAAACCCTAAACCACCGATATAGAGAGAAAAAGAAGGGAAAAAAAACAAAGAAATGGAAAAAAAAAAGAAAGAAAAAGAAAAAGAAGGGAAATCCTAGTGTCGCCGTCTTTCTCCACCCTCTCGGCAACAACGCTATGTTTATAGAGAGCAAAAGTGGGAAATAAGAAAAGGGAAAGAATAGGAAAAGAAGAAAAAAGAAGAAAGAAGAAAAAAAGAAGAAAGAAGAAAAAGAAGGAAGAATAATAAGCAAAAACGACGAAGTGTCTGGTTGAAACTTGTAGGATCCGACACATATCTCATATTCATAATCATACTCATGTCGTGTCGTGTCGTGTCCGACACGGGTACTCCAACTATTTTGAAGAGTACATCAGAGCTTCAAAGTCTCAAAGTACTATATCTTCAAGAATATGTCTCAACAGAAATTTGGATCAGTATTCTAAATGCAAAGTGTTGAAATTTGAATGTTTTTTCTAAGAACTTTGGTGCAAGAAACGATATTGTTTGAAGTTCTGATCAATTAGCCAGTAATGATTATTCACAATATCGAAAGAATTATTTCTTTCATACTTTTGGATTTTGGGTTACATGAACATGTAATAGTGTAATATGGTTTTTCCCTTGAAGGCTAAATTGCTCATACTTCGTAGAAACCCAATTGTCCTAGTACGTGATGTGATATTTGTCTAGGTAACTTTGTATACTATCATTGCTTGGACGTGTCTTCTTAAAGTCCTATGATTTCAGGTAGTCAGTGCAATCAGGCTCTTGCCAGTGACAAACATATTATAAAGGTAACCTTGTTCTTGATTTGTACTTTCCAGTTGCATCAACATTTATGCCTGGATTCTTATTGTGCAGATAAATTTGTGTCATAAAATATCTGGATCAAAAATTGAATAACAAGCATCACACATTAATTAACTATTCATTCATTAGTTCTATCATGAATCGAAGTTTCTGAACTTTCGCAAAAGAGTTAATTAGGTGATTTGTAATGTAACTTGAGACCAATGCTTCCAATGTGGTCATGTCTACTTTTGCTCAACACTGTATGTACTGTCTTATTACGGAGGAATAGTATGAAAATTTTATGGATTGCCTCTGAAGATGGCATGAATTAATTAAAAATAGCATCATTGAGGGTACTTGGAGACTCTTCATAGAAAGCATAAAAATATTTTGATGACATTTTCCTTCTAATTTCTATAGACTACGTGATAGAATATCTATAATTGTGTCTTTCAGCTCCATGCATGAACAGAGACTTTGTTGTGAGATATTAATTTTTTAGGTGAAGGAGACAAACACGTGTAACAGTAAATATTTCCATGAAGGCCACAGGTGGTGGGGCATTTAAATTTGCAGATTTGCTCAAAGAAAAGCTTGGAATTATTCTGGACAAGGAAGACGAAATGGATTGTCTTGTTACTGGAGCAAATTTTCTGCTTAAGTTGGGTGTTTATATTGCATACAAATATGGTTGACTTGTATTCTTGTATTGCTTTTTTAATATCATCAAAATCATTAGTATAGCATTATTATCAAGAAGTAGATGTCTCATTTCGTCCATTGATCTATCACCAATTGTTGGATAAACCTGAAAAACATTGTATTTGACATCATATTTCTTTTTGCTTTCGATGTTCATCATTTCTTCCTGCAATGAGGTTAAATTTGTAGCCCGTGTTGTAATAAAAATTATTGGAGTTTTCAATAGAAATTGTGTGCCTTATTACAAAGAAGATTTTTGGGTCCAAAGGAAAATGTCCTTGTTGAATATAGAATTTCATGAGTTTTTCACTTATGAAAGTCCAAGTATCAGTTCTACTTCAGTTATAAAGTCCAAGTTATTTTTGGTTCATGAATCGTGATATACAATTTTATTGCCTTCTGGTTTTATTTGGAGTCCTTAGACATCTAGGATTAAATGAATTCCAAGTGATTGCTTATGGAGCCCATAAATGATAAAATGTGTGCACATTTGCAAGTTGGCATATGTGCAGAGAGAAAATGCGATAAAGAAAGATGAATGGGGAGAGTGCTGAATTCAATTACTGTATGTTATGAGTTCTGATCTGTCTAGATCTTTAGTTTACAATGTAGTTTGTATTGTATGGTCAAAACTTATCATAAAAATTTGTTTATGCCGCTCCCCTTTTTTGGGTAATTCTACAACCACTGGGGCTACAATATTTTATTGTCTTCTCTAGTTTTAGTAACGTCTTAACGAGGTTCAAGATTATTAATTGTAAATATTTCAATAACAGAGTATAAAATACATCCTTAAGCTTTTTTGTACAGGAGAGATGTTGGAAAAATTGAGTTAGTGGGTAACTTTGGCACGAATTTTGAGCGGGACCCGTTTGGCTATTTTGGAAGATGAAAGTTGATTTGTATTCTCCTCCGTGAGTACATCGAAATTATATACTTACTTGTCAAAAATATTGTTTGGGTGAATGAGAAATTGAAGTTCAAAGTATGCCATGTGAAAAGAGTTTATGTTGGTGAGAAAACTAAAAATTAAGTTTGTCCCACATAGGAAGTTGATGAAAACTAAAACCACTTTATCAAGGAATGCACTTTAGAATGGTGTAATCATGTGTAACAAATAGGCATCGGACCTTGAATTTGTGTGTGGACGCGACCCGCGTACACGAATGTCGGACCGAATTGACCAAAAATTGGCCCCTTAGAAGAGCCTATGTTTTGCTACATTTTATTTTATTTTTCGACTGACTTTTCATTTTCTGAAACAGTTGAAACTCCTGTTGTAATTGCCATGAAGTAAGTGAGCAAATTACAAGATCCAAAGTTTATATATACCTCGATTTTTTCCCAGTTTTCAGTACACGAATTCATCTGAGTATTCATTTGCATACAGTTTAAGTGTTGTCTCTGTTTTTGTTTCTGTTTGGTGATATTGTTCTGGTTCTAACTTAGTTCGCCTGAGTAAAATCTGTGGTGCTCAGATTCTACCGTTCCACCGTTGTATCCTGGGAAGCAGACGCTCAACTTACACCTCAAGCACGTACGGTGAGGGGGCGAATATGTTTTAAGGAAACTGTGTATAACATAGGCCTTCGGTTAAAAGTTCTTTTTGTTCCTTCTTGTTATTTGTTTTGTATATTAGTATTTTGCAGTTCTCGTTTCATTGGATGCTGAAATTTATAAATCGTTTATGAATTTGTTATATTAATTAAATCTGTTACAATCAAATTTGTATGCAAAATAATATGAGGAAATATAATGTTTAAGCTTACTACAAATACTGTATCTATTCTGCATATCCGGTATTCAATTCGATATTCTGTTTCGTGAAGTTTTTGAAACAATTATCCAACAAACTTAAAACAGATTCTTTTTTGATAAGTTGTTTCATTTGGTTTATTGGAAACTAATATTTGTTTCATTTTTAGAAATGGCAAGCAATTCAACCAACATGGATGTAACACAAACTGTGGCTAATGAAAATCAGGTTGTGGGCTCTGCTATGGCTCAAGGGCCAAGTTATGTTGTGGCTCAGACTATGGCTAGATTGCCAAGTCATGTTGTGAGTCAAACAACTAGCCATACCGTTACTGTTCCGGTTAATCATGGTGAAAAATCTAAGAAATTCAGTGGCTTGAATTTCAAGATGTGGCAGCAAAAATGTTGTTTTATCTTACCATCTTGAATCTTGCTAGATTCTTGACTGAAAGTGTTTCAAAACTCAATGAGGGTGAGGGAGATGTTCAAGCGATCAGTGCACTTGATGTTTGGAACCATTCGGATTTTCTATGCCGAAACTACATTATGAACAGTTTAATAGACACGCTATACAACATGTATAGTAATATGAAAACTGCTAAGGAGTTGTGAGACTCTTTGGACAGAAAATATAAAACTGAGGATGCCGGTGCTAAAATGTTCATTGTCGGCATATTTTTAGATTATAAGATGGTGGACTCCAAAACTGTAATCAGTCAAGTGCAAGAACTCCAAGTAATTCTTCACAAAATTCATGCCGAAGGGATGATATTGAGTGAAACTTTCCAAGTGGCTGCAATTATTGAAAAATTGCCCCCCGCGTGGAAAAACTTCAAGAATTATCTGAAACACAAACAAAAGGAAATGAACGTCGAAGAACTGATTGTTAGACTTCGAATTGAATAAGACAACAAGAGTTCCGAGAAGAAGTTATTCAATCCTGGTGTTGCTAAAACTAATGTTTTGGAGTATGGTCAAAGCAGTAAGATCTACAAAACTAAGCCTGGGTCATCTGATGGAAAATGGACCAAGCTAGGACCTAAAGATGGAATTTCTAAAAAGAAGTTTCAAGGAAAATGTTTTAATTGTGACAAAGAGGGTCACAAATTTTCGGAGTACAGATTGCCAAAGAAGAAGAAAGAGGCAAATGTGGTTGACTACATTGTACATGATGTGTCAGAAATGAATCTCGTAACCGTCATTTCTGATGTGAATATGGTGGGTTCAAACCCAAAGAGTGGTGGATTGACACTGGAGCTACGAGGGATGTGTGTTCTGATAAAGAACTATTTACGGCTTTC
The DNA here is from genome assembly GCA_035079005.1 of Fraxinus americana. Taxonomy (NCBI): domain Eukaryota; kingdom Viridiplantae; phylum Streptophyta; class Magnoliopsida; order Lamiales; family Oleaceae; genus Fraxinus; species Fraxinus americana. Next base: position 28,844,392 of record CM068707.1, read on the forward strand.
AAAACAATTGAGAATGGAGAGAAGTTGCTCATGGGAAATTCAGCAACTTCTGAAATCAAGGGACAAGGCAAGGTGGTTCTGAAAATGACTTCGGGAAAAGAGCTGACTATTAACAATGTGTTATATGTGCCGAAAATTCGCAAGAACCTTGTGTCCGGGTCGTTTTTAAATAAGCATCGTTTCCATATTGTATTTGAGTCAGACAAAGTCATTTGTTCAAAAAGTGGAATGTTTGTTGGAAAAGGATATGTTTCCGATGAATAAAGTAAACTCTTCTGCTTACTTGCTTAAGTCTTCTAATGTATGGTATGGTAGACTAGAACATGTTAACTATGATATTTTACGTAGACTAGTTAACTTGAATTACATACCTGCGTTCCATATTGATTCCAAACATAAGTGCGAGACTTGTGTTGAGGCAAAATTGACAAGGTCATCTATTAAATCAATTGAACGATACATAACCATTTAATTTAATTCACAGTGACATATGTGATTTAAAATTTGCACAAACAAGAGGTGGCAACAAGTATTTCATTACTTTTGTCGACGATAGCACAAAATACTGCTATGTGTACTTGCTAAAAAGTAAGGATGAAGCGATAGAGAAATTTATTCTCTATAAGAGTGAAGTTGAAAATCAACTTAACAAGAAAATTAAGGTGTTGAAAAGTGATAGAGGTGGTGAGTATGAAGCACCGTTTGCTGATTTCTGTGCACAACACGGAATCATACATGAAACCACCGCACCTTATTCACCGCAACAAAATGGTGTTGCTGAAAGAAAAAATCGCACCTTAAAAGAAATGATGAATGCAATGCTAATAAGTTCTGGGTTACCTCAGAACATGTGGGGGGAAGTTGTGTTGTCAGCAAATTACCTTTAAAATAAGGTGCCCTGAAAGAAATTGGAAAAGAAGCCTCACGAGTTATGGAAAGGAAGAAAGTCTTCCTATAAATACTTATGAGTGTGGGGGTATCTTGCTAAAGTGACTGTCCCGACACCAAAGAAGGTGAGGATATGCCCGAAAACTGTAGATTGTATCTTCATTGGATATGCACAAAATAGTAGTGCTTATCGATTTTTTGTGTATGAATCTAAAATCTCAGATATACACAAAAACACGATAATGGAATCGAGAAATGTTTTATTCTTTGAACATGTATTTCCATACAGGTCCAAAAATGAAGCAAGCTCTTCTAAACGGATATATGAGACTATGACTAAAAATAGTCAGAACCAAGAACTAGAAGAGGAGGTTGAGGTTGAACCAAGACGTAGTAAAAGGAAAAGGATAGAAAAATCTCATGGTCCAGATTTTCTGACCTATATGCTAGAAAGTGAACCTCAAAGCTATCAAGAAGCCGTAAACTCCTCAAAAGGACCTCAATGGAAAGAGACCATTAAAAGTGAAATAGATTCTATTTTTCAAAATCGTACATGGGACCTAGTGGATCTTTCTCCAGAAAGTAAACCACCAGGCTATATGTGGATTTTCAAACGGAAAATGAAAGCAGATGGATCTATTGAAAAGTATAAGACCAGATTAGTAATAAAAGGTTACAGACAACAAGAAGGCCTTGATTACTTTGATACATATTCTCCAGTAACGAGAATAACATCTATTAGGATGATACTTGCAATTCCTTCTCTGCGAAATCTTGAAGTACATCAAATAGATGTTAAGACTGCCTTCTTAAATGGAGATTTAGATGAAGAAATCTATATGGAACAATCAGAGGGGTTTTCATCTCCAAGGCAAGCAAAGAAGGTCTGTAAATTGGTGAAATCATTATATAGCCTGAAACAAGCACCAAAACAATGGCACGAAAAATTTAACAGTGTCATGATGGAGAGTGGTTTTAAAATCAACGAGTGTGACAAATGTGTTCACGTTAAGACACTGTAAATGGTTATGTCATTTTATGTCTTTACGTTGGCGACATGCTTATTGTTCGTAGTGATGATAAAGTGACTAAATCCACTAAAGATATGTTAAATTCAAGATTTGACATGAAAGATATGGGTTTAGCTGATGTTATACTTGGAATCAAAATTTTAAGAATATCAGATGGGCTTGTTCTAAGCCAGTTACATTATGTGGATAAAATTCTAGGAAAGTTTAGTAAGGATGATACTGAAATGGCTAGAACACCGATAGATACAAGTCAACATCTATTCAAAAACAAAGGTGAAAGTGTATCTCAAGTAGTATACTCGAGAATTATTGGGAGTCTGATATATTTGATGAGTTGTACAATATCAGACATAGCCTATACAGTGAGTAAACTGAGTACATATACGAGTAATCTAGGAGCTGATCACTAGAAAGGAATAGTAAGAGTACTAAGGTACTTGAGATATACTTGTAATTTTGGATTGCACTATACAAAATATCCAGCGGTCATTGAGGGATATAGTGATGCTAATTGGATATCTGATATAAAAGACTCAAAGTCCACGAGTGGATTTGTGTTCACATTGGCAGGTGCAGCTATATCCTGAAAATCCTCTAAACAAACAGTGATGACCAGATCCACTATGGAATCTGAGTTTATAGCTCTAGATAAAAGTGGTGAAGAAGCTGAGTGGTTGCGCAACTTCTTAGAGGATATTCCAAGATGGTCAAAACCTATGCCAATAATTTGCATATATTGTGATAGTCAATCAGCAATTGGAAGGGCACAGAGTAATATGTACAATGATAAGTCTAGACATATACGTCATAGACATAATACCATAAGGCAAATACTCTCAACTGGAGTTATCACTATTGACTATGTAAAGTCAAAGGATAACATTGCTGATCCGCTAACCAAAAGGTTAAATAGAGAGTTAGTTAAAAAATCATCGAGAGGAATGGGATTTAAGCCTTTGAATAGATAAGTTAATACAAAGGAAAGCCCAACCTAGTTGACTGGAGATCCTAAGATCTAGATTCAAAGGGACAACCTAATTTTAAAGACTTGATAGAATCACTGTGGGGGATATTACCTCCCGTCCATTCCTATGGTGTAATAGTGATGTCCGTAAAGATGAAGGATAAGCAATATTAATGATTCTTATGCGTCGAAAATCGAGCCGAGTAATGCGGGTTACTTGTAATAAGAAATCACCTATGAAGCCTTTACATATATGCTTAAATTTAACTGCATATTGACCAGGCAGTACATTATGAAGCCTTTACATATATGGATGATCAGAATGAGTATGTCTAGATTAACCAAAAAGATTTGTATCCTTATCTCCTTGTTAATATTAGATCTGGGGTTGGCATGATCAAAGTAATGCCTTCTGCATATCTTTGTTCTTGTAGAGATTAATTTGCTTGAAATTGTTGAATATAAGATTTAAATAATATACGCATGGCCTTATCCAACAATTTAAGTTTTTTGATCAAATGATTCAACATAATGAGCAAAGTGCTGGGCTCTCGCCACTACCCATTTTTTAAAAATTGTCCATTATTTATATATAGATATATATATATATATATATATATATATATATATATATATATATATATAATGGAAACCAAAACAAGGGCATTAAACTGAGGTTAGATGACAGAAGTTAATAATAGCTGCCTCAATCCTTCTTGCATGAAATGGAATAACATCATCATGCTTTCCCTTGGACTTAGTCTGACAAAGATTGTGCCTGAATCATTTGATCATTTTTATTAAATAGATATAATTAAAATTTCTTCCATCTCTATATCGGGTGAGATGCAAAACCTACTAATATGTAGAGCGTAAATGTTTATGGAACTCATTAATATGTAAATATGACCAAAGTTCAAAATACAAATATTCAAAGAGAAATGTAGCTTCAGTAATCATTTATCATGTAACATTTTCAGTCAATGATACCGAAGAATTTAATTGATTTGGATCTTTCACTAGATATAGCAACAAACTAAAACATAGTTTGAAAGATTATTCATGCAGTTGACCCAAATTTACTGGGAACAAAGCTTAATACACCACTTGTGCATGGACCTAATTCACAATGGTATAGTCTATGAGCAAGAGTTGAGATAGATAACTCTAAACAAAGATCCATCGGGAAGCTTCAATGAAATATGTGTATTTACAAATTTTGACAAGGATTGTGAATAATATATTATTGCAATATTTGATTCAGTCATTCTCATTTTGGTGTATAAATCTCTTGTACTTGTTATTGTTATGTGCTTGCTCAGGTAGATAGTGACAATAAGTTCGAGCGAGTCAGTGGGACAAGCGTGGGTGGTGGTACATTCTTGGGCTTGGGAAAACTTTTGACGAAGTGTAGAAGGTGACGCTCTTAGACCTTTCATTTCAATACAATCTTCAAGGCTATTTCTTAATATGAAATTATTTTGCCTAACAATTGCCTTAATTTACAAGTGCCACAAGTTTTTTTTTTTTTTTTCAGTTTCGATGAATTGTTAGAGTTGAGTCACCAGGGAAACAATCGAGTGACAGACATGCTTGTAGGGGACATATATGGTGGAATGGACTACTTAAAGGTATATGTTCTTGTTGTGTTTTGTCCTTGATTGAATAAAGCGTAAAAAACTAAGGTGTTGTTCTCTTTGTATTTCAGTTTTGTGTTTTGAGTGTTCATTTTGAGATTGTTGAAAATGGGTTCTTTTTGGCATTTTGAAAAATTATTTTGAAAACACCCAAAACGTGCTTTGAAAGTTTTGACTTGATTATAACTGAAAACCCAAAACGAAAAATTAGTCATTTTGGGTTTTCTTTTTAAATTTTTAACTTGTTTTCATAAACGCGTTTTCGAAAATAGGAAAGAGAACGAGTTTTCACTGTTTTGGAAAATTGAAAACAGAAAACGGCCTGAAAATGGTAAAGAGAACAGATCCTAAGTTTTGCATTAGACCCCGACAAGACTATTGCTTCATGCAAAACTTGTAGACTATAAAGTCGTGTATGAAATGTCTTTTTTGCCCTTGAATTTGATTATTTTCTTTTTCAATTATTTTTGTCCTTCACTTGTGAAATTTGAGAAAATAGACCTCCGACGTAATTCACATCTTAAAAATGAAAATTCAATTTCAAATTAAATACTTAGTCATATTAACAAGTTTTGTATTTTTCTTTGGTCTCAGAAGTGGCTAAAGAATTTTTTCATCATTGGTTTTAATTCATGTTCTAAAAAACGTGAAAATGCGCTGCCTAGGCGCTTCGAATTCGGGAAATGCGGGAAAAATGCGTTTTCCATTTAAAAGGCGCGAGCGCGACTAATGCGCGCCTAGGCGCGCATTATCCTGCCTAATCCCCTTTTTTTTTAAAATCTATTTTTTTTATGATATATTAAAAAATCTATTTTTTTATATAAAAATTTATTTAATGCCTTAAAAATACGAAACGCATTATGGCGATTATTCTTCGCATTGACACGCCTAAACTTGTGATTCTTGATTCTCGGCCTCGACGTTTCGCAACGCATTACGCATTTTAGAACACTAATTTTAATTAGGCAAGAAGAATGATATGGGATTCAAACATTCAAGTTTTCTTTTTTACTTCGATCGGAACTATACGTGTTTCGTAAAGGTATATGTTTTACCTTCAAAAGTATATAGCTAAGATGCATCGACATAAACAAGTGTGTCCAACACGACATGCATGCGATACATCGACACGCGATTTTTCAAAAAAATATCTACACAACACATCACCGACATATTGATTAAATTCTTTAAAATTCTTCATTTATATAGTATAAATATGTTTTATACTTGTTTTTAATTTTTGTTGTTGAAATATTTTAAATATAAGTACTTATTTGTTATTTACTAATAATTTTGAGTTAAAAATATATAATATTTCTAATAAAAAGGAAAAATCATCATGGTAGAATGTCTGGTGAGTATAGGTATTCGACAAGTGTTGGACACGGACATGCCACCCTAGTTAAAGTGTTCTTGCATCACAAGTAAATAGAAATTGACTCAAGTTCTATTGGCGACTTATCTATGATGTCTAGTATTTGTCTTCTGCTTAAAAATGATGAATAGAATGTTGGGGCCTGTGAGTTGCACGAATACATACAGACATTTGCTGCATGTGATGTTTTGATAACTACCGGTACTTAATTTTGCTGAAGACAACCCTATATTACAAAGATGTATTTTCTTTATTTTAAGTATTAAACCCAAAAGCAATTAATGAAGGTATGAAGTATTGATACTCTTAGTCGATGCCATGCAAGAAGTTCATAATCTTTTTCATCAAAGACGAGTTAAAATCATTCAGAAAAGTGTCTACGCTATGAACTTTAGGATGATTATCTGCATGTGAACTTTCTAGGATGACACTCATGTGAGTTTTAGGATAACATGAACTTACTCGAGCCAGTATTGTTATGCTACTTAATCACTAAGGGGCCGTTCTCTTTGTGTTTCAGTTTTGTGTTTTGAGTTTTGAATTCATTTTATGTTTTCTGTTTTGAGTGTCTGTTTTGGAATTGCTGAAAACTTGTTCTCTTTGTCATTCTGAAAAACTGTTTCTCAAAATAGAAAATTTGAAAACGCGTTTACTTTGAAATTTTGAGAATCTTTTTTTATAATATTTTATTCAATAAATCTGATTATTCAATAAATTTTAATAGTTTAATGTTAATCGATTGAAGAAAAAAATTAATGAGGTAACATTGCTAAAGTAGGGTCTAGACGACAAAAATCACTTGCGTTTTTATTTATTTTATAAAGATTAAATAAGCAAATTAAATAATCGATTGTGTTACATGTACATAATAAATTATAAATTAGTTTACCAACATATGACGTCGTAAGATTTTATTGGGTCAAACTCTCATCAACTAAATAAAAAAAAAATTCTCACTTTCTTTTTTACACATCATCAATATGTTAAAAAAAATATGTAAATGGTGATGTACAATAAATATTTTTTAAAATAAAAGGAATAATTATAATGGTCTTAAAATAATTAAAACCATATTAAGAAACTGGAAACGTGATATTAAAAAATACTGTGATTTTAAGAAACTGGAAACGTTATATATATATAATAAATAGCGTTAGTCCTAAATCTTTATACGTCCCTCGAAAATCATAACCATGCCTCTAAAACTGTGATTTTCCACCAATTAGATGTAATAACTGTGAGCTAACATTATGATGTAAAGAAAAATAAGGTGCTTTTATCATTCCATAAAGCAAAGCTAACAGAGAGGACTCAGCAAATGTAATTTCATAATTGGACAAAGGTTAATAAATTGGTATTTAGTAAAATTTCACCAAATCATAATTGTAACACCATTGTTTCCTATTGCTGCCAGACAAGAGCTCAAGCAACTTCTATACGCACTGAGAACCAGTTCTCTTACCACTTTCCCCACCATCATCTAATGCAATTTTCTCCAGTAGACAGTTCCCCATCTCATGTAATGACTCTGACAATTCTGAAAGGAAAAATATCAGAGTGATGATTTATGCAAAAAATAAAGCAATAGGCTTTCAGTCAGCCACATAAAGTTCTACGTTTACACATCTTAGTGTCGCAGGCTAAAATACTTCCATTATGAAGTTCTTTTCCTCTTCCAATTTTTTAACCATATGAATTTATAACTGCAATGAGACTTATAGAACAGATAACATTGAGGATCTTTTTCACATAGCTTCTTTCATTAATGGATAATTCTGAGAATTTGATAGCAAAGAGTTGGAGATTATAGTAAGGAGTCTCAGTTATAAAATGCACTCCAACAACTTAATACTATCAAAAAAAAAAAATCAAAAATACAAAATCTTTGATCACAACAAAGAGTAATCATCAATATTTGAGATCAACTAATACTCAGACAGAACTTAATAATGAACTAAAATCCTTTAATCAGCATTGATATTTCATTCGAATATCCCATGTGAGAGGACTATAAGGCCTTACATCCCCATGAAACTATTGATCTAAGTTACCATTGTCTACATACTCATACACAAGCATTCTGAAAAGCATACAACCCAAGATTGAAACATCTATAGGAAATAGGCCTAATTAAGGACAACAAATTCAGAAACAAAACAACCAGTAATGTACAAACTGCAAATTTATCTAGAAAATGAAATAAAATACAAGCTTGAGATGTACCTATGTTCTCCTTCAGCACAATAGCCCAGTAATCTCACCAAATTCTTATGCCTAACACGTCCAATTACTTCAACTTCAACTTCAACTTCAACCTTAAACTCTCTCTCAGCTTGACCCCTGAACATAAAGAATAGAGTTTAACTTACAAACAACAAAACAACAACAACCCACATTAACCATTTCCCATTTGAGTATAAAGCCTAAACAATCAACGTCCAATTGTCCAACTGCAGTTCAAGAAAATACATTAAAGTCAACCTAGGCACCGAAAGTAAGCCAATTATCATAATAGATGAACACTAGAAAATAACATCTGATTCCAGGAATAACAATAACAATAAAACAGTAAACCAAGCACCACCAGCTCTGATCACATTCCTAAATTATCCAACAACATATTAATATCATCACAAAGACACCAAAACAGCATCTCGAAAATGAAAAACAATTCAGTTGAAATACCATGAAAGAAAAATAGTTCAATTTCTGCAATTGAATGAGTACCCAGTGTCGTTTGATGATGAATTTCAGTTCCCACAGGTTGATTTTTAGATTGGAGCATATTTGAGTGTTCAATTGAAATGGGGTCGAGCGGCATTTCGTGCTTGTTGGTTGTAGGTTCATTGCTTGGCAGATTTGAGCTAAATTGACGAAGACCCATATATGTATCTTGTCCGCCATAATGAGTAGGAGGTAATGGTGGTGGTGCGCGACCGTGATTCTCAACGTCGGCGGCGGAAGAAAGGGATGTAGTGTGCGTGGTTCGCTGCATTCGAACTGGGCAAGATCTTTCCCTTTTCCTTCAGATTTTGGTATGCAATTGAAGAGTGGGATGAGGACGTGTTGATGGTGTGGAAAACCGGTGGTTTGTCAGGCAGTATAGTGGTTGAATTTGGAGTAGAAGGTGTCGTCTGGAACTATTGTTTGTTGAAGATGGCGTGGAGATGGTGGAGTTGTGATTTGTTTCATTTCGCCTCTGTTTCCCGTGTTTTCATTGTTTTGGTGTTTTGGCCTAAAAACATCCAAAACGAAGTTTTGGCCGTTTTCCGTTTTGTGTACAATTTTTTTTTTTTTTTTGTGTTTTCAAAAATTCGTTTTCGAAAATGGAAAAGAGAACGTGTTTTTACCGTTTTGAAAAATCGAAAACAGAAAACGGCCCGAAAACACCAAAGAGAACGGCCCCTAAATTTTTTCTTTGATTATCGTGTCAGATTGGCCTGGCATCGACAACCATTGCTTCTAGCTTTGGCAAGGCAACATCCAAAGAACAAGATCTTGAAGATTATAGACCTGAAGACTTAGCCAGGTCCCTGTTAAGAATGATTTCAAATAACATTGGACAGGTGAGTTACAGGAAAAATGAATCCGAGCATGCAACAAGCCCTATTCTGGGAGTATCAATTACTTCTTTTGCCAATATTTGAGGTAACTTTGTAGAGTTTGGCAGAGAAGTCCATAAATTTCTTGGCAAATTACTTTTTAAAATCCTTCCTAATTTCATGCCTTAATCTGTAAGAGAATTTTTCTGTTTTTCAAAATCAATTCAAAAAAAAAAAATATATATATATATATATATATATATATAAACAAAAATAATTTTTGCCCATGACAATTTTTCTGCGTAAAGAAGAGATTAGAGAGTGAATAGTTTTCAATTGAAAGAAGAAAGAAAGAGACGCAGGAGAACGTCAGAATGGTGAAGAAATTTGGAGAGAGCTGTTTTTTGGTATCTTTTCATAGTAGTAACATCATTTCTCTAATTAAATGTTAACGTATCGTTTGGCCGGACGATATAAAGGTTCTTAATTCTTATCATTCCTTCCTATTACCAACAGTCACAAGCTGTCAATTTAAAATTTTAACTTTATTAATCTAACCTTACTAATATAACATGATTAATCAGATTAAATCTAGTCTATCCTACCTCTAAAATTGACAATGATCAATAAGCAATGTAAGCGTGACAAGTGCTAAGTTTTTGTGAGCCATCAATCCCTATTAGAGCCCTACGACCTACACCGTACACATGCATGTGCTAGCTCTGGCTCAACTGGTGCTTCTCACCTTCCTAGTATGTCACTCATTCCGCCTTTATGTTTTTTGTTTTTACAAGGCAAATGCCCGAAATGCATATTCACTTATGAGGCAGTTTTCCAACCTTTCTTTACCAATGTGGACCAGTGCATAGTACTTATATTAATATGGAACTTAATCTCATTGTTATCTCCCAATCCTTATTTTCGAAATTTTCCAACATAGACTTCAACTAGTGACTTACCTAGATAAACCCACCCTGTGCTGTTCAATGATTCTTGTTTCTAATTTTGATTTAAATGGCTTGGGTGTGCAATATCATTAAGTGTAATATGAAAATTAATAATCATAGAATGACTATTATATGCCCTTTGTTCGCTTCAATTTTTTTTTCATCTTTCAGATAGCTTACTTGAATGCACTACGCTTTGGGCTCAAGCGAATATTTTTTGGAGTATTGTTCATTCGTGGTCATGCTTACACAATGAACACAATTTCTGTTGCAGTTAATTTCTGGTAATGACTCTACATAACCCTTTGGAATAATAGCACTGGTTTCGTCGTTGTATTCTAATCAGAGTCGGTATATATTGACTTCTGGCATCTCAAAATGGTGCTCCGTATATGTAATTATATATACACTCTATTTTTTTAATTTTATACATTTTTTTTTCTCTCTCTTTTTGGGGGTTGAGGTTGGTAGACCTATGCCACTTTAGAGAATGATTTAGTCCTTGGAAACCAACTTGCTTCTGCACCAATTGAAAGCTAATAAATTTGAAGCTGTGATATCCCTCGTTATCACTTAATTAATGCACTTATGTTGTGCTTTGCATGAGTTACTCATTACTATTTGCTTGTGGACTAAGGTGCAATAGTCATTTTCATTTTTCTCTTTTGGATTCTTTAAAGGAAAAGGCGCGTTAAACTTTGGCAGCAGAATTGAGTCGTTACATTTGTGCTTTGTTGGCGTGCGTACTTGAAGTGTGACAGAGACATTAATGAAACGTTTTGTGAAACTGTAAAACCTGTCTTCTCTTGAATGCCTTAATCAATTTTGCAGCAAGAGAATGGACCTATATACTTCATGCCCAATTTTGCAGCTAGAGAATGGACCTATATACTTCGTGCTGATGACTGCAAAATGTTCCCTCAATCTATTAGTCATCTCCTTTTGTCATGTTCCAGTTCAATTAATCCAGTTGCATATTTCCAGGTCAAAAGGTGAAGCAAAAGCTATGTTTTTACGGCATGAAGGATTTATTGGGGCTTTGGGAGCATTTATGAGCTATGAAAAGAATGATCCTGCAGATGACTCCGCCCATCATTTAGTCAAACAATTCACGAGCAGATTGTACTGCATTGAAGATCGATTTCAAAACTCAGCTTCTAAAGATGCAATTGATAATGATCGTATAGAATGTAGATTGCAAGTTACCAAATGAAAGTTTCCTATACTAAACTGGGCTCCAAGTCAGTATGGTAGACAAGGCAATTCTTGGTTGCTTCATTAAGTAAGAGGAGTTCAAACATTTATGTATGTAGGAAGGATTATTTTCCAGTATCGAATATTAAATGAATTAATAGAAGTAAAGTTTCTATGTTTTGTGTTTAAAGTAGTTTCAGAGTCTTCTTCAATTTACTGTCAATGCAATAATGATAATGAAAATTGTTTTTGCCTTATTTACATCTATTTCAGTGGAGATGATGCAGCTGTTCAACCTGGCATAACCGAAAATTCTGTTTTCGTTGCTCTAAATATTTCAATAGATGTCGTAAATTGACATAATATGTGTCCCACTTCGGCGATTGAGTAGTGTAAAGCAAATAAACAATTTAGTAGAATTTCACGTCTTGTACGTGAAGTAGACACCGCTATATATTATGAATTATATTTGTTGGAGTAAGTTGACACTAGCAAGGTAAGCAAGCTCTTAAACACTACAGGGGATTTAGTATACCGTAGAGCAAGTATACAATACAGGAAAGTATGTGTTGCATGTTTGAGGTAGACATCACTATTACAAAATCTAAATAGCGTACATCGACTAACTTGATATGTGTAACACGTTTGAACAAATATATATTGTCAATAGAAATAGCTATTTTTGTCGAAAATAAATGTTAGCCAACTTATTCAAGCACGTGAAAAAGTAGCCACATTAAATGTCTTGTTTCCCATTCATTGAATCAAGGAGGGTTTGCATTTATGAGTCGACGGTTCTATTAATTCATATGTATCATTCCTAAGTAATGTTATTTATCTTTTCTGGTGCTAAGTACCAATCTAGATGGTAATTACATAACGTTAAATGATAAATTCATTTAAATGGAAAGTCATATGACTCATTTAATTAAACTAGTAAAGTGTAGTCACCGAAATTGGTGTTCCAGAATGAGTATAGATGAATAGCATTATTCATCTTTCCTTTGGTTAGGCTTTGGGGTTTTCTATATTAAATGTTAGAGCAACCCACGTGTATAATACGTAGTACTCATTTCTGAGAGAATGATCGAGATTAAGACGCCATTAAATAGTATAAAATAAGAAAATTCTTGTTTATCTTTCTTTTTCAATATTTAATCCTCCTAACCAGAACATGTCCCGCAGGGCAATCTAGTTTTCAGTTCACACGCACCAACTTTAATTGAATAGCAAGATATTTGGTAATCATATTAACAAATTACTTGGAAGTGTTTATTAAACTTAAGTAATTTGAAAGTTTAAATTTATCGAATATTTAGACCCAACTTGTGGTAGAGTTAAAAACAACAAATCACTTTTTATCATAAATTTGAATAACACCAATACAATCACGGAGAAAAACCCTTCACAAATGATCAAAAACTCCAGACACTTTGTGAGTCAACAATCCACTATAAACGATGAAACTTACAATATGGCACAGACCCGACTAACCCTTAGTCCCCTTTGACTTTCTTCCTATAATCACATGGCCCTCCTGAACTGCATGCTCCTCACACCACTTCCAACCTCTAGTATCATTTATCTCTGTGGACCTCCAAGAACAAACCTCATTCTTCAGCGCTGGAACTCCAAGTGCCTATTTTCAAAACTACAGCATCTCTGAAGACCAATCGACGAAGGTAGGTTTTGGTGTTTGATCAATGATCGTTTGTGTTTTGATCTGTGATTTAATATAAAGGTTTATAGCTCGATCAACATGTTGACCTATTGTTGATTTCATCCTTAATATTTTGATCATAACAAACAAGATTAATATTATTTCTAACAATTGATTTTGAGTGATGATAGTTCAACGTTAAAATCAATCAAGCATTGTCAAAATCAACACATCATAAATTGGATTCGAAATGAAGATCAAAGTGAAAGTTAAGCATTCAACTCAATTCATTTGAGACGAGAGCTTAAAAGATCAAAATCAAGATTATCAAATTGGGCTCATGAAAAAGAATAAGATCAAGAGTTTAAGAGTAAAAAATGAAAGAAGTTTCCAAACAAGATCAAAGACTGGGCTTTTGAAATCATATGTAAATGTATAACACTTTGATAATTTAGTAATGAAAGACAATAGTTCAAAAATAATTTTGTGTATGAAGTGTTATTTTCATATCACTTGTATAAAATATTTTTGATCAAAAGTAAGATTGATCTTTCAAAGTGTACTTGAACTTAGATCATATCTCTATATATAAAAAAAAAAAAAAAAATCAACGGTCAGCCAGACATCGACCAAAACTGGCAGTCGACCGGACTTCTCCAATAGTCCAAAATTTGACTGTTCTGACTTTTGATTTTTTCTGTACAAACGGGTATATTGGTCATCCGAAAATTAGCGATCGATCGGACTGGTCATTCGATTTGATAGAAAATTTGGCATTTTTTACTACTATAAATATCAACTCACTTGTCATTTATTATAACAACTTTAGAGCATTTAATTGATATTCTTTTGAATTAAAAATATATTGATTTATCATCTCATTTATTGTTATCAAATCATTTAGCTTTGAAAAACTTTTTATCAAATCAATTTTTGAAAATCTACTCATCAAAGTTTTTCATTTGAAAAATATTCTTTGAACTTACATTTTTACATTCATTTAAATTTATTTCTTCATAACAAAAACTTTGATTGTTGGATCAAATTTTTTGAATTATTTTTCTTATCAAAGTTTATCATTTCTCTTTACGCTTAATTTATCTATATCAGTTTTAAAAGATATATATTTTTGAAGAAAATATTTGCACTAACATTGCAAAAACTTTTTCTAATTCTTCATATTGAAACTTTGATTGAATCAAACTTGTAAATATCATATTCATCAAAGTCTCTAATTTCTCTCTTAGTATTTAATTTATCACAAATTATTCATTGAAAGAAAGATATATTTTTGAAGAAGATTTTTACACCTATATTGCACAAACTTTTATTCTTTTTCTTCATATTGAAATTTTGATTGATTGAACTAAACTTGTAAAATCATCATATTCATCAAAGTTTCTCATTTTCTCTCTTAATACTTAATTTATTACAATCATCCATTAAAAATGAGATATTTCTTGAAAAGATTTTTGAAGTTACATTGTATTTAATTCTTCATTTCTCATTGAAACATTTTGATTGATTGAATATAATTTTTTGTTATCATATTCATCAAATTTTTTCATCTAACACCTGAACTATCATTTATTACTATTCATTGAAGTGTTAACATCTCTTAGTACTTAATTTGTTTGTATTACTTATCAAGATATAAATTTCATTGTAAAATTACTTTGATAAAGTGTGGGTCGTGTTGAAATCCCTTAAAGATCAATATTGTATAAGGATCGGGATCCTTGTTGTAAGTAACTGTGTGGATTATATTGAGATCCCTTAAAACTCAATAGTGTGGGTTGTGTTGAGGTCCCATAAAGCTCAACATCCTATAAGGATCAGTGTTCCTTATTTGTAAGTCACCGGAAACGTTGCAAATGGCTGGATTGTATCATAAGTCAATCAACACAGTGAAAATGCTTTGCTCATGTAGGAAAGTTTGGTAACGGAGGACGTAGATCATTGGTTTGAATCGAACTTTCACAATTATATCATTTGCATTCTCTCTCCTTTTTACTTATCTATTTTATATTTGTGCTTACTATTTGAATTAATCTATTTAGTCTTTACTTGTTTGAATTTAGATTAATTTTTTGGAAAAGTTTTTAAAAATCAATCCACCGTTCTCTTGATTAGTTATTCTTGGGCTATCACAACAATTCTAAGTTTTGATGAATCAAATAATACAGTGGTGGAATCTTGAAATTAACGGAAGAGTTTGGGATAAAAAGGGATAAAAAAAAATACGTGTTTAAACCAAATAGGGATTTTGTCCGTAGAAATCGTCACTCGATCACTAGGCTAGTGCTAGACGGGTGACAAATGTTTTGCTTTTGCTACTCAAGCACATGCTGGATGGTAGTCTAGCAAAAAAAGTGTCCTTTTCGATATCAAATTCTTCAAGTCCGAATCTTGATCTTCTTCTTGGATTTCTTTAACTTCTTCAAACTATTTTTTACAATAACTTGGACTTTACTAAACATATTTTGATTTTGATTACAACTCGATTAATTCCAAATACAATTGAACTAAAATATGATTTTGATTTAGAAGTCAATTATAATTTTAGACTTAATAATCTCTCCTTTTGGTATTTCTCGACAAAATCATTTATTTCAAAGTTAAAAGTCCAATACAATCTATCCAATAGACTCAATTCCCAAATTTGTCTTCAACTTGTCAACGTATTTCATGAAACACGTGAAAACAAAACTACCATATAAAAAGAAAGAGAAATTGACAATTAACAAAATCATATACCTAAGTTATATACACCAACATAAGTAAAAAAAATGCATGCGTAACATTGAAACATGCAATATCTGAGTTACAAATTTAGAAATAAACCATAGAATTTTAATATCAATATTGAAAAAACACAACACAATATCAATAATAAATTCCAACAGAAATATCCATGACTCCCCCAAAGTCAATTTTTTAAAATTCTTCCCCTAACTCATATACTCGGTTCCTTGTTTCATCTCCTTTTGTCCCGAATAACAAAAGAAAAATCAGTAATAATCATGAATAATATAGAGAAGAATAAGTTTTAAAAAATATGTACATGTATAATTATGCAAAACATGTGATACGAGAATAATTTTTTTTTATTTTAAGACTAAGTTGTTTTTACTTTTCAAAAATTTTTAAATATATTATCATGAACGGTTAGTTGCTTGCTAATACAAATATAATTCATAAATAATAAATTTTTCCCACATAACTTATTTTAAACATAAATGGAGTAAATTGTAAAAGTTACACGTGTGAAAAGTGTCATTAAACTTATGTAAACAAGTCTCAAATCCTTAAATTAATAAGAAATGACATACAATGAATCACTGATGAATGAATGTACTGCTGAAAGTATGAAGTCAAATCCCGTAATACTATGACATTTTAAATGAAAATCTTATAATAAATTTTTCTTTGTATAACTTTTCTTTCTCCCCCATCAATAAGCGCATATTTATAATTATTTTCTCTCATTTTTTATATCTTATGTGTAGACTCATCGTCAAATTAACAACTTAATGACCTATGTAACGAGATTTAGGTCTATAACTCCAAGTTAGATGACATAGAGCACCAGATTCCAAAAATATCATGCAGGCTTAATTGCTCAAATCAAAAAGACTATGAAAATATATCTAACTTTTTCTAATCTAATAACTTAAATCTTTTTTAAGTGTAATACTCTTTTCTTTCATGGGGAATATGCAGGAGTTAGGTCAATAGTTGAAGATCATTTCATATTTAAAGTCAATTCACCACCCAAATGATCGCCATCCAAAATCTCAAACATGCGGTCAAAACCCAACGTTCGAAATTACACAGTTAAAAGCAACAACTCACTTTTTAATGTTTCTAAATGATTAGGTCAACTAAGTTAATTTATCTTAAGTTTGAATACCACAATTTATAAATCGAAAGTATTAAATAACACTGATATGATCACAAAGAAAATCCTACGCAAAGGATCAAAAACTCTGGGCACTTTACCGATCAACAATCCACTATAAACCATGAGACTTACAGTATGGTCTAGACCCAACTAACCCTCAGTCCCCTTTGACCTTCTCCCCTGTAATAACCTTGACTCTCCTATACTATATGCTCCTCACACCAGTTCCTGACCACTGGTATCGTTTATCTCATGTGAACCTCCAAGAACGAACCTCGTTCTTCAGCGTCGGAACTCCAAACACATTTTTTCAAATGAAGACTAATTCGCAAAGGTAGGTTTTGGTGTTTGATCAATGATATTGTGTTTTGATTTGTGATTTAATATGAAGGTTTATAGTTTGATCAGCAAATCTAAGTTTGGATGAATATATGAATCAAATAATATGGTGGTTGAATCTTGAAATCAATTAAAGTATTTTTGGATCTTCAAATAAATGATCTCTATGGAATAATTATGATTTAATACACTTTAGAACGTTCATGGGGTTAGATATAGGGGAAGTGTATGGGATGAAAACAGTTAAGAAAATACGCATTTAAACTAAACAGAGATTTTGACCGCCGAACTGTCGTTTGAATTCTAAGTTAGCACTAGACAAGCAGTGCACCTACCGCTCAAGCGGCCAGCGGTAGGTGGGCAACAAAGGTTCTAATTTTGGTGCTCAAGCGCTTGCTGGATGGTAGGCTAGCGAAAAAGCGTCCTTCTCAATATCAACTTCTTCAAATCTGAATCTTGATCTTCTTCTTAGATTTCTTTTTCTCTTTTTGGACCCTAACAACGCCAAACTATTTTTTACAATAACTTGGATTTTAATAACCTTTTTTTACTTTGATTACAACTCGATTAATTCCTAATACAATTCAACTTAAATATGATTTTGACTTACAAAATTGCCAATTACAGTTTTAGACCTAACATAATTGAACAACTACTAGAATCGTGAATACCCATGCTTTTATAAATTTTAATACCAAATCAAAATTTAGACACATTAGGGTATGGAGATCAATGTTCCAAATTCTTTTAATAATCTCTCTCAAGTGGAACTAAACATATCCTCATAAAATGATTCATTAAATTACAAATGCCCCATTTATGTCAAAATTCGTGTTCTAATTGATTTTTAAAAGAAGTATAATCAAACAAGGAAATAATTCTGCCTCTTACCAAAAATAAAGCTATGCGATTGCACATCCCATTGGAGTACGATCGCACAGAAAACGAGATTTGTTAACTGAAATTCCAATTTTATTAGGTGAGATCGCACCTCTTTCACCACAGTGATCCCAGTGGTTATGTTTCTGCATATGTGCAATTAGGTCCCCGAATTTCTTCCTTCATTCAGTTTGAATTCTTTCTTAGTGGAAATCTAGTTTTCAAGTTCTAGCATTTTGCAATTTGCTCATGAAACTTCTGATTCTCAATACTTTCAATTGATCAATTGCAATTTGATTGATCATCAATAGCTACGTGTGTGTGTGTGTGTGTGTGTGAAGACTTTCTATTGATATAAACCTTTGATATTCAAGGGCCTTCTGCATCAATAAAATTAAGTCTACATTTTCATGGATCATTTAATAATCTGTGGCATATACGTGGTCCACTTATAATGACTTAACATTAGTAATTAGACACCTCACAATTTAAAGGTCCAGGAGGTACTTTCATGTGTGAATCACAACGCGATGCTAGTGTCCAAATGATCGAAGTCTGTCTCCCCAATAAATGCAGCCACGCAATGGAAAGATATGAAAATTTTGATGGGTTCAATAAAATTTTATATTCATTCACACTCAAAACCCCATAACTTAGTATGGACACATCCTCAACTGTTTTTTGGTAATCAAACTCTAAACTGAGCATTGACACGTGACAATTTTGAATACCGACATTTCTTGATCTTACGATATATTCTACTAACATCGAATCATTTTTATAAATAATATCGTATCCTTTTTTCGCAATTTATTCAACCAGTACTATGTTTTAACTTGGTTACTCGTATTATAATTCACTATAAATTTTATTTTTTTTTCCTTTTCTTCTATCTCACACTAGTCACCACACAAATGAATCTTGGATTGTCTAATCAAACACAAGAAATCAATATAAATATTGCTCTCAAAACCGTGTTTCTTGAGGTGCATTAGTCGATATTAAACAAAAATAAATAAATGAACGAATGTAAATTTTATTTATTGTATTACATTTTACAGCTCTTGACCAGTTCAAGTGTAGTTTAATCTATTACGTTAACTCAGACAGATCACAGTTTAAGCCATCGACTTTTCAATCGAACGGATTGATCCAATCAGAGATTTAAGGCTAAAAATTTACAATCAAGCAAAGCCACTATTTTTCTTAGAAGGGATGCATATTTCGGCTTAATCCACCATTAACGTTTGTGAAAATTCCCATCAGCTCTCTCCTATAGGGTAAATAAGATTTTTGCCTATCATCCATCTTCGCCTTATTTTTCAAATACACCTCATGAGCCGACAACGGCGTCGTCTTACTCTTCTTTGCCTTCACATTCTGGTTGACTTTCTTCGTTTGCTCTTTTCTCTCACCACCACTCGACGCTGCCGGCTCCGCTGTGGACGGCGACGGGTGACTATTATTCAAGAAAACAAAGGCGTCTCTTCCATCACTATTACATCTCGCTGTAAAATCTTTCAGCCGCCAAATCTTAGAAAATCCAGTTGAGTTGCTCTTCTTGCACACCTCCGGCGACGCATCCACCACCTTCCTCGTCGTCAACTCGCAGTAAGGTCCGGCAATGTCTTCGTTCACCGACGAAGCTGACGCTACCCCATCTATTCTTTCAACAAAAACCTTCTTTACCTGAGGCCTCATGGGCAAATTCTCCCGCAAAATATTAACATCCTCGTCAGAAAAAAACAATTCCCGGTTGAATAATGGAAAAACCGGCTTGATCTGACCATTAGCAAATGCATCTTCTGCTGTTATTTGAGAATCATTTTCCACTTCACATACAAAAGAAAATTCCTCTTCCTCCTCTTCATCTTCTTCACCTAGAGAATCATTACTGAGTTTCAACTGAGTATAAAAATCTTCACTTATTTTCATTGCAGCTTCTGAGTATAACAATTCTTGATCTGGGTTTGTCTGCTCTTCCATGCTTCCTGGCATATATGAAAATTTGGTATGTCTTCTTGTTGGGTTTTCCTTTTTTCTTGATTGAATTGTGAAGAACTGAAGATTGGTTGGGTGGATATATATATATATATATATATATATATAGAATGGGTGGTTGATTTCTGCTGTTGGAGTTTGAACACAGAATATTATTCTATTGTGAATTTTAAATTGTTTGTGGGAGAAGTAAACAAGAAAATGAGGAGGTGAAGGAGAGAGGAAAGGGGACGGACGAAAATTTTGATCGCTCGCGCGTTAACGTTGCGGTGTATGGAATTGTGTGGGAAGTGGGGAGGAACGTTCTTACTACTTTTGACCATAGACAAGCCAATTCACATGTTGAGATAATATTTTGGTCCAAATTGTTGTGCCACACGTGCGAATATATATATATATATATAGAATTATCTCTCGATGAACAATTATCTTAGACAGTGTTTGGTGCGAATTAAAATTAGATTTTTAGTAGATTTTGATAAAAGTTTTTGAAATGTGTGGTTAAAAAATTACGGGACCCAAAACGTATGTGATTAATATTAATTGTTTGATTTTGACTTAAATTAAAATCTAATTTAAACCCCCGTTTGGCCCCCTTTTTTCCATTACATTACATTAATTTTCTCTTTTCGTTTCAACCACACATTCATCAAATAAAATAATATTACACACAAATCTAAGAGCTTGTTTGGTAGGGATTTTTTGGGGGAAGAATTGATTTTGAATAGTAATATGATGGGAAATGTGTGGTTGAAAAAGAAGAAAAAATTATTGATGTGATGAAAAATATTATTTTATTGAAGAATGTGTGGTTGAAAATGAGAATTGATTTACTGTAGAAAATGAGAATTCCTACTAAACAGGCCCTAAAACTTTTCATTACTTATCTACCACACATTCTCCCATCAATCACTATTTCAAAAATTTTCAACACCCCAAAATGAGGGCCAAACAAGGGCTAAATCAATACCAAACAGGGCTTAATTTTAGAGCATAAAAAAGAATAAGTGAAATAGGAGTTGATTAGTAAAATAAGGAGTTGAAATCCGCTGTTCAAAATTGACTGTTTAATTTGCTGTCAATCAATAATTCATTGATATATCATTTTACACATATTTTTAAGAACAGATGGTAGCGAGAGAAAATTGGACGTGATAATTTAAAGTGCTGTGTCCATGAATCATTGGATTGATTGCAAGTTGGACAATTGATCTCAACTTTGAAATAGGTGCTTGTTTAGAAAAAAAAATATATAATGTGAATACTAAAATCACTATCAAACAAGCACTATATATCTTATGATTCTTGTCTTGAGTGTGTCAATCAAGTTTCATAGCATCTCTTAAAAAATGCATATCACAATAGAGTTCCATTAAGGCTATGTTTGATTACCATTCTTTTTAATGGAATTAAGAATTGATTTTCAATTTCCTACACTTTTGGTTTGTTTGATGCACAATATTTTCTTTGCAAAATCTTTTTCCCACATTTGCCACACGTGCACATTTGCTTGGTTTTTGTGGAATTACTTTTCCCACCATTTCAGTGAGAAAATGGAATTTCACCTTTTAAAATTTTTTTTTTTTTTTTAATTTTTAATTTTTTTTTTTTTTTTTTTTTTTTTTTTTTGTGCAATTGGAACAAATTTTATAACTAATTGTAAAAAAAAAAATTTCACTTTAATGGATAATTTTCGTGTAAAACAAAGTCAAACGAATACTAAACTTTGATTAAAAAAATGATTTACTAGGGAATTTTTTTTTTTTTTTTTTTTTTTTTTTTTTTTACTTTATGACAATGGAAACAAATTTTTATAACCAATTGTGGAAAAAATTATCACTTTAATGTATAATTTCCATGTAAAACAAAATTAAACGAACACAAAATTTAAAAATTTTTCAGGTGGAAAATTATACCAATCAAACTCACTTAATTTTCAATTTCCTGCAAAACAATTTTTAGGCAATACATTCCCTGGAATTCATTTTCTTTCCATCCATTTTCCACAATTGCAATTAAACGGACCCTAAATTTTAACAACAAAAGATAAGCTTCATTATTTGAGACTATAAATTTTTTATCATGTATGTTAATAAAATTTTATGTGCTTGCCCAAATGCAAATTTTGGCCTTTTCGTCTAGTCATGTTTTGCGTTTTTTATACTTAAATTCGCGAAGGTTTGTAAAAACTAGAAGTTTGTCTTATTATTTAGCCCTTGTTTGATAATCATTCTTTTCTCAAAAATAATATTTTGAATAGTGATTTTTAGGAAAATGTGTAGTTAAAAAGTATGAAAATTTTTTGAATTTAAATACAAAATATTTTATTGTATGAATGTGTGATTGAAAATAAATATGTAGAAAATAAACTTTTTAAATAATGATTGTCAAACGGGGCTTAATCACGCTTTAAGCATTTTACAACACTCAATTAAAATTATATATGAATCCAACTTTCCACTATAGTATATACAGACAGTCAGTAGTACAAGTAACCGTGAAATTAAGATATATACACACACACACAATGATATTGCTACGTGTCTAATCAATTGTGAACCTTTAATTAATTGTCTATTTTATTGATCGAAACGATCATGTGGAAGTCTTACAATTCTTCTTTTAAGTTTTACCCTGAAAATTTGGAGTAAATTTTATCAATTAATCACCACGTGCAGGTGATTAATTCACAAAGGCTCACCAGATCACTCACATGGTGGGGTTCACCATGTATTTAAAAAATTATCCCACATATGTGAGTGCTCTGTCAGAGACCTGTTTTTGTATGTGAAGCATGATTCAAATTTTATATCACGTAACTAAATACATTATCAATTAAAGGATTCCATTGGATCATAGTAGGGACTATGAGCAAATAAATGTCATGCTCAGAGATAGAGTAAAAATTAAAGAGACGAAAAAGTCATTGCTTAAATATTAGTCATTGGTGTGTACATGAGGCAGGACTCATTCTGGGAGTACCATATAGATGGGGCTCCAGAAGGTTATCAGGATAAGGTTAAGCGCAATCACATTAGGTTATGTTTGGTACCAATTCTCATTTTCAACAGTAAATCAATTCTCATTTTCAACTACACATTCTTCAATAAAATAATATTTTCTATCACATCAATAATCTTATCTTTTTCAACCACACATTTCTCATCATATCACTATTCAAAATCAATTCCCCCCCCCCAAAAAAAAAAATCCCTACCAAATACACACTAGTATGACTAAATCGTAAACAATATAGCCAATCACATGATTACTACCCTAAAAATTTAACATCGTGATGCCTACGTGCAAGACACTAATTTCGCGTAATGAGTCGAGAATGATGGAGACATATGTACTAAATTGACTTGATAGTTATATCGACTAGTAGGGGCATGCATCATTTCTCTCATCTACAAATTGTAAGTTGAAGACAAAGACGCAACAATCTACATTTTTCATTGAGTGGTGAGGAAGTCTTTAATTTCGACAAGTTTGAAGGTGGCCGAAATATGATCACATATTTGAGGAGGTCGTTACCATAATTAAATGTACAATATGGAAAAATAAAAAATAATAAATTTAGCTTCTATTTGATAAATATATAAATAATTCATGAAGAGAAATAAAAGTGAACTCAGTTAGTATCTATTTGACAACAATTATTTCAATTTTTTTTTTTTGGCACTTATTTTCAACCAAATATTCACGTAATAAAATATTTTGTACGTAAACTCAAAATCCTTTCATTCTTTTTAATCATATATTTTCTGAAAAACCACCAATCAAAACTTCATTTTTATCTAAAAAAATAGTTGTCAAACATGGGCTTATAGTGTGTAACTAAAAATGAATGAATAAACGATTTATATAAATCATTTAAATAAAGTTATACTCTTAACGGAGGCTCAATGATTTGAAGAACGAGACAATTTTCTCCAACTAAGGGTGTGTTTGATGTATATTATTTTGGAAAAACGTATTTTGAAATAGTAGATTGATGGAGAATGTGTGGTTGAAAAAGAAGGAAATATTATTGATGTGATGGAAATATTATTTTAATGAAGAATGTGTGATTAAAAATAAGTAAAAAAAAATAATAAAAATTTAGTGAGTACCAAACACGGGCTAAAAGTAAAGTACGACCATGGAGTCAAAGGGTGGGGCAATGGTCAATCTAATGGTATGCAATTACCTCGACTATTCTGTTCACACCATATCAATGGTCAAATCAATTACTTCTTTAACACGTTGCACGTTTCATCTCTTTCTAGGTTGGAGCTAGAAAGCCAAATATTCTATAGTAATATTATTTATACATCACAATTTATAGATTATGTACGGAATAATGACATGGCAGAGAGAGTAAAAACGAAGGTAAAAAGAAAAAGAAGTCAGTTAATATAATCAACATCATCATTCTATAAATGATTATGTAAACCATGATATATAAATAAAATTACTCTAGAATATTTTATTCCATGTTGAAATAGCTGTGTGAGTCGTGGTTTTTTAAGTTCATGTTTGAGTTCTATTTTAAAATTGTAAAAAGTAATTTAATTTTTTCTAGGAAGTGGGATTCAAAAGTTAGAATTTTTTTGTTTATGTGATAATTTAATTTAATGAAAGATTACGTGATTGAAAATGAATTTGAAAAAAAATTAAATTTTAAAAAATGAGTTTGCTAATCTTTTCAATATGTATCGTAAAAGTTTTAAATATTAACAGTGCCCCCCTTCACGTGACTTTAATGCCACTACTCCGTCAAGAAAGACCTTCATTACCACAGCAATGAACCTTTGTTGATCAAGGCATTGCCAAGATTTAAATGTTAGAATTGTACATGTTGCTAAGGTCGTTCTCAAGTCAATGTTTGAGCACCAGGTGCTACGAGCCTACGACTCTAA
This sequence comes from Fraxinus americana, assembly GCA_035079005.1. NCBI lineage: Eukaryota > Viridiplantae > Streptophyta > Magnoliopsida > Lamiales > Oleaceae > Fraxinus > Fraxinus americana. The sequence continues at coordinate 28,869,657 of CM068707.1, forward strand.
AATAACCAATGCAATACTCTTAGGCCATGTTTGATAAGGGATCTTTTCCATTAGAGTGGGAAAAAAGATTCCATTTTCCAACTTTGAAACCGTTAGATAGACAATATTTTGCCCAAAATTCATTTTTCACTTACCAACCTCACGCTCCAACTTTCTTGCTTTTTAAGGAATTTGTTTTCTTTGGTTTTTGGTGGGAATCTGATTTTCCATCTTTTTTTTTTTTTTTTTGCAATTGGAATTCCAAATCCAATGGTAAAAAATTTATTCATTTAATTAACAATTTGAATTTGCATGAAAAATAAAGTCAAAACGAACACAAAAAATTTTCAATTTTTTTTTTTAACTTTTTGGCAATCCAAATAAATTTTAATATAGATTATAAAAAAAAAAAATTATCCCAAAAAGTAATAATTTACATGAAAAACAAAGTCAAACAGATTAGATGAAAAATTATACCAATCAAACACAATTAATTACAATTTCTAGTAAAATAATTTCTAGACAATTCAATTCTCTGAAATTCATTTTCTTTTCACTCATTTCTCATATTTATAACCAAACGGATCCTTAGAAAAAACTTGAAGGTCGAAAGTCAGAAAGGCAAAATAAACTTCTATTAGCTATGCAAAGTTGTTGAATGAGATCCTGTTCAACTTGGGAAAGGGATTTCATCTTTTCAATTGTCAAGTCTAAGGACTTTTTAGCCATTTTTCCTTTTTCTGTTTTTCTTTTTGTTGTCAAAGATTTGATGGACAGATAAATATTGATTTGACCTATCCAAAATTGGGATATATCGATCTAGAAGATATATTTTTGCAAGTCCAATGACAACTGCGGAAGAAAGTATTCATTTGTCCTTGGTGGTTCTTACAGGGTGTTTAAGCCTTGTTTATAGGCTTGAAGAATCAGACCACCTCAACTTGGTCAAAAAATTGAACTAGGAAATTAGAATATTTGGTTATGATAAGATTCGCCATTTTTAAATCGACTTGACTGAGTCTAGTTGTAACAATCTAGAATAAGAATTTTAAAATATTATCAATGAGACTCACATTTATTTACTCAAGCAATTATTAATTCAATTTCAATTGATCCCTCTTTGCCTTTTTGATTTGATGCTCGGAACGAGTTTAGAACATTGATTTATATATGTTTTAAGAGTTTTTGCTTGCATCTATATAATCCGTGTATTTTTATCACATACTTTAGTTTATGGGAAGATTACATATTTAATGTAATTAAGAGATTCAATTTCAAAATTAAGAAATTTATTCATTCATTCCTTCATTCAAATATCATGTCATAATTAAAAATTAATAACTAAATAAATAATTAAATTTTTGATTAAATAAATATATTAAAATAAGAATATTATACAGTTTATGATCACAATTACGTACTAATTACAATCACAGAACGTCACAGTCACAAATCATAAATTTTATAGGTCACAATTTATTTATTGGTTACAGATTATCAAATTAATAGGTCATATATTATTTTCCAATCACAAATCACAAATTTTATAGGTTACAACTTTTTTCAACGTCACAATTTATCAAATTAATTGTTCACACGTTACTTTTTGATAACATATTATTAAATTCATTGGTTACAATTTAACAAATTTTGATTCACGATTACAAATTTAGTGGCAATCTTATATTTTTTAGGTCACATATTATTTATTGGTCACAAATAGTCTATTTTGTCAATTACATATTATTTATTAGTCACAAAATCACCAATTTAGTGGTCAGATTACCAAAATAATTGGTCACAACCACTTTTCTTTATTCCCAACCACCCTCCCATCCTCAGACCATCCCCATTACCGTCACCACCACCTCAACCTCCACCAAAAACTTGAGAAATTATGGGGATCGGTAAGTTTGATCTATTTTGGTATAATATGTTAGTTTTTTTAAATTCTATTGGCAATTATATAGACAAACTAAATGTATTAAAAGAGTTGTAAAAGTGAAAAAATTGATTGGTAGTTGTTTAGTTGGATAAGGAGTTTTGAGTTCGAGTATAGAATAAGGAGAAAAAGTTGTCGGAATTACGCTAGCAGTCACCAAACTGATACTCGTGCATCCAAAATAGAATCATTGTCTTCCGTCTGTTGCCAATCTATTGCTCGAATTACTATATTTTTCGTGAAACCCTAGTTCACAATTTTTAAAAGTTCTATCTATTTTATACCACCCAAATACCTCTTTACTATAAATACAATGGCCCCACTTTGTAAAAAGTGGGGTTGATCATTATAGGATACCCTCATAACATCATTTCATGGTCCAAGAACACATCCAAATATTGAGATTAATCATTTGATTCTTGAAATCAAATAGCCACGAGTTTTGGAGAAAACATTAAAACTTTATATCAAAAAACTTACTTTCTAAATTGCTTTAGAGGTTCTAGAGATTCAAGAAGATAGACTAGGAGCCCAGGAATATTACAAGAACGAGAAGTTCTTGGATGATCTATAAGAAGATAGACAATTTCATAAGATCGAGATCTGGTGTCGGGAAGCACTGTCCAACAGGTCTTGGAGATTTCAGAAATTAGGTCAACTAGTCTAGTGGGAAATTTAGACTAGATCTTACTGTAGGTTCTTATTGTCTATGGTAGATACTACTGATTTGGTCCTGAAGTTTTTGCCCAATTAAGGGTTTATCCATCATCAATTATTTGTTTTGCTTACGTAATTAATTTCATGCAATCCGACAATTCAAAATAGAGTAGTTAATTCATGTGAACTAGATCTAGATTAATTAATTATTGTGACTTGTTACAATATTGATTAACAACATTTTTAGTTCTGCATTTACACATATTCACCATATTTAGGGGTTGTTAGGATCGAACCGAATGACTTTCAAATGGTATCAGAGCACAAATTCGATTCCTGGCCCTAGTTTTCTAGATGAATAGTTCATTGTCTGTCTTGCAATATTTTGATGGCAATTATTACGCCTCTTGGAAAATTAGAATGAGAGCTTTCATGAAATCGAGGGATGAGCGTAGTGAATAGTTGGACTGCCCCTTATAGCACCATTAATGATGTTGTTACCCCGACTCCTATAATTAATTGGTCAAAGACTAATTTAGATTAGTGTAATTGAAATAGTAAGACTTTACATGTTTTATTTATGGTTGTGTCACTAGAAGAATTTAGGTGTGTGTCTATGTGTGATGTTGTTAAAGAAGTTTGGAATATTTTACAAACCGCATATAAGGAAACTCAAGCTTTTAAGAACTCTAAATTACTGATGTTGACAACTGGGTTTGAAGAGATTAGGATGAAAGATGATGAGACTTTCGATGACTTCTATGCGAGTTCGAATGGTATAATTAATTCTAGCTTCAACCTAGGTGAGAAAATTCCTAAGCCTAAAATTGTTAGAAAAATACTTAGATCTTTACCTAAGAGATTTAAGCCTAAAATCATGGCTATATAGGAGAGTAAGGATATAGATGCTATTAAAGTTTAAGAGTTGGTTGGATCTCACATTAGCTAAACCTAAGAAAGACGAGTCTTTGGCTTTGAACACTGTTAATGATGATTATTATGATTCTTTTGACTTAGAATCACCCGACGATGAGGAAATAGCATACTTTGTTAAGAATTTTAAAAAAAAAATAAAAAAAAGTTTATGAATAAGAAAAAGGTTAAAGAGAGACATAGAGGAGACCCGAGTGAGTCTAGAAAAAAATCTAATACTGTGAAGTGTCATTAGTGTAAAGGATATGGCAATTTCAAAAGTGAGTACCTTAACAGTAAGAGTAATAAGGATAAAGCTTATAATACTACCCTCTCTAGAGAGACGAGTTTGAAGGTGACAATAAAAGTGAGAAGTTTAAATATGAAAAAAATAAGGTTGTGGCATTTGCATCTACGATTAGGAGTGAATCTGACAAAGATAGTCAGGAGATTAAGGAAATAGATCGTAGTGAGCACTCTAAAGAAGAGTTTGGAGATGAGGAAGAGATTAGAGCAGCTTATATTAAGTTATTTGATGAGAATCTTAAGATAAAAAAGATGAATAAAGCATTGCTTAAAAAGGTCAATGAACTTGAGCTAATAAGAGAGAAACTTATAGCTAACCTTTAGGAGTCTACCTTTTGCCTCAATAAATTAGATATCATGAATCAATCCATAGAGTCTAAGATTAAGAATCTTAAAGGTGATCTTTAGAAGTCCTTTAAGAGAGTTAGTGAGCAGACCATTGATAATGATAAATTAGAAATCCAAGTTAAGAACCTATTGAGAGAACTTGAATATTCTAAGTCTCAACTTCTTACATTCTCTAATGGATCTCAGAAGCTTGATAATCTCTTAGTTTTTTTAACAAGCCTTCTAGAAATATGAGTAGTCTAGAGCAATTAAGTTTGAGGGGTTTCTCATGACCTAGTGTCAATGGTCATCTGACTTGGGTCAACCGACCTAAAATTCGTTACATGGGTCATCTTCATTGCTTAATGGAGAAAAGATTGTACATAAGGAAAAAAAAGGAAAAAAATACTTATATGCTCTAAATTCAGGGAGAAAAAAATAATATACATAAAAATGTGTTTCTTTTATAGGCTTTAGCATTCTATTATTGGTGTGACTTTAATAAGTAGAGGAATAACCTTATAGATTGTGATGTTTTGCATTTTCTATCTCACAAAATTAAGGTAGTCCGCTTACAAATGATTAGTGGTACTTTACACACATGTGTCACTTATACATTCTATTCCATTTAGATTTGAACTGAGCATGTGGGAAAGTTTATTGTTCATTGATTATTTTTGTTGTTTATCCATTAGTCATTTGTGACAAAAAAAAGGGGAAGAAGATGATATGACATTAATGGGAGAGTTATGTTATGCATGGGGAAAATATGCAGTAAGAGGGAGATGATATGTATTTAACGATCAAGTATCACTTTATATCATTCCATATTTGCTTGATTTGCTTAGTTTATTTGAGTTTTGATGTTTTGTAATATTGATATTTCACTTAGTGCTTTGATTAATATTGATATTACTTCTCAATCTTGTTCGCATGTTTTAATTTATATTTTCTATTCCACGTGCTTTTACACTGGCATTTGAGTTGTTGTTTTCAGGAAACAGATTTAACAAGGAAAGCAAGTTCAGACATTCAGTTTAGTTTTGGGTAAATTAGTTGTGTTTTCAGTTCCTTGACTTGATTTTCGTAATTTTGTCACAGAATATCAAATAGGGAGTTGTTAGTTTTTTTTTAATTGTATTGGCAATTCGTAGACAAACTAAGACGATGTTTGATTGCAACAAATTCCATGGAAAATGCCACATTCGAGGAAAACAATTTTCACTTTGACTGTTTGATTGCAACGTGAAAATGGAAACCGAATTCCAAGGTACAACCACTTTAAGCTGCATTTTCTTTGTTTTTACGGAAAACGAATTCTTATGGATTTGGTGGGTTTTTATTTTTCAACTAACATGAAATTGAAATTTCTTTCCTCCTTTGCCTATCCGACGGATCCTAATTGTATTTAAAAAGTTGTAAAAGTCAAGGAAATTGATTGATAGTTATTTAGTTAGATAGGGAGTCTTGTATTCGAGGATAGAACAAGGAGAAAAAGTCATCGAAATTACGTTAGTCGTCACCAAACAGATGCTCGAGCTTCCAAAACAAAATCATTGTCGATCGCCTGTCACTTGCTTGGCACTCGAGTGACGATGTTTTCTGTGAAACCTTAATTCGCAATTTTCAATAGTTCTATCTATCCTATACTTCCCAAATGTATCTCTACTATAAATACAATAGCCTCATTTCATAAAAAAATGTTGTTGATCATTATAATATACTCTCATAATATCATTCCATGGTCCAAGAACACATCTAAATATTGAGATTAATCATTTGATTCTTGAGATCAATTAACTATAGATTTGGAGAAAACATTGAAACTTTATATCGAAACACAAACTTCCTAAATAGCTTTCACATGTTCTGGAGATTCAGGAAGGTGGAGTGAAGCCCAAGAATATTAAAGAATGATGAGTTCCTGACTAATCCATAGGAAGATAGACAGTTCTAGAAGATCGGTATCTGGTGCGGGGAAGCACTGGTCAACGGAGGAATTAGGTTGGTGAGTCTAATTGGAATTCTAAACTGGATTTTACTGTAAGTTCATATTATCTATAGTAGATACTATTGGTTTGATTGAATTTTTACCTAATTAAGGGTTTTCTCTATTATCAATTATTTGTATTGTTTCGTTATTGATTTCATACAACTTGACAATTCAACATAGGGTGGGTTATTCATGTAAACTAGATCTAGATTAATTGACAATATTTTTAATTCAGCATGTACACATATTCAACATCTCTAGGTGTTGTTTGGGTTGATCCCACGTGACTTTCGTAATGTCGTGGTATTTCAAGAATTGTTTACATTATATTGGTTGTATATGACTTTTTCGGACCATGCTATTTGTACACCGAGATTGACACCCCGGTGTACCGACCCCCTCACAAGAGAGGGGGTCCACGATTTTATTATTGGTCGTTGGCCCCCTCTCTTGTGAGAGATCGATAACCCCGGTATACAAATAGCATTTTCCAACTTTTTCCCCAGTAATTTTTCCTTTAATCTAAATATTCAAATAAATTGACATTCGCATTTTGTAAATCAAGAAACCAACTCTTTATTTATAATGAATCTGGATTTAATAATTTATTTTAGTGTCGTTATTGCAACGTGTTCACGAAAACTTTAAATCGTTACCTGGTCAATGAAAAGGACCTTGTATTCTTCTGCAAGTTATTTAATTCGATTGATTGTAACATAATTTATAATTATTAGCATTATGTGATTAAAAGATGTAAAAGTTTTTGGCTAATGATATGTAAACAGCCAATTTATACAATACTACAAAACATCATAATCTGTCATTTAATTTTACTTCTCTGAAAAGTAATTATTGCTCTAAAAAATATAAAGTGATTAGGTGACAAAATCAAATTTCCAGCTTTTATGAGATTAAGCATACCTTGATGAGATCTAGCAAAATTTAGGCATAAAAAGCATAAAACTTGATTATACGACAATGTCAAGTTTGTGTCTAGATGGAACCTAGACGAGATTTTTCACAATAAATTATTGCTTAATGGAACTAAGATTAATTATGCGATGTCACGAATGAAGGGGAGAGCTAGACACGTAAAAGTTTGATTGTGTCATGAGATAGGAGTAGAGTGAGGCTACAAAAAGAATGGAACACTCTCAAAAGGGTAAACCGTAGTTTATTGGTGTTGACCCCAAAAAACGTGACGCTTAAGTGAACAATAGATACCGGGCCTACCTACGCCAACTCAAACAAATTTTGGCTCGTTTTGACCAGAACACAGGTAAGAAACGGGATGAATATGGACGCAAGAGATGTTTGACGGCGTGAGACAAAAGTATTCAAACACGGGCGGGTGTAACAAAAATAATTGTGCTAATAACAATCACCAATCAAATAAAGTAAACCAATAAATATTGGAAAAAAGCAAGATGATATGTATAGTTTTCAATATCATCTGTGTTATCAAGTATCAAGAGCTCAACAGTCAAAAGTCCAAGAATAATTCTTTTCCAGTTACAAAAATGGTCTATTTATAGTGCTTCGGCCGACGTGTGCGTTTAATTAGAACCACGTGGCCTCAATACCTTGACTGAGATTTCACATCACTGTCCATTATACAATAAATACATTAACAACAGATCGACCGCCCTATACATCGGGCTGACACAACTGATATTCTTTGTTACAAACGTTACATCAATCATTCATAAAGATTGTCTCCAGATCTTATAAGAGATAGCTTCACTTCATGAGTTTCGGGTGAACTGAGGGCCTCTGTTGGAAGAGGCTTTGTATTGGTCATCTGTGTGAAGAGTTTCGGCTTCTTCCAATTAGACCGTTTAGACAGTGATTTCGGACTCACGCACTTCAACAGTCATTTTTATGATTTCTTTACATTTGACCAGTTAGATATTTATTGACTTTACTACCTACGGGAATTGCTACGTGACACTTTGATTTGAGTCTCGGTGGCAACGCATAACAATTGGCCTATAGAAAGGGCAGGTTGTCCCAAGTTTAGATGGAGTCCAGTTTCTAGATTGCTATTGAGACAGTCAGATCATGTCTTAATTTGAAATTGTACAATCTAATGGTCCAAATGAATTGTGTCAAAAGATGCAATCATTTCGAAAATTTAAATTGTAATCTATAAATTGGATCGCCTTAATTCCATTTTCTTCACTAAAAATAATCAATTTCTAATTCATTCTTTCTCCAATTTACAGTCAAAATAATTCTAATTTTTTTTCCGTATTATTGTGTTCGATATTTAGTATTCAATAGCATTTGACATAAAAGAGTACAATCAAGCTTTGATTTCCTTGCGTAGTGTTATAACTTTATGTAGTTCATGTTGGGAATTTACTTAATTATGCACAGCGGAAATAAAACAATTTTCAATTCCCAAACGAGGATCTGCAATGTGTTTAGATAGAAACTGTGATGAGAATGATACATTTGATGAATTCCACAAACTCTTTTGCTTTTTCTTGAACTCAAATGATCACGATCTGCAATCCAAGCTGTCCAATTGTCCAGCCTCCAATGGTGATCCACACAGAGAACAAGAATGACGGTTAGGGTTTTCTTTTCTTGTGCTAGAAATAATAATGAAAATTCCATCCTATTTTCAAACCCTAGTAGCCTATTAATATAAGTCCAAATAGGCTCGGCCCATCTGTTAAACTTAACCCGATCCAATATTTAATTAATCAAATTAATTAAATCTGGTCCATGAATTAATTAATCCAATTAATTAATTCGAACCTATTAATAAACAACCCAATTAATTAATTATCCAACACTTGTCAATTAATTAATTGGTAAATCTCATTCTTCTGATTCTCTTTTGTGTGTGACCCATTAGTTTCCCGATCACGATATCTAACGACGTGAATTATTATTTTGATCTAATCAAATTCGATAAATTAAAACGCCCCTTTTAATTTATCACTAATTCACTTTCGTTGTCCCAAATTGACATCTAGCAATGTGTCAGTGCAATACATGTGACGGGAAATATCACGTAGCATGACAAAACCAAACTTGTTCGTTTACCGTGAAACTATAATCCTTTCGTCAATATGATCCGATCAATTATGAGATATGGATATGTGTTAATCTCAATTATCGATCATATCTTTTATCCTACTGTGAAGTCAATGTACATCGAAAACTCTTTTCCGACTTATGAGTTCACCTTGGCCAAGAGTTTCATTATCAACTTAACTGGATAAAATGTAGATCATAATCTCTTACTATCTAAGAGTGACGAATCCTCTATTGGTCATTCACAACCTTCATATGATTCTTGATATACCCGAACGATGTTGTATTAGCGACCCTTGGCAGAGCAACATCCAACACTACCAAAGTATGACTGTCCTCATATAAGGTACCATGATGACCTCAAGTCAAAGGACCAATTCCACTACCGAACGTTAGAGATTAACCACTAACACTCAGATAGTTATCCATGTGGAATCTTTCAGTGGGTCTCCAATTTTTGTTCTATAACAAAACATCCACGTGTTTATTCAAGTGTCACCACACTTTAGCTTGTGAGATCAGTTACTTACTTTACAAGTAAGAATGCCACACGCGATAGTCTATCCATAATAATGATATCCGTATCTTATTATTACTTCGACCACGAACGATTTAAGATTCAGTCATATGTAATTTGTATCTCACAATCACAACTCCTTGTGATTAACAAATCACCAAAACTTGAATCTACGGATTCTATTATTTAATTTATTAGAATATTAATTCAATTAAATAATAGAGATTGCCATACATATGCATTGATTATATATATATTCAAAGTGTTTATGTCCAAAATTGATTGGACCTAGGGTATAACACTTACAAACTCCCACTTGCACTAGATCCAATCACTTGTGTATCTTATACCATAAGAGTCTACATGACGATCATGTTTATGCTGCGACAACTCTTTGTTAGTGGATCTGCAATTTAATAACTTGTGGGAATTCGTTCTTTCTTTTCGTCATTTCATTAAATTATCTTTCCGATAAGATAATACCGCCTTAACACATGTTTAGATCATTGATGAGACCTTAGTTCCTTCGCTTGCACGATTGCTCCATTGTTATCAGAATACAAAAGCGTGTGATCAACAATGTTAGGAACTACTCTAAGTTCATTAATGAACTTCCTGATCCAGACAACTTTTGTTGCTTTGTAAAGCAATGATGTATAAGGCTTCCATTATTGAATCAACGGTTATTTCCTATTTGGAACATTTCCAACACACCGCTTAAGAGTAAACCAATATCCTATTTGAGATATGCTATTATTCTAGTCTGACTAGAAGTTAGCATTAGTCTATCTATGAACTCTCAGTTCATTTTCTCCATATAAAATCTTCTCGAGATTTTATCTATATAGATTGGGATGAGTTAAGTAATCATTTAGATCTATCTCTATAGATCAACTTGCTTCTCCCATATCTATCACATAGAAATTATTTGACAACCATAATTTCAACAATTGAAATATAGAGACGTCGTTTCCTATAATATGTCTCATACATATAATATCAGGAATGCGACAATACTCCCACTATCTTCTCGTAAACGCACAATTCGTCTTCATTTTTGATAAAATCAAACATTTTGACTTTTTGCATCAAATCGAAGATTCCAGCTCCAAGAGGCTTGTTTCAATCCATATTGACATTTTCTTGTAAACTCATTTACAACATATGTGTTCTAATCCATTGGGCAAGTCGACCAAGGTCAAACATTGGTTACATATAACAAGTCCATCTCTTTAAGTCAACACTTGACTTTATTTCTATGTAATTAGTAAGTTCATTATCCTTGATTAGTAATCAAGGATTCGTACCTTCTAGGAGGTCAAATGATCTTACAAGATTTACACGGAGTTAACGTGTCATCAGAAGTCTCCACTTCCTGATCAAGAGTATGTCCCTCAACTGGTGTGGGATAAGACTCAGGTTCATCTCTTCGGTCAATTATACCCGTGGACTCTTGAATTCTTTCAAAATTTATTCTACTCCCACTGTCTCTCTTAGAGTAAACACTTTCTCTAAGAGTACGACATGTCTTGAGATGAACATCTTCTTTTCAAAGGGATTATAGAATTGATATCCAATTGTCTATTGGATATCCATAAATATGTATTTATCGGATCTAGTCTCAAACTTATCCGATCCAATATGCTTCACATAAGCATCACATCCCAAACTTTCATATGAGATAAGTTGGGCATTTCCATAACTCGTATGAAGTTTTGTCAACCGATTTAGATGAGACATGATTTAGTGCGCAGCACGTATCAATCATTGCATGACTTCAAAACGACTTTTGAATGTTTGCATGGCTGTTCTTAATTGTACTATATCTAATAGTGTACGATTCCTTATTTCAGATGCACCATTATGTTGCAATGTATGTGGAGGAATCCACTGCGTGAGAATCTAATTCTCTTTTAGATAATCTAAAATTTTTCATTTTAGATATTTTTTACCTCGAACAAGTCTTAGTGTAAGAATATATTTACCTATTTGTTTCTCTGTTTCTAGCTTGAACTCCCTGAACATTTCAAGAGTTTCATGCTTGAATTTCATCAAATATACATGATCATTTCTGAAATGGTTATTAGTAAATGTGATGAGATAAGATAAACTTCACCTGACATTAATTGATATGGATATACATACATCACTATGTATTAGACCTAATAATTGTACAGATCATTTTCCTTTTCAAGTAAAAGGAGATTTGGTCACTGTGTCTTACAGACATGATTCGCATTTGTCAAATAATTCAAAATCATTTGACCCAAATATACATCTCCATGTAAGTTTGGAATTGCATTCTTATTTATGTGACCAAATCCGCAATGCCAGATATAGGTGTTATTCAGATTATCATTTTTATGCCTTTCAATTTCTATACTCATTATAGAATACTCAATATTTAGAATATAAATGTCATTTTGTAATTTACCATAACCATTAAGATCTTATCAAGATAAAAGGGAACAACAATTGTCTTTAACATTAAAATAATTCATGTCAAAACATGAAATTTATTTAATGCTCTTGGTAATGGTGAGAACAAAATTAACATTCTCTAATTCTAATATCAAGCTTAAAAGCAATGGCAAGAAATATGCTTCTACAGGCAATGCAACAACTTTTGCTCATTTTCAACGTGTAGGTCAACTTCTTCCTTTTTGCAGCGATCTACTTTTATTTAGTTTCTGCATATTTATATAAATATGAGATCCATATCCAGTATCTAATACCCATGAAACTAAGGAAGTAGATATAAGCCTTGCAATTTCATTTCCAATGACCTACCATTCCAAAATGATAATAAGGATCATCAGATATGGTATTGTCCTTATTTGCTTTAACCGTCTTAGTCATCTTGGTTGCTTTCCTAAAGCATCCTTTAGACTTCTCTATAGGAATTTATGACTAAGATTCGTCCATTATAAACACGGATATTGGACTTAACAGTTTTAAGCATGTTCATCAACTCAATGAGCGTGCTTCAAGTTTATTCATGCTAAATTCATAATTAGTTATGAATAACTCTCTGACAGAGATTGCAGAACCAAGTCTATACTTAGTTCATTGTTCATGACTGAATGCAATCAAGACAACTTCTCAAAGTATTCTGCATCTTCAACATACGAGCACCGACTGAAGATTCTTCTGCCATTATGCACCGGTATAGTTGCTGGGAAATATCATATATTTCCTCTTATGATTGTTCATCATTCAACACATTGAGATGAAAAATCATGTGTTAGCATCTATACTCTTATGTTGCTTTGTAACTCAGGTGACATAGTCACAAATATCACATATGTTGTAGTACTATCGTCATCACTGTGTTTATTATAGCAGCCACCTCTTCTTTTATCGAGTCATCAACAGGTGTCTCTAGAAAGGGCTAATCAAGGACACAATCAATTTTTTTTTTTCATGCATGAGAACAATTCTCAGATTGCGACGTCAATCAAGAAAACTTGTTTTGGTTGTTGGCATACAATATGCCTCTCAAATTTATGTGGTTACTCATGATTCAATAAATGTAAACGACGAAAAGTAAAAGAAATAATATATATAAAGCATGAATTAATTTAACATGGTCTTTTATTAAATTAATTTCGCTCTCACTATTTAACTCAAATTTATGACCCTCTCACATAAATTTATGGAATCTATACTTGATTCCCAGTGGGCTGGAATCTCATTTGTTATATTAAAACCTTGAGTGTACTCAACGAACCCTAATAAAACATTTGGGTAGATACTATTATCAATTGTATCTCCATACAACTCCCAAATCATTAAGCGACAACTCTTTGTCTTCACACATCTTATGTGTTAGCTTAACATGTCTCTAAGATTTATCTCCTTGAGTGTACTCAACAAGAGATAAATATTAGTTAAGTCAAACCCATCATTCAGAAATATCTAATATTTCATAGTGTCAAACATATCTCTAATAGACCAGTCTTGAGTGTACTCAACAAGCTAAGATCGATTTAGGACTCTCGTTTTTCACTATAATGGTGGAAGGCGAATATAAATATGACTTAATATTTTAACATGCCTCTAAAATTTATCTTCTTAAGTGTACTCAACAAAAGATAAATATTAGTTAAGTCAAACCCATCATTCAGAAATATCTAATATTTCATAGTGTCAAACATATCCCTAATGGACCAGCCTTGAGTGTACTCAACAAGCTAAGATCGATTTAGGACTCTCGTTTTTCACTATAATGATGGAAGACAAATAACAAATTGACTTAATATTTTTAACGAGGGGTTTTCTTGCAAAAGGTCTCATCGTAATAATTATATATATTTTATTATACATCTAACATGCAAATAAACATACATGTAATAGTGTGGACGATTATGGACTTATACTATCTAATCTTCCCAAGCCATAAGGAAGACTAGTCGGTTAGTTCCTAGGGGGTATAGCATTGATTCATACAATGCTCCATCTCTATGGTCTCCTCCTCTTCTTGTATCTCCAATTAGTCTAGCTGCAACTCGTATCCTATACTAGTTGGCACGCAGGCCTAAAGAATATTGGATACACAGACCCATAATAATAACAATAGTAACGGACTCGCAGGTCCCAAATAAATTAGAGCTCGCAGGTCCCATAAAACAACAAGAATAAAACTAACCATTCAACACATCCACATGGTCGAGTCCATAATCATCCACTAATAAAACATTCATCATATAAATGCATTCCTATATAATATCTAATATTATATGCAAACATATTTCAAGTTTCTAGCAATTAAAGTCGTCTAAACTAATTTAGACACATGGATCGGGACAATTAAACAATTAATTAATTAATTTAATTAGCGAATTTATTTAATTAAAATCAAATTTTAATTAAATATCAAATTAGAGTCCAACTCAAATTCTACAATTATAGGACGGGACTATTTAATTAAAATCAAATTTTAATTAAATACCAAATTAGAGTCCAACTCTAATTCCAATAAAATTTTAGGGCAAGACAATTTAATTAAAATCAAATTTTAATTAAATGTCAAATTAAAGTCCAACTCTAATTATAATCAAATTAATAAGGTTGAATTTAATTAAAATCAAATTTTAATTAAATACAAAATAAGAGTCAAACTTTAATTCCAAGATATTAGGGCGAATTTATTTAATTAAAATCAAATTTTAATTAAATACTAAATTAGAGTCAAACTCTAATTTCAAGAAAAATTTAGGGCGAGACAATTTAATTAAAATCAAATTTCAATTAAATGTCAAATTAGAGTCCAACTCTAATTTCAAGAAAAATTTAGGGCTAAACAATTTAATTAAAATCAAATTTCAATTAAATGTCAAATTAGAGTCCAACTCTAATTTCAACAATATATTAAGGTGGATAATTTAATTAAAATCAAATTTTAATTAAATATTAAATGAAAGTCCAACTCTAATTTAAAATGAATTAACATTTTAATTTAGGATAAAACTCCTAAATAAAATAAAATTCAATTTAGAGTCAAAGTTTAATATTTAAGTTAAAATCCAATTTTAACGAAAATATAAAAAGTTGCCAATTTTAAATAAAATTTTAAACGGGTCAAAATTGAATTTTAAGGTCAAACTATTTGAAAATCAAATCTAAAAACAATTTAATATTTAAATTCAAAACCATTATGAAATTTACAATAAGACCCCAAGTTTAAAATTAAAAACAAGCCCTTCAATTTCTAAAAATGTATGGCAGGGCCTTCATTTTAAAACAAATTACAAACAGACCCCAACAATCATAATTGTTTGCGGGGGCCTGCAATTTCAGAAATTGCACCAGAGGCCCCCGCCTCCACCCTTCTCACCCGTTTCAGAAAACCTTAGAAATCGCCCCCTTTTTTTTTTCTTTTAATAACTAGCGGCGCTGGCAACGGCGCCGCATAAGTGAATCGCGACGGGTCGTCGCCGCTATCGCACAGCGGCGACACCGTCGCGACGGCAGCGTTCGGCAGCGTTCAGCAGCGCGAACGCTGCCTCTGCAAAATCGCAGTGGCGACAATCGCCGTTGCTGCCACTGCTTTTGCCATCGATGTAGCGCGGCGTTGCGCCTTCTTCTTTGGTCCGCGCCATCGTGGCGATGGCGCCGTCACCCTCCACCGTGCGACGAGCAGCGCCGCAGCTGCTTCGCCCTCCCGCCTCGCCGGCGGCGTTGGTTGCTGCCGGCGAGTTTCAGATCCAAATTTTTTTTTTTTAACAGATTCTAAAATGTGAAAATCAAATTTTCTCAATTGTTAGAAACAAGAAAAACAATAACAATCAACTTTTGATTGTTACAAGATGCAAAACAATTTCTAACAAACACAAAGTAGGCTCTGATACCACTGTTGGGAATTTACTTAATCATGTACAGCGGAAATAAAACAATTTTCAATTCCTAAACGAGGATCTGCAATGTGTTTAGATAGAAACTGTGATGAGAATGATACATTTGATGAATTCCACGAACACTTTTGCTTTTTCTTGAACTCAAATGATCACGATCTGCAATCCAAGCTGTCCAATTGTCCAGCCTCCAATGGTGATCCACACAGAGAACAAGAATGACGGTTAGGGTTTTCTTTTCTTGTGCTAGCAAGAATAATGAAAATTTCATCATGTTTTCAAACCCTAGTAGCCTATTAATATAAGTCCACATGGGCTCGGCCCATCTGTTAAATTTAACCCGATCCAATATTTAATTAATCAAATTAATTAAATCTGGTCCATGAATTAATTAATCCAATTAATTAATTCGAGCCTATTAATAAACAACTCAATCAATTAATTATCCAAAACTTGTCAATTAATTAATTGGTAAATCTCATTCTTCTGATTCTCTTTTGTGTGTGACCCATTAGGTTCCCGATCACGATGCCTAACGACGTGAATTATTATTTTGATCTAATCAAATTCGATAAATTAAAACGCCCATTTTAATTTATCACTAATTCACTTTCGTTGTCCCAAATTGACATCTAGCAATGTGTCAGGGTAATACATGTGACGGGAAATATCACGTAGCATGACAAAACCAAACTTGTTCGTTTACCGTAAAACTATAATCCTTTCGTCAATATGATCCGATCATTTATGAGATATGGATATATGTTAATCTCAATTATCGATCATATCTTTTATCCTACTGTGAAGTCAATGTACATCGAAAACTCTTTTCCGACTTATGAGTTCACCTTGGCCAAGAATTTCATTATCAACTTAACTGGATAAAATGTAGATCATAATCTCTTACTATCTAAGAGTGACGAATCATCTATTGGTCATTCACAACCTTCATATGATTCTTGATATACCCGAACGATGTTGTATTAGCGACCCTCGGCAGAGCAACATCCAACACCACCAAAGTATGACTGTCCTCATATAAGGTACCATGATGACCTCAAGTCAAAGGACCAATTCCACTACCGAACGTTAGAGATTAACCACTAACACTCAAATAGTTATCCATGTGGAATCTCTAAGCGGATCTCCAATGTTTTGTTCTATAACAAAACATCCACGTGTTTATTCAAGTGTCACCACACTTTAACTTGTGAGATCAACTACTTACTTCACAAGTAAGAATGCCACACGCGATAGTCTATCCGTAATAACGATATCCGTATCTTGTTATTACTTCGACCACGGACGATTTAAGATTCAGTCATATGTAATTTGTATCTCACAATCACAACTCCTTGTGATTAACAAATCACCAAAACTTGAATCTACGGATTCTATTATTTAATTTATTAGAATATTAATTCAATTAAATAATAGAGATTGCCATACATATGCATTGATTATATATATATTCAAAGTGTTTATGTCCAAAGTTGATTGGACCTAGGGCATAATACTTACAGTTCATGATACAGTTTGTTCAAATTAAGGATTCAACTCTATCCTCGGTCCAGCAATTTTGTTTCATATTGAATCGATCTGTGCCTTATCATTTGATGTGTCTCATAGTGAATCGATTTGTGCTTAGTGATTTATTGTGATTTTTAGATGGTGGTGCACTTCATGTACGTGTTCATTTGGTGTTAGTTAATGACATCTTCATCTAGTTTTTGTCATAGTTCCTATCACGACTTCGCCTGATCTTAATTGTAAGACACTCGAAAAGCTCACAAGAATTGAGTTTTATTTACTTGGAAGAATGATTAAGAAACTCGAGAACTAAATCTGTGTTCACCATTAACAACGTCAATTGTTACATAATTCAATAATGGTTGGAAGTTTCTTGAGTTTCAGCTCATTTGATGGTGTTGTTGCATAGTTAATGTCATAGAGGTGATCGCAAATGTTTTGATTATCAAGGGAGAGAGAGAAATGCACAGAAGAGAAGGAAATTAATGGATGCAACGATTATTATGAAAGAATATGAACTTTCGTTAGTCTTGCTTTACCATGAGACTATTCTTTTTCATATCATTTTAATACAGTCAAACTTTAAACTTGGGATTTTGTTAAATATCAAAAAAAAAAAATTGGGATTTTGTTCTATGATTTCCTCGTGCCACTATTGGTTAGAACAACCAAATTAATTACTCTCTCTATATCTCTAGTATATCCATCGATTGATCTAGATCGAGATACGTTCATGCCCGATGTGCAAACAGATCCGTGAAGAAAAATGAAAGGAAAATGACCTTTGGCGAGTATCAGGGGTGGAGGGGAGGGGGTCCTGGGGGGCAGGACCCCCCCACCCCAATTTTTTGAATTTTTTTTTATTATTTTTATTTTTTGGCCTCAATTTTTTTTTTAATCTCCTAATCCAGCTCATTCACTTGTTTGTGAAGTTGTATTGTTTATCAATTATGAGTGACAGCGTTTCCTCAATCCTCAGGCACAGTGATGGAGAAGTATTTCAAAAGATTAGTAGTTTCTTTTATATGTTTCTTTATTTTTTTGTGAAGTCTTCATACATTAATTTATGTTCATTTGTTTCATTTCTCCATCACAAAGTACCAACTTTCCTCATTTCAACAGATAATATTTTAAAAAAAACTTCAGGGGCAGCACTCCCGTGAGCCATCGCCCCCTTCAACTCCGAGACCCCCCTAGTTTGAAGGGCTGGCTTCGCCCCTGGCGAGTATAGTTCATAGAAAGCACGTAGAATAGTTACGTGTTTGCACACTCCATTATTTTCCAACGTGACCATTTCGCGACGCAATTGACATGGTGAAATGTAGAATATGTGTTCATTGTGGTCAAATCTGAATGGTCAATTAAAGTTGGATCAATCACAGTTCAAAACGAGGCTGCAATTTCTTTTAAAAAAAATGATTTGATTTTTATTTCATGAATTCACAGTGTGTGTGGCCTTTCATGTACAGTCCTAGTAATTTTATATGATGACTAGAGGTGGGATAAAATTGCTTTATCCAATAGATGGACTTAATTAACAATATAATTGAACTATATATAGTTAAGATGAATATTTTGTTTCTAAGTTAACTCCTACCGCGTAGGATTGTTTGCATAACATTCTCAATTAAAGTTCGGATGCATCCCATAATTTATGGAGGTGGAGTTGCTTTTTTCAAATTAGTATGTAGTATATTTGAAGAATATTTAAAATAATAAACTTTACTATGTTGAATACTTTTTTAAACTTACGTGTATGCTGCTGAAAAGTTGGATATCAAATGTAGGATTCAATATCTATTAGTAAACATTTTTACTATTGAGTGTAGTTATTTCGTAGAAGTCCTTTATGTTGGGAAATTATTTAATTTCCCGTGATGGGCCGACATATGTAATTAATTGTGTATAAATGCTATCTTAAAGTTAAGCCCAAAAATTAAAGTGATCTAATAAAGAATTAAGTAATTGGGCTTTAAGCATCTAATTAAAGTGTGGGCCGGACTATATGTGTAGAGACCGGATCCATTAGGGTTTTGTATTTGACGATGGGCCGAATACATATGGAAATATATAAAGGGTTATGGTCCCCAATTCATGTGTGATTTTCTCATTCTTTGTGGCATCCCATCAACACAAGAATACAAGAGAAACCATATGAAGAGGAAGATCCATAAAACCCACAATCAGGAATTAAGATGGAGATTTCAAGCAACCAAACTGAAGATTTACAGATCCAGATTCAAGATTCATTATTCAAGTCAGAAATCAATTGATTAAGGTATGTTCCGCGTTAATTCAGTTTCTTGATGATTTGACATGAAGATCTTGGCAAGATCATAAAGTTTAAGTTTTAATAAAGTTCTAACAAGTGGTATCAGAGCCAGGTTCATGTTAAATCATTGGGAATCAAGTATTTTTTTTTAATTTGGTTGTTCTATATTTTTATGATTTTCAAATTTAATAATTTCGGATTTAGATTTATTGAATTTGAAAATTATTCGGTTTATTTTTAAAGATTTCCAAAATTTCAGTTAAAAAAAAAATTTTTTTTAGGGGCGGCGCCGGTGGCTGTCTCGGCGCCTTATCAGCGCTAACAGCCGAATGACGGCTGATAGCAAGGCGAAAGCTGGGAGCCACGCCGCTGTTCGACGTGGCAACTCACGGCTTCACGTCGCTAACAGCCAGCAGCTGGCATTCGGCGTGTGAACACGCTTCTTGCAGCGGCGTCCTCGCTGCGGCAGCGTGGGTGAAGCTGAGGGCTGCCGGACGGCAGCCCCGGCCACTTGTGGCCTGGCGGCGTCGTTCGGCGCCGCCAAGGGTTGAAGTGAAGGCTTTGTTAAATTTTGAAAAAATTAGGGTTTTGGATGAATTTTGGGGGCGGGGGCTTAGGTTGTAAATTTGAAGTTTTGAAGTCCTTGACTGCAATTTCAAATTAGGGTTTTATTTTAAGGATTTAGCCCCTTAAGTTTAAGGTTTTGGTGTTTCAGTCCCCTAAGGTTATAAATTCATCCAATTGGGCCTTTAAAGTTACGGGTTTAATAATTCAGTCCCTCAAGTTTCAAAATTAATTATTTTTGGACCATTAAAGCTTTAATTTTAATGTTAAGGCCCCTACAGTTTCCAATTTTGGTTATTTAGCCCCTAAAGTTTAAAGTTCATTCAAGTTGGGCCTTAAGGTTATCGATTTTAATAATTCAACCCCTGGAGTTTTAAAATTAATTATTTTTTGGGCCATTTAAAGTTCTGATTTTGTAATTAAAGCATCAAAGTTTCTGATTTTATTCCAAATTGGCCCCAAAAGTTTTAAATAATTAATTTTTGGGTCCCTAAAGTTTTCAATAATTAATTATTGACTCCTAAAGTTTCGGATAATTATTTTTGGGTCCCTAAAGTTTTCAATAATTAATTATTGACTCATAAAGTTTTTTTCAATGATTAATTTTTGGATCCTTAAAGTTTGAATAATTAATTTTTGACTCCTAAAGTTTTCCATAATTAATTATTGAGCCCTAAAGTTCTGAATTATTATTTTTGGGTCCCTAAAGTTCTGTATTATTAACCCTAGGCCCCTAAAGTTTCAAAATAAAATAAAAGAATTAAGGATTGACAATTATATTTCAAATTTTGGTATTTCTTTTGGATTACTAATTTTTCTAAATGAATTGATTGAAGCAACATGTCACCAAAGTGACCTCTCTTGCCTAGATTGATTTATTTGGAATATTAGAAAGGTTGTGTGTACGTAATTCATGCGGGTATTGACCGGCCCAAAGGAAGGTTAATATTTGGCCGAATTATTTACATACCTGTGGTAATAAATATGTGACAATTATAAGGTTTCATTTTATGTGAACAATAAATCGGTCCAAAGATAGGTTTATTGTTTGACATGGTTTATTGTCAATATTTGATTACTACACCAAGAGTACCACTTACAAGTTGATATTTCTGTCCAAAGACTAAATATCAATGTTGTGCTCGATCTCTTGTGATGGGTTTTACCATTATTTGAATTGATTAATTGTTTAATATGGATTCTTATGTGAACATGTAGATTAAGTATTAGTTCTCTATTAAGTTAATCCATCAACTTCCACAATATCTGCCAACATCAACTCCATTCCTGTGCTAAATGGAACCAACTATTAAGGACTGGAAAGAGAACGTTATGACCGTTCTTGGCTGCATGAACTTAGACCTTGCGTTAAGGACCGAACAACCCGCTGCACTTACGGATAAAAGTTCTGTTGATGAAAACAAGGACTTTAATAAGTGGGATTGTTCAAACCGCATGAGTCTTATGATCATGAAGCGTAGTATTCCAGAATCATTCAGGGGCGCTGTGTCCGATAAGGTAACTACTGCCAATAAATTTCTTGCTGAAATTGAAGAAACGCTTTGCAAAGAGCGATAAGGCTGAAACTAGTACGCTTTTGGCATACTTAGTTTCGCTAAGGCATAAAATCAAAGGAAATATTCGGGAGTACATTATGGAGATGTCTCATATTGCTTCAAACTTAAAGGCTCTAAAACTTGAGCTATCTGATGATTTGCTCATGCATCTGGTTTTAATTTCTATTCCTGCACAATTCAAGGTCAGTTATAACTGTCAAATGGATAAATGGACTCTATATGAGCTCATTTCATATTGTGTGCAAGAAGAAGAAAGGCTGAAGCAAGAAAGGACTAAAAGTGCTCACTTGGCTAGTACCTCTAAGGACAAGTTAAAGAAAAGAAAGAATAAGAAAGCTGCATTCGGTTCGATTCTAAATTAACAACGAAATAAATTTAGTTGTAAATTTTGTGAAAATCTGGGATATATAAAGAGAGATTGTGCTAAATGCTACGCTTGGCGTGTAAAGAAAAGTACATTTCTCACTATTGGTTTGTTTTGAGGTAAATTTAATGTCAATACCAAGACACACTTGGTGGATAAATTTCGGTACCACCACTTACATAAGTGTGTTTATGCGGGGTTGTCTGAGCTGCCAAAGCCAATTGATGCTGAAAGATTCATCTATCCGGGGCGAGGCAAATCAGTTGAGGTTGAGGCTTTACGGAATTTAGGTTATCATTAAAGACTGATTATTATTTGAATTTGAAAGAGACATTTACGGTACCGTCCTTTTGGATGGAATTTGGTTTCTATTTCTACATTGGACAACTTTGGTTACTCTTGTTCAATTAGAAATAGTCAGTTTGATCTTTTTCTTAATTCAAATATTGTGGGTGTCAGTTCTTTATCCGGTTACGATAACCTATGTTTGCTTAATACGGTTGCCTCTTATAAAGAAACCTTGTATTTGGATTTACGTGGTATTGAACATAAATTAACCAATGAGAATTCTGCTTTGTTATGGCACAAGCGATAAGGTCACATCTCTCAAAAGAGAATGGAAAGATTTGTGTCAGAAAGAATTCTTGATTCCCTTGATACTTTCAGACTTAAGTAAATTATATTAAGGGAAAACAAACAAACATAAGGAGATTAGGTGCCAATAGGACTTCGGATGTCTTAGAACTAATTTATACGGATATCTGTGGATCATTCCCTTCGGTTTCTTGGAATGGTCAACAGTCATTCATTTAGTTCATAGACGATTTTTTTTTTCAATATGGCTACCTATATTTCATCTATGAGAAATCCCAAACACTGGACATGTTCAAAGCATACAAGACTGAGTTCGAAAATCGACTCAGTAAAAGAATTTAACAAGTCAAATCTTACCATAGTGGTAAATACTATGCCAAGATATGACGAATCAGGAGAACAATGTCCAGGACCTTTTGCAATATTCCTAGAGGAATGTGGAATTTACCCACAGTACATCAGGATCCTCCTAGGTTTAAAGTACTAAAGACTGCAGCTTAAAGTCTCAACAAAGTTCCAAGTAAAGTAATTGTTAAGGGGTTACAAATTTTTAAAAGGTCCCACTATCAGGTCAATTTTCGAAACGGGAAACATTCGATTTCTTGAGGATGTAGAGTTTGTGAGGGGAGATAAGGTTATAAGGTTATGATTTTGTCTTAGATGAAGAATATTTATATATTCCATCTGTTGCAATTGACAATGATTTGGTTCAGGGACAAATTCTTGCTCCAGATCTTGTTCAAGAAGCAATTTCGGATCAAGACAATATTACAAAATCCCCCATACACAATCAAGAGATTGTTCCAGAAAAACAAACTCAACAACCTCAAGAACAAATGTCATTAAGGAAATCCACTATAAAAGAAGAAAGACAATTTTGGATAACTTTATAGTCTTTCTCCAAGAAAATAAGGATGACATGGATTGACGAAAGAATGACTTATCAATCAACTTTCATCAAGCCATGCAAAGGAATAATTCTAAAGAGTGGATTGATTGCATGCATAAAGAGATTTTTCTTCGGTTTCTATGAAAACTCTTTTAGGACAATTATGGCTTCTGTGACATATTTTGGTCTTAAGTTGCATTAGATGGTTTACAAATTAAAGAAATCCATCTATAGGCTTAAGCTGGTTTCCCGAATAGGTATCACAATTTTATCAAATAATTATCTCATTTGGTTTCGAGATACATTCAATTGATGATTGTGGATATCACAAGTTCAGTGGGAGTAAGCAAATCTTTGTGATGCACCTTTTGTATTAAGGATATAGATACACAAGAATTGTTCTTTGTGTATTTTTGGGTAATCACAAAAGAGTTGTATCAATAAGGTTCTTAAAAGATTTGTAATGCAGATATGAAAATCAAGTAAGACCCCTACAACAATTAAGGGAGACAACTTTAGTCTCAATTAATGCCCCAATGATAAATTTAAAGATAAAGGATATACATCAGATTCTCTATGCTTTGGCAATTGAGAATTTAATGTATACTCGGGATAGCACACATCCGGATATGGTATTCTTTGTTGGAATGCCAGGCAGATATTTAATTAACTTGCGATGGAAATTTGGAAAGCAGCCATCAGGTTATTCGGTATCTATAGAGAACAAATGATTACATGATCACATTCAGGAAAATCAGACCAATTGGAGATCGTTGGATATTCTGATTTTGATTATGGAATTTGATTTGTAAAATATTGTCACTAGGCTGCATATTTTTGGATGGAAATGAAAGACCACTTAAGTTATTTTGTGACAATAACAGTCTTGTATTCCAATAGGAACATGATGATGTCAAAGTTTATAGACATTGAGTTCCTAATTGTTAAAGAATGAATTCAGAGTGGTCAGGTTTTTATAAGGCATATAAGGACAAACTCTATGGATCCATTTACTAAATGGCTACCACCCGAGGTCTTTCATGAGCATGGTGCTCACATGGGTGTTGCATCTTTTGATGATATGCCAGTTTAGTGGGAGTTTGTATTTTGGATGTTGTCTTTTTGACACATAATTTCGGTTGTGCACATTCAGTTCATTTCGTAAATAAAGTATTCGATTCGATTCCACTACGATTAAAGTTTATGGTTGATCTCATAAGGTATTAAGGAATAAGGCAGGACCAGTTGGAAATAGGCATGTTTAGATCACATTACATGTAATTTCCATGCTACACATCCACACTTGATCTATGTCATTTGATTGTATTGATATACGTGACCATTGATGGGTTTAGTTATGTTACTTATAACGAAGACCGCTTTGATCCTATGTTGATATAATCAATGGACGAGATTGTTCGGAGATGCTTTTGGTTATGATAGCAAAAGTTTTGAGCTCATAAGGTTATACACATTTATAAGGTAGCATATGTGGCCCAAGTGGGAGATTGTTGGGAAATTATTTAATTTCCCGTGATGGGCCGACATATGTAATTAATTGTGTATAAATGCTATCTTAAAGTTAAGCCCAAAAATTAAAGTGATCTAATAAAGAATTAAGTAATTGGGCTTTAAGCATCTAATTAAAGTGTGGGCCGGACTATATGTGTAGAGACCGGATCCATTAGGGTTTTGTATTTGACGATGGGCCGAATACATATGGAAATATATAAAGGGTTATGGTCCCCAATTCATGTGTGATTTTCTCATTCTTTGTGGCATCCCATCAACACAAGAATACAAGAGAAACCATATGAAGAGGAAGATCCATAAAACCCACAATCAGGAATTAAGATGGAGATTTCAAGCAACCAAACTGAAGATTTACAGATCCAGATTCAAGATTCATTATTCAAGTCAGAAATCAATTGATTAAGGTATGTTCCGTGTTAATTCAGTTTCTTGATGATTTGACATGAAGATCTTGGCAAGATCATAAAGTTTAAGTTTTAATAAAGTTCTAACACTTTACACAACTTAAGAATTGGAATACTGAATTAGAACTTTTAATAAAACCAGCTGGAATCTGGGTTCAAATTTTTTGAAGGATTTCCTAATTGGTGACAATATGTGCCTATTGTAAGATTTGATCGAGATAGCTAGTTACAAATGAAATGGCACTAAATGTTGTATATTGGTAAGTTTCGCCATCTATACAGTAGACATAATACCATTTGACAATCAATGATGAATCAAGGATCCTGAATAAGAACATGCCGCTATTGATCATTGAACATATATATTTATGTTACATTTAATATTAACATCTACCAAATTTCGTAGTGGTCAAACTTTTCATATTTCTAAAGGGGATCTCAAGTTAGAATATTTCCCTTGCATGGTTTTAATAACTATGCTTCAAAATGGTGAAGAATATTGAACTAAAATAATTGCATGATGGATTGTTCTTGTAGAGAATCGAACTCAAGACCTCCCGCTTACTTTCGACAATCAAATCACTACAAGAAAAAAGATCTTTTGCAACATGCAAAAGGCAACATTCGTCAATTGCATGTTGCTAAAAGGGGTCTATGGCAACATTCAGCAAGTGTTTGTTGCTATTGGTTGACAAAATTGAGTTTTGGCAACGTTTTTTTAATGAATGTTGCTAATATACCCTTTTGGCAACATTCGAGGTCCTTTTGCAACGTGCAGTGCACGTTGCCGTAGATTAGTTTTAGCAACGTGCATTGCACGTTGCCATTAATAGTTTTAGCAACGTTCATTTGAACGTTGCCGTTAACCTTTTAGCAACGTTCAGTGCACGTTGTTATTAATAGTTTTAGCAACGCGCGTCTATTGCACGTTGCTATTAATAGTTTTAGCAACGTTCATATGAACGTTGCCATTAAACTTTTAGCAACGTTCATTGCACGTTGTTATTAATAGTTTTAGCAACGCGCATTCATTGCACGTTGCCATTAATGGTTTTAGCAACGTTCATATGAACGTTGCCATTAAACTTTTAGCAACGTTCATTGCACGTTATTATTAATAGTTTTAGCAACACGCGTTCATTGCACGTTGCCATTAATAGTTTTAGCAACGTTCATATGAACGTTGCCATTAACCTATTCAATTTCATATTTCTTTTCTTCATTTTTAAGTTGGATAAAAACAATTTCTTATTACCCAGCCCAACCCAGTTCACGGCCCAACCCAACTGAACTACCCAGCCCAACTGAACTACCCAGCCCAACCCAATATTGAGTTACCCAGCCCAAATCCCAAAAGGCCCAGCTTATATATTCCCAAACCCAGACGTCTTCTCCACTCGACGCCCTTCGCACCCAAATTCCTTCCCAAACCGTGAACTACCCAGCCCTTCGCACCCAAATCGTCGCCTGAATCGCCTCCAGAGCCCTCTGCCGGCCTGAATCGCCTCCACATACCACAACTCCTGTTCGCAGCCTGAAGACCTCAGCCCTCCAGTTCGCAGCCTGAAGCCCTCCACTTCGCAGCCTCCACTTCGCACGCAGCCTCCATTGGACCACTTCTCATCCTCGCCTAGCCTGAATCGCCTCCACAGACCACCTGCAAGCCTCCAGGCTCCATCCTCTGCCTGAAGACCCTGACCGCCGCTGCAGAGCGCAGTGACTTCTCTCTGCCGACCGGAATCATTGGATTAGGTATTAAGTAATTTCTTCATTTCTTTAGGCTTTACAATTAGATATTTCAATTTTGCGTATTGTGTATTTGTTTAGCCAATATTGAGTAGATATGGCTGAAATCAGAATGTGGTGATTTTGGTGAAGTTTGGAAAGCCCACTAGCTGCACTTTGGTTCAGAATGTGGATTTCTTATTTGAATTTATTAAGTTCTGATACCGTGTTAAATCTCAATGTTTAATCATAAAATTTCAACTTTATTGAAGACTGACTGTAATTCTTATAAGTTGAATATAGTTTTCATATTTGATTAATGTTAAATTTCATCTTTGACCTATTTATACTCATTGTAATGTTTTTTGTAATGTATTGGATTTTGTAGTATTTGATAAGTGTATAGCTTCTAAATAGAATTATGGTTAATTGAGTAGATCTCTACCAAATTTAGTGATATGTTAATTGCAGGGGAGGGAGAGAGAGAGAGAGAGAGAGAGAACCTGATTTGGATGCATTTGGGGCGAAGAAATGCAATTTGAAACTTAATTGAATTTGATTATTAGTAATTAAAGATCAAAAGTTTTGCATTTGATCAATCTGAAGAATTAAGAGAGCAATCAGAGGAGATTCACAAATTTTGGGAATCAAATCCAAGTTAAAGAATTGGAAGATGAAGAATCCATGGTGCAAATAAAAAGAGACTTGAACTGAAAAAGAGAAATCCAAGCAAAAAGGAAAAGCCATTCACAGGAGAAGACATATTCTTTAGAAGCTTTATAGAAGTTTTGATACAAAACATATTTTCCAACATATTTTCGTACGTCTTTGTGTTGGAGAAAAAAAGAAGACATTAAGGAGATAATTGAAGAACCATTAAACATATTCAAGATTTAAGATTTTTTTCTATCTTTCTTCTCAATCTTTAATTCCAAGAATGTTATATCGTTCCAATCTTGTTTTTGTATCATATTATGTATCATTTATAAAATCTTATTATATGCACATCAAAATTTATATAATGGATTACATAATGTAATGACGTGATATACACTTATCAAACGGTGTATTTTGTGTGTTTGGCGTGAATCCAACACCTAATGCCACTTTGACGAGATTGTTGGATAGTGACTTTTACATTGATATGCTTCTATATGTTTTAAAATATTATGTCAATAAAAAGTTAACTTCTTAAATATTAATCTTATTTGGATGACGTAATTTATATACTATATCAATCTCATCTGTAGGTGATAGAATAATAATGGACAAAGCTTGGCTGCAACTATCAAGGTTATTGCCTTAAATAAGATCTCATGAATTTACTTGCAAAATTTATACAATTTAACATAAAATGATCATAACATTTTACTTATAGGTTTTCAGAACAATATAGAGATGGAGCACGGAATTTTGTTGAACTAGCTTGTGAAAATCTATGTTCAGAAATGATAGGATGCCCTTGTGTTAAGTGTAGGAATCTAAAGCATCATCATTACGAAACAGTGTATGAACATTTGGTTATTAAAGGAATGGATCCTACGTACACTGTTTGGGTATTTCATGGAGAACGACCATGTGAACTAAATTCAGTAAATGTGGAAATGCCTGAGTCACGCAGGATGTTTAGGGACTTTTATCTACAACATGATGTAGATCTTGAAAACCCTCTTGATGGAAGAGGTGTAGAGATTCAAAGTTTGGTTGATGATGCTGAAACACCTTTGTATCCTGGTTGCACGGCATTTACAAAGATGTCAGCTTCAATTACTATGCTTAAACATAAAGCTACACATGGTTTGTCGGATAGTGGTTTCGATGAACTTATACATCTTGTTCGAGACATGCTGCCAGAGAATAATACACTTCCGAACTCATTTTACGAGATGAAAAAACTTGTCAATAGATTTGACCTTGGTTATGAGAAGATACATGCTTGCTTGAATGATTGTTGTCTATATAGAAAGGAGCTTAAACATGCTGAATTATGTCCAAAATGTGGTTGCTCCAGATGGAAAGTTAATCAACGGACTAAGAAAATTCAAAAAAAAATCCCAGCGAAAGTCTTGCGTTATTTTCCTATAATACCAAGACTTAAGAGGATGTTTGGAATAGATGAGATGTCGACACAACTTAGATGGCACTCAAATAATAAAATTTCAGATGGTAAAATGAGGCATCCAGTTGACTCATTAAGTTGGGAAATGATAAATAGAAGATGGCCACATTTTGCATCAGATCCTAGAAATATTAGATTAGGTCTGGCAACTGATGGATTTAATCCTTTCAAAGATCTTAGCTCTAAATACAGTTGTTGGCCAGTAATCTTAACTATATATAATTTGTCTCCCTCATTATGCATGTCGAAGGAAAGTTTGATGTTGAGTTTATTGATCCCGGGACCAAAGCAACCTGGTAATGACATAGATGTTTATTTGGCACCACTTGTGGACGACTTAATATTGTTATGGAATGATGGGGTTGAGATGTATGATGCAGTTACGAAATCTACGTTCAACTTAAAAGCCATTTTGATGTGGACTATACATGACTTTCCTGCATACGGAAATGTATCTGGATGGCCCGTTAAGGGAAAAATTGCATGCCCTATTTGTCGTGAAGATACATGTTCCCTATGGCTGTCACATGGTAGGAAGTTTGCGTACATGGGACATAGAAGATTTCTCGAGTCGAGTCATCCATTTCGCATGAAAAAGAGTTGGTTTAATGGACGTATTGAAAATGACATTAGGCCGAAGATAAAGAGTGGTGAAGAAGATTTTACTGAAGTTGATAAAATTCCATATGATTGGGGAAAAAGTGGTAAGAGAAAGAGGAAGAAGAACTCAACACAATCAAATGTAACGTGGAAGAAAAAGTCAATTTTTTTCATGCTACCATATTGGAAGGTAACTCTAGTAATATTTCTTTCCGTTTTATTTAATACTTATAATGACATATAGTATATCGTGACGAGAGAAATGTTTGACTTGCAGACTTTACTTGTACGTCATAATTTGGATGTGATGCACGTGGAAAAGAATATTTGTGAGAGCATCATTGGTACACTTTTGGATGTGAAAGGAAAATCTAAAGATGGCATTAACTCTCGTAAGGACTTGGAAGCGATGAACATTAGGCATGAGTTACATCCTGAGAATAGAGGAAGTAAATTCTACTTACCTGCAGCCCCTCACACTTTATCGAAAGCAGAAAAACAGGTGTTTTGCAAAAGGCTTGCTAACCTGAGATTACCCGATGGTTATGGTTCTAATATTGGAAATTACATTTCAGTGGAAGAATGTAAGATAGTTGGACTCAAGTCTCATGATTGTCACATGTTAATGCAACAATTGCTATCAGTTGCATTGAGAGGACTTCTGCCTAAAGGACCAAGGAACTCCATTTTTAAGTTGTGTTCATTTTTCAATGAAATATGTCAAGGAGTTATAGATAGGAATAAAGTTGAAAGTGTAGAAGATGCTGTTTAGAAACTTTATGCATGTTGGAAAGATATTTTCCACCTTCCTTCTTTGATATTATGGTGCATTTAACAATCCATATTGGTAGAGAAGTTCGTCTATGTGGACCAGTCCAATATCGTTGGATGTATCCATTTGAGAGGTAATATTCCATTAAGTTATTCTCAAAAGTAAAATTTAATATCAATTTGATTTTATATTTTATGAGATTTTTGGAAAATGTGTAGGTATATGAAAGTGTTGAAAGGGTATGTTATGAATCGTGCACGACCTGAAGGTTGTATAGCCGAACGATACATTGTTGAAGAGAATGCGATGTTTTGGAGCAAGTACATAAAACAAGCATCTGAAATAGGCTATAAGCCTGCACGCAATGAAGAATACGAGAGTAACTTCTTAGTTGTAGGGCGTACAATTTCTAAAGGAAAGCCACTTGTACTACCAGATGAGTTGTTGAAAGTTGCCCATCGCTATGTGCTTCTTAATAGTGCAGAAGTCGCACCCTACATAGAGTATGTTTGTGAAATAATTACGTTGTTAGATTTTTAGTTCTTCTCTCGTAAGGACTTTGATATATTTGTTTGTCTTTAGGATGCATATGGATGAACTGAAGAGTTATGACAAACGACTTGAAAGAAATGAGACTTTATTGCATAAGAAACACATGGACTCTTTTGCTGCTTGGCTGGATGATAAGGTTGCCCTACATCTAAGAAATTATCAATATATAATTATAAAGTTTATTCTTTTATTCCTAATATGTTTAAAATACAAACAGATCAAAGGTCAGTTGTTGCTGGACAATGTTTCAAATACTTTAAAGTGGCTTGCACGTGGTCCTAGATGCCAGTCCATGTCATATTCTAGTTTCGTAATAAATGGTCTTCGATTTCACACTAAAGATGCAGAAAAATCTCGTCAAAACAGTGGCATTTTAGTTGAAGCAACAACCATTTGTAGATCTAGTGCGAAAGATAATGCACATGTCGTTGGAAAGGTTCTTTATTATGGAGTTCTACGCGATGTTATAGTGCTTGATTACAATACATTTCATATTCCAATATTCAAATGTGATTGGGCAAATATCGTGAATGGAATAAAAACGGAAGATGGGTTCACTTTGGTTAATCTTCATGAAGGATACAAAAAATTTGAAAACGATCCTTTCATTTTGGCATCGCAGGCGAAACAAGTGTTTTATTCTAGGGAGAATGAAACATCTAATTGGTATGTTACTTTGCAAGCGTCACCAAGAGCATTTCATATGGAAGAAGATACTTCTCACGGGGCAACAATTCCATTAGATATAACACAACTTGAAGACAATCAACATGAGGATGAGAATTATGCAAGGATAGATGTCGAAGGCGTATTATGTGATACATATATTAACTAGTTTGGTAAATGTTCATAGTTTTACAAATATCTCTCTTTTTTGTTTGCAGATTTGTATTCTTGTCGAAGTTAGTTTTCCGAACCAGTTGATTGTAATATACTCTGTTCGATGGACGAAGCTCAGGTAAACATGTTTTTTTATACTGGTCAAGATATTTGTTCATTTATAACACTCTTTGGTTTTCATGTTGCATTCTTGTAGTCAACTAAACAAGCTTCCAAGAGCTTCAAACGTCGAAGAGCTGCAATTGCCGTTGCAATTCGAGAGACCAGTAAAAGACTAAGACTTTCGAGTGATGCAGAAAATACTATATCAAGTCCAGTTTCGAATGAGCAAAACATGTCGCAGACAAATATAGATGCTCCAAAAAAGAGAAGAGGTCCAACCCAAGTGAAAATGGTTCCTGAAAACAATCATCATAAGATGGAGCTTGAATTTAATGAATTTGGGCAAATGGTTGGCACTAACTCTGATAAATTTGCTAGCATAGTTGGAGCAATAGTACGAGAATATGTGCCCGTCGTACTTAAGGATTGGCAATCGGTAGGTGACGATAAAAAATTGGAACTTTGGACTTTCATACAGGTACATTTATAAATAATCAAACTTTCACTTCTATAAAAGAGTATTTTTATTACATCTATTTCCTTCTTAATGACATCATTTCTTATATATGTGCAAAAAATACAGCAAAGGTTCAATGTGAGTGATTGCCATCAGAAAATGACATTTCAATGTATGGGAAAGTATTGGAGGTCATTCAAATCAAAAGTGAGAAAACAAATCGAATTCAAACAGCCTCATCTGTGAATAGAACACGCACTATTGCCCTTCTTAGACCGAAGAATGTAAACTCTGAAGAAGCATGGAAAAAGTTTGTAGAAGATACTCTTTCTAATGATTTTCAAGTAAGTTCTATTTTCATATTGAGATTAAAATTTATTTCAGTCTTGCTGTTAAATTTTTGTGTTTTCTTAATAGGAAAAAAGTGCCAAGTTCAGCAAAATGAGAAATAATCAAAGACTTCTACATACTATGGGTCGAAAGGGTTATCAGCGTTTGGCTCACGATTTGGTACACATGCAAACTATCTTTACTTGTCTGTTTTTCTTATTTATGTTCATTCCGTTTAGTTTATATCAAGTTTCTTGCATATGTCCAATGCTATTTTATATATATATATATATATATATATATATATATATATATATATATATATATATATATATACTTGATTTGTATTGCAGAGGAAAAAGTGTCCAGACATAAAAGGGTTAAGAACTAGAGTGTGGACTGATGGACATCTTAGAAAGGATGGAAACCCTATAAATGAAGCGGTTGCCGAGACTTTAGTATGTGTATTATATCAACATTTTGATAATAATATATAAACTTATTAAATGTATCACTTGCTAGTATAACATTTAAGTTCTACAAGTGCAGAAAAAGATAGAGGATTGTGCCCAATCTATTTGCGATACACCATCAGAAGATTCCATTCGTGATGATGCTGTTGCTCGAGTCCTAGGTCCTGAACGTCGTGGAAGAGTAAGGGGACTTGGATTTGGAGTTACACCATCAAAAATTGATGGACACAATCAAAGTAATGGTCGAGTGAGAGAACTTGAAAGCCAACTACAAACGCAGTCAGAAAGGATGGGAGCACTAGAAGAAAAAGTTGAAGCACTTCTGAAGTTATCTCAGGTTATACACTTTATCATTATATATAACATGATAACATAGCTTTACATAACTTATGACGTAGAATAACTTTTTCATTTTTGTATTATTCTACAGAATCAAAATAAGAATGCAGATGACATGGGTTCACGTGCTTTTACTCCTCAAGTTATGTATCTTTTATTATTTATTGTTTGTTCAACATAAATTTAGACTATAGCATACTAATTTTGTGTTTAATATGTTAATTTAACTATGAATTTGTAGTCTCAACAAGGAAGTGGTATTCAAGGAGGTATTTCACCTTTGGAAAATTCAAGATGTCAACTATTGCATTGGTACCGGTACGATGAGGAAGAAATTGTAGCAGAAGGGAAGATTTCATCAACGGACCCAAGTGTAAAGGTGCACCACATGCCACTTGGACGAGATTGTTGGAAGGTTTGGGTTGACGAAGTGTATATGAGTTGTTTGGCCTTATATAGACCTACAGAGGAATTTCGAGTTCTTAAGGAAGCATTGGGAAGTACTGTTGCTTGGCCAAAGAGCAGTATTAGACTCATATAACGAAGGTATTTTTTGAATTTTTGCACTTAGATATGTGTTCAAAGTCATATTCTGTCTTTTCATGTTCTTTGTTTTTTCTTTATCTTCAAGTGTGATATTATATTTCATGTTTCTTATTGGAGTGGGATTTAGTGAAATTATAATTGCTGTTGATTTGTATTCAAGTTAGCTTCTTTAAGCCTCACTAATAAATGATGGAGTCAAATTCAAATTCAGTAAAGGGACAAAAATGTGTGGTTAATGGCTTAGGGTGTGTATTTCGTATTTTATTTTGAGTTTGCATTTTGAAATTGTGAACATAGCAACTTTCATGTTTAGGTAAGCTTCAAAGGTTTACAAGCAATTTTTGTTTTTTGAGGGTGCATTTGGACAAACTATACTTGCAAGTGTTTCTAAGTTCATTGTATACTTGGTGTCTAAAACCTTATTCAGACACTCAATAGCAAAATATGATTTGGCTGCAATAGCATAAAGATGTTTGTTATAAATGATATTGAGTTGCTTTATTTCGCAGATTGAAGATTTTGGTTGAGTTCCCATCTCAAAGAAATTGAAATAGTGCAGATAAGCATCGATTTTGCCAAGACGAAGCTTTTGTTTCTCCGTCCCAACTTCTAGCACAGCACGAGTAGTGCAAATAGTTTCCTTATTTTGAGTTGGAAAATTGACTTCATATTTTGTACTGCAAGGAATTAAATGTATTTAGTTGTAAATTTGTTGCACAAACCAAGCTTCAAGATAGTGGATTGAGTTTATTTTGATATGTTTCCATTCTTGAAAATGCAGTTACCTTTTGAATGTAAGCTTTTCTTTCATTATGTGATGGATGTTAAATAGGAAAAAACAGGGGATTTGGAAGACAACAACAGGAATGTAGCACCAAAAAAAAAAAAAAGACTTATGGCAACGTTCGTCGAACGTTGCCGTAGCCCCTTTCCACAACGTGCAGTGCACGTTGCCGTAACCACTTTTAACAACGTTCCGTGCACGTTGCCGTATCCTCTTTTAACAGCATGCGTTGCACGTTGCCGTAGGCTTCGACGTATCCGCAACGTTCGACGAACCTTGTTAAAAGAGTCTATGGCAACGTGCAACGCATGCTGTTAAAAGAGGATACGGCAACGTGCACCGAACGTTGTTAAAATGGGTTACGGCAACGTGCACTGCACGTTGTGGAAAGGGGCTACGGCAACGTTCTACGAACGTTGCGGATACGTCTATGGCAACATGCGGTGCACGTTGTTGAAAATAGGAAACAGCAACGTTCGCTGAACGTTGTTGAAAATAGGAAACAGCAACGTTCGGTGAACGTTGTCAAAAGTCGAAACTCTACGACCACATCAAACTTCCCAACGTGCACCCGAACGCTGCCAAAAGTCTATGGCAACGTTTTTCGCGCGTTGCCATAGGTGGTTTCTGGTGTAGTGAATATATCATGATAATAATCTTACAGAGTAAACATGAATATGTTTGGTCTCATTTATTTTGGAGTTCAAGTCCCACTTAAAATTGAGCTCAAAGTAGCTCATTTTAAAATAATTTCCAACAATATTTATTTATTGGTCCAAAAATAATATTAAAAATAAAGCTTTATTACGATTAGACTCGCAAAGTTTGATGCTTGATCTCTATGTTTTATGCCTTCTAGAACTTTGCACGAAACAAAAATCATCATTATCGAGAGATGGATGAAATGGTGTGTTCCTCCCTACTAAGTTCGTGGGAGGAAATAGCTCAATGATAATCTTCTATATATTAAAAGTGGTTATGTAACGGAATTTCTTATTTTTAACGGAAAAATTAACGGAATTTGTTGTTTTAACGGACTATGTAACGGAATTTCTTGTTTTAAACAAGCAGTTGTACCTTCTTTCAGTGTTTTTATCATAACTTTGTATTCCGATATCCGATTGAGGCGATTCAAAATGTGTTGGAAAGTTAACTCATCTGGCTACAACTTTGATTCAGACATCATTCTCCAATCCGATCACGTTCTATGCCAAAAATAGGTCTCAATATGAGACTAAAACATCGGAGCATAACTTTTCGGTTGGAAATTGATTTGTAATCATCTTTTTACTAAATTTGATTCCATTGACGTCTTCCTTTATCCAATTGATTCCGAGCACTCTCAAATCTTCACAGTGAGGTTTCGACACAAATTTTAAGTATTTACATTTTAGTCCCCGAACTTTAGATCCCTTACAATTTAGCCATTTCTCCAAATTTGTCAACTTTTGCTTATTTTCTTCGATCTCACCAACTTACATCACAATATCAAAATCACACATCTAATTATTTAACAATTACATAAACATTACATCATTAATTATTTAATTAACCAAAAAAATTTACATCTTTATTAATAACAAATTAATTATTAAACAAAACTATTAAATATAAACTAGGTAAACGTGTATTGCACGTTGCTTGCACCTAGTAAAATTATAAAAGACTATATCTTGTATAAGATTTCTTTGTTAATAATTAGTGAATCAATGATCCTAATAAATGAATATTTACGTACTATGAGGACTTATAGGTGGATTCCGTGTCTGTAAATGATTCTTGTTAGGTGGAGATAAGCAATATGCACACCTAGGGCTGGGCGTGAATTGTATTGAGTTGGGTTGGGTTGGGTTGGTTAAAAACAATACAGCCTAATTATTAATATAAACCTAACTCAACCCAAATCGATCAAGCTTGGAATGGTTTGGGTTGAGTTGGTCACTTTGGGTTTGAGGTCAATTCGAGTTGGATTCGATTATTATTATTATTATTATTATTATTATTATTATTATTATTATTATTATTATTATTATTATTATTATTATTATTTTGAATTTGAATAATTTTTAAAGTTTGAAATCACTTGAAAATTTCTATTATTTTTAACTTATATAAGGAATTCTTTCTGAAAATTAATTTATAAATAAGTTTGAAATTATGGTGTATTTTTTATATATATAATTTTTTTGGGGATTTATTCATTTCATTATGACGTCTTTAATTTTTAGTTTGTTATCAAATTATTTTGCATTTGTTCATGTAGATGTAAAAAAGGGAACGTTTGCGCATTCCAAATCCTTTTGTTTTGGGTCTCCACTATTGTGTCTATTTAGGTTTTTTTTTTCATTTTAGGTATTAAATTTTTAATTCATCAAATTGGATTCGGTTAGGTTGAATTGGGTTTTAAATCATAACCCGAGACACAACCCAACTCGACCTCAAAATTTAATTTTCCAACTCAACTCAACACAATCGAACTAAAAAACCAACCCAAACCGATCAGTATCGGTTTGGGTTGGATTGGTCAATTTGAGTGGTTCGGATTTATTTTTGCCCAACCCTACGTCCACCACCTATAAATGCGAACAAGTTGCAAAACAAGAAGAGCCCACAAATGTCATTGGGCATTTTAGATGTGCATCTTCAATTTATATGGGGCGTCTGCATTGCAAAATAACAGTTTATTTCTCCTATTGGACTGGTCGAATGAACTTCGATATATTTGTTAATAGTTAGTTAAAGTTTTTAAACAAAGTAATAGAGTTCTATATTACAGTAGAAACGTCTTTTGCATCACCAAAACAAAGTAAACCATTATATTTCACAATGTCGTGCATCATCTTGTTAAGGATAAAATCTCATATCGAATAAAAATGAAAATATAGATCAATTTATAAAGGTTTGGGTTATTCCACTTAATAAGGTTGATCTTTTAAGATGGAACACAAAGTCTTAACATAACATTAGAGCTTATTAAATTCCAACGAGTAATTCGATCCGATTATATCTAAAAAAGTAAGCATATGAATCTCAAAATTGGTCTACTCAAATGAGCTCCATCTTGTGCGAGCATGTTAATGGATAAAATTTCACATCGAATAAAAATGAAAACATAGATCAATTTATAAAAGTTTGGAATACTCATCTTAATAAGGTTGATCTTTTAAGATAAAATTTCAAGTTTTAACACACTTCAAGAAACACAATAAAATTAAAAGAACCCAACAAATTAGTGATGAAGAGGGGGGAAAAACAAGCAATAACTTCTACCAAAAAGAAAAAAGTATACCCACGAATTAAGATTATCCCATAATGCATTGCCTTTGAATTCTACACAATATTATCAGCAAATCTCACTTCTCTTTTGAATCCACCAATTTGAGGCCCTCTGGAATTTCCATTGGCACCCTTTTTAGGAGTGAGAATTTTCTTATCAAACCCAAATTCTATATCCCCATCTCTCATGTTAAAGCTAGGTTTCTGCCTAGACTCCCATTCTTTTGGGCCAAGGGGGTGGTGGATCTGCTTGGCCTTGGATTGGTGGTGTTCTTTAGCGTCACGGTGGTGCTCCTTCACGACGTGGTGGTGATGCCTGCCGCAAAACCTTCCGAGCACACAGGCTACAGCAGATAGAACAAATATGATGGCCAAGACTACAAACACAGGTCTAAAAGATCCATTAGGGTTAGGTGAAGACTGTCTAGCAACTGTATTTGGATAAACCTCAATAGGCTGTGACATTTTTTGGGTTGAAATATGTTCTTTGAGTAAAAACTAAGGTACTCCAAGTTGAAGAAATTGAGGAAGGAATTTCACTGAGTATTAATATGTATGTGTGTATATATATGAGTAATTGAAAAAGGAGGGGATTTTCTTTATTAAAGAGACAACTAGAAATATTCTCTATGTCGCTTATTGAAGGAGAATAGGTGGTTACTTATTTATTTATTTATTTGCTTTGTAAGGAGAGAAAGTGGGATTTTGAAGCCTTTGAACATCACAATCCATGAAAGAGCGCCTGGAAAAATCCATAGGAGCTTCTATATTACTGTAGAATTATTTGAAACATGTGTAAGTCTTACACGAGAGAGGACGTACGTATAGTAACTTGAGTAAGAAAGAAATAAGATGGCTGTAATATATGACAAACTCTAGACCAGCTTTTAGTACCCATTTTTGACTAGTTACCTCGATGAACTCTTTGATATAATTTAGGATCTTCAATAAATCTTATCTCAAAGAGTTGGAAGATAATTCATTCTAACAAAAGATGGGATGAGTTATTTGCCTAGTTATATATTAATTATTGAGATGACCTTTAAAGGAATGTAGACGATATAATATTCGAAGAAGCATTGTAGATATCAGGTCTATAACTTAATCTAAAAATGAAAGATATTTGGATAATTATATTTACACCACAATTTGTATTTGTTGCGCCACTTTTTAATTGCACTTAAGATTCTTAAACTTTATTCATTATAACACTTATGTTCCTAACGGTCTTTCATGTCATTCTTCTCATCAAACTTTTCATTAGTTTACACATTTTATATTTGATAACAATTTTATGTCCAATATTCCATTGAAATGACGTAAAATAACTTATTTTCTCCCCGCATTTTTAAAAAATAAATAAATAAAAAGTACGAAAAATATTTTTCCACCATTTCAAAGCATGAAAACAAAATATTTTAGTATAAATCATCATCAAGGACAAAACGTACTAATTAATAAAAGGTTGAAGAATTCAAAAAAAAAAAAAAGTAAAGGAAATAATTGCTACGATTAAAATGTGGTGTATGAAATAAAAATCGTGGTTACAATACAACCACCCAAGACATTTTTCTTTTATATTACGCCGCTTACATTTTCCATTTCTACCTTGCATCAGGCATACAATACCGAATAATTTGACGTAAAATTTGACATGTATTCAATGTTCGAAAATATCATGTTTTTTTGTGCAATCCGATCGCTTAACTCAAGACATGCTTTGCTAGATTTGTATCTTTATTCCTTGCTTTTGGCAAAAAAAACATCCTAGTGGAGACGGGTAGGGCTCGATGCTGTCAAATGATTACAATATAAGAAAGTATTTTTGTCACCAAATTACCCACAATGATGGGGTCTTGAGAAACTAATTCGTGGGTTTTGTCATCATTAACACACAAATGGTAGGGTCAATATATGAAGCCATCATTATTAGTTTTAGGGTTCTATTAGTGCTGTTATTTTTTGTTTTAGTTTTATTAAGAATAATAATCATTGAGTTTTAACCAACTAAACATCCCTAAGCTGCTCTTTAGATTTAAGCATATAACTCCCATTTACTTTTCATTATACATCCCAGAGATGACTGTACAACACCGATTAAAGGAGTCGTTCTCCATCCTTTAAAGTACTTCGAATTCCATAGTTTTAATAATCTTTTTTATAATAGTTTGTTTTGGACTAATTTAATTTATAGGACGGTGATTGAGAATTGTTTTATCATCTTTTTCTTAAGAAGATGTGAAATAAAATCAAATTAAATTCGGAAATGTTATTCAAAATTTTAGTAAAATACTAAACTTTTTTTTTTTTTTTTTTTATGTTTTTAGTGTAATAT
Source organism: Fraxinus americana (assembly GCA_035079005.1). Lineage (NCBI taxonomy): Eukaryota > Viridiplantae > Streptophyta > Magnoliopsida > Lamiales > Oleaceae > Fraxinus > Fraxinus americana. The sequence goes on from CM068707.1 coordinate 28,910,668, forward strand.
ATTATTAATCTATTAAAACTCTACTATTATTGCCCCTGTTTAGTGATCTTTATTTAAAAAAAAAAACTATGTTTTGAATTGGATTTGTTAAAGAACGTGTGATTAAAAAGTAGGGAAAAGTTTTAAATTTATATGTAGAATATTTTATTTTGTAAATGTGTGTTAAAAATGAATGTGAAAAATAAATTAAAGTAAAGCAAAGTAAATTAAATGGAATCAAACAGGGGTATTAGTTTTAGGCTTCTGTTACTTTCATCTTTCATCATGAATTTGTCAATAGGATCTTAGTTCTATAAAGAATCTATTACTGATTTATTAGGGAAAAAAGCATTTCTTAGATGATTATAAGTAGGACATATCTTTTATAAATTAGAGAAGAAAATAGAAGTTGAAAGTTACGATGTTCGACCCCAACTATACCTAGAGGGGGGTGAATAGGTATATTATGCCGAATTAAAAATATTTTACGAATTAAACAGCAACAAGTCATTTTTTAATTCTTCTCTAGATGATTAAACATGCAAGTATTTTAGTCCTAAATTTGAATATCGTAATTTATATGATCAATCAATAAATAATAACGAAAGCAGTAAATCAACACCAGGATGATTACGGAGAAACCCAATTGGGAAAAACTCCGGGCACTTTGCCAGGCAATCCACTATAAACAATTCAAACAAGTTACAGTCTATCAGACTAGATGACCCGTACTATCTGATCTCTTGACTGCTCTCTTTACAGCTCTCCCTAGATCCTGTGCTCCCCTACACCAATCCTTAGCTGCTGTTGCCAAAACTCTCCGTAGAATCTGCTACCCTATAGCACTCATAGCCTTGTGGAATCGTCTATTTTCCTTGGATCAACGAAGAACACTGCGTTCTTCACATGCTGGAACTCCAGTCAAACTCCATCGATCTTCAGAACTTTGACTAGATGTAGATGAAATGAAGTTTGGTATTTGGATTATAGAAACAATGTTTTTCTCACTAAAACAATCAAAGTAGATGAATGTTGAAAGATAGAATCGAATGAATCTATCACAGATGGAGCTCTCTCAATGTTCAACCTCACCAATTTTTGTACAGAAATGTTTTGATATATATATGTAGGTTAGAAAAACGAATGGGTCGGGTAAAAAACTTTTAAATCGCGAAATAAAAATTTCCCGGATAACCACTTCGCTCGAGCGATGGCTCAGCGAAGGTCGAGCGACAGAGCGAGGAAGAGGCGACGGTCCAGCCACAATGTTTCTACTTTTGTAGCTCGAACCAAACCGTGGCGACATTTCAGCAAAAATCCTCGTCGTTTTCTTCTTTTTTCCATTTTCGAACCCTAGACCTAATAACCTTATTTTCAACTATTTGCACATTACTCATTGATTTTTTAAATATAGTACAATTCAGTCCTTTTGTTTACAGAATTGCCAATTACAAAACATCTAAAACCTAACAAACTCCCCCTTTGACATTTTGTGACAAAATTACTAACTAAGTTAAGGCAGAAATCAAAAATAAATTACAGACTCAAAAACCTATAACACAACTAACTGACTTGAACGAATTCTGTATTTTAATCAGCACATGTTTCTTGAAACAAATAACTTAACACCCAGTGTAAAATGTGTGAAAGACAATATATAAAACAGTTCAAGTAGTTTATATTATTTAGGCAATCTAGAAACATATAATGTTATTCAGTTTCAATCATGCATGTTAAATCAAAACATAATATCAATGCAACCCAACATACCAAGAAGACACGTTGATACTACTAAAACATCAAACGTAATTTAGCAGGTCTGAAACAAAAATGTAAAATGCCTTTGAGTCAAAAATCAATTTATATATATATATCAAAAATTTGATTACATCTAGATTTTCGATAAATAAATACATCGTGTAAGGATAAGTAAAATAGATCTAGAAGTCTATTATCCATTCTCTCCCTATCAACAAAAAACTAATACTGCCATCAAATCTACTCCCCCTTTTTGTCACACAATGAAAAGGATAAAGAATAACATACAACATCTTAAGAATGTAGGTTTAAGCAGTCATAAGTATATGCAATGAATAATAAACCGTCCCACAAATCTAACTCAAATTACCCATGGAGTGAATGATATAAGTGACTCATATGTGTTAAGTGTCACTAATCCCCTAGTAGTAGGACTCAAAACCTTAATTTTGTGAGAAATGACTTGCAAAACATCATTGTTAATAAGTATATTCCTCTACTTATGAAAGACAAACCAGTAAAGTACATTAGAACCTACATATGAAAGCTCATTTTATGGAGAATAACTTTTCTCCCCCTGACTTGTAGCAGAAAACAATGATGTGATCACAACAATAGACATGAATGCTCATACATATGGTTTTCATCTTAAGTGCAGGCTTCTTTTTATTAAGCGACTGACATGACCCCTGTAACGAGTTTTAGGCATATCATTCCAAGTCAATTGACCATAGGAACTAGGTTATGAGAACCTCGCAAGCTTAATTACTCAAGTCAAGTGGGCTTCGAGAAGTAGCATAAGATATTGAGCTTCTTTATTTTAAATTTTTTATTACATGTCTATTTATTATTGCAAGGATAATATTGAGTTTAGGTCTAAATAAGTTGGTCAATTTATGTTCAAAGTCACCCTACTAACATGTGACCGTCATCCCAAATCTCACACACGCGGTAGAGTCCCACTATCAAGTTCATAGTGTGTGCAATGCAGATGGTATATGAAGAGACATATATTAAATACTCCAAAAGTATCCTAAGGCAGCAATGTGAATTATATTACAGTTCACTAAATAAACTCATACTTGATTATGACCAACAAAATCAAGCGTATTGTATATCATGCTGTAAAACAATTTCCTGCATAAAAACTTTTTGTTCTCCTTTTAAAAAAAAAAAAATTTTAATCATAACAATGAAAATTTGTTTTTTTTTTAATTAAAAACATGAATGCACCAAGTATACAAAATACAAGAAAATTCTCGCAAACAAAACACAAAAACAGAAATGAGACATGCATAAAAATAAATAAATAAATAAACATGATGCATACATAACTTAATATCACACAATAGTAGAATACGAGCCTGCATCAAATATACTCATTCAATAAGGCACACAAATTCCAATAGTTGTTCTAAGATATTCGAACTGAAGCCCATCCAACGGTTTAATAAACAAATCAACTAATTGGTTCTCAATAGAAATATGTTCAAGATTAACTATTTGAGTTTCCGTAAGCTCTCGAATGAAATGAAGCCTAATATCAATATGTTTAGTTCGAGAGTGTTGAACAAAGTTTTTCGAAATATTAATAGCACTGGTATTATCACAAAACACAGTTATAATTCATTGTTCAATCCCATAGTCACTCAACATCTGCTTCATCCAAAGCTCGAGTGCAGCAGCTTCCTGCTGCAATATATTCACCCTCTACTGTGGACAATGAGATATAATTTTGTTTCTTACTCATCCAATCAATAAGATTGGCTCTAATGTAAAAGCAGCCTCCAGAAGTGCTTTTTCTATCATCCACATTGCCGCCCAATCGGTCTCAGAATAACCAGCAAGATCAAGCTTAGAGTCCCAAGAGTACATGATCACGTAATCTATAGTTCAATTGACATATCTGATGATATATCGTACGACACTCAGGTGAGATTCCTTCGGATCGGCCTAAAAGCGTGCACAAACCCCTACACTAAAAGCTATGTCGGGTCTACTAGCAATAAGATGAAGTAAACTATATACCATACTTCTGTAAAGAGTCTGATCAACACTCTTACCTGTAGGATCATGACCTAACTTGACATTGGTGCTCATGGGGGTTCTAGTGTGTTTCTTGCTGTCTAAATCAAAACGTTTGAAAATGTTTTTGACATATTTCAATTGAGAAATGAACAAGCGATTATCAGTTTGTTTGACTTGAAGCCCTAAAAAGTAATTCAATTCTCCAATCATACTCATCTCAAATTCTTGTTTCATACACTTAGCAAAATCATGAGCACGAGAATCAACACGAGAACCAAAGACAATATCATCGATGTAGATCTGGGCTATCGTGATGGTATCTTCAATATGTCTTATAAATAGGGTTCTGTCTGCACTTCCACTCGAGAAACCATGTTGAAGGTTGAAGGTTGATCCCATCTTTTTTTAATAAAGTTGAAGGTTTGCATGTTAATCCCATCTTTTTTGAATGTCACTAATTTGTTTGGCTCTTTCATGATTAATTTCTCGATTTCTACATGTTCTTCTTCTTCAGTTATTGATTGCTCGGATTGAATGACAAAGAGATCCTCAATAAGCATGTTACTAGGTCCCTGCACAATAATTTGATCTTCGATCATTTTATTTTTTTGCATGGCGGAGACATCTCGTGTAAGCATGTCTCATTCATCATCCTCTTTTTCATATGGATAATCAAATATAGCTTTCCTCACTTCTTGTGAAGTGGACAATAATAAGCATTTTTTTTTTGTATAATACAACACCCCACAATATTCAAAAGTTGGTCTCCTCACATCATAAACAATAGATTTGATATTTAATCCATTTGGCAAGTAATCCTTATAAAGTACAATGCGTAGATTGTATTCCAACTTTTTAAATTGTTGTACGAAGAAGAAATCTTTAACAAGCATATATCACATTCATCTAAGTCAAGGTCAATCATTGTATATATTTTTTCCACACTTCTATTTCTTTTCGTTTCATGTGAATGAAACAAAGAAAAACAAGTAGATCAACTGAAAAAAAAAAAATAAACTAATTTAAACCAATATTAAATAAAAATAGTCACCAACAACTCTGCCAAAAAATTTGTTGTCAATTTTATATCACATAAGTCTACAAATCATAATAAGTAATAAAGTGGTCGTATGAGTTTTACGAAGATTACTATTTAATCGTTGGTTAAATTATTCCTAACTTCAATTAAATTGAAAACAAATAGAAGTAGTTTATCTTGTTTTTGTGATTTTTAATTTTAATAATAAAAGATGATTTTTTATATTATGATCTAAGTGTTAGAATTCACAAGTTCACAATAGCTAACTCCTTAATTTCAATCTCCAAATTTTATAACAACTGATTTATGCAAACTTGATCGAATTTTTCTAATGTATTCAATTTATTTTTCTTGAGTTCAAATTGTTTCTATTTAACTAAATCAATTTCATATATATATATATATATATATATATATATATATATATATATATATATATATATATGAATTTGGATACAGCTTAATTAAACGCATTAAATCTTTAAGAACTCATGAAACGACTGCATTAACTAGAAAATATATCTATACGCTTTTATACTAGTTTTTGACTTTTACTACTTGATCTAAACAAATAATTCGCCTCTCAACATAACTATCGTTCACAAAATCAATGAATTTGTAACCAATTAATTCAAGCATTAAGAATAGAAAAAATAGAATTCATAAGATTAATTGGAGATTTAAATTTGTTTAATTAAAATTAAGGTTCAAAACTAGATTACAATAATTCATACTAACTAATTACTTAATTACACATTATCGAAGAATAATAAATCAATAATGAATTAAAGTACATAACCGGATTTTAAGGAAAAATGGAAAAAAAAAATGAAGATCTTGTACCAAGATTCTGCATTTTCTTGTAAAATCTTGAAACCAAACTTCTTGATTGATTCCTTGGTTTTTTCTTACTTTTGAGCATGTATAATATGTGTACAATAAATCTCCCAAGTCTCAGCTTGAATATATGCGTCTAAAGAAATTCTCCAAGCCTCGGCTTGAATATGTGTGTATAATGAAACTCCACAAGTCTCTTTAATCGTTGAAATAAAGTATATATTTATAGAACAAGATTTAGGTAAAATTCTTGTTGAAATCGATTTCCAAGAAAGAGTTTGAAAAGGGGAAAAAACAAATATTGTTAAATTTATTGTCAAATTGAACTCCCGAAATTAATGATTTTTTATCGAATGCCTCATTAATACTTCCAGTTGATCTCTTACAATCCGGTTAATCTTCAATTGCTTCAAATAAACTCCAATTATGTTCAAAATAGTCTATTTTCACATAATTTGTATCCAAGTTGAGATTTTCCTAAGATTTTCATAAAAATATGCAAGTTACAAATGCGAGGATTGATATTAAGTAGTTGATCATATGCGAACCAATGATATAGCATCTAATATGTCATGATGACCCGAAACACAAATAAGAATTTTGTTTTCATGAGTAATGTTCTAGCAATTAATTGTCGACGTTTGTTAAATGACTTCACTAATTTATTTTGTGCATGGACATGAGTAACCGAATGTTAAATAACAATTCCAATTGACATACAGTACTCTTTGAGTGCTTGTTATCTAAATTCAACAATATTATCAAGACAAGTTGTCTTATCAAGTAAATAGAAAATTGAGATCATAATTTTGTTGTTTGAACAAGTAGTTTAGCTAAAATTACATTCCTAGTGGAAAGTAAGAATAATGTCTAGTAGAAAAATTAACTAGGACCATAAAATAACAAAATGATTCACATGGTGAGTGTATCGGCCCACATTTATCACAATGAATTCCTTCCAAGAATCTCTTCCACATTCACGTCCACATCCGCATCTGTGTCAACTTCCATGCCCACGTCTATGTCTACATCCATGTTAGAGTCCATTTCTTGCTATTGCACTAGTTTTATGCAATGCGGTACTATTTGCTTTAAAAAAGGGTACAAAACTAGTTGGACGTAACCTATAATTTTTTTGTCAACAATTCATTATTTTATTTAGCTGCCAATAGACAATGTGAGTTCTAAGTACTTTTTGAAATCATGCTCATAACATTGCTACTACAAGAGCATATTTGAGGCATGAAACGTGGAGAATGTTTTTCTAACATATCTTTATGAGTGATTTTTTTCTCCACACAGTTAATTTTATATATAGTTTGAATTGTCCAGAGTTGTACTCACTAATAATTTAAAATTCTATAAATGGAAGTATATTCATTCGTAGCGGGCTTTAGAAGGACTACAATCCTTAGATGATCAAATCTTTTAGTCAAGTTTTTCCAATTTACTTGTGATCCTTCACAATGAAATATTCGATTTTCAATCCAACGTGGAGACGGTGACAAAGAAAAATTAGTGTTTTTACACAATTCTGTAGAGATTCTTTGTTTCATCATTTTATTGTCTCTCCTAAAACCTTTGAGATGAGATGAATCTCAATATCGAGAATCCATGACAGATAATTTTTGCCAGATAAGTCGAGTGCAAGAAACTCAAGTTTAGTGATGTTCGCCATTTTGAATAAATTTTGACGAGTTCGTTTGTGATATGAAAGTGAATTACAATTGAAATTTGTTTTGGAACATAATAAGTAATGTAGTCCTTTTCTTTTCTTTCTAGAGATATTACACCAAAAAAAAAATTGAGCTATCATGCTGATAATGTAATATAAAATTAAAGAGGAAAAGAGTATAAAATATAGAGAAGTCAATAAACTTATTTATTTTATACAATGGATACAATAGTCATAATAATTAGGTTGTAGGGGTATAATGAGTATTCACTAATTAATATACATTTTACAAAACTAAATGAATAAGCGAGAAATACAAGAGAATGATAAAGAGAGTCAAAATTCAAGTTTGTGATTTTATTATAACAATGAACTCATATTTATAGGGTTCAAAATGAGAGTTACATTCTCAATAGAATACAATTTTCCAAAGAAATATCAATAATTATCTCATAGTTTTACTACATCTAGCCCTTGTTTGATAGTGATTTTAATATAGATTTTTATCAAAATTAAAGTCAACAATTAATTTAAACCATATAGTCATGAGTTTTACAACTTTTCAATAATACATTTCTTCATTTTTTTTATCAAAATCTACTAAAAGTCTGATTTTAATCTCCAACAAACACGGCCTAATTTATCATGAAAATATTGTTTTGCTTTCTTTGGGGGTAAGCATGGTTTAGTTAATTATATCTAAAAGTTTATTTTTAATTTTTTTTTTATCCTTTTTGTGTTTTGTCGATATCAAAATTCTTACTTACGCCAATAACCTTGATAGCCACGGAGTAAAGGGATCAATTGCATAATTGCAAATCTAGGGTTCTTAAATTGATTCATTCAAAAAATAAATAAATAAATAAACATTGTCACATAAGATTATTGTTTGTTTTTGTCAGGTAACTAAAACAAAAAATATGATTTGATTAATCAAATTATAGTAAATTAAAAATGAATGACCAAATGAAACAAACCCACAATTGGCCTCAAGTGAGATTTTCTCAAACATAAAGCAGCTAGTTCTCCATTACAAAGTTAAAAGGCTGCCTTTGTAATGGAAAAATTACCTCATACTCTACTTTTCAAGTTTCAATTTCATAACTTAGGTACTAAATAATTTTTTTTCATAAATCACGTGTGTCACATCCAATTCCAACCCATTTGCCTCCTGCCCCATTTCTTCACCCAAAATAAGATTTGTAACCAATTTATTACTTAACGAAGTAGTCCACCTACCAAGCAAAAACGAAAATAAAATACCATGTCCCTATTTAATATATTTTTCTTCACCTACTCTGCATTTTCTCAATCAAATTCCCCTCTTCTTTCTGAGATCAAAATCTTGATCAGTTCATCAATGGTGTTGGAGCGGGTGGTGCTAGGCTATCAGCCGGAATATAGGCCATAATGCTCATCCTTTTAACTCTCCCAGGTCTTGACCCATTCCACAAGGGTCTAATTAGCCTAACCCATAGCCTATTCAAGGCTATCCTTAGAGGTGTCAATCCGGGTGGTCCGTGCCGGGTCGGCCCGACAACATATGAGCCCGGTAACGGCCCGTGTGAAAAAAATCCTCCCACTACGGGTTCCGGGCCGGTTCCAAGTCGGCTCACAAATTTTGGACTGCAACCCAGGCCCGCCCGCTGACCCATCCGGGTCGAGCCCATGCGAGTCATTGGTCGGGATTTGTTTCGATTTAACTCGTATTATTGTATAAATAAAATTACAAAAATATATAATTTTTCATATTTATAGCAAAAAATATTAAGAAGTGCTACAAGTACATAATGTTACACATAATGGTATCCATAATTACACGTGGCACGGGATCCAACCTTTAATTCAAATTTCACACTTTCACATTAACAACAGGATTTTGTCCACATCACATTATGAATATCATTATGTACCCAAATTATGTACACGTAGAATTTTCCAAAAATATTTTTTTTTTTTTGTTAAATGTAAACTAAGAATTGAACAAAATGATAAATTCATATTTATACCAAAAAATGTTTACATAGAATTCAAATTTAATATTACATGAATTGTTTATAACTTTGTAAAGTTAAATTTAACTTAACAAATAACAACTAAATGCATTTCTAATTAATATTATCAAATATTTATAGTATAAGTACATCTCAATTAAGTTGGCACCTCCCCCCTTTTTCTCAAATTAAAAAAAAAAAAAAAAAAAATTCACGGGGCCAGCGGCGGCGACCCGTGAATGTGCAACCCGCGAAGCCCGCGGGTCACACCTCCTTGACCCGTGAATCGCCCGCTCGGGTCACGGGTCGGCTCGCGATCCCGGGTCAATCCGGGACAATTTTCATGGGTCGGCCGGCCCGTCCGTCTGACACCTCTAGCTATCCTATCCATTATGCCCTCTTGCCTTTTCCTGTTGATGGACGTACAATAAAAATATGAAACTCGACCCAATTGTGAATCCGGAATGCCTCTAGTTGTAGTGATGTGGTGGTTTGATGCTTGTAGATCTGGACGTGCTGTGACAGAAGGGATGGATGAGGGTGGGCCAATGGCACTGCGGTGGTGCTGTGGTCTGGCGGCTTAAGATCTGGAGGTGCTATGACAGAAGGAATGGGTGGATGGTGGGGAGAGAAGAATCTAGCCAGGATTGGCTGTGATGAGTTAATTGTGTAATTTGTGGCTAAAAGAAATCGTTTACCTATTAATTATTTGATTTGTAACTTAATACGAGACTCTGACAATAAATTGTGTGATATGTGACTTTGACAATTTTGTGATGTGTTTAAATTCAATTTATTTATAAGTCAAAACATTTAGTATGACCACCTATTTTTTGAAAGCATTTTACAAGCTTGTTAATTTTGAAATTATTCTTTTAAACATTTGTAGTTATAAAAAATTTCTCTGTAATTGGTATGAAACAGGATAGGATATGGACTGAGATTCTGAAAACCCATTAGAGAGAAAATCTGAGATAGTAGGCCTGGCCCAATATGGTTCATGGGCTCTTGAAGCCCCTATAGTAGAACTCTAAAAATGGGGTATTGGATTGGGAAGATTTCATAACTAAAAGATTAAGTTTCATCAATTTCAAATTTAAGAAACTAAGCTCATGTTTGATAAATATTCTTTCAAAATTCATTTTTAACCACACAATTTTCAATAAAATAATATTTTTCATCACATCAATAATTTTTCCTTACTTTTTAATCACATATTTCTCATTATATCACTATTTAAAATACATTTTTTCTCAATAATATCTATCAAACACGCCATAAGTTTAAAATTTTAAATCTCAAGAAAAAATGTAATTTTATTTATAAATTAATTAATTAAACATATATTTTATTAATTAAATATATTAATGTCACAATTTCATATAATTTGATCACAAATTTCATATAATTGGTCATATATTATTAATTGGCCACAAATCACAATTTTTAAATGTCACAAATTATTTTATGGTCACAATTCAAAAATTTTATAAGTCAGAATTTGTTCATCGGTCACAAATCAAAAATTTATAAGTCACAATTTATTTATCTATCACAAATCTATCAAATTAATAATCACATATTATTTATTAATCACAAATCATAAATTTTATAAGTCACAACTTATTTTATGGTCACAAAATATCAAATTAATTGATTACAAATTATATTTAGGTCATAATTTATCAAATTATTGGTCATAAATTAATAAATTTTTAAGTCACACGATATTTATTGATCACAATTTATCTATTTCATTGGTCACATATTGTTTATTGGTCACACACCAACCAATTTATTGGTCACAATCAATCAAATCATTTGTGACCAACACCAACGCTTGTGACCACCACCACACCATTGCAACAACCCAAATCATCGTCACCAGAACCACCAACACCACCTCCAGGCAACAAAACCATCATCTCGAATACCGTAGTCAACATCACCACCAATACCACTACCGACCCACAACCATTGTACCACCACCACCACAACCAACATCCAAACACCAACCAAAAAAAAAATCATCACCACCATCGCGATCTACACTACTGTAGCTGTCATCTGGGTCGCTACAGATCTACCACCACCACCTCACCACAGATCAACTACCACGCCCACAACATATCACTACCACCTCAGAGCAGTACGACGCCACTCATAGCAGCGATGTTCATTGCACATTGATCACTGCAGTAGCAGTTCTGGTCACGCCAGTCCATGCGGCAGCGACACGCGACAATTCGCGCAGCAGCAACGATTGGCATTGCGCACGACAGTTTCGTTAGTGAAAAGACGGAGAGAAGAGAGAGTGAAAAGAGAGAAGACAGAGAGGAGAGAGAAGGAGTGGGAAAATTCTAGGGTTTGTGTCCGTACGGCAGCGGGACCTGGCGTTGCGTATGACGACGTTGCCGGTGAGAAGAGAGAGAAAACGAAGAGAGAAGAGAGAGAGTGAGTAGACGAAGAGAGAAGAGTGTGAGAAGATGAGGAAAATTCTGGGTTTACCTGTTTGAAATGAAATTGATTAGGGTTTGGGATGAAAATTGTATAATTAATAATTAATATTTAAAAATAAAATGTCTAATCTTTGAAAAGTGAAACCTTATATCTGAAATTTGAAATTAAATATTGAAAACTCTTATTTTGTGTAATTTCCACTATTGGATTTCATAGCTAGTTTTTGTTACTCAATTCACTAAAGTTATTCTTAATGATGAACAAAATTGAAGTAATAAGACTACAAATAGCTCAAAAATAATAAAAAAAAAATTAAAGTCTAAATGTCTCTTTGGATGAACGGTCGTTGCCCATTTTTCAAATGTTGCGATAAAATAGGCTAGAGAAAGATTGAGGATAAAAGTGCAAATGAAACTAAAGCTTAGGAACCTTTGCTATAATTTACCCTTGAAAGTACTATTAAAAAATGAGGAAATTACAGCCACCCCTACTTTTAGATTACCATTTTCATAAATCAGCCAAGAAGTTTAATTTTTCAAAATTCAGGTTATAATTAAAAGAATTTAATATTAATAATTATTTTCAAATTCAATTTAATCATTTTCCTTCATTTATCACCGTCTCTCTCTCTCTCTACCCTGAGTCCCTCTCCCTCACCGTTTTCGCTCTCTCTCTCTCTCTGACCTAAGCCTGTGCATCTCCTCCGTCACTTTCTACCATTTCATCGCCGGCGACTGGGCGCTCGAAGCGGCGGACGGTGGCGCTGAAGTTCCAGCCAGGTATTTCCCTAGGGTTTCTCAGATCCGCCGTACTTTTCGCCGCCGCTACAGAGATCTCGCCGCACCGCTGCCATCGTTTTCCGCCGGCAACTTCACCGATCCAACCATGTCACCGAAGCCATTAACCTTTCCACCGCCAACCATGTTCTGTTGTCCAATCGATCCGCCGTCTCTGCCTCCTTCGCAGATCCAACCGTCCGTCCGTCCGTCCATCCTTTTTTTGTGTGCCTATTTTGCACACAAAAAATAGGCATATTTTGCTGTTGTGTGCCTATTTTGCTTTTATAATTTTACTGTTATTTTCCCAGTTCCTGAGGTTTATGTTGTGATGAATATTTTCTCGTTTTTATCTGGCTGAATCTGTCTGTAATCAGCGTTGACAGTGAAGAAAAATTGCTGAAAAGTGGTTCTCCTGTGCTATGAGTGGTGGTGGGTGTGTGTGTTGTGGGTGCGTAGGTGGTGGCGGCATTACCGGTGTGCATTGGTGTTTGGTGGGTAGATAATGGTGGTGGCGATTGCCGGTGGTGCAGGTAGAAATGTTGGTGGTGGTGGCGGCAGCGATTGGGCATGGGCTGTGTGCAGTCGTGGTGGTTGGTCATGTTGGCGGTGGTGGTTTTGGAGGTTGTGGTCGTGGCGAAGTGGTGGTTACAAATGATTCGGGAGCGGTCACAAATGATTATATTGTTTGTGACCAAAAATGTGGTAGTTTGTGACCAATGAAACCAATGAATTAGATAAACGGTGGTGGTTTTGGAGGTGGTGGTCGTGGCGAAGTGGTGGTTACAAATGATTCGGGGGCGGTCACAAATGATTATATTGTTTGTGACCAAAAATGTGGTAGTTTGTAACCAATGAAACCAATGAATTAGATAAACGGTGGTGGTTTTGGAGGTGTTGGTCGTGGCGAGGTGGTGGTCACAAATGATTGGGTTGCTTGTGACCAAAAATTTGATTAGTTTGTGACCAATGAATTAGATACAGTGACCAATGAATGCTTTGTGACCTAGAAATTATTAATTTGTGACCAATAATTTGATAAATTGTGACCTAAAATATAATATATGTTCAATTAATGGGATGTTTGTGACTGTAAATAAGTTTGTGACTTACAAATTTTGTGATTTGTGACCGATGAAAAAATTGTGACTTTTAAATTTTTAAGTTGTGACCGATGAACAAATTGTGACCTATGAAAATTTTGAATTGTGACCTAAAAATTTTTGAATTGTGACCAAATTGTATAAATCTGTGACCATTATATATTTATTAATAAAACATATAATTAATTAAGTAATTCATAAATAAATTTAAATAAAAACCTGATTTTTGAAATTTAAAATACATAACCTTAATTTTGAAATGTGTATAAGTAAAAGTAGGATTTATGTATTCTTCCCTTAAAAAATTAACGATTTTGGTTCAGTTATAATGCATCAACTATCAAGTAAAGATTTTTTGTTCTTTGTATGTGTGTGTATATAGACAGCATATGTTATGCTATTTGGGGCACATTTCTCTTCAATTGTAGACAAAAAATAAACATTGGAGCACTATCCTCTCTGACAAAAAACTGTGCACAATTTGACAAAGCAACCTATATTTCTCTATTCTACCCCTCTTTCATTTTACACGTTTTCCCAAGTAAAATATCAACAGTTTCCAAATTGAAAAGAAGGGAGAAGGGAGAAGACATGATTGCTCATAACTCTTCTAAGACCAAAAGACACCAATTACTGTAGCGAGGCCCATGTGATGTGACAGAAAAATGAATTATTGGTGGAAAAAATGTGGATCAAACGGAGTCTTAAACTTTAGAAAACTAAATTCCTCTTCTAGTAAAACCAAAATTTAATAAAGTTGTCGTTGAATAAGATTCAAATTTTACGTTTTTTTTAAAAAAAAATTTCTTTTCTGGCTGACGTTTTTGAATAATTTTTAAAAAAATTAAAAAAAAAATTTTTAAAAATATTATTGACGTGTAACCAATTTTGTTCGAAGGGTAGGGGTGCAAAAATATAATAATAATAATAAAAAATCACGGAATCGCAAATCGAATCGAACCAAACCCATTGGTTTGAAATAGCTAGTTCGGGTCCACATGGACCCTCGATTTTTTCCCTCAAATTGAATCAAACTGTTTCAAAATGTTTGGTTTAGGTTACGATTTTTAAAAATCGAACAAAATCGAATCGAATCTAACCAAACATTTTTTTTTTAAACTGTATTATTTCCCTATATCACTTTCTCAGCTATAAACTATATTACTTCCTCAAGTGGTGGTGCAAGTCACAAAAGGAACAAGAGAAGGCAAATACAATCTCAACCTACAAGAATAATACAATCCCAATCTACTGGAATAACTAAGTAAAATATGCAACAACAAATTTAAAAGCTGAACAGCAAGCAAAATCGATTTTGATTTTCGATATAAATTATTGTTGAAGTCATTAATCCAAAAAATACTCCTCCATAGGTGAATCTTTGGGACTAAACTCTTTAGTTTCATGAAGATAATCAAGAAAACAAATGAAAGAATGAATTCTGATCTCCTTTGAGGATAGTATTTAGATTTAAATATCTAAATTAACGGATTTATATTACTTCAGACATATGTGGTGTACAACATGTGATTGACTATATAATGATGTTGTCTTCCTAAAGTAAGGGTCAATTACCAATTGGAATGACTGATGAGGTTGTGGATGAACATATAATCATAGGCGTCTCGCATATGTCGACCTAATGGAGATTTGGCACATTGAACAATGGTGAGGAAGAAATTCTCGTCATAGGGGATATGTAGTTTTGAATGATCAGCGGTGAATACAATTCTTAAGTAATTGTTTTTCCTTTTGCTACTACTTTTTGCTTTTTTATTTGTGTTTCGAATTTCGAACAAATATGAATACAATTTAAAATTTAACATTATAATTTCTCGTTTAAACTTATATGTTAACTTATTTTAAATACGTTACTATATTGTCGATAGGTAAACTGCAGATTAAAACCGAATCAAATTGCAAATAAATGGTTTGTTTGGTTTGATTTCAAAATAAAATGATTTGCTTGATTTGGTTTGGAAAAAATTCAAATCGCATGAAATGATTTGAGTTAAAAATATAGCACAAATCGCACAAATCAAACCGCGTTTACCCACACTGAAAAGGGAAAATTGACATTTTTTTCCAAGCTTAAACCCAATTTTATAATCTAAATAAGAATAATAAAAAAAAGAAAGATGTTTTCAAATCTAGTATAAAAGACAAGGATAAAATTATAAAAAAAAATGTCTATTTATTTTTGTTAATACAACAAGTTTATGCAATCTTAAAAAAGATTGGGATTGTCTTTGTATTAATAGTCTGATATTCCAAGAGGTGCCTATGTAATTTGCTCTAAATCCAATGTTTGGGTAATATTTATAAATTGTTTATAATTTGTTAAACCACTTTTTATGCACACGAATAGTAAATTTACAAGTACTCTTTACTTATCCACCACTCATTTTTATTTATCACAATTTAAACTTAAACTATGCTACTTGTACAATGAATTTGACAATAAGTTTGACAATGTGTGAGTTGGCAGTCATTATGTCCATTGATTTGAAAGATTGTTTTTGAATTCAATAACAATGATCTATACACCTCACACATTATCAAAATCATTCTGCAAATTCACTGTACAAGTAGTTTAATTCTTTAAACTTTTATGAACACTTTTCAAACATGGTTAGTTGAATTTAATAACACTACTAATCACCGGGCAAAATTAATTCGTTCACCAGCTCAAAATCCACTAACACTTGAGTATACTTAAAAATCAATAGTTCTTTATATTTAAAAATTAGAGAATATATCATTTGGAGTCGCGAACCTCTCTAGAAAGAAAAAAGAGAAAAAGGAGAAATGAAAAAGAAAAGGAAAATTGTATGTTTTTATGTTTTCCTTTGGGAATTTATTTGTTTTTGTTTTTATTTTCAAGTTAGTTTCATTCGCAGCTACTATAATTTGGCATTATTTTCAATTGGTTTACTATAATTTAGTTCGTGTGAATTATGTCTCTTTACTTTAACTTGACCTTAGTTCAAGTCACACAGACAAATTTCATGCCATTCACTAATGTAAAAAAAGAATTGGGATGACCATCCTAGTTCTTTGCTCATTTTCTTTCACCGCCATCTCCTTTTTTCTCGTGAAAAAGAAAAAAAAAACAAATAAACAAACAGAATAACCTATTTTCCAGGCCTGGACCTAGCCCTAGGCAAACTAGGTCATTGCCTTGAACCTCAAGATCTGAAGGGTCTAAAAAAAATTCAAATAGCATGATAAAAGCTTTCCTTTATATTTCTTTGAGTTTGACCATTTAGTCCTTTAAAAGCAACAATAAAACAACAAAATGAGAATAAAAAAGAGGTCCAAAATACTTCGACACTTAACTTACATTCTTGATTTAAGAAATAAAACCGACATACAATTAAACTATTATCTAGTGCTATTTTTTTTTCTATCTACCAAAATCTAGAAAAAAAGTCAATGCAAAAAAAAATAAAAAAAAATATTCCCTATAATTTTTTTGCTAAACTTATAAACTTTCTTTAAAATTTATTTTTATGAAAGTTAAAAATAAATTATTTATTTTAAAAGTGTTTATTTCATTTATAATTAAGAATCGCGTAACAATTTATCGCATAGGCACCGATCCTGCTAATTTGAGCATTTTGTTATGGCCTTCTGAAACGAGGATGGTTCCATTTTCAATGAAGGAAATAGCGTTGAATGGGTTGGTGCAGAAAAATGAAGTGCCCACTTTCCAAAACCCGCTTCTACAAATAATGATAAATTGTGCAACAATTATAAGTGCCAACAAATCCCCATAGGAACCTCTCAAAGGGACCAAAAGCAGATCACAGAATACAGCATAGGACCAAAAGACATCAATCCATCCTCCAGGATTCAGCAGCTAATGTATGTGATTAGTACAGAGGCAAATTGATTGATGCAAAGGCAAACCAAACTAATAATAACCATACAAGACTCTTGGAAATTCGTGAAACTATAACTAAAGTCTTTGAAGCCGATGACAGAAGAATCGCGATGGTGATTCTTACCTTTTTTTTTTATATATATTTTTTATGAAAAAAAAAATTGCTTCTTTTAATGGGTGGTTTTTGAAAGGTAACTAAGGTATGATTAGATGTGGAGAGATGAATTTAAAGGATTTTAATATAATAGATGGACGCTTAAATTTAATTGTTCAGATTATTTGCCAAAATTATATCACGTTAAATTTCTCGTTTTAGTAACTGGATTAGATACGGTGAGTTAATTTAAATAAAAATTAAACTTAAGCAAGAAAAAAAAAAAGGTAATACATTTCTAAGGGCATGTTTGTGCCCCATTTTTGGTGCAAAATGCATTTTAAAATAGTAGATTGATAGAAAATTTGTGGTTAAAAATGATGAAAAGTTTTTTAGGTTGCGTGTAATATTATTTTATTAAAAAATGTGTGGTTGAAAAAAAGAGAAAAAATATATATTTTGAAAAAAAATGGGAATCAAACAAAGTCTAAAGTGAACATCTGCTATGAATTGAGTGACCACGACCAGCAGAAATCTAAATTAAAATAGTGTCAAAATGCGTCAAGTGGACAAAGTTTGAGATAACTCCACATATCAAAAAAGGGATAATTGCAGTTGCAGTTCAAAACCTCTCACTTTTTAGTAGACTTTATTCAAACTTTTCATTTATTTTATTAATAGTCCCAAGCCTTTCATTTCATTACAGAATAAGGATAGATGGATGAATTTCATCCATTTGACCGTTAGTTGAGTAAAAATATTGACTTTGACCAAATAAAAAAGGGCAAAACGATAACCTTATAATTTGAACATAAAATCATTTAAAAAAATTAAATAAAAAAAGAAAGAAAATAGAAGGAATTGTTATCTTCTTGACTTCTTCCCACCCCACTCCACTACATTTCTCCACCTTATCTTATCTCATCCTCCACCTAAACCAAGTCACTACCATCGCCGTCGCCTACCACAGTGACCACCTGTCGCCACTTACCACAGTTACCAAACCAAACCAAACCAACTAGGTTATTTTTCTTGATTTTTGCCATTTGTAAATGGAAACAAACATATATAAAATGGAGAAAAGCATAGTATAGTAAGTACCCATTACCCGTTTTCACTCACCATTTTCACTCGAATCTGTCCTTCACGGTAAGCCATGATGATCCATTTAACATATTTATGCTCTTATGTATACCTTTTATTTTATTTTTTTTTTGCAAAGTTATTTATGTATTTTTTTTGTAAGAGTTTTGTTGATCTTAAAAAATGTGCAACAGGATCCCGACTCCACTCACAAACCGTTAGTCACATCTAGCCTTCTCTGGTGAGGGGGGAGACGGACAAGTGCACTACGACAGTCAAGTCAGCCAATGAGGTATTTATATTTGGGTGTGGGACGTACTTTAGACGTGAGCCAATTAAGTGTTCGGGCACCAAGTGTGTGCATGAGAGTGTGTAAAATGGGAGAGAATAATCTTACAATGCTTGCAGTGGATTATGAGTACGATTACTTGTTTAAGATGGTTTTGATTGGGGATTCATGAGTTGTGAGATCAAACATTCTTTCTAGAGATGAAGTCGTAGCTATTGGATGAAGAGTTGTGTGGCTTCATCACCTTATTCGAAGCGTCCCATCGTAGGCGTCATATCACACATACTAGATCAGGCATCATTTAATGCAATGTGAAAAGGTAGCCACTCTAGGTTCTAGGTCTGAATACCTAGGTTCTAGGTCTGAATACCTATGTAGTAGGCCGATAAAACTTAACATATTTATGTTACAACATTAGTTACATCAATCATTCACATTATATCTTTATGTAGAAGATCCCGTGGGAGAAGTGAATAAGAGACATGTGCTATCCGCTTCGGCAAATTAGGAGGTGATCCCCTTTGGGATCCAGCTTTTCGTCGAAAAGTCAACACGTCCCTACATCGTAGATGGTTCATCCATCCAGAGGCATCTCCCATGACTTTTTGTCCACAAGAGGCATGTGCTATTTGTTTTGAAGAATTAGGAGGTGGTCCCCTTTGATATTCAACTCTTCATTGAAGCCTTCAAGCTTTCCTACATGGTAGATGGTTCATCAATGCAAAGGCTTCTCCCATGAACTTTTTGTTTAGGCATGTGTTATCAGTTTCGACAAATTAGTAGACGAACATCTTTAGGTTCCAACTCTTCATCGAAGCGCTCACGCTTTCCAGCATGGTGGATAGGTCATCAATGCAAAGCTTCTCCCATAAATTTTTTGTCAATAGGAAGCATGTACTATCTGTTTCGATGAATTTAGAGGTAGTCCCATTTGTAATCCAACTATTCGTCGAAGCGCTCACATTTCCCTACATGGTGGATGATTCATCCATGCGGGGGCTTCTCCCATGGCTTTTTATCAATGGGAGACATGTGTTATCCGCTTCGACGAAATGGGAGGTAGTTCCCTTTGGGATCCAACTCTTCGTAAAAGCACTCTTGCTTCCCTACATAGTGGACGGTTTATCCATAGGGTCGACGCATAGGCGAAGATGAGGCTTTACATGGTGAGCCTGTGGAATATCATGCTTGTATATAGGCAAAATATGAAAATTGCCTTCAAGTTTTTCAGCAATTTCATTTATAAATCCCTCAACTTTTGATCTTATACATTTTGATACACCTTTAATTAATTGCATTCAAAGTCCTTCAAATTTTGTAACATTTACACTTTAAGCCCCAAGTTCACATTTTTGTACGCTTTTAGTCATTTTCTCTTCTTTTGTGTTGTTCCTCCTCCAATTTGAAAAAAATTACTTATCACTTGATAGGCGCTGCATAGGCAATCATGAAGCCTCTATGCTGAAAAAATCATAGTCATAACGTTGAAGTCTCATACTTCATCCTTCTTTGAATTAATTCATCATTTTCTCTTCTTTAGTATTGCTCCCTTTATGCCCTCTTCTTCAAAGATCTCTCATTTGTAAAAGGGTCTTCTAATAGTCTCTTCATGAAAGACACCCATTTTAGGGGTCTTCTTATTAAGGCAACTTCTTTAGCGACCTCTCCCCTTTTAGGGGGCCTTGTTATTCATGGCCTTTTTTTTCAGAGGTCTCCTTCGTTTCAGGGGGTCTTCTTATTCAAATCCACTTCTTCAGCAACATTTTCCCTTTTAGGGGCTTTCTTATTCATGGCATCTTCTTCAGAGGTCTTCCCCTTTCAAGAGGTCTTCTTATTTTTGGCATCTTTCTCAGAGGCTTACCCCTTTTTAGAGGGTCTACTTATTGAAGTCCACTTCTTTAGAGGCCTCTCCATTTTCAAGGGATCTTCTTATTCATGGCATCATCTTTAGAGACATCTCCCTATTTAGGGTAACTTTTTATTCACGACCTCTTCTTCAAAGGCCTACCTCTTCTCAAATGGTCTTCTTATTCATGAACTCTTCTTCAAACACCTCCCCTTATTCGGGGGATTTTTTTATTCATAGCCTCTTTTTTAGAGGCTACCCCTTCTCAGGGGGTCCTTTTATTTATGGACTATTCTTCAAAGGCTTTCCCTTATTCATTGGATCTTTCATAGCCTCTTATTCAGAGGCATTCTCACTTTTTGGGGGTTTACTTAGTCAAGACCACATCTTCATAGGCCTCCCCCTTTTCAGATGGTCTTCTTATTTATGGTCTCTTTGAGGTCTCTTCTTCCTATTCCTTTACAATGGGAGTTGTTGCAGAAAGGCATTTTTGTAGATGATGATCCTCATGTTGGTAGCCATTTAGCCATTTCCCGAGTGAGTTGGACAGTAACTCTCATTCTACCTTGTCTGGTGGTGAGGTCATCAATAACCCACTGAGGAAGTTCTTTGCGGTACCCTTCTTTAGGGGCCTCTCTAACCTTTCTAGGTGAGGTTTCTTCACTGTTTGAACTTGTTTTTTTAATACAGCTCTTTTCTTCAAAGAGTTTGGGGTCCTAAAAATGAATTTTCATATCAATATATTCATTTTTTCAAAACAAAATCAACAATCGAATTACTGATGTCAACTCCAAATCTCTTTCTTGGGGCTTGTACTTTTTTCTTAAGAACAAATCATTTTTCAAGAAGGAAACCAAATAAATATTTTGGTAAGCTTTTTACAAGGGAATATTTGTGGTTGTAGTACAGTTTCCCACAGACGGCATCAATCCATTGACCACAACGAAAAATGCGCCAACGAGATCCTAGTTCCACCCAATCAACGTAAGCTTGCTCCTACACACTAGGACAAACCGTTAGTCACACGTGGCCTTCTCCGGTGGTGTGGGCGGCGGCTACATGCACTCCAATGGTCAAGTCAATCAATGAGGTATTTATATTTCCGTATGAGACGTGCTTTAGACGTGAGCCACTTAGGGGTTTGAGTGCACGGGGCGTGTGTACGGGAGTATGTAAAAATGGAAGAAAATAATCTTACAAAGCTTGAAGTGGATCATTAGGACGATAAATGTTTAAGATGGTTTTGACTGGGGATTCCGGAGTTGGGAAATCTAACATTCTTTCTAGGTTTACCAAAAATGAGTTTTGTTTGGAGTCCAAATCATCCATTGGAATAGAGTTTGCCACCAAAACTCTTTAGGCGACGATTAATGGTGATCATTGTAGTATATAGTGGGGTACGGTGGTTGGTTAATTTGATTTGATTTAGTTGGAGGAAGATAAGGTAAGGTGGGGTGATTGGGAAGGAGATGAACAGTTCCTTCTATTTTTTTATTTTTATATTTGAATTATAAAGCTACCATTTTGCCCTTATTATATTTGATCAAAACCGAGTTTTTTAGTTAAGTAACTGTCAAATGGATGAAATCCATCTATTTGTCTTTCTATTGCAACATAATGAGAGATTTGAGACTGTGTATAGTACAAAAGAAATATTTGAGTAAAGTTAGAATTAGGATTGCTGTTGCAATTATACCTTAAAAATTTTCCAATTTCATCTCAACTTGGTTGGTGCTGATATTGACACACCATAATGTGGCTCTTGTTAGATTGGAATTTTTTTAGTTCGACAACCCATGAAGAGTAATTAGGTCAACTCAACTTAATTATTTGTTTTTAGTTTTTTTTTCATTTTAGTGAACGTATAATTCGCAAACATATCGATAAGAATTTATTTTTTTATTAATTATATTTTGACCATGTCGAGGGGTTATACCAAATTTGGTGTAATTTTCACACCAATTTGGTGTAACCTCTCCAATGGTGCTTACACCAAATGAATAGTATTTTCTTTATTTCTTTATTATTTATTTTTCAACAATTAATCTATTACAAATTATTTAATTATAATTATATTAATCGTTAAATTAAAAAGAATATTTAATAAACTAAAATATTGCATTTATTAATAAATTAAGAAGAAAACATTAAACATAATTTGTTGTAAATGTTACCATCACATTAGAATTTAAAAATAAATGTAAATAAAAATAACCATCACGTATAAACAATTATAAATAAATTCAAATCAATTAATTTCAAAAGGATTAAAAAAAAAAAAAAACGCTAAGGAATGAGCCATAATTTATTGTAATAGAAAATGGAGGACAAAATGGAAATAATGAATTGCATCAAATTTGGTGCAAAAGGTGATTATATTGTGACCACAATTTTTATTTCATACACTGCATTTCAATTGCAGTTAAGTTTCCCAATCTTTGCTTATTGTATAATCATTTCTTTAACTTTTTTTTTTCAACGAATTTTTATCTTCAACTTTTTATTAATTAGTATGTCTCGTCTTTAATAATCATTTATATCAAAATATTTTGTTTTCATACTTTGAAAGGAGGGAAAAAGTTATTTTCTCATTATTTATTTATTTATTTTTAAAAAATATGATGAAAAAATAAGCAGTTTTACGTCATTTCAATGATCTTTTTTATATAAAATTATTATCAAATAAAAATACGTTAATTAATGGAAGATTTGAAAATAAGAATGACATGAAAAATTATTAAGGATATAAGTGATATAATGAACAAAAATTAAGAACTTTAAACGTAATTAATAAAATGTGTAAAAAATAAAATAGTGGTGTGAATATAATCATCCTTACACTAAAATTTACATCAAATTTGATGTATTTGATGAAGTGCATAAGGAGTTAGAGTTTATAATGAAGTGGGATCGCAAAGGGAAAAAATATTCCATGATAACTTCGGGTTTGCCCTTTTTGGCGAATTGCGTGTCTAATTCGATTGGGAATGGTCCAATAATCACAACTCATCGCCTTTGGCCATGACGTACGTCGAATTTTGGGCAGATTCTATCGTTTAGACTTTCGATTAAGCGTTTTTGCCGTTTATGATAATTTTTATTTTGATAATATTTCATTCAATAAAATTCGAATTCATATTCCGTTTGTTGGAGGGCGATCCTGAATTTTAGGAGTTTCCATTTAATTTGTTAGCTCGAATTTTTCCATTTATGGAAAAAATATCGTTTTTTTTTATTTTTATTATTTATTTTTCGAATTTTGTTAGGGTTTTACTATTTAAAGTATTGTAAGCCCCTTGAGGCAAGACATTATTGAATAAAATAAAATTTTCGTGAGTTTTCTCTCATATTTGTGAGGTTGTTCATCTTTTCTATAATCTTCCGATACGTCAGTATTTTTGAATGTCCTGAAGCCTGCGACAAGCTTGAACTGGGTTTGAACATAGATGGGCTGGTTCGAAACAACCAACATAGATCGTAGTCCAAATTGAAGTCAATAATAAAACATTATTAATCGAATAGAATAAGAGCATCTGTTTGTCTGTGACTACTGATTCTCTGCTAAAGTATTCTTCTTCAAGTCTTTGAACAAAACATTCTCGAGGAAAGAAAAACATCCATCTCGGGCCCTCCTTGACTTCACTGACCCTAAAGAATAATCTAGAATACATCTATAACGATTTAGATGTGTCAATCCGGGTGGTCCGGGTTGGGTCGGCCAGCCAACATATGAGCCCGGTAACGGCTCACGTGAAAAAAAGGCCGCCCGCTATGGGTTCCAGGCTGGTTCCGAGTCGGTTCACAACTTTTGGACTGCAACCCAGACCCGCCCGCTAACCCATCCGGGTCGAGCTCATGCGGGGCACGGGTCGCGATTTATTCCGATTTGACCTGTATTATTATATAAATAAAATTATAAAAATATAGAATTTTTCATATTTATAACAAAAAATATTTTTTTGTTAAATGTAAACTAAGAATTGAATAAAATGATAAATTCATATTTATACCAAGAAATGTTTACACAAAATTCAAATTTAATATTACATGAATTATTTATAACTTTACAAAGTTAAATTTAACTTAAACAAAAATAAAATGATAAATTCATATTTATACCAAGAAATGTTTATGCAAAATTCAAATTTAATATTACATGAATTATATATAACTTTATAAAGTTAAATTTAACTTAAACAAATAACAACCAAATGCATTTCTAATTATTATTATCAAATATTCATAGTATAAGTACATCCTAATTAGGTTGGCACCTACTTTTATTATAATTTATAGTTTAAGTACATCCCAACTAGGTTGGCTCCCCCCCTCCTCTCCTCTCCTCTTTTTTTCAAATTTAAAAAAAAAAAAAAAATTCACGGGCCAACGAGTTAACCGCGGCCCGTGAAGGTACAACCTGCGAAGCCCGCGGGTCACACCTCCTTGACCCGTGAACCGCCCGCTC
Source organism: Fraxinus americana (assembly GCA_035079005.1). Classification (NCBI taxonomy): domain Eukaryota; kingdom Viridiplantae; phylum Streptophyta; class Magnoliopsida; order Lamiales; family Oleaceae; genus Fraxinus; species Fraxinus americana. Next base: position 28,935,980 of record CM068707.1, read on the forward strand.
TGGTCACGGGTCGACCCACGGTCCCGAGTCGATCCGGGCCGATTTTTACGGATCTGGCCGACCCGTCCGTCTTGACACCTCTATTCTATCGTTTAGACCTTCTATTAAGCGTTTTAACTGTTTACGATAATTTTTATTTTGATAATATTTCATTCAATAAAATTCGAATTCATATTCCGTTTGTTGGAGGGCGATCCTAAATTTTAGGTTTTGTGTAATTAACACCATTATTAATCAAATAGAATAAGAGCATACGTTTGTCTGTGACTACTGATTCTCTGCTAAAGTATTCTTCTTCAAGTCTTTGAACAAAACATTCTCGAGGTAAGAAAAACATCTATCTCGAGCCCTCATTGACTTCACTGACCCTAAAGAATAATCTAGAATACATCTATAACAATCTAGAGGTGTCAATCCGGGTGGTACGGGTTGGGTCGGCCCGTCAACATATGAGCCCGGTAACGGCTCACGTGAAAAAAAGCCCGCCCGCTACGGATTCCGAGCCAGTTCCGGGTCGGCTCACAAATTTTGGACTGCAACCCAGGCCTGCCCGCAAACCCATCCGGGTCGAGCTCATGAGGGTTACGGGTTGCGCGGGTCGTGATTTGTTCCGATTTGGCCCGTATTATTACATAAATAAAATTATAAAAATATAGAATTTTTCATATTGACAGCAAAAAATATTTTTTTTGTTAAATGTAAACTAAGAATTGAATAAAATGATAAATTCATATTTATACCAAGAAATATTTACACAAAATTCAAATTTAATGTTACATGAATTATTTATAACTTTGTAAAGTTAAATTTAACTTAAACAAAAACAAAATGATAAATTCATATTTATACTAAGAAATGTTTACACAAAATTCAAATTTAATGTTACATGAATTATTTATAACTTTATAAAGTTAAATTTAATTTAAACAAATAACAACTAAATGTATTTCTAATTATTATTATCAAATATTTATAGCATAAGTACATCCTAATTAGGTTGGCACCTACTTTTATTAAAATTTATAGTTCAAGTACATCCCAACTAGGTTGACTCTCCCCCCTCCCCCTCCCCCTCCAACCTCTTTTCAAATTTAAAAAAAAAAAAAAAAATTCACGAACCAACGAGTTAACCGCGGCCCGTGAAGGTGCAACCCGCGAAGCCCGCGGGTCATACCTCCCTGACCTGTGAACCGCCCGCTCTAGTCACGGGTCGGCCCACGGGCCCGGGTCGATCCGGGCCGATTTTTACGGGTCTGGCCGACCCGTCTGTCTGACACCTCTATTCTATTGTTTAGACCTTCGATTAAGCGTTTTTACTATTTATGATAATTTTTATTTTGATAATATTTCATTCAATAAAATTCGAATTCATATTCTGTTTGTTGGAGGGCGATCCTGAATTTTAGGTGTTTCCATTTAATTTGTTAGCTCGAATTTTTCCACTTATGAAAAAAAATATCGTTTTTTTTATTTTTATTATTTATTTTTCGATTTTTGTTAGAATTTTACTATTTAAAGTATTGTAAGCCCCTTGAGGCAAGACATTATTGAATAAAATAAAATTTTCGTGAGTTTTCTCTCATCTTTGTAAGGTTGTTCATCTCTCCTATAATCTTTCGATACGTCAATATTTTTGAATGTCCTGAAGCCTGCGCTTGAACTGGGTTTGAACATAGATGGGCTAGTTCGAAACAACCAACATAGATCGTAGTCCAAATTGAAGTCAATAATAAAACATTATTAAGGGAAGATTACATATTTAAGAAAATAAGTTTAGCCTATTTCAAAAATAAGAAAACAAGTTTGAAATTACCAAAATCAGATTTTTATTTGAATTTTTTAAATTTTTATTTATGAAATAATAAATTATTAAATTAATTTATTATTAAATATTTAATTCTAATATAATATAATTAATCCATCCCACCTTCACCACCTCTACCGCTCCGGAGACCATTCCGATCACCGTCCTACTCCGGCGAACTTCCCGACGACCGTCCAGCGACTACTCCGATTCCGGTGATTGTTCCGTCAACTATTCCGGCAACCATTCCGGCGTCAATTTTTTTCGACGACTTCTCTGATTCCGGTAATTGTTCCAACTCCGGCGAATATTTCATCGACAACTCAACTATATTTTTTTGTACGGTTGACATTTTTTTTACGGTCACGACCCAGGTCACAAGTCACAGCTCAGGTCACAAGTCACAAATCAAGAGTCACTGTCCAGATCACAAGTCACAAATCAAGTCACAAGTCAGGCCACAGGTCACAACTAAACACCACAGCCCCACCACCGATCCCGATCCACCACCGATCTTAGTCACGACTAAACACCCCCGATCCCAATCCACCACCATTGATCACAAATCGATCAAATAGTTGGTCACAAGCACTCTTCATCCCCTCCGGTGGCCCCCGTCGCTACCAATAATAACAACAGAACACCTACCAACAACATCACTATCACCACCGTCAACAAAATCTGAACCTACGCCACCGCCACTGCCAGTCGCCTCCATCACCACCACAACACCGCCCTCCGCCCCTAAGTGTCATGCCATTGCCTCGAATTTTGCAGAGTTCATCAGATCCATCGCCTCCGCCTCCACCTCCACCTCCACGTTCGCCACCATTCAAAAATTAGAAAAAAAAAAAATAATGGATTTGCACTCACCACCATTCAAATCGATGGCAATGGTATCATGATTAGATGTTCGGCACTTTGTGTAATCCTCGAAATCAACAAAAATCAAAAGCCCAAAAAATCAATTGCAAAGGGTGGTTTTATTGGGTGTCGGTTGATATTTGGAAGAAACGAGTTTGAGGTTATTTTGGATCAATGTTGTTACTGTGGTTGTTGGAAGGTTGCTGTGTTTCTGGCGGTGGGATGGGTCACCGGCGATAGTAATGGCTGAGTGATTAATCCACACAGTCAAGAGGTGTGACTGTGTGTTATGATGAAACGGGATCTAAGTTGGACGCCTGCCGGCGTTATGGTCGAGACGCTGCTGTATTCACAGCAACGTCCACAACAGCGTTGGCGGTTGGTGCGGTGCTCACAGGGTAGATGTTAGAGAGAGAGTCTCCGGCGATGGTGCTTTCCCGTGGCGGAGGCGGCAGCCACGTGAGGGAGGGTAGAGAGAGACGGTGAAGATAGAAGGTAGAGAAAGATTGTTATATTGGTAAAAATATTTATTATATATATATATATATATATATATATATATATATATATATATATTAATTATTTAAAAATATCTAATTTTGGAAAAAACAAACTTTATACCTGATTTTGGAAATGTGAATACATAAACTATGGTTTTGTGTAATTACCACCATTATTAATCGAATAGAATAAGAGCATCTGTTTGTCTGTGACTACTGATTCTCTGCTAAAGTATTCTTCTTCGGATTAAGCTCATCTGCCAGAAAAATTGTGCCATGCAGTTTGACAGGTTCTCACAGTGTTATGGGACCCGCTGTAATAAAAAATTTCCAAACAATTGTGGACCCTCCCCCTAGTGTCAGTTTTGCATGTCACTTTTCCTCTGGCATTGTAGCAGCCTCCTTCTTCTTCAAGTCTTTGAACAAAACATTCCCGAGGTAAGAAAAGCATCTATCTCGGCCCCTCCTGGACCCCTCCTTGACTTCACTGACCCTAAAGAATAATCTAGAATACATCTATAACGATATATAGTCCTCATTTCTGCTTTGAAAATCTCAGAGTTATCTTTCTACAATCAAGATTTCATTAGTTCATAAGAGATAGAGAGTGAGAAAATGGAGGATCAGTTGAAAGAGGTGTCCGCGCACGATCTTCAATCCCTTTTGTGTTCTCCAGAAAGAGATTTTCTTATTCGCAAAAATGGTGACCTGGTACACTTACACATTTTTTAATTGTGTTTTTATGCTAAATATATGTATCTGTGTGGGAATTTGGTTTTTTTTTCTGGGTTGTTACCAAATTGGCAAAAGAAAAAATTATTATGTTAAGGATATGGGTGGATGAAATTATTAAAGGTCAGACCAAATTAAGGGTTTTCGTTTTGGTGTTCTTCATTTTTTTTGATAACTTTCGGATAAATAAAAGTATGCTGTTGATTAGATTATTTGGGCATATTTTGAAATCTTAAATATGTGGCTTGATTGTGAGCAGTTCTCTGATATACTCGGAAAAATCTGTTATTAGGAAAAAAAAAATAAATAAATAAATAAATAAATAAATATATATATATATATATATATATATATATATATATATATATATATATATATATATATATATATTAAGTACAGATATTGTCTTAGTAGAAGGCAAAATTTTAATTTTCATTTATTTTACAGGTTAAGGTTGAGAGTTTGAAGGGAAAGAAAGTTGGATTATATTTCTCGGCATCATGGTGCGGCCCGTGCCAATCATTTACCCCAAATTTGGTGGAGGTGTATAATGAGCTGCTTTCTAATGGAAAATTTGAAGTCGTGTTTGTCTCTGCTGATCAAGATAATGAGTCGTTCAATAAGTATTTCTCTAAAATGCCTTGGCTTGCGATTCCATTTTCTGATTCTGAGACACGCGATGGACTCGATAAATTGTTTGATGTGAGTGGAATACCCCATCTTGTGATCCTGGATGAGAATGGGAAGAAATTGACCATAGAGGGTGTTGGAATCATCCGAGAACATGGGGTCGAAGGATATCCTTTTACCCCAGAACGAATTCAAGAACTCAAAGAGCAAGAAGAAGAAGCTAAGAGGAATCAGACCCTAAAATCTTTACTGGTGTCCCGGTCACGGGATTATGTGATTAGACCTGATGGGAAAAAGGTGCACTCTTTAGAATTTATGTGCTAATATAGAACTCATATGTACTTGATTCATATAGTAATATACAATTAATGTAGATTTTTCACGATTATGATGTTACTTATCCGTTATCTTTACTAGGTACCGGTTATTGAACTTGAAGGTAAGACTATACTCCTGTATTTCTCCTTGGTTACATACAAAGATTGCCTTGCTTTCACCCCGAAGCTTGTTGAAATATATAAAGAGTTGAGAAAAGAGGGAGAGAATTTTGAGATTGTGATGATACCCCTTGATGATGAGGAACCGTCATTTAAGCAAGAGTTTGAAGGCATGCCGTGGCTTTCATTGCCTGTTTTGGACAAAACTTGTGAGAAGTTAGTACGTTATTTTGAGCTCTCTGCCCTGCCAACCGTTGTTGTCATTGGGCCAGATGGGAAGACTCTTCATCGTAACGTTGCTGAAGTCATTGAAGAACATGGTCGAAAGGTCTATCCTTTTACGCCTGAGAAATTTGCTGAGATTGAAGAATTGGAGAAGATAAAGCGAGAATCGCAAACTCTTGAATCAATTTTGGTATCAGAAGATTGCGACTTTGTAATCGGGAAAGATGGAGTTAAGGTAAACATGCTATGCTTGGCTACCTTCATACTCATTTCACTTTAATAGCATCTGTCTAGTAATATGTTCCTAAGCCGACCTTGACGTTTCTGATAACCTTCTCCACTCATACTTCCTTCTAGTGCGAATGATTTTGGTAACTAATATGACGATTCCTTTTATTTCAGGTTCGGGTTTCTGATCTTGTTGGAAAAAATATACTTCTCTACTTCTCGGCGCATTGGTGTCCTCCATGCCGTGCTTTTCTACCTAAGCTCATAGATGCATACCACGAGATCAAAGCAAAGGATGAAAAATTTGAAGTGATTTTCCTCTCCAGTGACAGAGACCAAACATCCTTTAATGAATTCTTTTCAACAATGCCATGGCTGGCACTTCCATTTGGAGATAAAAGGAAGGAACCTTTAAGTCGTCTATTCAAGATTCGAGGCATCCCGATGTTAGTAGCACTAGGGCCAACAGGCAAGACCATCACGACCGAAGCCAGACATCTTATTGCTTATCATGGTGCAAATGCTTACCCGTTCACTGAGGAACGCATCAAGGAGATTGAGGAACAATACGAAAAGATGGCCGAGAAATGGCCGAAGAAAGTGAAGCATGCACTTCACGAGGAGCATGAACTTGCTCTCACCAAGCGCGTAGGTTATAATTGTGATGGTTGCAATGAATTTGGACAAGGGTGGTCATTCTGGTGCAATGAGTGCGACTTTGATCTCCACCCCAAGTGTGCTTTAGGTGGCGAAGATGAAGACAAGGACAAGGTCGGGGCTGAGGAATTAAAAGGCAACGATGTCAAGGGAGAAGATGAAGAGAAGAATCCCAAGGAAGGTTGGACTTGTGATGATGGTGTGTGCTACAAGACATAGGTAGTTATTGTGCTAAGAAAGAGAGATGTTATGAATAATTAAGCTTGATTATGCAGTTGTTGGGTTCTTTAGGCACAATTAGTTGGAGACATACTTATTAAAGTGTGTTTATATGTTTATATATTTGCTGGTATATATATACTTCTATATATAAAAAGTGCCTATGAAATGGAAATTCTTGTTTTAACGAAAAATCTAACGGAATTGGTTGTTTTAACATAAAATCTTTTTTCACCATTAGTTTTATTGTTTCCATTAAATAACAATTAAGCCACCGTTTGTGGCCATTGATGTTGTGTTTGTTGGAATTCCATTATCTAATAATAAATGAATGGGAAATGCAAAAGGCGTTTTAATGAAAAATCTAACGGAATTTGTTGTTTTAACGGAAAATCTTTTTTAACCGTTAGTTTTATTATCTCCATTAGATAACAATTAAGCCACTGTGTGTGGCTATTGATGTTGTGCCTGTTGGCTGCCTTCATTCTTGATCAAAAAGGTACCAGCAGACGTTCCGGGTACATTATTCAATGTCCTCTGATGTTCTTCTTGTGAAACAAGGGCAAATACTTTGTTAATAGGTGGAATATGATCCATAAGTAATATCTGACTCCGAGTTTGAGCAAGTGATTCATTAAGCCCCATCAAGAATGACATCACATATTCAGTTTGGTAATGATCTGCTAAAGCATTGTTATCCCCACACGAACAATTTCCACATGAACAAGCTGGTCTGTAATTGCTCAATTCCTCCCAAATTGCCTTCAGCTTTGTGAAGTAAACTCCCACAGTAAGCTGATCTTGAGAGTGATTCATCAATTCACGTCTTAATTGGAAGATGCGCGGTCCATTTTTTTGCTGAAATCTCTCCTTGAGATCCTCCCAAATTTCATACGCAAAGGTAGAATAAATCACACTAGCAAAGATTTCCTTAGACACTGACTTAAGGATCCAAGATATAACAATATTGTTATTGGGAGTCCAAGAATTCATGTGGTTATCATTACCTTCAGGTTTTGGAATAGTTCCATCAACAAAATCAAGCTTGTTTTTTTACTGATAGAGCAATCGTCATGCTCTGCTCCAGGATGCATAATTCTCACCAGTTAATTGCTGTGAAACCAAAACGAGTCCGAGATTGTCCGAATGATGTAGATAATAAGGACTGGATACATCATCAAGGTATGAATTACTTCCTGTTAACATCGAAGTATCAGCCATGGAGATGCTGAATTAACTATCAGATGAGTAGGCGTAATCGAGATCAGAAACAAAATCGGCAGAAGAAGAAGAAGCGGATCAAGCACTCCATATTTGCTCTGATACCATGTTAAGAACTGAGGTTTCATTTTAAAAGGTCAATCTTATTAATAGGAGTAACACAATCTTTTATAAGTTGATTTATATTTACATTTTTATTCGATGTGGGATTTTATCATTTAACATGCCACTGCAAGATAGTGGCTCGTTCGAACAGACCAATATTGAAATCCGTATGCTCACTTTTAGAATCTTAATCGAATCGAATCGAATTGCTCGTTAGAGTTTAATAGGCTCTGATACCATATTGAGTTGAGAGAGAGATTGAGAAATGGCGGGAATCTTATTCAATCAAATTGGAATAAAAACTCACGTGTTTACAATGAACTAACCCAACTATATAAATAACAAAATGATAGCTGGTAAGTAAAATATCTAGCTAACTAACTATAACTCCTAATAATTACCATCTTATTACGTTTGCTTTGAGTAAATTGTGGTTTGTAGTCATTTTTAATCTATGATGGACACTGTTTGAGTTAATTGTGTAGAATCAAATATAACAAGAAATTTGCAATTTGAACTCAAAAATAGATTAAAAGGTTGGTTAGATGTTTAAACACATAGGCTAGATAACTAGAAGTTCGTTAATTTTACTTGATTTCGATTTTTTCATAATTAAAATTGATTTTGAATCTGTATCATGACTCTAAAATATGAGACTTCCAATTTGAAATGGCCATCTTGAGCTGTAAACAAAGAAATATAGTGATCAAACCATGTTGAGCAACATAATTTCGAACAAAATGAGCAGTGTATATTTCTTTAAATTTCTGAGCAATTTGTTCCGTAGTCGTCAAAATGTGTCTCGGGGTTCATAGAAAAACGATTACGCATGAAAAAAAGTTCAAAAAGACCTAAAGAAAAGTGAACTTTAACCTGTCCAAAATCAAAATATACCAACTTACTTTAGAACCCCGATCATATTAACCAAACACGATGTGATCTACACACCTAACACAACCCTAGTAACAGCCGAAGTTAGTACCTTGTGAAAAAAGTGAAAAGAAATTCTTAACCGTGAAATATGTTACACGAAACAACATTTCAAAATCAAGAAAATTGTGGCATGAAATTGATGTGGACAAAATTGTGGACCACCCCCTGCCACGTTGCCCAAAAATGTCATATATAACCATGATTTGGCCAAGAAGATGATAAGCAAGTAAAATCAGTTCATCCATGGAAGCTCTCCTCTCCTCCACAACTTTCCCTGTGAAGAGAGCCCTCTATTCTCCACCATCGGTTAAGCGACTCCAATTCTTTCCCACAAAAATAAACCTTAACAGACCCAAAAAATCAAGCCATTCGGTGCAAAAAAATGCTTCTTTTTCCCTCAGCTTACCTCTCAGAATCTCTGCAAGTGCACAAACTGCTCCTTCTACTGAAGCTTCAACAAGTTCTTCAGTACCATCAGAAATGAAGGCCTGGAGTTATAGTGAGTATGGTGCGGTGGATGTGTTGAAATTTGAGTCAAACGTTGCGGTCCCTGAAGTGAAAGAGGACCAGGTTTTGATTAAAGTAGTTGCAGCTGCTCTTAATCCTGTTGATTTTAAGAGAAGATTGGGGAAATTCCAGGCCACCGATTCACCTCTACCGGTAATTTTCTTTCACCATCTTTTTGTTTGTTTTTTTTTTCCTGAAATTTATTCAGTGATTTAGAGTCTTAATACTTTTAGTTTGATGCCATTGGAGTAGTTTTTTTTTTTTCACGTAGACGACATTCAAAATTGTTAGCAAATTGAACTCGTGATTATATTGCACAATATCAAGTAGGAATCATAACACAAAAAGAACTCGAGAAATTGACAGAGGAAAGAAGAATTTACTATAATATGAAGAAATAATATAACAATATTGTGTATCTAATGCTATTTGAAGTCTATACAAAGCCATAATTTCATGGAGTATATATAGGATCTAAAAGAATATTTTTAGATGAAAAGAGGATAAAAAATGAGAAAAATGGATACAATATTTTGTCGGATAACACTGGTGTTCGAGCGGTAGGCAAGCAGTAAGGTGGCAATAGCGGCAGAGCTCAAGCGCTGCTACGTGTATGGCGCTCAAGTGCCTCGTTTTGGATCCAACTTATTCCAAACACCTTGTACGGTGCCTAGGCACCCGGATTGGGCTGTCTCGAAGCCTTCCAAACCATATATTGACTTCATTAACATCTCTTTCAACCAATCCATGAACATCCAACGGAATTTGGATCACATATTAACAAATCTCCACCTTAACACAAACTTCCAATGCAATGAAAAAAAAACTTTAAAAATTCTCCACCTGGAGATAAATTATACTATAAGGAATAAATCAATGACTCTTCAACAAAAAATATCATCCTCTTTCACAAAGTTCAATTAGGACAAACTCCATCAATTGAATTCAAGTACTACTTAGTAGGATTACCTCGGGTACCAAAATTGTTCGAATTATCACCACGAGCAATAAAATCACAAATAACTCAACAATAATTATCAAATAGGGCATACTATAACAAGATCAACACAAAAAACTACTTCTGTCGAAAGTTTTTTGTTACACTCAATACCTTCAATCACATTTAAAGTATAAGCCACTATATCAACTTTCATGCACCTTTGTGGAGGCCTAATATCTCTATTGGATATATCTCTAGCAATTGAATATTGAGGCACCGCTGGTTATGGTGGCAAAGCGACATTATCCTTAACTTCGAAGCTCAATTGAGATGTGTTCTTCAATGTAGACGCCGAACCAAACTCGAACGGTATTGTACCAAGCTGAATATCCACCAAAGTTCCTAATTTCTGCTGATTGGTCTCCAATGATTCTGTAAAACACTACAAGAATACAACTGGGACATTTTCTACCCCTTTAACACAACACGAGCACATTTATTAACCTTATTGACTCCACCTTCACTAGTGTACTTACACCATTTTGAATCAAGGAAATAAGATTTTTCTTCAAATCTAGAACATGCTTTCACTTCATCAAGCGTCCTAACTATCTCATCAAACATTTTAATTCTGACCCTTACAATACAAGTTATCTTATAAGGTTCATTATTACATATTCCTGCAACACATTTTGAAACTGTTTCATATGTTAAAAATAAATCCCGATTGGGACACATGTGAGCAAAGAAGACCTAGTCTGATTAATTGACTTCCTATTTGAAAGCAAAACAGCTCCTTACCCATCATTGAAACACAAGTTGGAGACTTATCGACCTATATTCCGTGCTTCGATCCCAGAAGTTGCGTATTCTCAAGAGGACTCTAAACCTCCCAATCTTGCAAGTCAGGAGATCAATCTTTCAAATGCAAGTTGTATCAAGAATTCAATCATCGTCGGGTTTGAAGTCGTCGTCACAAATAACCAAAAGATCTCCATCACTGTAGCAATTTTTTGCAATATCGGCGAAGTTGCTGGTTACTTTCCCTTCTGATTTGTAGTTAATTTTTCTTTATTCTGCAACTTATAGTAATCTTTTTATGTACCCTTCTTTTTGCAGTAGTTACAAATTTTATTACTAGAATTAGACTTCGAATTGTCTCTCTCATAACCACCATGAACATCAGGCCCTCTCCTTGAGCCTCAGATCCAACGAGATGCTTCATCTTCTCATTTCAAAATAGAGCATCATATATTTCTTCAACGAGGAGAGTATCACGACTATATAATATCGTGCATCTAAAAGACATATATGAAGCGGGTAACGTACACAACAAAATCAACTCCAAAACTTCTTTATCATATTTAACCTCCAAGGTTTCTAAATCGGCTAAATTTCTTTGAAAATAGCTAGTTGATCTACAATTGATGTTCCTTCTATCATAAGATGAGAATATAAACGTTGTTTCAAATGCAATTTGCTAGTTAGATTATTCGTCATGCATAATTGCTCAAACGTCAACCATTATGCAGCTTCAGTTTTCTCCTTTAAAACGTTATGAAGAATATGATTCGAAAGATGAAGATGAATCTGTGATAGGGCTTTTCGACCCTTACGTTGTTTCTCCTCCATCGACCAATTTGAGGGCATCTTGTCAAATCCCAACAAAATATCATCTAAATCCATCTAAACGAACAATGTTCGCATCTTCATTTGCCACAACGAGAATCTAGTGTTGCGATCCAAAAGCGGAATATCATATTTCATGATTGACATTACAAGAACAAAACCTCGAACAAATCAAACATTATGCTTTGATACAACTTGTTAGCAAATTAAAGACGAAATTATATGTTACAATATAAAGTATCAATCACAACACAAAAAGAACACAAAAATTGGCAGAAGAAATGAGAATTCACTATAATATAGAGAAATAGTTGAACAATGTGTATCTAATGCTATTTGAAGTCTATACAAAGCCATAATTTCATGGAGTATACATAGGACCCAAAAGAATATGTTTTAGGTGGAAAGAGGATAAAAAGTGATTTAGAAAAATGGAAACACTATTTTTCCGGACAACACCGGCGCGAGCAGTGTAATACACCCGAGTGGTAGGCGAGTGACTGTGTCAATGCTCAGGCTCTGCATGTATAGCGTTCAGGAGCCTCGTTTCGAGTCCAACTTGATTCCAAAGTCCTTGTTGGCTATCTTGAATTCTTTAACACCTCTTTCAACTAATTCACGAAAATCACGGAATTTGAGTCATATTAACCAAAATAATAATTCTATTTGCTTATTTAATTTGACTTATTAATCTAATTCTCCATTATTGTGAAAAAAAAAATGTTACAAATTACATGCTTGATTGATCAAGTGTGGTGAGACATAATTTGCAACGTGATAAAAAACTTTCGTTTACAATTAGGAGGTAAAGTGATGCTTTATCATGATGAGATTTTATTGTTCTTATTTGTCCTTGTCTAGATCTCAAAAATAAGAATAATGATGTGTTTTAAAGTACATTGAATGGGACCTCGTAATGACTTGTTCGTGACATAAGACTACGACTCTACATGATCATTGGTTCGAGTGACCTAAATGTCGAACGGGTAAAATTCTATAAGGTGATATGGACTATTTAGAATATTGATCTTGATACTTTGCAAATCCGATGAAATGATTTTGGATCATATACTTGCAAAATGGAATCCATAGTTAAGACGATCAATTTATTGACGATCAAACGTTGGTTGATTAGTGGTAAGATGGTCGAAGGATTAGTGTCAAATTGTGTTTTTTTCGTAATAGTCGCTTGACACGAGTACAATTTCAGTCCTTTATTGGATTGAGGATTTATAGATAAGTCTCAATTGATCAAAAGTTGACAAAATTGGAGACATTGTCTATTGGATCTTATGTCTTGTTAGTACGATTTGATCCTCTCTTGGCTCTAATATAGATGATTGACTTAATTGATCTACTTGAATAAGTTAAAGAAAAAGTGGTGCAAATAATAAGATTGCACTAAGGGAATTTAGGATTTGTTTGACCCAATTTTGGGGGAATAGATTTTGAAATATGATTTTTTTGGAGAGATTGGTTAAAAATTAGGGAAAAGTTTTGGTAATTTGTGGTTGGAAATGAATTTGAGGAAAATAAGGGTCCGTTTGGTTTGTGTTCTAGTTTTGAGTTCATTTTCAGTTTTGAGAGTATGTTTTAAGATTGCTAAAAATGTTTTTGGTGTCATTTTAAAAATTTATTTTTCAACATAGAAAATTAGAAAATGTGTTTGATTTGAAATTTTGAAAAATTATTTTATGATATTTTATTCCATAAAATTTGATTATTCAATAAAAATAGAACAATTTTATGTTAATCTATTATCAAATAAAATATATACATTTTAAATTTGATGAATCTTACAATATTATTTCTCCCTACAAAAATAAAATAAAAATAAAAGATAATTTAAGTTCAAAAGTATAAGAAATAAAAATAAAAATTAATGATGTGGATTGAAAATATTTTTATTTGTGTCGTTTAAATATTTTTTTAGAATTTTTATGTAAATAATCATTAAACACTTGAACTATTTTTATTTTTTATTTTTATAATTTTTAATTTTTCTAGAAATTTTTAGAATTTTATTTTAAATTTTTTTTATATGTATTTTAGGATTTCATTTTTTAAAATTTGTATTTTTTAGAATTTTAGATTTTTTTAGAACTTTAGATTAGATTTTAGTTTTTCATAATTTTTAATTTTAAAATTTATCATTTTTTTATTTTTTTTTAAAAATAAAATTTTATTTTTTAGAATTTATATTTTAATTTTTTTAAAAATTTTGATTTTAAGATTTTATTTAATCAATTGTTTTTCATATTTTGAGTGTTTTTAGAATTTTCACTGAAAACACTCAAAATGTCAAAAATAATGCGTTTTGAGTTTTACATTATAATTTTTACGTTGTTTTTGAAAATTTATTTTCAAAAATGTTAGATCATATATATTATCAGTGTTTTTACTAAAAAATGAAAAGGAGGCTAGGTTGTCTCCAAGATTGCATTTTTCCAAACTAGTAAGAGTGCTCTCCATTTATAAAGAACGTCTTATGCATAATACATAACATATCAAAATTTAGTAAAAAAATTTTACACTCCAACGGCGATATCTATTTTAGGTCTTTATTTTGCTTTTCTCAAGAAATGTTTATTAATTTCTCATCATCTTTTAGTTAATATACTTTTTTCTAAATAATTTAAGAAATAGAGTATTGAAATATATAGTTTATTGGGTTAATTTCACAAATGGTCACTGAAGTTACCTAAAAATCACAAAACGATCACTGATGTTTAAAACTTGCAGAAACGGTCACTAAAGTTTCATGTGCTTTCACAAACGATCACTAAAGTTTCAATTTCTTTCACAAACGGTGACTGAAGGACCGTTATGATTTAAATTCAAACTTAAATGACCAAAACACATGAACATAGAACAGTAAGGACCTCAAGTGCAAATTTCATCTGAAACTTAAAACCATTCCCTTCTCAACCCACCACCTTTGGAAAACTATAACTCCAACCTCTGGCCAGCTTGGCCGCTGAAACAATATACCACCTTGAAGCCCTCGCTACCCTCTACGCAACCCACCCAAGAATCGACCCTAACTCCATCGGATTTCGCCGAAATTTCGTCCCAAAGTCGGCAGCTCGCACATGACAGCACTGCCAGCCGCCACTTTGGGACGAAATTTCACCACTTTCGGGCCACCAAAACCACCGGACCAACACACCACCTTGAAGCCATCGCTGTGTTCTACGCAACCCGCCCAAGAATCGCCCCTAACTCAGTCGGATTTGGCCGGAATTTCGTCCTAAAGTCGGCGGCTCGCACAGGACAGCACTGCCAGCCGCCACTTCGGGACGAAATTTCACTACTTTCGGCCACTAAAACCACCGAAAAAACATACTACCTTGAAGCCCTCCATGTCCTCTACGTAACCCATCCAATAATCGCCCCTAAATCAGTAGGATTCGGCCGAAATTTTGTCCCAAAGTGGCGATTGGCAGTGCTGTCCTGTGCGAGCGGTCGATTTTGGGACGAAATTCCGACCAAATCCGACTGATTTAGGGGAGATTCTTGGGTGGGTTATATAGAAGACAGGGAGGGATTCAAGGTGTTGTGTTGTTTCGGTGGTTTTGGTGGCCAAAAAGTTGTGAAATTTCGTCCCAAATTGGAGGCTGGCAGTGCTGTCCTGTGCGAGCCACTGGCTTTGGAACGAAATTCCGGGCAAATACGACGGATTTAGGGGCAATTCTTGGGTGGGTTTCGTAGAGCACGGCGAGGGCTTCAAGTTGGTCCGGTGGTTTTGGTGGCCGGAAAGTGGTGAAATTTCATCCCAAAGTGGCAGCTGGCAGTGCTGTCTTGTGCGAGTTGCCGACTTTGGGATGAAATTCCGGCCAAATCCGACGGAGTTAGGGGCGATTCTTGGGTGGGTTACGTAGAGCACAGAAAGGGCTTCAAGTTAGTGTGTTGGTCCGGTGGTTTTGGTGACCGGAAAGTGGTGAAATTTCGTCCCAAAGTGGCGGCTGGCAGTGCTGTCCTGTGCAAGCAGTCGACTTTGGGGCGAAATTCCGGCGAAATCCGATGGAGTTAGGGTCGATTCTTGGGTGGGTTGCGTAGAGGGTAGCGAGGGCTTCAAGGTAGTATATTGTTTCGGTGGCCGGAGGTTGGAGTTATAATTATCCAAAGGTGGTGGGTTGAGAAGGGAATGGTTTTGGTTTTTAGATGAAATTTGCACTTGAGGTCCTTACTGTTCTATGTTCATGTGTTTTGGTCATTTAAGTTTGAATTTAAATCATAACGATCCTTAAGTGGCCGTTTGTGAAAGAAATTGAAACTTCAGTGACCGTTTCTGCAAATTTTAAACTTCAGTGACCGTTTTGTGATTTTTAGGTAACTTGAGTGACCATTTGTGAAATTAACCCATAGTTTATTTAATGCAATAATTATATTATTTTGAAGCATTGTTTCTCACTCTCTAAAGTTGAAAGTATAATATTTAGAATCTCTTATAACTTATTTTTAAGTATTATTTCTCTAAGATAGAATGTAAAGTATTTAGAGAATATCGAGATACCCTGAGAAATTTAAGAGGCATTTGTCCAAGGGAAGCCACTTCCACCTTTTTGTGAGGACATTTAAAGGGATATGAGGGAGAAGGTTAAAAGGGAGGAAGAAGGATCGCTAGCTCGGTGAGAGGAGTGGACCACTAAAGCTCGCTACGAGGGTATTTTTATGTGGGTATTTAAGAATAAAATCTCATTACCTTTAGGGAGTTCAAGGATATATCTAAAAGAAAATTGATTATTTTGGGATTTTAAGCCTATACCCAACAAGTACAACCACCTCGTTTAAAAACTTAAGTCCATATTTAGTTATTCGAATTTAATCCTCAACAAGGTTCACTATAAATCTGCTGCTTTTGTTTTCTTAATATTTTATAGTGTACACTGTATTACAATCTGAAACAGGGTTAAATTTGAAGCGATTGGCTTTCTTTCAAGTGCAATTTCTGTTTGGCTAACTGGTAAATTGATTATGTGGCTGTGATACTATATTTAGGTGTTAAAAAATATTGGCCTTGAAATTCTTAGTAGTAGAAAATATTTAAGAACGAAAAGAAGTTAAAACTTTTCCATTATACTCATAGGTCCTGTCATCAGCTAATTTGATAGATAATTGCGATCAAGTGCCATTTTGTTGATTTTGTATTTCTTTGTTCATAGACGGTGCCAGGCTATGATGTTGCTGGTATCGTAGTTAAAGTTGGGAGTCAAGTAAAGGGATTAAAAGAAGGAGACGAAGTATATGGAGACATACACGAGAAAGCATTGGATGGACCTAAACAGTTTGGCTCATTAGCTGAGTACACAGCGGTCGAGGAGAAATTATTAGCTTTGAAGCCCAAGAATCTTGATTTTGCACAGGCTGCTGGTCTCCCTCTCGCTATTGAGACGGCCTATGAAGGTCTTGAAAGGGCCGGATTTTCTTCCGGAAAATCCATCCTTGTGTTGGGAGGTGCTGGTGGTGTTGGCTCACTGGTTATACAGGCAAACTTACTATATTCTCTTTATTGTCCCTATTGACTGGCTCTGCCCATTTGACTATTAAAATGTTAAGTTTTCTTGTTTAACACTTAGTTAACATAATTTACGAAGGAAAAGAAAAAGAAAAATGACACGAACCGATTTAACGTTCTATTTTGGCAATACAGCTTGCAAAACACGTGTTTGGTGCTTCTAAGATAGCTGCTACCGCCAGCACTCCAAAGCTGGACTTCCTCAGAAGCTTGGGTGCGGATTTGGCCATCGACTACACCAAGGAGAACTTTGAAGATCTACCAGAGAAATTTGACGTAGTTTACGATTCAGTAGGTAAGAAAATTATATGAATGACTGCAGTGTAAATTCTTTTAGCCGGTATAGCATTAGTTTAGTGCTATGTTTTATGAGTAATATAGTAAATGGAAATGGTCTAGAAACAACTAGAAGATTGAGAAAATTATCATAATTTTGTTGTAAACAATAGGAAGACTAACTTTTGTCCTAAAAATGGTTGATAGTAAGAAGTTGGTCCTAGCTTAAGTTGTTGTTGGCTCGTATAGAGTGGAACTCATGTATACTGGAGTGGAGCGGACTGAAGTGAGGAGAGCGTAGTGCACCGAAGGGAACGGAGCAGAGCGGAATTGTATACTTTTTCTTAATGCATAATCTTTTGACTTAAAAATTCACCGTAGTTTGATATTTGATAAAGGGACTTTTTTTTTTTTTTACAACATTAACAGGACAGTGTGATAGGGCAGTGAAGGCGGTGAAGGAAGGTGGCAGTGTTGTAGTTCTAACTGGAGCAGTCACACCACCTGGCTTCAGGTTTGTTGTGACTTCCAATGGAGAAATGTTGAAGAAACTAAATCCGTTCCTGGAGAGCGGTAAAGTGAAGCCACTGATCGATCCCAAGGGACCGTTTCCTTTCGACCAGGTTGAGGAAGCTTTCTCTTATTTGGAAACAGGACGAGCTACTGGGAAGGTTGTTATATATCCAATTCCATGATCACTATGTAAGAATACTAGTCTTATTATCTTGGCTGAATATGAGAGCAAATAGGAACTTTGTATATTTTGACGACTAATATGTGGGTATTCTTGTAGACTATTGTTGAGCTTATTTTTGCAACTTCTTCAAAATTATATCCTCAACTATCGAAAATTGCTGTGTGAGAATGGATTTGCGTTTACTTCAAGATGTCGCATTTGAGTCGATTAAGATAGAATTGTGATTATGGGAATATTCGAAAGAGAATTTGAACTTCTTGGTTTGTCAATATACGAGGTATAGATTGTGTATCCACATATTTAGACGTGGTTATTGTTATATATTTATACAATAAATATAATATGTCAAAGAAATAATTAATTAAGATGAAGTACCCAGTATTAATACCCATTACCATTGGTCATTACATCTGCAACTTAATACTAGATCATGGTGGAAGAAGTTACATTTCTTTCTGCATATATAAACACACTTTTGGGTATTAGAAAATTACAAGAAAAAAGAGATTATATATTTCTATACAGTATAGTAAAAATATTTTTCTTAGTTTTACACATTTTTTGAGTACACTTGAGAGTTCTGAAAACCTTTTATGATTGCTGCACAATTGGTTTATTTGATCGTTGTATTCTGGAGGTGATTGTCCACAGAGGTCGCAGCAGTTATCGACGGTCGATTTCGCTTTAGGATATCGTGCTGTTACGAGACTCGATCTGTTGATAAGTTTTTTTGCACTTTAGTGTTATTTTGTCTAACAATCTAAAGCGAAATTACGTTTTTAATTGCTGCAGTAGATATATCTGTTCCTAAGTATTCTGAAAAACCTGAATTATTTGATGGAAAGAATTTTAAGAGATAGCAAATGAAATTGCGATTTTATTTGACAACTCTTAAAGTTGTAGATGCTATTGAATCTGATAAACCTGTTTCTGCAATTGCTGATGAGTCTACTGATAAGGAAACATCAGATTTAGCTAATTGGGAACGTAATGATTATATGTGCAGAAACTATATTCTGAATTGCTTGACGTTGGATTTATATGATGTTTACTGGTCGTGTAAATCTGCTAAAGAATTATGGAACTCATTAGAAAAGAAATATGATACTGAAGATACTGGAACTAAGAAATTTGTTGTGGGAAAATTTTTAGATTTTAAAATGGATGATATGAGAACGGTGGTAAGTCAAGTTGAAGAATTACAGATTATAATTCACGAAATTATTGCTGAGAGATATAAAATATGTGAAGGTTTTCAAGTGTATGCTATAATTGAAAAACTACCACCTTCTTGGAAAGAGTATAAAAACAGTTTGAAGTATAAAAGAAAAGAAATGTCGTTCAAGGATTTGATTATCAGAATTAGGATTGAAGAGGACAATAGAATGGCAGAACGTAGGGGGAGACCAGACTTGGGTACAAAGGCCAATCTTTATTGAAGGAGGTTCTGATAGTAAGAAAGATGTTGAAAATTTTACCAAAAGCCAGAATTTTAAAGGCAGATTCAAGGGGAAACAATTCATAGAAAAGAATAATCGGTCTAAGCCTCAATTTAAAAATAAAACTATTGGTGATTGTTTTGTTTGTGGTAAACCAGGTCACTTTGCAAAGGATTGTCGAAATAGGAAAGGAAAAACTGTGAAGTATTAGGCACATATAGTAGAAGATGGGAATTTTTCTGCTATGGTGACAGAAGTTAATCTAGTGAGCAACATGACAGACTAGTGGGTAGATTCTGGAGCTACCAAACATATTTGCTGCATGAGAGGTGCATTTTCTTCATTCACTCCTAATAGTGATGGAGAATGTCTATTCATGGGAAATGCTTCTTCCTCCAAAATCGAGGCGAAAGGAACTGTGACACTTAGATTTACTTCTGGAAATGTCCTTAGTTTGAAGGATGTCCTTTATGTACCTGATATAAGGAAAAATCTAGTGTCTGGATCTATTTTAGTCAAAAATGGATTTAAAATTGTATTTGAGAGTGGTCAAGTTGTAATGTCTAAGGGTGGTACTTTTGTTGGGAAAGGGTATGCAGATGAGGGTCTATTTAAATTAAATGTTTCTGTGATCAATAATAAAGCTTCTACTTCTTCTGTTTACTTGTTGGACTCTTATGATTTATGGCATGCTAGATTTGAATACGTTAACGTGAATTCTATTAAAAAATTAATGAGATTGGGAAACACTCCTAAAACTGATAAGTTCCCAAACTCAAAATGTGAAACGTGTATTGAATCTAAGTATGTTAGAAAACCATTTCCACATGTTGATAGAACTACTTCAGTTTTAAATTTAATACATTCTCATTTATGTGATTTAAAAGGATATGTTACTCGTGGTGGAAATAAATATTTTTTAACTTTCATTGACGATTACTCTCGTTATTGTTACATTTATCTTCTTAAGAATAAGGATGAAAGTTATTCAAAATTTATTTCATATAATTGAAGTAGAAAATCAGTTAGATAACACCATTAAAATTTTAAGATCTGATAGGGGAGGAGAATATTCAGGTGAGTTTGATAAATTTTGTGTTGATAATGGTATTATTCATGAGACTACTTCACCATATTCTCCCCAATCTAATGGTGTAGTTGAAAGGAAAAATAGAACTCTAAAGGATATGGTCATTTCAATGCTAAACTCTTCTGGATTACCTTTTAACATGTGGGGAGAAGCACTTCTTACTGCATGTTATATTCTTAACAGAATTCCCAATAAGGAAAATGATAAATCCCCTTATGAATTGTGGGAAGGTAAAATACCTTCATATAAATATCTTAAAACGTGGGGGTGTTTAGCTAAGGCATCTATTCCAGCATCTAATAGAACTAAACTTGGTCCAAAAACTGTTGATTGTGTGTTCATAGGTTATGCTTTTCATAGTAATGCCTACATATTTTTAGTAATTGACTCTAAAAATATTTTGATTGAAAAAAACACAATTGTTGAAACTAGAGATGCAGAATTTTTTGAAAATAAATTCCCTTTTAAAGAAAAATCTGCAAGACCAAGAAGTTTTCTTAGTATTCCTCCTAGTATTAGAGAAGAGCCTATTGAATTATAAGAAGCTGAAGTTAGGAGAAGAAAAAGACGTGGGACTGCTACTTCTTTTGGTCCTGACTTTCTAACATACTTAGTAGAGGATGATCATAGTACATTTGTTGAAGTTATGTCTTCACCAGATTCTATATTTTGGAAGGAAGTTATAAATAGTGAATATGATTCCATTATATCTAATAACACTTGGGAATTAGTAGACTTGCCTAGAGGATGTAAAACCATTGGGTGTAGATGGATTTTTAAGAAAAAATTGAAACCTGATGGTTCAATTGATAAATTTAAAGCAAGACTTGTAGTTAAAGGCTATAAACAAAAAGAAGGAGTTGACTTCTTTGATACATATTCACCTATTACTAGATTTACCTCTATTAGAATGTTAGTTGCAATTGCTTCATTTTATAATCTTATTATATATCAAATGGATGTCAAGACTGCCTTTTTATATGGAGATTTAGAAGAAAAGATTTATATGGATCAACATGAGGGATTTATGGTAGAAGGCCTTGATGATAAAGTATGTAAACTTCAAAAATCTCTTTATGGCCCTAAACAATCCCCTAAGCAATGGTATGAGAAATTTGATACTGCCTTGACATCTAATGGTTATGTGATAAATGAAGCAGATAAATGCATATATAACAAATTTGTGGGGGATTGTGGTGTTATAATTTGCTTATATGTGGATGATATGCTAATAATGGGAACTAATTTAGATGTGATTAATAAGACTAAACAGTTTCTGAAAAAGCACTTCGAAATGAAAGATTCGGGTGCTGCTGATGTTATTTTAGGGATTAAAATAGTAACACGTTCCGAAAGAGTTACTTTAACCCAATCACATTATGTAGAAAAAGTCCTTAAGAAGTTTAACCAATATAATTGTATTCCCGCTAAAACACCTTATGATGCAAGTCATCATTTGAGAAAACATTCAGGTCCTAGTGTTTCCGCTTTAGTATATGTTAGGGTGATCGACAGTCTTATGTATCTCATGAACTGTACCAGACCTGATATAGCATATGCTGTGGTAGACTTAGCAGGTATACTAGTAATCCTAATAGTGAACATTGGGATGCTCTCATTCGAGTCTTGAGGTATTTGAGATACACTCTAGACTGGGGAATACATTATACTAAATATCCTGCTGTACTTGAGAGATATTGTGATGCTAATTGGATTTCAGATACCAATGAAACTAAATCTACAAGTGGCTATGTTTTTACATTAGCAGGTGGTGCTGTATCTTGGAAATCCACTAAGCAAACCTACATTGCGAGATCTACTATGGAATCAGAGTTCATAGCATTAAATAAGGCATGTGAAGAGGCTGAATGGTTAAGGAATTTTCTTATGGATGTTCCTTTGTGGTCCAAACCACTTCCGGCTATCTATGTCCATTGTGATAGTCAAGCAGCTATTGCAAGAGCTCAAAATTCATCCTACAATGGAAAGTCTAGACATATTCGTAGGAGGCACAATACTGTGCTTCAGCTGCTTAAGGATGGGGTTATAGCTATTGACTATGTGAAGTCAAGTGATAATATTGCTGACCCATTAACTAAAAGATTAGCTAGAGAGTTAGTTCAGAAAACATCGATGAGGATGGGGCTAAAGCTTATTACAAATTAGATCACCTATAATGGAAATCCAACCTTGCGATTGGAGATCCCATGGATAAGGTTCAATGGGATAACAAAGTTATTGGAGTGATCTGTGGGGGTACTACATTGAATTTATTTCAAATCCCTCCCTATGATGAGTAGTACAAACTGTATTGATTAGAGGATGAGCTAATGCTCTTAATGCTTTCTATAGCTGATAGTCAGTGGGGTGTTTAAATACAGTGCATCCTTGATAGAAGCACCTATTTGAGTCTGGAAGTGGGGCCGCTTCCTATGAGAATTAAGGCTAATTCTCTAGAGCACTCAAAGAAATCGAAAAATTTCACGGCCGAAATGAACACAACCGTGAGAACTCAATAATTGTTTTAAAAGTCATGTGTGTGTTCTATTGTCTCATTTTGCAAATCATAATTGTGGAGTTCAAGACATAGTTCACTCTACAGTTAGCAAACTCGATAGAATATACAAAGTTAAGGTTCAAGTCGATAGACACCGAAGCCTGCGTGATTTCTGCCGTACTCCAGAATAGTATTTTTATTTATCTTATTTCTTTTATGTGGGGGATTGTTATATATTTATACAATAAATATAATATGTGAAAGAAATAACTAATTAAGATGAAGTGCCCAACTGGTGAAAAGTGTGGAATTTGTGTGAGAGGTCAGGTGTTCGAGCCACGCCTCACGCGCTATAGTTAAAAGTCTTTGATTGGGCCTTGGGCTTTATTGATTCTAATAAAATAATTATTATTTTTTTAAAATCATTTTCGAAATTATTTAATGGATCAACTAGCCAGTTGAATATGAATGTTTTAACTGCCCAGTATTAATACCCATTACCATTGGCCATTACATCTGCAACTTAATACTAGATCATGGTGGAAGAAGTTACATTTCTTTCTGCCTATATAAACACACTTTTGGGTATTAAAAAATTACAAGAAAAACGAGATTATATATTTCTATACAGTATAGTAAAAATATTTTTCTTAGTTTTACACATTTTTGAGTACACTTGAGAGTTCTGAAAACCTTTTGTGATTGCTGAACAATTGGTTTATTTGATCGTTGTATCCTGGAGGTGATTGTCCACAAAGATCGCAACAGTTATCGACGGATAATTTCGCTTTAGGATATTGTGCTGTCACGAGACTCGATCTGTTGATAAGTTTTTCCGCACTTTACTGTTATTTTGTCTAACAGTTATAACTATTTGTGTGCTTGCCTAATTGCCACGGTCTGCTGTAGCTAAGTCAAAAGCCCCTCAAGTCTATCATTCTATCAAGACAACTAGAGTTGAACGAACCTCTATCATCTTTTATCTGGAAAATATGGTGAAAAAGGGCCACGACTTATTTCCAGAGCTAGAGTTATGTTTCTTTAGAAAAAGACTATGGTTTTACTCCTTTCGGCCGGCAAATATGTCTAAGAACGTGGAGTGCAAACTAATTGTTTAAATTTAGATAGATATTATCGATGTATGTTCATTTATCATGAATGAGATGACTATTAGATCTTTCAAATGGATTATATGTCATGCGTTAGTTCTGTTTAAGAAATATTTGCAATCGAGTAAATATATTTATGAACAGATGGATCATATCGAGTTGAAAAATGGAAAGATTTGTTATAGTTATATATTTCATCGGATCTTACTACATGTACATCAAGAATTATATAATGGATTACATAATGTCATATAACATTCTACAATTTATCAATTTAAAACACAATTAAGTTTTTCATTCAATATTTTCGTTCCACGTTATATTATGTAATTCATTATGTATAATGTAGCAAAATTATATTTCATCACCGCTTTGTGAAAAATAGTTAGGTATGATATATTTTATAGAAGGGCAAAACCGTAATCGACATAAACTTGCCTTCTATATAGCCCAATCACCAAAATTTAATGTTAAAAAAGAAAAATTGGCGAAATAGCACTATGTGGTGACAACTAATGAATGTAATTTGACCAATATCTTTGAGAATCTAATTTTCGATACGATCTCACAATCAGAGTTGTCGGAACTACTTTTGAATTTTTTTCTATGATAATCTAGAATCTCCAAATCAGTCAAGAAAACATTAATTGGCACATTCTTCACATCCAAACACTAAAACTTCTATTACAAACAGTAGAATTGATTGCTTATTTTCAAACTGTCGAAAGAAACGTTTGTCTTGGGTGTTAATACCTCAAAAGACACGAGTATGATACAAAAATACAATGCTACGAGTAAACAACCTATTTTAGTCATAGAGGTTGCTCTTGCTGGACATAGACACCATAGAAACTGTAAATAAGAAGGTCGATCCATTAAAGTATACGATCAGTAAAACTTATACCCTTGATGAAGGCGAGAGGTTATAGTCGAGATTCCAAAGCTCGAAAGAACCCTTCACAAAATCATAGTGTCCGCCCTTCAAAGAAAGGCTTTTGTTCACCACGGCTTCTCTCACAAATTGGTACGTTAATAAGTTTCCAAGCGATGCATTGACAGCCTCCTGTTTGGTTGCATAAGAAAATATTAACGAGTTTGATCCACACTAAAATAAAATGCTACTAACCAATAGAATCCTAATTTTATTCAATGACAAAATATGTATTGAGTAAATAGTGACGATTTTTAAACTAGCAAGTTCTTAATATTAAAAAAAGTTCCGAAGTACATGTATATAACATCAAATACAATCTAGGTTAATTCATTTCTTTCGTTAAGTTTTATAGAATTGCGGTTTAGATTATAAGCTAGTCAGCTAGGTCGGGCGTCAATATTAGCGAACCTTAGTATATTTTTCCTAATTTTTAACATGAAATGGAGAGACTATCTCGAGATGGCTTAGTTTGGAGTTACCTTCTCCAGGTGCCTGCATTGAGCATTGAAATCCAAATCGCCACATTCTGCTTTCACCTTAGCCTTGGCAGACTTACCGATTTTGACCCAATCTTCGATAAAATCACTGAATCGTAAACAAAATGCACAAGAATGAGTAGTTTCTCAGTAAAAATAATTTACTACCTGGTCTAAAGTTAAAGAGTAATGCTATTCATCTCCACTAGAGTTACAAACACAGTTTAGGTGGCATTAATGTGACATTAATTGATATGTGAAATTAAATAAGTCATTTAATTTCACATTTTATTTAACATATCATTTAGAGTCACCTAAACTGTGTTTGTAATCCCACTGGAGATGAATAACATTACTCAAAGTTAAAACATTTTAACATTATTGATAGGTATCCATAATTCTAACCTAAGACTCTGTTTGATGCACGTTATTGCATGGAGAACGTATTTTAAATAGTGATTGATGGAAAATATATGGTTAAAAAATGAGGAAAAATTTTAGATTTACGTGTAATATTATTATTATATTAAAAAATATGTGATAAAAAATATATTTAAAAAAAATGAATTATTATAAGAATGTGAATCAAAATGAAGCCATAAAAAAAAGTCAACACTTTCAAGCTTTGAAGGTCTTTAAAAAATCATTGTACCACTAACTTAACTTATAAGTTACTTAATAATTGGGTGCATACATCTTCTATAACAAAAGATCAATTCGACAGTGCCAAAAGAAAGTTTAGTACAAAGCACCTTTTTTTCTACTTTTAATCATAATATTAAACACAAACCTTTGAGTGGTACCGTCATCAGGAATGGACATCAGTCCTTTTATACCTCCACAACAGCTGTGTCCGATAACCAGAATATTCTCCACCTAAAATAATTTTGAGATCCCGCATAAATAAATATGAGACAAATGGAGAAAATACAAAACTCTGGCGATGTTAAAATGAATATATGGCATTGGCTACTTAATCCATATGCATGCAGGAAAAAGAAATTAAAAAGACAAAAAGAGAGAGAAAAAGACTACAACGTCTTATGATTCAAAAAAGCAAGTCGTGATCAGCCGTAAATCAAAATTCATTTCTATTCAAACCAAATTCATATCAAAAGCCATTGATTATTCACATTGTTGAATCATACCAAGCACGACTCTAAAAATATCGTTGTTGAATCAAATGATAACAATTTGCGTTCAAGAATTGACTTTGGAAAATCAACTTTCTTAAGCTATAATTAGAAATTTATTCAAAATGAATGATGTTAGGTGGGCATGTAGCAAAGTTGCACTATTGAAAATGACATAAAGGTGCATATGGGGTAGGTTTATTGACTTATAAATTGTAATTCATTTTCTCATTTTACCATCCACCAGTTCTCCCACAGGAAAGGAATCTTCTTTATTAAAGGATTGAGTTGACCAGTAAAATTAAAGAGGCCAATCCAAAAGAAGGGCTCATTGTAATCACCTTCAGATGCAATACTGCATATTCAATGGCTGCCCCCACTCCAGAATACTTCGACTGCCACAAATCAAGTCAAACAAATATTACTCCATATATTGAAAAACCTAAAGATTTTTTAAAATTGGGATGTGTTTAGGCAAGGTCGACAAAATTAAAATATTGATTGTCGAGTTCAATAGTGCGATTGAGTTAATGTTACCGGGTCATATGGTGGAACCATGTTGGCAATGTTACGGACCACAAACGCCTCCCCAGGTTGGAAGTTAAGGATATGGGACGGGCATACTCGGGAGTCAGAGCAAGCAAAGACCAAGAACTGCGAGAAAATCAGCAAGAATTAGTTCAAATCAATTTTCTTGTATTTCCACCCCTATTTACATTGTTTACAGTATATAGCTTGATGTACCTTTGGGCTTTGGCCTGTCTTAAGTTTCTCGTACAAATCAGAATCATTCCTAGAAATACAAAGCGAAGATGATGTTATTTTTGCTTGTTGAAGATGTAGGCTGATTCTTAGATGTTTCACTGAAAAATCATATACTTCGAGGACTATTTTAAGCCTTTGATCTACACATCCATAATGACTTGCCCCAATTTTCTATTCCAAATTAAATTATATAATTATGTTTGATGATGAAATATGGTAGTGTCTACAAATAATTGAGTCAAATACGTTGAAAGTTTAGCATTTATCAATATAGTAACTCGGGACCATACATATCTAGCCCTAAATAAACTTTCCCTATACATTTATAAATTATATATAAACAATTAAATCATTTATTATTCGCAGATTTTGAGGTATTTACTAGCATTATCTACTTATCGATCATTCGTTTCTATTTATTTATAATTCTAACACTTACCATACATGCTTAAAGAGAAGCAAATTTTTTTCTAATGTTATGTTTCAAGTGAACAATTGGGTAATTATTTGATTAGCAAACGATGGAATATAAGGAATAGTTAATGGGTCATGCTACTTGTACGAAGTTAGGTTACAAAATTGGTTTACAAGATTCGTGTTGGCAACATTTTGATCAATGATTTAAAAACAGTTTTGAAATCAATGACCTGAATCTTGACACGTCATTTTGTCAACACACTTTCATAAAGAGTAATGTTATTCATCCCCAGTGGGATTACAAACACAGTTTAGGTGGCTCTAAACGATAGGTTAAATCATCTGTGTACAAGTAGCATAATTGATAGTTAATAGCATATCCATGAATCTGGGCAACTTTGATGCCAATAACGAGGTACAGTAACACTTTTCGCAAAGTACAAAATTTTATTCATTATTCTTCCCCTATTCAGGTGATAACTAGTACTTACTCATATTTCTCTTTCTTAAAGATCTCAAACCCTGTTCGGATCCTCTCAACCGGGTCGAACCCTTTTCCGGCAGCACCCTCCAACTCTGCAGTCAACTGCTTAATCTTCTCGGCGGCTGCCACCTCCAGCCCAGCTTTCTCACTGCAGTCGAAAGAGAGAAAAAATATTTAGGAAAAATATTATCACACAAACAAATAAGCCAAAAGAAGAACTCCGTGTGGTACCCGCTAACGCGTCATTTTTCTGTTCAATGGGTCCCACTTATTGGACCAATCGGGTATCCGTATGCAGCATAAAAACGATTTTTTGACGTTTAAAACAATAGGTTAATGATCTAATAGAACTAATTATAATGACGAATGAGGACATACCCTTTTAGAATAATTCACAAGATAATATGATATACGTGGTGAGAATAGGAAGAGATAAAGGGTAAGAAAGGAAAAAAGTAAAAATAGCACGGAAAGCATGAAGTACTACCTGAGAAGCTTGTTCAGACCTGCAATGGCTTCCTCATATATTTCAATCGCCATTTCCTCTTTCTGCAGAATCATAGAATTTTCCGAAAAAGTTTTAACGACATCGAACGAAAACTTCAGAAGAATTCTCAAACTCGTACGTATAGATGCATACAAATATACACAATTATTATACATACAAACGTTTTCAATTATTGGATCATTGATCGTTAAATTATCAAGAATCTCCCTGATCAGGCAAGAACATCAATCGCGGAAACAAAGAAAATTCGATATCAGCGAATTATGGAATCAAACAATAAAAAGAGACTGTAGCAGAAATATATGAAGATCTTGATAGAATTCATACGAACCTTGGAGAAAAATCCACGGGATCACTGTTAATTTTCGTGGAGAAAATTGTCTGAAGTGTTGGTTTTATATAGTGGGATGAGAATGGTTCACATGTTTAAATATAGATCATTGAATGGATTAAGGTGGTCGATTATAGTATTGTTATTTGAATTTTTAATCAAGAAATATTGTAGGAAAATGTAGTGGACGGCATAAAGGGTGCAGGTGATGAGTTGGCCGCGATGGACTCAATAAATTTTACTATTTTCGTAAGGATTATATAAAATGACATTTAAATTTTTAATTTATTTTTTCGACTCAATTTTGTGTACATCGATTTAAAACAAGATATGTTTTGAGGAAGGTCGAGGGATAATTTTGTGACTTCACTACAACAAGAAAATACGATAGAGATAAACTTACACTAAATTTAGTCCCTGTTTGAGCCCCTTTCTTGGAGAAAATGTGTTTTGGAATTGTAATTTTTTGGAGAATGTGTGGTTAAAAATAAATTTTAAAAATAAATAAATAAACATTGCCGGTTTAATTTACTAATAAGTCATGTTTCTATTGTTGGTCCGAACATAGAAATTGGAAAGTCAAACTGTCACAAAAGCAATAAACAAGTCAAAATCCATGTACCCTTCTTTAATTACTACCTTCAACACAAATCAACGAAGCATAGGATCAAGTTCTAGACTTACAATTAAAATAATAAAGATCTTGGAAATTTAAAAATAAACACTAAAAAAAATTGAAAATTTTCATTTGAATTATTATTTGATCCATTACCAATGAGAATCTTAAATAATATGACCCAATTTATATCTACAAATTATATTTATTTTTTATTTATTTTGCATAAAAACAAATATGTTTCATCATATATTATTATTTAATTAGAGATTAATCAGAAGTGGAAAGTGTAAAGTACGTTTTAGACGTTTTCATATATTTATAATTGTATGGATGACCCATTAATAAATAATTGAGATTATTAAATTATTAATTTTCTTTTCTACTGAGATTATTGAAATATGGCTTGTGGGGGGTTCTAATGGGTAAAGTCAACTAAACAATATTTGGGTTATGATTGCCCCTTGGCAAATTGAACATGGGTTGGTTCAACATTTGGCCCATTTGGCCCCAATTATTTGTCATTATTGGAAATTATAATTTTTGAAATAGTATTTTTTTTTTTTTTTTTTTTAAAGAATGAGTGATTAAAAAAGAAGAGAATTTTTTAGATTTACGTGTAATATTATTTTATTTTAGAATGTGTGGTTCGTAAAAAGAGACATAAAAATGAATTATAATTTTAATGGGTCAAGCGGTTCCAATTTTTTTTTTTTTTTTTCAATGCAAGCTGATGCAATTGTTGTGCCTAAAATGGAGGAAAAGTCGCTGCCTTATTTTTATATTATATTATATTTCAATTTATTTTTATGTTCGATAAAATATAATTAGACAAAAAAAATCCTCAAGGAGTGGGAATGCAAGAGTATCTGCCGCCCCACACGCTTTCACTATCCCTAGTTGTGCCTATGCGATTGACTTGCATGCACAAGATGACGCAACTCTATCGTCTAATCACTTAATTGATTGGTATTTACACAAAAACGACACGAGAAATCAATTCATATCATACAAAGATCTATCCAACCTAAAGGATTTGTCGAGCATGACGGAATAAACATTTTTCTGTTACTATAGAACACGAACTAGACACTTGGGTCTCACGCTAAATTAATTTCTCTAATTGAGTTCATCAATTTAACGATAAAATATTGGAAACGAAAATAGTGAAAACCTTTAGGAACAACTACATTTTTGCTTACCAAACATCGTATATGCAAAGAGAAAGAAAGATTCCCACAATCTCTATCATATAAAAAAAAATGTCATTTAATTCACACACGATTTATAAAATTTGTCCTAGAGAAAATGCATTTGTACAGAAGAATTCCAACAAAACTTAAACAGAAAACTCACATGGGTGTGGGCCCCATGTGAGTTTAAAATATTGAAAAAAAAAAAGGCCCCACCAGCTGTGTCTAATCTGTTGAATTTTCGTGGGTGTGTCTTCTGTACACACAGCAGAATTGTTTGTCGTAACATACAATTTCGTCCCCAGAATTCTTCGAAAATCACCCTAGAGAATCGATAGAAGATTTCGAGTGTCTAGAGTGTTTGTTTGCAAGATATGTTTTCAAGTAAAATATATATTTTTTGGAGAACGTCCAACTAAAAATTGGGGTAAAGTTATGGATCCGATAAAATATGGCTGAAAATAATTTTTTTAGAAAAAATAATTAAAAAAAAATTCCCCACACAAATCTAGAGTGTGTTTGGTAGAGATTAAAATCGGATTAAAATTGAAAAATTAGCCGTTATTGTTGACTTTTATTAGACTGGTGGGACCCAATAACGACTATATTTTTAATTTTAATTGGATTTTTAGTGTTACCAAACAAGCTCCTAGAATTTAACTCCCCAGGATTTCGCCCAAACAAAATTGTTTATCGCGTTTACATATCCCAAAAAGTTATGCGCCAAATTTGACCTTCTAAATGAAGGGGGATTAAATAATTATTTAAACAAGGTTCGACCCATGATACTATGCAAGGGACCATCACAACTATTCATCATATGTCTATCCCGCTGTTTGGAAAGAATTTATAAAGAGGAAATTACAACCTACCCTGGTTTTAGATTTTTCATTTTCATAAATCCCATCTTAAGTTTAATTTTTCAAAAATCAGGTTTTTTATATTTAATTTAATAATATAATTTTCATCTCAATTAAAACAAACTAACCCTAAATTTCATTCCATCACCATCTCATTCTCTCACTGTCTCACATCCGTCTCTCCCATTCCCTCACCGAACCCAGCCTCCCTCCACTCCACTCCACTCCACCACCACCTCCTCATTTCCCCTAAGCGGCAGCAGCACCACCATAGTCAACCATCGCGAAATTCAACGCCGGAATGAAGAGAAGTTCTTCCGATTCCACATTGAATGCAGTACCGTTTTCCGGCGACACATCCTCAACGGCGTTTCCGATCGTCCACCGAATTCATCCGGTGGCGCTGCACAAGCATCTGCGACGGCGGCGCTGCACAAGCACCTGCGACGCTGCGTTCAGATCCATTGTTTTTTTGAATGGTGGGGTGATTGTGGAGGTGTGCGCGTGCGGTGGTGATGCGGTGGGTGTGTTTGAGGCGGCGGTGCGACAGTGATCCGGTGGGTGAGTGGTGTGTGAGTGCGGCCGTTGTTGCTGTTGTGTGTTGGGATGCGGCAGATCCGTTTTTGCTTTTGTGTGTGGGTGCGGCAGATCCCTTTTTTGGGGGAGGTGCCGCGGCGGGTGACGATCGTGGGGAAGAGCAGATCTGTTCATGTGCGATTAGGTGCAGATCTGTTCTGTGTGCGGTTGGCGACGGGTGCGGTTGGTTGTGTGTGTGTTGTTGGTGTAGTGGGGGTTTTTTGAATTGTCGATCGTGGTTGTCGTCGTCGTTGGAGTGGTAGTGCGGCTGTGGTCTGTATTTGGGAGGTGTTGGCGGTGGTTGTATGTTCTGCGAGTGATTTGTGACTTAGTGGTGGTTACAAACCATTTTGGTGGTGGTCACAAATAATTTAAATGGTTGTGATCACTAATTATTAGTTGTGACCAAAAAATTATTAATTGTGACCCAAAAATTATTATTTTGTGACCTAAAAATTATTAATTGTGACCAATAAATTGATAAATTGTGACCTAAATAAGTATTGTGACTTTTAAATTTTGGGATCTGTGACCGATGAACAAATTGTGACTTTCAAATTTTTAAGTTGTTACCAATAAACAAATTGTGACCTATGAAAATTTTGAACTGTGACCTAAATTTTTTTGAATTGTGACCAAATTGTGTATATCTGTGACTTTGACATATTAATAATAAATTAATTTAAGAATTATTATTTCATAATTAAAAATTTAAAAAAACCTGATTTTTGAAATTCAAAACATGTTTTTTGTATTTTTGAAATTGGTAAAAGTAAACCCTTATTTATGTATTCTTCCCATTTATAAATGGTTAATGAAAATAAATAAAAATAAGATAGTAAACATGAATCTATTAGAATGCTGTTAAAAATAAAATTTTATTATTTATAATGTAAATGAATAATAAATTATTATTATTATTTATAATAGATAAATTTATTAGGAGAGAGCCCCTATTTGGTAGTGATTAAAATTACATTTTTAATAAATTTTGATAAAAATTGATGAAATGTGTGATTGAAAGTTGTGAATCTTATAAAATATATGGTTAAAATTAAATGTTAACTTTGATTTAAACATTTTAATCAATACTAAACATGGACTAATTTTGTCCATCCATCTTAAATAAACATGATAAACAACAAATATAAAAGTTAGACAGAATGCTTTTTCATTCTTAGAGTATTTGAATCATGCTACATGTGCATTAAATTTGACATTGTTATGAGGTTACATTTTTTTACACATTAATCTCACAACACTTTAACAAATCAATATAACAGAATTTGACAACATTTGAAGTGTCATCCTTAATGTACACAATTGACGAACAACTACTTTAATCCGTTTGAATAGAAATTGTCATCGGAGATAAAATTGTGAAGATAATTAAGCGAAGAAAAATGTTAGATATATATATGTATGGGAGGGTGGTAAGTGGTTCGGTATGGCCGATTTTTCATATTGTTTTATGGGCTTCCAGCCCATGAGGAGATAAGTGGCCCAAATTCATTATATATTGTATTTTAGGCCACACTATGGATATATATAGTTAAAACCGTGGCTGCTCATCAACGTGTACAAAAATAGGGGCTGTTACGTGAGTTGAAAACTGGGGCTAATTTTGTCTTGTACAAGAGGGAAGGCAAATAATCAAAGGCTATTTTATGAAGAGAGAGAAAATGGAGAAAATGTTTTTTTTTTCCTTTCAATATTATTTAGGCGTGGATTCACACAAGTATTTTCTCGACAATACAAATTGGGGACTTCTCTAAGTGTATTTTGGGTACTCTAAGGGTGTAGTATTCAAAGTAGGTATCTGATAAGTGTATTTTCTACATTTATTCGGGGTTTAAAACTATAGAATTTTATTGATCTTTTGGCAAAATTTTACATAATTTATGTTATATTGCATTGTGTAGGTAACACTTTATGTTTGATGAAGAATTGGAGAAAAGAAGCAAAATATGGTGAAAAATGGTAAAATTCAAAGTTCGAGGATCAAATTGCAAATACTCAAGAAGATACGTTGAAGATTGCTAGGAGACAATTGGATTGAAATTAGAATTCAAAAAGGAATGGAACATGATCAAAATATTATCAAAATCAATTTCCAATCGCTCAAGATATATTCTAGATTTTTAGCCGAATATTGAGACCCATTTTTGGCATAGTAAACGTCCGAATTGGAAAAACTCTATTTCAATCAAAGTTGTAACCCTTTAAGTTATCTTTCCAACGCACTTCGAATCGCATCAATCGGATATCAGAAGAGAAAGTTATGACTAAAATACGGACTGCTGTGCAGAGACAAAAAATCCGCGCGCGAATGTTACTTTCCTTATTCGATTAGAACTCTTTTGGAAACCAATTTGGATGTGATTTTCAACAAATTTTCAGCTCCTATAAAGAGAGAACAACAGAATACATATACAGAACCTCCTTAGACCTAAAAATCTCTATATTATACATATTTTGGAGGCAAAAAACATGACCAACAACGTAGAATTAAGGTGAATTGCATAGGATATTGAAGATTCTTCATCCGGACTCAAGATTCACATCAAGAACGTGGATTTTTCCAACTTCTTCCATCTTTCTTATTTCCGGGTGATATTTTTCCAATTATTTTTATGTAATTTAATTTCTACAATATGCTAGGCTAAATTCCCTTGTATTGGATGAATGATAAAGTTAATTAATTTTTAGTTTTTAATTCGATATCATGTGTTTTTAGTTTAATTCTTGCATTGTGATTTCATAAACATATATGAATTTATTGTTTTTAATGTTGCGCACCATTATGACAATTAGTTGCTTATTCGTAGTGTTGGAAAACTCACGGTAGGTAGAACACTGTTTATGGAACACACGGACAATAAATATTAGGAATAATATTTATGGCGTGTGCGGTCATGTGTGATAATCCTAAACGTCAATGCTTGCTTGTCATATGAATTCGGACTAGGAATATGATCGTCTCGTGGCAATCATAGATTTATTATATCTTGGGAAAGAATAGTAAATGAAAGTGGAATTATCGATCGTCGCAATTGCATGAATCGAATTAATTATCACTGGTTGAGAATTGAAATTAAGAATTGATTAGTGGAGTCGGAAATCCAATACACTCACCCACATTTGATTTAAAACCATTTTTTTTATTACTTTCATAGTTATAGAACGTTGTCAACTAAAAATCAACCATCTTTTGTTACATTTGCAAATTTAAATATATCGAATACTCTAAAATTGAGCTTTATTCCCTATGGGACGATAACTCACTCATCACAATTATTACTTGTACAACGAACTCGTACGCTTGCGAGATTTTTGCGTAACAGTATCTCACATGTTTAATCAAATTGGTGGTTGTGGTGAGATTGTTTGTTGTCTTAGAGATTAATTATCGTTACATTCCCAACTTCCTGAGAACTCAAGTTTTAGGCATAAATTTGAACGTTATAATTTCGGTTTATTAGAGTTGCCCCGTGGTTTTTTTCCCTCTACATTTGAGGGTTTTTTCCACGTAAAAATTTGGTGTTGAGTTCTCTTTTTTTTTTGATCATTTGCTTGCATATTTAATCACTCTAATTAGTTGCTTGAATTGTTGAATTTTTTCTTACAAGTAGTAATTGCGCAACAAAATGGTATCAAAGCTCAAGTTGTGTGGGTATGGTTCTATTGAGGGAGTAAATAGAGAATACTTTAGGCACTATGATTAAATTATCGGGTTCAAATTATTCTATTTGGAAGCCTATGATGGAGGATATCCTTTATTGTAAGCATTTACATGAACTTGAAGGTAACGGTGCTAACCCAAGCAGTATGAGTGATGGTGACTGGTAGAAAATGAATAGAAAATTCATTGGATATATTAGACAGTGGGTTGATCTTAACGTATTTCATCATATATCTCAAGAGACAGATGCTCATAACCTTTGGGAAAACTAAAGGGTCTTTATGAGAGGAAGACCACTCAAAATAAAGCTTTTACTATTAGAAAGTTTATGAACCTGAAGCTAAATGAGGGGAAATCAGTTGTTGAGCATTTGAGTGAATTCTAAGACTTGGTAAATCATCAGTTGACCACAACGAAAATAGTGCTAGATGATGAGTTTGACCACAACGAAAATAGTGCTAGATGATGAGATGCAAGCACTATTACTTCTAAGTTCATTGCCTGATACTTGGGAAACTTTGGTGGTATCACTTAGTAACTCTACTCCGAATGGTGTGCTTGGACTTACTTTAGTTAAAGATAGTTTGTTTAATGAAGAAATGAGAAGGAAAGACTTCGGTAGGAATGATACACTGGCTCTTATTACAAAGGAATGAATAAAAGCAAAGGTCCTAGGGGACGTGGTAACTTCAGAAGTCAGTCAAAGGCAAGAGAAAAGGTCAAATGTTTGTATTGTGATAAAAAGGGTCATATAAAGAAATATTGCATGGTTTGGAAAAACAAATTTAAAGAGGAGAAAAATTAGAAGAAGACTGATTAGAATAGAGCAGCTAGCGCTTCAGATGAGGAAGTAGTGGTAGCAGTTTTTTCTGCTAAAGATGAGCAGTGTTTTCATGTTGTAGATTCGTCTGTTGAATGAGTTATTGACTCAGCGGCGTTTTACCATGTTACTCCAAGACGAGAGTTCATCACTTCATACAAATCAGGTAATTTTGGCAGGTGAAGATGGGTAATAACAGTTTTGCCAGCATTGTGGGAATTGGTGATATTTGTCTTCAGACTGATATTGGATGCAGCCGACATTGAAGAATGTGCGACATGTTCCAGACATGCGCCTGAATTTGCTATCTACACATGCTTCTGATGAAGTGGGTTATGATAGTTATTTTAGCAGCGGAAGATGGAAACTTATAAAAGGGTCGATGGTATTTGCTAGAGGAAATGTTTGTTGCACACTTTAGAAGATACAAGTAAAAGTGTGTGGTGAAGCGGTGAATGCAACTGAAAGTGATTCTTCACTAGAGTTGTGGCACAAGCGGCTAGCTCATATGAGCGATAAATGATTGCAAATTTTGGCAAGAAAGTCTCTCTGTCCTTTTTTCAAAGGTACATCACTAAATTCATTTGATTATTGTTTATTTGGTAAATAGCATAGAGTTTCATTTCAAAAACCCTATAGTAGAAAATCTAATATGTTAGATTTAGTTTATTCTGATGTTTGTGTTCCCATTGAGGTGGAGTCCTTAGGTGACAATAAGTATTTTCTTATTTTTATTGATGATGCTTCACAAAAGTTGTAGGTGTTTTATTTGAGATCAAAAGATCAGGTTTTCCATTGCTTCAAGAAGTTTCATGCTATGGTGGAACGGGAAAGTGGAAAGGTTTTGAAGTGTCTTCGAAATGACAACGGAGGGGAATACATGTCTAAAGTGTTTGAAGATTACTGCTCAGAGCATGATATTGGACATGAGAAGACAGTTCCTGTACCCCATAGCACAATGACATGGCAGAGAGAATGAACCGCACCATTGTGGAAAATGTCAAAAGTATGTTAAGGATTGCTAAGTTACCTAGGTCATTCTAAGGTGAAGCAGTTCGGACAGCGTGCTACCTAATCAATCGATCTCCATCAGTTCCTTTGGATTTTGAGATTCAAAAAAAGTTATGGACAGAAAATGATGTTTCTTATTCTCACTTGAATGTTTCTGTTAGAGGGCAATTTCTTTCTTCAGTGGGCTGGAGGGAGAGATTGTTATATGGGCTTCTAGCCCATGAGAAGATAAGTGGCCCAAATCCATTATATATTGTGTTTTAGGTCACATTATATATATATAGTTAAAATCATGGCTGCTCATCAACTTATACAAAAACAGAGGCTGCTACGTGAGTTGAAAACATGAGCTGATTTTGTCTTGCACAAGAGGGAAGGCAAAGAATCAAAGACTACTTTGTGAAAAGAAAGAAAAATGAGAAAATATTTTTTTTTCTTTCAATATTATTTAGGTGTGGATTCACACAAGTATTTCCACCACACAATACAAATTGGGGACTTCTCTAAGTGTATTTTGGGTACTCTAGGGGTGTATTATTCAAAGTGGGTATCTCATATGTTTAATCAAATTGGTGGTTGTGGTGAGATTATTTGTTGTCTTAGAGATTAATTATCATTGTATTCCCAATTTGTTGAGAATTCAAGTTATTGGCATAAACTTGAACGTTGTAATTTCGGTTTATTATAGTGGATTTGGTCGGAATTGCCCGGTGGTTTTTTCCCCTCTACATTGGAGGGTTTTTAACTTTGGTGTAAGGGCTTTGACTTTGATGGATTGATTGGTAAATTAGTGCAATTCATTATTTTTTCATATTTGAAAATGGAAATTGAACATAATAGCCATTGTTTTATGAAAAAAAAATTAATAGTTATATTTTATTTGGAGGTAAAGATTGTAATTTATCAGTGTACTTTTAAAAAATATTTTTTTTAACCGTTAAAATAGTTTGATTTGGTTTCAAACCTGCATTAGAGTAGTTTGGCTTAGTTCATTGTTCAGTTGACGATGATGAGTTCACGTGATACCAAAACAATGGTTTCAAAAAAGTGATTAGGTTTCTATTTTTCGGTTTGATACTTTTTCCTTATGGGCCTATATATTAAGGTAAATTAGAGTTGAGCTCCCAAACCTTTCCGTAGTGTAGCTTTAAGTTCCCAACTTTCAAAAATGAGGTTTATGATAGCCAAAAACATTTAAAAATGCGATTTTAACTTTCAAATTGAATTTTCGTCACATAAGGACTCTAGTTTACATATTCAAATAGGTTTGGAAACTTAAAACCTTAGTTTGAATATTCAGGACCCATAAAAATACACTGAAAAGGTTTGAGAGCCCAACCTTAATTTAGTTTATATCTAACTTCAGCAATTTTGACTTAGTGGCCCAATCAATAATAAGACTTGTATTTCCATAAAAGCATTCTAAAATTCTATTTTAAAAGTTCAAGTTTATTAAGAAAAGCAGTCTAAACATTTATACGTTGTTTATTATTTTCATCATTATTTAATATTGAATTTGAACCACTTGATATAAAACTTAGGTGACATGCACTTGCAGTTAATTATTCAATATGCCCACTGACATGTCAGCATGATTTTATTTATCTTATTTATTTTTCATTAAAGCCTAACACATGCATAATTTCATTAACAATAAAATGCTATAAAAATATAATTTAAAGGTATAAATAAATGTAGCATAAAGACAAATATATATTACCACGGGCCCTCCGTTGCAACAGAGCATCGTGCATTTTCTTAGTTTTCCAGACATATTTATCTGTAGATGCTCCTGAAACATTTAATTGCTAATTAATTAATTCATGTTAAAGATAAAATTTAATTAAATAATTTTTTTTTATTATATGTTAAAATTTTGTAATTCATTTACGAACGTGCTCACGGGGCAGATATTTGATTAAAAAATAAAAAATAAAACACTACAGTTCGTTCAACTTTGAGAAAACTTTCATTTTAGTCCCTCAACATTTTTTTATTTATAAATCACTGGTAAAGTTTCAATTTCATTTCAATTTGATGATCATCAATTAAAATTTTATCGCAAAAGTTAACATCTTTTTCCTCCACATCAGACAAATTTTCTTATATTAACTAATCTTCGTATTAATTAGTTCGCTACTTCAGCTTGAGAGCAAGGCAAACTTCGCACTTTTAACACAAAAATCGACCTACTAAAATGCGATTTTAATACAACGAGTTTTACAAGTTAAAATACACATCTTTTGTCACATAATTGGACAATAAACGAGTCTCATTAACACCTATATTGTGCACATAAGAAATCAATCTACTATGTAGAAAATAACGTTAAACTTTTGTGATGGAATCGTTATTGAAAAATGAAAATTAAATAAATGAGTTATCCGATCTCCAAATTTAGGTTTTCAATGAGGTGGTTCAACGTTAATATAGTAGTAAAAAATAGAAGTGTATATACAGAGAGAGCGAGAGAGAACCTGCGTAACCCTAAAATGTATAGGAGTGGATCCTTCTGTGTAGAATTAAGGTCTCCTTATTATATACAGTGACCAACTGTTGAAAATGGTTTAGCAGAAACTGAGGGAGAGAGGGGCCATTTTCTTCATATGGGACTGACCAAAAACAAAGGAATGTTTGTTGTGTTGGTGGGCTTTGTGTGCGTGCTTTTCAATATTTGGCTAAATAATTTCAAAATTAACTAGAGACAACGAAAAATGGCAAGTGTGGATAAAGAAGATAGAAACTGATGAGTTAACCAGTGATTGTATGGTCACCGTTGTAGATGAGAGAGTCACATGTTTACATGTCACCTTCAATTCAATTCAATCTTCTTGAGAGTACCCCAAACATTCTAGGCCACAATCTTGTACTATGTTCATAAGTCGAGGAAGGTTTGGTGGCAGGGACGGAGTCAGAAAGATATATTAGGGTGGGCTGGAATTTATTTATTTTTTCAATGAATTTGTACCATAAAAAATGTTCTATACCACACGAGATTTAATTTAAAAAGTTAAATTCATAACACTCATAATAATGTGGATCACAATATATTTTTGTACACTCATAACAAAGTTCTAACAAATACATTTTTAACTAATAAAATTATATATATTATCCAAATTACTTATTTTGGATAATAACATCTATTTTATGGTCGAAATAAATAACTTTGTAACACACATTGATGAGTTAACCAGTGATTGTATGGTCACCATTATAGATGAGAGAGTCACATGTTTACATGTCACCTTCAATTCAATTCAATCTTCTTGGGAGTACACCAAACATTCTAGACCACAATCTTGTACCATGTTCATAAGTCGAGGAAGATTTGGTGGCAGGGACGGAGCCAGAAAGATATATTAGGGTGGGCTGGAATTTATTTATTTTTCAATGAATTTGTACTATAAAAAATGTTCTATACCAGACGAGATTTAGTTTAAAAAGTTAAATTCATAACACTCATAATAATGTGGATCACAATATATTTTTGTACAGTCATAACAAAGTTCTAACAAATACATTTTTAACTAATAAAATTATATATATAGCAAATTACTTATTTTGGATAATAGCATCTATTTTATGGTCGAAATAAATAAATTTTTAACACACATTGATGAGTTAACCAGTGATTGTATGGTCACCATTGTAGATGAGAGAGTCACATGTTTACATGTCACCTTCAATTCAATTCAATCTTCTTGGGAGTACACCAAACATTCTAGACCACAATCTTGTACTATGTTCATAAGTCGAGGAAGATTTGGTGGCAGGGACGGAACCAGAAAGATATATTAGAGTGGGCTGGAATTTATTTATTTTTCAATGAATTTGTACTATAAAAAATGTTCTATACCACACGAGATTTAGTTTAAAAAGTTAAATTCATAATACTCATAATAATGTGGATCACAATATATTTTTGTACACTCATAACAAAGTTCTAACAAATATATTTTTAACTACTAAAATATATATAGAGAGCATATTAATTATTTTGATAATAACATCTATTTCATGGTCGAAATAAATAAATTTTTAACACACAAGTATAAATAAGTAATATATGAAAAATTACATTAGGAAAAAATTAATTACTTTTAAGTTTAGTCAAACATGTGGCATTTTATATTGTTCAAATAATTCTTTATAAGTGAACTCTTTAAATTTAGTTATATATGTGTAGCGGTGGCAAAAAAGCTTGGAGGCTCGGACGGCCCGGGTTCGGCTCGGAAAAAGCCCGAGCTGGGCCCGGCTCGGGCTCGGTGGAACTGAGCCCAGGCTTGAGCCGAGCCCCACTTTGGGGAGTCGGCTCGAGCCCGGGCCGGCCCGTGGCCGGGGCGAGCCTCCATTAAAAAAAAAAAAAAAAAAAAAAAAATTTTTTTTGAAGGCAGGCTTGTCGTCGCTTGTGCAAGCTACGACGACTACTGCAGACACGCCTTGTCGTTGCCTTCAGCGGCAAGGCCGTCACTGCGGCAACTTGCGTCGCCTACAAGAAGAAGAAGTCATTGAGCAAGGCGACAAGTTGTCGCCTTGCAAGAAGAACTGTCTTCGCAGCAAGCCGTCACATTGCAGGCTTGCTAGTCGTCAACAGCAGCGACAAGCTACCT
Organism: Fraxinus americana; assembly: GCA_035079005.1. Classification (NCBI taxonomy): domain Eukaryota; kingdom Viridiplantae; phylum Streptophyta; class Magnoliopsida; order Lamiales; family Oleaceae; genus Fraxinus; species Fraxinus americana. The sequence goes on from CM068707.1 coordinate 28,978,656, forward strand.
TCTAAAGAAACAAGAAAAAAAAAAAACCCCAAAAAATTCGAGCCGGCTCGGCCCGCTAAGGCTCGGGCCAAAAGCTCGGGCCGAGCATCATTTTTTTTGGCCGGGCCCGGCTCGGCTCGGCTCGGCTCGTTGCCACCACTATATATGTGTGTGTAAAATAAAATATCTAATTTGATGACGAGTTGTTTTTGTATTATGAATATGAGTAAAATAAATATGTAATTGTTGTAGAGTCTCAAACTAAATTTGAAAAATTGAACTTTGGGTTTGGATTGGAAATAAAGTTAATTGGACCAAAAATTAATTTTTGGACTGAGCTAATTTTTTATTCTTTTTGGTTTTCACCAAGAATATGGGCTAATTTTTCATTTTTATACAATCTAATTTGCTTATGGGCTGTGGCAGGGCTGGGTCCCAGCCCTCTCCATCCACCTCTGTTTGGTGGGATCCTAATTCAGTAGCGCTCTTATAACATGTTTAATACGTTGAATTGAACATGATAATTGATAAACATCACTTGTGCGACTTCTTTAAATCCATTTGTTAATTTAAAATTAGCCACGAGTCACTATCCATGTTGTAAGTTCGGTATTACGTGGTAGTTCCTACAAAAGGTTAACTAGTGGTGTATACATTTGTGTATATATTTAGTTCGTTCTCAACGGTCATTTAAAAAAAGATCAGCCGAAAATAATCATTTTGATGACTATTGAGAATGAACCAAGCTCCAGTTTGGCCTCCATTATTTCAAATTATAATTTTTTGAATAGTATTTTTTGAAGAACGTATAATTTTAAAAAAAAAAGGAATTTCTTTTTTATTTACGTGTAATATTATTTTATGAAAGATTGTGTATTGAAAAAGTGAGAGAAGAATAAATTTTTGGGATAATGGGGCCAATCAGGGGCTAAATAATCCAATCCACGGACAATTCATTTGTGCATAAATGGATGACAATGGAGGTTGACAACCTTTCACATGCGTGCGGGCCCCGCGTGATTAGAAAAATTCAAAAAAAGTTGGCCCCTATTATGAGTATTCGGTCATCCTAATTGTCGTCCATTTCGATACATGTAGCATGGTTGTCCAATCCACACATAGTAAAAGGAAATAGAGCAACAAATTTACAGGAAATATATGACATAGGGTTAAAAAACTATTTGGAAACTCAACTTATGGATCTGCCCTATTTTAATCACTCTTTTTTCTTTTACCAAATTAGCATTAAACTTACTTTTATTATCTTATTAGCTGATCCATGTGTATAATTCAAAAAATTTAAGGGGTCCTCAACTCAAATTTTAAAAGATTATTAAGATTTTAGGATTTCATGGTTTTAATATGAAAGTTTTAAATTATTTAGATCCACGTGTCGAATTACACAATCAAAATCAACAAGTCACTTTTTAATTGTTTCTAAATGATTAGATCAAATAAGTCAATGTATCCTAAGTTTGAATACCATAATCAATAATTAAAGCAGTAAAGAACATCAAAGATGATCATGGAGAAACTCCAATTGAGTAAAAATTTTGGGCATTTTATTGTCAATAATTCACTATAAATCGAAGCAAACTTATAGTACGGTCCAGACCCGTCTACCTCGTAGCTCTTCTAACTTCAATTCATACAGTTTTCCTTGATCCTACTGGAGGTGTGCTTCTTCAAAATAAATCCCGACTCCTGATTTATAACTTAACCCTCCTGGACTACGTGCTCCTGATGCCAGATCCCGACTCCTGGTATTTTACCTTAGTCCTCTTGAATTTGTGTTTCTGTAACAGCTCCCGATCCCTGGTATCGATTTATCTCCGGTGGATTAAATAGTTTGGTATTTGATCAAAAGATCTTGTGTGTTTTGGTCTGTGGTTTAATATGAAACAATATGGCTAAATCAACAAATCAAAGTTTCGATGAAATTATTTGTGGAATAAATCTGATTCAACATACTTTTGGATGTTCATAGGATATGATACATACATATATATACATATATATATATATATATATATATATATATATATATATATATATATATATATATATATATATATATATAGGGAAAAGTGTTTGGGATGAAAAGAGATTAAAAAACCATGTGTTTGAAGTAAACACAGAATTCTGAACGTCGACCCGTCGCTCGAGCGCCAAGCTAGCGATAGGCGAGCAACAACTGAGCAATTGTCATTATTTTTATCATAACTTTCTCTCCGAATATCCGATTGAGGTGATTCAAAATGCATTGAAAATTTAACTCAAATGGCTACATGTATTCTTGAAATAGACTTATTCAGGGTGTGTTTGAGTCATATTATTTTGGAAGAATTCTATATTGATGGAGAATTCTAGAATTTCTAAATAAATTCGTTAACTGATTAATTTAGTTTAAACACAAAATATGATTTTCCTATTTCTAATTTCCAGTAAAGCCCAATTTACTCAAATTAGCATAAGTTTTACCAAAATCTCTTATTCTACACTAGTGCCGCTTATGCCGTTCTGGAGAAATCGAATTCGAAGCTCGACACATCTTTCTTCAATATTGTGAGCTCGTTGTCTTCTTTTTCCTATAATTTTAATTGCCAAATCTATGTTATTTTGTTAGAGTTAATATTGAACACGCCATTAGTGGAATTAATGTAAAATTGTTGTAAATATTAAAAAAATAATTATTGTACGAAAATCGAAAACTGAACACGAACGGTTCCATAATTAAATTTGAACCCGACGATTCCACTTACTACATTCATGAAAATTCGGGTTCGGTTGTGCTCTCTTTATGACCAAATCGAATGTATTCTGGAATAGTAGATTGATGGAGAATTTGTAGTTGAAAAAGAAGGAAAAATCATTGATGTGATGAAAAATATTATTTTATTGAAGAATGTATGGTTGAAAATGAGTAGAAGAATGAAAATGAAAATTTTAATGTGTACCAAACAGGGGCTCAAATTCAAATGTTTTCTATGTGAAAAATGTGTTTCAAATTGCGACTGAGAATTTTGAGCATAATTTGTACGGCTCTTTGACACTCTTTGGATTTCTAAATGCATTCCAATGATCATGTGTGATCTTCTTAAACTCCTTTAAGAACTATACTACCAATCTAACTCTTTTGACTTTAATTATGATTCTATAACTCCTATTTTAACTTTGATTAAAACTCGATAAACTCCTAATACAATTCAATTGAGACTTGATTTTGACTAAGGAAATTGTCAATTATAAGTTGGACTTAACATAATAGAATTCCAAATAATCATAAGCTTTAATATAATTCTATACTTTATATTTTTACGGTCCAGACCCGTCTACCTCGTAGCTCTTCTAACTTCAATTCATACAGTTTCCCTTGATCCTACTAGAGGTGTGCTTATTCAAAATAAATCCTGACTCCTGATTTATAACTTAACCCTCCTGGACTACGTGCTCCTGATGCCAGATCCCGACTCCTGGTATTTTACCTTAGTCCTCTTGAATTTGTGTTTTTGTAACAGCTCCCGATCTCTGGTATCGAATTATCTCCGGTGGATTAAATAGTTTGGTGTTTGATCAAAAGATCTTGTGTGTTTTGATATGTAGTTTAATATGAAACAATATGGCTAAATCAACAAATCAAAGTTTCGATGAAATTATTTGTGGAATAAATCTGATTCAACACACTTTTGGACGTTCATAGGATATGATATATATATATATATACACACAGAAATGATCTAATGAGCACCGGTGCTCATCTTATCCTAAACACCAATGAGTTGGCACATTAATTCATTAGTGGATTGGAACTCACAAAATCTTTATCCACCAATGAATTAATGTGCCAACTCATTGGTGCTTAGGATAAGATGAGCACCGATGCTCATTAGATCATTTCTGTATATATATATATATATATATATATATATATATATATATATATATATATATATAGAGATATTATTAAGCTTGTGTTTGAATTTATTTTTGAAGAAAATAGAAATTTTGGAATAGTGATTGATGTGAGAATGTATTGTGAAAAAGTGATGAAAATTTTTTTATTTGTGTGTAATATTATTTTATTTGAAAAATGTGTGGTTGAAATGAAGAATGAGAATGAAAAATTAATGGGTGTTTGGTGGCTAAATCACATTCCTGCCACAATCATTAGATTTATACGAATTTGTGCCAATTTGCTATATTATTATTATTATTATTATTATAACGGTGAAACCAATTTGCGGCGGAAACAATGAGCCAATTTCCGAATTTGTGTCATAATTAGCACTATTATTATACGAATATAATTTGTGGCAGAAACAATTAGATACTCTATGATTTAATTCATGTACGTAAATTATTAAATACTATTTGCTTTATAACATTAGATGTGCTTTAATTCAAGTACTCTTCGCTCTAATTTTTATGATTGTAATAAAATATATATCTATGTTGATTATTAATGTTCTTTACGTCTTTAATATGATTAAATTTTTTATGTTTTTATTATAAACTTTAAATTAATACTTTATCATATTATTGCTCCTGAAGTAGCACAACTTTATAATTAATATTTCAAAAGAATATTAATCGTAAATCTATTTATTATAAATAGTTTGTTTTTACTTTTCAAATAACACAACATTATAATCAATATTCTCGAAAAATATACTTGCTCCTGAAGAGCATAAATTATAATTTTCAAAATTTCAAAAAAATATTGACATATTGTTTTTGAAAAAACTATAGTAAAATACAACGTGCTCTCGAAGTAGCACTTGTTTCTTTGAAACTATATATATATATATATATATATATATATATATATATATATATATATATTATTTTATTTTTACTTTACTGTGTAGTTAATCAAATGGCAAACATCACAAAACTTGAGTTTGATACACTTGACATATGTGGCAAAAACTATTTGTCATGGGTATTCAATGATAATATTTTTCTTGTCTCAAAAGGTTTAGGAGTGACAATAAAATAAGGAAATAAAAAATATCTGTAGAATTATGCAAAAGCACTCGTTATCCTTCATCATCATCTTCACGATGAATTGAAAATTGAATACCTCACTGATAAAGATCCAAGAGTTCTTTGGAAAAAATTAATTGAAAGATTTGATCATCAGATGACATATTCCTTCCCAAAACCCGCTATGAGTGGATACATCTTCATTTGCAAAATTTCAAAATTGTTAGTGAGTACAATTCTGAATTATTCAGAATATGTTCAAAATTGATATTGTGTAGAGAAAAAATTATTAATGAAGATATGTTAGAGAAAACAAAAAATTATTAATGAAGATATGTTAGAGAAAACTTTTTTCACCTTTTGGCATCGAATATGCTCATGTAGCAGCAATATCGTGAGCGTGATTTCAAAAAGTACTCAAAACTCATATCTTGATTGCTTGTGACTGAACAAAATAATGAACTGCTGATAAAAAATCATGACTTACGTCCAACTGGTTCTGTACCTTGCCTGAAGCAAATACAATATCAAGACAAGCACGTGGACATGGACGTGAACACAAATTTGAATGTGGATGCGGACGTGCACGTGGAATAAATCATTGACGAAATAATCAATAAAATTATTAGCAAAAAGGCAATAATTTCAAAATGTACAAAGCAAATGAAAGTAGTACATTAAAAAAGGAGCATGAAAAAAGTTGTTTTAGTTGTGGAATGAAATGGTATTGGACATGTACCTGTCGTACGGAAAAACACCTTGTGGATATCTATCAAAAATCAATCAAAGGAAATGGAAAAGTCGAGACAAATTTTGTCGATTATGATGGTCCAATTAATGTGATTCATTTGACTGTCTTTGATTTCTTTACTGATTCAAATGAGAATATTGACAATTTGATTGAGAGTGGTGTGATTGAAAATATGTATTGAAAATATGTATTAGTTTACTTTCTATTATTTCCTTTCGTTTTAAAAGTTCAATTTCATTATATTGAATTATATTTACTCTTTTAAATTTAAATTCAAGTTTTTTTTTTTTTTAAATCTGTTTTCTTATAAATTGACGGTGGATTATCAAGATACTTGCTGGATTGATAGTACAACTACACATACTATTTTTCAAGACAAAAAATATTTTTTTGACTTAATATTAGCAGAAAATAATGTTAATACGATATTAAGTGCATCGAATATTGTCGAAGTCTCGAGAAGAGTTTGTATTATTTTACCAAAAAAATATGAAATTATCTATTGGCGATACATTTTATTCAAGCAAATTCAGAAGAAATTTATTTAGTTTTAAAGATATACGTTACAATGAATATCATATTGAGACGATGCAAGAAAAAAATATTGAATATCTTTTCATAACTTCTTTTGTATTTGGTCGAAGCAGATAAAAGAAAAACTCAATGCACTCCCATCAGCATATATTTTACATTTATAAAAATGATGGCATGATCGACTGGACATCCAGGAGTTATAATGATGCGTCGAATAATAAACAACTCGCATAGACATTTTTTAAAGAATCAGAAGATTCTTTTACATAATGATTATCCGTGTGTAGCTTTTTCGCAAGCCGAGTTAGTCATTAGACCTTCGTCTACAAAGGTTAATATTGAATCTCCAACTTTCTTGAAAAGAATTCATGGAGATATGTGTGAGCGAATACACCCACCATATGGACCATTTCGTTATTTTATGGTATTACTTGAGTATTCTACTAGATAGTCACATATTTGTCTACTTTCCACTAGAAATGTAGCTTTTGCTAGACTATTCGATAAAATCATAAAATTACGAGTGCAATTCTCCAATTACTTAATCAAGATTATTTATCGACAATACTAGTTAATTTAGATCACAAGTATTCGATGATTATTTCATGTCAATTGAGATTGTTGTTGAACATTTGGTTGGGCATATACATACACAAAATAGTTTAGCAGAGTCATTTATTAAACGTTTACAACTTTTTGTTAAAACATTACTTATAAAAACAAAACTCACAGCTTCTGTAGGGGTCATGCCATATCACATGCTACGTCATTGGTTCGTATCAGACCAACTGCATATTATGAATATTCACCTTTGCAACTGGTATTTGGTCATGAACCTAATATTTACCACCAATGGATTTTTGGTTGTGTTGTTCAAGTCCATATTTTACCCCTACAACGGACTAAAATGGGTCCCCAACGAAGATTTGGGATTTATGTGGGTTTTGATTCACAATCTATTATTAGGTATCTTGAACTTTTAACGGGTGATTTATTTACTACACTTTTTGCAAATTGTCATTTTGACTTTTCCAATTTTGGGAGGGAAAAAATTACATCATCATAAATAATGTAAAATTTTTTGGAATGAAACAACTCTATCTCATTTGGAATCTTGCAGCAATCAATGTGAACAAGAGGTTGAAAAAATCATTCATTTGTAAAGAGTTGCAAATCAATTATCAGATGTCTTGTTGACACAAGAAAAGAAACAAAATCATATATACCAGCAGAAAATATACCAACAAAAATTGATATCCTCGCGGACAATTTTATGTAGCAAATGAATCTCAAATACGTCAGAAGCGTGGTTGATTAGTTGGTTCAAAAGACTCTATACCTCGAAAAAGAAAAGTACAAAAGAAAAATCAACAAAAAAATTCAGAAGAAGTAACATTAGAGAAGATTGATCAATCAAATATTAAAAATATGGTTTTTGAAGAATCATAAGTGTCCGAAAATAATGAGATTTCAATAAATTATATGTTATCTCATAAATTATGGGAAAAAATAATGTTGTTATACACAATATTTTTCCTTAACATGACTTTTGATATTATGCAAAATGAGGATCCCGAACCACTGTTTGTTAAAGATTGTCAAAATAGAAATGATTGGTCAAAGTGAAAAGAAGTCATATATGTGGAATTGAATCCTTTAGAGAAATGGAAAGTGTTTGGACATGTAGTTTGAACACCTGAAAATGTAATTTTTGTTAGATACAAATGAATTTTTGTATGAAAGAAAAATTGAAATAATGAAATTATAAGATACAAACCCCGACTTGTAGCTCAAGATTTCTCACAAAAATTGGGAAATGATTATAATGAAACATATTCTCCCGTAATGGATAACATCACTTTTCGATTTTTAATTAGTTTAACCGTATCACAAAGGTTTGATATGTGTCTTATGGATATAGTGACTGTCTATTTGTATAGTTCACTTGATAGTGACATATATATGAAAGTCCTTGAAGGATTTAAAGTACAAGAACCAAACGATAGATACTCGAGAACCATGTTGTCAATTAAATTGTAAAGATCATTATATGGATTGAAACAATTTAGATGCATCTGGTATAATCGCCTTAGCGGATATTTGTTAAAGGAATGCTATAAAAATGACGATATCCGTCCATGTGTTTTCATAAAGAGAACAAATATTGAATTTACAATTGTGGCATTATGTTGATGACTTAAATTTAATTGGAACTTTTGAAGAGTTGAACAAAATTGCAGATTATTTAAAAATGAATTTGAGATGAAAGATTTGGGAAAAACTAAATTCTTTCTCGGGTTGCAGATTGAACATTTCTCAGAATGATTATTTGTTCGTCAATCTACATATGCAAAAAAAAAGTCTTAAAACGATTTTATATAGATAATGCACATCCATTAGCATCACCTATGGTTGTTCGATCACTTGATGTGAAAAATGTTCATTTTCGTCCACTTGAAAATGGAAAAAAGATTATGGGTATTGAAGTACCATATCTTAGTGTAATTTGAGTATTAACTTATCTTTCAAATTGTACTCTACCAGACATAATTTTTTTTGTAAATCTCCTTACAAGATATAACTCTACACCAACACAAAGACATTTGAATGGTATTAAACATATTTTTCGTTATCTAAAGTATACTATTGATTTGAGATTATTTTATTCTCAAAAGTAGGGATCCACTTTAGTAGGATATGCAGATGCATATTATCTCTCTGATCTACATAAAACTAAATCACAAACATGATACATTTTTACACGTAGAAGAATAACTATATCATGGAGATTTGTTAAGCAATCCTTGACAGCAACATCCTCAAATCATTCTAAAATTATTGCAATATATGAAGCATGCAGAGAATGTGTATGGTTGAGGAACATCATATCCAAATATCATGCAAATTAATTTCAACAAAAGTCAGTCCAACAATTTTGTATGGCAAAAATGCTACTTGTATTACACAATTAAAATTAAAGGTGATATGAATGAGCATATTTCTTCAAAATTCTTTCATACACACGAGTTTTAGAAAAATGACGACATCAATATTCAACAAATTCGTTTAAGTGACAATATGGCCGATTTATTTACAAAATCACTGCCAACATCTAGATTCAAAAAATTGGCCCACAAAATTGGAATGCATCGACTCAAACATTTTCAGTGATCAGCATTAGGAGGCGTAGCTATACTCTTTTTTCTTCGCTTAGATTTTATCCCACTAGATTTTCCTAATAAAGTTTTAATGAGGCAGCATTTATCTTTAATAATCCAAAATAACTGTACTCTTTTTCTTTCATTTTATTTTTTTATCTAGCTGGATTTTTATCAAATAAGGTTTTAACGTGGCAGATATTTTGTAATGTGTCATTCAATGGAAATTGTTGTAAATAGTAAATTGTTGGTGAATGACAATTGTACCACTTGTCCTAAAAATTATCACCATATGTATCCCTAATCATTTCCTATAAATATGGGATTTTGGTTCTGATTATAATACACATAAGTCTATTAACTTTTATTATCTCTTATCTTTTTCTCTCTTTTCATAACAAAAAACTAACTTTTCTTTGGTACATCTTAACTTATTAAATTTATACAAATATAGCTTTTAAAAAAAATCATATCAATATAAATGTGTTCTTATTCGAAATTTAGAATGTCCTAGCATACCATTCAGATAACACTTTTTTGTTAATTATTATTTTTTTGGCAACCTTATGTCCACATTATGAATCTCCTTAATTTTGTTAACTTTTTTTATTTTAAATAAGTCAAATTATTTTATTTTTGTCTAAATAAATTCGTTAACTGATTAATTTAGTTTAAACACAAAATATGATTTTCCTATTTCTAATTTTCAGCAAAGCCCAATTTACTCAAATTAGCATAAGTTTTACCAAAATCTCTTATTCTACACTAGTGCCGTTTATACCGTTCTGGAGAAATCGAATTCGAAGCTCGACACATCTTTCTTCAATATTGTGAGCTCGCTGTCTTCTTTTTCCTGTAATTTTAACTGCCAAATCTACGTTATTTTGTTAGAGTTAATATTGAACACGCCAATAGTTGAATTAATGTAAAATTGTTGTAAATATTAAAAAAAATAATTATTGTACGAAAATCGGAAACCGAACACGAACGGTTCCATAATTAAATTTGAACCCGACGGTTCCACTTACTAAATTCACGAAAATTCGGGTTCGATTGTGCTCTCTTTATGACCAAATCGAATAATACCTTATCCAGCCCTAAATAAGCGCTTTGTGTGGATTAAATGAGGAAAGAGTTCATGTCTAAAATGTTTACCGTTATAAATTCAATTTTAGAAACTATTGCTATTTATTTTGTCTTTTAAGTTTTAGGATAGTTTAGTTTATTTTTATTTGGGACTCATCAACCTTACCCGTTTTCCCCTTAGGTCTTTGATAAGTTAGTTGGATTATTAGATATTAGAGCTAAGTAACACATGTTCCAGTTATTTGATTTTAATGCCTTATTTGACTTTTCAGGAACATGACGTCGCGGAACATTTAACCAACATTGACTAAGGAGCCAACTGAGCAATATGAAAGATAGCCATGGAATTAAACGCCATATCAGGGGAGTCTTTTCTTCATATTCTTCTCCATCCCTTTATATGTGAATTTAGGATTAAAGACATTGAGGACAATGTCTAGTTTAAATTTGGAGGTGGAAAATATGAGTTTTCATTTTATTTTTGTGTTTTTGTGTGAGTGTTCTTTTTGTTTTTGTGTGCTTTAATATTAAAAAAAAACTGAAAAATTTCAAAAATATTTTCATTTTGTGTGCTTGTGTGAGTTAGTTGGCCGGCTGGCAATGATAAATATATTGAATTATAAATTGATCTATGAATGATGAATAAGTTGCATACTTAGATTACTTTTTGCTTTTCCATGTGAAATTTGATATATATTGAGCACGTGAATTGAGTTAAGCATTATGTAGGAATGAGTTGATTTCATAATTGGATAGGTTGAAATAGTGGACCATAGATGCTAAACCCAAAATCACTAAATGTTACATTCTTAGACCAAATTTAGAATAGTTTGGGGAGATTTCACTGATGTATGGAGATATTGAGATAAATAGGGATTCCATGTGTGAAATTAAAAATCTTGTGTGGATTGTCTAAGGTCAATAGGATGCAATTTGGTAAAAATCTTAAATTAAAGGTTGGTTTACTTGAATAAGTGTTTAATGAGGGACATTGCACTAATCAAGGCATAAAAAAAAATATTTTATTTGAAAATTTCTCTTCGTAGCCTTTATGACTCGAGCAATTAAGCCTACAAGGGTCTTTACAACCTGGTGCCCTATGGTCATTTGACTTGGGAGTCATCGGCTGAAAGTTTGTTACATGGGTCATTTAGAAAACTTAAGGGAGAGAATGCTTCAGATAAAGAAAAAATTACTCATATGAACTAAAAAAAATAATAAAACTAGAAAAAGCAGGTGCATGAAATAGAAGACGCACCAAATGCCTTGATTAAGTACCGAGCACTTGTTTAAGAAAATTCGACTTTTGATGAGGGATTATTAGCCTAGTTAAGTCCTAGAGATTGAAGCAATCATATGGAGAATCCTTATTTATTGACATATTGACTTACAATTAGTGAGATTTACCTAGACTAGAGAGGTGATGATAGTATAGACTTCAACCTTAGTTCACACGCTTGAAAAGAGTGAAAAGAATAAGTTTGGGGGTGTGTGAATCTTACGAGTGATGAAAGAACATATTTGACTTTTGAGGTCGGAAATTGAAACAACTTATGAATTCATAATGCTATTCTTAATTCTTAACACACACACGTCAATTTTTCATTGGAAAGGTAAATTTTAATTTACGTAGTGTGATTTTGAAGTTGTGTATAAATTTGATATTATGATTTCAATCTTGAAATAAAAAGCCAGGTTAACTAGCTAAATCATTTTGCATTGCTTCATTGATTGGCCACCAATTGGGTAATTAGCATTGCATGTTCGTTGTTTATTAAGTTAGGTTACGGTTTTGTTTGAGGACAAACAAATGTTTAAGTTTGGGGGTGTTTGATAAGTGTATTTTATACACTTATTCGAGCTCCAAATTATGACATTTGGTGGTTCTTTTAATGAGATTATAGCCTAATTTATGATATAATGTGTTATTAGGTGAAACTCGATGGATGATGAAGAATTGGAGAAAAGAATGCAAAAATTGGCGAAAAAATGGAAAGATCCAAAGCTTGAGGGTTAAAGTGCAAATACACAAAAGTTGTGTCGAAGCTCACGATGAAGATTCAAGAATGCTAGAGGTCAAATGGATGCAACGAAAGATCAAAAGGAGTGAAAACAAATCAATTTCCAACCGCACAAGGATGTCTAAATTTTAGTTGGAGATTGAGACGTAGTTTTGGCCTAGATAAAGTTCGAATTGAAGAAGAGCTATTTCTATTAAAGTTGTAGCCCTTCGAGTTATCTTTCTAACGCAACTTGAATCATCGCAATCGAACATTGGAAGGAAAATTTATGACAAAATTACTGAAACAGACGCAAAGTGGACAGAAACTTGGCGCCCGAGCGCTACACACTCAGCGCTCAAGCGCTGCACTAGCCAGAAAATGGATTTTTAACAGATTTTCAGTGCTCAAGCGCTGTCCCATAGCGCTCAAGCGCCGCGCGCCACCACAGATTTTAGGTTTTTATTGTTTGGGCCGCGAAAACTCCACAGAAAGACTCCAAATTGGCCAAGAACGGATATGAAAGTATAAATAGACCTAAGGAGGCTTGGAAAAGGGGAGTTCCCACCTTAGTTCCAAACAACACAAACACATGGAACTTTGAAGATTTGGGAAGGAATTCAAGGAAGAACACATCAAGAGGATTTATTCTACTCATTGGGAGGGAAAATATATACAATTGGAGATTCAAAGGCGGAATTCAAAGGAGGAAAACATCGCGCAAACCACGTTTTGAAGCATCAATGGGAGTTGGAAGAAGATCTTGGTGCAAGATTGGATTCTTTTTCTACATTATTCTTCTAAATCCGGTGATGTACTCTATAATAACTTTGTATTTTTCTTTCATTCCCATGAGTAGTTAAATCTAATTTAGGGCAAACAATGTAACCAATTGGGATCCTTTATTTCTTTAAATTGAGATTCTTGTGCTTTTATTTGATGTGTTGATTTTGCTATGTTCTCAATGCATATGTGTCGATTTTGCTATGTTCTCAATGCATTTAGTTACTTGATCACTAATTAAATGATTTCGTGAACAATAATTACGTAGAGATGCGGATTGTTGTTTAGACCGAGTAGTAAATTCCGGTAAATTGGCATAACGTGTAGAGATACCTATGTTAATTGCTGCGGTCATAATTGAATTCTTAGAACCGATGTTTCGTTTAACTAAATGTCAATTTGCATAGAGATATGGAATTGAATTAGTTAAATAGTCTCAATGAGAACTCGAGAGGGGTAAATTGAATACAATAGAAGAATTCGACCGAACACTACCTTAGATTGTATGAATCTTGATTTAAGGAGTAAATGTGATAAATAGGTGAAATTGTTCCGCCCTAATATCCGTTATCCTTTGAATTTCCAATCAATCGCCTTTGCATTCAATTTAATTTCAAATGTTTCAATTCAAAAATTCATAACCAATCATTGTTCTTGTTTATTTGCATCGAATAAAAGTTATGAATAATAGATTAAGACTAAAGTATAGTCCTCGTGGGAACGATAATCCGGACTCTTAGGTCCACTTTATTACTTGTCACGATCCGTACACTTGCGAAATATAAAAATCGACAACAAGTTTTTGGCGCCGTTGCCGGGGACTATTTACTTTTAGTCTTAGTTTATTTTATTTTTACCTGTTATTTGATTTTATTTGTTATTTACTTTTCTTTAATTTTTTTTTTACGTTTAAGTAACCCCCTACAGTTTTAATCTACCTTGTGTTGGTATTCTCTTTTTGCATTTTTCAGGTATTTATACATGATTCCGACTTTGGCAAAGTGATAAAATTGTTGCAATGACAAATTTCTACATGGATTGTAGAAATATTTTTGGAGAATATCCAAGTTGTGAAAATTGTTACGAGGTGTATTGTTCTGGACAATGCTCGTTCACTTGTTTACACACGTCGAAATTTATGAGCTTTCGAAAATATTTGATATGTAGAAAACAAGCAATTGAAAAATCTGATGAAAGGTATATGCTCATGGGAGATTTTGTACCTTACGATTAGGATGAGGACATCAAACTTGTGGGAGAAAGTGCTCCCCTATTGAATGAGAAGGTACTTGCAAAGTACTTTAAAGAACTTGCCAAATTGGATCAAAGAGATATGCTTATGGGAGATTACATGTACTGGAGTGGATTTCGACAATGGGGGTACAATCGACTTCAAGAGGTCATCAGGACCGACTTCTCCTTGCCCGTGGATTTAGATTGCGGACCTAACACTCCACCCGATGAGAGTTCAACAATTGACGAAGAGTCAAAAATAAGTGAAGATTTAATCACAACGAAGCTAAACGAGGATTTGGCGATCAATAAGGAGGAAATCAACTCACATTTTTCCCACTTTATTGATTGTCCAAAAATTGATTTTGTGATTGGGCCTGACGAGGAGATAGAAATCTACATAGTTGAGGTTGAGTTTGATGGAATAGACAAGTCTTATTATGTTGAAAAGGGCAAAGAAGAGCTGTGGAGATCAAATGAAAAGTTGATCAAAGCCAAAAGAAGAAAAATGGACAAGGCATCAAAAGCCTTCTTTAGGTGCCCGTGATCGACCGCCGTAGAGTCGAGCTAAAAACTATAAAAAAGCGCTGCTTGGGAGGCAACCCAAGCTTTCTTTTTATTTATTTATTTTGTCTTTTAAGTTTTAGGATAGTTTAGTTTATTTTTATTTGGGACTCATCAACCTTACCCGTTTTCCCCTTAGGTCTTTGATAAGTTAGTTGGATTATTAGATGTTAGAGCTAAGTAACACATGTTCCAGTTATTTGATTTTAATGCCTTATTTGACTTTTCAGGAACATGACGTCGCGGAACATTTAACCAACATTGGCTAAGGAGCCAACTGAGCAATATGAAAGATAGCCATGGAATTACACGCCATATCAGGGGAGTCTTTTCTTCATATTCTTCTCCATCCCTTTATATGCGAATTTAGGATTAAAGACATTGAGGACAATGTCTAGTTTAAATTTGGAGGTGGAAAATATGAGTTTTCATTTTATTTTTGTGTTTTTGTGTGAGTGTTCTTTTTGTTTTTGTGCGCTTTAATATTAAAAAAAAACTGAAAAATTTCAAAAATATTTTCATTTTGTGTGCTTGTGTGAGTTAGTTGGCCGGCTGGCAATGATGAATATATTGAATTATAAATTGATCTATGAATGATGAATAAGTTGCATACTTAGATTACTTTTTGCTTTTCCATGTGAAATTTGATATATATTGAGCACGTGAATTGAGTTAAGCATTATGTAGGAATGAGTTGATTTCATAATTGGATAGGTTGAAATAGTGGACCATAGATGCTAAACCCAAAATCACTAAATGTTACATTCTTAGACCAAATTTAGAATAGTTTGGGGAGATTTCACTGATGTATGGAGATATTGAGATAAATAGGGATTCCATGTGTGAAATTAAAAATCTTGTGTGGATTGTCTAAGGTCAATAGGATGCAATTTGGTAAAAATCTTAAATTAAAGGTTGGTTTACTTGAATAAGTGTTTAATGAGGGACATTGCACTAATCAAGGCATAAAAAAAAATATTTTATTTGAAAATTTCTCTTCGTAGCCTTTATGACTCGAGCAATTAAGCCTGCAAGGGTCTTTACAACCTGGTGCCCTATGGTCATTTGACTTGGGAGTCATCGGCTGAAAGCTTGTTACATGGGTCATTTAGAAAGCTTAAGGGAGAGAATGTTTCATATAAAGAAAAAATTACACATATGAACTAAAAAATAATAATAAAACTAGAAAAAGCAGGTGCATGAAACAGAAGACGCACCAAATGCCTTGATTAAGAACCGAACACTTGTTTAAGAAAATTCGACTTTTGATAAGGGATTATTAGCCTAGTTAAGTCCTAGAGATTGAAGCAATCATATGGAGAATCCTTATTTATTGACATATTGACTTACAATTAGTGAGATTTACCTAGACTAGAGAGGTGATGATAGTATAGACTTCGACCTTAGTTCACACGCTTGAAAAGAGTGAAAAGAATAAGTTTGGGGGTGTGTGAATCTTACGAGTGATGAAAGAACATATTTGACTTTTGAGGTCGGAAATTAAAACAACTTATGAATTCATAATGCTATTCTTAATTCTTCACACACACACGTTAATTTTTCATTGGAAAGGTAAATTTTAATTCATGTAGTGTGATTTTGAAGCTGTGTATAAATTTGATATTATGATTTCAATCTTGAAATAAAAAGCCAGGTTAACTAGCTAAATCATTTTGCATTGCTTCATTGATTGGCCACCAATTGGGTAATTAGCATTGCATGTTCGTTGTTTATTAAGTTAGGTTACGGTTTTGTTTGAGGACAAACAAATATTTAAGTTTGGGGGTGTTTGATAAGTGTATTTTATACACTTATTCGAGCTCCAAATTATGACATTTGGTGGTTCTTTTAATGAGATTATAGCCTAATTTATGATATAATGTGTTATTAGGTGAAACTCGATGGATGATGAAGAATTGGAGAAAAGAATGCAAAAATTGGCGAAAAAATGGAAAGATCCAAAGCTTGAGGGTTAAAGTGCAAATACACAAAAGTTGTGTCGAAACTCACGATGAAGATTCAAGAATGCTAGAGGTCAAATGGATGCAACGAAAGATCAAAAGGAGTGAAAACAAATCAATTTCCAACCGCACAAGGATGTCTAAATTTTAGTTGGAGATTGAGACGTAGTTTTGGCCTAGATAAAGTTCGAATTGAAGAAGAGCTATTTCTATTAAAGTTGTAGTCCTTCGAGTTATCTTTCTAACGCAACTTGAATCATCGCAATCGAACATTGGAAGGAAAAGTTATGACAAAATTACTGAAACAGACGCAAAGTGGACAGAAACTTGGCGCCCGAGCGCTACACACTCAGCGCTCAAGCGCTGGACTAGCCAGAAAATGGATTTTTAACAGATTTTCAGCGCTCAAGCGCTGTCCCATAGCGCTCAAGCGCCGCCACAGATTTTAGGTTTTTATTGTTTGGGCCTCGAAAACTCCACAAAAAGACTTCAAATTGGCCAAGAACGGATATGAAAGTATAAATAGACCTAAGGAGGCTTGGAAAAGGGGAGTTCCCACCTTAGTTCCAAACAACACAAACACATGGAACTTTGAAGATTTGGGAAGGAATTTAAGGAAGAACACATCAAAAGGATTTATTCTACTCATTGGGAGGGAAAGTATATACAATTGGAGATTCAAAGGCGGAATTCAAAGGAGGAAAACGTCGCGCAAACCACGTTTTGAAGCATCAATGGGAGTTGGAAGAAGATCTTGGTGCAAGATTGGATTCTTTTTCTACATTATTCTTCTAAACCCGGTGATGTACTCTATAATAACTTTGTATTTTTCTTTCATTCCCATGAGTAGTTAAATCTAATTTAGGGCAAATAATGTAACCAATTGGGATCCTTTATTTCTTTAAATTGAGATTCTTGTACTTTTATTTGATGTGTTGATTTTGCTATGTTCTCAATGCATATGTGTCGATTTTGCTATGTTCTCAATGCATTTAGTTACTTGATCACTAATTAAATGATTTCGTGAACAATAATTACGTAGAGATGCGGATTGTTGTTTAGACCGAGTAGTAAATTCCGGTAAATTGGCATAACGTGTAGAGATACCTATGTTAATTGCTGCGGTCATAATCGAATTCTTAGAACCGATGTTTCGTTTAACTAAATGTCAATTTGTATAGAGATATGGAATTGAATTAGTTAAATAGGCTCAATAAGAACTCGAGAGGGGTAAATTGAATACAATAGAAGAATTCGACCGAACACTACCTTAGATTGTATGAATCTTGATTTAAGGAGTAAATGTGATAAATAGGTGAAATTGTTCCGCCCTAATATCCGTTATCCTTTGAATTTCCAATCAATCGCCTTTGCATTCAATTTAATTTTAAGTATTTCAATTCAAAAACTCTTAACCAATCATTGTTCTTGTTTATTTGCATCGAATAAAAGTTATGAATAATAGATTAAAACTAAAGTATAGTCCTCGTGGGCACGATAATCCGAACTCTTAGGTCCACTTTATTACTTGTCACGATCCGTACACTTGCGGAATATAAAAATCGACAACATAATGTTTATTTAATTGATAAATAATTACACATTGTGATTTATTAAAAAAAAGAGCATTAATAGAATCTATAGTATCGTCCTATATATAAACATCGTTCATAGTTTTATGAAAGTTGTTTGAGATAATTTTGATTCTAAGATAACGATTCAGCATTTTCTCATCTTGCACTACTTCAATAGAGAGGACATTAAACTGCATATATTTTTTCTCCTTTAATTTCTATGGATCTGCATAAACTTGAATCTTTCAAATTTCTTTTGATAATTTCTCTGCAACGCTTTTAACATATGCTCGATTTTCCTACAAAATAAATTTTGAATATGTTTACATAACTAATAAAAAAAACCCAATTATTTTTAAATAACTCATTATAATAAAAATCAAGCTTTGAAAAAAAATTTAAGAAATACCTCTCCAGCATGTCCCATCAATTCAACTGTTGAACAATCAAGTGCATGTTCTGCTACTTCACCAAACATAGTAGCAGCTAGTTTTTCAGTATTATCGTCCAGTTGAACATATCCCCTAACACTTTAAATGCGTTGAATATATTAATTTTAATTTGAATAGTGTTAAATTCTAAATTAAATCAAACATCAATTTTAAATTAAAATTGTAAGATACATACCGTGGTTTGTAGACCAATTGGCTTTTGCAATATATACAAATGAAACTTTCATTGTATTTATATCTAGTTCCTTTATTACAGTCAACGCATGACATGTAATAAAATACTTGGACAAACTCAATCACATTTATCTTCGCCCATATCCAGAATTTTGCTTTTTACATTAAATCATAATCAATTTTTACAATGAATGTTAGTGTAAAGACAAAAAAATGTATACGTTTGTGTTTCGTACTATTATATTATATCAAATTTTGCACTTAATCATGAACCTTTTGTACATAATAAAATAATAGATAACATTACATTACAATACAAAACTAAATAAATAAATATTTTTTCTTCATTAAGTTCAATGTACCTTACCATATAAATTATTAGCATTTTTAAACTGATAATCTCCACGTCCATTTTGTTTTTTTAGTTTAATTTTTTCCTAATGACTAAAATGTAGTAGTACAAAACATTTTGCATTTCCCATTCATTTATTATTAGATAATGGAATTCCAACAGACACAACATCAATTGCCACAAATAGTGGCTTAATTGCTATTTAATGGAAACAATAAAACTAACGGTGAAAAAAGGTTTTCCATTAAAACAACCAATTCCGTTAGATTTTCCGTTAAAACAAGAATTTCCGTTTCATAGGCACTTTAGGTGTAAGCAACGTGCAATGCACGTTTGCCTAGTTTATATTTAATAGTTTTGTTTAAAAATTAATTTGTTATTAATAAAGATGTAATTTTTTTGGTTAATTGAATAATTAATTATGCAATGTTTATGTAATTGATAAATAATTAGATGTGAAATTTTGATATGGTGATGTAAGTTGGTGAGATCGAAGAAAATAAGCAAAAGTTGACAAATTTGGAGAAAATGCTAAATTGTAAGGGATCCAAAGTTTGGGGACTAAAATGTAAATACTTAAAAGTTGTGCCGAACCTCACGATGAAGATTTGAGAGTGCTCGGAGTCAATTGGATAAAGGAAGACATCAATGGAATCAAATTTAGTCAAAAGATGATCACAAATCAATTTCCAACCGAAAAGTTATGCTCCGATATTTTAGTCTCATATTGAGACCTATTTTTGGCATAGAAAGTGATCGAATTGGAGAATGATGTCTGAATCAAATTGTAGCTAGATGCGTTAGATTGCCAACGCATTTTGAATCGCTTCAATCGGATATCGGAATACAAAATTATGATAAAAATACTGAAAGAAGGTGCAGTTGCTTGTTTAAAATAAGAAATTTCGTTACATAGTCCGTTAAAACAACAAATTCCGTTAGTTTTTCCGTTAAAAATAAGAAATTTCGTTACATAACCACTTTTAATATATAGAAGAAATATAAATCTAATTATTCAAATGGAGTTCGTAACATGTATGTATGGTGTTTTTACTTTGATCACTATTGCGCACAAATGGAATATGAATTATTGAAAATATAAATGCAACAAGTTATGGACTCGAAATTTGCTAAAGTCTGAATTCCTAAATAGCATGTTTATATTTATGGACTCGAATTCCACTAACATTTATTTTAAAAACTTCCATTTAGTGAAATTTCTAGTAATTATTCATGAGTTATTGAGGATATCTATATAAAAAATTTATTAATATTTAAGTTAGAGACATATAAATTATATAAATTAATAAGGAGAATGACGCTTGTTTTGCTGAGATTTTGACTTGCCGTGCCCTGAGAGGGTTTGATTCTAAATAGGTCTAGATAATGATACAAATCCAAAACCATGAAAAGAGAGTAAAATGCAAAGAAGACTTGAACTTGTTTTTCTAGTATACAATTCAAGAAGGGAAAATTACCCCAATCCCTTTTAACTTTCAATTTCAAAAATATAGTATCAATTTTATTTTATTTTTTAATATAAAAAATCAAGTATATTCACACAAAATCACCCCACTTGCTCTCTCTCTCTCTCTCTCTCTCTCTCTCTCTCTCACAACCAAACCCTAAACCGCCACCTTTCGAGTTAATTTAATCAGTGGTCACTGAACTTTGCTATATATTATTAGTCGCTCATCGAAATTTAAAAAAATTATTCTTTGATCACTGAATTTTGCTATAAGTTACTATTTAATCGCCGAAATTCAAAAGATTACTCGTTACTACAAGTGACATGAAACATACAACTTTTATATCAATTTTTCAACCACATATTTCATCAGATTTTATCAAATCTATTAAAAATCAGATTTTTAATAAAATAAAGTAAGAGCTTAATTTGTTACATTGGATCCCAAATGTTTTGGGTATTATTATAGATAGTGCAATACACACGCATTTGGAAACTTAGGGATGAAAATGAGGTATAGGGTGACAATTCCCATCCTAGTTCCTTTGGGGATTTTCAGGAGGAAGACGAAGAGGGGTGAGGATTAAAATTTTTGCTTAAATATTTTAAATATGATTTAAATTGATAAATATAAGTATAAATACAAATAAAATAAAAAGATATAGGCGAGGTGTGGTGTGGTGGTATCAGAGCTAGGACTAGGTTCTCCCTTTTTGTTATGTTCACCTAATGCGATGGGGCAATACTGGATGAGTTGTGGGCGGAAAAAAATGTCATCCCTATAAAACGTAAATAAGCCATAGATGAAAATACTTGTTGGATTAGGCTTTAATTCTTATTCAATTCAATCTTTGTTCAAATTTAGATGAGAAACGAGTAATCTTTTAAATTTCGGTGAGCAAGTAATAATCTATAGTAAAATTCAGTGAGCAAAGAGTAATTTTTTAAATTTCAGTGAACAAGTAGTAATTATAGCAAACTTCAGTGACCATTAAATAAATTAACTTAGGGCAACTCCGATCTCATAAACTGAGTCATGCATGTTCACTTGAAACATGGTCGGGTTGTACTCGATCAGCGATTGTGGTTGCTGACTCACGCCTCCTATAAATAAATAAATAAATAAATAAATAAATATATATATATATATATATATATATATATATATATATCTCACACACACACACACACACACACACACACAACAATAGCATCAAACTCAAGATTTGCAACTTATAGATTTTCTGCACTGCAACGTTTCTTCAAAATGGCAATTGTACTATGCAAATTTGGAAGACGATCTCTGCTTTGACCATAAAGCATTCACTACCTTCCTTTTTAATGTCTTATTCTTTACCATGGCACTACTTGAGGCCTACATCTCTCCTATGGGATTGCCATTGAAACCAAATATAACAAATTGAGTTTCTTGTATTTCTCATTTGTTTGAACATAATGTGATTGGATGGTGTTGATGGTGGTATAGAAATTTTGAAGAAGAAGGTGATGGATTGGAGGTGGAGGTGATGGTGGTAGTGGTAATGGTAGTGGATTTGAGGCGCAAGTCATGATGGTGGTGGGTCGGAGGTGGAAGTGGTGACGAATTTGAGGTGGAGGTGGTTGTGAATTTCAAATAGAAGTGGGTAATGGATTTGAGGTGGCGACAATAATTTGGGTGGTGCCAACGGTTGTAAAGGGGTGGGTGAGATGAATTGTCATTGTTCTAGTTACTTATGTAATTTGTGATATGTTAATACATGTAATTTTCTACTAAATATATAATTGTAACTTACAAAATGTTTTGTGTGCGCAACCTTATGTGATTTTGTGATTGTATGCGACTCTGACCATAAGTTATATGTTACTGTGGTCGTCATTTATTTAATTAAATTATAGTCACAAAATTTTATCATCGGTTACCAAAAAATGATAACTTGATTTTTGAAAAACTCTACAGTTTTTAAATTTTTTGAAATTGTATTATGAATCAGCTCTCGTGTCCTTTGAAAATGGTTTGAATTTTCAAAGATGAGGAGATTGGATCTAGTCGTAAGAAATATGTTTGGTATAAATAACTGACTTCTAGTTGTGTATTTTTCCCATTCAAGAATTTGTTTAGAAATCAATAGCTATGTCTAATAATCTTGGAGGAAATTACACAAAACCCTGTGTTTCAAGATCAAACTTAAAAAATCAGGGTAAAGATTTTATTATTCAAAAATCAGGTGCTTGATATTTTAAATATTAAATATTATATATACAAATTTTACCCTTAAACCCTAAAAATCAAATACCACTATGATCACCGTTTTTCCCTCTTTTCCCGTCGCCTCTCCCTTGCACGTGGCCGCCATCGACGAAGACCACAGCGAAGGGCGACGGCGTTCACACGACGCCTCCGAGCATCACCTGTAGCCGTCGATCTGCTCGGTGGTCGACCGTACCCGCTCTTATCGGACTGAAACCCACCCCCAATCGACAATGACAAGCAGCGGTAGCAGTAGCGTCGCCTCAAAACGCCTTATTTGACTGCTACAAGAGACAGCAACACCAGTAGACGCAGTGGTGCTCACTGCTCGAAGCAGCACAACAGTAGCGTCGCCTCAAAAACACCAGCAGAGCTCTAGATTTTTAGGGAGTTTTTCGATTTTGATTCATCTATTGTGCGGTAGGTGCAGTGGTCGACAGTAGTGATTGTGGTTCTTGTAGCGGGTGCTTTGCATGTGAGATGGCACAGGGGATGTGATCTGGTTGTGATTGTTGCAGATCAGATTCGAAGAAATGAATCGACGGTTATGGTTGTTGGTGGCGACTGTGACCGCGGTGGTGGAGTGGGACCAACCATGTAGCGGCTACGGTTGTGGTGGATCTTGGTGATGGTGGTGTTTGGTGCAGCAACTATTTAACTGTGGTGGCGGATCTGTGTTTTTTGTGGTGGTGGTTTTGGAAATGACGGTATAACTACTGGTTGTCGTGGTGTTTGGGTGGTGGTGATGTTGGTTGTGGTGGTTATCCTGAAGGCTGTGGCGATAGTGTGGAGGTGGTAGTGGATCTGATTTGTGTTTGAAGTGTTTTGTGTAGTGGCGCCTGTGATGGTGGATCGACGGTTGGGATGGTGGCCGTGCTTTGTTTGGTGGCTGTGGGTGGTGGCGGTGTTTTGTGTGGTGGTGGTGGCTCAAGTAGTGCCAGTGGTATGTGACCAAATATTTAGTTATCTGTGACCAAGTATTAACTGTGACCTAAAAATTTGGCAATATGTGATTAAAAAATAATCTATGACCAATAAATTTGAAAATATGTGACCAATGAAATTAACCATTTTTTTTATCTATGACCATAAAAAAATATGTGACCATTAATTTGGAAATCTGTGACTGTGTGACCTATAAATTTTGATCTGTGACCAACTAATTTTGAAATTTGTGATCAACGAATTAATTGTGACCTATTAAATTTTTGAACTGTGATCGTAAATTGTAAATCTGTGACCAGAATGGTTATCGAAATAGTCGCTGAAATAATCGTCGGAATCGGAGGAGCAGTCCGAACGGTCGCTGGAGAAGAGTGGTGGTCGAAATGGTTGCTGGAATAGCCCCCAGAGCGGTATGGGTGGTGCATGTAAGATGTGTTAATTATATTATATTAGAATTAATATTTAATATTAAATTGATTTAATAATTTATTATTTCATAAATAAAAAATAACCTGATTTTTGAATTTTCAAATTATAAACCTGATTTTTGAATTGGTGTAAAGTATACACTTTATTTATGAATTTAATCTTGTGCATAAATCTCCTTTAAACATTCTAAAAACTAGGCCCTATACTTGTTTAGAGGCCCAATACCTATGGAGCATTCAGTATAATTGGCTGGTCCATTTCAAGTTTAGTGGATAGTTGAGTTTGTTACCGGTCCAGAAACCTGGTGGGAATTTGGTTCATCGTGAATTTAGCTTGCATTCATATTTTTTGAGCCGAAAATCTGAAAGAATTTGAGTAGTTCATTTTTATTGTTTAATTTATAGATAAACCACAAATTTTAATTCCTAATTACATAAAGCGTTAAATATAAGAAAATAATTGGCTAATTTAAAAGGCATAAATTATCGAGTAAAATTGCTTGGACGATTCCTGCTTTAATTAGTAAAATTTTCTAGAGATAAAACATAGAAAAAGGGCGAAATGCATGAGCTAACTTAAGTGATAAATTTTTATATATATATTTTTTTGCATCGCTTTTGTTAACATTGAATTTCACTAGTAATTTTTTTTTTTTTTGTCAAAAACGTACATTTTCCCTATTTGACAAAATATTTCATGAGAATATAAGTTGGTCAAACTTTATTTCTAACAACATGTTTCGTGAGAGTCACGACTTTTATCTATTTTTTAACCACACATTTCATTGAACTCAGTAACTTGTAATTTCAAAAAACTTAGTCAAACAAAGACTAAAATTTATACAATAATTTGTAAACATAAATTTAAATCGACTGATATATCCTAAGAATAGTTTTATGAATCCCTATGAAGATATTTGCTGGCACATTTTTGGAATGAGATATTGATGGGTCTATGCCACTCACATCACTTGAATACCAAACATTGGTTGGTGTTGGAACAATTTTCAATCTTAACAACCCCCTATTTGTGCACGATGAATCAGCATGTTTGGTCTATTTTTATAGCTCTTCGAAATGATCTTTTTTCAAATTACTAAAGTCAAATATGTGAAAATACAAATGTGTAAACAAGAAAGCATGACCATAAATTCGGTCGAATCAAATATGTAAAAGTAGAAATGTAGAAATAAGAAATGTATTTGATCGAAACAAGTTTTATTTTTTTCGCCTAAGATGAAAATGTCTCACACATGTTAACGATTTTTCGACTCGTCTCTCAACATACAACGATCACGTTCCATAATAGAAGCACTCCAAATTACGTAGACCAGCGAACCCACTAATATTTATGACTCTCTTTATATGAAAAATAATACTCAGATGTATGCCAAAAAAAAAAAAAAATCATACTAAAATGCATAAATATTTGTGGGGGAATTTAATTTGATGAAGAGATGTCATTCAAATTTCCATAATCGACCAACGGAACTTGCTTAACCAATTGATCAAAGTTGATCAAAACCAATGTTTTGAACCAATTTCTAAAGAGAACCTACCCATAATTTGTGGACCCCGTAACTCATGGCCTGTAATTGATAGTTTCTCAACTTTTCTATGACTAATTAAAGTAGCACCATGTTTACAAATGGGGAAAAGCACTCTTTTGAAATGATTGAGAAACTAAGGATAATCTCGTTTAATAACAAAATTTAAGCTAAAAGGATAACCTAGTTTAGTATGCACATTTTGTTAGCAATCTCCCGCCCTTATGCGGGGGAGATTATGATATATACTACATGTTTGATAAACGATGTTACATTTTATTGAACATTAAAGAAAAAGGGTCCAATCAAATTTAAGCTTCAATCATAAGATCAAGTTGATATTGAAATTCTTAAAACTCTTCATCTACTCGATTATTTTTCTACCCATTATCTTTACAGTAAAATCCCGAAATCTAAAATTTGTTCATTGATCTTTTTTTTCTTTATCTGTCGTCATCACCAACGAATGATCACCGTCAAATTTTACCAATCACATTAATTTCTTAGCACCATTTTGCATCAAATATCATAGTGTACAAAAAAAAAAAAAAAAAGGAAAAATGATACATGGATCAAGAAAATGGTAAAACGTCACATTTAGTGCAATGATCAACCGAGGGTTGACGTATGGCTTGCAATTAATCAATTTGTAGATTTTATTGCCCCCAATCACATCCAAATATATTTTCCGAGTAAAGAATTTAATTATTTCAATTCTTATTGCATGTTTATTAAACCAAAAAATATTGAATAATTTGAGCGTGTTTTTTGAATTATTGTATTCCAATTCTTGTCGTCGTTCAATTAGTGGACTAACTAGGCACGTGCATCACTAAATTCATGCTACTTGGTGCAGCATATTATTATTATTATTATTATTATTATTATTACTATTAAAATTGCTCCTGTTTGGTGTACATTTTGGGTAAAATAATGCATTTTTTTGATATGATGGCTGAGGAATATGTGGTTGAAAAAAAAGGAAAAATTATTGATCTTATGAAAAATATTATTTTATTGAAGAATGTATGGTTGAAAATAAGTAGAAAAATGAAAATGAAAATATTAATGTGGACCAAACGGGGTAAGAAATTTCTACGAAATTTTCTAGGCTTGTTTGGACATTGTTATTTCTTCGATTATTACATAGGATTGAGTGGTGTTCTTTAAATATCAAAAGGACAAGATTTTCAAAGATATGCGATTAAGTTGTAGCCAACTCTTTTTAGTATCTCGTATAACATATGCAAGGCGTATTGTTGGATCTACATTTAAGAGTAAATGTTGATTAGTTAAGAATGAAATTAATTATAACCACATATTCTCCAAATAAAATAATATAACCACAAAATTCTAAAATTTTTCATTACTTTTCAACGACATATTCTTCCATCAATCATTGTTTCAAAATTTATAATACACCCAAAATGAGTGCAAAACACATGCACAGTAGGACATGCCTTTATTAGTACTTACCCTACAACTTTAGTTGGATTATGAGTGAGAAAAATTGTGAAAGGACTACTCATTAAACGGGGAGAAGTTTGATAGATGTCCATCAATTTGGTCGGTAAATTGTTGACCTAGTGGCGAAGTTGGTTTGGTAGCTTTACGGAACCAATGTACTAAACAAATTGGCCAAAAACCATCCAATTCCGATAGGATTTATATAAACAACGGTGAAAGTTTCACCAATTCCGAGGCAATTCATTATTTAAATTGTAAATTTTACGTAGAAGCTAATTGAATGAAATTGATCTCATGTCCCCAGTGAACAAGATAAAAACCTTTCACTGAGGACAGGAGATCAGATCTGTCTAATCGAATTATTGATAAAATCAAATCTAACAACTATATAGTTAGAATCAGTGTTCTAAAATGCGTAATGTGTTGCGATGCGTCGAGATCGAGAATCAAGAATCACAAGTTTAGGTGTGTCAATGCGAAAAATAAGCGTCATAATACGTTTCGTATTTTTAAGACATTAAATATATTTTTATATAAAAAAATAATTTTTTTAATATATCATAAAAAAATAGATTTAAAAAAAAAGGAGGGGGGTGGGGTTGGGGGATAATGCGGGCCTAGGCGCGCATTGTGCACTCCTAGGCGCGAGGCGCGCCTTTTACATGGAAACGCATTTTTCCTGCATTTTTCAAATTCGACGGGTTTACGACCCGCTTCGCGCCTAAGCGCTCCTAGACGGCGTATTTGCGTGCCTTTTAGAACATGGGTTAGAATACAATGCCTGAAAAGGTTACTTAAAATTTCGATCAGCCTTTATGGGCACGCCCCCACAGCTTTAGTTGGAGGACATCACTTATAAGAGTGCTTTACACCAGATTTTACTTGCCCTGCAAATTGAACACTTCCACCCATTACATATTTCAATAATTCAAATATTCAAAGATAAAGACACATAAAATGATTGAATTTTTTTTTTATCGGAATAATCAATTAATTTATTCTAAAGGATTTTTTTTTTCTTTGAATGCATGTCCTACGTCATGTAGAGTGTAATGCATGCGTCTGTCCAATTACATTATTTACATTCTTGAAAAAAATAATTTAAACTTTTCATCTTTTATTCATTCACATCTCACTTGCATAAATTAATCATTTGTTAGTACGATGGGTATATCTGGCATTTCATAACAATAAATATAAAAACTAAAATATTCGTATAGGTTAACCGTTTACTTAATTGAGATCATACAATTTTTAGAAAAATGACAATATTTTCCAGCGATTTCAAACTGAACACTTCCACTCATTGCATATTTCAATATTTCAATTATTCAAAGACAAAGACACATGAAATGATTGAAAAAAAAAAAAAAATTTATCTGATGATCGATTAACTTATTCTAAAGGGGTTTTTTTTTTAAAAAAAAAAAATGCACGTCTCCTACGTCATATAGAGTGTAATGCACGCGTCAGTCCAATTAAATTATTCACATTCTTGAAAACAATTAATTTAAACTTTTAATCTTTTTTTCATTCATCTCACTTGCATAAATTCGAACATGATTAATACGGCTACTAAATTAAATACAAATTGACAGAATAATGGAGAAACGTAAGTGTAGTCTCTATCTATATATATATTTAGTTTTTTCTTGTTAATAAAATTCCAAAAATAAAATCAAGGGTACGAACCCTTAACGCAATTCAACATGGTAGCTAGGGAAATAAATGACCAAAAACAATTTGTCTATATAATGACAATATATTCGCATTTACGAGCTTGATTTTAACATTTTTTTTCTAGTTAGGTTTGCATCAATTGATGTAAAATAATATTTAAATTCAGCTTAATCAAATATTAAGAGAAACCTAAATAAACACGATATGCCAGTTTTCAAACACGATGGATGGCTTGCTCGAAGAAATATGTGCAGATCCGAGTGGAAGACCTTGAGCTTTACAATGACCATGCTATCAATATATGCAGAATCTTATTATCATCTACACAAATAGGTATCGAAGGAAGTACGAAAATGTACTCTACGACTCTTTTGCATGTATCACACAGAGAGAGAGAGAGAGAGAGAGAGAGAGAGAGAGAGAGAGTTGTGCATTGTTGTTGATGGATTTAGTTTTTATTGGCTGGAATCGTCATCGGATGTTTTCCTACATATGTACATGGAGCAGCCAAATAGATACTAATGTACAAAAGATTGAAATGCCACAATTGGGCGAATTGTACATGCCTAGCGACGGATTCAGGATCTTGAGTGAGCATGGACAGTCATTGATCGTTGACGGCCATGATAATAATCAATACCGTGAATTGAAATTAATTATATCGTAGTTCGAATTGTAAGATGAATGTACGTTATCTACCCATCAAATAATATTTATCGTGTAAGAATTTCAAGTTTGAAAAATGGGTCCAATTACTTACTTTCAAGGTTTGATTTGCTAATAATATCATTCTAACCGAAAAAAGACTTTCATAGTTTTAAATATGATAAAAAATAAGAAAAATTAGTGTCAATGCTCATCCCTTTTGCCAGATCTTTTTTGTCAATTAAATAGTCTCTAATGACAAAATTAAAGCAAATACGTTTTTGGGTTTCAGTAAATGTCAATCATTATTCTTTCACTCTTCAAAACGTATTTATCATATTTGATCCAATCGTTGACTTGAACAAATTATCGAATCGTCGAATCAGTGGTTTAATTGGTGGATCAGTAGTTGATAAAATTCAGCATATATATATACAGAAATGATCTAATGAGCACCGGTGCTCATCTTATCCTAAGCACCGATGAGTTGGCACATTAATTCATTGGTGGATTGGAACTCACAAAATCTTTATCCACCAATGAATTAATGTGCCAACTCATCGGTGCTTAGGATAAGATGAGCACCGGTGCTCATTAGATCATTTCTGTATATATATATATATATATATATATATATATATATATATATATATATATATTTGTTACATATAATATTAATGTCCACCAAATGCCATAGTTGTTATGCTTTTTATATTCTCAAAGGAAGTCACAAGTTCGAATCTTTGTATGCCTATACTGCAAAATGGTGAAAAATATTAAACTAAAATCATTTGCATAAAGAACTACTCTCGATAAGAGTCGAACTCAAGATCTCCCATTCATTAATGAAGACCCTTATCAACTGAACTAGAAGAGGATATTTGTGAAAAGAGAAAATTACAGATATATATATATATGCAAAATAATATACATTGACACGAAATAAATAAATGTCGGCAGATCCAGCACTGGCAGCCGCTGGTGCTTGTTGGGTACTAGATCCTCCAGTGTACATACAACATTCATTTTGCAGTCTCTGGTAGGTGTAGTAAATAAGATTGACATGAATTATGCTAATAACCTAATGTACATTCATTCATTTTGGTGGGTCTCTGATTGTACATGCGACATTCATTTATGGACGATGATGGATTGAACATGACGAACAGGAGTTATTTAGAACAACCTCCTCTTCAAGAATATCTTGGTCTTCAACTGTTGTCATATTTGAAGAAGCAGGACAAACCAAAAGCAAACCACAACAGTTTATAGCATGGTAGAATCAAAATGTTCCAAGCCAAACCAAAAGCTTCCAAACCAAATTCAAAATCTTCCAAACCAAACCAAAGTTAGACTAACACTTTAAACACAAAAAGATTTCATAGATCGTAACATAGCCGTTCCATCCACAGCTTCCAAAACATTGCAAAGGCTAAGAACATAAATACTAACATAGCAGTTTATTACATGGACCTAAAAGATTGTGACATAGTTGATTTTTTGTAATAAAAATGTTATAAGTTAACTACTACATCAGTGATGAGTATTTTATACACTTATTTGGATTTTAAAATATAGATATTTAATAGTCCTTTTGAACGATTATAGCATAATTTATTGTATATTTCGTTTATTAGGTGAAATTCGATGAAATGAAGTGGATTTGAAAGAAAGAAGTGAAAATTAGAGAAAATTAGGACAAGATCCAAAGTTTGGGGATTAAACTGTAAATACTGAAAAGTTGTGCTGAAACTCACGATGAAGATTAGAAAATACTAGGAGACAATTGGATCTAATTAGAAGTCAAAGTAGTGAAATATGACAAAAATATTTTCATAAATCAATTTTCAATCGCACAAGAATGTTCCAAATTTTCAACTGGAGATTCAGACCTATTTTGGCCTAGGAAACGTTCGAATTGAAAAACAGCTATTGCTGGTAAAGTGTAATCCTTTGGGTTATATTTAAAATCCAATTTGAATCATCTCAATCGGATATCTAGAGAAAAAGTTATAATAAAAATATTAAACGGAGTGCAGTTCAGATTTTTACCTGATAGGTGGGGGCGGCACCACCACGCTGTCTTCACGGTGCCACAGTGCTACCTAGGTGTATTTAGGGCGCTTTTTTAGCCCATTTTGAAACCTATAAAAACCTTACTTTGGACACAAGCGTGAGGAAGAGTATAAAATATAATCATTAAGATCAAAGAGCAAAAACTAGGGTTCCACAGAATTTTGGGGAGAGAAAAACGCATAATCATTAAGATCAAAGAGCAAAAACTAGGGTTTGAAGACTCTTGAGATCGAAGAAGATAATTGGTACAAGATTCAATTCTTTTCATGATCAAGAATTAAAAACTTGATTATGAACTCTATACTTTTTGTTTTTCTTTCTTTTATTATGAATAGTTGAATTCATAGTTAGTGCGAACAATGTATTCTATGTGTGACCATTTATTTCTTTTATTCAAGATTTTAATTCTTTAAATGCATATGTGTTGATTTTATTCATGAATTTAATGTTTTGAATTCTTTGGCCAATTATTCACTGATTTTGTGCATCTATTACGTAGTAAAATTCGGTAATTTAGTATAACGTGCAGAGATACCTATACTAATTATTACGGTCATTGGATGATATCTTAGAACTAATATTTCGTTTAATTAAGATTAATTCGCATAGAGATGTGGAATTGAATTAGTTAAATAGACACAATGAGAACTTAAGATGTGTAAATTAAATATTTTAAAAGAATTCGATAGAACACTACAGTAGTAATGAATTTTGATCGGCGAATTAAATGGGATCCATATGTAAAATTGTAAATTCTAGCATCCACATCCATACTTTTAAAAACCAAATTCGATAAATTGTATACGTTAGATAATTTGGTTTAGTTAGAATAATTTAGATAGCAATCACAAATCTTATTATTTGTTTTCGATCAAATTAAAGTTAAGAATAATTTAACCAATTGTTAGATAGTAGTTCTCGTGGGAACGATATCCAAATTCATTGGTCCACTATATTACTTGTTACAATTCGTACACTTACGATATATAGAGTGTGTTTGGTAGGGATTTTTGGGGGAAGAATTGATTTTTGAATAGTGATATGATGGGAAATGTGTGGTTGAAAAAGAAGAAGAAAGTATTGATGTGATGGAAAATATTATTTTATTGAAGAATGTGTGGTTGAAAATGAGAATTGATTTACTGTAGAAAATGAGAATCTGTACCAAACAGGCTCATAATAATTGACAATAATAAGCAAATAAAAAAATCGTATTACCATCCATTGTCAAATAGGTAAACAAATTTGTCCCTTCTGAAGACCCTTCAGTTAACTTTCTTGGTAAGATGTGGCTGTAGTCATCTTTGCACGTCGTCGACCGTATACTCTAACAATCCGCAACTGCGACAACTCAGCAACTTGTATCTTTTCAAAGCATTCCACATATCATCCAAATAACATGCCCGCGAATCCACATTTCTGCCCTCTAAAGTGTGTGGTTTTGATATCTTCCAATGGATCCACACTTGTGCCCTCTAAAGCAGCTCGCAAATGCGGATCGGCCAGGTTTGGTTTTGTTATTTTTTTTTTACGATTCACCGAAATCGTGTTTTTAAAGACGTGGGACGCATGTTCGATGATTTGGAGTCTAGATCTAAGTTGGCATCATTTAACCGATTGTTACTTGCCACATCAAGATTTTGTCTGCCATGTTATCGGAAGTAGTAATGTTTTTTTATAATGATTGATGGAGTGGAAACTACGAAAGTTCAGTGAGCATTGCGAAATAAATTAAAGTTCTGTGAGAAGTTAGTGACCATGTTATAAGTTAAGTGATTTTTGAAACAATTAGCTCTACAACTTTAGTTGGATTATGAGTAAGAAAAAATGTGAAAGGACCACTCAATAAATGGTAGAAGATTTGATAGACGCTATAAAATTAAGATTTTCAAAATGTAGCAAAGAGTGAGCTCATGGTTCCAATGCTACTCGTATTTGGTCAGAGTACAATATCATGTCATTCATGAAAGACGTAGTGAATATAGGTCTAAGCATTACTAGTGCGATTTTGTTTAGTTTTATTGCTTTTTATTTCAGTTACATAAATTTATCATTTAGAATTAAGATTGATATGCATTTTGTCTACCATCAAAGTGTGCACAAAATTGAAAAGAATTATGACTTTTCTTTTATAGTACATAGAATCTAACTTGATTTATCATAAGCCTTTGTTTTATTCTTATTCTCTTCCAACAGCAAATAAATCATAACATATATCTTTAATAAATAATTTGTATATCTTTTTATGGGATTTTTTTCTTCCACCTTACTCCTTCGTTCTGCTTTTTCTTTTTCAAATTTATTGACTTTGATTTGTATCTCTCTTTTCAACTTTCACTTTATTCGGCCGGGAGATGTGCATGCATTGAGAAGAAAAAGTGGACAGATAAATGATAATGCAACCATGGTTATGGCTCTTATTGACCTCTAAATTTGTCCGATCAACTTGTCAATAGATTTTGATTACCTTTGCGTTTATCTAGGTATCACTTGCAGACTAGAACTTATTGTTAGGATGCAAAGTTCATTGTCTCAGAAAAACGTTCAAATTTGAACTATTATGGTCAGGTCAACTGCTAAAATGAGAAATAGAATGAGTGCAAGAGAGTAGCGTTGGAGGATTTGGCTAGGTTTTTGTATTAATATACATTTTGATAGTCAATCACTCACATATTCATAGAAAAGAATGTAAGTGGGTCAAGAGGGGTTAGTGGACCGGATTCAAACCCAAGGCCAAACCCAATAAGAGGGTGTTGAATTTCATGCCGTCCAATTCAATCAATGCTCGTCGATACCCAATTAGATAATAAGGAATCCCTCCATGCAACGTACATACCATGTAATTCATTGGTATAATAGCTACTTTTCAAAAATTCAAGTGTTCGAAGAAATAATATTCATTATATTTACTTTATGAAAACGAACACACCAATTTGGCCGGAAGATTGTTGACTTGGCGACGAAACTGGTTTGGTAGGTTTACTGAACCAATGTACTAAACAAATTGGTCAAAATCATCTGGCAAAAAACCATCCAATTCGGATAGGATTTATATAAACAACAGCTTCACCAATTTTGAGGCAATTCATTATTCAAATCGTAAATTTAACGTATGATCTAATCGAATCAAATATACCAACTACACAGTTAGAACACAATGCCTGAAAAGGTTGCTTAAAATTTGTGGGCATATAAATATTAACAGTAGGGCTGCCTTTATGGGCACGCCCAACAACTTTAGTTGGAGCCTGGAGGATATCACTTATAAGAGAGCATTTCACCAAATTTTACTTGCCCTACAAACTGAACACTTCCACTCATTGCATATTTCAATATTTCAATTATTCAAAGAGAAATGATTGAAAAATAAAATAAAAAATATTTATCTGATGATCAATTAACTTATTCTAAAGGGATTTTTTTTAATAAAAAAAAATGCATGTCCTACGTCATATAGAGTGTAATGCATGCGTCAGTCCAATTAAATCATTTACATTCTTGAAAATAATTAATTTAAACTTTTAATCTTTTTTTCATTCATCTCACTTGCATAAATTAATCATTTGTTAGTACGATGGGTATATCTGGCATTTCATAACTATATATATATATATATATATATATATATATATATATATATATATGAGACAGAAGGAGAAAAAGGTGAAAGTGAATTCGAGTATTGTCCAACATTATTCTTATCGAAATTCGATGTTGAGATATCAGAACAAAAAAATGTCATTAATTCATATAGGACATAAGGGTCAGTATTCTTTCAAAATTAGTTGAAAAGAACAATTCTTTATGATCTATCAAATATTTTGTGGAATTAAATGGAAAATTCGAACATGATTAGTACGGCCATTAAATTAAATACAAATTGACAGAATAATGGAGAAACTTAAGTGTAGTCTCTATCTATATATATTTAGTGTAAGAAGATATAAAAGAACTATTTTTCTTGTTAATAAAATTCCAAAAATAAATCCAGAGTATGAACCCTTGACGCAATTCAACATGGTAGCTAGGGAAATAAATGACCAAAAACAATTTGTCTATATAATGACAATATATTCGCATTTACGAGCTTGATTTTAACATCCTTTTCTAGTTAGAAAGGTCGTTTAAACTTACGTAATGATGTAAAGTAATATTTAAATTTAGCTCAATCTAATATTAAGAGAAACCCGAATAAACACGATATGCCAATTCTCAAAAATGATGGATGGCTCGCCCGAAGACATGTGCGAATCCGAGTGGAAGGCCTCGACGACTCGTCTGCGTGCATCCAAGAGAGAGAGGAAGATGACCTAGCTCAGTATATGTAAAATTTTGTTGGTACTCTACGACCTTTTTTACATGTATCCAAGAGAGAAAGGAAGTCAAGAAACAATAATAGCAAATAGGGCATATTTGAAAATAATTAGAAGAAAAAGAGATTTGATTAATTAATATGGCTAATTAGATAACACTGATTATCATGTTCCCTCTGAAGTCGGATAGTGCTTTTAATTCATTTATTAGATGACACCGCACTGACATCGAAAGAAGCATGATTACACTCTACAATGTGGGCACATCTATTATCTATACATAATTTATTGTACAAAATAATCAATAATCATTAATTAATAATAAGGTAATCTTAAAGTGGATATAATTCGATTAATAAACACTCATTAGGTACAACTCTAATTCAAAATTATGAAATTTTAAGACATTCTAGTGTTAATGTTTGTAATTGCAAAAAAATTCATATTAGTCATCGAGTTAAAACAAAATTATTATTTTGTACAAGCGATATTCTGCTCAACATTTCTAGATAATGTGATGCATCGAGCAGTTGAATTTGATAACGATAAAATATTTGCTTGACATTTCCAAATAATGGTCAATATAGTATTATACTAAATAGATCTGAATCGACTGTCTTTTAAAGAGATTTTTTGATCAGTTCGAAGTTGTCCTTTAAAGATTATTCATATCAAAGGTTATGTGTACATGTGATAAATGGTGTAACAGCTGGTTTTGGAACACTAATACAACTGGGATTGACAAAGATTTGTCTTTCAAGTAGAAAAATGTCCAACTTGTGCAATTTAAGGTGGCATCTCAAGTGCCTATCCAGTGGAACATGGATTCTAGAAAGTTAAACTCAATAATTTGGCTAAATTACTAGAAAATTAGTAATTATTGAATGATTGAAAATAATTAAAAAAAAGCTATTGACTTAAACACATTGTCGGTTGAGAACTACGAAAAATTGGTGTTGTCTGTTTTCGCTCTTACTTTTCCATGTTCTTGAATATTCTTTTTAGACTTGAAGTTTCGGAATCAAACTGGATTTAATAGGATTAGAAGAAAAAAAGATAAGTCTATTGTGATTCTCCTTTTAAACCCAAATCGATTTTATCTAGTCTAGTGTATTTCATACGTCATGAACGAAATTTGATGACATAATTAATAAGATTTTAATTTAATTTTCTTCATTATAATACTATTTCACTATGCAAAAAGTGTGGGTGTGAACAAGGGTCAAAACTCATGGACTGTCTGTATTGTGCTGTTCTAAAAATTTATGAGGATGGATTTACTGTAATAAAATACATATTGTATTATATTATATTGAAATCATTTAAATTGACTAGAATAATATTATAATAGGCAAAAAATATTTAATAATTTTGTAGTCTATCCATCAACTTGTCCCGTGTGGAATCACATAGTAACTAGTTGTATTGCAGTAGCAAGATTGACTTTTTTTCATGTATTTTAGAGACAAACGAAACATGGATACCCTTGTAGTGAATGTAAGATATGATACGAATTTTAAACTTAGCAAAAAGTCATAGATAAGCTTTAATCACAGCTCAAATTTGTATGAGTTGTATTCAGATCGACCTTACAGTCCCATCGTGACAGTCTGGTTGTAGTGGCTAACGCGAACATTTCCCAATCAAATAATTTCATTGCCAGATTCTATCCAAATATTCTTAAATGTGTCAGCTCAAGGTTTCTCAGTATAGCTCAATTACTTTTTTATCTAACTTTTTGGCTAAAATTACTTTTTTAATAAATGAAAAAAAGTTATTGCCACAAAAACTTCACCCCATAATTAATTATTTGAATCTATAAATTGTATGTTTCCGACAAAAATAAGAGAAATATTACTTGACTAGTCCAAGATCTAGTCATATATTGGTAACAATGTGACGTTGTGACTGGTCAAGAAAACTGAATTGTGAGCAATTGCTAAACAGAAAAAAAAATTCTTCATTAATTCTTAGCATCTGACAAAACCTCGATTGAATCAATGGTCCCAACTACTTTAAAGATTTCTACGACTAGAAAGTGTATTGCACGGAGAAAAGTCTCAAATTTCGTCATGTTCAGATGACAATAAATCAAACGACATGAAGAAAAATATAATCTACAGAATCTAATTTAAGTCAAATGATATGAAAACTTAATGAATGTCGAATTGAAAATAAGATTGATTTATGAGTTGCAGAAAAAATGTGGATAAAAATAAAGAGGAATACTACTTATACATTAGCATGTACATAAGGTGAGTGGAGGTGTGGCCTACGCTACAGTGTCGTGGGCTCCACCATACTCACATTATGTACACGGTAATGTACAAGTAAATTAATTCAAAAAATAAAATTGACCAGTTTTCTTATAAGCAGTGGTGGATTCATGAATTCATTTGAGCTAGGACTGATCCATCTAAATTAGGGTAGACGCTTGACGGCCTCTCAAATAGCCATCCAATATATGGAAAAGAAAAATAGTGAAACTCATACGGGCGGCTGCCATGGCTCACCAGTGCTGGCTCGACGCTGCTTTACCAAACGTAGACTGAGATTGTGTTCATAACATCCTTCTTGAGCATAATTAACTCTTTTTTATGTTGATAATTTCTTAAAGTTAAAAGTAAAATAC
This sequence comes from Fraxinus americana, assembly GCA_035079005.1. Lineage (NCBI taxonomy): Eukaryota > Viridiplantae > Streptophyta > Magnoliopsida > Lamiales > Oleaceae > Fraxinus > Fraxinus americana. The sequence goes on from CM068707.1 coordinate 29,017,692, forward strand.
AATATTGTAATATAGTTAGGCGATATGTTGCACGAAAAATTCTAAAATCATTTTCGATTCAGACTCATTTAAAACTGCAAAATAAACTCTAAGGAATGTTTTCGAAGCTCAATTTTCGTAAATTCAGAAATTTGAAGGAAATCTTGGAGAAATGTTTACGAAACAAAATATTATATATTAAAAAATGGTAAGGAATTGCTCATAGTTTCACCTAATTCCCAAAAATATATCGTCACCATTGTTATTACATGATTGTTACACAATACTATACAGAATAAAGCAATATAATAAAGAAAAAGTATTTTATTTTCTTCTTTATTTTTAATAATATCTAATACAATCTATTGTTCCGTAACAAACATGCCGTAAGCGTTCATACGGGAAACAATGCCCTAACTAATTCAAATGGAGGAAGAGCAGAAGGGACATAGAGAGGCTGTTGGAAGTCATTAATAAGTATTTGGATTTTTGTAATTGAATAAGAAATCTACCCTTTTGTATGTACAAGAAAGCTCATCGTACAAAGTCTTAATTTTAAGGTTATGATTACTCATGTCGGAAAGGCAATAAATAAGCCTCCCGTTTGGTCCCCCATTAAAATTATAATTCATTTCTCTCTCTTCTTATCAATCACGCATTCTCTAATAAAATAATATTACACGTAAATCCAAAATTTTTCTTCTTTTTTTAACCACACATTCTTTAAAAAACAGTATTTCATCAATTATAAATAATATCAAATAATGGGGCCAAACGAGGAATGGACCATATCTATGCACTCGTACGAATTAATGGACTGTGCATATGTTCTATGTTATCAGACCTACTACTCTGTGGTTTATTAATTACAGGGGAACTGAATAAATTGAATAATAAATGAATAACTAATTTGTTTTAGAGTTTTGAAATTGAGCCCTTCTACTTTCGTTTTGCTTCCCGAAATTTACTTATAACATTAACTTTTGAGTGACCTTGAGGGAGACAAACTGATTTACAACGTAATATAGGTTTTCTATCTCACATAACATGTTTGTCCTGAGAATTCGAAGGAGTAATACGAGTGATGTCAATCAAGTTATGTCGGACTGATTGCATAAAGAACTTGATAAGCCTGGGTTAACATGCAGTCATGCATTTTGTGGTGGCCTAAAATTGTCACCATTCTTTTTTTTTTTTCCCTTATGACTTAGGTGTCCAAGCTTCTCGTGACGGCCTTCCCACCTGATTCACCACTCGGATTAATCCGGATGCAATTACAGGTTATACACACTTGTAGTACGTTAGTATGACCATATTAAGGTAGGTCGATCGTAGACCTATATCGATTCAAAGTGAAAAATTTTGTACATCTAACTTTTTTACATCTCAATCAAATTTCTAAAAAATGTCCAATTTTGACCCCCTTTCTGAAAAATGGCCAAAAATTGAAAGGTTTGCACCCCTAGCCATTTCTAAAAAAGTGACTCTCATTGAAAAATTCGAGAAAAAATAAAGAATTTCGTGATTTCTATCAATAAAAAATTTCTCAAATTTCAACTAGATCCCAAAACTCGTTCTTCTTTGTCTCGATCAATTTTAAATTCATTTGTTTCACTCGTTCAACTCGACCCCAAACCAACCAACCTTTCATCCATGCTTCATCCACGAAGATTGTCATTGTGTCTCCTCCGTCGTCTCTTTTTAATGATAAAAATGCCTAAATTGACCGGCCATTTTCATTTTCCTTTTCCTTTTCTTCCGATGAATTTTCAATTCGACCATCAAAATAGATCTCTCGTTCTAGGGGCAACAAAGGGGTATCTTCTTGGAGGCAAAGAAGTTGTTGAGAGAGTGAAGGTTTTGGGGATTTTCTCAGAATTATATTAAATTAAAAATTTGTGAAGTAGAAGAAGAGGAAGATGAAGAACATGATAAATTATTGTTTGTTGAATGACATAGAAAAATGAAGAAATCTTGTTGTATATATTTTTTCATTTATTATATGGATTCCACTAATTTTGCTCACATTTTGTATATCGAAGTCCCCCCATGTATATAAATATTAAAAAAAATGATTTTATTTTATTTTTGAACCATTTGTTAATTGATTATTGAACAAATATTGGGGACTATTCATTCCTTAATTGTGGAGGGGTAGATGTTAGTTATCATAATATTTCTTCTTTATTTATTGGTGATTACGAATGTGACAATGTCCATGTTTTCATATATTTTTGAACTTTTGGGACAACAAATATCGAAAATATAAGGTGTGAACTCGAGATTAAGATTGGTGATTTAATATATTGGTTGACTTTGGATCTGGAACATAGGATTCTTAAGGAGCATAAGGAATTTCGAGATGGAGTTATTTTTGGTTTTCTTACTAGTCGTCTTTAATTTGAGACAACATCATTTAACCAAAGTTTGAGTTGTTCCTTAAAAAAGCAACAGTCAAAAGAAAGAATAATACACCTGAATTTGGATGTCATTCTGTATATAGTTTCTTTCGAATGCAGCTTTTTTTTTTTTCCCTCCTAATTAATTTTAAGCAATAAACAGTGAAAAAGCTAAAAGCACATTCTTCTCAGATGGCTTCTATTTTTATTTATTTTGTCTAATTCCAGAAGAAGCAGCTTTAAGTTTCAACACTGTCCCCATAATCAATTAATTCTTGCTTCTTTTGATGTTCACAAAGTAAAAACTAAAAATAAGCTAAAAATTGGGAACATATTTTCTACACTGATATCATGAGAACTAAATAGAGCTTTCACCAAAGAGTATATGGCCACATGAAATTCGAATAAGTGAGAGGAACATAAATAAGTGATTTTCTGATTTTCTTTAGTTGGCATGTACGTATGTCTTTTCCGAGCAGTTGTGCTAGAGTAATTGTCAACTATGAATGCATTGAAAATTCAAGATTAATCAAGTCTTTCTCATGTAATAAAGTATTTACTGTATCATATTTGGTTGTGCTTGACTATTTTTACATGTGACATGATGTAAGTTCATTGATCTTATGAAAAGTCGTGTCATCAACTAGAGTCGTTCGACAAATATAACTGTCTACAAGATATCAATAGCAATATCGAGATAAAAAAAAATAAAATAAAATAATCACTGCATGCGATCAAGCACAATAGAAAGTTAAGTGCAAATTCAATAAAATCGTAACACTTAAAACAAAGAAGAATCAATTCACTTACCAAAACATTCAAATTACATACTCTTATGTCTCTCTCAACTTCGTTTTACCTAAATTCAAATGACATAGTCCTTTCTTTTAGTTTTTTTAATCTCTTTTCTTCTCTTTTTTGTTCTTCACACTTTCTTTTTCTCTCCTTGTGGTCATGTGGGGTTTTCTTGATAAAATGTGCATTATTATTTAATGTCACAACCAATTCTCACCATGACTTGCATCAAAATCTCTTACCTTTTATTGCTTATGCGATTATTTTCCGCTCTATCTTCTTCTCATGTGCAAATTTTCCCTTCCCTTTTTTCTTTTCTTTATCATGATAGATGTTGTGCCTTTTGCATGCAATATAGATAGCAACGTACTGTTTACAATTGTGACTAACAGAATTTTATACACTTGGTTCCTCGTAAATACATGTTAGTCGTTAATGTGCAATGATCAGATATCATTAATCTCTTAATGTTATCTTTGTATTCAGTTAGAGCATGTTAAACTTGTGTTAGTTTGTGATGTATAATGCCAAAATAACTTGTGGTATAGGGGATAATATATATTTGTTTCCCTAAATTTGTACTTCCTTTAATAGAGCTAATTCAAAAACAAAGAATAATAATGTCCAATCATGAGTATTGATGTGAATAATTGAAAATCATGATCATAAAGTGACCTTTTGAGTTAATTCCGACACAAAATGTATGTTTAAAATTAGACCGTTAGTACTTGGAATCACTTTGTTTAAATTAGATTAAAACACTTCATCTGCAAATGTAAACGGGTCTTTTATTAAATGGGCAGGCACATAATGCACTTTAAGCAATGGGGGCCACTTACTTAGCTATTTCACTAGGCTAATTGAGAATTGAATCGAATTTTGATTATTATTTTCATGTACATGGAAAAAGTATGCCTCTAAATTGTTTAAAATAAAAGTACTTTTAAGCATAATTTGATTTTCTAAATTGGGTAACAATCTAATGCTAATGCAAAAAGTGCTTAATTCATTTACTTATAAGTGAGTTCTGAATTAAAAGTAAGGGGGTGTTTGATGCACATTATCGAGAAGAAAATGTATTTTATGATGTGATGTGATGAAAAATATGTGGTTAAAAAGTAAGGAAATTTTTTGAATTTACGTGTAATATTATTTTATTAAAAAATATGAATCAAACATGGATTAAGAATTGTTGATGAGTATGTTCCACTCAACTTACCAAAAAATAGATTGCGGATATCAACTAAACCAGAGAATGTACAGTTACACAAAGTTAGAAATTGTTGCAAGTGTAACAGTTCGTAAATCCAACTGCAAGCTTAGATAAGGTGTTGTATAATGTCAAATCTATCCTCTAACCCCCAATACAATTACAGATTTTGCCCCCCATGGTCACGGGCTCACGGGCATTTGTCCTCTTGGACAAAATGTACAAATTCATTAAACCCTGTTTGGTTTCGATTAAAACTCACCTAAAATCTCAAGTCAAATTTAAAAATTAATTTTAACAATATATTTTATGGGATCCACAATTTTTTAACAATATATTTTATCAAATATAATCAAAATTTATTAAAAAATCGATTTTAATCTCTGCCAAACAGGAACTTAGTTTATCCTAACTCAACTAATAATGCAAAATGGTGGAAAGTGAGAAGACAACATTGTAACTAAAGTTTATCCTAACTTCACTAACCTTTCGTGAGTTTCGACCAGTTAATTGTCCTAGCCATCACTTTACCTATTCGATGGTTATGTCAAATCTATCAACGAACGTCATATAAAATTACTTCTTTTCTTTTCCTGCATAGTGATACAATATGTTGTCAATCCACCATTTTTGAAATGCTAAATGGAAAGAAATTAGAGTAAATAATAGACAGTGACAAGATTGAAGTTGATTGGGGGCATTACTCCCCCATCTCCTTAATTCCAAAAATCAATTACTCGATTATCATGAAAGGCCGTCTATTCTCCTATGTTCGAATAATAGACTCACAATTTCTTAAATAGCTGGACTGTAAGACATGATCGCACGTCAAATTAAATTCAACTTTATGTGAAAGCACGTCCATTCTTCTTTGTTCGACGTCCGGGAAACTTCGTCATTGTCTTTTTGCTAACATTGTAACTATAGCGACGATAAAAGTCACACTATTATTGCTTACTTGAAGTTGTCGAAACCCAACGACTATGGAGAGAATGTAAAATAGTTGAAATATTAGTGAATTGTCAAATATATCCTTGAAAACCTATTAAAATTTCAGAATTTTCCCCTTGGTCACGGGCATTTGTCCTTTGGGGCAGAATGTACAATTCTAATTCAATATTGTTGTAATGAAGTGAGTGAGTGGATCACATAAAGTTTTGAGAAAACCTTCGCAGTATAAAAACAAAACCCATTACAGGTGCCTAAACGCGTTCGAATCCAGTTGAAGGAAGACGTATGACCAATCACTGGTTTACACATGTTAATTATGCGCGTCTTCTTTGAATTCTTGTCAACATATCTTAACCTCGAAACCTCTCCACCATCACTCTTCCAAACTTTAGGGCCCCTTTCTTGATGTTTGTGTAATGCAATTAATTTATTAGGATTTTCTAAGTAAATAATTTGGTCAAGAAAAGTTTTCTTTTAGGGTTGTATGTTAAAAGACTTTTGATAAAAACTTTAGTAGATTTTAAATGTGTGATTAAAAAATTGACAAAAATAGTGGATCCCTTTAAATATGTGGTTAACGTTGACATTTGACCAGTTAAAAATTGATGAAACTTCAATTTTTTTTTCCTCAAACAAGCCCTAGTGTTAAAATGTGTGAGTATGCGATTGTAGAGTCTCTTTGTCTGTTAACGAGGAAAGAGTAGACAAGTCAATACACTTTGATGTATAAATCAATGTGAAAAATCAAGATTGGAAAGTCGAATTCACAAATAATTTGGTTCAATTTAAAAATTTTCCCATTATGTAAGTACGATGTGATCACTTAAGGTTAGAAGTCTAACATAACGAGGATCGTGTTTGGTGTATTGGTGCCTATATGGAGTGTATGGTCTATTCAACATCATCAATGTTGTTATGGCCTAACATGGTTTTGATCGTAACTCACTTTTAACACTTTTTAATCATGTGTAATACGTGCAATTTTTAATTACTATAATTGAATTTTCTAAATTACATTTTCTACAAACCGTATGAAATATAAGAGCTAGCGACATTTTACCATTAATTACTACTCAAATGCTAATCCTGTTATTTGGAGGTTTGAATCCTTCCGTCCTTGAGCCATCTAGGCCAATCTACACACCATTACTCTCCGGAGTTTCAACTTTAGACAAAACTTAGCATAACATATATATATATATATATATATACAGAAATGATCTAATGAGCACCGGTACTCATCTTATCCTAAGCACCAATGAGTTGGCATATTAATTCATTGGTGGATTGGAACTCACAAAATCTTTATCCACCAATGAATTAATGTGCCAAATCATCGGTACTTAGGATAAGATGAGCACCGGTGCTCATTAGATCATTTCTGTGTATATATATATATATATATCATGTCGTTAAAGATATAAATGCGTTTGAGAGACAAGGTAATAAAAAAAAACTCAAGTTATTAATGAGATCGTGCTTCTATAGTATAATTAGACAAAAGACCAAATTACGAATGAGAGAAAAAAAAGTTGCAGTTAAAATCATTCTTACAAATTTATATTACCAAATCAAACATAAAAAATGAGTTCTTATAAAAGCAATTCTGCAACAATTTTCTCACAAGGGCCAAAACCCTATTTAAAATGACACCCCCACACCCCACTATTGTTTCTCTTTCGACCCATATTCACTGAAACTCACAGTATAAAAATGGTGCCTCCAACCAAATAAACCCACCAACATTCTCACTCTTCTCTCCTTTCTCTCACTAAAGAAATGCACTCCATATTCTTCTTCCCTCTGTTCCTACTTTTCACTGTAAGAAATTGTTCTTGTTCTAGATTGCTTTGTTTTCATCTTTCTTGCGTATTGTGATTTTGTGTGGTTTTAATTTAAATGAGTGAATGCAGGTGGGAGTGGCGGCCGGCGGCGAGAGTTCCGGTGCAGGAGAAAACCCATTTACGCCGAAGGGTTATGTGACGCGTTACTGGAAGAAACAGATCTCTAGTGACTCGCCAAAGCCATTGTTTTTACTCAATAAAGCTTCACCATTGGACTCGGTGCAATTTGCAGCTTTCTCGAAATTTGCTGATCAGAACTCACTTTCAACTCACCTTCCCGAGTTCTGCACAAAGGCTAATCTCCTCTGCTTCTCCGATTTAACGCCGAGTCTTGAGAAGCACGACGGGGATGTAAACTTTGCCGTCTACAATGAGAGGAACTTCACAAACTACGGCACGAGTCGACCCGGCGGGGTTGACTCGTTTAAGAACTACTCCGACGGGCAAAATATTCCGGTAGATACGTTCCGGCGTTATAGCCGTGACTCTGCCGGACATAAAGACAAATTCACTAGTTATGCAAGCAATGCTAATGTGGCGGACGGCAGCTTCAATACGTACGGCACCGCCGCTACTGGTGGCGTCGGCGACTTCAGCAACTACAACAACGAAGTCAATGTGCCTAATCTCCGTTTCACTTCTTATACTGACAACGGCAATGGCCGGGAACAATCTTTCACATCTTATAGCGGTGAGGCCAATTCCGGCGATCAAAAATTCAACAGCTACGGCAAAAGCGCCAACGGCGCCGTTAATGCCTTCACCAGCTACGGCAAAGACTCCAACGTGATTGGCTCGACTTTCAACAATTATGGTGAAACCGGCAATGGTGCAAATGACAGTTTCACTTCGTACGGGAATAACGGAAATGTACCAGAAAACACATTCAAGAATTACGGCACCGACGGCAATGTTCCGGTGGAGACTTTTAAGAGTTACAGAGACCAATCCAACGTCGGAGACGACAATTTTCAAACCTACGGCAAGGGTTCCAATGCTGCAACGGTGAATTTTGAGAATTATGGGCAGTCATTCAATGAAGGTACTGATAAATTCAGTGGTTATGGAAAAGATGCTTCTGGTGAGACAGTTGGGTTCAAAATTTATGGAGTGAACAATACTTTCAAGGAGTATACGAAAAAGGGCGTCACATTTGCTCGTTATAATGAAACCACGGCGGCGGCGGGTCCGACAACCGCCACTTTGGCTGCAAAGAGTGGCAAGAAAGTAAATAAATGGGTTGAGCCTGGCAAATTCTTTAGAGAAGAGATGTTGAAAGGTGGGAATGTGATGCCTATGCCTGACATTCGGGATAAAATGCCTAAAAGGTCATTTTTGCCCCGGGTGATAGTGTCAAAATTACCCTTTTCGACCTCCAAGCTCGGAGAATTGAAGAAGATTTTCCACGCAGGCGATGATGATTCTAGCATGGCTAAAATGTTAGCGGATTCATTGAGTGAGTGTGAGAGAGCCCCGAGCCAAGGTGAGACAAAGCGGTGCGTGGCCTCGATTGAGGACATGATTGACTTTGCAACTTCGGTGCTCGGGCGGAAAGTGGCGGTCCGAACAACGGAAACCACTCGAGGGTATAATAGTAATATCATGATTGGGAAAGTCAAAGGGATCAACGGTGGAAAAGTCACGAGATCAGTGTCTTGCCATCAGAGTCTATACCCATACTTGCTCTATTACTGCCATTCAGTTCCCAAAGTCCGGGTCTACGAAGCGGATATTTTGGATCCGAATTCTAAGTCCAAGATTAACCATGGTGTTGCCATCTGTCATTTGGATACGTCTTCTTGGAGCCCCGATCATGGAGCCTTCATTGCATTGGGTTCGGTTCCGGGTAAGATTGAAGTGTGCCACTGGATCTTTGAGAATGATATGACTTGGACAATTGGTGATTGAATTCGAAGCCCCGCCCCGTTTTGTAATACGGATTTGAACCAGTTGTGTTACATAAAGATGAACCACTGGTTTGAACCTTATAATTAACCTCATTTATATTATTATTACCCCTCCTAAGTTTGCTATTCACCTTCAAATTTGAATAGTAATTTGTTATATTACGTGTTTATGTTAATAATTAATTATTACGAGTGTGTTTGGTACATATTAAAATGAGAAAATATATTTTTTTGAAGTGATGTGATGGAGAATATGTGGTTGAAAAGGAAGGAAAAGTTATTGAGGTGATGGAAAATATTATTTTATTGAAAAATATGTGGTTGAAAATGAGTTGAATAACAAGAATGAAAAAAAAATAATGTGGCTCAAACAGAGACTATGAGTTCCATTATAAATATAACAAGTCTCATCCTCCTCTCGAGTAAATGCAATCTATTATATTCGATAAAAATATGAGAAATTGGTCAATTAACTATTTTAACCGTAAAACTGAAAAAAATAATAATAATAATAATAATTCCATACGATACTCATGCCCCTATGCACTTTTGGATTATCTTTCGGATATGTCTTGAAGTTAAACGAGTAAGTTATCAACTTATATAGACTATATGACTTGTTAAGTTATCGACGAGTGAAATTCGACTTTACAATGGAATGTGTCCATGATAGTGAAGAGGTAATTGAATGAGAAAGAAATGAATAGTGAAAACGGTGAAAGGGAAAAACAGTTGAGAAACGAAAAGAGGGCATGTGATGTGCACACAAACGAGATATAGTCACATGTAACTAAAACTTATTCGGCAACAATTAGGTGGTCCTCCGTTATGTCCTCCTTTAATGTATGGAGATAAATCCATTTCCCAGCTGTTCTTGCCCCACTGCCATTTTTTTTCTTTTTATTAACCATAAAATTCTTCTTAATTTTAAGAAAATTTTGTACTATGTTCGATATGTCATAGTTGAGAAGTTATTTGGAACGTGGAGGTTAGAGCGGAGGACGTCCAAACCTTAATGAACGAATAAGTTGTACTATCGAGTGTGACCCTATGCATGGATTAAGTGTACCATTGTTGTTGGTAAGAAATGGGTAATTTTTATATGACTTTTACTTTTTATAAAAGGGATTTTAAAGAAAGCTATCTTAATTTTTATTTGAAAACTAATTTTTAAAAGAGTTTCATATTCCAGAAATACTTTTTGAGGAAATCATATTGGATCAACTTCATTTAAAAACCTTTCTAATTAGAAGAAATATTTTCATAAAATTAGTCAAACGGGTTCACAAGTTGCTTTTGGATCTCGAATGATCTTTTTGACTTTTTAAAAGTCATGTCAAATGAGCTCAAAGATGTGGTATATTTTATTCCTCAGAAAGTAAGATGTTACGAAGTGACATTTATGAAAGTCATTCGTTGGAGACTAGTTTGTTATAAACTTGAAAAATTGGGGTAATTTTTGTCAACATTGTAAGTTGGCTACAAATCATTTAGGTTGTAAACCATAGTAATAATAAAATAGAAACAAATTTTAAATGCAAAAACTTGTGATGTTGGTTATGTCTATAGAGGATTAGGTTAGAACTTTAGAAATGCATAATACGCATAATTTGATTATTATTGAAGTCTTAATCAATAGATTCACGCGTTCCTCCTACATTTCAATTGAAAATTTCAAAAATTAATTCTTTTTTTTTTAGGTATACAAGCTGATGATATTGCTGATGCATACGTCAAACAATGTCACTGTCATTTGTTTAGAAATTCAATTCAAATAATTAATGTAGATTTGATAGGTTAGAGCGTACAATATCAAATAGAATTCACATATACAAAAGTTTCTTTGTTGTCACGTTCTGTCGAATATATCATGTATGTCCTATGGCCCATTTGATTCTCATTATTGTAGAATGAGAATGGAAAATATAATCGTTATTGGACCCCATACAAGATATAAAAATTCAAAATTGATGGCTTGATGTGATGGATAACGGTCATATTTTTCATTTTTATGGATGAAAAATGAGAAACAAACGGAGGCTTAAGCCCTAATTATCTTGTTAAATCTATAGATCGTCTCTTGAAATCAGCAAGACTAATTTAACAAACTAAAGAACCACTTTAGAAAAATTCCTCCCATGCTAGGGAAGACAACGAGGCGAGTATGAGACAGGTCGATCATTTTCACCTCCGTTCCATCGAATATTTTTGTTATCTTATCTCATCTACATACCCGCTTAAAGCGGGACGGTGAGGGATAGATGCGGGGCTTTTATTTTTTATTTATTTTATTTTTTGCTTTTTTATTTTTATGTTTTTACTTAGTAAATATTATTATTTTTTTACCGATTTGTTAGAAACAATTTATGTTCTCTTTGAAAATATGATAAATCTATTATTTTTGTATGATAAAAAACTTAAATTTAAAATTAACTTTAAACGGGACGGGTAGTGGGGCGGGAGACTATGATTCCAGTACCCGTCTCGTACCTGTTTCGGGGCAACAACCCTTGCCTCGTCCTCACCCCATTTGGGGCTGGGCCTAACGAGTTTCGGGTTGAAAGATTTTTTTACCATCCCTAACCCACGTGATGTTTTCATTAAAATTATATATCGAGCTAAAACTTTTGAGTTTAACTGAAAATAATGCACTATATAATAAATAGAGTTAACCAACACGGAGTTTCTCAATAACAAAAGTTTCATCATTAATGAAAACAAATAAAACTAAAATATAATTAAACTAATTTATATTTTTTGATGATTTATAAATCGTTGCTTAAATATGGGCATATTAATTATTATATATGGTTTGAGTGCAAGTTGAAAGTTATTATAAACAATACTGTATTGATATAATTATGCTTTGTACTTGCATAGGATATTTTACATAGGATACCTAATAAACTATACATGATCTTATTTTATTTTATAGGATATGCTTAACATGGTTTTCAAATGTTTTTAAAACTTGATTAATATACATAAACATACCCCAATCCATATTTTTTTTAAAGGCTCTTTCATCTAAACCAAACAATCAAGTCGAACTCGATCATACCATAATAAATCTTTCAAATTTAGAGCAGTTCGAGAACTAACTTTCTATTTTTGTCAATGCCACTATCTTTTAGGTCAAATGGTAAAATAAACTAAGGGTACAATTCCAATATTTAATCAAAAATAGAAAAAAGAAAATGAAAAGTGACCATTTTTTATTTCTCTCTATAACTCGATCTTATTTAGGAAAAAAATAAAATCACCTAGCATAAATGAAGTAATGTATGGTTTTCCTATTTTATATTATCCAGTTGAAACAACTGGCAGGCACTTAATCACTCCTTAATTTTGTTTTTTAGCTAGAATCATGTAGATTCCATTTTGGTATACTTCAGTGCTTTTATGCATCCCAAAGAATCAATTTTCATTTCCACTTATAATCAAATAATTATTCATCGCTATGACATGATGCTGATTATAATTCAACTAAGGATAATAATGTGTGACGCGTTTCATTCAGTGACATCTAATATTGAAATAATGATGATAAGTAACATTAGTCATAGCTCTCTCATAAAAGTAAAAATTATGGATAAAATTTACTCACATGGTTGTGTGTTAGTTTACATTGTCTAGTGTTGCAAAGTGTACCACACCGATTGAACAAGATTTTGATTTTTTCTTTAATAATATAGAATATTTTTACAATTCATTTTATCAAACATGCTTACATTCGACACGTACACTCATAAAACAAAATGCTGAGACAGTTTTTTGACGTCGAAAAGTGTATAGACAAAATTTAAGCCAACTTATAATGTAAATGAGAATTTTCACTGGTAATGACTTTTAAATTACAAGAGTAAACTACAAATCATTTCCTCTTTTCCCAAATGAGATATTTTAAGTATGAAATGTTGTTCCCCTTTTTTTCTTCTTGAGGATACCTTCCTCCTTTTTATAGGGAGGGATAGGCATGTATACATCATGTTCTTGTCTTATCAGTTACAGTACCAAATTCTGAAAGTACGTTAATAGCATATTTTGATTGGTTGATAAGGTCAGCTCCAACAGGTCATCATGAATTTATCTTGCATGTGGCCCCCAATAATTAATGAACTAATTAGGGAATGAAGCTATAAAATATGATTGTTAAAATTAGGAGGTGCTGTCATGAGCCTATCTAAATGTAATTAATTGATTGGATGTTTGACAATGTGTAAGAAATCTCCAATCATTATGTCTCCTCAATAACAGCAGTCATTAGTACGAGTTGACCTCAAATTATGTTGGGTTGGATTGAGTCTATCATGTAGTATTGAGTCTACTGTGGTATGTCATTATAATTTCATTTTATTCAAATTATGTCTTTAATTTCAAATTGGTTTAGGAGATCTGATAGTTCTAGAAATAGAACTCATAATCTTTCAAATACTTTTCAAAATGAAGAAGAATTAGATCAAGAGCATTCATTTGCATTTGATGATTTCAATTCTCATGAACTTCAAATTACCCAAATTGAACAAAAATTGCATAACTGGACCATTCCAAAGATAGATAAAAGGTCTATCTATAGAATATGAAAGTTTGATTTCCGTCAAGATTATGTCATCAAAACTCTTGATTAGTCCTCCCCAGCGTGAGGTTTCTCTCTCTTCCTCCAGTGGAGTTGTCCGCCCTTCCGCCGGTGAAGGTTGTTTTTCTTGGTTTTCGTGTGGGTTCGTCGCGGGGGGGTGGGAGCTTCGGCTCCCCCTCCTTTTCCCCTTCTTCCCCTTCTTTATTTTTTCTCTTTTTTTCCGGTCTGTTCGTGGTGTTGCCCGAAGTTTCGCCTTTTTGCTGTTGTGGTTGGTGCGTGCTGGCGATGTTCGGGCGGGGTCGGTGGTGTGGCTGGCTGAGCTTTTGGTGGTGGCGTTTGTGTGGGCTCTGGTTTGGGGAGTTGCGGCGAGCAGGGAGTGGCCGGTTCTGGGGTGGCCTCGGTCAAGCGTGTTCTCTTCCGGTGGGAGCTGACGGGAGGGCTGCTGCAGTTGGAGTTTAGCCGGCGACCCTTTTTGGGCTGGTTTCCCAGTTCGGGCGGCGGTTGGTGATGGTGGTGTATTGGTGTTTGATGTGTGTTGGTTGGTGGTGTGTTGGATGTTTTGATTGGTTTCGTTGTTGTGGTTTTTGGGTTGTTGTTGTTTGATTTGTGTGTTCTATTTGGCTGTGGTGAAGTCTAGACAATGCTCGTTTCCTTGCGTGCGGGGGTGCTAAAGTGCTGAGTGCGTAGTTGGCTTTACGTGGGTTTTCCTGCTTGGTAAAGTCGCAGATGCTTTTCGACTTCTCTAGCCTTTGTTTGTATTGGGTCGTGTACAGTCTGTTGTGTCTGGGTCTTTTTGTGGTCAGTGATTGTTTCTTGGGCTGTGGTAACACTTTATCTCTTTTCGGAGAGCGTGTGTTGGAGATTTTTCTCCTTGTATCCGCTATTTCGCCTTCTATGGAATGTTTGGGCTGTTTTTCATAAAAAAAAAAAACTCTTGAGCAAACCCTTGCTATCAAAAATCAAATAGTTCAAATAAATTTATTTTCAAAATAAGCTATTCAAACCCATAGAAAGAGATTTAAATATCTTCATGTGGGATTGATTCAAATTGCTGTCAAATCTCTGTTTATATTTGGTGTAGACATTCCTATCATCTTAACTCTTAGAGATAAGAGACGTCTCAAATTTGAACGTTCATTGTTATCAATGTTAGAGTCAAATCTTGAGAGTGGTCCAATTTTTCAAACTATTAGCCAAACTTTACTGTCAATCTTAATAATGAAGCTATTCTTAATGCTATAACTCTTCAAATTCAAACTAAGAATTTCAATATTGATGATCGTTCCAAAGTATTTGCTGTAATATATCAAATATTGTTAGGTTTTTAGTTGTATTGACAATTTTTTAGACGAATAGATTATTGTAAAAGAATTGGATTGTTACAAAATAGTTGTAAAAGTCAATGAGTATTTTGAAGGGTTGTATAGATGAATTATGAGTCTTTGGGTTCGAGTATGGAAGAAGAAAGAGTCGCCGAATTTACGCTAGCCTATTGCCTAATTGATACTCAAGTGTTCAAAGTAGAATCATTATCGCCCGCCTATCGTCTGAGCACCTCTCCCTCGCATGTCGCTCAAGCGACAGTATTTTCCAAAAACCCCTAGTATGCATTTTTTCAGAGTTTTATCTATCATATACTACCAAACAGGTCCTATTATAAATACACAATGCCCAGTACGTTTTTGTGGGTGGTTGATCATTGTTTTACTTCCTTATACCATTATTCCAAAATCCAAAAATACATCCAAATAGTTAGATTAACATTTTGATTCTTGAGATCAATAAACCACAAGTTTGAAAAAACATCAAATTCATATAATCCAAAATAACCATTTCATAGATACTTTCTCAATAGCTTTTAGAGGTTGCTGAACATTGATGGAAGATGGACCAGAAGCACAAGAAGAGTACAAGAACGATTCATTCTTGGTGTTCCACAGGAGATAGAAATTCCAGGAGATTGGGAGCAGGTGTGAGTGAAACACGTTCCAATGAGTCTTGGAGATTATAGAAATCAGATCAACGAGTCTAGTGGATTTTCTAGGAAGTTCTTATTGTCTATAATAAAAATACTGGATTGGTCCTAGAGTTTTTACCCAGTTAATGGTTTTCTCCGTCATCAAATCTCTTGTGTTATTTACTGATTTATTTATTATTGCGACAATTCAACATAAGATAACTTGACTTGATTGATTAAACATCTAGAACAATTAAAAAGTGACATGTTGCTTTTAATTGATAAATTTAATTCCACGATATTCACCTATTAGGTGATTTTGGTGTTGAACTAGTAACTTTCAAATGGTATTAGAGCCCAAATTTGATTCCTAACCCTAGGTTTTTAGATGAGTAGTTCATTGTATGTCCTGCCATATTTTGATGGCAGTAACTATGCCTATTGAAAAGTTAGAATGAGAGCTTTCCTGAAATTGATAAATGAGTGTATTTGGTTGATCGTAGTGAATGGATGGACTGCCCCATCTACCATAGTTGCATGTGTAGTTACCCATACTAATATTTCAACTTGGTCTGAGAAAGATTAAGATGAGTGTAATTGGAATAGTAAATGGCTTCATGCTCTATTTATGGTCATATCACCTGAAAAATTTAGGTGTGTGTCTATGTGTGAGGTTGTTAAAGAGGTTTGTGATATTTTATAGATCACACATGAGAGAACTCAGGCTGTTAAGAATTCTAAGTTACAGATGTTGACCACTATGTTTGAATTACCTAAATCGGATATTGGGAGAGAAAGATATGACCAAAATATTGAAGGTTGTCCGGTGGGAAAAAAACGTATACCTATGTGGCAACATATGTCTAATTTGATGCGACCGCATTATGCATCCCGTGGCCAAAATTGATGGTTGGACGTCCTTCTATGCGATCACTTGTAAATGTACTATATGACCGCATAGTACAAACTTTTGATGAGATTTTGTTTCCTTTTTTAACTGAAACTTTACTTTGGTAACAAGATTTTAGGCATCTTATATATATATATACCAAACTCGACCAGAACACGGGAGGAGACCTTTTGACCTAAAAGACATATGCATAAGGGTTTTGAAATGAGAAAAGGAGCAATAACTCAAAGAACAACACCACGATGCGATTGGTGATGTCGTTTCTTCATTGTTTTTCTAATTTTTTTCTTTCCATTATGCTAGGCTAGATTAATTCTGTACAAGGGAATGATGAACTATGTAATATGATTTTTATTCCTTAGTTTTACATTCTTGACAATAAAAACACGTTTTGACTATTTGAATGATTTATATGGATTTATTTTCTCCACGATTATTGTGTACATTAATTGTGTGAGTGTGGATTCGACGGAGTATAAATCATTATAGGGTCCGATAGGGGATATATATATATATTTCGTTATGCCCTATGTGAATCATTAAGTGTTCACAAAAACTTATGCATTCTTGTATATTCGCATTCGTCATAGCGATATAGTCGGGTCACATATGAGAATATGTTTGACTTTACTCGAGAGATACCGTTCAATAAATTAGGAGTATTGATTCGTCAATATTTCAATCGTGTGTCAAAATGTGAAACTAGATTTAAAAATATTATTAAGTAGGGATTCGTGATCCTAATACATTCATCATACATTCGAAAACTTCAAATTACATTCAACGTTATTTGCATTCAGTTTAGTTAAATAATTCATCCTTGCATAATTAGATTAATTTAGTTGAAATTTCATTACAACAACACTTCAATTTTATTGTTTCGGTTAAGGTCATGGTAATAAAAATTAAACTAATCAATCTCTGTGGGACGATGCTTAGACTCAAAATCCACTTATTACTTGTTAACGAACAGTATACTTGCGGAGGTTTTAATCCGAAATATATTTTCACAGAACACTGCTTGTAATTTCATATATCACCTCTTGAAGAATCAAGCTATGTGTACAAACTAGGTCGACAAACTTTGTTTACAAATTATGTGTTGACAACATCTAAATCAATCATTTAAAAAAATGTTTTTGAAATCAATGGCCTAGATCGTCTAGTTTGTAAACAACTTTGTTTAGTTTGTACAACTAGATTAATTCCCTCTTGCATGTGCCATAGCCCTCTTGAATCTGACCAAGTCAAATGATTATTTTTCCGAGAAAAAAATAGAGGAAAAAATGGTTCAAATGGAAAAGAAAGAGGAATTTTGTTTTAAGACATGAATATCCTTCACTTAATGGAAAAATTGGATGAAAATTGACAGAAATGACATTTTGCGGAATCAAATATGTCATTAAGGGTGTGTTTGGTACCCATTAAAATTTTCATTCTTATTCTTCTACTTATTTTCAACCACACATTCCTCATTAAAATAATATTTTCCATCACATCAATAACTTTTCCTTCTTTTTCAACCACACATTCTCCATCAATCTACTATTCCAAAATACATTCTTCCAAAATAATATCCATCAAATACACCCTGAGTGAAAATGAAAATGAAAAAAAAAAAAAAAAAGAAGAAGATGATGATATGAATGTTTTGCACAATAATAGTGAAAGGTACAAACGTTGCGTGTTAATTACATTTTAAATCCTTGCCTCCCGGTAATTCCACTTAATTGATGCCTAATAATCAATCACAATCAATTGTCAAAACTCGTTTATCGAACCATGCTTAAACAAATCGAGCGGTTTGTTCTTGGACCACGAACTATAAAGTGGGAACTAGGTCAACTTTTTTTTTTTTTTTCAAATTTTATTTATTACTAGATTTTTTTGAATGTTTCAAAATTACTAATTTATAGTAGATAATCACCTTTTAAAAAAAATATTCTACAAATTATCTCAATTAATTTACAACATCCTAACCATTTTCTCAATTTGAAAATCCTTTTTCATTAAGTGTGTGAATAGTAAACTCTTTTATCTAAAAATCTCCTTCAACTATCACATATCTTTACAAACTATTCCCAAGAGCTACTTATTTTGACATTAAAAAATTTTACTTCTTATGTTACTTTGAATTATCACAATAATTATCACAATTGATTGTGATCGAATTCTAACACCGAATGTTATCTGATATGTTAATTTAAGCCCCTATTTGACAACCATTAAAAAGAGTTTCCTCTCTCTCTCTTTTTTTTTTTTTTTTAATTTAGAAAATGAGTTTTGAAATAGTGACTTTTTTTAGAATATGTGGTTAAAAAGGAGAAAAAAACAATTGAGTTTACGTGCAAAATATTTTATAGTTATATGTTTTAGTGGTTGCCAAATATGGGCTAAATTGTGAAATCTTCATGTTACATAGAATGTTCATGTCTATGTTTCGTTTGATGTAGCTCATTGTTAGTTCAATTGTTTTTACAAATTAGAATCCCCAAATCGTTACCCAGTGTTGTTGATAATTGATTTTTTTTTTTTTTTCAACAATCCAGAAATCTGATAAAATCAAAGGTGTAATTTCCACTTTACATAACTGGGAGCGTTGGGCCAGGCCCAACATGAAGAAAAAATCATCAGCGTGACACCGTCCCCTGCGCAGCCCAGCTCATGCAATATCGTCCCAACTGAGCCAATAATTTCCTCATAAAAATTAACAAAAATGAAAAAAAAAAAACACTAAATCCATATAACTCAACGTACAACGTACAACAGTTTATCTCTGAGTTGAGTGCATCAAAGAGAAAAGTTGCACCATACAAATAAATTGCAGCTTTTCTTGAAAGAAGGCTTTTGAGATCATCAAAGCTCAAGGTCGTCCCAAGAGCATGTTGTACCATGTTTCGGCGTATATATCATGGAATGATGCACTCGAATTCAATTCATAACCACATCCAAGAAAAAGGAAGTACGCGATGAAAATGAAAAACTTACCTCCTCAGGCAGCCTATCTTCCTATATCATCAAATTGTGCAAGTGGATTGAAACTGAAGCTCGAAACAGTGAGACACGAAACAATGAAATGAAAGAAAAGTTCATCATCACTCTTTAAAAATATGATCCAACTGGGAAGAGGTGGATCGACCCGTGCATCCATATAGAGCCAGGAAGTGAAAAAAAGGATTAGTATGAAGCAGTATGAGGCATCCTTGTGCTGCCTAGGATCTATAAGTTAAGGAGACAGATAGAAGCGATGAAAATTTGTACAAGCTTTCATTGCTACTCCAAAGTCATTTTTCTCAATGCGAGAAGAGAAACAACAAAGTCTAGGAAAAGGAAACGCATTTCCGCACGAACCCGGCATTCATATACCGACCTATATTTTCCTCTATATTTACTTATAGCTCATATCAAGACCAAGGAAACTATAATGTATTATTCAATGAATTAGAAGATTCTTGATAAATGTTGAACAGTAGATAAATGTAGTTTCACTATGCAAGAATCAGAAATCAAAATAATACAAGTACAGACATTGCAGACAATAATTAACAGGGGATTTACTTGCCTCCTTAATTCAGACTTGGTATTTGTAAACAAAGAATAAGACATTTGACCATAAGCTGACCATTGGGTAAGGGGGACCCAACCAAGAATAATTCATTTTTTCATCTCAATTCATCCGGATAAGCTACTGAAGCCGCGCTACTCATGCTAGGTAATACATAAAGAAGGTTACAAGTGCCAAAGAGTAGTTAGACTTTGCCTCAGAGACCAATGAAATGCTACCGAAAATAATTTTTACACAAAAGTGACCCATACAACCCCTTAAACTCGTGATTTAGCAAATAAAATAGACCACTGCGGACCTTTTCCTCATGTAAGCATGTATTTTTACCAACGCATAAAGAAAATATTTTGTTGCGAATTAACATGTATCCTCGCGTGTTTTAGTCATGTCAATTACATATCGAGAAACAAACTGTAGGTCTGGAATACAAAGCTACCGTTTAGGTTTTGGCTTTGTTAGCTTCGATCATCGCAAAGGGATAACCTTTCACCATCTAGGCACCCTCGAAGGAGGGGTCCCACAAACTTCTTCCCAAAAACCTCTTTCTCCTCTTTGAATGACCTATTAAGTAAGGGTCGGCGTTTTCTCGTTAGACTAATGAATATTCCATTCTATTGCATGTAAATACCAACTAGGATTCACTCTTTTCTTGTACAACTCCATTACAGATCACCATATTCGAAAGTCGAAACATGGTATTCTTTTCATCATCATGCAAACTACAAATTTACTGAAATAATAATGGATCATCAATAAGGGTAGCAAACAAAAACCAATTGCATTTTCTTAGCAGCAAGATTGTACCTGCGTCAAATATTCATGTACACTCAATAAAAAGTGGCACAAAATTTCATTACAAAACATTTTCATGTACCAGCTCTTTTTCTTGATAGCCTACAAGTTAATAAAATTGTCAAATATAACAAGAAAATTTTATATCTTCAGTACGATATCATAACCAAAAGTTTAAACGAGCGATTCTATCCATCAAAGCTCCAACATATCATTTCTCAGGCCATACACTAACTTTTTCTTTCTCATACTTCAAATACAATGCAGAAACTGCAGCCATAAAATAAACCTGAATTAGAACAATAGAAGGTGAATGATAATTTACAACACCTTTTCCTGTAGCAAGCTCCACCAAGAACAAAGCGGATAGTCCGAGAATGGCAATTCGTCCATTGACCCGCTCCGAAAATGGGCTGAACCCGAATTCCACATTCAGCCCTTCTGAAACCGGCTCCTTTAGTGGCACGGGCGGAAGGTATATACTCGACCCGGATCCGGTTTTCTTACCCTTCCGAGTCTTGCGGAGCTCGGCTTTCTTTCCCGTTCCGCTCCGGTAGCGGAGGCGGACCTGGGAGAGCCGGTCCTCGAAGTTGCCATCTACGTCGGCAGAGGTTTCTGAGGAAGTGGACGAGTCTTCTTCTGTGGCGGCGCGTGGAATGAAAGAGTGGTTTCCCGGTGGAGGCGCGTGGAATTTGTACGAAGGATTTACGCGCGTGTTCTGTGAAAATATTGGGTTTGATGTAGAGAATTGCAGAGAGGAGGGTGGTAGTGCAGCCATTTTTGTTCGCTCTTTCTCGTCTGGTCGTTTTTTCAACTATTTTTATGACCAATCATTTCTTCTCTTGATTTATTTGTTAATTTTTATTTTTTTCGTTTTTTGAGGTCGAGGAAATTAGATTTCAGGGAAAATATCAAGGAGATCCCTATAATATGAAATTGTGTCAGAGAAGCCACAAATATTTCTAGAAATTCACAATGGGTCTCCCTCAATTCAGCAGCATTTCTTTGGTGTAATTTAGAAACTCCAAAGTTGCTTCAAAAACCCTTTTTGAGCTTTGCATACATTCCATTACTGGTGTTTCAATATACCTCTTGTTCCAAATTGAACTCTATTTTCTAATAGTTCAAAATCAGTCTCTTTACTTTATTGTTAATTTTCTATTTGTCTCTTGTGGGTGAAGGTGGGCGAGAGTAGGCGTGGGTTGGGTTTTTACTCAACCCATCCAAACTCAACCCAATATATTCGATTTGATATAAAATTAACTCAACTCAACCAAACACAACCCAATCAAGATCGATCATATCGAGTTGGGTTAGGTTGGGTTGATTGGTTTGTAGTTCATTTTTTGTTGATGATCCTCAATGAAGACAGCAAGGGAATATTATATTAAGTGCAAATTACCTAATTCCCCACTTTTCAAGATCTATTTTTCAAAATCAGATTTCAAGTTTTAATTTTCAAAAATCAGATATTTTTAATTAGATACAAATTATAATTATACACACACACACACACACACACACACAAATTATATTTTAATTTCATCCCAAATCAAACCCTAAATTCACTTCCTCTTTCTCTCTCTACATTCCCCCCTCTCCAACTCCCAACCCCGTCGCCTTCTTCTCTCTAACCTGCGACCTTCACCAGTGGTGCACAGATCGTCGGCGAATACCAACCCACAGCTACAACCCGCCTCACTGAAGCTTCGCTTGCAGTGCCGATATGTGCAGTAGTCGAATTTGGCAGTGGTGAATAGGTCAAATGTACAACGCTGATCTGCCAGAATTTATATTTTTTTGTTTTTTTATGTGATCTACTGTGCGGTGGTGGTTCTTGTGGCAGGTGTTTTGTGTGTGGAAATGCCATGGGTGCCAATCTTGTGGTTGAATTTTGGGAGTTTTTTTGTGTTGGATTTGTACTGTGCGGTCATCGGCTGTGGCGATGGCGGTGTCGTTAATAGTGGTGGTCATGGCAGTGGGTGATGGTGAGATATTGGTGGTCGAATATGCAACGCCGATTTGCCAGAATCATAATTTTTTTATTTTTTATGCGATCTGCTGTGCTGTGGTCGACGATGGTGGTTCTTGTGGCCGGTGGTTTGTGTGTGGGAATGCCATGGGTGCCAATCCGGTGGTTGAATTTTGGGAGTTTTTTTGGTTTTTGATTTGTACTGCGCGATGCAAGCAATGGTCTGGTGGTTGTGGTGGTGTAGTACGGTGCAGTGCAGTGCGGGCGTCAGTTGTTTGAATCAGTGTGATTCGTGAACAAATGTAACCATATAATGGACCACATGTGATCTTAAAATTCGACAATTTGTGCCTAAAAATAAATCTGTGATCAATAAATTTGAAAACATGTGACTGATAGATAACTGTGATCTGTAATTTTTTTATCTGTGACCAATAAAATAATATGTGACATATAAAATTTTTGAATAGTGACCTCGAATTTAACTTATAAAATTTTTAATTTGTGACCTCAAAAATAATATGTGACCATATTATATAAATCTGTGATGGTCACCAGAATAGTCACCGGAATCGGATCAGTTGCCGAAACGGTCATCATAATAGTCGCTGGAACGGTCGCCGGAACGATAGGGGTGGTGGAGGTGGGGTAGGTTATGGTGGAGGTGGGTTGGGTTAACTATATATGTGTGTGTGTGTGTGTGTGTGTGTGTGTGTGTTAAATATCTGAATTTAGAAATTTCAAAGTTGTTTTCTTATTTTTGAAATGGTATGTATGGTGAATTTGATATATGAATTTTTCCCTTGTATTAATTGGGGTATTGAGAAATATCGTCATTGATCAATATAAACAATTAAGGCATGAGTTCCTAAAATTGAACATAGTAATAACCAAATACTAGGCATTGCATTAGCATAAAAATGTCGAAAGAGTTACACATGATATTACACACAATAAGAGATATAAAAAGAAAATTGCATAACACCAGGCTTCAAAATCCACCACAATCAACAAGAAACATAACAAGAGAAAACATAACAAAAATAATTGTTGGCACTTGGCATCCACAAAAGACCAAAAACAAAAGCAAATATTATAGTCATCCAAAGAAATTAAAACTATATCCAATATCTACAATAGTTAATGTGAAACAATGAAGTAGTTGGCATAATCGAAATTAGGGAATGGAACCTGCAATGTGAAGCATTAAAGAAGTTTTGAAATTAGAAAATGATAAAAAAATATATATACCTAGAAACTTGTAAAACAAACTAATCATTTAACATTAGGCCCTTGATCATCTTCAGTTGTTTTATTCATTGATTCTAAAAGTCCTACAAAAAAAAGAAAGTGATTAAATTGAAAAAAAATAATTAGAAATAACTCAAAATAATAAGATTGTTGAGTATTATATATACTTCCTTCATCCGATTGGTTGTAGTGCTCAACATCTTCCATGCAGAAACCATTCAAGTTCGGGGAAGCTTTCAACCAATTTTGAGTGCATACTATGACCTCCACCATTTTAGGATTTAGAGAACTACGAAAATGATCAATGATCCTTCCTTCAGTACTAAATGCACTTTCTGAAGCAACGATTGAAACTTGAATTGTCAACACATCCCTAACCAACTGGGACAAAACACCATACTTATTTTTGTTAACCTACCACCAATCGAGAACATCAAAGTCCTTATTCTCTATGCTTTGACAAGCATTCAGTAAGTATATTTCCACATTATTTTTTATCTTAGCACAATCTTTTACTACTTGTTTTCCATAAACTTAGAAAGATAAGCATCACTCAAAGAAGAACTGCCTTTATCTGAATTGAAAGAACTTAAAGAATCCTCAATTGATACTTGACTACTTCCATAAACACCTAAACAATCAACATACCACTCATAAGTATCCATCAAATTGGTTTTCAATGATTTCATCATGCTACTAACAATTTCCCCGTCCAACTATAGATCACTAAAACAATATTCAACACATTACATTTTGCATCTTTTTTATTTTTTTTTTTAGTGGAAGGAGGGCGGTACCTTCGAGTATTTATTAATATATCTCACTTGTGGCGAAGAAATACTGTGATTACAAATTATATCAATAAATGAGGAAGTACCATTTCCCTTATAGAGAAAGTAAAGAATAATAGGAAATGAGTAAACAAGGAGTACTACTCCCTTACAAAAAGTACAAGTGTAAGAAAAAATAAAAGTAAAAGTAAAATACAAATACTTAAACTCTAGTGTTGGGCAAACCATATCTGTCGATCTGAACAAACGCCTTGATATGTCGTGGTAGGTCGGTTGGTCCATATTCTTGGTATCTACGATGATGCCAACCCTCGGTAGTAAGTGTATCTGCAACTTGGTTCCCCTCTCTGAAGATATGGGAGAACCATATCTCTGTCAAAGAAAACAATATCTGCAATCTATCTGAATATCCCCTGGATAGGCTACGGTCCGCCACCTCGGTGATGTAGTGAATTGCTACATTCGAGTAAGCCTCAACCCAAATATCTGGCAAACCAAGATCTCTAGCCAATAGGCTACGGTCTCTCTAGCCATCACGAATAGCCCTGAGTTCCGCGTCTAATATCATACACTGTCCATATGAAGTTGAGAAAGCCCTATTACATTTTCCTGTGTAGCAATAAGCAAAAACTGATTCACATTTTTCATTTTACCCCAACACTTATCAAACTTCTTCATGTTAGTCGCCATTTCACCCAACAATAAATTGCCACTTAATCTCCATTCATCCAATTCGGTGACAATATTATATATTTCATTAAGATAAGCACAATCACTAACACTAAAAGTCAAAGTTACATTGAAGAAATTTTTAAGAAACTTGACAAACACAGATCCATTTTCCCAATCTAAACTTGAAGGGGGTCCAGCCCTTCTTCTACCACCATCCTCCTCTTGAAAGTAGTGCAAATACCGTGCATTCTCTTCTTCTAACCTTTCAACAGCTTTTTCAAACTTTAATATCGTTTCCAACAAAAAATAGGTAGAATTCCACTTAATTGGAAAATCCAGAAACACGAAAGACTTGCAATCAATTTTCTCTTGCCTCGTACACTCCTTCATTCTCTCATATCTACTAAGAGAAGATTTAAAATATTTGATTGCATTGCGAATATTCGTGTAACGCCCCAAAATTTCATTCATCATGAGGTATTACCAAAAATTAATTTTATTTACCTTTATTTACTTAAAATGCGGCACGATAAAATTCTTTAATTACAAAATATTAGAACATCCATAAATTTGAATTTGAGCCCCCGTTTGAATCTTATTTTTCCAAAGATTTCTCATTTTACTACAGTAGAATTCTGGCAAAAACAGAAGTCTACAGTGGGTTGTGTCAGAGTACAGGTTCCACAGACTTGACCGTTGAAATACTTTGCCCATTTTACCCTCAACTCAAATTGCAAATTGCATCATGTGCCACACCTACCACTTTATTTGAAAGACAAAACTTGAAGGGCATTATGGGGATTTTTTAAAAGAGGGAAACACTTTCTCAGACACTGTCAGCGCCTTATGACAAAGAGTTGGCCACGGGTCCCACACGTAATGAAACAACTGTTGAAAAAGGGTAAAAAACAGGTGTCAAACAGGGCCCGAATTAATAAATCGTGTTTTTTAAAAAAACTTAAACATTCTCAACTAATAAACTCAATAATAACATTATTCAACAAAACAAACTAATGAATTTAAAGGCATTAAAACTTATTATTTTCGTATGTCGAAATCGCTTGGCAGTCCGCTGCACCATCCTTCCACAGTTCCAATCGACCCGATTTAATCTGTAAAAATTTGTAGGAGTGAGTATTTTAAAAACACTCAATAAGATTCGTGCAGTTTCCATACGTAATTACATAAAAATAACATAGACAATTCATACCATATTTCTTTTTATGGAGGATATCGGTGACCAAGCGAGATACTCATCATTTCTCATTTTGAATTCCCAAAGAATTTTACATTTCATTATAAAGTACCCAAAAGAGTTCACATTCCGTTAGGTCGAACCCGAAGGTCCACTAGGAATTCATGCATAAATTACTGAATATAAAAGTATAAGGAGTTTGAACAACTTGCACAAAAAGTATTTTACCTTAATTGATCAAACGAGCTTTTGATAATAAAAAAAATGTACTTAGAATTTACAGCTACTTTATATGAAGGTTGTTGTGTAAAATTCTATGATAGTGAATTATGGGACATTGACACACTATTTGTAGTTGAAAAATTTAGTTGTTGAGTTATAATGAAATTGTGATGGAAAATCGTATTTATCATATTTGATAAAATTGAATTGCTAGTAAACTAATCACAAGATGACATGTGTATAAAATATTTATCACTACAAAAAGGTGGTTGCAACTTCACTTTAAATAGAATTCTAAAAACAAAAATAACAATTATCCATTCACGTGGCTATCCATCCCAATTAACTTTGATTTTGAAAAAATAAAAAAATAAAAAATTACAATTTAAGGTAAAATCTTTCAACCCCGATAACTTGGGACTCGCTTATCTAAATTAATTTTTTTCTTAAGCCTAATTTACATGATTACGTTAGCTATCCAACGAGACTCATATTGATATATACTTTCAGTCATTTTAACAATATTTAAAAAATATAGCCCAAAATCGAAGTTAATACATAAATCACTTTATTTCCTCAACTTTTTAATAAAATATGGCATGTAAACTAATTAAATTCTATTCTAAAAATTAAAGGATGTTACAATCTCCCATCCTTAAAAGAATTCGTCCTCGAAATTACTTCAACTACTTGAAAAGTTTTAGATACTCGACTTTGACATGCTCATAATAGTACATAACATAAAGTAAGAAAACTCATAATCATGTTAAAAGCATGACATTTCATTTCATACCTTGGATCAATTGGAGAGTGATAGAGTAGTGAGCACTACGTGCCAAGAATTCTTCATCTCATTACATGTTTAAAACTTTAAATTTCACATTGTCCGTAAACTCCTAATATTTATGAAAAACACTGCATTTTTTTGTAATCTCCAAAAATAGGATTTTCTCAAAATAGAAATTTCTAAAAATAGATTTTTATTTATTTTTTATTCTTTGAAATGTTTGAAATATTGTATTTCATCTCGTTAACTTGAATAACGCGCAATCAAAATGCTTTCCAAATGAGGATGTGGGTCACAACAGACCGCTTAAATTTCAAACTCTTTTTAGACAGTTTAGATCTTTTTGACAAAACCTTTCAATTTTGCAATTACACAAATCAACAAAACTCTAAGAATAAATCGAATATGAAATCTCTAGTAAAAAAATTATCACGTGTGAAACTTAAACTATGAGCATTAAACCATAACAATTTAAATTCTATTCTAAAAATTCCGGGGTGTTACAATTCACAATAGAGTCATGTGCTTCTCTCAGACCCTCGCAAACATTCAAATTGATAATATGTGCACAACACTTCAAGCATAAATATCTTCCATCTAGAACACACCCATTTCTACCCCAACCAATGTCCTTTCTTCTAAGATAAGAAATCGTTGTGTCATTTGAGCTTGCATTATCAACTGTGACTGTAAAAAATTTTCAATCCCCCAATCACACAAACAAGTCTATATCATTTTTTCCTTATGATTTGGAACAACACAAAAACTTAAAATACGCTTATTAAGCATCCAATCAAAATCATTAAAGTGTGCAATAAGAGACATGTAATTAACATTCTTAATGGATGTCCAAATATCAGTTGTGAGGGAAACCCTTTGATGGTGAAATGAAAGACATCTCTCAATTTCAACTTTTCATCCAAATATAATTGATAAATATCTCCAACGAGAGTATGATGAGATGAAGCTTGGAATTGAGGACATGCAACACTACAAAATAGTCTAAAGCCACGAGTTTCAACAAACCTAAATGGGAATTCATCTAGTACTATCATCTTAACACAAGAAACCCTTCACTCTTCCTTACTCTGGTCAACAGCTATAAAATTGCTCCTACCACCCCTTTTTCTCAAAAGACAAGATTTTTTGCTTCTTATCTTGCAATCTACCAAGGTACTCCTTACAATTATTTGTCAAATAGTTACCCAAAGTGCTTGTACCACATTTTTTAGCACCACAACATAATCAACTTCACAATAGTTACACTTACACCTAACACCTGGATCATCCCTTAAGCCCAATAGTGTAAAGTGGTCTCAGAAATATGAAGCCAGTCTATTAGATTTTCACTTACAAGATTAGGCCATTTTCGAAGTTCAAAATGCTATCAAACCACGTGCAGAAAACACCAAAAATGATGGTCAACTAGAAAATATCAATAAATGAATGAAAAAGATAACACACAATTACCAAAAATGATGGTCAACTAGAAAATATCAATAAATGAATGAAAAAGATAACACACAATTCCAAGAAAAAGAAGCCCGGGCAACAAGTACTTTTAAGATTTTCTTACTCATAGAAGAAGTTGAAAAACACACCATTTCATAAGTCATAGCTCATATTTGTCTAATGTTTTTTAGAAAGATAGAGAGTATATAGATATTGGCAACAGAAAAATCTTTAATAGTAAAGAAATAATGAAAACATTAAAAAAATAAAATAAAACATAATTTCTTGAAGAAGATCGAGAAGTTACCCATTACTAGCACTTGCGAGTTTGCGATGAGCGCTTTTGGACAATCAGAAGATTTAGAACAACAAAAATTGAAGAGTAGACGACATTTGGCTGTGGACTATCGGCTACCGGCATTGGCAACTAAAAAGTGAAGCTCGACGTCAGCGATTTGATGAGAGACTAGGAGAGGCGGCGAGCGAGATAGAGAGATGGAAGATTATTAGGTTAGGGTTGTGTTTTGTGTTTGTCAGTGGTTCGTGACTTTTGGACTTTAGAAAGTTGAATCCTTTCTTTTTTCATGGGTCAACCTATGAACTGACCGAACCCGATCCACCTTCTTAACCCAAAAATTGACCCTAATCGGTCGGTTCAGGTGGTTTAAGCAGGTTTGTTTGAGTTTTGCCCACCCCTACTTGTGGGCTTATAGGTTTGTGCTCATAAACCCTCTATTTCATTTATAATAATGTCTTGATCATTCATTTCATGCAAAGGATAGGAAAATGTCATGCTTTTACCTCGTCCTTGTCTCAAGTCCATTTTGACTCTTATTGTGTGCAACTAGTTTGACATTCCATGATGCGGTAAAATTGATGTCATTGATTGTTTTAAATGTTGTTGAAATCAATGAAAAAATTGTGTGACACGTCATGAAATGTAAATAAAACTATTAATCAAAGATTTCGGTGTAGTAAAATTGCTTTTTTTTTTTTTGTTTGTGTTCAAGATGATAGTTTAATTCTTGTTCTACATTTTGAAAATTCTCAAGCAGGGTCAGGGACAGGGAGGGCTTAGCCGTTCCGCTAGAGACTAGTTACTAGTTAATCATATCCCTTTCTCCTAACCCCATTCCACATGTCCTATTGCCATCCTAGCGCAAATAAGCAATTTCTTTAACCTTGAACAACTTATAATAATGTTTATCCTACATGTAACTAGGAAGATCGGGATCATTTCAAAAGATTTTGTCGTTGACTATGAAATGTTTTTCCACCGAAGGAAATTAGATCCTACTTTTTATTTATATTTTTTTAAGAGAAGAATATATAACTATCTACATTAAATATACAATTTCAACTTTGACAAACTTGAGATTTTATTTATTTTTTTTTTGGGGAAAAAATCAGGTCTTAAAGTTTTTTTATTATATTATTTATGTATATTAGATAAGGAAAGATATTTAAAAAATTTCCTCCTTAAATCAAGGAACTTATAACACGTTCCTTCCAAAAATCACGTGATACTAATTACATAGAGAATTAAATATATTGCATTAATTAAATAGATAATTAAGGTCACAATGTCATAGGACTTATGGTCACGGCTACGTACTAGACACAATCACAGGACGTTACATGCAGAAATTAAATATTTTATTGATCACAACTTATTTATTGATCACAATTTGTCAAATTACTTCGTCACGACTTATTTCTTAATCACAAATTACAAATTTTATAGTTCAAAACTTAATTGATCATCACTTATTTCTCAATCATAAATCACAAATTTTATAGGTCATAACTTATTTCGCTATCACAAATTATCAAATTAATTGGTCAATAGTTATTTCTTGGTAATATATATATATATATAGTAGTACCAGAAGGAAGAATCGTAAAAAAAGCACTGCAGAGTCCCTAAATAAAATATAAATCTTCTTACTATTTATTTCCTTAGAAGCGAAAGTTTGTGTTAAAGAGTTCAGAGAATAAAGGTTAGAGAGGCCATAATTGAAAGTTTTAAGTGAGAATGAGGTTGGAGACGCCAAAATTTCAGGGAGGTGACAAATGGGATGGGATGGGGTATTTTTGGGGAAAACATGAAAGGAGAAAGTGAAATGGATGGGGAAATTGATTGAAAGAAATTTACGCTTCTTGGGTGGGTAGGGAGAAGGTGGGGTGATTTTTGGAGGAAAAAGTGAAAAGAGGAAAGTGAAATGAATGTGAAAATTGATTGAAAGAAATACGCTCTTTTGAGGTGGGTGGATGGGTGGAGAGGGGGTGGAATGGTGGGGTGGGGTGGGGTGGGGTGGGGTGGGCAATGAATAAACCTGATTTTTTGAAACAAATTCTTAATTTCTGATTTATGCAATAAAAACTTTAAAAGAAAGGTTTAAGGTAATTTTCCCATAAACATATGACATATAGCTTTCAAATCCATCCACCTTGAATTAATTTATTCACTGCACCAAAATTGGAAACGCGATTTCATCAAATTCTTGAATAGTCGTTTAGAGATTTCATCTCTTTCCCTAAAACTCTTAAATATTTTCCCACTCGTTTTAAATTTAGAATTGTACTTGCAATCTAATGGAATCTAAATGAATCATTGAAACCCTAGAGTAGAGGATTACCAATTTCTTTTATACACCTTCTTAATCACTTAAATTGACCGACTCACTGAGCATGTTTTTGTCGCAATTTTTTGTAGTTAGTTTCGGAGAAATGGATATGACTCAAAATGCTTCTTAGAATGATCTATGTGACCCTTGATTTGGAATATTTCACTTTAAGCATTACATTTTTAAGTATTATGGATTTGATTAGAATCTTGATAAGCTTTGTGTCTATAAGCACATTAAATGCGACAAAAGTTATTTTTCTTGTGTATGTTGATGCCATTTTACTCATTGGAAATGATGTGAGAGCATTGGCATCAATTAAAAATGGGTTGGAACTACAATTTAACACGACAGATTTAAGAGATGTCAATTATGTTCTAGTGATTCAAATCCTTTGGGATAGGTAAAACAATTTTTTTCTTTTCCGAACTTCATATAAAGACAAAGTACCAGTGAAGTTTGCTATGCAAAATTTCAAGAAAGATCAAGTGTATGCAATGTTATGCACATGATAATAAAGTTATATTGCTACTGGGATTGTCAATAGATACTAATCGAACTCAAGACCTGAGCACTAGACCGCTGTTAAGCATGTACTAAAATATCTTCATAGAACTAGAGATTATATGTTGTTTACATGGACGGACCCGGGGGGTCCTTGGGGGGGCAGGTGTCCCCCCAACTTTTGAGATTCTATATATATATATATATTTAAATCATGTTTTGTATCGATTGAAATTTAAATTTTAATTTATATCAAAGTTAACAATTAATTTTAATAACATATTTCATGGAATCCATAACTGTTTAATTTTTACCAAAATGTACTAAAAAATTGATTTTAATCTCCACCAAACAAGGGTAAAATCAAAATAAATTTGAATTTCGAAATATACTAATTTTAAAAATTCTCCGACGATCGTATGCTAATCGAATCTACAAATTGTTTGAATCATTTCTAAGCTTATTTCAAGAATTACATTATGGAGATATCGAATAGTTCAAACATATATCGAAACTAGTTAAAAATACGTTAAACGTGAACCTTTAAAAAGACATCTAACTCGCATTTTTTTTAAAAAAAATCAATTATTTTATTAACATTTATTATTTTTGCGATATAAATTTCTCAATGTAATTTTCATCATTTTATTAGGAAATTCAAAAAATTTCGAAATTTTACATTCGAAAAAGTCATATCCCATTTAAATTTTTGGATGTAAAATTACATGGAGTATGATTTTTTTGGACGTAAATTTTTTATTGAAAAATTTCTCACAACTTCTTTACAAGTTTGATTGTGCCCCCCCAACGTTAAAGTTCTGCGTCCGCCCCTGGTTGTTTATTTAGCTCCAGATTTGGTCTCTACGGCTTATACTAATTCTGATTTTCAAGATGATAGGAACTCTTGTAAGCACTACAACAAAAATAGCTTTTTATGGCATACGTTTATGGCGTACAATTGACGCGTGCCGTAAAAAGTCTCTTTTTACGGCATGCAAAAAATGTGTGCCGTAAAAGATCAATTGCATAAAGTATTTACTGTGTGCATTTTATGTACGGCATGCATTTGCTGAACGCTGTAAAAAATATTTACGGCGTTCATATGTGCATGCCGTAACAATTGACTTCACACCCCCATAAAGTATTTACGGCGTTCGTGTGTGCCTGCCGAGGAAAAAAATCCATCTTAAGTATTTACGGCGTGCATGTGCACGGCTTAAAAAATTCGTCTGAAGTATCATGCACGCCGTAAAAAAATTTGCTGTAGAATGGCATAACAAGTGGCCCATGTTAGTTGGCCCATTAGAAGCCGTTCTAATCCAATTCTCCAACCAATTCTTCCCAACCTATTACAAACCAAACGCGAGAACTGAAAATTCCCTGCATCCAATTCTCCAACCGATTCTTCCGAACGTCCACGCACGTCCATCCATTCTTCCGACCATTGCATCCACCGCCCACGCACATCCCCTGTTGATGCTAGTTTTGGATTGGTGTGAAGTTTGAACCATAGTCCATAGAACCAGGCCCAGCAGCATCGAACGTTCATCGTTTTCTAGCTACGAAGACCGCAAGCGGTAGGTGAGTTTTTTAGTATTTCTATTGCCTATGGGTATTCAATATTCATCTGCTAATGGTTGTACTGCTGTAGAGTATACGTATATGCAATGGGTAACTGTCCGTATGACTTGTGAGTTTGAGATTTGGAGAAAATTTCGATTTTGGCAAAGGAAATTTTGAGGTAAGAAATTCCTTTTGAATTTGGACGGGTTACATGAATTCTTTTGTAATGCAAATGATCGTTTTCTACTTTTTCTTGATTTGGGTTTTTGTTTTTATCCCTAATTTGTGCAATTTCTTTTATTTCTTATGTGTGGTGCCTCTTTTCTTTTCTTGTTATGTGGTAATTCACAATCTGTAGTGTAGAATGGGAGGGTGGAAGGATGATGATAATATAGTGGATTGTAGGGAAGGCTGTGTGTGGGAAAGAGTCATGATAGAGCCCTGCTAATTCTATAGATGGTCTGTAGCTCCATGGTATATGGACAGTGATAGAGCCCTATATTCTAACGTATCTTTGACACTTTGTTACTGAGGACCTTAGGAGCAATTTGCCCTTACCCCTTACTGAGGACCTTAGGAGTAATGTGCCCTTACTGAGGACCTTAGCTGACCTTAAGTGCACATTAGGATCAGTATTCACATTGGATTATGGTGCCATTGTTTGGAGAAGTATCAAACAATCTTGTATTGTTGATTTGACTATGGAGGCAAAGTACGTCGCTACTTTCGGGTGTACTTAAAATGTCTCATTTATTTTAGTACAAGTGTGAGATTTGTTGGATAGTGTTTTCATGTCAAATAAATTTATTTGTACTTCCGATATTTTAAAATATATTATCAATTTTGTTTTTTGATAAATTGATTGCATTAATAAGCGATTGCATTTGTACATGGATTGATATGATATTACAAATTGAGTTATTCAATTGTTAAGCACAAAAATATTCGATTATAATTCTATTTAAATTTTATTTTCCACGATCGGTAAATAAAAACAAATACTTTATTTTGATAAGTTTGTCTTAATTTTTTAAAGTTCATCTTTGAATTTGTTAATAAGATTTAGGCTATGTTTCGTACCAATTCTCATTTTCAACGGTAAATCAATTCTTATTTTCAACCACACATTCTTCAATAAAATAATATTTTCTATCACATCAATAATCTTATCTTCTTTTTTCAACCACACATTTCCCATCATATCACTATTCAAAATCAATTCTTCTCCCAAAAAATCCCTATCAAACACACACTTAATATACATTTAGGAATATATTGGACTAGACCATACTATATTTGATTTGTAAACATAATGAAAGTGGCTGGTTTTTAGGATGCATCGAGGCTTTGTTGCTTCTCTCCTACGGGCGATTTTTCTTTCTTTTTAAATTCTAGGATTTTTATATACATTGGAATAAGAAATAAGTAGGTGAAATATATTATTTACATATACTAGTGATTAGGTGGGTGATGGTGGTGGAAAAAGGGGCTTCGAGATATCGCTTGATTGAGGTTGGTCAAAAATTGTGATCTAAAATTTCATCTCGTTGTTTTTCACCATTTTATATCAAGGGATGGGTGATTTTTATTTTTTTGGTAATTCACTCTCTCTCTCATCTACCTACCAATAAAAAATGAAGAAGTATAATATTTTTTAGATTGAAAACTAAATCAATCAAATACATTTAATTAATAATTTCAATACAAATAAGTTTTAGACAATTGAATTGCCTAGAATTTATTTTCTTTCTATACAAATTACATACTCGCAATTAAACAAACCTTAAAAGTTGAATTCTGAATGACTCTGTGTTAATGAGGAAAGAAATTGGTCCCAATATGTTGGAAGTGTTTCTAGTTGTGGTGATGATGTCGTGTTTGATGCAATTTCACAAAATTACATTCGGTGTCACATAATTTAACAAAGAGTCAAACTCATTGTAACATCATTAAAATGGAGTACAAGTTACTATCACATAAGGAAATTACATATACTGCAATTTGTCAAAAAGTCAAATATACATCAAAAATATGATTTGTCAAAGAATTACACACACATAGAAGAATCATATAAATTGTAATTTGCCATATTTTCTTTGAGCCGTAGTTTATGTTGTATTGCAATATGTAACAAAAATCAATATTTTTTTGAATTCGGCTCCCTATTTTTTCATGAGGATATATCACTCTAAATTCATTTGCTAATATTCATACATAACAATGTCTTCGACAAATATGAATTTCGAACTATCAATTAACTATGTGATTCTTATTTTTAGCATGATTACTATGGAATTATTACAACAATATATCCTCATTAAAATCCATGTCCCTTCATATTTCTTCCAAAAAAAAAAATCTCTTGAATTCCTTTCCCTTATTTCTTGAACTTTCCCATAAATCTTTAAACGAGAAGTCCGTAAAAATGATCCCTTTGACTAACTTCCAAATTGTTTAGCTAAATGGGAGAATTTTTCATATTCATTTTGTCCCGGAAGCTAGCTCCAAAATTTTCAAATCGGTGATTTTCGGGCTCAATTTCAAGTTACCTTTCTCTACCAAACAACTAATACAAATAGCTCCGACCTGATAGCTCAAGAGTAGCTAACCAAAAGGAGGGTGAATTAGTTTTTAAAACTTTTTAGAAAAATTAATCTAAAATCAAACACTAATAACTAGATTAATTTAAGTAATAAGCACGAATCTGAAAACAATAAGTAGAGAGATAGATGATGTAAACGATATAATTATGGAGGTTCGATCCAACGCAATGATCTACATACTACGTTACTAAGATCTCCGGCACGAGTAAGACCAATTTCACTATGTTGATTGACTTGTGGTGCAATCCAACTCTTTACAATGCTTTTGGTGACTTAAAAACACAGAGTACCGATCTTTATACAACGTTAAACTTTACATGACCTCAATACGACCCACAAGTTTTAAAGAAAATTGGTTTTACAAGTGAAAAATATCTCATAATAAATGATATGATCACAATTAAGTACCAATAGAGAAATATGCTAACACTTTAATAGATAGCAATCAATGAAGATCAAGTGTTAGGTATGAAAAACTTTAATGTGTAAAATGATTTTTAAAAGTTAATTTGATCAAAAAAATTTCAAAGCTAAAATGATTTGATAATAATGAATGAGATGAGAAATCAACATAATTTTGCTCAAAATATCTCACTTGAATGCTCTTTAATATTATAATGAATGGCAAGTGAGTTGGTATTTATAGCAATTGAAAAATATCAAAAACTTTGTCGAACCGAGTGATCATCCGAACGTCCGATACTGCTCTAGACGACTGATTTAGTAGTTGCTCGTCAGAAGTCAGAATGGTCGAAAATCGACCATTATAGATGAATAGGATGTCCGGATGGGCCGAAATTTTTCGGCTCCTCTCGTTTATTTGTTTGAAATAATGTAGGCTTATAATGACATTTTTACTTGATTTTTTAAGGTAAGTGATGATAGTAGGTTTGAAAATTAAATTGAAATTCTTACATTTGAAAAATAATTTTGTGCAAACTTTTTATGACGTAGATTTTTCTCATGTATAAAAATTCATTACTTGAGCTTCTAATGAGTCATTGGTAAGGATTAAAGTATTTTACATTTTCAAATGAGCTCAAACATCTAGTTTTAATATTTTCGATTGATTTGGTGCGAGTGCTCGATTTATCTCCGATTTTAAATTCTCGAATCCGTCTTGAATTTTCTTTATCGTCAACTGCAAATCTTTTGATAGCAATTGTTTTGTCTCTAGTTTGATTAACATGTAACAATGAAGACTTGAATACAAATGTTAGAGATAAAATCATTTTGTTTGTTATAATCAAAATATAAGATCAATCATAGGTCAACGCGACCCACAACCAATATATTTACCTCAGTTGCTTCTCAATCTCATTTACAAAGGATAATATATCGGTATTGATTTGCAAGCCACAAAGACATGAGAAAAACAATGAAATAAGGCACAAAGTAGAAGAGAAGAAACAAGAGGACGTCGCCAATTTTTGGAGGCCAAAGCAAAGTCACGATTTTTCTCTCCATGTTTTTCTACAATTCTAACACAAATCATACACATTTTATTGCAAAGGAAAGCAACTATATATAGTCTAACATTAGGTTATCAATTTGGTCCAAATAAGGGATAAATGGACTAAGACTAAGAGCTGTCCAATACAAAAATATATGGGCCATGAACAATATTAATTTTTTAAACAATATCCGACAATTCACATTGTTTTTCGGGTCGAGTCTTTAGACTTGATTGTTGATAATAATTCACCATTGGTCAAGGCTTGTGAAAATATATTCTGACGTTTTACATCATCGCTCGAGATTTATTAGTTATCAAAATCCAACAAATCTCCACCTTGATACTCAATCAACCTGTAAGTAATTAAAAACACAAAGTTAATACTTGCATAATCAAGGTAACCAATAAAATTGGGATCACAGACCTTATCTCATGTTTCAGACCCGAAACACATACCATACTTGCTCCATATACTCACCAAGCTAAGGTTAAAAAAAAAATACCCAAGTAGAAAATAGATAATCACAGTAATCAATGAAGAGCAAATTATACATGCGATGAAAATATAACATAGAATAATACGGATCTTTTCAAATCGTTCACATCAAACAATACACTAAGAGCAAGTTAATCAATCAACATGGCCAACACATATGTAACAAATACATAAATAACACCACAAAATATCTCACCATATTTATCATATCCTATTCTGTGTTGTTCGCATCTCAAGAACACATATCTCCTCTCATCTCCAACCATGCTTACTAGACTGATCACTAAACTCATTTCTAACTGTAAATTACAATAGATTCTAAGTCCATGGGATAATCCCCTATCACCGTCTCACTTTTCCCAACCTAAGTGAATAATGAGTCTCTACCTAACAGAAGTAATAGAAGTGTCACTCTCATACTCCACATGTATAGGGTCTTCCATTGAAAAAGAATTCCAGACATTTAATCATATTTCTACTCGTGATCTAAATGTCACACTTTTACATTTCCCCATGCATATCACCAATGCACCCTAGACATCTATACTCTACATCACCAATAGAAACATAACACACTTACTCTAATGCATCCCAACCCACTATGCATGCAAATGCATTATACCAAGTAATCAAATTGCTCTTAAATTCATGTAAATGAACATATAAAACATATTGAAATTTCAAATAACTATGCAACAGAATTAAGTAATCACACACATGCAAAAATGATTATACACAGATTCACATGCAATAACTAGGTTTACTCTAGGGTCATCACTCGATCATATAGTCAACTTCACATCACCTCTCATCTTACCTTTTTGCTTATCATTTTTCTTAATATCGTTCATCACAAAGTGTCCAGACATAACATAGCTGTAACACCGCTTACCATCGGACTTGTCTGAATCCCTGCCCTTCTTCTTACCACCCTTATCACTTGAATCAATACTGTTTTGAACTTGAGCTGGACTCATTTGCTTAAAATTCATTCATTTTACTCCTCATCATATGTACCTCACCACTCATCTTATTGTCTCTTTCAGCATTAATCTCCATCTCTTTACTTTTAAGAGAATCAATGATAATTTCATATGTTAGGGCGTTCCTACCATACTTAATCGCATTCTTAACCCCCTTATATAAGTCAGGCATAGAATTAAACAAAATAATTGTCTTATATATTTCAGACACCTTTTCATCACAGTTAACAATATCTTGAACAAGTTTGTTAAAAATATCCAAATTGTCATCAAGATATTTTAAATGATCCATTTTAAAACTGAAAAATCTTTCAAACATGTACAGCTTATTAGGAATATACTTAAACAAATATAAGTCCTCCAACTTTTTTCAAAGTTCTTTTGTAGAATTAAGTTTTCGAGCCTTTCTCAAAACAATATCAGATAAGTATAAAATAATTGAAGTGTAAGTAAGTTTATCATATTCTTCTTTTTTGTACTTTTGTCAAAACCGTGGGAAAATTGTCATCTATGGTTTTTAAAACTTTTTGTTGAACCAAAATCCTCTACATGTTTTGTTGTCAAATTGAAAAATCTCATTTTCCATTGAAAATTCCAATTTCTTAATGTGAAGACATTTTGAAAAAATAGAATAACCAAAGTGCACAATAGGTCACACACAGTAATCATAAGGCTGTAATAACACCGTTCTAGATTCCCAAAGTTTTGTGAGATTCACTCACAATCTCAATATCAAGGGAATGGTCAAACGTGTCAAGTCTAGGTGTTCTAACAAAATAATCAATGCAACATGAATACATGTCAACAAAAATTTAGTTTCTCACGTAATATAGTCTCACACAGTGACTTAATGGTAATTAAACACAAAAGCAATATTAAGTTGCAATTAAATTCAACACACCAAATAGAACAAATAATTTCTAAATTTATAGTATAAGCAATGGTTACCCCACATGGTATCCCAAATCCTAATGTCACCACACATGATGATGTATTAACGTTGAAATTAAATGGGATAAGTCAATATACTAGAGCGGACCACATCTAAAGGTCCGTAAATATCAAGAGATGCAAATTTACAAAACTTTAAGGCTACCATTATTCGCCCTAATGCTCTAGTAACTGCAGCAATTAGTCAATCACGATGAATCCTAAATGTACAAGGGAAAAATTGTCCAGATTTCACCGTATGACATAAAACAGAAACTAATAAAACCAAATGTTAGAAATGATGTTAGGAACAAATTGCCTGAAGACACCATCGTTGAATTCTTCTTCACGCAAAGCCACATGCGTCGCAGGATTGCCTCATACGCCGATCACCTGGGTTTGCCTCCACCCGCATATCACGCATGTGGTCTCTGTTCGTTCACTAGATGAGTGGTCTGGAAGGAAATCAGGTAAACAACCTCGATTTTTCAACAGGTTTCAGAAATTTTTTTTGATCTGTTTTCTGCTTCGATTCTGCCAATTTTTTTAGTCAAATCTACCACCTTGAAACTCTAATACTAATTTTCGCGGAAGCTCACTCCAAAATCTTCAAATCGGTGATTTTTGAGTTTAGTTTCACGTTACCTTTCTCTACCAAACAACTAATCCAAACGGCTTCGACCCACAACCAATATATTTATCTTGTTTGCTTCTCAATCTCATCCACAAAAGATAAGATATCGGTGTTGATTTACAAGCCACAAGGCACGAGAAAAACAATGAATAAGGGACGAAGTAGAAGAGTAGAAACAAGAGGAAGTCGCCTATTTTTGGAGGCCAAAGTAAATCCACGATTTTTCTCTCTAAAATCTGCAGCCACGTTTTTCTCCAATTCTCTCACAAATCACTCTCATTTTAATGCAAAGGAAGTGGGATATATATAGTCTAACATTAGGTTATTAATTTGGGCAAAATAAAGGTTAAATGGACCAAGACTAAGAGCCGTTCAATAGGTAAATATATGGATCGTGAGCAACATTAATTCCTTAAACTACTTCAAACGTTCCATGTTGTTTTTGAGTCAAACCTTTAGACTTGGTTGTTGGTAATCAATTCGCCAATGACTGAGACCTGTGAAAATAAATTTTGACGTTTTACATAATCGTCCGGGATTTATTGGATATCAAAACCCAACACATTTTGGATGCAATAGCACAAAATTTTAATTCACTTGAACCAATTTTATATTTTGATGTTAATTTGTTTGAAATCCTGTGTCATTCTCCACCATACCATGCCATTATCATGGAAGAAGATGAGGAGCGCCAAAATTTTTTGATCGGTAAATGATCATTTGCAAAACTACCAGAAAAAGAGTGGGGACTCTTCTCTTGTGGTGGAGATTGAGTTCCCTGTCTCTCTCATTGATTTTTCTATCAGGAAATGCAAAAATACTGAAAAAAAAAAAATCATTCAAGAAAAAAATAGTTAAGAACAAAGATATACATACTTCTAGTTATTTCAATGATTTGTTGATGAGTGGATCGTTGCTCACTTCATGCCCCTCTTTGCAATGTCCTTCACCCTATTATAGTCTCTTGCCTTTGACTTTACAGTTGAGGGATGTGGATGAAAGGATAAAACTATTTGTACATCTCCCTTCACCAATTGGTTGACAAATGGATGATGTGACAATTTTATAATAGTTGTATTAAATGTGTGAGATGTGAAAGGTAGTGTGAGATTGCACAAAGTGTAAATTCGAAAAGCTAAAGTGTAAAAAGAGGTGTACATGTAGCAAGATTGTCAAATGAAATTACTGTTGTGGATAGTGGTGATGGTGATTTTGGCAGTAGATGTGATGTGGATGAATTTAACAAGGATAATATTGAAATGTAATTTGGATGAATCTAATAATTTTTTAAAATTTTATTGTGGATAGATTTAGAGCGGGATTGATGTATAAGAATTAGGGATGGTCATTTTATTCCGAAACTAGTAGAACTAGAACGAAACAAGATAGAACGGCTGGTTCGACTCTAATTTCTCTATAAAATGGGTCAATTTTGGGACCATGCATCAAGAATTGACAAGTTTCAATCTGATTCTTGGTGTTACCTTGAGAATCTATAGTGAATTCGATTTTTTCGATTTTCTTTTTTTTTGTCGATGCATTGCACCAAGATACACTAGATATTTAAACACTAGACTTCAAAATTATCTTACGCTAAAATTCCACTTCTTCTTCTTTCTTTTGCAACAAAAGTTGACAGATAATCAAAATTCAAATTTAAATAATTTTATAAATTAGCTTTAATGAAACTCCAATAGGATAAAATAATTTTAAAATTCAATCTTTAGTAATAATTCAAAATTCTCGTTGTTTCCAAAGTGGTCGATCATGAAAAATTAAGATCTTACCCTAAGGATTTTGAAGATAACAAGGATATAAAAACACGTATTTTTTAGTATATATTATTGTATGAATTTTCTTAAAAATTAATTTTTGATCCAGATTTTATAGTTTATGCTGATGTTTAATAGTTTATTCTTTTTTTTTTTCCTGCCATATCAGTTGATCTTGAGTCTTGGTGTTGGATTTTTGTTTACCTTGTTTAATTGATTTTTCGTATTGTTAGATTACAATAATGATAAATGATTTCATACTTTACTTTTTTCTTTTCTTTTTTTCTATTTTCATTCAACAAATAGTTTGATAATATATTTTCATAATTTATTTTAATATAAAGAATGGGATTGGACCAAATTGTTTCAGTTCCGATTCGGTTATATAATTTGATATGGAATGATTTCTATTGATAATTGGTTCGGTTTGATTATTTCCGAAATTGGACCAAACCAATTGGCATCCACACCTAATAACAATGGTGGATGAAAATAGCCTCTATTTTTTTCCTTGTTTGTGTAAATTGTCCTATGTTCCCTTCTATTAATCAATTTAGGATTTTGGTATTTAGGCCATGTCCTAGTTTTATCCCCAATTTTCAATAGAGAATTTTTTGAATTTATGAGAAGTACCTATTTATTTTGCAAATTTAGCCTTATTTTTTTTTAAAAAAAAATTATACTACAAAGTCTCCTAATGAGTAATGAATATACAACACAGTGTCGGTTACGCCCTAAAATAAGGGATCCTTGTTTATCGTTCCATTTATAGTTGATGTTGATTACATAGTTTTTAAAAATCCTTATTAAATAAAAAATATATAAAAATCTAAACACTCTTTCATATTTCGTCTCCCACCACTGCTTAGCCTCCTTTGATGATGCCACCATTAGTCGCTGCCCAAAAAATAATAGACCTTCTTCTCTAGCTAATGTAGGACCAAATTCTACTTATGCTTAGACAACGGAGTTGGTTCTTTGGAACTTCAACTTGCACTCATAGAAGCAAACGAAACTTCGAATTGCAATTTCGATGAAACTGGATGTTCATTTTGGAAATCAAACATTACAACTTCCAATTAAAGATGATAATCTACAATTATTTTTTGAATTTCAATTATGAGATTTTTGGTAATAGATTCAATAGATTTTTAATTTTTGAAGAAATCAAACCAAAAATCTGCTGGGTATAGCAGAAAAATACAGCGGAGCTAAAATGGTTTAATGAAGAAATGAATTTCTCAGATCTTATTGAATGTAAATGAAAGTTATTTATACAAGAGTAGCTCTCACTCTCAACTAATTACAGCTGGAGTAAAATATCTAATCTGTTAAACAACTTTATAACTGTCACATGGTAAAAGCTAAACTGTAGTAACAAGAATTATTTCTTCATCCCCCCCTCAAGTTGGAGCTTGGTGAAAATCACACAAGCCTAACTTGGACGAGAAAGTACAGAAAGTAGG
The DNA here is from genome assembly GCA_035079005.1 of Fraxinus americana. NCBI lineage: Eukaryota > Viridiplantae > Streptophyta > Magnoliopsida > Lamiales > Oleaceae > Fraxinus > Fraxinus americana. The sequence goes on from CM068707.1 coordinate 29,061,953, forward strand.
CGCAGGAAGAGCCTTTGTAAATATGTCTGCAAGCTGTTGTTTAGCAGAAACATGCTTAGGAAGAATGAAACCTTGCTTGAATTTATCCCGCACTAGATGGCAGTCAATCTCCAAATGTTTCGTACGTTCGTGGAAGACTGGGTTGGCCGTGATATGTAGGGCTGCTTGATTATCACACAACAATGGAATATGGAGTAAGGGTGGAAGACAGAAATCACTCAGCATATATGAAATCCATTGTAATTCGCACACAATAGACCCCATGCTACGGTACTCTGCTTCAGCAGAAGACCTGGACACAGTAGGTTGCTTCTTGGTCTTCCACGATACCAAAGCAGACCCCAAGAAGATGCAATATCCAGTAAGTGACTTGCGAGTATCAATGCAGGAAGCCCAATCAGCATCACAATATGCTGTTAGCTGGAAAGAATTGTCTGTAGGGAAGAACAGACCTTTTGCAGGACAACCCTTTAAATAACGAAGCACATGAATCGTAGCATCCCAATGAGATTGACACGGGGTGTGAACAAACTGACTAAGTTGCTGGGTTGCATAAGTAATGTCAGGTCTCGTAAATCCCAGATAGAGTAGCCTACCAATGAGTCTTCTATACCTATCAGGTTGAGGAAATAATTCTCCCATTGTAACTGAAAACTTGTAACCTGTTGGTAAAGGAGTAAGAGCAGCCTTTGCATTCGAAAGACCAGTGTCTTCAAGAATATCGAGAACATATTTCCTCTGATGAATGTAAGTGCCAGTAACAGACCTTGCTATTTCCAATCCAAGAAAGTATTTCACATAACCAAGATCTTTGATTGAAAATTGAGAATCTAAGAACTGTTTTGTAGCAACAATATCATCCTCATTTATACCCGTAATAAGCACATCATCCACCTAAACAATGAGGGCAAGAAAACCAGCAGTTGACTTCTTGATAAATAAGCAATTATCATGAGCTGATTGTTTGAACCCAAAATTCTGCAATTGTGTAGTAAATTCATGATTCCATTGTCTCGAGGCTTGCTTGAGACCATAAAGAGATCGTTTCAATTTGCAAACCTGACCTGGTTTAGCCTGAGAATAACCTTCTGGAGGATGCATATATACCTCTTCATCCAAAAAGCCATGGAGGAAGGCATTATTAATGTCCAGTTGGTGTATTGGCCATGATTTTGCTGCTGCAATTGCTAAAAATAACCTCACTGTAACAGTTTTTGCAACAGGTGAAAAACTTTCAAAATAATCAACACCTGTTACCTAGTTATATCCCTTGGCCACAAGTCGGGCCTTAAATCGATCAATGCTGCCATCAGAATTAAGTTTGACCTTATAAACCCATTTTGAACCAATAGCTTGCTTTCCTTCAGGTAAGCATGTGAGTTCCCAAGTATGATTATCTTCTAAAGCTGTAAGTTCCTTGTTCATAGCATTAACCCACTCCTCATGAATGCATGCTTGTTTATATGAAGATGGTTCTTGGATATGAGACACATTAGCAAGAAAAGACATATATGATGTGGAGAAGGAAGGCATAGATGGGTAATCATTTATTGCAGTAGTACTTAAGACTGAAGAAGTAGAAGCAATTGACTCTTTAACAGGAAGCAATACATTTGAAACAAAATCATTAAGCCAACCTGGTGGTTTCTTAATCCTAGCACTTTGTTTTGGAACATTGACAGAGGATGAGTTTATGGGAGGAACATTGACAGAGGATGAGTTTATAGGAGGAACATTAACAGAGGATGAGATAGGTGATGAGAAATTTGGTATATCAGAATTGGAGACAAGTGAATTATTGGTATCTATAGTGAGAGGAATGATAGGTAAAGGTGTTGAAGAATCATCCTTTTGTGAAATTTTAAGATAAGGGAAAAATTCTTCATAAAAAATGATATCCCTTGAAGTGTATATCTTGTGTGAATTAATGTCATATGTCTTGTAAGCTTTCTGACCAGGAGCATAGCCAAGAAAAATGCATTTGTAGGCTCTGGAATGGAACTTGTCTTTATGGGGCTGTGTGTTTGTAACATAACAAAGACACCCAAATGATTTTAACATTGCATAATCTGGTGTCTTGTTGTATAAAAGCTCATAGGGTGTTTTCCAATTTAAGACTGGAGTAGGCAATCTATTTATGATGTATGCAGCTGTTAACACGGCGTCACCCCAGAATTGTTTTGGTAAACAGGACTGCAACATGAGTGAACGTGCAATCTGTAACAAATGTTTATGTTTACGTTCTACTACACCATTTTGTTGCGGTGTGTAGGTACATGACTTTTGGTGTATGATACCAAGATTAGTGAATAGCTGCTGGCATTCCAAATTGATGAATTCAGTTCCATTATCTGATCTTATTTTTTTGACTTTAACCTGGAACTGAGTTTGGACCATTTTGAAAAAGAATCCAAAGTGTTTAAAGTCTGGTGTTTAGATTGAAGTAAGAAAATCCAAGTTGCACGACTGAAGTCATCGACAATGGTTAGAAAATAGTGTGCTCCTGACAATGAAGGCTGTTTGTAAGGTCCCCATAAGTCCAAATGAACTAGTTCAAAAATGTGGTCTGAACATGTTCGACTTTTGGGAAATGGTAATCTCTGTTGTTTTGACATATGACAAACATCACAAGATTCATGCATTTTATTATCAGTAAAACGAAGCAATGGTATATGTTGTAATACAGTTTGAGAAGCATGTCCAAGTCTCTTATGCCAAGTGGATTGTGACTTCTTTAAAATCGTTACTTTATTAGCAAAGGTAAAATCAGTACAGGAGGAATTAAAAAAAGAATCAACTTGCAAGGTTCTGTCTAGCCCTTTGAAAGAATTTAAAACCTCAGGAGAGAAGCAGGAATTGTCTAAAATGTATAAGTTTCCTATCACTTTGCCTATTGCTAAAATATCTTCAGTCTTCAGGTCCTGTAAGACACAATAGGTGGGGTAAAAGATCAATTTGATGTGTGAATTTTTGGAAAGTTTATTCACAGATAACAAGTTGAATTTAAAACTAGGCAAATAGAGTGTATCTGTGAGAACAATGTTTGAGGTCAAGGTAACATTTCCGATATGGTGGACATTTTTAATAGAGCCATCTGGTAAAACTACAGGGGCAGGTTTTTGCAATGGTATTAGTTTATCAACTAAATTTGAATCCACACACATATGATTTGATGCACTAGTGTCTATAATCCAAGTACCAGGTTCAATAAAATCAAGAGCATTCAAGATGTAATTCAAGGCATAGTGAGGAGTAGAACCTGCTGAATCTGCTAATTGTACCAAGTTGGTGAAATTCCCTTCCGTAGCAGAGTTTCCCTTCATATATTTTGTAATCTCTTGCTGAATCAAGGTTGCAATGGAGGATCACAAATCACTAGTCCTTGTTTGAACATGTTCATCAGATAAATCTATAGGAGTTTTAACCATATGTGCCATATTCTTGTTTAGCAATTTTCCTTTCGGTTCTGGTAGTTTCTTAAACCCATCAGGGTATCCATGTAGTTTGAAGCATGTATCTGCAGCATGTCCATTAGCATCACAGTAGTCACAATGCCTATCAGATTGCTTTGCATCCTTCCTTTTAAAACTGTTAAAGTGATTCTTCACCATCTCATCCTTTCTGAAACTTTATGATTTAGCAAACATAGCATTTTGTCCAGCAATCTCTACATAAGATGTGTGTACTTCTCTTTGTTTCTCCACCCTCAAAACCATAGAGTAAGCTTTATTTACACTAGGCAGAGGGTCCATCACCAATATTTGGTTACGAATATTGTCAAAGGAGTCATTTAAACCCATGAGGAACTGCATCAGATGATTTGCTACAGTGATTTCTGAGACACATTTAGCTGCTCCACATGTGCATTGAGGAATTAGCATGAAACATGCTAACTCATCCCATAATCTCTTGAGTTTGGTAAAATACTGAATCATAGATAATGTACCTTGAGAGATGGAACTGATTTCCCTTTGCAATTGATATAGTAAAGGACCATTTGATTCTCCAAATCTCTCCTCCAATTCGTTCCATAACTCCACTGCAGAGGCAGTATATAGGAAGGCATCTACAATATCCTTGGAAATGGAATTCAACAACCAAGAGGTAACCATACAGTCTACTCTTTTCCATTGATCAAATTTGGTGGAATCTTCTTCAGGCATCTTGCATTTTCTGTTAATAAAACCCAATTTAACCTTCGCACCTAGGGCTATCTTCACAGAACGACTCCATGACAGGTAATTGTTACCTATTAGTGGCGTCGATACAAGCATCATCCCTGGGTGGTCTGATCCCTGCAAATACAGTGGATCGCCATTGTTGTACGTTCGAGGTTCCTCGGTTTCTTCACCAGGCACATTTTCGGTTGAATTAGATCCAATAGATCTTGTATTACTAGCCATCTTCTCAGCTCAAGAAAGATCGTGACCTCAATTACTGTTTTATGTAACAGATATCAGATGAGCAGAAGCGATATCAGAGAAGCCTGCTCTGATACCATGAAGAAATCAAACCAAAAATCTGTTGGGTATAGCAGAAAAATACAGCGGAGCTAAAATGGTTTAATGAAGAAATGAATTTCTTAGATCTTATTGAATGTAAATGAAAGTTATTTATACAAGAGTAGCTCTCACTCTCAACTAATTACAGCTGGAGTAAAATATCTAATCTGTTAAACAACTTTATAACTGTCACATGGTAAAAGCTAAACTGTAGTAACAAGAATTATTTCTTCAATTTTCTTATTCAAATTTGGTATTATTGAATTTCTCTTTTGAAATCAATAAAAATGAGAAGCGGTAAAGCCTAAATAATCCTTTACAATTTAAGAAAATTATAGAGAAACTTGAATTTTAACATTCAATTTCAAGAATCAGAATTTAAGTTTATTATTTCACAAATCAGGTTATAATTAAATAATTTATTAAAAATTCAATTATATTACAATTTATCTCTCCACTTTATCTTCTCTCTCTACCATTTCTTTCTACACGTTATATATACCTACCATTTTCTCTCTCTACCATTTCATTCTCTTTATCTCTCTCTACAATTTCTCTCTACAGACGAAACTCAGCTACATCATATCTATATCGACGGCGATCGTGCCGACGAGCAAACTAGGTATGACTTCGGTTCGATCGTCGCGAACGAGCTATTTTGTGCATTGGAACTATGTCTTTGCCTCCACAAATGGCTACAGATCTGGAGGTTGCTGGTGGTGGCACCACGTTGATGGTGGTCCAACGACTGACCAAATTCACAAATTGAATGATATATTGCTGTATATGGACATGAAATTGCTTATTGTGGGCATATTGTATTATTGATGGCAACGAGGCGGGGCACCCCTGTCCCACCACTCCTCCGCCCCCGCTTTAGATAGGTCAAGGCTGGACGGGAAAAATTGCCGACCCTAGATTGTATAGGTAGAGTTTGGGATTTTAGGCGATTGTCGAATGGCTACAAATCTGTTAGGTTTAGGTATTGGAACGAAGTAATTCTCATTTATTTATGATTCACTATACATTGATGTTTATAATACATATGGGATTAACTATAATAGGAAACCAAACTAATCTAGGAATGAATATATACAATATGTGTGACAAAGGAAATAATATCTCTAAATACGGTAATACTCCCCCTCAAGTTGGAGTATGAAGATCCGTAATGCCCAACTTGCGAGTGAAATGGTGAAATAGATCCTTCCCAAAAGCATTGGTGAGAATGTCAGCCAGTTGAAGCTTGGAGGAGACATGTGTAGGAATAATGAGCCTAGACAGAAATTTCTCACGCTAGTGATATGGAGAGTAGGATTGCGAGTGATATGGAGAGAATCCTCATTATCACAGTAGAGCAAAATATGTTGCAGATGAAGAATAAGAAGGTCACGCAGAAAAGATTTGAGTCAGACAAGTTCACATAAGGGTGGACAAAATCCGACCGAACCCGTCAAAATCAAACCAACCCGACCGGTTTCGGTCGGTTTTTTTGTTTTTTTTTACATGGGTTGGGTGGGTTGGCTGTGTATGCGGGTTGGATTGGGTCGAGTTATGGGTTAACCCATGAAAATCGAATAAAAAAATGCAATTATCTTGGTGCATTTTAGAAAAAGAAAAAGAAATAAAATAAAATGTCTAAAAAGTAAAATGAACCTAAAAAATACGAGTTGATAGTCTAATGTAATTTCCTTGGTGCATTTTAGAGGAGGAGCTCACTGTCCTTCCCACAAGAAATGTAGTATAAATTTTTCATGTTATGTTAAATACACTTTGTTCTTTATAGGCTCGGTTAATGAGGATTGAATAAGATAATAGATAATTTTATTCATTTATTTACTTACTATTTAATCGTGTCTATTCGAATTTAATATAATAGAAAATTGGACGACTTTAATCTTTGTTGATAAGTTGTCCCAACCCAACCAACCCAACCCGATCGATACTTGATTGGGTTGGGTTGGGTTAGGTTTCAACATTTACACGGGTTGGGTTGGGTTAAATTTTGATCAAACCAATCATGTTGGATTGCGTTTGGTTTATGGCAAAAATCGACCCAATCCAACCCATGCACACCCCTAAGTTCACATGTGGTTATTGCCATTGCTCGGTATTTAGCTTCAGCAGAAGAACGAGAAACAACAACCTATTTTTTTGTACACCATGAGATGGGACTAGCGCCAAAAAGAATGAAAAACCCATTCGTGGAGCGGCAAGTGGTAGGATAGCTTGCCTAATCGGAATCCAAGTATGCAGAAAGCCGGAAATCACACTGACCATAATAGAACATGCCATGTCCTGAAGGGCGGCTTCGTGATGAAAATCCAGTGGGTTTTGCATGAATTGACTTAACATATTAACAAAGAAGGAGATATATGGCCAAGTGTTAGTGAGGTGTAGGAGCCGACCCACTAACCGTCGGTATGAACCCGGATCATAGAGAGGATTGCCATCATCAGGATTAAGTTTCAAATTCTGATCCACGGGAAAAGTAACATGCCGTGACCCTAAATAGCCAGAATCAGCGAGGATGTCCAATGTATATTTTCTCTGGTTGACAAACATACCAAGTGGTGACCTAGCGATCTCAAGACCAAGAAAGTATTTCATTGTGCCTAAATCCCTGATTTTGAACTTGTCATCAAGGAAAGTTTTGAGAGTAGTGATGGCAGAGAGATTATTTCCTGCAACCAAAATGTCGTCAACATAGACAAGGATAACAGTAAAAGAGGACCCAACAGTCTGAGTAAAAATGGAGTGATCAACTGCAGATTGAGTGAAACCATCAGACAGCAAAACATAGGAGAACTTTGAGTACCAATTACGGAAGGCCTGCTTAAGACCATAAAAAGATTTAAGAAGACGACAAACATGAGTCTCTCCCTCTTGACCATATCCAGGAGGAAGCGTCATGTAGACATCCTCATGTAAATCCCTATGAAGGAAAGCATTATTAACATCAAGTTGATGAAGATGCCAATTACGGGCTACAACAATGGCCAATACACAACGAACAGTAACAAGTTTGGCTACAGGGGCAAAATTATCATGATAATCAAGGCCTTCTACCTGAGTGTAACCCTTGGCTACCAACCGACCCTTATACCTTTCAATGGAACCATCAACGTGGAGTTTAGTTTTGAAGGTCCATTTACAACCAATGGGTTTCTTACCAGGAGGAAGTGGTGTAAGAATCCAAGTATTATTAGTATCAAGTGCCTGAATCTCCACCTGTAAGGCATCATGCCAGTGGGAATGCTTAGCAGCTTAAGAGTAACGAGTAGGGTCAGAGGATTATGCGACGGCAGATAAAAAAGTAAAATGATTAGGAGGAAGATTATTATAAGAGACAAAATGAGAGAGATGATGAGCTGTACCTAAAGATGTGGCTGCAGTAGGAGAATGTATAACAGATAAAGTAGAGGTAAGGTAGGACATATATAGTCCATAAGACGAGTAGGGCGTTGCATAGTACGGCGAGGACGAGGATGAAGGGGCGTGGGGAGAAGCTCTGGAGAATGGGAGGGTACGGATGATGGAATAGGGTGGTCAGGTACGGGAAGGGCCAATACCAGGGATGACGGGGAAGGTTGGGTTAACAGTTGCAAGGGGAAAATGTGTTCAAGGAAAGTGACATCCCTAGAGATGTTGACCATTTTTCTCTCTAGGTCGTAAACCCGATGTGCACTATGAGATGAAGGATATCCTAAGAAAACATAAGGACGAACTCGAGGTTGAAACTTATCACGGTAGGTAGAGATGGTATGAGCATAACACCTAACTGATCATACTGAAGTGCATTGTTGTAAAGACGCTGAAAAGGTGAAATATTATGTAGAAATGATGATGGAATGCGATTGATGAGGTATGTAGCCGTGAGAATGCATTCTCTCCCAAAATTAAGGAGGAGATGAGCTTGAAAATGAAGGCACCGAGCCATATTTAAAATATGGCAATGCTTCCGCTCATCAACACTATTTTGTTGTGATGTTTCCATGCAAGTGCGTTTATGAAGAGTGCTGTGTTCTGCAAAAAAATACTGAGTGGTGCGAGCGAGAAATTATTGACCATTTTCAGTATGTATGTACCGTATGTTAGAATTAAATTGAGTACGAATCATAGCAAAAAAAACACGGAGACATGTCAAGGCTTCATATTTGAAATGCATTAAGTATAGCCATGTGAACCGAGTGTACTCATCGACTATGTTTAAAAAATAATGAGCACCAGAGAGAGAAGCAATATGGTAACCACCCTAAATATCACAAAAAATGCGTTCAAAAGGCATCAAACTCTTATTAGTGACTAATTTAAAAGGTAAACGAGTATGTTTTCCACGACTACAAGGTTCACAATGATCAAAAACTTGCAGACGTGAAATAAAATGTGAAATATTATGTAAAGAGGGATGGCCCAAACCTTGATGCCATGTAGTAAATGAGATATGACTTGATGCCTGGAAAACAATGGCTGGAGTATGTTTGAAGTAGTATAGTCCATTACCCTCTTCACCCATACCAATCAACATTTTCGTGGCTAGGTCTTGAAAAGTGCAAAAAGTGGGGAAAAAAAGAGACAACACAATGAAGAGATTTCGTTAATTGGCTAACAGATAATAAATTAAATTAAAATTCAGGAACGGATAAAACGTTAGAAAGATTAAGGTTAGGAGATAGGGAAATATCACCCGTAGAGGACACAAGACTATGAGCACATGTGGGAAGACAAATAAAGGACGATTGTGTAGCATGTAATTTATTTAAAAGCAAATTGGCAATGTGGTATGTTGCACCACTATCAATAATCCATGGTGTAAAAGTAGATTGATGGGTGGAATGCACCACTATCAATAATCCATGGTGTAAAAGTAGATTGATGGGTGGATTTGGAACCTGTAAATGAAAGAGCCACGGGTTTGAGGTGCTCCATCAATTGGGCTACTTGTTCATTTGAAAGCCCATTTATAGTAGGAAGCCCATTTATATTTTGAGCCTCAGAATTTCTTGAATGGACAAAGTCCCGCACAACAGACTCTCTTGAAGTAGCAAAATCACGCACGACAGCCTGATGCACTATCGCACTCGATGAGGAACCGACGGTCACTGCAGCCCGCGAAGAAGATCCACTTGCTGATCGAGTTTTCTTGATTGTCGATGGCCACCAGTCTGGGTAACCAATGATTTAGAAGTACCTTGCACGAGAATGGTCGGGTTTCCCGTACTTCTCACAATTCGGCGTCCCAGCCAGCCAAACGTGATAGGGATGATGTGGGTTTTGTTCGGGTGTTGAGTGGGTAAGGAAGGCCAACACTTCCGAGCGAGAAACATGTTGAACCAGCCGTTGGGTCTCCTCTTAATGTAAAATTCCGTAGCAACGCCTAATTGAAAGAAGAGGTTCTGTAGCTAGGATTTGTGAGCGCAGTTGTTGGAAGCTTCAAGCCCATTAGGAATTGATAGACTTGATCGGAATCTTGAATTGCAGAGAGTGACTTGTCTGTACCGTAGGTACAGGGATTAGTTGGCTGTAAAGAAGATAATTCATCCTAAGGTTCTTTCAATTTACCATAGTAGGCCGTGATGGACTGGTGATCTTGGTGGAAATTGGCCAATTCTCGCTTGAGTCTGAAAATCTCGATTTTGTTACTCTGTTGAAAATGAGTTTCCAATTCAACCCAAAGTTGTATGGTGTATCATTATAGATGAGACTCCCTGTAAGAGAATAGTCGATCGAGTGAAGAAGCCAAGACATAATCATGTCACAACATCGATCCCAAAGGAGGGCATCAGCGGTATCATCTGTTGGAGGTTTAATGGCGCCAAGGACAAAATTGAGCTTGTTTTTAGCATTGAGGGCTCGGGTTATGGCACGATGCCAAACAAGATAGTTGTCACCATTGAGGGGTGTATCTACAAGAGATTGGTTCGGTTGGTCTGAAGACTATAGAAAGTAAGGAGAACCAACATCTGTGGAAGATTTTGCAGCAGGGACCAAATTTTTTTCAGCCATGGAGAAGGTATGGAACAGTTAGGCCTTATGCTCTGATACTATGTTAGGTTTAGGTATTGGAATGAAGTAATTCTCATTTATTTATGATTCACTATACATTGGTATTTATAATACATATGGGATTAGCTATAATAGAAAACCAAACTAATCTAGGAATGAATATATACAATATATGTGACAAAGGAAATAATATCTCTAAATACCATAATAAAATCTGGCGATCGTCGGTGGTTGTAGACGAGGTGAAGGTGGTGGTGGTGTTGATTTTAGATTTGAAGTGGATGTAGTGATGGTTGCGGTGACGACAAGCCTATAGGCGATTCTTGTAGTTGTAGAATTGATGGATTGAAAGAGGTGGTGGTGGTGGTGCGTTGAAGGTGGTTGTGCTAGAGGGCGTTGTGGATCTAAGGCAGAGGCGATGACGATGGTGGAGTGGGATGCAGTGAGGTTGGGGAAATGAAATGTAATTTGTGATCAATTGAGTAATTGTGACAAATTAATTTGATAATTTGTAATCAATAAAAAAGTTATGACATACAAAAATATGTGATTTGTGATTAAATTTGCAATCGTGATCCACATTTTATATTTTGTGACTATCACGTTTGTGATTAGTATGTAATTATGATAAGTAGATAATTGTGATCATAATTTTATGTTAGTATAACCTTAAACTATTTAATTACCTATTTAATTACTACCACCTAATTTTTAAAAATTTAACATATTTGTAGAGTTTGAAAGTATATCTTTAAATGTTGATAGTTACGAATATTCTTGGAAAAAAATCACATATACCCAATAAAAAAAATAACATTTCCTATTATACTATTGAATCATATATTTTTTAAGTATTACTATATAACTAAAGAAAAAACACCAAAAATAATGACCTTGAAATCTTCCATTTCAAGATTTGTAACGGACTTACATAACTCTACATTAATTCCATTTCAAGAAATGACTTACATCACTCAATACATTACTACAATTGCATATTATATGCGAATTCAAATTCAATTTATTTATTTATTTGTATAACGTTTCCGCATTATTGTTCCATATAAATAAAGGATGGAAATAATTTACAAATAAAGCAAAATGAAAAATCCAGATGTAGAAAAGAGAGAGACAACAAATGACACACAAGATTCATCTTTTGATATAGTAGTCGAGCAATCATACTGTACCTCTATTTTTTTTTATCTATTCTAGTGGCTTCTTTGTTTTCTCGAATTATTGCTTTCATAATTATAAGTAGTCTTCCATTCTTTCTCTGTCATCCTGAATTATTATTTGTTCCCTTCACATAATGATAAGTCCAACAGATTTTGTAGCCAAGTTGTGTATGTGAAACAAACTTTGGAGTTCATTGTGGGGAGGGCATCACTATGGACGTACAGGCAATCAAAACTATTTGACAAACGGAAGATAAATATATTTTAGTATTTTGTCTAGTTCCCCTCTCATATTAAAGTTTTACATCTTATTCAGGTGTTATAACCAGATTTGTTGTCATTTTGTCCATGCTTTTTAGGGCTAATTCACCATAAAATGCTTCTATAATTTTTTAGTGACAAACATCACTTTTTAATAAAGACATGTCACTTTTTTAAGTCGCTTTTTTGAAAAGTGACCTTAACTTTAAAAAGTGACATCGTGTCACATTGTGTCACTTTCATTCGCCAAAAGTGACATTTAATTTTACACAATATTTTTTAATTCCTATAAATACTTTTCATATGATTTTTCAAAAGATTCCTAATTTTAAGTGACACTCAACTTAAAAAAGTGACAAGTGTCTGTTTTAATGACTAGTTTGACACACGTGCGATGCACGTGCCGTTGGTGAAGTTGAGTGTTAAATAGTGTGTTGTTTAAAAAAAATGAAAGAAAATAAGGAAGGTTTTGACATAATTTGTAAGTGTATTGTAATTATACTAAAAAAAATATAGAATACATGTAAGTGGTTAGAATATGAGAAATGCTGTTTATCCCCAATTTATGTGGCGTTAATGTGGCATTAAATGATAGGTGAAATTAAATAAATCATTTAATTTCACATATCATTTAACCAATCATTTACATCTACATATAGCATTTTTCTTAGAATATATGGACAAACCAGATTTTCCATACCACATCATCATATTCATTAATCTGATAAAATGGAGTGCCTCAATTGAATAAAAAATTGAAGTCTAACGAATATTTAAATCGCTTAAAACGAATATTCGTAAATTAAAATATTTAATCAAACGTTAAAAAAAAAAGCTTAGCCGATCCGACCTATATAACAAAAAAGAAAAAAAAAAAAAGCATTGGGCGAGTCGACCTATAAAGTCATTTGGAATCAAAATCAAACGTAATTAAAAAAAAAAAAAGCTTGGCCGAGTCGATCATATATTTAGGATGGCCGCACTTCAACATTTCAAAACAAAATTAAATCGCTTAGAACACATATTTATAACCTAAAATATTAAAGCAAACGTAAAAAAGAAAAAAAAAAACCGGTTCGGCTTAATCGAGCCGAAACTAAAAGTCTATCGGCTCGGTTTGGAAACGCAAAAAAAAAAAAAAAAAGGCCTAGCCGAACCGAGCTAAATTTTTAAATCGCTTAAAACGAATATTCGTAAATTAAAATACTTAATCAAACGTTAAAAAAAAAGTTTAGCCGATCCGACCTATATAACAAAAAAGAAAAAAAAAAAGCGTTGGGCAAGTCGATCCATAAAGTCATTTGAAATCAAAATCAAACGTAATTAAAAAAAAAAAAAGATTGGCCGAGTCGATCATATATTTAGGATGACCGCACTTCAACATTTCAAAACAAAATTAAATCGCTTAGAACGCATATTTAGAACCTAAAATATTAAAACAAACGTAAAAAAAAACCGGTTCAGCGGCTTAGCCGAGCCGAGACTAAAAGTCTATCGGTTCGGTTTGGAAACACAAAAAAAAAAAAAAAAAAAAAAAAAAACGGCCGAGCCGAGCTAAATTTTTAAATCGCTTAAAACGAATATTCGTAAATTAAAATATTTAATCAAACGTTAAAAAAAAAAAGTTTAGCCGATCCGACCTATATAATAAAAAAAAAAAAAAAAGCCTTGGGTGAGTCGACCCATAAAGTCATTTGGAATCAAAATCAAACGTAATTAAAAAAAAAAAAAACTTGGCTGAGTCGATCATATATTTAGGATGGCCGCACTTCAACATTTCAAAACAAAATTAAATCGCTTAAAATGCATATTTAGAATCTCAAATATTAAAGCAAACGTAAAAGAGAAAAAAAAAAACCGGTTCAACGGCTTAGCCGAGCCAAGACTAAAAGTCTATCGGCTCTGTTTGGAAACGCAAAAAAAAAAAAAAAAAAAGAGCCGAGCCGACGGCTTATGAATAGTACTTATGAATAGTGCCACCATTCTTCACTCTTTTATTTAAGTAGGATAAACATCACTTTTTAATAAAAATATGTCATTTTTAAAATGTGCTAAAAAAAAAGTGACACCTAATTTTATACAATATTTTTTTACTTAAAAAATATTTTTCTTCTATCACTTTTTTAATGACAAACATCACTTTTTAATAAAGTATATCACTTTTTATTTTTTAAGTCACTTGTTTGAAAAGTGCTTTAACTTTAAAAAGTGACACGTGTCACTTTCGTTCACAAAAAGTGGCATTTAATTTTACACAATATTTTTTAATTCATATATTTACTTTTCATATTATTTTTCAAAAGATTCCTAATTTTAAGTGACACTTAACTTAAAAAAGTGACGATAAATGACATTATGTCACTTTTTTAATGACAAACACCACTTTTTAAATAAAAGTATGTCATTTTTAAAAAGTGATACTTAACTGTGTCACTTTTTTTATAAATTTTTTTTTAATAAAAAAAAAGTGACATTGTGTCACTTTCTAGTGAAAAAGTGACACCTAATTTTGTACAATATTTTTTTACTTAAAAAAATATTTTTCATATGAATTTTTAAAAGATCGCTAATTTTACAAGCATTTTTGTAGATAAATGATAAAGGGACAAGACTGGGGACCGACAAAAAAAAGGGGGCCGAGGTGGCAGTACCTCGGCCCAGCCCAACCAAAAAACAGGGGGCCGAGGTGACAGCACCTCGGTCGCCGAGGTGCTGTCACCTCGACCCCCTGTTTTTTGGTTGGTCCCCAGCCCTGTTCCTTTATCATTTCTCATTTTTGTGAGTTGCTATTTTAGAAATAAGATTTACCGAAGTGCTGCCACCTCGGCTCCCTGTTTTTTGGTCGGGCCCCAACCCTGTCCATTTATCATTTCTCATTTTTGTAAGTTGCTATTTTAAAAATAAGATTTTTGTTTAGTAAAATTTGAAAATGTTTTTTTAAAGGGTTATGTGGGGTAATTTCCACTGGCCAACAGTGAGGCCATAAACTCGTATCATCAATGAGCCCACACCAAGGCCCAATATCCTATTCTCCACACGTCTCTACCGATTTCACCATTGTTTCTTCTATCTACTTCTATTTTATATTCTCCACTAATCTCCAAATACCCTAGTAGTCTATTACCCTTCTTCCTTTTTCTGAATTGGATTTCTACTTTTGGATCCACCCTACACTGCCCCTGAATTGGAGGCTCTTTAGTTCCATTGCGAGTTGCCACGGAACCCTATTTTTTTCCCTTGTTCCATCCGATTAACCCCTGAGACATGGATTTGCTGCAGTCGTATAAAGACCCGGATATTGAAGAAGAAGATGAAGTTGGGCGACAATCGGAGCTCCGACACGTAAGAACATCATCGGACCAGGACTTGTCGCCCGATTCCTCCCCGATTCGGATCTCCCTTCCCTCCAAGTCCACCGCTCCGAAAGTAGACGACACTATGCTGTCTCTTACCGTCGCGGGAAAGGTACAATCTGAGGCTCAAAAACCCCTAAATCCGACCCAGCATGTTGTTTCGTTCAACCCCACGTATGACCAACTTTGGGCCCCAGTCGTTGGCCCGGCTCATCCCTATGCCAAGGATGGGCTTGCGCAAGGTCTCCGTAATCATAAGCTTGGATTTGTTGAGAATGCCGCTATTGAGCCGTTTGTGTTTGATGAACAATATAATACTTATCATAAATTTGGGTATGCGGCAGACCCTACTGAGAATAATTATGTTGGGGATGTTGAAGCTTTGAAGCAAAATGATGGTGTTTCTGTGTATAATATACCACAAAATGAGCAGAAGAAGCGGAAACTAGAGAAAAAGAAAGTAATGTTGGAGCAGATGGAGAATGAGGGGAATGATCCTATGGAATCAGCGCAGGTGGACAATCCGGCGACTGAGGCATGGTTGACGAAGAATAGGACGAGTCCATGGGCAGGTAAGAGAGAGTGGGTGCAAGGGGAGCTGACAGAGGAGCAGAAGAAATATGCTGAGGAGCACGCGAAGAAAAAGGGTGAGAAGGAAGGGGGCGAGAAAGGGAAAGGTGAAGCCCACGCTGACAAGAGTACTTTTCATGGAAAAGAGGAGAGGGATTATCAAGGGAGGTCGTGGATTGAGCCTCCAAAGGATGCGAAGGCGAGCAATGATCATTGTTATATACCAAAGAGATTGGTGCACACATGGAGTGGGCATACTAAGGGGGTTTCGGCTATTCGTTTTTTCCCAAAGTTTGGTCACTTGATATTGTCTGCAGGTATGGATACAAAGGTGAAGATATGGGATGTGTTTAATTCAGGAAAATGTATGAGGACTTACATGGGGCATACGAAGGCAGTTAGGGATATTTGGTTCTGTAATGATGGAAGTAAATTCTTGACAGCAGGTTATGATAAGAACATAAAGTATTGGGATACAGAGACAGGACAAGTTATATCAACTTTTTCGACTGGGAAGATTCCGTATGTAGTGAGACTCAACCCAGACGAGGATAAGCAGAATGTCTTGTTAGCGGGAATGAGCGATAAAAAGATTGTACAATGGGATATGAATTCTGGGCAGATTACACAGGAGTATGATCAGCATTTGGGGGCTGTGAATACAATCACTTTTGTTGATAATAATCGGAGGTTTGTGACTTCAAGCGATGATAAGTCATTGCGGGTCTGGGAGTATGGGATTCCTGTTGTGATTAAGTATATTAGTGAGCCACATATGCATTCAATGCCATCGATTTCTTTGCACCCAAATACGAACTGGCTAGCATGTCAGAGTTTGGATAATCAGATACTTATATACAGTACTAGAGAGAGATTTCAGTTGAACAAAAAGAAGAGATTTGCGGGGCACATTGCGGCGGGATATGCCTGTCAGGTTAATTTTTCGCCTGATGGGAGATTTGTTATGTCTGGAGATGGTGAAGGACGATGCTGGTTTTGGGATTGGAAGAGTTGCAAGGTCTTTAGAACTTTAAAGTGTCATGAGGGAGTTTGTATTGGTACTGAATGGCATCCATTGGAACAGAGTAAAGTTGCTACCTGTGGATGGGATGGCTTGATCAAGTACTGGTAAGAATTTCTATCCTTGGCCAAGTAATCTTTATTTAATGCTGATATTGGTCATGATATTTTTATACGACTTTTGACTATCTTGTACATTTTGACAATATTTGTAGATGCTAACCCAGGTTAGCTTCATTTAATGAACACATGGAAAGTCATGAACTGGAAATATGCAAGCTAGGTGTAATGGTGTATGGTAAAGAGTGCCCTTGAATCTTCTTATGTGAAAATTAGTAATGCTAGAATATTGATTCTCCTATTTCAGAGACAGGAAGGATATAATATAAATGTGCGATGCATGGGAGGTCCTTTTTGTAAGTGGGGGTTTTTGCTTGTTAACTAAATGTCATAGAATCTCTAACAATTATCTCGAGTTATCACAATTTCTAGTGCAAGGATTGCAATTGTAGCATGTTTCGATAAGCTATAAAATAAGCAAAAATTTACTTTTTTTTTCTCCTAATTAAAAGAAGTTACTTTTTAACTGTAATGTAATAGTTATTTTAAAATAAGTAATTTTTATTTTTTATTTAGTTTTTAATTTACAACGTCAACCGACTAAAGAGTTTCTTATTTTAAACTCAAACTTTTTATTGACGCCATGTTTGGCTGGAGAATCTCGTAAGCTCCATTTTGTTGCTTATGAGAGTGCACTAAGTTCTCTTGAATAATTTTCTTATGAAATCTGATATTAAAAGAAAATGATCAAATAAAATTACTTGGAAGACTTGGAAATTTTGAAAAAAATGTGTTGGAAAATGAAAATAAGGTTATTAGCTTAGCTGAACTTTTAATTATCCTATTCAGCGTAGAAATATTTTGATTCTAGATTTTGGGGGGTGATTCATTTCTTGTTCTTGGAATTTCCCCCGCTGAAGAAATTGACATTTTAGACTGCTTTATATTTTTGTGGGAGTTTCTCGATTAATTTGATAATGTATTGCAAATATTAGGCCATGTTTGAGCCCCATTTTTCTCAAAAAATGCATTTTGAAATAATGATTAGATGGAGAATATGTGGTTAAAAATAAGGAAAAGTTTTGGGTTTGTGTGTAATATTATTGTATTGAAAAATGTGTGGTAGAAAATAAGAGAGAAATGTATTTTTAAATAATTGGTAACAAACAAGTGCTTAGACACGAAGAAGTATACATTAATAGTAACTAACATCATTCTGCGTCCTAATTGTTTGTGAGTAACCTTTTACACTATCAAGTATCAAATGATTGGGTACTTTTTATGAGCTGTATAGTATGTTTTTGTACAGGTGTTCACTTTCAATTCAAACTTTTACTTTCTTTAAGCTGTCTTTTTATGAGCTGTAGTACGTTCTTTTGCTGATCGGAACTGGTAATACTGATAGGATGTTTGACTAAGGTTAAAAGTGTACTTAAAAATAAGTAAGTTTGTTTTAAAATAGATGAAATTTACTCTTTAAAGTTGGAAATAAGCAACTTATTTATTTTGATATATATATATAAAGTATCTTATCTAATCATGATTGGAGAAAAAAATTTTATTTAAAGTAACTTGATCTAAAAGCTTTACTTGTATCTTTCCTGTTTCCATTTTGCTTTTAAGAAAATTAGTGATCGTCCCAGAAAAGTTCTTCCTTCCACCTCTTATCTTCAATTCTCTTGAAAATAGAGTGATTGAAGAAGATTACTCCAAAAACCATCCTCTAGCTTCGACACTTCTGTTGCATTTATTGTCACGCATCTTTGAATTTCATTCCTCTTTATGTGTGTCACTTGGTGCACTATTGGGATTATGTATACTTTTCTGAAGCACAATTCTGTAGGACTGTTCAAACCTCAGGAATACCTAACATTATCACTGGTTTGCAGGGACTAAAGCTTTGGAGCAATTGATTGCCATGTGAATGTACCGGTTGATAAACATATATGAGAATTGCAGAGCTGTTAGGAGTATACTTTGCACATTATAAATGCTCATATCAGCCTAAGAGATGATTTCCCTACATGATAAGGTGTCTAGACAAACAAGATGAAGACGTCTCCATTGTATTCATCAGATCATCTCAGTATCATAGTTTTTGTATCCTACTAGATGAGAATTACCCGTTTTTGTATCCTACTAGATGAGAATTACCCTTGCTAGTTCGACGTTATTTTGGATTGAATTTCAATCTTTTGTGTAACTCTTTTTTTTTTTCCTCCCTATACTCTTGATATCGTTTGTAACATTAATAGATTGTAATGAGTTGTTGATTTCAATTTGAGCATGACTCTACCCCCACCCTTACTCTCCCCTCTACTTTGAAATCTTTCACCTGTCTGAAAAATGGTAATTATGTTTGCACAGGATACCCCCATTTCCCTCTAACCAGAAGTACACGAATTTATTTTCCTCAGAAAATTGATGTTTAGATTGTTGTGCAAACAACACAAGTGTGTGAAGCAAAATTTCAAGGTGCATCCTTTTTCTGTTAGCTGATATGTTTGAGGCAACTCTGTTGCATGTATGCACTAAATTTATGCCTCCAGTCTACTAATCTCTTCAATGTCTTTTGCCTTTATATAAATTGTTTTTAGTCTCATGACATTGAGTAAACTGAATTACGGAACCAATAGGATTGAGAGTTTAGTAATCATGGATTATGCTGTTTTATTGGAGATTAAACCGATTCTCTCTCTTGATATTACTTTTTATATATGGACAAAAACATAATATATGATGAGATCTAAGGTAAACCAGCCAACAAGATTGTCATATAAGAAATGTACTCTACTAGCCTTATGGTCCCAACCCAGAATGGCATGAATTAGCAGCAGTTTGCTTTATAGATTCACTCGTCATTTGCCACTGTTTCACAAAAAAAGCCATTTAATTGGTAGAATTATGTTAGGTGTACATTCCATGTATTCATCTTGTTGTACCTTGTGCAGGAGTTAAAAAGTGTTGCGCGTTTTTTTTTAATAAAACTATCCAATCATATGTCTCCACGTGGCACAATGTAAAAAATGAGGGAAAAAAAGATGTACATGTAGCATGATTGTTACTTGATATTATCTGCATCAGTTCTATGTAATTTGTGAGCTCAAGTTTTATGTTAATGTTATTCAACTACTTCTCATCTTTTTTTCATTTTACGTTGACTACATGATATGAGTCTCATAAAATGTATTTTGAAAAATGGATAAAAGTTGGTGGTAGAATGAATTGTGTAATAAAAAATTCAATCTTGGAGATTAAAATCAAATTGTTAGTAGAGTTTGATAAAAGACGAAAAGTTGAGAAAATCTGGGGTTAAATAGTTGTGGAATCTATGAAATATGTGATTAAAATTAATTGTTAACTTTGACTTAGATTAAAATTTGAATTCTAATCATTAGTTGGGGCCAAGTTTGATAAGATTAAACTATCCTAAATTGATTAGAAGACATCAATCCTTAAATAATTAGAACGGACCCAATTCCTAAAACTGAGTTTATCCTGGACGGACAGAAGTTTTCATTCCATAAGCAGATTTAGAAGAAAAGTCCCTACAATTTTTGGTTCAAATCGGACCAGATGAGAGAGGAAATTTGCAAGCCTTAAGCTTGCAATAAACTTGATATTGTTATGTACCGAAAGATCTCTTTACTGCATATAGTTCAAGGAAGTCCCTTCTTTATTTACTTTTCGTTCTTTCAAATTCATTCACTTCAAGATTGGTCTTAGAGTCCTTCGTGGCCCGTGTTTTGGCATAGTTTACAACACTTCGGCCTCTATATCAAGTAACCACAATATTTGCTGCACTCAGATCCTTAGTGCATAAAATCTTGTCAAACTGGAGAGTGGCAAAGACTAGAGCAGGACCAAAAGAAGATGAATTAGTCATTATGTGCTGAAACGGGATAAAATAACCCCTTTCTTATACTGTGTACATAGCTAATAGAGATCAGTTAACAAATATTGAATTTGGTTATCATAAAATTTTGCTTCTCATTTTGATCGACTAGCAATAAATGAGAACCTTATGTTTGAACTTGTCCAATTGGTGTTAGGTTTCAACTTAAATACCTCATAAGAGATCATGGGTTCGAATAGCTAAGAACACAATAGAAATCCACATTGTGGCGCAACTTCCAGTGGACATTTGGAGAATAAGTATGCAAATAATACGAACCTAATATAACATGGACCATATCGGGGCTTGGACCGAATCAGGTGGCCATGGTGAGAACCAAAAGTTCGAAATGGTAAAAGATAGTTAAGGTTGAGGTCAGGAGATCAAAAAAGGGAAATATGACAATGCCTATTGTGTTTTTTTTAGACTGGAATTTTGTGACATTATTATTTACGTACTGTTTTTTTATATCGTTTGTAACATTAATAGATTGTAATGAGTTGTTAATTTCAATTTGAGCATGACTCTACCCCCACCCTTACTTTCCCCTCTACTTCGAAATCTTTCACTTGTCTGAAAAATGGTAATTGAGTTTGCACAGGATACCCCCATTTCCCTCTAACCAGAAGTACACGAATTTATTTTCCTCAGAAAATTGATGTTTAGATTGTTGTACAAAAAACATAAGTGTGGGAAGTAAACCAGCCAACAAGATTGGCATATAAGAAATGTACTCTACTAGCCTCATGGTCCCAACCCAAGAAGGGCATAAATTAGCAGCAATTTGCTTTATAGATTCACTCGTTGTTTTCCACTATTTCACAAAACAGCCATTTACTTGGTAGAATTATGTTAAATGTACATTCCATGGGTTACATTTTGTTGTACATTATGCGAGAGTAAAAAACTAGGACTGGACAAAAATCAATATGAACAAATCAAACCAATCAACCCAACCTAAACCAACTGGTTTTGGTTGGTTTTTTAGTTCAATTGGGTAGGGTTCGGGTTAGAAAATCAAATTTTAGGTTGGGTTGGATTGGATTGGATTTTGGGTTATCTATTAAAATTCAATCAAATCAAATCTAACCCAACCCAACCCAACCCAACCCAATAAATTTAAAAATGTTAAAAAGGAAATTAGTACTTAAAACTAAAAACCTAATTATCAGAATTCCTCTTTGCCTCACTTCTCTTCTACCTCTTGTCTTTTTTACCTCTCATTGCTACTCGTGCCTCGACTTCTAGACTCCATTTTTTGACGTGATCTTTCACTAAATACTTGGATTGAAGGAGAAGATTTTGTATTAAGTTTTGATAATTTAATATTTTTAGTATTTAGGTTGAATTCATTTTATTCAATATGTATAATATGTAGGTATTTAACATGTATTTAGATCGATTTAATACGTATTTAATTTGATCATGATATAATCTATGGATAATTGTAGCAGTGTTATCAAACATTTTATTTAGTAGCAGATTTTACCCAAATCTTTCATTTGTAACGCCCACGGTACCAAACCTTTCATTTTTGTCACCAACGGTATCAAACCTTTCAAAATATCCGCAGTTGAAGTCCAAATAGATGGTTTCTGTTAGTTTGACCGTTAGTTGACCAAATAATTGACTTTGACAATAACGTTGACTCATTTTAAAATGTTAAAATAGCAATTTTATATTTTTTTAATAATAAAATAATCAAAATCAAATAATTAAAATTAAAAACTCACTCCACCCACCCATCCACCCCATATCTGCAAATCTAGGTTTGGAACTTCGAAAATGCTTTAACAAACTCAAAAATGGAGTCCACATTACCGAATGTGCGCCCTGCTGCGATGTCAGTGGCTCTAAGGAACTCTGTCTGTGCATTTAGCCCAAAACTTCATCCTGATTGACAATGGAATCAGAGACTCAAAACTTCATCTGAAACAGTCCATCTTCCCTCACCCACCCCCAACCAAACGAACCCAAATTCACCCACCTCTACCGTGCCGACGATCACAATCCACCTACACATAGGCTGCAGCGATAGCCATAAGCCCCTCCCCCCCCCCAAATTAGCAGCAAGAAATGGACTTTACCAGAAACTTGCTTAGACGTCACATAGAAAATCCTTAAGCCATTTTCAATCTCTTATCTCTTCTTCTCCTCTTTGGTCAAGATAGTCTCTTCGACAAACCATTTCAGTAGGAAATATATATTTTTATCGAGGAGCTCCATTTCTGATCGGTTGTTATGGTCCAAATCTCTAATCCAGCTTACGTAGATCTACCTAGTTGGGCAATAGGTTTCTGACGCCTTGGGTTCGATGATTCGAAGAGGTTGATTTCCCATATTTGTAGATTTCGGGTGGGGGTGGTGTGAGTGAGATGGATGGAGAAGAAGAAGGTGGAATGAATTTTTAATTTTAATTATTTGATTATGGTTATTTTATTATTAGAAAAATGTAAAATTACTATTTTAACCTTTTAAAATTAGTCAACATTATTGTTAAAGTCAATTATTTGGTCAACTAACGATAAAACTAATAGAAACCATCTATTGGACTTCAGTTGCGGACATTTTGAAATGTTTGATACCGTTGGTAGCAAAAATGAAAAGTTTGGTACCATGGGTGGCACAAATGAAAAGTTTGGGCAAAGTCTGCTACTAAATGAAAGGTTTGGTTCCGCTGCAATTATCCCTATAATCTATTTAACAGATTTTACAATATTTTTAATTTATATTGTTCTATTGGAATTGAACTTAACTCCACCGACTATTGATCCAACTTTAATCGACTTAATGCCTTTCAAATCACCCTTATTAATGTTACTGAAATTGATCCAAATTGAAATGATATCAATTTTAAATAAATTGTTCAAATTCAACAAAATATGTCACAACCGTTGGGTCCATAGAAAAATTGTCCAACTTGAATTGGATTCAAGTCCAAACCAATCAACCCAATCCAAACCAACCCGAGTTTAGTCGGTTTGGATTGTGTTGGATTTCAACCGTAAATGTGTTGATTTCGATTTGAATTATTGTCAAACCTAACATATTGAGTTGTGTTTGAGTTGGACTCAAAACCAATCCAACCCAACCTACGCCCAGCCCTATTAAAAAGTGTCGGGCATTTTTTTTCTCTCTAAAAAAAAAAAAAAAAAGAACCTATCTACGTGGCACAATGTAAAAAATGATGTACATGTAATATGATTGTTACTTGGAATTATCTGCATCAGTTATGTGTAATTTGTGGGCTCAAGTTTTATGTTAATGTTGTTCAACTACTACTCATCATTTTTTCATTTTACGTCGACTACATGATATGTGTCTCATAAAATGTATTTTGAAAAATGGATAAAAGCTGGTGGTGGAATGAATTGTGTAATAAAAAATTCAACCTAAAGATTAAAATCAAAATTTTAGTAGAGTTTGATAAAAGACAAAAAGTTGAGAAAATATGTGGTTGAATAGTTGTGGAAGTGTGATTAAAATTGATTGTTAACTTTGACTTAATTTAAAATTTAAATTTTAATCATTACATGTGGCTAAGTTGGATAAGATTTTAGCCAAAAAAAAAAAAAAACACAAAAGTAAGTACATCAAACATTCTCTTAGTCAACACGATTAAAATTATAGGAACATGCACCAATATGCCTCCGTGTAAGACTAATATAAAAAAAATAGGGAAAGATAATTTTATAAAAGAATAAAAAAATAATTTTAATTTAATCACGAAATATTCAGATGGGTGTAAAAATAATTTTATTTCTTGATGAAATTTTGAAATTCTAATATCTTTATACAAAATATAGTACCAAAATCTGTTCGTGATGGAAAATTGCAGTAGGATTAAACTATCCTAAATTAATCAGAAGACATCAATCCTTAAATAATTAGAACGGACCACTTCCAAAAACTGAGGAATAGGATAAAGTAAAAATTATATTCCAACTACAACTAGAAGTCTTGGGCAAGGTAGCTTCTATAAATTGTGAATAAGCACATACGGACATAAGCACAGAGAAAATAGAAGAGGAAATCAACATTCACATACGCGATTTAAGCGATTCTTGTTTTGCTCATAACAATGGAGAATATGGAGGGATCAAGAAAGAAGGGAAAACCGAAAGTAGGAATTGAAATCGATATTAAGAAGTTGGATGAACAGTTGCAGAGGCATATAGACAAAACATTAATGCTGAGAAAGAAAAAACCGTGCGACGATGACGACAAAAATTCCAGTATTGAAGTTTCATCAGTGAAAGAAAAAAGGGAAATCGATCCCAATAAACTGCTGCTGAAGAGTAAAATCGGACAAGGTGCTTTTGGATCTGTTCATAGAGGTGTATACGATGGAATTGACGTCGCAGGTAATGTATGCATTAATAATATGTTCTAACCCATTTTTAGTTTCTTGATGTTATCTTATAAAATCTTGCATGCAATGGAAGTTGATAATTGATTTTGGATTAAATAATTATGTTTAATTTAGTTTCCTGTATAAGAAAATAAATGTTGTTGTTTCAAGAAAACTATTCTCTTGCGATCGTTTCAAGAAAACATAACACAACGTTTTTCTTCGACTTTTAAGGGGATTTAACTGCAAGAAACATTATTTAAGTTTGGCACTGTGATGCATATACGGTTTTGATGTGTTTTACAAGAAATAAATTCGTTGGGATTACGTGCAAAGATTAAATTATATATCATAATAAATATTTCAGGTTTCATTATTCGTTAATCTTAAGTTCTAATTTTCCTGTGATTAATTATCAGTTAAACTACTGGACTTGGGAGATGGGACCCAGAGAAATTCTTTGCATAGGATTTTCTTACAAGAAGTTTCCATATGGAACAAGTTTGATCATCCAAACATTGTCAAGGTAAACTTAAACCTCCTTAAGTTTGATCACAAAGTTTTATATACTATATGTCTTGTTTTATGAGGTGGAAGGTGTAGTACTTATTCTTATATTGTCCAATATTTGGTAACACATATCAAGCATGCCCTCTTAGACGGGCTTGTTCCATATTGTCTCTCATTTTCAAAAAATAAGCAACTTCTTTTATTTATTCTCTAAACTCTCAAGGTAATTTGATTAAAGCATCTTGTAATGTGCACATCTCTCATTTTTCTTTAGTTGATTGGAGCAAAAAGGGGCATTCCAGAAGTTAACATGATATCAGATTGCAGCATAATCGACAAGCCACAAAACATTTGTTTCATCGTGGTTGAGTATCTTATGGGAGGTACTCTTAAATCTTACCTCATAAGAAACAGGATAAAGAAGCTACCTCTGAAAGTAGTCATTCGACTTGCACTCGACATGGCTAGAGGGTATATTTCTAATCATATTATACACAATTATGATAAGAATAAGTCGAAAAGAGGAGTTTTCACTTCTCTATAATCCAAGTGATAAAAAAAAAAAAAGTTGCTAATTTTTATTTTTATATTTTTCTCTTATAGGTTGAGTTACCTGCATTCTTTGAAAGTTGTTCATAGAGACGTGAAGACTGAAAATATGCTCCTTGATAAAGAAGGAAGAGTCAAAATAACTGACTTTGGTGTCTCAAGAATAGAAGCTACAAATCTTGCTGAGATGACAGGAAGAACAGGCACACTTGGTTATATGGCACCAGAGGTTTTTATTCTATTATCTTATCTATTCCTTTATTAATATAAGTTGTTAAATCTATTTGGCTAAGCTTAAAAGCATATTTGTATTTTTCATTTTAAGGTCTTAATCAGCAATGCATACGATCACAAATGCGACGTATACAGCTTTGGAATCTGCCTATGGGAAATTTATTGCTGTTCTATGCCATATCCCAACCTTGCATCAATTGAAGAAATTTCATCTGTTATTTACAAGGTATGTTGTTCACTTTATCAGTTGGTCTTTATAGCAATATATTTGTAAAATATTTTAGCTGAGAGTTTAAGTTTTATATTCAGAGCTCGAGGCCAGAGATACCAAAGTGCTGTCCTAATTCTGTAGCTGATGTGATGAAGAAATGCTGGGATACTGATCCCAAGAGAAGACCCGAGATGGAAGAGGTGGTACGTATGTTGGAGGCTATTGACGTTTCTAAAGGAGGCGGTATGATAAAAGACGACGATCAACCCCAGAGTTGCTTTTGCTTACTCAGGCGACAAAGGCGATAACGTAGCAAACTTAGAATGAAGAAGCAAAGAAATCAAATTTGTAAAGATTTTCATTATACCTATACATGATAGGTACCACTCACTATTAGAACAAATTTTGTAACATTTAAATAGCATAAGTAATATTTTTATAAATACGTTGGGTTGGGTCGGGAAGATGATGATTGATGAGCATGCTACGGAAGTGTTAACGTTGTTAGAATGTCTTCGTAAACGTATGGGTTTTTGACACCAACAGGCAACAACCTTATGTTTTTCTCATCTGACACTTGTACTTGATTAACATTCATTCACAAACTAGAAAACTAGAAGATATCACCACAGGAACAATTCAAAATGGTGGGGTTTTTCACCTTGTACCCTCCTATACAGCTAGTGTATGTTTGGTGCAAAATATTACAGGAACCATTCGAAGGATTTTCACAACTGACGTTTCTGTAGAGCCACTCTAAATTTTTGTAAACTTCTTTTGCGTCAGCATCAACTTTTTCATCTCCTGTTTCGAGCTTATAATTTTTGAAGTTTCTTTCAAAATTACTAAGGATTAGAACTTGCCAATTTCACCAGCAACTCGAAAATTATAATCCCTAGAAACCTTCTAATACGCCGTATGAATGCCTTTGATTACTATTTTATTCACAAGGATAGTTTATCTTTTCACATAAAGTTTCTGAAGTTTATGGCTTTATCAGGATAACGAAAGCACTGCAAAATTCAGCATTACAGATGATCAAATTAGCACTTGCTCCCTACATAAGCAAGGTCTTTCTGTAAAATGGATTGCCTTTCTGAAACATTACGTATATTCTGTATGTCATTAATTGGACGGAAGGAAGTTTTCATTTGATAAGCAGATTTAGAAGAACAGTCCCTACAATTTTTGGTTCAAATCTGACAGATGAGAAAGGAAATTTGCAAGCCTTAAGCTTGCAATAAACTTGTGATTGTTACGTACGGAAAGATCTCTCTACTGCATATAGTTCAAGAAAGTCCCTTTATTTACTTTTCGTTCTTTTAAATTCATTCACTTCAATCTTGATCTTAGAGTCCTTCGTGGCTCGTGTTTTGGCATAGTTTACAACACTTCGGCCTCTATATCAAGTAACCACAACATTTGCTGCACTCAGATCCTCAAAGCATAGAATCTTGTCAAATCGGAGAGTGGCAGGGACTAGAGCAGGACCAAAAGAAGATGAATTAGTCATTATGTGCTGAAACAAATAAAATAACCCTTTCTTTTACTGTGTACGTAGCTAATAGTGATCAGTAACAAAAATTGAATTTGGTTATCATAAAATTTTGCTTCTCATTTCGATCAATTATAAATAAATGAGAACCTTATGTTTGAATCTTGACCAATTGGTATTGGGTTTTAACTTAAATACCTCATAAGAGATCATGGATTCGAATAGCTAAGAACACAATAGAAATCCACATTGTGGTGCAACTTCCGGCAGACATTAGGAGAAGAGGTATGCCAAAAATACGAACCTAATATAACATGGACCATATCGGGGCTTGGACCGAATCAGGTGGCCATGGTAAGCACCAAAAGGTCGAAATGGTAAAAGATAGTTAAGGTTGAGGTCATGAGATCAAAAAAGGGTAATATGATAATGCCTTTCGTGTTTTTTTTTTTTAGACTGGAATTTTGTGACATTATTATTTACGTGCTGTTATTCTTTGTAGTTATTGTGGCTACAGTAAATGGATATAAATATGTGATAACAATTAGTATCAGTTTGATTGTAATAATGAAATTTGGGTGGAAAGAAAATGAATTCTATGGAATTCAATTACTCGGAACTTGTTTTTACTGAGAATCTTCAATTAATTATGTTTGCTTTGTATAGTTTTCCACCTGGAAAATATTGAAATTTTGGCATTCATTTGATTTTAATTTTCTTGAAAATTGTCCATTAAAGAGATATAATTTATTACAATTGGGGATATATTCCATTGTCAAAAAAAAATAAAAAAGTTGCTTAGAAAACCAATTCTCACCAAAGTGGCGGGAATTGATTTACCTTAAAAAGCAAGAAAATGTGGCAAACGAAGAATATGTAGAAAACCAATTACCTGGAAAATGTTTCATATCAAACACTCTAAAAAGTGGAAAATAGCGAAAAATCTTCCATCTTTCATGAAAAACTTGCTCTATCAAACTGAGTCTTAGATGTAGCAATTTATTAATGAGAGCAAATAAGTTAGCGTTGAAGTAGCATCGATGACATTGACATTGCAGGCAATGCTTGCATATTTCACACTCAAACACGCATTACAAGAATTGATAATATTTCACGCCCCATTATTTTGTTCTTGATTTTTTATTATGAATTTATAGAATCTTGCATGTTTATTTCAGTATGCGTACCAATTCGTTCGTAGGTCTATCAGTGTGTCCAAAGGTGTGCTGTATTGAAGAAGTATCAATGTGTACATATGTTTTTGTTGACACGGGCATGAACGTCGAGGAACTTATAATGTTCACATTGTATCTAGTCTCGGACCTAGTTATGTAAGATTTTCGGGTGGAATCCAAAAACGTTAGCGAAACATTGTAAAAATTGCCTGTGGAGGATAACTGAAAAAGAGAAGGAAAACCTCCCTTCAAGGTTCGAGGGTCCCTCCCTGCATATTTCACCATTTACATATTTGTAAAATATTCTTTTACAAATTGATGATTTGGTCATAAATTGAAGTAAAATTATCAAAATTTCTTCATTATTTAAACGATTGTGCTTATAGATGTCAATGGACAGAGCGGCTCAACTCGGCTCGTGGCTCCTTGAGAAAAGAGCCACGAGCTCACGAGCCAAGCCGACTCATGGCTCGTTTGCTTGTGGGTGAGCTCTGCTTGACCTACGAGGCGCACGAATTGGCTCGGTTCCCCTCGTGGTTCGTTAATTTTTTTTATTTTTATTTTTAAGCTTTTCCTAGTTTTTTTTAATTTTTTTTAAAGTCTTTTTCACGAGCCCACGGGTGCCCACGAAAGCTGGCTTCCCTAACAAGCCGAGCTCGGCTAGTAGACGAACCCGAACGGTTCGTGGGTTGCTACAGTACGAGTCGAGGAGCCGAGCAGACGAGCCGCTCGGCTTGATTGCCAACACTAAGAGGTTGTTTGGGAGAGATTAAAATCATATTAAAATTGAAAATATAGTCGTTGGAGTTGACTTTTATTAGATGAGTGGAACCCAATAACTGCTATATTTTCAATTTTAATTAGATTTTAATCCGTTCCAAACAAGCTCACTAATTGTGCTTAAGCAATGTAGGTTAATGGTAAAAAATAAAAAAATAAAAAATTAGAAGATTTTTTATTTTTTTCTTGTTTTTATTTGGTTGGTGAGATTAGACTCGGTCAAAAAGTAACTAATGAAATTGAACAAGGCTACAAGTACAGGCATTTTCAACAGAAATTTGACAAGAAAAATACTTGGTGGGTTTGCATTAGTTGGAAAAAAAAAAAAAATAGGCCCACCCCGTACAAATCCTGTTAAAAAAGGCCTGTACTTGAGGCTTAAATGAAATTTTGAATATCCATGCCCAGAAGTCTTATGGGGGGCGGAAACAGTAAGACTCGAAAAATCATATACAAAATTACGTAAAACTTAATAATAAATTGTTGGAGAATCATCCTATATCTAATCGAATTCCTAGCAGTTAATGCTAATCATAATAATTCTAGGTCACACGTCATTTCTGAAGGATTATCTGGAAGATGATGGTAAGCTCTTGTTTCATGGAGAAATAAGAGGTAAATGATTGTTTGTATAGTGATTTTTTTGAAGAATTAGTTAAAGTTGAACGTGCATTGTACGTTATTTTAAAATGTTTTTCATAAGTGCTGTAAATGTAATATTTGATATCATTTTGTTAAGAGAATATGATAAGTCTCAAACGAACTAAAGAAAATAAAATTTAGGATATAAATTTAAGCGAAGAAAATTGTGCTATCAAAATTCAACTTCTATTATTTATATTTTTTTACGATGCAATACTATAAATGAGCAGTTTTTTTATACTACATTTGGTACATAAGTATTAATTTTTAATAAACTAATTTAAACACCCATCAAAATACCTAAATACATGAATATAAATAAATTCATCTATAATAACTCTAGATTCACATAGATTAATATTCATCAAGTAATGATTCATTGAGTCTAGATTAATATAAATTTTAAGAGTAATGATATTCATCCTCATTGGGGTTGAGCCACAATCTATGTCGCAACTATATGATATTAAATGATATATTTATTTAAATACAAAGTCACATGACTCATTTAATTGAGTTTATCATTTAATGCCATGTAATTGCCACAGACTGTGGCTCATCCCCAGTGAAGATGAATAAATTATTCAAATTTTAATTAATTGAGAATTAATAACACAAAATTCATGCATGACAAGAATTTCGTAAGAATTAATTGCTAATACATGAAATTAAACATTTATTAAAATTTTTAGATACATGAATATAAATAAATTCATTTATAATAACTCTAGATTCATGTAGATAAAGATTCATCAATAAAGATTCATTGAGTCTAGATTAATGTGAATGTTACTTAATTGGGAATTAATGACATGAAATTCATACATGACAAATTTTTTATAGTATTTATTACATATTAAAAACGAAAAGTAAGGTATTATTGCACTAGGGTTAAAATCGTCCAAAAAATGATTTTCACTTGATGTGATATTTATCATTTCATTAATAATGTCGTGTAATTTCCATATAAACTGTAGCTCATCCCCGTGTAGATGAATAGCATTATTCAAATTTTAATTAATTGAGAATTAATAACATGAAATTCATATATGACAAGAATTTTGTAAGAATTAATTACTAAAACATGAAATTAAACACCCTTCAAATTTTTTAGATACATGAACAGAAATAAATTCATTTATAATAACTCTATATTCATGTAGATGAAGATTTATCAATTAAGATTCATTGGGTCTATATTAATGTGAATGTTAATTAATTGTGAATTAATAACATGAAATTCATACATGACAAGAATTTTATAGTATTTATTACATATTAAAAAACGAAAAGTAAGAAATTATTGTAATATGGTTATAATCGTCCAAAAATTGATTTTCACTTGATGTGATATTTAATATATGAAATTCATACATGACAAGAATTTTGTAAGAATTAATTGCTACTACATGAAATTAAACACACATTAAAATTTTTAGATAAATAAATTCATTTATAATAACTCTAGATTCATGTAGATAAAGATTCATCAATCAAGATTCATTGAGTTTAGATTAATGTAAATGTTACTTAATTGAGAATTAATAATATGAAATTCTTACACGACAAAAATTTTATAGAATTTATTACATATTGAAAAACGAAAAGTAAGGTATTATTGTATTAGGGTTAAAATCGTCCAAAAAATGATTCTCACTTGATGTGATATTTAATATATTATAGATGTGCGATTAAAAAGTGGGGAAAATTTTTGAATTTACGTGCATAATATTTTATTGTGTGAATGTGTAGTTGAAAATGAGTACGAGAATAAAATGTTTCAATTTAAATATTACAAGTGACGGAGAGAAATCTTCTAATTTTTGCGGAATAACGGTAGTTTTAGCTACTGTTTTTAGAAGGTCAAAAAAGTTTCTGAAAATAAATTTTCTTTTCTTATCAAAATCTTGCTTACGAGTAGTCTA
The DNA here is from genome assembly GCA_035079005.1 of Fraxinus americana. Classification (NCBI taxonomy): domain Eukaryota; kingdom Viridiplantae; phylum Streptophyta; class Magnoliopsida; order Lamiales; family Oleaceae; genus Fraxinus; species Fraxinus americana. Next base: position 29,094,670 of record CM068707.1, read on the forward strand.
AATGATGACCGAATCGATTGATATTATTCCCAATTAATCTCCTTTTGCCACTTTGTTTAATCCAAAAGTATACCTACCTAAATATCCAATGTAATCAAATCTTTTTACTTCTCTGTAGATCCAAGTGACAAAAAAGTGGCAAATTTTCATTTTTATATTTTTCTCTAATAGGTTGAATTACATGCATTCTTTGAAAGTATTTCACAGACGTGAAGATAGAAAATATACTCCTTCAAAAAGAAGGAAGAGTCAAAAATCACTGATTTTGGCATTTTAAGTGTAGAAGCTGCAAACTTTGTCGAGATGACCTGAAGAACTAGCACACTTTGTTATTTTTTAGAAAGATGCTGCACGTACAATCTTTAATGGATTGTAAATTTTACAGCCCCGACTGATTAACATGGGCCCCACCGATTAATGACTGTACACGCTAATCAGTCAGGGCGGTACATTTTACAGTTCATTAATGATTGTACAAGGGGAAAAATTATATTTTTTAATACCAGTTAAGATTGTTTGGCTAAACTTAAAAACATATTTTTTTTGATAGTTTATATTTTTTATTTCAAGGTCTTTAATTGGCAATCCATATGATCACAAATGCAACTTATACAGTTTCGGGATCTGCTTCTATGCCGTATCCCACCATTGCATCAATTGAAGAAACCTCATCTGTTGTTTACAAGGTATGTTGGGCAGTTCATCAGTCTCTTTATAACAATATTTTGTAAAATATTTTAACTAACTGTTTTAAGTTTTGCATTCAGAGTTCCAGGCCAGACATACCCCCAAGTGCTACCTCAATTCTCTAGCTAATCCAATGACGAAATGTCAGGATATTGACCCAAGAAAAGACCCCGAGATAGAAGAGGTGATACGAATGTTGGAGACTATTGACATTTCTAAAGGAGGCTGTATGATGCAAGACGATCAATCTCAAGGTTGCTTTTACTTAGTCAGACAACGAAGTCAGAATGAAGAACGAGAGAAATCAAAGTTGTAATGATATTCATTATACGTATACATTATATGTACCACTAGCAAAACAAGGAAAATATCACAAGTAATATTTTTAATAATACTTTGGGTCAAGCATATGATGATGGTGCTATGGAAGTGTCAATATTGTTGGGATGTACTGGTGCACCTACTAATTCTTGAGATTAGCATCCTCATGTTTTTCTCATCGTTTAATCAACATTCATTTACAAGCCTACAACAGGAACAACTCAAAATGGTGGGGGTGGGGTGCTTTCACTTTGCACCCTCCTATACAGCTAGGGTATGTTTGGTGCGAAATATTACACATCATTGGACAAAACAAGTGAATTCAACGTCTTTTTCTTTCTTCATCCTATCCAGTTTTGTCCATTTGAGTCTACCAAACATGCACCTATTGAAGTTTAACCTAAATTGCTCTGGTTACACATGGCAAATCGACTAAGCTGATCTCTACCATGTACTTAACTCGCTGAAATGTGTCCAATTTCCCATGTACTTCGAATTTCTTCCAGATTTCAAGTTGAGTATTTGCAAAAATTTGTCTTCTACATATATACGCTCACTTTCAAATCAGGACACAGCAAACGCACCATTGATTCTGAAAATCAAAATGTGCAGATGAACAAAATATCCAAGCGACAACTTTGAGGCTTTACATAAGGGTCACCAGCTCCAGTCATCATATATATGTCAAAACCAACTTACCACAGCCTTTTTAACTGGAGAGGCTAAAGATCCAAAACACATTTAACCTTACTTGCATTGCTGAACTCTTACTTCACTTGCATTTCTGAACTCTATTTTGAGTATAGTCCGAATTTTTCTCCTCAAATCAGAGGCATTCTCAGGTCTGAACCACTGCTTGCCAAACTGAGATTGAATATATTTTAGGGAAAATTGGAGATTAAAATAGTAATAATAATGCAAACATTGGACAGCAGAATAAGTACCATAGACATGTCTTTCCTTTTCAGCCTTTGAGGAGCATCTTTAATGAAACGTTCCATAAAATAGAGAACAAAGAGACCACAGTCGTATTCATTTTTTTGTTGTGGCACCTGTCACCAATATAAAATAGAAATGCAGAATGAACAGAGTTAAGATGAGAACCTAAAATCAGTGTTTTAAAAATCGTAAAACGTGGTTAGGTGTGGAAGCGAAGCTTCAAACTTTACGAGCTTAAACGAGCCTAAGCGACGCCTAGGCATAAAAAAGCATTTTCTCATTTTTAATTTTTTTTTCGATAACTGTGGATATCCGGGTCAGCTTGCGTGTACCTCGACTAATCCCACGGGGCCCTAAAGTTTACGGCCGAAAACTTTTAATCATTTTAAAAATCATTTAATAATTATAAACAATACAAAATATTCTCCAACAGGGTTTTCACACATTCACTCTAGGTAAGCTTCAAGATTTTAAAAGCTCAGAATCATATGGGATTAAATGACATAAAATTTCAAAATATCCAAAACACTCTTATTTTATTTCAATTTTGGAGGATTGGAGCTGATAGCATAGTCAGCATGAGATTATCTTCTTCAAAATGAAAAATATCAACAAACTAAGTTGTATTTTCAATGTAAGTGGGCTCGGGTGTGAAGATTTTTTGGCGATTCCATTGCATTCATTTTCCACTATGAAAACATTCAACATATTTGAACACAATCATCCATAGTTAACTACTACTAAGAAATTATGCTCACATTGTAATCAAACAATAACAAGCCACCTTTTCTGATGATTGAGCACAAAGTATTCTTAAATTGTTAAGAATTACGTGTCTAGAACATTAAGATGCAAAAATTATTTGTCATGAATTGGCTTAAATTGGGAGAATGTCTAATATTTCAAGAATCAGGTGAAATATGAAAATTTCTACTTGTGATCATATCTAGTTTGAAGCAAGGGCAACCAATACCATGTCCAGAGCATATTGAGCATGTAATTACAATAAAACAGACACAAAGATAGTACACACAGATATTATGCAAAACAAGCAAAATACTTGGAGAATCTAACCAATCTCATTTAAGGATGAAGAGCAAACACAGACCTCAATTTTTCTCTCGTCGAATCTTTGCCATAGTTGCCATATTTTGTCCGTAATATGAAAATCAGGCGAAACTTCTTGTCTTAAAAATTTCAACTCTTCTATTAGAAAGCTGCAAATCAGTATACACATTTCTTAAGTCCATAATAAGTACAGGTAAAAATAACAATCACATCAGAACAGTTACAAAGACATCTTAAAAGAGAAGTGATACTTGATTCAGGAAAAAGGGAAATACCACAGATACACGACACAGTGTCAAGCAGCAGACAGTATGCTTGCCAATGTGCTACAAAAGCGATGCAGCATTATAATAAATTCACAGAGAACACACTTAGAAAGTATCGCGCCCTGGGATTAATATGTAAAACCACGTAATAAAACATGTAGTTCCTCACAATTAACAGGAATGTGTATATTTGCAAGTGAATTACCACATAAAGAAAAGGATGCTTTTGAACAAAGATGAAGCATGACATTTTGTTCAAATCCAGTAATCTACTAAGAAAGCAAGGAAACAAACAGCAGAAGACAACAGGAAAGACAAAGCTGTGGAGAGTATCTTATTGAACCAATACATGAGAAAACAAGTTAAATAACATGAATACTAGATATTAATCCTGAAATAGTCAAAAAGACAACACATTTCTGGCGTTCAGAACTGTAAATAAAGATTTTTGCCAAGTAAGGATACATAATAGATACGCTTACATAAATAACATATCACAACAGTCTTTACTTGATGAAGATAACTTACAACAATGTAGCATATGAAGTCAATAATTAGTGAAGAACAAAATTCAATTTACCTCCTGATGTTTTCAAATATGGACTTGCTTGCATGAAGCCCTAATGAATCCAAGTGAAGTAACATTGGACGCGATTCATCTTCTTTACTAGGTATACAAATAATAACCAAGCTCCAATGCTGACTGCAAGAACACACAGAAAAGGAGATCAATGGCAGCTTCGGCAAAAAGGTAAAAGATGTCAAAACAAAAGTCTGCCATAAGTTTTAGCCTTTTGGTAAAAGAACAAGATTCCAACTTGAATAACTAAAGAAGCCAAGCTCCAAAATGAACAATAAACATTCATTTCTAACAAAGGCAATAGGTTGCAATGGCAGTATCTATGATGCACCGACATGGATACGCGTGTCTGACAGGATGTATGTCGGCTCCGACACTCAGATTTTTAAAAAAAGTACCAACATGACATGTAGTAGAAACTTTGATTATTTTTTTGTAAAAAATTTTTCATTTATATAGTATAACTTTAGTTGTTATGCTCGCTATTAATTTTTCTTGTTGAAATATTTTGAATAAGAGTACCTATTTGTGATATTATCACAACTTTGAGTTAAAACAATTTATTACTACGACCAAAGAAAGAAAAGTGACTATGGTAAAGTGTTCCGTTAGTGATGGTATCTGAAACGACACGACATGTGTCGAACACAGACAAGCCACCCTAGTTGAATTGTCGTGCAACACAAGGTAGTATCGGTTGCTTATTCAATGAAGGAAAAAACAAGGGCGTCGGAAAAGAAATTCCTTTGTGATTAAACTACAGTTTTTTTTTTATTTTAAAAAATATAGAATTTTCACATTCATCATCATCATCACCTAATAATATACATTTTTAAGAGCTTCATAATTGACTATACTACTTACTCTTCATGAACAGGTAGAAATATATAAGCCTTCTCAAATAAATTGACACCTTTCCACCACCTTCTGAACTTGACAAATGAAGTTTCCTCGTCATTCTGCATTGTTAAAAAATTCACACTGAAGGAAGGACTTCATACAGATAACTTAGTAGTTAAACAGAGTATGTATTACAATGAGCATTCATCTTTACCTATAAGTTGATTATTTTTCGAGAATAAACTTTTTCGATAAGTTTTTCATCTTATGATTTATGAATGATGAAGTCTAATAAGATAAAAGTCCCCTGAAAACAAAGAAAAGTCTTCTAGCAAATCGAATGAATCAACTATGCATTTTCTGCCTTGTTATATTTCTAAAGGACATTCGACATGAAACCATTGGAACCATGGTAAGTTGACTGTATCTTTTTTTTAAGTAACCTACACATTCTCCTATGAAGCCGTGAAATTACAAACAAGTAATGTGCATTTGAAAAATTAAAACCTACTTCTGCCTCCACTTTTAAAGTATCCCGTAAACAAATATAAAGTTGCTCGGCTATGACTGGGATCAAAATCAAATATTCTAAAAGAAGGCACACCCAGAAAAATATAGCAGAGAAGAAATCAATACCTTGGTCAGGACATCCTGTTTTAACTTTTTGTAAAAATATGTGTTAAAAAAATGATAATAGTCACTTTCAGCGCATGTCGGAGGCCTTGACTGCAAATACCTAACCAGAGAAGATCAATAATTATTCAAATGAATAATCTCAACATTAATACACTAATGACGACTCTATCATTTGCATTACTTCTAGATCATCCAACAAAATAAGTGCACAAGTTACTAATATGGCCCAAACCCACCTTATGACATAATTTGCATAATGTTAATGAAATGTGTTATGTTGTACAAATATATAATTCCAATGTAGAAGAAACTACAAATGCTAAGTGAGGGTGGGGTTCTGCACAACGTTAATGAAATGTGTTATGTTGTACAAATGTATAATTCCAAGGTTGACGAAACTACAAGTGCAAAGTGAGGGTGGGGTTCTGCATAACATTAATGAAATGTGTTATGTTGTATAAATGTATAATTCAAACGTCGAAGAAACTACAAGTGCTAAGTGGGAGTCGGGTTCTACAACCTTATTTCACTTACCTGATGTAAAAATTCATTATTATTGATGACAAATACGACTCTGGAGCTAGGCATTCCATGTCTGAATAACCAATTTCAACTGCCTCTGGATCATCCCTATTTCAAATTTGGAAATTAAAAATCTTGGAACATGTAAACAAAAATTAGACATGTTTACTCAAGCAGACAGTTCTTATCGATGAAAAATAGAGTGCAAATTCTACCTTGAGGGATAGTATATCCTGGTCTCTTTGATGCTGAAAGAATTTAAGATAACAAGAATAAAGTTGAACGAAAGAGAACAAATTATATAATATTTACTGAAAATGAACATAAACAAACATACAAAGTCGAAAAATCAATATACCGTTCATTGACTTTGTCTTGTGCAATTACTTCTGAAACCTCTGGGTCCTCATCCAGTAATACAACGGTTTTTCCAAACTTCAAATTCAAAAACAATGATCAACAATAGAAGATGTCACTACGCTTCAACATTCTATATATCATAGACGAAAGCATATACATATTAGAAGTGAAAAATGAAAAGGAAAATCCTAGTACACATTGAAATTTCTTTCTAAATGCATTACAAGAGAATGCAGGGTATGGTAGGTAATTATATGCTTAAATGGAGCAAAATTGTCCCATCCAACACTAAAAGACTTGTAGAGAAAAAATACACATAACATTACAGTATTGTCATCGAACTAGTAATGAAGCAATGGAAAAGACTTCTTAGTATATGAGCAGTAAAGTAATACTAGGGACCACGAAGAAACTATTATATGCCATAAATGAGGTCAGAGTCCTGGAAAAAATCTCTCATCAAACCAGCATGTCATCCTAAAAATAGTATTCACAAATTTCTCACCAATTTTCATTTTTACAACTTCAATTTAGATATGCAATCACATTTAACGACTAAAGATGCTTTAGAGTTCAAGTGCATCATGTAAGTTTGAGATCAACAACAATTAAAAAGAAGGTACAAAATGACAATAGGAATACTGGGAGGACTTACATTGTTCTGAGTCAGATCATGTGAAGCTTGTACATCAGAAGAATCCCTCCTTAAATGAACAGAAAAAAAAAGGACATTAAATAATAAGTTGTTTACAAAGTTGCATCCATATGTGCTGAAAGGACTATGACATGTAAACTAAACAAATGTGTTTCTGTCTCTTGGTGTGTGCTACGATGGGCACTGATACATACAAAAGAGGAATTAATAGAATCAAGACACTGATTCAGATCAAGTTTCTTCATACTTCCCCAGAAAGATTCCACAAACAGCTGCCAAATGAAGGCAAGAGCTGAACCTAAATAAAAAGGTTTGAGAGGAATTACTAGAACGAAGTCACTGATTCGGACCAAGTTTCTTCATATTTTCCCCACAAAGATTCCACCAACGGCAGCCAAATGAAGGCAAGAGCCGACCCTAAATAAATGGGTTGTCCATAGTTTCCATTTCTTGCCTTTTCTTTGTGTATTTATTATTTTCCAATTTTTTTAACCTTGAAGATAAAACAGCAACACCAACTTACACAAAGGTTACCTTCAAGTGATACTGAATTCATATAAAGATAGCTTTCTTCCTACTATCCCTATATAAATCCACATGTATGAAAAAGTAAACCAATACTATGTCAAAAATTACCAGAAAAGAACCTCCATAGGAAAATATAGCTAAACGATACCCCAGCAATAAAATGATTAAGAAACATTAAGAGTATATAGTTTTATTTGCTTTCTTAGTACCTTGACTCTCCATGCTGGCGGTAAATTTGACAATAATCATATCAAAGAGCCAGGGTGCTAGTCAGAAAGCTGATACATTAGCTCCTTAAAACTACACGAGTTTTTCAGGATTAACAGTATCATTCAAATAGCCATCCTTTGGTCTCAGTTTCAGAACTGAATATAATGGTCGACAACCACTCCTTACATATGATACCAAAGGTTGCGTATTCACTCTATCCATGACAGTACCCCACGAACCCTCACTCCGTGGGGACCTGACTGGGTCAAAGATATAGTATTGAGGTCAAAAATTTTATGCGAGAATTGTTTTCTGATGCACCATGTGATAGGTACCCTTTAGAACTAGAGCTGAGATTTGCATACAGTGAGATTACGATTGCACTACCACACGAACTTATAAAACTAGAGACATGAATATCTGAAATATGAACAATTATATATGATCATAAAGCCAGCACACATTGGTGTTCGTCCAATGAGGTTCATCAAATACTTAGCGATATATGTACAATACAGATTATTATATCAAATTGCTGAAGCCTGAATGGATAAGGCTCATTTACCTAACAACATGGGTGGTCGCAACAGCGCATGTAGAGTGAGCCTTAGGCCTGAGGTAAACCTTGTGAAACCTTTGGATCCATCAACCAACCCCATGTAACAAGCTAGGAAGTATCGACATGGATGTGACAGTCAGAGATGACACGACAAGGACATGATGATACGAAATTTTTAAAAATTATTGACACGACGTGTCCTTGACACCCTGAGTAAATTAATATTAATCTTTTCTTTTTCTTTTTTTTTGCTTTTTTACTCTCTCATTATTTTTTTTATATTTAAAGTAAATATGTTTTTGTTAATTCCAGTGTGTCGGCAACATATGTCCAGCATGTCGGCCAAGTGTCCAAATACAAAACCAATAAATAATTTGGACAAGCAACCTCAGCGGTGTGTCGGTGTCTAATGCATGTCGGAGTTGGTGCATCCTAGGTGGCAGGAGGGCCACGATTTATAAGAAAAGGTAGATGATAAAAACCAAGTTCCTATAGGGACCCACATGATAGGCCAAAAAAGACAACAAGAAGTAATTTTCTATTATATGGTGATTAATTAGTATTAACGGGTAGCAGCACTTGTCTTTCTAGTAATCACAACAGAAGTACAATAATTTGGATTATTCAGAAGAATATGTGAAAAAGGGGGTAAAATATAGATAAGTCAGAAAATCCATGTTAAATGAACAGCGTAAAGTAACGCTTACTTCTTCGAAAAACAGCCAGGGAAATCTTCTTCAGAACGGGGGGAAGGAGTAGAAGAGTTTCTTCCTCTTTGCTCCTCATTCGGCTGGAGTTGTTTGTCAGTGTTTCCAAAAAGATGATTAGGTGATTTAAAAGGCATTTGCCTTGACGAAAAGCCACTCTTCCGCGTTCCATGAGATTGAAATTGCCCATTTCCTCTCTTATTCTTGCCATCACAGCGAGAAAGAGCTGACATTTCTTCTTCAAAGGCATTGCTCGCCCGGTAACCTGTCTGTTTGATCATGAATTGATAGAAAGCGTTAATACGTTAAATCAGTCATGCTTTTAAGACAATTGCTCAAGGATGTTTCCATACTTTGTCATCCAACTTCCTGGAAAAACATGAAGCAAATAGGGACTGCGATGTAGGTACAGATGATAAAGCCCCTGGCCTTGAGACATCAGAAACACCTACAAAATACAATAACCCTTAGGAAAAGAAGGATCGGTGGGCTGAATAGCTTAAAGCATGAAAGATATAAGACTTGCAGTATCCATCCCCTATTCAGAAAATTTTATTTGTGCATTCTACAAGCCCAATAACCATTTAAGCCTTAATGACAGATCTGTAGATGTGAAATATTTTCAAGTCTGCTGAGCATTTTAAAAATCATAGGAAATGAAGTTGTAGATAACTTCTAAAAAGCCTCAAATTGAATGTGCACGTGTGCATAGATAATAGATTGAAAAGTAACAGTAGCTTACCAACAAAAGTTGGGTCAGTTGACTGCATGGGCTTCTTGCATCTTCCATCTTCCTGTGCAGCAAATGTCATTTCAATAATGACCAATATTCAACACATAAAACAAAAATGCATACATAGATCTCATGAAGAAAGAGCTACAGAATCCTCATAGTCAAAGTTTTGCATGACATATCATAACCAGAACCAAGTTACTGTCTTCAAGTACGGATAAATGACGTCATAAATGCTTACATACGGGTTGAATTTCAACTCAGGAGAAAAGAATTGATCACAGTTTTCCAATTTAAAAAAATGTGAATTGTTAGGATGGATACCATATATGCCTTTAAGAGTAGTAAATGCCATGAATGACTAATGGTTCGAAATCATTTTATACGCCATTTGATAGATCAAATAAATATGCTATGCAATATTTATACTCCAAAAAAAGAAATAATGGATTTTAAGCACAAGGTCAATTCTTGGGATCACAGATGTCATAGCAAAACATGAGCGAAATCTTGGGACATGATTTTCAAATCTAGGCATTAGTTGTCTTCTTTTCTCTAACTGAATGTATACTTTTATGCGGCACAAATCACATCAATTCACCTTATCTACCTTTTCAATTCATTCCATTTCTATCCCTTTTACTCCTGTTAATGCAAGATGAAACCGGTTAGTCTCAGCTACTTGCATCAATTTAGTATAATAGAACACAACCCAACTTCGACAAATTCTTTTTTTGTCATTAATTGATATATGCACACAGCATAACTACTAAAATATTAAAAATGGCGATTCACACCTCCATTCAGTCTGACCCTTTCATCTCGCCAAACCCAAACCTTTCAAAACCTAACCTTTCAACATTCTCACACCAAATTTAGGGGAAAACGTAAATTAGATAATTTTTAACAACAATCTTAACAATTCAACCTTCTGATGTTTTCTGCGCTCCAACTCCTCTTCGCGCCGCTTTATGCTAGCTAGTAACTTGTCTCCGCGGTCAGGCAAGTTAGCGGCCAAAGAAGAGAAATTGTTCTTCATCCTTTTAATTTCTATCTTCAAGTCGTCATCAGACGTTTGCCGAAAGTGATCGTCTCTGGATGACTCCTCGCCGCCGTCAGTCATCGGTTTCTCCGCCGCCGCCCCTGCCGCCGGCTTGACCAACAGAACCGGATCCTCGTCGTCCTCTTGCCCGAGTAGCTTATCCCAGTCCAACTTTAGAGGAGATTTCCTCTTTCTCTCTCCACCCCCTTCCATGCATGAGTGTATTATATATGTATAGGTGATGGAGGAGAGAATGCTGGTCAATTATGTGTCTGTGAAAATGACTCCTCCGCAACTCTCTTCAACTGTAATTATGTTTGCTAAATCAAGGTTACAAGGGGGAGAGAAAACCAAAAGTAAAAATTATGGGCAACCATCCCAAACTTTCGATTGCGTGGTTTTGAGTCCTTAAAAACCGGGTTAATTACCCCAATAGTTACTGAACTTTACCGAAAATTTTCACCAGATCACTGAACTTCAAAAAATTACGCGATTAGTCACTGAATTTTCAAAATTGCAACCTCATCCATCACTAAAATTTAAAATCACTTCATTCATCACTGAACTTTGCAAAAGATTTTTACAGGGTCACTGAACTTTGCAAAAAGTTTTCCAAATGGTCACTGAGGAAACTCTTTGCAAGATTCAGTGATGAATGTGTTGATTTTTAAAGTTCAGTGATTGATGGGATTGTAGTTTCAAAAGTTGAGTTACTAACTACGTAGTTTTTAAAGTTCAGTAATCTAGTGGAAACTTTTGGTAAAGTTCAGTGGCTATTGGGGTAATTAACCCTCTTAAACCCTTCAATTCCTGAGTATCAACATTTTTTAAATGTGTGAATATACTCTTATGTGACACAATCGTCAATATGAACATTGAGTTTTCAATTTTAAGTATGATTTTGATGTTCATATTGAAGTTTAGTCACGTGCGACCTTAATTTACATATTTCGGAAACAAGAACTTTAGTTTTAAAGGTTGATGACTCAAAATCATACTTAGCCCCCATTTGATTCTCATTTTTCATCCATAAAAATGAAAAATATGACCATTATCCATCACATCAAGTCATCAATTTTGAATTTCTATCTCTTGTATGAGGTCCAATAACGATTCATTTTTATTAGCATAAATACCCGTACTTAGTGCATATATATAGCCTAAAATGGTGATGTTGGCACTCTTAAGAGTTATTCAATAGGTGACCTCACAGACTTCCTTGACTAGAAACTGATGACTCATAAATAAAGATCGAGTTATGTTCATTGAAATAGTAGCAAGGTAGTCCTCCGTGTTCGCCTTGATGAGTGCGGCGGTCCGATTGCTCTAGTTGGTGGTTGCTACCTGCAAGATGGGGTTGGGGCTTTCTCCCCCGTTGTACCTCCAGCGTGAGAATCAGTAAAAAGTTTTGAGATGTATATATGGAATGCAAATAGTTTGGGTTTCAAGAAGAAAATACCTTTTCTCACATTGGGGTATTTATAGGCACCTGATGGCACGCCCCCTACTCTGAGATTTACGGTGCCACGTGTCCCACGTATGCCTTCCCACTCCCCCACGTTCTGTAGCGTTAACACCCACTCGCATTGCGGTTGGTCATGGTCACGTTTGATGTTGGGTGATTTTTGTCTATCTCATGGCCATTTATTTGGCTGAGTATAGTGGGGGTCGACGTCGCTGGCCTCTTAATGGTAGACAGCCTATGTGAGCGTAGAGGACCTCCGGGAGGTCGATGTCACCATGGGGGGTGCATTGAGTAGCGGTCTTCGAGGAAAATCGTTAATACCATCCTATATCACTAGCCCCTCTGCCTCTTGTTGATACTTATCGATAAGAGGTAGCATTTTATGACGCCGAACGGAAGTTTTGGGTTCAAACCAACTGGAAATGGAAAAACGAAAGTATCGCTAAAACTTCAACTGTCCGGTAGAAGGCCTTAAAGTGCGAATTTGGGGTTGGAAACGTCCTCAACCGAGGTTTCCCCATTGATACGTCGTAGAGCTCTGAGAGACATTTCCGAAAACATATTATAATAGAAAATCTGACAATGGTGCAAAAAGTTATGACCATTTTCTTGTAGCAATATTTTTGGGTAGTTTTCGGTTTATCTTTTCCTTTAATTCCAATGTCAATCGTCCGTGTGGCGCCCCGCCATAGGTCCTTGGTTGTGGGGGGAAATTTCCCTCCAAAAATTTCGAAATTTTCAATGTCATCTACTATTTAAAGGGTTGTGGTGGGAGCCCATCTCTTCTATTTCTATTTTGTCAAAATCTCCAATCTACTCCACCTCTTCCAAGGTAACTTCTTCTCCCACTCTCCATTCATCTCACATATTATCATGTATAAGGCAATCATCTCCTCATCCGATGAAAGCGAAGGCGAGGATGTGAGGGAGTCGGCCGATGGTGATCCGGCACCGACCAGCCTTGCTGGTCGACCATCGCCGACCAGCAAGGCTGGTCGACAGTTTACCAGCAACGTTGCTGGTCGACGGTCGTTGCTGGTCGACGCTCGACTGCACAGCTGTCGACTTTCGGCCAGTCGTGAGGCTGGCCGAAGGTCGACCAGCCCCTCGTCTGGCCGGGGGTCGATTTTTGTCGAAAACTTTCCTTGCGAGGTCGGCCAAGTCCTTTCCGAGTCGAACACTTCAATACATTCGGTTGAATTTCAAGATTTCGAACCGATCTCCCCAAAACGTCATGTTGGGTCCACTAGATCTTTAAATCAAAACGTAGAGATTGGGCGAGATGCCGCGGGTGAGGAGGTGGTTCTTGAAATCCCCAAGTGTCATAGCTTATACAACTCCCCTTCTAAGTTAGAAAAGTCACTTAAGAAGTATGAGCGGGTAGACAATTACATTTATAGAGCCCCTAGGCCCGATGAAACACTTCCCGGAACGGACCCCCGCGAAGTTGCCGTTTATAAAGACATCATGGACGGTGGTTTTCGCTTTCCCATACATCCTTTCTTTGTATCGTTATTCAATGAGTTCCACCTTACTCCTAGCCAAATAAATCCCAATGCTTGGAGAAAAGCGCTTTATTTCCTATATGTTTGCCTTAGCAAGAAAATTCCGCTGTCAATGGATCTCTTCAAGTGCGTTTTCGAGATACACGAGTTAGCCCAAAGTAATGCCTTTGTTTATTTCACCACCAGGGTCTCGTTGCTCTTCCCTAAATTTAGGAATTCCAACAGTGGGTGGAAATCCCGATTTTTCTTCGCTCGCCCTCACGAGGGCCAATTTCCGTTTAACACCTATTGGAGGCATCCCCTAATTCGTCTTTTCAATAGCGAAGTTGAGATCACCCCTATTTTGAAAACGCAAATCCAAAAGCTGACCAAAATTCCACCCCTTGCGCCTGATCTGGGGTCGGTTCTGACCATGAGGAACATGTTGCTGGTTGGGATCGGTCGTCCTGCTTATAGGTTTTCATACTTTGCTTACAATCACTATATTTTTTTAGAGTATATTTTTTTTGTTGTTTTCTATTAGTCGAGCTGGACTGACTTGGTTGCTTCTGCATAGATATGGATCTTGACTTGGACGAGGTATTGAGGTCTTTGCCCGAGCCAGGGAGTGATGAGGGGTTTGCCCCTATTGATGGTAAGATTTTTACATGTCCTATTTTTCTTCTTCTTTGTTGCACTTCCTGACATGTTGATTTGAAAGCTTGATAGTCTTCATGTTGTTGACATAGGCATGGACTTCAACTTAGGAGCGACCATGGATTCCTTGGCGAGGTGCGGTCACGAGAGTGACGTTGATCCCTGCGGCCACGGTTGAAGAGAAAGAAGGCCTGCGATGGGGGAGCACAGCAGCCTACAGATGAGGAGGGTACTCAACTTTCAGACGACCCCTTCGAGGTAGTCCCGCCACCCGTGGACGCAGGGGGCAGCCCAAGTCACGTCGCGTCCGAGCGCGAGGGTTCTTCTCTACCAGATTTCAAATTTCCTTCTTCTCGAGGCTATTCGGAGATGAGGGCGGTTAAATCTTTGGTTGCGCCCAGACGTGTTCAGTCGATCGCTTGTCGGAGTGCCGATGACATCGAACGAGTTTTGTCGGTTCACACCCAGAGGGTTAACCGTTTTTTTTTAGCTCTAATCGTATGATCTCTTGTTCGGTTCAGGCAGTGGCTCTTCAGGTTGGGCTCGCCAAGTCCAGCCATCGCTTAGTGTCGGAGTTGAAGGAGTTGAAGATCTTTGCGGAAGAGAAAGAGAGGGAGGCTCACCGTTACAAGAAGAAACTCTCTTCCTCTAGGAAGTCGATCGAGGATTTGGAGTCTCGTTCTATAGAGCAGGAGTCTGAGATAAACAACTTGCGCTCTGTTTTGGCTCGGGCTCCTGAAGAGGCAGTGGCGCGATACAAGGCTTCTGCTGAGTACACTAAGGATTTGGAGACCTCGATAGAGCGATACAAGTCATCTACTGATTTTGCTAAGGCTTTGAACTCTTATGGGGGGAAAGTGATGGCAGCGTCCATCAAGTTGACTAAGGAGTGGATATCTTCTGAGCATCCTTCCATCGATCCTACAGGCTTTGATAAGTTTTTGGCAAAGCGTAAGGGAAAAGAAGGCGGAGCCCCCCAGCCCAAGACATTTGGGCATGCATTACGAGGCGGGAGTGAGGAGACTTTTCGCTCGAGCCAGACCGAACTTTAGTTGCGGGCCTTTGAGCACTTTCCATTATGTTCTTGTCAGCTAGTTATTTTGTGCATTCTTCCGGTCCAGGATGTGGACACTTTTAGTTATTTTGCACGTTTCCTGGTTTGGGATGTGGACCGATATATTTGTTATATTCTAAGTATGAGAACTTGATTATTGATTATTATTTTTGGTTTGCCTTCTTCTTCTGATGTATATATGATGTTTTATGCTAGTTTCTGTGCGGTGAGAGGCATTGATTAACGGGCTAGGTGATTTTGTGTCTTAGCAATTTTCGAGTTTCGAAAAGTCGGTCCTAGCCCCTAGCAATTTCGAGCTAGCCAATTTCTCGACTGTTTTGCTCACCGCTATACATCGAGCTGCCTTGCATCGTCGAGGGGGGGGGGGATTGGGTGATTTTGAGTTTTAACCATTTTCGGTTTTGAAAGTTCACCACCAGTCCCTAGCGATTTTGAGCTAGCCAATTTTTTAGGCTTTTTTGCTCACTGCTATTCACCACTAGCGCCTAACGATTTTGAGCTAGCCAATTTTTAGGCTTTTTTGCTCACCGCTATGCGTTGTGCTTCTTTGGATCATCGAGGTCGAGGTCAAGTGGTTTTGAGCCTTAACCATTTTTGGTTTTGAGGAACTCACCACCAGCACCTAGCGATTTTAAGCTAGCTAGCCAATTTTTAGGCTTTTTTGCTCACCGCTATTCACTACTAGCGCCTAGCGATTTTGAGCTAGCCAATTTTTAGGCTTTTTTTGCTCACCGCTATGCGTTCCGCTTCTTTGGATCGTCGAGGTCGAGGTCAGGTGGTTTTGAGCCTTAACCATTTTTGGTTTTGAGGAACTCACCACCAGTGCCTAGCGATTTTGAGCTAGCCAATTTTTAGGCTTTTTTGCTCACCGCTATGCGTTTTTGCTTCAATTGATTATGAATTAGCATTTCTAGCAGAATTTAGCTTGCCAAGATTTGGGGACTCAGTAGGCGCACCCAGACGTCCCAGCTAGGCTGGCCCTTCCGTAGCACCCTCATCATCTGCCGCCACTTAGCATTTCCATTAAATAAATTTCAATCAGGTGTGCCTATTGCAGGCATTACATCATGAAAACTCCTAACTACAATATTTACAATCGGTCATTACATCAAAGACAAAACACGAAAAAAAAAAAAAATTCCCCTAACAACTATATCATCAGAGACAAACAAAGAAAAAACAATTCTCCTAACAATGGTATCTGTACCTATGTTGCTCGTACCCCCTTTTGTTTGTCTACTGATAGTACTGCTTGAGGTGCTCAGCGTTCCATGGCCTGCCTAAGGATTTTCGTTCAAGTCCTTGAGTTTGTAAGCTCCTTTCCCGATGTTCCGGATCACCTCGTATGGTCCCTCCCAATTCGGTCCAAGCTTCGTTGGAGGGTGGCCCGCCGCTGCTGATTCCCGTAGAACGAGATCTCCTGGCTGGAACACTCTTGGTTTTACCCTGCGGTTGAAGTACTTAGTTGCCCTTCGCTTATAAGCCATCATTCGCATGGCCGATCTTTCCCTCACTCCATCTAATAGGTCGAGCTCTGCATTGGTGGTTGAGACATCAAGCTCGTTGGCTTTCATCCTGCCAGACTCGTTCAAGACTTCCACCGGAACCACGGCTTCCATTCCAAAAGATAACTTGACAGGGGTTTCTCCTGTGGAGTCTTGCGGGGTGGTGTGATATGCCCACAACACATTAGGTAGCTCATCGGCCCAAATTCCCTTTTCCTTCTCTAATCTCGTTTTGAGGTCCCATAAGATCGTTCGATTTGTGACTTCTGCCTGCCTGTTAGATTGAGGGTGAGCCACCGAGGTGAGTCTGTGATCTATGTGATAGCTCGAACCGTAAAGCTCAAGGCAGTGGTTGTCGAACCGCTGCCTGTAGTTGTCGATATAAGGACTCTTGGTATACCAAACCTGCATATTATGTTTTTCCATGTGAAGCTTTGTATTTTTGCCGTGGTAATAGTGGCCAAGGGCTCCGCTTCAACCCACTTTGTGAAATAATCAATGGCCACAAGAAAAAACTTCCGCTGCCCTTTAGCCATGGGCAAAGGTCCCAGAATATCCATTCCTCATTGAAAGAAAAGGCTCACCCCAAAAATGAATGATCACGCTCACGAACATGAATCAAATTTCCATGACGCCGACACGTGTCACACTTCCTTACCAATGCCTTGGCATCTTCCTTCATTGTGGGCCGTAGTATCCCCGGGAGAGCTTTGAAGGCCGTGGTATTTGCCCCCGGTGGTTGCCACAAATCCCGAGTGTATCTCGAGCAAGCATCTGAGCTTCTGTTGGACGCAAACACTTCAAGTATGGCATGGTAAAACCTCGTTTGTATAGCCGCCCGTCGATCATGGTAAATGAAGCCGCTCGTATTTTCAACCTCCTAGACTCAAGTGCATCAATTGGCAATTTATTTTCCGTCAGGTAGTCTACCAACGGGTCTACCCAGCTCTTTTCTTGCTCTGGGCTTGCGACATCATCTATGAGCAAGATGCTCGACTGTCGTAGGATTTGTACATTAGCAATGCTAGGTAAATGCTTAGGATTAGTCGATGACAGTTTAGACAAGGCGTCTGCTCGTTCATTGTCTTTGCGAGGGACCTTGGTTATATTGAAACTTGTAAACCCCCTTTGCAAATCTCTAACCTTCATCAGATAGGATGCCATTTTTCCGTCCTTCGCCTCAAATTCACCTGTCACCTGTCCGACGATCAACTGGGAGTCGCTGCAAATCTCGACTGATGTTATCCCAAGCCTGACTGCTAGACTCAAGCCCGTTATGACTGCTTCATATTCTGCATCATTATTTGTCGCGGGGAACTCAAAGCGAAACGAATACGCCAACTCTTCAGATTCTGGCCCCATCATTATGACGCCTGCTCCGGACCCTTCACCATGTTAGGATCCATCCACGAAAATTTTCCAGACTGCTTCTGATGGTTGGGGATGGTCAGGCAGAGTTGTTAACTCTGCGATAAAGTCTGCTAATACCTGCGCCTTGATGGCTGTCCTTGGTCTGAACTCGATATCGAACTCGCTCAATTCGATCGCCCATTTCAGCATCCTACCCGACGTCTCAGGTCAATGCAAAATTTGCTTGACAGGTTGATCGATCATGACTTGTACGGTGTGGGACTGAAAGTATGGCCTTAGTTTTCTGACAGCTACAATTAATGCCAGTACCAACTGTTCTGCAAGGCTGTATCGAGTTTCCGCTCCTTTCAACACTTGACTGACGTAGTAGACAAGTTTCTGCATCTTAGGAAACTCCTTCACCAGTACTGCACTGATTGCATATTTTGACAAGCCTAAGTATAGACTCAACACATCCCCTGGGCACGGCCTAGTCAAGACAGGTGGCTGATGTAACGATTGTTTTAAAGATTCCAGGGACTCCTCACACTCCTTGGTCCATTCAAAATTGGTAGAACCTCCAATCACCTTGAAGAAGTGGTAACATTTATCCACAGCTCGGCTCATAAAGCGATTCAGTGCTGCTACCCTGCCCGTCAATCTCTGGTCCTCCTTCCTGTTTTCTGGGCTCTTCATTTCCAAAATGGCCCGTATTTTATCTGAATTTGCTTCGATGCCCCTTTGCATGATCATAAAACCCAAGAACTTGCCTCCCGTTGTTCCAAAAACACATTTCTCTGGATTAAACTTCAACTTGTTTTGTCGAGCAGTGTTGAACACTTTCTGCAAGTCACTAACATGGTTGTTGGCCTTCACACTTTTGACAACCATGTCATCCACATATGCTTCTATAACCCCTCCGAGCAGATCTTTGAAGACCTTGTTCACCATTCTCTGATAGGTTGCCCCGGCGTTTTTTAGACCGAACGACATGGCCGTATAACAATATGTCCCCGCGTCAACTATGAAAGAGGTTTTCTCCTGATCTGCTTCCGCCATGGAGATCTGATGATACCCAGAGAATGCATCTAGGAAACTTAGCCGTTCATGACCTGATGTGGCGTCCACCAGGTGATCTATTCTGGGTAGCGGGTAAGAGTCTTTTGGACACGCTTTGTTGAGTCTGGTGTAGTCTACACACATACGCCATGCCCCATTTAGTTTTTTCACCAAGACAACATTTACTAACCATTCGGGATACTGTACCTCCCTGATGAATCCTGCCTGCAGTAGCTTATCGACCTCTGCCTTCGCTGCTGCCTGCCGCTCCGGGGCTAGATTTCTTTTCTTCTGTTTAATCGGTTTAGCACCCGGTAAGATACCCAGGCGATGTTGTGCAACAGACGGGTCAACCCCTTGGATGTCGTTCGGACTTCACGCAAATACATCCAAATTACTTACTAGACACTTTATCAATGCCTCTTTTTCACCCTGCTCCAATCCTGTCCTTAGACTGAATTCATGTCCTCCCGCCACCATGATTTTTTCTGTAGTGTTGAGGGGTTCAATTCTTTCTTTTGGGGGCTCGAGGTCCAACATCATCACTGGTGGGGATCCTTTAGTTCGTATGCTGTCTACATAACACTTCCTTGAAGATTGTTGATTACCCCTCACACATCCTACACCCCGACTGGTTGGAAATTTCATCACCTGGTGGTAAGTAGACGGGATGGCCCCTATTGCATTCAACAAGGGTCGACCGTAAATCGCATTATACGCCATGGGGGTTTTAACAACCAGAAAATTTGCTAGGGTGACCACACTGACCGGGTAGGTGCCCAACGTTACTGGTAGCTCTACTGCCCCCTCTGGTATCACAGTAGCTTCTCCAAATCCAATAAGGGGGGTTGACACAGCCTTCAACCTTTCCGCTGAAATTTTTAACCCTTGAAATGCTTCCCATGTGAGTACGTTCGCTGCGCTCCCACCATCGATTAACACTCTTTTGACATCATAGTTTGCTATGTCGCCGACTATTACCAAGG
The DNA here is from genome assembly GCA_035079005.1 of Fraxinus americana. Classification (NCBI taxonomy): domain Eukaryota; kingdom Viridiplantae; phylum Streptophyta; class Magnoliopsida; order Lamiales; family Oleaceae; genus Fraxinus; species Fraxinus americana. Next base: position 29,114,904 of record CM068707.1, read on the forward strand.
CATCATCGTGGGGGGTCGCCAAGCCTATCAGGTCCTTTTCACCGAAAGTGATGCTATGATCAAATTTAAACCTCTTCTGAATAGAACAGACTGCCGCTGTTCGCGCATAGCTCTTTCTAGAAGAGTTGGAGTCTCCACCAAAGGCAACTCCTCCAACAATCACATTTATAACTCCAGCCCTGGGCGGTGGTCGATCCTCGACCTTCTGTTTGCCTCGGTCATTTCTCGCATACTTGGTCAAATAGCCCCGCTTCAAGAGGCACTCGATCTCCTCTTTCAAATGCATACATTCTTCGGTTTTCATGCCCATGGTCCTTGTGGAAATGGCAGTACTTGTTTTTATCCCTTTTGCCGGCTGATGCTGCCATCGACCTCGGCCATTCAAGCTCTTTCATGTCTCGAATTTCCATCAGTATCTTATTTCGCTGAGTGTTAAGAGGGGTGAAGGCTTTGGCCTCCTCTCATCTCTGTTTGACAAAACGATCTTGAGGGAACCCCCTGCTTACGCGCTCATTTCTCTGCTTATCCTTGTCTACGGGCATTCGCACATCACCTGACTTCCGCTTATGGGCTCCCGTCTCCCATCCCTCTCTAAGATTTTTCATGACCTTTTCTACTTCCTCTGCGTCAACATACTTGTCACCCTTTTTCAACAACTCATGCATCGACTCTGGAGGATTTTTGTAGAGTGACATTTTGAAGGCCCGATTTTGCGTCCCGTTCATTAATGCCGTCACTACTGCAGACATTTGAAGATCCCTTATGCCAAGGGTCGCCCGGCTGAACCTAGCCAAGTACTCCTGTAAAGATTCATCCTTCTCCTGCACCACTTGCATCAATCCAATAGCTGTCTTTCGTTTTCTTTTGCTGGTCATGAAGTATACCACGAAACTCCTGGAGAGCTCATCAAAAGTTTTTATAGACCTGGGTGCCAGTCTGGTCACCCAGTCTCTTGCTTCCCTCCTAAGTGTCGGGGGGAACGACCTACACATTACTGCGTCTGGGGCTGCATATAGCCTCATTAAATCTACGAAAGTATGCAAGTGGTCCAGCGGGTCCGTGACTCCATCGTATGCTTCTATCATTGGCTGTTTGAAACCCTTCGGTAAAGGGATGGCCATTATTTCTGGAGCAAACGGATCCTTCTCTAATACCATTTGCCTGCGTCTGTCCTTCCTCCTAGTCAATGCATCGTCTATCTTCTGGGTCATCATTTCCTCTATCTTCTTTTCCAATTCCGTCACGGGTTGGGAAAAATCTGGAAACACAAAGCCAGAAGCCTCCATGTCTCCTGTTGTTGGCTGGGTAACCGGCGAGGTAACCGTTTGGGCCACCTGGGGTGGTTGCTCGCGTACGGCTTCCGACGAACTCTGCGGTGGGGCTGAAATTCTCTGCGTTTGTCTCTGCAAGAGAGTCATCATGGCTGCCAATTATGTCTCCAAGGCATTGAATTGGCCCTGTGTTACATATTGCGATGGCGGTGGCGGTGGCGGGTCATGACCTCAAGCGACGGACTCTGACTCCGTGTCTGCTGTGTTTCCGACCATGCGTGTTTCACTCCTAGTTCGTCTCCTTGACATAGCTTTTTTGTTCAATGGTTTCCCACAGACGGCGCCAATGAAATAGTAGCAAGGTAGTCCTTCGTGTTCGCCTTGATGAGTGCGGCGGTCCGGTTGCTCTAGTTGGTAGTTGCTACCTGCAAGATGAGGTTGGGGCTTTCTCTCCCGTTGTACCTCCGGCGTGAGAATCAGTAACAAGTTTTGAGATATATATATGGAATACAAATAGTTCGGGTTTCAAGAAGAAAATACCTTTTCTAACATTGGGGTATTTATAGGCACTTGATGGCACGCCCCCTGCTCCGAGATGTATGGTGCCATGTGTCCCACGTATGCCTTCCCACTCCCCCACGTTCTGTAGCATTAACACCCACTCGCATTGCGGTTGGTCATGGTCACGTTTGATGTTGGGTGATTTGATTTCTGTCTATCTCATGGCCATTTATTTGGCTGAGTATAGTGGGGGTCGACGTCGCTGGCCTCTTAATGGTAGATGGCCTATGTGAGCGTAGAGGACCTCCGGGGAGTCGATGTCACCATGGGGGGGTGCATTGAGTAGCGGTTTTCGAGGAAAATCATTAATACCATCCTATATCATTCATATTAATATCAAACATTTGCAAGAAGTCTCATTTTGAATTTAGAATCTTATTCATCTATTTTCTTTCAATTCTGTGGTTATTTTCTTCTTTAGTTTGTTTAGGTTAGCAATCCTTAAGTGTATAAAATGCTATTGGGAATTGAGCATTGCAGTTTAAAATTTGAGTTTAATTGATGATTTTTGTGTTCTTTTTAATCTTCACCGACTAAGAGTTGGTAAGGAACGACTCCTCATTGATTGTAAGTAGTCGGTGAGGAATTGTTCCTTCTTAGCTTCATCGATTGTTCCTCACTGACCCTTACAATCATAAACTACTTTTACACCGATCATGTATATGGAAAACATTCACATAGGGTACATATAGTTCTCTGATGATGAGTTGTGGTTTCAGTTAGGAGACAGGAAGGTGACCCGGTTCTCTTTATTCAAGTTTACCTTTATTAATGGTCTAAACTCATATAATGCAAAAGTTAGGCTCAATATTTGTTAGAAAAAGAGATTATTTAATGAATATTTTGGAGGTAGGTCTGTTGTTATGCTTGCACAGTTGAAGATTACATTTGATGAATGCTCAGAGATGGAAGATAAATATAAGTTCAAACTGGTGTTAATCTTGGAAACCGTGCTGAAATGCAAACAACACAACACATTTATCGATCTTTTTCCATTGGATGTAGTTGACGATCTTGATTGTATTTAAAAACTATCAATGAAGTTGGAGGTACTTTATGCATACACAGCATGTTTTTAAGATGGAGCATTTGACCAAGATGCCTATGGGTTTCCATTGGCATACATGTAAATGTTAAATCTTATTATGCTAACATTTTATTAAATTTCAATGTGTAATACTTATAAGTGTTGTAGGTATGGGCATACGAAATTGTCCCAACGTTGGCAGCTAAATAGAAAACAAGAAAAGAATAGACGAGGCTCTTGATGATGCTGAACTAGCAGGCAACGAATATCTCGAATGCAAAAGTTATTACCCCAATCCTTAACAATCCTTGAGTGAGTATATGTTTTATTTTATATTTATATTCGTGTATCAATTTAATGAATGACCATTAAAGTGTTGAAGTGTCGATATGGAAGTCCATATAGTGTTGGCAGCTATAGTCAAGGAGATAAAGCACATGGTATGTCGGAGGATTGTATTTTTGACCTAGAGAAGACAATCCAATCCTCGACTTTTTATCTTGATGTTGATAGTGTATGTAGATCTATATTTTGTATTGTTCCACTTGATAAAATTGTACTTCAATTATTTATTTATTTAGAGCTCTCAAATTGAATGGTCATTTCTGTCCCCTTTTTCCTCTACGACAACAGAAGCCTAGAGATCCATCATCGTGCGTATTTTCATCCGTACGTCGATCATCTACATCGTGCCGATCTTATTCACCTTTCGTGGACTTGTATTCTACTATATCCTTAGATAGTTCATTTAAACTTTTAGCAGACATATGTCTGGGATAGAGAACAAAATTATGACCTTCCTATTGATGGATAGGACGATAGAAAATTCTAATGGAAAACGAGTGTTGGGAAAGGGAATGGAGGGCTAGATGAGGGGATGGAGAGGGCGAACAGGGCACTCGAAAGGATAGAGATGGATGAGAAGGTAGATAAAGTGATGGATACGATAGACGAGGTCGTAGAGATAATGAATGAGGTGGTGGATAGGATGGACAAGATTGTAAAAGGAATACTCAGCAGATAGAGAGGGTGAAGGGTTGGTGACCGAATGGGTAATGGAGACTATCTTCGAGGTGATGGAGACCATGCTCGAGGTGATGGAACCTAGAAATTGAGGTGATTGAGCCAAATGTATTGGATAAGAGGATAAAATTACCATCATAACATGTTAGTTCACCATTCATAGTCAAGGCGAAGATGAGAAACTATTCTTTAAATAATGAAGAAAGTTAGAGATTGAGTAATTTATGCATTTGCTAACATTGTACCATGAATCCACTTATAGTTATTTTCGTATATGCTAACTTTCTATATTTTTTATTTTTATTTTCAGCGGGACACATCAATTGAGTTATTGGAATATTAGAGATGCCAAGAAAATGGTTTCACAAAATGGTGGCAAACATGCAGTGTATATTGGACGATGTAAGCAAAATTTTATATTATGTATGTTCATATTATATATACTATTATTTATGTACCATTTTTGTTGATGTAGCATTTTGACCTAACGGTGTATCTATTGTGACTTCAAGTTTGTACATATCTACAGTCATTTGACGCTGCTAGGAAAGTTATTCTAGACTTCATATTCAAGAATTAATGTTCTTGATATCAAGCAAAATATACGAGATGTAGATTCATATAGTTACAAGTTACTAGATTATCCCTTAACTTATGTGTATGGAATAGAGCCAAGACTAGGTAAAAAGTAGAAGGTTTGTAAAACTCTCTACATTCCAATGGTACCAAATGGATACTGATTTGTTATTGAGGTCGAATTTGTGAAGTCTACTATTTATGTGTACAGCCTTGACAAGTAGAAGGTTTGTAAAACTCTCTACATTCCAATGGTACCAAATGGATACTGATTTGTTATTGAGGTCGAATTTGTGAAAGTCTACTATTTATGTGTACAGCCTTGACAAGACTTGTCACAATCAGGGTAAGCTTGAGAAGAGTTTATAGTCCATGTGCTTTATTGACCCCATGATGGCTAGGGCAGTGAAAGATACCACAAAACCAAATATACCATAAGTTCTTTACATTTATGATCTTTACTTTTAGTCAAATTTATTTAAATGTTAACACATATTGTATTATTTATTTGCAGGGATGGTTGTGGTGTATTCACAATGAAAGACGTTCTTGTGGCAAAGTGTTTTCATCATAACAATGGAGTTGATATTGAAAATTTACTTAACATGCATATCAAAATTTAAACAATATTTTAATTTCCATAAAGAAACATTTTTGTGTTTAGAAAGAAACCGTGATATAATTTATATTTTTCTTGAATTTTGCAAACTCCTTTGCTTATCTTGAACACAAACAATCACAATCTGTAATTCACAACTGTCCAATTGTTCAACTTCCAATGAAAATCCACGAAGTGAACAAGAATGAGAGAATTTAGGATTATTGTTTTTGTGTTAGGAAGATAATAATTGCATTGTTCTTATTTCTAAAACCTGCTTTTTAATAGAAGTTCAAGCAGGCATGACCTGTCACTTAAACTCAACCAAGTCCAATATTTAATTAATCTAATTAATTAAATTTGGTCTATAAATTAATTAATCTAATTAATTACCTTAATACATTAATAAGCAAACCAATTAATTAATTGTCCAATACTTGTCAATTAATTAATTAGTATATTTCATTATTCTAGTTCTCATTTTGTGTGTAACACATTAGGTTCACAATCATAATATCTAACGACTTGACTTATTATTTCGATTTAATCAGAATCGATATATTAAAATATCCCTTTTTAATTTATCGACAATTCATATTCGTCATCTAGATTGACATTTAACAATGTGTCAAGGGAATACATGTGACAAAAAATGTCAAGTGGTATGACAAAATCAAATTTGTTTATTTATTATGAAACTATAATCATTTCGTTAAAATGATTCGATCAATCACGAGATATGGATGTGTGTTATTCTCAATTATTGATCATATCTTTCATTCTACTCTTAAGTCAATGTAAGTTGAAAACTATTTTCAACTTATAATATATCTTGGCCAAGGATTTCGTTTAAGAGTGATAATTCCTCTATTTATCTTTCACAACCTTCATATAATTCTTGATATACCCGAGTGATGTTGTATTAGCAACTCTTGGTAGAGCAATATCTAACATTACCAAAGTATGATTGTTCTCATATAAAGCATTATGATGATCTCAAATCGAATGACCAATTTCACTACCAAATGTTACAGATTAACCACTAACACTAGATAATTATTCATATGGAATCACTCAAGCTAGTTTCTAATGTTTTGTTCTTATAATAAAACATTTACGTGTTTATTTAATTGTTTCTACACTTTAACTTGTAAGATCTGCTACTTATTTCACATGTAAAAAATGGCACACGTGGTAATCTATTCGTAATAATGATATTCATATCTCGTTATTACTTATGACTACAAATGATTTAAGATTCAGTCAAATTACTAAATTTTGAATCAACACTCTATTATTTAATTTAATAGAATATTAATTCAATTAAATAATAGATTTTTGATAGGAATGTAAAATGCATATTTTTTTCTTCTTATTTTATGTGGTCGTATGATTAATTAGTGTCAAAATATACTCACTACGTTCATATTTTGATTTATGTGGCAATTCTATGGATAGAATGTAATTTGGAAGAAATAGGTAAAAAATAATCAAAGTGAAAGGAAATGAAAGTTCAAGAACTAACGTGAAAGTATAAAAATATTGTGTCGAATCAAATAATGAAGATTTGAGAGTGTTAGAAATCAATTGGATGAAAGAAGATATCAAAGGGATGAAATATTATCAAAGTATGATCACACATCAATTTCCAATCGAAAAAGTTATGCACCGATTTTCAGTCTCATATTGAGACCCATTTTTAACATAGAAAATGATCGAATTGGAAGATTATATCTGAAGAAAATTTATATCCCTTTCACTTAGCTTTCCAACGCATCTTGAATCTCCTCAATTGAATATCTGGAGAGAAAGATATGACCGAACTACTGAAAGCTGTCCGAAGGAAGTTTCGTAAAACCATGCGGTCGCATGGCTTTAAGCAATGCGGTCGCATGAACACCTGCAGAGAACTCCAGGGCTAGTTTCAAGTCTCCTATGCAACCGCAACTCTTCCTTCTATGCAGTCGCATAGGTATTTTTCAGGACGCGAATTTTGGTTTCGGAATTTAAGTCAACTACCATATTTTAAAACCCTAGAACAGAACGAGAACGTACAAAACGCCTCCAAACTTCATTCTTCATTATTTCTCTCTTAAATTCATGAATTGTAACTAAACTTTTACACTTGGTCGAATGACATATTGTGAGATCTAAATAGTTTTTCTTATTATTTGATTTATATTTTATGTATTGAATGTTCTTCTGCATTTATTTATATGATTTGTTGCATTTAATTGCTAGAGGGCCCAATAGTTCATTGAATGTAACAATTTACCGCTAAGTTAAACATCAAATTCGTAATTTTTTAATCCCTTTAACTTGTGAAGCACTATGATTTGATAATTTTCTGCGATAGAGGTTATGAATGTTAAGAAGAATGTTTAAATAGATTGAATGCAACCGCTAGTATTTGTGTTATCTAGTTCATCGATTTCTCTATTGCGTAAAGCTGTTATTAAATTAAATTTTAAACGTTGGTCTGAGATTATTTAATAATTAGAGTTAATTAGAAGGCTAGTTTCTAACTAACTAAAATTAAGGAGAAATATGAATAAATTCCAACGATAAATATTTAAAATATGAATTGAATTATCATTTCATCTATGATCAATCGTGGATTTCTGACGGTGGATGTGGACTTAGGTTAGCCTTTTGATTGTTTTCGTTAATTTAATTTTTATTGTTATTGATTGCGTTATTTACAATTGTTTGCATACAAAAACCCCCCCAATCATTGTACGAAACATAAAATATTGAATTACATACTTTTCATGGGATCGACTCTTACTTCCACTACTACATTTGTTTTAGAGGTTAATGTATTACTTTTGATAGCACACACCAAATTTTGGCGCCGTTGCCCAAAAGTGGTGCTAATTTATTTTTGTACTTTTTTAGTTGTTTATTTTATTTTTGAAAAAAAAATCATAATTTTTTAGATGTTTAGGCAATTTATTGTTTTTAAAAATTTTATCATAGAATTTTATTTGTTTTTCTTACTCTAGCTTCTTTTTAATTTATTTTTCATTTTTCTATTTGTTTATGCCCGCAACTCGATCTTCTAATCAATGTGAATTGCAGTACGATCCAGAATTAGAAAGGACCTAGCAGAGGTTAAGGAATGGAAATCGTTGGTATTTCACAATGAACAATTTTGATCCCGAGACCATATTCGCTGGTTATTTTGAATCAAAGGAAGAGGAAGTCATGGCTGAGAATCAAACTTTAAAGGAGCTTACAGCTCCTGATTTGAATCAACAACCTTTATGCATAACTTTTCCCACTTTGGATACTGTTACTACTTTCAAACTAAAATCTGGACTAATACATCTCTTGCCCACTTTTCATGGTCTTGCAGGTGAGGATCCACACAAGCATTTGAAGGAGTTCCATGTGGTTTGCACAAGCATGAAACCTATAGGAGTCATCAAGGAATAAATCAAACTGAGAGCTTTCTCATTCTCTTTGAAAGATTCAGCAAATGATTAGCTCTATCTACCTTCCAGAAGCGTTACTACATGGGATGTGATGAGCATATTATTTTTGGAAAACTATTTCCCAGCTTAAAGGGTAGCTAACATCTGAAAGGAAATCTGTGGCATAAGACAGGACAACAGATTGTGCGCAAGTTGCCCCCATCACTGAATTAGTGAACAACTCCTTATTCAATACTTTTATGAATGCCTTTTACCCACAGATAGGAGTATAGGATTGATGCTGCAAGTAGATGAGCGTTGGTAGATAAAACTCTCGAGGCTACAAAGAACTTGATTGCAAATATGGCAGCAAACTCTCAACAATTTGGCACTAGACTCGACACCCCGCCTAAACATGTTAACGAGGTAAATGTTTCATCCATTGAACAACAACTGGAGAGTCTAACCACTCTTGTTTGTCAAACGGCTACAAGTGCTATGCAAACAGTGAAGGCATGTAGAATTTGTTCATTGATAAGACATCCAACTGATAATTGCTCAACACTTCAAGAAAAATCCGCTGAATATGTAAATGCAATCGGTACTTTCCTGGACAACCATAGAGGAATTATGATCCCTATTCAAATACGTACAAACAAGGATGGAGGGATCATCCAAATTTTAGCTATGAGAATCGACAAGTGAATCAACTTATGAATCAAAATCGGAAGAATTTCCAGCAATATAATCAATCATACCCTCCCAGAGAACAACATGGCCAAACTTCTAACTCTGGTGTGTCTTTAGAAGATATTGTTAAGTCCATTGCCACTAACACTTTGCAATTTCAACATGAGACCAGGGCTAGCATTCAATGAATGGAGAATTAAATGGGTCAAGTGGCTAACGCGGTCGGTCCGCTGGAGTCACAGAATTCGGGAAAATTGCCATCTCAAATGGTGGTGAATCCAAAAGAAAATGTGAGTGTAATCATGTTAAGGAGTGGTACGGAGGTTGAAGCCCCAGTGAAGGTGGCCCCTACATCATCGAAGGAAGAAAATGGGGAATATATCACAGTAGAAAAGAGCGCTCCCAACAATACTGAGGTAACTAAGCGTAAGTTTCTACCTCTTTCTGATTATAAACCAGTACCCCTTTTCCTCAAGATTTAGTAGGAACTAGAAAATATGAATGAAATCATGATGAGTTGCATGAAATTTTTAGTAAATGTGAGGTAAATATTCCACTTTTAGATATTATTAAACAAGTGCCTCGTTATGCTAAATTTTTTGAAACAATTGTACACAAGTAAGAGGAAAAAGAAATTGAAGGAGATTGAAATGGTAAAAGTTGGAGAACATGTATCTGCAATTATTCAAGAGAAACTTCCAGCAAAGTGCACGGATCCAGGTATGTTCACTATCCCTTGCATGATATGCGACACTAAGTTTGAAAAGGCCATGCTAGATTTAGGAGCATCTATTAATGTCATGCCATATTTTGTATACACTTCCTTAAAACTTGGACCTTTAAATAAAATTGATGTGATAATTAAATTAGGTGATAAATCTAATGCCTATCCTAAGGGGGTAGTTAAGGATGTTCTTGTGAAAGTTAATGAGTTAGTTTTTCATGCTAATTTTTATGTGCTTGACATGGGTAATAGTAATTATACTACCCCTATCTTGTTAGGAAGACCGTTCTTAAGGACATTCAAAACTAAAATAAATTTTAATAATGACGCAATGACCATGGAATTTGATGATAAAATCATTAAACTTAATATCTATGATTCCATGAAATATCCATGTAATAACAATCATGTTCATTTTATTGATATGATTGATCAATTAGCATATGATGTTTTTGAATTTGATGCTAAAAAAGAATGGAAAACTGTCAATTATGAGCATCTTGGGAAGGAAAAAGAGGAGCGGGCCTTAAACACCGAGTTACAAAGAACTGTGGTAGCATTAAATGCTCTTCCAAAGTCAGGTAACAATTCTTGTTTTATATTACCAGTCTGTAATGAGTGGCCTCTACTTTTTGTCTTGCAGACTTCCATTCCGGATTTGAAGCCCCACCTCAGTCACTACAAGTATACATTCCATGGAGGTAAAGGAACTTGTCAGTTATCATTCCCAATGGACTTGGTGCATCGTAAGGAAGATCGAAGCCAACCATGATAGACCTGAGCTAAACAAAGAAACATTGAGTCCAGTCAAAGACAATAAATAAAGGTGCTGCTGGGAGGTAACCCAAGGGGAGTTCGTTCCTTTATCTTTTTATTTTTGTTTTTTGGATTCATATTTTAATTATCTTTGTGCTTTTTTTTTTTTTTGCATTGCACTTTACATTGGGACAATGTACGTTTTAAGTCTAGGGGGATGTATTTAGATTTAGGTTCCATTTAGATTTAGATTGAATCAATTTTCGAAAAAATTTTGCATAATTTTTTTTAAGAAGAAGAGTTGAGATTAAAAGATTTTTGGTTGTGTATGCTATTTACTAGAATTAATTAGGCTTTTGAAGAACTCATAACATGATTGAATGAATAACCTTACAACTTCGAGCTAATTAGTTCAATTATTTTATTTGAGAATAGTAGTAACTAAATTTTGTAGACAAAAAGTGGGTGGGATTTTGAGCTTTTAGACTGACACATCCACACCAGTTTCATTATTTTTTCATGTGTGATATTATTCCATGGTTTTGTTTCTCTAGAATTTGCATTGATTCTCTTCAAGATCACATTGACACATACATGCACGAACATGATTAATGCCATCTTTATTACATAAATTAGTTACATTAGCCAAATAGCCTACCATGTAATCAAATTTTCCTATGGTGAACCCCTTTGAGCCTTATTGTTTTTTTTTTTTTTGTGTAAACCCACATTACAAGTTTTAAACAAGAAAAAACAACGTTTTTACCCAAGTCTTAGAGCTAGTAGAGTATTGTTCATCATCATGATATGTGTGGGTGTGCAAGAAAATGAGTGTGGGGGTGTCAAAATTTTTGATAGAGCTATGATTGGTGGAAGGGAACATGCTTCAATTTCAATTCATAAGTTCCATTATGGTGTAACATTTGGAATTTATATTTCAAGAAAAAAAAAGAAAAAGAAAAAAAAAGTGAATGATAGAAGAAAAAGAAAAGAAAAAGATAATAAGTGATGGAGGAGAGTGATGTCAATGTTACAAAATATCTATGTTCATAATTCCTCCTACATTTCAAGAAAGGGTTCGTTTTGTGTGGGATAGATGCAAAGTAAAGGAACTATTGTGTGTAGTGGTTGGTTTTACATATCTTATGTATATGTTTGAGCTAAATCTATTCATCTTTGCTCCAGTAGTTCGATGGCTCTTGAGTCACATACCCAAATATTTCTCACATTGACCCTAAGCCACGTTACAACCCTTGAAAAATCCTTATGATTCTTGCAAAACATGTGATCTAAGTGGTGGCGAATGAGAAGATATGCAAGCATATGGTAGATCATCTCCATTGGAATGAACTCGAGTGAAACACTTACCTTTTAAACACATGAGGGTTGAGTGCTTATATCAGTGAGGGTCTACATGTTTGGTTTATTCCATCTTCATATGAAAATACTAGCTAGTTGATTATGAGTTGTGTGAGAATATTTATTTACCATGTGTTGTGTGTTTTAAAGAGTTTGATTGTTCTATATTCATGGCATTAGACCTGATATTTTTGGGGAATTAAGTTTGAGTTTTGCCTGAGGAGGAACAAAAGCTAAGTGTGGGGGAATCTGATAGGAATGTAAAATGCATATTTTTTCCTCCTTATTTTATATGCTCGCATGATTAATTAGTGCCAAAATGTACTCATTACATTCATATTTTGATCTAGGTGGCAATTCCATGGATATGGCGTAATTTGGAAGAAATAGGTAAAAATGGACCAAAGTGAAAGGAAATGAAAGTTCAAGAACTAACGTGTAAATACAAAAAAGTTGTATCGAACCAAACAATGAAGATTTGAGAGTGTTAGAATTCAATTGAATGAAATAAGTTATCAAAGGGATGAAATATTATCAAAATATAATCACACATCAATTTCCAATCGAAAAAGTTATGCACCGGTTTTTAGCCTTATATTGAGACCCATTTTTAATATAGAAAACGATTGAATTGGAAGATTATATCTGAAGAAAATTTGTATCCCTTTGAGTTAGCTTTCGAATGCATCTTGAATCTCCTCAATCGAATATCAGGAGAGAAAGATATGACCGAACTACTGAAAGTTGTTCGGATGAAGTTTAGTAAAACCATGCGGTCGCATGGCTTTAAGCAATGCGGTCACACGAACACCTGCAGGGAACTCCAGGGCTAGTTTCAAGTCTCCTATGCAACCGCAACTCTTCCATCTATGCGGTCGCATAGGTGTTTTTCGGGACGCGAATATTGGTTTCCGAATTTAAGTCAACAACCTATGGAAACAACTATAAATATATATTTTAAAACCCTAGAACAGAACGAGAACGTACAAAACGCCTCCAAACTCCATTCTTCATTATTTCTCTCTTAAATTCATGAATTGTAACTAAACTTTTACACTTGGTCGAAGGACATATTGTGAGATTTAAATAGTTTTTCTTATTGTTTGATTTATATTTTGCGTATTGAATGTTCTTCTGCATTTATTTCTATGATTTGTTGCATTTAATTGTTAGAGGGATAGTTCATTGAATGTAACAATGTACCGCTGAGTTAAATATTAAATCCGTAATTGTTTGATCCCCTTAACTTCTGAAGCACTAGGATTTAATGATTTTCTACAATAGAGGTTATTGAATGTTAAGAAGAATGTTTAAATAGATTGAATGCAACCGCTGGTGTTTGTTTTATCTAATTCATCGATTTCTCTATTGTGTAAAGCTGTTATTAAATTGAATCTTGAGCGTTGGTATGTGGTTATTTAATAATTATGGATAATTAGAACGCTGATTTCTAACTAACTAAAATTAAGGAGAAATATGAATCAACTCCAACGATAAATATTCAAAATATAAATTGAATTATCATTGTATCTATGATCAATCGTGGATTTCCGACGGTGGATGTGGAATTAGACCAATGTCAGTTTTTTGATTATTTTCGTTAATTTAATTTTCATTGTTATTGATTGCGTTATTTACAATTGTTTGCATACAAAAACCCCCCAATTATTGTACGAAACATAAAATATTAAATTACATACTTTTCGTGTGATCGACCCTTACTTCCACTACTACATTAGTTTTAGAGGTTAGGGTATTACTTTTGGTGCCCGTGACAGCACACACCAATTTCCCATAAATAAAATGAATCAATTATATATTAAAAACGTTTATATCCAAAACCGATTGGAATTAGGGCATGATAGTTAGAGTTGGCTATTATGAAAACTTTAGTCCAATTATCAAGCCTATTACAATTTGGTTAATCCCTGGCCTTGCTTTGGCTCATATAAAAGGAAAATTGATGAATCTATTGATTGATATAAAGCCAGAGTTGTGACAAAGTGCTTTCATTAGTGCAATGAACTTGACTATTATGAAACCTTTAGTCCAGTATCAAGCATATTACTATCTTGTTAATCATCGGCCTTTCTTGGTTAATAACTGGAACTTCATCAACTTGATATCAAAACATTTTCCTATTGGCACCCTTACTGATAATGTCTAGGTATCTCAAGATCTAGGGTTGAAATCAACCTCATTATGTTTTTTGTCTCCTCAAAGAAATGCATGCCGTTAAACAAGTATCGCATACCTGGTATAATGAACTAAATTGGTTCTTACTTGATAAAGGTTTCACTAATTTTCGTATCGATGCATTTTTGGTTATTTATAATAAACTTGGTTGTTGAATGATATTATTGTCATGACCATTCTAGAGTAGATCAATTTATTGCAAATCTTACTCATCATTTTTAATCAAAGATCTAAGCACCATATCCTTGTTTTTGGATGTTGAAGTTTTCATCATCTTCATGGCTTATTTTTTTTTTTGCTCAAACACCTATATCGACTTGATCTCATTCACTAGACTAATATGCATCTGGCAAAATCGACACAAACACCAATATGTACTTGTGCGTACATCTTTACATGATGCAACTGAATATCGTCAAGTACTTGGTGTTTACAGTATCTTATGCTTACAAGATCTAACCTAGTATATTCTTTCTAATAGGCTTCTTATTTCATGCACAAGCCTACCACCAAATATTGGAAGCCAATTAAATGCCTCATGCGCTATCTTTGTGGTAATAATCACTATGGAATTTTTCTTTGCAAATAACTACCATGTGTTCTTTATGCTTTCTCTAACTTTGATTGGGCTGATAATGCTGATGACCATACTTCTACCAGTGCTCATATTATGTTTCTTGGTCATATTCCAATCACTGGATTATCTAGAAAGTAATAAACTTTGTTCAGTCTTCCACTAAAATTAAATATATGGTTGTTGCCTCGACTGCTTGTGAGAACCTTTGGATTAAAGCACTACTTCATGAACTTGGAGAAACTACCAATTATACTTTGATAATGTTACACCACATATCTTTTCTCTAATACAGTATTTCATTACAAAATGAAGCTTGTTGAGGTAGATGTTCACTTTGTAAAGGACACAGTTTAATCAAGGACTATTTGTGTTTTGCATGTTGCTTCAACTCATTAGTTAGCATATTCAGTCATCAGCCACTGTCTACATCCTACTTTCAACTATTATGATCCAATGTAGATGTCCCCAAGGGAACCCCTATCTTGTGGTTCATGTTTAGAGATAAAATTCCATACAACTTTCAGGGCCAGTATACATTAACTTCTTGTAAATTAAATGTAGTATACTTACTCTACGCAAACATAAGTCTACCAGTATAGCTCATACTTTGTAATGCATAATAATATGAATCCTCATATGTAACATTATAAATAATGTCAACTCAAATAGCAAATTCAAGTTGCACAATTATTTTGAACACCATTGTTAAATCCTTACTAATTGGTAACTTCTAAATTTAAAACTATAAAATCTCAAAAGTGGATTTTTCAAAAATTAAATTGACTTTCTCACATCTTTTTACAATGAAATATTTTTGTAATTATCTACTCATCTTCAATGGGTAATGCTACATGTACACACACACTTTTACACAATCTTTTACACCTCTCTCACATGGAGGGGGGTCCACGATTATTTTATTATGTGTGGGCCCCCTTCCATGTGAGAGGGGTGTAAAAGATTGTGTAAAAAATTGTGTACACTTAGCATTATTCCATCTTCAATAGTCACAGCTCATGATAAGTTCAAAACTCAAAAATATCATCAATATAACAAGTTAGTCGTACCATTTATGTCTCACGCTACAACTCAAAAACTTAGCTTCTATTCGGGATTCATTTTCTTATCCTAAAATTTTACTTTTCAAAGTCAAATATTAATTTAATCTCATATTTTGTAAGACCTAGAAGTACTCCCTACTTATCAACCACTAATTTTTTGAAAAGTAGAACTTTAGCAACAAAAAAATGAAACCCAAATAAATGCTTAGTGTGAGATATTGTAAAAAAAAAGTGTTAAATTGTAATTTGTCAATCACTTAGGATGCATTTAGTACTCCATATAAGATAAAAAATTATCTCAATACAAGATTTATTATTGACAATACTTGAATTATTTTTATTTCGCTAGTTAATCATACCATATCCACCCATATTAAATTAACTTGTCCAATGAGGTGGGTTTAAAGCTGTATTTTGTAAAGATCCTAATTATGTGTTTGGTAGCACTAGATAGTCTCAAAAAAAATATACAACTTGATACAACTTGTTCATTACAGCATCCACTACTACGTATCAAACAAGTACCGATAATTTAATGTTTTTTGTAATAATATATCTGATAGATAAAACACATAGTTATAAAATCACCTTGGTAGGGCCTGGTGTAGTACCGTTGTAAACTTTATTGCTAATAGAATGCTCGAATGTCTTCCTAACCGATTGAGGTGGCTTTCTCTCCAAAGTTGCAAGTAAACATTTTTTGATCCGAGCTCCAATATTTGTGAGTAGCTTTCTAACAGGTCTCGCTTCTGCCCACAGGAGGAGTGGGGTGGGGTGGGGTATACCTTCGCTCGCCTCAATTGTTTGAGAATAATTCTTGTATTGGAATCTTTCACGAATATGCTAACAACCTCACTCTTACCTTTCAAGGTATTAGAGCTAACAACCAGCTAACTATGCATCAGATGTACCAACTATTTTTCTGTTTACCTTTTCTGTTAGTAGATTAGTTAGGTTGTTAGCTAAGTTGTTTGATTTGTTAGTTGGTGTGAACTTGTGTATATGCATTATTTATACAACCATTGTACTCTTCATTTTGGTAAGTAATTGAATAATATTCATTCTTCACTTTCATCGATTTAGGTGCTAACATGGTATCAGATAAACACCTTCTGTTGTTGCTTACATTCCTTCCCTGAGATCTTAGCCTTTTTCACTGCTACTTTTCATTCATATCCTTCTTCTGCAGTTCATTTTTTTTTCTGATTTCATTCTCTGATGGAATCAATACAATTAGAAAATCGAGTTGATCCAAGGTCATCATCGCCTAGATCAGCCACTAATGAACCTTCAAGTCCATTTTTTCTGCACCATTTAGACGGTCCAGGATTGATATTGGTGTCTCAATAGCTCACAGGAGAAAAATATACCTCTTGGAGTCGTGCAATGATCATTGCTTTGTCTGTGAAGAATAAGCTTGGGTTCATTGATGGTAGTATATCCAAGCCGGAAGACAACAATTCTGAATTGATGAATTGTTGGATTAGAAATAATAGCATAGTGATTTCCTGGATTTTGAATTCCATCTCGAAGGAAATTTCTGCCGATGTTATATATGCTTCATCTGTAGTTGAAATGTGGAACGATCTGAAGGATAGATTTCAGCAGAGCAATGGACCTCAAATCTTTCAATTAAGAAGGGAACTGATGAATCTATCACAAGAGCATAGCAGTGTGAGTGTGTATTTTACTAGGCTCAAAACAATTTGGGAAGAATTGAGCAATTATAGACCTCATTGCAGCTGTAGAACTTGCACTTGTGGAGGCATGAAGGAGATGAGCAATCATCATCAGATGGAATACATAATGTCTTTTCTTATAGGTTTAAATGACTCATTTTCTCAAGTCCGATGACAAATTTTGTTAATGGATTCCCTACCTCAAATCAACAAGTGTTTTTCTTGGTATCTTAAGAAGAAAATTAGAAGAAGATAAGTACTCAAACTGTTGTTGAAAATGATCACAATGAAGTTGTTGCATTTGCTCTTAAAACTGATACTAAAGCAGCAAGTAGTTATGGATTGAATAACTATTACTCAAGATCTAGAAATGCTGGAATCATCAAAAGGAAGGAGAGACCATTTTGTACTCACTGTAAAATTCATGGACACTCAATTGACAAATGCTATAAGATCCATGGATATCCACCAGGCTATAAGGGGAAATCTAGAGACACTTTTTAAAACAACTCTCGCTATAATCATGTCAATCAGATTTCTAATCAAACTTCTGTTCCTTTTAATGCCATGAATGATGTTAAACATGATCAACAGCATGGCCTTGGGAATTCTGTCCAAAATTTGAGCTCTAATCAATACCAACAGCTGATGTCTATGCTATCTACTCACTTGACATCGAATTCCAACACAACTTCTGCTGATCAACAAAACAATAACATTATCTCCTATGCTTTAGGTATATGTTTCTCCATAACGGTAGATCCAATTTTTTCATCCAAAGACATTTGGATAGTAGACTTTGGTGCGACTAAACATGTGTATTCAGTTGCTGCTGCTTTTATGTCAATGAGGTTAATAGACAACTCCTATGTTATTTGGCTAAATCACACACGTATTCTGGTAAGGCTATGTGGTGACATCAAGTTGAATCCAGATCTTATCCTGTGTGATGTTCTCTTTGTGCCTCAGTTCAAATTCAATTTACTGTCGTCAGTTCATTGACTCTTGGATTTCAACTTACCATCAATTTCTTTCATGATCACTTCATCATTCAGGATACCAAAACCAGGAAGATGACTGGCAGGAGCGACCGATTTCAGCATCTATATGTTCTTAATGCCAGAGTTCTAAATTCAGTTTTCAGTACCTTCATAAATAATGTTTCAACTCATAGTTGGCATAATAGGCTTGGCTATCTTTCTTTTAAACGTTTGAATAGTTTTGAGGATCAATTGTTATGTGATGCTACAAAGTTGAATAAAAACACTTCATGTTATATATGTCCAATTGCCAAACAGAGAATATTATCCTTTGATTTACATAATCATCTGTCAAAACGTCCATTTGATCTAGTACATTGTGACATTTGGAGGCTTTATCAAATTACATCACATACATGATATCGTTTCTTCTTAATATTAGTTGATGATTGTTCAAGGTTCACATGGATATATCTGTTGAAAAAGAAGTCTGATGCTGTGACTGTTGTGCCAAGATTTTTTAACATGATCTCTACACAATTCAATGCTAAGATAAAACAGTTAAGGTCAGATAATGCTCCTGAGCGAGCTTTTCATGATTTTTTTGCTGAAACTGGGACATTATATCAATTCAGTTTGTTGAGAGGCCACAACAAAATTCTGTAGTGGAACGTAAATACCAACACCTTTTGAATGTAGCATGAGATCTATTTTTTCAGTCTCGAATTCCAATAAGATTTTGGTCTGAATGTGTGTTGGCAGCCACTTTTCTGATCAATAGAACTCCTTCTCCTCTTTTGAAGCACACGACACCTTATGAAGTGTTGCGCCATAAACCTGTAGATTACTCTATGCTCAGAGTGTTTGGTTGCTTAGGTTTTCCTTCCACTTTAACAGTTCATCGAAACAAATTCCAACCACGTGCAAGGCTATGTGTGTTTTTGGAATATCCATCTGGCATCAAGGGATATAAAATGTATGATGTCGGTAAAAAACAAGTATTCCTATCATGAGATGTAGTTTTCCACGAAGAGATTTTCCCTTTTCACACAATCATTGGAGCTGATGATATGGCATACCCCTTTCATGACTTTGTCTTACCAGTTTACTCTTTATCTTTACATCAGGATGTCACACTTGAGTCTGCTCAACACATCTCTTCACAAACCATTATCCATCTTCTTCCTTTACAGGAACATACACCTTTTCCATCACAACCCATTCAATCACCTCAACTGTCTGTCATTATTGCAAGAAAATAAAAGAGTCACTAGAATTCCAACCTATCTCAAAGATTTTTGTTGCGACATGCCCTCTCAAAATTCCAATCCTGATACTTCCCTCATCACATTGGTCAGTCTCTATCTTATAGAAGACTATCTCCTATTCATAAGCATTTTGTGATGAATGTCTCATCCTAATCTGAACCTCAGTTCTTTCATTAAGCCGTCAAATATCCTCAGTGGCGTGAAGCTATGAAAATCGAGTTAGATGCCATGGAACTCAATAATACTTGGTATATTGTTTCCTTACCTCGTGGTAAACATTCAGTTGGCTGCAGATGGTTATACAAAATCAAGTATAAATCTGATGGATCAGTTGACAGACATAAGGTACGACTCGTTGCAAAGGGTTATACTCAATTGGAGGGCCTTGATTACATTGATACTTTTTCTCCAGTGGCAAAGATTGTAACAATCAAAGTCTTACTTGCTCTTGCAGCTTCTTGCAATTGGTACCTTTTTCAACTCGACGTTAAAAATGAATTTTTGAATGGTGACTTATTTGAGGAGATTTACATGGACCTTCCTCTTGGTTATGCTGTCAACAACCATGCTAAATAGAGGGAAAGGTTAGTGTGTAAATTACACAAGTCCATATATGGACTCAAGTAGGCATCCAGGCAATAGAATTCCAAATTCTCTCAAGCCTTGATTCAATTTGGTTTTGCTCAATCCAAGGCTAATTATTCACTCTTTACAAAAGGATTAGGGAAAAGTTTTGTTGCTTTATTGGTTTATGTAGATGACATTGTGATCACTGGTTCTAATATTGAAGCTATTGCAGATTTGAAATGATTCCTACATTCTAAATTTAAACTCAAGGATTTGGGATATTTGAAGTATTTTTTGGGGATTGAGATAGCTCGATCAAAATCAAGTCTTGTCTTGTCCCAAAGACAATACACTCTTCGGCTGCTTGAAGATGTTAGATATCTTGATTCCAAACTTTCTACTTCCCCCATGGATCTTAAGATGTATCTTAGCTTACATGAGTGAGACCTTCTGCCATATGCCTCCCATTACAGACGCTTAATTGGAAGGTCGATCTACCTCACTTTGTCCAGGCCTGACATTTCTTATGCTATCCACAAGTTGAGCAATTTCTCTCTCAGCCTGGCCTTTCTCATCTTAAAGTTGTACATCATCTTCTGCGCTACTTGAAGAGTAATCCTGGTTAAGGCTTATTCTATCTAGCAACATGTACTTTTCCACTAAAATTGCAAGCTTTTTCAGATGCCGATTGAGGATCTTGTGTTGACACAAGAAAATCTATAGGTTTTTGCATTTTCCTTGGAGAATCCATGGTTTCTTGGAAAACTAAACGCTAACTAACAGTGTCATGCTCATCAGCAGAGGTAAAATACCGTATACTTGCTGCCACCATTAGTGAACTTTTATGGCTTCACTAGTTGCTGAGAGATTTTCAACCTCCAACTCAATCTCCTACCACCCTCTTCTGTGATAACCAAGTTGCCCTCCAAATGGCTAACAACTCTGTCTTCCACAAGCGAACTAAACACATTGAAATCGATTGTCACTTCATTCGTAAAAATATTGCAGCTGGATTGGTTAAACTTCTTTCCATCCGATCTTGCAACCTCCTAGCTGATGTTTTCACTAAGCCCCTATCTGCTTCCAGCCTCTTGCCTCTCCTATCCAAGATGTCTATAAAAAATATATACAGTCCATTTTGAGGGAAAGTATTAGAGCCAGCAACCAGCTAATCGTGCACCAGCTGCACCAACTGTTTTTTTGTTTACTTTTTCTGTTAGTAGATTAGTTAGGTTGTTAGCTAAGTTGTTTGATTTGTTAGTTGGTATGAACCCACGTATATGCATTATTTATACAGCCATTGTACTCTTCATTTTGGTAAATAATTGAATAATATTCGTTCTTCACTTTCACCGGCTTAGGTGCTAACACAAGGACCCAAATATTCTTCATGGAGTCTGTAAGAATCTTCAAATTACATACATTACAACGTCATCAACAAAAAAGAACAACATTATATGATAATCAAAGGAAACAAACATAACAATGTATAGGTATAATAACTAACTTAAATCTAAAATCAGTGGTGCAAACAAAATCAACAAAAATGTCTGAACTTATTTACTTATTAGCTATAACAGAATTGTATATATTGTGGAATCCCAGGGGTCATCAACCAAAAACAAGTGTGTTATGCAATTTCAGTCTAATAATTCTAAATGAACTAGAATATGTGATTAATATGAATCAAACTTCATTAGAGTACAAACAGGATTAGTTTAGTAAATCCTACCACTGCGACGGTCTCCAATGTAGCTATGCCAGTAAGGGACCCACAACGTGTTCCGCCATCACCTCGTAGACAATGGAAGACTTTTCCACCCTCACGGCTTGCAATTGTTGTAGAATCAAGATTGCCTTCCATTGACAACACAACCAAAATATATCTACAAGCAATTTCGGGCCAAGTAAGTTCATCGACAGGAAGCATATTGAACATTGCTTTCTTTTGAGTAGCTGAGAAATCTATATATTTCTTCCTGGCTTTTCATGATTTGTATTCTCCCGAATTAAAGTAAGGACATACTTGTACTACCACCTTAGAGAAAAGTTCTAGTACGAGCAGATTCAGCAGTGAGCCATGAATCCTTACCAAATTAAACCGGTACATCTGCTATCGTAATTTCATTATCTCGAGTTTCATGTCAAAAATTTTGTATAGGATAACAGTCTAACTAAGGGATTGCTAATTCAGATTCAAGTTCCTGAAAAGAAAAAGGTAGTCCTAGCCTTAGAATTTCTAAGAAATACCACGCGAAGTCACTTGTTAGTGCAACATGCAGAGAATCTCTAATCAATTAAGGAGCAACCTTTGAGCTCCGTGACTTATCAGGGGGACATAGATCCCTTTCTGAGTCATCGGTATTCAACCTTGGTCTCTTGTAATTTCCAGAGAAAGAGTTGGATTATGGTTCACCTAGTAAATTGCTCTTCCTTTTAGCTAGGAGGTACCCACTCCCAGCTGTTTGTAGGCTTGACTCATGCTTTCTATCATTTAGAAATTTAACCATGGTGTTATGTTTGTGACTCAAATTCCATAAGATTTGGAAGTTTGATTCATTGAGGAAGCCTATATAATGTTGGTTTAGAAGTTTGGTTTGATAAGAGATCAAATTTCATCATAAATTGGGAGTTTGATTGGGATAAGAATTTGAGGATTAAGGACTCTACATCATCAATAACTCCAAACTTTGGCTCCTATAAATACTCCGTAAGGTGTCGGCTCTTAGAAACTTATGATAACAATTAGACCATTGTTGTATACATTAGAAATTTGAGAGAATTGTTTAGATTTAGATTGAGAGAATCAAATCTTGTAAAGATAATTTTAGTTTCTTGGCATAATAAATTATCCTCTTCTTCCACGTTAATCTTGTTTGTTGTGTGATCCATTATTTTCATATTGCTCATATTATTCTCCTTTTAATTATGTGGTCAAATTCATAACAAGTGGTATTTAAGCGATTCTGGTATCTGAGTTGGTTAATAACAATTGGTATCAAAGCTCAGGGTTTTTGACTGTTCATGAGAGGTCCAAATTGGTTATTAAAACGAGGTTCGAATAAGATCGATTGTTTCAATGATGGTAACAATGAAATTAGAGATTCCGCTTTTGGATTGTAATAGTAGATTTTTTGTGGCAGATCAAGATGTGAGCGATTCTTGATCAATTAGATCTTGATGGTGCTTTGTTGGGGATAGATAAGATGCCCGTAACAATGACTATGGAGGAGAAGTAACAGAAGGATCAGAAAGCCCTATCACAAATACATCTTTATCTTTCTAATCAAATTCTTTCGAACATGATAAAGGAAAAAAACACTGCTAGGTTGTGTTTAAAATTGGAGCTATTTTGAGAGTTTGACAAGTAAATTACACTTGAAGAAGCAGTGTTTGTATTCTCATTTCTAGAAGAAAAGTGGATCTTTAGAAGATCATATATCAGTATTCAAGGAAATCGCTGCTGATTTGAAGGCCATAGAGGTCAAATATGATGAAGAGAATTTAGGTCTGATATTATTATGTTATTGCCACCTTCATATGTGACTTTTGGAGATATTATTCTTTATAGGCTGGATACTCTTACTATTGACGAGGTATATGATACGCTTTATTCTAAGGAGAAGATGAAGCATCTGGTTCTCGGTTCAAAGGCCAAACAGAGGGTCATGTTGTTCGTGAGAGATAAGTGGTCATGGAAGAGGCAAAGTCAATGATGTCAACAGTGATAAAGTTTTTTGATATTGCAGCAACAAGGGGCACATGAAGGAGATTGCTATGAGTGGTGAAAAAGTTTGCTACTATAGATCAAAAGAAGCAACAAGAAAATTTCGATAATGTCAATCTTGTCGAAGAAGACAGTGATGGAGATATTTTGGCGATTACTAAAGGTGACTCCAAACCTGGCAAGGATTTGATTTTTGATTTAGCTTGCATTTTTCATGTGTTCAAATCGGAATTGATTTTCTTCATATGAAACAGTTACAAGAGATTCCGTGATAATGAGAAATAATAAGCCTTATAAAATAGTTGGGATTGGTAATGTAAAAAGTAAGATATTTGATGGGACAGTTAGAACACTTGGCCATGTTTGATATGTTCCAGGTATAATTTGGAATGTAATCTCTGTGAGTACTTTTGATTCAAAAAAGTACAGGTATACCCGTGGAGATGGAGTTCTGAAAGTTAGCAAGGGTGCTTGGGTTGTGTTAAAGGGACTGAGAAAGTCCTGATTATATGTGTGAGAAGGTTCCACGGTCAATGTGGATGCAACTGTGGCTTATGGTTCAATAAACAATAACTTGGGCAGAGTTGGTTGTGATTGGGTTGTTCGTGGTAATTTATTGAGGAATCTTCCAGTAGCTCGGGTAAAGCTTATTGTGATATTGTTGATCATGTTATTTGTGGTGATTCGAACGGGTTTGGCAACTCAAGTAGAGTTGGAATTGCTTGTGGTGACTCGAGTAGGTCTATTGACTCAGCAGGAGTTGGAAAGTAAACATGATGATTCAAGAAAGGATG
Organism: Fraxinus americana; assembly: GCA_035079005.1. Taxonomy (NCBI): domain Eukaryota; kingdom Viridiplantae; phylum Streptophyta; class Magnoliopsida; order Lamiales; family Oleaceae; genus Fraxinus; species Fraxinus americana. The sequence goes on from CM068707.1 coordinate 29,139,754, forward strand.
GCAATCAATGTTGTTTTGCTGGTAAGTAGGGTTTAGATATAGTTCACAGTTGTTGAGTATGCCCAGCAAGGGCATGGAGTGTCCGAAAGGGGCATGGTGGAAGAGTTAGAGAATGACTTAAAGAGTGAATACTTAATTCATTTCTATGGAATTTGTGTCAGGGTAGAGTTTGTTATGTTTGTGACTCAAATTCCATGAGATTTGGAAGTTTGATTCATAGAGGAAGCCTAGATAATATTGGTTTAGAAGTCCGGTTTGATAAGGGATCAAATTTTATCATAAATTGAGAGTTTGATCGGGATAAGGACTTTGGGATTAAGGATTCTACTTTATCGATAACTTCAAGATAACAATTATATCATTGTTGTATACATTAGAAATTCAAGAGAATTGTTTAGATTTAGATTGAGAGAATCAAATATCGTAAAGATTTTTAGTTTCTTGATATAATAAATTATCCTCATATTCCACGTAAATCTTGTTTGTTTTATAATCAATTATTTTTATAATACTCATATTGTTCTCATCTTTAATTATTTGATTGGATTCATAACAAGTGGTATCAAAGCGATTCTGGTATCTGAGTTGGTTCATAACACATGGGATGTTGATAGGACCAACCGAGCCAGAAAATTTTGATAAAGAACTAACCATGAGCTATCTCTATTATTCACCTTGATCCATTGAATCCAATAATAGTCGAGCACGATTTAGACCATGAGAGGGTCATATGGGATCCTATGAACAACCTCTTTTCTGAGCTCTCTTAATGTCGTGTTATCATGTGAAGGTCCACGCATAATGGGAAATCTTTCAAAATGGTATGATAACCCCATGTGTTTTCCATGTGGAAAGATAGTTCACCTTTCAAAATGTCAAAAAGATCTTTTGTAGTTACTGTGATAGCCGCTAGACACTAGCAATCTAAATAGGAAGTGTTCCATTGATTTACTGCTACTTTGTAGTGAAACAAATGATGATTATCTTTCACCCACCCTAGTTACATGTACCATGTCTTGATATAACTCAATTAAACCACATACACATCCCTTTTTGATAAAATAACATGGTTGTGCCAAACCAGAATTAGGAAGCTAAGAATTACTTAATCTCCAAACTGTACAAGTTCACAACATCAAAGGGACTGCAGCATTTTTATGACCAAGGCTTTTGTAGGACCAAAGAAAAACTTTTGTCAAACATATACCATGCTAGAAAAACTATCATTCTCTAGAACACCACGATGTAGAACTTGCGTGAAAAAAAACCAATTTAGAATGGTCATCCAAGATTGTGGGGACACTAGAAAATAAATCATTTTCCCATTAAAAGAAAAAAATTTCAAATGAATCCAACTCAATCTAAAACAATGTATCCTGTAACACAAATAACGTTAACAATGACAAGTGTATTGCTGGGTTTTGATACCCAATAAATTTGGAAAATGATTTAACATGGATGTCGGATAATTTATCGACACCTTAGTGCTTGGCTCGATCCAAAAACAACTAATACACTTTGAGGATGGCCCAAGTTTTGTGTAGTGCATGGTTTTGGTTAGTTTGGCCCATTGGTTAGTTTAGACTTTGATTTATGTGGTAGCCCATCTACCTTGGTTTTGTGTTGGTCCATTTGTGAGTCCCAGTATTGGAGGTGACCGAATACTATATACTTAGATTTTTCATTCCAACCGTGTGCGCGCGAGCAACGGAAAGAGGAGTAAAATGGGCAATCGTCTTAGGGTGAGTTTTCAGAGATTCAACCATTGTTGCTCCATCCATTTCTTCTATATTGTAGCTCCCACGTATTCTTGGTGGGTTTATAAAGGATAATCGGAGTAGGTAAAACAGAGGCAATCGAAAGTGAAAGTTGTAAGTCGAGCAAACTTTGGTTTGGTATTCGTTTGATGGTTTTTTCTGAGCCCAGAATCAAGATTTCTCAAAGATTTCCTCAACAAATGGTATCAAAGCATGTCGTGTTGCGAAATTTTTGATTTTTTGGTGCAAAAAAGGGCTGGAACTGGTTCGAAATGAATCTAGGAAATAGGCACGAAAAACTGGAATTTTTCTTTAAACTGGCTGGATCTGTTTGAGGTATTTCGGTGAAACCAGAAGCAGGTTGAGGAAACTGAGACCATATCCATGCTCAGCAAATCAAGGTGAAGTCGATGGATCGGCGCGTAATTCTTTGTGACTACACGTGGTGATAACACGTGAAGCACACGTGTCGAGATAGTGGCCGGGCGTGAGGGTGTATCTTGTATCCTCCAGTAGTGCACTTCAAAGATAGAATGTTACAAATGGTATTGCGGAGCTTCATGTGGTGTCCGTTTTCAATTTTGGACGATACAATGAAAATTAGACAATTTTACCCTTCGACGTTCGGGTGCCAATTGTCGTTTTGTATTACCACAGTTGCTGGAAGTTTTAAGGTGAATAGTGATGGCCTTAAATAGTGAATTTTCATCTCTCCTTATTTACAAACCCGCAATATGGTCTGCTTGATATCGTGTTCTTTCTTTTTATTATTGCATTTAAGACTATTGTGTAGGATAGTTATTTACTTTTTACATTATAGGTCATCGTATGGGGTGACATCAAGATTGGGGTTACCATGAAGAGGTAACCATTACCTGTTGGAAATTATGTGTTTAATTATTTACCTTCAATTTTTTATGAATTTGTTGTCAATTGCTTTTTTCACTATTAGAATTGTATGTGACATTTGGAAAGTTTTGTTTGAGTATTGTGTGTGAATTATGTCTGTACTTTCCTTATAGTCTTTGTTGGTTACATTTTGTATTTTGTGTGCATTTTTTGGTTAAATGACAACAGATTTTGAATTGTGTTTTACTAATGAAAAAATGTGATTTTTCAATTTTACAAAATGAAAAGTTTTTATAAAACCGGTGATGGTAAATATAGGTCTAAGGCAAGTGGGAAAAGTAAGAGTTTTTTTTCTTAAAATACAATATTTTTTGGACATATTAAAGGAGACTGTCCTAGAAGTATAATAGGAGGAAAGATAAGGAGAGTGAGAGGAGAATGTTGCCATTGGGTCGAGTGATGTCTCGAGTGGGGTTTATTGAGAGTAAACCTGGTTACTGCTTATGTATCTGTGTGTGATCTTTTTTGCATATATGATCACTTAATTCTGTTGCAATGTTATATGTTACACTTCCAATATGTTTGATGTGTGTAATTGTATGAATTGAGAATGATTTTATTACTTTGTATAATGTGCATACTCCTTTGCTATGTGAGTATTGTGAGGTGTGGTAGTGAGAAGAAAGAGGAATAGTCGTTTTCCCCTTTATCTTTATGAACCTCTTTTGTGAGTGTAGTGACGTAACCAACTTTTTCTTCTACTACCTTTGTGAGTGTCACCTTCACCCTTCCCTTTGTGGATAAATTCTTTGTAAATTTTTTGAGCATTGGTGTTGGAATAACCTTGTGGTGCTGGGTGGATTTAGCCATAACCTTTGTGATAGCCAAATGTGTTGATTTGTCATAGTGGGTTTGAGATGCATTAGTAGTGATTGCGAAGATGTCTATTGGTAATGTGGAGTGTAGATGCCTAATTGTACATTGGTAATATGTATAGGGAGATATGTGACATTTGGATTACGAGATGAGATGTGATCAAATGTTGGTGGTGTTGATGTGCATTGAGAGAAAACATGAGTGTGTGGTCGTCTTTGGATTCTTTCGAGAGTTTTCAATTGTCTTTCCTATTCTATTCTTTCTTTGTGTAAGCATACGAGCAATCTGTTAAGACTTTGATCAAGTAGAGTGTAAGAGAGACATTTCTATTACTTCTGTTTGGTGGACACCCATTATTCACTTAGGTTGAGAGAAGTGGGGATAGTAATAGATGACTATCTTGTAGACTTAAGATCTATTGTGGTTTATCAGTTAGACATATGTTAGTGATCAATCTAGTGAGTATGGTGGGAGGTGTGAACGACATGTAATGGGATAAAATAAGTGTGGTGAGATCTTTTCGATGGGTCATTTATGCATTTGTAGCACATGTGTTGGCCATTCCATTGATTAACTTGATGTTAATATGTTATTCTGTGTGAGCGTATTTTGAAAAGATCTTTGTTATCCTATGTTATATATTCATCGCATGTTATATACGCTCTTAATTGATTCCTGTGATTATTTGTTCCTATTTAGGATTTTTTGACCTTAAACCTGGTGAGTACATGGAGCAAGTATGATATGTGTTTCAAGTTCGAGACACGAGGTAAGGTCCGTGATTCTAATTTTATTGGATTATCTTGATTATGCAAGTATAAATTTTGTGTTTTATTTGCTTGTAAATTGATTGGGCATCAAGGTGGAAATTTGTTGGATTTTGATACCCAATAAATCCGTGCGATGATTTAAAATAGATGTCGGATAATTTATTGACACCTTAGTGCTTGGCTTGATCTGGAAACAACCAATACACTTTGAGGATGACCTAAGTTTTGGGTAGTGTTTGGTTAGTTTGGCCCATTAGTTGGTTTAGGCTTTGATTTATGTAGTAGCCCATTTCCCTCGATTTTGTGTTGGCCCATTTGTGAGTCATGGCCAAATATTTGAGGTGAACTAATGCTATATACTGGTTTTTCATTCCAATCGTGTGTGTGCGTGCAATGGAGAAAAGAGTGAAAGTGGATGCCAACTTGGGATGAGTTTAGAGTGATTCAACCATTGTTACTCCATCCTTTTTTTCTATATTGTAGCCACCAACACCTTTAGCATCCTTTGTGGGTTAATAAAGGGTAATCAGAGTGGGTGAAATGGAAACAGCCTGAAGTGCAAGTTGTGGGTCAAGCAAGCCTTGGTTTGGTGTTTGTTTGATGATTTTTTTTCAGAGCCCGGAATCAAAATTTCTCGAAGATTTCTGCAACATGTATGACCGTCATAGGTTTTAATGTTTGATTATCAAGACCTCTAAGAATAAGTATAATGCATCATTTCTGCAAGCTTGAGAGATTGTAAGGCTACTTACTGGTTGTGTAAATAAAATCATGTGAGATAGATATTGTAAACGATACGTATAATTTCTACACCTATCCGAGCCATTAAAAGTGACATTTGAAAGATAAATTGATTCGATTGATATTTAATAGGGTTAAATATCGATTATGGTAGAATATATTCAAATTTAGAAGGCTTTTGATCAAAAGAAGTGATAATCGACAAAGGACGGGCGAAAAAGAAAGAATTCCAAAATTTAGAGACTAAATTACAAATATTCAAAAGTTTATTCGAACCAAAGAATGAAAATTGATGATCACATGGAGCCAATTGGATAAAACTATAAGATAAATGAATAAATTTGCATATGAAAAGGATTCAAGATGAAAGAGGAAGAAGAGTTAGGGACCACAGTGAAGGAACGACAAAGATTACTCCTTAAGGTCGCAAGGAGTAACCCCTTGAGATCATAAGAGGCTGTTTGGCAAAAGTAGAATTCTGATTGATTAGCTTGCATGACCACAGTTATTATGCATGTGCAATAACACGGGTATATCCCAGCTAGACGTTGGAGTTTCATTTTTGTGTAAAACTCTTTTTAGCAATCATATTGGACGTGGATTTTGACTTAATTTCTGTGTCTATAGGTGCAAAACATCAGCCAACATCGCAAGATACATCTCATATCATACGATATATTAATGTTTGCAATCATGGGAGGCCAAATGACATTATTTTAGAAGAAATCAAGATGAATGATACAAGAAATTCAAATTTTGAAGATTAAATCTTGGTTTGGGACAAAGAAGAGGAAGATACAACTCGAGATTAATTAAAGAAGATAAAGAGATTCAAGCTTTCGCGACTTCTCCTTTTTTTCTTCAGGTATCTCAATTCTTGGCGATGTCATATAAATCAAAAATGAATTCTTGCAACTCTATTATGTTAGGCTAGATTTTAAGTTGATAAGACAGATGAACCATTTTATGAAGTTTTAACATCAATTTCAATACTTTGATACTCAATATGTGTTTATTCTTGGATGATTGTTATATGATTTAATGTTTTTTCAATTATGTGATCAGTAGTTGGATTTATGTGTGATTTTTATTGTTATTGAAAGAAATAATAAGAAAGATACAACACTTCAATTGGTATTTTAGCGTTTTAATGCATTCTTTCATATTTGTATCTTTTATAGAGATATATGAAGGTCATATGAGATGATTGGTATAATTATACTCGAGATATATTATTAAATGAATTGAGAATATTGATTAATAAGAATTAATAAATATTGCTACGGTATTTAGTTGTATTAAAATAAAATAATAAAGTGGATTAAAAGTCTCAGTGCGTATTTTAATTAAGTTTACAAAACCTTCTCAATTGCTTATTATTTAATTTAGCCCATGTTTCATTCCCTATAATTTATCTTACACATTACTTTTCAAATTCATTTTCAATCAAAAATTTATGCAATAAAATATTCTACAAGCAAACCAAATTTTTTTTCTACTTTTTAACCACACAATCTCCAAAAAACATTATTCAAAACATAGTTTTTTACAAATAAAGGTCACCAAATAGGGGCTTAGTTAGATATTTAGTATAAACTCACAATAATTTGATTGGAGTATGTATTAATTAGAACTAGATTAAGTACAGTCTCTTAGGATGAAACTTTATTTTCCATTATATTACTTATCTACGAGACTGTGCACTTGTGGGATTTCGTCGATTGCTGAGAATTATAATATTTAATTAGTTTAGCTAGTTATAGCTTTAATCTAATTTTTATTGCATTATTAGTTTTAATTTATATTATGAAAAACTAAGGTGTTTCCTCTCATTCTTTTTAAGATTTTGTATGCAAAGTTCGAGATATGATGATCTTGCTCCAATTAATCTGAAAATTGAACGAACATTGAGGTTGAGAATAAAAGAAAAGACATTAGCAAACCAAAAAGTAGCGAGAAAAAACAAGGGCGAAAGCTTGGACATATAGCAAAATTAAATAAGATGTATGTTATACGAGGATATGCAAAAACATTCAAAATTTGATGGTTGTCAGGGTGAATGAAAATGTAGTACATCCCATTGTATGGGTAATGGAAACAAGAGACTAATATGGGAACATAGGGTTCCACAAATGGTAGAGAGTCAATCAAGCATAACTTATCTGCCATTCGGGCAAGCAAACTTCCATTTGAGGATGGAGAGATTACAGTTTTTCAGGATGTCCAATGACAATCCAAATAGTCGCATCTCGAGGTTTTTGGATATGTATGCAATTGTTGATTAGATGAGAGTTCTAGTGATGCAATTAGATTGAGGCACTTGCACTTTTAGAGAATTGGCTAAGGATTGGTTGGACACATTCTACCTCATAGCATCACCACATGGAACAATTTAAGTTAAAAATTCTTAAACAAATTCTTCCCGCCAAAGAGAATTGCCAAAGTTGAGAGATGGAATCACTACATTCTCCCAACTTGATTCGAAATGCTATTAGTGGAGTATAAGAGATACAAAGGTACTCGGATAGTGTCCACAACATGGTTTACAAAAATGACTACAATTCCAGGATTTCTACATTGAGGTAAATTTGAATAGCAAGGCTAATGTTAATTCTGTATGTGATGTGTCAATCGTCAAAAGGACAACGGATCATGTATATGAAATAATGGAGGATTTAACATATACTAGTGCATTATGTCCATTTGATCGAACAAGCAGAATAAAATTTACCAGAATTCACGAGGTTGACACAATAGCAGAAATATTAGCTGAGTTGGCAGCACTAAAACAATGGAAAGCATTAATCCTTCAGTGATTATAGTTTTAACATTTGGGCATAAACGTAATCATTGTAATGGAAATCATGAAAGTGAGAAGTCCATTTACTAAATCGAGAGAGGGATTTAGGAGGATTTTAGAAGAGATTAAATAAAATAATAGAAGTTTTGGGGAAGGAGATGAGTGGGATGAGGTGAAAAATAAAGTTTTAAAGATTTGGGAGTGTGGGTGATAGATAAAAAAAATTGGGTATAATTGGTAAAAGAATAAAAAGTTTAAATACTAAAATTGTAATTATTACTTTTCAATTTTGACATTTTTACTATTTTTAACGGCAAATTTGACGGTAGAAGATTTTTTGCACAAAATGTTTCAAACATGAGGGTGTTATGCGATTTCCAATAGATAGGGGACTATATCACAAATGGAAACGTTTATAGAGGATTTTTCTACTATTAATCCACTTAATAAAATAAGTCAAAATGTAGAGGGTATCTAAATAATTCTAAGAACATTATTAGCCTACTAAAAAAGTTTGCCATTGCGCTAAATGTTTCAACACGTGGAAACTTCATTAGTCAACGGTTTCAAGTAGGTTTTCTGAGCATCCCAATATCCTTCTTCACTTGCCAGAGGAAGTTTGCTGCATCCTTCAGCTACACAGCTCTCTTGAAGTAGTCTTTTGTGCTCTGTTTCAATCAAAAGAATTCCTTAATATCAGTATGTAAATGAATCGCCAATAAAGCTAATTACTCAAACTGCTTTTATTGATATTAACACTGGCGGAGATAGGGGTGGGCTGGAGTGGGCTGTAGCCCACCCTTGCCCAACCCCAGCTCCTATAAAAAAAAAAAATTTTTTTTTATTAAAGCCCAAAATTTCAAATTTCCAGCCCAATAGCCCACCTTTCAATTCCAACCCAGCCCAATTCCCACAAAAAACTAATCCCAGCTACCCAATTAAACCCAATTCCCACCCAATTAAACTCAATTCCCGACCTAATTGACGTGAAATCCCCAATTGAACCAGAGAAGACAACTCTGCGCCTCTGCCATTGACGATTTCTTCCCGTTCGACGTTCGCCCGTTCGCCACTTCCAGCTGTAGCCACTGACGATTTGTTTCTGCCGGAGCTTCGGCATTTCAGGTGAGCCTTGAATCATTTTCATCTTGTTTTTGTTTCTTTTACAGTTTTACTACCTGTAACCTGTCCACCTGAAAAGCTCTCGTTCAAAACCAGTTAATCCTACCTTTAAGGCCCATTTATTGTTCGTTAAGTCCTTCTCTTGACTGTTGTCTGTTGGGAGCAATTACTGTAACCGGACCAACGATTCCATTTTGTGTATTGTCAATTTGTCATAATGGTCACCATAATTCTGTTCATAACATAAAGAAGTTATTTTTGGCATTGTTAAATAGGCAGAATTATGTGCAAAAAATAAGCAAGAATTACCTATATGCTTGCCATTGACAAATGCTGCTGGAATTCAAGTTCTCTCTTTGTCCTCTATCATTGTTTTGGGTTTTCTTATATATGGATTCTGGCCCAAATACATTTTCTGAACTACCTCCACCACCACCTGAGATGTTCCCAAAGAACTTTTCTCATGTTCTTGTTATACAATATTTCATGCCTTAATAATTTCTATTATTATGAGACTGGCGCTGCTATTTGATGCTGGTATTAAAAATTTCATTAGTTTATTGTGATAATATTTGTTGTGTGTTGTTTCATATCTCAAGGTTGTTTTACTCAACAGAATCTAGACACTATCTAAGAAAAATGTTAAACAAGTGCTTTCCATAAAGATATTTTAAGAATTTTGGCATGAGGATGTTCGCTTAGTGTCACTTGGCTTTGTCCTTCTGCATTGATCTTATTGTTACCTCTTGCCAGCATTTATACCCTCACTTCTAGTTGTGTCATGATTTTCTCTTCTATTCTTAATTAAAATTACCATCTTTTCCATCTTAGTATAGTAGGGATGGCAGAGGATCTGGTAGCACAAGTATCTTTGTTGGTGGCTTTGTACTGGGAGGGCTTCTTGTTGGAGCATTGGGTTGCATATATGCTCCCAGGTATTGAAATATTACCTAGTTTTTGGTTCATTGAGTCAGATAAGTTCTCTTCCACTCTGTTTATATCTTCTTTTGGGGTTCCTATAGTGAGAAAATTCTTTAGTTTATGTAATTTTAACATTATGCTTTTGAAGTGTATGTGTTGTACTTCAAGTTTTTCATTTTTTTTTTCCTTACAGAGAATTGCAATAGCATATTTTCGGCGTTGCATGTGAAATTTGGCTTAGGAGCGATGACAAAGTTAATTCAGAATTATCTATGCTAAAGAAATATCAAAAGCAATGGTAAGTTCTAGCTCATGCCTGAATTTTTGCATTTTGAAAGTGTTGAAGAATATTATATTGTGATGTCCATTGCAAAGCTGTGTTCCAACTGAAAGAATCACGTGGAATAAGTATTGGAGACATTGTGCAATTTGATAAACCATTAGCTTTTTAGTAAAATGAAATGCATCTCCAGGAGTTAAGCATGTTATTTCATCCCGTAAAACTATATGACAATACTCGTAGAAAACCTATGAACTGCATAGAATCATCTCTTAGATTCAAAAATTTTATTCATACATTACATTTTAAAAATTTTAGCCCCTCGTACGATCAATTCCTGGCTCCGCCCCTGTTGATATACATTCTACAAATATTAGAAATGTTAAGAGATGTTTCAAGCAAAAAAGAACACACAATTCTTGTTTTACTCATTGATTAGCATGATAAATACATTGAGAAAAATACCAAACGAGATTGTATAACATCTAAAAACTTAACAGAATTAAACCTGTGCAAATGTTTTGCCTTCAACAATGTCACACTTCAAAGAAAAAAGTCAGTGCTTCATGCAGAGATAAACATAACATAATAAACATAAACAGAAATGTTAAGTACATTTTGATCACCCAAATATTGCTTAACCAATTTTTTGGGACCTACGCTAAGCCTACATCTATACACACACATTCAATTACTTAACAGCTATTTTTCAACTCCTGAAGTGAGTTGCAAGCGAGATTTGATTAAGTGCAGCAGAAAGCCAAATATCTCAAAACTAGGAATATCTACAAAAATAAATCAGTAAAAAATTAAAAATATCGTTCATATTCAGCCAAGTCGACTGTTTGTTATTTGATAACAAAAAATTTCTATATTATATTCTTCTAAATCATATCTCATGAAAAATATCACGTTCCACAATATTAAGGCTAGTGGTGTCAATCGAGCCGAGCGACTGTGAAGAAACGAGACACGAGCCGTTTGAGCCCGGCTCGTTTTCTAGGCGAGCACTCGTCGAGCCCGCCCACGAGCTTGTGGGCTCGTTTAATAGGCAAGCCACGAGCCAGCTCGGCTTGTGGCTCGCCTATTAAAAAAAAATGTCAGTGATCATTCCGGTCACTGAATTTTGTTTCAATGACCGTTTCGGAACGATCACTGAATTTTATTATTATTATTATTTTCAATTCCATTTTTTCCCTATAAATACCCTTCCATTAATCCATTTTTTCCACCCAACTATCAATTTTTCATTCTCTACTCTCCAAATTTCTAATATATTGATTATCTTCTACATTTTACATTATTGAGTTATAATCTTAATTTTACAATCTATTTTTTACGCTATTGCATAATCTACATTCATTTCTCAATTCTACTTCAACATTCAATTTCAATTATTCAATATCAATTATCTCATTACAAATTTCCAATTCACAAATGGATCCATGCTCATTTGTTGAAAACTTGTTCGGTGTCAGAGGCAAATCACCTGTCACGCCCCATAGTCAATTTCGGAATGAATTCGCCGGTCTAAATGAATTACTTATTCCAGAAAATTTTTCGAATTTTGATTCTCATGGAAGTAGTAATCCAATTGATTTGGATGACGTTGATGTTTTAGAGGCAGAACAGGATAATGAACTTGTATTAGATATTCCCGATTCAAGAGGGAAGGGAAATGGGAAAAAACAGGCAAAATATTGTGACCATTTTAAAATGGTTCAAACTGATCGTGTGGTTGATGGAATTCCAGAATCCAAAGTCGTACGTAAATACTGTCAACAACAATTGGCACGACAAAAAGGCATTGGAACCACCCACCTCAACCGTCACTACAAAACATGTGCGGCCAAACATGAACTTCTTCCTTCTGGTCAAACGCAACTACAATTTGGTAGTCCAGGTACCGGTGCTGTTATTACGATACTTTCTATGTGGATGTATTCGAAAGAGAAAGCTTGAACGGGAATGATGAAGTTTGTTGCCGCAACTGAGTTGCCTCTAGCAATAGCGGACAACCAACATTTCGTCTTCTACGTGAAATAATATACGTTGGGGTAAATCGAAATACTCTTTATTCTGATACAATAGAATATTTCATTAATTCAAAGAAACAATTGGTTGTTGATTTACAAAAATATTGGGGTGTTATTTGTTTAATTTCGGATATATGAGAAGGGATTAATAAAAGAGGTTATATAGCTGCAACTACATACTATATAGACCCACTTTGGTGTATGCATAAAAAAATTATAGCTTTTAAAATTATTGAGTTCCCTCATAACGCTAACAACATATTTAATGCTATTATGAACATTTTTAAAGAATATTGTTGCGATAGTAAAATTCGTTCATTTACGTTTGACAACGCTGGTGTAAATAGGGTAATTATCGATAAATTGTACAGAGTACTACAACCCGATTTTAGTGATTATTTGTTTCATATTCGATGTGTATGCCATATTTTTAATTTAATAGTATAAGACGGTTTAAAACATATTAAGGATGAAATTCAACGAATTAGGAATGCACTAGTGTATATCACGATTTCACCTAGTAGAAAACAATCATTTGATGAATTTTGTGCCGAATTTGGGGTGACGCATACGAAAACATTTATTAGTGACGTAGGGCGTAGATGAAACTCCACTTATTATTAAAATCATGTGAAGGTTTTGAACATTTAATAACTGAATTTTATAACAATAGATATATTAGAGACGAAGACGATACTATTTTGAATGACTCCGATTGGAGTTTAGCTTTTAAAATTAAAAAAATTGACAAGTTTTTATGATTGTACAAATATTTTGTCTGGTATTTATTATCCCACTAGTTGTATGGTTCTTGAACGTCTTTATATAATTGTTAGGGCTTTTCATAGATATAAAAATGACCCCCGATTTTAGTTCAATTATATATTCCATGGAATTAAAGTTTAGAAAATATTGGGAAGACTTACCTATGTTATTTCCGTTAGCATGCATCATGGACCACTGATATAATTTATTGGGTACTAAATTTGTAATTGATCAAATTTCAAGAGCTTTAACTTTTAATGTACCTATCATTTATAGAAATTTGGAACAAACTTTATGTGAAATGTATAAATTATATATTGAACGAATGGGTACACATATTAATCGGGTACCATCCGGCTCTACACCAACTCCTCCCAGTGATATAGCATATGAAAACGTTGAAGTTTTAAATTTATTCGAACGCATTAACTCATATAGATATGATTCAACAGCAACTGCATGTGGTTCCTCTAGTACCAGTAGTAGTTTGTCTTCCACCGCATGTATTCAAACATCCAGCGCAAGTCAAAATGCGTTGTCTGTTAAATTAATTGATTACTTTAATCATAATATGCTTAATAACAATACAATAAATAAAAGTTCAAAACAAGTAATTGAATTCTGACAAAGATATGAATGTCGATGGCCAGTGGTTTCTGCGATGGCAAAAGATCTACTAACACATTCGGTTAGCACTGTAGTTTCGGAGTCTGCTTTTAGTGCAGGTAAGAAGGTTCTCTCCGAGGTCAGGAGCCAACTGAAAGAAGATATTTTGGAAGCATTAATGTGCTAAAGGACTGGGAAGACGCTCATTTTCGAATGCAAGATAAATATACCGAAATTGCATGTCTTCAAGTAAGTGATATTTAATTTAATCATATTCATCAAAAAAAAAAAAATTTAATACCTTTATAATTTTTTTATTAAATCGTGTACAATTTTTAACTCCGCATACTCGAAAATTTGAAATTGAAGTAGCCGATCTCAAATAAGAAAATTTTTAACTCCGCATACTCCGCATAAATAATGAGAGTTTATCTTTTATTATTATTATTATTATTATTTTAAAAAAGAAAAAGGTTTTAGAAAATGTATATTTAAAAAAATGTTTATAAAATGTATATATATTTTTTAAAGGTTTAGAAAATGTATAATAAACACAAAAATAAAAAAATACCTGAGCCGCGAGCTAAAGCTCGGCTCAGCCCATGAGCTGCCCATAGCCACGAGCTCGTGGGCCGAGCCGAGTAAGGGTGTTTTGTAATGAGCCGAGCATAAAACAAGCACGAGCCGAGCTCGTAGGTATATGGGCACAGTTGGCTCGACCCATTGCCACCGCTAATTAAGGCATTATTCTCTTTCTTTTAACAAATGTGCAGGAGGATTTCACCTTCATGTCGCTAGCTCCCCTTCCAAACATTTGCGTCAATACTGCTAATGAATCAATGGTTACCTGTGGCTCAAGAATAAGCTATTAATCTCAACAAATGGCTCGCTCACACGAGCATGATCAAATCAATATATTATGGCCTGCCCGTATCCTTCATACACATGAGATAACAAGCAAAACCAAATTGGTGTTCAAAATCTGAAACATGGAAAAAAAATTCCTCGTAGACACGTGAAATCAAATGAAAAATAGATAAAATGAATCAAATAAGAACCAGCAATCACTAATAATTTAAAAACGAAATTTTTTTTCCATCCACCATTCGACCACATATAAAGGAAGATTCTGAACATCAACAACAAAGTATAAAAGAGACAAATCAGCCTTAAATCTTGCTATATCATATTAGAATATTTTTGTAACTGATATAGATTATGTAACTGTAGCCTTAACTTAGTCTACCAGCTATATATTTCTTAAAATAGAGCAGACATTCGTGTGTATATATATATATATATATATATATATATATATATATATATATATATATATATATATATATATATATATATATATATAAATATGTGTGTGTGTGTGTGTGTGTGTGTGTATAGCTCTATCAATAGATAAAAAGAGTGAAAAATTCTTCATTGAACTTGCAGTGTCATTGTCATTATATGGTATGAGAGCATCCGATCTCAAATGCACCTACGATCCAACACTCCATAATGTCTTCCTCAACCGATCAAAATCCCTCAATTCAACCTAATACCCAACCATTATCAGCCAAAAAACCTTTTATTGCTCTTAATATCACTGCACAAATCAATGAGAATTTGACAACATCTACCTTTCCTCAATGGCGAGCACAGTTCGAAGCCTTGCTTATAGTCTACAACTTACTCGACTACGTAAACGGTGATTCCATATGCCCTTCCACTACCGAATTGAATAAGACTCACTGGGCATAGAAAAAACTCAACACACTCTATGCTAGCTGATCAAGAACAAGAGCTATGCAACTTAAAGAGGAACTCACCTTGATTTAACGTGGGAATCGATCGATTCCAGACTACTTGCATGTTGTCAAGGCCATAGCGGATGAAATCTCCATTATTGATCATTGTTACGGGCCTGTGTCAGACCCTTCACCTCTCCCTCCATGTGTCAGTATATGTGACCCGGCCATGCGTTGACCGAGGTTATTATACATGGGACGAGCCGACTGTGCATGCCGAAGCGATTACTCGAAGGACGAACTGAACGGGCGTCAGCAAACGAACCGGACCCATCCACCAGTACGCAGTCGATGCAAAGGCCCGCACTCCCCTTCTACAACGCTGCAACGCCTCACCCGCCTCGCCTTGCCTCGCCTCGCCATCAAAGATCTCTTGTATAAAGATCTTTCTAAAGTCAAATCTTTGACTGATGGGACGTGTGGCAGGTCCTCAAACGGTCAAATCAGCAGCCTATGTCAGGAACATTCAATACTAGTCAATCTATGGAGGGACAGAGTGACACCTAGGATGGGACGAGCCTTGAGGATCTGGCAACACGTGTCTCCTCATCCAACGGCCCTCCTCTTTCCATCCTTAGTATAAATATCCCCTCCTTGTGCCAGAAGATGGATTGGAATCTCATATATTCGCCCCTACATATTGTGAAATCAAGTACTATCTTCTCCCCTATATTGTTGGCACTTTCATATTTAAACTACTTCCCGGCGAGTGACCTACTGCCGGTGAATCTCCTTGTTGAGCATTAAGCTGACTTGACCATCGGAGTGCTTGTGACCGCTCCCAACCCCTTCGGGAAAAGGCCTCAAGTGATTGATGGTGTGTTACGTGTGCAGGGAGGAGTTGACTGGAAGACATCTTCTGTTGGCCACTTGTCGGAGCCATTTTTCGAGGTCAACAGATTGGCGCCGTCTGTGGGAACTAACTTAACCACGAGTTCTCCCACTAAAAGTTGCCTAAATATCCAGTTGATACTCTCCCCTTGAAAAAGGGATTATTTCTTGAAAAAGGACTATTTTCAGCCACCTCGGACCATGAGTTCCAGCGGTGAGGAGGCGAATGCAAGAGCAAGGGATGTCTCTGAAGAAGAGATCATTCGAACCAATGTTACGCAACAGCGGCCTCATCACCGCTACCGTAGAGGTAGAAGAACGGCAGCACGTTTGGCGGCCGAAGTGGTCCAAATGGCCACTAACATGAGGGCCATCGCAACCCAAAATGCAGTCATGCAGGAACTTCTCATGCAAGTACGAAACCAGGGCGGTTTTCAAGCCCCACATCATCCACAACAATCGGCCCATAGACGAACTGAAGTGGAGTCCAGTAGGGGAACCCACCTGAGTCCCCAGGGAGAAGCTCCTGTAGAGAGGGATGTGGGAATGGACACTTCAAACTACACCGTTGCCCCAGCCGATGATGCCCCTGCAGGAGAGCGTTTTCCTCCGGAATATGAACGACCCCAGAGGTCTGCCAGTGTTTTCGACCGAATCGGATGGGCACCTAGAAATAGGGACTAGCCCCCGTAGCAAATGACTCACCATCAAGGTCAGGCACAAAGCCAGGAGGTTCAAGCCCCCCGCCTAGAAATAGGCACGATAGGAGAAGTCAAATGGATTGGGGAAACAGGGCTGAGGCAGCTCAGCATCCACCTCGGCATCAAACAGATGTGAGTGATTCTGATAGGCCCTACAGGTCGTACGAGGTTGACGACGACGATGATAATTTGCCCTTCTCCAGGGAGCTCTGCACATTTCTGATGCCTCACAACTTTGTTCCTCCCAAAATCCCAAAGTACGAAGGAAAAGGCGACCCGGAAAAGCATCTCAACAAGTACAAAACACAGACGAGCCTCAGAGGCGCATTGCCAGCTTTGAAATACAAGGCATTGCACTTAACCCTTGGTGGCACTGCCGAAGTGTGGTATAGCAGGCTGGCACCACTCAGCATACGGAGCTGGCCGGATCTGAAGAAGGCATTCTTGAATTAATACCTCTCTAGGAAAGAGGGAGAGGTTCCGATTCAGCGTTTGCAAGATATGAGGCAAGCAGTAGGG
Organism: Fraxinus americana; assembly: GCA_035079005.1. NCBI lineage: Eukaryota > Viridiplantae > Streptophyta > Magnoliopsida > Lamiales > Oleaceae > Fraxinus > Fraxinus americana. Next base: position 29,157,130 of record CM068707.1, read on the forward strand.
GAGACCCTAAAGAATTACCTCGCCCGTTTCACCGACGAAATAACCTACTGCGAGCAGGTCACGGACAAAGAGGCCCTTTCGGCTCTAAAAGGAGGGCTAAACATGAATACTTTGTTCTGGAGGGATGTCCGAAGCAAGAACCCTTCAACGTACGATGAGTTGGTAGAAATGATGAAGATTGAGATTGTTAATGAGAAAATGATTGACCACAGGAACAGGGCTGCCCAAGGACTTCCACCACCTCAGAGGCAAATGGGCAGGGGACCCACCTCCCAGATAGTGAGCCAGCAATGGACTCAGGCTGGGCACACTGTGGTTCCCACTTCGGGACAAGCATTGGCCGCTGCCACACTTAATGCGGTCCCCACCTTGGCTTATGAAAATGCCGGACCAACCACAAACAACCCTGCTAGAAGTACTTGACGACCCTCCACCTCTAGAAATAGTGGAAGGGGAGAAAGGCCTAGAGATAGGCCTCCGGAAGTACGACCATATTGTACCATTCATCGCCATTATGGCCATGATACTAGAGATTGCATGGGTTCAGGCAGACCCACGAACAATCCCCGTAATGACAGGGAACACAACTACGAAAGCAGCAATCCGAGGCGTAGTCCGTCCAGGAGGGGCGAGACGAGGCGACACTCTCCAAACAATAGAAATAGCGATAGGGAAAGGCCTCGGAGTGGGCAACGCCCCAGGAGAGATTCGGCCCCCTCAAGCGAGCAACAACCGATTCGTGAAATTGACACCATTATTGGAGGACCCCATGTGGGAGGTGAATCAAAAAATGCACTGAAGAATTATGCCAGGGAGGCAAAAACCCCACCCATGGTCAGTTACATAGTGAACCAATCACAAGGCGGAAGGGCTGCAGAGCCCATAACCTTCACCCAGGAAGATGCTGCGGGAGTACACATCCCGCACTGCGACGCCCTGGTAGTTGAGCCGTGGTGGCCCGAAATGGGCTGAAGCGCATGTTGGTGGATAATGGCAGCTCAGTCAATATCCTGTTCGGCACGACCTTCGACAAAATGGCAGTAGATCACGAGCTCACACCCATGAGCTCGCCCCTTTACGGATTCACCGGGGACAGCATCATCCCCAGAGGGAAGATTACTCTGGCTGTCGAAATGGGCGCCTCGCCCCAGGTGGCACATCACTTCATGGAGTTCCTAGTGGTTGATCGCCGATCCGCCTACCATGGAGTTCTGGGGAGGCCTGCCCTAAAGGAACTATGGGCAGTCACTTCCATTCATCACCTCTGCATGAAGTTCCCGACCGAACGAGGAGTTGCCACTGTCCAAGGCGATCGGATGGGATCAAGGGAATGCTATCTTAATTCCCTAAGAAAGGCAGAACCCCGAGTTAACATGGTGCTAGATGCTGAAATGATGGAGGCCCCTGAAGAAGGGCAACCTCCGACACAAGATGTAATCATGACAGAAGCCAGGTCTGAAATATCTTTAGAGGAACTGGACCCCAGGGTGAATCAGAATCACACTCTGCCCCAATGGAGGAACTGGAAACGTTTCCAGTGGACCCCCAAGATGCATCCAGGGTCTTGCAGATCGAAAAGGAACTGAATGGGGAAATTAAGGAGGAACTGAAAAGCTTCCTTCAACAAGACTCCGATGTCTTCGCATGGAGGCACGAGGACATGGTTGGTATAGAGCCCAAGGTCAGTTGCCATCGATTGCTGATGCCCTTCGGCCTGAAAAATGCCGGAGCGACGTACCAAATGTTGGTCAACAAAATGTTTGCTGATCAGCTCGGCAAGACAATGGAAGTTTATGTTGACGATATGCTTGTGAAGAGCCTCGCGGCTAAGGAACACATCAAGCACCTGGCCGAAGCCTTTAACAACCTGAGAAGATACCACATGAGGCTGAACCCCCTTAAATGTGCTTTCGGTGTAGCTTCGGGTAAATTCTTGGGCTACATCGTGAATCAGAGGGGAATAGAAGCCAATCCAGAAAAGATCAAGGCCTTGATAGAAATGAGATCGCCTCATAAGCCTAAGGAAGTACAACGACTTACGGGCAGGATAGCTGCACTCAATCGCTTCATTTCAAGGGCTACTGAAAAGTGCTTACCCTTCTTTAAAATCCTCAAGGGAGACAAGAAGTTCCAATGGACCCCTGAGTGTGAGGAAGCGTTCCAGGAATTGAAAAACTACTTGGGATGAGCACCCATCCTCAGCAAACCAAGGGAAGGAGAACCCTTATTGCTATACTTAGCTGTGGCTGAGAGCTCGATCAGTTCAGTCCTGGTGTGAAGAGAAGCAGTGCACCAACTGCCAATCTACTATGTAAGCAGAGCCATGCTCCCTGCCAAAACAAGATACCTGGATATGGAGAAATTGGCTCTTTCTCTGGTCACTGCTTCTCGAAAGTTGAGGCCATATTTCCAAGCCCACAGCATCCATGTTTTGACGAACTTCCCACTGAGACAGGTCTTGCAGAAGCCAGACGCCTCGGGGAGGTTACTGAAGTGGGCAGTAGAGCTTAGTGAATTCGACATAGCTTACACGCCCCGGACGGCCATCAATTGTAGAGTTTGCCAAAGCCCTGAAATCGAAGTTGATATGGAACCAGCAGAGCCCCCCACCTGGAACCTTTTCGTCGATGGCTCTTCCGGAGAAACAGGTTCGGGGGCTGGGGTTGTTTTGGAAAGCCCGGAGGGACACAAACTCAACTGTGCCGTAAGGCTGGGATTCAAGGCATCCAACAATGTGGTTGAATACGAGGCTCTCCTAGCTCGGCTTCGGCTGGCTAAAGAATTGCAAGTGAGAAGATTGATTATAAACAGTGATTCGCAGTTAGTAGTGAATCAGGTTAATGGCAACTTTGTGGCTAGGGACAAACATATGGCGGCGTATCTGAAGTTGGTCATGGATTCTCTGCCCAACTTTGAAAGGTTCGAGCTGATCCAAGTACCCCGCCAAGGGAATTCCCACGCCGATGCCCTATCGAAACTGGCCAGTAGCAAAGATTCAGAGCTGCTCAAGATAGTTCCCATCGAACACCTAGCTGAATCATCCATTAAGAAGAGCGAAGAGCTGATGTGGGTTGAGAATACCCCACCATGGATGCTACCTATACTGGCCTACTTGAAAGAACAAATCTTGCCAGAAGACGAAACCGAAGTGCGGAGGCTTCGAAGAAGAGCTGCACACTTCGTCCTACAAGATGATATTCTGTACAAGCGTGGCTTCTCCTCTCCCCTTCTCCGATGTACAGGAGGGGATGAAGCGAATTACATCCTCAGAGAAGTACATGAAGGCGTTTGTGGGAATCACTCCGGTGGAACAGCTTTGGCCCACAAGATACTTAGGCAGGGATATTACTGGCCCACCCTGAAAAGGCACGCCACAGAATTTGTACGCAAATGTGACAAGTGCCAGCGCTTCTCCAATGTGCAGAGGCAGCCATCTCAAGAGCTTAGAGTGGTATCAAGCCCCTGGCCGTTCGCCAAATGGGGTGTGGACTTTATTGGTCCCCTACCAAAGGGGAGAGCAAATGCCCGCTTCGCTATAGTCGCTATAGATTATTTCACCAAATGGGTTGAAGCAGAGCCTCTAGCCAAGATCACGGAGGCCAACACCTCCAAGTTCCACTAGAAGAATGTCATCTCTTGGTTCGACATACCTCATTCACTGGCCTCGGATAATGGCAAACAGTTCGACAACAGGAAGGTCCGGGACTTGTGTGATGAGCTCGGAATCAGAAAGCATTTTTCTTCGCCACATCATCCCCAGGCGAACGGACAAGTCGAGGCGGTCAACAAAACGATCAAACTCACCCTGAAAAGGAAGCTAGATGCATCCAAGGGGGCCTGGGTTGACGAGCTCCCCAGGTCTTATAGGCCATCAGGACCACCTGCAAAACAGCCACCGGGGAAACCCCGTTTTCCATGACTTACGGAGCTGAAGCAATGAGCCCTGTAGAGGTGGGCGTTCCGTCCCCCCGTCGCCTACACTTCAATGAGAAAATGAATGATGATCTGAGGAGACTAGAGCTAGACTTTCTTGAAGAGAAGAGGGACGAGTCTCAAGTTAAGCTCGCCTCTTACCAACGAAAGATGATGCGTTATTACAATGCCAAGGTAAAGAAGAGAGTGTTCCGCATTGGTGACCTGGCACTCCATAGAGTTTTCCCTTCGACCAAAGATCCTGGCACAGGAACCTTAGGACCGAACTGGGAAGGGCCGTATCGCATAACTGTCGAGATCAGACCTGGAACTTATGAAATGGAAAGGTGATGCCTCACCCCTGGAATATCAAGCATCTGAGGAAGTATTATCAACAGTGTGTGTGTAATGTAAATATTGCAATCAAATAAATGGGTGCTGTTTAATTCATTCCTGCATCAAGAAATCAAACAAACTTGGAGAGGTGTAAGCCCATTCGAAGGGTATACCCCCAAGGAATTCTGCCTAGTCAGAGGTGGTGCGGGTGCTACCCTTGGCGAAGCAGCACGCGCACATCAGACGAGCTTGGAGAGGTACAAGCCTATTCAAAGGGTACACCCCCAAGGAATTCTTCCTAGTCAGAGGTTGTGCGGGTACCACCCTTGGCGAAGCGACACGCGCACATCAGACGAGCTTGGAGAGGTGCAAGCCCGTTCCAAGGGTACACCCCCAAGGAATTCTGCCTAGTCAGAGGTGGTGCGGGTGCCACCCTTGGCGAAGCAGCATCGACAAATCAAACAAACTTGGAGAGGTGCAAGCCCATTCAAAGGGTACACCCCCAAGGAATTCTGCCTAGTCAGAGGTGGTGCGGGTGCCACCCTTGGCGAAGCGGCACGCGCACATCAGACGAGCTGGAGGGGTGCAAGCCCGTCCCAAGGGTACACCCCCAAGGAATTCTGCCTAGTCAGAGGTGGTGCGGGTGTCACCCTTGACGAAGCAGCATCGACAAACTTGGAGAGGTGCAAGCTCATTCAAAGGGTACATCCCCAAGGAGTTCTGCCTAGTCAGAGGTGGTGCGGGTGCCACCCTTGGCGAAGCGGCACGCGTACATCAGACGAGCTTGGAGGGGTGCAAGCCCGTCCCAAGGGTACACCCCCAAGGAATTTTGCCTAGTCAGAGGTGGTGCGGGTGCCACCCTTGATGAAGCAGCATCGACAAACTAGACAAACTTGGAGAGGTGCAAGCCCGTTCCAAGGGTACACCCCCAAGGAATTCTGCCTAGTCAGAGGTGGTGCGGGTGCCACCCTTGGCGAAGCGGCACGCGCACATCAAACAAACTTGGAGAGGTGCAAGCCCGTTCAAAGGGTACACCCCGAAGGAATTTTGCCTAGTCAGAGGTGGTGCGGGTGCCACCCTTGACAAAGCAGAGTGTGCACATCGAGAAATAGCCGATGCGTTATTACTTATTCATTGGCTTCTTCCATTTTGTTAAGTGGTTAAATAAGTCCGATACGTTATTACTTGTTCATTGGCTTCTTCCATTTTGTTAAGTGGTCGAATAAGTCCGATACGTTATTACTTGTTCATTGGTTTCTTCCATTTTATTAAGTGGTTGAAGGTCCGATGTGATATTCTTCATTCGGAGCTATTCTACAAGGTAATGCAGCAAATAAGCAAAAGAGGCAACAACACTTAGACGAATTAAATTTCATTATCAAACGAAACATGTAGGCCGAAGCCATTACATGAAAATAGAGACCGAAGCCATTACATATGAAAAGAAAAAAGAGTTGCGAACTAATGTACATTAATTATTGCCTAATGCTCCTCACCCTCGACCTCCTCCGGAGGGGCCTCTTCGTCCTCAACGGGCCTGGCCCCAGTGGGGCCCCCGAACTCTTCTTCCAGGAAATTGATGTCCAGATCGGAGTGCTTCTCGCGGAGGCGGGATATCATCTCTTTTGCCGCTCAAGAGGCCTAATAATTGGCAAAGTCGTCATACTCCGGCATATTCTCAAAGTTGTCCTTATAGTTCTGGACTGCCATTTCGCCAATGGTCTTTGCTTCAGCCTTCAACGAGTTTATCTCCTCGGCCTGGCCTTCAGTAAGCTTCCTCAGCTCAGCCCTTTCCTTGTTGGCCTCCTCGAGGGCTTCAGACATGAGCTTCTGGTGGTTGTTGGCCTGATCCACCTTCTTTGTCAGAGCCGCCACATGAAAGACGGACTCATGCAGCTCGTGCCTCAAGAAGTTGGCCTCGATTTCGACCGAATCCAGTTTTGAGGAGGTAGATATCCACTTCTCCTCCACCTCCTCTAGCTCCTTCCTCACCTTCTCCACCTCCGCCTCCCAGTTAGAAGAGGCATCCACTCTTCTCTCTAGATCCTCGTTTTTCTTCCAAAGGCCCAGCACCAAGTCTTTGGCCGCGGCGCCCATACTTAGGGCCCTGGCCACACAGGCGTTGTTCGCCGCCACCAGATCCTCGATGTCGTACGACGCGACGTAATTAGCCCAATCCTTGGTCCAGTATTTACTGTGGACCCTTGTTGTCGATGCGATTTCTGTTGGGAGCATCTCCAGCACCGCCTCGGACAGATCTTCGTCCATGCTTCCCAAAAAATTGGTGACTTTGCCCCTGGCCGTCGCACTGGCTGGCCTCTTCTGCCTCTTCTTGGTTACCCCTTCGGTAAAATACGCAGTGATGGGCACGATGGCCTTGGTAGAGGGTGGGGCCGCCACGCTAACCCCCGCGTCGGCCGAGGGAGGAGAAGACGCTGCAGGGATGGGGGCCACGGTCGGGCCAGCGCGCCTTTTTCTTGGTAGGAGGGAGGTCCCCTCCTCCGTCTCATGCTCCTTGGCAGGAGGCTGATCTGCCTTGCTCATCGCCTGCAGACGCTCCGATTGTTTCTTGTACGCAGCCGAGCTTGTTTTGAGCATGTTCGCCTCTGCCACGCTCCGGCGAATGGTGGCGAGGTCAGGTTTGGGTAACTTCTTCTCCACAAAGTCCGCTACAAAACAGAACATGAAATTATTAGTTTTTCTTCACAAGTACGATGTAACGTGAACCGAAGCTAAGCTACTTACCTCTATTTTCCATCAATCCGTTCAAAACGAAGTGATGATTCTGGTCAATCAGCTCTTTATAACTCCTCTCCGATAATGGCGTCTGGTACAACTGGCTGATGATGTCCCAGTCCTCCTCCGCTATCTCAAACCTTGGAAGGGAGCCTGCAAGGAACAGAAATATTAAAATCATAAGCAAAGTTAGCCAAGTAAATTCAAACCGGAAAGTTACTTACTGCAAGTAGAATAGGTGGTGGGGACAGTCAGAGGCGCCATTGGATCATTCTCCACGGTATCCCACCGTCCTGACACCCAGAACCACGAGCTCCTCCAGCCTTTGATTGAAGAGGTTGTCCCAACCACAAACGGTGAATGGGACCCCCAGGGAGCCAGGTAGTACCAGCCTTTGCTCGCCTCGCCCCCCGCCGTGGCTTTCGAAAAGAAAAGGGAGTGGAATACACTGAACGGCATGTCCACCCCAATTCTGGCCCTCCGCTACAGCATCCACGTCCCAACCATTTGGGACCACGCATTAGGGTTGACCTGAGTGGGGGCCAACCCATACGATCTAAGAACTAGGCGAAAAAATGGGTGAAATGAAAGTCTTAACCCAGCCCGTAGCAGATGGTCACTCACTGCCACACACCCTGGCCTAGGGTAACAGGCCCTCTCATGGGGTTCGGGTCGAATGAGTTGAATAGTATGGGGGATTCTGAACACTTCCCTACACCTCTCCATCTGCTCCGAAGTGATTTTGGATGGGAATTTTGAAGCTTCCCACTGGACGGACGTGTCAACGGGGAGAATCTGGATGCTTCCAAATGTTCTCCCCTGCCCTAATAGCCCTACTCAACTCGTCAAAAGAGATCACTATGGGCCCCCTCAGTGAGGTGCTCTCCTCGCCTCGCCTCGCCTCGCCTCGCCTCACTCCTCCCCTCAACAACTTGCCCACTCGACATCACAATGGACAGACACAAGAAACGAAAAGGAGATAGAGGAAACTGAAATCTGAAATGTTACCTAAATTCGTTGGAAGGTACTCGCCCACCGAAATTTGCAAGAAGGTTGTCAGAGTCTTGAATGCTCGCCGGAGAATAGAAACGGTTACTTGGTTCCAAGAAGTTTGAAAGAACTCGAGAGATTTTTGCGAAGTAAAGGTTTCGAAATGAAGGGGATGGGCCTTTAATAAGCCCCTCAAACTCATCCAGCTGTTGGATCATCCATAATGCATCTGGACCATGCAAAACTAGGACTGAAGGATCTCCGTTAAAACCAATAGCCATTTGAATCAACGGCCCTGATAAAGCGGTGAGTTACACGCGCAGCTTGAACACGTCACCTTGAGAATCGACGTGCCTTGGAAGCAAGCGAACGCCTCCCCATGATTGCCTTGGGAAGATACAAAGGCTTTCAAATCATTAGCACAAGGCTTAAGGTCAAACCTGATCGCTTTGGCCACAGAAGCTCTGCGTTGCTACAGCTCTCCAAAGAGTTGCCAACCCTTATCACTTTGGCCGCAGCAGAATTCTGCGTTGCTACAGCTCTCCATAGAGTTGCCAACCCTGATTACTTCGGCCACAATAGCTCTACGTTGCTACAGCTCTCCAAAGAGTTGCAAACCCTTATCGCTTCAGCCACAACAGAATTCTGCGTTGCTACAGCTCTCCATAGAGTTGCCAACCCTGATCGCTTCGGCCACAACAGCTCTGCATTGCTACAGCTCTCCATAAAGTTGCCGTCCCTGATCGCTTCGGCCACAACAGCTTTGCGTCGCTACGACTCTCCAAAGAGTTGCCAACCCTTATCGCTTCGACCACACAACTTCACACCAATTCGCAGCTCTCGCCACCAATGGGTCATCCCCCATACCTCCCAACTCGAAATTAAAAGTCCCTGTACTATATAAATATCCATACATGGACTTGCGGGACTATTGTTACGGGCCTATGTTAAACCTCCACCTCGCCCTCCACGTGTTAGTATATGTGACCCGGCCACGCGTTGACCGAGGTTATTATACATGGGACGAGCTGACTGTGCATGCCGAAGCGATTACTCGAAGGACGAACTGAATGGGCGTCAGCAAACAAATCGGACCCATCCACCAGTACGTAGTCGATGCAAAGGCCCGCACTCCGCTTCTACAGCGCTGCAACGCCTCACCTACCTCGCCTCGCCATCAAAGATCTCTTGTATAAAGATCTTTCTAAAGTCAAATCTCTGACTGATGGGACGTGTGGCAGGTCCTCAAAAGGTCAAATCAGCAGCCTATGTCGGGAACATTCAATACTAGTCGATCTATGGAGGGACAGAGTGACACCTAGGATGGGACGAGCCTTAAGGATCTGGCAACACGTGTTTCCTCATCCAACGGCCCTCCTCTTTCCATCTATAGTATAAATATCCCCTTCTTGTGCCAGAAGATGGATTGGAATCTCATATATTCGCCCCTACATATTGCGAAATCAAGTACTATCTTCTCCCCCATATTGTTGGCACTTTCATATTTAAACTACTTCCCGGCGAGTGACCTACTGCCGGTGAATCTCCTTGTTGAGCATTAAGCTAACTGGACCGTCGGAGTGCTTGCGGCCGCTCCCAACCCCTTCGGGAAAGGCCTCAAGTGACTGATGGTGTGCCATGTATGCAGGGAGGAGTTGACTGGAAGACATCTTTTGTTGGCTTGAAGAAGATCTCCTTCGCAAGGAAGCTCATCAACTAAGGGCTCTTATAAACAGTCTGGGCCAAACAAATATTATAACTCAAGCCCAACTCACAACCAGCGTGATGGTCGAAGGCAAGGAATTGGAAATGGCAAGCCCAATAATTCTAATAGATGCCAGCCCAAATGTCAAATGTGTGATCAGTTGGGTCACATTGCCAAAGCATGTCCACAACTGAGCCAATGTGAGGTCACTTTCAACTGTACTACAACCACTGTTGCACAAGATCAAAATTGGCTTCTAAACTCGGTTGCCTCACATAATATCACAGGTGATCTTGTGAATTTAAATATTCATTCTGAATATGATGGCACATATGAATTTGTGCTTGGTGATGGTTCAAGTTTGCCTGTTTCGCACATAGGTTCTTTGGTCTTGCACTTACCTCCAACTTTGTCTTACATGATACACTTTGTGTACCTAATCTTTGCAAAAATTTAATTTCTGTCCATAATCTAACTAAACAAAACCATGTTTTTGTAGAATTTCACCCATCTCATTTTTTTGTGAGGGACAAAAATATGGGGGCGATCCTACTAAGAAGAGCATGTGAAAATGGTATCTACACTTTTTCGGAATCAATGGTAGCAGCTTCTTCAAAAATGGTTGCTAATGTGTATGAACGAACTTCGATTGATGGGTTGCACAAATAGCTTGGAGATTCGTCAATATCAATAGTCAAAAATCTTGTTCAACTTTTTTCTCTTCCTATTACCACAAAAAAGTGTCATCGTTTTGTAGTTCTTGTTCTATCAATAAAGCACATCAACAACCTTTTCATGTTACCAGTTTTCAAAGTAATGCTCCCCTTGAAATAATTTACACCGATGTTCAGGGACCCGTTCATTACATTGGAATTGATGGATTTCAATATTACATCATTTTTGTTGATCACTACACCAAATATATGTGGTTTTATCCTTTGACTACCAAATCCGACATGTCTAGTATTTTTTTCACATTTTAAAAAGTTTGTTGAAAATCGTTTCCAAACAAAAATCAAAAGCTTGTATTCTGATAATGGTGGTGAGTTTATTGCACTAAAATCATACTTGTCCACTCATGGTATTAGTCATTACACCACCATCCCTACACACCCCACAACAAAATGGTGTCTCCGAGCGTCGTCATCGTCACCTTGTTGAAACCGATCTCACCCTTCTTCATGATGCATCATTGCCCCTCTTATATTGGCCACATGCATACCAAACTGCCTCATATCTCATAAATAGACAACCCACACATCTCCTCCAAAATAAATCACCATTTGAGGCTCTTTTTGGTCAAAAACCAAATTACCTCAAATTAAAAAAATTTGGGTGCCTTTGTTACCCACTTACACGGGCCTATAACACAAATAAAATGCAACCCAAATCTATACCATGTATCTTTATTGGGTACTCTTCAACTCAAAATGCATACAAATGTTTGGACCCAAAAGCCCATAAAACATATCTCTCGCGTCACGTGTTATTTGATGAAAATAACACTGTGTTCTCAACTCAGTTGCCTTCAACCACAACAAAAACAATGCAATCTACATCCAAACCCTTCTATCTTCTCCATGCCGAATCACCAACTACTTATGTGCCTCCGTCGATGCCACCTGCTTCAACATCATCACCCATGTCTCCAGAAAGTGTCACCGTCGCCATCGCATCCTCCTTGGGTAACCTCGGTAACTCTCAATCTTCACATGATTTTACTTATGTAGAAACTCTAGGTCAAAATTCATCCAACCCGAATGCTTCATCTCTTGTTCATGACATTTTTGATGAATCACTATCACTTATGTATCTCCTATTACCCAAAACCTAGGTCAACTCGATAACCCCAAGGGCAACTACCCAAAATAATTGGGTTCGCACCATGGTAACCCGATTCATTAATAATATTTTCAAACCTAAGAAAATTCATACTGTGACCAAACACCCAATCCCTCAGACCATTGAACCTACATGTGTGAGTCAGGCACACTGGCGCGAAGCCATGTCCGATGAACTCACAGCACTAATGTGGTATAGAACGCGGGATTTAATTCTACCTCCTACGAATTGCAAACCAGTAGGGTGTAAATGGGTGTTCAAAGTCAATTGGAAAAGTGATCGCTCGATGGATAAGTTCAAAGTCCGTCTTGTTGCGAAGGGGTATAACTAACGTCCCGGACTCGACTACAAAGAAATTTTAGCCCAGTAGTCAAACATGCAACAATTAGATCAATTTTATCTATAGCAGTTATGAATAGGTGGTCATTGAGGCAAATGGATGTTAATAACGCTTTTCTTCACAGGGATTTAACTGAAACGGTTTATATGATGCATCCTCATGGTTTTAAAGATCAAAAACAAGCATAATTATGTCTGTAGATTGAAGAAAGCCATATATGGACTCAAACAAGCCCCACGAGCTTGGTATACAGCCCTCAAGAATGCTTTTCTTGAGCTTCAATTCCAGGTTTATTTATAAACAAAATTCTACAATTTGTTATTGCTTGGTGTACATTGATGATATTGTCATTATAAGCAATCACTCAAATTTTTTGGCTGCCACTATTAAAAAATTGGGGGACATGTTTTCTTTAAAGGATTTGGGCTCACTTCATTACTTCCAAGGAGTGGAAGTTGTACCTATTCGAGCTGGAATTTTTTTGTCACACCATAAGTATGTTCATGACTTGTTAGCTAGCACTAATATGAGTGGTGAAAATGATGTCTCGACACCACTTTCCACCAGCACATCTCTTCAGCTGGTTGATGGTACTGCTTCTGTGGACAGTTAGAAATTTCGACGTGTAATTGGAATCTTCAGTATTTATCTTTGACACGCCCAGATATTTCTTTTGCTGTCAACAAATTATCTCAATTTATGCATAAGCCAACGACTACTCATTGGACAACAACAAAGAGGTTACTCAGATATTTGAAACAAACGATCTTTCATGGCATACAGTCTCAAAATCTGGAATTCCAGCATTAACAATATACTCGGATGCTGACTAGGCTGGCAAAATGGATGATCGAACCCCAACATAAGCCTACATAAGTTTCTTAGGCTCAAATCCTATCTCATGGAGTTCAAAGAAACAAAAAGTCGTTGCACGATCCACCACAGAAGCTGAATACCAAGCTCCGGCAAACGTGGCATTAGAAACAATGTGGCTAGTTGCACTCTTTCATGAACTTGGATTTCTACTCAAAACAGCCCCCATACTACTGTGCATAATCTTGGTGCAACTCATCTCAGTTTTAATCCGGTTCAACACTCGGGCATGAAGTACATTCAAATTGATATTCATTTTGTTTTAAGGAACAAGATTGGTGTAGCTGATGGAACCCCAATCTTGAGAGGGCATATACAGGAAGATTCTGAACATCATCAACAAAGCATCAAAGAGACAAATCAGCCTTAAATCTTGCTGTATTATATTTGAATATTTTGTAACTGTAGCCTTAACTTAGTCTACCAACTATATATTTCCTAAAATAGAGTAGACATTCATATGTGTTTGTGTGTAGCTCTGTCAATACATAAAAAGATTGGAAAATTCTTCATTGACCAATTTATAAGAGTTTGGGCTACTCCTCTTAATAAAGTTGACCTTTTAAGATGGAACCCTAAATCTTAACATGGTATTAGAGCCCGTTAAGCTCCAACGAGCAATTCGATCCGATTAAGGCTAAAAAAATTGAGCACACGAATTTCTTGATTGGTCTGCCTCAAACGAGTCACCATCTTGTGGGGGTATGTTAAGGGATAAAATCTCACATTGAATAAAGATGAAACCCTAGACCAATTTATAAGAGTTTTGGCTACTCCTTTTAATGAGGTTGACATTTTAAGATGGAACCCCAAATCATAACACCACAAACACTAGCACATATTTGAAATTCCACACACCAAAAATCTTAATTTGATCATCGAACACTGAAAATAAACATTGAATACTGACCAGGGGTGCATTTATTAAATTGTTAAATTACCTAGGTTTGGAGAGGGAGTAAAACGGCAGCGACGATGGTGATCGGCGACTACAGTTGATTTGGAAAAAAAAAATTAAGAGATGTAAAAAGGGAAATCGGAAATGGTTTGGGCGGAAATGGCATATGGCTAGTTGAAGAGATGATTGCTAATTGAGCGACTGAAGGAAAAGAAAGGGTTCGGCTGAAAGAAGTAGAGAGAAGCATGGAAAAAACAAGGGAAATGCGAATAAACAAAAAGAAAAGAAATTTCAAGATAAAAAAGTCGGCATTTTTTTTTACAGCGGCTTTTACGATGTGCTCAATATGCATGTCATAAATATTCAGCTTTTACGACGTGTCAAAAATATATGTCGTAAATACTTTAAATAATTTAATTATTACGGCACATATTTAATGCATGCCATAAAAATCTATTTTTACAATACGCTTTATAAGCAAGCTGTAAATGAATGTTGTAAAAAACTACTTCTATTGTAGTGTCATGTGATTTGTTCTTGGCATCTGACTAGAAGGATAAAATATTTATAAAAGAGCAACATTTAGGGCATGTTTGGTATGGATTTTGATTTTCTACAGTAAATCAATTCTCATTTTCAACCACACATTCTTCAATAAAATAATATTTTCCATCATATCAATAATTTTTTCTTCTTTTTCAACCACACATTTCCCATCATATCACTATTCAAAAATCAATTCTTCCCCCAAAAATCCATACCAAACAGGCTCTTAATATAAGTTAAAATAGTAAACAAAATAATTTTGAAAAAATTTACCCTTTTAGCCACGTCATATGCATGTTAAAATAGACATTTTTCAAGAGGTGGGGATACTTGAAAATGCTATAAATAAATGATTGAGAACATAGTTGTTATACTTCCGAAAATTTAGAATTTTACAAGAATCTACTCTATCATATAAGCATTGGTTGGTTATACGTGCATTGTTAGGTTGTAGGAGCAGAATTCTTGAACAATCAAATAACCCATCCAATGACAAGAGAGATCCTCGTTTGAATCAAAATCTCCATGCATAGTTGGGCTGCTCAAGTTTCATTTACACAAGCAAACATTTGAATCAAATCCATTATCCTATGTTTCCTTCTTTGCTTCATTACTACTTATTTTTTAAAAATATATTATGATTAGATTTTCTTGATAACCATTATTAAATATTTTTATATGGTAAATAATTAGACTTTCTATTTTTAGTATGAATAATGATTAGATTTTTTTTTTATCATGTTTGTCTAATTAGTGAAACCTTATATAAAATTTGCAATGTAAAAACGTGGAATGGTTGAGCTCAAGTTGCAACATATTATAAATGAAGAATGATTGAAATTAATATACAATACATCGTAGAGAAGGTGTATGAAAATGACCACTAAATGAATAATATTATAATGTTTTATGCAAAGTTGGACCCAGGTGAAGCCCAAAAGGCCGCTGCAACAGGCCAGCTATGTAGGGGGCCCAAATTTTTTTTCTTTAAGCCAATTCTTTGCCCAAGTTAGAGTCTCTCCTCTTAATCTCTTTCTCATGCACTCTCAATCTTTCATCTTCTCTCTAGCCAAAAACCCTAGAAAAATTGGTACAATTTCTCATTTCTATTAAATTCTAGTAGCCCGTCGGGAAAAAAAAATATATTACTTTTTCTCAAATCACATAAACCATGAGCAAGAAAAAGAGTCTTATAATTCAAGAAATTATTCAATTCTCTTTGTGTGTTGTTACAGCCAGAAGAACACAACATTAAATATGCAAGTAAATGATTAAAACAAAACAAGAGAACACAACACCGAATTTTTACGTGGAAAAAACCCTCCAATGTAGAGGGAAAAAAAAAACTACGGGGCAACTCCGGCCAAGTCCACTATAATTATAAACCGAGATTACAACGTTCAAGTTTATGCCTAAAACTTGAATTGTCAACAATTTGGGAATACAACTAAAATCAATCTCTAAGAAAATAATAATCTCAATTCCAAATACTACAACTCTTTGTAGCACCTAAGCAACCTCTTAGAAAAGTTCCCAATTTGTTTTGAATACAGAGCAAACTTGTGTGAAATCCACACTCAAGATGGAAGAAAGGTACTTGCTTTCCATGAAGCCGAAGCCAAGGTTTTTCCTCTGCCTTCCCTCTATTTTCAGCCTTTGTCTTCTATTTTTCAGCCCCTGTTTTTCTCTATTTTACGTGCAGCTACAGTGGAAAACAAATGGAGAAAAATCAGCTTCTGTTTCTCTATTTTCTGCCTTTCTTTTTCACTCCCAGTAGCCACGTATTTTCTTACATATACATTTTGTAGCCACCAATTTTGACCTACAATAAAATATGCTAGTGGATTGGACTTTAATTTCCTTATGGGCTGGACCAAGCCCATATAACATTTAATTAATCCATCCATGATTTCTCATGATTTTGAACAACAATTCCAACATGAATTTCATAAATGGAGCTCAATATGTGTAGGGTTAGGTTTTCCTTTTCCTAATCTTTCTGTTTTTTTCTCTTATCATAGGCATACTGCATATGTTTACACTTGAAAATTAACTAAGCTTGGGCCATAATAATTGGTATACAAAAATTACATACATAGTACTAAATGATTGAATTCTTTGCATTCATTTTGATTTTGAACCATTAATCAAGTAAACTAAATTTACGTTAAATCTAAAATATTGTTAGTTTTACTCTGTTTGGAAATTATTCAACTGTCATTAAGGGTTCTAAGGCGATGTGACTATTGGAATTTATGAATCAAAGAGTGGAACTTACCGGATTTGATATAAACTAACCGGTTTTAACACTTCTTACCGTTTAATACAACTCATCGGACATACACCCAACTTATCGGATATACACTTGGCTTACCATATATGCAAAGCACTTACCGGATTTACCAAAGGAAATTCTGTTTTAGTGTAAAACAGAGTGCATACCAGATTTACACTGAAATTACTGTATTTGCACTCTTTTCACTGTATATGCTTAAATGCTTACCGGGATTGCTGCTGTCATGTTTTGTTTTTCTGCCTAAGTAAAAATACTCTGTTTTGCTGGGAGTTTAAAAAAGAAGATTGAAGCACACTTTCATTCCAATAGATGTTGAGTTTATATAGATTACAAAGATGATTTTTCTATCTCTTAATCTAACAAACCGTCTATGAAAAAAATCTAACTAAGATAACTTTTACAAAGATGAAGTTATCAAATTGAACACTTAAAGTTAAGACTTAAGATACAAAATATCTAGCCTACTAAAACAAAAAATCTGAAAGTAAAAATGTCAACTATATTCAACATTTCTCCTTGACATTTTTATTGGAAACACCAAGCTTGTATCTCAATGTTTCAAATATCGCCTTGCCTAAAGATTTTGTCAAAATGTCAGCTAGCTGATCATTAGTTTTACAATGCACCAGCTTTATCTCCTTTTGTTCTGATTTAATGGAATTTGATTTTGATATGTTTAGTTCTACCATGGAAGACTGGATTCTTTACCATTGCGACTGTAGATTGATTATCACAGTAGATAACTGTGGCCTCTTCTTATTTAAATTTCAGATCTTCTAACATTTTTCTCAGCCAAATTGCTTGATTTTTAGCTTCTGAAGCAGCTATGTTTTCAACTTCAGCTGTTGATTGTGCCACGATTTTCTACTTCATTAAATTTTAGCATATGATACTTGAACCAACATAAAATATGCAGGGAGAAGTACTCTTCATGTCTTCAAAACTTCCTGCCCAATCACTATCAGTGTAGCCAGTTAGTTGGCACAATTCTAACTTTCTGAACCAAATTCCCATTACATCAGTTCCTTTGACATATCTCAAGACTCTTTTTGCAACTTGAAAATGCAATTCACTAGGCTCTTGTCTGAACCTTGATGGTAGATGTACATCATAAGTGATATCAGGTCTGGTGGCTGTTAAATACAATAAACAACAAGTCAAACTTCTGTAAATCTTTGCATCAACCTACTTTGCACCATCTTCGTTTTAACAACTTTTCATTTTGAACTAATGGAGTGCTAATAGGTTTACAATTTTCCATGTTGAATTGCCTTAGTACATTCTTTGCAAACTTCTTTTGACTGAAAAAAATCTCCTGCTGATCTTAACAAATCTCCATTCCAAGGAAGTAATACACCTCACCTAGATCTATCATTTCAAAAACTTTCTTCAATTTATCAATCACTTCTCTAATTGATCTTTTACTGTTGCCAGTGATCAAGAGATCATGATATGATAACCATTTCAGTTTTCACTTGTTTTACATATAGAGTTTGTCATTTAAACTCTTTGTAAAACCAAGATAACCAAGGTGATCATCTATTCGACTATACCAGGCTCTTGGATCCTGCTTCAATCCATACAAAGTTTTCTTCAAAAGATAGACTTTATCCTCACTATCTTCCAATTGAAAACCTTGAGGTTGCTCTATGAAAATCTCCTCATTTAGATAGTCATTTAGGAAAGCTGATTTGACATCTAACTGATAGATTTTCCAGCCATTTTGAACTGTAATTGCCATAAGCAATTTGATTGTTTCGTACCTTGCAACTGGAGCAAAGCTATCTGTGTAATCTACTCCAAATTGTTGAGCAAATCCTTTGACAACTAGCCTTGCTTTCAGGTTGTTAACTGAACAATCTGGATTTAATTTAGTCCTATACACCTATTTTACTCCAATGACTTTCTTGTCCAGTGGTCTTTCAACTAGCTCCTAAGTTTCATTTTTTATAATCATATTGATCTCTTCCTCTATTGATTTCATCCAAACAGAAGATTTTGAAGCTTCATCAAAGCTTACAGGTTCAACTATAGTAGCATTACACCTTGCATAAATGTCTGGTAGAGGTTTCATTCTCACCCTATCTTCTTCTGTTTCTGAATCAATATCATTGACACCAGGTTCCAATTCTTCCTCATCACTCTCTTCATTTCTGATCTTAGGAATTATATCATTAGCTTTTTCTTTAATTATTAACTTGCGTCCCAGTTCCAAGTAGCTTCTTCATCCACCTTGATGTCTCTGCTGGAGGTTACTTTTCTGGTTTGAGGATTGAACACTCTATATCCTTTAGCGTTGTTGCAATAGCTAAACAATATTCCAACTTTAGTTTTTTCACTGAGTTTATCCATTTTTGCATAGGAATATGAGTGTAACAAACACTCCCAAGTGTGAGATATCTGGTTTGGCATCTACCAAGCTTTATATGAGGTTTTCTTCTCCAAAGCTCTTGATGGCAAACGGTTGAGAAGGAAAACAACAGTGTTAACTGCCTCAGCCCAAAATTCTTTTGGTACTTTTTTCTCAATCAACAAGTAGAGGTGTCAATTCGGGTGGGTCGAGCCGAGTCGGCTCGCCAACATATGAGCCCGGTAACAGCCCGCGTGAAAAAAAGTTCGTCCGCCACGGGTTCTGAGCCAGTTCCGGGTCGGCCCACAAATTTTGGACTACAACCCAGGCCCGCCCGCTGACCCATCCGGGTTGAGCCCATACGGGTCGCGGTTCGCGGGTCGCGGGTCGCGGGCTGTTCCAAGAATTTTTTATATTGATAGCACATTTTTTTTTTTTTTGTTAAATGTAAACTAAGAATTGAAGTATTAAACAAAATGATAAATTCATATTTATACCAAAAAATATTTACATAGAATTCAAATGTAATAATTGAAATTTAACAACTAAATGCATTTCTAATTACGTGAAAGTATATATTTATAGTAAAGTACATCCCAACTAGGTTGGCACCTTCTTTTACTATAATTTATAATTTAAGTACATCCAAACTAGCTTGTCACCTACTTAAGTCTTAACTATTAACTATAATTTAATTGTTGAAAAATTATATATTTGTTTCTCAATCAATCTTCATGAACTGTTAGATTTTTGAAATGTTCAGCAACATCATCATTAATTTTATCTTGCATTTTTCGATCATTGAATATCCAATTTTTCACGCATATGAGAGCTTCCAAAATATCAAGTAAATGAAAAGCAATAATTCTCTTATGCAATAACCAGTTATTATCAATGAAATGTGCTGTAACACAAGCATAACCATTATGATTTCGTCCAAACCAACAATCAGACGTAAAACACGTAATTCCATCAATTTTTTTAAAATCATTTTTAAATTCTCAGCCATTGTATAAAATAATTTTATAGAATCAGAACGAGAAGTATTTCTACTTACGCTCATATAAGAAGGTTGAATGTATTTTTGTAGGAACTCTTCAAAATATCAATCTTCTGCAAATGTGAAGGGCATCTCACGAGCTGCTAAAAATTTCGACATCCCAACTCTCATTCGTTCCTGCAAATACAAAAAATTAGTAAAAGTAACTGATCCACTAGTATTAGTAAAACCAGTAATCTGAGTTTGTCTAGGATCCAAATGTCCCGTTTCATTTAGATGTTTCTCTTTGTGTCTCCGTAGTGTGCCGGTGCCTTGACCATATCTGCAGACATAATCTTTTTTGCAGATATTGCATACTGCTTTTCCATCCTTTTCATTTACTGTAAACATTTGCCACACATCTGATTTTTTTTTCCTTACATTTTGAGATAATCCAACTTCTACAACATTATCATCTTCTAAATTTATTGGAGAGCAACTATAATTGAAAATAGGATTTTGAGAAGAAAAATCGCGAGAATCCATAATATAGTAGGATTAAAAATTTTAGTAGTGACTAGTGAGAACTGAGTATGAACTATAAAGAAAGTATGAAGAATGAACTATGAAGTATAAATGTAGTAACAAGTATGAAGAAATTGTAGTAAGGTAGTGACAAATATGAAGAAATGAAGATTGAACTATGAACTATGAAGAAATTGTGTATAATAACTAATGAGATGATATTGTAAAAATAATTGAAAGAATAAATTGGAATTTATAGATGAAGGGGATGATATTACCGTTATAAAAATAATATTACCGTGACTAAAAAAAACAATTAAGTAGCCTGCATCGAAGCTGCAAGCTCTTGCCTGCAGCTACAGCAGGCAGGCGTAGCCTGCTGGGGGAGAGAGCCCCCTTTTTAAAAAATTTTTTTTTTAAAATTTTTTTTTTTCACCCGCGGCCCGTGGGGGTGCAACCCGCGAAACCCGCGGGTTACACCTCCATGGCCCGTGACCGCCGCACGGGTCACAGGTTGGCCCGCGGTCCTGGTTTTCACGAGCCGATTTTTACGGGTCTGGCCGGCCCGTCCGTTTTGACACCTTTATCAACAAGCACCTAGCCATTTCCATAACTGTCCTATTTTTCCTCTCATTGACTCTGTTCTGTTGAGGCGAATAGGGAATAGGTAACTGATGCTTGAAACCTTCAGTTCTACAGAAATCATCAAACTGCCTGCAATTGTACTCAGTGCTATTGTCAGTTCTGATGGTCTTCATCTTATAGCCACTTTCATTCTCCACCATTTTTTTTGAACGTTTGAAACACATATACAACCTCAGACTTTGCTTTCAAGAAGTAGACCCAACACATTCTTGTTAAGTCATGAATGAAGAGGATGAAATATCTGTCGCCATTCAATGTAGTCACTTTCATTGGACCACATACGTCTGAGAATACTAACTCAAGTTTGTCAATAGCTCTTCTTGACTGATTCTTTGGAAAAGGTAATCTCATTTGTTTTCCAAGTTGACATACATCACAAACACAGGTATCATCAGTGACTTTAGGCATGCTTTCAACAAGATTAAAGTCATACATTTGCCTTAATGAAGTATGGCTATCATGACCAAATCGTCTATGCCACAAAGTAGTCTCACTTTCTTCAGCTAAACATGCTTGTGTAGTGACATTTTTCCAATTTATAGGAAAGCTTCCGTCTCTCATTTGAACTGTCATCAACTCATTTCCATTTTCATCTAATATAGTGCAGGCCTTTTCTTTGAAAATTAAAGAATGATTTTTCTCTAACAATTGCTCTACACTTATTAGATTTTGATCTATCTCAGGCACATATAAAACATCAGGAATGTGCTTAGTACATGTTAAAGTCTGGACACAATCACTCCACTGCCTTTTACTTCTACAAAGTCACCATTTCCCACTTTAGCTTTAGATTTATAGGCTTTTTTCACTTCTACAAAGATGCTAGAGTCTGCAGTCATGTGATGAGTGCAACCACTATCCAATAGCCAAGTTCCAACCTTGCTACATGCCTTAATAGCACAGAACAGATGCTCTTCTAGCCCTTCTTCCTGTTTTTCTGCCATTTTTGCTTGCTGATGTGGTTGATTCCTTCTTTTGTTTTTGCACACCATCTCAATATGACCAAATTGTTTGCAGCCTCTACATTGAACTCCAAGTCTATACCAATAAAATTTTGGAGAATGGCCCTTTATTTTACAATTAGAACAATGTGCAAATTTATCCTCTTTGTTTTCATTCCTGGTGCCTTCAGGTTCTCTTCTCTGAACCTGAGGTTTTTTGTCACAACATTAACTGAGCAAGCTCAAGAAAAGAAAACCAATTCAAGCTTAAATGATGAATTAGCATTGGTGGTAACCATATATGAACAATTGGATTGTGAAAATGATTGGATCGATGACTCAGGAGATGACATCCTAGTTCATAAAGAGTCTTCTAGGTGGATTTCGTAGAGAGAGGAACTACTAGACTCAGAAGATGTGTTTGGGGAAGCATATTCTTGGCAAACACTATAGAAGGTGGAACTGCTAGATTCAAAGGAAATGGATGACAAGTCAGGAGAAGGTGTCAAAACAAATCAGTGAAGCAATACAAAAGCTTGAGAAAATACAAGATGCGATTGAAATAATCTAAACAAGAGCATTCAAAGATGAGTATGCATTAGACAACAACACAAGAGGAGATAAGGCCAAGTCGACTAGAAGAGATTGAGGTACGTACAAACTCACAGTCACAAATAGGAAAGTCAAGTAGACGTGAAATCAAATACAAATTTAAAAATCGATGAAGAGGAAAGCATGGAAGAACCAAAAATATTTGAAGTGACAAATATGCTGAATGAAGAACCGAGCACTTCAAAATTCATCGAGGCAAAGTTGGACATGATGAAAAAGAAAAGAGTCAAAATGAAAAGTTGGTGTTGAAGGGGAGAATTGAAGATGCAACACCGACTTTTGTTTTAACAATTTGATTTTCAGATTTTTCCATTAGCACCCAATCCTGGAAGGAACTAGAAAAATTAATTGCTGCCAAAGTTGGATAAATCTAGAATATGCTAATTAATAATTTACCAACATAGAGTAATCCAGCCAATCCTAGAAGGAACTAGAAAAATTAATCGCTGCCAAAGTTGGATAAATCTAGAATATGCTAATTAATAATTTACCAACATAGAGTAATCTAAAATTGATTAAGTCGGTTCCAAACCAACATTAGGTCCTATAAATATAAGTTTCATGTCATTGTATGCATCAATGAGAGAGAGTGAGAAGTAAGAAACAAACAGGGAAGCTGCATATACATGTGTGAAAGAATTGAGAGAAAGTGTGTATGAGATAGTGAGTGGAGAGAATTAGTGCTAGTAGTGTGTTTGTCCAAATTGTGTAAGTAATTAATATCAATAAAAATCATTTTCTTTTGGTGTTTCAACTCAACAATAATGACCCATATAAGAAATATAATTTTACATTACTTTTAAGACATCATACAACAAATTACTGGCATAACCTAAGAAAACACTTGACAATAAAAATTCTCATTTGTAAATGCATCCATATTCTGTGAAGACAGCATAATTTAATGTTGAATACAATTTCTATTACAAGATTGGTCCACTTGCACGGCCTACTCTCCATAGTCTTACCAATTAACAGCTGTTTGAAACAGACAAATTCAGGTGGAAACGATGAGCTTATTCATAATTTGTGGAGCCCGTATAATTCCAGCAGTCCATTTTCAATTTTCAACCAACTTTGATGGACCTTGGACACCAATTTAAACTAACAATAATATTTAATGATGAATGAACCTAAGTATGTCGGCCAAATATGTCCAAGTCAATTTGTGAGTTGGCAATCTATGTTGTTATTGGTTCATAGTTATAACATAGTTTTAGAAATATTTTTTGGGCATAATATGTTGGTTGAATTCACTTTTTTCAGCTTTTTTTATGTGGACTATGAACCTCTTGAGTACAATATCGCACAGTGTGGTATGAAGAGAGGACAATAATTTTGTCATAGACATGCTTGAAAGAAATGGGACAAGGAATTTCATATTCAAGATCTTTCACTTCATTATGTAACTCTTGTGACATGTTTGTCTTGGAAATTTAAATACGAAGAAAGTGAAAAATAAAAACTAAAAATTCACTTCTGGACAAATATTTTTCTAGATTACTCTATATAATGTAGATTTGAACAACTACGCAAACGTTTAAAACAGAATACCTCCGCATTAATTTACTCTGGGTTGTATGAATTCACTTTGATCAACAATATTTAGTTTCTTGATTTCTTGAATTGCGTCCATGTAATAATGATTTTAAAGAAAATATAATCATTAACGTAGTTGTTCAATTCTTTATCATTATTCAAGAACATAAGAATTGTTAGTCATTGGAGATCAAGAAAGCCCGTTATGAAAAATATCTAACCTTCAAGTTTTTATATAGTCTATGTTTGTTGAAAATTAAAATTAAAATTTTAATATATGTCAAAGTCAATAATTAATTTTAACAATACATTTTATTGGAACCACAATTTTTCAATCACATTTTATCAAATTTATCATCAAATTTCATCAAAATAAAATTTGATTTTAATCCCCACCAAACAGAAGTATATGCTTGAATAAGGGCATATCTAATAGTTAAACCCTCTAATGCTTACACCAAATTTTACATCAAACAAATAGTATTTCATTTGTTTTCTTATTATTTATTTCTTAACCATCAATTCATTTTAAATTATTTAATTACAATTATACTATTACTAAAAATTTTAAATTAAAAATTATATTTAAAGAACTAATATATTGCATTTATTAATAAATTAAGGAAATAAATTAGCCAAAATACCACAATTAAAATAATTACATTAAATGCACAAAAAAGTTACATATAATGAGAATGACAACCAGTTTTGTTACTTATATGCAAGGGATAATTGCAGCAGTGGTATCAAACATTACATTTGTTCCACCTACGTTATCAAATATTTCAAAATGTCGCAGCTAAAGTCCAAATAAATGATTTATGTTAGTGTAACCGTTAGTTAATCAAATAATTGACTTTGATAATAATTTTGACTAATTTTAAAATGTTAAAATGGTAATTTTACATTTTTATAATAAAAAAATCAAAATTAAATAATTAAAATTAAAAACTCATTCCACATTTTTCTTCCCCATCCCCTACCCCTCCTTCTCATTTTATTCCACTGCTAGCATCGGCGTCGTTATCAATATGTCGATGTCTTCCACCACCTCCAGCTTCACGGCAACCACAATTTTTTTCTTAACCGCACTTCCCTTATCCTTCTTCGCCATCCATCCCACCCTACCCCAACCAAAATCTGCAAATCTAGGAAATCAACATCTTCGAATCCTTGAATCCATGGCGTCAGAAACCCACATCTACACTCTCATTAGCTCCCATATAGTCATTGTCTTCTTTGTTTTCCCTCCCGAACTGTTACTTCCTGGGCTCCCACCTTCAGATCCTCGTTCGAGCTGGATCTCAGCCCCAATGCCTTCTTCATCTTCGATGTCACTATCGAAGTCAATGACCTCTGCAATGATGGCAACAAATTATTAGAATTATTACCATTAATCATCGAGGAATTACCATCGTTGCTAGTAATACTGTTATTGTTGCTCTATTGTTGTTTGGAAGAGGATGAGCAAGTGGATGCGAGGAAGATCTCATAAGCCGAAGCACGGAGGTGGCGGAGGACGGCGACATATTGACAACGGCGCCGACGCTAGCTGTGGAAGAAAATGAGAAGGTGGGGATGGGGTGGATAGAGAAGAGGAAGGTGAAATGAGTTTTTAATTTTAATTATTTTATTTTTGTTATTTTATTATAAAAAAAACTGTAAAACTACCATTTTAACATTTTAAAATCAGTCAAAATCAATTATTTGGTCAACTACAGTCAAACTAACAGAAACCATCCATTTGGACTTTAATTGCGACATTTTGAAAGGCACAAATGAAAGGTTTGATATCGTGGGTGGTACAAATGAAAGGTTTGAACAAAGTCTGCTACTAAATGAAAGATTTGATACCACTGCTGCAATGTCCTTATATATAATGTACAACAATTTGTTGTAATGGAAAATGGAGGCCAAAATGGGAATAATAAATATTTCACTAGATTTGGTGTATCATTGGAGATGCCTTAAGTCTCGTTTCCTTGTTCTAGAAGGCTTACGATGTTTAATATCTTACAAACTTGAAACGTAAGTTATGAGCAACATAGAACTCTTTCAAGTTCATGGTCAAATCTGAATTTTAACTTTTAGTTAATTAAAACTCTAATTTGACTTTCAATCAACTAAATTCAATTAGAGATATCTCATCACGGTCAAGACAAATTGCATATCCCATCGATAATATAACAACTATTATAGCTTTAATGGAATGGAGTGTCGACCTCTCACCTATAGTTATGAACAATTAATTTTCGATCATCATAAAAAATAATGTCCTCTTCATTAATCATCATAATTTGTATCTCACTCATCAACATTTGAAACTTTAGAAACGTGCAAAAATTTACAACTCCCTTTAGGTCAATAAAGAAAAAGGTAATTGATGCAAAACGTTCCTACCTTTGCACATTTTTGTGCAAAGAGTCCTTACTTTTCGTTTTTTTGGCTCGTAACGTCCCTACCTTTCACGTTTTTGGCGGAAAACGTCATTTTCGTCTCTTTGACCATTTTACCCTTCTATTAAAATAAAACAAACACAAAAGAAAAAAAAAGAATAAATTACAATTATGGGTTCAAACTTTTAAAAAAGTTTAAATTAGTCACAACTATGAAAAAACCATCACCCCTAAACTGCCACCTTTGAAGGGAAAATCCCCAACCTCTGATCACATTGGCCGTCGGACCAATATACCACCTTGAAGCCCTCATTGCCCTCTTCACAACTCACCCAACCACTAGCCCCAACTCTGGCAGATTTGACCAGAATCAAGTTTCAAACTTCGCCACATGAAATGCGGTCAAACGCCGGAATCACGCTGTCTGACCACCTTCCTGGCCGGAACATACCATCGGCCAACTCCCCTACTCAGGACGACCTCGACCATGCAAACAATTTAGCCCACACAGCAAAAATAAGATCTGAATTTCAACATCGCACCAGTTTTCCTCCAATTAAGGCGCCGTCGTGACGACCCATGGTGACAGAACACTTGAGCTGGGTGCGCCATCACCTAGTGCACCTGGCCCAGTCATGGGTCCCCTTCAATTTGGCTCCAATCATCTTCAATCTGGGTCTGAAATGTTCACTGGTGCGAACTCGCGACTGGACTATCTTTGTTTTGAAATTGGTGGTTGTTGGTTGCTTATTGGAGGAAATTGTTTACATAGGTAGCTTCGAATTGATGAGGGGAGTCGACCAGTGGTGGATTCCAGCGGTTGGGTGGCCGGACGGCGAGTTGTGGCTGTTTGACCGATTTTCAGGCTGTAATTTTTGAATTTGATTTCCGGCCAAATTACAATGAATTATGGAGATTTCTTGATATGTAGTTGTAGAGAGTAATGAGGAGAACATGTTGGGACCAATATCTGATGGTTTGGGTGGTCGGAAGTCATCGAAAAATGAACTCATGTATTCGGCTGAAAAAGGGCAAGAGATTTTTTTTTTTTTGCACTTTTTAATATTTTTATAAGTTTTGCATTGATTTGCATTTTTTAGGAAGTTTAGGAGTAAAATTGCAATTTATTCTTGATTTTTATTTTATTTTCTTTGTGTTTTATTTATATAGGGGGTATATTAGTCATTTTATGTTAAAAATTGGTCAAAAAGATATTTTGCGCAAAGAATGTAAAAAATAAGGACGTTTTGCGCCAATTACTCTAAATAAAACTCCACTTATTTATTGAATAATATTCAGGATGTTATCTCATGGTAAAATCTTAATACTTTTGGGCACATATCCCCAGGCAATTTGTACATTAGTGCCCTGTTTAAGCTCCATTTTTATTTAATTCATTTTCTATTTTTTTTTATTTTCAACCACACATTTTTTAATAAAATATCATTAAATGTAAATTCAAAAATTTTCCGTACATTTTAACCATACATTCTCCAAAAAATTACTATTTCAAAATTTATATTTTTCAAAATCTGATTAAAATGAAGTCCAAACATGGACTAGGTTAGATTTGTAAATTGGTCCATGTCGGACTCTATAATTGTATGCAATTGTGAGTTGGCTTGAGGATATCCCTAAGAGGACCATCCAACGACACAACCATGCTTGGACATACCAACCATTGTAAATTTGTAACATACTTTGTCATTGTTTGGTAGGAATTAAAATTTAGATTTAATTTAAGTCAAAATTAACAATTAATTTTAACCATATATTTTATGGATACCACAATTTTTTAACTACACATTTCATTAACTTCTATTAAAATATACTAAAATTCTTATTGTAATCCTCACAAAATAGGGGCATTATGTGACTCGACACTTTGGAACATTCTTTAACATTGGATTGGAAGAGATTATATAACTGAATTGATCTATTCGATTATCTTAGGTTATACACGCCAAACATGAAACATCGTCCAAAACCGTGTTTAGGTTTATTTTTGGACCGAAACCGAGTTTTGAATAGCCATACTCTAGAAGAATCTTACAACAGCTATAACATAGACCTCTCGAAAAGCAACTATCCACTTTATGATCTGTCCTCCAATTACAAACTGAGTCACAAGGGTTAGGCAAACACGTCGTAATCAATGGACATGAAATCCTAACCACTGTCTATATGATCCAACGTCAGAGATTGTCTGAATTTCTTCAAAAGATACAGCCAGCTTGCAACAACTAAGCACAGGTTCAGGTTCTGTTTTTCCCTACAAATAAATACCTCAAAATTTCACAACATTTGCACTCATCCATCTATTCAAACATGGCATTTTTCCAAGACAAGTTATCCATAATAAGTTCTTTGATTTGTTGTATGATAATCGAGGTTTCTGCGCGTGGAGCGGTCTATACACCTCCAAATGTCGAGCGGTTAACTGATCGTTTTAGTCGTGTACCGGTTAACGAAAGGTATAATGTTGCTTTTGGGGGCTCTAATGTTCATATGACCAACAATGGGACCAATGCTGATTTAAGTTTGGACAAATCATCAGGTATTTTACATGAGACAAACAAGTGGCTTACTACGGATTTTTAGGACGTTATATTTTTCGCCTTGGGGTTTTTTATAGGATCTGGACTGATGTCAAAGAACAAATACAAATATGGATTCTTCAGTGCTGCAATGAAACTGCCTGCCGGTTTCACTTCAGGAGTTGTCGTGGCCTTCTATGTAAGTTTTTCCAATTTATATTCACGAGACCCTCCGTGCATAACATTGAACACGACTACCTAATGAATAAAATTTTAACTTCCTTTTTTTCGTTAGAAATTTGTCATTCCGTGTAGAATAGAGACATTTTGATATGCCCTATTGGCTATTGTGGTTCGTGTAGAGACAGAATGAACACAACAGAGTCATGAAAAAAGATTCTCGAAGTTGACCCAAATTTATCGAAAATAAGATTTAGTTCTTTCTTCTGCACGGAATTCATATATGAAACTGATGATCATGTTTCTAATGATAATTTTTTTTATTCTTATGCTATATGCAGTTGTCCAATGCAGATGTTTTCGCGCACAACCATGATGAAATTGATATCGAATTGTTAGGCCATGAGAGGAGAAAAGATTGGGTTCTGCAGACAAATATATATGGCAATGGAAGTGTGAGAACTGGTAGGGAAGAGAAATTCTACCTCTGGTTCGACCCAACGACAAGTTTTCACGAATACAGCATCCTCTGGAACAATCATCACACAGTGTAAGTCGATCCATCCACGACATTTTTTGTACACAGTGAAGGTCTCTAGCTCAATCCTAAAATCACGAGGAATCAAATTAAGTTATCGTACGTTGAATTGCCACAATAATGAATAAAGCAGTAAACAACTCAAGATTTATTGACGGAGAAAACCTTCAACTGGGTAAAGATTTCGGGGCCAAACCAGTAGTTTTTACTATACACAATAAGAACATACAGTATGATCCAACTTAAAAAATCCATTGGACTCGTTGATCTAGTTCCCGCAATCTCCAAGACCTGCTGGAACGTGCTTCACTCACACTTGCTTCCAAGTCTTCCGAAATTGTCTATCTTCCGTGGATCACCAAAAACACATTGTTCTTATACTCTTCCTATGTTTTTGGTCCAACCTCCCTCAAAGTTCAGCAATCTCTGAAAGTTATTGAGAAAGTACCTTCCTCATTATATTTTGGAAGTTGGTGTTTTGGATTATTTGAATTTGATGTTTTTCCTAACTTGTGGTTGATTGATCTCAAGGATCAAAAGTTTAATCTCAATGTTTGGATGTGCTTTTGGATTTTGGAATGATGCTATGAAGATCTAATATAATGATCAACCATCACAAAAAATGTAATGGGTGTTTATAATATGAGGTATTTAGGTTACTAGGATAGATAAAACTTTTGAAAATCACGGATTAGGGTTTCATGTATAATACCGTCGCTCTAGCGCCAAGCTAGCGATAGTCGAGCAAGAGATGTGTTGAACAAGAGTCAGACGACATTGATTCCATTTTTTTCGCTCGAACGTCATTTAGGCGACGGTCAGCGTAAATCTAGCGACTCTTTCTCCTTATTCCATATTCGAACTCAAAGACTCCTAATTCATCTATAAAAGTCTCCAAAAGACTCCTTGACTTTTTACAATTTTTTTTATAACAATCATATTCTTTTATAATAGTACTTTTGTTTTAAGAATTGCCAATACAACTAAAAACCTAACACAATACCAGACAAGACTTAACGGTACTGAATTATCCCCATTAATCTTCTAATATTTCCCATGGACTGATGCATACAGGTTTCTAGTAGACAATGTACCAGTAAGAGAAGTGATTCACAACACTGCTATATCTTCTGTTTATCCATCAAAACCAATGACAGTATACACAACATTATGGGACGGATCAGAATGGGCTACTAAAGGAGGAAAATACCCCGTAGATTATAAATACGCGCCTTTCGTCGTATCTCTACGGGATACAGAAGTCGAAGGCTGCATTTTGAATCAAAAAGTCGGCGTAGCCCCTTCTTGTACTCGGAGCAGCCTTTCTAGTTTGGATCCTGTCGATGGAGAAGAATTTGCAAAACTATCAAACCAACAAATAACAGGGCTGAATTGGACTAGAGGGAAGCACATGTTTTATTCATACTGCAAGGATACAGCCAGATATAAAGTTCTACCACCAGAATGCAATGCCAAATAAAGCGATTTATATTTTTTTTAATTTTTTATATTTGATTTTTTTACACCTTTTTAGAGAGAATGATCACTAATGGTGGATAATTAATTAGTTTAGATCAAGATTTTTCAAAATGACAGAGGACGTAAAGAATTCTTGGAGCTTATACTCCTTATAAAAATAAAGATATATGCATCAATTTCAATTTTTCAATATAGGTGATGACTGTTTTTCTTCGAAATTAATATAGTTGAAAGAAGACAAACATATAAATAAATGCACACCTCCCCCTAACGCTGTGACCCTCTCTCACTCTTCCATGGAATGGGGCCTAGGCAAGCAGTAATAAAAACCTGATGTCGACTTCCTCCCCTCTTTTCTGCTCACTCATAGGGGTCTGGACCCTCACAAAAAGGGTGGGAGTTGACTGCTAATAAAATATGGCACATTACCCTCGTTTGTCTTCCATTTTTTTAAAACATTTTTTCTACATACTCAATTTCAACCATAAATTCACGTAATAAAATATACGTAAACCCAAATTTTTTTTTGTACTTTTTAACTATACATTCTCTGAAAATTCACTATTCAAAACAATATTCATCCAAAAAATAATCAACCGGACATGGGCTAAAAAAATCTCCTTTTCTTAAATCCCTTTTAAGACTTGGGTTGAAGTTTAACGTCACCCATTTATGAAAAATTGTCCTTTAAGAAATCGTCCGATATGTGAGGATATGTGTTGGAAGCCATATTTACATAACGGTAGTATCATATGTACATCATAACTTACAAATTTATTACCAACGAATGACGTGCTGAGATTTAACTGAATCAAAATCTCATCAAATTTTCCAAATTTCTTTTTGTCAATAACCCAAATTTACATACATAAAACCGTTTTAAGTGGTGAAATTTTTTTGACAATTTTAATTTAATTTATCTTCATCTCATTAATCTATAAAAGAATTTGTAAACGATGATATACAACAAATATTTTTCTTATTATGTGTGTCCTTTATCTGATAGCTTAAGCTAAAGACTCTTACCATTTTAGTCTACAATAAAGCTATTTGTACAAAATTGAGTTACAAAAGTTGGGTTACAAAGTGTGTTGGCAAAATCTAGACCGTTGATTTCAAATGATTTAAAACTCTGTTTTTAAAATGATTGGTGGAGATATTATTTTGTCAACCAACTTTGTAATCCAACTTTGTACATGTAGCATAACTCGTTAGTCTAATCAATAGTCAATATTCTTGAGTGGAACCACCTTACACTGTATACATAGCATACTGTACCCTTTTAAGACTCTCAAGTTATGCAGCACATACAGGCTCCCAAATCTTTTTCAATATCTTCAACATTTATTATCAATTATGGACTTAAATTTTAAAGTGTCATTGAAAAATTCTCTTCCCCTTTTGCACGTAATTTTATTCGTTGGTATTTTGAAGTAATTTTCTAAAACCATTGGCATCAATTGAAGTCAATATCTTGTTGACATGTTTTGACTGCTGCACTAACATAACTTTATAACATACACAAATCTTCTCTCCAAACTAGAGGATCCAGCATAATGGAGTGACAATGTCACCCAGTAAGAAGGAGACACATAAAATGGCAGCCACATATAGGTTTTTTCACTAATGCACAAGTAAAATGTGCTTCGATTTTCACTTCCATGAGCGGGTTGGAGCTTTATTCCATGGACGGTGCTACTCGTATAGTGGTAGTCCAACCAAATTTATATTTCTATTGAAAAGAACTTCGACAACTGGACTTTAAAAGGTGCTACATCAAACAACCTTACATTTATAAATGATTGCAGCAACCCTTTTCCCATCATATCACAAGTGATAACAAGGAACAATCATGCTACATAGACATAATCATTGATAATTTGATATAATTCTTAGCATAATGCCACATGACAAACTATTATTGAACTTTTTAAAACATAGTCAGTTTTTTTATCCAATCTCATCTTGTCGCACCTATTATGTCACATACTTTTTGGTAAAGTAGCATTATTTTAACAAGGAATTTCCCCTTGCTTTTGTTAGACATAGTGTGGAATTGAATTATCCAATCGAATTGTCCAATAATTTCAAAATAAATGGATTTAAGAAAGATCGCTTAAAGAAGCTGTTATGTTAATTATTCTCAGAATATCTGATATCAATTGTTGAAAATTCAAGGATCACATATCATTCGATACCACTTGATATGAAACCAACTATCAGATTGAGATGTTGAAGTTATATGACACAATAATGAAATATCTGATCACAAGCAAAAGAATAAAAGAAGATAAGAAAATACGGAAGAGAACTTATGAGATTTTATTGCACCACAAACAATGAAGATGGAAAAATATTACAATGATCCTAAAAGCTAGTACTCACTTTTTCCACACTATAAAATTGTATAAAAGAACTTAATATTTATAGGGAACATGTAGGGGACGTCCAAACTCTCCTAGTGGAGTTGTTGATGAAGTAGGAAGCCAAAATCGAGTTCAAAACAAAAAAGAAGAGAGTAACGTGAAAATCTCATAATAGATACCCTAAAACCGGGACCGGCGCTGCGGCTCCCCCGCAGGGTGCCTCGGCGCTTGGGACAGAATCCTAAACAGGCGCGCCCCATGCCCAGCACTGCGTCCTCGGGCGTTAGTGGTGGCAAATAGGCCGAGCGGCTCATCGACTCGGCCGCTTGAGCACGAACCTAGCCGAGCTTGAACGGCACATGAGCCTAAACTTACGAGCTCGTGGGCTCGTAAAAAATCTGAAGAAACAAGTAAAAAATTAAAAAAAAGGAAAAAAAAAAAAAAGAGCTCATGGGCTTGGCTCGGCTCGTGAGCTCACGAACTCGTGGGCCGAGCCAACCTTGAACCTTGAGTACGAGCTAGCACAAGCTCAACTGGTACTCAAATGAGCTTGATCTTGGCTTGTTACTTTGACGTGCAGGGACGAGCCGAGCTCGTAGGTAGTTGCCACCACTACTGGGCGTTCTGCCAAAATTTCCTCTTTTTTCATTCCAAGTTGTTTTTTTCATCTCGAACTCTTCTTCAAGCCCAATACCAATTTTCAACTCCAAATTGACTTCCAAAATAGAACTTCAACATGACATAAGACTCCAATATCATTCCAAACTGATTTTTTTTATGTACACTTCAATTAGAATTCTTTTATTATCTCAATAAGGAATTCGGGTTACATCAAAATTATAACAATCTCCACATTGACACTAATTCCACAGCAACGAACAAAGCTCCAAAATATTCTCCACCTGGAGAAAAAAATCTGTCTGCAAGAAATGAACGACTCTTCAACAATAACAAAAACTGATTTCTCCAACCAAACACAAAATACTCTACCTCTTCTGATGAATCCAAGCACTACTCTTTAAAATTACCTTAGATTCCCAAAAAATCATAATGAGTTTAAAATTCACCAAATTGGGTTGTAACACACCCAAAGCAGAATCAAACCCCAAATGTTTTTAAAGAAGAATCATTGTTAGATTGTACACCTTCTACTATACTAAAAGCATGCTCAATAAAATCAGCATCCACATACCTGTTTTCACTGGGTCTGTCTCTACCAATTGAATACAATGGCCCCGCAAGTGATGGTGGCAAAACGGCACTATCCTTATCTTTTGAACTCCACTAAGCTATATTCTTCAAATCTAACCACTTACGAGCTCCTAAAGATATTGTACAAAACTGAATGTTCACTACAGTATTGAACCTGTGTTGATTGACATTTGTAGATTCTGCGCAACCCTGCAAGATGTATAACTGAGACCTTTTATTTCCCTCCAATACAACCTAGGCACCCTTACAAACCTTTAAAACTCTACCTCCACCAAAAAACTAAATCAAGGATAGACAACGAGATAAGATTCTTCTCCAAATCTGAAACATGTCGACCCTGGCCAAGTGTTCTAATTGTCCCATCTAATATCTTCAATCTGACCGTACAAATTTCAGCAACCCAACAAGGTGCATTGTTTTCCATAACCACGATACCTTTGGAAACGGTTTCATATGTAGTAAACAAGTCTTTTTAGGACACATATGAAACACACACGCTGAATCCAAAATCGAATGCTTCTCTGGTTTAGACTCGGTGTTAGAAATAGCTAAGAGATCTCCCTCGCTTCCAATGTTCTCTGCGATGTCTGCTTCACCTGAAGTTTCTGATTGCTTGCCCTATCAACTTGTAGCAAACCTTTCTTTATTTTGAAATTTGTAGTAATCCTTCTTAATGTGCTTCATTTTCTTGCAGAAGTTATAAATCTAATTACTGAACTTAGATTTTGATCTGACCATTCTAGAACCACCATCAGCAACCAGGCCTTCTCCATCTTTGGCCTCAGAAATCAGATGTTTCATCTTCTCTTTTGAAAATAGAGCACCATACATATTCTCTCTCTAAATGAAGAAAACGAAGCTGACAATGAATACAATAGGATCAAGGCCAAATCTTCTTCATCATACTTTACTTTTAATTTTTGCAAATCAGCGACGATCTCTTTAAATACCGCCAGGTAATTTTCTAATGATCCTCCTTCTGCCATTCGATGAGAGT
The DNA here is from genome assembly GCA_035079005.1 of Fraxinus americana. Lineage (NCBI taxonomy): Eukaryota > Viridiplantae > Streptophyta > Magnoliopsida > Lamiales > Oleaceae > Fraxinus > Fraxinus americana. The sequence goes on from CM068707.1 coordinate 29,192,900, forward strand.
ATAAACGCTGCTTGATAAATGCATTTTTTACACACTTATTGTAGGCCCAAACATAGATAATTGTTAATAAATATGTGGATTATAGCTTAATTCGATGTAATTTGTGTTTAGCAGGACAACAATGATGAACGTGGTGAAAATTCGGAAAAACAAGCGAAAAACGACTAAAATGAAGCACAATCAAAATTTGAGGACTCAAGTGCAATTACAAAAAGTTTGTGTCGATCTCACGATGAATATTTGAGAGTACCGGGCATCAATTGGATGAGGAAAGAAGCCAAATGAATGAAATATAGTGGAAATACTATCACATATCAACTTCTAACCGAAAAAGTTATGTTTTGAATTTTTAGTCTTAGTTTGAGACCCATTTTTGGAATAGAAGATGTTTGACTTTGAAGATTTATACTTAGGAAGATTTGTATCCCTTTGAGTAAGCTTTCCAATGCAATTTGAATCACATCAATCGAATATTGGGAGAGAAAGATATGACCAAAACATTAGAGGCTGTTCGGTGGGAAAGTCACTCTACTATGCGGCCGCGTGCACCATTCCAGGGAGTCAGATGAGGAAAATTGTTGTTCCATGTGGCTGCATGGAATATAACCATGCGGCCGCACGGTAGGATTTCGACATAAATTTTCTGATTTCCTTGTCTCGTTCAATCTCTTATGGATAGGAATCTAGGGCAACTATAAAAGCAAAAAGTCGTCCAGATTAAGGTTTTCTACCACTTTAGAGAGAAAAACTCATTGGAAAGTAAGGAGAAGGCAAAACCAAGAGATTTCTACATTAAAAATTGAAGAATTCAATATTCATATTCAAGTTTTAGGTGATGTCTTCTCCTAAATATTCTTATTATTCTTTATCTTTATTCATGTTACGCTAGACTTTTTATGTATTAGGTGAACGACGAACCTCACGATATGATCTTTTAATTCTCTATTTTGCAATTTGATATTCAAACACGATTGATGAATGTTGAATGATTTATATACATTTTTTGCCTCCATAGTTAAATGCATGTGATTATGTGAGTTTGGATGATCTATCTTATGCATTCGAAAGAAAGGAAATAGATTCTACAAGGTATAAATTGTCGTAGGGTCTGATAGGGGATAAAAATATACCGTTATACTTTACGTGAATCTCTAAGTGTTTACAAAATATCATGCATTCTTGTATATTGCATTTGTCATAAAAATATAGTCAAATGGTATGTGAAAATAGATTTAATTCTACTTGAAAGAGATTATTGGATAAGTTAGAAATATTGATTCTTCAACCAATTCATCGTGTTATCAAATTGTGAAATAGAGGTTAAAGTGAGTTTGTTTGGTGATTCGGGATCCTATTGCGCCTTTCATTCATTAATTTCATCAAACTTTTACATTGGGCAGTTTTGATCGTTTAGCAACTGCTTGTAACTACCTATTTCTTTCATCATGGTCGGCTGGCTAATAACTACCGTGTGCAACTCCTATCATTACGCCCTCTTCATAACTGCTTGCCATCAACTTTCTTAAATCGTGGGGCGTGATTATGATGTGCTCAAATCGTCTTAGATCGTGATTTTGGATAACAACAAACTTCAGTCATTTCTGGGACTTTGGGCGACTCAGCATTCTTGGGCGACAATTGATCTTCTGCTCTGGGCGATTATAGGGTGTTTCATTCGCTCAATATCTGGGCGTCCTGCAGGCTTGGATGACGTCGTACCTTTGTTTTTTAGGCTTTCATCATATTTAATGATATTTCTGGTTGGGCTTTTACCCTGATCTCTCTATATGTGCTTCTTCTTTTGAACCATTTCCTCTCTTGGGCCATTTGATTTGGGCTGCCTGTTTTGTGTGTCAACAATTACCCCCCAATAAGGCGGAATTAATTTTAATTTTCGCCATATTCATTTATGTGTCTTCTAGCAACGTTTGAAATTTTCAAGGTTTTTCAATCATCACTTTCTTCTAATTGTCTGAAACAGTGTGACGTTACAACCCCTCTAAACCCAAACATTGCGCCACTTTGTTGCACCACTAAATCACGTCTTCATACTTCGCGTCTTTTCCCCCTTATTTACTGTTCATCGTCTTACTTCTCCTCTACGTTTCTTCAGCAAACTCAGACAAACTCGTATTTTGCGTTCAATGGCGACCTCTCAAACTCGTTCGGATTCCCCTTTTGGTTTCGAAGACTTCCAGAACCTCCTCACCAGGCCGTATGTAAACCCTTCTCGTCTTGCACCGGCTAATCCAGACCGGAATGAGTTTTATCTTGGCCCATTGTTCAATGATGCTGCATCAATAGAGAAAGTGGCGGCGGGTCAAGTATTCCCTTGCACGGAAAATCTCCCTTTTCTGAACTCACTACCGTTAAAGCCCATCCAGGAGCGAGGTATTCGTACTTGGCCTAAAGCTGATTCTTCTTTTCGTTTTTAGCATGCACGTCTGGTAAAACATGGTCCCACAAAAGCACTTTTTGATCGTGCACGGATTTCTGATTTGTTGGAGATTACCCTCCATCCTCCAATTTATGATTCAGTACTTTTTCCAATCGCGCTGAGTTTTTGGTCCTCAGAGTATAACACTTTTGTTTTTCCTCTTGGCCCGATGTCTATTACCCTGAGGGACGTAAGGGCTTTAGTAAACCTCCCACATTTGGGCGATACCATATTTCCTGGCATCTTGGTTACTAGTACTGCTCTGAAGTTTGACAAGAAAATTACTGAGTCTTATTCGAGCATGCAAAGCCTTTACACTGCTTCCATTTCTGAACCTAACCATGTTGAGTGTGTAGCTTTTATCCACGTTTGGCTGTATAAATATGTCCTCTATGTCCCTAGTTTGAAGCCTTCTACGAGTTATTTGCCCATATCACACGAACTAGCACGTGGTCGACCCTTGAATTTATGTTCATTCCTTTTGGCAGCCCTTTATAGAGGCATGGCCTCCCTTCAATTTCAATTGAAGAATAATGCCTCCCCTACAGGTAGTAGACCTCTTTGGTTGGCCCAATTATGGTTGATGGCGTATTTCCCACAACTTGGTGCCGTACATTCCCCTCCTAAATCAGTTGCCTGCTATGGGTTGTTTATTCATCAGTTAGACCCTGTAAATATGTCTGCCAGAGAAATTTTCACATTCTTTTATACACTGAATTCCATTCCTTCATTCTTTCCTTTTCCCGTTCATCAAATCCCCATTTTTGTTCGTCCTCCTTCTACCATGGATGAAGCAACTGCATCTTTGTCTATATGGGTTGAATTTTTGGTTGGGAAGGAGTTGTTTCATGATATCGTGACAGGGACAAATGCTAAAGCTGGTGTTGAGATATATGCTCCTCATTTTTTTGCCCGTCAGCTTGGTTTCGGCCAAACTTAGCCTGTTCCTCCTTGTTATTCCAAGAATATCACAGAGCGTTTTCACCTTATTAGTAAGGCTGAGACTGGAGCTATTCATGCTCGCAATAAATGCTTGGCTGAAGGCTTTTCTTTTGTTCCTTTTAATCCTACTGCTGTTAGGCATCCTCTTTTTGACCAATTGTGGCCATCTGTGAAGCGTAGGCTCTTTTCAGTCAACGCTAATCGTGCTTTTCATTCATTGGATCGTTCAGAGACTTCCTCTTCTTCCCCTATCCTTGCTACTCCTCTGTCCATTAAGAGCCCTTTCAAATCACCATCAGCTTCCCACAAACGTTCAAATCTTCCTTCTGCTTCCTCGACTACCCAGGCTGTTGCTACCAAAGGTGCTTCTAGCTGAAAACGGCCAGCTGCAGCTTCTCCGGTCTTGCATGATGACGCTGGTGATGATGGTGGTGATGATGTTGATGTCCCTCTCATCCACAAAAGAAAGGTAATAACTTTGTTTAAACATGACCTATTAATCTTTATGGACTGATGCTTCATTTGACTATTCCATTTGATGGTTCCAGAAAAGTTCATCTTCTCGTTTAGAAGCTTTAGTCACAGACTCTCCTTCTCCAGCTCCTGCTGTTGCAATTGTTTCGACAGGGTCATCTGATGAAGGGATTCCTCCCACAGAACGACCTCTAGTGTCAGAAACTTCATCACAATCCCTTGAAGCATCGCAAACTTCTCAGGACGTTCATCCCCCAATTTCTGTGCCAGCAGGTTGGCTGTCTCTTGACACTTTCGCTCTATTTGTTGATTCACCAGTCTCTGACCTATTTTCCTCTGTGTGTATTAGGTGTTCCCACAGACCTGCCTGTCGCAGCGAGTTCGTCCTATTCAGAGAAAGGGAAGTCTTCATGAATGATGGGGCCAATTGATGATGATCCTGGACACCCGAAAGTTGCTGATGATGTATCTCATGTTTCTCCTTCACCCTTTTGGCTTTGCTTGATTGATCTGTTGTAGTGACATTTTAACATTGGCACTCTCTTTCAGTGCACTAGTACCATTGTGCGCTCCATTCAAGATTTGTTTTCCTCTTGGGAACAATTGGAAACATCCTGTCTTTCTTCCAGTCATCCTTCAAACTCCTCTGAGGCAAGTATGGAGGTTCTTAGACAATCAATGCTTGAGTACATTGCCTTCATGGACATGGATGTTTACATGGCCAGTGCTGCTGCTCAGAAGGATAAATTTGATCTCTTGAGCACATAGTTGGTACAAGCACTTGCGCTTCCGTCGCTCAATGTTTCCCCGAAATTCAAGGCGACGTTGAGGGTCATTCATTCTGAAGTCCTTTCTCTGTTGGCTAGATGTGCCGAATTGAAGGCCAAAAGTGGTCAGTATCTTCGTGCTTCTTCTGAAAAAGAATCTTTGCTCCAGGAGATCAACAAGGCTAAAACTGAATTGAATGAACTCTCTTCTGAAATTAAGGCCGAAGATTCTTTAATGATGACTTTGGCTGCAGAGATGAAGGAGTTTCAAGCAAAGATGGATGATTGCAAGGCCAGGATGGCTGCTAAAGAGCGTAACGCTTCCAAAGGGTAGAACGGACCAAATCATTAGTTGAGCGTTACCAAGAGCTGAAAGTGGATGAAGAGGTGGTGACCGATATAGATACTGCTTCTCAAAGGCAGGATGAGGATTGGGCGAAGTTTAGGGAACAGATGCGATCTGTTTGGGATGAACTGTAATTGAGACATTTTTATGTCCTTCTCTTTGTAAATTCGTGAACTATTCATCATAGTCACTTTTTAACTGTTACAGCAGCTTTCGCCTTTAATGAACAATTGTTTTGCATGTTCAAATATTAATTGACGTTTTAAACGTGAACCCCCAAGCACTTAATTATATGCTAATTGTATGCTCGAATATTAATTGACGTTCCTCTTTTAAATCGTCAACCCCCAAGCACTTAATTTTATGCTAAGATTCATGCATATTAATTTCCTCACCCTTCAGATTTTTGGGTCATTTAATGTACGTGGCCTTTCATATCCTGAATCTTCATATTCATTCCCTTATAAATACGTTTGTGCCTTCAACACTTATCACTCCCATTTGTAATCCTTTTCCAAGAATTATCCTACTGCCATTGTCCAATATCTCGACACTTTCTCCAGTTTCAACTTTCCGTAGAAATGGATCAGTTGATCCATCCTGTGTGTTGTCCGTCTTGACACATCTGTTGGTATGGGAGATATAGGAAAAGTTTCTTGGCCAGCCGCAAAATTCTTCCCATCTATCGATGGAGGGAAGGAACGTTTCTGGGCCTTTTGCTCGCCATTGCAGCAATGCTTTTGGGGATGTGGCTGGTCCCAGTCCACAATTTTCACCGTTGCTGCCAAAGGCCTACAATTGTTTATCCTCAGTTGTAACTTATAGGAGATTTCAAATTCTCGCTCATAGGAGGCTTTGCACTTTTCATATTCTGTTGATGTAACCAATATTTGCTTAATAAAAAGTTTTATTTAGACGTATTTCGTCCTTTATTTTATTTGGTTATCATCGCTCATTATAACTTTCATTTTTAGGCTTGTATTTGTTCGTCTTCCCATAAGGAAGGAACATATTTCTTCAAGTATTTGCCATTGATGAACCTCACGAGATTAGTACCATCTAGATCCTCTAAATGATAGGCTCCATTAGGCAAAACACTTTTCACTTTGTATGGTCCTTCCCAATTTGGTGACCATTTACCGTACTTTGGATCTTTACTATCCAAAGGGAGTATTGTCTTCCAAACTAAATCGCCCAAACTGAAGGACTTGGCTATGACCTTCTTGTTGTAAAATTTAGCCATTTTCTGTTTCTGGATTTGCAATCTATCTAGAACATCCAACCTTAATTCGTCCAATTCCAACAAATTTTGGACGAGCAACTCTGCGTGTTCATTGTCGCCCAGGTCGTTTTGTGAACATACTCTCATTGACTGCACGTTGATTTCCACAGGTAACACTGCGTCTTGCCCGTATGTTAGCTGAAAAAGGGGTAACTTTAGTGCTTGTGCGTGGCGACGTTCTATAGGCCCACAGAGCTTGATTCAAACACTCGTACCAATCTCTGGCGTTTTCACTTATCATCTTTCTTACGATATTCTTCAGGATCTTGTTAGATGATTCAGCTTGATCGTTGGATTGAGCGTAATAAGGCGTGGAATTTACCAATTTGACCCCAAATTCGCTCAAAAATTCCTTCACTTGATCTCCATTCAAGGAAGTCCCATGATCTACCATCAGGGTTTGTGGGATTCCAAACCTATAGATAATATGATCGCGAATGAATTCTATAACACTTTTCTGAGATATCTCTTTTAGAGGTATGGCCTCTACCCACTTGGTGAAGAAATCTGTTGCCACTATAATGAATGTATGTTGTTTGGACGATGGTGGATAAATCTTCCCTATTAAGTCTATCGCCCAACCTCTAAATGGCCATGGCTTAATGATAGATACCATTTCTCTAACTGGCGCTCTCTGAATTGGCCCATGCTTTTGACAAGCCAGACAACTTTTTGCATATTGGACACACATTTCTCCCATTTTAGGCCAAAAATATTCATTTCTAATAATTAACCACCTCATCCTTTGACCAGCTTGGTGGGCTCCACAAATTCCATCGTGTATTTCAGCCATAATCACCTTGGCTTTTTGTAAACTTACACACTTTAACAACACCCCATCTGGGCCTTTTTTAAGTAATTCACCTTCAATTAATGTATAATTCAACGATCGTAGCTTTATCTTTCTATTATTCTTTTCACTTGGTTTTTCCAAGAACTCTTTTATCTCTACCCTCTAATCCATTGCGTCTCCTTCTTGTATACAATGAATTCCAATCCTATTTGCCCTCCTTTGTATAACAGGCAAGATTGTTCCATATTCACAAGTGTGCTCCATATTTAAGACTTTTAAGTAACTTGAGGCCATTTGGGCCAGTTCGTTTGCTATGTCGTTGTACATTCTATTGACATATTGGAGTTCTACTTGGTCAAACTCTTCTAATAATTCTTGGGCGACTTTATACTGGCTCATAACGGATTCGCTCTGACATTTAAAATCGCTAGTGAGTTGGTAAATCACCAACTGGGAATCGCCTCTAATAATCACGTTTTTTACTTCCATTTCAATTAATAACTATAGACCGACAATCAATGCCTCATATTCGGCCTGATTATTGGTGCACATTCTGTCCAATATGAAGGCGAACTTATAACAAATTCCTAGATGATTTATCAAAGCTATTCCTACTCCTGCACCTTTGGAAGTTTTTGATCCATCAAAATATAGGATCTATGGTTTGAACTCGAATGAGTCTATTTCCAATTTAATTTCCTCAGGCATATCAAGGAACGGGTGATCGGTCAAGAAATTATTCAATGCTTGATTTTTTACCGCCTTCTGTAGTATATATTGTATTTCAAACTCGGACAATGCCAAAGTCTAAAGGCCTATCCTTTGGTGTAAAATAGGGCGAGAAAACATGTATTTCACTAAATTAACTTTAGAAATCAGATAAACTGTTACAGGCCATAAATAGGCCATTAACTTAGTACATGTGAAATATAAAGCGAGACATAGTTTCTCGATAGCAGAATAATTACATTCGCATTTCGTCAAACGTCTACTTAAATAGTATATTGCCCTTTCTTCACCAAATTGGTCTTCCTGCGCGACCATTCCAGCTATCGATTCTTGTTCAGCCGATATATACACTTTCATTGGCCGTCCTTGGATAGGTGACACCAACACTGGCGGATTTGCCAAATACGTCTTTAGGCTATCAAAGGCCTTTTGATGTTCTTATTTTCAGACGAGTTCGTCCTGATTTTTCAACTTTAGGAGAGGCGAAAAAACTTTTGTTCGCCTTGCACAGTTAGAGATAAATCGCCTTAAGAAATTAACTTGACCTAGAAATCTTTGCAATTCTTTTTTGTTGCTAGGCAGTTTGGCCTCTAAAATGGCCTTTGCTTTATTCTTATCGAGTTCGATTCCTCTTTGGTGTACTAGAAAGCCAAGGAAATTACAGGCATTGACACCAAACGCACACTTCAAAGGATTCAATTTGAGCTTATATTGTCTCATTCGCTCAAATGAGCGTTTCAGTTGTTCGAAATGATCTTCCTCTTTAACAGATTTCACTACGATGTCATCTACATACACTTCAACAAACTTGCCTATCATATCATGAAAGATTAGATTCATTGTCTTTTGATAAGTTGCCCCTACATTTTTTAGGCCGAAAGGCATAACTACCCATGCGTAACACCCTAAAACCCCTGGGCATCTAAATGCAGTTTTGTGTATGTCTTCTTCAATTATATATATTTGGTTATACCCTGAATACCCATCCATAAAAGAATACAGGACATGTCCGGCAGTGGAATCAACCAAGGAATCTACCCTGGGCATTGGATACTCATCTTTAGGTGTCGCTAAATTCAGATTTCTAAAGTCTATACACTCTCATTTTACCATTCTTTTTTAACACTGACACGATATTAGATAACCATTCAACATATCTAACTGTCCTGATGAAACCTGCTTTTAATAATAGCTCAATTTCTTTCTTAATTTCATGCAACACGTTAGGAGCAAAACGTCTAGGAGGCTGTTTATGGGGCTTAAAGTTTGGTTTAGTTGGCAATCTATGTTCCACTAAATTTTTATCTAAACCAGGCATATGTTCATACTCTCAAGCAAAACAGTCTTTATACTCTTTTAATAAATCGATTAATGTTGTACTAACCTCTTGACTAAGCATCTGGCTATAAATGTTGGGCGATCTTCTCCTACATCGCCAATGTTTACTTTGATCAAAGGGTCTTGTGCTTGAGCGTTTCCAGGTTTGTGGATCCTCATTACTTCATCGTCCATGTCCCTTACAGGTACTTTTTCTTCTAGGCAATCTACCTTGTTAACTTCCTGATCAATACTTTGTTCCAATTTGAATACTGCCAATTTGTCTCCCAGCGCTTTCAATGCTACCTCTTTTTTGATTTTCTCCTAACATTCTTTATTGAAAGCCACTAATCTGGCTTTAAAGGCCTGGATCTCGGCCACATGCTCTTTTGGTTGCCAAGTCATTAATATTCTCTGAGCGTTCTTTTGCCAATGATTGGTTCTTCTAGGGCCACTATGTTTGGCCTCATTTGACTGAACATTTCAGCGAGTGCTTCTACCGAAAATGGTTCTTCACTTTGTGCGACGACTTGAGTTTCTTCTCCATCTTGGATTATCCTGACAGGTCCGTAGTTCCCTTTATACATGAACCTTTCTACCGAGTTAGTTTCTGCAACAAAAGGCCTATGATCTGCCTGTACCACCTCTGCCTTACCTTGGTCATTCCAAAAAACCAAGTACTGATGGAGCGATGATGGTATACAGCGACTTCCATGAATCCAATCTTGCCCTAGCAGTATATTGTAACTGGTAGGACCATCAATGACAAAGAAGACAGTCATCCTAGTAGTCGTACCCACAGTTATATCTAGTGGCATTACTCCATTGGCTGAGGTGGCTCCCCCATTGAAGCTAGTGAGAATGACTTCCGTTGGGATCATTTCATCCTCTGTTTTCGCGAACTTCCTCATCATCCTTAGTGGAATAGTGTTTATGGCAGCCCCATTGTCAATAAGTACTTTAACCACGGGTATGTCATTGACCAAAGCCTTCACATAAAGTGGCCTTAAATGCTTGGTCAATTTCATAGTGGGTTTTTTGAAGACAACTTTTTCTGCTGCATCGATTTCTACTTCTTGTTTGTCTCCTGTCGACTTATCCCCTTGTGATAAATCAACTCGCAATACTTGGGCTGAATATCCGTCTGTGGGGCATCATCTCTATCTTTTAGTATTTCTCCAGTAGCTATCCAACCTGTTGGGGGAGGCAGTATCCTTGGAGGAGATCCGTATTTCTCAGAGCGAGGTACCATTTTCTTCCTCTTGGGTATCCCATATAGTACGTAGAAATCGAAAGAACGCCCAGATGGTTCTCCCAACAAATCTACTTCACGAACTCCTTCCCGATGCAATTGTTTTAGTAAGGTATTATGCGATACTCATCTCTTTCTCCTTTCTTTTTCAAGATCGATCTCTTCCTCAATATCAGTCATGCTATCATCCTCTTCACCTTGTACTTCTTGAGACGTCTGACCACCCTCGCATTCCAACACACACGCTTCTTCTTCATCTCCTCTTTCTCCCTCCTTATTCTTGAATTCGTTGGCCAACAAATAATTATTAGCCATGACGGGAGGTAAGGTGCCGAACTGGATAGTAAGAGGTGGTTCCGTATCGTCTTCTTCTCTTTTGCTTCGATCAAACTTCGACCTCCCAGAAGAACTTTCTGGCATTTCTCTCATTGATTCTCCAGTGCCAGTCTCTTCACTATCTTCGAGAGCATTTTGATTAACCATTTCCAGTACTCTTGGTGCTTTAGGACGTAGCTTTTCTGGTTGCTGCCTCATCATTCGTCCATAATTCCGTTGAAATCGGCTTTGCTGAGTCCTAGTCATTTCATTAAAAGGCACAATACATCTTGCATTATACTGATATAGTGCCACACATTAGGTTGGCGAGGCTGTGGTCTGAACGATTTCTTACGCCTTGTTGGTCTGAACTGCCTTTCCAAAGGCGGCCCCTTATAAAACGATGTGCCCTGCCTTCTGTTTGGAGCAAACTCAGGGCGATGGTGATTCTGCCATACTTCTGGTTTTTCGGTATTTTCTCTCATTTCTCCTTTACATCTGGCACACAAGACTTCTTGATTCTTCATAGGTTCTTTTCCTCTAATACGTTCGAACACACTAGCATGTTTCTCAGGGTCTTCCTCATCATCGATGACCAACTTAAACCTTGGTAATCTATTTGTGACATTGGTCGTCACCATATTCACCTCAAGTGGTTGTGGGAAAGGATTTTCATCCACTGCCATTTTCTTTTTGTCTTCGGACGTGATTCGTCCTGACTCCACAGCATCCTGTAAAACATGACGGAAAACCAAGCAATAATTAGTCATATGTGACCATGCATTATGCCATTTACAATATTTTTTACCCTTAATCTGCTCAGGGCTTGGCAACTTATGTTTATCGCTCAGTTTTATCTGCTTATCCTTATATAATTTATCGAATATAAGGTCAGCTTTCGTCACATCGAACGAGAACGTTCTGCTCTTTTTGTTTTCTCCTTTTACAGGTTCATCTCTGGCTACATCCCTAGGTTTAGCCATTATGGGATAAGTATATGCATCCCCCTTGGTCAATTCGGCCAAACATATTTCAGTTTGATCATAAAATTCATCGTTTACAGCATGAACGCCAAAGTGTGGGTCTTTATAATAAGTCCCTTTGTTAGAATTTTTTACTTGCTCTTCTTCTCTTATCAAACGTTCGTACCTGATCACGTTCGCACTAAGTTGGAACAGGTCAGGGAATTCCCTATCCTGGAACTTCTTCTTTAAATCAAAACTTAAACAGCTTTGAGCGATTTTGACAAATTCTTTTTTAGGCAGGGGTACAAAGCATTTACTCCTAGCTGTTTTGAACCTTTGAAGGAAACCTTCTGCCCATTCGTTTGGCATTTGATGTAAGTTCACCAAATCGGCCATTGTGACCTCAGATTCTGTTTTATAAAACTGAGCATGGAACAATTGTTCCATTTATTGCCATGTCTGAACGGAATTTACTGGCAAGTTAATGAACCACGAAAAGGCTACTCCTGTTAATGAACTAGGGAATAGTCTCATTTTATGGTAATCGGTCACCTCACCACTCTATAATGTGAATTGTCCTATATGTTCTAGAGTAGATACTTCTCCTAAACCAGTTAACAACGAGAATTCGGGCACTTTATACCCTCTAGGCCATGGGTACTCTTGATCTACCCAATCAGGATATGGTTTAGTGTAAGTCGGCCTAATAACAGGACGTACCCCAACAGCCATTTGATCTTGTACTATTTCTGCAATTTGATTCCTTAGTAAAGCATTTGGATCATATGGGACTCCTATGGGTTGATTCACTTTTTGGTTTATTTGAGGCGGCCTGATGTTTGGTCCTTGATTGGCAGGGAAAGCACATTGTTCAGACCATTATACCCATTATGTTGAGTATTTATTCCCTCATTAACACGAGGTAAATTATGTCCACCATTCAGGACATTATCCCTTATATTTGGATTACCCCCCATGTTGGTTGTCACGTTATCGCCATTCAAATTTGGCGCTCCATTAACCCCTTGATTTGAGGTCGAAGGGCCGAAAAATGTTTCTAGACCTGGACTTGGGTTCAAACCAGAGGAATTGTGTGGTGAAGCATGTCCCACAATCGCCCTGGTCTGGAAATGACTTCCTACGGTTGGTTGACATACTTGGCCTACTAATTTTCTCATGAGATCATTTAACGCACTTAATTGTTTGACCATGTTATCATAGTGAACATTTCCACTCTCGGTAAATTTTTCCATATTATGGACGTGTCGTAAATTTACCTGTTCAACGACGTCTTGTGTGAGTTCTCCAAACAATACACGCATGGTTCGAGGACTCAACTCTGTCATTGGCTCATAACAACTGTGACTGCTTGGAGTCTGTCCTTCCGTCTGAGGAGAATGTTGTTGCTCCTCATATCGCTCGATCACAGATTGAACTATTCCGTGGCTTGCTGGTGTTTTATCCGAATTTTTATGAGGCATAATGTTTTCCTTTTACATCTTCAAACACCAAGGGTCCCACTGGGCGTGCCAAATTGTTTCGCGCGTCTTCGCTCGCTAACAATTAAAAAAGGGAATCGGTCGATTGTGTAAGGGACAAACATTTTGGAACAAAGTTCCCAAAAATGGGCGTTTATTGAATATGAAGATTACAGTTTGGACACGAACAAGATGCCTCCAAGGGGCGTAAGTACACAAGTATAAGGGAGTTGAAGTAATTAAAAATTAATCTAAGAAAAGTAAATTACATGTTCTCCGTTTTGAGAGTGAATTTTGTTGGTCCTTTCTTCGTTGTCTTCTTCTTTCTTTTATACGGTTTAGGCAGTTTTGATCGTTTAGCAACTGCTTGTAACTACCCATTTCTTTCATCATGGTCGGCTGGCTAATAACTACCGTGTGCAACTCCTATCATTACGCCCTCTTCATAACTACTTGCCATCAACTTTCTCAAATCGTGGGGCGTGATTATGATGTGCTCAAACCGTCTTAGATCGTGATTTTGGATAACAACAAACTTCAGTCATTTCTGGGACTTTGGGCGACTCAGCATTCTTGGGCGACAATTGATCTTCTACTCTGGGCGATTATAGGGTGTTCATTAGCTCAATATCTGGGCGTCCTACAGGCTTGGGCGACGTCGTACCCTTGTTTTTTGGGTTTTCATCATATTTAATTATATTTCTGGTTGGGTTTTTACCCTGATCTCTCTATATGGGCTTCTTCTTTTGAACCATTTCCTCTCTTGAGCCATTTGATTTGGACTGCCTGTTTTGTGTGTCAACAAGAATCAATTCCAGCAGAAAAAGAAATAGCATCATCATATTTGATAACACATGTTTTCAAATATAATGAAATATATCCATGAACTTTCAATTTCAAATCCACAGACTAATATGATGAAAAGTCGTGAAATTCTGTATTTTTTTTTTCAAGAGAAAATAATGCTAATCCATTTCGCAACTGTACATTTCACTTTCATATTGCAATTGCACGCTTATCACTTATTAATTACAAACAAGCACTAAAACAATTTTTATTCTCTGTTTTGAATAGATATACTTTTATACATGTTGGAAACACAGTAATCTTGAAAAGATATAAGCACAAACTAAACTACTTTATGCAATTTCCAAATTCAAACTAACATGGATGATGAGAAATATTATGTAGTTTTCGGAAGTGCAATATACCTCATTTATAAATGAAATATGCATATCTTGGTTTCTGGCTCAATATTGCATTTAAAATGTACACACCCAGTACACGATTTATGGAATTTATTTAAAAACCAAAAATGCATGCCACCTATTCATTTTTTCACCTTTTGAATTCATATACAATTTATTCATGCAATACGGAATTTTTTTTCCACAGAATCGCAATAATTTCATTTCTATTCAATGCTTTCAAGAAAACTACTCAGAATTGCATTGAACATATTGCACTGTCAAATTGTTCAACTATCAAATTTAGAATAAACATTAAATCTAATTCATTGCATAAATAAAATATGCTTGCAAAAGGTATACCAAATTAAGAACGCTGCGCAATCAGATATCCAGTTAAATATTCTAAATAGAATTTCAACAATAATTTATGAACTAAAACGGAATATGAAAATGCACAATAGAAATGTCTTAAGATTATTGGAATAACTGGTACATAAATTATATTCCATTAATAAAAATCAATTGTATGCAAAGATGATAAAAATGCAACTTACACGTGCAAATTATCGAATTGAATTTTTACTCACCGAAATCAAGATACATGCATAAATATCGACTTACTGATATGAATAAATTAAAAGGAGATGAAATGACGCGATGTGTGCGAACGCTAATCTCTTTAAAACGGATTTCGTCCCTACACTGATGCTAATAGAATCAAATGAATGCTTTTATCCCAAGATACAACATTTCTTACAAAATTAATAAAGCACAATATTAATTTTGTCAAACGAACTTGTACGACAGATTTCGCGTATTAAAATACAGAAAACGTCACAAATTGTATTTTAAGAAATACAAATAAATGAGAATCTTCTTGTAATTGCAAAATTGCATAACCCTCTGATTAATGATCTGAATGTTTGAAGACAAGGAGCCACGTGGCTTGAATTCAAGATTTCGAGAACTGTTGAGAATTTGATTTGCCGAGAACTTGACTTGTTGACGCTTGAGTTTCAGAGCTTGGATTTGGACTTCGAAACTTGGGCTTGATCTTGATTTAATTCGAGGAAGATTTTGATCTTCTTGGATTTGTTTGATTTGAAGAAGATTTTGATCTTCTTCGTGTTTGCCGGACTGGGAGTTGAGATGATTTCTTATCTTCCTTCGGCTTTGGGATTTCTTCAGCACTTCGTGATTTTCTTCTTCACTTTTTGCCCCCTATTTCAATGAACATTTGACCCTATTTATAGGAAAAATTCGTGGCCAATTTTGGTAATCACATAATTAATTCAATTAAATTGATTATAATTGAATAATTATGGATTTAGAAAGAAAAGTATGGTGGGCCTTTAAAATCTTATGGGCTTATTAAATTTTAGTTTAATTGGGCCGATTATTTAAATTGACCCAACCCATTATTTTATTATTATTTTTTTTTAATGTCTACAAATGCCCCCTCAAGATTTGTTAATTTATTATAAAATAAATAAATTAGTAAATCTTGATTTTTCGATTTTTTTTCTTTATTTTTTTTTTTTTGACGTAATTGTTGTTTGATTTATTTATTTTACGCAGTTTTTTTATTCACTTGATTTATTTATATATTTTAACAGCCTTTTTTTTTTTAATATTTTATGGTAAGTTGGGCTCAAGTAAAGCCCGATATTTAGCTATTTATATGAATCAATTATTAGGCTTTTTGAAGCAAAAGATTCAATTGACAGATAATAGTAAGAGATATTAGTTTTTTTTTTTTTTTTTTTATTGGGCGGAAACCAAAAAAAAAAAAAAATTTAGGTCTCCGCCCAAACCAAACAATTTGTTTGGTTTCTAACGGCAGAAACCAAACAAATTATTTGGTTTTTTTTGGTTTCTGCCAATTGGCAGAAACCAAAACCAATTTTTGTTTTTTTTTTTTTTTTTTTTTTTTTTTTTTGTTTTGTTTTGTTTTGTTTTGTTTTTTTTTTTTTTTTTTGTGTTTTTGTGTTTTTTTTTTAAATGCGTGAACGACACTGTTCACGTGAATAGTGCCGTACACTGTTCACGTGAACAGTATCTTTTTTTTTTTTTTTTTTTGTTGTTGTTATTGTTATTGTTGTTGTAAAATTGTAACTAACATTTTTCGTTTCTTTTTTTTTTTTTCTTTTTATTTTCAGGATTCATATTCAACTTTTGGAACAAGTCAAAGATCTTGAGGTCTGAGATTTTTTTTTTGGAGTAGAGTAAAATTTTGCGTTGCGATATTTTATGGGTATAGAAAATATTTGTTCATGAACCAACTCAAGGACAAAGGCTGCCACGTTTCGCCATTCGAGTCACTTTGTGTTTGGGACCAAGGACCGACTCCTTCGACCGTCTTGGACACTTCGTGTTTGGGACCAAGGACCGACTCCTTCGACCGTCTTGGGCACTTCGTGTTTGGGACCAAGGACCACTTCGTGTTTGGGACCAAGGACCGACTCCTTCGACCGTCCTGGGCACTTCGTGTTTGGGACCAAGGACCGACTCCTTCGACCGTCCTGGTCACTTCGTGTTTGGGACCAAGGACCGACTCCTTCAACCGTCCTGGGCACTTTGTGTTGGAGGCCATTTACATATCAGAGAAGCTCATGATTTAGACAATAAATGAACTTAAAAGATTTATTGCCCATTAATTTTTTTTTATTTACCCTTTTTTTTTTTTTTTGCTAACTGTCTTTCTCTCTCCCTTTTTTTTTTTTTAGGAATGGCCGGGACGAACTCTAATGGTAGAGTATATTCTGATATACACGAAATTGTCGAGCTTAAAAGTCAAGGCAAAAGTTATCTTCGTTTCAAAGATACTGATGTGAAGTACCACGCCCAGCCTGGAGTACGAGGTGAGCTTAAACTTAGCATCCATAAGCCGACTACATATCCTTCTCCTGAGCTCTTGGAACCTTTTTCGGAGTTGCACACACCCATTATTAGTGAATGTCACGAGAATTTAGAAGATGCCATGTCCAACCGATCTAGCAGTCTTTCCTTTTTGCGTCTTCCGCCTCATCATTCCCAAAGCATGGAGTGTGTCCCAAAGGCCGTAATTTGTGAGAGGATAGATAGCAAAGAAATACGATGGGGAAGCGCGCTTGTCAGTCGTGGAGAAATTTCTTTTCTTCCAAAATTTTGGGAATGGTCTTCATGGGTTCAGAAACTTCTGCTCAAGAGGAATCTCCGCCAGTTAGCTTCTGCAGTCAGTTCCGCCACGAAGGATTATCATCGTCCAAATTCTATCTACAGAGCTCTTTGTGAGGTTTGGTGTCCAGAAACTAACACTTTTGTGACCTCCTGCGGTGAAGTTGGTATTTCTCTTTGGGATATCCGCGAGATAAGTGGACTTTCGATCGAGGGTCATTACTATGAAGAAGTTGTCCCAGCCCTTTCAGAGCTGACAGATCAACACTCCAAGTCTTGCTTGTATCTCTTTAATGTTTTCGCACTGATCGCGAATGCGATTGAATCTGATTGCGTCAGTCATGAGGAATGGATCAATTTCTGGTTTCGCGAGAATGGTTGTGCCCAGCATCCTCGACAACACAAAAATTATAAGACCGCTATGAGTCTTAATCCATTTAAAAGGCGTCATCAAAGAGCTTCAAAGGAAGTACGGAGACCCGTGGTTGTAGACAAGCCAAGAGATATTTTCCGTAGGGACCGGAGTCATTGGAGCGATTTGTCAATATCTTTGTCTATAGAAGAGGAAGAGGAATTAGAAATAGCAGCTTATCTCTCCCTATGGCTTTGTCGCTTCGTTCTTCCATCCGGGGACGAATGTATAAGAGTTGGGACTTTTAAAGCGTCTTCTAAAATGGCAGGTGGGTACACTTATAGCCTGGTTCCTCCCATATTAGCTAGCATTTATAGAGGACTTACACGGACATCGAATCATCAATCAAACCCGGACCTTGGCTCGATTTCACATTCATTTCCTGGACATTTTCTTTATGCTTGGGCTGCTACTTATTTTGTCCGAGGTGTTTATGTTCATGTGGACAGGAGTTTTACTCGTCCTATAATTCGGAGATATGCTGGCACACTAAATGCTTTCCAGTCTTGGGAGAAAAATGTTGTTGATTGTCGTGACCTTATCCGTGGAATGATGGATGCGAACGACTTTTGCTGGAATCCATTTCCCTCATCGTCCCGTCCTCACGTACGAGTGGACGATCAACAAAGGTCTATAGATACTTCAGAATTCATGATGAGTATTCGGTCTGGATTCGTCTCTTACCGTCGAGGGAACTCTCCTTTCATTCTCGAGGCATATAATCCTCATAGGTTTGCGAGACAATTTGGCTTTAGACAAAAACTTCTCGGTTCACCAAGAAAGTTGGATATTGCTCTCAATGCAGACGATATATATCGCGTTTGGTTGTCTTTGACTCAAACAATGAGTGGATCTATATTTCACATTCCATAGTATGTGAAGGATACTCATCAAAATGTTGATGCGGAGTATCAAATTTGGTGGAATAATCAAGTATTACCGATCTTGACCAAGGTTCAAGTGCAGGTTTTATTTTCTAGTGAGAGCCGCGACTTTGTTCTTAATCCAGTTCCGAATAGGGTTATGGCCAAAGGGCTAAGTTCTCCACACATCATCCCCGAAGAGATTTCTCGAAAGAGGGAATTGGACTTTCGAAACGAAAGAGTCATTAAGAAGATTAAAATTAAAGTTCCCTCAACAAAGTTTGCTCCCACCTCTGGGCCTGCTGATAAGATGCCCGAGGTAGTTTTGATTCTGCATCACTACGTAGTCCTGAAGATCGAGCGTCCTACGTACCTGAAAAGACTCTAGCTCTGGGAGTTGAAAGCTCTGGAGATCAGGTATATATATATATATATATTTTTTTAATGCTTCCTGTATTTGGTCTTATGCAACAAACTTTGATTTCAAACTCCTCTTTCTCGAATATATAATGTTAAACGACCGATAAAACCGATGCCGCTTCAAGCTGTCCCGAATCTTTCAAAAGGTGACATTGGGGTTTCTCATATTAACATCAGTCTTCCGAATACACCATCAGATGGCGAATTTTTAGCTATGTCGCCTAGAACGCGGAACACGGGTAGGCTTTTCTTCTTCTCCCTTTTTTTTTTTTAATCTCTTCTTCTTCTCTTTCTTTTTTTTTTTTTTTTTTTTTTATATATATTTCTATCATTTTGTAGGTTTTCCAAGCATTCCTGAAGGATTGGATTTTTATGTGAATCCGAACTCTTTGCAAGATCAGACTGGCGAGAATGATGGTAGGATCGGTGCACTTCAAGGAATAGATGGTACTCATGATTTTCGCGACCCACCTTGCAAATACCCGAGTATGATTAACGAAGGCATTTCGGTACTCAACATTGATGGTTTCCGTGATGAAGATGAGGTGAATTCTGAGACTGCGAGAGCTAACATTTCGGAGATTGATCAAGAAATTCCAGCTGCTCCACCTTCATCGGCTTTAATTATCATTTCGCCTTTAGAAACAAATACTCGTCGGGTAACTCCAATTTGCTCTTCTGTGGCTGGTCCCCCGCCTGGGATAACTCAAGAGTCCCCTTATTTGAAGGCTGCTTTGCAAGATGCCATGACTAATTATCTTCAGAAGTGTTTTAGAGACGTCTTGAAACATGGATTTTCTAACATCCGATCTTGGTGGGACGAAAATAATGTAATTCTTCAAAATGTGATTACCAGCTCATTCCGTGCAGATCCATCACCTTTGGTGAAACGTATGGAGGTATTTCTTAAAGAAATTGACATTTATTTATCTGAAAGAAAGCAACACTTGGAGTGTCCAACCTCTGAAGAAAAGGCCGAGCGGTTGAAGTTTTTGAATATTCAGCTCGAAGTGAAAGATTCTACACGTTCTTCACTGGAAGATAAAATTAGTCAGCTGACTTCTGAGTTAGACAGACTCCGTGATGAACTTCAAACCTGTCGGGAACAGGAGAGCATTCTTGGAACTGAAAAGGCCGCGTTGGAAGAATTACAGACTAGAGATGTTTCTAGCGCAGCATCCATTGACCAGAGAAGGAAGACCCTTGAAGATAGTTTCCTGCAAGTGATCAATGGCGAGTGATAAAATCGAGCCTTTATGATTTTCTTTTAAAAAAAAACATTGTATGGATTTTGATTTTCCATCGTTCTTTTTCTTCTCACGATGAACTTTTCTTTTTCTTGTTTCTTGGATATTTTTTTTTTGTTACTGTGAAAAATGGTAAACAAATTGAATGAATTTATTAGTTGTGACTGAACTTGAATTTATAATTTATCCAAGCTGCCTACGTACCCAAACGGGATCAAGTCGAACGTAGTTCGTTACAAGAACGAAAAATTCATTTTTTTTTTTTTAGGAGGGCCGTTCACAGTTTATCCTCTTGCGGGCCAGGAGTATCACAATGAAAATTTTACAAAATAAAACGTTTCAAGCATAAAAACGCTTTAGAAATTTCCCATTGATAGGCCCGATTTGTAATCCATCTTTGTCGACGATCTTGTATGCTCCGTTTGTGAATGCATGGGTTACGACAAATGGACCATCCCATTTAGGTTGGAACTTGCCCCCTGTTTTTCTTGTGATTATGATTGGTCTGCGTACGCAAAGTACCAAGTCCCCAACTTGAAACGATCTTGGTCTCACCTTCTTGTTGAAAGACTTTGCCATCCGAGCTTGATAACATTCCAGATGCATTTGTGCTTCCAATCTCTTCTCGTCCAAAGCTTCTAATTCCTCCAATCGAAGACGGGCATTTTCCTCTGTCGTCAAACCTTCTTGGATGGCAATCCGAAGTGACGGGATCTGACACTCTAGTGGAAGTACAGCTTCCACTCCATACACTAAGGCAAAAGGAGTGGCTTGTGTTGGAGTCCGATAAGTAGTTCGATAAGCCCATAAGACTTCACCAATTCTTTCATGCCAATCTCTTTTTGATTTGGAGACAACTTTTTTAATAGGCTGCATAAAGTTTTGTTGAATGCCTCTCGCTAGACCATTTGTCTTTGCATTATACATGGACGAGTTGTATTGTTTAAATTCAAATTTTGCGCATAAGTTGTTTATGTGACTATTGCGAAAGGGCTTTCCATTGTCAGTGATGATGTATCGTGGGACTCCATATCGATAAATGATTTGGATACGGATGAAATCCGCAACATTTTCTTTCTTCACTTCTTTCAATGGTATGGCTTCAGCCCACTTAGAGAAGTAGTCAGTTCCAGCGAGGATATATGAATGTCCTGCTGAAGATTTTGGAGTTATGGGTCCAATTACATCAAGTCCATGCATCGAATGGCCATGAAGCTACTGTCGGATGTAATGGTTCCGGAGGTTGATGGATGAAATTTGCATGAACTTGGCAGGCTTCACATTTCTTTGCATAATCCATGGAGTCTTGTACCATAGTCCGCCAGCAGTATCCCATTCTCTTTATTCGAAAATGGAGTTTGGGTCCGGACTGATGAGCACCACAGATTCCAGAGTGGGCTTCTTCCACGACACATGTTGCTTCATCATTACTTAAACATCGAAGGAAGACTCCATCAAATGATCGTCGATAAAGCGTTCCTTTATAAAAGACAAAGCGGGATGCACGTATCTTAATTTCGATTTTTCGTCGTGGATTGTCCGGTAGCTTTGATGTTGAAGGAAATTGATTATCGGTTGTCTCCAATCTTCTTTTTCCTCATCTTTGATTACTTCAACGCTATTATTTTCTTCCATATCACTGGGTAGTAATGACGGAAGCACCCATCTTTGAGCAATTGAAATGGAGTGAGAGAAATCTTCATCCGTCCTGGCTAGAACAGCGGCCAAATTAGCTAAGGCATCGACTTCCCTGTTTTCATTCCTAGGTATGAATTTGAGTTTCAACGAATCAAATCTTTTCATAAGAGTCGATGCATATTGATAATATGGCTTGAAGTCTGAATTACGGACTTCGTACTCGGCTAGAAGTTGGTTGACTATTAGTTTAGAATCCCCAAAGACTTCCAGCTGACGGACGTCCATATCTAATGCTGTTTCCAAGCCAATGATAAGGGCTTGATATTCTGCCACGTTGTTTGAACATTTCTCCGTTAAGGCAAAAGAGTACGGCATAACAAGATCATGAGGAGTAACAAAGATGACTCCCGCTCCAAAGACCATAACTTCGGGCTGCCCCATCGAAGTACACCTCCATGATGGAATGATTTCAAGAAATAGAACTTCCTCATCCGAAGGTCTTCTTGTAGTTCCCATTCCGCTGGACCGGATGGTCAAGCAAGAAAATCGCCAAGGCTTGTCATTTGATAGATTTTTGTGGAATGAATTTGATGTCGAATTCGGACAATTGCAATGCCTATTTTCCAATCCTTCTGAAAAGAATCGGTATGGACATTATGTACTTTAACAGATCAATCTTTGAAGCAAGATTGATCGTGTGTGAAAGCATATAGTATCTTAATTTTTTAGCCGCGAAAATTAACGCAAGACATATTTTTTCAATAGGTGAATATTTCATCTCGGCGCCTACCAGTGTCCGGCTCAAGTAGTAGAGTGCATTCTCCTTTCCTTCATCATTTGCTTGGACAAGAAGTGCTCCTAGAGAATATTCTTGTGCTGCAACATAAAGAATTAGTGGCTTCCCTGGGACTGGAGCTATGAGTACTGGTGGATGAGATAAATATTGTTTGATGCTTTGAAAAGCATTTCGACATGTATCATCCCATTCAAACGGTACATCTTTCTTTACCAATTTGTTGAATGGATGGCAACGTCCAGCAAGGTTAGAGATAAATCTTCGAATGTATGCGAGTTTTCCTTGAAGACTCTTCAACTCATGCACATTTCTTGGTTCTGGCATGCTGATTATGGCGTCAATCTTTGATTGATCTATTTCAATGCCTCTATGTCGAACAATGAAACCAAGAAATTTTCCAGATGTGACACCAAATGCGCACTTCAGTGGATTCATCTTTAATTGATGACGTCGAAGTCTTTCGAAAACATCTCGTAAGTCTTGTAAGTGATTGTCACGTTCCTTTGTTTTTACGACAAGATCATCTACATAGCATTCTACATTCTTATGCAACATGTCATCGAAGATTTTCTGCATTGCCCGTTGGTAGGTCGCCCCCGCATTTTTTAATCCAAACGGCATAACTTTATAACAAAATATGCCTTTAGGGGTACGAAATGCTGTAAGTTCCTCATCTTTCGGATTCATGCGTATTTGGTTGTATCCGGAAAAATCAGTCCATGAAAGATAAGACTTCATACCCAGTGGTTGCATCCACCATCAACTCTATTATTGGAAGTGGAAAGTCATCTTTTGGACATGCTTGATTTAAGTCACGAAAGTCAACACATATTCGTAACTGTCCATTTTTCTTCTTGACAGGAACAATATTCGCGATCCAAGTTGGGTACTTGACTTCACGTATGAATCCAAATTTCGATAAGTTTGTTAACTTCAGCTTCGATTTGAGGAACGAGTTCTGGTCGAAATCTTCTTTGAAGTTGTTTGATCGGCCGAACTCCATGTCTAACTGCAAGGTGATGTACTGCAACCCTCGGATCTAACCCTGGCATTTCTTTGTAAGACCAAGCAAATACGTCTTTGTATTCTTGAAGCAAATGGGTGTACTCCGATTCTTCCTTTTGACTGAGGAGAGCACTTACAAACACTGGTCTTGGGTCTTCTTCAGTCCCCAAGTTTATTTGTTTCAAGTCATCCACAGTAGCTTGTCCCCCTTCTTCAAACGTAAGTGGGGCCGATTCAGGTTCATCTGTTGTGGCAGAGTTTTCAGGCTCAGGTTTTGAGTTGGGAGCTTCTTCAAAAGCTATATGATTAACGGAGACCTCTTCTTCGTCCTCATCATTCTTCAGAGAAGGGTAAACTTTTTGACGTTGTAGTCTTCTCTTTGATCGTTGAGGCTTTGGACTTGGATCAGAAATCTTAGTTCCAAGTCGAGAAAATGCAGATTGTCTTCGAGATGACTTTTGGGGAGCTTGTGCGTTAGTATCAATTTGAGTAGAAGAAGAAGGATCCTTACTTAACCTTTGGAAGACGAAACTTTGCCTTGTATGTCAACCATTTGGGAGGGTTCCCTTCTTAACCTTTTAAACACCGAAACTCTGACATTCTCACTTTCAATTCGATCGAACACTGAAGGTTTCGGCTGTTCAGGTTTCTCTCCTGCGACCTCGTAGATTTGAATCATGATTGGGTTCGAAGAAACCTTCTTGACCTTAATCTTTCTTGGTGGATTCGGATCATACCCCAAACCATACCTAGGTTGCGCCATGAGGGTTCCGTCAGAATGAGAAGGGATACGCCCACCCGAAAGGATAGCATCGAGATCACCCAATATGCGAGGCTCCCCTTTCCCAAATCCGGCATTCTCAAACAGCTTTTTGACTTGGGGATTATAATACCCTTTGAAGGTCTGTTTTGGCCCATCGGCTCCAGGCTTATTTTGTTTGGATGGGCTAGAAATACTGAGTTTTGATATGTCCGGAATAGACGTCGAAGCTCCCACTGTTGATTCGTGGTCTCCTGGGATTGCCATGAGTTGATGGGCGAAACAATTTTGGAATGCTAGGTATTGGAAGAGTTAACTCTTTCCTCAATACTTCAACATCGATCGATTCTATTTGAGGTGTTTTACCTTTAGAGAACTCCTCAGATGTAAGTCTTGATTTACCTTTGATGATTTGATGAGGTTGAACAACGCCGAATGTATTATCATCGTCTGCATCTCCTTTAACTTTGAATCCGGCCATGGTTAACCCCGCAGAATTACATTCTTCATCCTCCACATAAAATTTGGCGTCGGCAAAATAAGATTCTTCTTCGAGGAATGGTTTAGACTCAGCTACCACACATTTGACTTCTCCATCTCGACTGTATTTGAAACATTGGTGCCAAGTCGAAGGTACAACTCCAGTTTCATGTAACCAAACACGTCCCATGAGTAATCCATATGATGTTTTGGCATCAATGACGTGGAAGAGAGCTGAGGAAATTAACTCCTCTATTTGTAACTTCAAACGAATCATGCCAACGGCTCGTTGACCCTTCTGGTTGAATCCTTGGATCATGATTTTGCTCTTGGATAGATCACCGACATTAATTCCAATTCTCTTCATCGTTTTGACTGGCATAATGTTGACAGCAGATCCGCAATCGATCATTATGCGATTTATCTTGCATTCTCGAATATGACCACTAACATAGAGTGGTCTATTATGCAAACGAGAGCCCAGTTGCAAATCTTCGTCGTCAAATGTGATAGTGGCCATACAGTCTTGTCGGGTTGTGGATCCAATATGTTCTAGGATTTTGCCTTCGTATTCTTCCGGATCTATCAACGCTGCGATTAGAGCTATTCGATCATCAAAAGGAAGTTTAAGAGACTCTACTAAGCTTGTACCAGAAGGAATATTATTGAGTCGCGAGATAGTTTTCTTCTGTTTTGAACTCTTTCTCAATTCCTTCCTTGCTTCGTCTTTCTCCTCTACATTGACAACATTGGAGGTAAAACATTCGTTGTTGAGAAAACCCACCCAGGGTTGGCAGTCTAGGAAGAATGCGTGAAGTAGCTTCTACTCCTATTGATTTAGTTGGCACTTTTGACTTGGTTTTAGACCTCCTCCTTTGGTTGTTTGTTGTTCTCAGTTTCTCGTTACAAACACTAGAACGGGAGAAATGTGGGGCCTTTCGATGACGTCCTTTTACAAGGGTCCATCCTTCCTGGCCTTCTTCTAGTGTTACCTTTTCATTAGGTTGAGCTTCCATACCTGATGCCCTCAACTTTGGTCCTACAAGAGGTGTAGAAAGTGGTATCTTACTTGTTTTGTCTAATATTTGGTATTTCTCCTTCTTACTTACGAAGGTAGACCAGCCATCACCAACCTCGTCTTCGGACTCTGAATCAGAATCCCAGACATCCAAATCGTCTGTCATAATTTCGTAAAAGGTTGGACGATTGGTTGCACTTAGTCCCTCCATTCCCGGGTAGACGTAACTGATAGTGATTTCCCCGTCTACTTCAAACTTCACTGGGATGGCTCCTTCTGGAAGTTGTGGTCCAAACTCCTCAGCCAGAGATTTATTGGCATCGCATATATGAGAAAATGTATGTTCCCATTTTGCAATGGGGGTTGGATCAAACGACCCAAACGAAACCATCGAGAGTAGTCAGCGGTTGGGCTTTTTCCTGTTTCAAGTTTGATCTTATTTTCTTTGTCCAAGCGAACAATAAGATCTTTCAGCACAAAATATTTTTCCACCGGGTGACTGATGATCCTGTGAAATCTACAATATTTAGGATGATCGACCTTACCTACTTCCTCTGGTCTCTTCGGGGCTGGTAGTTCGATAATCTTCTGTTCAAGAAGTTGATCCAAGATTCCAGGAACTTCAGAATCTGAAAATGGATACTCCTTCTCTTCGAGTTCTTTCAGAGTCACTTGACCTCTGCCTTGGACTAAACCTTTGGTAGGTCTGAACTCTGGTTTTGGTTTTGGGTTTGATCTCGTCCCTTGGAAGGCTACCTTTGCAGGGATAGTGGAAATTGTCATTACCTCTTTGGGCTTACCTATCTTAAAGTCCTTCTTTATTTCTTTCTTGGGATCTTTCTTGTCACGTGGATCACTTGGCAAGTAACTCCCATGCCTTGCAATTTGGAGCTCCAGGTCATGAGCACGTGTCGCCAACTCTTCAAAGGAGTGAGGCATGTTTGCTTGAAGATTGTAGAGTAATCCCCAATGCATGCCTTGGACGCACATGTCAATGGAAGAGGCTTCGCTTATTCGTTCTTTGCAATTGAGCACGAGGTTTCTCCAGCGTTCGATGTACTCTACCATTGGCTCTTCCTTGCTCTGCTTTGTTCGAGCAAGTTCAGGAAGGCTGACAGTCCGCCTGGTGCTGTAGAAACGTGTTAGGAATTCCCTTTCAAGTTGATCCCAACTATCAATTGACCCAGCCTGTAAGTCGGTGTACCATTCGAACGCAGCACCTTTGAGGGAGCGTACAAACTGTTTCACCATGGTGTCATTGTAAGTGCCTGCATTGTTACATGTCTCAATAAAATGAGCAACATGTTGCTTTGGGTTGCCCTTCCCATCAAAACATTGGAATTTTGGAGGTTGGTAACCGAGTGGCATCTTTATCTCGTCGATTCGACGACTATATGGCTTGGCATACACCAACGAAGATTGCATTGAACCACCATACTGGGCACGAATGGTGTCCGCAATCATATGTTGAAGTTGGTGGATCGATAGAGAGCCACCGTAAAGTTGAGTAGTATCACGCAAAACGTTTTGCACAACTGTTCGATCATGTATATCTTGTTTCTGTTGGCGTTCTTGGACTTCCGGATCCTTACTTTTGGAAGATTCTGGATTTTCTTGATCTTCTTTCGCTAGATTTTGCAGTTCTAGCTTGTGCATGAGTGCAGAAACCTGTGCGTCTTTCTCTTCTAGTGACTTCGTTAGTTTTTCAATGGCTAAAGCCATTTGTTGGATTCGATCATCCGAGCCTGAAGTCGCCTCCGTGACCATCACTGGCTCAAGTGATTCTTCAGACGAACTATAGTCTCCCCACCTTTGTAGAGAAGTGGTATGAGGGGATCCGGACAAGGATCTGCTACTGGAGACGGAGCCCGAACGAGAATTTTTTGCCGAACTCTTGGTCTTTTCTGTTGAACGAGCACTTGGCTTTGTGAAAGCAATTTTCATTCTGCCTTTGTTAGAGAACTTCTTTAGTGGTGGAACCAGTTGAGTTTTCCCACTTTTTGTTTGGGCTCTGGTCGTACGGAACAGTTCAGCAAGTGTCTCTTCGAGATGAGTCATGGTTTGCTTCGCTTGTCCGTTTGCCATTGTTGATGTAGTGGTTGAAAGTTGAAAATTCTGAGATCAAAAGATGAGAGGACAAGAAGGTCCCACTGGGCGTGCCAAGAAATTTGTACGACGGATTTCGCGTATTAAAATACAGAAAACGTCACAAATTGTATTTTAAGAAATACAAATAAATGAGAATCTTCTTGTAATTGCAAAATTGCATAACCCTCTGATTAATGATCTGAATGTTTGAAGACAAGGAGCCACGTGGCTTGAATTCAAGATTTCGAGAACTGTTGAGAATTTGATTTGCCGAGAACTTGACTTGTTGACGCTTGAGTTTCAGAGCTTGGATTTGGACTTCGAAACTTGGGCTTGATCTTGATTTAATTCGAGGAAGATTTTGATCTTCTTGGATTTATTTGATTTGAAGAAGATTTTGATCTTCTTCGTGTTTGCCGGACTGGGAGTCGAGATGATTTCTTCTCTTCCTTCGACTTTGGGATTTCTTCAGCACTTCGTGATTTTCTTCTTCACTTTTTGCCCCCCATTTCAATGAACATTTGACCCTATTTATAGGAAAAATTCGTGGCCAATTTTGGTAATCACATAATTAATTCAATTAAATTGATTATAATTGAATAATTATGGATTTAGAAAGAAAAGTATGGTGGGCCTTTAAAATCTTATGGGCTTATTAAATTTTAGTTTAATTGGGCCGATTATTTAAATTAACCCAACCCATTATTTTATTATTATTATTTTTTTAATGTCTACAGAACTAACGCTTGACTATACTCTTCAAGACCGAAATTTATCAAATAATAAATATCAAACAAGAAACTCAAAAATAATATGGAAATTATTTTGACAAAATTTGGAGAAGGAACAAATTAGAAATCAATTATATAAAATTGATTTAGAGTGAAGAAAATAGAATAAGGAGTGTCATATTTATAGATTTTCACGTCTCTTCGGATGATCGCATCTTATGGCACAAATTAATTATTTGTTTTAATGGTGTAGATTTCACCGTATTAAAAGGATTATGACTTTTCGTTATGCATATTTTGTATTTGAAGAGTCAGACCCAATCTTTGCATCTATTTGAGACTTTTTTTAATTCACATATTTAATTTTGATCTAACCCTTAAATTCTGACAAAGAATCCTGAAAAAAAATACTCTGCAGTGTTCAGTAATATGCCTTGACATTAGAGAAAATAGTTGGCTGAATGTAGTAGCCTTTTGTACCCAATTTATCACCTCCAGTCTCGAGATATGCTGCACTTTTTGTACCAAATCAAATGTACCTCGGAATCTTTTCAAATTGCTCTGCATCAATCTAGTGTTCACGAAAATTTTCATATTAGGCTTCTTACGCAAGAATGTAAGAATAACAGCCACGTATGCGTTCATGGGAGATCACAGAACAATAATCAGATGGAACCTTATTTATCAAGATATGGGAGGTCCGAAGGTCATATATTCATAAATTTTATTAATTATAAGATGTTCTATGCCTAGTATGTGTTTACAGTTTACCTAGGGGCCTTGATCTATTCCTAACTTGAATGGGCCACCAATGCTGTATTTCAGGGCAAGGCCCTTTCCTTTCTCCACAAACTCATTATAAACATGTTCGTGAACATATGTCCTAAAGCTGGCTCAGCAACATTGTCACTACGCATGATCTACAAAACAGTGAAGAGTGTTTTCCATGATTCAACATCAATTAGAAATATTACACGGGAGTTGGAGGTATTTAGTTGAAGAAAAGAGCAAAGTAAACTAGCTCACAAACAAGAAAAGGAGATTTCCCACCAAGTTCCATTTCGCAAAACATCATAGGTCACATTACAGCTCAGGACACTCAACAATCGTAAGAGTCAATGGAGCAATAAGGTTGAAGGTTGAAGACTCTCACAATCTAGCCGAAATCAATGGAATTGGGGAATATTGGAGCTCCAACGGGAACAAATTCAAACCAAAGTGATTATTCAACAAATCCTACAACTAAAAATCCAAATCAGCATGAAGATCCATCTGTTTTGCAAAGAAGATTTTGTGGGCTTCATAATATTTTTTAGTTTACAACTACTTTATGTAATTTGCATAAATATTATTCTTCGTATTGCCAAAGTGTTCACGTTGCCAATTATTGAAAATAAGCAATATTAGCTTTCAGAACACTCTCTCTACATTTTTCATTTTCGTCTCATGGTATCAATGTCATTGCGAACACTAGGCAAATACATCATCGTTTCTGCATATTCTTCAACTCCCTTGCTTATCTTTCGTTTATGTTTTTTTTCACCCATGGCTACACTATCTCTTATTGCACTTGCTGAGGAAACTCTCGAACAAGTCGTTGGCCTCAACATAACTCTTGCAGTGTGGGATGCTCTTAAGAATGCACATGCTCAAGAATTATAATAACATGTATTTACTTTACGTCAATAGGTTGCCTACGTTTGGAAGAAGACCACATAACAATCACAGAACATATATGCACTTTCAAAGTTCTCTGTGACAATTTTGCAACAATTGAGAAGCCCATTTCAGACTAAGAAAGAGTATTTTATCTCCTCACTATCCTTGGTCCACAATATGAAACATTCACAACAACTATGTTGAAGCTCCCGAGACCATTCTACTTTGAGTTGGTTTCTCAACTCCAAAATTTTGATCAAAGGCGTAATTTATTCTCTAACTTGACCACTTACTCATCAATTGGCATTTTATGGACAACAACGTTTCCAGATAAACTATTCAGGTTCACGTCAACTGGGCGTGCATTCAACGCACAACAAAATAGGGACTCAAGTCAAGCCTATATAAATAATTTTTCTCCTATGAATACACATCGCTGTCCTCTACCACCAGGTGAACGCCGTATGACACCTGTTGAGAGGGACAAGTATCTTGACCAATAGTGTCAATATTGTGGCGTGATGGGACACATTGCTAAGATATGGTGGTGGATACTAAAAATATGAACTCTAAATGAAATTCCACAAGCATTTGCTGCATTAACACTGGACAACGCCATTGCAAATATAATGGACTACAGATATCGGGCTTCTAATCACATAACAGGTAAGCCAAATGTGTTAACTAACGTTCAAAAATATTCTAGTTCAGACTCAATGCTAATTGGTGATGGATCGTCCATGCCAATTTTTGCAATTGCAGACTCTTATATAGAGCAAAAAAAAATCCGCCTTACCCCTAAATGATGTGTTATTAGTTCCAGACCTAACAAAGAATTTACTCTCTGTAAGTTAGTTAACTACTCAATTTCCTGTTAACTGTGAATTTTCTAATGTTTATTTTTATGTTAAGGAATGGAAAACAGGACAAGCAATGATAACAGGGAAATGAAAGGGCGATCTCTAGGTCCTACCTACTTTACCAAAACCATATTTCTCTTTATCAATTCAGAGTTCGCATTGCAGAAGTTTTCCATCAATGCCTTGACGATCCCACTTCATCATAAATTCTAACTCACTGTACACTTCATTAGGAATATAAGAGAATTAGGTATGACTATGTTGTTTGATTGTGGTGTTCCTTTATTTTTATGGATAGAGGCTTTCACTATAGTTGTTCATCTCTTGAATCGACTGCCCTCATCAGTTCTCAATTTTGAAACCCCATATTTTGCATTGCATGGAACTCATTCAATTTACTCCTCACTTCGAGCCTTTGGATCTAAGTAGTTTCCCTGTACTTGGGACACACGACATCACAAGTTTGATCCTAAAACACTAATTTGCATTTTTGTTGGTTATAGTGAAAAATATAAGGCTTATAAATATTCTCATCCACTAAGCTAAAGTTTTTTATCTCCTGGTTGTCTTTGATGAGTTAGTTTTCCTTATAAATCTACAAACACATCCTGCATGGCAACAATAAAGCCACTGGTAATTAGTATTTTCAAAACTTGGTTACCACATATTGACACTTATTCTTCTGTATGGATGTCTTCGACCTCTTCCACTCCTCCATGTTGGGAAATTGTGAAATTTATGCCAATTTCTTTTCTTCCTATTACCCGCAGGATCTTTTGTTGTTCAAAAAAATATTAGCAAACAAAGAAAAATAAATAATATAACGCACAATTGGACCGTCAAAGGTTTTCCACTATATGAAAAATTGTTACAATCATATAGAATTCATTCACCAACCCAATCCCAAAGTATTACAAAGAAAAAAGCTTCAATAGCCTAGAACCTTTTTTCTTCTCACCAATCTATAATTTTTCTCTTATGGATGAGATAATTAAAAGAGGAGAAGAGACATCTATTTATAGAGCTCAAAGGAGGTGGAAGATAAGGAGGTGAAGGTAGAGATTTCAATTCTAAATTCTCCTCCTTCTTTGACTTCTCAAATTTTAACCAAGAAGAAAGAATTCAATTATCCTTAAGCCACCAATATTGACTAAATAAGGCAAATATCTAACACATGTTTAAGTCCTTTAAGGCCAATCCAAGATGCAGCATTTTCTTCTTAAAATTCCATGTCACCCGAAACTTCACCTCAACTTCTCTTTAGTGTAGTATCTTAAACCACGGTAGATAATATTGCAAATGACCCTCAGGAGTTACCTCACAACATGGATTCACCGGAAACATCACCACAACACGAGTCACACACTCCTAAAAATTTGGAAATATCCTCGAGCTGTAGCCCCACAGCTCGTATCAGCACCTCAAGAACAAACACATTTTGTGGTCACTTGATCTAAACTAGGTGTGGTAAAACCCAATCCAAAATATGCCTTGACCACAATCATCTCTGCCAACATACTCCGTGAGCCTCATAACATAAAAACAACTTTAGCACACACTTGTTGGAAAATAAAAATGAATGAAGAACTTGCTAATCTACATCTAAACGAGACCTGGAAACTTGTTCCCCGCACGTCTAACGTGCATGTCAATATTGGTTTTAAATGGGTATTTAAATCAAAACTTAAACTCGATGGCACTTTGGACTGACTCAAAGCAAGTTTGGTTGCAGAAGGATATCATCAAATTGATGGAATAGACTACACTGAAACTTTTTTCTCCAGTTATTGAACTAGGAACAATTCACATGATTATAACTATAGCACTTGTTCAACAATGATCTATTCATCAACTAGATGTAAAAAATGCCATTTTGCATGGTTGATTGTAAGCCCATGAGTACACCGCTTGAAGCTAAAATAAAAACTTCTAATGAAACTCTCATGGAGGACCCTAGTTACTATCAAGGACTTGTTGGAGCTTTACAATACCTTATACTCAATCGCCTTGATCTTTCATTTAGTGTTAACTATGTATCCCAGTTCGTGCATATTCCTGCAATGATGTACTTAAAAATGGTTCAACATATCCTATAATATGAAAAATGAACAACTGAAATGAGATTATATTTTTCTTCACACACAACATTTGATTTGTTTGCTTTCTCATATAAAGATTGGGTAGGGTGCCCTACTACAGGACGCTCAACCACGAGCTATGTACATTCCTTGGAGGGAACCTCATCTTATTGTGTGCCAAAAAATAACATACAATTTCACGATCAAGCACGGAAGCAGTACCACGCCTTGGCTAACACAGTAATTGAACTCACTTGGATGACCTTCATTCTCAGAGACCTTTGATTTACAATGAAGTCTCATCTCATGCTCTACTGTGACAATCTCAATGCTCTTCATATGATAGTTAATCCCGTATTCCATGCTCGAAGAAAACACATTGAGTTGGATTATTATTTTGTGCATGAATGAGTTAACTGCAAGTCAAGTAGACTGTTTATCACTCAACATAACTCCACTTATAACCAAGTTGCTGACCTCTTTACAAAGCCATGTCAAAGGTAGTCCTTCATTATTTTTGCAAAAAAACTTTGCCTCCAACCAAAATTTGTGGGAGGGTATTAGCAACACATCATAGCTCGTCACACTTAACAATTTTGAGAGTCAATAAAGAAAGCGATAAGGAATTGCGAAATTCTTGGAAAAAACGTTAAGACTCTCATAGTCTAGCCAAAATCAATGGAGAGAAATTCAAGTATATTGGAGCTTTAATCGGAACATTCAAACCAAAGTAATGATTCAACAAATCCTACAATAAGGAAAATTCAAATCAACATGAAGATCCATCTATTTCACAAAGCAGATTTTATGGGATTCATAATATTTTTTGATTTACAACTGCATTATGTAATTTTCTTAAATACTTTTCCTTGTATTACCTAAGTGTTCACGTTGCCAATTATTGAAAATAAGAAATATTAACATTCAAAACACTCACTTTGCGTTTTTCATTTTCTCGTCAGTTCCAAAGTAACAGGCTTTAGATCGCTTACGGCAGCCAATTCAAAAATAACTTTGACAGTTTTCGTCGATCCAGTAAAAGCAAGATGCAATAATTAGAGAAAATAGATCACGATATGCAAGAATATAACTATATATGAAGTCTACTCGAATCTTATTTATAGCATCTGAATTGTCATTGAACCAATACATGCAGCATTTTTTCCTACTACCTCATTCCATGTTATTTTAGTGTTCATCTTTCTCAGGGTACCACATCAACATTGATCATATCACTTTGCGCAATTGGTGAATATAAATCTTGTTTGTTTATTTTCGAAGGAAAGCTACATACTTTCTACTTTTCTTTCTTTCTTTCTTTTCTCTATAAAATACATTCTCTCAATTCATATTTTACCACTTTGTGGTAATGAAATTGTTAGAATTTGGGAGTTGCCCGAATTCTATTTGGGATTTCTATTGGGAGTTGGTTATATATTTTGAAGAAGTAAAAGATGACAAAGAGAAAAATTCAGTAGAAGAATGCTCGCTAACTAGTCGTTTGATTTCGCACAAGTGAACAGAGTCGTGATCAAGCAATATAGTAGTATATAAAGTGTCGAACCCACGAGAACTACGTGTTTGATCGAATTAAATTTAATAATACCCTTAATCGAATAGTAATAATATTTTATAATAAATCTACATCTAATTTATCACGTACAAGAAATTAAAGTAAGAGTTTATCAAATTTATGAGATATATTGCTAAGATCTAGAATCTCCCTTGTCATCCATTTTTAGTTTAACAATTAAATTGACAATTTGTTATCGTGCGAGTTGGTCGAAGTTCCAAATTTATTTAAAAGCCTCTCTCGATAGCAATTAAATTTATTCACCTCATGCGACCTTTCTATTCTCGATGAAAAATATGAACATGATAAATGCATTAACGAACTGGAATTTGCCCACTTTAATGAGCACATTTTTAACAACTCCTCGCGGGTATTTGATTGATATGTCCGCCAGTTGAAGGGAGATGGATGTATTCTTGAGTTCTTCCAAGCCTAAATTCCTATAGACAGAAAATGGCGTTAGGTTTATACTTGCTTCTGAATCATATAAACAATTAAAATTAGAATCATTTCCTATTGAACATGGGATTTTGAGACTCCCTAAATTCTCGTAGTTTATGAGGTAATTTGTTCTGCAAAATGGCACTACACTCCTCATTTAACTTGATGGTCTCGAAATCTGCAAGCTTTCTCTTTCTTGATAGGATCTCTTTCAAAAACTTTGCATAGTTTGGTATTTGAGATATAGCTTCAATTAGTGGGATATTGATTTGAAGCTTCCTGAAGATATCCAAAAACTTTGCAAACTATTCTTCCACCTTTCTCTTTTGCAATCTCTGGGAAAATGGGATAGGAAGCACATAGGGTTTAATAGGAGTGGTTGCCTTAACCTTTGGATCATCTGATGCTCTTTCTTGTTCCTCGTTCTGATTGGAGTCCTCTAATTTTTCCTCAACCGTAGTAGGTACTTTCTCTTGTGTAGCAGTTGGTCTCTTTACATTAATCTCTGGCAGTTGAACTCCACTGCGGGTGGTTATTGCCTCAATTTGTTCTTCCTCCACAATCTTCACTGCATTACTTGCTGTTTGGAATTTATCTCAGTGTCACTAGGTAGTGCTTTGGTGGTCTCTTTGAAAGTATTTTCGCTATTGGTCCTATATGATTTTCCAAGTTCTTGATGGCAGCTCCATGAACTTGCAAGGTTTTGTCTGTCCTTTGCATGTGTTAAGTAGATATCTCAGCTAATTTAGTCACAAGGTCTTCTAATGAAGATTTCTTCTCAGGTTGCTAGAAACCTGGTTGTGCAATCTGAGCCTCCTGATTATTGTTCCATGCGAAATTGGGATGATTTCTCCACCCTGAATTGTATGTATTTGAGTAGGGATTATTTTTCTGCCTCTAAAAGTTTTGTGTGTAGTTAACATCTTCCACTGACTGGACAAATGGACTACCCACAGTACAATCTACGCTCTCATGGTTCCCTCCACAATGGTTGCATTTTGGTCCCACTATTTGAGTTACATTCAGCTGTTCCACTTTCCGAGCTAGAGCTGCCAGTTGTGCTGAGATGGCTGTTAATTGATCTACCTCATGTATCCCAGCTACTTTCTGTACACCTTTTCTCTCTGTTAGCCACAGTGTACTGGTGAATGCTAAGTCCTCCATGATTTGATAGACTTGATCCGCTGATCTCTTCGTAATTGATCCATAGCAAGCGGAGTCAATGCTAGCCTTGTTTATTCGATTTAGCCAAATGTAGAAATATTGCACTTAGAGCCATTTTTGCAGTCCATGTTGTGGGCACTTGCGGAGCAATCTTTTGTATCTTTCCCAAACTTCATAGTAGCATTCCGAGTCAAGTTGAGAAAATTTAATAATTTCATCCCTCAATCTGGAAATCCGTTTTGGTGGGAAGTATTTGTTCAGAAATTTCTGACTTAGGCTATTCCAACTGGTAATGCTTTGAAGAGGAAATGTGTCAATCATTCTCTAGCTGAATCTCTCAAAGTGTATGGGAAGAGCCTCATCCCAATTGCTTCCCTTGAAACACCCGGATATTCGATGGTATCACAAGTGTCCAAGAATCTTGAGATATGGGCATTGGGATTTTCAGTAGGTCTCCCAAAGAACTGTAATGCATTCTGGAACACGTTGATCACGTCCGTCCTCAGGTGGAAGTTTGTTTGGCCAAACACCGGATATACTATGTTGGATTAGCTTTCTATGATCGGTAGGACCATGTACTCTCCCATTAGCCTTGTATTTTCATTAGCTGCAACTTCTTGTGGTTGCTCTACTCTGAGATTAGCCCCGATGGCTATTTGATTCGGATTTTCTTCTGCCATATATATCTCTTTTTATTTTTGGTGTGCTTCTAATTGTTGTATTTTTCGAATGTTGAATGTTCGTTCGATCTCCCGGTCAAATTGAGCAACATCACCAATTCTCAAATTCCGTATACACGTTCTTCAGAAAGTAAGCGGAAACACAATAATAATTTTTTCTTAAAAAAACTAAACTAAAGAAAAATAGTAAAATTCATATTAAAATTAAAATTAACTAAACGTATCAAAAATAATAGTCCTCAGCAACGGCGCCAAAAACTTGGTCGTTTGATTTCCCGCAAGTGAACGGGGTCGTGATCAAGTAATATAGTAGTGTGTAAAGTGTCGAACCCATGAGAACTACGTATTTGATCGAGTTAAAGTTAATAATACCCTTAATCGAATAACAATAATATTTTATAATAAATCTATATCTAATTTATCACGTACAAGAAATTAAAGTAAGTATTTATCAAATTTATGAGACGTGTTGCTAAGATCTAGAATCCCCATTGTCATCCACTTTTAGTTTAACAATTAATTGACAATTTGTTATCATGCGAGTTGGTCGAAGTTCCAAATTTATTTAAAAGCCTCTCTCAATAGAAATTAAATTTATTCTCCTCATGCGACCTTTCTATCTCTCGATTAAAAATACGAAAATGATAAATGCATTAACGAACTAGAACATCATTATAAACCATGCAAAGTATAAAGGTATATCTCTATCCTCAATCCAACCTCACAATATTTATTACTATGTGCTGACGATTCTATTACCTCCATCGATGATAATAAAATTCACAAACAATTCAACTAGTGGCCAATTAATTGAAAAGCAAATTAAATCATAATAAATTTCCACGCATTCTAATAAATTAATGTCAATAATTAATTAATACTAAAAGTTTCAAAACAAGGGTTCATCTATATTTTTAGTAATGTAAAAATCTAGCCTAACATAATATTATAATCAAACAAGCAAAAGTGGAACGACATCACCGAAAATTGACGAAATGTGAACAATCTGGAATAAATTCCTTTCCTCAATTCCCAGCCTCTATTTCGGTTACTGTGTGTGTATAATATATAATCTCCACAACCCACCAAGTGTATGTATATACAATTGAAAATCTTTCAGCATGTTCATGTGCAATTTGCCTTCAATTATCAAAGTGTACGTATGAATCCCAAACGATCACTAAAAGTCCAAATTGAGTCCCAATTAATTCCGATGCCCAATTAATTTAATGCTTGCTTCCAAGTCTTCAATTCTTTCATCTAATACAAGTTAGTTCTTGTACTTTAGATTTTTGTCGTTTTTCGCCATATTTTGCTTCTTTCTTCAATTTTTTAAATTCAAAATTAGATTATATTTTGTTAAAAGAACTATCAATTGTTGTTATTTTTGGTTTCAAATAAGTGTAAAAATTATACCTATCACTAACCACATAGGAGGCACTCAAGCATTAATTTTAATAACTCCACCACTCACTAACTGCCTGGCTAGCGCTAAAACAATCGATTGACATCTCACTAGCTTAGGATGGCAATTCGAACTGTTAAAGCCGAAAATCGCGGTTAACTGAACCGAATAGGGCGAAAAAAACTGAACCGATGGTGCAATGGGGTTGTTATAGTTTTGATTTTAATGAACCGCTTCATTTAGGGACGGGTATGGTATAACGATGGTGCCCCGCCCTGAAATGATTACCCGTTAAAAAAATTCATTGGACAATTGGGCTTTCCATTATTCTTTCTCAAAATTAATTGGGCAATTTTGACAATTGAGCTTCCCAGAATTCTGGTACAATTAACATTAAGTAAACTTTAACCCAATAACCAATCCCACTACCCAGGTAGCCCAATTTCAATGTACCCTACACGTTAAATTAAAACTCAGGTTTACAGTCTTCAGGTTACACTTCTCCTCCACTCAAATCCGCTGCCACCCTCACCAGTTCTAGGTATGATATAGTTTCATGTTTCTTGAGTCCTTGTATTGTGCCTCAAGTTTGGTAAATAATTTTGTGCATCGAATTCTTATTTCCAGAACTTGGTACAATTGTCCCTGCTCGCGAAAAACAGACCATTGTAAAAATGAAATCGTGCAGAATCAAGCGATTTAATGGACGCTATTATTTATGCGATTGAGTTGTCTCCAGTAATTCTAGATCCGAAAGTTTCACAGGTTAGTTTTCTCTTGAATTCAAATCATTCAATTCTTAAATCAAATTAATGTTTCTTTCTGTTCATAAATTGTATTTTGTGTTCATCAAATCAACTATTAGTTCTGTTTGTTTTAGTATTTATACATTGAAATGTTCAATATTTAAATAACAGTGGAAGTTTAGTCCTAATCTTGTTCTTTCATTCTGTGAGCACCTCAAAATTAAGTCCTTAATTGGGATTAATAGAAGGGTAAATTGCGGATTTATGCCTTATGGGCCTTTCATCAATTTGCAAGTGGATGGATAAACACTGGTCCATGATCCATAGCTACTAATAAAAGAGATAAATTTTTTAAAGATATGTAGTGGATTTAAAGACTTAGATTTCTTTGCTCTCAACAACTTGATGCTTATTTTTTACATTAATACATTATGTTCAATAATGATGCAGCATTGATTTATATAGTTTTTTGGTTTATTCTGCTTCTAGGATTATGATAATATTGAATAAACCATTTTAATAAAAATATATTGATTGGTGGCCCAGATGTCTTGCCATAGGTCGGCCTCTTCTATTCCTATTCCTCCCTCTTCAGTTTGAAGTGCTTCCGTTGAAGTTGGAGATACCGCTACGGCATTCAAGATGATACATCAAGTACACCAGGAACTTTACAAAATCCAAGTAAGGTAAATGTAAATCCTACTCATATAGATTTAGGTGATGATGAGGAGCTGATTGAGGAAATTAGAAAAAGAAAATTGACCTCTGCAGTGTGACAGCATTTCAAGCTACAAAGAATTAATAACATGCCCAAAGCAATTTGTAAACAATGCAAGAAACAGTTAGGTGGTGAGTCAAAAAAAAGGGAAAGTCATTTATGTGCTCATTTTGATAGATGTCCCCTTCAAGATTAGAAGGATGTCAAACAGATGTTATTGAATCAATTTAAAGAACCTAGCTGTAGG
Source organism: Fraxinus americana (assembly GCA_035079005.1). NCBI lineage: Eukaryota > Viridiplantae > Streptophyta > Magnoliopsida > Lamiales > Oleaceae > Fraxinus > Fraxinus americana. Next base: position 29,233,372 of record CM068707.1, read on the forward strand.
ACTACAATGGGGCCATTTAATTTTGATCGAGAGAAAGGTAGGAATGAACTTGCAAATATTATCATCCTACATGACTATCCTATTTCAATGGTTGAGCATTCTGGGTTTAGAAAATTTTGTAGTACAATTCAACCATTATTTAAAGTTGTTTCTTGTAATACCATCAAAGCTGATATCTTGAAAATTTGTGATTACGAGAGAACGAAAGTAATGGGCTTGTTAGAGGGGACCAATAGTAGAATTGCAATCACTACCGATATGTGGACATCCAATCAAAATAAGGTATTTATGACTATCACTGCACATTACATAAACAATTCTTGCAGGCTTCAAAGCTGACTTTGAGGTACAAAGGTTTTATAAAATAGACTTTAAGCTACTCTTGTATATCTTCTGAAATTTTATGTTAGCTTACGAACCTTTTTTTTACCATCGCTATAGATTTATATACATCCCTTGCCCCCATACCGCTGATACACTGTCTATTGTGTTAATGGAATGTCTATTTGACTGGAATATTGATCAGAAATTGTCCACATTGACTGTTGATAATTGCACTACGAATGACGTTATGATTAATATTATGTTAGATAAGCTTTCCATTGGTTCATTGTTGTTGAACGGTGAATTTTTCCACTTGCGTTGTTGTGCAAACATCTTGAACCTAATAGTAAAGGACGGTTTGGATATCATTAACTCGATTGTCGAGAGAATCTACAATAGTGTTTTATATTGGTCAGCAACACCAAAAAAGGTTGAAACATTTGAGGCAATTGCACGACAAATGAAAATCCCTTGCGAAAAAAAGTTAGTACTCGATTGCAAGACCCGATGGAACTCTACGTATCTAATTATTCATACTGCTTCACTTTACAAAGAACTTTTTCCTCATCTAAGGTAAAGAGAGCCTCAATATAGAAGTGTACCCAATGAGAGTGATCGGAACTTGGCTATGGAGATTTGTGATAAGTTGGAGATATTTTATGAAGCGACTGAATTATTTTCAGGTACAAAATATCATATCGCTAATATGTACTTTCCAAATATTTGTGACATAAAGTTGGCAATTCATGATTGGAGCACATCATCTTGTGATGAAGTCAAATGGATGGCGACAAGCATGAAAGAAAAGTTTAACAAATATTGGAGTGGTATGCATGGAATTCTAGCTGTTACAACTGTATTAGATCCGAGATACAAGATGAAAGTAGTTGAATACTATTTTCCTTTGATCTTTAGAGATGAAGCTCAGGTAGAGGTTGAAAAGTTTAAAACATTTTGTCATAAATTGCTTAAAGAGTACAAGAGACCAAGTCATTCGCTAGAAAATACATCTCACTCTTCATTATCTTCGCAATCAGAGTCATCTACTGCTATTGGAAAGCATTCTCGCATGGCTAGTTTTGATAAATTTGTTAGCCATTTTGTTACCGCTGATCATGTAAAAACAGAGTTTGATATTTTTCTAGTCGAGCCGTATTGCCAAGGGCAGATGGTTTTGATTTATTGACATGGTGGAAAGCAAGTTCAATAAAATATCCGACTTCGCAAAAGGTTGCTAGAGATTTATTAGTCATTCCAGTATCTACTGTGGCATTTGAGTAGGCGTTTAGTACAAGTGGTAGATTTGTGAGTCCACATAGAAATAGGCTTCACTGGAAGACTTTATAAGCTTTAATGTGTGCTCGGGATTGGCTTTAGACTGATATTCATTGTAGGATTTATTGTTTTATATTTGTTATTCATACACTTTCTTTTATTGCTAATTTTTTCTCTATTATGTGTAGAAAATTCTGCACCTTCATCATACTCCGGAGCTTGTGCAAGGTTTAGTGAGGAGGATATTGATGAAGATGTACTTTTTTTGTTTAAATCTCTAGTTAAGATCATTCTTTATTAGGTAGTATGGTTATATTATTACTCTAATTACATTTCTTTTTTACTATATATGAATCAACTTTGAGCTCTTTGCCATGCTAGTAAGAGTTGTAGGGAAAAATGAAGATTGACCTATGTTAGTAAGAGTCTTGATCTATGTTGATAATGTTGTTTGTTAAATTCGAATTTTGTATTTGGAAGTTGGGATATTGTTTGCAATTCCATTTGGGATATTGTTTGCTAAATTGGCTTAGTATTGTTTTTTGTTTTTTTTACTTTTCTTCATAATTTTTTTTTACTGACGTTTGGAGTTTGGATTTATAAAAAAATAATTTATTTTCGTGGCTATTAACCGAACCGAACCGACTTACATGGTTGTGGTGCACTTATCGTATGGCCAAAAATTTGATGGTACGGTTATGATTTTGGCTAAAACGACCCCGAACTGAACCGTTGCCATCCCTACACTAGCTATGAGTCCGTCGCTCGAGCGATCACTTTATCCGATCAGAATCCTAGTTGCAATTTTAGCTGTTTTTGAACTCCTATTCAACCTCAAATACTCTGTTATTGATTATGCCTATTATATTAGGACTCCGCCTTTTGTTAAACCCTTCTTTGCATTATATATGAGGAGTAAACCTCTTGGAAAAATTATCATACACATTTTGTAATTCTCTATATTTGATATTAGTGAATTATCCTTCCCTGATCGTGGTTTTTTCCCTAATTGGATTTTCACGTAAATCTTGTGTTCTTGTTATCACTTTTCATATTGCCATATTCTCATTTAATTTCTAATAAGTTGTATAAGAGCGAGGTTTAGTCAACTTAGAGTAAGGTTTGATTTTTTGTGATGGCAATTATGAAATTCGATATTCCTCTCTTAGATCACAAAACCAGATTTTCATTATGACATGTAAAGATGCAAGTATTGCTCGCTCAGATGGACTTGGATGATACTTTATTAGGATTTGATAAGATACCATCAACTTGGACGCTGAAGGAGAAACAACGCAAGGATCGAAAGACCCTATCTCAAATTTATCTTCATTTTTTGAATCAAATTTTCGAGGACAATTTAAAGGAAAAAACCGCCACTTCATTATGGTTGAAATTGGAGCAGCTATTGATGACGAAAATTTTAGCCATTAAACTACATTTGAAACAACGATTGTATTCTCATCTCATGACACAAGGAACTCCTTTAGAAGATCACCTAACTATCTTCAAGAAAATTGTCGCTGGTCTAGAGATCTTGGAGGTAAAGTATGATAAAAAAGATTTATGGTTGATTTTGCTATTTGATGCATTTTTCATATATGTCTTTCAGAGACACTGTTGTGTATAGTCGTGATACTCTCACCATAAATGAAGTATATGATGTTCTATTTTAAATGGGGAAGATGAAGCAATTTGTTAGATATAAGGCTCATGGAGCGACATTGTTATTCGTGTTGGTCAGGCAAAAACGAAGTCCAATTGCAGAGATAAAATATGCAATTATTGCAAAACAAATGGGACACATTAAATTTGATTGCAGAATAAAGAAGAAATAGCTGCTGCAAATTAGAAGGGAAAACAACCAGAAGATTTAGGTAAAGCTAGTGTTGCAAAAGATTGATATAGTGATACAGTTGAACCATGCAATCGCTTGGTGATGTCCGATAGAAATTATTTTATTTCCTAGATTACTTCAACCTCTTCTTGGAAATCACATAGGAAACTATTTTTTATCTAATTCTTGGGCTATAAATACAACCTTTCATCCATAATACAAGAGGAAAAAGATAGAGAGGCTTGGAAAATACAAGATACATAACTCATTACAAAAAGAAGAAGAATGAGATGAGAAATTGACATATTCTTTACAAAGATTTGAAGAAGCGGTCATGATATAAAACGCCAATTCTACATCTCTTTATCCATCTATTGCTTGTAGTTTAAGAAGATATCAATGAGATAATTCAAGAACTGTTAGAATTTGGATGTGACATGAATTCCTTATTGAAGTAATTGAAGAATTCTAATTGAAGTGGACGTCAAAAACAATTCAGTTTCGAATGCTATTGGAGTACTATGTCAAGTTGAAGTTTTATTTTGAAAGCTCATTGGGAGTTGAAAATTGATATTGGACTTGAAGAAGAGTTCGGGATGGAGAAAAATAACTTGAAACAAAAAAAAAAGAATATATTTCGGCAGAATGCCCAGCACCACCTGACCTGTTTTAGATTTTTCGAGTTTTTCTCTCCTTTTTCATTTTGAACTTGATTTTTTGCATCCTACTTCATCAACAACTCTATTATGAGGGTTTGGATGTCCTCCACATGTTTCCTAAAAAAATTAGGCTCTTCTATACAATTTTGTAGTATGAGAAAAGAGATTACTAGAATTCTAGGATCATTGTAATATTTCTTAATCTCCATTTCTCCATATTTTCTTGTCTTATTTTATTTTTTTTGTTTGTGATCAAATATTTCATTATTGTGCCATATAATTTCAACGTCTCAATCTGGTGGTTGGTTTCATATCAACTGGTATCGAGCGATACGTGATCATTGAATTCCCAACAATTGGTATCAAATATCCTGGGCATAATTAACACAACAAGTGGTATCAGAGCAAATCCGATATCTTGTTTGTTTCACAATAGGTGGTATCAAAGCCTAAGTTTAGCAGTTCAATAGAATGCAATGTTTAATTTGTTCGAGGTTTTTTGTTCGTGATGGCTTCCATGAAGTTTAACATTCCGCTTTTAGATCGGAGCATTATATTTTCGGTATAACATGTTAAGATGCATGCAGTACTAATACAGCAAGATTTAGATGATGTGTTGTTGAGAATTGACAAGATATCCACAACTTTAACAGCAAATGAGAAATTACGGAAGGATAAAAAGACTGTTTCTCACATTCATCTTCATCTATCGAATACCATTCTTGGGACATTTTTTAAGGAGGGTTCAGTGGCTACTTTATGGTTGAAGTTCGAGCAATTGTGCAGACTAAAAGTCTTACAAGCAAGTTTCATCTCAAATAGTATTTAGTCTCTCATCGAATGGCAGAAGAGGGATCATTGGAAGATCACCTAACTGTATTTAAAAAGATTGTCGCTGATTTGAAAACTTTAAAAGTAAAGTATGAAGAAAAAGATTTGGCCTTGATTCTATTATGTTTGTTGTCCGCTTCGTTTTCTTCATTTAGAGACACGATCTTATATAGTCGTGATACTCTCACCATTGGTGTATAATGCTTTGTTTTCAAAATAGAAGATGAAGCATCTGATTTCAGAGGTCAGAAATGGAGAAGACATTGTTGCTCATGGTGGTTCTGGAAAAGGCATATCGAACTCTAAATTCAGTAATCAGATTTGTAACTTTTGCAAGAAGAAGGGACACTTGAAGAATGATTGCTAAAAATTACAGAATAAAGAAAGGATGGCAACAATCAGAGATTTCGGGTGAAGCAGACCTTGCAAAGAACATTGTAAGTGAGGGAGATCTCTTAGTTATTTCTAACATCGAGTCTAAACCAGAGAAGGATTGGATTCTGGATTCAGTGTGTGCGTTTCATGTGTGTCCTAATAAAGACTTGTTTACTACATATAAAATCATTTTTAAAGGTGTCGTGGTTATGGGAGATAACACACATTGTCGGGTTGCTAGAATTGGTACGATCAGATTAAAGCTATTGGATGGGACAATTAGAACACTTGACCAAGTTCGATATGTTCCGAATTTGAAGAAGAATATCATCTCGTTGTCTATCCTTGATTCAAAGGGTTATGAGTTCTTTGGTGGAGGTGGAGGTGGAGGCGGAGGCGGAGGTTGAGTTTTGAAGGTTTGTAAGGATGCCGAAATTGTATTGGAGGGACAAAATATGTTTCAGTTATATATCTTGCAGGGTCTTGCAGAATCTAGAAGAGTCAACATCACAAGTTCAATACCATGGTGGATATTCAGTTTGGTACAATACCTTTAGGAGCTCGTAAAGGGTCGGATTTGAATAATACTACTGAGTTGAGTGGATAATGCAGCTTTGTCACCATCACCTGTGGTGTCATTGTATTCAATTACTAGGGACAGACCTAGTGGAAAAGGATATGTGGATACTGATTTTGTTGAGCATGTTTTTAGTGTAGTAGAATGTGTACAATCTAGTAATGTGTCTTCTTTAAAAGCATTTGAGTTTGATTCTACTTTGGGGTGTGTTATAACCCAATTTGGTGAATTTTAAAATCATTATGATTTTTTTGAAATCTGGGATAATTCTGCAAAATAATGTTTGGATTCATTAGAAAATGTGAAGTATTTTGTGTTTGGTTGAAAAAATTAGTTTTGGCTATTGTTGAGAGTCGGTTCATTCCTTGCATACAAATTTTCTTCTTCAAGTGGAGAAAATTTTGGAGCTTTATTTGTTGCAGTAAAATTTGTGTCAATGTGGAGATTGTTAGAATTTGGGTGTGACTTGAATTCATTGTTGAAAAATTGAAGAATTCTAATTGAAGCACACATTAAGAAAAACACAATTTAGAATACTATTGGAGTCCTATGTCAAATTGAAGTTCTATTTTGGAATCTTATTGGGAGTTCAAAATTGATATAGGACTTGAAGAAGAGTTCGGAATGGAGAAAAACAACTTGAAACAACAACAACAACAAAAAAAAATGGGCAGAACGCCCGGCGCCTGGTTTCTAGTTTTCCGCATTTTTCTCTCTTTTTTCGTTTTGGGGCTCGAGTTTTTGGCATACTTCATCAACAACTCTACTGGAAGGGTTTGAACATTCTCAACATGTTCCTTATAAAAATTAGGTTATTCTACACAATTTTGTGGTGTAAGAAAAGAGATTACTAGAATTTTAGAATCATTGTAATATTTCTACATCTCCATTATTATTGGTGCAATAAAATTTCATAATCCCTCTACCATATTTTATTGTCTTCTTTTATTCTTTTACTTGTGATGGTGCCATGTAATTTCAACATTTCAATTCGGTAGATGATTTCATATCAAGTGATATTGAGCGATACGTGATCCTTGAATTCCCAACAATTGATATCAGATATCATGGACATAATTAACATAACAACTGGTATCAGAACGATTCTATTATCTTGTTTGTTTCACAACAAGAACCAGTAAAGGAAATCAAGATTCGAGAGTGTTTTTTATCTTTCTTTCAACGGTTAAATTCTGGAGATGTTGTAGTCATTCAATATGTGTTTTTATATAATTATGACGTTCAGCTACTTATATAGATATTAGAATAATGTTAGCCACTAATTGAATTAATGTGTGATTTCTATTGTCTTTCGGGAGATGGAATAAGAAAGATAACATGATAACTATCATTGACAGATCTTATAAATGTTAGCGATATGCCTAGGCTTTGTATGATGATATTGAACGTTCTCGCGATTTAATGCATCTTCATATATTCGCATTCGGGATCGGGTGATTCCAAATGAATGTTGTTAAATTATGTTATTTTAAGACAAAAGAATATAGGGGAGTTCTGAGTTTTAGTGCTTTAGCAATTACTTGAGTTTCATAACCTCTTCTTTACTCTTAATTAGTTAAGTTAGTTGATCTTAGCTATAATTAGTAAATACAACTCGTCTCATCTAAATTCTATGATTCAATTAAGTTAGGTTAATAAAAACAAATTAAGTACTTAGTTTCGATTTTTGGATTCATACACACTTTATTACTTCTTTCTGATACCATCCGTTTGGATAAAAATTTTAATCAGCAACGAATTTTTGTCGTCGCTGTTAGGAATTAAGTTACTTAGTTAAATTTTATTTAATTCTCGCTTTAGTTGATTTTCTCTTTTTCTTTTCTTTTTTTCTTTTTTGGCTGATCTACTTCACTACTTATTTTCTTGATTTCATTAATGGGGAACAAAGTGAAGTAAGGGACTAGCAAAACATACAAATGATAGATCCTTATATGGATGATAAAGACATGCTATAGGAGATTTCTTCGCCCTGCAACAATTTAAAATGACGAGGGATCAATTGCCAAATTTGATGATGAGGACTTTTCCTTGGGGGAATCACATCTACTGATCTTTGAAAAACAGGGTGTGCACAAATTTGGTGAGTACAATTTTCCCTTGAGACTAATATGGAAATCGCAACTATCGATCTTCCAAGAATCGAGTATGAATGATGTGTTGGAAAATAATGAGTTAATTGAATGAAAATTAGATCAGTTCAGCAGTTTTATCAGGTGCAACACTTCAGTTCAGATCTCAGCAACTCTTCAGTTTCAGACTTTTCTTGTTCTCTTCAGTTTCATCAGGTTTTCTCTCTGTAACCTCCCATTCAATGCATTAAAGAGTTGGAACCTCCTCTATGAGTATAAATAGAAGGGGTCATAGTTGGAAGCAAACACAACGAATTGATACACAACAACAAGGAAAGAAAGTTTCCTCTCCAGCAGCCCCGTTTTGTTTCCTCCCTTTTCCTTTGCTTATTCTTTTGAGAGATAGACACAGCTAGTTCGTAGGCGATTAACGTAGTGCAGCGGGAACCGACGACCGATTGTATCCTGAGAATCGAACACCGATCAAAACCTCGTGCACCCCGGTGAGGCGGCGAATTCGATTTAAGGAAACCCGTGTTCACACGGGTCTTCGGTTTGATTATCTATTTTGATTCACCTTTACTTTATCCCACAAGCTTAAATCGAATTCGGTTTGGTGGATCAAACTCTTTCTGGTTGTTGTTTCGGGAAAACAGTTTCTGCTTTATTTTTTTTCTCCCGGTTTCTATAGTTTTTCTTCCCCAGTTCGTGTTTCTTCAGTTCATTTGTTTTCTAATTTCTGGTTACTATTTACATAACATGCATTAAGTTAGATTTCAAGTTGATAAAGATTTTGGAAGAAAAAAAAAATGTGCAGTTGTGAATTTTTTTTAACAAAGGTGGTTTTGCATGGCTTTGAATGGTATTGCATGCTATGCATGGTTTAGAAATAATTGGTAATGATTGGATAGTCATTTTACAATTATTAGTGTGATTGCTTATGATTGCCAATTATTTGATTTCTTATGATTGCCTAATTATTTTACAATTATAGGTAATGATTATATAATTAAATCATTTGGTTATCATTGTCATACAATTTTTTAATTGCTAGTTATTATTGCTTCATCATTAGTATATGATTGGTTTATTTTTTCTAATGATTAATTTTAATCATTGGTTAATGATTTTAATTCATGTTTAAATAATTGTTAAAGTTATTGGAAATTTAACTAAATAATTTGCTCTCATTTTCAATTCCGAAATTTTTTCCGAATTGATAACATAGATTTTGAATCTATTTACAAGCTCACTATTGTTCTAAGCCTTTTTGTTGCTTGTTTTAAGGTTCAATGGCGTCACATGGAAATGACGATGTGAACAACAACACTGTTAGTACCGGTGTACCAAATCTCGCGATGACCGTTGTCAACCCTATGGAGACCTCGACTGGATTTTCTCCCTTTGATGGGATAATTGGTGGTGGAATTCCTCATGTTGGAGTAAACCCCACTTTGCCTACGGCTGCGGCCTCGACAATCCAATTTGGCACAATACCTTTGACAGTACCTAGGGCTGCGACCTCGGTACCTTTGCCACCGTTTTCGGCTCAATTTTCGGTGAATCATGCAATTCGACTGGATAAATTTGCTGGCACTGATTTTAAGACATGGCAGAATAAGATGATTTTTTATCTTACTACTTTGGGCCTTGCACGTTTCCTCACTGAGGATGCCCCTGTCGTGGCTGAGAACGACACTGATATGCATAGGCGTGCGGCCTGGGATGCATGGAAAAGTACTGATTTTTTGTGTCGCAACTATATCTTGGATGGCCTACAGAATTCTCTGTATCACGTGTATGTGGTAAAGAAGTCTGCTAAGGAGCTTTGGGAGTCCTTAGAAAAGAAGTACAAGTCCGAGGATGCTGGGTCTAAGAAATTCTTGGCCAGTCGGTGTATGGACTTCGAATGGTTGATTCACGTTCAGTGGTGAGTCAAGTGCAGGAGTATCAAGTGCTCTTGCAGGAAATACAAGCTGAGGGTCTGATTATGTTAGAATCTCTACAAGTGGCTACTGTTATTCATAAGCTACCTCCTCAGTGGAAGGCTTTCAAAAGCTATTTGCAGCATAAGAGGAAAGAGATGTCTTTCGAGGATTTAATTATCAAGCTGCGCATTGAGGAGGATAACAAAAAGGCTGAACGTAAGTCAGGGAATTCTTACTCTGAGAAGGCTAATGTATTGGAACACGGTCAAAGTTCTGGTACTAAGAAAGGTCTATCCTTTAAAGCCAAACATGCTAACGGGAATTGGAAAGACAAAAAGCAGACCATGAAAGGGTCTCAGTTGAAGCCTACCGGTGCGGTAGGAAAGAAGCCTAAGTTCCAGTTCAATGAAAAGTGCTTCAATTGTGATAAAGTTGGGCATCGATCAGCAAACTGCCGTCAGCCGCGAAGGGATAACAAACAGCGCCCTCAGGCTAATATGGTTGGAAATGAGCGAGATCATCTCACAGATGACATGTCTGACCTAAACCTTACGGCGGTGGTTAGTGAGGTTAACTTGGTGGGATCTAACCCTAAGGAGTGGTGGCTAGACACTGGGGCCACTTGTCATGTCTGCTCCAACAGAAGCATGTTCACTACTTTCACACCAGTTACAAATGGTGAAAAACTGTTTATGGGAAACTCTACAACTTCTGAAGTGCTTGGTAAAGGTAAGGTGATCTTGAAGATGACCTCTGGCAGAGAGCTTACTCTGACTAATGTGTTGTATGTGCCAGAAATTCGCAAGAATCTGGTCTCTGGGTCTCTTTTGAGCAAGAATGGTTTCCGCATGGTCTTTGAGGCGGATAAGCTGGTGATTACCAAAATAGGAGTTTATGTTGGGAAAGGTTATATGACTGATGGCCTGTTTAAGTTGAATGTAATTGCTGTAACCCCAACTGTTATGAATAATGAGAAAACTCTTTCTGTTTACTTGCTTGAGTCTCCTAATCTGTAGCATGGTAGATTAGGTCACGTAAATTACAATGCATTACGTAGACTAAGTAAACTAAATTACTTGCCTAGGTTTCAAATTGATTTAAAACATAAATGTGAAACCTGCGTTGAGGCTAAGCTTACTAGGTCTTCGTTTCATAGTATTGAAAGAAGTACCGAGCCATTGGGACTAGTCCACAGTGATGTGTGTGACTTGAAATTTGTCCAAACACGAGGCGGAAATAAGTATTTTATTAATTTTGTCGATGATAGCACGAGATATTGCTTTGTGTACTTGCTTAAAAGTAAAGACGAAGCTATCAATAAATTCATTTTTTATAAGAATGAAGTTGAAAATCAACTTAGCAAGAAAATAAAGGTGTTACGAAGTGATCGTGGTGGTGAATATGAATCACCATTTGGTGAATTTTGTGCTAAACATGGAATAATTCACCAAACTACTGTACCTTATTCACATCAGCAGAACGGAATTGCTGAGCGTAAGAATCGAACGTTAAAAGACATGATGAATGCTATGTTGATTAGTTCTGGATTACCACCAATGTTCTAAAATGCGTAATGCGTTGCGATGCGTCAAGACCGAGAATCAAGAATCACAAGTTTAGGCGTGTCAATGCGAAGAATAAGCGTCATAATGCGTTTCATATTTTTAAGGCATTAAATATATTTTTATATAAAAAGAAAAAATTACCAAAAGAAAAAAAATATTTTTGTTCTAAAATGCGCGGACAATGCGCCCCTAGGAGCGCATAATGCGGGACAATGCGGGACAATGCGCGCCTATGCGCGCGCATTTTCGAACAAAAAACCCAAAAACGCATTTTCCTCGCATTCCCCGAATTCGACGCGTTTTTCCCACGAGTCACGCCTAGGCGCGCCTAGGCGGCGCATTTTCGCGCCTTTTAGAACACTGATTACCACAGAACATATGGGGAGAAGCTATTCTTTCTGCGAATTACATTTTGAATAAAGTGTTAAGAAAGAATATGGATAAGACTCCGTATGAACTTTGGACAGGTCGTACACCATCGTATAAATACTTACGAATGTGGGGGTGTCTTGCTAAAGTTGTGGTGCCTCCTCCTAAGAAGGTCAAGATTGGACCTAAGACAGTTGACTGTCTATTCATTGGTTATGCACAAAATAGTAGTGCATATAAGTTCCTAGTACATCATTCGAATGTACCTGATATTCATCCGAACACGATTATGGAGTCTAGGAATGCACAATTCTTTGAGAATATATTTCCTTGTAAATCTCCTAAACAGTTAACTCCTGTTAAACGGACTATGGAATCTTCTGGCAGCAGTAAAGATCCAGTTGAAGAAGGAGATGATGAGCCTAAACGGAGCAAAAGAATCAAAACTATTAAGACGTTTGGCCCTGATTTCCTCACATATTTGATGGAGAATGATCCTCAAAACTATAAAGAAGCTATATCTTCTCCAGATGGTCATTTGTGGAAAGAAGCCATCAAGAGTGAAATCGATTCTATTCTACAGAATCATACCTGGGAATTAGTAGATCTTCCACGGGGCTGTAAGCCTTTGGGCTACAAGTGGATCTTCAAGAAGAAGATGAAAGCGGATGGCTCCATTGATAAATATAAAGCTCGGCTAGTAATCAAAGATTATAAGCAAAAAGAAGGCTTAGATTACTTTGATACTTATTCTCCTGTGTCGAGAATAACTTCTATCCGGATGATAATTGCTATTGCGGCCTTGCGAAATCTGAAAATACATCAGATGGATGTAAAATAGCTTTCCTAAATGGAGATTTGAATGGAGAAATCTACATGGAGCAACTAGAGGGGTTTTCGGCTCCAGGTCAAGAAAGGAAAGTCTGTAAACTGGTTAAATCGCTTTATGGTTTAAAGCAAGCACCGAAGCAATGGCATGAGAAGTTTGATAATGCTATGATTTCTAGTGGTTTTAGAATCAACGAGTGCGACAAGTGTGTATATGTGAAGGACACTAATGATGGATATGTCATATTGTGTCTGTACGTCGATGACATGCTCATTGTCGGCAGCTCTGATAAGATTATCAAAGCCACTAAGTATATGTTAAACTCAAAATTTGACATGAAAGACATGGGTCTCGCAGATGTCATTTTGGGAGTAAAAATCACTCGAACACCAAATGGACTTGCGTTATCTCAATCTCATTATATCGATAAGATATTAGATAAGTTCAACAAGTCAGATACGGCTATGGCCAGGACTCCAGTTGATTTAAGTCTCCACTTATCCAAGAACACTGGTGATGGTGTGTCACAGTTGGAGTATTCTCGAATAATTGGGCGTTTAATGTATTTAATGACTTGTACGAGATCGGATATAGCATACTCAGTTAGCAGATTAAGTCGCTACACGAGTAACCCAGGTGCTATCCACTGGAGAGCCATTTTCAGGGTGTTACATTACTTGAGCTATACTCGTGATTTTGGACTGCATTATTCTAGATACACTGCAGTAATCGAAGGGTATGCTTATGCGAACTGGATATCTGATATGTCAGATTCAAAATCTACTAGTGGATATGTCTTCACTCTTGGTGGTGCAGCTGTCTCTTGAAAATCGTCCAAACAAACTTGCATCGCGAGATCTACAATGGAATCAGAGTTCATCACTCTGGACAAAGCAACTGAAGAAGCAGAGTGGCTTCGCTAGTTTGTTGAGGATATTCCAAGATGGTCAAAGCCTGTGCCTGCAATTTGTGTTTATTGCGATAATCAATCAGCAATTGACAGGGCACAGAGAAATATGTATAATGGTAAGTCTCGACATATTCGAAGACGACATAATACCATTCGACAAGTACTCTCACAAGGTATTATCACTCTAGACTACGTGAAGTCAAAGGATAATATTGCGAATCCGTTAACTAAAGGGTTAACTCGAGAGCTAGTTGAAAAAGCATCGAGGGGAATGGGCTTACAGCCTATGATGTTAAAAGGTATCATGGTGGAAACCCAACCTAGCTGAATGGAGATCCCAGGATCTAGGTTCAAAGGGACAACTAAACCATATATATCCATGTAAATCACTGAGAAGGTTTTCCTTCTACTCATTCCTATGGTGCTCACAGTGATTGGAAGATGCAGGTTAAGCTACGCTTTTAATGACCCTTAAGCGTAGTTGTGAAACTAGGGGTGTCTAAAAGTCCCGAACCGAACCCGAACCAAACCGAGCGGTTCTTCATAAATTAAATACCCGAACGGGTACCCGAATCGAGAACCGATGGATTTGGGTCGGGTCTCGGGTCTAGACCAAGAACCGAAGAATCGAACAAGAACCGAAACTAAATAATTTTTTTATTTTTTATATTGAATTAATTAAATTATTTTATTTTTTTCTATACAAATTAGCAAATTAATTGAATAAATTAGATTATTTCATAATTTTAATTTTTAAGCCCAAATCATTTTAAAATCCATTAGCCCATTTTAATTTGAAGCAAATGAATATACTTTATGTAGTTTTGCTGTAATATTAATATCTATTTTTTGGTATTTGTATGCATTGAATTAATCTTATTGGACGTCTATTTTTGTATATTTTTTTGAATTGGGCTACGTTAATTTGTAAAAATTACGAATGAAATGTTATTAATTGTATTTATGTAGTGTTGCTGAAAATATTAAAAAATTTAATTATGGTATGGAACCGAACGGAACCGAACCGACCCGAACCGAACCGAACGGAATCGAACCCGAACGGTTCCATAATTATATTTGGACCTGACGGGTCCATTTATTAAATACCCGAAAGTTTTGGGTCGGTTCGGGTATCTTCAGAACCGAACCGAACCGACCCACGGACAGCCCTATGTGAAACGCTGAGTTAAGAGGTCACCTATGTGAGTGTGAAGTGGAGCCGCTCTATAAGAATTGGGAAGGCTACATCCTTGAACAAACACTTGCAGAACCAGGCGACGTGTTCATGGCCAAAACGAACACAACATTGAGAACTACGCTGTGTCCAGAATGGTCCTATGTGAGGTCTATTGTCTTGGTTTACACAAATGGCGAAACAGTTTAAGGCATCAGATCCACTAATTTACTAGTAATACTCGATAGATTTTCACAAGGGAAAGTTCAAAACCAGATGCTACCTATCCTATGCAGGATTGATTCGTTCTACTCTCTCATTAGTCTTCGTTTCCAAATTTTCATTCATGTGGGGGATTTTTGGAAAATAATAAGTTAATTGAATGAAAATTAGATGAATTCAGCAGTTTTATCAGGTGCAACACTTCAGTTCAGATCTCAGCAACTCTTCAGTTTCAGACTTTTCTTGTTCTCTTCAGTTTCATCAGGTTTTCTCTCTGTAACCTCCCATTCAATGCATTAAAGAGTTGGAACCTCCTCTATGAGTATAAATAGAAGAGGTCATAGTTGGAAGCAAACACAACGAATTGATACACAACAACAAGGAAAGAAAGTTTCCTCTCCAGCAGCCCCGTTTTAGTTTTCTCTCCAGCAGCCCCGTTTTGTTTCCTCCCTTTTCCTTTGCTTATTCTTTTGAGAGATAGACACAGCTAGTTCGTAGGCGGTTAACGTAGTGCAGCGGGAACCGACGACCGATTGTATCCTGAGAATCGAACACCGATCAAAACCTCGTGCACCCCGGTGAGGCGGCGAATTCGATTTAAGGAAACCGTGTGAACACGGGCCTTCGGTTTGATTAACTATTTTGATTCACCTTTACTTTATCCCACATGATGTAGACTAAGAACACTTGCCCTTGGGAATATTATAGGGATTACCGGAACCTTGACCGAAAAATCTTAATAGTCGTATTCCACCAATCATCAACAAAAAATGGAGATTACAACTAAAGAAGAAGAGCTTATACAAAAAGAAGAATTATTTACAATGGAACCAAACGAATCATTGATATTCAATGAAGTTAAAATTATCATGGAATTCTATGACTTTATTTATTGCTTTATTATTGAATATGTTATTGAGGCTGACGAGGAGGAAGAAGTCTTCATATTTGAGTTTGAGTTGGATAGAGTAGGAAAGTCTTGTAATGTTGAACAAGCCAAAGTAAAAGTTTGTTGGATCCATGAAATTTGGTGCAAAATCAACCTACGCAAACTAAACAAAGCATCAAAAGTCATATTAAAGTATCTGAAACATCGTTGCAACAAGTCAGACTGTGACTATAAACAAGCGCTTATGGGAGGTAACTGAATGTTCAACCCTTTTATTATTTTTCCTTTATAATTACTGAGTTAGGATTTCATTAGGACTCAGATATTAGTTTATGTTATTAAGTATTTTATATTTAGGATATTATTTCTATCATCACAATCATATTGAATTCCTTTCATCCCACACTCACAATTCATAAAGAATTAGCCATAACTTGTGTAATTATAACGGTAATGAACTATCCATCTCTTTTCAGGTTTGATTGAAACATATTAAAAGAATACAAGATCAAGTGCCGGAGAAGAGTATCTTCGTATAGACGATGGGTATTGCTAACATTTCTTTAAGATTATTTTAAGGTTGAGGACAACGTGTAATTTAAATTTGTGGTATATTAAGCCCCTGTTTGACACCCATTTTTGACAAAAAATAAATTTTGGAATAGTGATTGATGGAAGAATGTGTGGTTAAAAAGTAATGAGAATTTTGGATTTATGTGTAGTATTATTTTATTGATAGAATGTGTGGTTGAAATGAAGAAAGAGAAAAAAATGAGAATGAGAATGAGAAAAAATGGGTCGTCAAACGGGGGCTAAGTTAGTTCATTATATTGGGTTGTTTATGTGATTTATCATAGAAATTCAAAAAAAAATTGAAAATTTCGGAAATATTTTCTTATTTTATGTGTGATTTTGTGAGTTGGATGTTTCGTCGATGAGTATTTTGAATTGTTTATGATTCATTAAGGGTGCGTTTGATTGCAAGGGTGGAAAATGGGTGGAAAGAAAATGTTTTACTGGGAAAAGGTTTGCCTAGAAAATGTTTTGCAGGGAAAATGATTTCAAGTGTGTTTGATTGGTATAATTTTCCACCTGGAAAATTTTTAAATTTTTTATTCGTTTGACTTTGTTTTACATGGAAGTTGTCCATTAAAGTGATATTTTTTTCTACAATTAGTTATAAAATTTGTTTCCATTGCCAAAAAGTAAAAAAAAAAAGGAAAAAAAAATTGTTTCCTAAAAAATCATTTTTTTCATCAAAGTTTAGTGTTCGTTTGACTTTATTTTATATGGAAATTGTCCATTAAAGTGAAATTTTTTTTTACCATTGGCTATGAAATTTGTTTCCATTGCAAAAAAAAAAAAAAAAAAAAAAAAAAAAAAAATTAAGCCAGACTGGAAAAATTTTTCTCACCAAAAAGGCGGGAAAATATTTTCATCAAAAAGCCGGAAAATGCACACGTGTGGGTAAACCCGGAAAATATTTTCCGTGGAAAATTTCGCCTATCAAACAGTCAAAAAAGTGGAAAGTGGAAAATATTTTCCTAGTTGCCTGGAAAATAAGGCGTATCAAACACGCCCTAATTGTTACTAGATTATTTAACTTGTCCGTGTGAGATTATATTAATTTTAGCACAATATTCATGGTAATCATTTTTATTTTTATTTTTATTTTTTGATTGAGTATATTGATAAAATATGTTGAATGAACTTAGTTGTAAAAGCCAATATCAAACTAAAAATTAAAAATAAAAACTTAAACATATTGAAAGGATTAGTTTATGGGTGGCTAATCTGGTGTTGGGATCTATTTAAATTGGTGTTGATTTCGTGTTTGTTGAATATTTATATGGAATGTTTTTTATTAACAACTAAAACTTAGGTAGTAACCATACACTAGAATTTTGATCCCAATCACTTGTCTCAATAAAAGTCATTGCACTGGTCGTGGGACATAGAAAAAAAAATTATCTACACCGTAATGTAGAACTAGTCTTGAGTAATCCGAATGTATTCATCACCAATATTTAGAAGACGATCTATCGGAAGAAAGGTTGTCTACCGTTTAGACTAAAAACTACCTCCAAAACCGTAGAGAAGATCCAAAGCACATAGTAAAAAAAAAAGATTAAACATAAAGAAGAAAAAATAAAAGAAAAGCAACAACAAAGCGTATTGACACTACAACAAAAATAGTCATTAGCAACATTTAAAATGCAACATTTGTTGATAAATGTTGTCAAAATGATCTTTTGGCAACATTTTAGTAAGTGAATGTTGCCATAGGTTAATATAAATGAGTTTTGGCAACGTTGTTTAGAGAAATGTTGCGGTAGACCACTTTTTGCAACTTTTTTGCAACGTTTATTGAGTGTTATGGAAGGTTTTACCTTTAGCAACGTTTTGTTGCTAATAAAACGTTGCGGAAGGTAAGACCTTCCGCAACGTTTGATAAACGTTGCTAAAGGTACCTTTAGCAACGTTTTGTTGCTAATAAAACGTTGCGGAAGGTAAGCCTTGAATATAATAGCATTTTTTAAAGCCACCAAATTAGAAAGCCCAAAATTTCCCTCCATCCCGGTTTATCTACCCTAATTATCTCTTCCCATTCCACTCCTTCTCCTCTCCACGTTCTCTGCCTCAAGCTCCTCTTCACGTTCTCTGCCTCTCTGAGCCTCTCCAGGCCTCTCCTTCTCCACGCCTCCACGCCTCTCCTCTGCATCTCCACGCCTCCGCCTCTCTGTGTAATTTTTTCAGAAAATCCCCCCCTCCCCCCAAATAGAAACGTATTCATCCTCAATTTTTCATATCTTGTTGCTGATTTCCATCTTTATTTGCAATTTCTACATGTTTCAATTGTGGAAGGGAAATTTCGAAGTATATACGGTTTGAATCGGGAATTCGGAGAGATTGAATCGGGAAATCGGAAATATCGAAGGTATTTTTGCTTTTTTTGGGTTCTTAAATTGGCGTCGAATTTCTGTATCCCCAATTTCTAATGAACCCTATCTCTTGTTCTGAACTCATGAATGGGTTTAATTGAGTTATTTAGGAAAATTTACAGAAAATGGCATTGAAAAGAGCAGTCGTTGTTACTGTTTGGATAGATTGTTTCTTGCATCCAAAAAATTGAATAATATTGCTCGATGTGTTGAGATTTTTGTTTGATTAATTTAGTTTCCCATCATGGCTTCATGGAGTTGAATCCAGTTTCTCATTTATTTCTTAATTGGCATTTTGACATCTCATAAATTTCAACACCAGTTGAGTTGTTAAACACCTTACAGTTTGTATTATATAATTCAGACAACCATTGTTTTGATGTCATTTTGTTGTCGGATTTGCTCTTACTAGATCTCGGGTGCAACTGTTAGACTACTAGATCCTTGTGCTGGAGATGATAAAGGGAAGGTAATCATATCTGGATCACCCGAGCAAATCCAGATTGCCCAGAGCCTGCTTCAAGCCTTTATTTCAAAGTAATTAGTTACTGGCTCTATAATCATCCTTGAAAACACCATTTCCTCGTGGTAAATATCCATCCTATGCTTTTTGATTGTATAGACTATAATCATTGGTTAAAAGGGTATTTTCCCGTGTTAAGTGTAATGCTTTGCACCTGTAAGCATACACAGCTTCTATCAACACAGGGAAGTTACTTTCTTGAGGTTTTAGATTATTATAAAATGATGTAAATACTTTGTAATGCTTGTTAAATTCAATCGGTAATGGTTCTCGATCGCAAATATGCTATGTGATTTATTCAAGGCCACTTTATTCAATAACGTATTAATCATGAGTTGCAATGGAGTTCTGATATGCTGTCTCCATGGTTGTCTTTCCATTAAACTTGTTACTTTAGCATCTGAAGTTCTATTCAATCAATGGGAATATGCGAACAGAGTACACCCTAAGTAAAATGACATTCGAAACTGTGACTACCCATTTGGTAACAAGAGATGACGTGCTGAGATGTTAAACATATATTGGAGAAATGGTTACTGAACAATAAATTAGAGGCTGCTCTAGCCTCTAGGTGCAAGGATGGTGTAAAGATGTATCATTACACCATCATTTTCCTTTTGAGGATTTAGGACGTGTAGAACTATATATGAATACATAGAATGTCTACCAATAAGGGAATGCACAGAATTAGATTGGGTTGGGGGATATGAAGAATTGTTGGAGGGGATTTTATATAATCAGAAGACTTCTACCAAATCAAATGGCAAGTACTGCAGATTGGTTACTATAAGAGTTACATTGTGGTAGTGAGTGTTGAATTGTTAAAGGATACCTTCAGATGATTAAAATAGAAGGAATGAAGGTACCTTCAGATGTACTAGAATGGATAAAATAGAAAATAAAGATATCCTCCAACGCATGGATGTGGCGCGAGAATGACTACTGAAATAGCTGAGGGCGTATCCTGTGATTGCCTAGATAAGTTTTATGTCGCGAGAGAGATGAGATCTTAATCGAACAGGCTGAAGAGGGAGAGGTACACCCAATTTGACTGAGCTTGATCTGGTTGCAAAAAAAATAGATTTCATTTGATTGTTTTAGCATGCCCGTGTTTGATTTAAGTGACAAACAAATGTAATTGATCACAAGTTTTTCAGGAACCAATAACTTGTTGGGGGTGGGGGAACTCCTCAAAGTTTTTGCTTCTCTCATGATATTTTTATTTGTTGTAATAATTATAATAGCTATTCTTTTTAGGGATGGATGACATGAAAATGCTTATTTGCTTCATTGCAGGTATCTGAGAAAAAGGCTCGGGCATGATGTGCCTCAAAAGGGAATATCCCATACATATTGACCACTCAACATTAATAGCCAACTTAGTCAGTGTATAATTTTTTTCACTTGCGTTTTTGGTGGCTTCAAAATCCAACTTAGGCATTCGGGATTACTGGTTTTGCAGGGTATAGGTGGTATAGATGAAGTTGAAGAAAGGACAAAGATGAAGCTAAAGAAAGGAGCCACTTCTATGAAAAGTCAGATCGAAGCGAGGTCATTGTTCGTCTCTACATTGTAGTGTAATTCATAGTTTCCTTCTTGAAGTCAGATGGAATCGAGTTTTTCCATTACTATTTTATTTCATTTTGAAGCTTCTTTTTATTTAAATGGTGTTGTATCACATTATAATGTTCAAGTGTATGGATTCAAAAATTTGTAATGAAATTATCAATTTTTATGCAATTCCAAAATTTATTCATACGGTGCATTTTTAATTTTTACCAATCAATTTGTACAAATTACTGTATAAAAAAAAAAAAAAAAAAAGCACCTACGGCAACGTTTAATAAACGTTGCAGTAGGGGTCCTACGGCAACATTTATTAAACGTTGCCGTAGAGGTCCTACTCTACGACAACACTTCGATTTGCAACACACGTCCAAACGTTGCAAAAGGTCTTTGGCAACGTTTTTTGAACGTTGTCGTAGGCTGTTTTTGTTGTAGTGTGAAGTAGTGACAAAATAACTGTAAGCATTGTCTCCGTCCGGCTAAGCCTTGAATACTTAATTTAGGATTTTGATTTTAGGTGAAGTTTGGAGGTTGAGACATTCAAATTCAGGAAGAATCATCACATATCGAGGTAATTACTTTCGCTCATGAAACTCAACTAAACGTCAACGGAAAAGGAATGAGAGTTGTTAAAAGCCTTAGAGTAAAAATCACAGGTGAGAGATTGAAGAATAAGTTTGGGAGTGTGCATCCCACGAGAAAGAAATGAAATATTTGATTATTGAGATCGAGATAATAACCAATTTAAAGATTCATGAAGATCAAATTGATTATGCACACACACTCATTGATCGGGCATTATTTAAGTAAAAATTTATTTTTGGTAGCATTACTTGTAAACCTCTTATGAATTGTCAAATAATTTAAACACTTGATGTGAATACAACACATTATAATTGGGATGCAATTTAAATAATTTGTTTTAGTCAAATAATATACTATTCCTTGCAATTGCAGTAGTTTCTTTCTCCCTTTATGTTCAATAGATCTAAATTGTTTAATGTCCAGATTTGATGGAACCCAATCTCGCCTTTCTACCTTGAATGATGGGGGTACAGGGAATTTTTCACAGAAAATTAACAGAATACTCACAACACGTGGGTCTTATTGTTTTTAACAATATTTAATTCATATGGGCCCTCCTCGTGTAAGAGAAATTCAAAATTCTGAAAAATATCTGTCATTTTCTTCTTGTACTTGCATCATTTTTGTTCTATCTTTTCTTTCAAAATGTTTGTAAATTTTTTATAAACACTCAAGTCAATTTTTATTTACATATTTCAAAAAATTTACTAGACTACACATTTATCCACCTTCATTTCTATCTATTTATAATTTAAACAGCTTATAAATACAATTAAAAACATTCTTTAAGACTAGTAACATACAATAAAGCTATTTGTATAAAACTGAGTTATAAAAGTTGGGTTACAAAGTGTGTTGGCAAAATCCAGACCGTTGATTTCAAATTATTTAAAAATATGTTTTTAAAATGATTGGTATATAAGTTATTTTGTCAACCAACTTTGTAACCCAACTTTGTACATATAACATAACTCAGTAACATAACACAAATGCCTATTTCTAGAAATACGATCGTGATATGGATTGTATGGCAAACTAAATGAGGGTTGATTCTTCGTTAGCTATAGATTACATTTCCAAGTACAGGGACAAATGAAGAAGTCAGCCTCTCGTCTAGTGATTTACAACATCTATCTTTCAAGGAAGGCAACGAGAATTAGATCTTTTTGGGAAGTAGAATAGTAAGAGAGTTGGTCCTTGTGAATTACTATTACAAACTTTTTTTTCTTGAATCAATACCGAAGCATTTAATAAATTCGTACCATTAATTCGTGGACAACGTATCTTGTCTCAAATCTAGTTCGACCCAATAATGTGCTAATTTATCATATGATGGCATAACTTCTTTGTCAATTTGAGATATTTCTTACAATATTCAAAGATTATGAAAAAGGAATATATATTATTATATATAAAGATTGTGCGGCCCACCTTGTTCAAGTGTCATTATATAAAATCTTAGCTCAAATTTCTTACTAAAAGTATACAATATTTTGTTTTTATAAAGATTTCATTCTGATTTAAAATATTTTTTAAAAAAAAGACACATACAAATTGCATAAATATTCCCATAAAGGTCCCCACTTCGTAAGATTTTGCAGCCAATACAGAAACCCTAATCAACAGCCGCATCGTATCTCCTTCATTCACTTCCAGCAATAATAGTGCAATCATTATTTTTCTCAAAATTAATGAAAAATATTATTCTAATGGTTAACAACGCGATATGAATAGATTTATTAGTAATTAAAAATCAGATCTATGTCAAATGAGTTATTCTTCTTGTACATCAAGTGCTATATAAGGGTGTCCATAATGGACACCCGGCGCCCTCCCATTGGATGGAGTGCCGACATCACCAATCATCCCTCCAATGAGGAGGCGTCGGGTGTCCATTATGAACACCCTTATGTAGCCTCTAATGTACCTGTAGCATCACTCATGTCAAATTTTCACTCAAATCACCTTATGCATTTGTTTCAAACTCGAATTCAAATTACGTTACACATTTTAGATGGTCAACATATTATGTCATAACATATTAGACCATATTTCGTTTAGATAAAAAAATAAATTTTTAGTAAACTTTAATAAAAA
Source organism: Fraxinus americana (assembly GCA_035079005.1). Lineage (NCBI taxonomy): Eukaryota > Viridiplantae > Streptophyta > Magnoliopsida > Lamiales > Oleaceae > Fraxinus > Fraxinus americana. The sequence goes on from CM068707.1 coordinate 29,256,939, forward strand.
TTTATGGAATTTTTTTATTGAAAAGTTGTAGATCCCATGATATTTGTACTTAAAATTAATTGATTATTTTAATTTAAATTTTAATCAACTTTTATAACTAAATCAAATAGGGACTAGATTCATGAAAATTACACTTAAAAAAGGTGGACAACTAATCAAGAATTCTAGTTAAAAATTAAAGCAATCATACAACAATTTAATGAAACTTTCGACCTGAAACAAAGTTTTTCCCGAACTCCCTGCTTCAATGATCATTGCTCAGAATAGTAAATAGGGCGAGGGCGAGGGCGAGGATGATGATCTTTGCTCAAAATTTCTCAATCCATCCTAAATCTCAGTCAAACATATTTAAGAAATTATTTTTAAAAATTCAAAATCGATTCACAAAGTTGGCAGTTTGTATACCATAATTAAAAAAGGGCGTGACAGAATAAAAAATTGCTGTATACATTGCTGTGTCCTGCATTATTGCACAATCACTCAAAAAGCAAAAGCAGAAAAGCACAAATTAAGCAGATTCTCTTCTGTCATTTTTATTTATTATATTATTTAATTAATTGTGTGCCGACCTCGTCGACGATAAATTCTCTTTAACATTGTGATTTTGACTCGATATAAAATATATATTATATATGACTTTGTGCTCACGCCTCGTCGTTGAAGTTTTAATTTTTCTTCAAATTCATCATCATTATGACTCTACTATACAATTTAGTGTCCCTTTTTACGGCACCGCGTTACCGTGTTAAAAAAAATATTTCAAAAGTACGACTTTTGTATTAAAACATGAATTTATATTTATTTCCAACCGAAATTAAAAAAAAAAAAAAAAAGTAAAAAAGATGAGCGTTTTCTGTCTTAATCGATAAATAAATATAAAGTTGATTAAATTGTAAAAAATAATAATAATAAATTAGGTCACGGGCGTGACCATATATTTTTTTTTCCTATCCGCCGAATTTAGGTGTGAAATTTTAATATGATGAGAATGCTAATTGTAAATACGTGACTAACATAATCTCTTAAAAAAGAGTATTAAAATAATTCAAAAAATCAATTATAATTTCTTGTCTATAAATATGCAAGTATGAGATGGCAAAGGACTCTTGAGTCTGCTTGATTGAGAATCGCCATTGTGGAGGCTGCGGGAGGAGGAGCTGGAGGAAGAGAAGGGTGCTGTCTCTGTCGATATGGAAGTCAATAATGGCGGCGGAGCGGTGGCTGACCTGCCGGAGTCTATCTCCTCTGTTATACCTGGCTGGTTTTCTGAGATTAGCCCTCTGTGGCCTGGCAAGTTTCCATATCTCTACGTATACTTACATACGTATAATATACATGAATCGAATTTCACTATTGAGTTTTTGGGCATTCATATCGTATTGAAGGATATTAACCTCAAAAATATGTGATTATGAGTATTTATTTATGTGTGAATGAACTTAATTCTTTAAAAGGTTCGGGAATTTTTGTTATTAGATTTGATAAATTCAAGTTGATGAATCATTTATTTGATTGTGTGTTTTGAATTTCATGTCTGTATGTATGTATGAATTTAGGCATGGCTGTTTTATATTTGGAATTTTTGTTTATGTTTCTGATTGGAATATGGTTTGTGGTGGATGGAGATGGTTGGTTGTCCTTTCTTTTCTTTTGCTCTTCTTAATATTTTATTTCAATGTGTGGCATGGTTCGAAGAAATTATTTCTATCAATACAATTCAATATTTTTACATGTTGAAAGAGGCATGATATCAAGCTTGGCTTTTTAATGTTTTAGGTGTATTATTATTTTTATGAAAAAATCGTACTGATTTATGAATTGAATGTGGTCCTTTATCGTCGTATAGTTTTTTTCATAATTTTTGGGACGGAGAACTTTAGCTCAGAATACATGGAAGCAAGTATTTGTGTAGTAATAGACTTGGGATACGTGTTCTTACCAGCAACAATCTGGCTAGTTTTTTGGCTTTCAAATTTTTGTAATAGTTTTTGAAGCGGTTATATACCATATATCAATTTTACTTCAGCGTGCTCAACTCCTGTCTGCTTTCATAAAGTGGTTATATTTATCCAATTTTTAATGGTATCCTCTGTGTGTAAACTTTGTATTGTCAAATGTTGTTTTGGGAGTAAAAGAAGCAATCTCAATCTTTTGTATCGATAACCACCTTAAACGATAAAAACAACAATTCAATTTTTGGTCGTAATTCATATAAATCTCAGGGTTACATGGCTTGGAAACTCCAAATGACTATAAATATGGTGTTTACTTCATTGAGGAATAAAAACTTATCCAACATATGGGCAAGTTTCATGGCTTCTCTTCCCTCTATTCTAGTTTACATTAACTTCTCAAGGAAAAGGGAAACCTACATACACGGCTCGGATGGTGGGCGTGGAGAAGAAAAACTTCCAAATGTAGTGATGATTGTTTCGAAAACAATGCATTTATTTGACTTATCTCGTAAACCACTTTCTCTTCATTTGTCATGACTCTCAATGGATTGCTTTGGTGGAAATCATGCAGGGGAAGCTCATTCATTAAAAGTAGAGAAGTTATTATTTCAGGGGAAGTCTGATTACCAGAATATCATAGTGTTTCAGGTATTCGATGGCCTTAAAATTTTTAGTTCTTCAGTTTGTTATTAACATATGAATGCCTTCTTTTGTGTTTCTGAATGCATAAAATATGGTTTGTTTTCACTGCAGTCTTCAACTTATGGAAAGGTTCTTGTCTTGGATGGTGTAATTCAACTCACTGAGAGAGATGAATGTGCTTATCAAGAGATGATTACTCATCTCCCACTTTGCTCAATTTTGAACCCAAAGAAGGTATTTATGCTCTAATCTTTAACGTGAAAAATCAGATGGGTTCCCCCTTTAAGTAAATCACATTCACATTGTTATTCATTCTTCCCCACCAGGGGTTTGCTTGATTTCTGTTTAGACCTCTAAAATACAGAATCTGTGAACCATTGGTGCTCTCTGTTTTTCTCATTTTCCTTAATTCTTTTAATGTTGTTTTTAATTTCAGGTTCTTGTTATTGGAGGAGGAGATGGTGGTGTCTTGCGCGAAGTGGCTCGCCATTCTTCTGTTGAGAAGATAGACATCTGTGAGATTGACAAGATGGTCGTTGATGTGGGTTACTTGGACTTATCCTCTTTCTTTTCATTTAATAATATATTCCTCTTTCGATTCTATTTCTTTGTATATTACATTTCAATCCTTAACTTAGAACTGCATTTTGTTGGATTCTTTTGATCTTAAGTTTTGAGATTTTTGAACACTCTACTTGAAGCTTTTTGTCAGTACTGATCTATTGTCCTCCATTCCAGGTTTCAAAACAATTTTTTCCCAGTGTAGCTTTGGGATATGAGGATCCCCGTGTAACACTTCATATTGGAGATGGTACAGTCCTCTATAGTCTCTCTCTCTCTCCCCATTCTTCCACTGCCTTTGTCTGTCTTAACTACAATTTTTAACTTCATCGAATTTATTACAACCTTGCAGGAGTAGCATTTTTGAAGGCCGTTCCTGAAGGAACTTATGATGCAATTATAGTGGATTCTTCTGATCCCATCGGTAATAATGTGTTTCTAGCCGAGGTCTTTCTAGTAACTCCTTTGAAACTTCCCACCAGTTGAATATTCAAGCTGTGTTTTACATGACTTAGGTCCGGCTCAGGAGTTATTTGAAAAACCTTTCTTTGAGTCATTAGCGAAAGCTCTTCGTCCTGGAGGTGTTATGTGTACTCAGGCTGAAAGCATATGGCTTCACATGCACATTATTGAAGAAATCGTTGCAAACTGTCGCCAGATTTTTAAAGGCTCTGTTAACTATGCCTGGACCACAGTTCCAACATACCCGAGGTATTTTCTCTATTCCTCCTATTTTCTCATAGACAAATGTGCATTTGGCATGTATATGGGGCAATACTTTGTTCTTTTTCATTTTTTTATTTTTCCCCACTTGTTTTTATGCCCTTCCCCCGCCTTTTGTATGGTTTGGGGGGTTCCAACAGTTCAATTACCCCTTCTTATATATCGATTAACCTTAATATTATAGTTTAAAGTGCTGTGTTCCCATATGAGAAGTGAGGACTACTCTTTCTATAAGTTCGTGTGTGAAATCAGTCGATGGACATGGTTTTGTGCCACATCATTAACCTTGTTTATCGATTTTATTGCTGCATCTCCTTTTAGTGGTGTTATTGGGTTCATGCTCTGTTCTACGGAGGGTCCTGCAGTGGATTTTAAGCATCCAATCAGCCCAATAGATGCTGATGAAAGTCATGTGAAAACGAAAGGACCCTTGAAGTTCTACAACTCCGAGGTATGGCATTACATCTCATGGTTTCTCTTTGCAACTCTCTGTCATTCTTCTTTTTTTGTTACTTCAAGTAAGTTTTGCACTCTACTTCTCTTTCCAGATCCACTCTGCGGCTTTTTGTTTACCCTCATTTGCTAAAAAGGTAATTGAGTCAAAAGCTACATGAATGAAGTTTCACAGAACAATTGAAGGAGTAGAATTTGAGCTCTGGTAGAGCTCCTTGCCCGAGTAGTCATTTAAATGCGTCACTTGGCCCTTCGCAACTGGTCAAGTTTTGATTGAATTTTTGAAGTAGTTAATTTGTTAAATGAGATCGAGTCTATTATTGTCCCTTAGTCTAAATGTTCTTATTCATCACACGATGTATTTCTCAATTTTGTTTTATGTTAGACAAGCTATTTTGTGCTTTACTTGAATATTAAATATTTGTCGAACTTACGGGGTAATGCATGTGTTATCATTTCTTAGGCTTGAATGGTTGGAAAAAAAGGGGTAATAGAAGCGGCTCATCAAAACTTGGAGGGCTTGTCCGACTCCACTGTATTCTATTTTTCTCAATGTTGTCCATTGATGTTCCTAATGTGGGGACAAAAAATGAAAAGTTGAAATCCGTGTCAAAATTTTCATTCAATGTAGTCCATCACAGATGATGCACTCGTGCACGTCAACTCCCAACATTTTCGTGTCAATTTCAGTTGGCACCTAAAAAAATTGAATAATGCTATTAAAAAGTTAGGTAAACATCAAACTAGTTTTTATTAAATTATTGGTTAATAAAAGTGATTGGCCCAAGGGAGAGAAAAATAGGCATGGGATTGTAAGACTGAATTGGTGGGCTAGGATTTGGGTAATTTGGTATTCGAGAAATGGATTCTGTAAATGGGCCATTGCTAAAAATGTGGTGTTATTGATGGAGAATTACCAACAAAACTAGGGAAATTATAAAAAATCAGGTGTTTAAAGATTAGTGTGCAAAAATCAGGTGAGAAGAAATTTTAATCAAAATTCAGGTATTGATTTAAAAATTAAATATTATTCCCACTCTACCCAATCTCAAACCCTAAATCATTTTTCATCTCTCTCTTTCTCTCTCTACCCGCCTCTCCCGTCGCCTCTCTCTCTCTCTTATTTCTCCCTCACAGCATTGATCTCAACGGCGACTCAACAGTGTGAGCATCTGGCTCAACGGCTGCTGCGAAGTCATCACAGCGTCGCTCGCCTCTTCACTGTGAGCGGCAACTCAACGGCGTGAACATCGGGCTCAACGATTGCTGCGAAATCATCACAGCATCGCTCGCATCTTCGCTGTGAGCATCGGTGTCTGCACTCTCAACGGTGACTCGCGACGTCGTCGGGTGGCGCTGGGCGAAGCCGATTTGTGTGATTTCTGTATGTGGAAGCCGATTGTGTGTGAAAGTTCTGTGGTAGTGCTGGTCTTGCTGCAGTTGGAGACTCTTTTCAGATCAATCATGGTGTTTGGTGGGTAGATGATGGTGGTGGCGGCGGTCGACGGTGGTGTGGCGATTGGGTATGGTGTTGTGTGCAGTGTTGGTGGTGGTATTGTGGTGGTTGGGTGCGGTTCTAGTGTTGGTGGTGTTTTGGTGTTGATGGGGGGTTTTTGGTATTTTTGTTGGTTGTGCAGTTAGATGTGCTGGTGGCTGTGGAGGATGTGACTGCGATTTTGGTGAGGTCTTGGTGGTCCTGGTGGCTGTGATGATTTCTGGCGGTCGTGTCGGTTGGTGTATGTGACCAACTATTGGTAGATCGGGATTGGGGGTTGGGTTTTTGGTGTACGTGACCATTTTATTTCAGTGGTATGTGATCAAGTTTTTGGTTATCTGTGATCAAGTATTTAACTGTGACCTAAAAATTCAACAATATGTGACTGAAAAATAATATGTGACCAACAAATTTGAAAATATGTGACCAATGAAATTAACCATTTTTTTAGATGTGACCTAAAAATTATATAATCTGTAACCATAAAAAATCTGTGACCAATTAATTTGCAAATCTGTGCCTGTGTGACCTAGAAATTTTGATATGTGACCAACTAATTTTGAAATCTGTGACCAACGAATTAAATGTGATCTATAAAATTTTTGAACTGTGACCGTAAACTATAAATCTGTGATCGGAATGATTGCCAAAATAGTTGCAGGAATCGGAGCAGTCGTCGAAATGGTCGCCGGAGAAGAGTGGTCGCCGGAATAGTCCCCGGAGCGGTAGGGGTGGTGCATGTGGGGTGGGTTTATTATATTATATTATATTAGAATTAAAAAAAAAAACACTTGATTTTTGATTTTTTAAACTATAAACATGATTTTTGAATTGGTGTAAACTAAACACCTTATTTAAGAATTTTTCCCACAAAACTATTCCACGGGTATTCTCGACAATATTTTCGACAATTTACATTCTGTAGAGTATGGTCGACGGATTCGATGATACAGTATTCCATATATGATATTTTGATACAATTATTGACATAATGCTTTTGTTGATACCATTCTGCAAATGACTTCGATTTTTGTCGAGGGAAAAAGAATGAGAAAGATGTAGATGAAACTGCAGAAGTGCTACTAATGACGACTTCACTGAGTATTGTACATTAGTGCTCGTTGACGGAAAATTCTTTTGGTCATTCTGCCATAATAACTTCGTGTTTTGTCAATGTCTTTCACTAACCTCACTATAATTTCCAATTGTGTGCTACAAAATTTTCATTATTGATATCATTGAATTAATCTAATTGTAGAATTTTGAATAGGGGTTTCTTTTGAATTGAAAATGGTGTTTACAAGATACTTGTTCTTGTATTAAATGACCTTATTGATAATAAGGTTCTTAATCAAGATCGTGCTTTTGAATGTTATATGAATTTATTTTTATTTTTTTTTTTTGGGGTTTTTTTATTTTTAGGTGACGAGCATTTTTATTTTTATTTTTTGGAGAAATTTTGCGTTTTCACAATTTAATCATAAATCGGTAAAACATTTAGTTTAACGTTTATAGATATTACATAGATCTCGACTAACAAATTAATAATATAAAATCAAAACTATTAAATATCTAATTATACATTAACATGTGAACAAATAAATTTATATATTTTGTAATATATGTCGAAAAAAAAATGAAATTTGTGATAAAACTTAAATTTGAGAGTCACTCATTCTCTTTTCTTACTTTATAATGATTGTATTTAATAATCTTTTCAATACTTTATTTCGTAAATTTTACAAGTCGTATTTAATTTGATTGGCTATTTGCACATGTTAATTAAAAGATAAGGAAGAATCGACAAATATTTTTTTGGAAAGTAAAATAAAAAGTCAAAATAGAGTATTGTCCAAATCTACTAAAATTTTACTCTCTAAATTTAAATATACTATTTAAAAAAGAGAGTTTCTTGGAAAAGTTGTGAGTGATTTTCTTTGTATTTTGTTAGTTGAACTTCAAATCCAACCATTTTTTTCTTTTTCTCACCAACCCTTTCATAATTTTAGGGCAGATTATGCAGCTAAGAGTACTTGAATTGGGAAATCTAATCATGATCCCGGATTTTATTACATGTACGTCAGTGTTTAAATAATTGATTACATAATATCACATCTCAATTTATCATTTGTGTGAATAATAACAGCCTACTTTGCACCAAGAATCCGGACTCAGAATCTCCAATCGACACCACAAAGAGAAAACACAACCAACACCACTACTCCAAACGGTTGCTCTAAGTTTTCTGCCAACAAAGGGAACTTGAAATGGAGGATATAATAGCCACAAGCCACCAAGGTTGGAGAAGGCAGTGAGCACGAAGTAGGAAGGCATAGCACAAAGCAAGCTAATTAACCGTCGGTTTTCTTCTCAAATGAAAGGGGACTATATAATATCTCTCAAGCTTGAACAGTGATGGACATGGGGTATATATAGGATTAGATATGATTTTAGGTTAAGCCCAATAAGAAATGATAAGGCCCAAATAGGAACAAATAAGTAGGCTATCAACATACAAGAGCCCTCCAAGTTTGGGTTGGGCCATGAGTAGCACTAATTAAGATTAGACTGCTTCCAATGGCCCAACTAGGTTATAGGGTTGGTTTACCAAATTGTGGTGTCGATATACCTTCAGTCATTTGGTCTATGCCGACTGAACTAAAACAATTCTATTCATCATCGCCCAAGGAGGTCGTTTGACAACAATTTGTCTAACAAATCTCCACCCTGGTGTCAAAGGACCTACAAAGAAGAAATTACTAAGCGTTAGTAATAATCCATAAAAGGAGAACCAATAAAATTGGAAATCGTTTACCTCCACCGATATTTAGAAGATCTTTGCAACTTCTAAACTTCACCAAAGGTAACACCTTAGTACCCATGTCTGAGGGATTATATTTTGTGTGTATTTTCTCAAGTCTTACTACTTCTTGAGACACAATATCTCTAATGAAATGTAGTCTAACATCAATGTGTTTGGTACGTTAGTGAAAAACAGGATTCTTACATAAATGTATAGAAGACTAACTATCTGAATATACTACCACATAATCATTTAGAACACACAGTTCATGTAAAAGGCCTCTAAGCCATAAAGCTTATTTAATAGTTTCAGCAGTAGCAATGCATTCAGATTCTGTCGTGGATAGTGCAACTATGTGTTGTAACTGTGATTTCCAACTAACACAAGAATTAGACAAGGTAATTAAACACATAAGCAGAAGTGGATTTCCTGTTATCCCTATCCCCAGTATTGTCAGTATCAACATATCCTTTCAGTTTAACACCATCGTTATTAACACCAAACTTTAGACCTACATTACATGTACCCTTTAAATACCTTAACATCCATTTTAAGGCTTCCCAGTGCTCAGGACCAGGATTAGACATATATGTAATAAGTGTGCTCACAGCGAAAACTAAATCAGGTCTAATGCAAACCATCAGGTACATAACATAACCAATCACATTTGAATAAGGTATCCTACTCATGTATTCTACTTCCTTTTCATTACATGGAGCTTGATCTTTAGATAATACAAAGTGACTAGCTAAAAATAATGTAACAGATTTGCAATCATGCATTCCAAATTTCTTTAACACTTTTGAAACATATGAAGATTGATGTAAAAACAAGATAGAATTTGACATATCTCTTTCAATTTCCATACCTAGGATTCTTTTAGCCTTTCCTTGATCTTTCATGTCAAATTCACCATTCAAACTTGTTTTTATATCACTTATCCATTTAGGTGATGAACCAACTAAGAGCATATCATCCACATAAAGTAATAAGAAGAAATAATCATTACTAGCATCATTATGTTGGAAGTAAAGGCAATGATCAAACTTGCTACGATGAAATCCTATAGATAGCACAAAAGAATCAAATCTTTTATACCACTGTCTAGGTGATTGTTTTAGGCCATATAACAATCTTTTCAAGAAACACACTTAATCAGGTTTTAATTTGTCTTCAAAATCTCTTGGTTGATTCATAAAGATTTGCTCATCGAGTTCACCATGTAAAAAAGTAGTTACATCAAGTTGTTCAAGTTCCCAGTCAAAATGTGCAACCATGCAAGTATGACCCTAATAGTAGTGTACTTAACAACTGGTGAAAAAATCTCATTGTAATCAACCCCTTCTTTCTGAGCTACATCCTTTTGCCACTAACCTAGCCTTAAACCTTAAGGGTTCAGAAGTACTAGTACCCTCCTTAACCTTAAATACCCACTTACAGTCAACAGTAGATTTATCTTTAGGTTTAGGTACTAATTCCTAAGTTTGATTCTTCTCTAAAGAACTCATCTCATCTTTCATTGCATTAAACCACTTTTCGGATTGTTCACTCTTCATTGCCTCTTCAAAGGTCTTTGGTTCCCTATCAGCTAACTCCTCATAACTTGCATGAGCAAAAGCTAACTCGAATTCATAACCAAATCTCACCGGTGCTCTAGTCTGTATCGTCTCTCTATCCCTAGCTAAGTTATAGTCTGCTAGAGGATTCTCTTCTTCAGCGTATTCTTCTACTACTACTTCATCTCCATTCTCGATATTAGGTTGTTGTTCCTGAGTCTCCACCTCACTCTGTGTAACAGGGATGAGTGTGCTAGGTTTCCCTAACTCCGCCTTCAGCTGACTACTCTCTTTACCTTGTATTTCCTCACTCACAGGTTCAGATTTAGCTTTCAAACATGGCATTTCCCTCTCATTGAATGTAACATCTCTACTCACAATGATTTTAGCTCCTTTCTGGCTCCTATCCCACAATCTATACCCCTTGACACCTTCGGGGTAACGTAGAAAAACACATTTCCTAGCTCTAAGTTTAAGTTTTCCCTTACTCTGATGAGAAAAAGCAGTGCAGCCAAAAGTTCTAAGCATGAAGTAATCACTTAGTTTACCAAACCATTTTTCATGCAGAGTATCACCATTCAATGCAACAGATGGAGTCAAATTAATCAAATAACAAGCAGTCACAACAGCTTTGCCACAAAAAGACTTCGGGACTCCAGAACTTAACATCATGCAACGCACTTTATCAAGTATAGTTCTATTCATCCTTTCTGCTACCCTCATTTTGTTGGGGAGTGTAAGGAACCGTTTTATATCTTGTTATTCCATTTTCCTTGCACATTTTATCAAATTCAGTGTTGCAAAACTCTAGGCCGTTATCAGTTCTCAAAAACTTGATTTTCTTATCCGTTTGGTTTTCAACTTGTCTTTTCCAATTATCAAAGTTACGAAAAGTGTCGGACTTATCTTTTAAGAGATAAACCCACACTTTCCTAGTGTAGTCATTAATAAAGAGATAAATCCACACTTTCCTAGTGTAGTCATTAATAATAGACAAGAAATACATATTCCCACCTGAGGTGGGAGTACTAGATGGACTCCATAAGTCCGAATGCACATATTCAAGCATGCCTTTAGTTTTATGAACACTCGTGGAGAAAGTAATTTTATGATGTTTACCAAGCACACAATGGTCGCAGAAAAACAAATCAGACACACAGTCATTTCCAAAAGCACCTTTTTCATTAAGAAGCTTGATCCCCCTTAATACCCACATGTGCAAGTCTATTATGCCATTTGTGTGTATGATCAGACTTGGCGGAAGAGATGGAGTTTAAGCCTCTCATCACTTCCCCATTTGTGTATGTAAATATCATTTTTTCTAATACCCTTAATAGAGACAAGTGCACCTTTAATCAATTTCAAAATCTCATTTCCAATTTTGCCAATGAAATCAGATTTCTTAAGTCTTCCTACTGAAATTAAGTTTCTAAACAATTCAGGGATATATCTAACGTCTTTTAAAGTATGCACAAAATCAGTATCAAACTTCAAAGTAATATCACCCATGCCAACAACATTGTAAGTAGAATTGTCACACAACACAATATGCCCATCATTTGATTCCTACAAATTTTCAAACCAATTTTTATGTGATGTCACATGAAAAGATGCATCAGAATCAAGAATCCACTCATGAAAACGAGAATTTGCAGTTAAGTTTAATTCAGCTGAAGAAACAATAAGACTGGTAATCATATAGACTTCACCATCATAATTACCAGAATCAGAAGACAACACATTCACCTCGTCTCTATCTCTACCCTTTTGCTTATTTTTCTCTTTATAGCAATCTTTTATAAAATGTCTCGTGTTCCCATAGCCATAAATTTCCTTTCCTTAAACCTAGATTTGGATCTAGGCTTACCCTTACTTTTTCTTCTATGTCCATTACTACTAGACTCGCCATTACTTTGGTAACCATTATGACTGTTTTGCCTAAATTGAGTTCTACCCCTCATCATGTGAATCTCACCGCTCTTCCTATCATGTTTTTCAGCCCTCATCTCCATCTCTTTACTTCTAAGGGTCAACGACAATTTCAGGTGTCAAGGTATCCCTACCATACTTAATAGCATTTTTCACTTCACGATAAATATCAGGTATAGCATTCAGCAGGATAATATCTTTGTAGGTTTCAGGCACCGACTCTCCACAGTTAACAATATCTTGAACAAGTTTGTTAAACACATCTAAATTGTCATCAAGTTCTTTTGAAGAATCCATTTTGAAACTGAAAAAACGCACAAGTAGAGCTTGTTGGGAGTAGATTTAAGCAAATACAAATCTTCCAATTTTTGTCAAAGTTCTTTAGTGGTTTTCAGTTTACCCACTTTTCTCAAAACTGCGTCAGACTAGTGTAAAATAATAGAGGTGTAAGCAAGCTCATCAACTTCTTCTTTTTGTTCTTTTGAAAAATCAGTGGGAAAATTGCCATCAATGGCTTTTAAAACTTTTTGTTGAACCAAAATACCTCGCATTTTCTGTTGCCAAATAAAAAAAATCACATTTTCCAGTAAAAGTTCCCAAATCAAAATTGTGCGTTGTCATTTTCAAACAAGAAACACAAAGTCACAATTAAGCCACACAAAGTAGACCTAGGTTCGCAAATATACACCGTTTTAAAATTTCTAGGGTTTCGTAAGATTTACAATCTTAGATCAAGGAAATTTTCAAACAGGTAAGGTCTAGGTATTCTATGGACTTATCAATGCAACTAGGAGGATAATCAACAAAACAGTTTCACTCACAATATATCACAAACAGTAATATGCGTAATTAATCAAAAGAGTAAAAAACACATATCAAACGAAAACAAGTTAATTCCCAATTTCTAGCACAAGCAATGGTTACCCCACACGGTAACTCCAATCTATTGTCACCTCACACGATGACGCGCTAGTGCTGAAATTAAAGGAGGATCAGCCAATTTACCAGAGAGGACTTGTCGGAGTCCGTAATTTTCGAGAGTTGCGAATTTACTACTTTAGGCCGCAATTTATGGCCTAAAGTAATTCAGTAAATGTGTTGTGTAGTTACAGTCTCGAATCTGTATCGATCACCGAAAGGGCAGAATCGTCCAATATTTTTTGCAAAGCCTGAAACACTAAAATAAATATATCAGTACGTTTAGGAAATCAAATATAACAAACTTCCTGAAGAAACTATCTCCAGAATATCAGCCACGCGCCCTCACGCGCCACGTCGGAGTCCCCATGCGCCGCTGCTGTTCACACGCGCTGGCAAGTCAGCTTCGCCTCCACCTGCAGAGGCCTCCTATGGTGTTGGTTTCTTCAAACGACCACTGGTTTGGCCGGAAATCAAGATTGCAGGTTCAATTTTTTAGAGAAAAATCTGGACAGTTTCTCTGCTTGATTTTCTGCTGATTTTTTGCACCACCCAGCAGCGCCTCAGTCTGCAGAGCTCAAATATAGGCTTGATTTTTCCGGGCAGTTGATGGTTTGGCCGGAATTGAAGAAAGAGTGGTTCGACCCTTTTGAAGAACGCGAGGCAGGTTATTCTCCTTCCTCGATTTCTCTTCAGATTTTAATCACCAACAAGCTCTGATACCAAATGTGAATAATAACAACCTACTTTGCACCAAGAATCCGGGCTAAGAATCTCCAATCGACACCACAAAGAGAAAACACAACCAACACCACTACTCCAAACGGTTGCTCTAAGTTTTCTGCCCACAAAGGGACCTTGAAATGGAGGATATAATAGACACAAGCCACAAAGGTTGGAGAAGGTAGTGAGCACGAAGCAGGAAGGCAGAGCACGAAGCAGGGAAAAAACCGCCGATTTTCTTCTCAAATGAAAGGGGGCTATATAATATCTCTCAAACTTGAACAGTAATGGGCATGGGATATATATAAGATTAGATACGATTTTAGGTTAAGCCTAATAGGAGATGATAATGCCCAAATAGGAACAAATAAGTGGGCTATCAACATACAAAAGCCCTCCAAGTTTGGGTTGAGCCATGAGCAGCACTAATTAATATTAGGCTGCTTCCAATGACCCAATTAGGTTGTAGGGTTGGTTTACCAAATTTTGGTGTTGATATACCTTCAGTCATTTGGTCTATGCCAACTGAACTAAAATAATTCCATTCATCATCGCCCAGGGAGGTCGTTTGACAACAATTTACCTAACAATTTGTCAGTTTAAAAAACAATCAACTTTTTCTATATATTTTTTTTCTTCTATCTAGTAGCCAGTGCCAAAAAAAAAAAAAAAAAGAGTTTGTCCTCCCATGACTCTGCCCTTGTTTTTACCTAATTACATTTGGAGGAGATTTTGAAGATAAAATGCAGCATTTTAGCTAAGGAATAATTTGTTCATATCTTTATTATTCTTAGTATTGTTGAAAGCCCTAGCTCTAAACTATGCCTTTGTGTCTTGTTCTCTAAAAAATTTCCAACTTATCAAAGTCTGAATATTTTGCAACATACAGGCCCAAGGTTTGGACTAAAATTCATGTAAAAAGTGAGCTAAAGTTTCTTAATTACAAAATCATGCACGTCAAAGGTGAGTTCGCCTTGTTTGGTTCGAGAGGAAATTGACTGTAATTGCAATTTTACAAAATATTTACTGCAACCATCGTCTTTTTTTTTTTTTCTTTTCCCTTGAGCAAACTACACTTGAGTGTACTTGTAGATTTGAGGTTTGTGAGAGAATTACATTGTAATTTTGCCTTTGTTTCTCTTCTATCAAAGAGTTTTTTTGAAGAAAATGAGTTTTGAAATAGTGAATTTTTTAAAAAATATGCAATTAAAAAGTAGGAAAAAAATTACATCTACATGCAAAATATTTTATTGTATGATTGAAAATTAATACGAAAACAATAAAATTATTTAATGAAAGACAAACAAGGGCTTAAGAAACTGTCTCATAATGGATTTTCTTTTACAGTATGTGATTTTTCTTTTATTTTTATATATATTTTTTGGCTTCTTAATATTTACGTGAGAAATTAAAAAATAAATAAATAAATAGTCTCAATTTCAAACATTATTGTCCGCCATGTGGTCTCGCATTTTGTAGATGGGCCTTGGCAAGCCCGGGCAACGTCCATTGGCACCCATGAATCGTAAACATAACACAAAAAATTAGTAATTCATTCCACAAATTTTCCTTATTTTAGAACCAGATTAGAATCATGATTGTCTTGTTGAAAATAATGAAATTTCAATTTACTCCCTGAGTCACACAGTATCTATCTAGAACAATACCATAATTAAAGGGGAGGCGAGTTTCACAGGTTTTTTTTTTGCCAAATGTCAAGTGTTAACACTGCATTGGTCTGTTTTAATTTATTTTCCTCGATCATCCAATCCAATAATGCCGTCTCTTTCCCTGTGAAACTTCCATGTATGTATGCCTTTTTCCATTGATCTATGCCGACAACATTTACCTAAAGATGTCCTTTCCAAATGAAACATGTTCGAAGTTGAAGAAATTATTACTAATTTGACCTTAATTAGTGGAGTGCACGTCGACCAACTTTGGCCAATTACCACAAACTCAAGAAAAGCCAAGTTCAATACTTTTGAATGTGAAAAGATTTTTATAAATAAAATGTTTCCATAACTAAACGCGGTTATAGTCAAGAGAGACGTGACATGTGTGTTTCACGAAATTCTTTCTTATTGGCTAAGCTGTTTGAACTTTAAAAAAAAGTAATTATATTCAAAATTAAGTGATAAGTACAAGGAAGGAGTGACTGGTAGAAAAAGCAATGTTGCCGACCACTTATAAAAAGTCGAACCCCTCTATTTCTTTTTCTTTTTCTTTTTTAAATTATAAATTTTCACTAGCAATTTGAGACCTTTAATTAAATTCTAGAAAATAACTTGCCATACATTATTTGTAACATCCACAAAGCGCGTCTCGATACCTCCAAGTCGGATAGTCTCTATATTATTTACATGGTCGAAGAGAATAGTGAACAATATTCATTTAATTTTGTGTGTATTAAAGAATTGACGTTTTTTGGATTTAAAATTATTCTGAAAAATGGATATTTCAGCTCTTGCATCAATAAAGAACAGATCAAAATATGATGCTTAGGTGATGTTTGGCTCATATGTATAAATTATTTATAAACAATCGAGTAGCTTTGTACTCACACATTTCAAAATATTCATAAGTATTACTCACTTATTTACTATTTATTTTTATATATTTATTAAATCAAATATGTTTTCAGTGTCATACTCCATCCTCAAATACAAGCAACAAGGAAGCATCGATTAGATATTGTCCATTGAAACATTAGACTAGATCAAATGCAATTTGACAATGTCACGATAATTGAAAGTCGAACTTTCATCATAATGGTGCTTACACGATCCAATTGATATCAAATGAAAAAAAAAAAAAAAATTACAAGAATTCTACTTGTAACTACTGATTTTTCTTTTTGGATCCAATTTTTCTTCAATCCAATCAGTCATCTATTCTACATCAAATTCTTAAGTAAATGGATTCAACCAAGATCATAAGGATTCATGTTAAAGGTAAATCTATAACTGATTAAATATGTAAATACTAACTGATTAAATATGTAAAAAAAAATAGATTACTCATCTTAATAAAGTTTACATTTTAATATAGAATCCAAACTCAAAATGGTGTCGAGTAAAAAAAAAAGTTCAAACGAGCAAATTGAATGCTCAAACAAACAATTGACTAATATTGAGTTCAAGTCCAAACAAGTCATCATGTTACGAGGCATGAAAATAGTAAATTCCATAGGAGTTTTATTCAAAACTTGTTTCTTCGTGAAAAAGTAAAGTCGTTGAAAAAGAACTAAAACTTCATCTACTTTACTATCTAATAGAATTACTACATACTTTACAAGTATCTAACTTTTTTTAAAAGTAAACATACTGTTTAGCTTAAGTACTCGAGTCTTTGTAATCTGAATGAGCTCATACCAACATGGGGACACAAATGAAATGTCAAAATCTTTGTGTCTAAATTTTAATTCAATATAATCCACCGCCCACTATGCAGTCCTAATCCTGTTTGTGCATGTCTCAAAGAAACATTGTGGTGTCAATTTCGTGCACTATATATCAGAATTTGACTGAAACACATCAACAACAGGTACAAAATCAAACTAGTATATATTAAATTATCCTCCTATCGAAAGTGAATGGTACATCGAGGAAAAAAAATAGATGCAACTGTAAAATTATAGTATTTGATTATTTTGGTAAATTACAAAGATGACAATAATTGAACTTTGTCATGTTTGATTCTCATTATTTTTAAAATTTATTTTTCCTTCTTTTCTTTACAATCACACATTCTTCAATAAGATAATATTACAAGCAAATCCAAAAATTTTCCATATTTTTTAACAACGCATTCTCCATCAATTTATTATTCCAAATGATTAATCTACTTGTACATCGGTGTGTACATGAGCGTGTACATAATGTGAGTGTGGTGGAACCCATGACACTGTAGCGTAGGCCCCACCCCCACTCACATTATGTACACGCCTATGTATCAGTAGCATTACTCAATAAGTTTTATGTAAGTTATATAAATGTTTGAAAAAAAAAAAATAGTACGCAAGTTTTATTATTTTTTGTCACCAAGCCTTGTGCTCCATAGGGACACTTCCTAATTAATGTTAAATTGGATGATGATACCAAAAGTACTTAGAATGGGGAAAACTAATATTGATCCCAAAAAAGGGATTAAATGAGTCCAAATAACATTTTATGTCGACACAACTTGACGTTTTACCTAATTATTTATAGAGGGGCTTTTGAAGATTAACGGCCTTTTAATTAAGTAATAATAATAATAATTTGTGATATCTTTATGATTTGATTTTATTGTTCCTATTCAAAGGTTCAATAGTGTAGGATATAGCTAAACAAACACGGTTTATTATTTTTAAGTATTTGTTTATTTTAAATTTTTGAGTAAATTTGTTTCGCGTGGTTACTCACTAACAATTAAAAGAGGATCAGACGATTGTGTAAGGAACAAACCTCTTGGAACAAAGTCCCAAAAATGGGTGTTTATCGAATATGAAGATTACAGTTTGGATACGAACAAGATGCCTCCAAGGGGCGCAAGCACACAAGTACAAGGAGATTGAATTAATTAAAATTAATCTAAGAAAAAGTAAATTACATATTCTCTATTTGAGAGTGAATTTTGTCGGGGCTTTCTTCATTGCTTTCCTCTTCCTTTTATACTCTTTGGGCAGTTCTTAACCGTTTGAACTCTGCTTGTAACTACCAATTTCTTTCATAGTAGTTCACTAGCCAATAACTACCATTTGTAACTCCTATCACCATGTTTTCTTCATAACCGCTTGTCACTAATTTTCTCAAATCGTGGGATGTAATCGTGATGTGTTCAAACCGCCTCAAATCGTGACTTTAGATAACAACAAGGTTTAGTCATCGCTAAGATTCTGGGCGACCCAGCAATTTGGGCGATGGCTCCTTCGCTCTGGGCGTCCATAGGGTATTTTATTCTCTCAACATTTGGGCGTTCTGTAAGCTTGGACGACGGCGTTCCTTTGTTTGTGGGCTTTTACCCTTTGCTTGGGCTTTCATCTTGGATTTCCAACTGGGCTTCACTCTTTGGGCCATTTAAATTGGGCTGCACTTTTAGTGTGTCAACAATTACCCCCTAATATGGCAGAATTAATATTCAATAATTAATTTTTGCCATATTCACTTCGTATTGTCCAGCAACATTTGAAATTTCCAAGAATTTCAATCATCACTTTCTTCTACACTTGAAAAGATGTAACTTTACAAACCCTTATAAATCCGAAGGACACGCCATTTCGTAGTACCATTAACCCACGTTTCAGCATTTCGCGCTTCGTCTTCGCTATATTTACTGTTCATCTTCTTGCTTCCTTGCTACGCTTCTCAGGCAAACTCCGGCGAACTTGTTTTTCTCAGGTATTTGTTATCTTGTATTCGAGTCCATGTACCTGGCCCTCTAATCTCCTTTTTCCAAGACTTTAGGCCATTTAATGCATGTGTGTGGCCTTTCGCATTCTGTCTTTTCGTCTCCATGCTTTTATAACTATACATTCTTGCACTTATCATCTTCATCCTCGTCCTTAATCCCTCCTCTAGGAATTATCTTCCTGCCATCATTTAGTATCTTGATAATTCATCTCTAATTCCATCTTCTGTAGAAATGGGTCAGTTGATCCATCCTATTTGTTGTGATGTGCCTGTCGGTATGGGAGATATATGAAATGTTTCTTGGCCAGCAGCAAATTTCTTATCATCCATCAATGGTGGAAGGGAATACTTCTGGGTCACTTTGCTTGTTGAGAATGTTTCTCAGCCTTTTTGCTCGCCATTGCAGCGACGCATTTAGGAAGGCGTCTGGTCCCAGTCCACAATTTTCACCGTTGCTGCCAAAAGGACCATAATTGTTTATCCCTAGTTGTAACTCGTATGAGGTTTTATACTTTTGCTCATAGGAGACTTTGCACTCTTGTATTCCATGGATGTAACCAACATTTACTTAATAAAAGTTTTGTTTGAACGTATTTCATTCTTTATTTTATTTGGCTATCATCGCTCAATAGAACTTACGTGCTTAAGTTTTTATTTGTTCGTTTTTCCATAAAGAATGAACATATTTCTTCAAATATTTGCCATTGATGAACCTCACGTGATTAGTACCATCTAAATTTTCTAAATGGTAGGCTCCATTAGGCAACACACTTCTCACTTTGTATGGTCCTTCCCAATTTGGTGAACATTTACCGTACTTTGGGTTTTCGCTATCCAAAGGGAATATTGTTTTCACCGTTGTCGCCCAGGTTGTTTTGTGAACATACTCTCATTGACTGCACGTTGATTTCCATGGGCAGCACTGCGTCTTGTCCGTATGTTAGCTGAAAATGGGTAACTTTAGTGCTTGTGCGTGGCGACGTTCTATAGGCCCACAAGTCTTTATTCAAACACTCGTGCCAATCTCTAGCGTTTTTGCTTATCATCTTTCTTACGATGTTCTTCAGAATCTTGTTAGAGGATTCAGTCTGACCATTGGATTGAGCGTAATAAGGCGTGGAATTTACCAACTTGACCCCAAATTCGCTCAAAAATTCCTTCACTTGATCCCCATTCAAGGAAGTCCCGTGATCCACCATCAGAGTTTGTGGGATCCCAAACCTATAAATGATATGATCGCGAATAAACTCTATAACACTCTTTTGAGATATCTCTTTTAGAGGTATTGCCTCTACCCATTTGGTGAAGAAATATGTCGCCACTATAATGAACGAATGTTGCTTGGACGATGGTGGATAAATCTACCCTATTAAGTCTATCGCCCAACCTCTAAATGGCCATGGCTAAATGATAGGTGCCATTTCTCTAGCTGGCGCTATTTGGATTGGTCCATGTTTTTGACATGCCAAACAACATTTTGCATATTGGACACACATTTCTCCTATCTTAGGCCAAAAATATCCATTCCTAATAATTAACCACCTCATCCTTTGGCCAGCTTGGTGGGCTCCACAAATTCATTCATGTATTTCAGCCATAATTACTTTAGCTTCTTGTAAGTTTACACATTTCAACAACACC
This sequence comes from Fraxinus americana, assembly GCA_035079005.1. Lineage (NCBI taxonomy): Eukaryota > Viridiplantae > Streptophyta > Magnoliopsida > Lamiales > Oleaceae > Fraxinus > Fraxinus americana. The sequence continues at coordinate 29,277,731 of CM068707.1, forward strand.
CCATATGGGCGTTTCTTAAGCAATTCGCCTTCGATCAATGTGTAATTCAATGATCGTAGCCTTATCTTTCTACTGTTCTTTTTACTTGGTTCTTTCAAGAATTCTTTTATCTCTACCCTCCAATCCATTGTGTCTCCTTCTTATATGCAATGAATTCCAATCCTATTTGCCCTCCTTTGTACAACGGGCAATATTGTTCTATATTTACAAGTGGGTTCCATATATAAAATTTTTAAGTAACCTGAGGCCGTTTGGGCTAGTTCGTTCACTATGTCATTGTACATTCTATTGACATATTGAAGTTCCACTTGGTCGAACTCCTCTAGCAATTCTTGGGCGATGTCATACTGACTCATGACGGAATCACTTTGACATTTAAAATCACTAGTAAATTGGTAGATCACCAACCGGGAATCGCCCCTAACAATCACATTTTTTACTTCCATTTCAATTAGTAAATCTAGACCGACAATCAATGTTTCGTATTCGGCCTGGTTATTGTTGCACATTCTATCTAATGTGAAGGCGAATTTATAACAAACTCCTAGAGGATTTATCAAGGCTATTCCTACCCCTGCACCTTTGGAAGTTTTTGATCCGTCGAAATATAAGATCCATGGTTTCAACTCGAATGAGTCTATTTCTAATTTAATTTCTTTATGCATATCAAGGCACGGGTGATCGGCCAAGAAATTAGCCAATGCTTGATTTTTCACTACCTTCTGTGGTACATATTGTATTTCAAATTCGGATAATGCCAAAGTCCAAAAGCATATCCTTTGGTGTAAAACAGGGCGAGAAAACATATACTTCATTAGATTCACTTTAGAAACCAGATAAACTGTTAGAGGCCGTAAATAAGCCCTTAACTTAGTACATGTGAAATATAAAGCGAGACATAGTTTCTCGATGGCAGAATAATTACATTCACATTTTGTCAGACGTCTACTTAAATAATATATTGCCCTTTCTTCACCAAATTTATCTTCTTGCGCGACCATTCCAGCTATCGATTCTTGTTCAGCCGATATATACACCTTCATTGGCTGTCCTTTGATAGGTGACACAACACTGGCAGATTTGATAAATACGTCTTTAGGCTATCAAAAGTCTTTTGATGTTCTTCCTTCCAGACGAATTCGTCCTGGTTTTTCAACTTTAGGAGAGGCGAAAAAACTTTTGTTCGCCCTGCACAATTAGAGATGAAACGCCTTAAGAAATTTATTTGGCCTAGAAATCGTTGCAATTATTTTTTGTTACTAGGCGGTTTGGCCTCTAAAATTGCCTTTGCTTTATTCTTATCGAGTTCGATTCCCCTTTGGTGCACTAGAAAACCAAGGAAGTTCCCGACATTGACACCAAATGTGCATTTCAAAGGATTCAACTTCAATTTATATTGTCTCATTCGCTCAAATGAGCGTTTCAGTTGTTCGAGATGATCTTCCTCTTTAACAGATTTGACCACAATATCATCCACATACACTTCAACAAACTTGCCTATCATGTCATGAAAGATTAGATTCATTGCCCTTTGATAAGTCGCCCCCGCATTTTTCAGGCCGAAAGGCATCACTACCCATTCGTAACACCCTAAGGCCCCTTGGGCATTTAAAGGCAGTTTTGTGTATGTCTTCTTCAACTATATATATTTGGTTATACCCTGAATACCCATCCATAAAGGAATACATGACATGTCCGGCAGTGGAATCAACCAAAGAATCTACCGTGGGCACTGGATATTCATCTTTAGGTGTCGCTAAATTTAGATTTCTAAAATTTATGCATACCCTTAATCTGCCATTCTTTTTTAACACTGGTACAATGTTAGATAACCACTCAATATATTTGGATGTCCTGATGAAGCCTACTTTTAACAATCGCTCAATCTCCTTCTTAATTTCAGGTAGTACGTTAGGAGCGAAACGTCTAGGAGGCTGTTTATGGGGCTTAAAATTTAATTTATTTGGCAATCTATGTTCCACTAAATTTTTATCTAAACCAGGCATATGTTCATACTCCCAAGCAAAACAATCTTTATATTCTTTTAATAAAGTGATTAATGTTGTACTAACCTCTTGACTAAGCATCTGGCTGATAAATGTTGAGCGATCCTCTCTTACGTCGCCAATGTTTACTTTGACCAAAGGGTCTTGTGCTTGAGCGATCCCAAGCTTGGTGATCCTCATTACTTCATCGTCCATGTCCCTTGTAGGCACTTTTTCTTCTAAGCAATCCACCTTGTTGACCTTTTGGTCAACACTTTGTTCCAATTTGAATACTGCCAATTTGTCTCCCAATATTTTCAATGCTGCTTCTTTTTTGATTTTCTCTTGACATTCTTTATTGAAAACCACTAGTCTGGCTTTAAAGGCCTGGATCTCGGCCACATGCTCTTTTGGTTGCCAACTCATCAATGTTCTTTGATCGTTCTTTTGCCAATCACTGGCTCTTCTAGGGCCACTATGTTTGGCCTCATTTGATTGAACATTTCAGCGAGTGCTTCTACCGAAAATGGTTCTTCACTCTGTGCGACGACTTGAGTTTCTTCTCCATCTTGGATTATCCTGACAGGTCCATAATTTCCTTCGTACATGAATCTTTCTACCGAGTTAGCTTCTGCAACAAAAGGCCTATGATCTGCCTGTACCACTTCTGCTTTACCTTGGTCATTCCAGAAAACCAAGCATTGATGGAGCGATGATGGTATACAACGACTTCCATGGATCCAGTCTCGTCCTAGTAGTATATTGTAACTAGTAGGACCATCAATGACAAAGAAAACTGTGGTCCTAGTAGTTGTTCCCACAGTTATATCTAGTGGCATTACTCCCTTGGCCGAGGTTGCTCCTCCATTAAAGCTTGTGAGAATGACTTCTGTTGGGATCATGTCAGCCATTCTCTGTCTTCGCGAATTTCCTCATCATCCTTAATGGGATAGTATTTATGGCTGCCCTATTATCAATAAACACCTTCACCACGGGTATGCCATTAACTAAGGCCTTCACATAAAGTGGCTTTAAATGCTTGGTCAGTTTTATGGTGGGTTTTTTGAAGACGATTTTTTCTCTGCATCAATTTCTACTTCCTGTTTATCCCCTGTCGACTTATCCCTTTGTGATAAATCAACTTGCAATATTTCGGGCTGAAAACTTGTCCGTGGGGCGCTATCTTCATCCTCCAGTATTTCTCCAGCAGTTACCCAGCCTGTTGGGGAAGGCAGTATCCTTGGAGGAGATCCGTATTTCTCAGAGCAATGTACCATTTTCTTCCTTTTGGGCGTTTCGTATAGTACGTAGAAATCAAAAGAACGCCCAGATGGTTCTACTAACAAATCTACTTCACGAACCCTTTCCCGATGTAATTGTTTCAGCAAAATATTGAGCGATACTCCTCTCTTTCTCCTCTCTTCTTCTAGATCAATTTCTTCTTCAATATCAGTCATACCATCATCCTCTTCATCTTGTATTTCTTGAGACGTCTAACCACCTTCACATTCCAACACACATGCTTCTTCCTCATCTCCTCATTCTTCCTCCTTATTCTTGAATTCATTGGCTAGCAGATAATTATTAGCCATGACGGGAGGTAAGGTACCGAACGGATAGTAAGGGGTGGATCTGTATCTTCTTCGTCTCTTTTGCTTCGCTCAAACTTCGACCTCCCAGAAGAACTTTCTGGCATTTCTTCCATTGATTCCCCAGTGCCGGTCTCTTCACTATCTTCGAGAGCATTTTGATTAACTATTTCCAGTACTCTTGGCGCTTTAGGAGGTGGCATTTCTTGTTGCTGCCTCATCATTCGTCCATAATTCCGTTGAAATCGTCTTTGCTGAGTCCTGGTCATTTCATTAAAAGGTACAACACGTCTTGCATTATATTGATATGAGTGCCACATATTAGGCTGGCGAGGCTGTGGTCTAAACGATCTCTCATGCTTTGCTAGCCTGAACTGCCTTTCCAGAGGCGGTCCTCTATAGAACGATATGCCTTACCTCCTGTTTGGAACAAACTCAGGGTGATGGTGATTCTGCTATATTTCTGGTTTCTCAGTATTTGCTCTCATTTCTCCTTTACATCTGGCACACAAGGCATCTTCGTTCTTCATGAGTTCTTTTCCTTTAATACGTTCAAACAGAATGGTATGTGTCTCATGGTCTTCCTCATCATCGATAACCAACTTGAATCTTGGCAACTTATTTTTAAGACTGGTCGTCACCATATTCACTTCAAGTGGCTGTGGGAAAGGATTTTCATCCACTGCCATTTTCTTTTTGTCTTCGAACGTGATTCGTCCTGACTCAATAGCGCCTGTAAAACATGACGGAAAACCAAGCAATAATTAGTCATATGTGACCATACATTATGTCATTTACAATATTTTTTACCCTTAATTTGCTTAGGGCTTGACAATTTATGTTTGTCGCTCAACTTTATCTGCTTATTCTTATACAGTTTATCGAATATAAGGTCAGCCTTAGTTACATCGAACGAGAACGTTATGGCCTTTTTGTTTTCTCCTTTTATAGGCTCATCTCTGGCTAAATCCCTAGGCTTAGCCATTATGGGACAAGTATATGCATCCCCTTTATCGTAAAATTCATCACTTATGGTATGAACGCCAAAGTTTGGGTCTTTGTAATAAGTCTCTTTGCTAGAATTTTTCACTTGCTCTTCTTCTCTTATCAAACTTTCGTACCTAATTACATTCGCACTAAGTTGGAATAGGTCGGGGAATTCCCTATCCTAGAACTTTTTCTTTAAATCAAAACTTAAGCAGCTTTGAGCAATTTTGACAAATTCCTTCTCAGGCAGAGGCACAAAACATTTAATCCTGGCTCTTTTGAACCTTTGAAGAAAACCTTCTACCCATTCATTTGGCATTTGACGTAAGTTCGCCAAATCGGCCAATGTAACTTCAGATTCTGTTTTATAAAACTGAGCATGGAACAACTGCTCCATTTGTTGCCATGTCTGAACAGAATTTGCTGGCAAGTTAATAAACCAAGAAAATGCTACTCCTGTTAATGAACTAGGGAATAGTCTCATTTTATAGTAATCGGTCACTTCACCACTCTGTAGCGTGAATCGCCCTATATGCTCTAGAGTAGACACTTCTCCTAAATCGGTGAACAACGAGAATTCGGGCACCTTATACCCTATAGGCCATGGATATGCTTGATCCACCCAATCAGGATATGGTTTAGTGTAAATCGGCCTGATGACAGGACATACTCCAACAACCATTTGATTTTGTACTATTTCTGTAATTTGATTCCTCAACAAAACATTTGGATTATATGGGACTTCTATTGGTTGGTTTACTTGTTGGTTCACTTGAGGCGGCCTGACGTTTGGTCCTTGATTGGCAGGGAAGGTGCCATTGTTCAGACCATTGTACCCATTATATTGAGTATTTACTCCCTCATTAACACGAGGTAAGTTATGTCCACCATTCAGGATATTATCTCTTATGTTTGGATTATCCCACAGGTTGGTAGTCACATTATCACCATTCAAATTTGGCGCTCCATTAACCCCTGATTTGAGGTAGAATGACCGAAAAATGCTTCTAAACCTGGACCTGGGTTCAAACCAGGGGAATTGTGTGGTGAAGTATGTCTCGCAATCGTCCTGGTTTGGAAATGACTTCCTATGGGTATTGCTGGTTGACATACTTGCCCTACTAACTTGTTCATAAGATCATTCAAAGTACTTAGTTGTTTGGCCATATTATCATAATGAATATTTCCATTCTGGGTAAATTTTTCCATATTATGAACGTTTCGTAAATTTACCTGTTCGACGACATTCTGTGTGAGTTCTCCAAGCAATGCACGCATGGTTCGAGGACTCAACTCTGTCATTGGTTCATAGCGACTGTGACTGCTTGGAGTCTGTCCTTCCATCTGAGGAGAATGTTGCTACTCCTCATATCGCTCGATCACAGACTGGACTACTCCGTGACTTGCTGGTACTTTATCAGAAATTTTATGAGGCATAATACTTTCCTTTTGCATCTTCAAACACCAATGATCCCACTGGGCATGCCAAATTGTTTCGCGTGGTTACTCGTTAACAATTAAAAGAGGATCGGACGATTGTGTAAAGAACAAACCTCTTACAACAAAGTCCCAAAAAGGGGTGTTTATCGAATATGAAGATTACAGTTTGGATACGAACAAGATGCCTCCAAGGGGTGCAAGCACACAAGTACAAGGAGATTGAATTAATTAAAGTTAATCTAAGAAAAAGTAAATTACATATTCTCTATTTGAGAGTGAATTTTGTCGGTGCTTTCTTCATTGCTTTCCTCTTCCTTTTATACTCCTTGGGCAGTTCTTAACCGTTTGGACTCTGCTTGTAACTACCCATTTCTTTCATAGTGGCTGACTGGCCAATAACTACCATTTGTAACTCCTATCACCACGTTTTCTTCATAACCGCTTGTCACTAATTTTCTCAAATCGTGGGATGTAATCGTAATGTGCTCAAACAGCCTCAAATCGTGACTTTAGATAACAACAGGGTTTAGTCATCGCTAGGATTCTGGGCGACCCAACAATTTGGGCGACGGCTCCTTCGCTCTGGGCGTCCATAGGGTATTTTATTCGCTCAACATCTGGGCGTTTTGCAAGATTGGGTGACGGCGTTCCTTTGTTTGTGGGCTTTTTACCCTTTGCTTGGGCTTTCATCTTGGATTCCCAACTAGGTTCGCTCTTTGGGCCATTTAATTTGGACTGCACTTTTAGTGTCAACAAAATTATTCGTAATATTTATAAATTAGACAAGGTAATAAAGAAAGTTCATACAGTCAACTGTAATAAATTGAGAATAAAACTTAATTTGTTGGTATTTGTTCACGAAAAATATATTTCGAATTAAAATCACTTGAAGTTTACGGTTCGTTAATAAGTAATAAAGTGAATTTTGAGTTCAATTATCGTCCCACGGAAATTGATTTAGTTCATTTAAATTATATCGACCTTAACTAAAACAAAAATAATGTGAAGGGTTTGTTTGTGATAAAATTATTACTAAAATAAGATACTTATACAATCATAAGTAAATTAACTAAACTAAATGTAAATTAATGTGTTTAATAAATGACTATTGGGATTTCGAATTGCCATACAATAATCAATTTTAACCTTAGTTTTACATATTGACAACATAATTGAATTTAGACGAATCAATATTCCTATTTTATTTAACAATCTCTCTCGAGTAATGTTAAGCCTACTTTTATATATGACTAAGTATATTTCTATGATGGATGCGAACATATAAAAGTGTATGAATTTTTATGAACACTTAAAGATTAGTATAAAGTATAACGGTATATTTCTATCTCATATCGGACCATATGACAATTTATGTATGTCGAACATACTTTCTTTCTTTCGAATACATAAAAAAGCCACCAAATTCACACAACTACAGTGCACATTAATTGTGGAAAAAAGAATAGTTTCTCTCCCGTGGTTGGAGTATAGGAAGTAAACATTCCTTTATCGGCACATATGTGACGGGTAGCACCTGTATCAACCCACTATTCCATGGGATTTCCAACGTTGTTGCACTCTGAAACAACGGCTAACAAATTCATATCAAACATACCATTTGATATGACATCAGATTCGGTGATATTCGCTTGGGCTTGCTTCCTTGGTTTGCGACAATTGACTGAGCGATGTCCAGTCTTTCCACAGTTGCAGCAATTACCTTTGAACTTTTTTGCATTCTTCTACGAAAGTTCAACAAAATGCTTCCTTTTCTTGCTTTTATTGTTGGATTCCACCACATTAGCTTTTGCTTGTGGTATTTGATTCCTAACACGCTTGTCCGAACCTCGGTTGTCTTCTTCAATCCTCAATTGGACCACAAGTTCTTCAATGTTCATCTCTTTGCGCTTTTGTTTGAAATAGTTTTTGAAGTCCCTCCACATGGGTGAAAGTTTCTCAATGATTGCAATTACTTCAAACGATTCACTTAGAGACATATTCTGTACGTGAATACATGAAGAATAACCTGTAATTTTTGCACTTGATTGATGACCGTCTTTGAATATACCATTTTGTAGTCCAAGAACTTTACTATAATGAATTTTTCATTCCATTGTCTTTAGTCTTGTATTTCTTTTCCAAGGACTCCCATAGTTCATTTGCAGATTTCTTGGAACTGTATACGTTATATAACGAGTTGTCCAAGCCATTCAGATTATAATTCTTGCATAAGAAATCTGAATGTTTCCAAGCATCAAAAGTAATTAGTGATACCCTATTGTTTTCCCCTTCTTGTAGGAGGAAGCCTCTTCATTTAAGAACTTTGTCAAGTTGAGGGTCATGAGATGGAACAATATTTTCTGTTGCAATCTCTCGAAATCAATCCCAATGAATTTCTCCGATTTTTCTCCATGTGGAACGAAGTTTAGAAGGACAGTAACAACCGAAGGGATTGTACCGGTATGAAAAATTTCTTCCGAAGTTCTCATATTCGAATTGTCGTTGAAGTTAGGGGTGTCCAAAAGTCCCGAACCGAACCGGACCGAACCGAACCCGAACTGAACCGAACCGAACCGAACCGAGCGGTTCTTCATAAATTAAATACCCGAACGGGTACCCGAATCGAGAACCGATGGGTTTGGGTCGGGTCTCGGGTCTAGACCAAGAACCGAAGAACCGAATAAGAACCGAAACTAAATAATTTTTTTATTTTTTATATTGAATTAATTAAATTATTATTTTTTATACAAATTAGCAAATTAATTAAATAAATCAGATTATTTCATAATTTTAATTTTAAAGCCCAAATCATTTTTAAAACCCATTAGCCCATTTTAATTTGAAGCAAATGAATATACTTTATGTAGTTTTGCTATAATATTAATATCTACTTTTTGGTATTTGTATGCACTGGATTAATCTTATTGGACGGTTAGTTATTTATATGTTTTTGAATTTGGCTACATTAATTTGTAAAAGTTACGAATGAAATGTCATTAGTTGTATTTATGTAGTGTTGCTGTAAATATTAAAAAATTTGATTATAGTACGGAACCGAACGGAACCGAACCGACCCGAACCGAACCGAACGGAACCGAACCCGAACGGTTCCATAATTATATTTGGACCCGACGGGTCCATTTATTAAATACCCGAAAGTTTTTGGTCGGTTCGGGTATCTTCAGAACCGAACCGAACCGACCCACGGACAGCCCTAGTTGAAGTAGAGTCGTATTAAAAATTAAATTTATTTCTATTTACACAAAACAGAATATGAACAAAATCAAAAAAAGAGTAGAAGAAGGTAAACCAAATAATAGTTTAACAGAAATAAAAGAGGTCACTCCAACAACTTAAAGGCCGACGTAAGATTTTTGGATGAATATGGTGTATGGAGTGATAAACAAAGGCCCGTAGAATCTTTGTCAAATTTATGCGGGAATTCCGGCAGAGTAATGGCAATGAAACTGAAAATGGATGAAAAGTCGAGGCAAGTGTTGAACACTTTGTTCTTAAGTCGAATTTGCCCCGCAACGGTGCCTACGGTTTATGGCAATCAACTCCCAAGATACAACGACTTCTTCTTGTGTAAGTAGCACTTCAACACACAAGAACAACGAACCAGAATTTGGCTTATATACTCTTTAATGCAAAAATGAAGAAAATCAGAATTTTATGCAATATATATGCAAAATTGGTTGAGAGAAAGAAGAGAATGTTATGCTATGATTGCATATCATTGGTATGAAGAAAAGGACGCCCCAAGGGTCATATTTATAGAGTATGAGGGATTGTGGACGAAGTGTTGCAAGCCAAACCTCGCAACCTTACGAACATAAGCAACTCTTGTTATCGCTAGCTTGTCACTGGATTCTCGCTCGAGCACCAGTGACAGTAACACCTTTTCATCAGAGCTTCTCTTGCTAGCCTGTCACTGCCTCTTGCGAGCGATAGGCAAGAAACAGAGAGTCATATTCCAGCATGTGTATCATCTTTCTATGCAACTCTGGACGTCAATTTCTCATTCATCCAGAATTAATTTTGAGATTGCAAATATAATACGACGATCTACTCGACGAATAGAACAAGTTGGTCTATTTATATTTGTAATTTGATCATCGGATCAAGTCCGAATATTTGCTCAAATTTGACACTGAGTCACTTGTTCAAAATTATACTTAACCAAATTTTTGATTTCTTTAAACCAATTCCAACAATATTTTCCAAAAAAATAATAATAATAATAATATTCAAAATATCATTTTCCTCCAATTTTTCTTTATAATGACCAACAAACAAGGGGGTTTAATATTTCAACATAGCGATCAATATCTTATAAAGTTGGTAATTTGAAAGAGTTGAAAAAAAAGGCTCAAAATTCTATTCAATAACCAACTGCGTTAGTCACCAACAACGTTTGTCTCAACATATATCTTGTCAATGGACTAAGAAAAACGTAGTCAATAAAGACAGTAGTATATTCTTGGGATATTCAAGCTCCCCACGACGAAATGTGTTCACAAGAAGTAAGAGCATTATTAATTTGACCATGTAAACTGTAAACATCTTACCAATGAGTTTCCTTATTCTAAGGTTGTAATTATCAGTGACGTTACATCAAGAAAACTGGTGAGTGCATGCCATCCAACTTCGACCAACTTCAATGCCATAAACTTTAGATTTTATGCCAGTCAATGGTCAATATTGTTCTAATTGAATACATTGAACTTTTTGTTCTCTTACTTGATCCCTAGGTTTTTGTATAATTGAGGTTGTGAGATCTTTGACTTGTTATCCTGCTCGATCCTTCAATGCACGAGCTATGACTACCGACTCGATAACATTTTTACTATAATCTTTGGAGACCTAAGCGCTAAATTGTTCTTTCTTGTTCGAAATCTCACGAGCATGGGCGGACCTGAGGGGGTCCTGGGGGCAAGTGCCCCCCCACCCACCCCACTTTTGAAATTTTTTTTTTTTTTTTAATAAAATCGTGTTTGGTATCGATTGAAATATAAATTTTAATTTAAATCAAAGTTAACAATTAATTTTAATAACATATTTCATGAAATCCATAACTGTTAACTTTTATCAAAATTTACTAAAATTTTGATTTTAATCTCTACCAAATTGGGGCAAAATCACAATAATTTTGAATTTCGATAACATACTAATTTTAAAAATTTTCCAACGATCGTACGCTAATCAAATCTACAAATTGCTTATATTATCTCAAAACTTATTTCGAGAACTACATTATGGGCCATATCGAATAGTTCAAACAGATATAGAAAATAATTAAAAATACGTTAAACGTGAGTCTTAAAAAAGACGTCTAACTCGTATTTTTTTTAAAAAAAATCAATTATTTTATTAACATTATTATTTTTGTGATACAAATTTCTCAATGTAATTTTCATCATTTTATTAGGAAATTTTATATGGAATATGACATAAAAAAATTTCGAAATTTTACATCCGAAAAAGTCATATCCCATATAAATTTTCGGATATAAAATTACATAGGGTATGATTTTTTTGGATGTAAATTTTCGATTGTAAAATTTCTCCCAACTTCTTTGTAAATTAGATTGTGCCCCCCTAACTTTTATGGTCTGCGTCCGCCCCTACTCACGAGTTCTTTGATTTGTTTTATCTTTTGATGTTAACAATGGAAAGTTCTATCATATAATTAGGTCGATCAGTCCAATAAAATCACAATAACTGTAATGGTGTGTTTGATTGCGAGCATGGAAAGAAAAAAAATAGGCAATTGAATTGCCTATAACTTGTTTGTATGGAAATTATTAATTAAATGTGTTTGATTGATTTAATTTTCAATTTAAAAAATATTATACTTGTCAATTCTTTATTGATAGATAAATGAGAGAGTGTGGATATATGACAGAGAAAGAGAAAGTGAATTATCGGGAAAATAAAAATCACGTTTATCTAAAAAAAATGTTTTCCTTATTTTTTAAGGAAAATATTGTCATATGATCAAAAGTTCGAAAATCTTTTCCATGGAAAAATGACATTTTCCATAAAAAATAAAGTCAATCAAACACTCGCTAACAGTCATTTGATCTCACATTCTCTATGTCTATATCGACTTATTTTTAATCGAATAAATCATCTAAAGGAATGTGACTTAAGCCCTTGAACGAATAAGTTATCATACACCCTCTATACCAAAATGATGTAACTTTTGCATTTAGTATCTGTTTTGGGCTCATGACCCCATTCCGGAAAGCTCACAACGATTCCCATTGAACACACTACTTTGCTATGACGTATGAGGGATTTTGGACATTTAAGTTCGTTTGCTAAGTCAAAACGGTATTTAATGTTTCTTACTTCATTATTTTTAGTATTTATTTATTTTGTTTTGTAGCGCACCCCATTAAGGACTTGCCTAATAGGTATCTTTACAAAATTCCAACTTTTACTCTTCTAGACATTTGAAGATGATTAGCGTGCTGTGAGAAAAAAAAAATTATTGGATGGGAACGAGACTATGCTGCATAAAATATGTTAATACCACAGATTTCTTACTAGATGAAAAAATTATTTTGGAACTAGAAACCATATCACGCATCTCCGTGTCTCTACAGAGACATGACACGGAGCAAATTCTCCCCTCAACAGCTTGCTAATAGAATGAAATATCTTTAATTATTGAATTATGATGGAGACAAAGAATACTACTTTAATTATAATTCAAATGTTCTCATATGATGTCATTTTGTTAATCGCACTGAGCTTAAGGTCATAATTTGATAGCCTGAATAATCAGTAGCATGTGCCCATTTGATGACAATTCTTAGAAAGTTCTTTCTTATTATTTGTCCTTTACGATTACAATACATCTACAAATATCCTTATTGTGTTGTACTTGACGAGCGTTTGTTGTTGAGTAGTTCACACAATTTCATTCTATTGGTTTCTAACTGTCTAACTTATAATGCTTCTCCTTCCCTCCAGCCAGATCTTAGTCTTTCTCAAGATCGGATTGGAGGCTCATTTCTAGAGCTTCTCTATGTTTAGTTTTTTCAAATTCGATACTCGAGCTTCCAAGGATCTTTCGCTAGAAGGGTAAGTGACTTAGAACCTTAACGTGTTATTTTGGTGGATTATATCTGCAGTGATTTAAACTGGCTTAAGTTTTCTTCTGGATATAGCATCCATTTTGTTAAAGAATCATTTTATTTGTTATCATAAATTGATTTCATATAGTCCCCCTGAAATTTCTTTAGATTATTATCGTATTTAAACTAAGTCAAATTTCTACTATATGCAAGTATTTTTACATGATTTACTGAAGTATATATGTAAGATGTCCGTCTTTCAATCTCATACATGGTTTATACACTATTCCCAGTCTTTAACTAATTTCTTTGAGGAGACAAAGAAATTAGTATTATTTGCATCTATTGAAATCCTTTCCCATTTTCATGTTTTGCTTCTTTAAAATAGAACTTTTGCTGGTTGTGGTAAACACATAACTCGGATGTTTCAGTAACATGTACAATTCTTATTCTTGATTTAGAGGCTACTGCAGGCATTAATAAATGTTCAGAAAAAATAACTAAAGCTAACATGACAAATGGACATAACAAGCATATAAAGAAGACGAAATACCATATCCAACAAAATGTCCTGTATTTACCTAGCCGATGGGTAAATACCATATAACATCATTATCAATATGCGACTTGGTATTGGTTAATAGTCATACACCAACTTCAATATATCATCTTGATGAGGCTCTATACTTGTTGTTTCAAACATTAAATTGTTGAGACGTTGTAATTTTATGTCAAAAATTGGCAAAAACATTTTCTTAAATTCCAATTTACATGCAGGTTAATCAACCCTAATCTTTTTGCATTTGATGTCATTTAAGTGTATTTACTATACAATTTTTTAAGTTATGAAATATTGTAAGGAAAAATATAATTGAATGAAAGAGAATTCAACACATTTAACGTGATAACATTGCCTATGAAATAACCAATCCCGTGCAATGCACGGGCAAAACTAGTATTATTAAAAAGAGTAACTTTTGGAAAAGCTGTGTAGCCTTTCACTTTTATAAAGTTGAAAATTCAATAATTCTTTTATTTGCATTATTAAGGTTCTCAACTTCTCATACGATGCTTACAATTTCATTGCCAATTTGTGACAATTAATGAAAACTAAGTTTTTTAAGGAGATATGGAAGAAAAAGAGAAAACTGTCAGTAAATGAAACAGTGATATTGACTGAAGAGTGCAGCGCAATCATAAAACAGGTGCTCCCTCCTAGACTAAAAGAGCCAAGGAGTTTCATTGTACTTTACTTTATAGGAAATTCACATTATTTAAATGCCTTAATTGATTATGGAGCACGTATTAATCTAATACCACTGTCTATCTATAGGAAATTAGGATTGGAAGATCTAAAAACACCCTCAATAATTCTACAGCTAACTGACAGGACACTCAAGCATCCTTATGGAGTGGTGGAGGATATGCTCATCAAAGTTGGAAATAACTTCTTTCCAACCGATTTCATCATCCTTAATATAGATGTTCAACACATGCCGTTAATTTTTTTGGAGACTTTTCTTAGCAACTTCATGAGCATTAATGGATTTTGAAAAGGGTAGATGAGTTAACCTTAAGCGTGGAAGAAAAATAACAAAACTTAACCATTAATACTTCATTCAAACAATCACCTGACATTGAGGAGTGCAAAAAGATAGATTACTGGGGAAGTCAAAAGAACAAGAAGGAAGAAGATGAAATTGTTGGGTGGGACAACAATAGAAATCTTGTAATTTGGAGGCTCTAAGATGAATTAAAAAACAACTGCTAGTGCAATCGATGCAAGGATGAAAACTCTGTTTTCGAGTCACCTTGAATATTAAAAACATCAAAGTCAAGCTAATAATTATAAATAAGTGTTTATTGAGAGGCAACACAATCTTCTTCCCTTTATTTATTTTGCTTTCTAGAATATGAAATTAATAGATTTTATTCATTTTAGTAGTATAGGGTAATTTCATCTTCATACTTTCCTTTAGGATGTGTTAGAACGTATTGTAAATTGTTACATGTTATGGTAATTTTTTTTATTTTTAGTTTTTTTTAAATTTTGAAGGAACATGATACTTGAACACATTGGACAAAAAAATACTTAGTAAGTGATCCAACACTTTCATGTCAATCCATCTACTACCTGCAGATTTATGTCATAGGAGTACTTAGTTTCCTTCTTTACCCTTAACTTTTATATAATGCTTATTATATTTTTAGATATTGAAGGTAATGTTGGTTATAAGTTTGGAAGTGATAAAAATATCGATTTTTTTATCTGTTTTTACGGTTTTGTGTGCTTGTTTGCATACAAAAACATAAAAAATCCGAAAATTCAAAAAAAAAAAAATAAAAAAAAAAAATATATATATATATATATATATATATATATATATATATATATATATATATATATATATTATCAGCTTTATTATTAATTTTGTGTACTTGTGTGAATTAGATAAATTTGCCTACTATGATGCATATATTTGGAATCATGTATTAAATTATAAAATGTGAAAAAGTTGCATGTTAGAATTGATTTATGATGTTCATGTGAGAATTGATATTTTTTAGTACAAAATTTATATTTTGCATCATGAAAGATTAGTTTGATTCAATTTGAATAGGTCAAAATTAGTGGACCATAGATGCTAAATCCAAATAATCACTAAATTATACATCCTTAAAATAATTTTAGGATAATTTGGGAGTGATTAAGCTGTTGTAGGAAGACATTGGTAGTTCCATGTGTACTAAATCTTATGTGGATTGTCTAAGAATAATTAGAAGAAAATTGGTGAAAATCTTGAGTTAGGAGTCGATTTTTTAGAATGGGTGTTTACTAAGAGATATTGCACTAGTCATTGCATGAAAAAAGACTGTCTAATTGTGAAACTTCTCTTCGTATATTTTATGACTTGAGTGATTAACGTTGCAAAAGGCATTTAAAACCTAGTGCCTTATAATCATTTGACTTGGGAGTCATCAGCTAGAAGTTTGCTACAAAAGTCATTTAGAAAGTTTAATGGTGAGAAGTTCGCACATAATAATAATAATAATAATAATAATAATAATAATAATAATAATAATAATAATAATA
The DNA here is from genome assembly GCA_035079005.1 of Fraxinus americana. Classification (NCBI taxonomy): domain Eukaryota; kingdom Viridiplantae; phylum Streptophyta; class Magnoliopsida; order Lamiales; family Oleaceae; genus Fraxinus; species Fraxinus americana. The sequence continues at coordinate 29,293,914 of CM068707.1, forward strand.
ATAATAATAAGAGGAAAAAGAATTTTTATTTTATTTTACATACTACATGCCATGATTAAGCCTCAAATACTTATTTGAAAGAATTTGACATTTGACAAAGGATTATTAGTTTAGTTGATTCTTAGATATTGGATCAGTAAAAAATAAAGATATTCCTTATTTGTTGATATATTAGCTGCAATTAGTAAAATATAATCAAACTAGAGATGGAGACGATTAGTATATAAATTCATCATACCTTAAAAAAAGGAGTGAATTGCCCAAATAGTCACTAAACTTTACGTCATGCTTCCAAGGGATCACTGAATTTTAAAAATCATCCAAATCATCACTGAACTCTATAAAAGGTTTCCACGAGGTCGCTGAACTTTAAAAATCACATCATTCATCACTAAACTTTGCAAAAAGTTTCTACGAGATCACTAAACTTTGCAAAATGTTTCCTAGGAGATCACTGAATTAGTAACTCCTGGGAAACATTTTATAAAGTTCAACGATGAATGAGGTGATTTTTAAAGTTGATGATCTCGTGGAAACCTTTGCAAAGTTCAGTAATGATTTGGATGATTTTGAAAGTTCAGTGACCTCTTAGAAGCATGGCATAAAGTTCAGTGACTATTTGGGCAACTCACTCTAAAAAAAAGAGTTAAAATAATAAGTTTAGAGGTGTGAATCTTACGAGTGAAAGAAAATATTTGACTATTGAGAGTCGATAATTGAATCACTTTATGAATTTATAATGTTTGACATGATTTTTCACACATACACATGTCGATTGTGCTTTGGATAAGTAGAAATTAATTTTAGTAATATAATTTTGTAGTAATTCATAATTTTAATATATATATATATATATATATATATATATATATATATATATATATATATATATATATATATATATATATATATATATATATATATTCTAATTTTGAGACCAAAAGCAAATTATCTAACCATGTGTATTTAAAAATTTTGTTTAAGTTAAGTTATAATTTTGTTTGATAACAAACAAATGTTCAGATTTGGGAGTATTTGATAACTGTATTTTGTACACTTATTTAAGTCATTAAATTGGGATATTTGTTAGTCATTTGGATGAATTATATCTTAATTATGTGTTAATTTTTTTAGGTTGAACTTAATGTAAATTGGTGGAATTCGGACAAAATGAATGAAAAACGGGCGAAAAGTGAAGAAATTTAAAGTTCATGACCAAATTGCAAATAATAATAATAGTCCGAACCATAAAACGATGATTAAATATCACATATGATCAGTTGGAGGTCAAAGGAGTGAAACATAGTCAAAGGATTTCTAAAAATCAATTTCCAACCGAAAAAATATTGCTCTAGATATTCAGCCATTTTTTGGATAGAAAACGTTGAAATTAGATAAATGCTATTCTAGTATAATTGTAAATATTTTAATTTGTTTTTTAAAGAATTTTGAATCACTTCAATCGAACATCGGGAGAAAAAGTTATGAAAAATATATATAGTTGCTCGGGGATGAAATCCGCGAACCGATGCATGCGGGCCATTTCAGCATGCGCAAGACAACAATTTTCATGACCCAAAAGCCATTTAGCTCAATGGCACGCACGATGGTACACGCGGGGTTATTCCAAGGACTTCACGTGCAATTTTCCTACTGTGTTCAAAATTATAATTCCAATTAAATTTTACTCGCGTTTGGTTTTATTTTTGGACTTCTATAAATACAAAACTTGCCTAAAGTATTAAAAAACTCTCCAACCTCTAGATACACAATAATATCATACAATTCATTATGAGGAAGGTCAATTCACTTATTTTGAGTGAGAAGATCAAATCCTAGCAAGTAATTGAAGCCAATTACGTCAAGATTTTGAGGAATTCACTTTCAGAATTGAAGAACATGTTTTCTTACATTTTTTTCATTATTTGGGTAATAATTTTTCATTATTCTTCTTATAATTTATTTAAAAGCATGTAAGGCTAGATCTATTTTGTATTGGATGAAGATGAACTATATTATTTATTTATTTATTTTAATTCACGATTATTAGTTTAATATTTCTCGCGTTTCTTAAGTAATTTTGCATACTCATTTCATTATTTAACTGATTGGCCACTAATTGATAATTAATTGTTTGCTGTAGTGTTGAAAGACTCATAATAAGTTTATAATACGACAAAATTATCATATAAGCAATAAATGTTATGAATAATATTTATCACGTGTGCAATCATATAGATAATCTAAAATTTTATGCATTCTAATTATTCGAATTTCGACTATGAATGGATTCAGGTCGTGACTAAAATAAATTTAATTTGTCTGCTAAAATAAAGTTAAATACATTAGTTTTATTGATTGTCAAGAACGCATGAATTGAACAATATTACATATCGAAATAAATAGTAATAGGGAATCTAAATCTAATACAATCACTCATAATTTGATATAAACCAAACTTTTATTGCTTTATTAGATTAATTTAACATAAAACACATCAAAAACTTTTTTTTATTACATAATTCGAATTTCATACATAATTAGTAAGTTTGAATTGAATTTATTCAATGTGGGACAATACTCTCAACTTACTCAAATCTATTATTCGTCAACAATCTCGTACGCTTGCGAAATTTCTCTCGATCAAAAATCGAATCTAATCCTATTTAAGACATTGAGTTAGATATTGATTTAGAAGAGAATATTTAACTCAGCTCAAATTAAAAGTCAACGTTCAACAAAATTATAAAATTTCATCCTAAAATATCGTTCTAGTTTTATATCTATGTGCATAAGCATTAGGCAACACTAAATTAAGTGAACAATGCTTGCTGTATTCGCAGGTCCCTGCCAGGTAAGATACAAGGTAGGTCCCGCATTAAATTATTTTTTTTTAAAACATGTGGGGCCCGCCTTTTTGTGAGTGCCCTGTAATTGCCCTGTGAACCATTTCCCTGTAAATATAGCTTAATTCAAATTAAGTTTGACATCGTCTCAACTTGCACCCTGTTGTGCAAGACAACGTTGATTCTTCAATATAGGTAACCTAATGATGCTTGTGTGCTCCAATTGATCATGAAGAATGGAGATAAGCTTGCAAGAATTCTACTACTAGTAACAACGTCCAAATCAAGAAAAAGATCTACTCGAAAATGAAATTTCGTAGTTTCAATCTCTAAAATTCTCACATATTTAATAAGGGACAAAATAGTTTTCCATGTACTTGCACCTTTTCCTTTTGTGTGTCATGACTTCTAGCATAAAAAAATGGGATAATTACAATAAAAGTTCCAAACTTTTGAAACATTAGCTGACTTTTCTCAAACTTTTGATATGCAATGGTGGGTGTGTTTTTTTTTTTTGTTTTTGTTTATTTCTTATTTTTTACTTAATCATTTAATGTGATAAAGTGAAAGTTACTCTTTTGCCCCTTTTAAAATATTAAAAATGTGGTCAAAGTTAAAATTTTGATCGAATGACGGAATTGTGGACGGAAATCATCCAAAAGGGTCTCACCTGCAACGTTTTAAAATGTTAGGGGTGACGGTTGCAACAAATTAAATGTTTAGGAAAAGTTTGCTAATATTTTAAAGATTTAAGGCTTTTGCTGCAATTATCTCTAAAAAAAACAAAAAAAGGTAACCTTTTTTTAATGAGAATTTGTAGTGCACCTAAGATTCCTATAAAAAACTGTGCATAACGTGAAACAGAAAGCGAGTCTTTTGCCCCTTTCCCCATCCTTTTCCTTTTTTGATTAATTTGGTAAAAAGAAAACATTTTTTGGTCAAAAAGTCGAAATTACTTGGAGAGTTGGAAAAAGTAAAGGAAATAAAATTATTGAATAAGTAACTTTCTTTTAAACTTGTGTTAAAAAAATTATCACACGCTTTCTTGAAAATTATTTAGTTTCTTTACGTTGTGGGTCGCATTTGAACTTAAGAGCTTCTAAATTTAGAACTTTTAGGTCTTTTTGTATATGTTAACAAGAATTTTATTTTGTATATGTTAAATTGAACGGACAAATTAATTATATGTACAACTTTCTCTTAATCTTATTGAATGAAACACCCCTGGAGTCGTCCACGGAAGATAAAAATTATCTTGTTTCAAAGTGAGAAAATTGAATATTGAAGCCCTTCAATATATCTGATTTTTCTGGATATTTCTAGCTTAAGTTCTAAAAAATGGCAATAACATACACATTAATCATCCTTATCTCAAAAAACAGATTTGACCGTGTAAATTGCAAACATCTTACTAATGAGTTTCCTTATTCTAAGGTTGTAATTTTCAGCGACGTTACATCAAGAAACTTGGTGAGTGTATGCCATCCAACTTTGACCAACTTCAATACCACAAGATTTTATGCCAGTCAATGGTCAATATGATTCTAATTGATGTTGTGTGATCTTTGATCTTGCTCGACCCTTCATAGCACGAGCTATGACTACCAACTCGTGCTATTATTTTTACTACTATCTTTGGAGACCTGAGCACTAAATTTTTCTTTCTTGTTCGGAATCTTACAAGTTTTTTGATTTTTTTTTTCATCTGACATTCACAGTGGCAAGTTTTATCATATTAGGTCGATAAATCTAATAAAATCACTATAGATGAGTACCATAGCTCGTATGTAACAGTAATTCAAATATATGCACGTAGTTATGAAATACTTCTATTCCAAATGGATGCACTTGACATACTTTTTAACTATTACACTACAACAGAAAGGCATATTATTAAAAAAAAATACTAATCATTTTGCATAAAATATACTTGAGAAAGTTAAAACGCGCTTTTCGGAGTCAAGCAACGTGAATCGCATTTTCACGCTGGGTTTCTTCTGGATTAAGCTGTTTGAATCTGGGAAGCTGATAAGAACAAAAAAAGTGAGTGATAAGTTATTATTGAAAAAGAATAACTTTTGGGAAAGCAGTGTAGACTTTCACTTTAATAAAGTTGAACCTTTAATTCTTTTGTTTACATTATAAATGTTCTCAACTTTTCATGCGGTGCTCTCAATTTCACTACCAATTTGTGACAATTAATGAAAACTAATTAATGTTTATTTGTATTCGAGAAAATATATTAGTTAGTATATAGAGAGAATTGGCATAGAGAATAAGACTTGTGTCCTGGTTGAATATAATTCTCGATAATAAATATCTCTTACATATGATAAAGATGTATTAAAACGTGGTATCTGGTTCAAATTGTGTAAACTATTTTACATTTAATGAGGAGCACATTAAAACGTGATGAGTCATGCTATGTGTACATAGATGTACACATAGGGGTTCACATAATGTGAGTGGGGTGGGACTCATGCTACAATATCGTGGGCCCCACCCCACTCACATTATGTGAACCTCTATGTATACATCTATGTACACATAAATTAATCCAAACGTGATATATATATATATATATATATATATATATATATATATATATATATATATATATATATATATAGCTTCAATTGTATATTCTATCGAGGGCAAAAAATAAAAATCAAGTCTAAAACTATTGAGACGTTGAGTTAGATATTGATTTAGAAGAGATTTAACTCAACTCAAATTAAAAGTTCACGTATTAAAAATTTTCATTCTAAAATATTGTTCTAGTTTTGTCTCTGTGTGCATCAAAGCGTTAAACAAGACCAAATTCGATTTGACATCAACATGGAAATTGAAAGTTGGAAGTCTCAACTTGCACTTTGTCATGCTAGACAACATTGTAATTCTTCTATATAAATTCTATTCGGCCTCTATTTATTAAAACTCTTTTTTTTTTTTTTTCGTTAAACTCATTTTTCAGCCACACGTTTCATTGGACGTTCAACAACTTTTCAACTTCATATTTCATTAATTTTTATCAAAATCTGCAAAAAATCTAATTTTTGATCCCTGAACATATGATCCTCGATACTCAGAATCTTTAGCGACCAATCGAATATATGGTCCTTGATACTCTAAATCGGCTACCAAATTTTGGTAGCAAAAGAGTATAAAAAATTAGTCCAATTTAGCGGACCAAAACCTCACCAACCAATTTTTGGTTTGTGATAGCATCTTACAGTAACTATTTTTGAATGTACGCTGTCGGCAGAGCCCACTTTTTTTTTTTTTTTTTTTGGTAGTGGCATAGTTAACCTTGTGATGCTTACGCGCTCCAATTGATCACAAGGAAAGGAGAAAGGCTTGCAAGAATTCCATTAGCAACAACATGCAAATGAAGAAAATACCTACTCGAAAATGAAATTTTGTAGTTTCAATTCTCTAAAATTATCAGGTATTTAATGAGGCGAAATAGTTTTCCATGTACTTTAACCTTTTCCTTTTGTGTGTCAAGACTTCTAGCATTAAAAAAATATATATATATACAAAAAAAGCAACTTTTTTTTTTTTTTTAGAATTATTATTGTACCTAAGATTCTTATAAAAAACTGTATATAACGTGAAACAGAAGGCAAGTCTTTTGACCCTTTTTCTTTTCCTATCCTTCCCCTTTTTGATTAATTTGGTAAAAAGAAAACATTTTTTGGTCAAAAAGTCTAAATTACTTGGAAAAGTAATAAGTAGTTTTCTTTTAAACTCCTGTTTGGTAGCAATTTGAACTTAAAAGTTTCTAAATTTATGACTTTGATATTTTTCGTACACGTTCACAAGAATTTTATATTTAATATTTGGTATGTTAAATTGAACAAGCAAATTTGAAACACCCCTGGAGTTGTCCACGGAACATAAAAATTGTCTTGTTTCTAAGTGAGAAAATTGAATATTTAAGTCCTTTAATATATCTAAATTTTCTAGATATTTCTAGGCTTAAGCCCTAAAAAATGGCAATAATATACACATATATTAATCATCATTATCTCAGAAAATAGAATCCTTCTCCTACTCAGATATGGAGCAAAACTTCATGCAAATCGAGTTGAAACATCCCTCGAGTCTTTTGTCTCTTTCATTCATCTCGATCCACAACTTGAAACCAAACACCAGTGTCATAGTTTGTACTAGATAATGTTTAATAATTATTTGATTTAATGGGTCCCTTAAATTAATGTTACCTTACCTATATGTTTTTAAATATTCATTATCTATCTGTACCCCGCAAGACATTGATGGGTTTTTAATGTATATAGTTGGGTAGAAAGGTGACCCCAACTTTATTGTTGTTAATTAATCTATATCTATAATCTATTAAAAGCCCCTTAAGATGGAAATCATTTTATAGAGATTATATCCAAATTATGTCTAGACTATTCCATTTTTAAGGGTATCTAGTCCAGGCCACATTATTTTGGAAAAATGTATTTTGAAATAGTAGATTGATGGAGAATGTGTGGTTGAAAAAGAAGAAAAATTTATTGATGTAATGAAAAATATTATTTTATTGAACAATGTGTGGTTAAAAATGAGTATAAAAATGAGAATGAAAAAAATAATGTGATCCAAACAGGGGCTAAGTTGTTCCTCACATATGACTTTGATTGTGTGTCTAGCACATTGAACTCAATTACAATAAAGCGATGCCATAGGGCTTAATAATTGTTAGAATATGATGACCCAAATTCTATTTGGCTCGATCTGGAAAGTTCGCGATGCTACATATTGAGTGAAACAAAAATTACGAGAATTTTTTAAATCTCGACCTGATCCCTCTGCTATCACCACTGATTCTGTTGGGGGTACGGGAGTTCTATCCCTGTGTAATGAACCTATTTTTATTATATAATTTGGAGTGATCGTCAAAACTTTCATATCTTGTACTCATCTTTGATATAGTAAATTTTGTCCTCTTATGTCCGTAGCTTTTTCCCGTCTTAAATTTTCACATAAATTTGTGTGTTCTTTTTCTTAATATATATGTATATTGCTTATTCTCGCTTTTATGTAACTATTGTTAATCTTCCTTTGTAATCGAAATCCAAAGATCTATGAACTAGCAATTGTATAACATACTTCAAGTATAATTTTCTTTGATCACAGATTGCACTCTCATCACACTCGATGGCATGGTATAGTTTTGCTAGATTGTTGATCACAGCCTCGCCCTATGGGCTCTATTGACCACTATCCACTCACTTAATAATTGTTAGAATATGATGACCCAAATTCTGTTTGGCCCGATCTGGAAAGTTCGCGGTGCTACATATTGGGTGAAACAAAAATTATGAGAATTTTTTAAATCTCGACCTAATCCCTCTGCTATCACCACTGATTCCGTTGGGGGTACGGGGGTTCTGTCCATGTGTAATGAACCTATTTTTATTATATATATGATGTATTTTAGGGGTTTCATCGTAATATAATTTGGAGTGACCGTCAAAACTTTCATATCTTGTACTCATCTTTGATATAGTAAATTTTGTTCTCTTCTATCCGTAGCTTTTTCCTGTCTTAAATTTTCACATAAATTTGTGTGTTCTTTTTCTTAATATATATGTATATTGCTTATTCTCACTTTTATGTAACTATTGTCAATCTTCCTTTGTAATCGAAATCCAAAGATCCATGAACTAGCTCTTGTATAACATTCTTCAAGTAAAGTTTTCTTTGATCACAGATTGCACTCTCGTCACACCCAATGGCATGGTATGTTTTGCTAGATTGTTGATCGCAGCCTCGCCCTATGGGATCTATTGACCACTATCCACTTGCTCACTGGCCCCTCATAAAAGAAAAAAAAAAGTGTCTTTGAGTTCGTCATGTTTGAAGGAGGTCGACCCGGCTCCCCCCCCCCCCCCCCCCCAAACAATATGGTTTTAACCCACTTGCCCTATTACAATTGATCATAAGAATATTGTGGAAATACTGCAAGTCCTTGGGATGTTGAACAGAAACCAACTACATGGGAATGGATGGTACACAATTCTCCATCGACGAATTAGAGAGATCAACTTTTAAATCGTATTAACACCCTTGTTTTGTTGACAGGATTTGTGAGCTTACTCAAGCCCCTTAAGACCAACTAAGGAGCAAGGGTTGTGTACTCCGCCTTTCCTTAGCACAGATTTGTCCTCTAATCTATATCTCGTATAGGGTTCCAAGGTTATAGAGATTCTCGAGCAAAGGAAGTGGATACTTGATCTTCGTAGCCTATCAAATCTATATTCAATCCGATGGAAGTTTGCTTTGATTTCTTTCTAGTCTCTTTAGAGTGTCTATTTTAGTTTTTAGGGGGCAATTCTCGCTTTTCTCCCCCTTCAAATTGATTTTCCGTACAAGAACAAGTCCATATCTATTATGCATGAAGGCTATATGGGGTATATTGCAAAATCTTGCTTCAAGATCATCTCCTATGGTAGCATTCTTTCCTTGAGGTTATTTTCTGGTTTTTTTTTTTTTTTGTTGGGTTAGGTCCCTAATACCCATCCCTTTTGTTGATGAATCTTTAGTATCTTACCAAAGCTTTTTATTGAACATCTCCATTAATAAGAATCTAGGTATAATACTCGCACTTGGGATTTCAGAATATTGCTCTTTTTTGGCAGTTCTTAGGCCGAGTTCACCAACATTTATTTGGCTTAAACGTATGTTCATTTACATGAAGGATTGAAGGCTTTTAGGGATGGACAAAACGTTTGAATAGAATCATACCAAACCAGACTCGAACGGGTATCTGAATCGAGAACCGACAAGTTTGGTTCGATTCTCGATTCTAGACTAAGAATCGAAGAAGCGAATAAAAATCGAATTTCCCTAATTTTTTATCTTAAAAAGTCAAATTATTATTTTTTAAATAAATTTGCTAACTAATTAATTTAGTCCAAATCCAAAATATGATTTTACTATTTCTAATTTCTAGCCAAGCCTAATTTAATCAAATTGACCTAAGTTTTACTCAAATCTCTTATTCTACTATCGTGTCGTTTCTGTCGTTCTATTATTATGAACTCGCCATCTTCCTCTTCTTGTGATTTTAACAGTCAAATCTATAAAGAACTCAACAAATAGAGATACAAAAGATATCACGAGATTGGACTACGTTATTTTGCAAGAGTTAAGATTGAACATATTATAGTTGAATTAATGTAACGTTGATGTAATATAAAAAAATTAATTATTGTACAGAATCCGGGAGTCGAATAGAATGGAACCGAACTTGAACGGTTTCATAATTAAATTTGAACCACACAGTTCTATTTACTAAATACTCGAAAATTCGAGTTCAGGTCGGTTCTTTTTAAAACCGAACTGAAACATGCCCAACCCTAGCTTTTAGATCCCTAAAACGAAGACCCCCGAACCTTTGATTACTTAGAACTGGGACATGATCTTATATTCAATTTTGATTTTATGAATTGACATATACTTCAATTCAAAAAACAAGATCCTTTGTAGTTTTTATATTCATTAATAATTGTCACAAAATTGTATTTACCAAGAGCTTGTTTGGTACAGATTTTCATTTTCTACAGTAAATCAATTCTCATTTTCAACCACACATTCTTCAATAAAATAATATTTTCCATCACATCAATACTTTTTTCTTCTTTTTCAACCACACATTTCCCATCATATCACTATTCAAAAATCAATTCTACCCCCAAAAATTTCTACCAAACACACTCCAAATATGTATTTAAGGATTCACATGTTTAAGGAAGAAGAATACGCATGAGTATGGTTTAATGAAGTTGTATAGAAAGTTCTCATAATCACTATAAAACTCTCATACTACTCTTAAATTGACAACTCGGGATGTTTCAAACAAAACAAGCGAAGGCGTTGGATGGAAGATGAAGATTTTGGGGGTTTTAGATTTGTTAAAAATATGAAGATTGTTCATTACGATTTCTGAATCATGTGAAAGAAAAAGGGTTTCCACTTTATAGGAAGGAAATTGATTGGACATAAATCAAACTATGCAAAGGTTGTAATTATACTCGATACATTTTTAAAAAAAGCGTATTTTCTCTACTTTGATTTATTATGCCATTGTTTGTGGAGATTAAAATCATATTTTTAGCACATGTTCATAAAAGTTAATGAAATATGTGATTGAAAAGTTATATATCCCATAAAATGTGATTAAATTTAATTGTTCACTTTGATAAAATTTTAAATTTTATTCCGTACCAAACAGGAGCTTATACATGTTAGTTTGCATCAAACATTTTTATTTATTTATTTTCATTTTGAGATTTGGTTGATGATTATTGATGAATTGAATTTTCTTATAACTTTGCTGGGCTTATGTTTTTTTTTTTTTAAATACTTTTGTTAATGTTTTTGTAGAACATTAGATGCCATAAAAAAAGTAATAATCGATTAATTATAAGTGTATTATTCTTAAAACTTTTGAAAAGTATTCTACAATCTAAAAGTTTTAAGTTTGGGGGAACAAAAATAAAATGTAGGAAATATCGATAAGATGACAATAACAATGATTAAGTTCTATTACAATATCCTAAAGAATGTTTAAATTATACACTGAAAATTTGACTATTAACGGAAATGAGAATAGAAAGACGATATAGTGAATATTATTAGAATTTAGACGTAGTTTATTGTAGATATTATGATTTATTTAAAATGTTTTTTAACCTCTTAAAGAACTTTTAAATAACTTTAAAATGTGTTGAGAAATATAAACTTTAATTCTATCCCATCCAAGAACAATCAATTTAAAGAAAGAAAATAAATAATTAATAACACACAAGATTTATAAAAGTTTGTTTCAATGTGAAACTATGTCCTCTCACACTGTAGTTATTCACTATGATGAAAAAATATTTATAAAAGAAAATATCAATCATATCTCTTTTAACATATCTTTCGCTCTATTTGATGATAATACATATGGAATTTTAGGGCAAAATGGAATTTTACAAGGACTACTCCCTAATACATAAAGCCCTAATTAAAAGTTTTGCCCGAAGGCTCCGCCCCCTAACCCCCCGGGATGGGGGACGATTGCCCCCCCTTCCAACCCCATGCGCGACCACACTGCGGTCTGCGGAGGCCGATTTGTGACAAACTTCGCGAAACGACAATAATTAAAGTTCAATAATAATTAGACTCCATAACTTAATAAAATGTTTGTTATCAAGACATTATTACTACCAATATTAAAATATTTGTGAATTTTCCTTTCAAAAAAATATATTTGTGATTTCGTCAATTTTCCAATAATAAGGAAAGTAACAGTTTTACAAGACTAATTGGCAAAATGGAGAAAAGGTTGAAAATTAAAGAAAGGGAATTTTTGGACAAAGGAAAGATGTGTCAAAGATTCAAAAGATTATTGGAAAATAAAAGAAATAAATAAGAAAATAAGAATATTTGTACGAGAATTTGGACAATTTTTCCCTTTCAATTTTTTCTACTTTTTTAAATCACCTCTACCGACTACCAATGTACAGAGAAATAAATAATAAATTAACAATATTTGTACAAGAATTTGAACTTCTTACCCTTTAATTTTTAATACTTTTTTTAGCTCTAGTTCGTAGCCCTTGTGGGGCTACAGTTTCGAGGAAACAACCTAAATATTATCTAAGTTGAAAAATACAATTTAGCCAATCACATTAAAATTTTCATTTTCATTCTTCTACTCATTTTTAACCACACAATTTTCAATAAAATAACATTTTCCATCACATGAATAATTTTTCCTTCTTTTTCAACTACACGTTTTTCAGCAATCCACTATTTCAAAATATATTCTTCTAAAATAATGTGGTTCAAACATTCCCTTTAGTTTTATAAATGTCAAGCGATAGTTTAATAGTAATCTTAACAAGTTCTTCATTAAAAAATTATTGTTCAATTAGAAATGTGGAGGATCCGAGGATGGAGGGTCCGGGATAATCACTTGAAGACAATCTTGTGCCCCTGTTTGGTAATAATTAAACTTTTAATTTTATTTTAAATTAAAATCAATAATTAATTTCAACAACATATTTTATGGGATTCATAAATTTTCAATCATGCACCTCATCAATTTTTATCAAAATTTACTAAAAAATCTGATTTTAATCCTTACCAAACAGGATTGTAATATATATTTCAAGGCTGATCAAGTTTTCTCGTTGATCCAATTCCCTCTTCACTTAAAAAAAAATGAATAAAAAGGAAAACGCCATGTCAGTTTTATGAACCAAAATTTAATTAAAATTGAATCCCGATCCAATTAAGGTGATCCGAATTAAAAATAGGGGTATTTTCAAGAATGTCCACAATTAAGAGTGTGAGTTGAAAAGTGTCCAATTTTCAAATTTAATACTAAAGTGTCTATTATGCCCTTAATGAAAAAAAAAAGGACATTTGAATCTCTACGTATTCTCGACATTTAAAATATCATTCTCGACATTTGAATCCCGTTTTATATTTCAATAGTACACACGTCAAATCACAATATTAAATGTTCTCGACATTTTAAAACGTCATTCTCGACATATTAAATTTCTAGAAGAACATTTCATTTCAAACATGACATTTCTCTATACTTGAAATGTCGTTCTCGACATTCCTGTGTTAATGCAAAAAATAGCATTAATTGTGATTTGCCATCTTGTCATTTGCAATAAATGGAGCATGTTATGTGTCAAGATTTCATTAGCCCATATTTTTTTTTAGCAAAAATGTCCATTTTATTGTCCATGAATGGAATCATAAATTGTTGACCATGGGTATTTTGGTCTAAAATATACCAAAATTGCCATTTTTACAAGAATTTTTGAAAATTGCCATTTTTGCAAGTGGTTAGAAAAAAGTGGACATTTCTTGCAATTTCCACTTAAAAATATCCATCCCTCACAGATGTACAACAGAATCTACTAATATCTTATTCCCCGTATTGTTTACTGGATTTCACCGTACTTGTTTCACACGTTCTCTCAGATGCACAAAGAGAAAGCCAAGTGGAATTACGTGTGAGGTCGCCCGAAGAAATAAACTAACCCCAACAACCTCAAGACACACATATATCAATTATCAAACTGTCACGAAAATTCAAACGTCGAAACCCACAAATTATATCACTGTCTGTGATTTTTTCTTGTTTGTTCTTCTCTTGAAGTTGTTGAACTACTCTATGTAATTTTGTTGGTGTCTTTTGTTGATTTGTGACTGTTGTGTGTCTGTCGGCGTTCAATTTCTCTGAAGTTCTTTACCGTGGTGGGTGGTTTAGTGAATGGGCTTTAGATAAAGTTCTTGAATTTGAAGTGGGAATGGTTTTCTTGGAGTTTTGAAAGCATTTGCAATGAATCTTGAAAGTGGGTTTTATCAGAATCGTGCCAAAGTGAGTTCTTTATTCAAGTGCTAGTATGTGTATGGTTCATCGAACCATGTTGTCGAAAAGTTTAAACCAGTAGATGGGACGCGTTTATTATTCATAACTTATCTTCAACACTCTCATTATGCACAAGTCGAGACTTGAATTTAATACCCTTCCCAGTTTTATGCCCTGCGAGACTATGGCGTAATTTTTGTCCTAAATAAGATTTTTTTTTTTTTTTTGGGTGCAGAAAGAGTCTTGGAGAACAGTATTGACATTGGCCTATCAGAGTTTGGGTGTTGTTTATGGAGATTTGAGTACATCACCATTATATGTATACAAGAGCACTTTTGCTGATGACATTGAACATTCTGAGACTAATGAAGAAATCTTTGGGGTTTTGTCCTTTGTTTTTTGGACATTAACTTTGGTTCCTCTTTTAAAATATGTATCCATTGTCCTAAAGGCTGATGATAATGGTGAAGGAGGCACATTTGCTCTATACTCTCTTTTATGCAGATATGCGAAGGTGAATTCATTGCCTAATTGTCAATTAGCAGATGAGGATTTATCGTCATACAAGAATGATATTACTGGTCCGGCTCCGTCGACTTTTGGGGCTAGGCTAAAATCTACTTTGGAGAAGTATAGAATTTTGCAAAAAATTTTGTTCGTATTGGCTTTGATTGGTGCTTGTATGGTGATTGGGGATGGTGTATTGACTCCAGCAATATCAGGTATGTTTATTTTCATCAAATTTTGCCTAATTTTTGGCATTTTGGAGTTTTTAAATGAATTGAGCTGCTCGGATTTGTATATTCTTAGAAGATCAACAAAAGAGTTGTCTTTTAAGGTTGTTTCATTCTGGCTTTGGCACAATTGAACGTTCTTTGTGGCCTTCGTTGCAGTTTTTTCTGCTGTTTCTGGTGTTGAACTTGCCATGTCAAAAGAGCATCACAAATGTAAGTCTTTTAATGCTGTGCCACTTGATTCTTCTAATTTTATCTTGTCGTACTTGTTGAATTTTCTCAAGAAAAATTTGGGGATCAGGGCCGCCGATTATTTTCATGCATCTGGAAAAAATGTTTTTGTCATGTTCTTTAAAAGTAGTTGATCGATCGGGCAATAGTACCTACAGCCCTTATTTATTCATCAAATCGCGTAAGAAATTTATTTTGGTTTATTATGCAGCAAAAAATAATTATGTGTATTTCTTCATCATAGAGATTGTTTAATTTCTCTCAAGATATCCCCCAGAGTATAATGCTCATGCTCTACGATAATAGTGCTCAGTGACACTGTAGTTGAGATTTAGAAGATTTTTATATACTTTATACCATATTGAAGGATATGATTCCATTACTAACATTAGGCGGTTTATTTCTTTCGGGAACTTTCCGAATTTTGGAATCGCATTAGGTGCCTTCCTGTTCATAGAGGATAAACTCTTAGTATGATTGTAGGAATTGAACCTATAAATTCGCCAATTATGAGTTGGGTGCTTTAATCATTCAGCCATGGATGCTTAGCGGGATCCATATTTGAAGTAATTTATGGTTCAGAATAGTGCAAAGAAAAAGAATCCAAAGGTTTTCTCTTTATGGGTAAATTGAATTGGAATAAGCTTTCTTTGTTTGGATTCCAATGAATATAAAGAGGAGAATTTTCTTGTGAAAGTAATGTCATACAAAGTACCATATTATTGAGGAAAAGAAAGTGGACATTTGGCTTTTTGCCTTTTATACAATATTTTGCTAAAGATATCACATTTGGGTTTGAATTGTTATGCTTCGAGATTGGTTGGGCAGATGCAAATGAAAATTTTCACTATTAATATATTAACATATTTGAATGCTAGAGAGTTTTGGATCAATAATTTATCCCCTAGCAGGAACCATTAATACAAAACATTGATGGTCTATGTTATATGATGTTTGATGTATAAATTACATGGTAAACGTGAAAAAGATGTTCCATAGTAATCCAACCAAATATGTTTGTCAACTATATCAATGCTTACCGCCCTTTCTTGAAGTATTGACCTCCAACTTTTTTCTTGCTGATTCATACATGCTTTTGGTGTTACCACTTTATTTAGCTTCAAGAGGCATACATGATACATTCTAATGCTTCTTAAATTGCAATAATCTTGCAGATGTAGAAGTCCCCGTTGCTTGTCTCATACTGATAGCTCTATTTGCCCTTCAACATTACGGCACCCACAGGGTCGGATTCTTGTTCGCACCTGTGGTCTTAACATGGCTTCTATGCATCGGTGCTATTGGTCTGTACAATATTTTTCACTGGAACCCTCATATCTATCGCGCTCTATCCCCATATTATATGTACAAATTTCTGAAGAAAACACAGAGAGGAGGCTGGATGTCCTTGGGTGGGATCTTGTTGTGTGTAACAGGCGAGTATAACACTTAATTTGTATATAAAAATTTCAGATTATTTACTATAGCTTGTATAGTCTTGTTTATAATACATGTTCAATTTCAGGTTCAGAAGCAATGTTTGCTGATCTGGGACACTTTTCCCAGTTGTCAATAAAGGTATATTGCCTACCTATGTTTTATCTGAACTAAAATCAGGAATAAAACTCTTCACAAGATTTTTAATTTCAATTTGAGTTGAACATGCTTTGATCTTATTTTGAAAGTAACTTTTACTTCACTGCCGCATTAAGTAACTTCAGATTTTGATCAATAAAACAATTTATTTATTTTTAACTCTGTAAACATTTTAAGCTTAGCCAAAGATGCTCTTTGTATTTGATGATACTCTGCTGATGTGTAAATTAATGCATCAGCACCATTATTCATAGATCATTTTGACTCGTTTTTATTGCATATTTATGCATAGGGTTTCATTTCCAGATTGTTATCATTATACAGTTGCTGCATTGTCTAATATATACCATGGATTTGCAGATAGCCTTCACATCCATTGTTTATCCATCACTGATCCTTGCTTATATGGGGCAAGCTGCTTATCTTTCTCGGCATCATGATATTGAAAACAATAAGCGTATTGGATTTTATGTTTCTGTTCCAGGTAGGTACATTTACTTTTTCGCTCATTAAAGGTAAAAATGTTAATAATAGGTGAGTTTCAACTAACAAAATATATTCGCCTTCTCTGTGTCAGAAAAACTACAATGGCCTATTCTGGTGACTGCCATACTTGCTGCCGTGGTCGGAAGCCAAGCCATCATTACTGGAACTTTTTCGATTATTAAGCAATGCTCTGCCCTCGGATGCTTTCCGAGAGTCAAAATTGTACACACGTCATCGAAAGTTCATGGGCAAATTTATATCCCCGAAATCAACTGGATTTTAATGATCTTATGTTTGGCTGTCACTATTGGCTTCAGAGACACGAATCGTATGGGCAACGCCTCAGGTTCTTTTTTTCTCTTTTCATAAGTTTTTAAGTCAAAGGAGAAGTGTTTCTATGGATATCTGAAAATCTAATGCATGTGTGCTGAAGTGCATTATTTTTTTAATTCAGGTCTGGCAGTTATTACTGTTATGCTGGTCACAACTTGTTTGATGTCTCTAGTTATCGTCTTATGCTGGCACCGGAGTGTCATCCTTGCAATTTTGTTTGTCTTATTCTTTGGGACAATCGAAGCCTTGTATTTCTCTGCTTCTTTAATCAAATTTCTGGAGGGAGCTTGGGTTCCAATTGCCCTCTCATTCATCTTAATGATAGTGATGTGTGTCTGGCACTATGGGACACTCAAAAAGTATGAATTTGACCTCGAAAATAAGGTCTCTATTGATTGGTTACTCGGTCTGGGTCCTAGTTTGGGTATTGTACGTGTTCGTGGCATTGGCGTTGTACACTCAGAACTTGTATCTGGAATCCCAGCTATCTTCTCCCACTTCGTCACCAATCTTCCGGCTTTCCACCAGGTTCTTGTTTTCCTTTGTGTTAAGTCCGTCCCAATCCCTCATGTTAAACATGAAGAACGGTTCCTTGTGGGGCATATTGGTCCAAGAGAGCATAGCATATATAGATGCATTGTTCGATATGGTTATCGTGATCCTCATAAAGATGACATGCAGTTTGAGAATGACCTTTTATATAGTATTGCTGAGTACATCCGGACAGGGAGAACCGATTTGAATAATGCGGACGAATATTCGACAAAGCAACACGAGGAAATGATGGTGCTCGGAACACCTTCAACTCATTTAAATGGAATCCAATTGTGCAACGACGAAGAACTGAGTCAAGACATTGTTGGCACATCGGAGCCTACAGAAACACAGCCTCCGTCTATGATCAAGCCAAGGAAGCGGGTGAGATTTGTCGTCCCAGAGAGCCCGAAGGTTGATACAAGTACACATGAGGAGTTGAAAGAACTTATCCAAGCCAGGGAAGCTGGCATTACATATATATTGGGACACTCTTATGTGAGAGCAAAGCAAGGATCAAGCTTACTAAAGAAGATGGTTATAAATTTGGGGTATGGTTTTTTGAGTAGGAATTGTAGGGCACCCACCTATGGGTTAAGGGTACCACATCCTTCAACATTGGAAGTGGGAATGGTGTATAATATATAAATTTAATGGGATAGAGGATAGAGATAAATTATATACTTGTATTTTGTTAGTTTAAGGATAAGAAATTTGTAATTATTACTTATAATTGGGAATGAGTTAGTCACGGAATGACATATTTGATATACTTGACTAAACATGATTTTGTAACAAAATCTGTTGACTGTGGTGTAAAGTTTAATCTAGCAGGTTTAACTACGTGGGTAATGGGTAATGCTCGAGATAACCTTTTTTTTTTTTTCCACTCAAATATCAAAAGTGACAACTCAATTTCAGTATTTTTGAAGATCTACATAATCATATATATTTTCCGGCAGGTGACTCTATATTGGATCAGGACCAACAAGTTTGAGAGACACTTGGCCCAATTATGTACTTAGGTCCAAGCCCTTTTTTTTTTTTGGGAAAAATTCACTTTCCCTACTTTATCTTTACCCTATTTCAAAAATAACAAAACAACTTTTACATTTCAAAAATCAGATTTTTTATCCTATATATACACATATTTATAAATATTTATTTATTTATTTAAATATATAAAAAGATATAAATAAATAAATAAATATATAATATATATATATATATATAAAATTAACCCACCCCCACCACCACCACCCCACCACGCCGGCGACTGCTCCGGCGACCACTCCGGCGACGTCTCCGATTCCGACGACTTCTCCGGCGACCACTCCGATTCCGACAGTATCGTTCCGATCGCTCCGATTCCGACGACTATTAGATGACATGAATTTTTTGTACGGTCACAGTCAGTCACGATCCAGTCACAAGTCAGATCCAGTCACGATCCGAGTCACGACCAAGGTCACAGGTCACAATCGACCACAAACGGTCACAACCCCAATCCCATGCGCATCCCATTTACAACCAATGCACCACCGCCATGACCACCACTATCATCACCAACCCTCACCGCCAATGCCACCACCAGCAACTCCACCTACACCATCAACAAAAATCAACCTAAATCCCCAACACCACCAAAATATGGAAACCAGCACTACCACTCCAACAATACCGTTCGGAAGAAACTCCCACAGATCTGCAACAATAGCAAAAATCAGACAAGCAACCACCACCCCATTTCACCATCACCCACTACCACGACCACCACCGCCACCGCACAATACAAATTAAAAACCAAAAAACCACCACCGCATAGCACAAATCAGGAACCACCACTCCCAGCCACTCCCAGCAGCGAAGCTGTTTCCGGCGGATGCCCCAGCAACGAAGCTGTTTCCGGCGGATGCCCCATCAGCCGAAATCATTGCACTGGAGCGACGATTTATTTCTTAGCTTCGATCTTTGGTTTCCCGGCGACGATTTCGTCTTGGGAAACCAAGAAAATCTCTGCTTTCCCCGAAATCATTGCCGAAAGCAATGATTTGGCTCTCGGCAGCGAAATCGCCGCTCCGGCAGACGATTTTTCGCCAGCCTAGGGAGGAGGAGGGGGGCGGCGGCCGAGAGGGAGGCGAGAGGGAGGGGGCGGCAGTAACCCAATGGTGGTGGAGGTGAGTACATTTGTGGTGTAGAGAGAGAACGAGCTTTGGGGGAGAGGTAGAGACGTCGGCTTGATTTCTTAATTAATTGAATTAATATTATTATTAATATTTAATTAAGTATAAAAAATCTGTATCCATATAAAAAAAAATCTGATTTTTGAAAAAATAAACTTTATATCTGATTTTAGAATTTGGATTTTCAAATGTAGGGAATTGGGTAATTTTCACTTTTTTTTTTTAAATACCTTTGGAGAACAATTTTCTCACTTAATTTTGAAGGTCGAAACCATTAAATTTCATGTGCTCCTTCGTTCCAAATTTACATTTTTCTAACTACAACACCGCCAAGCTTTAAATTAAGTTTGGAACGTTGAATAAAATACAATGATGGACAAATATTTTACATGCATTTTTGTTCAATCGTGTCATATCTAGGCCTGGGCGCTGTTTGATTTGGGTCTGTTTCCAACTCGAAATCAAAATCAAATTAGTCGACTTGCTCGAATTTCAATCCAACCGAACCAACTCAAACCATATTGATTTGGTTCGGTTCAGTTAATCTGTTGGGGCATAGATATCCCAACAAATTTCAATATTAACTGATTATCAAATATAAATGGTATTTTAGTGTTCCATCACATATATGAACATTTCAATTCAACTCATACAGCTACTAACGAATGGCAATCCATAATATTTGGATAGTGTTAGGTTTCTAGTTGTATTGGTAATTCTTTAGACAAAATGATTATTGTAAAATAATAGGATTGTTACAAAAGAGTTGTAAAAGTCAATTAATCTTTTGAAGGGTTGTATAGATGAATTATGAGTCTTTTGTTCGAGTATGGAACAAGAAAAAAGAGTTGTTGGATTTACGTTGGCCTATCTCCTAGCTGATGTTCGAGCGTCCAAAGCAGAATCATTGTCGCTCAGATCTCGCTCGAGTGACGCACCTCTCGCTTGCCTGTCGTTGGCTTGGCGCTCGAGCGACGATGTTTTTCGAAAAACCGTAGTTTGATTTTTTCAAGAGTTTTATTTATCCTATGCTACCTAAATTCCTCATATTATAAATACCCAATGGTCAAAACGTTTTTGGGTGTAGTTGATCATTGTTTTATATCTTCATAATATCATCCTAAGATTAACACATCCTGAAATCTAGATTAACCTTTTGATTCTTGAGAACAATCAACCACAAATTTGGAAAAAATATCAAATTTCATATAATCTAAAATACTCACTTCCTAGATACCACCCAGGAAGGTACGTTTTCAATAGCTTTAAGAGATTGCTAAAGATTGATGGAGGTTGGACCAGAAGTACACGAAGAGTACAAGAACGAGACGCTCCACGTGTTCTACATAAGATAGACAATTTCAGAAGATCGGGAGCATGTGTGAATGAAGTACATTCTAGTGCGTCTTGAAAATTGCAGAAATTAGATCAACGATTCTAATGGCTTTTCTATGTTGGATCATACTGTAAGTTCTTATTGTCTACAGTGGAAACTACTTGCTTGTTCTGGGAGTTTTTACTCAGTTAAGGTTTTCTTCGTCATAAAATCTTATGTTATTTACTGGTTTAATTATTTATTGCATCAATTCAATATAAGATAATTTGACTTGATTGACTAAATATCTAGAACAATTAAAAAGTGACTTGTTGTTTTTAATTGATAAATTTAATTCCGCATCATTCAACTATTAGGTGACTTTAGGGTTGAACTAGTAACTCTCAAGTGGTATTAGAGACCAAATTTGATTCATAACCCTAGTTTTCTAGATGAATAGTTCATTGTCTCTCCAGCCATATTTTGAGAGCAGTAACTATACCTCTTGAAAAGTTAGAATGAGAGTCTTCCTGAAATCGATGGATGAGCATAGTGAATGGTTGGACCGCCCCACTACCATAGTTGCAGTTGTAGTTACCCCTACTAATATTTCAACTTGGTCTAATAAAGATTTAGATGAGTGTAATTGAAATAGTAAATGGTTCCATGCTCTATTTATGATCGTATTACTCGAAGAATTTAGGCATGTGTCTGTGTGAGGTTACTAAAGAGGTTTGAGATATTTTATAGACCACACATGAGAGAACTCGGACTGTTAAGAATTCTAAGTTACAGATGTTGACCATTAGGTTTGAAGAAATTAGGATGAAGGATGATGAGACATTTCATGACTTCTATGTGAGCTTGAATGACATAGTTAATTCTAGTTTTAACCTATGCGAGAGAATTCCTGAGTCTAAGATTGTCAGAAAAATTTTGAGATCATTACCTGAAAGATTTAGGCCTAAAGTTACGGCTTTCAAGGAGAGTAAGGATCTAAATGCTGCTAAGATTGAAGAATTGGTTGGATCTCTCCAAACGTATAACTCAACATATCTCAACTTAAGAATAACAAGTCTATAGCCTTGAACACTATTAGGGAAGAAGAGTATGATTCATCTGATTCGAAATCACTTAATGATGAGAAAATAGTGTATTTTGTTAAGAATTTCCAAAAAATGTTCAGAAATAAGAAGAAGACTAAGGTGATTGCAGTGAGTCTAGAAAGATATCTAAATTTGTGAGATGTCATAAATGTCAAGGTGTTGGCCACTATAGAAGTGAGTGCCCTAATGGTAAGAGAAATTAGGGTAAAACTATGAATGCAACTCTCACTGATGACGAGTCTAGCTCGGATAATCAAAGTGAGATGTCTACAAATGAGGAGAGATAGAAGTTTATGGCCTTCATTGTTAGGATTAAAAGTGAATTTGATAAGGATAGTAAGAAGATTAAGGAAATAGATAGTAGTGAGCAATTTCAAGAAGATTCTAAAGATGGGGATAAGATTTGTGAGGCTTATCAAAAATTATTTGAAGAGAGTCTTAAGATTAAGAAGGTGAATAAAGCTGTGTTTAAGAAGGTCAATGAATTTGAGCTAATTAGAGAGAAACTTGTAGCTAACCTTTAGGAGTCTACCTTATGCCTCAACAAATTAGAAACTATAAATCGATCCCTAAAGTCTAAGATTAAAGATCTTACAAGTGAACTTGAAAAGTCCTCTAGGAGAGTTAGTGACCTAACCGTTAAGAATGAGAAATTAGAAATCTAGGTTAAGAACCTTTTGAGCGAGCTTGAAATCTCAAGTCTCAACTTCTTGATTTCTCTAGTGGATCTCAAAAACTGGACAGTCTTTTAAGGTTGAACAAGCTGGTGTGAACAAGGGAGGCCTAGAATATAATCAGATCAATCATAATAGGGCTAGTACTTCCAAAATTATTTTTATCCCTGCCACCAACCAGCATACACATGTTCCTATCCTGAACTCAAGAACACAGGTATTTTAGGACCGATGCCTATTAGACATCGTAGGACCTACCAACATAGGAATAGATATCAGCGACCACATAACTTTGGCCTTAGGTTTATCATGTTTCAATTGTGGTGAGTTAGGACATATAAGACATTGGTTTCATAAATTTCTGAATAGAAATAGAAATCAAGATTTTCATGGCCGAATTGACTTCCTTACTAATAAAGTGAGTCATTTGACCAATTTTATAATATAGTTGACTCGGGAAAAGTCTTCCACTAGTCAGGTTTGGATGAAAAAGAGTGATCTAAAAAAATTAGAATTTGATCTCGGTGCTCTTAAAGGTAAAAACGTTTGTATATCTAATTGATTTAGTACTTTTGATGCATGTTTATGTTTTTTAATTGATTTATTCATTATTGCATGCATCTCATTTTTTTTATGTTTGATTTTACTTATTAGGTAGATTGATTTAAAATAAAATTGAAAATTTGAAAAAAAAAAAGTAGAGGGAAAATTCTTTACTACAACATGATATATGAATTATTTGAACATGTGCATTGTGAGCAAGTATGAGTTTAATTAATATGATGTAAAATATTTTTCATTACTTTGTTTAGGTTAATGTGGAGTACTTAGTAGTTTCTTTATGTACCATCTGTACTGTACACACTATGATCTCGAGAGTCAGTTTTGACCGCATGCGTGAGATTTGAGATGGCTGTTATCTGTTGGTAAGGTGACCTTGAACATTGATTGACCGTAATTTAGTAAATTGGCAGTCACATTTGTATTAACATCAGGTTCTTGTATTGTACGTTTTATCATTGTTGAGCTGTCATTCATAACAAATGAAATGTCAAGCGTCGAGATTCACAGGTATCAAATGTTTTCAAATGTCAAGAATTCTTGAAATATAGAGAACATTCATGTTCGGTACGAAATCTTGTTCTAAATAGATGAAATGTCAAGTGTCGAGATAAAAATGGACCAAACGTCGACAACAACTTTTTTAAATGTCAAGAACGTCATGAAATATCAAGAACAAATTAAAATCAATTAATCGAAGGTTAAAATAATAGCGAGATTAAATGAAGAGTTAAATGAAAACAAGTGAAGATGCATTTCTCGATTTGGGAGACAAAGGTGAGCCACTTGAAGCTAGATTTGGTGATCATATTATTGATCATGAGGTCATCACCGTTGAAATCCCGTCGGAAGAAAACCATATCTTGTTTGTCATTACTTATGTCGATGAGTTGGAAAGC
Organism: Fraxinus americana; assembly: GCA_035079005.1. NCBI lineage: Eukaryota > Viridiplantae > Streptophyta > Magnoliopsida > Lamiales > Oleaceae > Fraxinus > Fraxinus americana. The sequence continues at coordinate 29,318,810 of CM068707.1, forward strand.
AATGTAGGGTCGGTGTCCGTCGTCATGGAAGAGGTGATTATCATAAGCATCGATGACAAGGGTGATAGTCAGATGTCTCCTTTGTCTATTATTGAGAATATGTAGATGTCACTAAACTATTATTGTAGTGTTAATATCATCCCAGAAGGGTTGTTATTGTCGTTGTTTCGCGCGTTTTTCGCTCGCTAACAATTAAAAAGGGAATCAGACAATTGTGTAAGGGACAAACCTCTTGGAACAAAGTCCCAAAAAGGGGTGTTTATTGAATATGAAGATTACAATTTGGACACGAACAAGATGCCTCCAAGGGGCGTAAGCACACAAGTACAAGGGAATTGAAGTAATTAAAAGTTAATCTAAGAAAAGTAAATTACATGTTCTCTGTTTTGAGAGTGAATTTTGTCGTCCCTTCTTCGTTGTCTTCTTCTTTCTTTTATACGGATTGGGCAGTTTTGATCGTTTAGAAACTGCTTGCAACTACCCATTTCTTTCATCATGGTCGGCTGGCCAATAACTACCGTGTGCAACTCCTATTACTATGTCTTTTTCATAACTGCTTGCCATCAACTTTCTCAAATCGTGGGGCGTAATTATGATATGCTCAAACCGTTTTAGATCGTGACTTTGGATAACAACAAACTTCAATCATTGCTGGAACTTTGGACGACTCAGCATTCTTGGGCGACAATTGATCTTCTGCTCTGAGCGATCATAGGGTGTTTCATTCGCTCAATAACTGGGCGTCCTGCAGGCTTGAGTGACGTCGTACTTTTGTTCTTTGGGCTTTCATCATATTTAAAGACATTTCTGGTTGGGCTTTTACCCTGGTCTTTCTAGATGGGCCTTTTCTTTTGAGTCATTTCCTCTCTTGGTCCATTTGATTTGGGCTGCCCGTTTTGTGTGTCAACAATTACCCCCCAATATGGCGGAATTAATTTTAATTTTCGCCATATTCATTTATGTGTCTTCCAGCAATGTTTGAAATTTTCAAGATTTTTCAATCATCACTTTCTTCTAATTGTCTGAAACGGTGCGACGTTACAACCCCTCTAAACCCAAAAATCGCGCCACTTCGTTGCACCACTAAATCACGTCTTCATACTTCGCGTCTTTTCCCCCTTATTTTACTGTTCATTGCCTTGCTTCTCCTCTAAGTTTCTTAAGCAAACTCAGACAAATTCGTATTTTGCGTTCAATGGCGACCTCTCAAACTCGTTCGGATTCCCCTTTTGGTTTCGAAGACTTCCAGAACCTCCTCACCAGGCCGTATGTAAACCCTTCTCGTTTTGCACTGGCCAATCCAGACCGGAATGAGTTTTACCTTAACCCATTGTTCAATGATGCTGCATCAATAGAGAAAGTGGCGGCGGGTCAAGTATTCCCTTGCACGGAAAATCTCCCTTTTCTGAACTCACTACCGTTAAAGCCCATCCAGGAGCGAAGTATTCGTACTTGGCCTAAAGTTGATTCTTCTTTTCGTTTTTGGCATGCACGTCTGGTAAAACATGGTCCCACAAAAGCACTTTTTGATCGTGCGCGGATTTCTGATTTGTTGGAGATTACCCTCCATCCTCCAATTTATGATTCAGTACTTTTTCCAATCGCGCTGAGTTTTTGGTCCTCAGAGTATAACACTTTTGTTTTTCCTCTTGGCCCGATGTCTATTACCCTGAGGGACATAGGGGCTTTAGTAAACCTCCCACCTTTGGGCGATACCATATTTCCTGGCATCTTGGTTACTAGTGCTGCTCCGAAATTTGACAAGAAAATTATTGAGTCTTATTCGAGCATGCAAAGCCTTTACACTGCTTCCGTTTCTGAACCTAACCATGCTGAGCGTGTAGCTTTCCTCCACGTTTGGCTGTGTAAATATGTCCTCTGCGTCCCTAGTCTGAAGCCTTCTACGAGTTATTTGCCCATATCACACGAACTAGCACGTGGTCGACCCTTGAATTTATGTTCATTCCTTTTGGCCGCCCTTTATAGAGGCATGGCCTCCCTTCAATTTCAACTGAAGAATAATGCCTTCCCTACAGGCAGTGGACCTCTTTTGTTGGCCCAATTATGGTTGAGGGCGTATTTCCCACAACTTGGTGCTGTACCTTCTCCTCCTAAATCAGTTGCCTGCTATGGGTTGTTCATTCATCAATTAGACCCTGTAAATATGTCTGCCAGAGAAATTTTCACATTCTTTTATACACTGAATTCCATTCCTTCATTCTTTCCTTTTCCCGTTCATCAAATCCCCATTTTTGTTCGTCCTCCTTCCACCATGGATGAAGCAACTGCATCTTTGTCTATATGGGTTGAATTTTTGGTTGGGAGGGAGTTGTTTCATGATATCGTGACAGGGACAAATGCTAAAGCTGGTGTTGAGATATATGCTCCTCATTTCTTTGCCCGTCAGCTTAGTTTCGTCCAAACTTGGCCTGTTCCTTCTTGTTATTCCAAGAATATCACCGAGCGTTTTCACCTTATTAGTAAGGCTGAGACTGGAGCTATTGATGCTCGGAATAAACACTTGGCTGAAGGCTTTTCTTTTGTTCCTTTTAATTCTACTGCTGTTACGCATCCTCTTTTTGACCAACTGTGGCCATCTGTGAAGCGTAGGCTCTTTTCAGTCAACGCTAATCGTGCTTTTCACTCATTGGATCGTTCAGAGACTCTCCCTTCTTCCCCTATCCTTGCTACTCCTCTGTCCATCAAAGGCCCTTCCAAATCACCATCAGCTTCCCACAAACGTCCAAATCTTCATTCTGCTTCCTCGACTCCCAGGCTGTTGCTGCCAAAGGTGCTTCTAGCAGGAAACGGCTAGCTGCAGCTTCTCCGGTCTTACATGATTACGCTGGTGATGATGGTGGTGATGATGTTGATGTCCCCCTCATCCACAAAAGGAAGGTAATGACTTTGTTTAAACATAACCTATTAATCTTTATGAACTGATGCTTCGTTTGACTATTCCATTTGATGGTTCCAGAAAAGTTCATCTTCTCGTTTAGAAGCTTTAGTCACACTCTCCTACTCCAGCTCCAGCTCCTGCTGTTGCAATTGTTTCGACAGAGTCATCTGATGAAGGGATTCCTCCCACAGAACGACCTTTAGTGTCCGAAATTTCATCACAATCCCTTGAAGCATCGCAGACTTCCCAGGACGTCCATCCCCCAATTTCTGTGCCAGCAGGTTGGATGTCTCTTGACACTTTCGCTCTATTTGTTGATTCAGCAGTCTCTGACCTATTTTCCTCTGTGTGCATTAGGTGTTCCCACAGACCTGCCCGTTGCAGTAAGTTCGTCCCATTCAGAGAAAGGGAAGTCTTCACGAACGATGGGGCCAATTGATGATGATCCTGGACACCCGAAAGTTGCTGATGAGGTATCTCATGTTTCTCCTTCACTCTTTGGCTTTGGTTGATTGATCTGTTGTAGTGACATTTTAACATTGGCATTCTCTTTCAGTGCACTAGTACCGTTGTGCGCTCCATTCAAGATTTGCTTTCCTCTTGGGAACAATTGGAAATATCATACCTTTCTTCCAGTCATCCTTCAAACTCCTCTGAGGCAAACATGGTGGTTCTTAGACAATCAATGCTTGAGTATGTTGCCTTCATGGACATGGATGTTTGCATGGCCAGTGCTGCTGCTCAGAAGGATAAATTTGATCTCTTGAGCACGAAGTTGGTACAAGCACTTGCACTTTCGTCGCTCAATGTTTCTCCGAAATTCAAGGCGACGTTGAAGGTCATTCATTCTAAAGTCCTTTCTCTATTGGCTAGATGTGCCAAATTGAAGGCCAAAAGTACTCAGTATCTTTCGTGCTTCTTCTAAAAAAGAATCTTTGCTCCAGGAGATCAACAAGGCTAAAACTGAATTGAATGAACTCTCTTCTGAAATTAAGGCCGAAGATTCTTTAATGATGACTTTGGCTGCAGAGATGAAGGAGTTTCAAGTAAAGATGGATGATTGCAAGGCCAGGATGGCTGCTAAAGAGAGTAACATTTCCCAAAGGGTAGAATGGACCAAATCATTAATTGAGCGTTACCAGGAGCTGAAAGTGGATGAAGAGGTGGTGACCGATATAGATACTGCTTCTCAAAGGCAGGATGAGGATTGGGCGAAACTTAGGGAACAGATGCGATCTGTTTGGGGTGAATTGTAATTGAGACATTTTTATGTCCTTCTCTTTGTAAATTCGTGAACTATTCATCATAGTCACTTTTCAACTGTTACAGCAGCATTCGCCTTTAATGAACAATTGTTTTGCATGCTCGAATATTAATTGACGTTCCTCTTTTAAATCGTCAACCCCCCAAGCACTTGATTATATGCTAATTGTATGCTCGAATAATTATTGACGTTCCTCCTTTAAATCGTCAACCCCCCAAGCACTTGATTATATGCTAATTGTATGCTCGAATATTAATTGACGTTCCTCTTTTTAAATCGTCAAACACCCCAAGCACTTAATTTTATGCTAAGATTCATGCATATCCATTTCTTCACCTTTCAGATTTTTGGGTCATTTAATGTACGTGGACTTTCATATCCTGACTCTTCATATTCATTCCCTTATGAATACGTTTGTGCCTTCAACACTTATCACTCCCATTCGTAATTCTTCTCCAAGAATTATCCTACTGCCATTGTCCAATATCTCGATACTTTCTCCAGTTTCACCTTTCCGTAGAAATGGATCAGTTGATCCATCCTGTGTGTCGTCCGACTTGACACGTCTGTTGGTATGGGAGATATAGGAAAAGTTTCTTGGCCGGCTGCAAAATTCTTCCCATCTATCGATGGAGGGAAGGAACATTTCTGGGCCTTTTGCTCTCCATTGCAGCAATGCTTTTGGGGATGTGGCTGGTCCCAGTCCACAATTTTCACCGTTGCTGCCAAAGGCCTACAATTGTTTATCCTCAGTTGTAACTTATAGGAGATTTCAAATTCTCGCTCATAGGAGGCTTTGCACTTTTTATATTCTGTTGATGTAACCAATATTTGCTTAATAAAAAGTTTTATTTAGACGTATTTCGTCCTTTATTTTATTTGGTTATCATCGCTCATTAAAACTTTCATTTTTAAGTTTGTATTTGTTCGTCTTCCCATAAGGAAGGAACATATTTCTTCAAGTATTTGCCATTGATGAACCTCACGTGATTAGTACCATCTAAATCCTCTAAATGATAGGCTCCATTAGGCAAAACACTTTTCACTTTGTATGGTCCTTCCCAATTTGGTGACCATTTACCGTACTTTGGATCTTTACTATCCAAAGGGAGTATCGTCTTCCAAACTAAATCGCCCAAATTGAAGGACTTGGCTATGACCTTTTTGTTGTAAAACTTAGCCATTTTCTGTTTCTGGACTTGCAATCTATCCAGAACATCCAACCTTAATTCGTCCAATTCCAACAAATTTTGGACGAGCAACTCTGCGCGTTCATTGTTGCCCAGGTTGTTTTGTGAACATACTCTTATTGACTGCACATTGATTTCCACAAGTAACACTGCGTCTTACCCGTATGTTAGTTGAAAAGGGGTAACTTTAGTGCTTGTCCGTGGCGACGTTCTATAGGCCCACAGATCTTGATTCAAACACTCGTGCCAATCTCTGGTGTTTTCACTTATCATCTTTCTTACGATGTTCTTTAAGATCTTGTTAGATGATTCAGCCCGACCGTTGGATTAAGCGTAATAAGGCGTGGAATTTACCAATTTGACCCCAAATTCGCTCAAAAATTCCTTCACTCGATCCCCATTCAAGGAAGTTCCATGATCCACCATCAGGGTTTGTGGGATTTCCAAACCTATAGATGATATGGTCGCGAATGAATTTTATAACACTTTTCTGAGATATCTCTTTTAGAGGTATGACCTCTACCCACTTGGTGAAGAAATCTGTTGCCACTATAATGAATGTATGTTGTTTGGACGATGGTGTATAAATCTTCCCTATTAAGTCTATCGCCCAACCTTTAAATGGCCATGGCTTAATGATAGGTACCATTTCTCTAACTGGTGCTCTCTGAATTAGCCCATGCTTTTGACATGCCGACAACTTTTTGCATATTGGACACACATTTATCCCATTTTAGGCCAAAAATATCCATTCCTAATAATTAACCACCTCATCTTTTGACCAGCTTGGTGGGCTCCACAAATTCCTTCATGTATTTCAGCCATAATCACATTGGCTTCTTGTAAGCTTACACACTTTAACAACACCCCATCTGGGCATTTTTTAAGTAATTCACCTTCAATCAATGTATAATTCAACGATCGTAGCTTTATCTTTCTATTGTTCTTTTCACTTGGTTCTTCCAAGAACTCTTTTATCTCTACCCTCCAATCCATTACGTCTTCTTCTTGTATACAATGAATTCCAGTCCTATTTGCCCTCCTTTGTGTAACAGACAAAATTGTTCCATATTCACAAGTGTGCTCCATATCTAAGACTTTTAAGTAACCTGAGGCCATTTAGGCCAGTTCGTTTGCTATGTCGTTGTACATTCTATTGACATATTGGAACTCTACTTGGTCAAACTCTTCTAGTAATTCTTGGGCGACTTCATACTGGCTTATAACGGATTCGCTCTGACATTTAAAATCGCCAGTGAGTTGGTAAATCACCAACTGGGAATCGCCTCTAATAATCACGTTTTTTACTTCCATTTCAATTAATAACTCTAGGCCGACAATCAATGCCTCATATTCGGCCTCGTTATTGTTGCACATTCTGTCCAATGTGAAGGCGAACTTATAACAAATTCCTAGAGGATTTATCAAAGCTATTCCTACTTCTACACCTTTGGAAGTTTTTGATCCATCAAAATATAGGATCCATGGTTTGAACTCGAATGAATCTATTTCCAATTTAATTTCTTCAGGCATATCAAGGCACGGGTAATTAGCCAAAAAATTAGTCAATGCTTGATTTTTTGCCGCCTTTTGTGGTATATATTGTATTTCAAACTCGAAAAATGCCAAAGTCCAAAGGCCTATCCTTTGGTGTAAAACAGGGCGAGAAAACATGTATTTCACTAAATTAACTTTAGAAATCAGATAAACTGTTACAGGCCGTAAATAGGCCCTTAACTTAGTACATGTGAAATATAAAGCGAGACATAGTTTCTCGATAGCAGAATAATTACATTCGCATTTCGTCAAACGTCTACTTAAATAGTATATTACCCTTTCTTCACCAAATTAGTCTTCTTGCGCGACCATTCCAGCTATCGATTCTTGTTCAGCCGATATATACACCTTCATTGGCCGTCCTTGGATAGGTGACACCAACACTAGCGGGTTTCCCAAATACGTCTTTAGGCTATCAAAGGCCTTTTGATATTCTTCTTTCCAGACGAGTTCGTCCTGATTTTTCAACTTTAGGAGATGCGAAAAAGCTTATGTTCGCCCTGCACAGTTAAAGATAAATCGCCTTAAGAAATTAACTTGACCTAGAAATCTTTGCAATTCTTTTTTGTTGTTAGGCGGTTTGGCCTCTAAAATGGCCTTTGCTTTATTCTTATCGAGTTCGATTCCTCTTTGGTGTACTAGAAAGCCAAGAAAATTACCGGCATTGATACCAAACGCACACTTCAAAGGATTCAATTTCAACTTATATTGTCTCATTCGCTCAAATGAGCGTTTCAGTTGTTCGAAGTGATCTTCCTCTTTAACAGATTTAACTACGATATCATCTACATACACCTCAACAAACTTGCCTATCATATCATGAAAGATTAGATTCATTGCCTTTTGATAAGTCGCCCCCACATTTTTTAGGCCGAAAGGCATAACTACCCATTTGTAACATTCTAAGGCCCCTGGGCATCTAAAGGCAGTTTTGTGTATGTCTTCTTCAGCTATATATATTTGGTTATACCCTGAATACCCATCCATAAAGGAATACATGACATGTCCGGCAGTGGAATCAACCAAGGAATCTACCGTGGGCATTGGATACTCATCTTTAGGTGTCGCTAAATTCAGATTTCTAAAATCTATACACACCCTCATTTTACCATTCTTTTTTAATACTGGCACGATATTAGGTAACCATTCAACATATCTAGCTGTCCTAATGAAACCTGCTTTTAATAATCGCTCAATTTCTTTCTTAATTTCAGGCAACACGTTAGGAGCAAAACGTCTAGGAGGCTGTTTATGGGGTTTAAAGTTTGGTTTAGTTGGCAATCTATGTTCCACTAAATTTTTATCTAAATCAGGCATATGTTCATACTCCCAAACAAAACAGTCTTTATGTTCTTTTAATAAAGCGATTAATGCTGTACTAACCTCGTGACTAAGCATCTAACTGATAAATGTTGGGCGATCTTCTCCCACATCGCCAATGTTTACTTTGATCAAAGGGTCTTGTGTTTGAGCATTTCCAGGTTTGTGGATCCTCATTACTTCATCATCCATGTCCCTTACAGGTACTTCTTCTTCTAGGCAATCTACTTTATTAACTTCCTGGTCAATACTTTGTTCCAATTTGAATACTGCCAATTTGTCTCCCAGCGTTTTCAATGCTACCTCTTTTTTGATTTTCTCCTGACATTCTTTATTGAAAGCCACTAATCTGACTTTAAAGGCCTGGATCTCGGCCACATGCTCTTTTGGTTGCCAAGTCATCAATATTCTCTGAGCGTTCTCTTGCCAATCACTGGCTCTTCTAAGGCCACTATGTTTGGCCTTATTTGACTGAACATTTCAGGGAGTGCTTCTACCGAAAATGGTTCTTCACTCTGTGCGACGACTTGAGTCTCTTCTCCATCTTGGATTATCCTGACAGGTCCGTAATTTCCTTCGTACATGAACCTTTCTACTGATTTAGTTTCTGCAACAAAAGGCCTATGATCTGCCTGTACCACCTCTGCTTTACCTTGGTCATTCCAAAAAACCAAGCACTGATGGAGCAATGATGGTATACAGTGACTTCCATGAATCCAATCCCTCCCTAACAGTATATTGTAACTGGTAGGACCATCAATGACAAAGAAGATAGTTGTCCTAGTAGTCGTACCCACAGTTATATCTAGTGTCATTACTCCCTTGGCCAAAGTGGCTCCCCCATTGAAGCTTGTGAGAATGACTTCCGTTAGGATCATGTCATCCTCTGTTTTCGCAAACTTCCTCATCATCCTTAGTGGGATGGTGTTTATGGTGGCCCCATTGTTAATAAGTACTTTCACCACGGGTATGCCATTGACCAAAGCCTTCACATAAAGTGGCATTAAATGCTTGGTCAATTTCATAGTGGGCTTTTTGAAGACAACCTTTTCTACTGCATCAATTTCTACTTCCTGTTTGTCTCCTGTCGACTTATCCCCTTGTGATAAATCAACTTGCAATATCTCGGGCTGAATATCTGTCTGTGGGGCATCATCTCTATCTTTTAGTATTTCTCCAATAGCTACCCAACCTGTTGGGGGAGGCAGTATCCTTGGAGGAGATCCGTATTTCTCAGAACGAGGTACCCTTTTCTTCCTCTTGGGTGTCCCATATAGTACGTAGAAATCGAAAGAACGCTCAGATGGTTCTCCCAACAAATCTACTTCACGAACTCCTTCCCGATGCAATTGTTTTAGCAAGGTATTACGCGATACTCCTCTCTTTCTCCTTTCTTCTTCTAGGTCGATCTCTTCCTCAATATCAGTCATGCCATCATCCTCTTCGCCTTGCACTTCTTGGGACGTCTGACCACCTTCGCATTCCAACACACACGCTTCTTCTTCATCTCCTCCTTCTCCATCTTTATTCTTGAATTCGTTGGCCAACAAATAATTATTAGCCATGACGGGAGGTAAGGTGCCGAACTGGATAGTAAGAGGTGGTTCTGCATCGTCTTCTTCTCTTTTGCTTCGATCAAACTTCAACCTCCCAAAAGAACTTTCTGGCATTTCTCTCATTGATTCTCCAGTGTTAGTCTCTTCACTATCTTCGAGAGTATTTTAATTAACTATTTCCAATACTTTTGGTGCTTTAGGACGTAGCTTTTCTTGTTGCTGCCTCATCATTCGTCCATAATTCCGTTGAAATCGTCTTTGCTGAGTCCTGGTCATTTCATTAAAAGGCATAACACGTCTTGCGTTGTACTGATATGAGTGCCATACATTAGGTTGGCGAAGCTGTAGTCTGAACGATTTCTCATGCCGTGTTGGCCTGAACTGCCTTTCCAAAGGCGGTCCCTTATAGAACGATGTGCCCTGCCTTCTGTTTGGAACAAACTCAGGGTAATGGTGATTCTGCCATACTTCTGGTTTTTGGGTATTTGCTCTCATTTCTCCTTTACATCTGGCATACAAGACTTCTTCATTCTTCATAGGTTCTTTTCCCCTAATACGTTCGAACACGCTGGCATGTTTCTCAGGGTCTTCCTCATCATCGATGACTAACTTGAACCTTGGTAATTTATTTTTGAGATTGGTTGTCATCATATTCACTTCAAGTGGCTGTGGGCAAGGATTTTCATCCACTGCCATCTTCTTTTTGTTTTCGAACGTGATTCGTCCCGATTCAATAGCGTCCTGTAAAACATGACGAAAAACCAAGCAATAATTAGTTGTGACCATGCATTATACCATTTACAATATTTTTTGCCCTTAATCTGCTCAGGGCTTGGCAACTTATGTTTATCGCTCAGTTTTATCTGCTTATCCTTATACAATTTATCGAATATAAGGTCAACTTTCGTCACATCGAACGAGAACGTTCTGCTCTTTTTGTTTTCTCCTTTTACAGGTTCATCTCTGGCTACATCCCTAGGCTTAGCCATTATGGGACAAGTATATGCATCCCCCTTGGTCAATTCGGCCAAACATATTTCAGTTTGATTATAAAATTCATCGTTTACAGCATGAACACCAAAGTGTGGGTCTTTATAATAAGTCCCTTTGCTAGAATTTTTTACTTACTCTTCTTCTCTTATCAAACGTTCGTATCTGATCACGTTCGCACTAAGTTGGAGTAGGTCAGGGAATTCCCTATCCTGGAACTTCTTCTTTAAATCAAAACTTAAACAAATTTGAGCGATTTTGACAAATTCTTTTTCAGGTAGGGGTACAAAGCATTTACTCCTAACTGTTTTGAACCTTTGAAGGAAACATTCTGCCCATTCATTTGGCATTTGACGTAAGTTCGCCAAATCGGTCAGTGTGACCTCAGATTCTGTTTTATAAAACTGAGCATGGAACAATTGTTCCATTTGTTACCATGTCTGAACGGAATTTGCTGGCAAATTAATGAACCACGAAAAGGCTACCCCTGTTAAAGAACTAGAGAATAGTCTCATTTTTATGGTAATCGGTCACATCACCACTCTGTAATGTGAATCGTCCTATATGTTCTAGAGTAGATACTTCTCCTAAACCAGTGAACAATGAGAATTGGGGCACTTTATACCCTCTAGGCCATGGATACGCTTGATCCACCCATCAGGATATGGTTTAGTGTAAGTCGGCCTAATAACAGGACGTACACCAACAGCCATTTGATCTTGTACTATTTCTGCAATTTGATTCCTTAGTAAAGCATTTGGATCATATGGGACTCCTATGGGTTGATTCACTTGTTGATTTATTTGAGGCGGCCTGATGTTTGGTCCTTGATTGGCAAGGAAAGCACCATTGTTCAGACCATTATACCCATTATGTTGAGTATTTATTCCCTCATTAACACGAGGTAAATTATGTCTGCCATTCAGGGCATTATCCCTTATATTTGGATTACCCCCCAGGTTGGTAGTCACGTTATCGTCATTCAAATTTGGCGCTCCATTAACCCCTTGATTTGAGGTGGAAGGGTCGAAAAATGTTTCTAGATCTGGACATGGGTTCAGACCAGAGGAATTGTGTGGTGAAGCATGTCCCACAATCACCCTGGTCTGGAAATGACTTCCTACGGTTGGTTGACATACTTGGCCTACTAATTTGCTCATGAGATCATTTAATGCACTTAATTGTTTGGCCATGTTATCATAGTGAACATTTCCACTCTGGGTAAATTTTTTCATATTATGGACGTTTCGTAAATGTACTTGTTCAACGACGTCTTGTGTGAGTTCTCCAAGAAATGCACGCATGGTTCGAGGACTCAACTCTGTCATTGGCTCATAACGACTGTGACTGCTTGGAGTCTGTCCTTCCGTCTGAGGAGAATGTTACTGCTCCTCATATCGCTCAATCACAGACTGGACTACTCCGTGACTTGCTGGTGCTTTATCCGAACTTTTATGAGGCATAATGTTTTCCTTTTGTATCTTCAAACACCAAGTGTCCCACTGGGCTTGCAAAATTGTTTCGCGCGTTTTTCGCTCGCTAACAATTAAAAAGGGAATCAGACAATTGTGTAAGGGACAAACCTCTTAGAACAAAGTTTATTGAATATGAAGATTACAGTTTGGACACGAACAAGATGCCTCCAAGGGGCGCAAGCACACAAGTACAAGGGAATTGAAGTAATTAAAAGTTAATCTAAGAAAAGTAAATTACATGTTCTCTGTTTTGAGAGTGAATTTTGTCGTCCCTTCTTCGTTGTCTTTTTCTTTCTTTTATACGGCTTGGGCAGTTTTGATCGTTTAAAAAGTGCTTGCAACTACCCATTTCTTTCATCATGGTCGGCTGGCCAATAACTACCGTGTGCAATTCCTATCACTATGTCTTCTTCATAACTACTTGCCATCAACTCTCTCAAATCGTGGGGCGTAATTATGATGTGCTCAAACCGTCTTAGATCGTGACTTTGGATAACAACAAACTTCAATCATTGCTGGGACTTTGGACGACTCAGCATTCTTGGGCGACAATTGATCTTCTGCTTTGAGCGATCATAGGGTGTTTCATTCGCTCAATATCTGGGCATCCTGCAGGCTTAGGCGACGTCGTACCTTTGTTCTTTAGGCTTTCATCATATTTAAAGACATTTCTGGTTGGGCTTTTACCCTGGTCTCTCTAGATGGACCTCTTCTTTTGAGTCATTTCCTCTCTTGGGCCATTTGATTTGGGCTGCCTATTTTGTGTGTCAACATCCGTATTGGCGTAATTTAAATGATTGAAACGGTTACATTATCCTAAATCGTCATTTGTGAACACTTCTATTGATGATCTTCTCGAAATTGACATGATTTATGTTAAAGAAATGGTTACGTTAATATATTTTGACAGTTTGTGAACTTCCTGTAATGTTGACTTATCATTGTGATAAAATAAGCTAACGATTTTGTAATAGTTGAAAGTTGACATTGTAATTTCATGTATCATATTGTTCTTAAAAAAATAATAAGTCTTGAAATGAACTGATAGAATGAGTAACGAATGCAAAAATATGTTTCACGGTTTAAGATTCTTTTATTATTATCGAATCTCATAATATCCTCCATGTCTGCATACCATCAACACAAATAAGATTAGCTAACACATGAACACATAAAATGAACATACTACTCGTATGTAATATGTTAAACGTTAGACAATGTGATAGCCCAAGAATGGTTAACCAAGAGGGAGGTGAATTAATTATTTAAAACTTTTTCGAAAAATTAATATAAATTCAAGCGAGTTAAGACAAAAAAGATAAAATCAAATAATAAGTACAAATATAAATGCGATAAGTAAAAGGGAGATGATACAAACAATATAATTGTAGAGGTTCGATCCAAAACAATGATCTACGTACTCCGTTACCAAGCTCTCATGTATGAGCAAGATATTCACACTATGTTGATTGACTTGTGGTGCAATACAAACCTTTATAATGACTTACAAACAAGGAACGTCGATCCTTATATAATGTTAAGCTTTACGGGACCTTAACACGACTCAAAAATTTAAATGGAAGTTGATTTTACAATTTGAAACTTCTCCCTTAATAAATGATATGATCAAATTAAGTATCAAGAGAGAAATATGCTAACACTTTAAAATATAACAATGAATAAAGCTCAATTGTTAGGTGAGAAAAATTTTGATGAGTAGAATTATTTTCAAAAGTTAATTCATTCAAAAAAATTTTAAAGTAAATGATTTGATATTGATAAATCAATATAGCTTTGCTCAAGAATATCTCACATAAATACTCTTACAAGTGTTGTATTGAAAGTAAAGTGAAGTGGTTTTATAGCAATCAAAACGTCAAAATTTCTGACCAATCGGACGACCCATCCGGACGTCCGCTCACTGAACCAGACAACCAAACTAGTCACTGTACATCAGAATTTAGAATGATTAAAAATTTGACCGTTGGACGAATCGGACGTCCGCTTGGACAAATTTTCTCAAATTCTTCTTTCTTAATTTATTTTGAAAAATATAGGGTTTTTAAAGATATTTTCACTTAATTTTTCAAGATAAATGATACTTGTAAAAAATTAAGTGGAAATTTTTATCTTTTTTGAAAAATAATTTTTATGCAAGTGTTTTTACGAATAATTTAGCTCGTGCATAAAAATTCAACTTTTAAGCTTTTAGTGATTCATTGCTAAATATTAAAACATTTTACCTTTACATATAAATCCAAATAATCTAAATCTAATATCTTCAATGAATACTTGATTCGACATGAATGCTTGATTTGATCTTATCTTTGATTGATTTGATGTGAACTCTAGGCTTCCCGCTTCTATCTCGATTTTCTTTGATCGAAAATTGTGAATCTTTTGGTAGCAATAATTTTGTCTTCAATTGATCAATTTGGTCATAATAGCTATGAAGATTTGAATCTAATTGTTATAGATAAAACAATTTATTTGTTATAATCAAAACACGAGATCAATCATAGGTCAACATAGCGTTCCCTAACTTCATAAAGTTTTTAACATTACTCTTGATATTCGAAAAATGTCAAGAATTATATTTAAAGTATCATTCTCGACATTTACAAAATGTCGAGAACGATATGTCTAGATTATACATCACCATATGCATTAATCATATTATTTAACTTCAACCACCATTTTTTCAAACAATTCATTCCAACATTAATAACATTGTCAATGCACAACTACCTTAAATTTCTATATGTCAAAGTTATTTAGGAAGAATGTGATACAATAGTTGAGGAACACATCGCAATGAATATGATTCATTTTTAAATACTCCAATGATCTTACAACAAATATCGTCTAATTATTTAGATGATATAATTCTTTTAAATCAAATATATAACGACAACCATTATACACAACTTACCAACAAAAACAAGTTTTCAAAGAAAAATTACATTTTATCAAGAATTGTGGAAAGCCTAGTCAACTTGCAAATTTGGATAAGATTAAATTTCTTGAAATGAAATTGTATGATTTCCTTATGAGTTGGAAGTAGCTATGTCAACGAGTTGAACCCAAAAAAAAAAAGAAAAAAGCTTTGGCTCGACTCGAGCTTTTTTGGGCCTAGCCGAGCCGAGTAAAGCCCGGCCAAAAAATTAGGCTCGACCTAAGCCTGAGCAGGCCAAGCTGAGTCGGCTCGGGATTTTTGGATTTTTTTTAATTGAAGGCTGCAACATGCTGCCTGCAAAGGTAGCAAAGGCTGCCTGTGCAGCTTGAGCTGCCTTTGCAAGTAGCTAAAAATAGCTGCCTTCAAATTAGGCTTGCTCGGGCCGACGCTCCAAAATGGGGTTCGACCCAAGCCCGAGCCGACTTTTTTGAGTTGAGCCGACGAGTTTTTTTGCCATCCCTAGCTGGAAGCATATAATTTTTGGTTTGTGTTCATTGAGTCTCTACTTCTGAGTCTTCTTTTTTTCCAAAATAATTGGTTAATGCCTAATAATTAATGTCAGCAATGAACACATTAGGTAATAACTAACACTATTGTAGCTTCTCATGAGAGCTACTTGCTAGTTTCGAAATTCATGCATGCTACATTTTTTTTCCTTCGCTTTTTATTAAGGGTAAATGGACATCTTGGTACCAAATTTGGCAATTTTTACAAAAGTTATTAAAATGAGATATTTTTCAATGATAAGTGGAGTTAGACATTTTTGTAAATTCATATATAAAGATGGTATAAATAAGTCAACAAACGCGGCTTCAAGTTGGGACAATTATAGTCCAGATCCAACCAACCAAATCTTCCCACTAGAAATTGGCAAGACAACGTGAAGATGGGAATCTTGTAGTCTTTGACATTTAAAGTCAAACAATCATCACAAAAAAAAGTCAACCTAGTATTGACCACTTAATTTTTTTTTCCTTTTAAATCTTATCACGTTTTTATTAATATAATATAAAAATTTGAAGTCGGTTGTATGAAATATTCGTGCTAAAAAAAAATTATTTGGACATTTTCTTCGAAATGTTACATATAATATGATTAAAGCATGCATATCTTTATATGTATAATTGTCTTACCATGGTAATTATGATGCCACATTATTTAAATTACTACGCTTGAAATTATGGAAACACTTATGGGCAAAAGAGAATGAATTTCCTATCACTTCTACTGCATGCTCAGTTTCCATATCTTTTCTTTGAATCTCGAATAACAGACGGATCCTCTAACGATATATTTTACTACTTTTTTGTTAGACTTTAACGTAACTGTTTAGGTTAGACGGCACTTTCGTCTATTCATTTTTCATCATTTTAGGCTTTTCTATGACGTATTGTTATCTTCTTTGCAAGAAACCATCCCGATCAAGGACTAGCACCACCGGTCAATGTTATGTGGAACGTTCATAGCAGTATTTAGATCAACAAATGCAACCAATTAGATAACGGTTTAGTTTTACTTGGATTGGCTCATTCAATTGATTTATTTGATTATTTAATGAAAAATAATGTGAAATTGTGGTAGCTAAAAGAAAGGCTGCGCATCTTAATTCTAAGCTACTCTTATTTATTGTCTTTCGCCCCTTCAACAACTCTAATGGCTGGTAAAGACTTCTTTTTGGAGCAAAATTAAGTGTCCCTAACTCTTAATGGATAAAGATGAATTAATTTTTATAAAATTTGATTGAAATTTTAGTTTAAAAGTGGGTTACGATGTTTTCACTCAACTTACAAAAACACAAGAATAAATAAGTATTTATAGCTAAAATTAGAAGGTATTTTTGCAAATTATATTTGTTGACCATAAGTCTGTAATTCATGGATACTATCACTCTAGAATCGGTAATTTGTCGAATCTTTGACTTTTCAATCACATTGGACCTTTTTTTTTTTTTTTTTAATATCAACACTCTCCTTTAAGTTCACAATAACGACTATCTTGTCAAGTTGAGCGAATACATGTTGAGAGGTAATACATTGACATTGTTGGGTGGTTGACCTCAATATGACTATTTAAGCTCGAGACTTTTCATTTCTAAGCTATTTGTACTCTTCCTTGATAATTTATTGGATGTCACATTAGATCATTGTTTAGTTCAACTAAAAAAATTTATAAATCTATATTAAGTTCAATTTTAATAATACATTTCATGAAATTCGTCACTTTTATCAAAATATATTAAAATTTTAATTATTATTTAAATCAAATAGTATGAGTTAAGATTTATAAAATGAAAAAAAAAAAAGGAAAATAAGGTCAAGTTTGTCATCCTTTAAAAAATTTAATTATTTGCTATAGTATCATTTTTTTACCATACATCCGCACAACAAAATATTTACACCAAACCAATAAAATTTCCTTACTTTTTAACAATACATTTCCCAAAAAATACTATTTTATAACTCATTATTCCCAAATAAATTCTATCAAACACGCACTAAGGCCCTGTTTCATTGGCAATATTTTCAATGGAACTTGAAAAATGAAAATGAAACATTTTTCAAAATTTGCACCGTTTGACAGCAAAAATTTTCTTTTTCACATACTTCACCCATGCACCTACTTTCCAGCTTTTGGAGGAAAAATATTTCTTGTTGTTTTGGTTGGTTTTGATTTTCTATGTTTTTTTTGGGCAATTGGAAAAAATTCTAGACATAATAGTAAAAAAATTTATCACTTTTATTGACAATTTTCATACAAAACAAAGTCAAACGAATGGTATTCAGTATGATATTTTTTTTAATCTTTTTTTTTTGGGCAATTGGAAAAATGTTAGACCTAATAGTAAAAAAATTATCACTATAATTGACAATTTTCATGAAAAATAAAGTCAAACGGACACAAAACTTTCAATATTTTTCAGGTGAAAAATTATACCAATCAAACACAATTAATTACAATTTTTAGTAAAACAAATTCTAAGCATTTCAATTCTCAAGAAAACATTTTCTTTTCATCTAAATTCTACATTTAGGTCCCGTTTACTGGTGGAATTTTCCATGGAATTGGGAAAATATTTTCCATTTTTTTGACTATTTGATAGGCGAAATTTTCCACGGAGATATTTTTTTTAATCTTTTTTATTTTGGCAATTGGAAAAATGCTAGACCTAATGGTAAAACAATTATCACTGTAACTGACAATTTTCATGAAAAATAAAGTCAAACAGACACAAAACTTTCAACATTTTTTAGGTAAAAAATTATACTAATCAAACACAATTAATTACAATTTTTAGTAAAACAAATTCTAAGCATTTCAATTCCCAATAAAATATTTTCTTTCCATCTAAATTCTACATTTAGCTCCCCGTTTGATTGGCGGAATTTTTCATGGAATTAGGAAAATATTTTCCATTTTCCATTTTTTTGACTGTTTGATAAGCGAAATTTTCCACGAAAAATGTTTTCCCTTCCCACCCTATTTTCCGGGTTTTTGTTGAAAATTTTTTCCAGGCGGCTGCTGAATTTTTATTTATTCTTTATTTTTTGGCAATGGAAACAAATGTCATAACTAATTGTAAAAAAAAATTTCATTTTAATGGATAATTTTCATATAAAATAAAGTCAAACGAATACTAAATTTTGATTAAAAAAATGATTTTTTAAGAAACAATTTTTTTTTCGTTTATTTTTTTTTTACTTTTTAGTAATGGAAACAAATTTTATAACCAATTGTGGAAAAAATATCACTTTAATGGACAATTTCCATATAAAACAAAGCCACGAATAGAAAATTTTAAAATTTTTCGGGTGGAAAATTATACCAATCAAGCACACTTAATTAACAATTTCTTACAAAATAATTTCTAAACAATTACTTTCTCTAAAAATCATTTTCTTTCCACCAATTTTTCACCCTTACAATTAAACGGATCTTTACATTCAAACGGATCCCAAGTAATTCGTCATTAAAATGTGAAGAGACGCGCTGCCGCTGCTGGAAAGACACGAATGGAACATTCCACGATTAAAAAAAGAAAAATGGACCCCACACTGGGTTTGGATAGGGACGAAGCCCAATCCCCAAATCCCTTTCATCATCCCACACGCCATCTTTTCCGATAACTCGGCCCCACAACACTAAACCTATACATACAACAAGCACTATATCTATATATTTTATCTTCCACCAAATTCAATGGTGATCACGTGCCAATCACATGGAACCGAAAGAGATTTGAAATGACGTGGGTGAAATTTATTGGCTTTGCGGGTCCCGCAAAAGTTAGGTTGGCGAGGTTTGGCCGCTCCGTACTGGGGCAGGCATAGTGGGTGGACGAGGAAAATAGAAATTGCGTCAAAATTCCTTTTCATGTCGCCACGATCATTATCCACTCGAGGAATAATGCCTCAATTTCACCAAAATTACGATAACGCCACTACTTGACCAAATTATTTATTTATAGAAATTTGTTTCATTTTTGGGTTTTTCTTTTTAATTGGGCTACGAATTTTGTCTTAGAACGCATTTTTATTATGTGAAGATTTACAGCGAGTTACTCCACTTTACACACATAATTCATTGAACCCACATGAGTTGATTGAGTAATGAATATGCAACTTAATGCCGTTGCGTATAAATAGTGAGTTTTTTGTCGTTCATGATTGTGGATTTTATCAAGAATTTTCTTAATCTTTGTCACACCTTATTCTCTACACAGTATGATCACAAATAATTGAAAGCTCATCCGCCCTCACCTTATAAAGCACAATCCAACTACTCTACACTTGTTAGCACGAAATTAAAGAATGTGAGAAGCAATAGTAACAAAGTATACCAACAATGGTTATCGATGGATGTTTTTTGTCCTACTATATAAAGGCAAGGCAACTTGACAAGTCTTCCTATTGCCTACTAATGAAAATTTGATATATTTAAAATTATGTCTAGTAACTACTATTTGACTTTAGTATCAATAGGTGTAAGTATTTTAACCTTAGCCAAACCTCCCGAGTTGAAATAGGAGGTTTCGGTGAGGTTCCAAATTAATATATTAGGAATCAAAATTGAAATCGAAAACCGTCTGGGTCTAGATTGTTCATGGTTCTTTAAACGATATGGTGGATTCTCGACTCTCAAAACTATTTTTATGAAATGCGATTTTGAGTATTGAAATATCTGAACTGTCACCATCCGATGTTCAAGCCTAAGGACCATAGTGCTTTTAGCCAAAATTCCTTCCTTTAATGATCGACTATTTTATTGTTTGAGAGTGTAGAAGAAAATTCTGAGGTTGGCACGAGTAATTGGGAGTTGTTACCACAGTGTCAATGTAGTTGCAACTTAATTAGGGAGGCAGGAAATTGTTACCATTTGCTGGATCTTAGCTGTATGGCTAAAGCAACTTGAATGATCTATTAGGTTGATTTGGTAGGCAGCGCTAAAGATTAAATTTGGTAGGATAAGAAATGATGTGAGTGCAATAATAGCATGCCCATGGAAGTAAATCTGCATGAGTGGATAAAATGCATTTAATTTCTACTACTTTTGAGTATTCCCTTTTTATTTTTCCTTTGTTCCCAATGAAGTATGGTCATACGAGTGTTGCACATGTTCTTGTTGACTTGCAAGTATTCCATCTTATCTCTTACTTGTGCGTCTTTAGTGCATGTTTTTGGCGTGTTTATATATGTGTGTGACCGTATTTCACTTACTTAACATGTTTTATAGTCGACCTTGAATGGTAAAGACGTCCTTGGAATGATCCCGTAGTTCTTCCGAGATAATAGGGTCGTCCAGTAAATATATAGATACGTATATTGAGCTTTTGTTTGTTACCTAGTATTTTCAAAATACATTTTTCATTCTTATTTCCAACCACACATTATTCAATAAATAATATTACACTCAAATCAAAAAATTATCGTTATTTTTTAACTAAGCATTCTCCAACATAATACTATTCCAAAATGCATTATGGACAAAAAATGGGGTTCAAACAGACGCTGCTGCGTATGCAATATATTAAGATTTTATGAGTAATACCATCTAGAGTGTTAGTCAATGTCGGGAGGAAATAATAGAAAAGGAATAAGAATTATATATGCTTCAAGAATAATTTTGTATTATGCTTTAATATTGCTTTCCTGGTTAGAATTGAATTTTGAAATGCAATAATGAGATTTTTTGATAAATTGTTTTATGCACAGCCTGTATTGGGCTGTTATTTTCACTGTTTTTGTAATCGTATTGAATAAAAAAAATGTCTATTGAAAGGTTAATAAGAAAAACCTTTTTTCAAAATAAGAATATAGTTTTAATAAGAAAAATATATATTTTTTGAATTCTTTTTGCACAAAAATATGTTGGGCTATGCCATTTAAGAGAACATGGGATTATATTTATGTGCATTATTACACAACGAAGTGAATAGCAATGACATTTTCTTTCCTCTTTTCCACCATACAAAGTCATTTATACATTGTCAAACAAATCTTTTTTGGTGAATAATTTGAAAGTTTTTTCTGATATTTTTAGTTTCTTCGGAATTTTCAAAGTGGAAGCAATACTAAATTTATATATGATTCATTAATTTATGCATTGCCTGTTACACGACTTGAAGTGATTTAAGTTTAAATTACGCTAATCATAAAATTGTGGAAGATCTTCACAATCTTTAACAAATTAAAATAATAATAATAATAATAATAATAATAAAATAAAATCTTTAAAGGTGTTAAACTAGTTCCTCATAACTAGCACGTCCTGCTATTTAGGGGCTCAAAATCTGCTAATTCGTACGTTGTTAGTTTTTAAGTTTCTTTTTCTTTTTTTTTTTAAAGAAAAAAGAAAATTACAAGGTGATTAGAGAGGGTTGACCTACCCCCAAACGCCTTGAATTTGAGCTTACTTTACCTCTTTCACAACTCTTAAAAGGATTTGAGTGAAATTGAATCAATATAATAACAATGAGAGATCTCATAACTTTCTTCATAAGAAATCTAAGAATGTCTATTGATGAATTATTTTGTTAATGACAATAAAATAATTGATTATCCCTCAATCATGATCATTGTGGATAAAGTGTTGTATGTATATATGTATTTAATTTAATTTTTTATTTTTGGCTTGGAGTCAAATTAGATGGCAATTGGGAAGCACTGTACAGTGCTTGATCTAAATTATCCAATTAAATAAGGAGGGATTACTTGCACACTTTCTGCTGAAAATGAAATGTTAGAGGATAATATTTTTTATTTAGACTAATCAAAACATCTATAAAATCATGTGGAAATGAGGGGAACATAGCATACCCTCGCTAATATAATATTCACCACACTAATTTCTCGATAAACTACTCGTAATCTCACTATTTATTTAGACTATCGTCTAAATTTATAAATAATTAAACTTATTAAACTATTAAGTTAGATCAACATTCATATTCAACACAAAAAGGTAAAGGCTTCTTCTTCTTCTTCCTGTTTTTTTTTTTTTTTTTCCTTCCCTTCACATACAGAGGTTTAAAATGATTAGTCGACCAAAGATCACGTATTAATTTCATTCATCTTAGGTGTAATCAACATTACTTTCAATCACTATATTCGATCACCTCATAAAAAAATAATTAAAAAAAAAAAGATTGATCAGAGAATTTAATAAATAAAAATTTAACTTTTTTTCTTTTTAATTTTAATAATGTCGTGTTCTATACGATCTTCTTGCAAAACATGCAATTATGTTTTTTTTTTCAAAAATTAAACCAAAAAAATTCTACACAACCGAATGTAGGGAGAATAATTAAAAATAAACAAAAAATAAGTAGAGTACCAAAACATAGATTTGTATTGGTTAAAAAGGTCACCAAGGGCAGCATTGTAATAAAACTGAAAAGCCAGGTGCAATTTTGTTGGGAAATATTTAAGATCCGAAACCAGGGTTAGTTGAAACTAACTGTAGTGAAGTTCCGACTTCGTCTTTATCCTCTTTCTTGCACATTTTCCACCTCATTTTCATTTATTTTCTCAAAATTACTCAAACAGCTTTAACTAGTTGTACTCTGCTCTTTAATTTGTGTACCATTTGCATTTTAATCAGTATATATCTCCCCTCTCCTCTTCGTTCTCTCTCTCTCTCTCTCTCTCTCCCATTATCTCTCTGTACACATTTCCTCTCTCTGAACCAATTCTCGTCCTCATCTCTCTCTAGAGGAACCAACAATTGCGTAAACATTTCGTTTGTTGCAAATTTTCTCTCCCCAAAAAAAGTTTGCCGGTGCTGACGTCAGCAGCTTATTCCGATCGCCGGTCTCTTTTCAGGTTTGTTTGTTTGTTTTTTTTTTTTCACTGAAATTTCTGTTAATTTCTTAAAATAATACGAGAAAAATAGACTGATAGAATAGGCGCAATATGTTGTTTTTCGTGTTTCCTTTTCAATTTTTTTAGTAATTGAAATGGAATATTGAAGTGAGGTTTTCTATTTTTATGATTATTGAACTTTTTTCTTGTGTAATAAAAGGAGTTTGCTGGTTTTTGTTTCCGGATAAAAGGTTGAGGATTAATTAGTGATCTTTCTCATCTCTTGCTAAGGTAGACTCTCTAAAGTAATTTGGACGCTTTTATGACCTCTGTTGTTAAACCAGTAAATACTTGTAAATTCTATGAATCTATGATGTTACGTGTATTTATGGTTTTATATTGAGTTCTAGGGAAGTAGTCCATTTTTAAGACTTCATTGTGGCAATTTTGCAATTTTTGTAGTATGTGTGTTTGTATATATCTATTTTTTTTTTTGCTGCTATAGCTATTGAATTTTATGTTGAAGTTTAGCAGAGTAAAACCTTAGCTATGATATTTTCTGATAATTTTTTAGTAAAATCTTTGTGCTGTCACAAGTTCCACGTATAGCTGTCTTGATTGTTATTACTTTTCTTAATTAATGCTCTAACAAGAAATTAACTTCTTTTTGAAGAAGACAAAATGAAATCCTCTGAGATGATGATTCTGTTAACAACTTGAGTGTGTGGCAAAGAAGAAAAACAAGGTTGTGTTAACAACATAAACAATATTATCCATAGATAATAAAACGACTTTGATATGAATAAAAATATATACTCTCCCCTTAAATTCTCTCTTTTTTTCTCCCTTCCATCCCTCTAATTCTCATTCTCTTTTACATCCTACCTTTCTCTTCTTCTCTCCCCTTTCCCCTTCTCCTATAACTATTTGATTGCATCCTACGTCAGAAAGCTTTGGAAGCTTTGTTTACTCTATAACCAAATCTCTGGTCAATTATAGAAGAGTACAAGCACGTCAATTATAGAAGAGTACAAGCACTATCGTTCTTATTACAACATAGTCTGCTTGTAAGAGAACTAAATAGATATCCAAATAGACTTACCCTTTCTGGAATTATCAAAACATTCTGATCCAACCTTAGGCTTCTAAATTTTTGTGTAAGTTGAGTATTGCGTTTGATTGAAATGGAATCTTGCAGAATAAAGTGTTGGGATGACATTTCGAGTTATGACAAGCAAACATAGTGCTCCTAGTAATTTTGCCCTTCTTACTGCTGTGTTCGCTTTTAAGGGTGAGTACCTTGCAAAACAGGATAATGCTTTGGTTGAGAGCATCAGAGCTGAATATTCAATATAGCGTTGTCCTTTTCGTCGGAGTATGCCAAAGGACATGGTCTGCGAGCAGTCAGTTGTGCGCTTATTTGATCTACTTCTGATAATTTGAGGTCTTCGCTCACCTAAAAACATGAAAATTTCATTTTCTTGGCTTGGCTAATGCCACGTCAAATTTTATTATAAAATGTAATTTTATAAGTGTTTTGCTTGCATTCTCTAAGCTTGCTTTTATATTTAGATCAACACATCTTTTTTTCTTTCTTTTTGCTTTTTTAAAGTCTCTTAGTTTAATTGTACTTTATGATTAGCTTGGATGATTTTCCAAGAAGAATATGCAATGCCTGTTGGATCATTGCAAGAGTGATTGTGAAGTGTATTTCCTCTTCTTTTGTGCAGGTTTGTGAAAATATTTATTATAGCATAGTTTGTGCAAATAATTATCCCAGACGTGCAGTTTCCAAGAAACTAGTAATTCTATTAACAGTCATGGGATCAAGGTCATGTGGAAACTTTTTGGACTTGGCTTCTGGAGAATTACTAGATATCCCCCAAACTCCTAGAGCTCTTCCGAGAGTGATGACTATTCCTGGAATCATATCTGATATTAATGCGGGTGGTGATAGAGATTCAGATAGCTTGTCATCTATTTGCCGAGAACGAAAAATTGTGGTGGCAAACATGTTACCTTTGCATGCTCAAAGAGATAGTGAAACTGCTAAATGGTGCTTTAGTTTGGATGAGGATTCACTTCTGTTACAATTGAAGGATGGGTTTCCACCTGAGACTGAGGTTATATATGTAGGATCTCTCAAAGTTGAGATACAAGCTAGTGAACAGGAAGAAATTTCACAGAAACTTCTGGATGACTACAAATGTGTACCCACTTTTCTGCCTCATGATATCCAGAAAAAGTTTTATCATGGTTTCTGCAAGCAACAACTTTGGCCTCTTTTCCATTACATGCTACCGATGTGCCCAGACCATGGAGATCGGTTTGATAGGCAACTTTGGCAGGCTTATGTTCATGCAAATAAAATATTTGCTGATAAAGTCATGGAAATCGTTAATCCTGAAGATGATTTTATCTGGATTCATGATTACCACCTCATGGTGCTCCCTACATTTCTAAGGAAGTCTTATAATCGAGTTAAGCTTGGATTTTTTCTTCACAGCCCATTTCCATCATCAGAGATATACAGAACTCTTCCTGTTAGGGACGAAATCCTGAAAGGTTTATTAAATTGTGATTTAATTGGTTTCCACACATTTGATTATGCTCGTCACTTCCTATCCTGCTGTAGTAGAATGTTGGGCTTGGACTATGAATCTAAAAGAGGGCACATTGGACTTGATTACTTCGGCCGCACAGTGTACATTAAAATTCTGCCAGTAGGTATTCACATGGGCAGATTAGAATCTGTATTAAATCTTCCTTCTACGTGCGATAGAGTCAGAGAGATTCGGGAACAGTTCAAGGACAAGAAAATAATTCTTGGTATTGACGATATGGACATATTTAAAGGTATCAGTCTGAAATTGCTAGCCTTTGAACAGCTCTTGCAGCAGCATCAGGAGTTGCTGGGAAAACTAGTGTTGGTTCAAATAGTGAATCCTGCAAGGAGCATGGGAAAAGATGTTCAGGAAGCAAAGAAGGAAGCATATTCAACTGCAAAAAGAATTAATGAAGTTTTTGGCTGCCCTGATTACGAACCTGTGATATTAATTGATCGACCTGTTCCTCGCTATGAGAAAACTGCATACTATGCTATGGCAGAATGTTGCATTGTGAATGCAGTTAGAGACGGAATGAACTTGGTTCCTTATAAGTATATAGTGTGCAGGCAAGGGTCATCTCTCATGGATGAAACCATAGGTGTCGGTATGGATTCTCCTCGGACTAGCATGCTAGTTGTGTCGGAGTTCATTGGTTGTTCTCCATCTTTAAGTGGAGCGATTAGAGTAAACCCGTGGGATATTGACTCTGTTGCTGAGGCCATTTATCTGGCCATCTCCATGCCTGATACAGAAAAGCAACTTCGTCATGAGAAACACTATCGCTATGTTAGTTCTCACGATGTTGCTTACTGGGCTCGCAGCTTTATGCAAGATTTGGAGAGGGCATGCAAGGATCATTATGATAAGCGATGTTGGGGCATTGGTCTGGGCCTGGGTTTCAGAGTTGTATCACTTTCCCCAAGTTTTAGAAAGTTACGTATTGATCACATTGTCTCCGCGTATACAAAAACAAACAGAAGGGCAATCTTCCTGGACTACGATGGTACTATTGTATCTCATTCCTCCATTGTTAGATCTCCCAGTCCTGAAGTAATTACTGCACTCAATACTCTGTGCAATGATCCTAAAAACACAGTGTTCATTGTTAGTGGGAGAGGAAGAACTACCTTAAGCGATTGGCTTGAACCATGTGAGAGACTGGGTTTAGCTGCCGAACATGGGTACTTCATAAGGTGCGAATAATTTTTTAATGTTCTACCAGTGTTATCTCTTTTGTAGTATGTTTTGTAAACTTGTAAACCGAGATATTTGTTGTCCATAAATACAGGTGGTATAGAAGCACTGATTGGGCACTGTTAACAGCAGATCTTGAATGGAAAGAAATTGTGGAACCTATTATGAAAGTGTATACAGAGGCAACAGATGGATCCTATATGGAAATTAAAGATAGTGCATTGGTTTGGCACCATCAGGATGCAGACCCCGACTTCGGCTCCTGCCAAGCGAAAGAATTAGTAGTTCATTTGGAAAATGTACTTGCAAATGAACCTGCAGTTGTTCGTAGGGGACAGCATATTGTAGAAGTAAAACCACAAGTATGATCTCTCCCTCCTTACCCCCCACCCTTCTCGCGCATATTCTGACCAATTTAAGGTGAAAGTGGGATTGCTCCCTCTGGAAAACCTCTTACATTATATGTGATATATTGACATTTTTTTATGCATATGGATGTGATGATCAAGTTAATTCCATGAGTAATGCTCTATTCAGCATCGGTCCAGGTGACAACTACATTACATTAAATGATAGATTCACTTAAATACAATGTTACATGATTCATTTAATTGAACCCAACAAGTATTGCCACATAAACTAATAAACTAATGCTCTAGCACTATTGGTGCTAGATAGCATTATCTTCTGAGATATCTTGTGAAATGTTTAGATATATCACACTATCCTAGTGACTGGAAGAAGTTTTTTTTTTTTCTTTTTTTAATCTTCAATTTATGCATTTTGATGTGCAGGGAGTGACAAAAGGGTTGGTTGCAGAGAAGGTCCTGTCAACAATGGTCAATGATGGATCGCCACCTGATTTTGTGATGTGCATTGGCGATGATAGATCGGATGAAGATATGTTTGAACGCATATTGGGCACCGTTTCTTGTTCATCCTTACCTGCCAGTCCAGAGATCTTTGCTTGCACTGTTGGACAAAAGCCGAGCAAGGCTAAATATTATCTTGATGACTCGACTGATGTTGTGAGGCTGCTTCGAGGTCTCGCAAATGCTTCTAGTCCAAAACCACGACATAGTGCGATCTTCCAGGTTACATTTGATAGCGGCTTTTGATAAATGCAAAAAGATTATTGGGTGTGATATGTTCTGCTTTTCGCAGGAATTTTTCTTACTGACCACGAATTAGTTGTCACCATGGAGCTTAGCTTCAAATGTTGTGTGACTTTTTGCAGCCATGCCACTGTGGGGTCTGGGTGTGAGGTTTTTAGTATAGAAATCATATTTTGGCTAAAATCTTTTACAGTATAGTTTTGGAGATGTTATAATGGCTTGCCCTCGTTGATTAAAGGGCACCATCGTTTTGTATAGTGAACATTTCTCCTCCTAATGCAATACCGGTCTGATTTATAGTTTTGGTTGATACGTTCCTACCGCTGGTTGTACTATGGTCATGGTTGTACCAAAATTTTCATCCCGAGCGTTCAAGTTATAGATTTACGTTTGCTCATGGAAATTGTGACCTTTCGGGGGAGAATTAACGATGGCATCAAAATGCTAGTAGATCCAAGAGTTCTTAATAGACAAATTTCTGTGAGGGCTATGGAACAAATAATTATTCTAGGTGTTGAAGTTGATTATTTAAATTCTGATCCAGGAAAAGGTGCTGTTCACTCTATAGCATTTATGTGCAGGCTGCGTTGAATAGCTGGAGTACACGACGGGGAGATAGGATCTAAACAAAACAAGCACTTTAAACTTCAAGACACAAATCAGAGAGGAAAACACGTATCTAATGAACAATTACTTGGAAATGAAACGAAAAATTCTTGCTTATAAACATTGAATACATTTCAACAGCCATTGTTACCAAAAGACAATTGCATGACTGTCTGAGATTAATAATAGCATTTTCCAACGTGCAATCTGGATTTTCAACCCCGGGGTTGCGTGTAAGCGCCCCAGGCTTGGCATAGTCGCATCATGCTTGATATACTCGGACAGCCTAACTTGGAATGAGCGACATAATTTTTGATTTTCAATTTATTTATTTATTATTATTATTATTATTATTATTATTATTATTATTATTATTATTATTATTATTATTATTATTATTATTATTATTTTGCATTAATCTTCAAATTCAATTTTCTCTTCAATGGTATATTATTTGCTCTATGATTTTTTCTATCAAACTTTTTACTCTAAATTCTTCTTATGCTCCACACGTAGATTCCTTGTTTTGCTTCCTTTTTGTTTTTTTTTTATGATCAAACTTTCTTCCTTCTACATCAATCATGGGTTTTTATCATATGAAATCAAATACAAGTAGTGTTTCGTGTGGAAATCGAGCATCACTAACAATTAAAAGAAGGTTCAGACGATTGTGTAAGGAACCACAACCTCTCGAGACAAAGTCCCAACAAGATGTGCTTTATTTATGAAGACTACAATTTGCAAGAAGCGAAATGCCTCCAAGGGGCACAAGCGCACTGAATTCACAAAGTAATTGAAAGTTAACAAAAAGAAAGAAATGAAATGTAATGAAATTACATAATTCTCTGTTTGAGAGATTTGATTCGTGGTCCCTTCTTCTATGTTCTCTTTTATACTCTTTTGACGATTTTTCTTGTAGAACCGTTTGAAAATTGTTCATCCTCTGTAACTACTCACTTTCTCCATAATGGATGACTTGTCAAGAAAACTACCGTTTTTAAATGCTGTCATTACTCCAATCATTTAACTGCTTGCAACCGAGATTCTTGGATCGTGGAATGTGATAAGACTACCCATTAACTGTTTCAATAACCGTTGCTTTAAATAACAATCAAGACAATATGCTTGTCTAGCTCTTGGGCGTCTCGCAGACTTGAGCGATGATGGGCTTTCGCTACGTAACTCCGTTTTGGGTTTTTACATGGCCTCGTTTGGGCTCATCTTTCGAATTTCCTAACTGGGCTTCATTCTTTAGATCATTCAATTGGGCCTCATTTTTGTACGCCAACAATTACCCCCCAATTTGGCAAAATTAAATCAATTATCAATTATTAATCTTATGCCATATTCATCCTTTATATTTTCCCGCAATGCTTAAAATCCAAAAAAGGGCGGAGAACCCCAATCATTACTGTGTTTGGCAGTGACCTACATCGCGAAAAGTACAATATCATACAATTCCTATAAACCAAAGAACATGCCACTTCATCGCATCATTATACCCCGTTCTGCATCGCCGCCTATAAAGATTACTGTTCATCTTCTTGCTTCTCTACTACACACACTTACACTCTCAAAAACCCTCGAGAAGATTATAATTTGCAGTAAATGGCAAATTCAAAGAGCTCTTCAGACAACTCCCTTAATTTCGAAGACTTCCAACAGCTTCTCACCAGACCGTATATAAATCCAGCTTCCCTTTCACCAGCCAACCCTGATCTCCATGAGTTCTACTTGGGCCTATCATTCAATGACGCTGATTCTGTTGGGCAAGTAGCGGTGGGCCAGTTGTTCCCTTGCACTCAAGATCCTCCTTTTTTGAACCCTTTTCCGCTAAAGCTAATCCGTGAAAAAGGTATTCGTACTTGGCCTAAAACTGATACTACTTTCATCCTTTGGCATGCAAGTATGACAAACCATGGCCCTACCAAGGCAATTTTTGATCATGCTGGAATTTCTGATTTGTTAGAAATTGCTTTCCGTCCCCCAATCTATGATTCTGTGCTTTTCCCCATTGTTTTGAGCTTTTGCTCTTCTGAATATAATACTTTTATTTTTCCGCTTGGCCAAATGTCCATTACTCTGAGGGATGTTGGAGCCTTAGTTAATCTTCCACCCCTGGGCGATACCATTTCTCCTGCCATTTTGGTTACTGCTCCTGCCCCAAAATTTGATAAGAGATACATTGATTCTTATTCGAGCATGCAAGAACTTTATAACAATTCTAGTACTGAAGCTATTCATGCTGAGCGTGTTGCCTTTATTCAAGTTTGGCTTTGTAAATATGTTCTTTGTGTACTTAGCGTTAAGCCTTCTATGACTTATTTGCCCACAGCGCATGAATTAGCGCGTGGTTGGTCTTTAAATCTTTGTTCGTTATTCTTAGATGCATTTTATAGATGCATGACTTCTCTTTAATTCCAGTTGAGGAATGGTGCATCTCCTACTGACAGCGGGCCTCTTTAGCTCGCTCAATTGTGGTTGAGAGCATATTTTCCACAACTTTGTGCTCTATCAGCTCCTCCTAGATCGGTCAGCTATCACGGGCTGCTCATCAGCCAATTGACCCCTGTTAATATGTCTAATAGGGACATTTTCACATTCTTTTATAGCTTGAATTCAATCTCTACATTTTTTCATCTCTGTTCAATCAACTCCGATTTACGTGCAACCTCCTTCTACTATGGATGATGTGAGCACTTTTTTGCCCGTTTGGACTCAATATTTGATTGGGAAAGAATTGTTCCATGACATCTTAACTGGAACAAATGCTAAAGAAGGGGTTGAGATATATACTCCCCAATTTGTTGCCCGTCAGCTTGGTTTTGGCCAAACGTGGCCTGTTCCTCCCTGTTTTCCCAAGAGTCTTACAGAACGTTTTCACACCATCAATAAAACAGAGGCACGGGCCATTGATGCTCGCAATACCCTCTTGACAAATGGTTTTTCCTTAGCCCCTTTAAACCCACTTTTGTCACCCATCCTCTCTTTGAGCAACTTTGGCCATCAGTGAAGCGTAGGTTGTTTACAACTGATGCTAATCGCATCTTCCACCTTCTGGAGCGGCCGAGACTTCTTCCGTTTCTCCTATTCCTGCCATTCCTATATCTCTCAATGATTACGCCCAAAGAATAACACGGCAGTTGTAGCACAGCTTTGGGGTGTCGTATCCACGGGAAGATTGAAAAATGTTTAAAGAATCTCTCTCAAGAGTGTAGTTGAATTCAATATTGAAAAAATGAAGTAAAAAAAAAAAATTAATAATTTAAAACAGTGAAGCATCCAAATTCCCTTGGTTGGATTGGATCATTCACATAAATTATTCAATTTTATAACTCAATTATAGGCTTTCATCCCGATACTCTAATTAGAAGATTTATCGTGAAAACCAATTTATTTTACAGATGTAATCCTAAAATCTAGATTTATGACACATTTACATAATTTTATTGAAATTAGATTTATAAATCGACCATATACTTCAAGCATAAAGCAGTAAATAAATCACACCAATAAAATAGTTGAGATTTCAATTCAACAATTAGTTCAATTCGTCGATAGAAAAAGCATAACTGAATCTATGATTAATTTAATAAAAGTTAAATCAAATTCAACAAATATTCATGAAATTAAAATTCTACAAATATTTCGATTAAACAATGGAAAAAGCATGACTGAATCCATGAAAAATCCAATAAGAATCAAACTAATTTCAATGTAAATTTATAAGAATGAAACCTAAATTCTAGCATTGTTTGACAATGAAAAGATCAAAATAACTGAATAAAAGATATGAAATCACCAATTCTAACCGAATTCTTTCGTAGCTACACCAAGATCTTTAGTTCCTCGTGTGTTTTTTGAGCCAAATCAATGAATGAATGGTGTAGAATGAAAAATCGTCCCAAATTGAATGTTTTTAGGGTCTTTTTCTGGGCTTATCGCGGCCCAAAACATAAAAAGAACCTTAATTTGCACGGCGTGGCATAGGGCCGCCATTTTTGGGTACGGGGGCACCTCTAGTTTCGGGTGAAAATCAGTTCTAAAGGTTCCAGTGGCACGGGGAGGCCTTATAATGGCGCGGCGGTGCCTCTATCCCCTTTAAGTAGATGCACATGTTTTCAGTATTTTTATCATAACTTTCTCTCCCGATGTTCTATTGAGGTGATTCATGATGCGTTGAAAAGCTAACTCAAAGGGATACAACTTTTCTTTAGATAACGTCTTCAAATTCGATCATCTATCATGTCAAAAACTGGTCTCAAGATGAGGCTGAAAATCGGTGCAAAACTTTTCAGCTTGAAAGTTGATATATGATAATGTTTTGGCCATGTTTCATCCCTTTGACTCATTTCTTCATCCAATTGACCTCTAACACTCTCGAATCTTCATCACAAGGTTAGAAACAAGTTTAGAGTATTTGTACTTTAGTCCCTGAACTTTCACTTTCTTCTATTTTGGTCATTTCTCACTTGTTTCTCCTTATTTTCGCTACATTTATCATTTGTCCTGCAAAACATAAATTACATAGAATTAAACTATATTCCAACATATTAATCAACACTTTTCCATGTTTTAACAGTAAGATAAGTGTGTAAAAACGCACTTATCAAACTCCTCCAAACTTGAATTATTGTTTGTCATCAAACAACAATATAACTCAATTCTACAAACAACATTATTTAACAATATTCCATGTCTCAGGTTTGAAATATAGTAGTCAGACAAATGAACAATTACAACAGTGCAAAAATCAAACCAGTCTCCACCTGTTACATGCATAACCTGACACGTGTGTGTGAAAACTCATGTTAGCATATCAAGATTGTGAATGGTTCAGCACTTGTCCCAAAGTATTCAAATATATCATTTCCTCACTCGAGAGATACACACACCCCCAAACTTATGATTTTCACTCATTTTTCCCGGGGTGCATCCTAGGTTCAACTTTTCAATTCTATTCCTTAAACTCTCGTAGTTTAGATAGAACTTACTCCTACAAGTTCAAATTTCAACAAGTCGAGATTCTCCTATATTTCTAATTGCTTGAACCCTTAAGACTAGACTAAATTACTGCTTCTCATCAAATGTGTAGTTTTGTCAACCGGATGCCTGGGGCATAATCAATGTATTGAGTGTATGTTCAATTTTTCTCTTTCATGTTTTCTCCATGTTTTTTCTTTTTTTTATTTGAATATTTTCTCATTTGCTTTCTATATAACACATGTAGCGAGCTTTAGGCCAATGACTCCCAAGTCAGATAACCATAGGACATCAGGTTTTAAATCACCCTCACATGCTTAATAACTCGAGTTATATAGGCTCGAAAAGATACTTCAATGTACTCAAAGATTAGTACAATGTCCCTGTTCTTTTAGACATCCAGTTTCTAAACTAACCTCTAACTTAAAACTTTCTCATAGTTTTCATCTTATCTGGTTTTAGACAATCCACATAAAATTTTCATGCACGGAATTCCTTCTCATCTCAATGTTCCCCTGTAACAGTTTGATCATCTCCAAACTAACCTATAGTTGAATTATGGAACTACACTAGAGGGTATTTGGGTGAAATTACTATGTTCAACTATCCTATACATAATGAACCGAATCACTAACTTAATATGCCAAACATAAGTAACGTGCATAGAAAATGTCAAGTTTTACATAAACAGGTCTAAACTAATCCAATAATGCACTATTTCATCATTCACAGCTGATACTTATCCCAATGATCACATAATGACCAACACAATTATTAAACAAATTTTCAAAAATTTTGAAACTTCATAATATTACTTATGCAAATTCACAACAAAATCCTCCCCCCCAAAACTAAATTTTGCATTGTCCTCAATGCATAAACATGAAAGACACATGAAGGGAATGACAAATATCACATAATAGTGCAGTGAATCAACATAAACTTAAAGTGTAAGAGCCGAAAGCACTCAATGGAATGGTAAAGCAAAGAAAATGACAAAATTAACTAGAATAAAAATGTAAAAGTAAAAGGCAGAAGAAAAAGAACGAACTCCCATTGAGTTGCCTCCCAAGCAGTGCTTTTGTTTATTATCTTTGGCTCGACTCAATGTTTCCTCCCTAACTTGCATCCAGTAAGTGTGGTTTCAATCTTCTTTGCAATGCACTAAACTCCTTGGACATAAACACTGGTGATGTTCCTCCGCCTCCATCAAATACATGCGTGGGATAATCAGAAGAGAGCTTGGAATCAGGAGTAGGGACCTGCAAGACAAAAGGTAAAGTTATCTCATTAGAAAATGACAATGTAAAATAAGAACTATTACTTGACTCTTGATCATCTATCTCAAGATGTTTATTGATGATGAAGTCTACTCCATCCCATTCTAGAATTTCCTGTGCTGGCCTAAGGAACATACTATCAGCAACCTCTTGAGTGAGTGCATCAATCATGTGTATTTGATGACACTCGCCATCTTCTTCTAGCTGCTTAGTGACATGAAAAATGTTGACTTCTAAAGTCATATTCGCAAATGAAAGTTTCATGAGACCATTCCTACAATTAATCAGAGCATTAGCAGTAGTAAAGAAAGGTCTACCAAGAATGATAGGAATTTTAGAGTCAACATTCACATCATCTTTTACATTAAACACTAAGAAATCCACGGGATAGTAAAATTTATCAATTTGAATCAAGACATCCTCAACTAGTCTAATAGTGGACCTATCAGCTAATTGTAAAGCCACCGATGTAGGCTTCATCTCACCCAAGCCTAATGATAGGTAAATAGCATAAGGCATGAAGTTGACACTAGCCCCTAAATCTAGAAGAGTTTGTCCAAACTTATGGCTCCCAATGATACAAGAGATAGTAGGACAACCAGGGTCCTTATACTTAGGTGAGACTCTTTGTTCAATCACTGCACTCACTTGCTCGGTCAAGGAAGCGGTTTTCTTGACTATATGTTTCGTTTTGATAGTGTATAAATCCTTAAGGACTTTAGCATACGTAGGAATCTGTGAAATTACATGTAAAAAGGACAAATTGATTTTTACCTGCTTTAGATGCTCTAAGACTTCACTATGTTGACCAGCAGATTTTGAGGTGAACTTAAGAGCTAGTGGGAAGGTGCTCTCACTGAATTTGTCATCACTTCCTCCCTAGGGCTACTCTCTTCAGGCTCACTAGAGTCTTTTTTAGTTTCCATAGGTCTAGGGATTTGTTCTATGATTTTCCCTAACCTAGTGGTTATGACATTTACCTCCCTAAGATTGTTTACATTAGATCCTGAGGTTTGTGCCATTATTGCCCTATAGGATTAGGTTGAGGTTGAGTTGGAAATTTCCCACGTTCCTCTACAGTTAAGGTACTAGTTAGTTTGGAGATATGATTCTTGATTTCCTTATGGTCCTCAACAATTTGGGTAATCATAGTCTCGAATTTTTGATTTGTTTTTCCCTGTGCCTCCATGAAAGCATGTAAAGTATCTTCTAAGGAATTCCTAGATGATGTGGGTTGGTATAAGGGTACATTGTAAGCTCTATTCGTTTGGGCGGGTTGCTGGTTTTCAGATTTTCAGCTAAAATTGGGATAATTTCGCCACCCTGGGTTGTAGCTTTCAGAGAAAGGAGCATAGGGTTTGTTATACGTGCCTAAGGCATTGCAATATTCTTCATAAACCCCCCTCATCTTGCGCTGGGTGACCAATTCCACCACACACATCACAAGGTCCAGAAGACTCAACACGAGTGACAGTAGATGTAGGTTTTGAACTCTTAGTGCGTAGGTTTTCAATTTCTCTAGTCAGGGCTTCTACTTTAGCTCTAAGATTGTCTTCTTCCCTAAGATGATAAACGACTGCACTAGAAGGATTTCCTACGGCTCGTGACCTATTGGCGCTATTAGTGACACTAGGGCCAATCCAAGTGTGAGCTTTTTCTGCTAGTTCATCTAAATATTCTATAACCTCATCAGGATCTTTCTGTAAAAATTCACCATTATACATCATCTCTATAAATTGACGCTTCCTAAATGTTAACCCTTCATAAAAATAGCTCATGATACGCCAACTCTCAT
The DNA here is from genome assembly GCA_035079005.1 of Fraxinus americana. Taxonomy (NCBI): domain Eukaryota; kingdom Viridiplantae; phylum Streptophyta; class Magnoliopsida; order Lamiales; family Oleaceae; genus Fraxinus; species Fraxinus americana. The sequence goes on from CM068707.1 coordinate 29,355,896, forward strand.
AACCATGATGGGGGCAAAGAGATTGAAGTTCTTTATACATTTCCCACGCTTGATATAAAGTTTCACTCTCCTTTTGGATAAAAGAAGAGATTTGCTTTTTCAATGCAATAGTTTTGTGGTGGGGAAAGTATTTGATAAAGAATACTAGGGTCATCTCAGCCCAAGTTCCAATTGAACGTGGTCTCAATGAATACAACCAGCTTTTAGCCATTTCTTTAAGAGAAAATGAGAAGAATTTAAGCCTAATTGCATCCATTGTACCATTTTGATTGTGGAAGGTTGCTACAACCTCCTCGAATTCCCTAACATGCACATACAGGTTTTCATTCTCAAGTCCATGAAAGTTAGGAAGAAGTTGAATCATTCCAGGTTTAAAATCTGCACGTGGTATGTTGGGTGGAAACATAATACATGAAGGTGTAGATGTTCGCGTAGGGTGCAGATAATCATGCAAAGTTCTATACGGTCATCATGCTCATTGTCAGACATTGTGTTATGTGATGAAATGTCAGTTTTAACAGATATAGATTCAAAAGCGGGGTTAAAAAGATGTTCAAACTCTGTGTCGGGTCTGTCTGCAGATCGTCCTGGTTCTCCTCGACACCTGCTCATAGAAAAAGTAAAAGAAAATAAAGTGAAAATAGGAAAAATACAATAAATAAAATTAAACTAACTAAAAACAAAATAAAAGGAACGATGTCACCCTTTTGTAGTCGATCCTTGCGTATTTTGTACCGTCTCTCCGACAACGACATCAAAATTTGATTATGCCCAAAGAATAACGCGGTAGTTGTAGCACAGCTTTGATGTGTCGTATCTATAGGGAGATGGAAAAATGTTTAAAGGATCCAAAAGGGATGAATTGTTCTCTCAAGAGTGTAGTTGAATTCAATATTTGAAAAATGAAGTAAAAAAAAAAAAACAATAATTTAAAACAGTGAAGTATCGGAATTCCCTCGATTGGATTTGATCATTCACATCAATTATTTAGTTTTATAACTCAATTAGAGGCTTTCATCCCGACACTCTAATTGGAAGATTTATCGTGAAAACCAATTTATTTTACAAATGTAATCCTAGAATCTAGATTTATGACATGTTTACACAATTTTATTGAAATTAGATTCATAAATATACTTCAAATATAAAGCATTAAATGAATCACACCAATAAAATAGTTGAGATTTCAATTCAACAATTAATTCAATTCGTCGATAGAAAAAGCATGACTGAATCTATGATTAATTTAATAAAAGTTAAATCAAACTCAACATATATTCATAAAATTGAAATTCAACAAATATATCGATTAAATAATAGAAAAAGTATGACTGAATCCATGAAAAATCTAATAAGAATTAAACCAATTTCAATGTAAATTTATAAGAATGAAAACCTAAATTCTAATATTGTTTGACAATGAAAAAATCAAAATAACTGAATAGAAGATATGAAATCACCAATTTCAATCGAATTCCTTCGAAGCTTAATCAAGATCTTTAGTTCATAATGTATTTCTTGAGTTAAATCAATGAATGAATGATGAAGATTGAAGAATCGTCCCAAATGGAATGTTTTTGGGATCTTTTTCTAGGCTTCTCGCGGCCTAAAACATAAAAAGAACCATATTTGCTCGGTGCGATGCAGGGACGCCACTTTTGGATGGGTGGGGGAGGCGCCTCTAGTTTTGGGTGAAAATCAGTTCTGAAGCTTCCAGTGGTGCGGGGGGGCCCATACGATGGTGCGGGGGCACCTCTACCCCCTGTAAGCAGCTGCACATGTCTTCAGCATTTTCATCATAACTTCCTCTTCCGATGTCTGATTGAGGTGATTCACGATGCGTTGGAAAAATAACTCAAAGGGCTACAACTTGTCTTAGATAATGTCTTCAAATTTGATCATCTACCATGTCAAAAACTGGTATCAAGATGAGGCTGAAAACCGGTACAAAACTTTTTAGTTTGAAAGTTGATATATGATAATGTTTTGGCTATATTTCATCCATTTGACTCATTTTTTCATCCAATTGACCTCTAACACTCTCAAATCTTCATCACAAGGTTAGAAACAAGTTTAGAGTATTTGCACTTTAGTCCATGAACTTTCACTTTCTTTTATTTTGGTCATTTCTCACTTATTTCTCCTTATTTTCGCCACATTTATCATTTGTCCTGCAAAACATAAATTACATAGAATTAAACTATATTCCAATATATTAATCAACAAATTCTCATATTTTAACAGTAAGATAAGTGTGTAAAAACGCACTTATCAGTTAGGAATCCTTCTTATCCTTCGAAATCACCACCTGCTCGGACTGGAACAGCTAAAGGTGTTTCTAGCCGTAAACGGCCAACTTCAGCTTCGTTAGGTTTGCCCGATGACGATGATGATGATATCCCTCTCGTCGTCAAGAGAAAGGTGATTGAGTTTGTTTATTCATGAAAAAATCCTTTATATCTTAACGTTTTACCTGAATTTTTCAGAAAAACTCAACTTTTCCTTTGAAGACTCTGCCTTTACCGGCTCTTGCTCCACCACCTTCCACCAAAGCTTCTTCGTTTAAGTCATTTGAAGGCCTACAGTTCAAGAGTCTTTGATCGTACAGCCAACTGGAGAACTTCCACCCGGAGAGGCCTACAGTTCAAGAGTCTTTGATCGTACAGCCAACTGGAGAACTTCCACCCTTCCAAGGAGCTGACCCCCCACGTATTGAACCGACAGGTAATATATATTTTATGGTCTTTCTCCTTGTTTATGTTATTGGCTTTTAACTCGTTATCACTTGATTCTTGCAGAGATACCCATGATCTGCCCGTTGTGAAAGAGCCTGCTCATTCAGATAAAGGAAAGTCCTCACAAGTGGTCGGATCAGCCAGTGATGTGCCCCAATTTTCCAAAGCTACCGATGAGGTAGCCTTTATTTCATCTTTCATCTTCATTTCATTCAATGTAATAAAAATGCTAAATGCTTGCATTTTTCTTTACAAGTCACTGACACCATTTTGCGCTCCATTCAGCATTTGTTTACTTCTTAGGAATAGGTAAGGGCAAGCGTTGCCTCTTGTTCCTCTTCAACCAGTCGTCCTTCTACTTCATCTGCTGCATTCTTAGAGGAAAATATGAACATTCTCAAGCAATCAGTGCTTGAATACGTTTCCTTCATGGATATGGATATCAACAATGCCAGTGTTTCTAGCCAAAGAGACAAGTTTGAGCTTTTAAGTGAAAAAATGGCTCAAGCACTTGAGCTTCCTTCGCTTAAGATTTCATCCAATTTTAAGCTGACATTGAAGATTATCCATTCAGAGATAAGTTCTTTGCTAGCTAGGAACGTAGAGTTAAAATCCAAGAAAACTCAGTATATTTGTGCTGTAAATAAAAATGACTCTTTGCTTCAAGAGATTGAGAAGATCAAGAGCACTCTAAATGAAATCTTCTCTGAGGTTATGGTTGAAGATTCTTTCATGATGAGCCTGACCGAAGAGATGAAGGAACTTCAAACAAGGATGAACAACTGTAGGTGTCACGGACCATAGCTTTACTCAAGCCCCATGATCCTATCGCAGCCGCAGTTTGCCTAACTTCGGCCGCACATCGTAAATATTTCATTTAATTGTAAAATAGTTGGAAATTCGACAAGTTTAGTATGATTCCTCGGCTTTTTAACGTCTACTCCTGTCAATCGGATTTTTGTTCCTAAGTCTATTACATGGGGTATTAATCTTTCAAACATCTTTCAAACTTTCTAGTGTTCGCCCCATGCACTAGCCATTTATGCTTTCGTCTATTGTATTGTTAAGCTTTCAAGCAATCAATGATTAAGTTTATTTCAACACATTTCAATTTCATGTTGTAAGCTTTCTTTAAATTGTGATCAAATTTACTTTTGTCCCGAAACGATCAAGAGAAGGCGGAAGGTAGTCTAGCGGAGCAGACTACTGCCGCACAGTGTCCCTTTCTGTGTTAAGAAGAAAGGTAACCTGTGAAAGTTAGTATCAGAGCTGCGGCTCAAGACTCTCGATAAGAAAGCTATGGATCCAATGGAATCAAACACCACGGAGGTGGTAGATCCTCAAAAGAGGAATACGAAACAGCGTTTGGAGGCACTTGAGGTGACAAACACTAGGTTGTGTTTTGCCATGGAGGGCCTCGGAGAAAAGGTCGAGGTGGTAGAGATGAAAACTCGAGAATTACGCATCCAACTGGATGAATGCCAAGAAACTTGCGCGCTATGACTGAAGCTGTTGCTATCATACCTGATCTGCAGGATAAGGTGGGAGCGTTGAGAGCTCAATTATTAGTTCTCTAACGAGCGGTTGGCAATGGGCAAGCCACCACATAAAAGCATGTGCATAGGCTCAGAATTCCAGATCTGTGTACCTACGGAGGGGCACGTGATGCTAAAGAAGTTGAGAACTTCTTGTTCGACATGGAACAATACTTTCTTCCAACTTCGATCCAAGACGAAGCGAGAAAGGTTACAACAGCTAGCATGTATCTAGGTGGACATGCAAAGCTATGGTGGCGGACGAAGTATATTGATATTCAGGCCAACAAGGTCCGAATAGATTCTTGGGATCTTCTCAAGGAAGCAATCAGATCTCAGTTTTTCCTAGAGAATGTGGAATGTTAGGCACGTCGGGCCTTACGAGAACTGAAAAACACAAGCTTTATCAGGGAGTACGTGAAAGCCTTTGTAGGACATATGCTAAATATTTGAAATATGTCGGAGAAGGACAAGCTATTCACCTTCATGGAAGGGTTGGAACCGTGGACACGCACGAAACTTCAAAGACAGAAGGTCACTGATTTGAGCACAGCTATAGGAGCTGCCGAATGTTTAAGTGACTATCAACCGAAATCGAGAGAGGATCAACCTTCGGGAAATAGTCAATCTGTTGAATGTGGAAAGAAACCTTACAGAGCCAGCTCGAATAGGGGAGGAGCCTATCAAGACAACTGTCAGAGTAACTTCAAAGGAAGCTACAACGGTAGCAACAGTAACAACTGGAACAAAAGAAAAGCAACGGAGGGCAGATTGGATGTCGCTCCTAAATTGAAGTGCTTTTTTATGTGAAAGACCACATTGTGTGGCGGAGTGTTCTCAGAAATGGATGGTGAATACCTATTGTCAACTAGCAAGTGGTGGATTGAGTTCAAAGCAAGATACCCCACAAGCTAGCTATCATGGCGAGACCGATTCCGAAGAGGACAAGGATGTAGTTGGTGCATTCTCACATCAGTGGAATATACTATCGCATCGAGTTACTAAAAGCGAAGATGGTCCCTCGAAAAAGCCGAAGATGGAAGAATCGAAGGCTTGCATTTGTAGGGCGAAAGGCCCGATGTACATTAATGTGAAGATCAATGGAAAGCCAATCAGGGCGATGATAGATACCTGTGCTACCCACAACTACCTCACAAGTACCGATGTAGAACGGCTCGAACTTGCTCTAGAAAGATGTAAGGGGAAAGTTAAAGCAATCAACTCCTCTGCTCGACCAATAGCGGGATTAGCGAAATCTGTGTCGATCAAAGTAGGTCACTTCGAGGGAAGGACGAATTTGTCGGCAGTTCAGATGGATGATTTCAAGCTTATTTTGGGATTGGAATTTCTGTGGGATACGAGAACAGCAGTGTTGCCGCATTTCGACTCGTTAATAATGATGGGTGGTAAACCATGCATTATCCCCACACAAGCTGTGAAAGCAGGCGAGAAGGGTATCTCGGCCATGCAATATAGTAAGGGTTTCGAAAGGAATGAACCCTCATTTTTGTGCACTCTTCGATTAGAAGAGATTGAAGAGGTGACTGGTCCAATTCCAAAACCTGTCGGAAGGCTTGTTAAGGAATTTGAGGACATCAAGCCGAATGGGTTACCAAATAAATTGCCACCAAGGAGGGCAATTGATCATGAGATTGAACTTGTTCAGGACCTCCCACTAAGGCACCAGACCGTATGGCTCAGCTGAAGCTTGAAGAGCTTCGAAAACAAGTGGGAGAAGTGTTGGGAAGTAGAACTATCGTGGAGCGCACTTTTGCACTACTACAATGTGCATACTACTGGCCTCAGAGGCAGGACAACATTGCAAGTTATGTGAAAACTTGTCTTGTTCATCAGCAAGATATGGCCGATCATTAGAAAAAGGCAGGCTTACTGGAGCCCCTTTCCATCCCGAATAGACTAGTCGAGAGTGGATCGATGGACTACATTGGTAGATTGCCAAAATTGAGAGATTTTAGCACTATCGCGGTCGAGGTGAACCGTTTATCTAAAGATGCAACCTTTACCACAGCACCCAAGTATGTATCAGCCGAAGAGACAGTTCAACTCTTCTTCAAACAAATTGTCATGGGAACTGCCTAAGAACATCGTCAGTAATTGGGATTCTCGATTTACTGGCATACTTTGGATCGAGTTGTTCAAACTTCTTGGTTCAACTTTGAGCATGAATTCTAGTTTTCACCTACAATCTGACGAACAGACGAAGCACTTCAATTCTATGCTGGAAGACTATTTCCTGCATTTTATCTCTGCTTCGCATGAAAATTGGGTAAAACTTTCGGATGTGGCCCGGATGTGTTTCAACGCTCAAGAGAACTCTTCTCCCAATAAGAGTCCTTTTGATATTACTACAGGCCAGCAATCGTTACTCCCTCATACTATGGATATCGATTAGAAACAGTACAAAAAGTCTGCAGATCTGAAGTGACCTGTGTTTAAATTGAAAAGATCAGAAATGAAGCTTGTCGAAAATAGTTTTGGCCATCGAGCTTGTAGGGAATATCTTCAAGAGTACTTGATCAAATGGAGTGGATGCAACAACGAGAAGAATAATCAGTGGCTCCGAGGACATCACCAAAGCAAATGGGAGAGAATGTCACGGACCGCAGCTTTACTTAAGCCATGTGACCCTATGAAAATTAGAAAAATTTAGTATAATTCCTCGAATTTTTAACGTCTACTCCCGTCAATCGGGTTTTTGTTGCTAAGTCTATTATAGGGAGTATTAGTCTTTCAACCATCTTTCAAACTTTCTAGCGTTCGACCTCTGCACTAGCCATTGTAATTTCCTACTTTCGTCTATTGTAATGTTCAGCTTTCAAGCAATCAATGATCAAGTTTATTTCAATGTATTTCAATTTCATGTTGTAAGCTTTCTTTAAATTGTGATCAAATTTACTTTCGTCCCGAAATGATCGAGAGAAGGCTGAAGGTAGTCTAGCGGAGTAGACTACTATCGCACGGTGTCCCTTTTTGTGCTAAGAAGAAAGGTAACCTTTGAAAGTAGGGCTAGGTTAGCCACCAAAAAGCGTACTGCTTCCCAAGAAGTTGAGCGAGTCAAATCTTTGCTTGAGCGTTACTCGAAACTGGAAGTTGATAAGGAACTTATGACAGACCTATCCACCGCTTCCCTTTAACAGCACGATGAATGGGATAACCTTAGAGAACATATGCGCTCTCTTTGGGGGAAGCTGTAATTAATACATTAATATTCTGACCTTTCTTGTAGGACAATTTTGTCTTACAACTTTGTTCTTTTTAATTTACGATGGCAGCCACCATTGGCGAAAATGTAATGGCAGCCAATTTCATCAATGGAATGATCATTTTATTCACTTGTGTGGTAGCTTTTGCATAGATTCTGAAACATCATAATTGGCGTTTTCTTTAATCGTCAATACTCCCCAAAAATTTAATTATTAACCTTGTGCCATATTCATGCACATTTTCCCTTGTGGAACCTTTATACATAATGAAACTTTTGGTATTCCGATTTTTCTCTCCAAGATTTGGACTTTTGATTTCGGTTACTATGCATGTATATGACTGTTCGCTTTCAAACCTCTATAAAGTTACGTGTTTGTTACACATTCGTCATCTTTATCCTCATTCTCCACAAAACCAATTTGTTGCCATCATCTGACATTCAAATGATTGATCAATTATTTCCTTTTTCAACAGAAATGAATCATTTAATCTTTTCCCAATTTCACCATCTGTCTTGATATTTTCTTTGGTATGGGAGATATAGGAAATATTTCTTTCGTCAATGAAGGTCTTCTCAGCATCCTTTCCATTTGTGATCTCCAGAGGGAGTTCTTGATGGGAAACAATTGCTTGTTGAGAGTGCTTCTTTGGCCATTTGCCTATCATTACATCAATGCATTTAGGAAGGCGACGAAGACCAATTTATCATTTTTCTGTAGTAGTTGATAGAAGAACAATGATAACCTGCTTCCAACTGCGGCTTATAGAATATTTGTATTTTGTATCTCTTTGTTTGTAGCAAATATTTGATAATGAAAGATTTTATTTGAACGCACTTTGTTCTTATTTTATTTGAACATAATCGCCCAACTTACTTTACTTATTTTGATGACATGGTGTGTGCCCAGCATCTCGATTTTACTTATGCATAAAATGTTCTTCTATCTGTTCACTCTCCCATAAGGAATGAACATATTTCTTTAAATATTTGCCATTAATAAATCTCATATGTTTTGTGTCATCTAAATCTTCTAAATGGTAAGCTCTATTAGGCAATACACTTTTCACTTTATATAGTCCTTCCCAATTGGGTGACTATTTGCCATACTTTGGGTTCTTACTATCCAAAGGGAGTATCGTCTTCCAAACTAAATCGCCTAAGCTAAAAGACTTGGCTATGACTTTTTTGTTATAGAACTTAGCCATTTTTCATTTTTGAATATGCAATCTATCTAGGACATTCAACTTTAACTCGTACAATTCCAATAAATTTTGGGCTAGTGATTTTGCATGCTCGTCGTCACTTAAATTACTTTGCAGGCCTACTCCTCTTGTCCATAAATAAGTTGAAAATGAGTTACTTTGGTACTTGAACGTGATGACATCCCGTAAGCCAATAAAGCTTTATTTAAACATTCATGCCAGTTTCTGGCATTTTCATTTATCATTTTCCTTATGATATTTTTTAGAATCTTATTAGAAGATTCTACCTATCCATTAGATTGAGCGTAATAAGGTGTGGAGTTTACTAGCTTAACCCCAAACTCGCTCAAGAATTCCTTCACTTGATCTTCAGTTAAAGAAGTTCCGTGATTCATCATTAGAGTTTGTGGTATCCCAAATCTATAAATAATGTGGTCACGAATAAAGTCTATAATATTTTTTTGAGAAATCTCTTTTAAAGGTAGTGCTTCTACCCATTTAGTGAAGAAATCTGTCGCAACTATTATAAACGTATGTTGCTTGGACGACGGGGGATAAATCTTTCCTATCAAATCTATCGCCCAACCTTTAAACGGCCAATGTTTAATAATGGGTGTCATTTCTCTTGTTGGTACTCTTTGTATCGGACCATGCTTTTGACATGCTAAACAACTTTTTTGCGTATTGAACGCACGATTCTCCCATTTTGGGCCAAAAGTATCTACACCTAACAATTAACCATCTCATCCTTTGGCTAGCCTGATGGGCTCCACATATTCCTTCATGTACTTCAGCCATGATGGTTTTGGCCTCTTGCGAACTCGCATATTTTAATAACACACCATCTGAGCGTTTCTTGAATAGCTCATCATCTATCAGTATGTAATTTAAAGAGTGTAACTTCATTTTCCTACTACTCTTTTTGCCAGGTTCTTTCAAAAATCATTTTATTTCTGCCCTCCAATCTATTGCATCTCCATTTTGTATGCAATGAACATCAATCATTCTCGCCCTCCGTTGTACTACGGGCAATATTACTCAATATTTACAAGTGGAATTTAGCACCTTTGAATAACCTGAAGCCATTTGGGCTAATTTGTTTGCTAGATAGTTATATATCCTGGTAACGCATTGAAACTCCACTTGATCAAATTCTTCCAATAATTCTTGGACGAAACACGTTAGCACTCAGTTGAAAAAGGTCAGGAAATTCCGTGTCTAGAAATTTCTTTTTTAAATCAAAACTCAAACAATTTTGAGCGATTTTGACGAAATTCTTTTTCAGACGGGGTACAAAACATTTGCTCATAACTATCTTAAACCTCTGAAGGAAATCTTCTGTCCATTCGTTTGGCATTTAACGTAATTTTGCCAAGTCGGCCAAAGTAACTTTAGATTCAGTTTTGTAAAACTGAGCGTGGAACAATTGTTCTATTTATTGCTATGTTTGGACAGAATTTGCTGGCAAATTAATGAACCATGAGAAAGATACTCCTGTTAATGAACTAGGGAACGGTCTCATTTTTTGATAATCAGTTACTTCACCACTTTGCAGTGTGAATCGCCCTATATGTTCCAGAGTAGAAACTTCTCCCAGGCCGGTAAATAATGAAAATTCTGGTACTTTGTACCCTCTAGACCACGGATATGCTTGATATACCCAATCAAGAAATGGCTTTATGTAAGTTGGCCTAATAAAAGGACGTATACCAAAAGTCATTTGATCTTGTACTATCTCCATAATTTGATTCCTCAACAGAACGTTGGGAGCAGGAGCAAGAATCATCTGCTTCAGGTAGCAATGTTAAATTAGAGAGCTATTCTTTCATTTATAATTTTGGAGGGTAATAAGTTATAGGAAGACTGTGTTTTGGTAAATTATTTCTTTGACTTGCTCGCAGTGATCTGTTGCGGACATGTAGATATCAATTCAGCGCTGTATATTTTTTGTTAATTTAATTTTTATATGGTAAACATAGTGTAATTGGGGCTCTGGAATTACTTGAGGCCTTATGTTTGGTCCTTGGTTTGTGGCAAAAATGCCGTTATTTAAACCATTATTACCGTTAGCCTGAGTATTTCAGCCATCATTAACACGCGGGGTGTTCTGTCCATTGGTTTGGACATTGCCTCTTGCACTTGGGTTACACCCCAGGTTTGATATTCCATTACCACTATTCAAATTTGTCATTCCACTACCCCTGGTTTGAAGTAGATGGTCCAAAATATAGTTCTATTCCTTAATTCGAACCTAGGACTAGGGAATTATGTCCCATAATCGTCCTAGCTTGAAAGTGGTTCCCTATACTTGGCATAACCGGTTGACAAATTTGGCCCACTAACTTATTCACGATTTCATTCAAAGTGTTTAGTTGTTTGGCCATATTGTCATAGTGTACATTTCCATTTTGAACAAACCTTTCCATATTATGAACATTCTGTAAATTTACATGTTCAACAACATCTTGTGTTAGTTCACCAAGTAATGCACGCATGGTTCGAGGACTTAATTCTGTAATTGACTCGTAACGACTTTGACTATGTCCCTCTGTTAGTGAAGCACTTTGCTGCTCTTCATATCGTTCGATCACAAATTGGACTATTCGTTGACTTTATGGCTCCTTATCAGAGTCTTTATGAGGCATATTGCTTCACTTTTCATATCTTCAAACACCAAAGGCACCGCTGGACGTGCCAAATTGTTTAGCGTGGAAATCGAGCATCGCTAACAATTAAAAGAAGGTTCAGACGATTGTAAGGAACGACAAACTCTCGAGACAAAGTCACAACGGGGGTGCTTTATTTATGAATATTACAATTTGCAAGAAGCGAAATGCATCCAATAGGCAAAAACACACTGAATTCGCAAAGTAATTGAAAGTTAACAAGAAGAAAGAAATGAAATTACATAATTCTCTGTTTGTGAGTCATTTGATTCGTGGTCCCTTCTTTTATGTTTTCTTTTCTCTTTTATACTCATTTGACGATTTTTTCTTGTAGAACCGTTTGAAAATTGCGCATCGCCCTATAACTATCCACTTTCTCCATAATGGATGACTTGTCAAGAAAACTATCGTTTTTAATTGCTGTCATTACTTCCATCATTTAACTGCTTGCAACCAAGATTCTTGGATCGTGGAATGTGATAAGATTATCCATTAACTGTTTCAATAACCGTTGCTTTAAATAACATCAAGACACTATGCTCGCCCAGTTCTTGGGTGTCTTACAGGCTTGAGCGATGATGGGTCTCCGCTACATAACTCCGTCTTGGGTTTTTACATTGTCTCTTTTGGGCCCATCCTTCGAATTTCCTAACTGGGATTCATTCTTTGGACCAGTCAATTGGGCCTCATTTTTGTACGTCAACAAGTAGAAATTCGCTTAATTAATTATCTTTATTTTAATTTAGAAACCTTGATAAGTTTGTATACGTTATCATTGAACTTTGGACATTTACTTTCTTCCACTTGTAGACATGAACCATTCTTGAAGTTGTGGTAGAACCCCTTTTAGAAAATTTGAACATGTGCCGTTATTCTTAACCGTGATGTGGAGATCTCAAAAGCAATCCGTACCATCTCTTCCAAGCTTTAAAGAGTGGTTCATTCACTGTTTGCACGAATTTAGAAGTTTTGGTCTAGAAAATATTCCTTCGAAAACTTCAAAATCATTTGTTCCAAGACGTAATATTATTAGCACGTCATGTGTTAAGCCCGACCTGGTTCTATCCTTCAAAGAAAATGAAAACGAGAAGCTTCACATTACAATGGTTGATAGATATCTTCATCTTTAAATGTCTCACACACAGCATAAAAATTGTTCGAATGATTGTGCAGTTCTCCATGGAGCAAACCATATGGGAATGGAAGACAATTTAAGACATTTAGGTTCAATTCTGAACTTTTAGCCACTACATGCTAATATCGAATGCAGGTGTGCCCAAATTCGGTAATGGACTAATATAAACCTTAAGGCCCTGTTTGATAGGTCTTATTTTCCTTGAAAAATGGAAAATGATTTTCTTTTTCACCCAATATAACATGTTTGATGGCTTTTTTTCTAGGCAAAATTTTTTCTACCCTTGTACCTCACGCGCCTATTCGCCTGATTTTGAAGGAAAAGGTTTTCCCATCTTTTTAGTGGGAAATTATTTTACAGTTAACGTTTTTTTTTTTTTTTTTTTTTTTTCCAATAGAAACAAATTTCTTAACTAATTGTAAAAAAAAATTCACTTTAATGGACAATTTTCATGTAAAATAAAATCAAACGAACACTAAACTTTGATTAAAAAAAATGATTTTTTAAGAAACAATTTTTTTTTGACTTTTTGGCAATGAAAACAAATTTTATAACGAATTGTGGAAAAAATTATTACTTTAATGGACAATTTTCATATAAAATAAAGCCAAACGAATAGAAAATTAAAAAATTTTTCGGGTGAAAAATTATACCAATCAAACACACTTAATTAACAATTTCATACGAAACATTTTTTAGGCAATTATTTTCCCTGAAAATCATTTTCTTTCCACTTATTTTCCACCATTGCAATCAAACATAACCTAAATGATCACTCTTGAATTAGCTCACCCATTTCAATTTCAACATTTCGTCCACAATTATTTCAGCAACAGCTATTATTATTTTTTGACTAATAAACACAATCTAAAAAATAGCAAACAACCCAACATTTAGAACAAATTTGAAATTTGTCAAGTCTTGTGCTTAGTTGTCTACAATCTTTCTGAATGTTCAATAGCAGAAAGAGCACTTTGGAACTCAACGTTGACAAATATTAGTAGCGAACCTTTTTCGAAGTAAATCGAACCATGTGCGAGCCCGTTATAAAATAAGCGGGCATTTATGAAGCGAGGCTTTATAATCAATCCTCAGTATAAACAGCAAACAAATATACTTAATTGGTCCCACCAACTATCCCACATTAACAGAAACCGTTACCAAGGCTGGATGTGAATGTAAAACGTGACTTCATAATCATTGAATGAAAAACGCATAGATAAGTGAATAAAACGTGAAAAGCTATAAGATTCAGTTACAAGTTCACTTATCAATGGCTATTTACCCCAATGCCTCAATAGAAATCTGTAATAGGCTAAGTCGAGAATTGAGAAAGATATGCAAATCTGAGTATCCTCCTTTCAAATAGTCATTTCTCCTCTTACTCTTGCTCAAACATTGAATCTATGAGTTTAAGAAAAAATCCTAGAGGAATTTGTTGATCAGTATTTCGAGATCAACAAATTGACGTCATATGATAAAAACAAAACAAAGGCAACCACGACCTTATTGTGTTGAGCAAAAACCACCGGAGAAGTTGTCCGATCGTTTGATTTCCCGCAAGTGAACGGGGTCGTGATCAAGTAATATAGTAGTGTGTAAAGTGTCGAACCCACGAGGACTACGTGTTTGATCGAGTTAAAGTTAATAATACCCTTAATCGAATAGTAATAATAGTTTATAATAACTCTATATCTAATTTATCACGTAATAGAAATTAAAATAAAAGTTTATCAAATTATTGAGATGCATTGCTAAGATCTAGAATCCCCCTTGTTAATCCACTTTTAGTATAACAATTAAATTGACAATTTGTTATCATCTAGTTGGTCAAGGTTCCAAATTTATTTAAAAGCCTCTCTCGATAGCAATTAAATTTATTCCCCTCATGCGACCTTCCTATCTCTCGATGAAAAATACGAACATGATAAACGCATTAACGAACTAGAACATCTTTATGAACCATGCAAAGTATAGAAGTATATCTCTATCTTCTATCGAACCTCACAATATTTATTACTATGTGCTAACGATTCTATTATCTCTCTCGATGATAATAAAATTCACAAACAATTCAATTAGTGGCCAATTAATTGAAAAGCAAACTAAACCATAATAAATATCCATGCATTCAAACGAATTAACGTCAAAATAATTAATTAATACTAAAAGTTTCAAAACAAGGGTTCATCTATATCTTTAGCAATGTAAAAATCTAGCCTAACATGTTGAAATTACAAGAAATCATATATAAGTAAAAAGACAACCCAGATTATTGATAAATTGAGAATGTGAAGACAAATCTTGAAATCTTAAATCTCTTCAATGGTTTCTTGATGAATCTCCAGTTGCGCCTTCTCTTCTTTGCTCAAAAATTAGGTTTGAACCTCCACTTGAATGAATTCTTGCAAATCTCCATTAATTCTCTCACAAAAACTATGAATTCTCCTCCATTGATGAAAATAATTGATGAATAATGGCTTATAATATGTGCATCCCAGTTCCCAATATATATTCTGCTGTCCTCTATTTGTAACAGTCGAAAATTGGTAGAAAATCACGTCCAAATTGACTTCCAAAAGAGTTCTAATCGGATAAGGAAAGTTGCATTCGCGCGCAGATTTTTTTGTCCCTACACAGCGGTCAGTATTTTGGCCATAACTTTCTCGTCTGATATCCGATTGAAGCGATTCGAAGTGCTGTAGAAATATAACTTAAAGGACTACAACTTTGGTAGAAATATAAATTTCTCAATTCGGACGTTTACGATACCAAAAATGGGTCTCAATCTTCGATTAAAAATCTGGAATATAACTTGTGCGATTGGATATTGATTGTGATAAATTCTATTCCTTTTTGAGTTCTAATTCCACAAAATTGTCTCCTGAACATCTTCAAAGTATCATCTTGTGGTCAAAATCAACTATTGAATTTGCAATTTGATCCTCAAAATTTAAATTGTGCAATTTTTCACCATTTTTCGCTTCTTTCTTTCCATTCCTCGTCCAACTATTGAGTTTAACCTATATAAATTAAAATGCAAAAATGTAGGATATATTTTGTGAAAAGAACTATCAAATATTGTTATTTTAGATTCTGAATAAGTGTATAAAATACACTTATCAAATACCTCCAAACTTGAACATTTGTTTGTTCTCAAACAAAATTATAACCTAACTAATAACAAACACATAAACATGCAAAAATATTTGGTTAGACAATCTAACTTTTTATCTTCGTGTTTGAAATTACAGCACTAAATCTACAAACTGTTTCAAAATCACCATACCAAACCAATATCTACTCTTCCAATGCAAAATCGACGTGTGCGTGTGAAGAAATAAGTAGACAATCATGACTTTACAAGTTGCTTCAATTCCCGACCCTTTGTGGTCAAATATATCCTTTCACCCCTCGTATGATTCACACACCCCCAAACTTATTCATTTTTCACTTTTTTCCCAGTGTGTAATCTAAGGTTGAATTTTTAATCACTATCCTCACCCACTCTAGTTCAGGTGGACTTTACCAATTGCAAGTCAACACATCATAAACAAGGATTCTCCAATTCTTTGATTGCTTCGACATCCAAGACTCAATTAGGCTAATTATCCTCTATCAAAAGTTAAATTCCCTCAAACAAGTGTTTGGAGCGTAACCAAGGCATTTAGTGCTATTTGGTATTTTTTTTTTTTTTTTTCGGATCGTCAAACTTTTTTTTTTTTTTTTTATATTCTCTCCCTTAAACTTTCTAAATGACCCATGTAACGGGATTTAGGCCGATGACTCCCTAGTCAGATGACTTTAGGGCACCAGGTTTTAACACACCCTTACAGACTTAATAACCCAAATCAAAAAGGCTTCAAAGAGAATATTCACATTTAAAAATTTATGCCTTGATCAGTGCAATGCCCCTTATCAAACACCTATTCAAGCAAATCGACTTCCAATTTAAGATTTTCGTCAAATTTTATCCCGTTAATCTAAAACAATCCACACAAAAGTTTTCACACATGGAATCCCTGTCCACGTCTGTATCTTCGTACAATAGTAAAATCACCCCCAAACTGTGCTAAATTTGGTACAAGGATAAATAATAAGTATGGTTTGGGTAAAGCATCTGCGTCCAACTGTAACATCCTATCAATTGTATGAATCAACTCATAGCATCACAATGTCCAACTTAATTCTAGTGCACGTATAATATCGAGTTTTTGCAAGATTAAGCATCAATTAGCCTAGTATGCAACATAATCACAGTTCATAAATCAACACCAAATTTCAAATTTAATCATCTTTGTTGGCCAAACTGTCTAACCCACACAAGCATACAGCCTAAAATAATAAGATATAAAAAAAAATTTTTTGAATTTTTTTTTTAATTAAATTTTATGATTTTTTTTCTTTCTATTACATATTAAAGCAATAACGAAAAACAAACATACAAACACTCAAAAACACACAAAAAGTAAAAACTCAAAGTTTTTCCCACCCCCAAACATAAAATCAACATTGTCCTTAATGTCATAAATCATAAATAAGAATATAAGGGGACGGGGAAGAAAAGGAAGAAGGTACTCCCCAAAATTTCTGTTGAAGGCATGAGGCACTATGCGTGACGGCTAGACAATCTTCTACATCATGTTTTCCCCTTGGTCTATGTTGGTTTGAGTATTTCACGACGTCATGTTCCTGCACATATCAGTCAAATCAAACAATAAAGATCAAATAACCTAGAACATGTGTTACTTAGTCCAAACAATTGAAACAACCAACAATAAATTCAAAAGCATAAGAGAAAACATGATAGGATGATGATGCCCTATAAATTGAAACATGCGAATAACTAATGCAACCTATTAATTAAAAATAAAACTAAGTAAAATGCAATACGAAAAATAAATAAATAAAAGGATTAGAAAATTGGGTTGCCTCCCAATAAACGCTGAATTTATAGTCTTTAGCTAGACTATATGGAGGGAAGGATCATGGTGGTTCACGTTGGATTCTTATAGCCTTACACTCCTTGCAATTTCCAGCTTTACATTCTCTTTTTGCCTTCCAGACTTGGAACACTTTGTTTTCCTTTCGACTAAGGCTTCCTAGGAGTTTAGGCTTGGTCTCCCTCGAGTCTTGTTGCACCTCTTCACAAATATACTTGCACTCCTCTTTATCCTTTTTACTAAGCTCTTCATATAATGGATTCTCGACATTGGTGTAAATCTTGAACTTCTCTTGCTTATCATCAACTCTCAATGTCAGTTCACCACTTTCAAAGTCCATGATAGCTCTGCTTGTTGATAGGAATGATCTGCCCAGGATAAGTGATGCTGCCTCCCACGGCTCCTCTATATCTAGGACAACAAAATCAACGGGGAATATGAACTTGCCCACTTTAATGAGCACATTTTCAACCACTCCTCGCGGGTATTTGATTGATCTGTCAGCCAGTTGAAGAGAGATGGATGTATCCTTCAGTTCTTTCAAACCTAAATTCCTATAGACAGAAAAAGGCATTAGGTTTATACTTGCTCCTGAGTCACATAAACAATTAAAATTAGAACCACTTCCTATTGAACATGGGATTTTGAGACTCCCTGGATCTTGTAGTTTAGGAGGTAATTTGTTCTGCAAGATGGCACTACACTCCTCATTTAACTTGATGGTCTCGAAATCTGTAAGCTTTCTCTTTCTTGATAGGATCTCCCTTAGAAACTTTGCATAGTTCGGTATTTGATATATAGCTTCAATTAGTGGGATATTAACATGAAGCTTCCTGAAGATATCCAAAAACTTTGCAAACTGTTCTTCCACCTTCCTTTTTTGCAATCTCTGGGGAAATGGGATAGGAGGCATATAAGGTTTAATAAGAGTGGTTGCCTTAATCAGTGGATCTTTTGATGCTCTTTCTTGTTTTTCGTTCTGATCGGACTCTTCCAATTTTTCCTCAACCGTGGTAGTTACTTTCTCTTGTATAGCAGCTGGTCTCTTTACATTAATCTCTGGCAGTTGAACTCCACTGCGGGTAGTTATTGCCTCCATTTGTTCTTCCTCCACAAGCTTCACTGCCATTACCTGCTGTTTGGGATTTATCTCAGTGTCACTAGGTAGTGCTCCTGGCGATCTCTCTGAAAGTACTTTTGCTATTTGTCCCATCTGATTTTCCAAATTTTTTATGGCAGCTCCCTGAACTTGCAAGGTTTTGTCTGTTCTTTGCATGTGTTGAGTAGATATTTCAGCCAATTTAGTCACAAGGTCTTCTAATGAAGATTTCTTCTCGTGTTACCGAAACCCGGCGGTGCGCCTGAGCCTCCGATTATTGTTCCATGCGAAATTGGGATGATTTCTCCACCTGGATTGTATGTAATTGAGTATGGATTATTTTGTTCTCTGGAAGTTTTGTGTGTAGTTAACATCTTCCACCGATTGACGAATGGACTACCCACGCACAATCTACGCTCTCATGGTTCCCTCCACAATGCTTGCGTATTTGTCCCACCGTCTCGAATTACATTCACCGTTCCACTTTCCGAGCTAGAGTTGCCAGTTCCAAGGCCGAGATGGATGTTAATTGATCCGCGCCATGTATCCCAAATTGCTTTACGCACACATTTTCTCTCCGTTGGCCACAAAGGCACCGGTGAATGCCAAGTCCTCCATGATTTGATAGACTTGATCCGCCGATCTCTTCGTAATTGATCCATCGCAAGCGAGTCAACGTTAGCTCGCTTTGTCGGATTTAGCCCAATGTAGAAATATTGCACTTGGAGCCATTTTTGCAGTCCATGTTGTGGGCACTGACGGAGCAATCCCTTGTATCTTTCCCAAGCCTCATAGTAGCACTCCGAGTCAAGTTGAGAAAATGTAGTGATTTCATCCCTCAATCTGGCAATCCGTTTTGGTGGGAAGTATTTGCTCAGGAATTTCTGACTTAGGCCATTCCAACTGGTGATGCTTTGAGGAAATGTGTCCAACCATTCCCTAGCTGAATTTCTCAAAGTGTATGGGAAGAGCCTCATCCTGATTGCTTCGCTTGAAACACCAGGATATTCGATGGTAGCACACATGTCCAAAAATCTTGAGATATGTGCATTGGGATTTTCAATTGGTCTCCCAAAGAATTGTAATGCATTCTGGAACATGTTGATCACGTCCGCCTCAAGTAGAAGTTTGCCTGGCCAAACGCCGAATATACTATGCTGGATTGGCTTTCCACGACCGGTGGGACCATGTACTCTCCCATGAGCCTTGTATTTTCATTAGCTGCAACTTCCTGTGGTTGCTCTACTCTGAGATTAGCCCCGATGGCTATTTGATTCGGATTTTCTTCTGCCATATCTTTCTCTTTTTGTTTTTGGTGTGCTTCCAACTGTTGTCTTTTTCGAATGTTGAATGTTCGTTCGATCTCTGGATCAAATTGAGCAAAATCACCGGTTCTCGAACTTCGCATACACGTTCTGGAAAAAGCAAGCAGGAAAACACGATAATAAAATTTGCTTTAAAAAAAAAATTTAAACTAAAGAAAAACAGTAAAATTCAGATTAAAGTTAAAATTAACTAAACTATCAAAAACAGTAGTCCCTGGCAACGGCGCCAAAAACTTGATAGTTTGATTTCCCGCAAGTGAACGGAGTCGTGATCAAGTAATATAGTAGTGTGTAAAGTGTCGAACCCACGAGGACTACGTGTTTGATCGAGTTAAAGTTAATAATACCTTTAATCGAATAGTAATAATAGTTTATAATAACTCTATATCTAATTTATCACGTAATAGAAATTAAAATAAAAGTTTATCAAATTATTGAGATGCATTGCTAAGATCTAGAATCCCCCTCGTTAATCCACTTTTACTATAACAATTAAATTGACAATTTGTCATCATACTAGTTGGTCAAAGTTCCAAATTTATTTAAAAACCTATCTCGATAGCAATTAAATCTATTCCCCTCATGCGACCTTCCTATCTCTCGATGAAAAATACGAACATGATAAACGCATTAACGAACTAGAACATCTTTATGAACCATGCAAAGTATAGAAGTATATCTCTATCTTCTATCGAGCCTCACAATATTTATTACTATGTGTTAACGATTCTATTATCTCTCTCGATGATAATAAAATTCACAAACAATTCAATTAGTGGCCAATTAATTGAAAAGCAAACTAAACCATAATAAATATCCACGCATTCAAACGAATTAACGTCAAAATAATTAATTAATACTAAAAGTTTCAAAACAAGGGTTCATCTATATCTTTAGCAATGTAAAAATCTAGCCTAACATGTTGAAATTACAAGAAATCATATATAAGTAAAAAGACAACCCGGATTATTGATAAATTGAGAATGTGAAGACAAATCTTGAAATCTTAAATCTCTTCAATGGTTTCTTGATGAATCTCCGCCTGCGCCTTCTTCTTTTGCTCAAAAATTAGGTTTGAACCTCCACTTGAATGAATTCTTGCAAATCTCCATCAATTCTCTCACAAAAACTATGAATTCTCCTCCATTGATGAAAATAATTGATGAATAATGGCTTATAATATGTGCATCCCAGTTCCCAATATATATTCTCGTCCTCTATTTGTAATCGAAAATTGGTAGAAAATCACGTCCAAATTGACTTCCAAAAGAGTTCTAATTGGATAAGGAAAGTTGCATTTGCGCTGCAGATTTTTTTGTCTCTCAAGACAAATGGGTATTTTGGCCATAACTTTCTCGTCTGATATCCGATTGAAGCGATTCGAAGTGCTGTAGAAATATAACTTAAAAGGACTACAACTTTGGTAGAAATATAAATTTCTCAATTTGGACGTTTACGATACCAAAAATGCGTCTCAATCTTCGACTAAAAATCTGGAATATAACTTGTGCGATTTGATACTGATTGTGATAAATTCTATTCCTTTTTGAGTTCTAATTCCACCAAATTGTCTCCTGAACATCTTCAAAGTATCATCTTGTGGTCAAAATCAACTATTGAATTTGCAATTTGATCCTCAAAATTTAAATTGTGCAATTTTTCACCATTTTTCGCTTCTTTCTTTCCATTCCTCGTCCAACCATTGAGTTTAACCTATATAAATTAAAATGCAAAAATTTAGAATATATTTTGTGAAAAGAACTATCAAATATTGTTATTTTAAATCCCGAATAAGTGTATAAAATACACTTATCATTGTCCAAGGATGATACAAATGAAATGTTTTAGACTGTGGATGACACAAAAGGTTTGAATATAAAATGCAATTGAGTAAAAAGTTTGAGACCGCCTCTACAATTTTCCATAAAATAATATAGTACATTGGACAATGTACAATCTATTTTTGAAAAAGTAAGTAGATTCATGAATAATACTTGGTTAAACAATACAAAGAATTGTTAGTCAGTAAAATGAGAAAATAAATACAATATACAACATTTTAGAAAATAATTATTACCTTGATAAAATAATAAATAAGAAAATAATTAATACATTGATAAAATAATAATTAATCGATAATTAATAGATTTTCCTTGGTTCAAAGCCAAGTCATTGCCAAGAGAGGAGCCCACTCTTTGAAGAGAAGACGAGGCCAACTCTAGGTGGGCAAGTCCATGGTGAAAAGATAAGACCGGGCTCAATTGGACAAGCTATTGCAGAGGGAAGATTAGAGAAGCAGAGGCCAAGCTTCCAAAATGGATTAAGCTCGGACAATAGATATATATCAATCAATTGATCCATTTTTGTCAACATAGGATGGGCTTCAATGAAAAATGTCGCAGACTGAAGTCATTAGAAACAAGCAACGGGGAAAAGGATACTCTCTTCCAAATATGATAGTCAAAGTTGGGACGTCTCAATAGTAGATGACAGCATAACCAAAATATTTACAACCAGTAGCAGTGAAAACAGAAAATGCCTTAGAAAAAGCCATTACCAGCATTTAATCTTCTCTTGACCAAGCCTAAGCTGCATTCCAAAGACTCTTCCACTGAAACTCCAGCAGATTTCTCTACAAAACTCTCAATATTTGCTCTTATCATACCATCAATCTTTCTATTTTTACCAGATGAAATTTCAGCATTCTCTCTCTTTGCTTCTTGCTCAATGATTTCATTGGCATTTTCTGACAATGATAGGCTTCCATCAAAACTAATAAAGTCCGTTAATTGGTCAGCCACGGTCCGTGATTTATCTAGCTGTTGGCTATTTAATACATCGTAATCCATCAAAGATACTGGTTTTTTACATGAAGTCCGAGATTCTACAGTCCTAAGCCTAAATATTAGAGATAGAGAGGAGAGGCTGAAACCCTGGAGCCTCATACAAAGTGAATAAGCTGTTGAGCTAACAATTACGCTTCTGATGTCGGAGCAGAGTATCACTATTTGCCTCTCCAGACTCATTAGGCATTGACTCCATGTCCCGCTGCAATGCTGACGCTTGGATCCTCCCTGTCTACAAGGTTTTGTCAGAGAAATATGCAACTAATTAGGTTCTACAACCAGGAACTACGTTAATAAGAGACACTTACATGGGGAATAACATAAGGACGAATAATAAATCCAACAATTAGGCCGAATAAGCAAGAAAGTCCAACACCTAGAAACCAAGCAGAGGACACCCCAAGACCTGAATGTAATGTGTAATGCACGTTAGTCTTATTGATGAACAAGATTAATAAGTAAACATAGAGAGAGGCAATTTTGAAGTAAAGATTAGCCTATATTTCTGGCAATGTCATGCTCACAAACATTATAACTTCATGATTTGTCATTCCACACTTGTACGAATGTATTGAATCAAAATGTAGAATGGAGGAATGTTCTTCAAATCACGTCCTTCGAAAAAATTCCTAGCTTACCGGATCCAGAATGCGCTGTACAATCCTCTGCCTTGAGATTTATTTGACGGATTACTCTATGACCATGGTCAGAAACCATTAAAGCACATTTTTCTGGAACAAAAACAAGCTAAAAATCAAGTGAGAATGAAGCATTGAGTGCGGGTCCATCAGCATGGCCTGTTTTCTGAGAATGACCTCCAGCAATTGTCGTCACACCTAATCATGTCATTAGGGGAAAAAAATTTAACGATTATAATATGTATGACTGACGAGGTGGGAAAGTTGAAGATAAATTTAGTTAAGGTAGAATGACACTCATTGTCTTTTTAACAATCAGATGTAGATACTCCTACCGGTGAAAATACCATGCTCAACAAGCTTGTGCTTCAGGCTGAACCTATCTCAATTTAGAATGCACATGCAGTAACGAAAATCATCTTTCTGAGTACATAGATCAACACTTCTGTCAGGAAAGAAATATCAATTGACAGCTCATTTTTATGGGTAATCAGAGTTTTTGACAAGACAGGCATCAATTCTTGGGTTTTTACCAGGTTTAGTTTAAGTTTACAAATATATTTAAGCTCACAAGAACATACAGACAGAGATTGTAGAAATATAGCGAATTGCATAAAACACAAATAACAAAGGGGATAAAAAAAAAAGACAAGACAAGACGAACAATTGTGCTTTTTTGTCCTCACATGCTTCTTATCTGAATACCACATAGCATTCATTCTCTGTAAAGAACTTAACCCTAGCACGCCAATGCCTCCAAACGCAATTTTATTATGGTTTCTGTTGAGTCACAAATCAACAACTCTTTGCATGTTTTGAAATATTTACAAAGCAGTTTTTTTTTAAAACTAATATTTAAGCTTTGAGTTCTAACCTAACATACAAGCCATCTACACCTGCATTGCTGCAATTTCTTCTAGAAACTCAATGCCAAATTCAAGTACAACACTCCCTTCCAAAACACTTCCGTTGATGGATTTCAACCAACAGATTGTATTACGACATTTTACATGATTTCTCACAAACAAAATCGAAACTTACAATTTCGCACACATTCATCACTAGGGATATCAATGGATTGGATTTTGATCCAAATCCGATGAAATTAATGAGAGATGGATTTAGAGTCTTGGATCAATAACCAGATCAAGATCCGAATCCGATAATTCGTTAACTAAATAAAGCAAATATGGATATGGGTCAATCCAATCTGATAACAACCCGATTCGATTTGTTATAATAATATAATATATTTTATATATTATAGCTTAATTTATTACAAATAATTTTTTTTTTTCATTTTGAAAATTGTATTATAATTTACACATAATTTTCAAATAATAAATAATATTATATAATAGTATAATATCGTTAATTGAAGGAGAGTTTTTAATTTTATATTAATTAAAATAAGATAAAAAATAATTAATTTATTTCATAAATTAAACAGCCAAAGGGACCAACAGTTGGAGTTGCTTTTATTGTTCCCAGCTTCTCACTTCCCACATCGAATACCCACTTAAATATCACAAAATTTGCAATTTATAAATAGGTGGGCAAGAATTGGGTAAAAAACTATCTGGGCCTTTTAATTCTAGGGGCTTAGAAGTTGACTAATATAATTTTTTTATTTTTCTATTTTCTTCAATTTCAGATCGGATATCCGATAACATAGCAAATCGGTTATGGATTTAACAATCAAATATCCGTTTGATTATCGAATCGGATCGGATAGTTATTTTTATCGGATCGGATATGGACAGATTTAATTCATTCAGAGTCCTAGTCATGACATGTTCCATGCATATAAATACATCTATAATATATTAAATATCACATCAAGTGAAAATTACTTTTTTGGAAAATTCTAGCTCTACAATAATTCAATTATTTCAATAATACCTTACTTTTAATTTTTCAATATGAATTTAATTTATTTAACCATTTAGTTACTATCAATGTACATGTACATTTGACAAATTCATTTCACTTGAGTGCTTTCATTAATATATGAATTTCCTATTATTAATTCTCAATTAATTAACATTCACATTCATTTAATTAATATTCATCTTTATTTATGTATTTCAGTGTTATTAATTATAATTATAAGTTAATTAGAATTTCACATTCAAGATGCATTTCATTATTCACGTCCATGTATGCTAATTAACGTTCAATTTTACTTATCTATAATATATTAAATATCACATCAAGTGAGAATCATTTTTTGGACAATTATAACCCTGCTACAATTCAATTATTTTAATAATACCTTACTTTTCGTTTTTCAATATGTATTTAATTTACAGATTATAATAAATACTACAAAATCATTGTTCATGCGTATACATTCCATGCTATTAACTCTCAATTAATTAACATTCGCATTCATTTGATTAATATTAATTAGAATTTCACATTCACATTCAAATTCAGATTCTCGTCCACGTCCCTGTTATTAAATCTCAATTAATTAATATTCACATTCATTTAATTAATATTAACTAGAATTTCACATTCAAAAATACAATTTATTATTCACATTCCTGTATGCTAATTAGAACTTATTTCCTCTACATATATAAAAGAGGAGGATTTGTTGCACTGTTCCTGAGTCGAATGGCCACATATGGAGCCGTTTTTTAGCCGAGCCGTTTTCAGAGCTGAGCCGCAAGAAAGGATAGATATTTTTTCTCTGCCTTTCTCTCTCTCCATTTCTACACGCCAACTCCCATACTCTCCAATTCTTTGCCCATGTCCTTCCTTCTCGACCTAATTGCTCTCACTCTCTCCTCTCGACCCTAATTGTTTTTGCTCTCTCTTCTCTCTCGACAATCAACAAATCTCTACCTTCGTCTTTGGGTTCGATTCCTTCCCCTTCCGTAGCAACAAATTCCAGGCGCAGCTCGACTTTGGGTTCGATTCCTTCTCCTTTTGTATATTGCTTCTGATTTTTATTGTTCAGTATATGAAGAGTACTAAAAGTTTTTGTTCTGTATGTATTTTTTCATTCTCTGAGCCTTGCACGCCCCTGGCCCCTGCAGCCACCGTCAACGCACGTCCCCAGCAGCGTTCATCGGCGACGGCACCAAGTCCGCAAGTGGGTAGGTGATTTTTCTATAATTTCTATTGCTATTGGTCATCCAGGAATAAACTTGTCAAGGAGTTTTAACTGTGGAAAACTATGCTCTCCCTCTTTTCCCAATTCCATTCCACACTTCACAAACCCAGGTATTTTTTTCAGTATTTTCAAATTTATATGGTGAAGTTTTGTTTGTGTGTTTACGCGATGCCCTTTCGAAATATCATTAAAAAATTGCTCCATTGTTTTATGTTCGTTTTTAGAAATAGTTAATATTTGAGTAGTTTTTTCGATTTATATTTATGCATCCCTCAGTTTTCATCACCAAAACTAGAATCATACCCTTTTCAAACAACGATTATTGTTACCCTTCAAACCAATAAAAATCCAATCTTGATAAAGGGTTCATCAATCTCAAAGAGTAATACCCAGGGAACAGTGGACTGTGAAAAAGGGTTCTTTCAAGATGGAATTCAATATCCAAGAGAATATCGATGCTGGAGAACCCACAAATGGGCTCTGCTTCTGTGTTGAACCAGATGGAGAATGAGGGTAAGAAACTCTCTAAATGGGAGCTTTGTAAAGTTGTTAAGGATCTCAGGAAGTTCAGATGTTTCAAACATGCTTTAGAGGTAATAAAAAATCGTTAAAATTGAAATGTTCGATAAAAAATTGGATGACTTTAGAGGTAAGTCCGAGTCTTTGGTAGCATTAATTTGATTGCTACGATGTTTTCAATACTAATGTTTTTCATGGTGGTATCTGTGCTTTAATTCTGTTATTAGGTTTCTTTTCTTGAATTTATGAAATTGCGTCTCTTCATTCTTGATATTGGAGAAAAATGTTGATCTTCAAATGATACTATCGATTTGAGTATGATAACGTTGTAAGTTGTAACAATACCTTGGTTTCTATTTAAGGATTGCAAGATTTTTAGGCGTTTTTGATATCTTTGTTATTACTTAGTTTTGTGGGGTTATCCAAACCTTGTTACTTACATTCTCATAGTACTCTTTGACTGAAGGGGTTTTTTCTCTGAGGTGTTTTTTACCTGTAAGATTTGAAGGCTCAACTTTTTGTTTAACGTTCATTCGTTCTGGCTATGATATTCTTGCTTTTAAGCTAAACTTGTTTGATATTTTTGCTGTTGAATTTCAACAGCACATTACAGTTATTGGGTGTCTTGAATAGATTTCATATGAAAGTTGTAAGTTGTAACTACTGGATCAAATATTCATATATATATATGCAATTATATATTGCTTGGTCATGTCTAATATTAAAGAAAATAGATAAGATTGTTTCAACTTTATCTTAGGTGAGTATTTAATCTTGTTTTGCAATGTTTCGTCTTCATTTTTTCCAGCATATCTTTTCCCTGATTAATGGCTTGGCTTCTAGGAAAATGTCCGTGTCCTAAGTTTAGGGTCTTATCGGGGACCTATTTATATCAGGCTATTTACATGTAATTGTGTTGGGTTGTCTCATGTTGGCACAAGTATAGCACGGTAATGAAAATTTGGATTCCGGAAAATTCTTAAATGTTTGGTCGGTCTTTTCATTTGTTTTAGACTTAATACTTTTATTTTTAGATTAATGGTTTTTTAACGGTGTATCGACACGGATGTGTCTCCGTGTTGTGCTACATTTTTTTTTTTTCACTCATTACTTCATTACCTAATGTCATATATCTCCACTACAATTTCATATACTTCTAATTAAAATTCTTTCAATTTCATATATTTTTATACCAATTTTACCGTTTTTATAGAGATTTTTTTTTTGTCAGTCTTCATCCATTTTTACATACTGCATTCTCTTATTCCATTTTCCACACAATCAACCACGTTCTTCTTTCCTTCATTATCCGGTCTCCACGCAACCGCACAAAATCAAGCCTCCATTTTCTATTCCAGTTAGTTAGTAATATTTCCCTTTTACTTATTATCTCTAGATTTAATTATTCCAACAAATAAATTAATTATTGCTCGTGGTTCGCAAATAATTTCAAATTTGACAATTTAGCTTATTTGTTTTTTTCCAACTTTGAAAATTTTCTTTCTCATTTGGTTGTCGCACTAAAAACTATTTGAAGGTGTTGTGATTTCCTGGTCCGAGACCATCATTTAAAGAATCGGGGTTGCTTGTAATTTCTTGATACTCATTATTGGAACCTTGGTCTTTATGTTCATCCCGTTTTCTTCCATTTTGTTGGTTTTTTTTTTTTTTTTTTTTTTTTTGGGTTCGCAGATGCTGCTTTTGGTATTGTGGTTGTTGTCCAAGCTTTCGATAATTTCGTATTTATTCAGTAATTTGATTAAGAATAAGAACTTGCGATATGGTTTGATGGAGTTTTTTCTCCTAAGTACTCATAATTATGCAAAAACGAGGGATTTTTTTGTTTATTATTGGAATCCTACCTTGAAGGTATATAGTGATTTCTAATATCCTGACAATAATTCCAAGAATCTGGATTTCTGGTAGTTTCTTGATATTCATTATGTGGTTCATTTTTCTTCTTTGGTTCAGCAGATTCTAATTTTGATCTTTTGGTTAGCAGTGCAAGCTTTTGGTAATTTTTTATTGATTTCTATTACTGGGTTGTGAATAAGAACTTTTGAAGATTTGATTTGAGTTTTTTTCTCTGGCATAATCCTAATTGTGATTTCCTGGTATGATGATAATAATAGTAGATATACTGACATTAATTCCAAGAAGCTTTGGAAGGATGAGTTCTTGGTGACATTGCTAAATGGTATTTTCTTGATGCTAATTATTTTAAATCTTGGGTCTTCATGTGGATTTTTCAGTGGTTTTAGCCCGTTCGTTTTGGAGCTTTCTTCCTTGCTTATCTTTTGCAGTTCATTTTTTGGTTTTTTGTTGGCTATACCAGCTAGATACACTGACATTTACTTCAAGACTCTAAATAGAAGGATTGGGTTTTGGTGCTATTGCCTGGTGTGGAACTGGAATTCTCGAATTTTCTTGATACAAGAAATATATCACTCATTATTTTTTTAAACTTGTAATTGTTATTGTTAGCTATTTGCCAGTTATGAAAGAAACGAAATCCTAATGTTTTTATTGGGGAAACAATTTTATTTCTGGAAATTATTTTGAACTTCATTGTTCTTAATGACTTGATGAATAGAAAACTTCAATTTTTTTTAATGTGCAATATAACTTCTCTTCCTCAACCGAAATCATCTTAAACAATTGTGTCATTTCTATTTGCCAGTAGATGGGCAGCCAAACAATAGTATGAACATGATTAAAGGAAGGATGGGTTATAGTTTCTTTGTCAAAAATCTCTCAGATTTTGCTCCATTATTTATCACTAGGGTGCTAGAGGTATGGAAAAGTTTGGATCAGTTAGAATTGGAAATGAAGTTGGTTGATGCTATCTTTATGAAAGAATATTTCTATTGCATGCCATTCTTTCATTGATGAACATATATACATAGTGGGTTTGAATCAGCTGTATGGCATTGAAATAGATAAGGTTAGCATGTGAAATAACTATAATTGTCTGTGTATGAAGAAACTCGAAAAATTATGTGTCAATTTTTAAATTGTTCTGTGAACGGAAAATTTAGTAGCAACAAATATACTTCTTCCTGAAGATTTTCTTACATGACTAGAAGTGTACAGTTTTCAAATTTGAAGATTAAAATTAAATGTTTTCGCATTTCTGGTGCATAACAAACTTACCTACTGAACATCAGTTATTTTTTTCATGCACGTAAGTTGAACAATATTGATTATTTCTATTTGTTGAACCTGTTCAAGTGGATGATATATATATAGTAATCTTGTCATATGTTTGACTTTTTAGAATGAGTGAGCTCAAATACGACGAGTTCTGCTTTTCATTTTTGAAGCTGAGTACTACTCAACAACCCAATAGAAAAGAGGCATTAATTCTCGAGGGTTGGCATTTAATACTACATGTAACCGGGAGATGGGGATGACACAACAAATCAACCTAGCCATTCTATCAACAAAGGTGGGTTCTATTATACTTTCACTCCTAATATTTACTTTTTACATTCTTTATACTAACAAGGACTCTGCTGTAAATTATCCTTTTCTAATGTTCTATTAAAAGAGAGACGTGCACTATAACCTTATATTCTTATTGTAGAAGTGGCAATTCATGTATGCTATCTTTTATAAGTTGCTTCCGTGACTCTTCAATTGTACTCTCCATCAATAATAGCTAAAACACTGGAATATCTTTATCTATACAATATATGTGGACTTCAATTTTTATGCTTCTAATAGAGTATTGCTGTTTGTGACATGATTTTCCTCTTGGTCTTACTTTTTTACTCCTTTTTTCCCTCCCTGATTCCTTTACCATATTTTTATTAAACTCAAATCACTACCTTAATGTTATTGGTGATAATTTCTTATAAAGCGTAGAGGTTGATTTAGCTTGTATTTTTTGGAAACATAGATGAATGTTGTCCCAGCTATCCTCTGATTTCCCTTTTTCAGAATTGTGCTTTTGTCCAAGGTTCCTATTCTGAAAGTTGTTGAATGTGATATATAGTTTTCAATGCGGTTCGAGGGGAAAATATCATTTAATAAACTGATGTTTGTTTCTATTTTTCGTTCTGAATGTTCGAGTTCTTGCTTCTTTGTACTATAGGCACACTAGACTAGAATAGTATAAAAATTAAGAAAATATACCCCAATCTGGAGAGCGCTCAGAGAAGGTAACTTTCATTTTTACATGGTAACTGTCTGCCGCCTTAAGTTTTTTTCTTCTCTTAAATGATGTATTATAACAACTACTTCTCATCCTTTTTTTCAGGAATGCAAGCCAACTAGGAAAGATGGAGTCTTTTACGAATTACGCGAGAACACAAGATCTTTGTCGAAATCAACTATCTTGCATTTTCAAGTAAGATAAGGCTTTGAAATGCTTCAATTGACTTGTTGGTTTTGAATTCACTTCTAATATTAGGTGTAAGTGGGATTTTAGCTTGTCTACATACAATTTCTATACATTTATTTCATGAATTACTTTTGGCTTTAACTGATGATTTATTTGCACACTATTTCGTGAAATAGACTTGAATGTTGGACTTCTTTTGATATCAATTTAGATTTTAGTATGTTGGGATTTTTGTCTTTGAAGAGTGTCATGAACATAATGTGCTTATTCTTTTGATGGAAGCATCTGTGTGTTGGATTAGACTATTTTCTTATTCATCATTATGTTTGACATTGCAGTTGAGGAATACTTTGTGTCTTTTTATCATTTTTTTTGGCTTGAAAGCTGACGTTTCTATTTATCTAGAATGGTGTTTCTAAAGGTATAAATGTATAGGAAAATTGAAGATATAAGATAAGATGGCGTAATTGTAAATGATGTAATTTAAACGTGCCTAAATTTCATGTTATTTTTGCTATTCTTCAATTCTGGAATTACAAAAATTATAACGGTTATCGTGCAACGCACGATGCACACTAGTAGTATAAATAATTTAACATTCATTGTCACGTATATATCTTTATTATTAATTCTAAATTAATTAACATTCACGCTAATTCATGTATCGTATTTGCCATGCATCTTCATTTATGTATTTAGTTGTAATTCCAATACTCACATTTAAGTATGCATTTCACTGTTAATGCACATATAGAATAATTAACATTTATTTTCAGGGGCATTCATTTATCTCATATTTTTAGATTAAAAGGGTAAATAGAAGATTAAAGATTACTTTCACAGCAGTATTTCAAAATATTGTGCAACGCACGTTCAACCTTGACTAGTATTCATAAATGCAAGTACCTAGTGTTTATGCACCAATGTGCACGTGCATATGTTTCATATACCTGACTTAGTAATCTTCCTGATGGCAACGTTAGTCTGGTCAGCAACATACACATTTCCTCTGTAATCAACAGCAAAACTCTTTGGCTTATTAAAAATAGCCGAGCCCAAATCGCCATCTGTGTACCCATAGTGGCCATTTCTTCCCGCAAGCCTCTTTATCACACTTCCTACATAGTAAAAATCCCCAAAAAAGGACCTTAAAAGCCCAATTCTCAACACTTTTTTCTTCTATCAGGCATTCAGTATACCAAATCTACCAGAAATATGAATTAGAAAGGGATCAGGATGAAACCCTCAATTTTAACAGAACGGGAATATCATCATACTTTGATCAAGTAAAAACCCATAAAAATAAACACTTAAACCATCCATTTCTTTTTCTTTACCTCTTCGTTATTTTCAGTAATCAGATTAACATAAAATTCATTGCACGATTTACCAAAAATTAAAAATCCCACAAGTAAATATTCTCACAACACTAAAAAAACTAACAATTCACCAAACCGGACTATAAACCTGGAAGGTTCCTTAAATTTCCAATTAAGAATATAATAACAGATTTTAAAACTACAATACCTTGGGAAGTTGTAGGGATTGATACTGTGTAAAAAGTACTAGCGGCGGAATCAAGGACTATAAATTGATTAGAAAACGGCGATTGTGGGAGGATCGAGTGAGGGTTGACTTTGATTTTGTCGCCATCAAGGACTGTGCTGACGGTGTAGCCATCTTCAAAGATGAGATTTCCACCGGACACTGTGAATTTACCAAAAAAATAAAATAAAATTGAGAGAGGGTAAATTTACATTAAAGGGTAATTTATTTTTCCATTTTTTAAGTGTTACCTTGAGTTGGGTTTAGGTGAAGGAGGAGGAGGAGGTGGAGGTGGAGGTGGAAGAAGAGATAGAAGAGAGATAGAAGAGGAGCCATTAATGGAGAATGTGAAAGTGAGGTTCGATTAGGTGTTGCTTTACCCTGGAACAAGCATATACTTGAGACCTCGGGAGTGAAAAATATTTTCCTACAAAATGTTTTCCTGAAAATTATAATTAATTGTGTTTGATTGGTATAATTTTCTACTTGAAAAATGTTGAAAGTTTGATATCCGTTTGGCTTCGTTTTTTTATAAAAATTGTCCATTAAAGTGATAATTTTTTTATCAGTACGTCTAGAATTTGTTCTAATTACCAAAAAGTAAAAAATAAATAAATTTAAACAATTAGAAAAAAAATATCATATTCGTTTGACTTTGTTTTACATAGAAATTGTCAACAAAAATGAAAATTCTTTTTATAATAGTTGATAGAATTGGTTGCCTTTGCTAAAAAAAAAAAGGTGGAAGATGTTTTCCCAACTAATAGGTGGGAAAACAAAATCAAGAATTTGTGCATCAAATGATTGTACCTAGAAAAAGGTGGAAAACGTTTTCCATGGAAAAATTTACCTATCAAACAGTTTTTTAAGGGTAGAAAAAGAAAATGTTTTCCTTTTCCATGGAAAACTAAGGCTACCAAATGGAGCCTTAATGTTAAACATAAGTTTGATAAATAATTACTTTTTAATGGTGGAATTATGGTTTAGCGTGGTATGGGAGAATCGAATCGAATCGAACCCAAATTTTTAGGCATTTAGTGGAACTATTGGGTTCAAATTAATTATGGAACCGTTCGGGTTCGATTCAATTTCGTTCGATTCAGTACGGTAATTAATTTTTTTAATATTTACAATAACATTACATTAATTCAACTAATGTCAAGTTCAATCTTAACTCTTATAAAATAATGTACTCCAATTTCATTATATCTTTTGCATTTTTCTTTGTTGAATTCTTCATAAATTTAATTGTTAAAATCACACGAAGATTAAGATAGCAAACTCACAATAATGAATAAAGACGCAATCGAGGTTTCAATTCGATTTCTCCAGAACAATATAAATGACCCTATGGTAGAATAACATGTTTTGATAAAATTTAGTTTAATTTGATTAAATTGAGCTTGGGCTGAAAATTAGAAATAGAAAAATTATGTTTGAGTTTGGGTTAAATTAATTAGTTATCAAATTTATTTAGAAAAAATAAAATAATTTAACTTATTTAAAATTAAAAAATTATGGCGATTCGATTCTCATTCGATTTTTTAGTTCTTATTAGGTTTTTCGGTTCTTGGTCTAGAATCAAGAATTAAATCAAATCCATCGATTCTCAATTCAGATACTTATTCGGGTATTTAATTTAAGAAGAACCACTTGGTTCGATTTAGTTCGGGTTTGATCCGGTTCGATTCGATTCGATTTGGGAGTTTTGTCCAACGCTAGGTGGAATAGATGAAAGTTGTTCATTATATTATAAAAATAAAAGCTATGAGATTCGCATTTACTACATTGAGAATGCCAATTAAAAAATTCGAGATTTTTTTCTTGGAACGTAAACGTAAAGATTCTATTTTATTTTTGATAAAAAAAATCATTGTTTTCCATAAAATATTAACAAAGTATATATTCCATTGTCTTGGAGCCAAGCAATGGGTAAGCTTATCGGCTAACTTACTCAGGTTGACGAGCTAGAAAGTTTTTAACATGAAATTTAGGTAAAAACATTATACTTCTCACATATCTCTGACCAATCAAAATTTCTACAAAACTATCATAAAATTTAAATGAGATTTTTAAATTTTATTTGATATTTATTATTAAGCTCCTTTCATAAACAATGTGCCAAATAACCTTTTTTCCCTTCAGTTTCGCACATTTACGTAGGAATGTAAACGAGTTGAGTTGAGTCGGGTTGCAAGCCAAAATTCGCGGCTTGGGCGCGACTTGAATAAAAATGGATTGAGCTTTTTTTGCCCAAGTCAAACCAAAGCATAGATGAAAAAAATAGGGCTCTACTCGAGCTTTCGACTCAAGTGTTTCCGAGCCGAGCTGGCTTTTTTTTTTTTTTAATTTGAAATTATAATTTTGTTTTTAAAGGTAGCCGTATCTCCCTTCGAATTTAAAGGCACTGCCTTTGCAAGCAGCTGCTTTATTTCTAAAACACGGGTGGCTCCACGAGCCACATGGGCCGGCTTTGGCCAACACTCGAAAATAAGGCTTGGCTTGAGCCTCGAATTAATTTCAACAAACTGCGAGCCGAGCCTGCTCGAGCTTTTCCCTAGCCGAGCAGCGGGCCGTTCAAACCAACGAGTCGAATTAACATCCCTACATTATTTATTTATTTATTAAACTCTAATTTCTAAACAAGTTCGAATTAATTTGTCATTTAGAGTTTTTAAATATTAATTACACTAGGCCTTGTTTTGAGCTCCATTTTAATGAAAATTTGGGAAAAAATGAGTTATGAAGTAGTGATTTTTAGGGAATGTGCTATTAAAAAATAATGAAAAAGTTTTGGATTTACGTGTAATATTTTGTGGGGAGAATGTGTAGCTTAAAATAAGTTTTGAAAAAGAGTAGTGCTTGATGTACAATGATTTTGATATCATTGTTGACAACATACCACATGGCATGTTATCATTTGACAGTTTAAAAAACAACTCATTATTTCAAACATAGGCTTAGTGAATTGCAAGTTTTTATGTTCAAATTTTAATTATTTAAATAATATTTGTTTATTTGAAAAAATGAAAAAGTAGTAAATTAAAAAAACAAATGTCAGTGGTAACCCGTGAATATTTGTTATTTACGTCATACATTTTGTCTATTTTTAACGGCTAATGACGGATGATAGATGATGTAACAATTTAGTGAGTTCGGTGGTTAATCGAAAACATTTTAAAGTTCATTGGCGATAAACATTGTGAAAAATAGTGCTTAATACAATTTGCTATCAGGTTACCAAATTAAGATCTCCAAACGCCATGAAACATGTAATTGTTAAGATAGGATCTTTTCCATGATGTCACTGACATGTTTTAGTATCTCAAAGTATTTTTACAAAAAGAGTAATTTTTAAGCAATTTATAAGCACAAACAATCACGCCTTCTCAATTTCCTCTTGCAATTATATCTTGAAGAATATTTAAAAGCAAAGACAACAAAAGAGAACATGAAATTAAAGCAAAATCATATCTTAAAACATTGATTTCTTTTAAATTAACTCTTAGTCACAAGCAAGAATCAAAGCAAAAGCAGTACAAATCAAGTATTCCTTAGCATAGTTGTCAGACTCGACCCGAACACTAACCTAAACAATGCAGCGGATCAATGAGTTAGTGGTTCAACCGGTGACCCAGTAGTTCAACCGGCGGGTCATTGCGTAAAAACCTATAAAAAATATAAAGTATAAATTTTTTTTAGGGGCATAATTAAAATTTTTAATTTTTTTCACTAATTATTTAGTTCTATAAAATAAAGTAAAATGTTGGACTAAAGTTTTTTGAGAGAATATTTTTATAAAAGCTATAA
Organism: Fraxinus americana; assembly: GCA_035079005.1. Lineage (NCBI taxonomy): Eukaryota > Viridiplantae > Streptophyta > Magnoliopsida > Lamiales > Oleaceae > Fraxinus > Fraxinus americana. Next base: position 29,392,589 of record CM068707.1, read on the forward strand.
ATGATTCATTGGTTAGATATAAGTTATTGCACACAAATAATACTAAAGTACTTTGTGTTCAATTGGTGGGGAACTTTTTATTTTCTTAGAGGTCCAATGTTCAATTATCTTGGACCCAAAAATTTTGTAAAAGGATTTTAAAACTCAATCAAATCGGTCAATCGGGCTGGGTAAATCACCGGTTAACTCGGTCAAATCCCAATTCTGACCGAGTCAAGTGCATTTCTATCAATTTAATATGCCCGGCCCTGTCAGGGGTCTAGGCCGCCGATTTTCCTGCCCGACTGGCCAGGCCGGTCCGGTTTTTATAACTTTGTTCCTTAGAAAATAATGATATTTGTGGTAATGATGATTTACATATAGATGATGAGTTAAAAAGAGAGTGAATTTATTTTTTTGTTGAAAAAATTCCGACTCAATCATATCTCACTATATCTTGTGTATGTAAATCATTAGGTATATGTAGCACAACCGTTCCTTAGAACTATCTAATACATATATAGAAAGTACATGTGCATCACTATTTATTTTTTAGAACTGCATAGATATTGAGAAAAAGAAATCAGTTTTGATAAAAAAAAATATATAATAAAGAGGCGAGATTTGAATCCTTAATTCAAAAAGGAAAAATACCCTAACAAATAGCATTTCGACAAATGCCTTACCCCTTGGACTATGGGTATTTTCATTCTGAAAACTAGCATCACTAGGATTCAAACCTTCACCACTATATATATCAAGAGCTTACGAGCATTTAGTAACAAGCAGTCATGGTCTGTAATACCCTAACGAATATAAACCGTCTCAACAAAAACTTATATCCCTTGGACTATGGGTACTTTTATTCTTAAAAATAGCGTTCCTAGGATTTGAACCCTCACCACTATATATCAAGAACTTACGAGCATCTGGAAATAAACAGTCATGGTGTGTATAATTTTGAAATATTTTCCAATACAAAAATTTGCAACTTCTAAAGCAAGATTTAATCTGATGTTCTGCGTAAAAGCTTGTTTGGTATCAAGCCTTGGCCTTTTCACTGGACGTCTTTCTTTTTAGCACAGAAAGGGGCACTGTGCGATAGTAGTTTGCTCCACTAAACTATCTTCCACCTTTTCCCGATCGTTCTAGGACGAAAGAAAATTTTACAATTTAAAGAAAGCTTTGCAACAGAGAATTTGAATGTATTAAAATTACATTGTTTATTGATTGATGAAAGCAAAAAATTACAATTGTTGGCGCAGGGGGTGAAACTAGTAAACTTGAAAAGACTTTTGAACTAATACCCCCTAAATAGTTTAAGTAACAAAAACCTACGTGACAATAGTAGATGTTTAAAAGAACATGAATCATACTAAAAATGTACAAATAGCAAAGTTATTTTACAATTGAGAAGAAATTACAACCTAAGCTAATATTTAGAAAGTGCGGTTGAAGTTGGACAATTTGCAGATGCGAGTGGGTCAAGGTTCTAAGTAAAGTTGTGAGTCTTAACATTTTCCCCATTTGATTTGGCGACGTCCTCAGTGCCATTGATGTATAATATGCTTCAAAGGTTTTTTGCTCTTTCCCAAGTATTATTCTCACTGTTGCCTTCACTTCATTTGACCAATTACTCTTAATGATTTTTCTTGGAAGCTCAGGTAATTCTGTCGTCAAGAATAGCCTTAGCAACCTTCTTCTCAGCTTTCTTCATTTCAAACATGGGCCACTTTAGCTTATTTTTGGATGCGTCCTCCTTATCTACAAAATATGATTTGATTACACCGACATGGAGGACATTTGGTAATTTGCACGATGAAGGGAATTCTACTCTGTATGCAACTCTCCCAATCCTCATCATGATGGGTAATGGCCCGATATATTTTGGTCTTGACTTTTTCCCTTTTGTCAGTTTATAACAATTTCTTTTCGGAAGTTTAACTATCACCAGATCTCCAACATTAAATTCAAGGAAACGTCGTTTTAGATCAGCAGACTTTTTGTATCGTTTCTGAGCTTTCTCAAAATAGTTTCAAGCAATTTCAACATTTTGTTTCCACTCTTGAGAGAAGTTTTTCGCTTGAGGAAAGTTGGTACTTAGATCAATATCCACACTATGAAGGAGTAGTGGTTGCTGGCTAGTGACAATCTAAAAATGACTCTTATTTGTGAAAGTGCTCTTTTGGACATTGAAACAAATATAAGCAGCATCCAAAAGTTTCATCAAGTTTTTCTGCGAAGTAGAGGTAAAGTGTCAAAGATATTCCTCCAACATAGAATTGCAGTGCTCCATTTATCCGTTTGATTGTAGTGAAACCTAGAACTCATGCTCAAAATTGAACCAAGAAGTTTGAACAAATCGGTCCAAAATACGCCAGTAAACCGAGGATCACAATCACTGACGATGTCCTTAAGTAGCCTCTAGTATTTTAGCAATATTTTTGAAGAAGAGTTGAGCAGTCTCATTAATGAATACATATTTAGGCTCTATGATGAAATTTGCATACTCAATAGATGGTCCACCACAATGATAATACTACCAAAATCCTTAAATATTGGTAATCCAATAATGTAGTCCATCGATACACTTTTAAATGACCTGGTTGGGATGGAAAGCGACTTTGGAAAACATGCATTTTTTCTGATGATCTACCTTATCGTGCTAATATAGAAGACAAGTTTTCACATAAGTCGTAATGTTATCCTGTATTTATGGCCAATAATATGCACATTACAGTAGTGTACAAGTGCGTTCCTCTCCAGGATGTCCCACCCAAAGCGTGTCGTAGTATTCCGTAATTAAGGATTCTCTCAAATCTCCGCCCTTTGGAACATATAGGAAGTCTTTTCATCACTAGACCTCCATCTAGCCAAAACAAAATATTGTGTTGTCGGGTACTTCTTCGAATGTGCTCGTATTCAATCTCTTGTATTTGTAGTAATTTCGCTCCCTGAAAGAGCAACCATTGTGCAAATGGTAGCTAAGTCGACTCCCCAACTAAGAGAATCGACAACATGATTTCTAGAATCGGAACGATACTCCAACATGAAGTTGAACTTTGAAAGAAGTTCTTGCCAACGAGCCTGCTTACTCGATAGTTTGGATTGGGACATGAAGTGATTAACTGCAGTATTATCGGTCTTCACAATAAATAGAGAGAGCCAAGTAGGTAGTGATACCATACTCTAAGGTGATGAACTACTGCCAAAAACTCATTTTCGTGCGCTGAGTAAAGACGTTCTGCATTATTCAGCTTTCGACTTTCATAAGTGACCGAGAGCGAAATCTGAAGAATTCGTTTGAACTTCTTCAATTTTTCAAAAAGTGGCTTCGCATTTTGCTTACCAATCCTAAGCTTTTTCTTCTTCGTTAACTCGAACAATGGCAACGCAATTTTGGAATATCTGTTTACAAATCTTCGATAGTAATTGCATAACTCAAGAAATGAGCACACATCATGTATATTCTTTGCTGGTTGCCAATCCTTGATTGTCACGACCTTCTTTGAATCTATGTAGACTTCACCTTACTCAATGATGTGACCCAAGAAGCTAATAGAAGTTTGAGCGAACGAGTACTTAGACGGTTTAGCATAAAGTTCATTATCACGTAGCCGATTAAGGACCTTGCTTACATGTTGCACATATTCCTCCAAGGTCTCACTATAGATTACAATGTCATCCAAGTACACTACTAAAAATTCATCTAAAGACCCGTGAAGTATCCGATTCATCATTATGCAGAATGTCGCGGAGCATTTGTTAGGCCAAAAAGCATAACCTTGAATTTGAAGGCTCCATATCTAGTTACCATAGTAGTCTTTGCTTTATCTACTTCATTGATCTAAACTTGCCTATATCCGATCTAAGGTCAATCTTTGTATAATACTTTTCCTTACTTAGTCGGTCGAACCAATTCACCATGAGCAAAATGGGATATTTGTTCATCACAGTAATCTTATTTAGGGCTCGATAGTCACAACACATTCGGAGAAGCCCATCGACCTTTTTATGAAATAACACAAAAACTCCATATGGTAATTTTGCAGGCATGATAATCTCGCTTTCCAACATTTCTCCCAATTGTTTCCTAAACTCTTTAAGTTCAGATAGAGACATCCTGTATGGTGCCCTTGTGGGAGGTTTAGTGCCTGGAATAAGCTCAATATCACAATTGATTGCCCTTCTTTGCGGCAATCTCCTTGGAAATTCATCTAATGTGATATTCTCAAATTCCTGAATAAGCCTTTTGGCAAGTTTTAGCATATAACCAGCTACCTATTCAATTTCCTCTAATCGAAGAGTGCACCAAAGGAGGGTTCATTCCTCTTGAAACCCTTGCTAAATTGCGAGGCTGAGATGTTCTTCTCACTAATCCTTCCAGCTTGTGTAAGGATAACACATTGCTTACTAGCCGTCATCATCAATGAATAGAGTATAGCAACACTGCTTATTTTATATCTTGAAGAAACTCCAATCCTAGAATAAGTTTGAAGTCATCTATCTGAAATGCAAACAAATTAGTCATTCCTTCAGAAGGACCAGCCTTGATTAATATAGATTTTGCTAATCCAGCAGTCGATTGGGCAGCCGAGTTTATTGCTTTAACTTTCAAGCTACATTTTCCTAGAATAAGTTCTAAACGCTCTACTTTGGTAATTAAAAGATAGTCAGGGTAGCTCCAGTATCCACAAAGGCCCTGATTGGCTTCCCATTGATCTTCACATAGATTACATTAAGCTTTTGGCATTGGAAATTCGATGTTTTAGCTTTTCCATTTTTACCTTATTTGACAGAACATCACCCTTTCCGGTTACTCAATGTGATATTGTGTTGCACCGATGTGAGAATGCACCAACAACATCCTTCTCCACTTCGAAGTTAGTCTCATAGTGGCGACTAGTTTGTAGAGGATCTTGCTTTGAGCTTGGTGCTCCACTTGCTAGTTGACAACATGCATTTATGAGTCATCTTTACAGATAATCCGTCACTTAATGAGGACCTTTACATAAAAAGCAGACAATTTTAGGAGTATTGTCAAATCTACCATCCGAAGTTTTTCCTTTTTTCCATTTGTTACCGTTTCTTCCATGATAGTTGCTTTAACGACTATTGTTACGTTAAAACCACGCAAGCGTACGAGTTTGTTGTAGAAGCAATACTTGTGATGATAGAGTTATCGTTTCATAGGGAATGAAGATTAATTCTACTGTATTTGATATATTTAATTCGTGATATAACAAAATATGTTCGGTTTATATCTAACTATGTTTTATAACTACGAAAACAATGAATATTTGTTTAAATTAAAGGTGACCAATGTATTGGATTTCCAACTCCAATTATCAATTCTTAATTTCAATCCTCAACTTGTGATAGTTAATTCAATCTATGCAGTTGTTGATGAAGTGCATAAGGAGTTAGAATTTATGATGAAGTGGGATCGCAAGGCAAAATAATGATTTCATGACGTACGTCGAATTTTGGGCAGATTCCGTTGTTTAGGCTCTCGATTAATCGTTTTTGCCGTTTATGGTAATTTTTATTTTGGTAATATCTCATTCAATAAAATTCGAATTTCGATTCCGTTTGTTGGAGGACGATCCTGAATACTAGGAGTTTTCATTTAAATCAAAATCTCGAATTTTTTCATTTATGGAAAAATATCGTTTTTTTATTTTTATTATTTATTTTTCGAATTTTGCTAGGGTTTTACTATTTAAAACATTGTAAACCCTTTGAGGTGGATTATTGAATTGAATAAGAATTTTTGTGAGTTTATCTCATCTTTGTGTGGTTGTTCATCTTTCATATAATCTTCCGCTACGTCGTTGGTATCAGAGCCGAAGTCGTTTCTTCACCATGCCGCCAAGGAGATGTCTAGAAGCTCGTGAAGTCCCGATAGAAGAGGTGCATAGACGTGATGAAATCGAACAGCTGCGTCAACAAGTGGAGTTGCTGACCCAGAAATTCGCTGCACTCATGCCACAGCATCATGCGCCGGTGGCCCCGCCTGTTAGGATTCTGATGATGAGAATCCGTTTGCACAACCTGAGCATCCAATAGATCTGCCAATTCGACTGAGGGAGGGTGGTCAGGATGAAAACAAGCGTTGGAAATCAGGATTCAAGGTTGATATTCCTGAGTTCAATGGTGGATTAAGTGCAGAGGAGTTCTTGGATTGGGTGACTGCAGTGGAGGAGATCTTGGAATTTAAGGAGGTTCCTGTGGATAAACATGTGCCTCTTGTTGCGACAAGGTTTCGTGGACGAGTAGCGGCGTGGTGCCATCAGACTAAAGTGACACGATCCAGGTTAGGGAAGTCCAAGTTTGTATCGTGGGATAAATTGAAGAAGCAGTTTCTGCCCTACAACTATGTTCGGCCCATGTACCAGCAACTGCAGAATCTGCGTCAAGGCGTAAAAACGGTTAGTGACTATACCACGAAATTTTATATGTTGATTACGAGGAATGAGGTAATGGAGATGGATGAGCAGTTGGTGTCACGATATGTGGGTGGTCTTCGTCCGCAAATACAAGACACGTTAAATATGTTTGATCCTATGACAGTTTCTGAGACATATCAGAGGGCATTACTGATAGAGAAATAGCAATCCATGAGAAATACAGTTCCTTTTACTGCAGGCAGTTCTTCCAATAATTCACAGCAGCAGATGACGCGTCCTGGTAATCCTACTCAACCTGGCCTCCTAGACCTAATCCTGTTCAACAACCAGCGCGTCCTGAAGGTGGTATTCGTTGTTTTACACGTGGTGGTACAGGTCATAGACAATCTGAATGTCCCAAGAATCTGCGCAGATGACTCTCTATTGATGAGATGTATGAAGATTATGAAGGTCCACCTGTATTTGACAATGAAGACATCGAGGAAGTCGTAGAGGATGAAGAGTTTGTAGTTGGTGATGTAGGTCAAGCGTTGGTGGTGAGGCGAACCTTTCTGATTCCCCTGGAGAATAACACTGACTGGCTGCGTAATAATATCTTTCAGTCGACGTGTACTGTTGGGGGAAAGATCTGTAGATTTCTTATTGATTCTGGTGGTTGGGAAAATGTGGTAGCTGAAAAGGTCGTTAAGAAGCTGGGTTTGCAGATTGAGAAGCATCTCAAACTGTATAAATTAGCTTGGCTGAAGAGGGGTAACAATGTAGAGGTGTCTCAGCGTGCTCAACTCAGTTTCTCCATTGGGACTACCTATCAGGTATTATGTGATGTAGTAGAGATGGATACGTGCCACTTGATGTTAGGGAGACCGTGGCCGTTTGATCGCCATTCGCTGCATGATGGGTATACCAACACGTACAGTTTTCTATTTGGGGGTAAGAAGATTGTGTTACTACCGGATAAGAGTTCAGTAAAAATAGTTGGGGACATCGCCAATTTATTGACCAGAGCCAAGTTTGAAACAGAGATGGAGGAGTCAGGGGTCGTGTATGTGCTGGTGGGAAAGTCAGTTGACAGCGAGCAGGAAGTCCCTTGCAGGGTTCAACCATTGCTCAAGGAGTTTCATGAGGTCTTCCAAGGAGAGCTTCCCGATGGGTTGCCACCACTACGGGATATTCAGCATCAGATTGACTTGGTGCCTGATGCTTCTCTGCCTAACCGAGAGAAGGGTTGTATGAGTGGTTAGTCATGCCTTTCGGCCTCTCAAATGCACCTAGTACATTTATGCGGGTCATGAATCAGGCTCTTCGTCCATTCATCGGTAAATTTGTTGTCGTCTACTTTGATAGTATTCTAATTTATAGTGCTAACGATGATGATCATGTCCAGCACCTTCGGGAAGTTCTTTCAGTTCTTCGCAGGGATCACTTTTATGCTGCAGTGAAAAGTGTTAGTTCTTGACTGATTGTGTTGTATTCCAAGGTTATGTGGCGTCGAAGAAGGGGTTAGCAGTTGACACATCCAAGGTAGAGGTAATAAGCCAGTGGCCACAACCTAAAACTATTACAGAAGTGCGGAGCTTCCATGGCCTTGCTTTATTTTATCGCAGTTTATACCATATTTTAGCAGTATCATGGCACCTATTACAGATTGTATGAAGGATGGAAAGTTTCAGTGGACTCCCGAGGATGGAAAGTTTCACTGGACTCCAGAAGTTGACTACTGCTCCAGTTTTGGTGTTGCCTGACTTTACCCAGCCGTTTGAGCTGCATTGTGATGTTTCGAAGGTGGGTATTGGTGGTGTGTTGAGTCAAAACAACCACCCCGTTGCATACTTCAGTGAGAAGCTTTCTGGTCCGAAGTCTCGGTACAGTACTTATGATATGGAGTTCTATGCAATAGTCCAGGCAGTTCGACATTGGTGTCACTATCTGTTCCAGAAGGAGTTCATTTTGTATACTGATCATGATGCCCTCAAGCACCTTGGTACTCAAGATAAGGTATCTGCTAGACATGCCTCTTGGATTGCTTACTTGCAGTAGTTTACTTTTGTGATTAAGCATAAAGCAGGTGCCCTTAACAAGGTGGCATGTGCATTGAGTAGGCGCCAAACTCTCCTGACAGAAATGCGAGTGGAGGTTCCCGATTTTGATGATCTTTTGTGACTTTTATACTACTGATCCATATTTCTCCCATGTTATTCGGAAGTTGCAGGAAGGCGTGCAGTCGGAGTTTGCATAGGTTGATAGTTTCCTTTTTCATGGAAACTAACTTATGTATTCCAGAGGGCAGTTTGAGGTTGATGATTGTTCTAGAATTGTACAATGAGGGCTAGTAGGTCGTGACAGAACATTGCAGCTTGTTGCTACTTCTTACTTTTGGCCATCATTGAACAAGGATGTCAGTAAGTTTGTGGAGCGTTGTCGGACTTGTCATTTGGACAAAGGCAATGCAGCAAATGTCGGCTTCTATATGCCCCTGCCTATCCCAACCTAGCCTTGGACAGATGTTAGCATGGATTTCGTTGTGGGGCTTCCCAGGACTCAGCGTGGTTTTGACTCTATCTTTGTAGTGGTTGATCGGTTTTCCAAGATGGTTCACTTCATCCCCTGCAAGAAAATTACAGATGCTGTCAATGTGGCTTTATCGTACTTTCGTGAGGTCTATTGCCTGCATGGACTGCCTACATCTATTGTGTCTGATCGGGATACTCGTTTCCTCAGTCACTTCTAGCGCAGTTTGTGGCGCTCGATCAATACAAAGTTGGACTTCAGCGGTGCATATCACCCTCAGATAGATGGACAGACAGAGGTTGTTAATCGCTCATTGGGTGATTTACTACTTTGTTTGGTTGGTGATCACATCAAGTATTGGGATCAGAAGTTGTGTCAGGTAGAATTTGCTCATAATCATGATGTCAACCGGAGTACAGGTTTTAGTCCATTTCAGGTGGTGTATGGTCTCGTTTCTCATGGTCCCCTTGACTTGGTCCTAGTTTCTACTACTGTTAAAATGCATGGTAAGGCCAAGGACTTCATTCAACAGTTGTAGCAGATTCACTCATAGGCTCATGATCAGTTGCAGGCTGCTGTTACTAAATATAAGCATGATGCGGATCTCAAACGTCGACATGTTGAATTTGAGGTAGGTGACTTTGTTTGGGCGGTGTTGACAAAAGAACGTATCCCTGCTCATGAATACAACAAGCTTACTGCTAGAAGATTGGTCCATTGGAGGTCATTGAGAAGATTAATCCAAATGCTTATCGTTTAAAACTGCCAAGTCATATTCGCACATTCGATGTGTTTAATGTCAAGCATCTGGTGCCATTTCATGATGATAATTCTGATGATAATGAGGCTTCTTCCCCGTCGAATTCGAGGGCGAATTTTTCTCACCCTAGGGAGAATGATGAAGTGCATAAGGAGTTAGAATTTATGATGAAGTGGGATCGCAAGGCAAAATAATGATTTCATGACGTACGTTGGATTTCGGGCAGATTTTGTCATTTAGGCTCTCGATTAATCGTTTTTGCCGTTTATGGTAATTTTTATTTTGGTAATATTTCATTCAATAAAATTCGGATTTGGATTCCATTTGTTGGAGGACGATCCTGAATATTAGGAGTTTTTATTAAGTCAAAATCTCGAATTTTTCCATTAATGGAAAAATATCGTTTTTTATTATTTTTATTATTTATTTTCCGAATTTTACTAAGGTTTTACTATTTAAAGTATTGTAAGCCCTTTGAGGCAGATTATTGAATTGAATAAGAATTTTCGTGAGTTTTATCTCATCTTTGTGAGGTTGTTCATCTTTCCTATAATCTTCCTCTACGTCAGTTGTGACGATCGATAATTCCACTTTTGTTTTCTATTCTTTTCCAATATATAATAAACATATGTTTATCACGAGACGATCCTATTTCTAGTCCGCATTCGTATGACAAACAAAGAAGTTTAGGAGTCGAGAATCGAAATTTATGGAATACACTAAAATCTAGTGTATGGTTCCGAGTATTGAAATACTTCGAACAGGACATCGAGACCTACTTTTTGCTACCATTGGCTACGAACGATGCTATCAGGTTACCAATAGATCACAAATTGAGGTCATTATGAAATATTTAATTACTAAGCTATGCTTTTTTTCTTTTGGTCCCTTTAAAATATTTAAAAGAAAAGAGTAATTTTAAGCAATTTATAACCACAAACAAACATACCTTCTCAATTTCCTCTTGCAATTATAGCTGAAAGAATATATAAAAGCGACGACAGCAAAAGGATAACGAGAATTCTAAGCCAAATCATATCTTAAAACACTGATTTCTTTTTGTACTAACTTTACCTTATCGCAAGCAAGAATCAAAGCAAAAGCAATACAAATCAAGTATTCCTTAGAACTATCTGAGCAATACAAATCAAGTATTCCTTAGAACTATCTGATGCATATAGAAAAGTACATATATACATCACTATTTATTTTTTAGAACGCATAGAGATAGAGAAAAAGATATAATTTTTAGATGAAAAATATGATAGAGTGGTGAGGGTTTGAGTCTTTAACTAAAAATGGACACTTTCATTCTCAAACTAGGACTCGGACCCTCACCACTATATATCAAGAGCTTACGAGTACATCCTGGTAATAAGAAGTCATGGCCTGTATAACTTCGAAATATTTTGCAATACATGAATCTGCAACCTCAGAAGCAAGATGTAATCTGCTGTTCTGTGTAAAAGCCTGTCGGGTTTCAAGCCTTTGCCTCCTGGTATGATCTTTTCCAACTTCTTCACTTTGAGTTTGACTGCCCATCTTCCCATTTTTCTATTTCTTCTTCTCATTTTCATCGGCATAGTTTTTTCTATTCTTTAATGCATCATTATTGAACAATAAAAGATGATCATATATTTTTGAAATAGGGGTTGGTTTTCTGTATGATAGAACTCAAGTTTTGAGGTGTAATCTCTAATATATATATATATATATATGAAAGGGGTGTGTGTGTTGTAGGGTTGTGGTGGTGTGGTGTGGGGTGGGGGGTCATAATGGGGTGGGGGTCACTGGCCATGTGAGCTTAACGGGTGGTGATTTTGGGGCAATTGAATTGCACAGTTTGAGCTGTTTGAATTAATCAATTCTTGATCTCAAAAAAGAATTAATCATTGAGTTCTACGTGTTTAATATCTAGAATAGAACTAAATGCTACCATGAACAAGATTTAATTTCTACTTCTTCTTTGACATATTCAATCTTCCTATCAAAAAATGCCATGCAGACAATTTATATAGAGGGGTTGAACATCTGGAGTCCATACAATGAGAAATGTAATATTGACTAGGTACATTTATGTTTATTTTTCAAATGAAAATAACCTAATATCTATATAATCTATCAATATGTTTAGAAACTCTGGAGCTTCACAAAAATATATAAGGTTATATTTTCAATCTAATCTATCATTGTTGGCGTGTTTTCTAGTAGTAACGAATAGTGATTTATATTTAAAAAAATTGAAATACTGGCCAACTTGGCCACATGCATATGTTTGGTAAAGTTTAAATTATAATTGAAGTTAGTTAAACACATGCTTAATTTAAACATTATGCGAACCCACAACTTATTACTCACTTTTTATCTTCACATTTTGTGGGACTCGCAACTTAAATTTTAATTTAAGCACTCCGAAACAATATTATACAAGAAGGATTTGGTGCGATTTGATTACAGAAGAAAACGAATTTGCAAATATTTTGACCTTTACCTCATAGTGCTGGACAGCTCTTGTTACACGATTACAACAGCCACAAGACCATAACAGGTGATTTTTTTCCCCTCTTCTATTCGCAACTGTAACATGATAAAAGTGTCTCTGTCCTTGTACTATTCGAATCCGAGCAGTTGCTCTCTCCCACGTGCTCACACTAGCATGTGTTTGAGACCCATTTTTTTTTGTTGAAAATATATTTTGTAATAGTGAATTTTTAAAGAATGTGTGGTTAAAAAGTAGGAAAAAATTTTAGATTTACGTGCAAAATATTTTATTGTGAGAATTTGTTGTTGAAAATGAGTTTAAAAAAAAAAAAAGAATTTTACAACAATGGGGACTGACTCATCAAAATTTTATTTTTAAACTTATGTCTCCTTTCTATTTGTCACGAAATATTTTTTATTTTTATTTTACAAGAAATATATCCCACTTTCTCTAATCACAAATTTAACTACTTAATATGTCTCCTTTCTCTCTCTCTATATGCATAAAATTGACACACCTTAATATCTTCTATATAGAGAAAATATCAGCGAAAACTAATACATATGCGAATTACACATATTATAACTTTTAAATATTGCCTTGAGGGTGGGAGTTACGACTTCCAAACCCCATCTACCATACCTTGAAGGCTGATGCGTGGTCGACTGAAAAAATTTAACAAGTTTCCATCCAAATGGTAAGGAGAATTCAATGTCAAGCCCATAGGAATCATGGAAAGAGACTGGTGAGACCATATAGGGTACATATGGATGCAAAAATAGTTGACAAAATATGAAGGGTCCCCTACTTTGTGCTCGAGAGTTTTAGGGTTTTCGAAAACAATGAAAACTTTAGCCATGTGAAGGTTAGACAAGGACTTTTGGTTGGATGTATACTCTGGGTTCTAGGTTTTTCGAAAACATTGAAAACTTTAGCCATGTGAAGGTTTGACAAAGACTTTTTGTTGGATCTATACATGTATCAATGAATCCTAGTTCTAGATAATTATAAGATGATTTGATATCGTAAATGTAGGAGAGGAATATGTAATAGGCTGGAAATCATATGAATTATATTACAAATAATTTGAATTTAAGTTGAGTTGGTCTAAAATACGATCTAGGTGAGTACTAATATGTCGTGAGATAATGAAAAACTCAGCCAAGCGTACCGCCTATTATGGCTGTCAAAACCCGTGAGCACCCGGGATGAGCCAATTTCTTATAACTTTTTAATTGATCGGGTCTCTTCAAGTTAGCTAGAGCACCCGACTCATTTTGACTCCACTAGTGGTTATTAGTTTTTAAGTCTCCACCTTGCTTCTTGAGCTAAAATTCCACCAAACAGAGGCATTAAAGACAATTTATTGGGCACCCAGCTGATTTCTTTGTCAAAGACCATATATAAACCTTCATTGAATCAGATTGCACCCAACAACCCATACTGTCCATGTGGGTTTGCCAACTAATTGAAGATGATGTTGGAAATATTGAAGATGAGAAGAAGGAGATGGAAACAAGAAATGAAGAATAAGACTTGAACACGTATGTGATATGTTGTCCTAAAAACGATATTTGCCTCTAATATGCTTTTAGGATTTCTAGCAAATACGTTAGAGAATAGACAAGCATTCAAGAAAAAAGCACAAAAGCAAAAATGATTCTTTTTAGTCTAACTTGTTAAAAACTTGAAGAATGTTTGAATATGTATTACAATGTGAAAAATTAGTTGTAGAAATGAATGATGAAATATTATGTTGTTTTTTTATGTTAGGAATTGGAAATCTATCACCTATTTATAGATTTCTAACATTATACTATGAAAATGTTCAAAACATTTGTGAGAAGTTCTCTCAACTTTTCACCAAAAGACACCAGAAATTCAAATGAAAAATCAGCCTAATGGCTAAATTTTTTAACCATGCATACGTATGGTAATATTCTTGTGTACGCATAGTAGAAGCAAAATATCTTTAGTTTCCTGTAGACAACTTGTACACAAGGCCATTTGGCATGTACTTACACACAATTAAACAGAAATTACGCAAATTGCCTTTCAATTTCATCCAACGTTGTCTTCCAATTTCATCATTAATTCATTCATATTTCAACCCAAATTTTGAATAACAAATAATTATAATAATTATATAACAATTCCACACTTGTTCAAAATTTTCACATAGTCATGCCTGGTAACACTAATGCATATGAATTACATATCTTTTGATTAAATTTAATCATAGTATAAATCAAATAAAGTATTATCGAAATTTTAGGTAGTATGATAGTTTTTTGAACCAATCATTCCTTGTGACAATACTGGTGAAATCACACACATAAGTATTATGTTTTCACAAGTTCCTCAAACTCGTTTAGTGTTATTATGGCCTTACACTTAACCTATTCGTTGAATTTTTAAGAGAGAAACTCTGACTCTATTGAGGTGGCAGCACTTCAAAGTTTAAATATGTGAAGTTCTTCCAGTATTTTTGTTACTTTTAAAGATACTTATACTTCGTACTGAACCTCATTAAAAGTTTTAACTCATCCTTCCAATCGTAACAACCAGCACTATTTATCAATGATATGATTTTATAATAGGTTAATAGTGTTGAAACTTATCAACTTATCGAATGACTTGTTATTACCCTTTGAACCTAGATATACTTGTTTAGTATAGTTGGTAGGGTTGCCATTGTTGGTGAAATTTTAATCAAGGATTTTTAACCACATCCTTCTCGATATTGATCTTATTAACTCTCATGTAAGAGGTTTAGTTAACAGATCAGCTAAGTTCTTACTAGACTTAACATATGTGAGAGAAATTACCCCATGCTTCATTAATTTTCTCACATACTCATGTCTTAGACTCATATGTCTAGACTTTCCATCACATGCTTCACTATATGCTTGTGCTAAGGTGGCTTAACTATCACACAAGATAGGTATTGAAGAAATATCCTTTGCACCCTAAGGAATTTTATAAAGAAGATCCCTTAGTTATTCAGCATCTTTTCCAGTTTCGGTTAATGATACAAACTCGAACTCTATTGTTGAGTTGTAATGCATGTTAGTTTCTTAAACTTCGAAGAAACCGCAACTCCTCCAACAGTAAACACCCAACCTGAAGTAGACTTATTTTCTCTCGTACTCGATATTCAACCAACATTAGTATATCTTTCAAGAATAGTCGGGAACTTTATATATTGAGTTCAATGTTTTTGGTTTTCTTTAAGTAACCAAAAACCCTTCCTATGGTCTTTCAATGTTCCGAATTTGGATTGCTAGTAAACCTACTTAGTTTACTAACAGGAAATGCAATATCGGGTCTTGTACATTGTACCTTGTACATAAGACTTCCAATTGAACTTGCATACTCAATTTGAGCTATTGATCTTCCATAATTCTTTACTAACTTGATACTTGAATTCACTGGGGTATTTGCCTCTTTAATGTTCAAATGTTTGAATTTATTTATCACATTCTCAACATAATGTGATTTACTTAACGAACAACCCCTATTATCCTTCTTAACTTTGATACCAAGGATAGTGTCCATTTGTCCAAAATCTTTCATTTTGAACATGGAAGATAGAAATATTTTCGTTTCTTTAATCCCTTCTATTTCATTACTAATAATTAACATATCATTCACAAAAAGACATACAAATATAATAATATTATTATATACTTTGATATACAAGCATTTATCAACCGAATTATAAGTACAACCATATGAAATAATAGTATTTTTCAAATTTCTCATGCCATTTTTAGGGGTTTGTTTTAAATCATATAAGGACTTGATTAGTTTCATACCTCATGTTCATTTCCTAGTAGAACAAACCCTTCCGGTTGTTCCATATAGATCTCTTCTTCGAGGTCTCCATTTAGGAATGTCGTCTCAACATTCATATGATGAACATGTAAATCATAAATAAATGTTAATGCAAACAAAATCATTATCAAGGTTATCCTAACCACGGGTGCATATGTGTCAAAGTCAATTCTTTCTTTTTGTTGATATCATTTAGCTACTAATCTAGTTTTATAGGTATTGAGTGTTCCATCACAATTATATTTCCTTCTAAACGCCCATTTACAACCAATGGAGTTAGAACCCTTTGGTAAATCATTTATTTTCTAAGTGTTATTTGATACAATAGAATCCATTTCATTATTTATTGTATCTTTCCAGAATATGCAATCTCTAGAAGACATTGATTCTTTAAAGTTTTTAGGATCACTTTCAACTTGAAAAATAATAGAAATTGTTCTTACAACATCATTGCTATCTTCCTCTACTAAGTAGAAAGAAATAAGTTGGAAATCTATTACATCCTATCCTAAACCTTTTTCTTTTATAGTTCTTTTATTTTTTCAAGGTTCACTTTCAACATCTCTTGAATGTCTTCTTGTGATTGTCTAGAAGTCACAATGTCTGTATTAGTTTTATTTTGAGAATTTCTTATTACCAATACATTCTCGAAAAACTTCACATCTCTTCTTCTATTATAATATTTGATTCTAAGTTTAGTAACCTATAGGCCTTGCTAGTTAAAACATATCCCACAAATGCACATTTGATACCTCTAGGACCTAATTTAGTTTTCTTAGGATATGCGTTCTTGCAATAAGCAAGACACCTTCGCACTTTGAAATAATTAATATTTAGTTTCCTTCTTTTCCATATTTCATATGGAGAAACCTTATCATTTTTCGAAAGAATCATATTTACTATATGACAAGCAATAAGTAAGGCTTCACCCCATAAGTTAATAACACATCATTTATCATTTTTAATAACATATCATTTATCATTTATCACTAATTCGAAATTTAATAACATATCATTTATCATTTTTAAGAATGTCATATTCTTTCTTTCTACTAGACCATTTTGTTCCAGTATTTGAAGTGTAGAGCATTGATGTATTATTCTATTTTATTCACAAAATATATTGAATTCATTAGAGAAGTATTCTCCACCTCTATCACTTCTTGAAGTCTTTACTTTTCTTCCTAATTGATTTTCAACTTCTACTTTATTTGTTTTGAAGGCACTAAAAGCTTCATCTTTATGATTTAACAAATAATTATATCTATAACAATTATCAATAAAAGTAATAAAATATCTATTATCACCTCTCGTTAGCATGTCATTTAATTCACATATATCAGAATGACCAAGTTCAAGTAAGTGAGATTTTCTTTCTACACTATGAAATGACTTTTGAATCATCTTTGATTTAATACATGTTTCACACTCTTTTAAGTTATCAACTTCACATTGTATTATTCCACATTTAACCATTCTTTTCATAGTGCTAATTCCTATGTGGGCTAATCTACCATGCCATAAATTAAATGAATCGATAACATAAGCAAAAGATTTGTTTTTATTAGAATTATTCTCAAAAGTACAAAGTTTGATCATTTCTTCAGTAGAATAGTCATTTCCAACAAAATACCCATTATGGATTAGTAAAAGTTTTCCCAACTCAAATACAGATTTGATTCCCGATTTTTTCAAGAGAACCCCACTTGCTAAGTTCCTATTCATTTTCGGTACGTGAAGGATATTGGTCAAAGTAATCTTCTTTCTCGAAGTGAAGATTATCTCCACATTTCCTTCGCCAATCACTTTAGATCTTCCTTCATTTCCCGTTTGGATCTCTTGACTAATATCATGATAAATTTTGAAAAGAGATTTATCATAACACACATGGATGGTTGCGTAGATATCATACCACCAACCTGGAACCTTGCTTTGGATTGCATTGATTTCGCTCACCATAGCGATAATCTCATAAATGGAATTCACTTGTCCCTCCTTCTTTTGTTGCTTTTTGTACTTGAAATCTCTTGCATAGTGCCCCGATTTTCCACAAACATAGCAAAGTCATTTGGACTTAGTTTTGAACTTCCCTTGATCCTTTTTAGGATCAAGAGTTTTCTTTTTCTTCTTGTACTTATTGGAGTTATTCACATTGTCCACGACATTGGCTTTTGAAGAGCCATCATAAGAACTTTCGGTCTTATCTCTTGCCCATGATTCTTCCTCTATGCGAAGATGTTTTTGAATTTATTCCAAAGAGAAGTTTTCAGAATTGTGAAGAATCTTCTTCCTATATCCTTTCCAAGACCCTGGAAGTTTAGCAATAATTTCTCTCACTTGAAAGGATTCAGGAAGTTCAATTTTCACCACTTTGAATTTGTTGGAAATGACTTGTAATTCATGTACTTGAGGCAACAAAAGAATATTATCTAACATTTTGAAATCAAAGTATTTAGATATAAAAAATTTCTTTGTACCTTAATCATCGGCCTTATATTTGTTTTCAAGTGCATCCCATATTTCTTTTGTCGAAGTGGTGTTAGTGTAGAGATCATATAACCGATTGAAAGAGTATTTAGGATGTGACCACGACATATCAATTCGTCATCTTTCCTCTTATTTCTCTCCGTACGAACTTCTTTCGTATCTTTTTCGGTTGCATCGATGATTAATTCCAAGTTAGGATTAAGTACATAGTAGATTTTTAAATGCCGTTAGAAAGAATTTGAGTTTGTCTTGCAATCATGTAAAGTTTGATCCATCAAATCTATCCAAGTGCATCAAATCTTGATTCATCAACTTGATGGTAGTCAACGTAGTAGTCATCTCCATCGCAGTAAATGTAAAATATCGTTTTTAGATCGTTGGAAATATCGAAGATGAGAAAAAAGGAGATGGAAACAAGAAATGAAGAATAAGGCTCGAATATATATGCGATACATTGTCCTAAAAATGATATTTGCCTATTCTATTATGCTTTTAGGATTCCGACAAATAGTTTAGAGGATTGACAAGCCTTTAAGAAAGAAGCGCAAAAGCAATAATGATTCTTTCTAGTTGAACTTGTTAAAAACTTGAAGAAGGTCTGAATATGTATTAGAATATGAAAAGACAATTGTAGAAATGAATGATGAAATATTATATTGTTTTCAATTTCATCCAACATTGTCTTCCAATTTCATCATTAATTCATTCATATTTCAACCGAAAATTTGAATAACAAATAATTATATAACAGATGACTATTCTATACATAAACATAGATATCCCTCTAAAACTTGACACTACGTATAAAGTGGTTCACTCCAACCTATCTTCGAGTCGGTTAGGTTGCGGACTGTGTACCGTGCCATTGGCCCAAAAGGCTCTCCAAAGACGAAAGTTGTAGTTTCGATTATTTTATTAAGGTCTGTATAGGTCTGCTCAAGTGGCTGAACGCTTAAGTCTAACCTAATAAATCTTGCAATTCGAGACCCTACTGAGTTTGGACTAAGCAAAGGTTGTGTCAAACGATTTAATTCACTTTGCACTTCTAAAACTAAAGTAAGTTAAAATAATATGCTTGCAAATAAGTTTCTATTACAGTCACAGAAAGGGAGGATATACGATTAGGCTTCATGATTATTTTCACAAGTTCACAATATATGAAACCTTGCATATTCCTATTTGCATTACTTACCTTGACCTGCCAATACTCTTCACAGCAGGGGCTCGTTTTGGGGTTGAAGATAAAACTTCGAGAAATTACATCAGGGTAATTTACACTCTAGATATTCTTTATGATATAATGCTTAAGCCTCGCACTGCTCACTTGGCCAATATAGTTCATGTACTACGTGTCATTCATATATTACTTGCATCATTTTCAAAATTTAATAGTTTCTTCTTATAACAATGTCCTTGAGGCTTGATCATTGGAGTTCTAAATATCTTGTATGATGTCATTTGTTGATCTCCCCAACCTAGGTAGTAAATTTTATATGGATCTATCAAAAAAAAATATAGTTGATCGGTATGTCGGATACTTATTGGTTAAGTATGTGTGACCTAGTTAATCAACATAAGGAGCATGATCTACTAGCTGGTGTGTGCTGTCGCAGACACCCAAAAGTAATAGCTTAACTTCTAAAACTAATGTAGTAGTGGAAGTAAGGATCGATCCCAAGAAAAGTATGTAATTCAATATTTTATACTTCATACAATGATTTGGGGGGTTTTTGTAGGCAAACGATTGTAAATAACGCAATTAATAATAATGAAAATTAAATTAACGAAAACAATCAAAAGACTAACTTTGGTCCAAGTCAATATCCATCGTCGGAACTTTACAATTGATCATCGATACAAGTATAAATCAACCCATATTTTGAATATCCACTGTTCACGAAAATATGTTTCGAATTTAAATCACCGCAAGTGTACGGTTCGTTGACAAGTAATAAAGTGGAAATTGTAAAATTTCGAGTATCGTTCCCACGAGGATTGATCTAGCCTAATTTCTATTATTGTAACCTTAACCGAAACTATAAAACTCAAATTGGTAGTTTTTGTGATTTTAATATGAAATTGTAAATAAAATGCAAATTAAACTAGAATTGCGATGTAATTGTAAAACAATGGTTGAATGCAAAGTTTGAGAAAATTAATATATGGAGAAGCGCACTAGGATCCCGAATCACCAAGCAAAGTTCACTCTTAACCCCTATTTCACAATTTGACAACACAATGAATCGTTTGAAGAATCAATGTTTCTAACCTATCCAACAATCTCTTTCGAGTAGAATTGAACCTATCCTAGTATACCATTTGACTATATTTCTATGACAAATGCAATATATAAGAATGCATGAAGTTTTGTAAACACTTAGAGATTCACGTAATGCATATCGGTATATTTCTATCCTTTATGAACAAAACGACGATTTACACCTTGTTGAATTTATTTCCCTTCTTTCGAATGCATGAAATAAATCACCTAAACTCACACAATTATCGTCGACTATAATCACGGAGACAATAAGCGTATGTAAATCATTCAAAATCATCAAAGTGTTTGAATATCAAATTGCAAAATAGAATTAAAGAGTTCACAATGCGAGGTTCATCGTTCACCTAGTACATGAAAAGTCTAGCCTAGCATAATGAAATTAAAACAATAATAAAAATGATAGAATGAAAACATCACCAAAAATTGGAGTTTTTGGATCTTGAATCTTGAATCTTGATGTAAAAACCCTTGTTCTAGCCTTCGATCTTGCTCAAAAATGTTGTTTTTCTCTCTAGGAAGGCGTCCAACCTAGTCTAGGACGAGTTTAGGCTTTTATAGTTGCCCTAGAATCATTACCATAAGAGTTGTAGTTGAAAAAGGAAACTTAAGAATTTCTCGCCCAGAATACCCCTTGCTATAGCAAGGTATATTTTCATGCTGTAGCATGGGCAAAGTAAATCCTTCCTGAAAATCTCTGTTGAGGTCTGGGCTATAGCAAGGTACAATCTCATGCTATAGCATGGAAGAATTTTCGCTTCTAGTGCAAATTGGTCCTCAATTTTCTTTTCATTTCACTTTTGGAACTCCTTCCTCTTCCATCTTCTTCTAGTCATCCATAATATTGACAATTAGATCTTTAGCGACGTTCCATGCTCGGTTCGTCGTTCGGGTCAACTTATGAATAATTGCGATTTAGTCCCCGAACTTTCATTTCCTTCCATTTTGGTCATTTTCGCCCTTTTTCGCTTCATATTTCATTATTTCCATCAAAGTAAACCTACAAACACAATTCATATTGAATTAAGCCTTATTCAAACATTTATATCAACAATTAATCATGTTTTGTCGCATAATTAAGTGCATAAAACGCACTTATCAAATCCCCCAAACTTGAATTGGTGTTTGTCCTCAAACAAGATGATGACCTAACTTTACGCAAAACATGGTTTAACAGCCTGCCGTATCTCACGATTAGACTTCAGTAATTAACAAAATGAACAGTTTCAATAGTGCAAAATCAAATCGACCTCCACCTATCATATGCAAACTTGATGTGTAAGCGTGTGCATACTTATGTAAAACATACCAAACTGATGATGGTTGCAAATCCCGACCTACAGTAGTCAAATTTTTCCTTTCTTCACTCGAGAGATTCACACCCCCAAACTTACTCTTTTCGCTCAAAGATCCCGGAGTGTGTTCTAGAGTAGAGTTTTTTTTATTTACTTAAATCCTTACCCCCTCTTAGTTTGAATAAATCTCGCAGTCACAAGTTCACACTTCAACAAGCAGGGATTCTCCTATTTCTTTGATTGTTTCAACCGTTAAGACTAGACTCAGTTACTTGCTTCGCATCAGAGATGTGATTCTATCAACAGGATGTCTGGAGCTAATCAATGCATTTCATACATAAGAGCATGTATATTATTCTTCAATAGACATAAACGTTTTTTTTTTTTTTTTTTTTTTTTGAAGCTAACATCTTCCATTTGCTTTCTATATAACCCTTGTAGCGAGCTTTAGGCCGATGACTCCCAAGTCAGATGACCATAGGGCACCAGGTTTTTAAACCCTTGCAAGCTTAATCACTCGAGTTATACAGGCTCGAACAGATGTCTTATTTATTCAATGATTAGTGCAATGCCCCTTTTCTTTTAGACATCCAGTTTCTAGAACTAACCTCTAACTTAAAACTTTTACCTCGTTTTTGTCTCATTGGCTTAATCCAATCCACACAACACAATTTTCACGCATGGAATCCCTACTCATCTCAATGTTCCCTTATAAGAGCTAAATCATCTCCAAACTTCTAAAATGATGGTTTATCGATAAGTGCAATAGAGGTGTTCAGGGTTGACCTATCATGTTCAACTCTAATCTGATTCATGTATCCATCATTAGCTTAGCATGCCCAACACAAGTATTGTGCGAAAAATATCAAGTCTCCACATAGACAAGTATAAATCAATTTAACATGCACAATGTCCACAATTCATAGCCATACTACTTCCACTATTCACATTATTGCCGGCAAGGCCATTAAATCCACACAAACACACCAAACAAATAAGCAAATACTGAAATAAACAAACTTTTTTTTTTGTTTTTTGTTTTTTTATTTTCACACAACACAATCACAGAAAAATAAAAATTGCAATAACATAATGAACAACATATTGACATATTCCCACCCCCAAATGTATACAGAACATTGTCCTCAATGTTTAAAGAATAATAAAATGCAAACTTAGAAGCGCATAAAATTAAGGACAAATTCACAGAAGATAAAGAAGGGTGAAGAATACTCCCCTGATCGATGAGGATGCGAATGTGAAGATGGTAGAGGAAAAAGAAATGTGGACCATGCATAGGCTCTTTTATTACCTGTAGAGACAATGAAAAAAAATCTTATTATTAAAAAAAAAACGTGAAGAAAAAAAAATTACCAATCAAATGCTTAAGGCAAAATAAATAAAAGGGTAGAAACGATGGGTTGCCTCCCATCCAGCGCTAGTTTATAGTCTATAGCTCGACTCTACTGTGTTAGTCTGTTAAGGTACGTTGAATATAGCCTTGGAGGTCCTGATTAGCTTCTTCAATGACAATTTCTTTCTTACTGCAGCGTTCTTCCAGACGTTAGCCTTATCTTTATCTGTGTCATCTGTTTTTCCCTCATCAATTGCCTCAAACTCAATAATGTAGCCTTCTTGCTTCTCAAGATTTTGTTCAGGTTGAAAATGCACATTATGGTCATTAGCAGCATTTGAAAAGTCTTGAGACACAATTGTCTTCTGCAACACCTCTTCTACCACATCAATTTGATAGCAACTATCTGACTTGACATGATCATCCATAACATTGAAGACGCTGAAAGTGATTTGCTCCTCGCCAAATCTCAAATTCAACTGACCCTTTTCAACATCGATTAGAGCTCTACTGGTAGCTAGGAATGGCCTGCCCAAGATAAGTGGGATATCCTTGTCTTCTTCCATATCCAAAATGAGGAAGTCCGCTGGAAAAATGAATTTGTCCACCTTAACTAGCACGTCTTCAATTATCCCCCTTGGATGTGCAAATGATCGATCAGCTAACTGAAGTGTCACCGTGGTTGCTTTGGCTTCGCCTAGTCCAAGTTTCTTGAAAACAGATAGAGGCATTAGATTAATACTTGCACCAAGATCACAAAGAGCTTTATCAAAGTAGCATTCACCAATAGTGCAAGGTATAGTAAAACTCCCTGGATCTTTCAGTTTTGGTGGGAGCTTTTTCTGAATTACGGCACTGCACTCCTCTGTTAGCATCACCGTCTCATGTTCATCTAACTTTCGTTTCTTGGATAGAATATCTTTCAGGAACTTGGCATAGCCAGGCATTTTGAACAGTGCTTCTGCAAATGGGATATTTATATGGAGTTTCGTGAAAACTTCGAGGAATTTCTTATATTGTTGCTCCCATTGATGCTTTCTCAACCGTTGTGGGAATGGAATGGGTGGTTCATAAGGATTCACTGAATTATCTGGAATTTGCTGTGGTATCGATGGTTTCTCCTTCACTGGTGTTTGCTCGGTGCTATCAGTCTCTTCTACAGTCTCCTTCTCCGGTGGAGCCACTATCTCTTTGTCTACTCCTGGCCTTTTCACAAGTATCTCAGGTAGCTGAACTCCACTTCTTGTAGTAATGGCCTGAACATGCTCCCTAGGATTCACTTCTGTATTGCTCGGTAGAGCACCTGGCATTCGTCCTGTCATAGAAAGAGCTAGTTGTCCCACCTGAGTCTCTAAATTCTTGATAGCTGCACCCTGGTTCTGGAAGTTAGTTTCAGTCTTCCTCATGAACTGATTTGTGGTTTCCATGTATTTATCGGTCTTTTCCATAAGCTTAGTAAACATGTCCTCCAACTGAGGTTTTCTCTCCTGCTGAAACTGTCCTGGAGCTCGATTATGATTATGATTATGATTTTGGTTACCACCCCAAGAGAAATTTGGGTGATTCCTCCATCCTGGATTATATGTATCGGAGTGAGGATTGTTCTGTTGACGTTGACCCCATTGAGCAAAATCCACCTGTTCTATCCTTTGTGTAATGATGGGACATTCAGCTGTACCATGCTCTGCTCCACATTCGTCACAAATTGGTTTCTTCACTTGGGCTGAATTCACGGTCTGTGTTATGCCCTCTATCTTGTGAAATAGGGAGTCAATCTTTGCAGATAATGCCGAATACGTATCTACCTCATACACTCCAACTGCTTTCTTTGTACCCACTCTATCTGAATGCCACATGGCTGATGTATTAGCCATCCTCTCGAACAACTCCCAAGCTCCCTCAGGTGACCTGGTGGTCAAGGAGCCATTTGATGAAGAATCCACCATGCCCTTAAAAGTTGGTGTTAGCCCCCAGTAGAAGTATCTAACCTGTTCTTTCGTGTCGTAACCATGTTGAGGACATTTTCTTAGCATGCCTTTGAACCTACTCCATGCCTCGTCAAGTGATTCATTATCATGTTGGCTAAAAATGGATATTTCATGCCTCAATCTTGCCACTTTAGCTGGTGAGAAGTACTTGGTGCAGAATTTCTGAGCCAAGTCGTTCCAAGTAGTTATGCTACCCACCGGAAGCGAATCGAGCCACTCAAGTGCTTTATCCCGAAGGGTTAGCGGAAAAGCCCTGAGTATGATTGCTTCTTCTGATACTCCTGGGAATTTGAAGTTTTGACACAAATCTAAGAAGCGAGATATATGAGTATATGGATTTTCGTTGTCCAGCCCGTAGAAGTGATGTCCATTCTGAAAGAGTTGTATGACATTTGTCTTCAGATGAAAGTTCGGCTGTCCGAATGGCGGGTAAACAATGCTAGATTGGCTTTGAGCTACGTACGGAGCTAGAAAATCCCCAAGTATATTGTTCCCATCATGCTGAGCTTCAGCATTGGCTGGCGCTGCCTGACCTACCCTAGGTTCCAGATGTTGATCAGCCATTTCAATTTGTTCTGGATTGACCCGGTGTGCTGCTCTTGCTTCTCTCTGTCTGCGATGAAAGGTTCGTTCAATTTCCAAATCAACTTGAAATAATTCACAGCTGATTGATCTTCGCATGCAATATCTGAAAAAGCAAAAAATAGTAGTAGCACTTAGCTCAACCTCGGTAATTGAACTAAAAATAAAATAAAATGAAAACCAAAGAAAAACAAGTTCGAATTAGTGTTAAAATAACAGAAATCAAATTAATACTCAATCCCCGGCAACGGCGCCAAAAACTTGTTCACGAAAATATGTTTCGAATTTAAATCACCGCAAGTGTACGGTTCGTTGACAAGTAATAAAGTGGAAATTGTAAAATTTCGAGTATCGTTCCCACGAGGATTGATCTAGCCTAATTTCTATTATTGTAACCTTAACCGAAACTATAAAACTCAAATTGGTAGTTTTTGTGATTTTAATATGAAATTGTAAATAAAATGCAAATTAAACTAGAATTGCGATGTAATTGTAAAACAATGGTTGAATGCAAAGTTTGAGAAAATTAATATATGGAGAAGCGCACTAGGATCCCGAATCACCAAGCAAAGTTCACTCTTAACCCCTATTTCACAATTTGACAACACAATGAATCGTTTGAAGAATCAATGTTTCTAACCTATCCAACAATCTCTTTCGAGTAGAATTGAACCTATCCTAGTATACCATTTGACTATATTTCTATGACAAATGCAATATATAAGAATGCATGAAGTTTTGTAAACACTTAGAGATTCACGTAATGCATATCGGTATATTTCTATCCTTTATGAACAAAACGACGATTTACACCTTGTTGAATTTATTTCCCTTCTTTCGAATGCATGAAATAAATCACCTAAACTCACACAATTATCGTCGACTATAATCACGGAGACAATAAGCGTATGTAAATCATTCAAAATCATCAAAGTGTTTGAATATCAAATTGCAAAATAGAATTAAAGAGTTCACAATGCGAGGTTCATCGTTCACCTAGTACATGAAAAGTCTAGCCTAGCATAATGAAATTAAAACAATAATAAAAATGATAGAATGAAAACATCACCAAAAATTGGAGTTTTTGGATCTTGAATCTTGAATCTTGATGTAAAAACCCTTGTTCTAGCCTTCGATCTTGCTCAAAAATGTTGTTTTTCTCTCTAGGAAGGCGTCCAACCTAGTCTAGGACGAGTTTAGGCTTTTATAGTTGCCCTAGAATCATTACCATAAGAGTTGTAGTTGAAAAAGGAAACTTAAGAATTTCTCGCCCAGAATACCCCTTGCTATAGCAAGGTATATTTTCATGCTGTAGCATGGGCAAAGTAAATCCTTCTGAAAATCTCTGTTGAGGTCTGGGCTATAGCAAGGTACAATCTCATGCTATAGCATGGAAGAATTTTCGCTTCTAGTGCAAATTGGTCCTCAATTTTCTTTTCATTTCACTTTTGGAACTCCTTCCTCTTCCATCTTCTTCTAGTCATCCATAATATTGACAATTAGATCTTTAGCGACGTTCCATGCTCGGTTCGTCGTTCGGGTCAACTTATGAATAATTGCGATTTAGTCCCCGAACTTTCATTTCCTTCCATTTTGGTCATTTTCGCCCTTTTTCGCTTCATATTTCATTATTTCCATCAAAGTAAACCTACAAACACAATTCATATTGAATTAAGCCTTATTCAAACATTTATATCAACAATTAATCATGTTTTGTCGCATAATTAAGTGCATAAAACGCACTTATCATCCACCGTTGTAATGAACTTCTATTTCTTCTTAATTTTAGTTAGTTAGAAACCAGCGTTCTAACTAACCTTAATTATTAAATAACCCCAAATCAGCGCTCAATATTCAATTCAGTAACAGCTTTACACAATAGAGAAATCGATGAACTAGATAACACAAACAATAACGGTTGCATTCAATCTATTTAAACATTCTTCATATAACAAATTATCAAACCCTAGTTGCTTCACAAATTAAAGAAATCAAACAATTACGGATTTGATATTTAACTTAGCTGTATTGCAACAAATAACAAACTAGTAGGCCTCCTAACAATTGAACATAACAATCATAGAAATAAGTGCAGAAGAATATTCAATACTCAAAAACATGAATTAATCTAAGAAAAACCATTTAAATCTCACAATATGTGGTTCCGATGTTTCAATCTCCTTCGACCAAGTTTAAAAATTTAGTTCCAATTCATGAATTTATGAGCAAAATAATGAAGTTTGGAGGTGTTCTGTACATTCCTCCCTCATTCTAGGGTTTAAAAATATGTATTTATAGTTGTTTACATAGGTAGTTGACTTAAATTTGAAAACCAGAATTTTCGTGTCGGGGATGAACTATGGGGCCGCATGGTAGTAAGTTATGCGGTCACATAGAACATTGAAAATGGACTCAGAAATTCCCTGTAACACCTCTTGCGGCCGCATTGAATTAAAACCATGCGACCGCATGGTTTTAAATAATTTTCACCGAACAACTTTCAATATTTTGGTCATATCTTTCTCTCCTGATATCCGATTGATGAAATTCAAGATGCATTGCAAAGCTAACCCAAATGGCTACAACGTTGCTTCAAATGTCATCTTCTAATTAGATCATTTACCATGTCAAACATGGGTCTCAATATGAGGCTAAAAACCGGTGCATAACTTTTTCGATTGGAAATTGATGTGTGATCATACTTTGACGATATTTCATCCATTTGATGTCTTTTTTTTTCATCCAATTGATTCCTAACACTCTCAAATATTCATCATTTGGTTTAACACAACTTTTGTGTATTTGCACGCTAGTCCTTGACCTTTCAGTATCTTTCACTTTGGTCCATTTTCACCAATTTCTTCTAAATTATGCAATTTCCATTAAATTGCCACATAAATCAAAATATGAACGTAATGAGTACATTTTGGCATTGATTAATCATACGAGAACATAAAATAAGGAGGGAAAAATATGCATTCTACATTCCTATCACTAGCACGATAGATTGACCTACAAAAACAAATGAGTGCAATATCGATGGCTCGAATGTGCCCCTACAAGGAAACAGTTCTACTATATTGAAAATAAAACCTCCATTTAAGTGTTGTGGTCAATCAAATAGATTATTTCCATGTAAGTGGAAAATTTTTTCATTACATATTTTAGAAATTTTACCAGAGAGATACACATAACAAGGTATAAAATCACCATAAAAGCATTTGAGCCTAAACCGTGTGTCAAAGCAAGCTCATAATTTTCAATATTTAAATAAATTTTGCATTTTAACTCGGCATGAAAATTATAAGACATCGATCTAGAAGATCAATATTCTGTAAAATGCAAGAAACAGAGTAGAGGAGAAAAAATCACGCAAGAGGTGAAAAAGATAGGTGGCATCTCGGGGTCGGAAAATCACCTTGGCGTTGCGGCCCCACTTTCGAAACCTTTACTCCAAAATCTTGATTTTCTTCATTCCAATGTCTTCTTCAAGTCCAACATAAATTCCTACTTTCAATGGACTTTCAAGTATAACTTCAATTAGAATTCACCAAGTAAACCTGAATATGATTTCACAATAGCATTTTTAATAAAATTCCTCTTAATGTACACTTTAATTAGAATTCTCAATTATTTTCAACAAAGAATTCGGATCACACTCAAATTCTAACACTTTCATTATTTAATTATTAATTAAAGGCTCCTCAAAAAAAAGTTAAGAAAAATAATATTTAATATTATATGCATGGTTGAAGCTAAGATCCTCAACACCTCACATGGCTTACAGACTGATATTAATTAGAGGTGTTTACACATGTTTATATAGTTGAAGATCTCATCAAAACCTAGGGTTTTTTAATAGTTTATGGTGTATTTGATTCAAAGAGTCAAAGATCTTCATGGAAGATTTAGGGCATGTCGTATTACTTAAATTATAGTCTTTGAACAAATTCCACACTATCGACACAAATCACTGTGTGACTTGTTTGCATTGTTATTTTTCATTTGTTGTTCTGTGTAAACTTGAATAATCGCACATTTATTCCCCCAATCACTAATCGGCTATTGGCCTTCACGATAAGATTGACATGGTAGTAGGCCCCAATGCATGGGAAATTCAGATGATTTTTTTGTTGGGAATTTACTTAATCATGCACAGCGAAAATATAACAATTTTCAATTCCCACCAAGGATCTGCAATGTGTTTAGATAGAAACTGTGATTAGAATTATACCTTGATGAATTCTGTAAAACCCTTTGTTGATTCACGAACTCCAATGATCACGATCTGCAATCCAAGCTGTCCAATTGTCCAGCCTCCAATGGTGATCCACACAGAGAACAAGAATGGTGGCTAGGGTTTCTTTTCTTGTGCTAGCAAGAATAATAATATCTCTACAGTTTTCAAACCCTAGTATCATATTAATATAAGCCCAAGTGGGCTCGGCCCCTCTTGAAACTAAACCCGGTCCGATACTTTATTAATCATATTAATTAAAACCCGGTCCATGAATTAATTAATCCAATTAATTAATTTGGATATATTAATAAGCAATCCAATTAATTAATTACCCAACACTTGTTAATTAATTAATTGGTAAATCTCATTCTTCTGGTTCTCTTTTGTGTGTGACCCATTAGGTTCTCGATCACGATGTCTAACGTCTGAATTATTATTTTGATCTAATCAAAACATCGATAAATTAAAACACCCCTTTTAATTTATCACTCATTCAGATTCGTCGTCCCAGATTGACATCTAGCAATGTGTCAAGGCAATATATGTGATGGGAAATGTCATGTGATGTGACAAACCAAAACTTGTTCGTTTACCGTGAAATTATAATCCTTTCGTTAATATGATCCAATCAATTATGAGATATGGATATGTGTCAATCTCGATTATCGATCATATCTTTTATCCTACTATTTAGTCAATGTAATCGAAAACTCCTTTTCGACTTATGAGTTCACCTTGGCCAAGGATTTCATAATCAACTTAACTAGATAAAATGTAGATCATATTCTCTTACTATCTAAGAGTGACGAATTCTCTATTGATCATTCACAACCTTCATATGATTCTTGACATACCGGAATGATGCTGTATTAGCGACCATTGACAGAGTAACATCCAACACCACCAAAGTATGACCGTCCTCATATAAGGTACTATAATGACCTCAAGTCAAAGCACCAATTTCACTACCGAACGTTAGAGATTAACCACTAACACTCAGATAGTTATCCATGTGGAATCTCCCAGCGGGTCTCCAATGTTTTGTTCTATAACAAAGCATCCGCGTGTTCACTCAAGTGTCACCACACTTTAGCTTGTGAGATCAGCTACTTACTTCATAAGTAAGAATGCCACACGCGATGGTCTATCCGTAATAACGATATCCGTGTCTCGTTATCACTTCGACCATGGATAATTTAAGATTCGGTCATATTGTAATTTGTACCTCACAATCACAACTCCTTGTGATTAACAAATTGAAAAGACTTAAATCTACGAATTCTATTATTTAATATAATTTCAATAGAAAAGCAATATAAATAAATAATAGATCTTGCCATAATTAAATGCATTAAACATATGAAAAGTATTTATAACCTAAATCGATTGGGTCTAGGGCATAACACTTACAAACTCCCACTTGCACTAGATCCAATCACTTATGTATCTAATACCATAAGAGTCTACATGACGATCATGTTTATACTGTGACAACGGCTTTGTCAATGGATCTGCAATATTATCATCTGTGGGAACTCGCTCTATCTTTACGTCATTTCTTTGTACAATCTCCCTAATGAGATGGTACCGCCTCAGCACATGTTTGGACCGTTGATGAGACCTTGGTTCCTTCACTTGCGCGATGGCTCCATTGTTATCACAGTACAAAAGTATGGGATCAACACTGCTAGGAACAACTCCAAGTTCACTAATGAACTTCTTGATCCAGACGGCTTCCTTTCTTTGCTTGAAGAATATACTCGGCTTCTGTTGTTGAATCAGCAGTAGTCTCTTGTTTGGAACTCTTCCAACTAACCGTTCCATTGTTGAGAGTGAACACATATCCAGATTGAGACTTGCTATCATCCTTATCAGTTTGGAAGCTAGCATCAGTATATCCATGAATTCTCAATTCATTTCCTCCATATATTAAGAACATGTCCTTAGTCCTTCTTAAGTACTTGAGAATGTTCTTAACTGCTATCCAATGTTTCTCACCAGGGTTTGCTTGAAACCTGCTCGTAAAACTTAGAGCATATGAAACATCTGGTCTCGTACATAGCATCGTATACATGATAGATCCTATTGCTGATGCATAAGGGATCTTATCCATGCGATTCCTCTCATCATGTGTTTTAGGACACATGTCTTTTGAGAGATGGATCCCATGTGACATGGGACATAATCCTCTTTTGGATTCTTACATGTTAAATCTTCTCAAGATTTTATCTGTGTACAAAGACTGGGATAAGCCAAGCAATCTTTTAGATCTATCTCTATATATCTTAATTCCTAAGATATACGCTGCTTCTCCCATGTCTTTCATGGAGAAATTCTTTGACAACCACAATTTTACTGATTGAAGCATTGGGATGTCGTTTCCCATTAATAATATGTCATCAACATATAAAATTAGGAATACGATAGAGCTCCCACTTGTCTTCTTGTAAACACACGGTTCATCTTCATTTTTGATAAAATCAAACCTCTTGATTGTCTCATCAAAACGAAGATTCCAGCTTCTAGAGGCTTGCTTTAATCCATAAATGGATCGATCGAGCTTGCATACCTTGTTTGCTTCTTTGGATTCAAAACCTTCAGGTTGTGTCATGTACACTTCCTCTTGCAAGTTTCCATTAAGGAAAGCAGTTTTGACATCCATTTGCCATATTTCATAATCATGATATGCAGCTATTGCAAGCAAAATCCGAATGGACTTTAACATGGCTACAGGAGAAAAGGTTTCATCAAAGTCAACACCTTGCCTTTGTTTATAGCCTTTTGCTACTAGCCTTGCTTTGTATGTATGGATGTTTCCATCAGCGTCAACCTTTTTCTTGTAAACCCATTTACAACCTATGGGTTTTATCCCATCAGGTGGGTCAACCAAGGTCCATACCTTATTTTCATACATTGAGTTCATTTCGGATTCCATGGCCTCTTGCCATCTCTTTGAGTCAACACTTGACTTTGCTTCTGCGTAATTAGTAGGTTCATCATCCTCGATTAATAATACTTGATTAGTATTCGTGAATTCGTACCTCTTAGGAGGTCAAATGATCCTACTTGACTTACGCTGAGCTGGAGTGTCCTCAGGAGTTTCTATGTCCTGATCAAGAGTTTGTCCCTCAACAGGTGTGGGATCAGACTCAGGTGCATCTAATTGGTCAACAATATCTGTGGATTCAAGAACTTCTTCAAGTTCTAATTTGCTCCCACTGCCCTCTCCTAGAATGAACTCTTTCTCTAGGAATATGGCATGTCTTGAGATGAACACCTTCTTCTCAATGGGATTATAGAATTGATATCCAATAGTCTCTTTTGGATATCCCACAAATACACATTTATCGGATTTAGTCTCAAACTTATCCGATTCAGTACGCTTCACATAAGCGTCACAGCCCCAAACTTTCATATGAGATAAGTTGGGCCTTTTACCCTTCCATAACTCGTATGGAGTTTTGTCAACCGATTTAGATGGGACACGATTTAGTGTGTAGCACGCAGCAACTAGTGCATGACCCCAAAACGATTTTAGGAGGTTTGCATGGCTCATCATTGATCGCACCATATCTAATAAAGTGCGATTCCTCCTTTCAGATACACCATTATGTTGCGGTGTATATGGCGGAGTCCACTGCGAGAGAATCCCATTCTCTTTCATATAATCTAAAAATTCTCCTTTCAAATATTCTCCACCTCGATCTGATCTCAATGTGAGAATACTTTTGCCTGTTTGTTTCTCTACTTCAAGTCTAAATTCCTTGAACTTTTCAAGAGCTTCATGCTTGAACTTCATCAAATAAATATAACCATATCTAGAATGATCATCGATAAATGTGATGAAGTAAGAGAAACCACCTCTAGCGGTGATTGACATGGGTCCACATACATCAGTATGTATTAGGCCCAATAAATGTGCATCTCTTTCTCCTTTTCCAGTAAAAGGAAATTTGGTCATCTTGCCTAGCAGGCATGATTCGCATTTGTCAAATGATTCAAAATCTTTTGATCCCAAGTATCCATCTCTATGTAACTTGGATATGCGTTTCTCATTTATATGACCAAGTCTGCAATGCCAAAGATAGGTATTATTTAGACTATCATTCTTATGCCTCTTATTTTCTATACTCATGATAGACGACTCAGTATCAAGAATATAAATGTCATTTTGTAAAACACCACAACCATAAAAGATCTCATCTCGATAAAGGGAACAACGATTGTTCTTAACATTAATTGAAAAACCACTCATGTCCAAACATGAAATAGAAATAATGTTCTTAGTAATGGCGGGAACAAAATAGCAATTCTCTAATTCTAATACTAAGCCCGAAGGCAATGGTAAAAAGTATGTTACTACAGCTAATGCAGCAACTCTTGCTCCATTCCCCACGCGTAGGTCAACTTCTCTTTTCTGCAGTGGTCTACTTTTCTTTAGTCCCTGCATATTTATACAAATATGAGATCCACATCCGGTATCTAATACCCAAGAAGCTAATGAAGTAAACATATTAACCTCGATAACAAGTATACCTAAAGATGAAGCTTCAGAAGACTTCTTTCCCTTCAAGCCTACGAGGTAAGCCTTGTAGTTCCTTTTCCAATGACCTTTCACTCCACAGTGATAGCACGGATCATCAGATTTGGTATTGTCCTTGTTTGCTTTAACTGTTTTGAAATTGTTCTTAGCCTTCTTGGATGTTTTCTTAAAACTTCCTTTAATCTTCCTTTTAGTGCCCTTGGAAGATTGAATGGCTAAGACATGCCCACTACTAACTTTGACATTGGGCTCCACAGTCTTAAGCATGTTTAGCAACTCAGGGAGTGAGCATTCGATTTTATTCATATTGAAATTCATGATGAATTGTGAATAACTATCTGGCAGAGATTGAAGAACCAAGTCAACACTTAGTTCATGGTCCATTATCGAACCCAATTGAGCCAACTTCTCAATATAGCCAATCATCTTCAGTACATGAGCACTGACTGAAGATCCTTCTCCCATTTTGCACCGGTACAGATGCTTGAAAGTCTCATATCTTTCCACACGTGACTGTTCATCATACAACTCATTGAGATGAAAAATCATAGTGTAAGCATCCATACCATCATGTTGCTTTTGCAACTCAGGTGACATAGCTGCAAGCATCACACATGATGCAGTGTTATCGTCATCACTGTGTTTATTGTAAGCAGCCACCTCTTCCACAGTTGAGTCCTCAGTAGGTACCTCAGGAAGGGGGTGCTCCAGGACATAACCAATTTTCTCATGCTTGAGAACAATTCTCAAATTGCGGTGCCAATCGAGAAAATTCGGCCCGGTCAGTTTGTTGGCATCCAGTATGCCTCTCAAATTCATATGGTTACTCATGATTCAAAAACTGTAAATGACGAAAAATAAAGAATTAATATGTATTAAAATGCATTGCATAAATTTAATATGGACTTTAATTAAATTAAATATGTTCCCACTATTTAAAATAAATTTATGACCCTCATACATAAATTAATAGAATCCAAACTCGATTCCCAGTGGGCTGGGATCCCATCTATTATGTTAAGACCTTGAGTGTACTCAACAAGCCTTAATAAAATATTTGAGTAGATACTTTTATCAATTGTATCTCCATACAACTCCCAGATTATTAAGCTGACAACTCTTTGTCTTCACACATCTTATGTGTTAGCTTAATACGCCTCTAGAATTTATCTTCTTAAGTATACTCAACAAAAGATAAATTTTAGTTAAGTCAAACCCATCATTCAAAAATATCAAATATTTAATAGTGTCAAACATATCCCTAATGGATCAGCCTTGAGTGTACTCAACAAGCTGAGATCGATTTAGGACTCTCGTTTTTCACTATAATGATGGAAGGTAAACAAAAATTCTGACTCAATATTTCAGTGAGGGGTTTATTATGCAAAGGTCTCATCAATTCAATCATGTATATATGTACATATTTAATTAAGCATCAAGCATGCAAATAAATATACATATAAGAGTGGATGATTATGGACAAATTCTATCTAGTCTTCCCGAGCCAAAAGGAAAACTAGTTGGTTAATTCCTAGGGGGTATTGCATTGAATTAATATCAATGCATCATCTCCATGGTTTCCTCCTTTTCTCTTGCATCTTCAATCAATCCAGTCACAACCTGTATCATATACTAGTTGGCACGCAGTTTGAATAACATTGGACGCGCAGGCCCAAAATTATAATAATAACAAT
Source organism: Fraxinus americana (assembly GCA_035079005.1). NCBI lineage: Eukaryota > Viridiplantae > Streptophyta > Magnoliopsida > Lamiales > Oleaceae > Fraxinus > Fraxinus americana. Next base: position 29,429,026 of record CM068707.1, read on the forward strand.
AACGGACTCGCAGGTCCAAAATAAATTTAGAGCTCGCAGGCCCATAAAACAACAAGAATAAAATTAACCATTCAACACATCCACATGGTCGAGTCCATAATCATCCACTAATTAAGCATTTATCATATAAATGCAATCCTATATAATATCTAATACTATATGCATATATGTTTCAAGAATCTAGCAATAATGATCGTTTAAAAACATTTAATCAAATGGATCGAAAATAATTAATTAATCAATTAATCAAATTAATCAATTAAATTAATTAGCAGGTCAATTTAATTAAAATCAAAATTTTAATTAAATATTAAATTAGAGTCTAACTCTAATTCCATTATTTTAGGGCGAAACAATTTAACTAAAATCAAATTTTAATTAAATACTAAAATAGAGTCCAACTCCAATTCATTAAAATATTAGGGCGGGATAATTTAATTTAAAATCAAATTTTAATTAAAAAATCAAATTAGAGTCCAACTCTAATTACAATTGAATTAATATTTTAATTTAGGATAAAACTCCTAAATAAAATAAAAAATCAATTTAGGGCCAAGTTTATTTATTTAAGTTAAAACCAATTTTTAACGAAAATGTAAAAGTCGTCAATTTTAAATAAAATTTAAATTTAGGTCAAAATTAAATTTTTAACGTCAAATCGTTTGAAAATCAAATTTCAAATCATTTTTAAACTTAAATTCAAAAACTCATTTTTCTAAAATTTGCAGATTGACCCAAATTTGAAATTACAAACATAGCCTCCAATTAATCAAATTACATGGCAGGCCCTCCATCTAAAATTGTAAAACTGGCCCCTGAAAATTAATTGCAGGCGGGGGCCTACAATTTCAAAAATTACATCAGAGGCCCCCGCCTCCAAATCCCGACTGCTACAGTAAACCCTAAATTTTTTTTTTTTTTTTATTTGCCCGTCGCCGACGGGAACCACGGTGGTGCCCCCCGCACCACCGGTAGCGTGAATAGCCATTTGCCAGCACAGCAAGCAGAATGTCGTGCGCCGTCGTCGCAAAATTTCTGCAGCAGCGCTCGTCGCTGCAATTCGCAGCGACGAGCGCCGCAGCAGCCTGTTGCTGCTGCGCCCGGCTCGTGGCGGCGCGAAGCTCGCGCCGCCATGTCCGCCGGCGCCCCCTCCCGCCATGGCCGGTGGTGCCAAGTTTTCAGATCCAAAATTTTGACCCAAAATTATTTTCTTTTTCCAAAACAGATTTTGAAGATGAAAAATAATTTTTCTAAATTGCTAGATTCAAGAAAAACACATAATTAATCAACTTTTGATTATTCAAGATATAAAACAGTTTCTAACAAACACAAAGTAGGCTCTGATACCACTGTTGGGAATTTACTTAATCATGCACAGCGGAAATATAACAATTTTCAATTCCCACCAAGGATCTGCAATGTGTTTAGATAGAAACTGTGATTAGAATTATACCTTGATGAATTCTGTAAAATCCTTTGTTGATTCACGAATTCCAATGATCACGATCTGCAATCCAAGCTGTCCAATTGTCCAGCCTCCAATGGTGATCCACACAGAGAACAAGAATGGTGGTTAGGGTTTCTTTTCTTGTGCTAGCAAGAATAATAATATCTCTACAGTTTTCAAACCCTAGTATCATATTAATATAAGCCCAATTTTAATCTAATCAAAACATCGATAAATTAAAACACCCCTTTTAATTTATCACTCATTCAGATTCGTCGTCCCAGATTGACATCTAGCAATGTGTCAAGGCAATACATGTGATGGGAAATGTCATGTGATGTGACAAACCAAAACTTGTTCGTTTACCGTGAAATTATAATCATTTCGTCATTATGATCCAATCAATTATGAGATATGGATATGTGTCAATCTCGATTATCAATCATATCTTTTATCCTACTGTTTAGTCAATGTAATCGAAAACTCCTTTTCGACTTATGAGTTCACCTTGGCCAAGAATTTCATAATCAACTTAACTGGATAAAATGTAGATCATATTCTCTTATTATCTAAGAGTGACGAATTCTCTATTGATCATTCACAACCTTCATATGATTCTTGACATACCCGAATGATGCTGTATTAGCGACCCTTGACAGAGTAACATCCAACACCACCAAAGTATGACCGTTCTCATATAAGGTACTATAATAACCTCAAGTCAAAGCACCAATTTCACTACCGAACGTTAGAGATTAACCACTAACACTCAGATAGTTATCCATGTGGAATCTCCCAGCGGGTCTCCAATGTTTTGTTCTATAACAAAGCATCCGCGTGTTCACTCAAGTGTCACCACACTTTAACTTGTGAGATCAGCTACTTACTTCACAAGTAAGAATGCCACACGCGATGGTCTATCCGTAATAACGATATCCGTGTCTCGTTATCACTTCGACCATGGATAATTTAAGATTCAGTCATATTGTAATTTGTACCTCACAATCACAACTCCTTGTGATTAACAAATTGAAAAGACTTAAATCTACGGATTCTATTATTTAATATAATTTCAATAGAAAAGCAATATAAATAAATAATAGATCTTGCCATAATTAAATGCATTAAACATATGAAAAGTGTTTATAACCTAAATCGATTGGGTCTAGGGCATAACACTTACATTTTTCCCAATATTGATATTCCGACGATAAATTAAGTAGATACAAACTAAAATAATCATTGTAAACTCAGACAAACTTTCACATTTAGTTCATGTTTGATCCACATTCTCATTCTCATTCTCATTCTCATTCTTCTACTCATTTTCAACCACACATTCTTCAATAAAATAATATTTTTCATTATATCAATAACTTTCCTTTTTTATCAACCACATATTTTCCATCACATCAATAGTAAAAATGCATTTTTACTCTCTAAATGTGCACCAAACAGGGGCTCATTTTTACTCTCTAAATGTGCACCAAACAGGGGATTAGTCTGAACTACAATAAACATGTGTGCACTTGGTTTTGCATAATGCTCTAGTAAATAGGGCTTAAGATTCAATCCATAATATCATTTCACTAGCCATTGACGAACTTCATATATTTAGGAATGCCAAAAATGAGCAATATTTAATTTTTATATTAAGAGTTTAAGTTCCCTTTTATTTTGCTACTAGCGTCTACTAAATAATATGGATTGAGTTGTGACTAGCAGACATATTTACATGTAATTTTTAATAGGGAAAATTGCAGCAGCGTTCCTAAATCTTTGTTTTTTTTTGCAGACTTTACCCCAATCTTTGTTTTGTGTCAGCAGAAGTCCCAAACCTTTCAAAAATATGCACCAGAGGTCCAGTTTCCATCCATTTGGCCGTTAGTTGACCAAGCAAATTGATTTTGACTAATTTTAGTAAGGGTAAAATGGTAAGTTTGCATTTTATATTTTTCCAAATATTATTAACAATTAAACTAAAAAACAAAAAGAAAATATGCCCCATCCACCCCCACCTCCACTTCATTTTCCCTTTCAACTTCGACCAGCCACCACCCAAATCGTTGGACATATATACTACTAGAAAGCCTTCATCACCATCTACAATTTCTACCTAATGCTCTACCTTGAACCCACTTGAACTTGTCGAAAAATTGAGCCAAAACAGCCTGTTTGAATCCCAAAAATGGCTAAAATCTCCAATTTCGGCAACACCCATGGCATGCCCAACATTCTAGGTAATTATACACATCAAGGCGCCCATGTCCATGGTCATCAATCATCGTTAAACGCACATCATCAAAACCAGAAGGCTACATCTTCGAACACAGCAACTTCGCATCTTTCAGATGGCTTTTCCGGTGCCGGTGGTGGGACCCATGATCGCGGACAACCATCACAAGCACCTACTCTTCATGACGTGTCCAATGAACATATGGGTCTTCCCCGATTTGACCTGGAAATGACAGTTCATTCTTTCAATCGATGTTGGAGGTTCAATCAATTTTGGTTGGATTTTGTTTGTTTTATATTAAGGTAGTCGACAACAGGGCTGGTGATTTTATAATGGTGGGCGGTGACGACGACGAGATGGCTTATAGTTTGGTTGGATGTTGGGGGTGGAGAGTGTGAAGTTAGGGAAGAAGAAGGAGACGGGGTAGGGTGGGTTTATAAATTTATTTTTATTTTTGGGTTTTTTAATTTATTTTTTTATCTTATATGTAAATTACCATTTTACCCTTACTAAAATTGGTCAAAATCAATTTGCTTGGTCAATTAACGGCTAAATGGATGGTTTATGGATGGAAACCATCCATTTGGACCTCGATGCATATTTTTGAAAGGTTTGGACCCCCGCTGACACAAAACAAAGGTTAGGCTAAAGTCTACAAAAAAAAGAAAAGGTTTGAAACCGCTGCTGCAATTTTCCCCTTTTAATATTATAATGATGTTACATTGGTTAATTAAGAACAAAAAAGCTAAATGAAATCATTTTAATAAAGTGAAACTTCTTAATAATATGACACTTCTTGGATTACACTAATCATATTGGCGCTTTATTTTCACGCTTGTTGAAGTTGTACATTGATGTTTGATACTTCGTAGTAAACCGAAATACAATTACAAGTGTATTCTATAATCATATATTATTAGTATAAAAAGAGGTGTGATAATTAGTAAAGATATTTTATAAAAACCTAAAAAATCCCAAAAAAGATAAAAAAAAAAAAAAAAGGTGGCAATTACACCTAGGCCTGTTTTTTAACCCAAACATGGTCATGGCTGCTTCCACAAAACACACCTCAATTCCCACAACTCATTCCACACCCATTAATATCGACCGACACCGCCACATTTCTCTTCGGCATCGCCACCATCACCTTCGCATTCGGCTATACGCAAATTTATCTATTTTACACTCTAATCCAAACTCGCATTGTTAATATGGAATTGATTACTAGCAGTTGTGGTCGAGCTCAAAAGGAAGGCGGTGATTTTAGAAGAAATGGCAGTAGAGACGAAGCCTGACAGCTACAATAGTGATTTATTGCAGAACTATGCGACAAGTGGTGTGATTGGCGACTTCTGTCATTTTCTGTGGTTGCTAGCAATAGTGAATGTATGGGTGGATGAAATGTGGTTGTAATATGTGGCCGGGCAGCTGCAAGGTGAAGAGTTTGGACTATGTGTTTTGGAGGCAGTGGCATGAAAGTTAGAATTGGGTTCATTGATAGTGGGGAAGATAAGGTTTAGGCTAGTGGTGGTGTTGAGTTGGTGGTGTAGGTGATAGTGGTGGTGGGACGGTAGTGGTGGCGCTGAAACTATGGTTGTGCGTGCCTATGTTGATGATTGGAGATGGAGGTGATGGTATGGTCGAGGTGATTATGGATTTGAGGTCGTAACGGTGGTAGTTGTTGGCGCAGCTGGTTGTGGTGGTGAGGTGGCAATGGAGTTTGAGTGGCGGTGGACGTGAGGGTTACTTAATTTATAACAAAAACATTTTTTTGATCCATTTTGATTGTATTATAGCGCTCTAGAACTCATACTAAGTTTATAGTTGAATGACCCGCAAGTTTTTTGTTCATCACGTATCTTTATTTTGTTTTGAAGTGATCGATTAAATTTCATTTTGTTTTCCAAAGATATGCCTAACATCGAAGTTTTCCTCATTACATATTCTGTTAAAAAATCTAATCAAAATTTGACTCGACAACTTTGACACAAAATAAAATTTGATGATCATGAGACAATGAGATAGCAAAATGGATATATTAGCTGCATGTATAGGGCATGGCCTTATGCTAAATGAATGTATTAGCTGCATGCACATGGCACAACCTTATGTTAAATAGATGCATTAGATTACGCTAAATAGATGTATTAGCTGCATGCACGAAGCATGACCTTACGCTAAATGGATGTATTTGGACAAGTTTTTATTGTCAAAGCAAACTCCTATAAAATAATGTAAATGTTTGAGGGCATGCAAGCACGAGCAAAAATAAAAAAGAATAAATTATTCAAGGGCATATAAGCCCAACCTAATGCGAAGTAAACGAAAACTAAGTAATCTAAATACCGGGGGGCATGGCCGCCGCCTGTAATAAATCTCTAGGTTGTCAGCGTTCCAAAGCCTTGGGAGTGGTTTTTTCGAGATGTCCCTTAGGCTGTATGCTTCGCCTTTTACTCTCCGTTTGACTTCAAAATGTCCTTCCCATACTGGTCCAAGCTTCCCTCGGGAATGGCCAGCAGCTTCTGTCCTTCTAAGGACTAAATTTCCAACGCTGGTGAAGTGCCTTGATATTTTGTTTTGATAATTTGTAGCTCTTAGTGAAGCTTGTTCTCACATTTCTTAGTGAAGCCTCTTCTCGTACTTCTTCAAGTAAGTCGAGGTGTTCGGTCGTTTGACCTTTGGGATTGGGCTCGAGTCTATTTAATGTAGGAAATTTGACTTCAATTGGAATTGTGGCCTCCAAGCTGAAAGCTAACATGAAGGGGGTCTCACCAGTTGCTGTCTTATGGGAAGTCCAGTATGCCCAAAGTATGGAGGGCAACTCTTCAGGCCAACTACCCCTAGCATCTCCAATCCTTGTTCGAAGATCTTGTGGTATGATTCGATTAGTTATTTCGACGAGGCCATTGCTTAGAGGGTGTAAGACTGAGGTCAGGCGATGGTCAATCCCAAAGTTAGCACAAAAATTTCTGAATTGTAAATTATCAAATTGCCTTCCATTATCTGTTATGAGCACATTTGGTATTCAAATCCTACACACAATGGATTTCCATATGAATGGCCTGAGCTTAGGTTCTGAGATTATTGCTAGGGGCTTAACTTCTACCCACATGGTGAAGTATTCTACTACTATCGCAACAAATTTCAGTTGTCCTATTGCCAAAGGAAAAGGTCCGAGATTGTCAACTCTCCATAGCTGGAAAGGAGTTGAGTAATGGATGGAGCTTAGCTCTTCGGCTGGAGTATGTATAACATTGTCAAATCTCTGGTACTTATCACACCTCCTTACGTAATCTGATGCATCTTTCTTCATGCTGGGCCAATAATATCCATATCTTATAAGATTGTAGGCAAGAGTTTGAGCTCCTTGATGATTCCTACACACACCCTCGTGGACTTCAGTCAAGGCTTGGAGTGATTCGGAAGGTCTCAGACATCTGAGGCAGGGAAGTGTAATACTTCTTCGAAATAAGACTCTTCCGATAATACAATATCTTGGTGCTTGAGACCTAATGCTCCTTGCAGCTCTGGGGTCAGATGGTAGATTCACGTTACTTGTGAATTCAATTATCGGGTCCATCCAAGAGGGCTCCTGGTCAATGTCGATGATGCTTAGCTTCTGATTTATGCTAAGTTCTATCACTATCTTGACGTGTACCGTTCTGTCGAGCCCATCTATCTTCATAAAGATAGGCCTAAATAATGCATCGGCCTTGCAACTATCAATTCAAGCAATTTTCAGAATTTCACAATTCTTGAATCGTCTTTGAAGATCATGCACCTTAATTTGTCCAACCACTAGCTGTAAGTCGTTGAAAACTTTGATACGTTTAAACTCAAGGTTGTATGCAAGTTCTAGAGCTATGATAACAGCTTCATACTCTGATTTATTATTAGTGGCTTCGAATTCGAACCTGGGTGCATATTGGATTTCTGTAGTTTTGTTCGGTTTAGCGATGATGACTCCAGCTCCGAGCCCAAACTGTTTGATGCTCCATCTATGAATATTTCCCTAATTTCCAAGGTCTTGCTTGGGTCATTATCCTCTGGCCCTTGAGGCATTGGGATGAGTTCTGATATAAAGTCGGCCAAGGTCTGCATCTTAATTGCTTGTCGCGACTTGAACTCTATATCAAATTCACCAAGTTCAATCGCCCATTTCAGTAATCTCCCCGAGTTATCTGAGTTTTAAAGTATATGCATGAGTGGTCGAACAGTGAGTATAACAATTGGATGATATTGAAATATTGTCGTAGCTTTCAGGCAGCAATGACCAAGGCAAAGGCAAGTTGGTCAGCTAATGTATACCGAGTTTCTGCATCAAGAGGTACCTTACATAATAGATGGGTCACTGGACCTCTCCACTTTCCTTTACCAATACCCCACTTTCCGTGTTTTCAGAAATGAGCAAATATAACAGCAAGGTATCACATAGTTCTAGGTTGTGAGAACTAGAGGTGTTGCTAATGTTCGTTTAAGCTATTGGAAAGCTGAATTACATTCTTCATTCCAATCAAAGCTTTGGTTGCCACTAAGAACTTTGAAGAAGGGGGAGCACCTGTCTACTGCTCGAGATACAAATCTGTTCAAAGCTGCAACCCGACCTGTTAATTTTTTGATGTCCCTTTTGTATTTAGGGAGTTCCATAGATATCAAGGTCTGGATCTTGCCAGGATTAGCTTTGTGTGTAATCATATAACGTAAGAACTTACTTGATGCCACTCCAAATGCACATTTCATAGGATTAAATTTCATCTCGTATATCCATAGTGTAGTGAAGACCTCTTCAAGATCAGAAATATGACAATTTACTTGCTTGCTTTTAACAACCATGTCGTTCACATATGCCTCAACGTTCTTCCTTATCAAGTTAGCAAAGACCTTACTGATAAGTCTTTGATATGTTACTCCTGTGTTTTTCAATCCAAAAGGCATGATCTTGTAACAGTATATGGCTGAATCATCCATAAACGATGTCTTTTCTTGATTTTCTTCAGCCATGAAAATTTGGCGATATCCATAGAAAGCAACTAAGAAACTGTATAATTTATGACTTGACATGCTGTCAACAAGATTATCAATTCGAGGTAGATGATAGATGTCTTTAGGACATGCTTTACTTAAGTCAGTAAAGTCAATGCAAACTCGCCACTTTCTGCTAGCTTTCTTGACAAGAATGACATTGGCGAGCCAATTGGGATACTGAACTTTTCGAATGAAATGTGCATTAACGAGCTTAGCAATTTCTTCCTGTATGACCTCCCGCCATTCTAGCGCAAACTGTCTCTTCATTTGTTTGATAGGTCTTTCATCTTTCCAAGCAAATGCGTCGATATTGCGAGAGAGACAACTGATAACTTCAGCCATGGTTGTAGCATCAAGATCCAGCCGACCTCCTCTAATTCTTCCACTGGGGCAAGTCTCCTACGATACTCAAGATCAAGCCCGAGCTCGAAAAGTTGCATGACGTCGGCTTTGATTTCCCAAATGCTGGTAACATAACATTGTCTAACCAATGTTTGACTTTCTCGAACTACCCCAACTCCATTACTTATAGGAAATTTCATTGCTAGGTGAAAAATTGAAACAATATCTTTTACCTTATTTAGTAGCGGTCTTTCAAGTATGGCGTTGTAAGCTATTGGAGTACGGACTACCTGGAAGGTTGTGATCTGTGTTACCTATTTTTCTTCTGATCTTAAAGTGAGAGGTAACCCAACAATGCCTTTTGGAATGATGATTCCACCACTGAACCCTTGAAGGAAGTTTTAACCAGCTTGATTTGTTCAGCTGAAATACCCATCTGAATGAAAGTCTCGTGGGATAATACATTAGTTGTACTTCCATTATCCACCAAAATTCTTTTTACCTCAAAATTGGCAATGATCATCGATATGACGAAAACATCATCATGAGGAAAAGATATGCCTTCTAAGTCCTTTGATCTGAAAGTGATATCTTCCATACTACCAAGATTTGTGCTTGAAATTGATGGATACTATCTAGCATATTGTTTATGCCTACTGCTCGAGTACCCTCTTGAGGTCGTCCCTCTGAAGATCATATTAATGGTATATGCTCTTGGTTACTTATTTTCCCAATCTTCAGGAGCCTTATTCTGATTGTTCCTCAAACGCTTGTCATGGCTGATATAAGCATCCAGAAAACCCCTCTTAATGAGAGCTTCAATTTCAAGTTTCAGAGCGAAGCAATCTTTGATCGTGTGTTAGACCTCGTGGTGTTAGAAGCGAGTAAAGGATGTTTATCTTACCCTGAGAAGGATCTAACGTAGGTTAGACTCATGCGGCCTTTTCAACACGGGCTTACATGATGACGGAGTATCTCGCATTGGAAACATGGTTTCTTCCATGTTAAAATATTTCTCAGTTCGGGTAAGTAGGTCGATCACGGACTTGTGAAGGGTCTTTTATAGAGACATCTGAAATGCTTCATACCATATAGTATATGTTAAAGCAGAGACTGCGGCTGTGATATTTAGATCGGGAATCTGAAGTCTTTTCTTATTAAACCTGGTCATGAAATTGCGAAGTGATGTCTTCCATGCTACCAAGTTTTGATTCTCTTTTGCATAGCTTTATAGATGCAAGAAATATAATGAAGAGAGTATGGTGACTTGTACAAAGAAAGCAGTAGATTACTAAACAACGAAAAAAGGGACAATGAAAAATGAGAATTAGTTTCCAAAATTGAGAGGAAAAAAATGCCATAATGCAATTCATACATTCTGAGAAGGATTTTTTATTATCTTCTTGAGGTTACTTATGAATAAATTGACAATTTCAGGCCAAGAGACATGACAGACATCAGCCAAGGCCATCAGGAACAACGAATTTCACAGGACGGCCCAAATCCTGGCGTCCATCTGTACAAAGCATTTCCGAGTCGTCACATTCTATTCATTAAGAGGATTTTCGCGCCTCGAGATATAGTAAAACCACAGAAGATTATCGACATTCTACAACACCGTCATTACGAGTCTAGAACTTAATATATGCTGAGTGACAACTTATAACACCTTTGTATGGGAAAAAATAGAATTTCTAAATAAAATTCTCGACTACAGTATTTTCACATGAAATAGCAACCAGCCACCATAGTTTCCTCGAGTCATTGACAGATTTAAGCAAAGAAGATACTGGAGATATAGAATAAGAGGCGGCTATAATTTGCGTGATTTAGAGATCCAACTCTCCCAGTCCCGATCAACGTAATTTTGAGCCCATAACAAGGAAGTTCGAGCAGCCAATGGTGCTCCGGGGAGTTTTTTCTCCTTGAGCGTAATCATCATATCTGTAAAAGGCTCTATCAATAGTGTCCCAGGTCCCCCATACTCTTGATGCAAGAATTCATTGAATATCTGCTATCACAGAATAACATTAACACTAGTGAATTTTAAACAACCAATGTTAAATTCAATTTATCTGGACCGTTTATTTAAAAGTTGGAGACATCACAGAAAGTTACGATAGTAGGCTGTGTGGGATACTGTTCTTTGATCCTTTGTAATATAAGATATTTGATCCAAGAGTCGATGAACAAACTATTTCCATGTCAAGAACACGTTAAAATCTCAAAGGAACACATAATTCTTTGATTTCAATTATTTCTAAAAACATCAGCAGTACAGATTACAAGAAGCAAAACTAAGGTAAATAAGTTAAGAAGAAAGGGCCGAGATACATATACTAATAAATGCATATAACTAGCAGGATAGCTTCTCAAGGGACCACAGAAGAGGACAACCAACATTCCCAACAACCCAGTGAGACGAATTAAAGACAACCAAATATGACCACATATAGTGACTACAAAAGGATGATACAAAATTAGCCTTCTGCTTCCCCACAGATCAATCAAATGAGTATTTTAATAGAATTTCAAGTTATTAATTACTAAGTCTATTTAAGATTTTACAATTTCCTTGTACAAAGAAAAGTAGAGATCATTATAAGGCTGGCAGACAGACTGTCTCCAAGCGAATATCTCTTTTTTTAGATAAACTAAACAAAATTTTGAGAAAAATATCAATGAAATAATCCACGAGTCACTGGCTAATGATGCTCATGCTTGAAGATGTAAAAACACAATAAATGAAACCAGGAGAAGTAACATATTCAGTTTACGAAGGATGTGATTAAATTTGTTCCCTTTTCCAACAAAGTTTATAAGCGACGTCACCAGCATTTGAGTTTCAACCTTGCCACTCTTATCACAAATTATGTACCCGTGACTAGTGAACGTAAATTCTTTGACAGAAGCCTTTAGCATATTACAACCAAAGACATGACAAATATTCAGACCAGGATCAGCCACTCAACCATAGCAAAGAGTTCTGAAATGGAACTATGTCGACAAAGTTTAGCAATGACGTAATTTGTGTGGATGGAAGCAAGAAATTTTCAATTTTTTAATCTTCTAGAAGATAAATCGCACAATGAAATATTAATCACCTTTGTTTATCATATTCATTCAAAGACAACCACCGAATATCTGTTTCTTGTTGTCATAGACTATAACACCCTATGGGAGCTTTGTCAATCCTATTATTTAAATCGATTGATTCAACTTGAAACTGAGGTAGACCTGACCTGACAAAAGTGTTTCCTTCCCATTGACTGACGATCAATCTAATTATTATTTAATTCAAGAGTTTGATCTATGGAGATCAAAATATATAATTTTTTGCATATAACTAATAGAGAAAACTTTGCTGGTAATCAAGTATAAGCGGAATTAAATTCCTAAACCACAATATAATATAATGAGATTAGTCCTTAACAACTTAGCCATTATTCTTGACCAAGGATTAGACTATGTTTCAAAGCGTTCATAATTTTTACAGCTAAACGGCCTACCATTGTTTGGATTTCACATTTTCATCTCTTCCAGATAATATACACATCACGAACAGAATCCACCAAAATGAGTTCAACAGCCATATTTTCCCAATCTGATGTAGGAAAAAACCATTCCATGCCTAGTATCCGTTGTTATTGTTCTTAAAGTTCTGAACAAATAACCATCATGCAGTCAACATATGTTTCTCTTCACTAACTATTTAAAAACACTGAATCCAAAACTGAAAACAAACACATGGACATGCCTTCGCATTGAGAATAAAATAGAAGCATCATTTTATGCTATCCCATATGTTAGTAACCCCAAATAGACAATTAGACCTCTCAATCAACTCAAGGGATTTTTAATGCATTAAATCACTCGTTTTAGTTAGCCATTCAAAGGCCAATGCAATCAAGATTACCAAATAGCAACATCAAGACCACTAATGTGCATTTTAATTGCAAGTAAATTCTAGCTATAAATCATGAAGCCTAATCAAACTGAGTAATAAAAGCAAATAGAAATGCAGTGGATCCTGTACGGTTTGAGCTTACATTTCTACCGTAGTTTGATTGGCATTTGAGTTTATTTATTCTAATCATTCTTCACTTTTTGAAAGAATCCAAGATTCTTATAATAAAATCATAATTATTAGACTCGATCCGAACATCAAACTCGAACAAGGTATTCGGTCATGGGTTATTGGTCTAACCAGCTGGTTAGTGGTCGGTAAGAGGTTGAATGCTGTTGTTATGAAAATCCTATTCAATACTTTTCTTAATTGTGATATCTTTATCTTTTGATAAAATAATATCCTTTTTTTTTTAAAATTAAAACATGCCATCTGAGATATATGAACTTGGGCCTAACTCCATTCTTGTAAGGACACCACTGGCATTCCCTTAACAAGAATTCTTAAAAAAGAGATCCATTTCCCTCTTCTATGCATCTCCTAGCCTCTTCACTGGGCTTTTACGCTTTGAGAGGTCACTCAAGACTTATTTTTAAAAACAGTTTAAACTTTAACTTGGAGTTAAGACATGCTCTTATCATATACTCAGCATGAAACATAAAACTTTACAAAAATTATAAAATCATAAAAATTTATAAACAGAAATTGTTCTTAAAAGATCTGGAACTAATATTAATTATTAGCACCACATCTTAGAACTATAAAACATACCTACTGGAATGATTCATCAGTAGTTTAACAACATATTTTTGTGGGATATCATAATATCTAAGAATAAGAACAATTAAGAATTTCCCTTTCGGGAAAGGGAGAAAATTAAAACATGTTTTTTGAGGGACAAAAGCTTGTATTGTATATTTTTTCCCGTGTCTTTACAAATGAAGAAATGATCTCCTTATATAGGAGAGAAAAGAGAGAAAACGCGTTTTTCAAAAGCAAGGAATCTTTGCTTTTTTAAAACGCCAAAAAGAAAACAGTAAAAAGCTATCCTATCAAGTCTTACTTTATAAAACAGTAAGATTCGTTACAAATTTTTCAAAAAGGAAAAGTAAAAATTCTACTTTTCGTACAATAATTCTTTGATCTTTTCTTAAAATCTGATCAAAATCTTCAAGTGGTTGAGTCTTGTCTGAGAATTTTCATCTATCACCATTTTTTGCCAAGTGCCTCTCTTTACAGCAAAAGATCTTTATCTCGTTTCATAATTATGTTTGCCAATGCTGTCCAAAGAGTCTCTTCCATCAGTACAGTCATCTAGATTATCATTTTCTTCTGAATTATTGTCTTTGATATCTTCCAAATCTTTTTCTTTTTCAACTTTCTTTTTGCCTTTATTTTTCTTTTTAAACTGTATCTTCTTTGTAGCTTTGTTTAACTTGTTGCTACAATTCTTCAATCTTATCAAACATTTCTTGAATTCTTTTAATATCTGTTTGAGAAATTTGTTCTGAATTCTGAGAAGATTGAAATGATTCTGAAAAAATTATTGGCCATTTCTGTTTAAGATCTATTGGACTAATAAGTCTAGTAGCAGAATTATCAGTCTGCTGTGTCTGATCTTCAATAATCTTATTTTCTGTAACAGGATTTTCAGCCTGTTGAGTCTGATTAAATTGGAAAGTAGGAGAATCAACAGTCTCCTGAGTCTGTTGAGCTTTTTGTAAGCCCAGAACCATAAACGGATTTGAGAAGTCTTTACCAACTTCCGTTTGAGCTGGACTAGCTATAGAATTCTTGGGATCTATAGTACCTGATTGTGTTTGAACAATTGGATTTAAAATCTTTAAATTAATAATTTCTTGTTCTAATTCAGAAATTTTCTTTTATAAAACTAATTTTTCTTGTCGTAAAACCTGATTAGACTCATTTAGAATTTTAAAATTTTTGGTCATACATTCACAATGTTCACAAAATTTTGAAACATAATCTAAAGGCTGATCTGAAACATTTTTTAAAGAAGGTGCAACAAAATAATTTATCCCTAAAAATTTTCTGCATTCTTCTAATACTTCTGAAATTGAATAAAACCCTTTATAAAGAGGATTTGAAAATAATTCATGTATTTTACTAATAAAATTATAAGGATTATTTCCTAACGCCACTAATGATTCAAATTCTGTCTGTTTATCTTTTTTAAAAGCTTCCCATGTAGGTTTAGCACTTTCTCCTAAAAATGTTTCTAAATATCTATACATTTCTAATGGTTCCATATTATCTGCTAGTCTAATATAATGACCTATTATTGTATTTTTCCATACTTCTATTACATTATCCCAAGTCTGAGGGTCATGTGCTGTAATATTTAATATTTGTGGTTTATGTAATGTCTGAAATTCTATTTTAGATTCTAAAGGTCTAACTTTTCCTCTAGCTATATAATTTCTTTCTTTATCATTATAATATGTATAAACAATTCTACGAGAATGACCACCTAAATATTGATATGTTTCTGGTTCTGGTTTAACTTGCATTACTTCATCTGCCAATTCTTTATAATTACTAATTTCTGAAATTTTTGATTTATTTTCAATTTCTTCTATATTAATTCCTACTCTTATATTTTGATAATTATCATAATATAAATATTCTTGTTCTCCTATTTGTTCATTTAAAAACAAATGATCTTCTAATCTTAAAAGTTCTATAGGGGATAAATTTAGTCCTAATTCTTTAAGATAAAAAATTTTATCCTCTATCTCTGTTTCTACTGCATTAAGAAAAGGTTCTTGTTCTTGTTTTTCTTCATTAGTAGTATTAGATTCTGTATCAAAATAATTATTTCTATTTATATTACTGTAATTATCAAATCTTAAACTAGTTCTTCCATATAAATCTTTATAGGTTATAGCTTCTTGAGGAGTTAAGATTTGTTCTTGAGTTTCTAAAAACTTTTCTAAATCTCATTCTAATCCTGCTAAAAGTTCTGAATCATAAGTTTTGGGTTTAATCATTTTTATTCCTTTACTACTCATTAAATTTACTACTTTATCTATATAAACTTTATATCTTGTTTGAGAATTATTACTACATCTTCCCCAGAAATCCTATGCTTATTAATAAATTTTCTCATGAAGTTACATCTTCATATCCATGTGTCTGAATACCAATTTTAATCTTTTCTGAAAAATCTTTTATTGTTAATAAAAAATCTGGATTACAATAAATAATTCCATTATTATTATTCATATCTAACTCTGTACTAGCTATTATACTTTTTTCTATATTGGGATTAAAGAAGAAAAAGAATGTGAGTGTAGTAGAGAAAGAGAATGTCAATTAATAGAAGCATAGATTTAGAATTACTTGCAGTTAATTATGCATTAGATTCTTTTGAATTATTTATTATTTCTAAAAAAGAAATTACTTTAAGAACAGATTGTGAGGCAATAGTAAGTTTTGTTAATAAAATGAAATTAGAAAATAAAAGAAGTAATTGAAGAAGATGGTTAAATTTTATAGACAGAATCACTAATACTGGATTAATAATTAATTTTGAACATATTAAAGGTAGTAATAACCAGATAACAGATATATTAAGTAGAATAATTAAAAATAAAGATTATGATTGATTGTTTGCAGATGCAAAGACCCAGAGGACCAAGACCAGGATTGCCAATTGTTGGTAGTTCAAGTTCTCAGACAAACATAATACAGACTCATGATAAATTAAGGTTTGGCAGTATAGAATTACTATGTTTTCCAAATAGTAATATTAGTTTTAAGACACTTCCTCATATTTCAGTAACTAAGCCAGAAAAATGCATATTAGACAATTTATGGATTTCTTACAATAAAAATCCAAAAGACCAAAAATATTTTTTAGCATGTTTAAATGCGCTTTCAGAACATTTTAGTCAAGATCATAAAAAATTTAAATGTTATGTTGTTTTACAAGGTAGACTTCCAGGAGTTTATCATACTTGGTTAGAAGTTTCAGATTGTATTAAAAATTTTCCAAATCCTCTTTATAAAATGTTTTATTCAATTTCAGAAGTATTAGAAGAATGCAGAAAATTTTTAGGGATAAATTATTTTGTTGCACATTCTTTAAAAAATGTTTCAGATCAGCCTTTAGATTATGTTTCAAAATTTTGTGAACATTGTGAATGTATGACCAAAAATTTTAAATGAGTCTAATCAGATTTTACAACAAGAAAAATTATCTTTACAAAAGAAAATTTTCTGAATTAGAACAAGAAATTATTAATTTAAAGATTTTAAATCCAATTGTTCAAACACAATCAGGTACTATAGAGCCCAAGAATTCTATAGCTAGTCCAGCTCAAACGGAAGCTGTTAAAGACTTCTCAAATCCGTTTATGGTTCTGGGCTTACCAAAAGCTCAACAGACTCAAGAGACTGTTGATTCTCCTACTTTCCAATTTAATCAGACTCAACAGGCTGAAAATCCTGTTACAGAAAATAAGATTATTGAAGATCAGACACAGCAGATTGATAATTCTGCTACTAGATTTATTAGTCCAATAGATCTTAAACAGAAAAGGCCAATAATTTTTTCAGAATCATTTCAATCTTCTCAGGATCCATAACAAATTTCTCAAACAGATATTAAAAGAATTCAAGAAATGTTAGATAAGATTGAAGAATTGCCGCAACAAGTTAAACAAATCACTACAAAGAAAAAGAAGATACGGTTTAAAAAGAAAAATAAAGGCAAAAAGAAAGTTGAAAAAGAAAAAGATTTAGAAGATATCAAAGACAATAATTCAGAAGAAAATGATAATCCAGATGACTGGACTGATGGAGGAGACTCTTTGGACAACATTGGCAGACATAATTATGAAACGAGATAAAGATCTTTTGTTGTAAAGAGAGGCACTTGGCAAAAAATGGTGATAGATGAGAATTCTCAGACAAGACTCAACCACTTGAAGATTTTGACCAGATTTTAAGAAAAGATCAAAGAATTATTATACGAAAAGTAGAATTTTTACTTTTCCTTTTTGAAAAATTTGTAACGAATCTTACTGTTTTATAAAGTAAGATTTGATAGGATAGCTTTTTACTGTTTTCTTTTTGGCGTTTTAAAAAAGCAAAGATTCCTTGCTTTTGAAAAAAGCGTTCTCTCTTTTCTCTCTTATATAAGGAGATCATTTCTTCATTTGTAAAGACACGGGAAAAAATATACAATACAAGCTTTTGTCCCTCAAAAAACATGTTTTAATTTTCTCCCTTTCCCGAAAGGGAAATTTTTAATTGTTCTTATTCTTAGATATTATGATATCCCACAAAAATATGTTGTTAAACTACTGATGGATCATTCCAGTAGGTATGTTTTATAGTTCTAAGATGTGCTAATAATTAATATTAGTTCCAGATCTTTTAAGAACAATTTTTGTTTATAAATTTTTATGATTTTATAATTTTTGTAAAGTTTTATGTTTCATGCTGAGTATATGATAAGAGCATGTCTTAACTCCAAGTTAAAGTTTAAACTGTTTTTAAAAATAAGTCCTGAGTGACCTCTCAAAGCGTAAAAGCCCAGTGAAGAGGCTAGGAGACGCATAGAAGAGGGAAATGGATCTCTTTTTTAAGAATTCTTGTTAAGGGAGTGCCAGTGGTGTCCTTACAAGAATGGAGTTAGGCCCAAGTTCATATATCTCAGATGGCATGTTTTAATTAAAAAAAAAAAGGGATATTATTTTATCAAAAGATAAAGATATCACAATTAAGAAAAGTACTGAGTAGGATTTTCATAACAACAGCCTTCAACCTCTTTCAGATTTCTTTCAATTGCCTTTTTTAACAGCTTTTTTAACAGCCCCCTCTCTTTGGTGTATATATATATAGTATAAATTTTTCTAGGCAAAATTAAAGTTTTTAATTTATTTTTCATTAATTATTTAGGTCTATAAAATAAAGTAAAAGATTGGACCAAAGTTTTTTAAAAAAAAAAAAAAAAATTAGAAAACCTATAAATGATTCATTAGATAGATATAAGTTATTGCACATAAATAATACTAAGGGCCTGTCTGGGCTAGCTAGAAATCTGATTATAATTCAAAATTGGACCGTTATATTTGCAACGGTCCAAAAATCACAATAAGTCAATTGTCAATTTTGTTTTCTTTTTCCTTTCCTACCCTGCGGCTGTCTGTGGCACTATAGTAGATAAGACAACCCACCTACCACACAAATTGCCCGACCAACACGACTCTGCAGACGTTCCTCCACCGACAATCAATTACAACTTTCTACCATTTCAGCTCTGTCAACCATCATATCCGGCCGGGAGAACCGTTCGACCGTATGCACCGAAAAATCTGGGATCTGCAACGGTCTGATCTGCCGGTGATTGTCGAGAACTTCCACTGACGAAGAAGCCCACACAAGCACTCACCTTGCAGCCTAAATCTACGGCCATAAACTTCTTTGTGCTTGCTGGCTTCTTATCCTCCAGCCGTGGTGAAGTGGGTCCAGTAGCAAACTTTACCTTTCCCGCATTGGAAGCAGTTTCCCTCAAAATTTAATTCGGTCCACAGATGCCGTCACCTGCCACATCTGAAAAAGGCTTCACCTGGACTTGCTATCGGCCACAGCAGCCAGGAAATCGCCAATACAAGAAAACGTTTCGGTGCTCCTCCTTCTTCGTCAGATTAGAGTTCAACACTTTCAGAGACTGTGATGGATCCGTTGGAACCGTCTTGGGTAAGTTTTATTCCCTTTTGCAATTACAGTGGAGTTACATGCTATTTTCAACTTCTTGAACAAAATTCTGTCGTGCTTGGGTAATTATGTCATGCTTGAACAAAATTTTAAAATTCTTCTTCGACTACAACAGAATTTCCAACGGTAGAACTCACTACAGCAGAATTTCCAACGGGGTCACTCGTTGACCTCGACCGGCCCTTCGGTTCACAACCATAGGATGCCACGTAAGAATGCTATGTGGAATGCATATGACACAAACATCTTTGTGGCTGCCTGCGAGTCCGTTATCGCTGACGGACACAGGAACGGCAAGTGCTTCACCAAGCACGACTGGGAGACAATAATTAACCTGTTCAACACCACTTCCGGCCCACGACTGGAACAAACAGCAGCTGAAAATCGATGGGATGCCCTCGGCATGAAACACAAACGATTTGAACAATTGCTCAACTGCAGTGGCATCTCGTACGACCCTACAACTGGCAAGATTGGGGCATCGGATGAGTGGTGGGCTCAGAAAATTCAGGTACCATCCTGTCATTAAGAAGAAGTCATTGCTCACGTTTTTTTTGAAATGTGGATCCAGTGTCTGAAAATTAAGAAATTCGTCAAGAAGTATTTTGTTGGACGTGCTTTGAAATTTGCTACTTATTCAGTAGACTAACAGTTTTTCCTCTTGTCTAGATTACTGTAACGAAATGAATTCAAAGTTTTTAAGCATCTAGATAAGACAATTGTAGACGACAATCCAGGCAACTTGTGAATACTAAAATAATAAGTTTACTATACAGTTTGAACCACTTTCAATAAATGCATGGGAGATTAGGACATGGTTTGTTTATTTTCATGTATTCTTCTATGTTCATGGGATATTGTCATCAGTAGGCCACACCCATGTGATGACTTCTAGCAATATATGATAATGACAAAAGGCACAATTTTTCTTCCATGGCATTGATTGAGAATCTATGATAATGACAGAAGGCACAATTTTTCTCCAGGCAATCAGATTTTGGCATTCCTTCAAGGCTATAGCAGTAATGGATTCCTTTCAATCTCAAACCCCAAAGAAACATGTACCCCGCGATGCTGCGAGCATTTACACACGTCCTTCGAGATGAGTGCGGACTCCGAAGCCAGCAACATATCGATGTATACAAACAAGTGGGTATGTTTCTATGCATTCGGCGCATGGAAAGAGTTATAGACAAGTGCAGACGTTATTCAACCATTCGCTGGAGACCATTGGACATTACTTCAAACTTGTGCTCGAAGCGGTCGTTGAGTTCTCGTACCGGCAGTTAATTAAATCGGATCCGAACTACAATCATGGTGCCGAGCACCACGTTCCGAATCTGAACAAACATACCCTATTTCGGGATTGCATAGGAGCTATTGATGGTACACACGTCACGGCCGTTCCACTGCGTCACAAACGGGTGAGTTTCATCGGACGTAAAGGAATTCCATTGCAAAATGTGCTAGCGGCAAGCGATCTCAATATGTGTTTCACATTCGTGCTTGCTGGCTCTACAGGAAATAGTCATGATGCTAGAATCTTATCTAGGGTTATACATGAACCCGAAATAGACTTCCCGAAACCGGCTCCTGGAAAATATTATCTAGTTGACTCGGGTTTCGCGCATCGACCAAGGTACATGGCGCCATATATGGGTTCAAATATATTGTACCACTTTCAGCAACTTTACGACGGGCCGACCGGTCGTAGGCGCACCTTCTGAAATGCACGGGAGAAGTTTAATTTTCGGCACTCGTCATGCAGGAACGTAATCGAACGTGCGTTCGACGTGTGGAAAAGTCATTGGAAAATACTCGATCGAATGCCAAGTTATAATTTTAAAGTGCAAACAAGAGTTGTAATTGCAACTATGGGAATTCACAACTTCCTTCGACGTGCGGGTGTGGTGGATGATGCATTTACTAGAGCGGAGACGGACCCCAACGCAGCGGAGGTGGACCTCCCGGACGAACGAGAAGAAGTTGCAGCCGAAATGCATGCGCCGGAAACTCAACGAAATGAGTAGGATATGTTCCGAGATTACTTGGCACATCAAGTTTGAAATCTATTTGTTATCCGTAATTTGATTTCGTGGGGGACACTTCATATTTTCTACTATTAAATTAACGCATGTTGTGTGGTGCTATCCATTCGTGTAATGAAAGTGCAAAAAAATTGTTTCCAAAACTTGTCAATTATACGTTGTTGAGGATAAAAATTGTTGACGAGAAAACAAGTTCATTATTGTACACAAGAAGACAAATGAATTGCCAAAAAATTGAAGACAATGGGCCCACATTAATTAATTCAAACCTGCAAGAATAGTCAAAGAATCAATTACAACTTTGTATGATACGAGGGGCATTAGTGGAAATTTTATCCAATTTCTGAGGCAACCAAGGACTTGTACTGTACATGATTTGACTTGAAAATCAATTTTTGGAAACCTTTAATCCCTCCCAGACAGCACCTAAAGCACTTTGTGTTCCAGTTGTGAGGAACCCATTATTTTCCTTAGAGGTCTAACCTAAAAATTTTGCAAAACGATTTCAAAATCCAATCAAACCGGTCAACCGGGCATGTTAAACCACCGGTTAACTTGGTCAAAGCCCTGTTTTGACCAAATTAGGTACATTTCTATCAAATTAATCTACCAAACCCAATCAAGGGCCCAAGTTGCCTATTTTTTAGTCCAACCGGCTAGGTCGGGCCAAGCTGGGTTTTTTAACTATGAATAAAATAATTTCAACCGAGTTATGAGTTGCTTTCTTTCCCTTGTTTACTGCAACTCAAATATAGACATTACCGTAAGGTCCTCGACAAAGACAACCATTAACTTTTCTATTCATGATAGCCTGGTTTGCTTAAGCCTAATAAGCTATACTCTCAGTCAGTGTTCTAAAACGCGGGAAAACGCGGCGCGTACGCGCGCTCACGCGCGAAGCGTGGTCCAAACGCATCGCATTCCTTATATGCGTGTAATAACGCGGTCAACGCTTACGTTGACCACCAAAACTCGCACAAAGGCGTGATAACGCGTACAAATGCTCGCATTTTTTAATTTTTTTTTTTAATTTACCATTCATTAATATTGTATAATATAAATAGAAATTTAAATTATAAACACTGACTCCCAACCCACCCATGGATAGGCCCAGGAAGCTTATGGAATTGAAGGCTGTTGGCCCATTTATTTATAGGCAAAAGTTATTGGCCTTCATCTATAGAATTCCGATGTGGGATAATGTTACTGTGCAAACACAAGCACTGAACGTCTGAACTTGAAAGAGGCAGTCTCCACTCTCCAGTCTCCACCCTTCTCTTCTTCTTCTTCTACCCGAAGGCAGTGGCACCTCCTGATACTGTGATTGGCTCGACAGCAATGGGGGTGGCGAGGGCGGTGGTTGGAGCTCCATTGCTTCTCTCTCCTCTCTACAAGAGAAACAGGGAGATTACAGATTTGGGGAAATTCTCGCAGGTCTTCGAGTGGGGTTTGGCGAAATGATTGGTTGTTTGTCTTTGATCTTGTTTGATTGTGGTTTGTGAATTGTTAATTGGGGTTTGTGAATTGTTAATGGCAGTGTTGGGTGAACCCATTACAAGCACCACCATACCCCTCCTAAATGTTCTTTTCCTTCAGAAAACGATCCATCATCATACACTACAAATTATCAGCAATGGGCGACTATCAGCAAAATTTTCTCCAGATTCCTTCGATGTTGTTGGGTTGGGTAATGCTTGCGTAAATGAAAGAGGATATCATGCCGGAAACCAGTTTGCAAAAATTGTTTGCTTCTTCAACATCCCAAACCTGGAAGCCATAACCGTAGCCGAGCAAGAGAACTTTCTTTGTGATGCCTCCCTCGAGTTCTAGAATCTTGGTTTCCATCTACAGAATCCTGATTTCTAGGCTCCAGTTGGGGAAGACGGATTGTCCAGTTGGGGGAAGACGGATTGTCTAGTTGGGGGAAGAAGGCTTGTTCAGTTGGGTTGGGCCTGTGTGTTTGGGGATGGGTTGTGGGTAAATGGGCTTTATTTTCTTATATGGGCTAAGAGAATGGAAGGTATATAATAAGTAGGTTGATATAAAAAAATTTTATTGATTAAAAATTTTTTGATTGATTAAAAATAATTAAAATAATATTAAAAATACGAAACGCATTATGACGTTTATTCTTCGCATTGACACGCTTAAACTTGTGATTCTTGATTTTCGGCCTCGACGCATCGCAACGCATTACGCATTTTAGAACACTGCTCTCAGTTCAACTTCAACTTGCAATTTTAATGCTGTAATCTGATCAAAATATTGAATCCCAATGATGAAAAATCACCATCGCAGCCATTTAACGGCATACTAAGTATAACCGATTTCCGTCAAGATACAACTCTTTCTATCATAATGGCTCTGGCATTTTCCACAAACAACTTGTAAAGTCAAATTAAAAATACAGGACCAAAGTCAGGAAAAACTATTTCACATTGGGGGAAGGGAAAGACCTAAAGCAAGCTAGGCCCCTACAACCACATAGACAGCATGCCCCGACTTTGTTTTATTAGAAATATAAATCATATCTAAAATAGAAACCAAATCTAGATGCAAACATCCTAAATTAAAGTAACCAAAAGCCTAAGATCCACATGATGCCAGAATATTAGGATTCACGAATTCGGGTTATATACCTTGATCCATTATGAACGATTGTTTACTGTTGCGCAATTACTACGACAATCGATCACGTACTGATGAACACGAACAAAGGGGTGTGGTTTGTGATATTCCTCAACCAAATCGCCTTATTTCCTTAATGGAACTGTCGTCTTTCTTCCAGATGGGGAGAAGTGAAACTATGTATAATTTGGTATGTTGATGACCATAACCAAAAAGGTCTTTATATATTGCTCAATTAGAGTTCCCATAATCCCATAATTATAACAATATTGGTATCTACTCAATTAGTCCATATTTATTAAATAGCTAATATAATTGAATTAAATATGTTGCCATTAAATAGAAAAAACGATTGGTTTTCCTAACCTCCTAAATATTTAGGAGTGCTATTAAATAGAAAAACATTCTCCTAAGTAATTTAGAAAACCGTTGGTTTTTCTAACAATCTCTCATTTGACTACATATTAGTCCTAAAACAATTATATTACAAAATTTTCAAGCGCGTATCTATATAGTCTATTTATCCCTAGACTTCTCTTTAAACAATCTTATCCATCTTATATATTAATAATGGAACCACCGTGACTTTTATCACAATATAGTCGTGATTAAACCACGATGATCACCATACTAATACACTTAATGACATAGATCAAATATGGATGAGTAGCATGGAAATTACATGAAATGTGATATCGGACATGCCTATTTCCAACTGGTCCTTCTTTATTCTTTAGTGAGATCATTCCAAAATCCTTAGTGCAACGCGAACATTGCACATAGAAAACACAAGCAAACTCAGAAACATAATCATAAACCATCAATTTTATTCTGCAGAAAATCAAACAATCCAATATCTAGAGCAAACATATAGTACATAAAAAAAATGACTCCCATTAGACCAAAACATCCTAAAAAATAACGCTCATGTGAGTAGTGTGCTCATGAAAGACCTTGGCGGGTTAATGAGTCCGCTAGCATGGAATCTATACTCATATGTTCAATAGAAATTTGCCCTATCCTGAACTCTCTTTAACAACTAGAAACTTGACGTCGATAAACTGAAACTTCGTCGAGCTCATGTTTTTGTTGGAGTAAAGCACTGATAAGTTATTGTCACAATAAATCTTTAATGGCTTGTCAATGCCATATACCACTCGCAGCCCAGTGATAAAGTTCCGCAGCCATATCCCATGGTTGGTTGCCTCATAACAAGAAATGAACTCTGCAGCCATGGTTGAAGAAGTTATGAGAGCCTGCTTAGTAGACTTCCATGAGATAGCTCCTCCAGCCAACATAAAGAAGTAGCCTGATGTGGAGTGTCGCTATCTTGGCATCCTGCAAAATCGGAGTCATAGAACCCGATGACCTCTAACCCGTCTGATCTCCGATAAGTGAGCATGTAGTCATTCGTTCTCTTCAAATAACGCATCACGCGTTTGGCTGCCTTCCAATGTTGCATGCCTGGATCACTCAAATATCTGCCCAAAACTCCCACTATAAATGGAATGTCGGGACAAGTACAAACTTGAGCGTACATTAGACTCCCTACTACTGACGCATATGGAATTTTAAGCATCTCTTTTCTTTCAAGATCATTATTGGGGCACTGTTTGATACTAAACTTATCTCCTTCAGCGATGGGCGTATCTCCTGGTTTACAATCTTTCATGCCGAATCTACTCAAAACCTTATCCATATAGCTCTTTTGTAACAACCCAAGAATACCTCGAGAACGATCTCTCATTATCTGAATACCTAATACAAAAGAAGCGTCCCCAAGATCTTTCATCTCGAATTTCTTCGTCGGAAATTTCTTAGTTTCGTGCAGTAAGCCATATCACTACTAGCGAGCAGAATATCGACATATAAAAACAAGAAGATATATTTACTCCCACTGAACTTGTGATATACACAGTTATTAACAACATTCACCTTAAAACCGTATGAGGTGATGACTTGAAGGAACTTGTGTACTATTGACGGGGAAGCCTGTTTGAGACCCCAGATGGATTTTTTAACTTCCAAACACTTTAGATCTCCCGATACAAAGCTTTCTGGCTGTACCATGCAAATCGTCTCGCCAATGTCTCCATTGAGAAACGCAGTCTTGACATCCATCTAGCTCCAGATCAAAATGAACCACCAGTGTCATTATTGCTCTAAAAGAGTCTTCCGAAGATACCGGAGAGAGTCTCTTTGTAGTCTATACCTTCCTTTCAAGTAAAGCCTTTAGCGACTAGACGAGCCTTATATCTCTCAATATTACCCTTTGAATCCATCTTGGTTTTAAATATCCATTTACAGCTAATGGGCTTCACACCTTTAGGCAACTCGACGAGATCCCAAACGTCATTGTCTTCCATAGACTTCATCTCATCCTTCGGCATCAATCCACTTCTGAGAGTTAGAACTGCGCATGGCTTAATGGAAGTTGATCGGGTCATCCTCCGTTATATGTTCTTGGAGAAAGACGATATAATCATCTGGAATTGCATTTCTTCTATCCCTAGTGGATCTCCTTAATGACACTTCTTGAGGTTGTTGAGCTTGTTCTATAGGTGGTGCTTGAGGAAGAATCTCATTGTTGTCTTGGTCTTGAAAAATGTCGGGGATAGGAGCCTGAACATTGTCATCTAGTTCCGGAACTGTCTTGAACAACAATAGGTATAGAGACATGATCGCCGTCAATAACAGATTTTTCTTCGAAGACAATATTCCTTAAATATCATTTGATGTTCAATATGTAGTAAAATGCAGCACACTCTTTGCCTCTTCTTTAGAAATTTCCAGATTCAAAGTGTCTTATGTTTATGAAAAAGAACAAAATAACTTTATGTATAAGTATTTTAGTTTGGGAGAGAAAATATGGCTTTAGAGATTGTAGAAAGTTGTTGCTTACCAAATACAAAATGCAAAGGAAAATGACTACTTGCAAAAAAACAAAATGGACATAAAAGCAAATGAAAATGACATATTAAGTAGGTGTATGATTGGTAGATTTAAGAGGTAACGTGCACTTTAACTTTTTAATTGAAATGGAATTTTTTTTTTTTTTAATAACTATCATAATGGTTTTTAATTAGTGGAGTTTCAAAGGTTTATGAGTTTTCTAATAGTCGTCTTTGGAATTACCCTAAAATATTATCTAGAGAAAAAGTTATGTCCATTTTGGTAGATTACGTCGAGTCAGTTTCGAAATTTTTGTCCAGCATAGTTGAAAAATATTTTCGTGCTTCAAAAATTATCGTCGAGACCTCAAATTTTTATATGATGTACGTATATAAATGACACTCTTAAAATTTCATAATTTTTAGTCGACATTTGCTAGGCCAAACATATTTTTTCTTTCGGGTTATATACCTAGATCTATTATGAACGATTGTTTACTGTTGCGGAATTACTACGAAAATCGATCACGTACTGATAAACACGAAACAAAGGAGTGTGGTTTGTGATCTTCCTCAACTAAATAGTCATATTTCCTCAATGGGACCGTCGTCTCTCTTTCAGATGGGGAGAAGGGAAACCATGTATAATTTGGTATGTTGGGGACCATAACCAAAAAGATCTTTATATATTGCTCAATTAGAGTTTCCATAATCCCCTAATTATAACTATTGAAGATATGAAAAGAATAATCTCTATCGTATTTTTCTAATAGTGTAGGATTATTTTTCTTAATAGTTGATTATATAATTATTATACAATCTTTCCTTTTAGAGTTATTTATAGCCCTATAAATAGGGTCTTTTACTTTGTAATAAAAACAAGTTTATTATAATATAATTTATAATATTCTTCACATGGTGTTAGAGCAATTTCAATCATAAACAAATTAACTTTTAAATTTCGTTTCCTGCGAGCGGCCTTGAGCTGCTTGTCCGACTACCAATGTTGTCTATCTTTTTTTCTTTTCGGATGTATCCCTTTGGTTTAGTATATGTCTAGTTCATCTGGAATTTGCTGCAGTTCATTTGGAATTTGGTTGACTATATGTCCAGTTCATTTGGAATTTAGTTTAGTATATGTCTAGTTCACCTGGAATTTGATTTGGTGTTGGTTCACTGTATCCGAAATTTGAAATTTTCATTCAGTTCATTTGGTATTTGTCGTGCTAAAATTTGTAATTTGCGTCCAGTTCATTTGGTATTTGTCGAGCTGGAATTTGAAATTTGCATCCCTTTAGTTTAGTAGTGGATGCGTTGGTTACTTGCAGATATGGGTGTTCCTTCTTCCTCTCCAACCCGTATTGAGATTGACTATCATCTGATTTCTCCTTCAAGTCTTAGTGATGATTTGGTTAGATTGGTGGATGATGATTTTTCATTATCATCAACTTTGAGTTATTTGTTCGACTTGGTTGACATACAAGCAATTTTGAAGATTTTATTAAATCGATTTATCTTTCAAACTCAATTTGATTGCAACTGCACCATATTGAATTTGAGGGGAGGTGTTGAAGATATGGAAAGAATAATCTCTATGATGTTTTTCCAATAGTGTATGATTATTTTCTTTAATAATTGATTGTATAATTATTATAGTCTTTCCTTTTAGAGTTATTTATAGCCCTATAAATAAGGTCTTTTACTTTGTAATAAAAACAAGTTTATTATATACAATTTATAATATTTTTCATATGGTATTAGAGCAGTTTCGATCATAACTAAATTAACTTTTAAAATTTCGTTTCCGACGAGCGGCCTTGAGCAGCTCGTCCGGCTACCAATGTTTTCTTTCTTTTTTCTTTTCGGATGTATCCCTTTGGTTTAGTATTTGTCCAGTTCATCTGGAATTTGGTTCGGTTCATTTGGAATTTGGTTTAGTATATGTCCAATTCATCTGAAATTTGATTTGGTGTTGGTTCAATGTATCCGAAATTTGAAATTTGCATCCAATTTATTTGGTATTTGTTGAGCTGAAATTTGAAATTTGCGTCCAATACATTTGGTATTTGTCAAGCTGGAATTTGAAATTTGCATCCATTTAGTTTAGTAGTGGATGCGTTGGTTACTTGCAAGTATGGGTGTTCCTTCTTCCTCTCCCACCCGTATTGAGATTGACCATCATCTGATTTCACATTCAAGTCTTGGTGATGATTTGGTTAGATTGGTAGATGATGATTTTTCATTATCATCAACTTTGAGTTATTTGTTCGTCATAGTTTAGTAGTGGATGCGTTGGTTACTTGCAGATATGAGTGTTCCTTCTTCCTCTCCCACCCGTATTGAGATTGACCATCATTTGATTTTACCTTCAAGTCTTGGTGATGATTTGGTTAGATTGGTGGATGATGATTTTTCATTATCATCAACTTTGAGTTATTTGTTCAGCATGGTTGACACACAAGCAATTTTGAAGATTTGATTGGGTTGATTTATTTTTCAAACTCAATTTGATTGCAGCTACACCATATTCAGTTTGAGGGAGGGTATTGAAAATATAGAAAGAATAATCTCGATGATATTTTTCCAATAGTGTAAGATTATTTTCCTTAATAGTTGATTGTATAATTATTATACAATTTTCCTTTTACAGTTATTTATAACCCTATAAATAGGATCTTTTACTCTATAATAAAAACAAGTTTATTATATACAATTTATAATATTCTTCATAATAACAATATTTGTATATACTCAATTAGCCCATATTTATTAAATAACTAATATAATTGAATCAAATATGTTGGCATTAAATAGAAAAAACCATTGATTTTTCTAACCTCCTAAATATTTAGGAGTGCCATTAAATAGAAAAATCTTTGATTTTTCTAACCTCCTAAATAATTTAGAAAACCGTTGGTTTTCCTAACAATCACCCACTTGGCTAGATATTCAAAAAACAAGTAAGTTAAATTTCGAAAACGAAATTATTTTAAGTGGGGAGAGTTATAGCGACCGAAAAAATAAAATAAAATAAAATCTTGTGTTTCATTTTAAAATAATTTTTCTCGTATAAATCGAAAAATAATTTGAGTTATATTATTAAGTCGCTACGAGCCTTCCTAAGAATTCAAATTAAAGTTTTGGTCACGATAGTAAATTTGTGCATACTTGTCTTTTAAGTATCGAATTTCTTTTAAATGTTTATGATGACATATTTTAAGTTCCTAAAATTCTAAAAATATAGATACACTTATTGTTTATGCCAAATAGTCCTTAAACATGATTTTTGTCTTCAAATAACTCCAATCTTTTCAACCACGTGTTTTAATTTTTCTCATCCCTCAATGTGACTTTTCTTTTTCTCTACTAGGCATTTCATTTGAATTGGTAATAACCACTAAGTGTCATAACTGTTTAATCATTTAAAACCCATAATATTAATTATTAAAAAAAACTGTCATTTAAATGAAAGTAACATGCACGTCATTTATTCCACCATTTATACCCATTAGGCATTTCATTCAAGTTTTAATACCCACTAATTAAAACCATTATGATAATTATAAGGAAAAACTCTTCATTCCAATTGAAAAGTTAAAGAGCACGTTACCTCTTAAATCTACCAATTATACACCTACTTAATAATCCATTTTCATTTGCTTTTATGCCCATTTTGTTTTTTTGCAAGTAGCCATTTCCCTTTGCATTTTGTATTTAGTAAGCAACAATTTTCTACAATCCCTAAAACTATATTCTCTCCCAAACTAAAATACTCACACAAAGTTTTTTTTTTTTCATAGACATGAGACACTTTGAATCTGGAAATTTCTAAAGAATAGGCAAAGAGTGCGCTGCATTTTACTACATATTGCACGTCAAAGGATATTCAAACTCCAAGCATTCAATGTAGGGGTGTTTTGGCACTTTTATAAGTAAAGTAAAAATTATTTGTTTTTGATTTGCATTTAACGTGTTATTGTGTTACTCATGAGAGAATGGAAGCACCATTTGGTGTTTCAAATAAGAGATGATTTATGACATACGAAAGGGATTATTAAAACCCGAGAGTAAACGGACCGATTGATCACCGGTTCGTTTTGCAGAATTGACGATGACACAAATAACCAAAGTTGCATTTCTGAAAATATATATATATTTTTTTACCATTTACTTAAGTGTTTTCTACTGAGTATTACTTGTGATACTCGCTCCTACAAAATTTACAGGTTAATTGAAGGTATGACAAGGGTTTGGCATGGTGGCAAGTGATCGGCGATTGAAATGCTTTTAACTTTCTAGTAAAATTTATATTTGTGTATTTTTTTTTATGAATAACTAGAAAACACATTTAAAATGTTAAATTTTCTGTTTTCGCCTAGTTTTACATATATTGCATGTCAACTATAACTTAGAAACGTTGGAATGACTACACATGAAAGTTATTTATTACTGGATTGAATTTCAGATTACGTCATTATATTTGAAAGTGGTAAAACTTGGGCTACGATACATGTTGTAGAGTGAAATTAGTAGGGTTTCAAAGGTTTATGAGTCTTCTAATAGTAGTCTTTGGAAGTACCCTAAAATAACGCCCCAAATTCTAGGAACTCGAAGCGTTAAAAAAAATCTTCTACGTTATTTGACCTCTTTAATGCTAGTTAAAATAAATTGTAAATAAGAAAAATTTTGGAGTTTGAAACATACAAAAAAAACTATAATAGGAGATATATGTCCATATAGACTTTAGAAAATTATGGTGTAATTTGATTTATAAAAAAAACAATGGAGGAATTTCAGCAACTATCGGTTGCGCAGCATCAGAAAGAAAAAATATGTTTGGCAAACGTCGACTAAAAATTACTACGCTCTCTCAAAGTGGACAGTACGTATGATATGATAACGGCTCCGACGCGAGGTCCAGTTGTTACAAAAAATGCGCGTTTTTTATAACGAGATCTGACCTCGCGTAGGAGCCGTTATCATATTATATGTACTGTCCGCTTTGAGAGAGCCTAGACGTATCTTACCCCTCACGGCTTTTTGACGCGTCCCATAGGATTCGAACTCAATGCCTCCATCATATGGGAGACTTAAGTTGAATCCTGGTACCAAGGTCGGGTCATCTGGGATGTTATTGACTTGGGTAGAAATGTTCGTAACAGTAGCAACAGAAACTGGATAGAGAACAAAATAAAGAAAAATAAGACATGCACAAATAATATAAATTGGGCACCCATCTCAAGATATCTAGCACAACATTAATTCCTATTCTTTGGATATAGAAATTAATCGTAAGCGGTACTCTCAATACAATGATCAAACACTGACAATCAAT
This sequence comes from Fraxinus americana, assembly GCA_035079005.1. NCBI lineage: Eukaryota > Viridiplantae > Streptophyta > Magnoliopsida > Lamiales > Oleaceae > Fraxinus > Fraxinus americana. Next base: position 29,461,632 of record CM068707.1, read on the forward strand.
TCTGTCAAACAATAGCCTTTCTTTGGACAGACTGTTGTTCACATGAAAAGTCTTTATAATTGTCACACATTTATTATCGTAGGTGCGTTGTTATTTGGCCAAACTATGTCTTCCTTTGGACCGAGAATAGTTCGCATAAATGACTCCGCACAAAGAATCTATGTATTTTCAGTCAAACTAATCTACACAACAGGGGTTACTTTGGCAACATGTTGCTTCAATCAATTTAATTAAAAATACTAGACATCCAAAAGAAATAATCAAAACCAAAGTTTGAATTTGTTTTAAATTTTAAACCTTTTTCAAGTTCAAATGGGCTTGCCCACAAAATAGGATAATAGGTCACTCAAATCCAAGCAAACGTGGCCATCACTTTCGGCCACGCTTAGTGTCCAACAATTCAACAAACATTATATTATGAATGAAATCCAATTTAGATATTCTTGAATCTAAATTGATAATGAAAAGAACGACCTCAATTATTCTTAAACTTTAAGGAATTTCACAAAATCCAAACATCATATTCGAGAAAAAATAATCCAAACACCATATGAATAGAATATGCACAAATCCTATTAATCTAACAACGATGACCGCTCTGATACCACTTGTTAGAAATATAAATCATATCTAAAATAGAAACCAAATTTAGATGCAAATATCCTAAATTAAAGTAACCAAAAGCCTAAGATCTACATCATGCCAGAATATTAGGATTCACGAACTTGGGTTATATACCTAGATCCATTATGAACGATTGTTTACTGTTGCGGAATTACTACGACAATCGATCAAGTACTGATGAACACGAACGAAATGGTGTGGTTTGTGATCTTCCTCAACCAAATCGTCTTATTTCCTCAATAGGACCGTCGTTTCTCTTCCAGATAAGGAGAAGGGAAATTATGTATAATTTGGGATATTGGGGACCATAACCAAAAATGTCTTTATAAATTGCTCAATTCGAATTCTCATAATCCTCTAGTTATAACAATATTGGTATCTACTCAATTAGCTCATATTTATTAAATAGCTAATATAATTGAATTAAATACGTTGTCAATAGAAAAAACCATTGGTTTTCCTAACTTCTTAAATATTTAGGAGTTGATTTTTCTAACCTCCTAAATAATTTAGAAAACCGGTCTAACATGTTTAGGACAGAATTTCTTGGTACCGTTCGTTTTGCGGTGAGTGACTTGGTCAGGAGTGCTGAATCAACTTAAAAATAAACCCTGACTACTCTTATCAAATGGCTTCACATTAGAAAGACACAAATCATTCATTACCAAATAAATAAATAAATAATCTACTTCTGAGACCACTACGACACCAGCTACAGCTAAAGGATTCCTTATGAGAAAAGAAAATCTTATTAGTTGCAGTGGAGTGCAGCACACCAAACATGCCTTCTGTTTAAGCGAGGTAAAATAAATAAATCAATCAAAATAATTACCTCTGAACAGACATTGACAACAGTATGAAGGTCATTCCCAAAGGTTTCTTTTTCCTTGGACAGTTTCTGCAATAACTCGACTTTAAATTTCTGGGTTTCCTACATTTTTCCACAAACACAAAAGAAAAATCAGTAAAACATTATTTACAATTTAAAAATACTATCTTGAGTAATTTTTGACTTACAGCTGCCCCAAATTCTGGGATGGGGTCAGGATAGGTGTATTTTTGGGGTTGTGTTGCATTGAGAGCCCTTGAAAATGTTTTTGCTGGGACTAAGAGTCGACGGGTGCGCAGGATAGTATCATGACCGTTGGGGTTTTTAGCGGGAACCGCCGTAGGTTGGGGGAAGTGGGTGGCCGGAATGAAGAAGCAAAGTGACGCCATACCCAGAGCACACTAACGTACGCCATGTGTGCGCCTGGTAAAGAATGCGAAATCATGGGGCCATTGGGCCATTTCAAGTGTTTGTTAAGTCCATAGCAGTGCGAAATTTGGAAATTGACATATTACAAATCTAGCACTAAATGGGCTGAATAAAAGTATATGAAAATCTTTCGCTCTTTCACTTGTAGCACTAACTTTTAATTCTGAAACAATGTTAGTCACTTGACTTACAGAAATGTTTCATATCAGTCACCAAACTTTATTTTGGTTCTAAAGTAGTCATTGAATTTGACCTTTTTATTTGGTCACTATCTGTTAGTTTTCCTAACATTTCGACACGTAAAATGGCAACAACGTATAGGCCTCTTTTTTTTTTATGTTAGACTAACGAAATTTAACTACATAATCAAACTAAAGCAAAACGCAAATTTTGGTAATCACTTATGAAACTTCAATCTAAACAACGTGAGTAACCTTTTTTTTTTACCCTTCTTTCATAAGTATACAAACAACTATATCAAGGTTACCGTTAATAAAGACAATGAACTTAAGGACAATTTGGGTTGGGAAATGCTTTTATTTATTTTTCTGTTCTTGGTCGAGAGTCTGTTACTTATCAAACTATCTAGAACAATATCATTTTTGAGTTAAAAATTAATCAAATCTCCGCGATATTCTCCATATACACACTATACATTTCAATCTCAAACATTTGTTGATCGTAATTAGTGATTTAGTGCTAAAACAATAATTCCCTAATACAACACTTTATTTCATTTCTTATGATCAGACAGGTGAAAAATTCAGAAATATATCTGTCAAAATCTAATTTATTGACCATTTCGCAGCCACTTTTGTCTATATATAAAAAAATCACAGAAGCTGCCAGTTTCTTTTCCTATTAACCAATTTAAAAGTATATATACTCCAAATTGCTTTTCCAAAATTGCTTTTTCTGATATAGACAGGAAAAAATACAGATCATCATATAAATGATCAAGTAAATCTATGGAGGTCCATGCACTATCACAAAGCAATAAAGAACCTGTCATTTACACGCTCCTCTCCATATATACATATACATACACACATTACATATATAGTCATGCCTACCCCCACCCCCCCCCCCCCCACACACACACACACACAAAAATCCCTTTGATTTCTTGGAATCCAAAGAGAAAAATGTGAGATGGAAAGAGGAAAATTGGGCACCTCTTTCTGCTAAAACACATCTTTGCATATCACATGTTAGTTTCAAATTGAATCAAGATATTTTTGTAGTATATAAATTATAATTGACTTACTATGTACCCCTCTCCAGGCTAAAAATATATTACTTGCCACAAAAATATCTATGCGCTACATGCTTAGTTCAGTGTATTAAATTGGAAAATGTAGGAAGAAACAATGGACAAATATTTTATATACACATCTTTTTTTTTAATCTTATATTTTGGATTATGTCGAATAGAAGATAATATTTACTAGAGAATATAATTAAATATTACATAATTGCTTGAATTGTAACATTCGTCTTCATCCTATAGCATATTAAACTCCTCGAGGTTTCAATTTTTAGTGCAAAATGCCTAGTTACAAAATTGTCACTCAAGACCCTCATGAATTAAGTCTCGTCTCCTATAAATTTAGGGTTCGCCATATAATCTTTTTTCACCATTCCATTCAAAATTCAATACTAACTTGTTTGAGTCAATTTTTTTTTTTTAACCATACATTGTTTAATAAAATAATATTTTTCATCACATCAATAATTTTTCCTTCTTTTTCAACCACATATTTCCCATCACATCAAATAAAAAAATGTATTATTGTGGAAATAATGTGGCTCAAACATGGGTGTAACTTAGAAAATGCTCCTAGCTACTGCTAAAAGGATTATCACCTTTACTTTTCTCTTTACCTTTAGACTGAAAACCTTGAAAAAAAAAATGCAATTTCAATGAGACAACAAGGATTTTTGGTTTTTTTTCTACTGAAATTCAACATGGAATGTTCCCCATGAACTTGAACAGTTGATTTCTTGCATTCAGCATAAAATCACAGATATATGTGCAAACTGTGAGCATCATTCTAACTTTTGAATCTTTATTTTTTGCAGGGTCCAATATTACAACTTTACAGAAACCCCAATAACACGTTTTTACAACTCCAAAGGAAAAAAAGAGGGTAAAAAGCTAAATTTGAAGGGTCCTCTTTGGCCAATAAAGTTGAAAATTCCATCACAAAAGGGTGTGTGAAGAGCGTTTCCTAAGCCCCTACAAACCCTATATATTTCATTGGGAGAGCAAAAAGTATTTTTGGCTTTTAGGGAATTGTACTTTGGATTCTCTTTAACAACCATTCACTCGAGGTACAAACTCAAAGAATATGAGACTTAATATAAAAAAATAAAAATAAAAAGCCCTAAGCCATTTCGTCACACCCTTACCTTACGTGCAGACTAATATTATGTTAAAAGGCTCCTTAAAAGAAGCCAAGTTTTTTTTCCTTCCAAAAGATACTCGTTTATTATTCTATCACATTTCAGTACCAAACATGCACTAAACCCCTTTGAACTTAGTCAAGCATGCTGGAGATTCGACTTCTTTTTCTTTCCTCAATAATTATTTAATCTTCTCGAGTTTATCGAATATGCCTTAGAAATTGTGGAACAACTTATTTAATTATACTTTATCTTCAAGACTAGGGATCATATTAATTCAAAAATTATCATGAATCCTATTCACCTATAATGTCTTAATTATAGGAGGTTCAATCAACCATCTATGTCTCGTGATTTCTTTTCATTATTTATTTATTATTATTATTTTTTTTTTTATGTGTGGCACCAATGAAGGGGCAATTTAGTGGAAATCTATTCGTCACACAATCCCCAAATTCTTATTGGTTTGATCTATTTTGCATTCATTGAACCATTTAGGATTAGGACCCATGGCTATAGCTACAGCCACATACTCAATACATTTTCTAAGAGTAATGCTATTTAATCTCACTGTGATTGTAACCTAGACATTGATGTGATTAAGAGTGTATTTGATTGGTATGAAAAATATATTATAGAAAAGAAAATATTTTCCTTGTTTTGAGGAAAACAGAAACATACTCCCAAAAAAAAAAAAAAATGTTTTCCTTAAAAATAAGGAAAATTAGGCATACTTAGTTGAAAAATATTTTCTATGGAAAAAAATAGAAATCAAATACTTCATATTAGGAATTTGGGTGGAAAATTGATATTTTTTATGGAAAATAAATGCAATCGAACACATCATAAATGTTAAGTGAACCTTTCATTTAGCCTATTATCTAGTGTCACTTAAACTGAGGTTGCAACCTAGTGTGACTACATAGCATTATTCATTTTCCAAAGTCTATTTTCTTAGCTATAATATTAGTTTTAGTTTGGCAAATGTTACAACTTTTTGACCCCTTATAAAAGGGATTACATTTATATTTACAAAATGATCTTATTGTTTAATGGGAATAGTTTAAGATACAGATTTTCTTAAAACAAAGTCTATTTATATCTTATAACATCAATATTTATACATAATTCATAAGGACGTCTTGATCGAAGGACACATTGTCATTCAACATCAAACTCAAATGGATCTATATGACAATGAATCAAGCCACTTATTTGACAATCATTAAAAATGTTTTTAGGGATAATGGATTTTGGAATTGTGAAATTTTTAAGAATCTATGATTAAAAAATAGGAAAAAAATTTGGATTTACTTGCAATATTTTTTTTTTTTTTTTTTTTTTTTGAGAATGTGTGACTGAAAATGAGTTTGAGAAAAAAAAGTTATATTTTAATGGTTGTCAAACAGTGGCCAAATAGAATGTCATGTACCCTCTATTGCATAGATAAGAATTTGCATTTTGTATGACCAGAAATTGACTCAAATTTAGAGTCTGTTTGAGCTCAATTTTTAGCTAAATGCATTTTGAAATAGTAGATTGATAGAGAATTTGTGATTAAAAAATAATAAATTTTTTTTTTTTTTGTATAATATTACTTTAATGAAGAATGTGTGGTTTAACAGAAAATAGATAAAAATATATTTTGAAAATGATGGGATCTGACTTAATAAAAAGAGCAAAGATCCAAAAAAAAAAAAAAAAAGGTGGTAGGCCAAAACGGAAATAAAAGAGGGAAAAACTTACACATGGCAAAAAGAAAGAGAGGTTAATATTCAAATACTTTACCAAACTTCAGAGTGATTAATGTGGAAATATGCACACGGCCGAAAGGTAAAGTGAAAAGAAGAGAGAAAAAAGGGAAACAGTGAGAAAGACGTTAATTGATTATTCCTCTTATGTGAACGTTAATAATACAGTGTGCTTAATAGATTTATGTTCTCTCTCTAATTTTTCTTATTATTATTATTATTATTTTTTTTAGCTCCATTTTCTTAACCATATATAAAATTCTAACAAAAATTTACTGTCCATTGCACAAGTATTTGCATTGTGCAACTGTTTTTTTTATTTTTTTTTATTGAATCAATTTTCAAATGAAAATAAGTGATTATCAACGGGTTAATTTCATAAACGGTCAATGAACTTATCTAAAAATTACAAAACGGTCACTGAACTTATTATTAGGATTGCTATGATGTTAATTCAAACTTAAAGGACAAAAACACATGGACATAGAAGTTTGAGGACCTCAAGTGCAAATTTCTTGCTATTTAGATAAAATTGGATTAATTATGGGGAAAAGGATGCTTATAAAGTGAAACAATTTTAAAAAGTCTTGGCCATATCAGTGTCGATTATCTCAATCCCGAGTTGTCCCCAAATTAATATCAGTCATAGAATTCTAAGCAGATAAGCTAAAACTCGTTCTCAAAACTCATTCTCAAATTTTATTATTAGGTGGACTAGTCTTTAAAGATGTGAGATTTTGTTCATAGTTTCCTATTATGTACTTTGTCAAACAAAATACCGCATCATCTCATATCCACATTAATCGATAATTTTGTAGTCCTCATCCTCAAAGTAAAAAGAATTAGGGGTGGACATTGTTCAATTTGATTCTGGTTTCAAAAGAATCGAACCGAACCATAAACCAATATTTTTTTTTTTGATAATGAAACCAAATAATTTTTTTTTTTTAACATGTGGAACCAAACTGGAATCGAACTATTCGATTCTGATTTGGTTTGGTTTGATTTTAGTTTCATTTTTAAAATTTTTCAGACCTGTACTATATCCTTAAATTAGTAATATATACATAAATAAAGAAAAATAAATATCAAATATTCAACAATTTCAAATTATCAATTATTAAGATCACAAAAGTCCAAACTAACAAATAAAAATACAGTCATAATTCTAATATCAAATCAATTTTCATTTCCATACAAAAGATTATCTAATAAATAATAACAATGATTCACTAGATTAATTGTAGTGGTTTTGATGGCACACTCTCATAATAAAAGATGAATTATACAAAACTTTTACACTCCATTTTTACAGACAGTCATTAACTGTTTAATATTCAATGAACGTTTATCGAATTTTTCTCTATTTGTGGATAATATAAATAATTCATCAAACAATCAATGTGAAAAAATAGTTTAAAGGTCTTTTAAGTAAACGACCAATTTCGTTTTTCAATCTTGAAAGAGTCTCTCCTCCACTAACGTAATGAAATGATGTTTCGACGTGCCGCGGTATTGTCTAAATTGAAAAGGAGTGAAAGATAAATGATTCAAAATAATAAGGGCTCATTTTCTACTTCATCTTCATGTCCAAACTGTGTAAGGTTTTGTTCGTACTTTTCCAGTAAAAAATATTGTATTTAGATAATGTATTCAGGATTGACACGTGGATAAATTCGACTGCTCCCAAATTAATATATTTTTTTTTGGTTTCTAGAAGTTGATATTTAGATACCATTCCAACAAGGTAATAATGTATGACTTTACTGGCGAAAATTCTGTCACAAGCTAGTTGTTTTTTTCTTCATTGTGGACCATTAAACCAGCTGTTTGATGTTTCAAGGTACGTGAAATATGATTTGAGGATTTCTCCATTATTAGTACTTACTATTTAGTACATGTATGGTTTGTAGGGATAGAATTAGTCCCTGAATAACGGAAGTACTGTCTGAATTATATCATCATCATAGACCATATATATAAAAGCCATTGTGCCATGGTTTTTAATATAAATCAATAAAAAATATGTCGGGATGTGGAAACATCAACTTTATTTCCACCGGCCTTTTTTTAAATACATTGATGATTGATGAACAATACTAGATATGACTAAAGTTGTCAGTACGCAAGAGTTGTGAATTTTGGATCTGATTCTTTTTCAAGTTGAGTATTCGAGGGAACGTCATCATGTCCATTTCAGCTAGAAACTTATGACCAAGAAGGTGAAATTGAATTTTTTCAAGTCCTCCTTTTATTGCAAACTTAGTCAAGGCAAAGATCTTTTCTAAATTTGACTTGAATGCAATATTTTGGTTACTCGGGATCAAACTAGAAGAAAGGCACAAGACATCACTTTGTATACCAAATCAACATTTTCAGTGGACAGTGATCTCTTTTGTTCTCGAAACAAAGCCATCCTTATTCCAAAAGACGATGGCAAAAATATTTCAACCACTTCTCAAACCAATTTTGGCTCGAGGGAAATTTACCCACGATTTTGTGTTTATATCTGAAAACAACTTTGAGTAATGCTACATGTACATAATAGTTTACATAATGGTCTACACAATTACAAGTGGCATTGATCAAAACCTTTAATTCAAATCTGACACTTTCACATCAACCACAGGATTGTTGCCACATCACATTGTGTCAAAGATTGTGTACACTTATTATGTACACTTAGCATTTTCCAACAACTTTCTATGCATAGTTACTAACCATTTCTTGTCATTGAAAACCCTGTAACGATTAGGAGAAAATATACCTATGAAAATGCTCCTTTAGTAAGAGAATTAAGCTATTTGTACCCTCTTATTTACCCTCTTGTTTACCCGACCCCACCTGCCCTCTCACATGGAGGTCGGGTCCCACATCCAATAAATGCATGGGGCCCGACCTGCGTGTGAGAGAATGGGTGGGACCGAGTAAACCAAAGTGTAAATAAGAGGGTACAAGAAGCAAGGTCCATTATTTTAAATTTGAGTAGTGTTATTTATCATTGGTGTTCATCAATAATTATGATAGTAGAGTTGATGTCACATCGTTCAATGAAGTTGAAATGTATTTTTATTCGTTGAACAATGTGGTTGTAACTCTAACAAGTGTTAATTAAATATCAGTGACGATAACTAACATTATTCTTTAAAATTTATTATTCAAGTCTCGACGACGAATTGATTTGATATTTCCAATTTCACTCGATTTGACTCACTATGAGTAGCCGACATGAGTACATAATTGCAACTGCTAAGACGGTGTATGGAAATTGATATATAGCCTCTGTTTGGCTTCATTTCATTTTGCTAAAAATCACTTTTCAAAATCAAATATTAACATTAGGCACACTTTTCGCATAATTTATAAGCATTACTTTTATCTTTGAAAAGTATAATTTATCAAAATAAAATGAATCCCAAACAGTAAAATAGAAAGGTAGCTCTCATGTCTGAAATCAAGGGAAGATAAGAGAGCGAACATGGGCCATTCACGAGATTGCACTGTTTAAGGAGTCATATTCTTGAATCACTGTTTTTAAATGCTCGAGGGACCAATTCCTAGTCCACACGCCAATGCTTCACAAAATTCCAACTTTCTTGTTAAAAAGTTTTCTCAGTAATAAATAAAACAAATTGCAAAGCTACAAAATCTCGTTGTCAATCACATGCATGGCACAGACCCTGTATTTTCATGGGGTGGGGTGGGGTGGGTATGGAAGTAATAAAATCCATATAAATAGTTCCCCATTTTTATTTAATCCAAATACATCACTCACCAAACAAGGCCCCAAAGACCTCTGTATAATTTGGCAAACTTTAGGCCATCAAGAAAAAAGAGAACGAAAAATCAGAAAAAAAGAATACCGGCATGTATCCGTCACACACACACACGAAACATCACTCAAAATAATGTCCAACAAATCGTTAGGACAATCAAGAAATGGGCATCTCCCGCGGAAAAGGAAAAAAGCACACGTGCGTGTACACAAATCACTCAAAATCCAAAAAAAAAAAAGTCTTTACTTTGATGGAGCCATGAACCCTTTTTCTTCACTGCTTTCTATAATTTCTTCACTTCTTGCAAAATAGATAGGGGGTGGCTGATGCAATGATGGTGGCCTAGTCTAGCTTGACTCATATTTCATCAACTGCTAAAACTTCAAAGTTTTAGCTGACCCCATTGATTTTCACTGCCGTTTCAGGTCCCACAATCCCTTCTCCTTTCATTCAATAATTAATTAATGCTGCCTTTGAAATCAGTCACTCTCCCACTTTCATTTCATACTCCATTACTCCACTACTAGATATCCAATAATTTTCTCACACTCCCAAAATAATATGTACCAAATCCCCTTCCCTAGGGAATCAGCAAGGCCAATTCATAAATATTCATGAATGGCAATGCTCACAAAAAAAGTTAATAATAAAGTCTCCCAAACTGTCCAAACCTTTGTACATACATTATACCTACTACCTTATCTACACCACCCTTGTCAATTCTTTTTTTTATCTCAGTCCATCCAAAAAAATATGGAGATTCTAGACCAGACAACTTTTAGATTAACAAACCATTTTCTTTTAGATTTTTTGTTTCTTCTCTTATTTTAAAACCCTCCTGCCATTAATCCGAGCTTTGTTTGTCATTATCCACCCATAAACTATTGTTTAGCTTTCTTCGTTTACAAGATGATGAGGACGAGGAGGATAAGGATGAGGAGTCGTTCCACACGACACTTGCCCGAGTCATGACTCGGAGCTGAGGTAACACTTTTGGTTGCTTCCTAGGCCTATCAATGAATGCGAATTGTCTCATCAATAGGTGGCAACTGATGATTTTGTCCTGTGAAAAGAAAAGTCAGATTGTTTTTTTTTTTCCTAAATTAACATGCGGAGTGCATTTTATGTCAATTAAAGTGTGAATATCTTTCTTACTTTGTGGAGTCCATCACACCATGATTCAGCATGTTGAGCGGTAACTAAAGAGAAATGTGGGAGGTCATTTGCTACACAAAGTATTGTTGCAGCAGCAATGCACGATGGCCTATACTCAAGGAAGCTCGTCTCTGTTGAATAAAAGAAAATGTAATAACTAACATTAAATTTCCATTTTTCAACTTCAACATGTATGTATATATATATTTACGATGGACTCAGGTACACGAATACTCATATTTTCATTCTTTCACGTGAAGCGTGTTTTGCCATGATTTTTAAAGTTACTTTTTAAGTCGAAGTAACTTTCTTGAAAAATAGCTTTTAAACACAACTAAAATCCTCGAGTTCTTTATGTTAACGAGGATCAAACTTGTCTAATTATAATACCTTGGATAATCGACAGAATAATTTCAGTTGCCCTCGATGTAAGGAATCCCGTGTAAGTTCCTGTTGGATCAATTTTTTGGGCAAAAAAGCTGAGAAAGCTGAATGGAGAAATGGATTGCAGCCTCCAATCCAGGACACGTAGCACAAGAAGCTCCATTCTTTGGATATTTCTTGGTTCAAAAATAAATTTTGGACCTTCAACCTAATGAAAAAGTTGATTAATTCCAAAAATAAGAAATTATGTAAGCATAAATTTGAAAATCACCTGAAGATCCAGAAGAGAAGGAACCAGAGGTTCCTCCACTTTAGCAGCTAATGACAAGCATGCAATGGACAATAATTGCACAGGCCACCCATTCATTTTCTGCAATTATTCAAAGGAAATGTGAAAAATAATTATTTAATTAGTATAATAATCATAATAATAATTACTATTAATTTAATAACAATGATACCATTTGAATGCATAAATTCCCAAGTATCGAAAAAGACAAGTGAACCTTACTGACATATACTTTTAGGAGATAATTTTTTTTATTATTTTTTTTTATTAACACGCATGATAATAAATTAAATTAGAGGAATCCTTGATTGCACGTACTCCATTATTTAAAATTAAATAATAATAAATCATATCAATTTTTATTTTATTTTTTCCAAAAAAATAATTTCAACTATTGCTTAAAACCAAATATCATTAAAGTACTTAATTATTTACTAATTACATTAACATATTATTAGGGTACTTTTCATTTGTCTTGATAGGATAATGTAAAAAGTACTTTTCGACAAAATAAGTAACTTAAAAGCCATTACAACCAATAGTGAAAGGAACTTTACCCTCAATTGATGGGAGTATAGAAAACGATCGAAATAGTTGACGGAGAGATACACCGTTAACGGCTGAAAACCATAGTAACGTTTCACCTGCAAAAAAGAACACAGTCATTTCTTCGAATCAAAAAGTGCGCCTTAAATTCTATATTACTCCAAAATCGAAATCACTGTTTCATCGCCGATATGAACAAACAGGAAAAACAGTTCATTTTCGCCCACCACGGCACATTCTAGCACCGTCCGCCATGCTAAAATGCGCCTATGAGGATAAATAGATGAACATAGAGAATTTCTATTATTATTCACCGGCGTTCCGTAGCTAACTTTGAACTGGATAACGTGCGCCGTGCCATTATTCTCAAACCAATTTATATTTGAATCGTTTAATAGTTGTAGATAGCGCTGTGCGCCACATGTGCATGCTAACGAAAACGATTAAAACAGTCGGAATCTGAGGAACGATACCTTCAGAATCCATGCAACAGAATCTGCTCTAGTTGATGCATCAATAGATTGGTTTGAATGGGACTTTTCCATATAATTGCTGCACGGAACCATGAAATCTCTCTCGTTCTCTATGAGTCCGGCAATCGATTCCTCGATATCCGGCTGTGGGAAATCCAGGTCCGACGAGCACTCCAGAAGGTCTTCTCCGCCACTGGAGAAGATAATACTGGAGTCCTCGCCGCAGAGAAGGTCGGAGAAACAGTCGGAGCACGACACTGACATGTCGAATGCGATCCCTGATCATTCTTTTCTGATCATCCTTACGTTCTTTTGGTTTCAAATACTCGCCGGAGATTCGCCGGAGATGCCAAAACGATGACTTGGAGAAGAGAGTCTGAAAAGAGAGAGTGGACTGTGTATTTTTAGGTTTTTCTTTGTGTTTGTTTTCTTTGGATATATAACAAAATTTTGTTTTTTATTTTAATTTTCTTCTCCACATTCTTTTTCTTTATTTATGAAGAAAATAGGATGAATGGAAGTTATTTTACATTTTTTTTTTCATGTTGAAAAGAGTATATGTATGTTATCATTCGTCCATGAAGAAAAAACTTCATTAAGTTCGGCGATTTGAAATGTTCGTCTTTCATAAAGAAATGCAGTTGTGTTGAAAAGATAATTAGCTCGCCAGGAAATGTATATCTGGGTAAAATTATATATTTAGAAAAAAAATAGTCATTATTGTAATAGTTGTTGATCAGTATAAAGAATATATTGCCTTATAAGAACGAAAAATTATAACAATTTGTTTAATCGATACAAATTGTTAACTACGAAAGGGAATCTGGTGAACTTATTGTGCACCGAGAGACAGAACATTACGATAATCATTCTAGTATGAATTTTTCTATCTTATAATTGTACAATCGTTGAAAATACTGTACATGTATTTCATAAAAATCTTTGTCACATGCCTAGTCTTTTCAATGTCTTGAACTATCAAGTTGATTATAGTACTATATTTAAACACATTAATGAGAGAGGATTTTTGTTTGAACCATCATGAAAAAATAAATATTAAATGCAATCGAGAAACATGGTAAATAAACTGTTATGGAAAAGTATTATAATTTTTGAATTTTATTTCAATTTTTGAATTTTTTGTGGGAATAAGTATAAGGTAAACGAAATTTGAAGTTATTTATATGAAAATATATATTGAAAAGTAGGTCTCACCACCTTCCTCCTTTACTTGCAATTCGGCATACAACTCGAATTATTTTGGAACTATGTGCATGTTAAGCGATGCTTGAATTTTAATTTAAACTAATCAAACATATTTTTATCTACACATAACTCAAAATTCACAAGTACATAAAAATACTACAAAGCGTAGTCCCATCGTGCTATTCCGAATGTGGGCATCCAAACCCATGTTACACATGTTAGTGTAGGCAATGATTTGTCAATTTGAAATTGTGAAAAAGTTGTGAGTAGTTGGTGCAATAATACAAGTAAATTAAACCCTCTCCCTTCATCCCAAATGGACTCACCTTTACATGTTGATGAAGTTGATCTATTTATGTTGTTGATGACTAAAATATTTCATCCAATTCCATTAATATTATGTAATTGTTGGAATAATTGCAATCAATTAAAAGGTTGTACTTGAATGCAATATATGTTTAGTTTAGTTAAAACTATAACATCATATGCCATTTGTAGTTTCAAAGTACAAGTCTTGTAGATCTTTGTTGGATATCATTTTTTCTTCTCACTTCATTACAAAATCCCTATTAGCCCATTTTCTATCCTTTCGTGCGGATTAGAACTTACTCAATAAGGAATTCCACTACTTTAAATTTGCTATAGTTAAAGTTTTCATTTATAGAGTCCTTGGTCATCAATTTACGATAGGTCACCAACTTTCTTGACTTTCTGACATTGAATTAACATGAACCCTATTTTTGAATAACTTGAAATGAAAGGAGATATTTCTTGCTCAGCGCCTAAAGTGCTATATGCTCTACTTCAACAAATGAGAGTTGTCGGTGGAACCAGAGAAATCACGCAAGCTATTAGATGCGTGGGTGACATTTGAATCCCGTTAAATGTTGTGGTTCTGGTACTCTTTTAACGTTATATCTCCTATAGATTTCAGACTTTGTTACAAAACAACTTGTATGGAAAACAAAACGGCCGGTCGAATAGAGACAATATTCGACAATAGACTATAGTGATCTTGAATAAACTTCCTATGGTACCCTTCCCACCATCAAAGCTAAGTTGACCCAAAGGAACTATTTTTTCTCACTACTGAGTTCTCATCAAAGCTATAGTGTTGAAAACTGCCCTCTCATGAAGATATATTTTTCTTTTTTAGGATAGATTTTTCAATTGCTGTCCTCCAATAGCCTGTTCAAGTTTCTTCATTGCATATGGTCAACTGTTTGTTAACCTGCCATCTACATTATCGTCATGTCAATTTATTGCATGTTTGGTCAATTCTCATTAAAGTTTCCAAATTTTAAATTAAAGTTCAGCCTCATAATTTCATTATTCACCTCTCTTTATCTGTTCAGGCGCAACCAATGTCTTTGTATTTTTTAGAGTTGTTTCTAAATTCCATCTTGTTTATTAGTTTAAATGAAGATACCAAGATCATTGCTGCACTTCAGGAACAAAGTTTACGTGCCACTTGCATAGTAACCGTAACTTGTAGGGCCGATAACATACCAATTAAAGGAGATCAATTCCATAAAAAACAAGATCGGTAAAGGATAATCAATGAAATTTCATCGTTATAGAAATCGTCCATATTTTAAATACCGAATTACTATAACTATCCTTCTCCTAACATACGTAATATAAACAGTATTTACGAAAAGTATATTTTAATGTTATCTAGTATAATAAAATATGAAAAACCCTAGTCAGCATCCCATGAATTAGAGGGCATTGTTGCCCATCCTAAGGATGTGATATTGGGCTGTGTTGGAGATCTCTCTCTCTCTCTCTCTCTCTCTCTCTCTCTCTCTCTCTCTCTCTCTCTCTCTCTCTCTCTCTCTCTCTCTCTCTCTCTCTCTCTCTCTCTCTCTCTCCACAGTATATTTTTTTTGTGTTTCTTCTACTCAAATAGTCCTTATAGGCTTTGTCATATAGCATTGGTATAGTGGAACATCATTTTCAACAATAGCTATCTTTGGATCAACTTGTTCTTCTTTTGCTCTATATTTCTAACATTGTATTATTTGGCACTCTCAATGGTGTGGTTTTTAAAGATTATTCTTTCTTGGTACTTTAATTTCTTTTTCCATTATAGGAATAGTGGAAGGAACTATATAATTTTATGCACAATTTTATTTTTAAAAGTAATTAATATATATTTATTACGCTTGACTCAATATAGTGGAGCAATACCTGCAAAATATTTCTCAATTTCAACCTTTAGACAGCATGATGTCACAGATGATGTCTAGTCGGGGACCAATTATAGGTTCTCACAAGATAATCAAAGGGGGATTATTAATTTGCAAGTTGGGTTAGGAAAAGTTCAATTTCACATTTTAATTAAACCCTAAACCATAGATCAAAATATTGGTTACTTTCATCCAAAAGCACTTTTTATTTACAACAATAACTATGGGAAAATGTTACATTTTAAACAATGTATAGTACTATGCATTCATTTTGAAACAAAATTCTTATTCTCAATAAATTTAACGTTGACTATATGATTCATTCTCGTCATTTTATTAGGTTCGCCGTTACGTCTACTAAAAGATTTGATCAACTAAGTTATTAACAATTACTTTTGTGTACTCCTCTCCTATTTTCTATGGAGATAAACTCTAACGAGCTAGAGTCTCTTTAAAATTATGAAATGTATTCCAAGTACGATGATTTGTCTTCATTCGGTGTCATGCAGGGGCAGACCCGGGGGGTAGTCCTAGGGGGTCACGTGACCCCCCCAACTTTTGAGGTTTTTTTTAAAAATAAAGTCATGTTTGTTATCGATTGAAATCTAAATTTTAATCTAAATCAAAATTAACAATTAGTTTTAGTCAAATATTTCATGGAATTCATAATTGTTTTAACTTTTATAAAAATTTACTAAAAAATTGATTTTAATCTCCACAAAAAAGGGGACAAAATTACAATAAATTTGATTTTTCTCTTTTCTCTTGCTCTCTCTTATTTTTTTCCTCTCCACTTTTAACAAAATCTTAACCCTTCTAATTTTTTAAAATTTGTATATAATTTCTTTACAAATTATAACATTTACTATTAATCTTCACTTTCCAATCAAATTTTCAAGTAATTAGAACCTAAATATGCATTTTCCCACCTATCAAACTGTGTACATAGAATGTGTTTGAACTCATTATATCCAATTTGACTTATATTTAATGAATTGTGTTTATATGATTTATTAATAGTATTGAATATTAGTTATGTGTTTTTCCTTTCGATTACTTGAATTGATTGTTTATATCAAATACATTATAAGATTTTTAAACGTAAATATGCATTTTCTTGTGATAAACAAAACATTAATAAAATGATTCTTCGAAATCAAATGGATGAAAATAATCAACAAAATATTAATGAATAAATGTTTTTTAAATGTAAATCTACATTATTTCGAATCAAGTATGAATCATTCAAAAATAAAAAATAAAGTATTCGATTTGTACATGGTGATTGTACCCCTTAACTCAAAATATATGCGTCCGCCCCTCGTGTCATGGACCACTTCCCATGTAGTTCCCTTGTAATCAATAATTAATTTGTTTAATTACATTATATAACTTATTTTAGAAAGCATTTTACTTCTAAAAATCACAAGGAAATATATAGAAAGAGACATTATATTTTGCAATTTATTTTTTTGTATTTATGAACATTTTGTCATTGTGTAACCAGGTCAAATTTAAATGCTTATAGAATCATTATTGTGGTGAACTGGAATATTGAAATCAGGTAGCATAATGCCAGTGCTGAAAAGACAACTTGTCTTTTTTTATCCATGATTAGTAAATTATCAAATAATTTATTTGTCTAATTATGTATATATCTATCAAAAGACACAGTAGAATGTGTCTTGTAAATTAGACAACATAATATAAGACACCATTAGTAAATGTTTGTTTTAATAATGTAAATATATATGACCAAGTAAACATATAATATGCCAACAACCAAACATAATAAAATTATTAAATTAATATTTCAGGAAATTAGATTTCATAAATATATGTTCTGATGTTTGAGTTCTGTGTTTTGGTATGGCTATGTCCCAACTCTTAACTTCTTATGGAAATTAGACCTCTAAATTAATTAGATTTTAATATTATTCTATAATTAAAAGAGAAAAAAACAAGGCATGTCTCATACTCAATTGCATAAATTTTGTTTGACACTGTGACTCGGTTCAGTCATTCACACAATATTTCAATGGTTTTGACCTAATTCATTATATTATAAAGTGTGTTTCATTTTCTTGATATTCAAATGAAAACTATTTTATCAAGAAGGTATTATTTATATTTTATCATTTGGTTTCTGTGTGATTACTGCCATTTTTCATTAAATATCATACTTGCATAGAATTTTATCCGTTACGTCATCAAACATGAAAAAGGAGATGATTGCTCGCTTTTCCTTATCCGACAAATGATTGTAGTCACAAGAGATTAGTAGTGTGAGCGAGCTCTCCCTTCTCGAAAATGGTTGTTATCACAAAAGATTAGTATCCTGTGTGAGAGCTCCAAGTTGAGTTTGACTCCTTTCAGCAGTCTTAGTAAATAACTTTTGTGCTTGCCTTCCTCGGTGATGGCTACACTAAATTATCTTTTTCATTGGATATACTTCATTAAACTTCAAAGCTTGCTCGTGTGTTCTTACTTATGTTTGCTCTTAATTACTCTTCCTGTGCTGACATGATGGCAATTTTTCTGGTAAAGTTTTTTTTTTTTTTTAACTTCTGATCAATGATTTTATAGCATTTAACGTATCAAATGTATAAGTTAAGTGCAATAATTTCTGATGACCCACCCCTTTAGGTGTGACAATTGCCAAGTGTCCAAATTATTTGTAAGGTAATACAGTAGATTATAATATTGCATCTACCCAATTGGTTTTATGTTTAAGATCAAATCAGTCAATACTGAAAGATAATTAGTATAAATCAACATTAGTGTAACATTGCATAATTGAATGATTTTATAATAGATATTGCAGACATAGAAAATGACCTGCATATCAAAGAAAAATCACTGGATGCTGGACTTGTGTCCATTTGGTAAGAGGGTTGTTCCTAATCTCCAAGAAATAGAAAACATACTAAATTTGTCTTGTTTTTCAGATTTTTTTTCGAAAGAAGAAGAAGTTATGTTTGTATCTTAGATATTTGTATACTGTGAAATCTCTATAAAATAATAATGTCGAGACCAAGAAAATTAAATTATTACTATTGTGAAGTTATAATTTATTCATAAAATAAATAATTTATTAATTTGTTGGTAGATAACTTGAATTCATTTTTAGGCAATGCTATAAAATTGTGATAAATGTTAAAAACCTCTTAAATAATCCTAGTTAAAATTACATGATGATGGAATAGCATACTAATGAAAAGATCATTCAATGGATATTGAATAAGCTATCAAGAACGATTATGTTTAGATTACACCTGTGTTTTACCTTTCTTCAAATGAAGCCTTTCAAGTATCGTGACCTTAAATACTTATTTTTCAAAGAATGAGAAAAAATACCAAATGTGGTATGTGCATTGTAAATAATTAAGGACGAGGCTGGCTTCGATTCGAATACAAAGAAAAAAAAAATAAGCAATTTTAGATGCATATTTTCACAAAAAATAGAATTGAAAAAATAATTGTCGTGTGAAAAAATCAATAACATATTATAAAATTTGTGTATTTAACCAATTGTTATTTTATATTTTCATTGGTCCTTAATGATTTGAACTAAAATAGTATCTTTTGCATTTAGCGAGATTGTTAATTTAATATATTGGCTCTAGTCGAGATAAAAAAATATATTTTTTAAATGAAATTATTAATTTATCAAATACTCATTTATTGAAATTTCACTATAAATTATATGATTACAAAGACATGTATTCATAATTCTCATTCAATCCGATCACTGCTATTATTGTTGTTATCCTACATAAAGAAAGAGAAAACGAGAATGAATGAATGAAAGAAAGAGGTTTTAGGACATGTTTCCATCCTCTGTATATGATTTAAACTACCATAGAACTTCATCTATGTTGGGTCGAGATCAACAACGAGACTGAAGATGCATTAATCATCTAATGAGTGCAATATTGGGATATCATTTGCTATTTTCTTTATACATGAATTCAACATGACAACTAACAATTTTCGTTTTGTGTTTCTATTAGTTCTATTTAGTCACGTCTATCATAACATATCAAATATATTAATAAAAACAAAAAAATAAATATTATTTATAAATAAATACCCGAAAAATGAGCCTTTGCCCGTTGAGGAATAAATATAGCATATTTCTTCTTCTCGAAGTTGAGAGGGATCATCATTCTCTGAAAACTCTATATTTACACTCTCAACGGGCAAAAAGGCTCATTTTGGGGGATTTATTTATAAATATATTTTTTTATTTTTCACTAATGAATTTTGTTCTATATTCATAATAAAACCTATTCTTCACCTGTCTTTTTTTTTTTTTTTGAATTTTGTATGTGAAAATTATCTCATTCTAGAAGGAGTTTGGGATTCTAAAAAGCATCAGATTCTGGAGATCTTAATTGTTGTTTTTTTTCCCATGATTTTATTGGGTAGGTCCTTTTATGATAGTTACGTAGTCAAGAATTAAATTAAATTATTTAGTGTGCTTTGTGTCACCAAACTAGAATTTCGCGGGAAAGAATCCAAAGGCCCGCGTAATGTCTCCAATCCTCTTTAGGTCGAAATTTTTCCTTCAAGGAATGTTGATCTACCCGTGAACACAAGTCCTCATGAAGATGATTGAACTATCGTTTTAATTTTAAGCATGTTTGAAGTTTATTGATAGTGAAAAATTGCACTTATTTGGGCCGTCAAAAGTGGAAGTTTGGAAAACTTTTCTCGAATTGATGTTAAGAATTGAGGTTCCATCTTAAAATGTCAACCTTATTAGGATGAGTAACCCGATCCTTTATAAGTTGGTTTATGTTTACATCTCTATTCGATATGGAATTCTATCCCTTAACAATTGATACATAGTTTTGTTTGTATATTGTTTGCTTTATGAGAAATCTATTTTGGATAGCTTATGGAGAAAAGGAGTGGATATCAAATGAAGAGGATGAAGAAGTAACAATTATTGAAGATGACCCATGTTTCAAATTGGAATGGACTTCAACTGAACCAATAGAAAATTTCGTGGAACTTTATACAGGCTAATTAACCAAAAAGTATTGAGTGTATGCTTTTTTACCGAGCATTATGATTGACTTGGCGTTTTAAGCTTGACTTGGCGTTTTAAGCAAACTCCCTGCCTTAAAACTAAAAAAGGGGGTGGGGGTGGGGAGGTTTGCTTAAAACGTCAAGCCAATCATAATGCTCAGTGTTTTAAAAAGCGTAAAGCGTGGTTAGGCGTAGAGGCCAAACTTCAAGCTTTACGAGCCTATGCGTAAAAAAGCGTTTTTTTATTTTAAATTTTTAATCATTGTAAAAAAATTCAACAATTCAAATAATACATACCAAACATCTAAAATTATAAAATATTGTATTTACTTAATAATTCCTTCATAAAGTAACTTGGAATCTAGATGTTGTTGAGAAATCATCTTCTTCCATTGGTTCCTACAAAAAAAAAGATAAACAATACAAATGTTTATTATTTACAAAAGCGAGACCCCAAAAGCATATGAACGTGAAAACAAATAAAAATTTAGTTACATAAACAGTTAAACACTGATTGGGCCTCACGTCAAGGGCTAAAAAGTATTCTTGATTAAATTTTCAGATTTTTCTACAGGATTTATTCCACAATAAGTTCGGAATCATTGCCATGCATCAGATTTATAAGGGCTACAAATTACAATTGACTCTACAGAAGCCCAGATTACAGTTTCAGACGAGTTCTTAATTGTAGAAGCCCATATTACGTTTACCCGTTTTCACTATTGAATCATTAATAAATGCAAAACACTTCTGTTCTAAGTTGTATAACTTCACTACTTGATAATAATCTTAATTGCTGTAGGTTATATTTAAAAAGGGGGAAAAATTGGGCCTCCAAGGCAAAAGCGCACTAGCCGCATAAGGCCCCTAGGTGTGCCTAGGCGCGCTTTCAGAGGTCAATGAGCGGTCAACATTGTCTTTAACCGCTTAATTACCGCTTAGCCTCAAAGCGAGGCGTTTTCATCAAATTTCGTGCCTAGGCGTCGCCTAGACACTGCCTAAGCGAGCTTTTTAGAACAGAGGCTCGGTATAAGATATGTAGTTCATTCTTAAAAGATCAACATTATTAAGCGGAGTAGTCTAAATCTTTATAAGTTGATCTATGTTTTCATCTTTATTCGATGTGAAATTTTATCATTTAACATGCCCCCACAAAATAACGGTTCATTTGAGCAAACCAATCTTGATATTCATGTACTTATTTTTTGAATCTTAACATGATCAAACTGCTCGTTAGAGCCCTCTGGACTCTGATACCATATTCAAATTTGGGGTTTTATTTTAAAATATTAACCTTATTAAGAGGAGTAGTCCAAACTCTAACAAATTGGTCTATTTTTTTCATTTTTATTCGTTGTGAGATTTTATCCTTAATATGTAATTGATAATTGTCAAAAAGGAATGTGTATAATCAACATATACATACCAAAAATAATTCAAATTTTGAAGTAACATTGAACAATGACGTGCTAACTATTTGATTCGGTTTAGAAGCTGGGAAATTGACTGAGAATAAATGTTCCCATTGTTTAGTACAATTTTGTGATTGAGAGATTGTTTTAGAACACCCCTATTGTAAACAGCATAAATGATACATACACACATGTTAACTTCAACTCTCCATTACATTCTTAAAATCAATTTGAACTTCTCAAAATTTGTGTTTTGTTAGCAATGAGTAGCAATTGTAAGAATAAGAACAATTGCCAAGTATATATGTATTCCATTTAGTATAAATTTGTGACCTTTTGCTTTGAGAATGAACTCATGATCTATTTGCATTATTTGGATTTGTGAAGACGTCGTCTTCTTCAACCTTATCGACCATGCATCGATGAGCTACAAATCCTCACCAACAATGGTCTATTCGATGAAGATTTCTTCCTCATCGACCACCAGTCAAATAGAAGGGCTGGTCTGGTGACATTTAAGTCATGCGATCGCATGGTATCCTTGACTTTATTACCAAGTATTCACCCTCTTTACGATTGCGATTGCATAGTTAAAATTGCACAATTCTTTCCTTGATTTTGAGATGTTTAATGCATTATTAATTTGGTTAATAGTAATATAATTGCTTAGTTAAGTTTTCTAGTTCTTACACCATGTTTGAAATTTTCTTATATAAGTTACTAGAATTTGTTTGTTATTGTAGGATGGCGTATGCTTTTGATTCTAGATTGTGTAAATTTTAAGGAAAAGGTGTCCTTTAACTATACTATCGGATATATAAAAAGGGTATTAGACGCTCTGGACTATAGTCATAAATTGCTTTTGCGCCGTTCATGCCTATGGAAACTATTTCACATAAGGCGCATGCAGTATTCTGACCAAATTATCGACATTCTATTGCTTCAGCTGTAAGTTAGTCCATGTTCATGAGTTGTCGGTTTTTTTTAAGGGATGAAAAGGTGACCTGTTCTCCATAATCAAGGTTAACTTAGTTACAAGACTAAACTTTCAAAATGAAGAAAAAGTTAGGCCCAATATTCGTTGAGACAAAAGACTTGTAGACAAATATTTTAGAAGGAATTAATTCTACTTTTACTGGGCAGTGGGAGACTACATTTGATGGATGCTCAGTGATAGAGGATAAATGCAAACTCGAATTGATGTTTATCTTGAAGACCATACTAAGATGCAAAGATCATAAGATATCCATCAATATTTCTTTTTTTTTGGATGTACGATCTTGATATATTCAACAACTATCCATAAGGTCATGGATACATTGAAATTTTCAAGAGTGGGCATTAGATGCCTAAGTCGTCAAAGATGGAGTGGAAATATGATGTCTATTACTTTCTAGTGACCGTGCATGTAACAATTAAACACTCTAAAATAATCCAACATAGCATTTAACATTTGTAAACGAAATTCAAACTAACTTTGTATACAAATGATCTACAGTCTGCTGTGTACATATTAACAAGTGTTAATTTGTTTTCCTGTAAATGCTGGTCCTATCTTTGTGAGAAAAGAAAGAAGTATTCAGACTTGGGAGAAATAATTTTTATTTTAAGTGGCCTCAATTAATTGTAAAGTAAAGCTTGAATATAACTTGTACATGACCATACTGTGATCATTTTGCTTTTGCAATAGAGACATGCTTGTGTATATTTGCCACATTATTTCATTGATTCTTAAGCTAATTGTGGACTCATTATTATTCCGCAAGTTTATGCGGATGAGACATAGATATATTCTTGATACAAAGTATTTGAATTTGCCACAAGAACTACAGATTGTACATTAAAGGAGCAATACCATGGATGTCGAAAATGAAGGTATATTTGGTGTAGATGTTTAACTTTATACCTTGATGTAGATTATGATAATGACTTTGCTGTACTTTAATTGTACGACAGGTTATGACGATGACCCGAATTTTGTCGATTCTGATAATGACGCTGCATCTGATCAATACGACATCTTGTACGACAAAAATGTGACATATGGGATTGAAGTGGGATTGCATGGCTGTGAAGGTGGAGTGGAGAACAAATCGAAAGAGGGTACTGATGTTGAAGTAGATGATTTGGAATATCCATCATCAAATGAGCTAATGTTGTAATGTTCATCTAATGATGAAAGTGAATATCGATTTCCTGAATTTTCTTTTGATTCAGGAGTGAAGAATCCACAATTTGAGGTCGGGTAATTATTTAGTTCAGCAGTTCAATTCTGATAGGCGATGAGAACATATGATACGATGAACTAATATAATTTGAAATTTAAAGTAAATGAAGATAGAAAAGTTCAAAGAGTCTGCAAATTAGGATGTAAATAGGGGACATGGGCATCTACAGTGGATGCTTCTAAGAGATTGCAACTGAAATCATACACGTTGGAGCATACATGTAGCCACGACCAATTTAATAGACATTGCATTTATGTATTTCTAACACATCGTTATATCGATCAGTTCCAGACAGACCCCGATTGGAAGATATAACTTATTTTGGCGACGATAAAAAAAGATCTACTCATAGATATTTGTCGAAACGTGGCATGGAAGATGAGAATATATGCCAAAGAGGTGTTGGTAGGGAATTTGCAAGATCAATTTAGGCTTCGAGATCTTATGTAGTCGAGGTATGATGGACAAATGTTGGGTGTACTGTGATTATAGCATTGCAATAACAAGTGTTTCAGAGGATCTACGTTAATTTAAATTGTTGTAAGACAGGATTCCGTAATGCTTGTAAGAAGCTAGTTAGGGTTGACGGTTGTCACTTACAGGATCGTTTTGGAGGAATATTTCTAACTGAGGTTGGACTCGATGCTAATTATTGAATTTATCCGACTGCTTATGTTGTTGTTGTTGAAATAGAGAACACACAGACTTGGAGATGGTTCATGAAGTATCTTGCAGATGATCTTGGGATTGACAATGGGAGAGGTTGGACAGTGATGACTGACATACATAAAAGGTTTGCAAAATGTAATGGATGAGTTGTTTCCTGAGGCAGGGCACTGATTTTGTGTACGACATATATACACAAACTTTTTCAATGTTGGTTTCAAAGGGAAAATTCTAAAAAATTACCGATGGCATGCTGCAAAATCGACAACTACCCCTGACTATAGACATTGGATTCAGTAAATTAATCATCTCAAAGAGGCTCCATACAAATAGCTGATAGAGAGGCCTTCGCACGAATGGAGTAAGTCACATTTTTCCGTTTATACCAAAAGCGACATCCTATTAAATAATGTATACAAAGTGTTCAACAAGATGTTGAGAAGTAATTGGGAGAAGATGATTCTTATGATGCCCACTTCCATACAATTAAGCTTTGTTAGAATTTGGGTGTGGCTCAAATTTTTTGTTGAAGATAATTGAGAGTTCTAATTAAAGTGCACATTAAGAACTCTATTTAGAATGTTACCGTGAAATCCTAGTCAAGTTTACTTGGCGAATTCTAATTGAAGTTGTATTTGGAAGCCCTTTGCTAGTAGGAATTTGTGTTGGACTTGAAAATGACATTGGGATGAAGAAATTCAAAATTTTGTAGTAAAAGACTCGAAAGTGGGCCAAGGCAATTTTCGCCACGGTGCCGTGGTGCCACTTGTCTATTTTTGCCCATGTGAATTTTTTTCTATTTTACTCCTTTTTTGCATTATACTTCAACTGCAATTTTACTATGAGGGTTTGGACATTCCCTATTTATTCCATATATATAGTTAGCTTTTCATTATGATTTAGTAAAAAGTTAGAAATATTGTAAACACAAAATTTTTATATTCTTTTTCCATATTATAATAAAATCTCAATTCTCTATAAATTATTTTGTTCTTGTGATCAATTACTTTATATTGTGCCTATAATCTCTTATTTTCTCAAATAATTTGGTATTGAATTAATCCGATATCATTTTCTTCTTTTCACAACAAGCTTCATTACTTTGATCCATAAGCGTTGAGATAATATGATGCGATGCTGGGGTTGTTAGTGCCCTAAGATCAGTATAAAACTTCACAAGAATGTCGAGAAGTCACGTGAATGTACATGGCACTTATCTGGCGGACCTAACTGGCAAGTGGATTGTAATTTTGGGACATATGTTGTTGATCTACAAGAGTGAACATGTGCGTGTAGAGAATGTGAATTAACTAGGATTTCGTGCATGTACATGGTTTCAGTCATAAGAAAGTGTAGAAATGATCTAGAAGATTACATGGAAAATTGCTATACAATCAAGACATATATTAGATGTTACGATAATATATTGAACCCTATTAATTGGATGAGATTAAGGCCATGGGTAGATGTCATTGATATCGTTCCCCCTTTGTGGACTATCCTGCGGAAGGGAAAGAGGTAGAAAAATAGAAGAAAATGAGTGGATGAAGATGTGATTGTGCATTCACAAGGCAAATCTTACATTTGGAGAAATGGTAGCTTGTCAATGACCTGTTCAAGTTGCAGAGCACGCGGTCACAATAAGCGGTATCACTCAAGACCGAATGCACCATTCATCGATGTGAGTATACATTTTTTATCATAACCATTCATAATCGACGTAGTAGTTTATATTCTAATAGAGCCGATTTAAAGCAAAACTAGAACCAGTGGAAACAAATTGCAACACATCGGTCAACGAAAAGGTAAGAACATGTATACCATTTATGAAGTTATAGGTTGTAGTTATAAATTCAGTTAATGCCAATTAGTCCATGCATTTTTAACTTGGTAAACTTTATTCTAAAAAGTTTAAACTGAAATTTGATGTAGATCATGTAAATTTATTGTTATGATGCCTCATTCTAATTTTCAGCTTAATGTACCTATAATGTCTTTTGTTTTATATTTTATAGGGTAAAATGTTGGCCACAAGTCCTGCACATTGGAAGGGTTCAACTTCGACCCAAAACCCAATTGAAGAACAAAAATTCAAGTTCATGTCTACCCCCATGATGATGAGAGTAATGCACAATGGATACCAGACATCCGTACCAGTCTCGACATTACGTAATGTTAATATTCCTACCAAAGAAGTTAATTTGAAGTGCTTGCAGATGAGTTGTAGAGCATGGATAAGGTAGAATCGTCACTGTTTTAGGGCAGAAAATGGCACGAAAAGGCGAAATTCGAATGCTTTGACAGTCACATCCTTGCGATGTACAAACGGGGAACACACAGGCAGAATGAAGCCCGGAAGAAATTAGGGCCTGTTTGATGCACCAAATTTTCCATGGAAAATGGAAATCAAATTCCAACTTCCACTTTTAGGGTGTGTTCGGTAGAAATTAAAATTGGATTAAAATTGAAAAACTAGCCGTTATTGTTGACTTTTATTAGACGAGTGTGACCCAATAACGGGAACAAACGGGAACACACAGGCAGAATGAAGCCCAGAAGAAATTAGGGCTTGTTTGATGCACCAAATTTTCCATGGAAAATGGAAATCAAATTCCAACTTCCACTTTTAGGGTGTGTTCGGTAGAAATTAAAATTGGATTAAAATTGAAAAACTAGCCGTTATTGTTGACTTTTATTAGACGAGTGTGACCCAATAACGGTCATATTTTCAATTAAAATTGGATTTTAATCCTGGGTAAACATGCTCTTAGTCATGTTTGATATGGACAATTTTCGAAGCAAATGTGTTTCCTCTCTCTACCTCACACGTCTCATTTTCTTGGTTTTTGTTGAATTCCTTTTCCCACCATTTTGGTGGGAAAATGGAATTTCAACTTTTTTTTGGCAATTGGAACAAATTTTATAATCAATTGTAAAAAAAAAATTCATTTTAATGGATAATTTCCATGTAAAACAAAGTTAAACGAACACTAAAAATTGATGAAAAAATAATTTTCTTGGAATTTTTTTAAAACTTTTTGGCAATGGAAACATATTGTATAATCAATTGTGAAAAAAATTATCACATTAATGGACAATTTACATGTAAAACAAAGTCAAACGAACACAAAAAGATCCAAAATTTTAAAATTTTCTAGGTGAAAAATTATACAAATCAAACACACTTAATTAACAATTTCCTGAAAAACAAGTTTTAGGCAATTATTTTCTCTGAAATTCATTTTCTTTCTATCCATTTTCCACCCTTATAATCAAACGGACCCTTATTGTTTTTGTAGGTTGGATTTGAAGGTCTATTTGGGAATGGTTAAATCTATGATTTTGTATAAGTGTGTAAATACTTTTGGGTGTGATTTACTAATTAACGACTTATACCATAATTAGGGGTGGGCATGGGTTGGGTTGGGTCGGGTTTTTACTCAACCCAAAACCAACCCAACATATTCGGTTTGGAACAAAATCAACCCAACCCAACCCAACCCAATCAAGTTCAGTCGGGTTAGGTTGGGTTGGATTGGTCGGTTTATAATGTATAAGCAAGAAGGAAAAATCAACAAAAAGAACAGCATATAAGCAAGAAGGAAAACCAACAGAAAGAAGGCAAATTGATAAATTACTTGTTAACACATAACTAAAGCTAAATTCCAGCATAGCAAATTCAATATAAAAAAACTCATTCAAGGAAGTGTCAACTAAAATCAATAATCAATGAGTTAGTCAGGAAATATTATGGGATATCAGCTAAAATAAGAATGTGCCATGGCAAGGATCTTCCACGCGATCGACTCACGATTTTGCACGAACACAACCCAAGGTACAGAATCAGAGCGAATTGGAGTTTTTATAAGCAATAAATAGTGAAAATAGCTGCTATCCATTCATGAAAACATGATTATTGGAATTTTAATCATTCGTTAGTTAAATGTTTCCACCAAGTCACATTATTCAAAACTCAAAAGTTTTATCCACAATAAATCACATAATGTTGTTCTCTAACCAGAAAAAAAATCAAGTTTAGCAACATTCATCTCGAATAAATTAGAAAGCACATATCAAATTACCCAGAACTTTAATTTAAGAAAAGTATTCAAAAGTACAATCAAGAAGAAATTGATAAATGCAAGAATAAATATATACATACAAACCTGAGCAGTTGTTCTTTGACGGATCTTTACCATTCAACTTTTAGCCTCTTAACATCCAGTTGAGCAGTTGCAGAAGAACCTTGCTTCTGTGGAGAAGGTGAAGTTAAAAACTTGAGTGTGAGTTTTGCCTTAACAGTTCATTGAGAGAATTATACATCAATACACCAAGACGATTGAGGACTTACCGGTGACCCTTGACCTAGACAATCGACGACCAGCGTCAACCGATGTCGGTGATTTGGTGAGACAGTGCTGCTAGGAATGGAGTGGGAGGACTATGGAGGCGTAAGAAAGAGAGAGAGAGAGAGACGATGGAATTAGGGTTGTGTTGTTTGTCTCATGACTTTCCTTCTATTTTGCCTTCTGAGATTTTTTTTTTTTAAACGGGTCGGGTTGGGTTGGGTGGGTTTGGGCTGTTTTTATGGACGAATCCGTGACTCGACCCAACCCGATCCGCCATGATAAAAAATAAACCGAACCCAGCCAAAAAAATAAGAAAAATAGGTTGGGCGGTTCCAGCAGGTTGGGCGGTTTTTTGCCCACCCCTAACCATAATGGTATGTACAACTTGGACAAGAAGAGGCCAGACAGGATTAGATTATCGTAGTTCCTTCTTCTTGTATTTTTTGGAAGTGAATATAAGATGTGTAGGTGCTCATTTTTATAATTGTGTTAGTTGATAAGTGCATTTTTACACACTTATTGTAGGTCCAAACATGGATAATTGTTAATAAATATGTGGAATATAGTTTAATTCGATATAATTTGTGTTTTGCATGACAACAATGATGAACATGGTGAAAATTCGGAAAAACAAGAGAAAAAGGACTAAAATAAAGCACAATCAAAGTTTGAGGACTCAAGTGCAATTACTGAAAAGTTGTATCGATCTCACGATGAAGATTTCAGAGTACTAGGCATCAATTGGATGAAAAAAGGAGCCAAAGGGATGAAATATAGTGGAAGTACTATCACATATCAACTTCTAACCGAAAAAGTTATGCTTTGAATTTTCAGTCTTAATTTGAGACCCATTTTTGGAATATAAGACATTCGAATTTCAAGATTTATATTTAAGGAAGATTTGTAGTCCTATAGGTAATCTTTCCAATTCAATTTGAATTATCTTAATCGAATATCGGGAGAGAAAGATATGACCAAAACATTGAAGGCTATTCAGTGGGAAAGTCACTCTACCATGCGGCTGCATGGTAGTTTCATGCGGCCGCATGGTAGAAACTACCATGCGGCCGCGTGCACCATTCTAGGGAGTTAGATGAGGAAAATTGATGTTCCATCCAGCCGCATGGAATATAACCATGTGGTCACACGGTTAATTTTCGGCACGAATTTTATAGTTTCCTTTTCTCGTTCAACCTCTTATGGAAAGGAATCTAAGGCAACTATAAAAGGCGAAAGTCGTCCATAAACCAGGGTTTACGCCACTTTAGAGAAGAAAACTCATTGAAAAGCAAGGAGAAGGCAAAACCAAGAGATTTCTACATCGAAGATTGAAGAATTCAAGATTCATATTCAAGTTTTGGGTGATGTCTTTTCCTAAATATTCTTATTGTTCTTTATTTTTATTCATGTCAGGCTAGACTTTTTATGTACTAAATGAACGATGAACCTCGCGATATGATCTTTTAATTCTCTATTTTGCAATTTGATATTCAAACACGATTGATGGATGTTGAATGATTTATATACACTTTCTTGCCTCCATAGTTAAATGCACGTGATTATGTGAGTTTGGACAATCTATTTTATGCATTTGAAAGAAGGGAAATCGATTCTACAAGGTATAAATCGTCGTAGGGTCCGATAGGGGATAAAAATATACTGATATGCTTTACGTGAATCTCTAAGTGTTTACAAAATATCATGCATTCTTGTATATTGCATTTGTCATAGAAATATAGTCAAATGGTAAGCGAGAAAAGATTCAATTCTGTTCGAAAGAGATTATTGGATAAGTTAGAAATATTGATTCTTCAACCAATTCATCGTATTATCGAATTGTGAAATAGAGGTTAAAAAGTGATCTTGCTTGGTGATTTGGGATCCTAGTGCGCTTTTCATTTATTAATTTCTTCAACTTGTTTGCATTCAAACATTATTGTTGCATTTAGTTCTTTTAAATTGCATAATAGTCATAGTTTAATCGAAGAATCTAGAAAATCATCTTGAGTTTAATAGTTTTGGTTAAGGTCTTGATAATAGAGAACAAGTTAAATCAATCCTCGTGGGACGATATTCGAAATTTTACAATTTTTACTTTATTACTTGTTAACGAACCGTACACTTGCGGCGATTTACAAAACGAACATATTTTCGTGACCAAAGTTTTTGGCACCGTTGCCAAGGATTGAGTTTTAGTTTGATTTTTGTTATTTAAGCACTAATTCGAACTTGTTTTTAATTTTAGTTTACATATTATTTTCTATTTAGTTTGTCTACTTAGGATGAGCTAAGTGCTGCTATTTTTAGCCTCTTTAAGTATTGCATGCGAAGATCAGTTGGCGGTGAACTACTTCCAACGGATTTGGAAATTGAACGAATTTTTCATAACAGGCAAAGGATTGCTAGAACAGCATAGCAGGAAAATCAAAGACACATACAAATGGCTGATCAATAGTTGGAACCGAGAGTAAATCCTGCAGCTCCAGCCAATGCAGAGGTACAATACGACGGGAATGCTCTTCTTGGGGATTTCTTGTCACCATTCGTCGCTCAAAGTCAATCCATTATTGTCTACCCTGCATTCGAACAACCAAACTTTCAGCTGAAGATGAATGTCATCCAACTATTCCAAAACGGACATCAATTCTATGGGATGACCAACGAGAATCCACATACCCATGTATCTCGATTCTTGGATATGTGTCAACATTTCAAGTATCAAGGAATATTCGAAGATGCTATTAAGTTGAGGCTATTCCCACACACTCTACGATATAAGGCACTTGAGTGGCTAGATTCACTTCTTGTGGCAAGTATCACTACTTGGAAAGATCTGGCTCACAAATTCTGCACGAAGTTCTTTTCACCGGTTAAGGTTGGGAGATTGAGGCACGAAATATCAATATTCAGCCAGAATGAATCCGAATCATTTGACGAGGCATGGAACAAATTTAAGAATATGCTGAGAAAATGTCCTCAACATGGGTTCGACAAATCAGATTTTTCTACATAGGACTACTTCCAACTTTCAAGGACATGATTGACTCATCATCAAATGGCTCATTAACCACCAGAACGATTGATGGATCTTGGGAGTTGTTTGAGAGAATGGCTAGTACTTCAGCCACGTGGTCTTCAGATCGAGGGGTCCAAAGAAATCAGCTGGAGTCTATGAGGTAGATACATATTCAGCCTTATCTGCAAAGATTGATGCCTTATTTCACAAGGTGGAGAGTAAATCACAAACAGCAAATTCAGCAAAAGTAAGAAAATCCAATTGTGAGGAATGTGGGGCAAAACATGGCACAACTGAATGTCTCATCCTTTCACAAAGAATGGAACAAGTGGAGTATGCACAGTGGGGTCAACATCAGCACAAAAACCCACATTCCGACACTTACAATCTGGGGTGGAGAAATCATTCAAATTTCTCTTGGGGTGGAAATCAAAATCACAACCGAGCTCACGTGCAGTTTCAGCAGGAGAAGAAACCCCAATTGGAGGAGATGTTTGCAAAACTCATGGAAAATACTGATAAATATATGGAAACAACTAACCAGTTCATAAGAAAGACTGAAATAAATTTCCAAAATCAAGGTGCTGCTATTAAGAATTTGGCAACACAAATGGGGCAGATAGCTCTTTCCATGACAAGCAAAGTACCACGTGCCCTGCCAAGCGACACTGAGACTAATCCAAAGGAGCAGGTAATGGCCATATGTATTTTTGGGAATGAAAGAATTGAAGACCCATCTGTGAACGCAATCACCACCAGGAATGGAGCGCAGCTGCCAGAAATTGATGTCAAGAGATTTGCTGTGAGTAAGGAAACAGTACCTTCTTCAGATGAGGAGCAAGTGGAACTGAACAAAAGATTGATGCATCTACTAAAGAGAGTTCAGATACACCACGGGTTAAGGTAACCGTTCCTATCAATCCTTACGAGCCTCCTATTCCATTCCCACAAAGGTTGAAGAAACAATGGCGAGACCACCAGTTTGAGAAGTTTTTGGATGTGCTACGGAAACTCCACATTAATATTCCATTCATTGATGCAAGAAGACAAATTCCAAGATATGAAAAATTTTTGAAGGACATGATATCGAAGAAGACAAAGCTTCCAAAATACGAAACTGTAGCGCTAACAGAGGAAAGTAGTGCAAGATTACAAAAGAAATTGCCTCCCAAGCTCAAAGATCCAGGGAGTTTTACCTTACCACTTTCAATTGGACAAACTGGTACTTTTCATGCTTTATGTGATACTGGTGCTAGTATTAACTCGATGCCACTGTCTATTTTTAGCAAACTCGATTTGGGAGTGGATAAAGCAACAACGGTGACTCTGCAACTGGCTGATAGATCATTTACCCACCCATGAGGGATTATAGAAGATGTGCTGATTAAAGTAGGGAAATTCATCTTCCCAGCAAATTTTCTTATCTGGACATAGAAGAAGACAGAGACATTCCAATAATCTTGGAGAGACCATTCTTGGCAATAGGACGAGCTTTAATTGATATGGAAAAGTGTGAGCTAATCTTACGGGTAGATGATAAGCAAAAGGTTTTTAAATTATATAATCATTCCAAACAACCATCAGCCCTTGACGAATGTCAGTGTATAAATGAAGATGAACTATCCCTTCAACAAAATTGCCAGAAGAAGAAACCAAAATTAAGAGGATTTCTTGGTAGAGATGAAAACGGGGAATTCAAAGTTTGGAAAGCTAAAAGGGGATGCAAAGCTGGAAATTGCAAAGCGTACATTGGTGAAATCCTTCAACTTGAACCACTATGAACTTACCGAAGTAAATTCAGGCAATAGACTATAAACTTAGCGTTGGTTGGGAGGCAACCCAACAATTCTTTCTTTTTATTTATTTCACATTATGCATTAGATTATGAATATCTTTTTTCGAGCTTTTTTTTTTATAATTTTTAATAATATTGGTTATTCATTGCTTTTACAGGACATAAGGAGTCTATGCATGGTCCATACTTCTTTTATTCCATCATCTTCAAATTCACATCTACAATGATCATGGAAGTATCCCTAGCCCCTTGTTCTTTATCTTTTGTAAATTGTCCTTAACTTTATGTGTTGTTAAGTTGGCATTTTGTTATTTTTTGAACATTGAGGACAATGTTCTGTATAAGGTTGGGGGTGGGAATATATCATTCATCATATTAGTGCAATTTTTGTGTGATTAAAAAAAATGAAAAAAAATTATTTTTCATTAGTTACTTTTAGTTTAGTTGCTTATTTTCTAGCATTAATTTAGAATTTTGTGTGCTTGTGTGTGTTTGATAACTTTGCCTACCATGATGTGAATATTAGACTAGGTATGAACTGTGAATGATGAAAATAGTGCACTATTAGACTAATCAAAACTTGTGAATGCTAAACTTGACATTTTTAGTGCACAATACTTATGTTTACATATTGAGTTGATGATTTGGTCCATTACTTAGAAATAGTTGAAAATAGTGAATAAACTCTAATAACCTCTTTTATGCTAAACCATGACCAATTTTTAGAATAGTTTAGATGTGATTGAACTGTTGCAAGGGCGCACCGAGATGAGTAGGGGTTCCGTGCATGATGTTATATGTGGATTTTCTAAAACCAATGAGAGGGAAACGAAGTTTCAAGTTAGGGTGTAGTTTTAGAAATTGGGTGTCTAAAAGAAAAGGGGCATTGCATTAATCATTGAGTAAACAAAGACATCTGTTCGAGTCTGTATAACTCAAGTGATTAAGCCTGTAAGAGTTTAAGACCTGGTGCCCTATGGTCATCTGACTTGAGAGTCATCGGTCTAAAGCTCGCTGCAGGGGTTATATAGAAAGCAAATGAAAGATGTTATATAAAAGAAAAAAAAATGGTATCTATTTATTGATGGATTACATACATACTCTTATGTATGAAATGTATTGATTAACCCCAAACACTCGATTGATAAGACTATATATCTAATGCGAGGCAACTAGCTTAGTTTAGTCTCAAATGTTGAAAAAATAAAAAATAGGAGAATCTCTACTTGTTGAAGTGTGAACTTGTGATAGTAAGATCTGTTGACCCCAAAAAATGTTGTCAACAGATGTCGTGCCCACTCGTGCATGTGCAAGCCTTGTCCAGCACGCTCGTGCCGTAGAACGGTCAGGAAGGCTCCGGAATCGGGGCGTGGGAGGGACTCGCCGCACGAGACTTCAAAGTTCGGGCGTCCGGCTAGGATGGAACTACGATTGTATAAGAAACCAATCGATAAAATAGCAATATTCGTGTTTGTAAAAGGCTGAAAATTGAGAACAAAGTGTTTCCAAATATTTAGATATTGTTCTTTGCATTGCCTTCCACTCCTTTATTTAGATAATGTTACCCTTTTTGGGTTACATGATGGGGGTATTTATAGTGTCACAAATGAGATTGTGACCTTTGGATCTATCTACACGTGGCCTTATCTCCTCAGCCAAAGCATCACATCCTAGTTATCTAGTTGACTTCTCTAGCCTATCAAGGCATTTAATACTCTTACATTGACAAGACAAGACAAGACACCAAATACTTTACACCAAGGCCACATCAATCATTCAACTAAAGATTTTCATCATTGGTTGCTTTCCACGTGGGTCTTCGGGGGCTGCTGGAGAGCCTCGGTTGAGAATGCTGTCCTCGGAATGAATAGGGCCTGGGAATGAATAAGGCCCTCGGAATGTGCTTACGCTTGGGCCTCAGAATATACTGGGGCCTCGAAATACACGTCAGAGGCTAAGAAAATATTCCCAGGCCAAGGAGTCAGTGTCTAGGGCTTCGGGGGAGTGGTACAGTATGACCGAGGAGGCAATAGATTACGAGGCGGGTTGGGGAGGCAGCCAAAATACCATCCAACATCACCTCTGCCAAATTAGCTGAGTTTAGGGAGTTATACCGTATCCCTCATTACGTAAAGTTGATAGTCCCAGAGCCTCACGAACGAGCCTGCTTTTCGAGGCCAAACTGTGTGGCCTTCAGTGAACACCCGGCGGGTGTGCAAAAGTCTGCCTCTGCACCCCTTCTTTAGGGCGGTGCTGAGGACATTCATGTTGTCCCCCACCCAAATTCTTCCAAACGGGTGGAGCCAAGTCGTTGGGACTTACTTCCTGTGGAAGGAGGTGTCCCTAGGCGATGACTTGCCCCTTCACGTCTTCGAAACCCTCTTCCATACCAGGGTCGTGGGGAAGGATGATTCTAAGGGGTGGTACTACATCACCCCTTGGGGTTCCCATGCCTCCTTCGTAGTAGGGCTCCCTTCCTCCATAAAGGGGTGGAAGGAGTCTTAGTTCTGGGAAACGGGGAGGTGGCAGATGGTTGATGAAGATGCTGTCCTAGCCTCTACCGCGCCGACCCAGTACTACGAAGCCTGTGAGTGCCTCGTCTTGATTGCTTGTAATTCATTTATAGCCTCGTGGTACTAACACTTGCATTTACTTTGCAGACGGCAGTTCGATGTACGAACTCTCCGAAGCTGAGTGGGGTATTATTGAAGACATATACCAACGACCTCCGAGGCTCCAAAGTTTTGCCCACCTCATCGATAGGGACATATACTTTGTGGATTTTGGACTGATGGCTCCAAAAGGTAAGAGGCTATTGCACTTAGCTTCTTCTTTGAACGAATAGGTAGGCACTTCAGTTCCACATGCGAAATAACTTCTTTTCTGAATGATTGCAAATAAATTTTTGAAGAAGGATTATGCCCTACCCGACATGGCCAGTATCATGAGGGCCACATCCATGGCTGGGGCCAAGGCTCTGAAGCCCGAGTCTTCGGGGGCCAAACAAACCAAAGCCAAGTTGGATCGCCTCAGCAAGAATAAAAATGAAAAGGAGGCTGAGGGCTAGGCCCCAAAAAAGGCGGTTGAGGAGGCTCCCAAAGGAGGTAAACCGCCTGTTGCCAAGGGCAAAGGCGTGGTGGAGGAGCCTCAAAAGAAGAGGAAATTGGTCCATGGGGACGGGTCAAGTTTTGGGACCACAGTGTCCCATTCTGCTAAAGAAGGGCCCCAACAGCAGAAGCTCCTCCAATCTTCCATTGACGCGGCGATGGTGGCTCAATCCCGCAAAATTATAAAAGAGGCGACGGAGGCGTCTGAGGCCTCAAAGAAAGTTGAAAGGACCCCAGGGAAATCTGGGAACTTCTTGGGGGGCAGGGACGACAAGATCGCCCCTGCACTTATCGAGATGCTCCCATCCGAGGTGAGGGGTGCCACCGAGGGGTTTAACAAATTCTAGACTGAGAGGTGGCAAAATTATGTGGCCACATGTGATGCAGTGGATCTCACTGCCACTTTGGTGAGCCAAACGGCCAGGGCCTTTGGCGTGGCGTTGGAGTACCAAACGGTCCTTGCAGATATTCAATCAAGGAACCGGGCCTCGCGTGATGAGTTGGAGGTAG
Source organism: Fraxinus americana (assembly GCA_035079005.1). NCBI lineage: Eukaryota > Viridiplantae > Streptophyta > Magnoliopsida > Lamiales > Oleaceae > Fraxinus > Fraxinus americana. The sequence goes on from CM068707.1 coordinate 29,499,812, forward strand.
TGAAGACGGAGCTCCAGCAAAAGAAAGAGATAAACATTGACCTAAGGGTCAGATCTGATGAAAATGAGGCCAAGCTGGAGTCCACACTGGCCGAGGTAGAGGCGATGTAGAAGGAGGTCCACGAGGCCCAATGTGAGGTGGCTGCACTTACGAAGAAGGTGGAAACTTCTGACAACCACAAAAAGGTCACTGTCGAGGCTCTGGAGAAGGCAAACCTTGAGCTTGCTGGGACACAAGATGCCATAAGTTTATGGAGAATGAGCTCCAATGGTATGGCTCCGAGGTGAAAAAGTACGAAGCAGATATTGTCGAGGCGGGTGCTATTGCAGTGAAGAATTACATAGCCAATTTCCATCTCACTGAAGAGTACCGCCGCTTCGGAATATACTGGAGTAGGGTGGCCTACCAGGAGGTCTTTGAGAGGATTGAGGAGTTGCATCCGGGGCTGGAAATCTCCGATGTGAAAGCTGACTTTATTGAGGAGGAGGTTCCTCAAACCCCAGCTGAGGATGGAGAAGTAATAGAGCTCGAATCTGACAACACGCCAACCGAAGCACCTCAGCCTATGGAGGGAACCCTAGTGCCAGCTGAGGCCCCTGCTTCTGAAGCTCCAGCTCCCCCACCCCCTTCTGAATCATAAATTTTGTAAAGGCCTATGGCCTCAGCTCCAGTTGTAACTTATTTTTGATTTGAATGAATGAATGAACTCTCCTTTGCCTCACTTGTTCTATCTTGTCTTTTATATTTTCCAACTGTTTACACTTCGTCTAACTGAATGACTTAACCAATGTAATAATTATAACCGACTAAAGTTAAAACTGAGTATTAACCTTTATCAATTGAAATTTGTCAGTTTTGATAGCTCTCAAATGAAGGCTTTGATATGCTTCGTGTTCCGAATCTATCTTACTGATGCTTCCTTACTTGGTGGATGGTTCATCCAAGTAAAGGCTTCTCCATTTGACGTTCAACTTCATCAAATGGAGGCTTGTGATGTACGCCTCGGAGTTCGAACGAGGTGGTTTTCTTTTAAGGTTTCATCCTCTCCTCCGAGGTGCCCACACTTCCCAGCTTGGTGGATGGTTCATCCAAGTAGAGGCTTCTCCCTTTGACGTTCAGCTTCATCAAAGGGAGGCTTGTGATGTACACCTCGGAGTTCAAATGAGGTGGCCTTCTTTTAAGGTTCCATCCTCTCCTCCGAGGCGCTCACACTTTTGTACACAGCATATTTCTGAAACGCAATTTTTATTCATTTACAAAGGCTGGGAAAACACTTCCAGCAGTAGATTACATGGGAAAGCACTTCATTGATAATACATTCTGAGATGTTCAATGTTCCATGGATAAGTTTGAGTCTTACCATCCATGTCTTTGATCCAGTAGGTGCCAGGATGAATTTCCTTTTCAATTCGGTAGTGTCCTTCCCAGTTGGGTCCCAAGGTGCCCACCCCTGGTTCCTTCGAGGATAGGAAAACCCTGCGAAGTTCCAAGTCATTTATCCGAAAGGACCTCTTTTTCATTTTTGAATTGTAATACCGGGTCATCTTCCTTTGGTAGGCAGCAAGCCTTTGTTGAGAATCATTCTTTCTTTCCTCAAGGAAATCCAATTCACATCTTCTGAGCTCCTCATTGGATATTTCGTTGAAGCTTAATCTTCGAGGAGAGGGTAACCCTACCTCAACTGGGCTCATGGCCTCGGCACCATAAGTCATAGAGAAGAGGGTTTTCCCTGTAGGAGTTCTGCTTGTAGTCCATATTGCCCAAAGTACGTGAGGCAATTCATCCACCCAAGCTCCCTTGGCTGTATCAAGTTTCTTCTTCAAAGTATGCTTGATAGTTTTGTTCACGGCTTCGACTTGGCCATTAGCTTGGGGGTGATGAAGGGTGGAGAAGTGTTTCTTGATTCCCAGTTCTTCACAAAGGTCTCTCACCTTCTTGTTGTCAAACTGCTTCCCATTATCAGAAACGATGGAGTAAGGGATGCCGAAGCGACAGATGATATTTTTCCACAAGAATTTGGAGGTGTTAGCCTCGGTGATCTTCGCCAAAGGTTCAGCTTCCACCCACTTCGTAAAATAGTCAATAGCCACTATGGCGAAACTGGCGCTTCCTCTGCCCTTAGGCAAGGGGCCAATGAGGTCCACACCCCCCTTGTTGAAGGGCCAAGGGCTGGACACTGGAGTAAGCTCCTGGGAGGGTCGCCTCTGCACGTTGGAGGAACGTTAGCATTTGTCACACTTGCGAACAAATTGGAGGGCATCTTTTTTCAAAGTAGGCAGTAGTATCCCTACCTCAGTGCTTTATTTGCCAAGGCCAACCCTCCGGAGTGATTGCCGCAAACACCCTCATGAATCTCCTGAAGTACATAGTTAGCTTCTTCTCCCCCAACGCACCGAAGAAGAGGTGCGGAGAATCCACGCTTGTAGAGGACATCATCGACCAACATGAAATGGGCTGACCTCCTCCTGATTTTATACGCTCCTTCCTTGTCATCTGGCAAAGATTGATATTTAAGATAGGATATGAGAGGCTGCATCCAAGTTGGGGTACCTTCAACCCACATTACTATTTCTGACGAGGTAGATGGTTTGACGAGGTGCTCAATTGGGACCACTGTCAATAATTCTGAGTCCTTGCTACTAGCGAGCTTGGACAAAGCATCAGCATGCGCATTTTCGTGGCGTGGGATCTGACTTAACTCAAATTTCTCAAAGGAAGGGAGTAGGCTCATTACCAATTTGAGATAGGAAGCTATGGCCTTGTCCCTGGCTACGAAGTTGCCATTCACTTGACCCACAACAAGCTAAGAATCACTGCTGATATGAAGCCTCTTTACTTGCATTTCTTTAGCTAGCCTAAGGCCAGGGAGGAGGGCCTCATATTTTACCGCGTTGTTGGTGGCTTTGAAGCCAAATCGTACTACACTGTTCAGTGTGTAGCCTTCAGGGCTGACAAGAACCACGCCAGCACCTGAGCCTGTTTCACTAGCCGAACCGTCCACAAATAGGTTCCAGGTAGAAGGCTCAACGGGGCTACAGCCTCGTCCACTACAGGAGCGTTAGTGAATTCTGCCACAAAATCTGCTAAAGCTTGACATTTGATGGCGGTTCTGGCTTTGAAGATGACCTCGAATTCGCTCAACTCCACTGCCAACTTCAGTAGTCTACCCGAGGCATCTGGTTTTTGCAGAACTTGTCTGAGAGGGAAATTCGTCAACACGTGGATGGTGTGAGCTTGGAAATATGGCCTCAACTTACGGGATGCGATGATTAATGCCAGGGCCAACTTCTCCATATCCGGATAGCGAGTCTCAGGGGGTAGTAGTGCTTTGCTGATGTAATAAACTGGCAGCTGGGTTTATCCTTCTTCCCTTATAAGAACAGCACTTATAGCATCAAGGGAAACAGCTAAGTAGAGTTGTAGTATCTCTCCAAATTTGGGTTTTGACAGGAGAGGGGCTTGTCCCAGGTGTTTCTTCAATCCCTGGAAAGCCTCTTCACACTCCTCAATCCACTGGAATCTCTGGCCTCCTTTCAGTACCTTAAAGAATGGGATGCATTTGTCTGTAGCCTTCGAAATGAAGCGACTTAGAGCAGCTACCCGACCTGTTAGGCTTTATACCTCTTTTGGTTTTGGGGGAGACTTCATCTCTATCAACGCCTGGATCCTTTCTGGATTAGCCTCAATGCCTCGTTGGTTGACCATGTATCCTAGGAACTTGCCTGAAGCTACCCCAAATGCACACTTGAGGGGGTTCAACTTCATGCGATACCTTCGTAGAATTTCAAAGGCTCCTTTGAGGTGGGTTATGTGATCCTCCACTTTCAAGCTTTTGACAAGCATGTCATCCACATAGACTTCCATAGTGATGCCCAGTAAATCAGCAAACATCTTATTTACCAACCTCTGATAAGTGGCTCCAGCATTTTTCAGGCCAAAGGGCATTATCTTGTAACAGTAGAGGCCTCGGTCCGTGATAAATGAGGTGTGCTCCTCGTCGGCTGGATACATGGGGATCTGATTGTAGCCAAAATAAACATCCATGAAGCTCAGGGACTCATCACCAGCTGTGGAGTCCACTAATTGATCAATTCTAAGAAGTGGGAAACTGTCTTTTGGGCATGCCTTGTTAAGATCAGAAAAGTCAATGCACACTCTCCACTTCCCATTATATTTCTTCACCAGCACTGGATTGGATATCCACTTTGGGTAGAGGGCCTCTTTGATGAAGCCATTCTTGATCCACTTCTGCACTTCCTCCTTTAAGGCCTCGTACCTTTCCGGGTTCAAAACTCGCCTCTTCTGTCTGTGTAGGGCAACTTTAGGATCAATTTTTAGGTGATGGCAACTGACTCCAGGGTCAATGCCCACCATATCTTCATGCCTCCAAGCAAAGACATCATGGTTCTTGCACAGAAATTCCTTGAGTTCTTCCTTAAACCCAGGGGTTAGACTTTTACCAACCTGTTACAGTTTAGTGGGATCCTTTGATTCAATAGGAAAACTCTCTAGTTCCTCCATGTGAGCCGCCTGGGAATCAGTCTCAGTCACTCGTGGATCAAGATCTTCAAGAGTTGGCAACTCAGGGCCACTGGTGACTGCCACCATGTTCATATCCCTAGGTTCAGCTTTCTTCACAGAATTGAGGTAGCATTCCCTGACTCCTCTTTGGTCCCCTTTGACTGTTGCCACTCCTTGATCAGTTGGGAACTTCATGCACAAGTGGTGAATGGAGGTTGCAGCTCCCAAGTCCTTTAGCGCGGGCCTCCCCAGTACCCCATGATAGACTGATCTACTGTCAACTATCAAGAACTCTATGAAATGCATTGTTGACAGGTGAGGTTCTCCCATTTCCACGGCTAGGGTGATTTTGCCCCTAGGAATAATACTATCTCCAGTGAAGCCATATAATGGTGTGTTGGTGGGGTTCAGTTCATGATCCAGAATCATTTTATCAAAGGCAGGCCCAAATAGTATGTTCACTGAACTGCCATTATCCATTAGCATTCGTTTCAACCCATTCCTGGCGATCACAGCTCTTACCACTAAGGCATCACAATGAGGGTAGTGAACACCTTCAGAATCTTCGTGGGTGAATACAATAGGAAGTGACTGATTCCTCCTGGAGCTCTTGCCCACGATATAACTTGTCAATGGGGGGCTTCTTGCCTCTCGAACATAGTTCCTTTGGGAGTTTCTGGTTTCTCCGCCAACATAAGGGCTTCCAAAAATGGTGTCAATCTCGTAAATCGGAGCATCATCTAGCCTATTTCGATGGCCTCTTTGTTGGTGTTCATCTAAATTCTTTCGCCTTTCACGTTCTCCCCTGCGGGGAGACACCTCCCTATGACAGGAAGGGGCCTCATCTCGCCTAGGCCGTTGATCATGCCTCGGCGGGGGCCTGCTCCTGGGTCTGGAGGCATCCTGGTTGTGACTCTTGGAGTTTGAACTCCCAGGATGCAAGGCGATATCTCTACAATCCGCAGTAGCATGGCTATATGAATGATGATAAGTACAATACCCTTGGGAGTTGGTCCTACCTTGACTCGAACCTCTTCCCCGCCTCGTCCTCTACGGGGGGCCTGTTGTGATGGCGGGTTTGCTTGAGTGCCAGTGGCTGGTACATCCTCGTAAGCCAAAGTAGGCACATCATTTAAGGTGGCTGCAGCAAGTCCTTGGCCTGAGCCTTGGGCAACTTCAGCATTGGGTTGGATCCATTGCTGATCCATTAGGTGGGAGGTTGGACCTCTACCACGTTGCCTTTGCTGAGGCTGAAGGCCTCTACTGGCTCTATTCCTGTGGCTTATCAACTCTTCGTTGATGATTTCCCGTCGCATCATTTCTAGTAGTGCATCATAGGTGGTAGGGTCTTGGCTTTGTACATCCCTCCAAAACAGTGTGTTCATGTTTAGGCCTCCTCTTAAGGCAGATAGAGCCTCGCGATCAGTAACTTGGACGCAGCAAGTCATTTTATCCGTGAAGCAGGATAAAAAGCTCTTCAGAGTTTCATCAGGCTGTTGCCTCATGTCTTAGAAGCGTTGGATAGGAGCTTCGCCTTTCTTGCTCATAGCGAACCTCTTTAGAAAGGTAGTTTTGAATTCCGGCCAGCTCTGAATGTTCCCAGGCAGTAGCCTACTATACCATATTTCTGCAGCTCCACTTAGAGTTAAATGGAACGCTCTGCATTTCACAGCTGGGATGGCGCCTCTCAAGCTCATATGCATCTTATAACTGTTCAAGTGCTTCGTTGGGTCGCCTCTCCCATCATACTTGGGTATTTTAGGCATTGTGTAATGGTTCGGAACCTGGGCATTCCTTAGTTCCCTTGAGAATGGCAAGTTGTCATCATCATCATCTAAGTCACAGGATCTTTGGGGACCATCCAAATCATAATTAGCCTCAGCCTCATACCTAGGCTGTTGCGTGGAAGGTCCCGCCTGGTTGCGAGCCTTCTCCTCCCTCATTTGACGCTCGTGACGAGGTGGCATAACACGGGGGGCACGTTCATGCCTTTCCTCTGGTTGCCAAGTCTGAGGAGGTGGGGGCTGTGGCCTGTTTCTGGGAGCTTGTGCTTCGTCCCATTGCCTGTGCCTTGGTTTGGCAGGGCTCAATCTGTCAAATACACTGGCGGACCTTTGGGGCCTCGGTTCCGGCTCATACTCTGGAGGAAAGTTGTCCTCCATGTTAAATGGGGCCTCGGAAGGTCGGCCAGAGGCATAATTGGAGGAAATGTCAACTCCAACTTCCCTTTCTATTGGACTCCCTACTCTTCGATGCCTGGGAGGGCGAGCCCTCTGGCTTTGCACCTCTTCAGGCCTATATGGTTCTTGAGGGACATAGGGAGGAATTGGGTGACCTCCTTGGCCTTGCATCTGCATCAGTAACTCCTGCATTGCTAGGTTTTGGTTGGTGATGCTCCTCATATTGGCTGTCATGGTGGCCATTTCTCTAGTAAGCTGGGCCGCTAACCTCCTACCACCTCGTCTATGATAGTGGTGAGGTCGGCGTCAGACCGCTGGGGCCTCATTATCAGTTTCCCTAGATCGCCTGGGGGGAGCTTCCTCTTCTGAACTCATGCTTTTTGGAACTTAGAACTGTGAAAATTTTCCAACTTTGAGGGCTTCCTCTTGCTCTTTTTTCAAGAACAAATCCTATTTAAAGGGGGATGCCCAAAAATTACCTTTTTTAGTTAGCTTTCCCCACGGGGCTGCTCGTGGTTATAGCGTGGTTTCCCACAGACGGCGCCAATCTGTTGACCCCAAAAAATGTTGCTAACAGATGCCGTGCCCACTCGTGCACGTGCAAGCCTTGTCCAGAACGCTCGTGCCGTAGAACGGTCAGGAAGGCTCCGGAATCAGGGCATGGGAGGGACTCGCCGCACGAGACTTCAGAGTTCGGGCGTCCGGCTAGGATGGAACTACGATTGTATAAGAAACCAATCGATAAAATAGCAATATTCGTGTTTGTAAAAGGCTGAGAATTGAGAACAAAGTGTTTCCAAATGTTTAGATATTGTTCTTTGCATTGCCTTCCACTCCTTTATTTAGAGAATGTTTCATTACCCTTTTTGGGTTACATGGTGGGGGTATTTATAGTGTCACAAATGAGATTGTGACCTTTGGATCTATCTACACGTGGCCTTATCTCCTCGGCCAAATCATCACATCCTAGTTATCTAGTTGACTTCTCTAGCCTATCAAGGCATTTAATACTCTTACATTGACAAGACAAGACACCAGATACTTTACACCAAGGCCACATCAATCATTCAACTAAAGATTTTCATCATTGGTTGCTTTCCACGTGGGTCTTCCGGGGCTACTGGAGAGCCTCGGTTGAGAATGCTGTCCTCGGAATGAATAGGGCCTGGGAATGAATAAGGCCCTGGGAATGTGCTTACGCTTGGGCCTCAGAATATACTGGGGCCTCGGAATACATGTCAGAGGCTAAGAAAATATTCCCTTGCCCATATGGGCCGGTCCCACCTGCCCAATACGATGCCACGTGGAGCCTCCATTCTACGATCCGTAATAAGATCTATCTAAACTGAGAGAGTGTAAGGACTAGAATTGAATAAGTTCAACTTAGAATGCACCCCGGGAAAATAGAGTGAAATGAATAAGTTTGGGGGCGTGTGCATCTCTCGAGCGAAGTAAAGAAATATTTGACTGCTATGGGTCTGGTGTTGAGCTAATCGTGATCTTAATATGTTGGCATGCATTTTCACACACATACACGTTAAGTTATGCATATAACATGTGAAGATTGATTTGATTATGCACTATTGTAGTTATTCATTTTGTTTAGTACAAGTTCTAATCCTGAGATACGGCAGGTTATCTAACTATGTTTTATGTGGAATTAAGTTATAGTTGTTTGAGGACAAACAATAGTTCAAATTTGGAGGAGTCGATAAGTGCATTTTTACACACTTATTGTAGGCCCAAACATGGATAATTGTTAATAAATATGTGGAATATAGTTTAATTCGATGTAATTTGTGTTTTGCAGGACAATGACGATGAACATGGTGAAAATCGAAAAACAAGCTAAAAACGACTAAAATAAAGCACAATCAAAGTTTGAGGACTCAAGTGCAATTACTGAAAAGTTGTGTCGATCTCACGATGAAGATTTGAGAGTGTTGAGCATCAATTGGATGAGGAAATGAGCCAAAGGGATGAAATATAGTGGAAGTACTATCACATATCAATTTCCAACCCAAAAAGTTATGCTTCGAATTTTCAGTCTTAATTTGAGACCCATTTTTAGAATATAAGACGTTCGAATTTGAAGATTTATATTCAGGAAGATTTGTAGCCCTTTGAGTAATCTTTCCAATTCAATTTGAATCACCTCAATCAGATATCGGGAGAGAAAGATATGATGAAAACATTGAGAGTTGTCCGGTGGGAAAATCACTCTACCATTAGAAATTTTCTACCATGCGGCCGCGTGCACCATTCCAGGGAGTTAGATGAGGAAAATTGTTGTTCCATGTGGCCGCATGATTATTTTTTGATTTCCTTTTTTCGTTCAACCTCTTATGGAAAGGAATTTAGAGAAACCATAAAAGTCGAAAGTCGTCCAGAAACGAGAGTTAACGCCACTTTAGAGAGGAAAACTCATTTAAAATCAACGAGAAGGCAAAACCAAGAGATTTGTAAATCGAAGATTGAATAATTCAAGATTCATAATCAAATTTTGGGTGATGTCTTTTTCTAAATATTCTTATTATTCTTTATTTTTATTCACGTTAGGCTAGACTTTTTATGTACTAGGTGAACGATAAATCTAGCGATATGATCTTTTAATTCTCTATTTTACAATTTGATATTCAAATACAATTGATGGATGTTGAATGATTTATATACACTTTCTTGCCTCCATAGTTAAATGCATGTGATTATGTGAGTTTGAGTGATCTATTTTATGTATTCGAAAGAATGGAAATAGATTCTACAATGTATAAGTCGTTGTAGGGTCCGATAGCGGATAGAAATATACCGCTATACTTTACCTGAATCTCTAAGTGTTTACAAAATATCATGCATTCTTGTATATTGTATTTGTCATAGAAATATAGTCAAATGGTATACGAGAATAGGTTCAATAATACTCGAAAGAGATTATTAGATAAGTTAGAAATATTTATTTTTCAACCAATTCGTCGTGTTATCGAATTCTAAAATAGAGGTTAAAAAGTGATCTTACTTGGTGATTCGGGATCCTAGTGCGTTTTTCATTCATTAATTTCTTCAACTTGTTTGCATTCAAACGTTATTGTTGCATTTAGTTCGTTTAAATTGCATAATAATCATAGTTTAATTGAAGAATCTAGAAAATGATCTTGAGTTTAATAGTTTCGTTTAAGGTCTTGATAATAGAGATCAAGTTAAATCAATCCTCATAGGACGATATTCGAAATTTTACAATTTCACTTTATTTCTTGTTAACGAATAATGCACTTGCGGTAATTTACAAAGCGAATATATTTTCGTGAACATTAGTATTTTGTGTGTTGATGTCAAACACTACATGTTCTAGGCCTATGAATTATTGAAACGAATATACAGTTTTCTGTTGCAAAGGTGTTTCTTCCGACGATGATGGATAGTTGATCTACTTGACATAACCACAATATCTAGTACAACAAAGAATAAACAGCAAATATTTCTAGTTTGTTTCTCTACCTCCATACATTTCAAGATGCCCAATTCATAGTATCGACATCGTTTCTTGTTGGGTATTCTGAAACATGCGCCCACGCTTCCTATAGCTATGACAAATACACTTGTTTCTCCCTACCATTCTGGATTAATATGTGCAACCAAGAAATTCAAAAACAGTTAAGCATATCCTGAAGCATTCAAATTAATTACCGCAATTTAGCATTCAGCCGTATGCATCTATGCGGAACTATCATACAAATTTGAAAAGCATCCTAAAATTTTAACACACAATTGGCTCTTTGAATTCAACCAGATGTTTAAAATCAACATCCTTTTATTTTTTAAAAAAAATACATGTAAACCTAGAATGCCTTCAAATGTAGTGCCATCAATGTGCAATATTGGTTGCCTATTTCACCTACCGCAAGCCTGAATCAAAGTGTTCTAATTGGGGTTAGGGCGTGATTTGTGTGTTCCAATTCGCAGGTCAAATCACTATGGGAATATGACTTGGATTTGGGGTTAGGGCTACGAATATTGGAGAAAGGATATCTCCTAGAGATTACTGAATGAAAATGGACGTTTCAATTGGATTTTGGGGTTACGAATCTTCGCGACGTGAATTCGTTTTATCCCCTTTGCGCGTGAACACATATTGTGATAAGAAATGGATTTGGGAGCTAGGGTTAACTGGAGCTATTTGTGTGGAAGGATTTTGATGAATAGATAAATAATTGAAGAATGGGTAAGGGTTTGTTTGGATGATTTGTCATCCACGTGCGCAAATCATTTAACATTTGGCCATTTTTAACAGCCAAGTCAGCTTATTGTTGTTCATGTGTGCGCAAGTCAGCTTATCGTCGACCACGTGTACGCAATGACGGACGGAATCCATCCGGTGGCCGTTTTAGTGAAACGGGAGTGTATAATACTGTGACTAATGAAACAATTAACTCATCCATCTATATATTAATACTTGTTTGAGTCCCATTTTTAAAGAAAAATGCATTTTTAAATAATAATTTTTTGAAAAATGTGTAGTTAAAAATTAAAGAAAGATTTTCAATTTATATATAAAATTATTTTATTAATAATGTGCGATTGAAAATGAGTTTTAAAAAAATAAATTCTGATCAAACATACTGTTAAAATTTATAAGTTAGGCTTCTTGTGTAATAGACGCCCTTGCTGCCATTTTCCTTCCCCCACCCACTGCCGTATCTTTGGGCCTTCACTACATTAATGTTTCTACTCCTTCCGTATCTTCTCTGAGAATTCAATCTCTTTTCTGCTTTTGCAGAAATTTTCACCCATAAATTAAAACCAGTTATACAAATACAAATCTCACCATTCAACAAAATAAAATTGTTTATTTATTCCCATAATATGCTGAGCCTTGGGAAATTTCCATTGAAATCTATATGCAACGCTATCCCCTCACAAAATTTTCACATTCCCATCAAAACCCACTTCTCATTTTCTCCCAATTTCTATTCTTTTGGGAAAAAGCCAACGGGGTTTTGCTTACATGCTTTAAAAACAAAGAAAAGGGGTGATTTTAGTGGGTTGAAATTGGACGGTCCAGATGAATTTGTGAATGATTTTGAAGATGAATTTATAGATATAGAAACTGATGGTGATTTCGAAGAAGATGATGAGGCGGATATTCCTTTAAAGGAAATGGAGAAATGGCTTGAAAACAAACCACGGGGATTTGGTGAAGGCAAAGTGTATGATACTTCAATTGAGGATAAGCTGATGGAAGAACTTGAGCAGAGTAGGAAAGCTCAGCTTGCCAATATCAATAAGCTTAAGAATAATCCTCAACAATTCACTTCCAAGAAAGAACAAAACCAACAGGAGAAAGGTATTCATTTATTAATTTGGTTAGTTATTTTTTGTGGAATTGCATTTTATTATTCGGGACATGATTTAAATATACTAGTCTGTCTCCTTTAAAGCTTAACTTTTAGACTTCAATTTAATATCCCCGTAGTGTTCTCTACCTGATTATGAAAATTGTGTACACGTCGGACTTAAATGAAGAAAAAAAAAAGTATCTTTCATGCACATCCTCTTTCCTACCGGTTCAATATTTATAATTTAGGCTATGGTGTTTGAAAATGTCCTTTTGAAAATGTTTTGTTCTAATTATTTCATTATTGTACACGTTTAGGGATAAAATTGATTTGTTGACTTATTGTTGCTTCCCTACTTGTGGATATGGATGGAATTATTCAATTGCATAGAAGTTATCGAAATGGACTTCACAACATATATGAAAGTGTAGGGAAAAGTGATTCTTGAAGAAGAATTGGACAACCTTATTTTTACCAAATCTGTTAGAATAAATTCAGCTCAATGGAGCCTTTAGTTACCAGTTTGTTTCAACTGATGTTGGTTGGAATCTTCAACAACTTGGAGCTTTGTTTGTTGGTAGTTAATAACCGAAATGGAACCTCATTTAGGTCTATAAATAGGAGCCTTAGGTAGTGCAAAAGTAAGAAAACTTTCGAGAGTGAAAGAGGGATAGAAAGTGAGATTTGATAAGAATGGTAGAATTCTTATAAATCTGGAAAAATCTTTCTTGTATGATTTCAAGTGTTTAAATCATGTTTTGCTTTGGTAATAAAGTGTCGGAAGATGATTTCTTCCTGTTTAAATCACTCTTAAGTGTTGAATCTTGCTGGTAATCACATTTTTTCTTTAAGTCTGTGAGTTCAGAATCAATTTTAAAGCATTAGTGCAAATACGGTAAGTTGCAAGTATATCCGGTATGAAGAAGCGATATCCGGTATGCATAAGCCATATACGGTAAGTTCAATTTCAGCCAATTTTTCTCCTTTTCTGCTGGTGCTTTGCCGATTACTAAGCTTCTTAAATAAATACAAAGTAAAGATAGCCTCCAAAAATCCCAACAGAAAGAAGCATGTCTGTTTCTCATAAAGTTCTGTCTCACAATAATGCTTTAAAGTTTGTGGTGAGCTCTAAGCTGATGTTTTTACCCTCTCTTGGCCAACAATTTGGCTCGTTCACCTCATGGCCGATGGAAGATAATGGCCACATGGGACTGGAATTGTTGGAGTGACCTATCTAAAACGAGTTAACTAGAGGATGACTCAAGTACACAAACTTCTCGAATAGATTTGGTTTTTGTTTCAAAAAATAGGTCATCTCATACGTTGTTTTAATGTGTCAATGTTCTGAAAACCGAAAGAAAGAAGAGGTTTTCCTTTTGAATTTCTATGTTATTATAACTGTTTCGGGAGTGTTGTGACCAAATAGATTGAAAAATGCTACTAGAGTTTACTATTTGGTACTATAAATCTGTAAATTTTTATGTTGATTTGTTTAACATCAGTATTAATTATATTCTATCAATCACACATCAAAATGCTATCAGCTAATGATGCGATTAAAGAAGCTGCGAGGATGAGCATAAGCCTATAAAAGCTGTTCAGTTATCTTGGAACTATGGATGGGAAGAAGGTTGTTTCCAAGATATGTGAGATGATAAATTGATAACAAAACCCAATCAAGCATATTAATGATGAAAATAATTGCTTCATAGTGATGAAATCGCGTAAGATGAATTAATTAGTTTGACAAACTATTTTAGGGAAGGTATGGAGTGGATCTAGGGGATATGTCAAACTCTATTTAATATAAAAATGTGTACTCTACCAAAAGGATAAGGGTTTCAGAGACTAGGGAGGTTAGGAATAGGATGAAAATGATGAGAGCAATTAGTATGATCGCCTACTGAAGTAACATTGTCTAGGTGACAGATATATTTTATAATCGACAAAATTAGTCATAGAGATCTTAAGGAGTAAAAAATGTATGATGAATGGAGGAACTGTCTCATAATTAAAAATGAAGGAAAGATTTTAATATTGTACAAACTATAGAGGTATTAAACTGTCATACCAACAATGCAATCTCTGCAGAATATGTTAAAAGTTACTAGAAAAGGATTATATGGTCAAAACTTAAAACTTAGTGGAAATAGAGCTTAGCTTGTTATTGTTGTTGTAGCCTAGACATCTTGAGATTGGTTCTAGACAGTAGTAGAATCTTTAAAATGCCGCAAAAATCTTTTAGAATGCGCTTGGATTTATGATTTGGATTTACAATTTAAGATTGAAAATTTTGGAGTTGAGGAGTCAAGTCCTTTGTGTCATTGTCCTAATTTCTTTCCCAAAATAGAGGCCTGTGTCCAAAGTTTAACCATTCCCTCCTAATTAGATTAAATAAATGGATAATTTTAATCTGAAAACTAAAATCATGATTTAGTTAATTCAAAATCCTGCTATAATAATATTGTAACCAAAGAAAACATTTCGATTCTGACCTACTAAAATCCGAATCTTACCCTTCATTGTTGTCAGATCCTAGCAGAAACTAGTATATGCATTGAACTTGAAGGATGGAGGTGAAAGATAGCAAGGTCTTAAGTACCGCACTTCCAATAATACAGTATCTTCGGGCACAGTTCATTTGGCTTGCCGTCGCCTATCTTAATAGATTGATCAGATTATGTTTTGATAGCAATTAAAGGATGTAGCTCTGTGGGTTCTAAGAGCAAGATTATGCTGAATTGCTTGTCAAGTGAAATTTTGTAGTATTTGTCGAATTTTTTGTCTTTGTCCAAGTTTGCTTTTGGCTACTGCTACCGACATGTGAATTTTACATGCCAGATTGAGTCTGACGTGATATTATCCTGCTGGATTTATGCAGTCTCTACACATGTTCAAGATGGAGTTCGTGTACGTGTAGTCAACCTCCCTAAGAAAAAGAACATCCACAGAGATCTACAATTAGCTTTTAAAGGAGTTCCTGGAGTATTAAATATAATCCCGACTGTTACTGGGAGCAAAAAGACCAGGGATCCTATCTGCAAAGGCGTTGCTTTCATATATTTTCAGTCCGAGGATGAGGCACAAAGGTATATGTACTGTATTTAAATGATATTGTTGCCTTTTTCTATTCGTTGTGTTTATCCTTTGTTTTATTTCGGTAATCCCTAAGAAATTTAGAGTAATGCTATTCGTCATTAGTTGTGATCATCACAGAGGCCTAACGATGATCACAACTAATGATGAATAGCATTATTAAAAAAATTAAGTATTGCATGAAAAGTTAGGTACTATTTTCGTAATGTTTCATCTGGACTTTTTTTGTCATGTTAGGTTTGTGCAGAATTTCTCAGGACAAAGTATAAGCTTTGGTAAGATTCAAAAGCAGATTAAATGTAACGTGATGAATTCCAACTCGGCCAATCTTGCTAGTGAACAATCCGGGGACGAGACTGATAGCACTCATGTACAAGCAGCAATCGGTCTTGATGAAGCTTCGGATTCTGATATAGACGTGGATGATAATTTGCTAGCTTCATCGGAGAAAAGTTTCCCTAGAGAGTATGATGATGCGGACGAGAGCTACATATCTGCACAATGGGAGGATAACAGAGAAAATTTTGATACTTCGAGTATCTCAGTGTCTGAAACAAGTCCATCCTCCTCAAAGAAGGAAAGAAAACTGAAAGTGAAAGATAAAAGGGTAGCATCTAAAAGAAGCAAAGACAAGATTCCGAAGATAAACACTCTAGGATCTGCTAATAGGTAATGATATAATCTTGGGAGTAATGACTTTGAAAATATAGCGATTTGATTTCGTTCTTTTGTATAAAATTATTATGTTACTTTTCGATCTCCTTTTTGGTTAAAAATATTTGCTTATGGTGTACAGGTTAAAGATCAGAGAGAAAGCAGTGCTTACGGATGTGTTCTCCAAATATGGAACAACTTCAAATATGGCTGTTAAAGAACAGAGCTGATGATGAATTGCTTATTTTGAGGGTTCATTAGTATTTCTGCAAATATGTAGTTTAAATCATTGTTGAGAAAATCGGTGCATGATGAGAAGTTCGTACTTTTAAATTTTTTTTTTTTTTTCGGTGGGAAACTTTGTACTAATTTTGTTCGCGTCTAATTCAGTTATAACTTTGTTCAAAAGATATACTTGATGCAATCAATTTTATTTAGAGTCTGTTTTATTTTCATTTTTTAAAACTCATTTTGAATCACATTTTTTGATAAAATATTTTTTCATGTGGAAACGTAATTTTTTTTATATTTTTTAACAAAATAATGTTAAAAAAAAATCACTTTTAACAAATTTATTATCAAATTTGTACCAGACCTTAAGTTGATAAATGTAGCATGTTTGGACATCTATTTTTTAATTGTTTTCAAAAGAAATTATCATATTTTAGCAACTCTCATCTTATTTCCGAACTAATTAACTTACTCTTTTTAATCAAATTTTCCTATTAGAAAAATTATTTGTATTCAAATATTTTTGTACTTATAAGTAAACTTTTGAACCCAACCAAACATGCCTTAAGAGTGAAAAAAAAAAAGAGGAAATTAATTATTTTGATTTAGCTGAATACTAATATG
This sequence comes from Fraxinus americana, assembly GCA_035079005.1. Taxonomy (NCBI): domain Eukaryota; kingdom Viridiplantae; phylum Streptophyta; class Magnoliopsida; order Lamiales; family Oleaceae; genus Fraxinus; species Fraxinus americana. The sequence goes on from CM068707.1 coordinate 29,516,448, forward strand.
TTGGAGGATCGATCAACGAAATTAAAGTGCTCTTAATAGTTAATACACAACTAGAGGTGTCAAGACGGACGGGCCGGTCATGACCCGTAAAAATCGGCCCGTGAAAATCGGGACCGCGGGCCGACCCGTGACCCGTGCGGGCGGTTCACGGGCCAAGAAGGTGTAACCCGCGGGTTTCGCGGGTTGCACCCCCACGGGCCGCGGTTAACCCGCGGCCCGTAAAAAAAATTAAAAAAAAATAAAATAAAAATTAAAAAAAAGGGGAGAGATTATTTTTACAATACCCTCTCATTAGTTATTATACATTTATACTTTATAGTTCATACTTGTTACTACCTTACTACAATTACAATTATTCAATTGCAAATATCATCATCATCTTGATTATATTTCTTTCTTCTCGATTCTCACTAGTCACTACTAAATTTTTTAATCCTACTATATTATAGATTCTCACGATTCTTTTTCTCAAAATCCTATTTTCAATAATAGTTGCTCTCCAATAAATTTAGAAGATGATAATGTTGTAGAAGTTTGCAAAGTTATAAATAATTCATGTAACATTAAATTTGAATTCTATGTAAAATTTTTTTGATATAATTATGAATTTATCATTTTGTTCAATTCTTAGTTTACATTTAATAAAAAAATATATTTTTTGCTATAAATATGAAAAATTCTATATTTTTATAATTTTATTTATACAATCATACGGGCCAAAATTGGAACGAACCTCGACCCGTGACCCGCATGGGCTCGACCCGGATGGGTCAGCGGGCGGGCCTGGGTTGTAGTCCAAAATTGTGGGCCGACCCGTAACCGGCCCGGAACCCGCAGCGGGTGGGCTTTTTTCCACGTGGGCCGTTACCGGGCTCACATGTTGGCGGGCCGACCCGGCCCGGACCACCCGGATTGACACCTCTATACACAACATGTGTTATAAAGAAAAAAAGTGTTTTACGAGTAAAATGACTAGCGAATCCGACCTATTTGGGATGGTAAATCCAGTTTTGTTTGCTTTCTTCTATATCGTGTAATGAAAGGAATTACTCAAAGCAAATAAAAGTTCAAAAATAAAATAAGCCCCCGTTTGTTGCTCATTTTTCATCCATAAAAATGAAAAATATGACCGTTATCCATCACATTAAGCCATCAATTTTGAATTTTTATCTATTATGTGGAGCCCAATAACGACTATATTTTTCATTCTTCTTAGGGGTGGGCAATGGATTGGGTTGGGTTGGGTTGGGTTGGGGTGGGGTGGGATTGGGTTTGGGCCAAACCCGATCCGACCCGACAATCATAACAGAAACTCAATCACCCCAAATGCTATGCAGTAAAAAAAATGAAAAGAAGAGATTGTAGGAAGAAGAAGAAGAAAAGAAACACACACTCTTCTCATTCAATGCTTTACCCAACACATCACCACCCTTTTCTCTTCTCCTTCAAAGAAGAGGATACTTGCAATAACCTAACTTACTTGTAAAGAGATTCAATTTGTTCTTTCTTTAGACCAATGGGACGTGCCTAGGAATGTAAGAGTTCTTCTAGATCCCGCATCAGTAAAACTACGGCTTCATAAGCCATATCTTCTCTGATTAAATTCTACAATCCCGGGCTAATTGATTCTGCACAATCCAGTTTCTTTTGCACAAATTTGACTGATCAGCTATTCCTTTAAAAACAATCTAGAGATAAGAGACCTTGAGAGTTGCATCAGTAGAAGTTTTAATTGAAAGGGTTGTTATCAATAACAGTAATGCTTGAGTTTAACAAAGAAAGCGAGAACCCACCAACCAAATATTTAACAAATTAAACGTTAATCCACCAACCAAAAGAGTGGATATTCCCTAGATGGGAATTCCGATTAAGTTGCACCACGACGAATCGTCGGAGAGGGAGGAGGTTTTGAAGCAGGGAGAATTTGAGGGTTTGGAAATAGGGTTACAGATAAACGGGTTGGGTCGGTTTGAAATGTTTAAATTGTGAACCTACCCGACCCAACTCATTTTTAAATTAAAATCGAACCGAACCGACCGGGGTCGGGTTGGATCCGTGGTTTCGGGTTTATGGGCCCAGCCCTAGGGATGGAAACGGGGCGTGTGCCCCGTCCCACCACTCCGTCGCCTCACCCCGCGCCCCGCCCCGCCTTAGACGGGGCGGGGCTAGGGCCTGCCCCGTTTACGTGCCCCCTTTTTTTTTTTCCCTCAAAAAATTCCAATCATATGGTTAAGGAAACTTTACCATTAATTGCAGAAAATACAGGAAAAAGATAACTCTACTTTCAAAAAATATTTGTTCATCAAATTTAAGAACATAAATCCATAAACCCTCAGAAAATTAAATACAGACTACCCATTCATTTTAAATGCAAGAAATGTGGCACATAGTTACTTCTTGTCCCGACTTAAGTGTCCAGTAACAAGTTACAAATTCTCCACACAAAACAACAAAATAAAGTAGAAAACTTTACAAGATGAAAATTTTCCAACAAGAAAAACAACTAAAAACGTCTTCATAACTTCATTCATCAGCAGGGCTAAAGATGACACAAGATGTTTCCTGAAAAACGAAAGAAATATTATAATCAATATCATTATAATAACTATATTAAAATTTACATTATCTAATAAATAAAATTACCTCATCATCAATATCCTCACCATTCATCTTGGAGCAACATCTAAAATATGCAGATGGCACAGAATTCGCTATTAATAAAGTAAAATAATTCATAAAATGAACAATATGAAAAGAAAATGTTTATGTACATCGTACCGTGAATATCGGCCCATAACCAATTTTGAGTACACATTAAAGCCTCCAAAGTTTTGGGGTGAAGTCTGTTTCTGTGTGGACTAATAAATATACCACTAGTACTGAAGGCAGATTCGAACACCACTGTAGATACCGAGATAGCCAAAATATCTTTTGCAATTTGAGATAAAGTAGGATATTTGATTACATTTACTTTCCACCATGTCAATATATCAAAATCATCCGACCGAGGCAATATAGGCTCATCCAAGAAAGAATCAAGCTCAGTTTTCATATTGATAGGAGCTCCAATATTGGAAACAAAACTATAAAAACCCGCCATGCGATCTGAATTATTATTAGCACTTGACGTCTCGGTTTGACAAGAAGTAGTAGAAGACTGAGCTACAGACCCACTTGAATCATTCTTTTTCTAATAATCATCCACCAACTTGCTACATACTTTGTAAATTTTCTCAATCTCACTTGCAGCGTTGTAATTAAAAATACGAGGATAATAATACTTAACTAACATCATCTTATACCTTGGATCCAAGACTGCTGCTAAAGCCAAAACTCCATGAATATCACTCCAATACTTGTTAAATTTTTCCATCGTATTGGTCGCCATCATTTGAACTTCTACACAAGGAGATTCAAGCCACTCATACAACGACAGTTTAATATCATAAATATTTGCAAAGAAGAGATTAGCAGTTGGATACTTTGTTCCTGAAAACAATTCAGCGATCTCAAAAAAAAAATCTTTAACTTCTCACATATTTCTTTTGCCAAATCCCAATCACCATCACTAGGCAAATATTTATATTGCGACTCCCTCTGTTTCAAACGAGGAAAAACATCTTTATAAATCAAAGCAGTACGAAGCATCAAGTATGTGAAATTCCACCTTGTTTTACAATCAAGCACCATTTTTTTCTCACAATCAATTTTCAATGGACGTGCAAATAGCTCGAATTTCTCAGATCTCTTTGGCGTAGCTGTCCAATAAGCAACACTATCACGGATTTTCTCAACACTACCACCAATAATCTCCAACCCATCCTTCACAATAAGATTTAATATATATGCACAACACCTCATATGGAAAAATTCACCATTCAATACAAGAGAATGAGTACAAAGCCGACTTAACACAATATTGATCATAGTATCATTTGTGGTACAATTATCTACGGTCAAAGTTACTTAACACAATATTGATCATAGTATCATTTGTGGTACAATTATCTACGGTCAAAGTTAGTAACTTACGATCAATATTCCAATCCAATAAGCTGCACAATAGAGTTTCTGAAAGCACGTCAACAGATGTGGGCACGGCACATATATAAACCTGAGTTCATTCAAGAACAAATTAAATCAACTAAAATAATATAATTTTGGTAAATTATGAATGTAATTTTTTATTTTACCTCATAATTCGACTTTGTAGTTTCCAAGCATCATCTATGAAATGAGCAGTAATAACCATGAATCCTTTCTTTTGATTAGAAGAAGTCCACATATCGGTAGTGATTGAAATTCGACTCTCAATCTTCTCTAGTGCAATCATATTTTTTGTTTTCTTGTATTCATAAATTTTCAAAATGTCGCTCTTCAAAGTATTGCGAGAAGGAACCTTAAACAATGGTTGCAGGTCATGCAAGAACTCTCGAAATCCAATGTGATCAACCATAGACAAAGAATACTCATGCAAAATCACCATTTTCGAGAGACTATACCTACACTTATCTGGATCGAAAGAGTAAGTACCCATTGTGACCTTGCCACTCGTGGCATCCTTTTTCAAATTTAATGTTGTTTGGCAAGTATTATCATGACAACGGAATACACATCTCTTCAAATGATTATGCAAATGCCTTGTACCATTTTTTGTGTCACCCCCTAACTGTTTTTTGCAACGATTGCATATAGCCTTCCATTTCTCACCAATTTTTTGTCTTTTGTAGTGCTCCCAAACAGATGAAGTCAATTTCCTCTTTCCAAAAGATGGTTCTCCAACATCACACTCATCGTCACTTAGGTTTATTGGCATTTCATTTGCATTTGGTAACGGTTCAGCTGGATCTTCTTGCGGGATATCGCTCAACGGTATACTGGTCGTGCTATCTTCCTCGCATATTGGTCCTACTCCAATACTTCCAGCATTAGCTACACTACTTGGGCAAGACATCTGTGCAAATAACAAATGACATTAAACACAATGAATTTTATCCAAATTAAATACGAATGTATTAGAAAACTAAAAAAATCATCTATGCTTTTAACACAATGATTCTTGCTTGTGTGACGTGTCAAGTTGAAAATAAGATAAAAGTCAATTTACCAAGTTACACAAAAGAAAGATGCAGTAATCTTATCAAACACCTTGCTATTCTCCTGTAATCTACCTTCACCTTCTTCCGCTTTATCAGATACCTTCTTCTAGTAGCACCGCTCTGAAAGTTAGATGAAATAATGGGAAACAAGGCTGGGCCACTACTGTGTGTGGTTGAGGCTGGTGAGTGATTAGGGTAGGGTTAACAGAAAATTAGAAATGAAAGTATGGAATTGGAACTTGTTAATTCATAATTGTATCATTTGTATTTGGGCCAGTCGGCAGTTCATGGGATGGGATTCATGGGAAGTGGAATGGATACTTTTATTTATATACTAGTTTGACACACATGCGATGCACGTGCCGTTGGTGAAGTTGGGTATTAAATAGTGTGTTGTTTAAGGAAAAAAATGAAAGAAAATGAGGAAGGTTTTGACATAATTTGTAAGTGTATTGTAATTATACTGAAAAAATATAGAATATATGTAACTGGTTAGAATATAAGAAATGTTATTCATCTCCAGTAGGGATGCATCCCCAATCTATGTGGCGTTAATGTGACATTAAATGATAGATGACATTAAATAAGTCATTTAATTTCACTTATCATTTAACCAATCATTTACATCCACATAGACTGGGGATGCATCCTCACTGGGGATGAATAGCATTTTTCTTAGAATATATGGACAAACCAAATTTTCCATACCACATCATCATATTCATTAATCTGATAAGATGGAGTGCCTCAATTGAATAAAAAATTGAAGTCTAACGATGGTGACAAAAGTGAAACAATGAGTGGGTGAACTTCAATGCATTTAATGACAAAAAACATACTAATTGCAAGAGTACATAAAATCAAGTTTTTCTTCTCTTACAACCACTCAAAAAGAAAAAGGAAAGAAAAAAGTTTTAACTTAAAGTATACTGAATAAACATCAACTTCTAGCAGTTCAAATATGCAAAATCTGAAAATGTATCACATGCACCAACTATTAATAATATTAAAAATACAGATTTATGTTCAAGAACCTATAAGGAACTAAAAAAAAGAATAGCGTTTGGAACAAAGAATTAGCTTACTTGTTTTCAACTAACTCATGTTGTAAGCTATTATTAAAAGCTTCAATAATCGACGACAAAGCCTTCTCTCTTGTAGATCATCTGTAGAAGGCAAACAAAATACATATTAAACAAAGTCATTGAACTAATATACGGTGCATAGAATTTGCAATTTAACAGACTCGGGGTGATAAATATGATAAATTTTCTCAAGTTCTAAAGATAAGAAATACAAATGAAAGTACATGTACAAAATGGACAGGAGAGCGTCAAACAAAATAATATTAGCTAAAAACATAAGAGGTCAACACTCACTTTCAACTATTTTTACGGAGCCGAGCATGGGAGACAGCAATCTGAGGACCAACGTGTGCATTATTTTTCACAACAGCAATGTCTAAGACTTTATCAAGGAAACTCGTACAATAAGATGTACGTAAACAGTTTGAGGCAAATTAGTGAAATTGGGTAGAATATAATAGGAAGAAAAATAAGAAAAACCTTAAGGCCAAGCAAGTATTTGTCTATTGATCCTAAAACATTATATAATTATACTTGAAGCAAGAGAGGCTCCTCCAGTTAGTTCATTCACTCTACCGAGCAAGAATGGAGTTTCTGCACTGTCGTTTATGTTCTTCTCCCTTATAGCCATTGATGGTGTTAACATTGCTAACGGCCTATATACATATCAACATGCAAACATCAGCAAATAATAATAGGATTTGCTTGTCAAAAAATGACTTGATAGCCATTACAAACTCTTACCTCAGGAAAGGTGAAGTTAAATTGACAATCACATTTCCATAAAGCTTCTAGCCAATGAGAAGAGTTGTTAAATTGTATTCACTCCAAAGTAGTAACCACTACTTCCTCCAAGAAAGCACATAGAATTGAAATTCTTGTCCAACAAAGGGCTATTGTTTTACTTATAATTGTATGCTTCAAGAAAAATGAAAAGAATTTCATCTTGTAGACTTTCATCAAAACTCAAAGCGGATATAATATTTGAAAATTTAGTTAATTGCCATGGAAATGTCTTGTACTTACAATGTGCGGTTTATGTCTTAGCGATAAGATCCAGTTTAGAATTCTCCTTGCTAAATACTTTGAGCATTATTCCCATCCAAGCGCTTGTCAGTAACTCTATCCATAGTTCAACATCACTTCGAAAAAAAGCCAAGAAAAAAAATGTGAATGAAAGATATGGGTGTTCCTCTTTAGACCTCTGTTTTCCATAGCAGTGAAGCACAATAAAGAAAGCAAAAATTGATGGAAACCAATTCTCCAAGTATCTGATTCAATGAAAATTATTTAGGATTACATGCTTGAAGCCGACAAGCAGTACGATATTAACGAGGTATTCATCTTGCTCGTTTGTAATGCAAGCATCCACAAAAACATAGTAATAAAATATTAACATTAGTTTAAGATATTCATAATATAAAAGAACATAAATATAGAAAATTTCTAATTCTTGACAGGGACTCACTTCGTGAAGACCGTCTTCCCTGCTGTACTTACAACATAACAGTCCATATTTTAAGAGTTCCTACAATTAAGAGATAAAGTAGGTCAGTTCAGGCATTTAATCAAACACATCGAATACATTGCCTTGTCTCAATAAGTTACAGAAATAACGCTTTGATGCTATAATAAATTGATTTAGAGCATGAAATTAACTAGGTATCATGAGATTAGGTTAAAACACGCAATATCCATAGGTAGATATGTTATAAAAGCAAAACATCTCTACTATTTCCAGTTATGCACAACCAGATAACATCTAACTTTAAGTACCCTCTCACAGAGGAAAAAGAAAGGGTTAGATGCACACTCACAGATGGACTAAAGAGCCATGATTCTGGAAGTAAAAGGTATGGCCATTGCGTGAAGAAATGGAGAAAAACTGAGAGGAAAACGAAAGTGTTAGATGTACACTCTTTTTTATTCAAAAAATATGGACATTTTTTTCTCTTATTTATAATTAAACATTTTCAATAAAATAATATTACACGTAGAATAAACAATCACGACTTTACGTTTTACAATTAATGTAAAATTATTTTTGACATCACCCACAAATTTTTAAATCGCTTAAAATGAATATTCGTAACTTAAAATACTGAATCAAACGTAAATAAAAGGAAGTTCGTGGATACTGTCTACATTAGTGTTGCTCAGCCAATTGAGTTTGTCCTCTTTTTTTCTTATCTTTCTTATCATGTCAATTCTTCAATTGAATGATAAAATTTGATGACATTAGTCCAAAAAAATAATATGATCATGTGCAATAGATCTAAATTGGTTGATGATAAATAATATTTATTATAGTGATATGTTCAATAAAAATTCATTTTGACGCCATAAATTTACCCTTTTTAAATGCAGAAACTTAAGAAAAATGAAATTGGGAGAAATTGGTGTAAGTATGGGGTTGATGATGAGTTAGAAAAGGGAAATTAACTTAAAATTCTGAATCGGACGCAAAAAGAAGGGGTTTTCACAGTTAATGTAAAATTATTTTTGACATAAAAAATAAAATTTTAAATCGCTTAAAACGAATATTCATAAATTAAAATACTTAATCAAACGTTAAAAAAAGTTTAGCCGATCCGACTTATATAACAAAAAAGAAAAAAAAAGCCTTGGGCGAGTCGACCCATAAAGTCATTTGGAATCAAAATCAAACGTAATTAAAAAAAAAAAAAAAAAGCTTGACCGAGTCGACCATATATTGAGGATGGCCGCACTTCAACATTTCAAAACAAAAATTAAATCGCTTAGAACGCATATTTAGAATCTAAAATATTGAAACAAATGTTAAAAAGAAAAAAAAAATCGGTTCAGCGGCTTAGCCGAGCCGAGACTAAAAGTCTATTGGCTTGGTTTGGAAACGAAAAAAGAAAAAAAAAAAAAAAATACTTAGCCGAGCTTAGCCGGCGGCTTATGAACAGTGCTTATGAATAGTACATATATCATTCACTCTTTAATAATGTAGGATTTATTTTTTTTAAAAAAATCTTTCACGGGCCGGGTTCCGCCCCGCCTCGCCTCGCCTCGCCTCGAGACTCGCAACTGGGAGCCCCTACAAGCCCCGCCAACCCCGTCGGGGCGATTTTTTTCACCCCATTCGGGGCGAGGCACCGTCGAGGCGGGGCGGTTTTTTTTACCATCCTTACCTAGCCCTACTTATTCTGCAATAATGAGAATCAAACTGGCCCTAATTATGAAGTTGGTCTAATAAACTCGACGTGAACCGGAGGCTAAAATCCACCGGTCTAATTGAACCCAAGCAAAACCCCTCTCCTTCTTCCCCCAAACACTTTCAGTTTGTAATCACTCTCTTACACACACAAACACGCATTACAGAATACACTAACACAAAGAGATCTTCAATTTGCGATAGTTTCATAAAAAATTCAAACGGTATGTTCTCTTTCATTGTAGAGGTTATAAATTATTTGAGTTTTAATTTCATTAACCACCCTCTAAATTCCTTTTTATTTTTATATTTCCGCGTTCTATAGATGTTTCTCATATTTTCCAATTGACTTCATGGGAAGTTTGATAGCATGTTTGGCTTAGCTCCAAAGACGAAAGGAACCCCAAATGTAATTAGTTTTCAGCTGTGGGTTCTCTTTTTTGCTAATAAAATTTTGGGAAAAAAAGAAGAAGAAATTTGAACTTTATGTAAATGTAATAGATAAATTTTGAAAATTTTGATTGTAAATCTAAGAATTTGAATTAATCAAGCTATCAAATGAAGTGCCTGTGCTTATTTTTGTTTGTCTAGTCCTTTTTCTGGTATTTGATGTGGTAAAATGGGATAACAGTTAGATAATAAAAAATGCCGGCTAAACGAAGCTTACATACTTTTTTTTTTTTTAACCTTAGTTTGATCATTTTTGTTTATTTCCTACACTAATTAGAGCATTCAACCATCTGAAATGACAGTGGAATACTAGTGCAGTTCTAAAAAGAAACTATTATTTTCCTTGTTCTTTTTGTATTTATGGATAAACAATAAAATTTTCAATCTGAAAATCTAGGGAATTGGAGGGAGAGGTCTCTGGAATGAACAGTTTGTTACATACGTGTTCTTCAGCAATATTATCACGGACAGGAAAACTTGGCGTGAAGAGTTCAATTTGTGGATTTTATCCTACTTCATGGAGAACGAGATTTCAATATGCAGGTATTAGAACATCAAATGTGGTATTTTTGTCTACAAGGTTTCCAGTTCAGCGCTACTCAACCAAAAGGTCTGGTAGAGGTAGTCGTAGTTCTAGTAAGGGAAACCCTGATCCTAAACCGGTATTGAAGGATGACAAGGAAGCATTCTTTGTTGTTCGGAAAGGTGATCTGGTGGGTCTTTACAAGAGCTTAAGTGATTGTCAGGCTCAAGTTGGATCCTCGGTAATCACCATTCTCTAATTTAATCACCATTCTCTAATTTTTGATACATGATTTCTGTTTTTGTCTTTTTTGTCCTACATCAATGCTCTTCTTTTGGGTTTATAGAAGTTAAGTGAACTCGATATTGCTGAAACTATTGCATATAAGCGAAATATATATACCAATTATTTTATAATTTCTTTTGTATGTATTTAAGTACTCATCTGGTATGCATATTGCTGGGAACAGGTGCAGGGAATGGATGCATAAATTTGGGGATCCTTTTATTAATCTCTGCCTTCCTGTGGTTCAAACTGAACATACCGTAAAATAAAAAGGAAGAAAGCCTAAGATGACATTAATGTCATACCTAAGAAATATGTGAAGTGCATGGTAGCGCCAAGGGTTCTTATGGCTTGAGTTCTAAGTGGGGTATGCTCTTCATCAAAGTGAATCACATCTTATATCCTAAATGAAAATTTTCCATACATGAAAATTATTTGACGAAATTCAAATACTGTTCCAATTTTCAGGAAATTTTAACAAATCAATCAGTTTCACTAAAAGATTTGAGGGAGATTAGGGTTGAGTGGTTTTAGATTAAGATTTCGTTTGTATTTCATAGTCTAATCCAATTTCATCACTGAAAGTATTGACACTGCCAACTTTCTGCAAACTAGTAGTTCAGATGAAAGGACTCAGAAATCCCCAAAATTTTATGTAGGGTTCTTTCCCCCACTTTGCCTTTTTATATTTTTTCAGTGCATGAACAAATCTCAGGAAAAATGAGTTGATATTTTGCTGTTTCTGTTCTTTTTCCTTATGTCTTTCGACTGGACATTTCTTTTGAATTTTCAGTCGTAAGATTCAGATTCTCTATTACAGTGAAGTGAAGGTTTCTTCCTCCCGTTAATGCATAGTTGACTCTGTTTTTTCTTTTATTTTTTCAGTATGGTGGGGGATTGGGGCTGCGTTAGAACTGCTATTATTGACCTATTTAAAAAGTACTTAAAACATTTCTCACCATTTGCATTTTTCATTAACTATGCTGTCATGATCTATCTATTAGCAGATTTGGAATTGCAGTATTTATGATGTTACTTTGATGTATGACACACTTTTCATTTTACCGAAAGTTTCTCCATGAAACCCATATGCTTTTTCTCACTAAAATGGTTGCTATGCATTAATCAAATTATTTTCCTTTTTCCTTATTCTTGCAGATACGTGATCCTCCTGTCAGCGTGTATAAAGGTTACTCCATGCCCAAGGACACTGAGAAATATCTTATGGCTTGTGGGCTTAAGAATGCTCTTTATTCCATCAGAGTGTCAGATCTAACTGAGGACCTTTTCGGCACTCTTGAACCTTGCCCTTTTCAGGTCAGATAATTATCACTGTTTTGGTCGGCCTTTTCGTAATGCAGTTTTTTTTTTTTGGGGAAAATTTAGCTGTCCTATCTATTAAAAATTTATCAAAAATAATTTCAACTCCTTTCGCCCCCTTGGATTTTTTATGAAGGTAATCATAACACCTAGGTTTATGCAGTTCTGGTATCTTTAGCAATCCTACATTTGTGCTTCTAGTTATGTTTGTCAAAAAAATTGTCAATGGAAAGCCACAAGAATCTATATTCCAGAGCAATAAACTTCCCGTCTCAATTATCCTAAATTTCCTGAAGCAATTTCTATTATTTAGTTGGATCTCTTATTTATATTACTGGGTCTTGTGTAAACGAGGTTCTCTACTTAATACAGGGAGTAGCTTAAGTGAAGTATTGTAATTGTTGAAGTGACAAACTCGATACGCTAGTTAAAGTCTAGGTAAAGTACATTGTAGGATAAGACAATATTTACCTCGACAAACTCCGAAAGTCTTGTTGTGTTCAGCTCAGACAATCTTGTCGTGTTCAGCAAAAGCAAAAATACAAAAACAATCTTGTGTAGTGTTCTGGTTAATATTTATTTACTTTAGTATTTCACGATCTATAAACAACTCATTTTTCTTACAGCTACCTTCTTCTTCTAGAGGTATAACATTGAGCGATCCAACAACAAAAGAGAGGTTACAGGAAGCCCCGCAGTCTGATTATGGCGTAAGTAAATGTTATTACCTAGTTCTATGATCCATTTTATGTGTTGAATGATTGTAAAGCATATATTTGCTGGAAGCTGAAACATGCAATTCAAACTATACTTCAGAATGAATTGATGAAGTATATAGTATCATGATGAGAGTCGAGACTGAAGATTGAATCTTCTTCCTCAAGACATAAATCAGAAAATACATAATAAAAATGGATGTCTGTGTTTCTATTTTTGGAGACCTCTTCAAATTGAACTAGAAGTTTGATTGTGCTGGTATCAAATACCTTCAGATGTGAAAGTTGTGTAGGGTGAGTATGTGATTTGTAACTATCTAGTCAACTGTTCACATAGTGGATGTTGCAACCTTACCTAGACGGAGTGGCATAGGATACAATGAACAAGAACAAGATTGTGGAAAATAGAAAGAGGAAGAGAGAGAGAGAGAGAGAGAGAGAGAGAGAGAGAGAGAGAGAGAGAGAGAGAGAGAGAGAGAGAGAGAGAGATAAAATATCAATTTATTTAATTATCAAAGTTGTGGCTATTACATTTCATAAAAGAGTTTAAATTATTCATAATTGAAGTAGGAAAATACTATAAAATCTATTAGGGTCCGTTTGATTGCAAAGTTGGAAAATGGGTGGAAAGAAAATGTTTTACAGGGAATTGATTTTCCTAGAAAATGTTTTGCTGGGAATGGTAATTAATTGTGTTTGATTGGTAAAATTTTCTATGGAAAATGTAGAAAGTTTTGTGTCCATTTGACTTCATTTTTTATGGAATTTGTCCATTAAAGTGATAATTTTTTCTACCATTGGGTCTAAAATTTGTTCCAATTGTAAAAAAAAAATTGAAAAAAAAATAAAAATTTACCATACCGAATATCATTCGTTTGACTTTATTTTGCATGGAAGTTGTCAATAAAAGTGAAAATTTTTTTTACCATTGTATCTAGAATTTGTTCACATTGCAACAAAAAAAAAAAAAAAAAAGCAAAAAAAAAAAAAAAATGGTGGAAAATGTTTTCCCACCAAATAGGTGAGAAAACAAAATCAAGTTTTTGTGCATCAAATGATTGTACCTAGAAAAAGGTGGAAAACCAATTTCAGGGAAAAAAAGTGCAATCAAACACGACAAAAGTAGGAAATGGAATTTCAATTCCAACTTCCATGGAAAATGAAGGGCTATCAAACAGGCCCTTAAATTAAACCCTAATCATATTTCCTAAAATGAGCTTGTAATTTGGAAATTGAATTAAATACTATCTCGACCAAGATTCGTATAATTTCTCTCTAGCTGAAGAACTCAACTCCAACAAGATAGACGGTATCTTCTTAATTAAAGAGAACGATCTTCCTTCCCGATCGAGTAACTATACCGACCATATGTCGACGACTAAATCTGGAAATTATTTTCCAAGCATTTGATCTGACTATGGTGGATGATTTTTTTCTTTTAACCAAGTACGGACAAGGAATTCAATGAAGCAACGACATGTGCAACTCATTCACAAAAACTTCCACAGAATTCACATGAGCATGATGCAGTAGTTTGCAACAACGATGGTTCGAATATGTCCCGATAAGGAAATACCTCAGATATATTGAAAACAAAAAATTCATTTATGTATGATGGCCAATCAAATAGATTGATTTCAAGTGAGTGATATATATATTTTTTAATATTTCGGAAATTGTGCCAAAAAAACATGTAATAAAACATAAACATCACCATGAAAGCATCCTTGCCTAAACTGTACGTTAAAAGCATGACTGAGAAGGATTTGTCTTTTAATCTCAGCATGAAATCAACAAAGTGCAAAGGTAAAACAATATGATGATATATAGTAGACAACAACCGACTATCTATAGGAACAGAATGCAAGCAAACAATTGTCTTGAATAAAAATGAGACCACTCAAAGAGTGTCTTTAACGCCCTAATCTCTATGTCCAAACCGTTAACTTACGTACCGTCTGCTATTGAAGAGCCTGAGCCAATCTTATCTCTTAAGAATTTCTAGTGCGTCCCCGAGACTCGAATCCATGATCTTTCTCTTAAGAGAGACTTAAACTGAATTATGGTGCTGGGTCTTTACAGTGTCACTCAGTTGATGTAACACCAAAACAAAGTCAACGAGAAAGTCACTCAAAAGTGTTGGTGATATCAATTTTAGCACGAGATTGACATGCAGAATGTTTGGTATAGGTGGTAATGCTATAGGTAAATCCTCAACTGTGTCATAGTCAATTATGTCGAAAGTTTGATCATCGCATATTTGTTGAGCTTATTGAATACTCTGATAGCGATGATCAAACTTTCGACATAATTGACTATGACACAGTTGAGGATTTACCTATAGCATTACCACCTATACCAAACATTCTACATGTCAATCTCGTGCTAAAATTGAGGAGTAACATAACCAAGTTTGGGAAGTAACTATCGAGATTAGGGTGGGAGACCTAGTGTATGACATGCTTGGTGAAGACAGAATGATATGCTTGGTGAAGATGAAAGGATATGTCCCACAGGTTAGTTTGCTGGGAACCTTCATCTAAAGATTGGGAAGTAGGAATATCGTGATGCCTGATTTCAAGATTTAAACCATTGAAAAACCTAGATGCTGTGATGTGGAGAGCTTTATAATAACACAACTATGTAATATCTCTTTGAAATGGAAATGGGCTAGATATTAGCTAATAGTGGATGTACATTGCCTATAGTGTAAAAAGAATTGATCTAGCGATTGAGTTCGATAATACATGGGGCATATTTATTCATCTCATCCCACAAAGTAACAATGCGTTGACCATCAATATCACACGAAAATATCTTCCAATAACTCCTAGCAGATCTAACAAGTGACATATTAGCATGACAAATACGAATGGAGTCACTTAATTTGTGAAAGTCAAAGAATTTTTCAAGATTATGGAGTCAATCAATAAATAACTGGGGACTAGCCATACCATCAAAGTACAACAGTTGTAGGTTAACTAGTCTAGAAGGATAATGAATGTCTTCAACATAATCTTTAGACTGGGAATAATTGTATTGATAAGGGCAATACGCTATAGTGGTAACGAAGTCGGGGTATGGTTGCTATAAGAATTTTTATATGAATTCATGGTTTTATATGATACTTTTTTTGTTTTATTTTTCTAAAAATGACCAACCAAAACATTGAAATAAAAGAACATTTTTAGCATAAAAGAAATTGATACTTCACGAGACTTTTTTTTTTTTTGATAGGTAATCACGTAATTTTATAAAAAACTCAAGCGGTAATACACAAGGAGTGCATTATCAGTTTAAACAAGATAGAAATGATAAAAAATTCGGCAACGCTTCTATCGGACTAATGGTTATAGCATTAAACCAACTATACAAAGTCAAATAAAATAATTCCCTAAATTGCTCTGTCGTCCGTATTTGGTCTTCAAAGCATCTGCCATTTCGTTCTCTCCACATACACCAAACAATGCATCTTGGAATGAGATCCCAAACGAGCTTGCTATTCTTATCTCGAAACTTTCTCTTCCATGCCCACACCACCTCCTTGATACGCCTTGGCAACACCCAACTCATATGTTGCGAGGCCAGAATATCGTTCCACATCCACCGAACACCGGTACAATGAATGAACAAATGATCGATCGTCTCGCCATCCCTCTTACACATATAGCACTACTCCGTAAGACAATAACCTTTATCCGCCGTTAACACCTGTCCCCTCACATGTTGCGAGGCCAGAATATCGTTCCACATCCACCGAACACCGGCACAATGAATGAACAAATGATCGATCGTCTCGCCATCCCTCTTACACATATAGCACTACTCCGTAAGACAATAACCTTTATCCGCCGTTAACACCTGTCCCCTCACAACCGTCCACAGTAAAAAAGCCACCCTTGGAGGTAATTTACTTTGCCAGACCCTTTGCCACGGGAATGAGCTCTCAACAGGTTCCAATAAGGATCTGAAATAAGTACGAACAGAAAACAAACCATTCTGTGCCGCCCTCCACCTGCTACAATCTTCCTCCCCCACTCGAATGTGCACATCATACAGAGATGCCAAAAATAATGCATAGTCATCCAGTTCCCAATCATGTAAGCCCCTCCCGAAAGCAATGTTCCAACTAGGACTCCCATTGGATATAGCCATAGCATCACTCACCATGGCTGAAGGCTCCAAGGCAATGCGATGTAAGGAAGGAAACCGCACTTTTAATGTTTGATCTCCACACCAACAATCGTCCCAAAATCTGATATTCGTCCCGGTCCCCACATACTTCACGAGACTTAGAAGAGCTAAACTGTCCAAACCATCATCTTTAAGCTGATTTAATTGAATTCTCCTGAGCGGCTGATTCAATTGAATTCTCCTAAGTGGCTGATTCAATTAGCAAGAATAAAAAAATCACGTGTTGTCGTGAGCAGTAATGTTTTTTTTTAAAAAAGTTTTTTCCTGTGATTGTTTTTGCCCCTTGACTGTTCTTGTGTTTGAATTTGGTCTACTGTGGGAATTTTTGGTGTTGCGAAGGCGGAAACGGTTGGTAAGTGTGCTTATGGATCATGGATGTGGAGGATGGCAGAGGCGATGGCTAGGGATGTGGTGGTGATTGAAATAAACTTTTGAACTTGAACATCTATCAAAACTTCTCAAAATTATTTGACTAAAAGAAAATGACTTGATCCGATATCAAATTGACTTAGGGTGCAACAATAAGAACAAGATTAAGGAGAAGAAAGAGAAGAAGATGGAGAGAATTTGGGGGAGAAAGTATACATTTATTTCATTATCAAAGTTGTATATATTACAATGAATAAGCCTCCTTTATATAGTGTTTAAACTAGTCCTAATTGAAGTAGGAAAATACTATAAAATCTATTAAATTAAACCCTAATAAAGCACGTCAAGTTTGATAAGCGGAGAGTTTGACAACATTCGACCATCTTGAATGAGTGGTCCGTGGTTGGTGCTAATTAGTAGTCTTCGAGATAAGTGCTTTTGTGCGTGTATTTTTTTAATGAGTAAGAGCCTTTATGTTTAAGAGCTGACTTTTGCAATAAATTCTTAAATGTGACTTAATGTTGAAAACCAAATTCTTATCATATTCTGTTAGTCATACTATAAGACTTGAAAGTGATGTTTTGACGACTTGATTGCTAAATGACTAATCCGTGTAATAATTACAGCAGTCTTGTACTCTTGAGTTTGATGGTTCCTCAAAAGGAAATCCTGGACAAGCTGGAGCAGGAGCTATACTACGATCTGATGATGGAACTTTGGTAAACATTGTCGTCCATTGAGGGTTTTTACCCCCCTTTTTTTTTCCTGATACATTATTTAGCCCCCGTTTGACACCCATTATTTTGAAGAATGAGTTTTTGAATAGTGATTGATGTAAAGAATGTGTGGTTAAAAAGTAAGAAGAATTTTTGGGTTTATGTGTAATATTATTTTATTTGAAAAATGTGTGGTTAGAAATGAGTACTGTAGAAAAATGAGAATGAGATAAAAAATGGGTGTCAAACATGGACTTATATTCTTACTGTTTTTTACTTGTTAGATTTGTAGGTTACGCGAAGGTTTAGGAATAGCAACAAATAATGTTGCTGAGTATCGAGGCATGATTTTGGGGTTGAAATATGCACTTGGAAAAGGGTATACAAGTATTCTTGTTCGGGGTGACTCAAAACTTGTTTGTATGCAGGTATATGTGTGCTTTTTGTATGTGGTGTACCTGAATGCAGTTTTATTACTGTCTTTTTGGGCTTTATATTGCATAGTTCCTGTCACTTAGTGCAATGACTGCAGTTTAGCTTCTATGAGATGATCCGTCTTTTATATTCTCAATAGAGAATTTAATACAGAAAATAATTGCTATATGTTTCTAATTTTAGTTTTCATTTTAGAGATGATATTAGGTAAAGGTAACTTGTATTATCAATTGATGGAATCTTTTACTGCTATTGTTTAGTGAATCTCTCTGCGGTTTTCCTTTGTGAAGTTTACGATCTGAGGGATATTTCATGAACAGATTCAGGGTCAATGGAAGGTAAAAAACGAAAACATCTCCAATTTGTACGAGGAGGCGAAGAAATTAAAGGATAGGTTTCTTTCATTTGAGATTTCTCATGTACTTAGGGTAAGCTCAGTTGTATAACTTTTTGTTCGAACAATGCAACCCTGTTGCACGCCTCTACCAAAAAGAATCTTGGATTTTGTCGGTGCAATTTTCCATGATTCATTTCGTTAAGCAAATGTCAACGTTGTTTTCCCTAGGCTTTTAAAGTGTTAAATGCTGACATTTTTATTTTATCTTCTGGGAGGACTTGAACTCTGAGGCGGATGCTCAAGCAAACTTAGCTGCAGTTCTTGCTGGTAATAGTTTCTCCCTTAATCTCAACTCTGAATTCGAGCATGTTTTGCTAAGCTTAATAGGTTCACTAAAGAGTAATGACTAGTTTTTTTTTTTGAAAGGTGCAAAAAAAAAAAAAAAAAAAAAAGTAAGAGTAATGACTAGTTTTTAATTGGATCAAATTAGAAATAGGTTATTTTACAAGAAGTAATTTTATTAAACTTCAAAGTAAGAAAAAAAAAAAAGTAACTTATCCAAACATTTTGGAAATAGGAGCAACTCTTTTCTTATTTTTAAGCTCAACAAAATATGCTCTCCTAGTCACTTAAGGTGTATAAGTTTGTTTCGATCTATCTGATACTGCAGAGGGTCAAGTTCAGGAGGAGATTGATAAATAGCTGCTGGGGAAAAGCAGATGGCTATGGAGAGATTGATTAAGAAGATATATAGCAGTCATGTCAAGAATCTCTGCGTGTTTCAAATCTTTGAGTTCATCTGTCAATTGTTGCTGCAGTTTCTCTCGTAAATTCATATTTTATTTTATTTCATATTGCGAGTATACTATATCAACCACACAAGTTTGGAGTTTCGTCATTACAATTGCAATTTTGAGCCATTTTAATTTTGTTCATGTATCTACCCTATTGACGGGAGTTTTCAAGAGGGAAACAGTGGATTACAGTTAAACATTTTACATATTTTTTAGTCCTGTAATTCAATGAAGGTATCCTTGTTTAGTGTTTTTTGAACTCATGGGATTTTGATAATGTGTTATACAAAAACATGGAATGATAAACGAACTTGTCTATTACATGGTTTGAACGTAGCATCGAGCATTTCATATGAAACTGGGCGAAAGTTTTGCCACACAATTCTCTTCTTTCCATGCAACTTCAACAAAGATAGAAAACTGCTGCATGAGTTTATAGAGCCCCCGGGCTCTATACCAAGGGAACTCAAAATAATGCGCTAACCATTTTTCAACTTCCACAAAGATCCCAGACTGCTAGATGAGTTCATAGAGCCCCAGCCGGACTAGCTATGTGATATCTTGGGCATTTGATGCCGACCCTAGATTCTAGTCCACTCTTTCCAGTCCTTGTCGACGTGATCTTGAGCCCATTTAACAGCTGCTCGTGCAGCTTGAGGACCCCCAGGCAAACCTCTTTCATTTAGGGTATCGGCCATATCGATGAATGGAATGACTAAGAGAGTTCCCGGACCACCATACTCCGTATGCAAGAAATCATTGAAGATCTGTTCAAATATTATACAAAGTAGGAAAATTCAGCATTTGTACGAACAATAAAGAGATTACATTGACAACACAGTACAGAATGGCCACAAAACAAGAAAAAAAGAAAGAAAAGCTTCAAAGAAGGCTGATACGCCTTAACAGAATAAGGAAAATCTTAATAAAATGTAACCCTCGTTTTCAAAATTATAACCTTCACAACCTGTCACATGAAGAGTAAAAATGCATCTCAATATTAAGCCGTGTAAAGATTGTTTGGCTTTCAAGATAGCAAAGGGGCGTTCTATTGCATTTGATGGTTCGCAGTCCACTGGTGTGAGCCAATAGTCACCGTGTGAACTATGTAGGATAATGGTCTTCGCAAATTCTTAAACTTAACTTAGGAGTGTGGGTTTGGCACTTCAAATTTTTTACAGATTTTTATCTCGATTATCATTTATTTCCCATTAAAACATGCTCAATCAATTGATGAATGGAACCAACAAGATGGTTGCTGTTAGCCAGCATGATTCTCAAAATAACAAGCCTCTACAGGCCATAAATTTTTGGAAACAAGGATCATAGTATTCCAAATACCAGAGCAAGAAACAAACTTGAATTTCTAGAAAATCAAGAATAAGGAAGCAGGTTCAAGTAATTGGTGTTAAGATTTGGGGTTCCATCTTAAAGGGTCAACCTTATTAGGAGAAGTAATCAAATCCTTTATAAGTTGGTTTATGTTTTCATCTTTATTCGATATGAGATTCTATTCCTTAACATGCCCCCTCAAGATGGTCGCTCAGGCCAATCTTGAAATCTGCGTGTTTAATTTTTTTGAGTCTTAATCGAATCGAATTCGTTCGAGCTTAATGGGCTCTGATACCATGTTAAGATTTGAGATTCCATCTTAAAAGGTCAACCTTATTAAGAGAAGTAATACAATTCTTTATAAGTTGGCCTATGTTTTCATCTTTATTCGACGTGGGATTTTATCCCTTAACGATTGGAAGTTCACCAAATGCACTTTAACTATTTAATTCTCAAGTTGCTGCTGTTGTCTTTCAGAAATTAAATCAATAGTGTAAATAATTTATTTATCAGGAAGAAGGCTTAGTGGTTGTTATATTTATATCCAATCGTTATAAACACAAGTACATAAAATTCAAAATCAATAGGGATATTATTTAGCATTATGTTCTAAAAGTATACCTTTTATGATTTGGGCATTATTGTTTATAATCCCAACACCCACTGGCAAACACTTATAAGCGATAATAAGAAACTCAGCATAAAAATCTACATGAACAACGATAAAAGCAGAACACCCAAAAAAAACAAAAAAAAGGACAGCAGAAGTACCTCAGTACAGATTCCTACTACTTCTTCAACAGATTCTCCAAACATATCTTTCTTGGAGAGCTTCTTAATCAAATGGGTCCTAAATTTTTCAGTCTCCTGAACCCATAACATCATATTAATTACCAAACCAACCAAGAAAACGCCCATTCATTCAATTAACTAAGCACAATTTAACAAAGAAAACTTACAGCATCAGCAAATTCAGGAATTGGGTCAGGGAATTTGTATTCTGCAGCCCTGCAAATGAAGCTGTGATTCCTTTTCCTGGAAGTTACTGAAGTGTTAAAATGAGTGTTTTTGGCTATATTTCTATGTGAAGAAAGTGGAGTGGAGTAGGAGATTGAAATTGGAGGAGGTGAAGAAGAAGAAGAAGAAGAGGAAGGGTAAAGAATTAAGGGGGCAGTAGGTGTAGCCGAAAGAGCCATCTCAATATCCTGTTACCCAAATTGCTGCGGAGGGTTTAATTTATTGAGTTTATACACTTCTTTTGATAATCTTTTTCACTTCTTAATTTTAAAAGACGATTTAAAAGTTTAAAAGCCCTTTTTTTTTTTCCATCTTAAAATAGTGAATTGACAGAGAATGTAGTGTTAAAAAATAAGAAAATTTTTTGAATTTACGTGTAATATTATATTATTAAAGAATGTGTTGTTTAAAAAAAGAGAGAAAAAAATATATTTTAAAAAAATGAAGATCAAACAAGTGCTTCATTAGAAATTGTTATACCATTTAATTTTCAAGTAACAAAATAAATTAAATAAAAATAAATAAATAAATCAAGAAATAAAAGAAAATTTTAACTATAATAAAAGAGGCTTCTCACAACCAACTGTTCACCTCGTCACGTGTCTACGCTTCGTTGCATTGTCCTCGATTTTTATTTTATTGTATTTCCTTCATTGAAACGAATTCTACCCCTCCCACCACCACGCGATTGGGAAAATGTGTCATATTTGTACAAATTTTGTTTATTGGCTTATTTGATATTTCTATTGATTTAAATTGCTCAATTAATTATCAGAATCGTGTGAAAACGTTACAGTTTATGACCGGATTATACAACTAGTTCTTATTGACTGGGATGGTAAGTAGATTCGTCCAGAATATTTAAACTACAAATTTTGTTATTTCTTCTTTATATAATATGATCTGATTTTTTGTATACATATGCGGCTCGTGTCGAATAAATTTTATATCATCCTACATATTTTCAGATTTGTTTAGAATATAAGAATTTGTTAAATTAAAATTACCTTTTCGTTATATTGGACTTCTACAAATCTAGAATATATTTTAACATATGTTTTATGATAAGATTGTTAGATATGTTAAATTAAAATTATCATTCTTTGTATTAGCCTACTACAAATCTAGAAAAATCTTTTATGATAATTGTATATCTTTTTGTTATATATTTATACAATAAATATAATATGTGAAAGAAATAATTAATTAAGATGAAGTGCCCAACTGATGAAAAGTATGGAATTTGTGTGGGAGGTCAGGTGTTCGAGCCACGCCTCACGCACTATATTAAAAAGTCTTTGATTGGGCCTTGGGGTCTTGGACTTTATTGATTCTAATAAAATAATTATTATTTTTTTAATTATTTTCAGAATTATTTATTGGGTCAACTAGCCAGTAGAATGTGACAGTTTTAACTGCCCAATATTAATATCCATTACCATTGGCCATTACATCTGCAACTTATTACTAAGATCATGGTGGGAGATGTTACATCTCTTTCTGCCTATATAAACACACTTTTGGGTATTAGAAAATAACAAGAAAAACGAGATTATATATTTCTATACAGTTCAAATATTGTTCTTAATTTTACAAATTTCTGGAGTACACTTGAGAGTTCTGAAAACCTTTTGTGATTGCTACACAATTGGTTTATTTGATCGTTGTATCCTGGAGGTGATTGTCCACAGAGGTCGCAGCAGTTATCGACGGGCAATTTCGCTTTAGGACATCGTGCTGTCACGAGACTCGATCTATTGATAAGTTTTTCTGCACTTTACTGTTATTTTATCCAACACTTTTATGATAAGTTTCTTACCAAGTTATTGCAGATTATTAGATAACATTTTATTTTTATATTTGATAATTGCTTTAACTATAAGTAAGGTAATTAATTAATAATAGAATTAAACTTTGAAATATATTTTTTCAGTTCGTTACCTAGCTGTGCAAAGTTCTACCGATTACATGCAAGTCATACAGATTCAATGTCTCATTGATTATTTTCAAAGACAAGGGTCTTCTTTAAGTATTTGAAGAATACAAATCAATTATGCTGAATGTTCAATCTCATTCATTAATCAAACTGTTTAGTGTGAGTTAAGGATGTTGCTTCTTAATTCAAGTAGTGGTTGCAACCGATTACAATATGGAAGTTGTGATAAAGTCCAGATTGATGGGGTTGATTCTATTCATCAACAAGTCAAAAGGAAAAAATACAAATGAAGGTGTTCTTGATTTCTTTGGATTGTTCTTTGTTAATTTTGCAAAATTACAAAATCAGATACTATTAATTTTTGATCAATTAAATTAGTGAATTATTTGACCCGTGACGTAGGGCCGTTGATGTTTTCAAATGCTCATGGCTGAATTGCTCAGGAAAGAACTTCTATTGTGAAGTCATTCAAACTTCAAATGCTCACTTTAGAGTTCGAACAATTGACCATGAGAGAAGATGAACAATTTAAGTACTTCTAGCTAAATTCAGTGACATCACCAATTCAACATATACTTTGGAGAAGAGGTACTCGAAAGTAAGATAGTAAAGAAGATCCTCAGTTCTCTACCTGACTGATTTCACTCCAAATTAACTACTATTGAAGAAAGAAAAGATATTGAAACCATAAAGGTAGAAGAATTTGTGGGTTGGTTGATGACATATGAGCTGTATCTCCATAGAAGAAAGAAAGAAAGAAAAGAGATTTTGAGTTGTCTTCAAAGCAAAAAAATATTGAAGAAGAGATCGAGGATGAAGAAAGTGAAACTAAAGAACATGTGACCATGCTTATCAAACAATTTAAGAAATTCTTGAAGAAAATTAAAAAATGAAGAATTTGAAACCTCAACCACAACAAAAGAATAAATTCTTTAAAAATTCAAGGAAAAACACTCCTATGCCTATGGGGGAACTCAAAATAGTATCCAGATTCTATGAATGAGATGTATATGGACACATAGCATCTGAATGTGCTAATACAATGAAAAAGTCCCGATCTAAGAAAGCAATAAATATCAGGGTAAATAGCAGAGAACATTCCTACCTTTCAATGTCATTGCGCAAAATGTCCATACCTTTCATTATTTGGCATTTTCACCCCTACATTCCATCTTTCATTTTCAACTATTTTTTCAATAAAATGATGATTTTACCCTTATATTCAAATGAAACAAAAAGAAAATAAAAGAAAAAATAATTAATTAATTGCAATTATAGTCCTAAATTTTTCAAAATATTACAGATAAGTCCTAAATTCCCCACTACCACTACCACTTTCACAACCCCACCAAGCCACCACCTATAGATCCACATGGCACCACCTTTTGGCCACCACGCTCGTCAGAATCCACCACCATTAGCCTCGTTTCACTCTCCCAAGCATCCTCTCCCACAATATTGGTCACAAAATCTATTGAAAACAACCATATTTGCAGCCTAAAATACCAAACTGCCTATACAACCGTTCACGGCAACCCCACTTTCGGCGCCACCCACGATCGCGCACCACCACCGACGGTCACCCCTCACCTCGACGAACCTATACATGGCCTCACATCAATCAAACCTATCTCAAACCATTCTATTATAATCTAGACATTCGACAGTGTCGACGTTCATTTTGCCAAACTCTTCTCCTTCAATTCATGCATCCACAAAACTAAATTCCCAAATTGGTATCAATCGAACCATCAACAAACCCAAATGACAACAGGTATGAATCTAATTGAACCAATTATTCCCCCGATCGTTTCAATTTCTGGTCCAAAACTATCTACGAGCGCATGCACGGAGAGAGCTGTCGGACCAAAATTGGTAGGTCCTAAGTGCTTCAATCTTTAACTTCGTGTGGGGAAGGACGATGGGGGAGTGAAGCGAGGTTGGTGGTGGTGGAGTCCGCTGGTCGTGGTGGCCGAAATGTGGTGCTATGTGGATCTATAGGTGGCAGCTTGGTAGGTTGTGAAAGTGGTGGTAGTGGTGGAGAATTTATGATTTCTTTGTAATTTTTTAAAAATTTAAGGACTATAGTTGCAGTTGATTATTCATCTTTTCCTTTTGTTTTATTTGAATAGGGGGTAAAATCGTTTTTTATTGAAAAAATGGTTGAAAATGACCTTTTGCTTAATGAAAGGTGAAAGGTAGGGGTGAAAATGCAAAAAAATGAAAGATGGGGACGTTTTGCACAATAACATTGAAAGGTATGAATGTTATGTGTTATTTACCCATAAATATCACATGGAGTTCAAATTAGGACAGAGGATTAAACTCAGATGAGGGGGATAGAGCTGAAGATAATCCGGTAACCTCATTTTATGTCAACTTATAGTCTAATTCTTACTCACTACTATTGATGCCTTGCAAGTGCAAACTCACTGGTTAGAGAGACAGCAGGATCAAGTCCCATATGTTCAGAATTTACCACCCTGAAAGAATATTTGGAAGCTGAACAAGAAAAAAAAGCCACTCTACATGCAATAATGGAGTTCATGGAAGATGTAAAGGTTAATTCTGAACAAGAAACCATAAACAAACTCTTGAAACAAAGGAAAATCAAGTCATGGAACTATGAATTAAATTACACTAAAGAAAGTGTTAAGAAACTAACCATTGAAGCTACTCGCCTAAGTGAAGTTCTATGGAAAAATAGTAGATATCAAATAAGGATTAGGGTATGATGGAAAGGAAAAGAAAAGGCATCTGAATAGTTAGATGTTAGAATTCGTTAAAGAAACCTACCCTGGGAGTTTGACTAGTCCATCTGAATAAGCTGCAGTCATGACACAAACAAAATTGTAGACACTGCAGTCAAAAGCAAAATTTGACTCCTGTATAGAGGTTCCGACCACAAATTAGAAAGGTAAAACTCATTATTCTCTTATATGTATCTTTTGTGGTAAATTTGGACAATATCTTTCATTGCATGTCTCACAAGAACTTGACAGGTGAGCATAAGAAGCAACAGTCTACTGAAAAGAACAACTCACTTGCAAGTTTTTTAAAACATCATGCTAGAATAAAACAAGTTTGTGTAAGAAAAAGTGATTTGAATTGTTTTGTTGTCAATATTGCTTAAATCAATTGTACCTAACTCCTGGTATTTTGATAGTAGTTACTCTAGACACGTGACTGATAATAGTTCTATTTTAACCAATTATAAGAGTCATGCAGGTGGTCTGGTTACTTTCGGGGAAGGGGCTAAAATTATAATTGAAGGTGTTGGTACTATTGTGATTGATGGACTCCCTATCTTAAATGGTGTCATGTTTGTTGCTGAATTGAAAACTAACCTGATTAGTGTAATCCAATTTTGTAATGATGATCTTATGGTCATGTTCACAAAAAAATTCTTACTAAGCACTGGAAAATGATAGTAATTGTATCTTGCGTGATGTTTGGTCTAGTGCTAAAAACTATCTACTTGAATTTGAAATTACTTGTTATGTTTCAAAGGTTGATTCCAAAAATGGTTGGGGCATCCGAACTACAAAGACCTGGTTGGACTTATCAAACTCAATGTAATCAGATGAGTCCCCAAACTCACTTAAAAACTTGAAAGTATGTGTGGTCCATGTCAAAAGGTAAATAAACAAGAAGTGTACATAAACATGGTTAGTATATCATTACCCCGCACAATCTTTTGATGTTAAAATTTATGATACCGGTGACTTCTCTTTTTATTCACCAGAACCTAAAATTTAGAATTTGGAAGAACGAATTGAAGAAAATCAGAATATTCAGGAAAACTGTGTTTCAAATTCAAGTTGACAGAATTACCAATAGCCGGTTCTGCTGATCCTTCACGAGTTACTGGAGGTGTTGACCTATTAGATGAAGACGAACTGTAAAACAGAAGGCAACCTCTTACCTGGATACTAAAGGCCAATCCATTGGATAACATACTTTCAGACCTTGGAGATTGTGTGGTGACTAGAAGGAGACTTGTCACTGAACTTGGAAATATGTGCTAGACCGTATATATTGAACCCAAAAATGTGATTGAAGCACTGGGAGATGAGTCTTGGGGTTCTTACAATGTAAGAAGAACTGGATCAGTTTGAGTGAAATAACTGGATACACTCAAGTTGAAAGGGTGGACTTTGACAAAATATTTGCACATGTGGCCAGACTTGAATCCATTAGGCTCTTACTATCTGTGGCATGTCAGATATGATTTAAACTTTATCAGATAGAGGTAAAGAGTGTTTTTCTGAACAAAATCTAGAATGAAAAAGCCTATGTTGAGCATCTAAAGGATTCATTGATCCATGTCTTCCTGACCATTTGTTCAAGCTCAAAAATGCCTTATGTGGACTAAATTAAGCCGGTTCTACTTGAAAAGGGATGCGGGAGAGGATGAGTTGACAAGACTTTATTCATCAAACATCTAAAATCGGGATTGATTGTAGCACAAATCTATGTAGATGATATTGTGTTTGGATGTATATCTAAATAAAATCTAGGGAGTTTGTTACACTTATACAAAACGAATTTGAAATGAGTATAGTTTGTGAACTTAAACTATATTCTAGGTTTGTAGGTCAAACAGGTTGACTCAGAGATTTTTCTCTCTCAAGCCAAGTATGCAAAAGATCTCGTAGAGAAAGTTGGTCTACAAAACATCAAGGCATTCAAGACACCTATGGCCACGTCCTTAAAGATATGCAAAGATGACCAGGGAAAAGACATCAACCCCTAGCTTGTACAGGAGCATAATAGAAAGTCTACTATATATCGATTGCAAACCGTCCTGAAATAGCCTTTAGTGTTGGAGTCTATGTACGATATCAAACTAAACCAAAAGAATAACACTTGGGAGCTATAAAAACGGATCATTCGATTCATGAATAGTACTTCAAGTTTTGGTTTATGGTATACTAATTATTCAAATTCTCATCTTGCAGGGTATATGGATGTTGACAGGACAGGAAACATGGATGGTAAGAAAAGCACTCTGGATGATGTTTTTACATGGATAACAATCTTATTTCTTAGTTAAGTGAGAAACTGAACTCTATAGCTTTATCTAGTACAGAAGCTGAGAATATTGCTGCTGATAGTTTTTGTACTCAGCTACTTTGGATATATCAAATGCTTAGTGATCATGGTATTGATCAATATTTCATTACCATATTTTGAAATAACACTAGTATTACAAATATCTCTAAGAATCTTGTACAACAATTTAGGACTAACACATTGATATTAGACACTACTTTATTAGGGACTTAGTTGAGAGAAATATATTTGCCCTATAGCACATACATATTGAAGGTTAGTTGGCTGATTTGATCATCAAGGCTTCAGATACTATTAGATTTGAAACATTGAGAAAGGCTATAGGCATATGCTTGATGCATTAAAGATTTTCTGATGTACATTATTATTATTATTATTTTGTGTGTGTTCATTTTTGTGTGCATGTGTTTTTACATTTATTTTTATAGAAATAGAAAAAAAAATAGGAGCTTTTCTTGCAAATGTCACGTTATGTAAATTTCTGATTTGTTTATAATTGTCGTGATGAAATTGAATTATTCAATCAGTGTAGTATACTCAATATCTTATGGTAACTTTTAATCAGATAAGTACGTCTTTAGGACACCGTGACTAGTCTAATTGTGCTCATCTACTGACTGAATTGTCATCTTTAAGGTACATGTGGTTAGGTGTGGACCATGGTTAGTATCTATGTCTCTCTGTACTATAATATCCTGATGTGTTAATAGGTAAGTTCATTGAAAGAAAGGATCACCATCATGGGTGTGTAAACCCATCATTGATAATGAACATATGTTATGAGAACAGGACTACCCACCTCCACCACCCCTACCGTTCTGGTGACCGTTTCGACGACTACTCCAATTCCGACGACTATTCCGGTGACCGTTCTGCCGTCGATTTATTCCCGTGAATGCTTCGATTCCGGCAATTGTTCCAACTCCGACGAATATTCCGGCATATTTTTTTTTACAGTTGACACGATTGTTGACATCTTGATTGTTTCTTGTAACTAGTAATATAAAATATGACCTATAACCGTGACTCTACACACGCATGTGACTTGTTAATATTGATTTGTGACCTATAAAAAATGACTGCGACTTGTGAACCTAAACATGTGACAATGATCTGTGACCTTAACGACGAATTATTTAGCAACAGTTAACTATCAAATTTTTTATAGGTCACAGATTGAAAAAATCAAAACTTTTATTGGTTACAACTCGATTACAGTGAGTTACAATCACAGTGTTTATTGGTCACACTTGATTACACACACAAAATAATCACAGTCACCTTCAAATAATCACAGTAACCGTTAAGATATATACAATTTGGTCACAGATCGACAATTTAATTAATCACGTATTAATTTTCGGTCACAAAATAGAATTTTCACGTCACAAATTATTTTATGATCACAATTAAAAAAAAAAAATTGTAGGTCACATATTATTTTGAGATCACAAATCAATAATTTTATAGGTCACAGATAAAAAAATTACAGGTCACACTTATCTATCCGTCACATATTTTCAAATTTATGATTAATTTTTAGTCACAAATTGTTGAATTTTAAGGTCACGGTTAGTCCAAATAGTTGGTCACATACACCAAACACACCACCACCGATCTTGGTCACAAATCACACCACAGATTTAAACAATTGCCACCCGCACCACCACCACCATAAAAAAAAAAAAACACCGCATCAGCTGTCGCAACCTAGCACCACCTCACAGTAACACCGTCGCCGCCACCACCACCACCACCACCACCACCACCACCACCTCAAACAAATAAGCCCATCACAAATTTTTTTTATTACAGTCACCACGACAACCATTGATCGGGACACCACCATCGCATCCACAGCACCACAACCTCTGCACCGGCACTGGCACCGTCAGCACCGCCACCAACTAAAAACACT
Source organism: Fraxinus americana (assembly GCA_035079005.1). Classification (NCBI taxonomy): domain Eukaryota; kingdom Viridiplantae; phylum Streptophyta; class Magnoliopsida; order Lamiales; family Oleaceae; genus Fraxinus; species Fraxinus americana. The sequence continues at coordinate 29,547,231 of CM068707.1, forward strand.
GCCACCATTTACAAACCACCACCAACTATCCCAAAAAATCCCAACACCCATTACTTCAGATTTTCACCTCTTTTTCCACCACCACCACCACCACCAGCAACGGCATACACGCCCACCACCACCACCGCCCAAAAACCATGGCAAACGACACCACCAATGCCCAAAAACTAGATAGCCCAAAAATCGACGATGATCGCTGTGCTCTGAGCGCATCGATGACTACATCGTCGTTGCTGCAGCGGCGCGTCGCGTTAAAAAGGACATTGCCGCTTAGATGGCACCGGAGACAACATTCACTTCGTAGCTGCAGACAACTCTCGCGGTTGCTGCCGCTCTCCCTGCAACGTCCACCATCACAGGTGGAGATATAGAGAAGAGATGGAATATGTGGAGAGAAGACGCCGCCATGTGAGAGAAAGTGATAGGTATTGAGAGTTGTAGAGAGAGAAATGAGACTAATTAGAGTTTATGATGAATTTTGGTTGTATTAATAATATTAAATATTTAAATTAAAAAAATATATCTTTTAATATATCTTCTATATATTAAAAGTGGCTATGTAACGGAATTTCTTGTTTTTAACGGAAAAACTAACGGAATTTGTTGTTTTAACGGATTATGTAACGGAATTTCTTGTTTTAAACAGGCAGCTGCACCTTCCTTTAGTATTTTTATCATATATATATATATATATATATATATATATATATATATATATATATATATATATGTTGTATCTAATTAAAAACATTTGACTTTTGAAAATAAAAAATTCAAAATGATTTTAGAATATTGATCTTGAAAAGTAGGGAATTGTGTAATTACCACTTAGATCAAACCCAAGAAAGTCTCGACCCAATAAATTATTGAATCAAATAATCAAAGACAATTGCCAACAATATCTTGACTTTGTAATCACAAACCTTATGAACCTTACTTAAATTTTATTGAACACCACAAAAATTTAATTCTTGATAAGTTCGAAATTAATTCAATAAAGAACGAGTTGAAAACAATATGTCTCACAATAATATCTCTCCAATTATGTATTTTTACATTAAAAAAATAATTCTATTTATATAGAATCCATAAAACCTAGTTAAAAATGGAATTACTCCTAAAAGATATAAAAAAGATACCATAAAAGAGTTTTAACTAAAATAGAAGTCTAGGCGAAATTTGGAAAAAACGTGTGATCTCGTCATTGGTCCTTCCTGCACAATTAACAAATCCTTACCCTCGCAAGCTCTCGTACAATGGATCTCATCATTACCTCACTCTTCAAAAGAATTCGTCCTTAAATCTCCACCTGTATCAAACAAGGAAAGATAAAAAACGTTGAAAGTAGCAGAAATGTTATACTTACCTGGAATGTCCAACTTATATGCATTGCCATTGATCTTTTCAAGCACTTGGAACAGTCCATCTCCTCTCGATTGTAACTTTGACTTCATTTGAGCCAGAAAATGTTCATTTCTTATATGCACTCAAACTTAATCTTATGGTTCAAATGTAACACGTTTTCGCCCCTTATTTGCTTGAGAAGCCAAATGCTCATTTTTCTTCTCAATCTGACACCGTACCTTCTCATGGAGGGATCTAACCAACTCAACCTTCTTCTTTCCATCTAAGCTATCTGATAAGTGCGTTTTTACATAATAATTTTACTGTCAAAACATGAGAAATTGTTGATTAATATGTTGGAATATAGCTTAATTCTATGCAATTCATGTTTTGCAGGACAAGTGATGAATGTAGCGGAAATAAGGAGAAACAAGTGAAAAATGACCAAAATGGAGGAAAACAAAAGTTCAGGGACTAAAGTGCAAATACTCTAACTTGTTTCTAACCTTGTGATGAAGATTCGAGAGTGTTAGAGGTTAATTGGATGAAAAAAGGAGTCAAAGGGATGAAATATAGCCAAAACATTATCACATATCAACTTTCAAGCTGAAAATGTTGCACCAGTTTTTAGCCTCATATTGAGACCAGTTTTGGACATGGAAAATGATCGAATTCGAAGATGGTATTTGAAGTAAAGTTGTATCCCTTTGAGTTAGCTTTCCAACTCATTTTGAATTAGCTCAATCGGATATCTGTATAGAAAGTTATGACCAAAATACCGAACATTGTTAAGAGACAAGCCCGCGCACGCATGCAAATTCTCTCGCACGCGCACGGGCATGAATTTCACTTACCGAGCCTAAAACAAATGAACGGTGCACGCAAAAAGAAATATATGGCATGTGTACACATACATATTTCACATACGAATCTTTAGTTTCCTTCTACGACTCAAACTCCTTTGTTAACATATCTTGCATGACTTTTCAACCCTAAATACATTCCAAAACACCCCAAAACGCCTCATTCTTGATTCGACACCGTTCTTTCATCACTTTTGGTTCAAGAAACTCATGAGGAACCCTAAGTGCAGCAAGGAAGAAACTCATTGGATTCGGTGATTTCGCATCAATTTATTCATGTAATTGCTATTTTCATTGCTAAACAATTCTGGAATTTAGACTTTCATTCTTATAAATTTACATTGAAATTGGTTTAATTATTATTAGATTTTTCATGGATTCAATCATACTTTTTCCATTGTTTAATCGAAATATTTGTTGAGTTTCAATTTCAAGAACCTATGTTGATTTTGATTTAACTTTTACTAAATTAATCATAGATTCAGTCAAACTTTTTATATCTACGAATTGAACTAATTATTGAATTGTAATCTCAATTATTTTATTGGTGTGATTTAATTAATACTTTAGACTTGAAGTATATGGTCGATATTTGAATCTGATTTCAATAAAATTGTGCGAATGCGTTATAGAAAGTCTAGATTTTAGAATTACTATTGAATCAAATTGATTTGTAATGATATATCTTCCGATTAGAGTACCAGGACGAAAGCCTCTAATTGAGTTATAAAATTGAATAATTTATGTGAATGATTCGATCCAGTTGAGGGAATTCCGACGCTTCACTACCTCAAATTATTGATTTTAACTTTGTTACTTCAACATTAAATTTACTACAAATTTAAAAGGACAAATTCATTCTTTTTGGAACCTTTAAGCATTTTTCCATCTCCATGTGGATACGACACCCCAAAGCGACACCACAACTACCGCGTTAGTCTTTGGGCGTAATCAAATTTTGGCGCCGTTGCAGGGGAAATGGTACGAAATACGCAAGGATCAACTGTAAAAGGGTGACATCGTTCATTTTACTTTGTTTTTAGTTAGTTTAATTTTCTTTATTGTATTTTTCTTTATTGTATTTTTCCTATTTTCACTTTATTTTCTTTTAATTTTGCTATGAGCAGGTATCGAGAAGAACGATGACGATCTACGGATAGACCGGTACAGAGTTTGAACATTTTTTAACCCTGTTTTTGATTCTATATCTGTTAAAACTGACACTTCACCACATAACACAATGTCTGACAATGAGCATGATATACCGTATAGAACTTTGCATGATTATCTGTACCCCACGCATACATCTACACCTTCATGTATTATGTTCCCACCTAACATGCCACGTGCAGATTTTAAACTTGGAATGATTCAACTTTTTCCTAACTTTCATGGACTTGAGAATGAAAACCAGTATGTGCATGTTAGGGAATTCGAGGAGGTTGTAGTAACCTTCCACAATCAACATGGTATAATGGATGCAATTAGGCTTAAATTCTTCTCACTTTTTCTTAAAGAAAGGGCTAAAAGCTGGTTGTATTCATTGAGATCACGTTCGATTGGAACTTGGGCTGAAATGACCCAAGTATTCTTTAGCATATACTTTCCCCACCACAAAACTATTGCGTTGAAAAAACAGATCTTTTCTATTATCCAAAAAGAGAGTGAAACTTTATATCAAGCATGGGAAAAATATAAAGAACTCCAAGCTCTTTGTCCATACAATGGTTATGATAGTTGGCGTATCGTGAGCTATTTATATGAAGGGTTAACATGTAGAGAGCGTCAGTTTGTTGAAATGATGTGTAATGGTGATTTCCTACAAAAAGATCCAGATGAGGCTATAAGATATTTAGATTACTTAGCTGAGAATGCCCACATCTGGACTGGCCCTAGTGCCACTGATAGCACCAATAGGTCACGAGCCGTAGGAAATCCTTCTAGTGCAGGCGTTTATCATCTTAGCAAAGAAGACAATCTTAGAGATAATGTAGAAGCCCTGACTAGAGAAATTGAGAACCTACGTACTAGTAGTTCAAAGCCTACATGTACTGTTGCTCGTGTTGAGTCTTCTGGACCGTGTGGTGTGTGTGGTGGAATTGATCATCCGGTGCATGAGCGTTCTGCTCTAGCTGAGATAAGGGGGTTTATGAGGAACACTGCAATGCCTTAGGCACGTATAACAAGCCTTATGCTCCATTTTCTGATACCTACAATCAGGGGTGGTGGAATCATCCTAATTTCAGCTGGAAATCTGATAACCAACAACCTACTCAGCCACCTAGAGTTTTCAATACACCATCACATCAACCCTTAACTTCTAGGAATTCCTTAGAGGACACCCTACATACTTTTATGGAGGCTCAGGGGAAAACAAATCAGAAGTTTGAAACCATGATCAATCAAGTTGTTGAGGAGAGTAATGAAATGAAAAGCCATATAACCAAATTGACTAATACCTTAGCAATAAGGGAATGTAGAAAATTTTCGGCTCAACCTCAACCTAACCCTAAGGGACAGTACATGGCAGAAACCTCAGGATCTAATGTAAACAATCTTAGGGAGGTAAATGCCATAATCACTAGGTCAGGAAAAGTCATAGAACCAACCCCTAGACCTATGGAAACAGAGAAAAATTCTAGTGAGCCTAAAGAGAGTAGCCCTAGGGAGGAAGCGATGACAAATCCAGTGAGAGCACCTTTTCCACTAGCTCTTAAGTCCACCTCAAAATCTGTTGGTTAACATAGTGAAGTCTTAGAGTATCTAAAGCAGGTAAAAATTAATTTGCCATTTTTGCATGTAATTTCACAGATTCATACGTATACTAAAGTCCTTAAGGATTTATGCACTATAAAAAAGAAACACAATGTCAAGAAAATCGTTTTGTTGACCGAGCAAGTGAGTGCAGTGATTGAACAAAGAGTCCCACCTAAGTATAAGGACCCTGGTTGTCCTACCGTGTCTTGTATCATTGGGATTCATGAGTTTGGACAAACTCTTCTAGATTTAGGGGCTAGTGTCAACCTCATGCCTTATGCTATTTACCTGTCATTAGGTTTGGGTGAGATGAAACCTCCATTTGTGGCTTTACAATTAGCTGATAGGTCCACTGTTAGACCTAGGGGAGTAGTTGATGATGTCTTGATTCAAATTGATAAAATTTACTACCCCATGGATTTCTTAGTGTTGGATGTAAAAGATGATGTGAATGTTGACTCTAAAATTTCTATCATTCTTGGTAGGCCTTTCCTTGCTACTGCTAATGCGAATGGTCCATGAAACTTTCATTTGGAAATATAACTTTAGAAGTCAACATTTTTCATGTCACTAAGCAGCTAGAAGAAGATGACGAGTGTCATCAAACATACATGATTAAAGCATTCACTCAAGAGGTTGTTGATAGTATGTTCATTGGACCAGCACAGGAAATTCTAGAACCGAATGAAGTAGATTTCATCATCAATAAACATCTTAAGATAGATAATCAAGAGTCAGGTAATAGTTCTTATTTTATATTGCAATTTCTAATAAGAGAACTTTACCTTTTGTCTTGCAGGTCCCTACTCCTGATTCTAAGCTCTCCTCTGGTTATCCCACGCATGTATTTGATGAAGGCGGAGGAATATCACCAGTGCTTATGTTTAAAGAGCTTAGTGCATTGTAAAGAAGATTGAAACCACACTTACTGGATGCAGGCTAGGGAAGAAACATTGGGTCGAGCCAAAGACAATAAATAAAGGCGCTGCTTGGGAGGCAACCCAAGGGGAGTTCGTTCTTTTTCTTCTGCCTTTTACATTTACATTTTTATTCTAGTAATTTTGTCATTTTCTTTACTTTACCATTCCATTGAGTGCTTTTGGCTCTTACACTTTAAGTTTATGTTGATTCACTGCATTATTATGTTATATTTGTCATTCCCTTCATTTGTCTTTCATGTTTATGCATTGAGGACAATGTAAAATTTAGTTGGGGTGAGGATTCTGTTGGATTTTGTTGTGAATTTACATAAGTAATATCATGGAGTTTCAAAATTTTTGAGAATTTGTTTAATAATTGTGCCGGTTATTATGTGATCATTGGGACAAGTATCAGCTTTGAATGATGAAATAGTGCATTATTGGATTAGTTTAGACCTGTTTATGTAAAACTTGACATTTTCTATTCACGTTACTTATGTTTGGCATATTGAGTTAGTGATGCGGTTCATTATGTATAGGATAGTTGAATATAGTAATTTCACCCAAATACTCTCTAGTGTATTATTTCATAATTCAACTATAGGTTAGTTTGGAGATGATTGAACTGTTAGAAGGGACCATTGAGATGAGAAGGAATTCCGTGCATGAAAATTTTGTGTGGATTGTCTAAAACCTGATAAGATGAAAACTAGGTGAAAGTTTTAAGTTAGAGGTTAGTTTAGAAACTGGATGTCTAAAAGAATAGAGGCATTGCACTAATCTTTGAATACATTGAAGCATCTTTTCGAACCTATATAACTTGAGTGATTAAGCCTGTGAGGGTGATTTAAAACCTGCTGCCCTATGGTCATCTGACTTGGGAGTCATCAGCCTAAAGCTCACTACATGGGTTATATAGAAAGCAAATGAGAAGATATTCAAATAAAAAAAAATGGAGAAAACATGAAAGAGAAAAAAAACATACACTCAATACATTGATTATGCCCCAATCATCCAGTTGACAAAACTACACCTTTGATTAGAAGCAGTAACTTAGTCTAGTTTAAGGGTTAAAGCAATAAAAAATATAGGAGAATCTCGACTTGTTGAAATGTGAACTTGCAGGAGTAAGGTCTATCCAAACTACGAGAGGTAAGGAATATAATTGAAAAGTCGAACCTATGATGCACTCCAGAAAAAAAAAGAGTGAAAATCATAAGTTTGGAGGGTGTGCGTATCTCTCGAGTGATGAAATAATATATTTGACTACTTTAGGACAAGTGCTGAACCATTCACAATCTTGATATGCTAACATGAGTTTTCACACACACACGTCAGGTTATGCATGTAACAGGTGGAGACTGATTTAATTTTTGGACTGCTGTAATTGTTCATTTGTTTGACTACCAAATTTTAAACCTAAGACATGACATATTGTTAAACCATGTTGTTCGTAGAGTTGAGTTATAATGTTATTGTTTGAGGACAAACAATAGTTCAAGTTTGGGGAGTTTGATAAGTACGTTTTTACATACTTATTTTACTGTCAAAATATGAGCAATTGTTGATTAATATGTTGGAATATAGCTTAATTCTATGCAATTCATGTTTTGCATGACAAGTGATGAATGTAGCGGAAATAAGGAGAAATAAGTAAAAAAAAACCAAAATGGAGGAAAATAAAAGTTCAGGTACTAAAGTGCAAATACTCTAACTTCTTTCTAACCTTGTGATGAAGATTTGAGAGTGTTAGAGGTAAATTGGATGAAGAAATGAGTCAAATGGATGAAATATAGCCAAAACATTATCACATATCAACTTTCAAGCTGAAAAGGTTGCACCAGTTTTTAGCCTCATATTGAGACCAGTTTTGGATATGGAAAACGATCGAATTTAAAGATGTTGTTTGAAGAAAAGTTTTATCCATTTGAGTTAGCTTTCCAACTCATTTTGAATCAGCTCAATCGGATACCTGTATAGAAAGTTATGACCAAAATACCGAACACTGTTAAAAAACAAACTTGCGCGCGCACGAGACAAATTCTCTTCCGCACACACGGGCAAGAATTTCACTTACCGAGCCTAAAACCAATGAACGGCGTGCATGCAAGGAAATATATGGTGCACGTGCACTTTCATGTTTTACAGAGAAATCATTAGTTTCCTTCTACGACTTAAACTCCTTTGGTAACATATCTTGCACGACTTTTCAACCCTAAATACATTCCAAAACACCCCAGAACGCCTCATTCTTGATTCGACACCATTCTTTCATCACTTTTGGTTCAAGAAACTCATGAGGAACTAAAACCCTAGGTGAAGCAAGGAAAAAACTAATTGGATTCGGTGATTTCACATCAATTTATTCATGTAATTGCTCTTTTCATTGCTAAACAATTCTGAAATTTAGACTTTCATTCTTATAAATTTACATTGAAATTGGTTTAATTCTTATTAGATTTTTCATGGATTCAGTCATACTTTTTCCATTGTTTAATCGAAATATTTGTTGAGTTTCAATTTCATGAACCTATGTTGAGTTTGATTTAACTTTTACTAAATTAATCATAGATTCAGTCAGGCTTTTTCTATCGACGAATTGAACTAATTGTTGAATTGTAATCTCAATTATTTTATTGGTGTGATTTAATTACTGCTTTATGCTTGAAGTATATGGTCGATCTTTGAATCTGATTTCAATAAAATTGTGCGAATGCGTTATAGAAAGTCTAGATTTTAGAATTACTATTGAATTAAATTGATTTGTAATGATATATCTTCCGATTAGAGTGACGGGACGAAAGCCTCTAATTGAGTTATAAAATTGAATAATTGATGTGAATGATCCGATCCAGTTGAGGAAATTCTGACGCTTCACTACCTCAAATTATTGATTTTAACTTTGTTACTTCAACATTGAATTTACTACAAATTTAAGAGGACAAATTCATTCTTTTTGGAACCTTTAAACATTTTCCATCTCCCTGTGGATACGACACCCCAAAGCTATACTACAACTATCACGTCATTCTTTGGACATAATCACTACCTCTCTCATCAACAGGTAAATAAATTAAATCCAAAGGTATTAGTATATTAAAACAATAAACAATTTCGAATGGAATATAAGAAGTAAAAAATGTGTAGCCATATTATATACAAATTCTATAAATGGCAAGCAATTCTCCCAACTCTTTAAGTTTTTATTGACTATACTGCACAATAGTTGTATCATAATCTTATTATTAACCTCAGTTTGCCCATTCGTTTGTGGGTGACAAGTTGTAGGCAATAATAACTTATTTCCTAACTTACCCCCTCAAAACCTTCCAAAAATGATTAAGGAAATTAACATTCATATCCAATACAATACTCATAAGTACTCCATGTAAGTGCACTATCTCCTTAAAGAATAAATTCGCAATATTAGTGATATCATTAGTTTTATGACATAAAGAAGAAATAATTTTTTTCTTTTTTTTAATTGTTTTAAGTGGGACTCATTTTCATTTTTAAAAGATTTGGGACCCTGGACCCAATTATTTATTTATTTTTTCTTTTTATTAATTTAAAGATAAGGGTAAATTCATTATTTTATAAGGCTTTAACAAATGAAAATTATAGTAGGGATGAGATGCGTTTGATGGATTTGAAGGTGAAAATGTAAAAATTGAAATGGTAGAGACAATTTGTGTAAAAAAAAATAGTAAAGCAAATGATATGTGGACGTTTTGTGCAAATTACCCACTAATTGATAATCCAAAGGATAGTCTATCTCATCTTTTGTTACTTGCTGATAAGTGTATTTTACATGCTTATTTATACTTTTAATCTTGATAAATTTTGGGTTATTTTAGCGGATTTCTATGTAATTATCAATTATGTGAAATGATGTAATTTGTAGAAAAAGATTGAGATTGAGAGCAATTTATGCAAAAAGTGGTGATTTTGAGCTTAAATGGAGATTAATTTGGATACTTGAAGATCATCCAGGGTTGAAATGGATCAATTGGAAGAAGTTTTGGATGAAATTGGAAGATATTCATGAGATTAAGGACGAAAAATTGACAAGTGAAAAGTTCAAAGAACAAAATAGAAGAAAAGTTGAAGGACTTAAATTGCAAAATAAAAAGTTGCATGCCACTGGTAGCTCGGGGGTTGCAAACCTGCAGCCGACTTGTGGCTATTGGGAGGCCCTGTTTGCCGAGAGTGGAATGCGAGTTTGCAACCCACACGTTTTTGCCTTTCTTTTTTATCTTTTGTTTTTTTATTCGTTTTTGATGTTATCTTTTATGGGAACTCTTATATGAAGTGTAATACTATATAAAAACCTATTTAAATGAGAAAAGAGTTCCATAACTTAAAAATTAGAGAGAAACATATCGAAGGAAAGCAAGAACTCAAGATTAGGATCTGAAGCATTGATTCAAACAAGAAGAGGACCTTGGTGCAAGATTTATTTACTTCTTTGTTTTTCTTTATTTAATATGCTATTGCATAGCTAAACTTTTTGTTAGGTTGAATAATGTAGTATTTTGAGATCCTTTAATTCAATTTCCAAGATTCTAGTTCTCAATTTGACACTTGTTGATTTTATTTATGGTTGTTCATTTTTTGAATTACTTGACCAATAATTTAATGATCTTATGAATTTAAACGAGCCGAGAGGTGAATTATAGGTTTTGATCACATCGTTAAATTTGGGAACTAGTACAAAAGTGTAGAAATACATTTTCTAGTTAATGTAATCGTTACATGAATTTTAGAAATTTAATGTGTTTAACTAAGGTGTATCATGAACATAGAGATATATAATTGATTTAATTAATTAGATTCAGTTTAAGTTCGAGAGAGGTAAATTGAATATGTTAGAAGAGTTCGACCGAACGCGACATTAAGTTAAGAATATTGATTAGACAATTATATGTGTTCAATAAATGAAATTGTGTACTCTAATATTCCTTCCCTTGCTATAGGAAAATCGTAGCACACTTATTCTTTCTTTTCCTCTTATTTAAACTACAGAGGAGTCAGGTTTGGGTATCTAGTGTTATCTAGTGCTTCTCTAATTCATTCCTTGGTTTTCTTTCATGTTCCAAAGCACTTAACTAAGTCCATGAATAGTATTTCTACAATCCTGCTACTGAAGCTACTGTTCCAACCACAAACAATGCAGAGTAATGACATGGTAATGCTTAATTCAACACTATATTTTTCCAATGTGCAATGACAAAACGATTATCTACTGCATTTCGTGATTGGCTCTAGGAACAATGATTTTTGTGTTGATTTTCGTAGGGCGGATTAAGGGATATTGAAGATAATATGCCTGTGATAAGCTTTCCTCCCATTAAGATCAAGAAGATGAAGACAGTGGAAGTGGAGGTGGAAATCAAGGCAATGCCAGTAGTTAGCTTAATTAGTTCTAGCAGTTCCAGCAGTGATTCATCATCTTCTAGTGGTATTGATTCTTAAATGGTGTTGTATGCGATTCTAATGTTCAAGTGTATGGATTAAAAAATTTGTAATGAAATTATCAATTTTTATACAATTCTAAAATTTGTTCATAAGTTGCATTTTCAATTTTGTCAATCTATTTGCATAAATTGTTATAAAAAGAAAACCAGCCTACGGCAACGTTCACAACGTTTGCCAAATGTTGTCATAGGCTGTCTTTCGCAACATTTACCAAACGTTGCTGTATCTCCACGACAACATTTTTTAAACGTTATGGAAGACTTTCGGCAACGTTTAAAAAATGTTGTCGTATCTTTTTACTCTACGACAACACCTTGATTTGCAACACATGTCCAAAAGTTGCCGTACGCCTACGGCAACATTTTCGTAGGCTGTTTTTGTTGTAGTGGGATACTTTTATACTCTCGTTTTTGATATCTATTTGGTTACATGTTCAATTTATAATTTAACATATTTATACTTTATGTGATCAATAAATTTTAAAAATATTTTTTAAGTTCGCATTTTACTTTTACATACCTAATTGGGAAATCACAATAAACTCTTCTACCTATCTCCCACCAAGCCTAATGAATCTCTAAGATATCAAATTTATCATATCGGACTCAAGAACATGTTTGGTACATAATATCATAAAGCAATACAGAGTCATACGTAGCATCTATAAATTTTCGAATATAAAATTTCTCATTGCGGACATAATTTTGAAGTTATTGATACGGTGGACTAAATATTATTGAACATTATTGAAGACAAAAAATAAATAAATTAGTAGCCAACTTATTCGTTGTTATGTAAAATACTGTCCATGGCAGCACTCTTTAACTGCCCTACGAATTCATTGATGCACTTGTCTGAGGTACCACCTTCATCAATTGCTTCCTTGGCCAATTCTCGCCATTTTCTTGCATTCCTCTTGATCTCCTCACCCCTTTCTCCTTCCATAACTTGTTTTAAACAATACAAAAGCTCTTCTCTGCTCACAATTCCAGATTCATCCTCCTTGGCCCGAACCCCGACCCTCCATACATCCTCAATGTACTTAGCATCGGGCATTTGGTCCGACCATTGTGGCATTCCCACCATAGGCACGCCAAGGCACAATCCTTCAATTGTCGAGTTCCATCCACAATGTGTCACAAAGCAACCAATGGCTTGGTGTGCTAGCATTTCGAGTTGGTTGCACCATGACACGACCAGGCCCTTTCCTTCGGTCAAGTCGAAGAATCCAGCTGGCAATTTATTGTGTTCACTCTCTCTTACGACCCATAGGAAGTACGAATTCGTGCTCATTAATGCCGTTGCCATTTCTTCCATTTGTTTTGATGTTAATGAAACCATGCTACCAAATGAAATGTAGATTACTGATTTGTTTGGCTTGCTTTTGAGCCACGTAACGCATTTTTCACTTAGGGGCTTCCATAAACTGGCTCCATAGCCTTTGTCTTCTTCAATTCTGTTGTCCAAGTATGCTGATGGCACCATTGGACCTATTAACTTTGCAGGCCAGATGTTTGAAACGCTTTTTGCCTCCTGTTTCGAGAGAAGAAAAAAAAGGTAGGGAATTCAAGAATTATTGGCTAATTATACAAAATTTTGCAAGTAAAAGTGTAATTTTGAAAATCATGGTTGAGAAAATAAGTAACTTAAAACTACAGCCTCACCTGGCCTTCTAATTCTTCGAAAGTGTTAGCAAACACATAATCAGCCTTCTCCAAGTTTGAGAATTGACTCATTTTCATAGCCAAATAAGCAGGATAGCTTTCCGGTGCCCTGATAAACCCCGGCATATCGCAGTCGCTGAATGGCGGCAATCCTGGCAAAATCAACGGCTTGTTTTTAATCACCACTGGTAGAGTCAACGAGCCGTCGTGTATGTGGGAGAACACGGCACAAACCGCGGCCGAGTTGGTGAAAAACGAAGCTCCATAAATTCCATGTTCCTTAGCAACATCAAGAGCCCATGGCAAAAACGAATCATAGATTATACAATTGACTGGAAAATCAGATTTTTTGAATTTTTCAATGATTTGTGATAAATCTCTTGAGCCATTTTCTCTGAATGAGTTGATGTAGATATCTTCTTTCTTTGCTTCAGCAAAGCCTCCATTGTCGAAGCCGTCGGAGATAGGCTCCACCACCACATTTGTGGCGCGGATGGAATTGACAGTGTAGAATGTGGTGGCGAATGTGGCTTTGACTCCTTTTGCGGCGAGGCGTTTTGCAAATTGCAGAAGAGGGTTTATGTGGCCTTGGCTTGGATATGGAAGGACTATTACATGAGGAATTTTCATAGATTTTTCATTGCCTGCAGCTTCCATTTTTTGTACTGTTTGATAACTTCTAATGTTGTTTCGAGTTATACCGTGAAAGTTGAAACTGAAATTGATGAATGAATCAAATTCCTTAAATCGAATGTCTATTTATAGGGAGCCGAAGCTGTCTTTCCTCGAATAAAATCTTGACATCTAGTCGAACAATGCTATTTAGCACCCGAGGTGTTAAACACCAGTTTAATTTAGGTGTCAACATTATCAGTCTGTCTGGTAGCAACTAAAATGGCCCAAAAAATTCATTTTCCTACCGTTGCATATCACTTCAACCGCAAACCTTGACCGACCATCTCACATGTGGGCCCCACTAAGGTCGGAATTTTGATTACAATTTGGCCAAAATCAGCACCAGGCGGACGGTATATATGTCATATTAAATGGATCATAATTCTATTTATTTAATTGAATCTGTAATGTAATGTCATTAGTACTGCCACCTAGACTGATTTTAAATATCAGTGGTGCCAAATAATGTGTTATAATTTTGGATATTTAATTGAACATATAATGTAATATCACTAATATTGTCACCTAAATTAATGTTAAATAACATTAGTTTAAAATTTTATTGTATGACAAATACTAGTACCTAGTTATTATGTTTAATAATTTGATTTGCTAGAGATTACGAATATTTATTCAAATTATGTCTTCAATGCAAATAAAGAATCAAAACTAGACGTGTGATTCGAAGATGATAGAAGAAAAATCTAAACGGCCATGTGGTTCATAGCTGATGAAAGGTATCTTACGTCACAGTGCTTGCATCCTTTTTTTCTTTTTTTTGGGGCACGTGAATCTCTCAAAGAATTAGACATTGGTTTCACAAAAATATAACCTGAACTTCCATGAAATATGGTTCATTTGTGGTTCAAAAATATTTCATAATCCTTACAAAAGAATATGATTCACATTAAGGCCCCGTTCGGGAGGGATTAAAAGTCAATTAAAATTGAAAATATGGCCGTTATTGGGTCCCACTCGTCTAATAAAAGTCAACAATAACGGCTATATTTTCAATTTTAATCTGATTTTAATCCCTCCCATACAAGGCCTAAGGCTATATTTGATAGTCCATTTTTTCCATAGAAATGGGAAAATGGTTTCCATATATATTTTTTTAATTTTTTTGGCAATGGACACAAATTTTATCATCAATTGCAAAAAAAAAAAATTCTTTAATGGACAATTTTCATAAAAAATTAAGCCAAACGAATACCAAAAGATCCAAAATTTAAATATTTTCTACTTGAAAAATTATACAAATCAAACACAATTAATTGACAATTCATAAGAAAACAATTTTAAGCAATTTAATTTCGTGAAATTCATTTTCTTTCTACTCAAATTCTACTCTTGCAATCAAATGAACCCTAATATAATTTTGCTTTCGAGTCCCGTTCATTATATTATAATTGTTCAATTTCCTATAAAATATTTTTTTAAAAAAAATTGTTTCTTTGAGGGGTAAGTATAGGTGCTTCTCGGCTTCTCAAATACATTAATTTTCCAAAAAAAAATAATAAAAAAAAAAAAATATATATATATATATATATATAAACTACTTAATACTTAAATAAACTTGAACACATGCCCTTTTATTTCCTTCACTTTTAACTTCAATTCTTGATATTACTCTTCTTTGGAATTCAAATCACGCGAACCTATAAGCTTTCTCTAAAGATATTATTAGTCTATATTATTCATTAATTTCACACATTTTCATGCGGATATAATTTTCAAACGTTCGAAAACGGCACGCATTCAGGTGAGAATATCAAATGAATAATGCTACTTGCAGTTGCTCACTGTAACAGTCGCCCTATGTGACACACACATGATATGTAGTTAAGTACTTTCACAATAAATGTGGAAAATTTCTAGATAGATATTGGTGGTACATGTTTGAATCCATTTGCCAGAAAGAAAAAGTCAAACCATTCAATTATTTTGTTGTCCTTCAGAAATTTATGACCATTACCGGCAGTAAGATGAAATAGTCTGAGCCAAAAATTTCCCATGTCCTTTTTTAATGTAATAATTCTTTATGACCCGAATAATTCTTCACAGGGGCCTCACATGCCCCCTCACAGTAGCTGCAGACCTCACCCGTTGTATTACAAAGAAAATGTGACCCCACCCCCATGTTTTTAGCCTGGTAGGTGTCTACTTCTTGCAATGATAGCAATGTTTTTTTTTCCTACAAAATATCTCAGCTAGAAAATTCAAACGTAAGATATTCATTTTATTGATAAGAAAAGATGTTATATGCAAAAGAATATCAAATGTCTATTGTACGAACAAAAAAGGAAATAGAAGCAAACGATACAAAGGCTAAAATCTTCACTATTGTTCAAGACTTGGTTTTGTGTTGAAACTGAAGTTCTCCAATTTTTCATTAAATTAAATTGAAAAATCATCGTGGTAGGGAATTCTAATCATAAATTACTCATGTATGGCTGCCTTTTATAACAGGTCAAATTGATTTTTATATACATTTACTCTCCACTTATTCATAATTCATTTTAATCTATTTACAATTTAAACCGTTTATAAATAACTCTAAACATGAACTTATCATTGTATATAAATTCAAACTTGATTTATTTTTAATTTTTTCAATAAATATAGTAATGAGTATTTGATAGCGAAAAAACGCAATTAATGTCAAATTTATTAAGAATGTGATCTAACTAGGGTATAGTACAAAACGTTTATTATCGTTTGCACTCATTCGCAAAATTTTCTCATCGTTTTCGAACATGACGATTGCATCTTTACTTCATCGTCAATTCTGTCAATTCCTTTCTTCAAATATGGGCGATTAACGAAAAACGTCCCTATCGTTTGCCTATATTGCACAAATCGTCTATATATATATATATATTTGACTCACAAATTGATGTCTGAAGATGGGATTTCTTCTTCCATTAGAGGATTCATTCAAGATCTTAATCCAAACCTCAATTCTAAATTGTTCTAATTCAAAATCAACTAAGAGAAAATAATTTTTTTTTTTGTTTTGGACGATGATTTTTTTTTCTTTTTTCTTTTCTTTCTTTCTTTCTTTTATTTTTTGTTAGAGCATGTTTGAACCTCATTTTTTTCTTAAGAATAAATTTTAGAATAGTAGATTGATGGATAATGTGTGGTTGAAAATAAGATTTTTTTTAAAAAAAATTTATATGTAATATTATTTTATTGAGGAATGTGTGGTTGGAAAAAAGAGAAAAAAAAATATTTTTGAAATAATGGAGATCAAACAAGGGCTTAATATGTTTTGAAATACTTTAAGTGGTACTCATTTGCACTATTTGAAAAATTTAGAACTTTGACTGCAATTATTTCTTTTATTTTTTAATTTATTTAAAGAGAAAGATAATTTAGTTATTCTCCAATATTTAGTAGAAAAAATAGAGTGCGCGCAAATAATGATCGATTTGAGGGTCTGAAAGCTAAAATTGAAATGATAGAAACGATTTATGCAATAAAGGTAAAAGATAGAGATATTTTATGCAAATTACCCATATTTGAGGAAGGAATTGACATAATGAGGTGGAAATGACCAATTCACAAGAAAATGTTGAAATGATGGTACAAATGTAAAGGTTTAAACGATAAGAATAATTTGTCTAATAAGTGCAAAAGAAAAAAAAACGTTTTGAAAATGAATACAAAAGGTGTGAATTTGACCATACAATGTTCACATCAAGATGACTACACTGATGGCGTAAAGAGAGTGACGATAGCACCAATGGCGTCATCAATTATTCATACAAAATTGTTTTAACTCGGCTAGCACGAGGTTATTCCGATTTAGCTCTCTTTGTCATTCATGTTTGAAACTCAAGTTGATGTTTCTTTAAATTAAAATTCTGATTCGATCTAACGAAACAATTCAGGACCATTTAACATTGTGGCTGAGTTCAATAAAACCTTGAAAAAGTTGTCAACTTAAACATGGAATAGTCATTAGAGACATCTAGTTTTCGAATTATATGGTTGGAAGGTTCAAAGTTTACAAAAAAATTGAGTACCGTATTACAAGAAATGATCTACTGAGGACTAACATGGTACGTCAATTAATTAATTGATGGAACTCAATGAAATTAAATTTGTTGATTAGCATATCAATTCTCAAAATATTATCAACAAGTACTTGTCAATGATTTGTGATAAAATTCTCGATCCATTTTCTCCGAATGAGTTGTTGTAGGTATCTTCTTTCTTTGCTTCGGCAAGGCCACCATTGTCGAAGCTGTCGGGGATAGGCTCCACCACCACATCGGTGGCGCGGATGGATTTGACAGTGTAGAATGTGGTGGCGAATGTGGCTTTGACGACTTTTGCGGTGACATGTTTTTGCAAAATGCAGAAGGGGGTTTATGTGGCCTTGGCTTGCATATGGAAGGACTATAACATAGAGGAATTTTCGTAGATTTTTCATTGCCTGCAGCTTCCATTTTTTGAACTGTTCGGTAATTTCTAATGTTGTTTCTAATTATACTATTAAACTGAAATTGATAAATGAATCAAATTCAATAATGGAATGTCTATTTGTAGGTAGCAAAAGCTCGGCTGTCCTCCAATAAAATATTAAACATCCATGTTAAAACTTTATTAAATGACATATAAGTTGATAACGAAATATGAGATCAGAATTCGACACTTATTTTGTTTAATAGTTTAATTTGCTAGAGAATAAAGATATTTATTTAAATTATATATTTACTTTTTAAAAAAATAATCAAAAGTCGACGTGTGGTTCAAATCTGATAAATGAAAAAAGGTTAAAAATCAACATGTGGTTCGAAGATGATGAAAGAAGAAAAATCTAAATCGACGTGTGGTTGAAAGATATCTTACAACATATTGCTTGCGTCATTTTTGTAGCACATGAATATCAGGTAGAAGTAGACATTGCTTTCACCAAAATGTAAGCTGAATTCTCTAGAAATAGGGTTTATTTGTGGTTCAAACAGTTTTCATAATCCTTAGAAACAATTACTGTTACGGGTTTTTCTAAGTCATCTTCTATGTCATCGCCATGTCAAGGGACGAACTGATAACAATCGCCCCGTGACGAATGAACGAAATTCATCCTCCACGTGGCGACGAACTGATTTTGCCCTCCATCACATATCGGACAAACAGATTTTCGCCTCCGCCATGTGGTGACGAATTGATTTCACCTCGCCACGCAGTGGATGAACTGATTTTATCTACCACTCCGACAGATGTAAAGACCTGCACTTTGCATGACTTCGCCGCAACCGAAACTAAGTCCGAAGTGATGACATCCAAAACGCGATTATCATTCCGCTCCACTTCAACCGTGTACTAGAAAATCTTTTATGGAAAGATCTCAAGAACCAAATCTTTAGGACTAATTGATGGAACGTATGACTGACTCCAAAATGTTAAGTCAAGCCTTACAATTTCAGGGAGCATTAAATGAATGGCCTACCTATGGATTGAAGGATTGACACCTAGGAGAGGATGGTTCGCCCTAGATTCACGAGCACATGTTTCACATTCAATGGTTCTTCTCTTATTCCCTTTCATTATAAATACCCACACTTACACTATAGGAAAGGGTTAGTACCTGAAAAAAGAAAGGAGGAGACACTGTGACATTTTTTTGTCTCCACACGCTACCATTAAAACAAAACCACACTCCGGTTACGACCACTAACGAACTAGTTCTAGTCTATCAACTCACTAATTTGACCGTCAGAGTGCTCGCAGCTGCTTCCATCCCACCGGAAAAGGCCACGAGCGACTAATAATTTTTGAGGTCAACAATTACGATTAATGTTACTTGAGTTAATAGCTCCAATCTATCTACTCACTAAATTGTGTTGGCCACGTGTTTGGGGCATTTTTTGAGACCAACAATTACGATTCATGTTATTTGAGTTAGTTATACAAATTTTCTTTTGAGTCACTTTCAATGTATTAATAATTTATTTTCGTCATTTTATTTGATTTCTTTTTTTTTTTTTTAAGTTGCTATGTTAATTTTCTAAAAAAAAAAAAAAATCTAAAACAACTCAATGCTTAACTAATCTTGAACACATACCCTTTTATTTACTTAAGTTTTAACTTCCATATTACTTATCTTTGGAATTCAAATCACCAATAAATTTTCTAAAGATATTATAAGTATCATTCATTAATTTTACACATTTCATGCGTATATAATTTTCAAACCCGCTATTTAATTTAAAAATTGCACGTATTCAGGTGAAAATATCAAATTGATAAGCTCTTTCATAATAAAATGAGAAAAATGTTGAAAATTGACAGATATATGTAGGTTGTACATGTTTGAATCATTTGCAAAAAGAGAGAAAAGTAGCCATTTGTCCACCACAAATGTATGACCGTTACCGACAGTAAGAGTACGCGTTTGTTGAATCAATCATGCTTGGTATGCAATAGAGCTGTGCTATTGGTACCGAAAATAGTTGACACACAGATTGAGTGACACTTACAATGGCGGCCCCACATTTTTTTTTGGAATTTTTTAATCATGTGGTGCCCGTTGCATGTGAGAGGTTGTCAAATTCTTTATCCGTTTTCCGTACAAATGGAAAAACCCTATGCGATAATGGATGACAATTTTATTTATAAAATGTCACCTATCATTGAACAGTTTCAACAAAGATGTTATTTTTGCAGTTAATAGTTTTTGTCACCACACCAAATGTCAACAAAGTTGCCATCCATAATTGTAGAAAGGGAAATGCTAGGGGTACATTGAGGGTGACATAAAGGATAACATAATGTGAGTGGGGTGGATCCCATGCTACAGTATCGTGGGCCCCACCCCCACTCACATTATGTCATCTTTTACGTCAACCCTAATGTACAAGTAGATTAATCCTTGTAGAAATAGCATTATTGTTGATGAATTGATCGTGACAACTGTTAGATAAATGTCCAAATGTATTATTCAATAATAATTTTTAACAAATAAATATTAATCTATGATTATTTGATTCTTATGTTATTACATGTAATATTTGAGCAAATAACAATTTTCCATGATAACGGATATTATTATAAATTTAGTACTAAAGTTTCCGATTGGTACCAATTAAAATTAAAATTTTAATTTAATTTAAATTCAACAATTAATTTTAACCATATATTTGGGTGCAACAATTTCTCAACCATACATTTCATCAACTTCTATCAAAATTTACTAAAACTCTGATTTTAATCTCTATAAAATAGGGACTAAGTATAGATATATTCAATTTAAAAAATACTAAAAAATAATTGTTTGCAACTAGTAAATAAAGTCGGACACTATATTGTTAAAGTCTTATTATTTTTACTAAAGTTTGTTTAGATTTTAGTAATAAAGATTATTGGACATGATCAAGTAACATTTAGTGACGAACACGAAAAATTAAATGTTATTAGCAGTCAACCATTCGTCTGAATCCTGAATGGATTATGAACCTTAATTATTAATTCGAGATCTTTGAGGTAACAAAGAATGAGATTATTTACATAATCAATACTTCTTAACTTTGAGAATTGGATTTAATAAATTAACGAACATATTTTCGTAACATGAAATCTGTCACCTATTTTTATAGTTATATCATTAACACAAGTATTTTTCTAATGGACAATTTAATCTAAACTCAATAGTTTAACAATAAGATTGTAAAACCCAATGTTGTAAAAAATGGAACTTGTGATATTTTTATATAAAGCTTAAAAGTGACTTATTGATAAAAATAGTCGCTTATAATTAGTTTAATGATTAACAGAGACAAAAATGTCAAAAAGAATTAATTATTGAAGAGCTTCGATAGTTTAAATTGATTTAAGAGTGCAGTTTCTATCGTTAATGGTTATAGTCGAAACTAATTAATTAATCTTGAACAGTCAAGAGCTGACCGATACAACAATTAATTAATTGGAGGTTAAATCAGTTGTATCCGATGAAGTACCTTCAGTGGCTTAAAAATAAGAACTGAAGTTAAATTATAAGGGTTATAATTTAATGAGTATTACACAATTAAACATTTAAAATTAATATGGACATATTATGTGATATTGCAATGCACCTAGATGTTCATATTGTTTAGATACGTTCCATATCTTTCAAAGAATGGAAAGTGTTCGTGAAAATCCTGCAAGCGTACGGAATCGTTGATAAGTAATATATTTGATGAGTTAAGAGTATCATCCTACAAAAACTAAACTTGAATTCAAGTTTATTAGTTTTGTATGAAATTCGAATTATGTAACAAAAAATAGTATTTTGCTATTTATTCTAAATTATTCTAAGAATTATGTAAAAGTCTGGCTCATATCAAATAATGGATGATTATATTGGATTTAGAATCCGCCTATTATTGTCTATTTCAATTCTCAACTATGTAATTTACATACATTCTAAACAATCGATAAAGTTGAGATATTTAACTTCTTCTTCATCTAATATAATTACGGATCAAGCCTAACATGATTTCTTGTAAATAACAAAAGAATTATGAATAAATATCACTCGGATATTGAATGAATGTAAGAAATCTTGATCTTCAATTTCTTAATGTAATTGAGCTTCAATTTTGGTTATGATTTGATCTTCTCTCTCAAATATGTAAATTGACCTCTTGTTCTTGATGAATTTGATGATATGAATGTGTATCGAGACTCGAGAGGCTAGAGAGAGCTCTCTAAAGTTTTGCCCAAGTTTTGTATTTATAAGAGTCGCGTCCAATTTGGATTTCGAAAGAGTTTTAATAATAAAAAAAGGAAAATTAACACCATTAGATGAAATTTTGCTTGCCGGGATGCCACATTTTTCACTGCATGTGCACCAAGTGATTGGCTCCCCGTTAATTTTTAACCGTGTCGTAGCACTTGCGCAGGCATTTTGTCCCCCAATTGTGCCGTTCACACGATTTCATCCAGTCATTATTTTTTTCATAACATTCTTTCCCCATATTTGATTGAGGCAATTCAAAGTGTATTAAAACACTAACTCATATGGCTACATTTAATTCAGAAGTATAGTATTTCCAATTCGAAAAATGGGTCTCAATATGAGGTTAAAAATTTAGAGCATAACTTTTTTCAGCTAAAATTTGAAGGCCTTAAACATATTGATTTTCAGTTCATCATCATCCAACCTCAATATCAACTGACTATTCTGTACATCAATCAGAGCCCTTCCCGTAGCAAAAAATAGACAACCCAGAATGAGCGAAAAGTCTTTATCCTCTTCCATATTCAGGAAAATAAAGTCTGCTGGAAAAATAAATTTATCGACCTTCACCAATATGTCTTCACAAATGCCTTTAGGTACTTGATCGATCTATCAGCCAATTGTAATGAAACTATAGTGGCCTTTGCTTCCCCCAAATCTAATTTCCTGAAAAAAAAAAGGCATTAAATTAATACTAGCTCCTAAATCACACAATACCTTATTTATATACAAGTTACTAATATTGCAAGGCATAGTAAAACTCTCTGGATCTTTTAACTTTGGAGGAAACTTATGTTGGAGAATTGCACTGCATTCCTCGGTAAGCATGACCGTTTCATTGTCTTCCAGCCTCCTCTTGTTTGATAGAATATCCTTCATGAACTTAGCATAACTGGGCATTTGAGCCAAGGCTTCAATGAACAGTATGTTGGTGTACAGCTTCTTGAATACATCCAAAAATTTCTGAAATTGCTTGTCGAGCTTTTGTTTCTGCAGTCTCTGTGGAAATGGGATCGGAGGAACATATGCTTTGACAGGGGTGGTTTCCTTTATCTACGAACTCTCTGGTGCATCACTTTGATTATTCTCCATAGTTCTGCCGGGTTCATCTACACGTTCATCAACTAATGCAGGTACCTTTTCTATGCCAGATCTTTTCACATATATTTCTGGTAACTGGACTCCACTTCGTTTAGTAATTACTTTGACATGCTCTCTGGGGTTAGTCTCAGTGTTGCTGGGCAAAGTCCCCTGAGTTCTGCCTGATAATGCGGCTGCTATCTGACCAACTTGTTGTTCCAAATTCTTAATTGAGGCCTGTTGATTCTGAAAATTGGTCTCAGTCTTTGTGATGTACTGAGATAACAGATCTTCCAATGATGACTTCTTCTCTTGTTGTTGATGATTTTGGAACCCTGGTGGCCTATTTTGGTTATTTCCTCCTTGTCCCTGATTATTTGACCATGAGAAATTAGGATGATTTCTCCAACCCGGATTGTAAGTGTTGGAGTAGGGATTGTTTTGTTGCCTTGGGAAGTTCTGTGCATAGATAACCTCTTCATGCTGCGAAACTTGTGTAGATGCCAATGGGCAGTGTGTGGTCAGGTGGTTTGCTCCACAACCTTCGCATACAGGCGGTGATTGGTGTACCATGTTGACTGATTGAGATAGATTATCCATTTTCGCTGTGAGGGCCTCTATTTGTGCTGCCAATGCTGTCATTGCATCCACGTTGTGCACCCCAGCTATTTTCCTTTCAGTTGGCCACATTGATTGATTGTCAGCTATCTTCTCATATAGTTCATATGCATCATCTACGTCAAGTTTCATCACTGATCCTCCCACTGAAGCATCTATCATGTTTCGAAACTCCTGGTGTAGTCCATTATAGAAAAGATATTGTGTTGCTTGCTGCGGAGTCTCAAGCTAAGGCATTTTCTAAACAAATTCTTGAATCTCTCCCAGGCTTCAGAATAGCTCTCGAAATCTTTATGTTTGAAGGTGTGGATTTTATTCCGGATTTGATGAACTCTAGAGGGTGGAAAGAACTTCATGGTGAATTTTGATCCATATCATTCCACGATTGTATACTGCCTGGAGGTAGACTGAGGAACCATGCCCTAGTAGCATCCTTCAAAGTATAAGGGAATAATCGCGTTCGAAATGCATCTGTTGATATCCCTTCGTGACTAAAAACTTCACATAATATGAGAAATGCTGAGATGTGTTCATGAGGGTTCTTCGTCAATTTCCCGAAAAACCTAATGTCTTGATGATTTTGGAATAGATTTATGACATCCTGTCTGAGGTGGAAGTTGGGTTGTCCGAATGGAGGATAAATCATGGCAGGTTGCACTGGAGCAGAAATTGGATTGACATAGTCCCCAACTAAAATGGGAGCTTCATTTTGGATGGCTCTCTGTTGATTTCGTTGTGGTGGTGGATTATGAACTCGAACACGAGCTTGGTTCTGTGGTTGATTCTAATTATCAACCATTCTCCTTGCTTGACGTTGTCGTCTTCTACGGGTTCTGAACGTCCTTTAAATTTTGTGATCTATTGGGGCTAGATTAATCTCGTCAGGAGCTTGCATAAACCAATTCTTCCTGAAAAGAGTCAAGACAACAGAGAATGAGGCAATGTAAAACCAATCTACAGCAACAAGACTAACAATAGCAACGAATCTAGAATATCAATAACTAGAATAAACACCGTTATTCTCCGACAACGATGTCAAAAACTTGTTACGTGAAAATTCTGTAAGCGTACGGGTTCGTTGTACAAGTAATAATTATGATGAGTGAGTTATCATCCCACAGGGAATAAGGTTCAATTCTAGTGTATCCGATGTATCTAAATTCGTAACAATAATAAAAGATGGTTAATTTGTGTTTAACTATGTTCTATGACTACGAAAGCAATAAAAGAAAGAAGGTGGTTTTTAAATCAAGTGTGGATGAATGTATTGGATTTCCGAATCCACTACTTTACTCTAGAATTCAATTCTCAACTTGTGATAATTAATTCAATCCTTGCATTCGTGACGATCGATAATTCTACTTTTATTTATTTTTCTTTTCCAAAATATAGTAAACCTATGTTGACCACGACACGATCCTATTCCTAGTTCGCATTCATATGATAAATATGCATGAAAACATAGGATTATCACACACGATCGCACACTTTACAAATATTTTTCCTAATATCTATTTTTCATGTGTTCCATATACAGTGTCTACCTATCGTGAGTTTTCCAACACTATGAATAAGCAACTTATTGTCTTAATGGTGCGCAAGCATTAAAATAATATGAAAAAGCATGTATGTAAAATCACAACACAAGAATTAACTAAAAATCACAAATCTTGATCCATCCAATACAAATAAACTTAGCCTAGCATATTAAAATGAAAATTACATAGAAAATAAAAGAAAGTCATCACCCGAAGAAAATCAGGAAATTGACTCTTCAAGCCTTCGAAATCAGATCCAAAATGATGAATTCCTCCTCTTCGATGTAAGTTTTCTCCCTTTTTTCTCTAAAAAATAGCTCTCCCTCCAAAGTCCCGAAAAATCCCCTTAAATATCCCTCTAAAAGTGCCCTAAAACATTACCAAAATGAAATAAAAGAATTACATTTTTGTCCCCGTTTTACATTGAGACGTGCGCCTAGTAGAAACTAAGGCGCGTGCCTTGGTGTTTTGCCAAGCCTCAGTCGAGGCCTGGTTGGGGTGAGGCGCGCGCCTTGCTTGCAGGCGAGGGTGCGCGCCTTAGGGCATTTTTGGTGCCATTTGCAATTTGGCTCCTAACTTTCCACTAGCTCTTGTTTTGGCCCCTTTATCTCCAATTTATCTTGTCCTCGCTCTTCTCTTCATGTCCAAATGACTCTTTGCACTCTCGACTTTCACTTCTCGCTCTGAGCTATCTTTTGATTATTTTCATTTTAGTCCTCATCCCCTTGTTGCCTCGATTAACTCCCTTTTTTGAATCATTTCCTCCATATTCGTTGTATTCGTCGATCTGAACCTATATATCAAGTAAATCACATTTTTAGCCACAATTCTATCCAAATTATCACAAATATCCACATTTTGACAACCTAAATAAGTGAAAGAAATGCACTTATCAACCACTGAGGCTAATACTTCCGAATTTATATGGAAGAATATCATATGTTGGTTTGGGATTCCCCGTTCACTTGTATCGAACAATGGGAGGTAGTTTGACAACGGAAAAAGTTAGGGACTAGTGCAAAGAGTTGAGGATCAAAAAGTACTTCTTGTCGTCCCCTCACCTCAAAGCATATGACTAGGTTGAGACGGTCAACAAAACCATCAAGCACATCTTAAAAAAGAATCTTGATGCATCAAAACGTTTTTGGGTAGACGAGCTATCCCAAGTATTATGGGCAATTCATACAACAAGTTGAACCACAATAGGAGAGATCCAATTTTCCATGACCTATGGTGATGAAGCTAAGAGCCATGTTGAGGTAAGTCTGTCTTTGCCTCATCGAATTCATTTTAATGAGATATCAACAATGAATTAAGAAGGTACAAACTTGATTTCTTTGAAGAAATGAGAGACAATTCCTGAATGAGGCTTGCCTCCTATCAGAGAAAGATGGCTTAGCATTATAATGTCAAGATAAAACAGAGGTCATTTCGAAGGGAAGACTTTGTACTAAGGAGGATTTTCCTTTCTTCCAGAGAACCATGTGTGGGGACTCTTGGTCCCAAATAGGAAGGCCCCTATCACATATCCGAGGAGCTAAGGCCAGGGAACTAGAGAATTGAGGATAGAGATGAAAAACACAGCCCCAACCTTGGAATGTCAAACATTTAAGAGCATACTACCAGTTGGCTCATCTTGTTAATCTTGCCTGGATGATCTTTTTCAACTTATTTAATTATATCATCAATGAAAATGTTCTCTACGTATATAAACATGTTCTATGGGGCAAATCCTTTCCACGTATGGTCCAAATATCATGGAAGAAATTTTTGCACGGAAAAGCCACCCCAATGCAAAGAATATCTCCCACCTCGAAAAGAAATGTATGAAGCACCCTTGTGGAGCCGACCTTGAAACGTACGAGGCAGATATAAATGTACAACATACAACTTTGTAAAGTTATCAACATACAAGATCCTATCATCTTTATGACCCTTATAAGACAAACTCACTACACTAAGCACATGATTGGTTTTGAAAAGGTGAAATTGTAAGTTAATAACTATTTTTAATATACGTGCTTAGCCAGATGGTAACCTTATTGATCCAATAAATTGTTACAAAACTATCTCAAGTCATCATATCATCTTATTTTGAAGTATCAGTGCATATGTTCACTCAATGGTTCTGCATTATTAAGTCAATTGTGGTTCAATTATTGCAACTGTATCGATCAATTTATGTTATCCTTTGAGGCTCCAACACTTTACAAATTCAGAAGAAGGAACTCGTTATATACATAGAGTGAGCTGATTACAAAAAGAGTACATGGAAAAGACAAAACAAGAAGAAGTGAAAAGCCTAATTCTATGTGGTTCATCATCTTCCTGAAGCTCAACTGCATTCTTCCAATTTTTTAACAGAATCTTCAACGTCATCTGCAGGAGTGGATGGCTCTGCTGGAAGGAACTCCTTCCTTATAGTAGCCAAATCCACTTGGGGGTACAATACGACCATCCTTTTTAAGAGTTTATCGTATGCAACCTTCATCCAGTATAAATCGAAGCCGTCATACTCAGCCGTTTTATGTATGCCACATAATTGTTCATGGTTGCCTCTTTCGCTCCACTCAACTATTGCCACAAATGGTAAACTCAGCAGTCAACTCACGTACTTGGGACTTCAACTCCTCATTTTCTTTATTAGCCGTCTCCAAGGTGACGAGCTATTCTTTGTAAGTTATCAGAATTCTCGACTCACTTTGTCAAATCATTTACTTTAGCTTCACAAATGTGGACCTCCTTCTTCAACTTCTCGTTTTCCTTTGAAAGTGCATCTACCCTCGGCTTTACCTTAGCTTGCTGTACCTTGAAGGCCTCAATAGCTTCACTGATAGTAGATGCCTCAGCCTTTACCTTCATCAACTTAGCCTTTACATCAACAGCCTTTTGAAAAAAATTCTTTATTAAGCCTCTATAGTCTCCTCATGTTCTTCTGGGCATTTAGAAAAAGGCCTTGTGATCGAGCCTATAGGGCGAGGCTGGCTTCTATCATATCCACCGAGTCACAGATCTCGATGTATGAAGAATATTTGTCAGCCCAATACTTGTGATAAATTTTCGTAGCCGTCTGGACCTCGGCGGAAAGCATCTCTATAACGGTTGGAGCAATCTCACCTAATCTCCTTCCCAAAAAATTCTGATCTTTTCCCTCGAAAGGGATCCATTTGTGGACCTCCTTCCTTGCCCTGATCTTTAACAATAACTATTTTTATAGCAGATATGAGGTCCTCCACGACGGGCTTCTTCACAGACTCATCAATGATAGTTAGCACTTAAGAAGAGGTAGAGGTTTTTCATTCTACGTAATTGTCAACCTCCTCTTCTAAGGCCTCTCTCCCTGAGGCTCTACCTTTTGACAATAGCCCACTTAGACGGCTTGAGTTTGAAATGGTTGATTGCAGTTATATAAAAGCCAAGTCAATAATATAGCTCGCCAAAATACGACAATGAACATACTCTTAGCAAACAAAAACTCACTATACTCGTGGTACTACGTCGGTACGATTACTTTTGGGACCGTATCATCCTCCATTGTCTACCAATGACCCTCACTCAAAATCAAAATGACTTTCAGTTTTTTATTGAGGTCGGAATGCCCAAAATGAAGGGCGAATATGGAACCCAGGGGTTCATATAATACCTTTCTTTACAACCATCTTTACCCATTAGGGTTGGAAGAGGCTTTACAAAACATGGGAATACACATCCTCACCAAGAGTGACCTCCTTCCAAAAATTAAAAGCCCCTGCCTATTGGTTCCATGTGTTAGGCATAAGCAAGGTAGGGGCTAGGTTATATTGCCTAAGTATATATCTGAAGAAAGGGTGTAGAGACAACTTTATCCCAGCACTTAGAATCGCCTCACTTATAGCAACACACCTCTTCTTAGGAAAACATGCTCGTTCATTAGATCTTGAGACAAAGATCTCAATGGTGTTTGGGGATCTTATAGCACTCCCTAAAAGTCTTTAGTTCATTCTCTTCTATGCAAGTCAACCATAATGAGGCTCCCACCTCACACTATAATTTATGGGATCCTCTTGCATCATCCTCGCGTTATGTGAGCCCCCCATTGCGTCCATTATCCTTTTAGTAGAGATCAATGGAGGTAAGTCAGTATTAGCTCAAATGATCTCCATATTAACTTTGTCAGAAGACTCTCATTTGATATTCGGTTTCGATGAAGAAGCCATTGGACAGTTTATTTTTACACAAGCAATAGGAGAAATATAAGGGTTTGTTACTTACGTAAATCACAAAGATGCACAAAAGGTGGTTTGAATACAAGTGGCGCTGAAAAAGCTTTAAGGATGGCTGGAAATTGTAAATGATCTTTTAGGTGTTTTAGGATTTTTCGCAAGGTAAAAGTGTGAGAAATGGCTAACTTCTTCCTTTTATAGGCAACAAAAATGAAATTTCACCGTGGGATAAGCTTCGATGAAACCCCAGGCATACACATACATTCCCATCCGACAAGTTAAAATAAAAAGATGCCTACTGAAATTTGAATCAATGACTCTTACCATTCTGTGCTAAGCACGTGCTCAAGGATAGCGTGGCCTCTACCAGTTGTAACTGACCATCATCATGGTGAAATAAATGAGCAAGAAATACGTGTATTAAAAACCCCAAACTGCTCCACGTCATGTCTTGGAAACATGATATGTTTTCAAATCATTGCAGCACATGTCCCATTTGCTTCAACTACATCAATGGCTCACCTTTTTAGCAAAGGCCTCGCCTTGAGTTATGCTACCTCTTTTTTCACGAAAGCGCACAAAAATAAGAAGTCATGTACTTAAAAGTCCACGCATTAAATGAATAATTATACATGGAATTCGGGGACTATTGTTACGCCTCATATTATAAGGCTCCAGAAATCCTACATGGAAAGCAACCTGGGGCCCCACACTCCATGTCAACTTGCCTCAAAGCAGTTTGACCGAACCTTGTGGTCGAGAAAATGTACAGATGTCGAACCCATTGGATTGTGTTGACCTTTATGGAAAGAATCGAACTTGCATCACGAGAGAAGCTGCTAAAGGAGCTCGGCACAAAATCTTTTTAGGTAATCCGTGGTATGTAATTGATGTGACAATCCATTGTTCCCATGGCCGTTTCCAGCCAATCATGTCAAGTCTAAAGTCGTAAACTAGATATTATGGATAATAAAATGGTATTAGAATTCAATGCTCATGATTGATTGATTGCTATGACAAGAAGCTCTAGCCGTTAGGATAAGGCCACGTGTCCCTTTATCTAACGACTATTACTCATCATCTTCTACTACAAACGCTTACACTTAGTGTCATTCAAAAGGTAATGCAAATATAGACTTCAAGTTATAACTTAGCTCTATCACTGTTTAATCTATCATTTCCCAATGCCAACCTCCCTTTCACATTGGAGGTTCACATTTAAAGTCCTCCCACACTCATATAGTCATCATTTCAAATGACTTGATGGTCGGAATACGCGTGGCTGAATCTACCACCACCGGAGGAAGCCTTGTATGGTTAACGAATTGTTTAAGTATGTAAGTTTATGTTTGCGTGGACGTGAAAGGCTTTGGGATTTGTTGGCCACGTTTGAGGTACAAAATATGAGGTCAATAATCTTCATTGAAAAATAAGAGTTCCAAAAGTCAATGATCTTTCATATGAAAATACACACCTTGTTAGTCGAACATATTCTAAAACATTCTACTAAATTTTCCAATAGTTTCACGTATTTAAGCTGCTTAAATTGATTAAATTTCTCATTCACCGATGATAAATGTAATACACTTATCTAGACCATTAAATTTGGATTTTTTTAATAAAATATAGACTAATCTCTTGTATTTATCACTTGTTAGTTAGGGGGTGTTTGACACCCATTTTAGTAGAAAAATGTGTTTTGAATAGTGATTGATGGAAGAATGTGTGGTTAAAAAGTAAAGAGAATTTTTAGGTTTATATATAATATTATTTTATTGATAAAATGTGTGGTTGAAATTAGGGCTATCCGTGGGTTGGTTCGGTTCGGTTCTGAAGATACCCGAACCGACCCAAAACTTTCGGGTATTTAATAAATGGAATCGTCGGGTCCAAATATAATTATGGAACCGTTCGGGTTCGGTTCCGTTCGGTTCGGTTCGGATCGGTTCGGGTCCGTTCGGTTCCGTACCATAATTAAATTTTTTAATATTTACAGCAACACTACATAAATACAACTAATGACATTTCATTCGTAACTTTTACAAATTAACGTAACTCAATTCAAAAACATATAAATAACTAGCCGTCCAATAAAATTAATTCAATACATACAAATACGAAAAAGTAGATATTAATATTACAGCAACACTACATAAAGTATATTCATTTGCTTCAAATTAAAATGGGCTAATGGGCTTTAAAAATTATTTGGGTTTTAAAATTATAATTATAAAATAATTTTATTTATTTAATTAAATTGCTAATTTGTTTAGAAAAAATAAAATAATTTAATTAATTCAATATAAAAAATAAAAAAATTATTTAGTTTCGGTTCTTATTCGGTTCTTCGATTCTTGGTCTAGACCCGAGACCCGACCCAAACCCATCGGTTCTCGATTCGGGTACCCGTTCGGGTATTTAATTTACGAAGAACCGTTCGGTTCGGTTCGGGTTCTGTTCGAAACTTTTGGACACCCCTAGTTGAAATGAAGAAAGAGAATGAGAATGAGAAAAAAAATGGGAGCCAAACGGGGGCTTAAAATTCTGTGATTGAAGTGAAATTGGATGAAATGAACGAAAAGGCTAAAATGGAATAAATCCAAAATTTGGAGATCAAAATGCAAATATTCAATAGTTAATTCATACAACAAACAGAGAATGAAAATTAGATATGACAAACTGAATGCAACAAGAAGTCAAATGAGTAAAATATATTAAAGTATTTTCAGAAATCAATTTCTAACCACACAAGTTATGTTAAAAAATTTTATCTGAAAATTGAGATCCATTTTTGACATAGTAAATGTTTGAGTTGGAAACATGCTATTTCTATAACAATTCTAGCCCTTTAAGTTAGGTTTCTAGTGCACTTTGAATTGCCACAATCAGATATTGGAAGTGAAAGATACGATAAAAATACTTATGGTTGACCATAGACATAACCATGCGCGAAGCGAATGAAACTTTTCTTATTTGATTGGAACTCTTTTGAAATCCAATTTGGACGTATTTTTTGACCTAATTTCACCTTCGATAAACAATAAATGGGAAGCCATTGAAAAATTTCTCTCTTCCACCTCTAAAATTACTTCCATATTATAAAATCATTAAATTTGGTGGGGGTGGGGGAATTCATCTTAAGTTGGAGAAGAGAACAAACACTACACCAAAAAACACATTTTGCAGCGGCCAAAAAACGTTGCTGTAGACCTTTTGCAGTGTTTTAACGTGTGTTGCGAAGGTCAGTGTTGCTGTTGAGGGAAGACTTTTTGCAGCGTTTTTAAACGTTGCGGTAGAGACTTTTTGCAGCGTTTTTTAAACGTTGCGGTAGACATTTGCAACGTTTTTTCAAATTTGCCGTAGCCTTTTTTTTTTTTTTACATTTATATATGGTAATTGATCGACAAAATTGAAAATGGCACTTTGTGAACAAATTTTGGAATTGCATAAAAATTGATAATTTCATTACAAATTTTTGAATCAATACAACATTTAAATGTGATACAATACAACATTGAATCACTACAACATTTGGATTTCCGGAGCATAGTTGAAATACATTTTTGAATCAACACAACATTGAAAACTTTGAAAAAACGTTGAGAAAAATGAACCACACAACTCTGGAGCCCTATACCATCTTGTAGCAACATAATCTTGTGTTTGTACCATCATCCAAAAAACCATCAACTACCAACTCTTAGGAAATGGACAAATGACACTAAGGAATGAAAAAATAAAATATGAACAATTAGATTTCTGAAATACCGTCCAAAATATTGTCGTCGGAGTGTCACTGAAAGCTATCTCGGTGATAAACATTAGCTGCAAACAAAAACTTCATGGTTAGATACATTTACCAAATCATAAAGCACAATTCACTAGGACCCATTCACCCAAGTGGTGCCTTACAAGTAGAAGATGGTCTAAGAAACTTTATATGCATTTGGTCTCTCAAAATATCACTATATAGAAAGAGAATATTGTCTAACTACTTTAAACTTCTTTGTGGATCTATCGACTGCCAACTAACAAGATTCAAACATTTTAGATACAAGTTTAACCCCTAAATGTATCAGCTAACAAGTTAAAACTATTTCTTCAAATCATTTACGTATCACCTTACCTTTTTCCCCTCAATTGTCTCAAGGACATCGCCATTGGAAATTCTCAGAACAAGGCCTTCTGCAATAGCTGTTTTCCCAACACCAAGTTCTCCAATGATGCAGGGATTATTCTTTGTGCGCCACCCCAAAATTTGAGTAACTCGTTCAACTTTTAGACAGCTTGCCTGTGTGCGAATATTGCTTGGATCCGCACCTAAGTTCTCAAGAACACGGGCTGCTACTCCTTCACCCTCACGAAGTAATCCCAGCAGCAAGTGCTCTGGTCCAATGTAATTGTGACCTGAACCGACAAGCAATGGATTAACATCATATTAGACAATCTCAGTTGATTCTTGTAAACGGCTGCAAAAGGAACTTCTATTAGGCAAAATTAAAGATGTGTTACTTGTAATACAATGTAACTTGTGATCATGTAGAGCCAATACCGAAGTAGTCAATGAGTAGATGATCATGTAGAGCACAGAGACAACAAATACTTGGTTAGAGAACTACGTAGCACAAGCTCAAAAATGGGTTAAGGCCTCACCGAAAGCAGTTTACTGCAAAATCTACTATAGCGAGACATTACCAAGTCAAGGACAGGCATATTTAAAGCCTCATCTGAATAAAAACAAAGACAACTAGATCTGATTCAAATTTTAAAAAAATATGAAGGAAGAATCTGTGCATTTCATTTTTGTGCAGAAGCAAAGTCTGATGTTGAACTTAGTAAAATTGCATTCTAATCACAAGACTTCATGATGCATTACAGTGAAATTTCTTTGACAGCAGAAAAAGGATAAAATAATAGCACGAATACAATAGAGAATCTAGTGAAAGACGTGACATGTGATGAGAAAAACAATTGTATTTGAAGTGATCTAATCATGCCATTGAAATAATAGTAACTAGATCAAAACAATTTGTACCAAACAGAATTGCACATAGTGTTTAGACATAGAATTCAAACAAGATATAGTACAAATAAAGAAAAATGCCAGAAGGCAAGTCTAAAAGTATTCTAAACCACCCCCACCATCCCCAACACCTCTGATGTAAGTAGAGAGGGGAAAGGTTTGCAATTAAATATGCCAAATCATGTTCCTTAATGGAACAGAAGCTGTTGTTAAAACTAAGAAATCTTTGTATCTCAAGTTGTCTTGAAAACTCAAAAGCCACTTGGATCAGTCACTATCCAAAATTTTCTGTAGAGCAACTATATCCAAAATAATCAAAACCAACGAAGACCAAGAAGAGCTTCCCAGATAATCAAACTTATTATGGGGGAAGCATTTCTTTATCTTATGAACATTCAACCAGATAAATACATGCAACCTGGACAAAGTAAAACACGAATTAGGATCAAAATAATTCAACCAATTCAATAAAATCAAAACAATCAATTTCACAACTATAAGACTTGCTTACTCAAATACATCTAAAAACCTTCTTCCACCCAGAAACAGTAAACACAAAAATATATTTTTCTCAAGTTCTTTTCCTTGGAAATGTTTTATTTTTAGCATATTCTTTCAATTTGTTTGATCAATAAACCTCTTTTACGAAATATTACTCCATACACTAATGTAACCACACATCCAAAAGACACAGGAGAATACCCCCTCCCCTTCCGCCTTTCATGAACCTGATTTCTTATAATCGAAATCTTCAGTAAAGTATTTAGTACATTTATATACACCTGGTTCTCGTTCGCATCCACAAGAATGACTTTCGTTAGTTTAGACTGTAATTCAGTTGTCTTGCTTTCTCTGCCTACCTGCTCAAAGAACAAGCAAACGTTGAACAAGCAACAACTAAAATAAGCAGATTCACAGAGTAGATTAAAGTGAAATGCAGCACACTGTCATTACTAAAATTACAGACTAAGCACTAAAAATCCATTTCCAGAGAGCCAAACACCAAAGCATACATAGCATTACAGAGGTTGATTTGTAACGAACACAAGTAAAAAAAATATTAAAGAACCTGAGAATAAAATATAACTAAATTTGGTGAAATAACTTCAATTTGAGAAACCATAACCGTCTGAAAACTATGAGGAGCTCTATCCACTTTCATGCGTTTCGCAAGCTTAAGAATAAGTTCATGACCTGATTTGAGACTTCCTAACTTATGACTAAACTAGATAAAGAGAATGCAGGCACAGACAAGAAGAATTTATAAATATGGACTAGCTGTTAGTCTTTACTAAAAAATTAAGAGCACGTCCACCATCTGTTCTTGAATAATTGCATAAATACTTTTGCAATGCATCACCTCTCTAGGCAGGACCAAGTGAATGGTTAGCCATAAATGCTTAGGAAGCTACTTAAGTACTTCAAGCCAATGGTTAAGCTCTAATGTGTAGTGGCCTCAGTGGGAAATACAAGCAAATGACCCAAATTCAAAGTTAAAATTCCAAACTAACCCCAAACTAACCCATTTCACTATTCAAATATATAAACTACCTAAAATACCCTTAATATAAAAAGTTTCAAAATAAGTTATTTTAGTCCTCATAACTTTAATTCTAATTTTGGATTCGACAAAATTGTTTGCCCCTTGCAATAAAAATTAACTTTTCTTCACCATCAACTCTTTCCACCTATCTTGAGCCGAAAAAATTTGATATTGATTAATAATTTTATTTTTGAATTTTTGCATTTTAGGTCCAATAAAAATGGTATCAGAGCCCTATATCTTGAGGATTTAAAGACATTAGAGAATGGAAGATAATAACGAAATTTGCATAGGATGGTACGTTAACAATTCTACTGAATATTTAGATACTGATAGTTATATTCAACATCTTGTTAATAAATCAAGAAATTTGATTAATAAAATAAAAGACTCCGATAGTCTTAAAATAAAGAAAAAATTTGAAAAGAAAATTACTTTTCTTTTAATAGATTTTGATGAAATTTTAGACGAAGACATAGGATATCTTGTTAAAATGCCTATTCTTATAGAAATGAAAATTTTAAAAAGAATACAAAGGGTTCTTGATAATGAAATTATGAGAATTGAAGAATTAGATACCTAAGGATCATGGAAATAGAAAATTCAGAAAATATAGAAACTGAAGTATACGAAGGAGTAGAGGGATATGCCTTAAAAGGAAAATTTGATTGGGAAAAATTTAGAAAAATTAATAGAGCAGAATTAAGTCTAAAACCACCAGGAGAAAATAAATTATTCAATATTTTAGGATCAGCCTTTAGAAGAAAAAAGTTAGTCATTAATGAATATCATGAAATAGAAAAAGCCATAGATATTAAACATACACAAGGAAAAATAAAATTAAATCTTATAACAAAAAGAAATATTAATGAATTCCTAGGAAAATTAAAACAAGAAAAACGAGATAAAATATCTTATGTTTACCTTGCTGGAATACAAATAATAATAAAATCATGTTTTAAAGAAGGAATTAATAGTCCTATAATACTTAATTTACAAGATGAAAGATGTATAACTCAGAAAATGGAAATTTAGGAATAGTAAAAGGAAATTTAGCCTATAAAAAATTAAAATTTACTTGTTATCCAAGATATTGCGTACATATAAATGATAAAAATTTAGATGATTGTCTTAGTCTACATTTTAAGATGACTAATAAAATATTAAAAGATGATAATAAAGTTTTTACTATATTATATCAAGGATTATATTGTTATACAAATAGTAATTATGGAAATATATATAAAGAAAAACCTTTTATAGAAATTGACGAAGAATTTAGGGATATAGGTGAAGCAATCTTACCAAGAGAACAAGACATAGAAGAAATAAAAAATTTTGAGATAGGACATGATGATGCTATAAGTATTGATCAACCTATAATACCAAAACAAATAACATATAAAGAAAATAAAATAATTATTGGAAATAATACAGTAAGACATAGTATTTCAAAAATAATACAAAGTAAAAATAATAGTGTTTATGGAATTAAAGGAAAGTTTTTTAATGGAAATAAATGGATAAATGAAATTAAAATACTTATTGATACTGGAGCAAGTCGAATCATATTTGCTCTCTTATTGATGAAGGAATTAAAAAGAAAAAAGTTGAACCTTATAGTTATAGAGATTTTGAAGGAAAAATAAACTCTTGTGATATCATAGGACAAATTCAAATTAAATTAGGAAATTTATTATTAAGCATAGAATGCTATATTGATAATAATATGAATTTTGATGAACATCCAATATTATTAGGAAATTCATTTTTAAATAGTCTTGATAATTATAAAATAGACAAGGAAGGAATTCTTATTACACATCAAGGAATAACTACATATTGCCCTAAAGAAAAATGAGTAGAGAAATAAAATTCCCAATAAGTGTATATATACAAATAATCGTATTTGAATAAAAAATAACTACTTGTGCTCTAATTGATACGGAGCCGAGATAACTCGTCTTTAAAGAATTTTTATTACCAAAGTGGATAGAAAATAAACAACAATTAACTTTACAAGGAATAACTGGAGTAAGAGAATCTTTAAAATATAAAAATGAAAATATAGAAGTTATAATAGGATCTAAAATAGTAACCATAAGAAATGTTTACCAATATAATATTAATGATTGTGATATTATTCTTGGAAATGACTTTCTACAACAGCTTTAGTCAATATAGTCAAAATATTTATACTATTCAATTAAAAACACCATGTGGACATTTACTAAAAATTGCTAGAGAATTTAAACCATTCCGAGTTCAACAAATTTCAGCGTGGTGAAATAATATATTTTATACCAAAATTACTCAATTATTCAATCAAAACAATTACTCTTGATCAAATAAAAGATCTTTTAGCTAAAAATTATAATGAAAATCCACTTGAAAAATGGGAAAAATCAAAAACAACAGCTAAAATAGAACTATTAGAACCAACAATCATTATTAGAGTCAAACCTATGCTCTATAATCAAGAAGATAAGGAAGAATTTCAAATACAAATTCAAGAACTTCTTAATCAAAAACTTATAAGGAGAAGTAATAGCCCTCATAGTAGCCCAACTTTTATGGTTAGAAATCATTCGGAGATAAAAAGAGGAAAACCTAGGATGGTAGTAAATTATAAAGAACTTAATAAAAACACTAAGTTTGATGGATATTATTTACCAAATAAAGAAGTATTAATAAATATAGCTAAGAATAAAAAATATTATTCAAAATTTGATTGTAAATATTGATTTTGGCAAATTAAACTAGAAGATAATAGTATACCATTAACAGCATTTAGTACTCCTCAAGGACATTATGAATGGTTAGTTATGCCATTTGGATTAAAAAATGCACCACAAATTTATCAAAGAAGAATGGATGAAGTCTTTAAAACTTATAATTTTCTTATTGTTTATGTTGATGATATACTTGTTTGTTCAGAAACATATGAAGATCATCTTAAATATCTTAGAATTTTTGCTACACTTTACTCAAAAGAAAGTATAATACTTAGTCAGAAAAAAGCAGAAATAGCAAAACATGAAATTGAATTCTTAGGAATGATAATAAATAGTGATGGGATAAAATTGCAACCTCATATTTCAGAAAAAATAATTTTATTCCCTGATAAATTAGAAAATAAGCAACAAATTCAAGAGTTTTTGGGTTGTCTTAATTATGCTGAAAGATTTATAGAAAAACTTGCAGAAAAAAGAAATAAACTTCAGAAACTATTAAGAAAATCAAATAAATTAGGTTGGAATGAAGAACATACTCTTTGTGTTAAAAATTTAAAAGAAAATTGCAAAAATTTACCTAAACTTAGACTTCCTGATAAAAAAGATAAATTAATAGTTCAAACCGATGCTTCAGATTTATATTGGAGTGCTTTATTAAAAACTGATTTAAATGAAATTTGCAGGTATACTAGTGGAACATTTAATAATGCTGAAGTAAATTATTCAACCAATGAGAAAGAATTATTGGCAGTAGTTAAAGGAATAAACAAATTTAAAATGTTTTTGTTACCCAAGGAATTTATTGTTCAAACTGATAATACACAACTAAACGGACTAGTAAATAATAAATTACCAAATTCACCCCAACATAGAAGGTTACATAGATGGCAAGTGTTACTATCCTTTTATAATTTTAAATTTGAATATATTAAAGGAAATGATAATTTATTTGCTGATTTCTTGAGCAGGAATCATGAATATGGAAAAGATTGAAGCATTTACAAAGGAATTACAAGATCTTCTAACAGATTTTAATGCAGATTATCTTGCTGTTCAAGAAGATTATCTTGATATTCGACAAACTTTGTGTGATTTATCAAGCAAAGTTGTTGAAAGTGGGAAAAAGATTGAAAAATTGAATGATAACAAAGAAAAAATAGTTGAAAAATTGTCAGAATGTTTAGACTTTTTTTCAAATTGTAGCCAGGAGTATCCTCCTTTAAAAGGTGAATACAAATAAAGGCTAGTCACATCCCATTTCGGGAGATTAATACATCCACATCGAGTGGAGACTCACAATTTAAGAGAACTGACTCTCTTACCTCGCAAGAGGAAATAGTCATAAAAAGGGTCCACAACAACTACCTCACAAGATGGACAAATTGTTGGAAAAATTTACAAGTGGAAAAGGAGCCGCCGAGTCTAGTACTCAAACATCCTTATCAAAAGGCCCATTGGAACAAACCATCATATCGATTGAATTCCAAGAAGATAAAAAATCACCAATTGGTGACCTTAAATCACCAAAGGGAATAATTGCTACTCATCATATCGTAGCTAATCTACATCCAATGGAAAAGGAGTATTATGAATTCTCGTAATGGGTATATAATTTCAGAGAAGGAAGTTCTCTATATTTGACAGCCCTTCCAACGGCGATTTATCCAAGGATCAGTGCAGTTCAAGGAGCAGATCCTAATATTGTTCGAAAATTGGCAGCATTTGGATTTTTAGATCGACTCTTCCCAGGGATAGATCTAAAAGAAATTGAACAGTTTGACAAAGAATTTGTTAATTGTGTTAAAAAATTCAGCGATAAACAACCGATTGAACTGAGATTTTACACGATTAGTCCTGAATATAAAGAACCAGAGTGGTATGGAGAACATCATCTCATCACAATTCGGAAAAATAATGGAAATCCACTCAAGGAGATTCAGATTTTTAAAGAATTGCCCACTATTAATAGAAAATGGATGATTTACAGACGAGCTCTCGGAATAAAATCAGTCTGCTCAACAATGCAGTTCTTTTATGAAGAAAGATACATGGTCTATGGTATGAGTAATAATTGGATCCTTATCTCAGAGAGGAGATAAAGAATCAAAATTTCTTGAAGAAAAAATCTGTGGAATTATGAACGATCAATTTTCTGGAAGTTAATAATGCATTATAGAAGCATGCCGACTTATGTGACAATTCCAGAAGTAAAGGACGATCAAGAAAAACGTGACTTGACACCATGTGAACTTTGAAGATAAGAAGACAAATCAAGCTGGAATCAAAAGAAATTGCCGACACTTGGAATAAAGACAACCAACAACCACTTTTAATATTTTCAACCACATTTGAAATTATTGTACTTCTTACTTTTGTGTTGTAAAAATCT
The DNA here is from genome assembly GCA_035079005.1 of Fraxinus americana. Taxonomy (NCBI): domain Eukaryota; kingdom Viridiplantae; phylum Streptophyta; class Magnoliopsida; order Lamiales; family Oleaceae; genus Fraxinus; species Fraxinus americana. The sequence continues at coordinate 29,588,791 of CM068707.1, forward strand.
GATTGGCCAGAAGCTTCTCGGTGAAGTGCGAGCCTTTCTATAAATTGAGACCCTTCTCATTAGAAAGGATCATCGAAAATTAGCCATCTGAAATCTCATCCTGAACTACCATCTAAAACCTTCAACAATGATCTTTGTAATCATTCTCTTTAGAGAGTAGAAACCACTCTTCGGAGTATCAATCTCTGTAAAAATCTTTGTATAATAGCTTTCAAGCTATCTTCAGATCAATAAAATCTTTGAGTTTGAAATAAATATTTTATTACGCTTTGAGTGTTGTTCTACACAAAGTGAGTCTGCTTTGAGAGTTTTAAGTGCTTTCGTGTCCATTTTCTTTGTGATGCTTTCGGACTTTGGCCAACTCTTGTGACGAAGGTGACCGGGGAACATATAACATTCTTGCTATTTGGCGAAGCGTGGTAAGGCCCTTATTTTAAGCTACAAGAAAATTTATTGTCTGAAAAGTTGCATGAAAATTATTATATAAGAATTTTTATGAGATTGTTTACTTTGAAGAACTTTTATCATGGAAAGTTACGAGTTTTATTATAGATCTGTACCTTTTAGATATACTAATAGTATTAATTATAGTCACATGATAGAAATTCCGGAAACTTATGATAGTTATACTAGAGGAATAAATTTCATAAAAAGAGATAGTAGATATTATGAAAAATGCCTTACAATTGTATCATTTGGATTAAAAGAAAAATTGCCTAAAGAAATAATAAAAATGATTATATTATTCTGTTTATATAGTGAAAATAGAGAAAGAACTTTTGAAACTACAGAGCATGTAAGTTATAATGAAGTTTCTGAATTATATGATTTTGATATTAGTTTTGACGATATAGAATAAAAATATGCCTGGAATAACTAGAAAATTTTGTGATAATAAAATAAAAATTTTAGAAGAACAGATAATAACTGACAATAATCGTAGAGAAATAGAAATGGAAATTTCTAATTGGAATAAAATTAAAAGGGAATTATTAAGAAATGAAATTACAAGAGAATTAAGAAGAGAAGAACAATTTAGAAGAGAAATAAGACAAATGATAAATAATATAATAATTAATTCCTTAAATATACCAGACTAATATGAGTTTACCAACAAAAATAAGATTTGATAAACAAGAAATAGAAAATATTAGATTACCAATAGGAAGCTATCAAACTAAAAAATGGAATACAACTCTGTTTCAACCTTTAAGCTCATGGGGAAATACAGATGAATGGTTAAATATGACTACAAATTGGACTAATGCATTTTTATGGCAACAATTAGGACAATTAAAATCTAAAGACGTAGAAGCTATAGACGAAATAAATAATATAGATCCAAAAGATGAAATAGCTAAAGAAAGGTTAGAAGTTTTAAGCAAAAATATGTCTAAACAATTTAATAAAATAAAAGAACAAATTAATAATTTAGAAATACTTGATGAAGCTAAACTTGAAGAAATTCAAAATCGAATATCAAAAATTGCACCCCAAAAATAGTATTAATAAAATAGCAACTTTAGAAGAAAAAGTAGACATTATTAATTATAAACTTGATATTTTATTAAATAAATTAGGATTTGAAATTGAAAAACCATCTTATAAAAAACCTAAAATATGAGTATGAATGATAAAATTAATTTAATTGAGAAAAATATAAAAACAATTGATGAAAAAATAACTAGAATTGAAATAGTCTACGAAGAAGAGAAAGAAAGACTACAAAACAACTTTTTAAGAATAGAAAATCTTTTAAATAGAATAATAGAAAATCTAAATAAAGAAAAACCATTTAAACCAGATTATACTAAAGAACTTAAAGAAGTTAGAAAGAAAATTGAAAAATATGAAGAATTAATACAACTTAATGGAGGATTAAAAGAAGATATAGAAAAATTATTGATTGATCTTAGAAAGTAAGAAAAAAATCTTATAGAAAAAGAAGAAGGAAAATTAATTATAGAAGAACAATGAACGAAGAAATGGAAAATTTAATATTTGACTTAGAAGACTTAAAAATTTGTGAAGAAATAACTAAAAATCATATGGTTGGAAAAACAGGAGGACCACGAGCAGTTAAACAAGAAGAATATGGAGAAACTAGCACAGCTAGATATGAAGCAGAAATAGACCCTAGAAGATATGTTAATACAAAAGTAGATTTTAGAACTACCAAAAAAAGAATGTATAGAGATCAATTTAAACCAATTTTAAGAGAATCAAACCCAATGAAAATTGCAGGATCATATTTAAATTTAGATTGTGAATTAGATGTTAGAAGAGCTATAAGTGAATGGAGTACCAATATGATAGCACACTTTAATTATAATCGCAGTAATACAGATAATAAAAATAGAACTGAATATTTATTAGCAACATTTAAAGGAAATGTATTTAATTGGTATAGAGGATTAGAAGAAACAACAAAAGGTATTTGGAAAGATAGTATTGAAGCAGGATTTGGAATTAGTATAATAGAAGGAATAAATAGAGTTGCTACAAGAATTTATAGAGAATTTGTTGGAGAAGATTGGGTAAATGAAAGTACTAAAGCTAGATTAGAAGAAATAGAAGATGCTAAAAATAGAATGGAACATTTACAAATTTGTAATATGTGTTATCTCAATGAATATTGTTGCGAATATAGTAAATATTATTATATGATGTTTGGAAGTGGAGCTGATAATAATTATTATAAAGAAGTTTTTATTAGAAAATTACCACCACCATGGAATAGTTATTTTCAAAATAAGATTAAAGAAAAACAATTAGGAAGAAATGAAGAAGGATATACATTAGGATTTATTATAAGAACTATAAAAGACGAAATAAGTACTATGTGTAGTAATCAAATGATTTATAAACAATCAGGATTTATACAAGATAGAATTTGTTGTAGAGATACCGAAGTACCAGGAAATTGTGGATGTTATGATTATAAAAGAAAAATAAAAATAAAACCCAAGAAATATAAAAAATATAATAAATTTAAAAAGAAATATTTTAAACCAAAAAGAAAATATTTTAGAAGAAAATATAAGCCTTATAATAAAAAATCATTAGATAAAAAACGATGTAAATGTTGGAATTGCAATGAAGAAGGACATATTAGCACTGAATGCCCAAAAAAGAAAGTTAGAATATTAATTACGGACTTTGAACAAATTAGAGATGAATGTGAAGAAGTTGATATTGAAGAAATAGAAGTAAATGAAGAAATATTTGAAGAAAAATCAGATTTAGAAGAAACGTCTAGTGACGATGAATAAAAACAAGAATAAAACTAATTTCGAAAAAATTATAAGGATTGAGGACTTGATCTGCAATAAATGACCCATTTCATTAAGGGTAAAACTGACTTTTTAACAAAAAACTTAAAAAGCCACTATTCATAGGTCATTTTGCAAAATGTCCCGGCCTCAGTCCAGTCCAGTCCAGTCTCCACAACTACAGAATAATTTCATTGAGACTATAAATCAAACACTTTCCTAGCAAACATCAAATAACATAAAATAAAATAAAAACAATAGACAGCAGAATTCACTTAATAGGGCAATGGTAGGCAGCCCAATTTCAAAAAAAAAAAAAGGGAAAAGACGAATCGGGCACAAGCAGCTATTGAGAGAGAGGAGCAGGGGCTGAGAGGGAGCGAATGGCTTGAGAGATGAGAATCGGTACCGCGACACTATTCGAGCAGATTGTGACAGGTCCGGTGACGGCGAGAGGAGAAAAGGTGGTTCTGTCGATTTCAGCCGGTGGAGGGAGTCGCGGCCTGCCAGTTTTGCGGCCATGATGGTCGTGGTGGAGCTTCAGGGAGAATAACAGAGAAGAAGCCCACTTGGGAAATTATCACAGGGTTTTTACAGAGAACCAGAGAACAGGGAGAAGAAGAGAGGAGAGGCGAAGACGAGAGGAGTTGGAAAAGTTGGGGTTAACTGGTTTGATTTAAACGAATAGTCCATTTTTTGCAACGTTTTTTAAAAAATAAAAAAAATTGTGAAAAGCACGAAAAGTTTTGTCTTTCGCAACGTTTAAAACACGTTGCGAAAAATAAAAATTTTCGCAGCACTTAAAAAACGTTACGAAAAGACAATATTAGCAACATTCACTTAAAAAAAATTACCAAATCTCAATTTTGTTAGACAATGGCAACATTCACGTATTAGAATGTTGCGATATATCCCTTTAGCAACATTTAACTACCAAATGTTGTCTTTTATGTATTGCAAAAGATGTTTTTTGTCGTAGTGAAATTTAGCATGTGGATTGAATCAAGAAAACATCAAGAACTTAAAGAATCAAAGCTTGGAGTTGATAATCAAGAGCAAAAATTAGACCGCGATATCATTATCTTGTATTCATAAATTTCAGTTGATGCTTTACAATACTTCTTGTTATTTTATCTTTAGAAAATATTAAGCTAGATTCCTTTGTGTTGGATGAAGATGAACTCTATTTATTTATTTTTAATTCAAAGATAAGTAATTTAGAAAATCTCGTGTTTATTGTTTAATTATGCAAGCTCGTTGCATTATCTAATTGCTTGATCGCCAATTAGATAATTTGTTGCTTGATCGTAATGCTAGAAAGTTTAGAATAAAGTAGAATAATGCATGATTAACACATGTTCAATAGATATTAGGAATAACATATATCGCGTGTGAAATCACCTCGATAATCGTATTATTGAATGCTTTATCACTTAAATAATCATGTAATTGAATATGTTCAACTAATTTGAATTCAGACTATGAATATGATCGAGCGTGTTTAGAATATAATTAATTTATCTTGAAAAAGAAAGTTGAATATAATAGGATTATCGATTATTCAAGAATGAAACTAAATTACATAGTTGAGAATTGGAAATATGATAGTAACAGGGGGAGATTTTCAGCACATACATCTCATGTTTTAGTTTATACTCATCTTAGTTAATTAGTAGATAATTTAGATAAATAAAATCATCTCTTTTGTTATTTACATTGGAATTTGATTACGAGATAATAGAATTCAATTTAAGGTTCATTCCATGTGCGATGAAACTTTTAACTCATCAAATCCATTACTAGTCAATGATGTCGTACACTTTTAGGATTTATTCGAACAAGTTTCTTTCTTTTTTTTTTTGTTAATTTTGGCCATTCATTCTTATCTCTCTTGTGTTTGGTATTCTTCTAGGTAGTATTTTGTAGTATTGCAGGATTATGATGCTACAACGGAGTAAAAATTTTGCAATAATTAATCTCACAATATACATTGTGAGTTATGATATTGGATGCATTATACTGAATACTGCTTGTATACATGCATTGACCTTCTGAGGTTCAAGCTTCTACGGTTTAAATAATATTTAAGATCTCAAAACATTAAAAAAAAAAAATGAAATAATCAGATGAAGGCCACATGCATGTGGGCGAGAGTGTGTACTTGCAGATGGAAATGAAGACATCATGCTTAAGGGAGTTGGTCTTTTCATGTTGAACAAGGAGGTACTAGCAAAATATTATAACGAACTTTTTAATTTGGATGAAAATTAGACACGTGTGTGTGATGTCGTATTCTGGAGTGAATTTAAAAGGTGGAGAAATAATCCAATTGAAAAGGTTGGAAGGAAAGATTTACCGTTGCTAGTGAATTTAGGCTGTGAACCGATTATTCAATGCTATACAAATTATTGAAGAAGAGCATAAATAGGATAACAAGTTAATTACAAAAAACCAAGCGAAGAAGTAACAATTAATGAAGAACGAAATACACATTCTTTCGACTTCATTGATTGTCAAATAATTGATTTAGTGATTAAAGTCGAGAAAGAGGTAGTCTACATGAATCAGATAAATATGCAAGATATATCACATTGAAAGAGGCAATGTTGAGATTTAACGTCAAAAGAAGCAAACTAAGCAAGGTATCAAAAACTTTCTTTATAATTCCATGATATAGATTAGCAAAGTCAAGCTGATGATTATAAACTAGCGCTTATTGGGAGGCAACTCAATTTTCTTCCCTTTATTTATTATGCTTTCTAGATAATAGGTTAAGTAAATTGATTATTTTTGTGTGCTAATAGTGAGTTAGGTATCTTCATCCTTACACATTTTCATGTAAAAAAAAAAAATTAATGTTCACGACCACAACGCCTGGCCGTAACCCATTCTGTGTCCCCTGTCCGCGGTCATGAAATCTCACTGTCGTTGCCTGTTCAGTCCCCTAATGTTGCCGCAATATACGGTCATAACAAGTGGTTATCATCTCCTATTTCATCCTTCACTTCGTCTTTAGATTTTCTTGTTGATGTGTTTAAGCTTAATATGAATTGTTTCATATTATTATATTGCTAATGATTGAATTTTATTCAATTTTGTAGGGACATGAAACTTAAGAACACACAAACCAACAATGGACAATGGAAAGGACGCAGCCATGAGGATCATCTATTTCCAGAATTTTGTTCCAAATCAGCCTTCATTATCAGATAAATCCAAGAAGTCTCTTATTCCTTTATTCACTCTTTTCATTTTACTTAATTGATAGTATTTTGAGACATTTAGGGCAATATCTGATTTAAGTTTGTGGGGGGTGGAAAAAGACATTGAGTTTTTATTAACTTTTATGTGCTTGTGTTTTTGCTTTATAAAAAAAAATTAAAAAATTTCAAAAATTTCAAAAAGATTTTTTTTTTGTTTGGTTGTGTAGGTTAGGTAGTCCTGCTGGTTATGACATACATATTTGAAATTCTGTGTTAGTTTATAATCATAAATAAGTTGCATGCTTATAATTGATGCTTATCTATATGGAATTTGATACCCTTTGAGCACGTGAATTAAGTTTTACATTGAAAATGAATAAGTTGATTCATATGGTTGATAAGTTTAAATATCAGACTTAGATGTTAATCCTGAAAACTACTATATTATACATCTATAAACGAAATTTAGAGTAGTTTTGGGGTGATTGAACTGTTCTTGGAAGGTATTGATATGAATGGGGATTCCACGTATGCAAATTCTTGTGTGGATTGTCTAATGACAATAAGATGAAAATTAGGTGAAAATCTTAACTTTGAGGTCGGTTTTTTAAGAATTGATGTTTAACGTGGGGGCATTGTACTAATCATTGCATAAAAAGGGAAGAATCTTGCCGTGTTTTGAAGCTACCTTATAAAAGATCTCAACGAAGACACTTATTGAATATTCCATAAAGAAACTCAAAAAGGGATAAAGCTAGTGCATGAAACAGAAGATGTACAACAAATCCGAAAAAAGTAGGTGCATGAATAAGAAGATGCACTACATACCTTGATTAATCCTCAAACACTTATTTGAGAAAATTAGACCTTAGACAATGGATTACTAGTGTAGTTGATTCTTAGAGGTTGGAGCAATTAAACTAAATGAGAATTCTTATTTGCTGAGATATTGATTTGCAATAAGTAAGATGTATCTAAATTAGAGAGGGTAAGGATTAGTATAAAAAATAAGTCTTTGATTACACCTTGAAAATGACAGTTAAAAGAATAAGTTTAGGAATGTGTATCTCCCAAGTGAAGAAATGATATATTTTACAAGTAAGGGTCGGTAATTGAAATAACTTATGAATTTATGATGTTTATTTAATTCTTCACACAAAAATATCAATTTTGCATTGGATAAGTAGAAATTGATTTTTGTATTGTGATTTTCATGTTGTGCATACATTTAATACAATAATTTCAATCATTAGACAAACGGTAGGTTATTTGATTAATTTTATAGTATTACTTGGTTGACTGACCATAATTAGGGGATTTACTTTGCTTGCTTATTTATTTGTTGAGATATACTATAATTTTGTTTAAGGACAAAGAAATGTTCAAGTTTGGAGGTGTTTGATAAGTACATTTTGTATACTTATATAGGCCATTAGAATCACTACAACAAAAATAGACTTTGGCAACACTTAAAAGGCAACATTCATTGATTAAATGTTGCTAAAAGGGTCAATTGCAACGTTCGTGTAGGTGAATGTTGCGAAAAATGACATTTCGCAACGTTTTTCAAGTCAATGTTACAAAAAGTAACATTTCGTCACCTTTCGCAACGTTTCTAGGAACGTTGCGAAAGGGCACCTTTCGCAACGTTTCTAGGAACGTTGCGAAAGGCACCTTTCGCAACGTTTCTAAAAACGTTGCGAAAGGTCAACGTTTCATTTTTTTCCCATACGTTATCAAGTGTCAAAACTTTGTTATAAAATTAGAAGCCCTAATTTCTCTCCTCTCGTCTCCGCCAGTCCGCCTCCCTCCCTCACACACACACACAGCCCCATTTCACTCAGGCGACCTGCAAATCGAAGAGCCCAAGTCACCTCCACAGCCGCCTACTCTGTATTGCCGCCGTTCTTCCCCTCCTCATCGCGCCATCTACATCCTCTGGCCCTCCGGCCCTGACCTCTCTATCGTCCACCCCCTGACAGGATTAAGAGCCCTACTATTTTTTCGGACATGATTTACTCATCATATTTTATTTCCATTTAAATTTGATCTCCAATGTATGTTTTACTTCTATATTTTATACTGATTAACTAAATTTCATATGGAAGTATTAATGCGTTAAGAAATTATGTTGGAGTTAGCACTTAATCCTTTTTGAGGTTTGGAAAACAGAAGCGGTTATAGGAGGAGAATTATTATTTGGCTGCGGGGCAGAATGAAATTTGAGGGAAAATTATATTATTCTTCTCTGTAAAATTTGACCATAATAGAATATCGTGTAAAATATTCATTGCTTAGATTATGTCATCGCCTATCGCTCATTCTTTTTGTTCCATTTGATTTTGAATTTTTGCTCCTTTTTGTCTACGCCCGGGACACATTTGGTAATCCTTCTGTTTGCTTCACAGGTAATTGTTTCTGAATAAAATTGAGATGGAACATGCTGAGGATATTGTCGGTGAACATCGGGAGAAGCATGATGATGAGGTGGTATGCTTGTTATACTGTAGAGTTTTTTACCTCTTTTTTTTTTTTAAAAAATTATATCTGTTTAGTGTGAGTTAATGAACGTTGGTAATTTTGTTCTTGGCTATTTAATTAACTTGGTAATAGATTCAACGTCTTTGAGATGCTCGTCATACTGCATTTTTTTTTTCTGTATTCATTTAGTATAAGTCATTGAAGGAAGATCTTGGCCATTTAATTCACTTGGTAATAATTTTTATATCATTGAGATGCTGTTTGCAGCGTACGTGGCATTGTTCCCAAATTTTATTTATTGAAATGGTGTATTCAGTAACTATCAACTTGTTTCCATTAGACAAGACGCTTATTTTCTTCTGTCGGTGATGGGTTTTCCCTCTCCAATGAACTGTATAGAGTGAGAATAAAGTTTATTTAGTGTCTATGTTTGCATTTAAGAGTCTAAGAACTCGAGAAAATGACATGTGATACTCGTTTTTGGTGTAGGAAGCTGTTGCTCGTCTTGAGGAATTTAAGAAGTCTGTTGAAGCAAAAATGGTGCTACGTCAGAGTAATTTGAACCCTGAAAGGCCTGGTCAGTGGTTTCTTTCAGAGATTTTAAGCTGTCACTTTTAGAAAACTGAACAGAGATGTCTTTTCTCTTCTCTTTGTTGGTCTTAGGGAGTAGCCTCTGGATGTTTCAAATCGAAGTTTAGGGCTAACTTTTTTGGGTGTTGTAACTTATAACTTGATAAATTGCAATCTTCTTGGAATTGTGATCCCAAATCGTAACAAAAATCTTCAAATTTATTTGTGGTTCTGCAATAAGGACTCTGTTTTTTTCTTTTTGAATGCATGCATCTGGAACCTATGTTTTATTCTATTGGGAGTTCTTCTGTTTCAGAAAGGAATATTATAACCGAGCGTGCCATTTCTAATTTAGCTCTTAAGTACAGATCATATCTATGTAAATGCCCAATGCAAACAATCAGAGGCAATAAGTGTTCTAGTGCTATGCCTTTGTGCTCTGATGAGCTTCCACTTTGAATATGATTTTGGAAACTTGTCCAATGTCAAAGGATTTTAATCTTGATTCAGACATATTAAAGGTTAGTGTTGCATATGATATCCTCTTGCTTGAATATTGAATCCGCCCTTCTTGATTCCAGACTCAGGTTTTCTCAGGACATTGGATTCTAGCATTAAGCGCAACACGGCTGTTATAAAAAAACTAAAGCAGATAAATGAGGAGCAGCGAGAAGGTATGATGGATGAGTTGCGTGGTGTCAACATAAGCAAATTTGTTAGTGAAGCAGTAACTTCAATTTGTGATGCGAAGCTTAAAGTAGCAGATACAAGGCTGTTCAGGTAGAGCTAGTGATTGAGTTGATTATTTTTTCAACTGCTTGTCAAGCTGGGAAAAATTAAACAATTAAAAGTGCGGCGGGAATAGGCTTTAAGCTTTGAAGGACATGCATTGGCAGTGTCTCTAATGCATTGACTATGTAATACCTTGATGAAATTTTGATTATTTTGGTAGAACTGTTTTAGTATACTAAACCATGGTTTATTCCTGCGTATATTTTCTCTTATTCTCTGCATTTCAAGTACATGGACTAACTTGTTTGCTGCAATTAGGACTCGCTAGTTCTGAGTTCTACTTGAACTTTTGTTATGTTATAGTCAGCTTTTTGTGATATCAGTGTGTGGTATCAACATGGTATAATGCAAGTAAGAAATAAAAGCTGCATCGACAGCTTGTATATGCTAACACTGTTTACGGAATTCTTCCCCCCACCCACCCCTGCCTGATCTTCTTCACTCTGCAACCATGGTCTAATATTTGCTTCATAGTGCAGGTATCTTAAAGCTGCACTTTTCTTGAAGGACCAGATTGGGATCTGAAATAGGAAGAGTTTAGCCTGAGGGTCTCCTGCAGATAAGTATCTGTTCAGTGTGTAGTGGGAGAATTTTCGTCCTTTTAAGCAGTCAGCTGAACTTCACCTTTTGTTTACACAAACATAATCCTGGATTCCTTTCTTGTTGTTCTACCTTACTACTTTACTGCTGCATTTTATCCTATTCATACCTTCCTTGCCTTCCAAGCTTGCTCTTAGTGTCCTTTTTTAGAAAGTATCTAGTTTTCTTCCAGCCAGCTGAGGAAGAGTGTAATAAAGACCTTGATTTTGTAGTTTATATGTGCAGGAAATATGTTCTAGCACATATCTAGAAGGGTGAAAGTCTGAAAGATGGCGTTTCATTCAGAGGAGGAACAAATTGAGGATTACCTTTTCAAGATTGTTTTGATTAGCGATTCAGCTGTTGGTAAATCGAACTTGCTTGCTAGATTTGCCAGAAATGAGTTTTACCATAATTCAAAATCAACCATAGGAGTAGAATTTCAGTCCCAGAAGATGGAAATCAATGGGAAGGAAGTTAAGGCATGAGATATGGGACACGGCGGTCAGGAACGGTTTAGAGCTGTTACCTCTGCATATTACAGAGGTGCAGTTGGAGTGCTTCTATTATTCCTCTTTATATATTCATTTATAAATTTGCCAAACGGAGTCTAATTCTATTGATGATAGAAATGTTTTGTAACTTCTGGTTGCAGGCGTCTGCGGTTTTCACATTTGCAAAAGTTAAGGTTGCACAGAGTACAGAAAATGGGAAGAGTGTGGCCATCAAAGTCATTGCCAAAAGTAGTTTACTGCTACGGATGAAGATTCTACTAGTAGTGGTGGAAGAAATGTCTTGAAGTCTTGGGCTATTTTAGCATGATAGAGTTGCTTAGAGTAAATTTGTTTGTTGGGTGATTATCACACTGGATGGAAGTGCTTACTATCAATTGATGTATTACCATTTTGAAACTCATTTTTATTTAGGTGTTTTTGTATCACATTCTAATATTCAAGTGTATGGATTCAAAAATTTGTAATAAAATTATCAATTTTTATGCAATTCCAAAATTTGTTCATAAGGATTCATTTTCAATTTTGTCAATCAATTTGAGTAAATTGCTGTTTAAAAAAAAAAAAAAAAAAAAATTCCCTACGGCAACGTTTTTTAAATGTTGCCGTAGGGTTCCTACTCTACGGCAACACCTTGATTTGCAACACACGTCCAAACGTTGCAAAAGGTCTACGACAACATTTTTTGAACGTTGCCGTAGGCTATTTTTGTTGTAGTGAATATAATATATTTTTAATACTTTTAATAAATTATTGCCTAATCTCGAGTTTTTATTTTTTGTTTTTTAAAACTCTGTGATTGAAGCGAAATTGTAAGAAAATGAACGAAAAATGGCTACATTGGAAGAAATCCAAAGTTCGGGGGACCAATATTATTGAAGAAGGAATGAATACACATTCTTTTGACACGATTGATTGTCCAATAATTGATTTTGTGACTAAGCTCTAGGTGGTAGAAGTCTATATGGTTGATTTTGAATCTTATAAAATATGCAAGCCATATCATATTGAAAGAGGCAAGGTTAAGATTTCGAAAATCAATGAAAAGTGTAGAAAAGTCAAAATAAGAAAACTAATAAAAGTGTTAAAAGCGTTCTTATTCCATTACTCAAATTGCCAAAATCAAGCTAATGACTATAAACTAGTGCTTATTGAGAGGCAATCCAATTTTCTTCCCTTTTATTTTTTATGCTTTCTAGATAATAGGTTAGGTAAATTAATTGTTTTTGTGTGCTAATAGTTAGTCAGTATCTTCGTCCTTACACATTATTACATAATAAAAATTGTTGTTCGCCATAACCCATATCGTGTCCCCAGTCTTCAACCGTAAAAAAATTGATCGTCCCAGTCCCCTAACGACGATCACAACTTGTGGCCGTAACATGAGGCCATCGTCCCCTATTTCATCTCTCCTTTCGTCCTTAGATTTTCTTATTAGTTATGATGTTTTTGAGCTTAATATTAATTATTCCATATTAGTGTGTCGTTAATGATTGAATTTTACTCATTTTGTGGGACATGATACTTAAGAACACACAAATTAATAATCGATAAGGAAAAGGACGCAGTCAAGAGAATCATCTGTTGTGAGAATTTTGGTCCAAATCGAACGTCGTCATCAAACATAAATTGAAATGATATATTTGATAACTAAGGGTCGGTAATTGAAATAACTTATGAATTTACAATTTTTAACTTAATTGTTCATGCAAACACATCAATTTTTGCATTGGATAAGTAGAAATTGATTTTTGTACTATGATTTTGGTGTTGTTCATAGATTTAATACAATAATTTCAACTATGATCCAAAAGGTAGGTTATCTGATCAATTTTATAGCTTTACTTGATGGACTTGCCACCAATTAGGTAATTAACATTGCTTGCTTACTTGTTTGTTTGTTGAGATATGCTATGATTTTGTTCAAAGACAAACAAATGTTCAAGTTTTGGGGTATTTGATTAGTGTATTTTATACACTTATATAGGCCATTTGATTAGGATATTTTTTTATTACTTTTAATAAACTATAGCCTAATCTTGAGTATGTATTGTTTGTCAGGTAAAACTCGGTGATTGAAGTAAAATTGTAAGAAAGGGACAAAAAAGGCTAAAATGAAAGAAATCTAAAGTTTGGGGACCAAAGTGAAATATCCAATAGCCGATTTGGACTAGAAAAAGATGATTGGATTCAAGTCGAAGTCAAAGGAGTGAAATATATTCAAAGTATTTTCACAAATCAATTTTCAACTGTACAAAAATTATGCTCAAGACTTTTAACCGGAGATTAAGACCCATTTTTTGCATAGTAAATATTCGAATTGGAAACATGTCATTTCTACAATAAATGAAGCCCTTTATGTTAGCCTTCCCGTTCACTTTGAATCAACTTAATTGAGTATTGAAAGATAAAGATATGATAAAAATCTTGACGGCAGCACAGAGACATAACCATGTTGAACGTGAATGCAATTTTCCTTATTTATTTGGAACTCTTTTGGAACCCAATTTGGAAGTATTTCTTGAACTAGTGTTACCTTCTATAATACAAAACATGGGTAATCATTGAAAAAGATCTCTCTCTCAAATTGAAAATCACTTACATATCATAAAATATTCAAAAATAGGGGCAAATTCATCATTAGTTGGAGAGGATAACAAGTCTAGCATGTGGATTGAATAAAAAAAACATCAATAACATGAAGAATCAAAGCTCAGAGTTGATAGTCAAGAACAAGAATTGGACTGTGATATATCTCTATTGTTTTATAAATTTCAGGTAATGCTTTTCCATTCTTCTTCTTATTTTATCTTTAGAAATATGTCAAGCTAGATTCTTTTGTATTGGATGAAGATGAACTCATTATAATTATAATTATTTTTAATTCAAGAATAAGCAGTTTAAGATTTCTTGTATTAATTAATTAATTATTAATTATGCATGCTCGTTACATTATCTAATTGCTTGATTACCAATTAGGTAATTAGTTGATTGATTGTAGTGATGCAAAGTTCACAATTAAGTGGAACATTGCACGATTAACACACTGGCAATAGATGTTAAGAATAATATACATCACGTGTGCAATCACCTCAATAATTGTGCTATTAAATGTTTTATCACTTAGATAATCGTGTAATTGAATGCGTTTTACTCATTCGAATTATGACTAAAAAAAAGTTGAGTACAGTAGGATTTTTGATTGTAAAAAAAAAAAAAGCAGGAATGAAATTAAATCGCATAGTTGAGAATTGAAAATAGGATAATAATAAATTGATTCGGAATTTCAACACATACATCTTATAATTTAGTTCATAATCATCTTAGATAATCTAGAATAATAAAATAATCTCTTTTGTTATTTATATTTGAATTTGATAATTAGTTTATTCGAATTCAATTTAAGGTTTATTCTCTGTGAAACGATACTCTTAACCCATCAAATTTATTACTTGGCAACGATCTTATATGCTTGCAGGATTTATTCGAACAAACGACTAATGATTTTCACTTAAATAATCGTTTAAAATTGGTTAAAACCAATTTTGTATACAAATTTCCAACACAAATTAAATCTTATTGGATTTAACAATATTTTGTGCTAATATAATCATAAATCCAAAAATGTTATTAATTAAGCGCTATTTGTAAATGATAATTGTATTCATGTAGCTTTACACTACAACAATTTATCCATTTTATAACATTTAAATATAGAATTCTTGTTGATAATGCTATAAATTAAAATTGAATTTTATTTAAATATAATATAATAGCATTTTTTTTAAAGGGCCACTAAATTAAAAAGCCCAAAATCGTTCCCTCCATATTTTACCAAAATATTACATTCCGCTTTTTCTACCCTAATTATTTTTTTCCACAATTTCCATCTACCCTGCTTTTCTCTGCCTCTTTGACGAATTCATCTTCTTTGCCTCTCCATCTCTCTCTGTCTTCCTGTATAATTTTTTTTCCTGAAAATCTCCCCAAATAGCAACGAATTCATCCTCGAATTTTCATATCTTGCTGCTGATTTCCATCATCTTTGTTTTGCAGTGATTTTGGCTACAGAAAGGGATCATCTTCAACTCCAATCTTTGAGGTATGTCAATCATTTACACGCTTTAACTCTATTGAGCTCAGTTTCATTTATTGTATGTAATTTCATTAATTGGTATCAGAACGCATGCCTTTTTAATTTTCATTGTAGTGGAATTTGTTGCGAGCAAACAAGAAGTCCCACATTAGTTGGGAGAAGAAAAGAAATCCGTCATATAACTCAAGTGGGCTACTCCACCCATTGCCAATTGGTTTTGGCTTGGAACCTCGCTTGGGCTTGGTGGTGTAGGCTTGGGCCTAATCAATTTTCTCATTATTTTCCCTACAACTGGTATCAGAGCTTAGGGTCGGAGGAACGTAGTAGAAGCGTGGTGGCGATCGGGCTAAAAATCATTCTCTTCTGAGGTGCCTTGTGTCGAAAGTCTTCCTGACATTGGTGGTTAGGCGTCGGGTCCCGTTTGGTCGAGGGCGACGGTAATAACGGCAGTACAAGATGATTGGTGAATGGATTATCGTTTGAGGGGAGGCCACAATGATGTGATCCTTCATCTGAGGGGAGGATTGTTCGGAGCAAACAAGAAGTCCCACATCGGTTGGGAAAAGAAAAGAAATCCACCATATAACCCAAGTGGGCTACTCCACCTATTGCCAATTTGTTTTGGGTTGAAACCTCACTTGGGCTTGGTGGTGTGGGCTTGGGCCCGATCAATTTGCTCATTATTTTCCCTACAATTGTTGGGAGTAAAAGAAGTCTCACATCGGCTAGACATGGGAAATATGATTGGTTTATAAGGATGGACAAATATCTCCATTGGTATGAGGCCTTTTGGGGTAAAGCCCAAAACCAAATCCATGAGGGCTTAGGCCCAAAGTGGACAATATCATATCAATGTGGAGATATGTGGTGTCCATAGCCCAATAGAATTTGCCTCAAGACTCCTATAAGGAATGTCACGGGATCAATTACTAAGGATGCATTCTTGGTAGCATTAAATCAGTAGCTTTTAAATGATATGTGAGCTATAATATGGATAAATGCCAAGTAGAGAAATGGCGTCCGAACAAAGGCTTGCCCGTTTATTTGTTAATGAGCATTAATCCTATTTAAGATTGTTGGGAGCCTAAAATTGTATTGATTCAGAAAGAGCTTGCTGCTTTCCATCTATGAATATGGATTGTCATGTTTATATAATATACATGAACTAATGGTCTTCGTTGTACATGACATTTTGTACTGCTGTAATTAGAAGAGAAGCCAGAAATAATTCAATAGCATCACGAGAATGGTTATTGGAGTTAATTTTTTATGGTAATAGGCAATCAAGTTTCTATATGTTGCACTGTTGGTCTGTTAATCTTTGTTTTGCAGTTTCTACTTTTTTGTGAAAGAACAATGTTCAAATCCTTAAATTCATTAGCTTATGCATCACTAAATGTTTGTTACTTTCTTTGGAAGATTTTTGTGTTTATGGTGATGGTATATATAAATGATGCCAGATTATTTCGTTTATAAAATATCAACCACAAGAATATGAGGAAAATTTACATCTTAAACTAGGAACTTTCATTCCTAGGAAACATAAAATTATTATGAGCCCAATTTACCAAGTTTGAGTCAAGACAAACACTGCTTGCTTTCACATCTTTGTTTATAATTGGAGGTGAGAAGCATTGATGAAGGAATGCTAGTGCACGAGCTGTGCCAAGGGCAATTTTGTGCCTAAATCTCCAAGTTATTAGTGATCCTTTTGTCCCAACATTTTGTATCCCATTATTTTTTTCTTTGTGAGAAACAGACACTAGATCCCAATGTGATTTTCTTACTCATAGTGAAAAACTGCAGTGATGAATGTATTTTTTATTTTATTTATCTAAGTTCTAGCTACAATTCCAGGCCTAAGCACATTTGAACTCGAATAACCTGGACAAGGACAATTAGGCAATGAAAAGCTCCTCAAATAAAGGACAAAATTTAGACTAGGATAATATTTGGGTTTCCTCAAATTATGCATAAAGAATGGGTGCGTCTTAATAGGTAATTTGTACTTTGTCATGTAGTTTATATACTTTATATTTTAAGATTATATCTTAGTACCTTGTCTTTTAAAATTGTTAAGGCTTCACTAGAGTACATGAAAGTTTCAGAAAATTTTGTCAACACTGCTCATCAAAATTTAGGCAAACCAGATAAGATTTTATGTCCTTGTAAAGGTCGTCGAAACTTAAGCCATCAATATGTAAATATTGTTCACGAGCATCTAGTCATAAGAGGAATGGATCCGACTTACACAAATTGGTTCCACCATGGAGAAAAACTAGTTAGTAAGACTGAAATATTCAACTTGTTTGAAGCTATACATACGAATGAAGAACATAATAAGGAAGCTTTTGAAGAGAATTTGGATGATGACATTAGTCGATTGGTGAAGGATGCTGAAACTCCTTTGTATCCAGGAAATGAAAAATACATAAAGCTATTTTCAATTGTGACCTTATATAAGCTTAAAACTATTAGTGGTTGATCAGATAATAGCTTTACGAAAATTCTAAACATATTACATGATATGTTACCTGAACGAAATGTAATTCTTACATCTACACTATGTGTAAGAAAATTTCTTAAGACATTTGATTTAGAATATGAGAAGATTCATGCATGTGTCAATGATTGTTGTTTGTTCAGAAACGATAAAAAAGGAACTAGACAGTTGTCCAAAATGTGGTTCTTCGAGATGGAAGGTCGATAAGCACACACGAAAGAGTAAAAATGGTGTACTTGCTAAAGTCTTAAGATATTTTCCAATAAATCCTAGATTCCTGTGGATGTTTAGTATACCAAAGATTGCTGAATCATTAACATAGCATTCAACTAATCAAAGTGTTGATGGTAAAATGCGTCATCCGGTGGATTCTCCATCTTGGGCTTTAATTGACAACAAGTGACCAAAGTTTGCAAATGATTCATACAATCCTAGGCTTGGACTTGCTACAGATGGTTTCAATCCATTCAACAATTTTAGCTCTACCTATAGTTGTTGGCCAGTGATATTGGTCATTTATAATATGCCACCATGGTTATGCATGAAAAAAGAAAATATCATGTTGTCATTGTTAATTCCAGGGCCTAAACAGCCTAGGAATGATATTGATATATATTTGCAACCACTTATAGATGACTTGAATGAATTATGGAATATTGCAGTGAATATATATGATGCACACACTAATGCAGTCTTCAATTTGAGAGCAATACTAATGTGGTCTATTAATAATTTACCTGCTCTTGGGAATTTAGCAGGATGTAAAATTAAGGGTAAGACATGTTGTCCTATATGTTTTGAGAATACTCACTCACAGTGGTTAAAATTCAATAGAAAATTTGCATACATGGGTCATAGGAGATTTTTGTCACCATGTCATCTGTTTAGGAAAAAGAAATCTTGGTTTGATGGACATGAAGTAAAGGGAAGCAAGCCTAAAATTATGTCTGGTAGCAACATTCTGGTTACTCTTAAAGATTATGTCAATAATTTTGGGATATCTCATAAACGAAAAAGAAAGACATATGATGGGAGCATGCTAACATGGAAAAAGAGATCAATCTTTTTTAACTTATCATATTGGGAGGTAAGATTTTGCCATTTTCCAACTCTTATTCAATTTCTTTCAATTATTTGAATATATTTTTTGTATGAAACTAACAACATCTTTTTGCTTTGTTACATTATTAGGTGCTACCATTACGTCATAATTTGGATGTAATGCACAATGAGAAAAATGTATGTAAAAGCATCCATGGTATATTGTTAGACATAAATGGTAAAACAACAGATGGATTAAATGCTCGTAAGGATTTCCAAGAATGGGAATTAGGAAGGAGTTACATTCGGAGGACTGAGGAACTAGGACATACCTTCCTCCTCCTCCACGTACGTTATCAAGGTCAGAGAAACAAACATTTTGTAAGAGGTTGTTTAACTTGAAGTTACCTGATGGGTATAGTTCAAATGTAGCCAATTGTATATTAGTAGATGAATGCAAAATTAGTGGCCTCAAGTCACATGATTGTCATGTCCTCGTGCGACAACTCTTGGCTATAGCATTAAGAGGTTTACTTCTAAAGGACCACAAAATGCATTTTTAGACCATGTACGTTCTTCAATAGATTATGCCAACGTGTTGTTGATAGGGAAAAAATAGCAATACTAGAAGATGAAGTAGTTGAAACCTTATGCAGTCTTGAAAGATTCTTTCCTCCTACATTTTTTGATATCATGATACGTTTGGTGGTACATTTGGGAAGAGAAGTACGATTATACGGTCCAGTTCATTATCGTTGGATGTATCCTTTTGAGAAGTGAGAAATTCACACTTATTTGGATAAATTTATGCACACAATTTCATTCTCCATACTAATTTGTTTACTCTTTTTACTTCCTGACATATGAAGATATTCAAAGGATATGTGAGAAATTGCGCACGACCTGAAGGTTGCATAGTTGAATGTTATCTTGCAGATGAGAGCATGAATTTTTGTACCGAGTTTATGAAACATGTAAGAGAAATTGATCATCGAGAGGAGTGCAATTAAGATTATGTTAGCAATGAAATGACTGAGGGACGTCCCATTTTTGCTCCAAAATATATTACATTAAGTAATGAAATGTTAGAGATAGCATATCGTTACGTGTTATTCAATACATCTTTTGTGCAAGCTTTTTTGGCGTAAGTCATTCACTTTTTCTATTAATAAGTAAAGAAAATATATATTAATTTGTAATCTCAAATAACTTGCTTATTATTAGAATGCATAAAGAGGAGCTGAAGCGAAGTAATAGAAGCCTTGAAAAAAATAAATGAAAGCTTGCTTTGGAAAATGCACACCGAGAAATTTTCAGTTTGGTTAAAGGAGAAGGTTGTACATAATCTTGATAATTTCTTATCTTCTCATTATAAGAATATATATTTTGAATATAAATATCACTTATACATGTCTAACTTTGTTGCAGATTGAAGTAGGTTCTACCAAAAGTAATGAGTCAGATGTTCTAAAATGGATGGCATAAGGTCCTAAAATGCAAGCAGTCTCCTACACTGGATATATTAGCAAATGGCAACGTTTCCACATAAAAGACGTAGAAAAATCTACACAAAATAGTGGTGTATCAATTGAAGCGACAACCATGCGTAGAGCTAGTGCAAAAGATAATGCACAAGTTTCTGATGTTGTTGCATTTTATGGAGTCATTAGAGAAATAATTTCATTAGATTACCACATAATGAAGATTCCACTCTTTAAGTGTGATTGGGCAAATGTTGGTAACGGTGTGAAAGTGGATGATTGCTTTACACTTGTTAATTTATACCAAGGTCAAAATTATTTTCTAAAAGACCCTTTTATTTTAGCATCACATGCCAAACAAGTGTTTTATTCGAGAGAAAATGATTCCTCTAATTAGTATGTGATTTTGAAAGCACCACCTCGAGGTTTTCATGATCTAGAAATATATGATGAGAATGAGGAAGTCAATGTTGGAAATAGTGTTTCACTGAGCATTGATGATGTGAACAAGGAAGTTTGCTGTGTAAGACGGGACTGCGAGGGCACTTTAATTTAATGACTGAAAATTTTAGTTTATCAAAAAAATCATTTTTTTCTTGTCAATTTTGTTTGTGTTTTCCTGTTCAGCTGCTTCCGCATTGTAATCTTAATATTATATTTTTATTAGTATTTTTTTGTTGCCTTGCAATGGTGAGTTTTGTTTATTCATTTTTTTATGTCATTTTTCTGATTTTGACATAGAATGCTAATCATGATTTTCATATTTTCTTAAATAGGTTGGTTATAACGGTGAATACCAGAAAGAAGTTTGTTGATGATTCAAAAGCTCCGCATAAAAAAGAGATCAGTATGAAAAACTACAAGTGGACAACTTAAAGTAGCCAACACATTTCAACATCATTTTAACGCTTTGGACGCCCCTACTAGGTCTCTCTGCAGCATGAATACAAGTAAGGAATCTCCTGAAAATGAGGTTACCCCAGAAGATGATGTAGAAGTGAGTGGTAATGAAATCCAAAGAACACATGTGGAAGATACTAGTCTATTACAACAAACTATTGCACCATCTCAAGGAGAGACTCAACAAGTTCAAAAGAAGAAGAGAGGCTGTACCCAGTTGAAAAATTTGAACGAAGTCATTGCTCCAATTGAAGTACAGTTTAATGAAATGGGAAAATCGCTATCGGTCACTTTATCTTCCTTTCTAGGCCGTCTTGTGAGGGAGACTGTACCTTATACTCTTGTTGATTGGCGGTATCTTTCAGATGATATGAAACTTGTTATGTGGAAAGATATTTAGGTACATCCTTCAAAATAATTCATGGTTATACAATACAATGTAATATATATTTGATATTGCATTAAATTGAAAAGTTATAACTTGCAACAAATGTTCAAAGTTGATAAAGAATGGATAAAAGATAACATTTTTAAAGAAATGGGTGGACTCTAGAGAGCATCAAAGTCTTGACTTGTGAAAAAAAATTAGAGAAGCACCAAATGAAGCTGAAAGAATAAAACTCAAACATGATAATATACTTAAACCCCAACAATGGAAGGAAAAGAAGTACATAATTTATGGTAAATTCTTCATTTTTCCTTTTCTTAGATCAAATTTGTACTAAGCTATGATTAATTATTGCTGACCTGATATAAGTTTGGAAATCTAATTATCAGGCTAAAAGCAAAAGGTCTAGAGAAATTCGAGAAAAACAAATCCCACTTACATGTAGTCGCAAGGGATTTGCTAGATTGCGTGAAGATATGGTAATATTCCACAAACCATCTTTCATTTGACTAAGTAATTCATTTGCACTATATTCTTATTATATTATTTTTCATTCTCTTAGCAAAAGAAGAGCAACAATCGATCTTCTATAGGTCGAAAAGAGGTTTGGACAGCAGCACATATAAAACGGTGAACCTATATGCAAACTTGTTGAAGAGACGCTTGTAAGTATAAATATTTTATTTTTTTAGTTCTATAAATATGTTTGTGTGCACGCGTGTGCATGCATAAATACACTTATATACTGTCTTTTAGGAAAAATTGAAAGATGCGAGTCAACATGCCTCTAACACTAATATAAAAGAAGATACTCCTTCAAAAGTACTTGGTCCGGATAATAGTGGACGATTACGAGGGATTGGAGGCAGAGTTTGCTACGCAAAGTATTCCATATTAACTCAAAGGGAGTCTAATATAGCTCATTTAAAGAAAGAACAAAATCATCTAAAGGTTCAAGTGGCAGATATGGAGAGGACAATCAATGACTTATTGAAAAAATAGGTTAATAAGTTCCTTTAAGTGAAATATAACTCATATACACTTTTACTTCACATGATTTAGTAACTAGTTTCTGAAATTTTTTATCTTTGTAGTTTCAGGAAAAGCAAAGTGAAGAATTATCTAATATTCAACTACCGTCTTCATTGGTAAAATTTATCAATAATATTTATTTATTTTTAAAGTTGACTATAACGTGGCCCCTGAATTTGTGTTGTTGAAAAGTGTAAACACTAATACACTTGACAATAAGTGTAAGCCACTAGATTGGACCGGAACATGAGAAGAGGTGGCAGAAGGACGTTGGTCTTCAAATGATCCAAAAATATTGGTTCATCACATTTCTCTTGGACCTAATGCCGTGAGAGTTTGGGTTGATGTATCTATGAGACCTGATGAATTCTTGTGGAGCCCTACTTCTGATATGAATTGTATTGAAGAATGTGTTGGTACCACAGTTGCATGACCATGTGATAAAGTTGTAATCGAGAAAATAGCATAGACAATAAGGTCAAATTTTATACCCTATTATCTTTGGTCACTAATTAGAGTTTTGATTTTTTTTTTTTACTTTATGTTATTTTAAAATCGAACAAGTTGCATGACTTTATTAATTTCCAGATTTAAATGCATCATTGATTTGATGGATGTGTTCTCCAAACAAGTTGCAAGAGTTCAAGAAATTTTTTTGAAGAACTAGAATGATATGATTCTAATTTAATTGTGTTTATTTCATTTTCAAGCATATATTCTATTAGTATTTGGTGTGAGACATAACATAATTAGATTTCTTTATTGAACAGTTACATTTGTAAATTTCTACAAAACAATTTTGATGGTTTTTGGAATTTATTATTGGCTTGGTTATTGTTGTTCATATTTTTAGTCCCAAACATAATGGTATTGAATATTTACATTTGATAATTAAGGAATTAGGAATGCTATGTAATATCTGTACATTATAATAAAAAAATGCTATAAAATAATACGTTATATTCAACAAGTGCTATAAATATTAAAAAGTTATGATAGAAAAAGAATGCTATTAAAAATGTAATCATGACGATTAAAGAATGTTATTAAAATCAAAATTATAACGAAAAAATGCTATCAAATAAAAAAAGACTGCACGAAATAAATGCTATAAATACTCAAACCATTACAATAATAAAATGCTATGTAAAAGTTTTTTATAGCATTTTATAATAACATTTATAAAATGTTATAATAGAGATATAACTTTTAATCACACCACCTACGATAGCATTTCGAAAAATGCTATAGAACATGATAAATAGCATTTTTCGCAAGCTATAAATGACTTAATATGTTGTTGTGTTAGTTACATCCTTTAAATATATTTGTTTAATTCTCTAGAAAATACATAAGAGTTTTATCTATTTCTCAATTCTCTTATATTGCTCTCTTTTCTCTTTAGCTTTACAACACATTGTCAACATGAATTTTATTCTTGTTTCATGTTTGTGAAATAATAACAAGAAAATCTTCCCAAAAGGTTCATATTCGATTCAATCTTGTTCATGAATTGTGTTCACACTTTTATAATTGTTCCACGAGAATACACGAAAGGATCAAATTGTAGGAAGGGTGAATTGAATCTTACAAATAGA
Source organism: Fraxinus americana (assembly GCA_035079005.1). Taxonomy (NCBI): domain Eukaryota; kingdom Viridiplantae; phylum Streptophyta; class Magnoliopsida; order Lamiales; family Oleaceae; genus Fraxinus; species Fraxinus americana. Next base: position 29,613,239 of record CM068707.1, read on the forward strand.
AAAATCGAGTCTTAAACAAAAAAAAAAAAAAGCATAAAAATGGCTACTGAGTTTTATAGATCTACCAAATTTAATTAAGATAATTCTTTAAAAAAATTTTATTTGTTTGTATTTTATATCCAATTTTATACAAATACAAGATATTATAAATTATGATAATATTAATGATGTTATGGAAAAACAGTGATTATTAATAACATTATTCATATAGTTAGATTTGGAAATATAGTATTTGTTGAATTACTTTATTTTTGTGGCTTATTTGTAAATCCTTATTATATATAAGAGGCAGTTTGAATCTCATTGTTCATGGGGAAATATCTAGACTTGTCATGTAGATATGAAGGACGTGTTGGTTAACTGCACTTTTTATAGTAAAGTGAATTTTTTATCGTTAAGATTTTTAAGTGCATGAATCTAGATGTCATGTCATATATGTCATGTAATGTTATGAAAAAAGTTGAAAAAAAGACATCTCGAACTTTTGTTTGGTCGCTAGCAAATGTCCTTGATATGTAGAAGAAACGTTATGAATTGTCATGTTTTGTTTATGATGAGGCTAATGTGGAGGAACAGGCGATTGCATATTTGGAGCGCTTGAATTGTCGGCGCTCAAAGAAAGTGGCATAACTTTTGCATAAAGTGTCCGTTTTGGGTCCATAACCACATTTCGGAAAGCTCGCGACGATTCAGATTGAACTCATGGCTTTACCGTGACCTATGATAGATTTTGGGCATTTGACGTCGTCTTCCTTGTCAAAATAGCATTTTAAGTTTCGTAGTTCGTTAATTTTAATATTTATTTGTTTTGCTTTGTAGCCTAGCCCATTTAGGGACTGTTAGCCCAGTAGGTTAACTGTTTTCTTTCATATTTAAAGCTCTCCAAACGTTTGTAGTTTTTCGATTGTTCAAGAAATAAGAAAAGTGCGTGATTTTCTTAGAGTGCAATCCGTTTTCACCTTATTATTGTTTGGTTTGTAGTTTCGAACTACATCAGTTTAAAAGAAAGTTGAGTAGTACCATTCAGATCTATCTATACTTTCCTCTTGAAGGTAAAAATAAATAAATAAGTAAAGAATGGGGTTTTGCAAGTACTTTTCTTCGACTGTGTTCATTTATGCATATTGTTTTTGGAGAATAATTTCCTCCTCCAATCAATCTGAAGTTACTTATACTTGTAGATTTATCAGAATAGATTTGAACAGCGTAACAAGATAATCAAGAAGAACAGTATATTAATTCGTACCCACAAACTCCACGATGTGTCGTTAAGATGAATTTTCTCCCTTTTATGATGTTTAAAGATGTTCAGTAATCATCTTCTATGAAAGAACCAATTTCATCTCCTACGGAACAGAAGCAGCACAACATTCAGCAAGAGTTTTAACGAACTCAATGAAGTGTTTTGTACTTAAGAGCAGTATCAAGATAAGAGAGGGAAATGAGGTTCACAACAGAACAAGAATATTTACGGTGAAAAATGTGTAAATTTTCCAGCAGCAGTGTTGACTATTTATAGAATTATCCGTGGTCATTTGAACACTATAAGTCTGTTTTTCAAAATCGTTGTGACTGTTGAGATAGCCCTTGAAAAATGAACAGACAACTTTGTTTTGACTGAAACATTGCATATGTTAAGTCGGGTAATAGAAGTCTGTTACGTCGATTAACAAATGTTTGTTGCATGAAACAAACGTCGATTAGAGACAAAAAAATTTATTAGAAACTAGCCAGTTGAAGTTGAATTATGGTTAAAAATTATTTTAGTAAGTTCACAAGAATTTGATTAATTATATTTTGGGATCTACTCACATTCGTATCTGTACACTAATCGAATCAGACACAGACTTGGATTCAATACGAACACGGGCACGTTGGACGGCCGGTGCCAAACGTATGGGCTTAGCACGAACCCAATAGGATCTACATCTCTCATTCCAATGACTAATAGTACCCCTTGAGGCCAAACCCATTTGTTAAGCTTCCACTACATAATCCATACAAAAGTATTCAACAATTTCCAATTAAATCAAACTTTTCACTTTTTTAAAGTATCAAGTGGGTGAATTTGAAATCAATATTTAATTCAATTATAAATGATTTTAGATAAATAAATATATCTTGTTAATCATCTCATGGTGTAGAACGTGAATATAATCGATCCCGTTAATATCGGAGTACGGGTCTAACTAAAAGTGGAGTTCAAAGTTGACACATTTCACTAATTTACAACAATGCATGAATCACGACTTTGTACCTATTTAATTAGTGTATGAATTAAACAAACATAATCAAATAAACTCAAAGCATTAAGGGGCAACTCGTATTCGCATGATTCTATTTTTCTCATAACAAATTTAATGGATGGTCCTGATCGATACTATAATATAAAACGGGTTAACTTTGACTGAAATTAAATCTAGGACTAAGTATATTCCTCTTAGTATGATCATCATACCCTCTTGGACAATTAAATTCTTCAAAAAAAAAAAAATTATTTAGATTTTCGAGGTCTCGCATTTAAATACATCGAGGCTAGTTGCCATGGTTAAATTTGTACCTTGAATACCACCAATCTCAAATTTACAGTGAATTAGGAATTGATTAGGTGTCATATTTTTAATTCTCATTAAAGTAGTTTAACCATTTTTAAATATAACCAGTCTTATCCCTCCAAAATTTACGAGGATTTATTTATTAATGACAACTCCAAATTTGGAGGTAAATTCATTAATTATTCAAGCAATCAGTGGAAATTATGAAAAACTTAATTGTGTGTTCACTGCATGTAACATGAGATATTGAGAACTCAGTCAAAATTCAGAATAATGCTATTTAGCACCAGTCTAAGTGGTCACCCATGATAGGTATAATTAAATGGATATTTTGACTTTGCATTTAATTATCCTATCATTTAATAACATCCAATTGCCTGGTGCTAAATAACATTATCCTAAAATTCAAGGCATATGCTCTTTTTTGAATTTAACTTGTCCGCTAGTTTTGAATTTGTAAGTAACATCCATTTTTAAAATTTTTATTGACCAACATACCCTGCTCTTTTTGGAATTGTTATTAAATTCTACATCTTCCTTTTTGCAAGAATTTTGAACCATGGCGACACTCTTGTCATATTCGGCGAAATTGACAAGAATTAGAGACTCTAGTCCTACTACTCAACTTTGTCTAAATTTCCTAGTTAATTCATTGATCCTTACAGATAATTAATATTTCCAAAATACTTTCTTAAATTAATATTAGATTAAGAAAAAATAATTTTCCTTCGCACATTGTTCAACCCTTCCCCTCCTAAGTCCTGAACCGAAAGTTTGGACGCTGATTATATTCTTAATTACCTCACTCAAAGAAGACTGTGTCACGAAGATTCATATAGAGTTTCAATCCAACAATAGGCAAAGCCATTCACTGGGCAACATTCAGTCACTATGGCAACTATGAACCCATCTATTGTTCGCACTCTAATTTCACATTCTAAGCACTTTATTCTTCCTCTCACTCTGACAAATTGTTATGCTCATTTTTGTTCCCATCCATACTCAATAATTGGAAATTTTATAACTCAATAGACAACTGAATCCAAACCTGAAGCTGAAGCATACAAGGAGTTGCAATTTACACACCCATAACTTTCAATTCGTAGATGGAAAAACCTGCCTCGAAATCGATTATAAGAGCATATTCCTTGATCTCATTTTCTTATCAGTTCGTGGTTTCTATTAACAATGATGTTTTTTATTGTTGAATGGTAATGGTGGTGTTGTCAAAATAATGACTCGTACAGAAAAATCGGGGTGTCACGCTAGATACCACTTCACAGCTTACAGATTACCAATTTTACGATTTTTAAATTACCGAATGGTAGTTACTTATCCATTTTTAATCAATCAAAAGCAACAAATCACTTTTAATTGTTTTTAGATGATTAAGCATACAAGTCCAATTATCCTATGTTTGAATACCACAGTAATACGGAAAGCAATACACTACAACAAAATTGTGATTTTGCGACAAGATTTTTCGTGACATACAAAAAGTTGTCACAATAAGTGATTTAGCGCGACACATTTTTTAAGTTTGTCGCAAAAATTGTGATGAAAAATATAAGTACCAAAAATATAAGACGACATAAAAAGTTGTCGTGAAATGTGAGAAAGCGCGACAAATAATAAAGATTGCCACAAAAAACATGAGGGAAGCATGGTGCAAAAACAATCTTGGTGGGAAACTCATGGCGACAAAATTTTATTTTTTGCAACAAAGTGTTAGTGATGTAATAGGGCCTACTTTGTGCGACATGGAATATTTGTTGCTAAAAATTCAATAGATGGAAAGAAAAAGTCTTCAAGAAAAATTATTTTTTGCAATGAGCAAAAAATGTTAACATAGGTCTTTTACAATGTTCGGCCGCATGTTACGGTCTCTAATATTGTTATAGAGTAGAAGGATATGACAACGTGCATTTGCATGTTGCAAAATGCATCAAATGCAAGTTGTTAAGTTTTCTACGACGTTCTTTGTCCGTTACTTTTAATATTATATTTTGTAACATTCTTTAATTGTTGTCTTAACTTCTTTTACAAGGGAGTGTTTAGCTTTTTTGCAAATATTGTGGTGGAATAAGTACTAAAAAAATATAGGATGGCTTAAAAAGAATAAAGTAAATAATTTACAGATGAATTTTCCAAGAGATGATTTCGTTGAAAACTATAGAAAAGAATAAAATAATTAGCAATGAAAAAAATTTATTGGCAAAAGTTTTAAGTAAAAAAAAAAAAATGTTAAAAAAGATACCGATGAAAAAAATCTGTCCAAAATTTCTTGAAAAAAAATATTAAATATTTTCCTACCAAAAAATCCTTCGGTAATTTTAAGAAAAAGTACAAGTATCAATTAAGATTTTCAATTTCTCCCTGAAATTTTCAAATTCCCCATTTGAAAATTCACTTCCTCACTTTTTATATTTCTCCCCCACCCTCACTGTTGAGGTTTGATCCAAATTCCATGTGATTTGAGATTTAAATGATTGGAGGAAGTCTAATGTACTTGGGTTTGAAGAATTCTAACTTGTGGAGATTGAATTTCATTGATAATTAGGAGTTTGGCTTATAAAAGGATTTGTGGATGGCAAAAACATGTTTTGGCAAACTTACCCGAGACCCAGCGCCTAGGCGCCATCATCACGGTGCCTAGGTGCCTAAAAATCAGCAAGGAGTAAAACTAGACAGAAGTTGGGTGCCCAGGTGCCATGGTTGCAGCGCCCGAGTGCTGACCAGCCTAGGCACTGCCGAGTGGTGCCCAGGCACCCCGAGAAGTCTTTCTTCAGCGTTTTTATCTGTTTTTTGTGTTCTGTCCCGATTTTGTGACTTCTTCTCCATCTAGGACTCCAATAAGGGGATTTATATATATAACCACATTGTATTAACATCTTAGATGATCATATAGCATTCATAGATTATTCTCTTGAGATTAAATAACATATTTAGAGAGGGATTGCCTAGGTTTCAATTGAGTTTATTGAAATCTAGAATTGTAAATACAAAACTATTGATTATAGTGGATTGTTCTCCTATGCCCGTGATTTTTTTTCCGTATTGGGTTTCCACGTAAATTCTTGTGTTCTTGTTTTCTTATTTATTTCTTCATTATTTGCCATATCTTGCGATCAGTTTTATAACAAGTGGTATCAAAGCGAGGTTGATTGTTCCGCATGGCATCAATAAAGTTTGATATTCCGTTGTTGGATAGAAACACGAGATTTACTTTATGGCAAGTGAAGATGCGAGCGGTGTTGTCACAGATGGATTTGTAGGAAGCCTTGATTGGCTTTGATAGGATGCCGAATGCTTGGAATCGGGATGAGAAGTGACGTAGGGATTGGAAAGCCCAAACTCAAATTCATCTACATCTCTCGAATCAGATTCTTCAGGATGTTCTTAAGGAGAATAGTGCTGCTGCGTTATGGTTGAAGTTGGAGCAACTTTGCATGACAAAGAGCTTGACTAGCAAGCTACACCTGAAACAACACTTGTTTTCTTACCGAATGTCTGAAGGTACGTCATTGGATGATCACTTAAATATGTTCAAAGAAATCGTGGCTGATTTGGAGACATTGGAGGTTAAGTATGATGAAGAGGACTTGGCTTTAATGTTGTGGTGTTCGCTGCCACCATCATATATGACCTTTACAGATACTATTCTCTATAGTCGTGATACTTTTACCATGGAAGAGGTCAATGATACTTTATTATCTAAGGAGAAGATGAGGCATCTTGCTAGAGGATGTGGAAATCATGCTGAAGGCTTGGTTGTGCGTGGGAGACAACAAGATAGGAGTTTTGGTATAAATATGAGGGGTAGATCGAAGTCTAGCCATGTTGAGAAGACATGTCACTATTGTAAGAAGAAGGGGCATATTAGAGCTGATTGCTACTCCTTGAAAAATAAACATAAAGCTGCTGGTGCTACTGAGAGAGGGAAGCAACCTGTTCATACAGTGGATGCTGATTGTAGAAGATGAGTAAAGCAGTGGAGAGCTTCTTGTGATCTCTGACGGAGATTCTAAATCTTGTAATGAATGGGTTCTTGACTCAGCCTGTACTTTTCATATGAGTCCTAACAGAGACTGGTTTTCTGCATATGAAGAAGTGTCGAAAGGTGCTGTGATTATGGGAAACAACTCGCCTTGCAAAATTACCGGAGTTGGTACAGTCAGAATCAAAATGTTTGATGGGGCTATTAGAACACTTACAGCTGTAAGACATGTTCCAGAACTGAAGTAAAATCTTATATCTTTAAGTACACTAGACTCAAAGGGCTACCGATGCGTTGGTGAAGGTGGAGTTTTAAAGTTGAGAAAGGGTGTTTTTGTTGTCATGAAGGGGCATAAAAAATCTATACAACTGTACATTTTGCACGGTTACACAGTAATTGGGGATGCAACAGTTTCTACTTCTTCTTTGACAGAGGATGAAGTTACAAAACTTTGGCATATGCGGCTCGGGCATATGAGTGAAAATGGTATGGTAGAATTGAGTAAAAAGGGACTTCTTGATGGGCAAAAGACCAGCAAATTGGAATTTTGTGAGCATTGTGTCTTTAGAAAACAGAAGAGAGTTAGATTCACCAAAGGAAGACACAATACGAAGGGATCACTTGAATATATTCATTCAGACCTTTGGGGGACCAGCTAGGGTACCATCTAAATGAGGCTGTTATTACTTGTTGACAGGGATTGATGACTTCTCAAGGAAAGTTTGGGTATTCTTCTTAAAGAAGAAGAGTGATGTGTTTGAGAACTTTAAGGATTGGAAAACATTGGTAGGGAAGCAGACTGGAAAGCAGGTGAAATGTCTACGCACTGATAATGGGTTGAAATTTTGTTCAGATGAATTCAATGGCTTCTGAAGGGTTGAAGGCATCTTGAGACACTTAGCAGTGCCTAGAACTTCTCAACAAAATGGTGTGGCAGAATAGATAAATAGAACCTTGATGGAAAAAGTTCGTTATATCCTTTCAAATTCTGGATTGCCAAAGTCTTTTTGGGCTGAAGCTGCTACTAGAGCTTGTTTTCTGATTAATTGCTCACCTTCAATTGCTATTGATAAAAAAACACCAGAAGATGTATGGTATGGTAAACATTCTTGCTATTCTGATTTGAAAATATTTGGGTGTCCGGCTTATGCTCATGTGGATAATGGGAAGTTGGAGCTCAGGTCTAGAAAGTGCATCTTTCTTGGGTATAAATCAGGTGTAAAGGGGTATAAGTTGTGGAGTCTTGAGACTAAAAATGTAGTTATTAGTAGGAATTTAATATTTGATGAACTTGCTATGATTCGTGGTTCACCTCTTGGAGACTCTAATAAAACTAAAGAGTAGAGTCATTTAACTCAGGTAGAGCTTAGGATTGGTTCAAATGAACAAAAAGAAGTTGAAGAACAATCTACTACAGATGAGTCTAGTTCAGTGTTGACAGAAAGTAATGACTTGCCTACACCACCAACACCACAATATTCTATTGCTAAGGATAGACCTCGCAGATTAGACCTTCACAGAAGTATGGGAAAGCAGATTTGGTTGCTTATGCATTGAGTGTTACTAAAAAAATTGATTCCACAGAGGAGCCTGCTACATATTCAGAAGTAGTCAGTTACAGTGATTCTAGCAAATGGATGATTTACTATGCAGGAAGAGATGGAGTCCTTAAACAAAAATAACACTTGGGACTTGGTAAAATTACCTAAAGGTAAAAAGATAGTTCGCTGTAAGTGGGTGTTCAAAAGAAAAGAAGGCACATCAAGAATTGACGATACTAGATACACGGCTAGATTGGTGGCAAAGGGCTACAGTCAGATTCTGGGTGTTGACTTTACAGATGTGTTCTCACTAGTTGTGAAACATAGTTCTATTCGGGCGTTACTTAGAGTAGTGGCTCAAAATAACTTTGAGTTTGAGCAAATGGATGTCAAGACAACATTCTTACATGGAGAACTTGAAGAGAGCATCTACATACAACAACTAGAAGGGTTCATAGCTTCAGAGAAAAAAGACTGTGTGCTTGTTAAAGAAGTCCTTGTATGGATTGAAACAGTCACCGAGGCAGTGGTATAAAATGTTTGATTCATTTATGACTACTCATGGTTTTGATAGAAGTAATTATGATAGTTGTGTGTACTTCATAAAGGAAGTTGGTGGATTAACTACATATTTGCTTTTATATGTTGATGATATGCTTATAGCAGCCAAGGATAAAGCAGATGTCAGAAAGGTAAAACAACAACTCAGCAAGGAGTTTAACATGAAAGATTTAGGTGTAGCAAAGAACATTCTTGGAATAGAGATCTCGAGGGATAGAAAGGCTGGCAGACTGTATTTAAGTCAGAAAGGGTACATTGAGAAAGTGCTTGAAAGATTCAAGAAGGTGAAAGTTAAAGCTGTTAGTACTCCCGGCTACCCACTTAAAAATATCATCTAACTTGTGTCATCGGTTAGATGAAGACATTGATTATATGTCTCGAGTTCCTTACTCCAGTGCAGTTGAATCGCTCATGTATGCTATGGTTTGTACAAGACCTGATTTGGCACAAGCAGTTAGTGCGGTTAGTAGATACATGGCTAACCCCGGCAAGGAACATTGTAAAGCTGTGCAATGGATCTTCAGATACTTGAGGGGCTCTACAAATTATTGTTTACAATTTGGTAGAAATTTATATGGTGTCATCGGTTATGTGGATTCAGATTATACATGGGATCTTGATAAAAGGAGACCACTTACAGGGTATGTATTTACCATTGGAGGCTGTGCTATCAGCTGGAAAGATACTTTGCAAAATACAGTAGTTTTGTCTACAACAGAGGCATAATACATGGCAATTATAGAGGCATTTAAGGAGGCTATGTGGTTAAGAGGATTGATTGGTGAAATCAGTGAAAGCTTACAATTGTCTACAGTTTTCTGTGACAGTCAAAGTGCTATTTTCTTGACTAAAGATAAGATATTTCATGAGAGGACTAAGGACATTGACGTGAGATATCATTTTGTGTGTGAAGTGATTGCTCGTGGTGATATTGTAGTGAGCAAGGTTGATACCAAAGATAATCTGGCTGATATGATGACAAAACCACTTCTCATTTCTAAGTTTGAGCATTGCTTAAACTTAATTGGTGTTTGTCATTTATTTAGTCCATTGGGACTTGTTTGGAAGAGGAGAATTGGTGTTTACTTGGTAAAGTGTGTTTAATTCCTTGTAATGGAATTTGACTCAAGGTGGAGATTTGTTGAGGTTTGATCCAAATTCCATGTGATTTGGGATTTGAATGATTAGAGGAAGTTTAAGGTACTTGGGTTTGAAGAATCCTAACCTGTGGAGATTAAACTTAATTGATAATTAGGAGTTTGGCTTGGAAAAGGATTTGTGGATGGCAAAAACATGCTTTGGCAAACTTACCCGAGACCCAGTGCCTAGGCGCCCGAAAATCAGCAAGGAGTAAAACTGGGCAGAAGTTGGGTGCCCAGGAGCCAAGTTACAGCTCCCGGGCGCTGGGCATAGCGCCTAGGCGCTTCCGAGTGGTGCCTAGGCTCCCTGAGAAGTGTTTCTTCAGCGTTTTTCTCCGTTTTTGTGTTCTATCTGGATTTTGAGACTTCTTCTCTACCTAGGACTCCAATAAGGGGGTTTATATATATAACCACATTGTATTTAACATCTTAGATGATCATATAACATTAATAGATTATTCTCTTGAGATTAAACAACATATTTAGAGAGAGATTGCTTAGGTTTCAACTGAATTTATTGAAATCTTGAATTGTAAACAAAAAACTATTGATTATAGTTGTTTGTTCTCCTCTGCCCATTTTTTTTTCCCGAATTGGGTTTTCAAGTAAATTGTTGTGTTCTTGTTTTCTTCTTTATTTCTTCATTATTTTCCATATCTTGCAATCAGTTTCATAACGCACACATTTCATTTCCCTTTCTAAAATTTCCAAATCCCTAACCTCATCTCACTGCCTCCTCCTCTCCCTCTCGATATTCAAGCCCATTTTCTCCTACAAATCTCTCGTACCTCAACAGACGACTTACCCAGTTGTCGTTGTGTTTGACACCAATTCTCAGCTTATCTAGCTTCTTCTCCGATATGTACCAGACTTTATCTCATTTTGTTTTCCGCCATTTTTTCCCTAATTCACAACCTGCCATTTACATTCACGACAGAGCCCTATCAAAGTTGCTATGTTTTGTACTTCATCCTGCAATTCGATGACCTATGACCGATACTTAGGCTGCCGTTGTATTTGATGCCAATCGTTGGCCTATATACCATCTTCTCCGGTATGTATCAGTTTATATCTCACTTATTTTTTGCCCAATTTTTTTTCCCTAAGATTGTTGCCCAATCTCTATCCCTTAAATCAGTTGTCACTCATATTTCTATGATTTTTATGATTATATTCAATTTTTGCAATAAATTAACTTTTTCAGAGAGGTGAATGAAACAACCAACAACTGAAGTTGAGGAGACTAGAGTTCCTAATTTTCTAAAGAAAATGGAAATTTAGTGAATTAGACTGGAGTATCTGCAACAGTATGCATAAACTATTCCATATTTCATGTTGTTAGTTTGATTGAGTTTGCTTGTTTTCATTTCTGTAAGTTCTTTATGAATTTTCTTGTTTCTCAGGGGCAAGTGGCATTTTTATGATGCTTGATGAGCATTTTACTTGAAACCATCACTCATCATTTAATGTAATTCCATATCCACTGATTGATCACATGTACAGTAAGAGAAGTTCAACATGACTTGTGATTCTGCTGTTAATTCACAATCTAACATTAAATAAGTGGTGCTTTCCTCTCTTAAAAGCTAAATTCCTTTTTAACATTACAACTTGAGCTCGCAAGGAAATTGTGTTAAGGAATACTATATTCCACATGTACAATTTTTAAGTTACAAATCTCACTAGCTTTACTATCTTGTTATCTGCTATCTCCGCATACATCATAATGAACTTTTATTGAAGTCATCTTTCAGTAGTTCTCTGTTTCGTACTGCTTCTCTTTGGCTAAATGGTATGCACTTTCATACACGTGCTCCTATCCTGTGATCCGTTGATGTAAGTCCTTATGTATCAGGTATGATTCTTGACCCTCACTTCTCATGTTTTTTCTTCTTCGATTAATGACAATGAATAAAAACTGCTTGATAATTGGATATTTGTTTAATTTTGTGAAGTTATAAGTAGAGAAAGATAAAAGTTTTGCTTTTGCAGCATGTAGTTTGTTGGTTAGGATTAGGGATGAATTAATTTTCTGGTTTTGGAGAAGTTGTATTCCTTAAAGAGCATGTTACTGGGAAAATCAACTGGTATTCATCATATTGCAGTAAGTAATTTCTTTCAGTTGAAGATATTTGAAGAATGGATTTGTCTTGTTGTACATTATGGATGCCATAAAGGCATCCATAATGGACAAGTGTCCGACCCCCATTGGGGGGTCGGCTGACGCAACAGTGTCGCGTCAGCCGACCCCCCAATGGGGGTCGGACACTTGTCCATTATGGATGCCTTTATGGCATCCATAATGTACAACAAGACAAATCCTTGAAGAATTGTTGGATTAGTAGCACTCATTAAAATTGTAATGGTTCTTTGGTATCGTAAATGATTGAAGTAGAAACACTTGTGTGTAAGACATGATAATTGTTCATTCCAAATGGTTGTGGAACAAACTGTGCAGAATTTAATGATATACTTCTTGAATTTAATTTATGTTATGTTATGTTTGCAATAGTGTTTTACCAAAAAAAAATAATGCTTTTGCTTCGTAGGGGGAAGAAATATTTTTTCTTGAAATTGGCAACTGGGCTGTAGATTTTGCTAGCAATATGTTATTTTTCTTGTACAATTCATATGATTTCTGTTGTGTAAGAGTTTCAGTTTTCAATTCATATTATTAATTTTCTGTCTTTGATCTTTGCCTTAAATTTGTAGTTTCAGACAACTTACAGGAAATGACTTTGATGTTTTGCATCATCTACTTTGTTGATATGAGATATTTGACATATTTTTCTTGTAGCTAATATTTTATTACTTTTATATGTTCGTCCTTGACTAAAGTTGTGAAACTTTTTCTTCCAGGAATTTTCATTTAACTATTGAAGCTTTTCCTTAAAGGAATCCTCATTTAACCAAATAGTAGATTGAGGGTGAGTTGAAACTATATCTTGAAGTCAAGAAGGTTATTTGGCTATCCCGTAAATTATTTGTTATTTCTTTAGTCTTTTTAGTTTTATTTTCTTCTTTTTAGGTTTGGTAAACCATACTAAGTAGTTCGACCATGAAATTACTAGCATATAATTTATTTGTATTTGTTTTGGTTTTGGAGGTAATCAAGTTCGTAAAAATAATAGTTTTGCCTATATATATATCTATTTGTTTGAAAATAATATGAATTCTTTATATATTTTGACACTCTTTGTGTAGCGAAATAAATTTTATTACAAGCACATCTTGTCACATTAAGTATCCATTCTCATGAAATAATTCACGTAATAATTTTGTATTTTGTAAAATAAAATATGTGAAATATATGAATAATTGCGAAATAAATTAGATAGCAATTATACATCGTTGCACAAATGATGAAGCGACACTCTTTGTGTTGCGAAATAAATTTAATTACAAACATCACTTGTTATTGAATAAATTGTATTAAAAATGTTGAATATCTTAGAATACATTATGCAACATATCAAATGCATTGTAAATCATATTTTGCGACAAATATGACTTATTATTAAAGATATGTCGTTACGAGCGTGTGTTTGTTGCAAAATAGAATAGGTAACAAAAGTTATACCTTTAAAATAAAAATATTAACAACAAATATTTTCATTGCAAAAACTTTTTTGGAATAATTGTTGCAACAAACAAACTTGTCGTCCTTTTAATTTTTCGCGACGAATATTTTATTCGACGACATTATGGCAACAAATATCTTGTTATTTCGTACTTTCTGCGTCAAACGAATAGTGTTACGAGTTTATTAATGCGATGAATGAGCAAAAGTTATCACAAAATACAATCCGTTACTCATATAGCACCACAATGTTTGCAACAAGCATCTTGTTGTCACTAAATTACTTTTACAACAAAATCTCAATTTTTGCGAAAACATTTTTTTGTTGCAAAATCGGTTATTTGTTGTAGTGATAATAAACACCGATATGATGATGGAGAAACCCCAACTGGGTAATAAGCATACTAGGAGTTGCAATTTACACGCCCACAACTTTCAATTCATAGATGGAAAAACCTGCATCGAAATCGGTTATAAGAGCAAATTTCTTGATCTCATTTTCTCATCAGTTCGCAGTTTCTATTGACAATGATGTTTTTTATTGTTGAATGGTAATGGTAGTGTTGTCAAAATAATGACTCGTCCAATCAAAAGAAAGAAAAAGTAGAAATGAATGAAGTGAGGTATGCCATAACAAATCTCAAGATTTTGCCCATGCACTAGTACTAATTTGATTATTAGACGTAGGTCTCCAAAGATACAATAATTCTTCTAGAGTCAATATTGTACTAAATCGAAATAAAAATTTGTGCGGATAGAATTCTTCTTGAACGAAATAGATAAATCGAACTGAGATTTTTGTAAAGTTTTTATTTAATATTGATAAAATTATTAATAATTTCTTTTATTTGGAAGGAGGAATTTGATTACTTTTATTTCTCATATTTTAAGTATTTTCAATGTTTTCACAGAAAACGTTCAAATGGTCATATTTTCAAAAATGCATTTTAAAAAATGCGAAATCAAACAAGTTTTGAGTATTTTACAAATATGGAAACTAAAAACAGCAAAGCTAATTAACGCTCACTAAATTTCTTGCATCTAACCAAAAATGCTTTTCTAAATATGAAAGGATCCGTGAAAAGATACATAAGTGGATATTACTTTAAACTACTTTGTCTTGTGCCTATCTTATGAAAATTAACTCTTTCTCGAGTCCTCTACAAGATATAAATTGAGAAATTCAATTTAAGCCCAATGTTGATATGAAAATTTTAAACTTCTCTGTATTTAAATTATTAAATGTATATGATACATATAAAATTCATTACTTGATATCTATCGGGGTTGAAAGACATTTATATTATGTGGGTTTGGACGGTATAAATTAATTGTGTTCTTTACTACATGGCTAGTCCTCGACTGTGTATAGATTGGCCGATCTAAATCTTTCAAATTAAATTTAATTTATTTAAACCAAATAACTCAAGAAAATAGTTTAAATATTTCGAGGAGTTACATGTTCCCCTTCTTAAAATAAATTTCATCTTTGAAATTTGTACATATATACTCCATATGCTTTCTCTTGGTTGCTATGATATCTTTTTTCATATTGCTTCACATCGATTTCCTAACTGTCCTTAGCATTCTAACCATGTTTGTCACACACATAAGTTATGCCAAGTCTGAAAGGTTATGAATTTAGCTTCTGCTCTTAATAGATAACGTATAATTATAACTTACTCATAAGCAATTATTATGCTTCATTGAACAGCTGAAAAGCAGCAGTATCAAATATGCGACTAACGTATCATTTTCAAACATTTTATAAGGTTAAGAGCACATAATTTAAAATCTTGCTTCGAATTAAATTTGCAATGTAACATTACAATTCACACCTTGGAATTGCGGACACTGGTTGATCGATGGTCGCATGGGCCAAGGATCTTATTTCATCATTCTATTTAAAATTTCAGTAGTCCAGTTTGTGCTTTTACATATAAGTCATGTAATCGTTTGATTTCCAGCAAGTGTGCGGTATTGCGAAAAAATAATTAAGTGAAGGTGGATTATTGTTCTTATGACGACCACGTACTTAATCTAGTGTCAATCAACTGTAACTCTATTCGAATAGCCAAGTGTGTTTGAAAGATTTATACTAATTAAGTAATTATTCTAGTGATCAAAGTATATATGAAGGCTTTTGTAAAACTTAGATTGGATGGTTACTAAGAATTTGAATTCCTCATATTAATCCGTTTCAATGCAATTCAATAACATGACAATATGTATAATTAATAGCATTTCTTGATGTCGATTAATGGACTTTTTTTAAGTGGACTTATGTGGATTTCGTAGCTCTTTTAGATATTCATGTGGAATTAGTGGAAGTCTTTTGTAGACTTCAAGAAACTTTTATTTTAAAACTTTTATAAACTTTTGAAGAATTAAAAAGATTTTTTAAGACTTTCATTTAAAATAGAATTCATGTAGGTCTAGTGCAATATTTTGAAATTATCACATACGAGGTGATGTTCTCACAGTTCCACTCCTCCTTTCCCTTGCCCTTCCTCACCCCATATAATAAAAAATATTTTAAAAAGAATAAAAATTTAAGATCTTAATTAAATAAATAACAATAATTATACATATAAAAAATAAATTTAATATTCAGCATTATTGATATGATACACCTTTAAAGAATAAATAAGAAGTGTATGTTTAAATTTAATTATAAATTAGTCTATATAAAATTTTATAATTTAATTAAAAATAGATATTTTTCAGAGAAAATGAAGGAAAAAAGAAAAAAAATTATAAGAATTAAATTTAATTTTTTTTCATAGAAAATAGAAATAAACAATAAGAAAGAGACAGATAAAAATAAAAACTAATAAAATCAATCGAAAAAAAATAAATTTTAAGCATAAGTTTAATGTTCGTAGAAGGTAAAAGAAATGAGAAATATTGAAAAAAAAATACATATTAATTAATTTTTACTTTTTTCGTGAAAGTCTCCAAAAATCTCGTGATTAATGAGAGACAAATTTTGAGATTTTATTTTAGTACTTTCTGCTAAAGAGTTAGTACCATTGAGACTTTTATAAAAGTCTCTGAAATTCATTAAAATTTGAATACCCAAAAACTTACAGAAATTTCTAAAAGTTTTAATGGAATACAATGTGACTTTTAGAAACTTTTTAAAAGTCTATAAAAGTTTCAATTGAATACACCAATATTTTTAGATAGTCTCCAAAAGTTTACATTGAATACCCCTAAACTTGTTAAAATCCCAGAAAGTCATTAAAAGTCTCAATTGAATATACCCCCCTAAATCTATCATCCTATGTGATCTTCATATATCTTTATGAAGATGCAAACATGAAACCATACATTAAAAATGTCAGAACATCTATAGAAATTATGCAAAGCATAGCGGCATATCTCTATCCTCTACCGGACTTTACAATGATGTTACAAAGTGCTCTCTATCCTATTGTCACTCTCGAGAATCTATAAAATTCACAAATCAATTTAATTAGTGATCAAGTAATTGAAAGTCAATAGATTTTATAACAATCATCCAAAAATAAACATATATTGGGGGTCAAATTATCCAACTTTTATTAAAACTCTATAACTAACAAGAGTTCATCCATGCCTTGGTAATTCAAACCCAGTTTAGCATTACAAAATCGTAAGAAATCATAATAAATTGGTAAAACATCACACGAATTTTACTAATTGAAGATGAAGGAAATGAATATTGAAATCTTGAATCTCTTCAATGATTTCTTGTGAATTCAAGTTTTGCTTTCCCTCCGTTACCCAAAAACCATGATTCGATCATAAGTTAATTAAATTCTAGCAATTGCTTCTGGATTTTCCCAAGGCCTCTCTATGATGAGGTTAATCAATGAATTATGTAATATGAGAGGTCCCCCATAATGTATGTACACGTTTGGAATTTATAAGACTCGAAAATAGGTTGAAAATCGCGTCCAAAATTCCTTTCAAGAAGAGTTCTAACCAATTTTGGAATTTTGCCATGAAAGCACAAGATTTGCATGTGGTCCCCCAGTATAATCCCGGACGATCAACCCGACTTAATATTTAGCTCCTATTTTTTGTTTTTGTAGGCTGGCCGTTGCCCACACTTGGTACTAGGCAATAGCCCAGTGTAACTTCTTTCTCAAATATACATTTTAATCCCTAAATTCTTCTTAAGTCCTTGAAATAATTTTTATCCTTCATCTTTCAATTGCATCCAATTGAAACCATATAATTTCCAATCATCATCTTGTGGTCCGAATCAACTATTGAAAAGTTGTAATTAGGTCCTTGAACTTTGAATTTCGCCAATTTTCCCTTCTTTCTTTCAATTTAGCTTTCAATCATCGCGTTTCACCTAATAAATAAAATATACAATAAAATGGGCTATAATTAATCAAAAGAACTCTTAAATATCTATTATTTTTTAGCCCAAATAAGTGTACAAAATACACTTACCAAACACCCTCAAACTTAAACATTTGTTTTTTCTCCAACAAAATTATAACATAACTCAAAAAACGAACATGCAATAAAATTTTTGTTAGGTAATCTGCCGTTCTGTCTAAAGATTGAAATCATTGTATTAATTTCATAAACAGCTTCATAATCATAATACTAAAATAAATATCAACTTCCCCAATACGAAATTGATGTGTGTATGAAATTAAGTGACATTACAAATTCACAAGTTGTTTCAATTCGTGACCCTTCTAGACAAATTTGTCCTTTTTCACTCGTAAGATTCACGTACCCTTAAACTTTTTTTTTTACTCTTCTCCCAAGGTATAATTTAAGGTTGAATTTATATACTTATCCTCACTTTCTCTAGTTTAAAAGAATTTCACTAATTGTAACTCACTACTTCAACAAAGGAATTTCCAAAATTTTGATTGCTTCAACCTCCAAGACTCAACTAGGCTAATAATCCACTCTCAAAAATTTAATTTCCTCGATTAAGTGTTTGGGGCTTAATCAAGGTAAATTGTGCATCTTTTGTTACATGCCCCTTCTTTTCAAGTTTGTAGTGCGTACTCTGTTTCGTGCACAACTTTGATCCCTATTAAGATTTCTTTCTAGAATTTTCAATAATTGTTCTCATTTGAATATTTTAGGGTTTCTTCACAACATTGTAGCTTTTTCCCTTTTATGAAGTGCCATGCCCCTTATTAAAGATTCAATTTAAAAAACTGACCTCCAACTTAAAATTTTTACTTAATTTTCATTTTATTGATCTTAGACATTCCACACATGAATTTTACTTATTTTGTTTTTCTTCCCTTTTTTCTTTTGATATTTAGCAAAGTTCAAAATGTTTCTATAAAAATGCGGAATCAAAAAGTTTTGACTATTTTACAAATATGGAAGCTAAAAACAGCGATGTTAATGCTCCTTAATTTTCTTGCATCTAATCGAAAATATTTTTTCTAAATATAAAAGGATCGTTTGATTTCCTACAAGGTATTTCAAACGAATAATTAAGTGAAGATAGATTATCGTTCCTACGAGTACCATGGACTTAATCTAGTATCAATGAATTGTAACTCTAATCGAATAGCCAAGTGTGTTTGAATGATTTATACTAATTAAACAAATTATTCTAGCGATCAAATTATGAAGGTTTTTGTAAAATTTAGACTGGATGGTTACTACGACTTTGATCCCCCCCTGCTAATTCGTTTCAATGCAATTCTATCATCACGTGTGACCTTATATTTGTATGAAATATGCGAACATCAAAGCATGCAATAAAAATACTAGAACATCTACAGAAATCATGCAAAGTATAACGTGATATTTCTAATACCGGACCTTACAATGGTTGTTATAAAGTGCTATCTATCTTATTGTCTCCATAGAGGCTAGTTGCCATGGTTAAATTTGTACCTTGAATACCACCAATCTCAAATTGACTGTGAATTAGGAATTGATCGGGTGTCATAATTTTAATTCTCAATAAGTAATTTGACCATTTTTAAATATAACCAGTCTTATCCCTCCAAAATTTATGAGGATTTATTTATTAATGACAACTCTAAATTTGGTGGTAAATTCATTAATTATTCAAGCAATCAGTGGAAATTATGAAAAATCTTAATTGTGCATTCACTGCACGTAATTATTCTCCTAATCTCGACTTTTCAACACTATAAATGCAAATGCAAATTTCCCCTATATATAGTGAACTCCTGCTGCTTCCAAACATACGACATTTTGGTAAACATACATCACTCGCCAATCCATGGAATTCTTCAACAAATTCCAATGCTTTGTTTTGTTTGTCTTCTTCATGACCAGAGGTATAACATTGCTTTATATTTTTCTTTCTTTTTCTCACACATTAACATTAATTTTTCTGATTTTGATATCATGTTTCAGGTAGTCTGCAGTGCAGTCCTGGAACCCTTAAGGACGTTACTATTGAACAAGTTAGAACCGGAGCGAAAATTGAGAATAAACCGGAGTGGAAAGTGACGGTCCACCAAAAATGCCCCTGTAGCTTTACAAACGTGCAAGTACGTTGCCCTGGGATTGATTCTGTTGTTAAGCCCTCGCCTTTTATTATTTCCAAGTCCGGCCCGGGCTTGTGCCTTCTGAACAACGGGAACAGTTTACGAACATTAGATTTCACTTATGGCTCGGATCAACCGATTGCTTTTGTTCCATTTTCTTTTGAAGAAGCATGCTCTTGAATGAATGAATTGTTATTGATTTATAGTGTTGTTCTAATAAAACCTTGTCACGTTGCTGGTTTATAATAAAACCTTTTGTGTATCGTTTTAATTAATTACTGAAAATTAATTAATGCAATAATGATTTAGTTTTATGGATATGTGGAAATGCTTTTATTTGTTTTAATAGTAATCCAATATAGCATCACTAATGTTAAAATACCACCGTATACAGCAGTCCAATTAAATGAGTCACTTAACATCACATTTAATTGGATATAACATGTAATGCCGCTTACGTGTAACATATAGTGGTAGCACCAATAGCGTTAAATAAAAATATTCTAGTTTTAGAGCAACGGATCCATAGTTGTACTGCACTTTCACAAACACCTTCCCCTTATAGAAAGAGTTTTCTTTTTCTTCCTTTTCTTCTTTCAATATTAAAGAGTTTTGTCAAAACTTCTCTTCGACTTTTAGAGTGAGAAATGAATTTAACTTGTCCGCTAGTTTTGAATTTGTAAGTAACATCCATTTTTTAATTTTTTTTTCACCAACATACCCTGCTCTTTTTAGAATTGTTATTAAATTCTTCATCTTCCTTTTTGCACGAATTCTGAACCATGGTGACACTCTTGTCATATTAGGCGAAATTGACAAGAATTGGAGACTCTAGTCCTACTACTCAACTTTGTCTAAATTTCCTAAAGAGCATTTTAATAAAACGGCCCTACGGTCAATATGCTTGACAAGGCGGTTTGCTAGTTAATTCATTTTCAAGAGATGGTCTATTTAAAATTTCAGTAGTCCAGTTTGTGCTTTTACATATAAGTCATGTATCGTTTGATTTCCTGCAAGTCGAGTGTGAGGTATCGCAAACAAATAATTAAGTGAAGGTGGATTATCGTTCTTATGATGACCACGTACTTAATCTAGTGTCAATCAACTGTAACTCTATTCGAATAGCCAAGTGTGTTTGAGCGATTTGTACTAATTAACTAATTATTCTAGTGATCAAAGTATATATGAAGGCTTTTGTAAAACTCAGATTGGATGGTTACTAAGAATTTGAATTCCTCATATTCATCTGTTTCAACGCAATTCAATAACATGACTTCATGTATAATTAATAACATTTCTTGATGTCTATTAATGGACTTTTTTAAGTGATGACTTATGTGGTTTTCGTCGATTTTTTAGAGATTCGTATGGAATTAGTGAAAGTCTTTTGTAGACTTCTATAAACTCACTTTAGAACTTTTATAAACTTTTGTAGAATTAAAAAGATTTTTGAAGACTTTCATTTAAAATAGAATTTATGTAAGTCTAGTGCAATATTGTGAAATTATCACATACGAGGTGGTGGTTCTCAGAGCTCCCCTCCTCCTTTCCCTTGCCCTTCCTCACCCCATATAATAAAAAATATTTTAAAAAGAATAAAAATTTAAGATCTTAATTAAATAAATAACAATAATTTTACATATAAAAAATAAATTTAATATTCAGTATTATTGATATGATACACCTTTAAAGAATAAATAAAAAGTATATGTTTAAATTTAATTATAAATTAGTCTATATAAAATTTTATAATTTAATTAAAAATAGATATTTTTCACAAAAAAATGAATGAAAAAAGAAATTATAAGAATACAATTTAATTTTTTTCAAAGAAAATAGAAATAAACAATAAGAAAGAGAAAAAAAAAAAACTAACATAATCAATAGAAAAAAATAAATTTAAGCATAACTTTAATGTTCGTAGAAGGGGAAAGAAATGTGAAATATTGAAAAAAAATACATATTAATTTATTTTTACTTTTTTAGAGAAAGTCTCCAAAAATCTCGTGGTTGATGAGACACTAATTTTGAGATTTTATTTTAGTAGTTTCTGCTAAAAAGATAGTTCCATTGAGACTTTTATAAACGTTTCTAAAAGTCATTAAAATTTGAATACCCAAAAAACTTACAGAAACTATTAAAAAATTTTAATTGAATACAATGTGACTTTTAGAGACTCTTTAAAACTCTATAAAAGTTTCAACTGAATACACCAATATTTGTAGATAGTCTTCGAAAATCTACATTGAATACCCCTAAACTTTTTAAAATCCCAAAAAGTCATTAAAAGTCTCAATTGAATATACCCCCTAAATCTATCATCCCATGTGATCTTCATATATCTTTATGAAGATGCAAAGATGAAACCATACATCAAAAATGTTAGAACATCTGTAGAAATTATGCAAAGCATAGCGGCATAACTCTATCATGTATCGGACTTTACAATGATTGTTACAAAGTGCTATTTATCCTTTTGTCTCTCTCGAGAATCAATAAAATTCACAAATCAATTTAATTAGTGATCAAGTAATTGAAAGCCAATAAATTTTATAACAATCATCCAAGAATAAACATATATTGGGGGTCAAATTATCCAACTTTTATTAAAACTCCATAACTAACAAGGGTTAATCCATGCCTTAGTAATTCAAACACAGATTAGCATTACAAAATTGTAAGAAATCATAATGAATTGGTAAAACATCACACGAATTTTATTAATTGAAGATGAAGAAAATGAATATTGAAATCTTGAATTTCTTCAATGATTTCTTGTGAATTCAAGTTGTGCTTTCCCTCCGTTACCCAAAAACCATGATTCGATCATAAGTTAATTAAATTCTAGCAATTGCTTCTGGATTTTCCCAAGGCCTCTCTATGATGCGGTTAATCAATGAATTATGTAATATGAGAGGTCCCCCATAATGTATGTGCCCGTTTGGTATTTTTATTTTTTTAAAGGTGGTTGGTACATCCGAGATTTTATTAATATGTCCTCACTTGTGGCGGAGGAATACCGTGGTTACAACTGAAAAGAAACGAAGAATTAAATGGGGAAGTACTACTTCCCTTACAGCAAAAATAACGTAAAGTAGTAAAAAAGGAAGTACTACTTCCCTTACAATAGAATCTCATTACAACTACGGAAAACGAAAAGAAGACAAGTTACACTTATCCATGCGGATGCAACCAATAGTATAAATAGGGAAACTGGAGATAGATTTTAAGAAGTCTGACCTACCTTAAGCTCCAATACGCGCTAATGAATCTGCCAACTGGTTAGTTTCTCGATAAATATACGATATATCAATAGTCATAACATGAGCAAACTCCAAAATGTCCTCCCAAATAAGACGATAGACCAAGGTATGTTCACTTGATGATGAAACCAATGGACCACCACCTTAGAATCTGTTTCTATTGTAATTCTATCAATGCCAAGTACATAGAATATTTGAAGGTCTATTCTCAGTGCTGAGACCTCTGCTAGAGTGTTGGTACCAATCCCTAAGGAATGATAGAATCGAAAAATTACCTTACCTTGCCAATCCCGAAGCAATCCGCACAACTAGCCTGGCCCGGATTTTCAGCGCTATCACCATCAATATTAAGTTTGTAACAACCATGTTGTGGAGGGTACCATTTTACAGGGAAATGAGCTTTTACTCATATTGGAACAATAGGGATGTGAAGAACCTATGAGAAATAGGAGGAAATAGACATTTTCCTAGGTTTAAGAAAACCATTCAATTCGTGTAGCCAACTTTTCACCTTTGAACAAATTTTGTACAAGTTAACAACCTCATCCTTAAATCTTGTAGAATTTCTAGCCAACCACAACTCCCATGAAAGAAGAGGTGGGATAAGTAAAGCTACAAGATGATCTTGTGTTGAACCGCCAAAATGAAAATGCCAAAGTAACATTTCAGATCTTGTGTTGAAGCAGTCATCGAGGTAGGTTTATAAAAGGTTTGATTCATTTATGATTACTCATGGTTTTGATAGAAGTAATTATGATAGTTGTGTGTACTTCATAAAGGAAGTTGGTGGATCAACTACATATTTGCTTTTATATGTTGATGATATGCTTATAGCAGCCAAGGATAAAGTAGATGTCAGAAAGGTAAAACAACAACTCAACAAGGAGTTTGACATGAAAGATTTAGGTGTAGCAAAGAAGATTCTTGGAATGGAGATCTTGAGGGATAGAAAGGCTGGCAGATTGTATTTGAGTCAGAAGGGATACATTGAGAAAGTGCTTGAAAGATTCAAGATGGTGAAAGTTAAAGCTGTTAGTACTCCCTTGGCTGCCCACTTCAAAATATCATCTAACTTGTGTCCTTGGTTAGATGAAGACATTGATTATATGTCTTGGGTTCCTTACTCCAGTGCAGTTGGTTCGCTCATGTATGCTATGATTTGTACAAGATCTGATTTGGCACAAGCAGTTAGTGCGGTTTGTAGATACATGGCTAACCCTGGCAAGGAACATTGGCAAGCTGTGCAATGAATCTTCAGATACTTGAGGGGCTCTACAAATTATTGTTTGCAATTTGGTAGAAATTCATATGGTGTCATCGGTTATGTGGATTCAGATTATGCATGGGATCTTGATAAAAGGAGATCACTTACAGGATATGTATTTACCATTGGAGGCTGTGCTATCAGCTGGAAAGCTACTTTGCAAAATACAGTAGCTTTGTCTACAACAGAGGCATAATACATGGCAATTATAAAGGCATGTAAGGAGGCTATGTCGTTAAAAGGATTGATTGGTGAAATCAGTGAAGGCTTGCAATTGTCTACAGTTTTCTGTGATAGTCAGAGTGCTATTTTCTTGACTAAGGATCAGATGTTTCACGAGAGGACTAAGCACATTGATGTGAGGTATCATTTTGTGCGTGAAGTGATTGCTCGTGGTGATATTGTAGTGAGCAAGGTTGATACCAAAGATAATCTGGCTGATATGATGACAAAACCACTTCCCATTTCTAAGTTTGAGCATTGCTTAAACTTAATTGGTGTTTGTCATTGATTTAGTCCATTGGGACTTGTTTGGAAGATGAGAATTTGTGTTTACTTGGTAAATTGTTTTAATTCCTTGTCATTGAATTTGGCTCAAGGTGGAGATTTGTTGAGGTTTGATCCAAATTTCATGTGATTTGGGATTTGAATGATTGGAGGAAGTCTAAGGTACTTGGGGCTTGAAAAATCCTAACTTGTGGAGATTAAACTTAATTGATAATTAGGAGTTTGGCTTGGAAAAGGATTTGTGGATGGCAAAAACATGTTTTGGCAAACTTACCAGAGACCCAGTGCCTAGGCGCTCGAAAATTAGCAAGGAGTAAAACTGGGCAGAAGTTGGGCGTCCAGAAGCCATAGTTGTAGCTCCCAGGAGCTGGGCATAGCGCCTAGGCACTTCCGAGTGGCGCCTAGGCGCCCTGAGAAGTGTTTCTTCAACGTTTTTCTCCGTTTTTTGTATTCTATCAGGATTTTGAGACTTCTTCTCCACCTAGGACTCCAATAAGGGGGTTTATATATATAATAACATTGTATTTAACATCTTAAATGATCTGTAAAGTCCCGAAATTTTTATAAATTAGAATTAATTATTTTATATGCTATATTGTTAATATTTTAGAGTTGGTGACTAAAGTGACGTATATCTTAAATTTCAATTTTATTTGGGTCAAATATTTAGATTTCTTTAGAGTTATGGCAAGTATATGAATATTGGGCTCATTGAATAGATTGTAATTAAATACATAACTTGGCTCGAGAAAAATGTTGATTTGGACAAGCGAAGTCCAATTTATAGAGTCCGGAAGATATTGTTTAAATTGTATTTTAGTTGGCTATTTAATACATTTAAGGTATTAGTGAGGGACACGTGTACGTGCATGTTTTGGTAGCATGTTTTGGTAAGTCATGGGTACTTGATTTTTTTAATATTAATTATAGAGAGAAAGATAGAATGTGTGTCATGGGACACTTGGTAGAATCTTAAAGTGGCAAGACTTAGTCTAAGAAAAAAACACAACTTTGTATCCACTACTTTATCCATTTACCATATCCTACCCGTTTTTAGCTACATGCCAACCGTTGATGATCCAGTTTTATTCCCTATGTGTAGATGTATAATGATGGATGAGACACACAAATAAACTTTTACACACGGCACACACAAGCAGAGGCAGAAAATTTGTGAGGAACGTTTTTGGATTTTCATCTTTCAAGATTTATTTAACAAGGTAGGAAAAGAGGTGCAGTTGAATTTTCTATCTCGTTTAAATTATTTCTTCATGTTGATGATTTCATACTTATGAAGTTATGATGTGATATGATATGATTATGATATGAAATGATGATATGGCCATTCCGGTACAAATGATATGATATGATATGATATGATATGAGCTCTTACCGGATCTAAAGTTATGATGACGGTATGATAATTCTGACACGTCTTTAAATTATTTTATTCATGTTGATAGATTATTGTACTTATGAAGTATGACGGTATGATATTTTGACGCATGATTTTATATTTTTAATCGGGATTGCACCATATTTTTATGTCGTACTGAGTATTTCCATATACTCACCATTTTCCCTACTCCACACGGGTTAGAATGGATCGTTGGATGGTGGGTGATGATGTGAAGTCGTCGTGCCAGACATTTGGAATTTAATCAATTGAATCCGGTGTAACATGCTTTAAATTTTAAATTTTAGCAGTAACTTTAGTTTAATATTTTCTTTTGAAATCAATCATTTATTTAAAATTTGGAACAGATTTATTTGGACATGAAATTTCGTATGATGATTTGAACCTGCTTATGATATTTTGATGTTTACCCTGCTATTTACATTTTCTGCATAATTAATTTCGTCAAATTGGAATTTAAAACGTAGAGAAATTGATAACATTTTCTTGAGATATAATCTGCCACACAAATTTGGAGGACTTGTCACTGTCACTATATTATTTAATGGGGAAAGAGAAGAACCTAACTTTATACCTATCATTGTACTATTAAATTATGTTTTGAATAGGGTTTTATCATTATAATAATTCATGACCCATTTTTCTATATATATGTGTATGTACATGTAGGATTTTGATTCTACACCTATTGATATAATTTGACCAGTAGTAAATAAACGCCACATCAGTTTGTCTGCCAACCCGTAAATTTTAATATTAATTTTCTCACTTAATCTAGCAACGTATAATTGGACTATTTAGATAGGCCACTGTATGAATTATGTTAGGGAATTGAAAATCTTCATGTCCGTCACTTGTGTCGATTTCATAAATTGGGTTTCATGCTATTTGATTCATAATATGATAATTATCACATGGGTACGTGTATGTCTCACATGGAAATGTAGGAATAAAATACTAAAATAGTGATGTTATGCCTCACTGTACAAAGTCATTAAAGTTGCACTTCTGTGCATATGTTATTGTTGAGTTACTCAATTATGCAATGAATCGAATTCTATGATTTATTTCAGAATTTGAGATATATTCAAGAACGTATGAATATATTGTGGTTTTGGAAAAAGTCTTTTCTTTTAAGAGGAACTTTAGGTGACGATCTAAATTTACTTAAGAAATTTGGGGTCGTTACATGATCATATAACATTAATAGATTAAACAACATATTTAGAGAGAGATTGCTTAGGTTTCAACTGAGTTTATTGAAATCTTGAATTGTAAATACAAAACTATTGATTATAGTGGATTGTTCTCCTTTGCCCGTGGTTTTTTTTTCCCTAATTGGGTTTTCACGTTCTTCTTAATTTCTTCATTATTTTCCATATCTTGCAATCAGTTTCATAACACATGTTTCATTTCCCTTTCTAAAATTTCCAAATCCTTAACCTCATCTCATCGCCCCCTCCTCTCCCTCTCGATATTCAAGCCCATTTTCTCCTACAAATCTCTCGCACCTCAACAGACGACTTACGCAGTTGTCGCTGTGTTTGACACCAATTCTCAGCCTATCTAGCTTCTTCTCCGATATGTACCAGACTTTATCTCATTTTGTTTTCCGCCATTTTTTCCCTAATTCACAACCTGCCATTTACATTCACGGCAGAGCCCTATCAATGTTGCTATGTCTTGCACTTCATCCTGCAATTCGATGACCTATGACCGATACTCCGGCTGCCGTTGTATTTGATGCCGATCGCTGGCCTATATACCATCTTCTCCGGTATGTATCAGTTTATATCTCACTTATTTTTTGCCCAATTTTTTTTCCCTAAGATTGTTGCCCAATCTCTATCCCTTAAATCAGTTGTCACTCAATTCTATGATTTTTATGATTATATTCAATTATTGCAATGAATTAACTTTTTCAGAGAGGTGAATGAAACAACCAACAACTGAAGTTGAGGAGACTAGAGTTCCTAATTTTCTGAAGAAAATGGAAATTTAGTGAATTAGACTGGAGTATCTGCAACAGTATGCATAAACTATTCCATATTTCATGTTGTTAGTTTGCTTGTTTTCATTTCTGTAAGTTCTTTATGAATTTTCTTGTTTCTCAGGGGCAAGTGGCATTTTTATGATGCTTGATGAGCATTTTACTTGAAACCATCACTCATCATTTAATGTAATTCCATATCCACTGATTGATAACATGTACAGTAAAAGAAGTTCAACATGACTTGTGATTGTGCTGTTAATTCACAATCTAACATTAAATAAGTGTTGCTTTCCTCTCTTAGCAGTTAAATTCCTTTTTAACATTACAACTTGAGCTCGCAAGGAAATTGTGTTAAGGAATACTATATTCCACATGTATAATTTTTAAGTTACAAATTTCGCTAGCTTTACTATCTTGTTATCTGCTATCTCCGCATACATTATAATGAACTTTTATTGAAGTCATCTTTCAGTAGTTCTCTGTTTCGTACTGCTTCTCTTTGGCTAAATGGTATGCACTTTCATACACGTGCTCCTGTCCTGTGCTCCGTTGATGTAAGTCCTTATGTATCAGGTATGATTCTTGACCCTCACTTCTCATGTTTTTTCTTCTTCGATTAATGACAATGAATAAAAACTGCTTGATAATTGGATATTTTTTAAATTTTGTGAAGTCATAAGTAGAGAAAGATAAAAGTTTTGCTTTTGCAGCATGTAGTTTGTTGGTTAGGATTAGGGATGAATTAATTTTCTGGTTTTGGAGAAGTTGTATTCCTTAAAGAGCATGTTGCTGGGAAAATCAACTGGTATTCATCATATTGCAGTAAGTAATTTCTTTCAGTTGAAGATATTTGAAGAATTGTTGGATTGAGGGTGAGTTGAAAGTATATCTTGAAGTCAAGAAGGTTATTTGGCTATCCCGCAAATTATTTGTTATTTCTTTAGTCTTTTTAGTTTTATTTTCTTCTTTTTAGGTTTGGTAAACCATACTGAGTAGTTCGACCATGAAATTACTAGCACATAATTTATTTGTATTTGTTTTGGTTTTGGTTTTGGAGGTAATCAAGTTTGTAAAAATAATACTTTTGCCTATATATATCTATTTGCTTGAAAATAATATGAATTCTTCATATATTTTGACACTCTTTGTGTAGCGAAATAAATTTTATTACAAGCACATCTTGTCACATTAAGTATCCATTGTCACGAAATAATTCACGTAATAATTCCGTATGTTGTAAAATAAAATATGCGAAATATATGAATAATTGCGAAATAAATTAGACAACAATTATACATCGTTGCACAAATGATGAAGCGACACTCTTTGTGTTGCGAAATAAATTTAATTACAAACATCACTTGTTATTGAATAAATTGTATTAAAAATGTTGAATATCTTAGAATACATTATGCAACATATCAAATGCATTGTAAATCATATTTCGTGACAAATGTGACTTATTATTAAAGATATATCACTACGAGCATGTGTTTGTTATACCTTTAAAAGAAAAATATTAACAACAAATAATTTCAGCAAAAACTTTTTTGGAATAATTGTTGCAACAAACAAACTTGTCGTCCTTTTAATTTTTCGCGACAAATATTTTCTTCGACGACATTATGGCAACAAATATCTTGTTGTTATTTCGTACTTTCTGCGTCAAACGAATAGTGTTACGAGTTTATTAATGCGATGAATGAGCAAAAGTTATCGCAGAATACAATCCGTTACTCATATAGCGCGACAATGTTCACAACAATCATCTTGTCGTCGCTAAATTACTTTCACAACAAAATCTCAATTTTTGCGACAACATTTTTTTTTCGCAAAACCGGTTATTTGTTGTAGTGATAATAAACACTGATATGATGATGGAGAAACCACAACTGGGTAATAAGCACACTAGGAGTTGCAATTTACATGCCCACAACTTTCAATTTATAGATGGGAAAACCTGCATCGAAATCGGTTATAAGAGCAAATTTCTTGATCTGATTTTCTCATCAGTTCGCAGTTTCTATTAACAAGGATGTTTTTTTTATTGTTGAATGGTAATGGTAGTGTTGTCAAAATAATGACTCGTCCAATCAAAAGAAAGAAAAAGTAGAAATGAATGAAGTGAGGTATGCCATAACAAATCTCAAGATTTTGCCCATGCACTAGTGCTAATTTGATTATTAGACGTAGGTCTCCAAAGATACAATAATTCTTCTAGAGTCAATATTGTACTAAATCGAAATAGAAATTTATGTGGATAGAATTCTTCTTGAACGAAATAGATAAATCGAACTGAAATTTTTGTAAAGTTTTTATTTAATATTGATAAAATTGTTAATAATTTCTTTTATTTGGAAGGAGGAATTTGATTACTTTTATTTCTCATATTTTAAGTATTTTCATTGTTTTCGCAGAAAACATTCAAATGGTCATATTTTCAAAAATGCGAAATCAAACAAGTTTTGAGTATTTTACAAATATGGGAACTAAAAACAGCAAAGCTAATTAACTCTCACTAATTTTCTTGCATCTAACCAAAAATGCTTTTCTAAATATGAAAGGATCCGTGAAAAGATACATGAGTGGATATTACTTCAAACTACTTCGTCTTGTGCTTATCTTATGAAAATCAACTCTTTCTCGAGCCCTCTACAAGTTATAAATTGAGAAATTCAATTTAAGCCCAATATTGATATGAAAATTTTAAACTTCTCTGTATTTAAATTATTAAATATATGTGATACATATAACATTCATGACTTGATATCTATTGGGGTTGAAAGACATTTATATTATGTGGGTTTGGACGGGATAAATTAATTGTGTTCTTTACTACATGGCTAGTCCTCGACTGTGTTATAAATAGATTGGCTGATCTAAAAATTATTTAATAATACATACAAATTATAGTACCAAATGTAGTTTATTTATTTTATTTTCTCATTTATTTATTTTAGCGACAAATAACATGTCATAAAAATAATTTTATCGATTCGATTATTATAACAGATAGTTATAGATGATGAGAATGTGATGAAAAAATTGAAGGATTTGAAGAAAACAAACATTTTTTTTTGGATAACTTATTTCGACAATTTTACATATCAATTAAGATGTCATTTGAGTTAAAATTACTGTTTGAACGTTGACTGACAATTTTATGGACGGAATGCGTGAAATGGACCAACGCAGTAATTATATATAAAGGTTTAGGACTTCGACCTCAAAAATTAAAGGTTTGGGTGTAATCTACAACAAAATGAAAGGTTTGGGACCAGCATTGCAATTTTTTCGAGTCAAAATTATTGTTGAAACGCTGACTGACGGTTTTATGGATGGAATTAAAGGCTTGGGACCGACGCTACAACTACATATAAAGGTTTGGGACTTCGGCCGCAAAAATAAAAGTTTTGGGTGTAATCTGCAACAAAATGAAAGGTTTGGGACCACGGCCGCAATTTTCCCTTAAATTTAATTTATTTAAACCAAATAACTCAAGTAAATAGTTTAAATATTTCGAGGAGTTACATGTTCCCCTTCTTAAAATAAATTTTATCTTTGAAATTTGTACATATATACTCCATATGCTTTCTCTTGGTTGCTGTGATATCTTTTTTCATATTGCTTCACATCGATTTCCGAACTGTCCTTAGCATTCTAACTATGTTTGTCACACACATAAGTTATGCCAAGTCTGAAAAGTTATGAATTTAGCTTCTGCTCTTAGTAGATAACGTATAATTATAACTTACTCATAAGCAATTATTATGCCTCATTGAACAGCTCAAAAGCAGCAGTACAAAATATGCGACTAACGTATCATTTCCAAACATTTTATAAGGTTAAGAGCACAGAATTTAAAATCATGCTTGGAATTAAATTTGCAATGTAACATTACAATTTACACCTTGAATTGCGGACACTGGTTGATCGATGGTCGCCTGGGCCAAGGATCTTATTCCATCATTCTATTTAAAATTTCAGTAGTCCAGTTTGTGCTTTTACATATAAGTCATGTAATCGTTTGATTTCCCGTAAGTGTGCGGTATCGCGAACAAATAATTAAGTGAAGGTGGATTATCGTTCTTATGACGACCACGTATTTAATCTAGTGTCAATCAACTGTAACTCTATTCGAATAGCCAAGTGTGTTTGAACGATTTATACTAATTAACTAATCATTTTAGTGATCAAAGTATATATGAAGGCTTCTGTAAAACTTAGATTGGATGGTTACTAAGAATTTGAATTCCTCATATTAATCCGTTTCAATGCAATTCAATAACATGACAATATGTATAATTAATAGCATTTCTTGATGTTTATTAATGGACTATTTTTAAGTGGACTTACGTGGATTTCGTAGATTTTTTAGATATTCATGTGGAATTAGTGGATGTCTTTGTAGACTTCAATAAACTTTCATTTTAAAACTTCTATAAACTTTTGTAGAATTAAAAAGATTTTTGAAGACTTTCATTTAAAATAGAATTCATGTAGGTCTAGTGCAATATTTTGAAATTATAACATACGAGGTGGTGTTCTCACAGTTTCACTCCTCCTTTCCCTTGCCCTTCCTCACCCCATATAATAAAAAATATTTTAAAAAGAATAAAAATTTAGGATCTTAATTAAATAAATAACAATAATTATACATATAAAAAATAAATTTAATATTCAGTATTATTGATACGATACACCTTTAAAGAATAAATAAAAAGTATATGTTTAAATTTAATTATAAATTGGTCTATATAAAATTTTATAATTTAATTAAAAATAGATATTATTCACAAAAAAAAGAATGAAAAAAGAAAAAAATTATAAGAATGCAATTTAATTTAAAATAAAAACTAATAAAATCAATAAAAAAAAATTAAATTTTAAGCATAAGTTTAATGAGAAATATTGAAAAAAATATACATTGATTTATTTTTACTTTTTTCGTGAAAGTCTCCAAAAATCTCGTGACTAATGAGAGACAAATTTTGAGAATTTATTTTAGTACTTTCTGCTAAAGAGTTAGTACCATTGAGACTTTTATAAAAGTCTCTGAAATTCATTAAAATTTGAATACCCAAAAACTTACAGAAATTTCTAAAAGTTTTAATTGAATACAATGTGACTTCTAGAAACTTTTTAAAAGTCTATAAAAGTTTCAATTGAATACACCAATATTTTTAAATAGTCTCCAAAAGTTTACATTGAATACCCATAAACTTTTTAAAATCCCAAAAAGTCATTAAAAGTCTCAATTGAATATACCCCCCCTAAATCTATCATCCCATGTGATCTTCATATATCTTTATGAAGATGCAAAAATGAAACCATACATTAAAAATGTCAGAACATCTATATATAGAAATTATGCAAAGCATAGCGGCATATTTCTATCCTCTACCAGACTTTACAATGATTGTTACAAAGTGCTCTCTATCCTATTGTCACTCTCGAGAATCTATAAAATTCACAAATCAATTTAATTAGTGATCAAGTAATTGAAAGTCAATAGATTTTATAACAATCATCCATAACTAACAAGGTTCATCCATGCCTTAGTAATTCAAACCCAGATTAGCATTACAAAATCGTAAGAAATCATAATAAATTGGTAAAACATCACATGAATTTTACTAATTGAAGATGAAGGAAATGAATATTGAAATCTTGAATTTCTTCAATGATTTCTTGTGAATTCAAGTTGTGCTTTCCCTCCGTTACCCAAAAACCATGATTCGATCATAAGTTAATTAAATTCTAGCAATTGCTTCTGGATTTTCCCAAGGCCTCTCTATGATGAGGTTAATCAATGAATTATGTAATATGAGAGGTCCCCCATAATGTATGTGCACGTTTGGAATTTATAAGACTCGAAAATAGGTTGAAAATCGCATCCAAAATTCCTTTCAAGAAGAGTTCTAACCAATTTTGGAATTTTGCCATGAAAGCACAAGATTTGCACGTGGTCTCCCAGTATAATCCCGGACGATCAACCCGACTTAATATTTAGCTCCTATTTTTTGTTTTTCTAGGCTGGCCGTTGCCCACACTTAGTACTAGGCAATAGCCCAGTGTAACTTCTTTCTCAAATGTACATTTTAATCCCTAAATTCTTCTTAAGTCCTCGAAATAATTTTTATCCTTCATCTTTCAATTGCATCCATTTGAAACCATATAATTTCCAATCATCATCTTGTGGTCCGAATCAACTATCGAAAAGTTGTAATTAGGTCCTTGAACTTTGAATTTTGCCAATTTTTGCTTGTTTCTTTCAATTTAGCTTTCAATCATCGCGTTTCACCTAATAAATAAAATATACAATAAAATGGGCTATAATTAATCAAAAGAACTCTTAAATATCTATATTTTTTAGCACAAATAAGTGTATAAAATACACTTGCCAAACGCCCTCAAACTTAAACATTTGTTCTTTCTCCAACGAAATTATAACATAACTCAAAAAACGAACTTGCAATAAAATTTTGGTTAGGTAATCTGCCGTTCTGTCTCAAGATTGAAATCATTGCATTAATTTCATAAATAGCTTCATAATCATAATACTAAAATAAATATATACTTCCCCAATACAAAATGGATGTGTGCGTGTGTGTATGAAATCAAGTGACATTACAAATTCACAAGTTGTCTCGATCGGTGACCCTTCTAGTCAAATTTGTCCTTTTTCACTCGTAAGTTTCACGCACCCACAAACTTTTTTTTTCTCTTCTCCCAAGGTATAATCTAAGCTTGAATTTATATACTTGTCCTCACTTTCTCTAGTTTAAATGAATTTCACTAATTGTAACTCACTACTTCAACAAATGAATATCCAAATTTTTGATTGCTTCAACCTCCAAGACTCAACTAGGCTAATAATTCACTGTCAAAAATTGAATTTTCTCGATTAAGTATTTGGGGCCTTAATGAAAGAAAATTGTGCATCTTCTGTTACTTGCGACTTCTTTTCAAGTTTGTAGTGCGTACTCCGTTTCGTGCACAACCTTGATCCCTATTAAGATTTCTTTCTAGAATTTTCAATAATTGTCCTCATTCGAATATTTTAGGGTTTCTTCACAACATTGTAGCTGTTTCCCTTTTATGTAGTGCCATGCCCCTTATTAAAGTTTCATTCTAAAAAACTGACATCCAACTTAAGATTTTTACTTAATTTTCATTGTATTGATCTTAGACATTCCACACATGAAGTTTACTTAGTTTGTTTTTCTTCCCTTTTTTCTTCTTTCTATATTTAGCAGAGTTCAAAATATTTCTATAAACATGCGGAATCAAAAAGTTTTCAGTATTTTACAAATATGGAAGCTAAAAATAGCGATGCTAATGCTCCCTAATTTTCTTGCATCTAATCGAAAATATTTTTATAAATATAAAAGGATCGTTTGATTTCCTACAAGGTATTGGAAACAAATAATTAAGTGAAGATATATTATCGTTCCTATGAGTACCATGTACTTAATTTAGTATCAATGAATCGTAACTCTAATCGAATAGCCAAGTGTGTTTGAATGATTTATACTAATTAAACAAATTATTCTAGCGATCAAATTATGAAGGTCTTTGTAAAACTTAGATTGGATGGTTACTACGACTTTGATCCCCCCCTGCTAATTCGTTTCAATGCAATTCAATAACGTGACAATATGTGCATATTCTTGTTGATCAATGTCCCTAGGTTAATTAAAAGTATCTCTCGATGTCAATTAAATCTATCATCACGTGTGACCTTATATTTGTATGAAATATGCGAACATCAAAGCATGTAATAAAAATACTAGAACATCTATAGAAATCATGCAAGTTATAACGTGATATTTTTGCTTTCGGACCTTACAATGGTTGTTATAAAGTGCTATCTATCATATTGTGTCCATCGAGGCTAGTTGCCATGGTTAAATTTGTACCTTGAATACCACCAATCTCAAATTTACTGTGAATTAGGAATTGATCGGGTGTCATATTTTTAATTCTCGAGAAGTACTTTGACCATTTTTAAATAAAAGCAGTCTTATCCCCCCAAAGTTTATGAGGATTTATTTACTAATGACAACTCTAAATTTGGTGGTAAATTCATTAATTATTCAAGCAATCAGTGGAAATTATGAAAAATCTTAATTGTGCATTCACTGCACCTAATTATTCTCCTAATCTCGACTTTTCAACACTATAAATGCAAATGCAAATTTCCCCTATATATAGTGTACTCCTGCTGCTTCCAAACCTATGACATTTTGGTAAACATACATCACTCGCCAATCCATGGAATTCTTCAACAAATTCCAATGCTTTGTTTTGTTTATGTTCTTCATGACCAGAGGTATAACATTGCTTTATATTTTTCTTTCTTTTTCTCACACATTAACATTAATTTTTCTGATTTTGATATCATGTTTCAGGTAGTCTGCAGTGCAGTCCTGGAACCCTTAAGGACATCACTATTGAACAAGTTAGAACCGGAGCGAAAATTGAAAATAAACCGGAGTGGAAAGTGACGGTCCACCAAAAATGCCCCTGCAGCTTTACAAACGTGCAAGTACGTTGCCCTGGGATTGATTCTGTTGTTAAGCCCTCGCCTTTTATTATTTCCAAGTCCGGCCCAGGCTTGTGCCTTCTGAACAACGGGAACAGTTTGCGAACATTAGATTTCACTTATGGCTCGGATCAACCGATTGCTTTTGTTCCATTTTCTTTTGAAGAAGCATGCTCTTGAATGAATGAATTGTTATTGATTTATAGTGTTGTTCTAATAAAACCTTGTCACGTTGCTGGTTTATAATAAAACTTTTTGTGTATCGTTTTAATTAATTACTGAAAATTAATTAATGCAATAATGATTTAGTTTTATGGATATGTGGAAATGCTTTTATTTGTTTTAATAGTAATCCAATATAGCATCACTAATGTTAAAATACCGCCATATACGGCAGTCCAATTAAATGAGTCACTTAACATCACATTTAATTGTACTTAACATTTAATGCCGCTTACGTATAACATATAGTGGTGGCATGAATAGTGTTAAATAACAATATTCTAGTTTTAGAGCAACGGATCCACTGTTGTACTGCACTTTCACAAACTCCTTCCCCTTATAGAAAGAGTTTTCTTTTTCTTCCCTTTTTTCTTCCAATATTAAAGAGTTTTGTCTAAACTTCTCTTCGACTTTTAGAGTGAGAAATGAATTTAACTTGTCCTCTAGTTTTGAATTTGTATGTAACATCCATTTTTAAAATTTTTTTTTTTTTACCAACATACCCTGCTCTTTTTTGAATTGTTATTAAATTCTTCGTCTTCCTTTTTTCACGAATTCTGAACAATGGTGACACTCTTGTCATATTAGGCGAAATTGACAAGAATTGGAGACTCTAGTCCTACTACTCAACTTTGTCTAAATTTCCTAAAGAGCATTTTAATAAAACGGTACTACGGTCAATATGCTTGACAAGGCGGTTTGCTAGTTAATTCATTTTCAAGAGATGGTCGAGTTGATCCTTACAGATAATTTATATTTCCAAAATACTTTCTTAAATTAATATTAGATAAAGAAAAAATAAATTTCTTTCGTACATTGTTCAACCCTTCCCCTCCTAAGTCCTGAACCGAAAGTTTGGACGCTGATTATATTCTTACCTCACTCAAGGAAGACTGTGTCGTGAAGATTCATATAGAGTTTCAATCCAACAATAGGCAAAGCCATTCACTGGGCCACATTCAGTCCCTATGGCAACTATGAACCCTTCTATTGTTCGCACTCTAATTTCACATTCCAAGCACTTTATTCTTCCTCTCACTCCGACAAATTGCTCTGCTCATTTGTGTTCCCATCCATACTCAATAATTGGAAATTTTATAACTCAATAGGCAACTGAACCTGAAGCTGAAGCATACCAAGAGTTGCAATTTATACGCCCACGACTTTCAATTCGTAGATGGAAAAACCTGCCTCGAAATCGGTTATAAGAGCATATTCCTCGATCTCATTTTCTTATCAGTTCGTGGTTTCTATTAACAATGATGTTTTTTTATTGTTGAATGGTAATGGTGGTGTCGTCAAAATAATGCCGCGTACTAAAAAAATAGGGGTGTCACACTGGATACCACTTACAGTTTACGGATTACCAATTTAACGATTTTTAAATTACGGAATAATAGTTACTTATCCATTTTTGGTTTTGACCCTACGTGCGGAATTAATCAATCAAAAGCATCAAGCCACCTTTAATTGTTTTTAGATGATTAAGCATACAAGTCCAATTATCCTACCTTTGAATACCGTGGACCCGTGGTAATGAGGAAAGCAATAATAAACACCGATATGATGACGGAGAAACCCCAACTGGGTAGTAAGCATACCAGGAGTTGCAATTTACACGCCCACAACTTTCAATTCGTAAATTGAAAACCTGCCTCGAAATCAATTATAAGAGCATATTTCTTGATCTCGTTTTCTTAACAGCTCGTGGTTTCTATTAACAATGATGTTTTTTATTGTTAAATGGTAATGGTAGTGTCGTCAAAATAATGACTCGTACAATCAAAAGAAAGAAAAAGTAGAAATGAATGAAGCAAGGTATGCTGTAACAAATCTCAAGATTTTGCCCATGCACTAGTGCTAATTTGATTATTAGACATCGGTCTCCAGAGATACAATAATTCTTCTAGAGTCAATATTGTACTAAATCGAAATAGAAATTTGCGCGGATAATATTCTTCTTCAACGAAATAGAAAAATCGAACTGAAATTTGTAAAGTTTTTATTTAATATTGATAAAATTATTAATAATTTCTTTTATTTGGAAGGAGGAATTTGATTACTTTTATTTCTCGTAATTTAAGTATTTTCAATGTTTTCACGGAAAACATTCAAATGGTCATATTTTCAAAAATGCATTTTAAAAAATGCGAAATCAAACAAGTTTTGAGTATTTTACAAATATGGGAACTAAAAACAGCAAAGCTAATTCACGCTCACTAATTTTCTTGCATCTATCCAAAAATGCTTTTCTAAATATGAAAGGATCCATGAAAAGATACATAAGTGGATATTACTTCAAACTCCTTCATCTTGTGCCTATCTTATCAAAATCAATTCTTTCTCGAGCCCTCTACAAGTTATAAATTAAGAAATCCAATTTAAGCCCAATATAGATATGAAAATTTTAACATTCTCAGTATTTAAATTATTAAATATATATGATACATATAAAATCCACTACTTGAAATCTATCGGGGTTGAAAGACATTTATATTACGTGGGTTTGGACGGAATAAATTAATTATGTTCTTTACTGCATGGCTAGTCCTGGACTGGTTATAAATAGCTTGGCCGATATAAATCATTCGAATTAAATTAAATTTATTTAAACCAAATAACTCAAAAAAATATTTTAAATATTTTGAGGAGTTACATGTTCCCCTTCTTAAAATAAATCTCATCTTTGAAATTTGTACATATATACTCCATAGGGTTTCTCTTGGTTGCTGTGATATCTTTTTTCATATTGCTTCACATCGATTTCCTAACTGTCTTCAGCATTCTAACCATGTTTGTCACATACATAAGTTATGCCAAGTCTGAAAAGTTATGAATTTAACTTCTGCTCGTAGTAGATAACATATAATTATAACTTATTCATAAGCTAGCAATTATTATGCCTCATTGAGCAGCTTAAAAGCAGCAGTATAAAATTTGCGACTAACGTACCCTTTCAAAACATTTTATTTGGTTAAGAGCACAGAATTTAAAATCATGCTTGGAATTAAATTTGCAATGTAACATTACAATTCACACCTTGGAATTGCGGACACTGGTTGATCCATGATCGCTTGGGCCAAGGATCTTATTTCATCATTCTGTGTAAATTTTCAGTAGTCCAGTTTGTGCTTTTACTTATAAGTCATGTATCCTTTGATTTCCCGCAAGTCAAGCGTGAGGTATCGTGAACAAATAATTAAGTGAAGGTGGATTATCGTTGTTATGATGACCATGTACTTAATCTAGTGTCAATCAACTGTAACTCTATTCGAATAGCCAAGTGTGTTTGAACGATTTATACTAATTAACTAATTATTCTAGTGATCAAAGTATATATGAAGGCTTTTGTAAAACTTAGATTGGATGGTTACTAAGAATTTGAATTCCTCATATTAATCTGTTTCAATGCAATTCAATAACATGACAATATGTATAATTAATAGCATTTCTTGATGTCTATTAATGGGCTTTTTTTAAGTGATGACTTATGTGGTTTTCGTAGATTTTATGGAGATTTGTATGGAATTAGTGGAAGTCTTTTGTATACTTCTATAAACTTTCACTTTAGAACTTTTATACTTCAGAACTTTTATAAACTTTTGTAGAATTAAAAAGATTTTTGAAGACTTTCATTTAAAATAGAATTCATGTAGGTCTAGTGCAATATTGTGAAATTATCACATATGAGGTGGATAGTTCCCCTCTTCCTTTCCCTTGCCCTTACTCACCCCATATAATAAAACATATTTTAAAAAGAATAAAAATTTAAGATCTTAATTAAATAAATAACAATAATTATACATATAAAAAATAAATTTAATATTTAGTATTATTGATATGACACACCTTTAAAGAATAAATAAAAAGTATATGTTTAAATTCAATTAGAAATTAGTCCATATAAAATTTTATAATTTAATTAAAAATAGATATTTTTCACAAAAAATGAATGAAAAAAGAAAAAAAAATTATAAGAATACAATTTAATTTTTTTCATAGAAAATAGAAATAAACAATAAAAAAGAGAGAGAGAAAAATAAAAACTAATATAATCAATAGATAAAAATAAATTTTAAGCATAAGTTTAATGTTCGTAGAAGGGAAAAGAAGTGAGAAATATTGAAAAAAAGTACATATTAATTTATTTTACTTTTTTTGAGAAAGTCTCCAAAAATCTCGTGATTAACGAGAGACAAATTTTGAGATTTTATTTTAGTACTTTCTGGTAAAAAGTTAGTACCATTGAGACTTTTATAAATGTCTCTAAAATTCATTAAAATTTAAATACACAAAAAACTTATAGAAATTTCTAAAAAGTTTTCACTGAATACAATGTGACTTTTAGAGACTTTTTAAAAGTCTATAAAATTTTCAATTGAATACACCAATATTTTTAGATAGTCTCCAAAAGTTTACATTGAATATCTCTGAACTTTTAAAATTCCAGAAAATCATTAAAAGTCTCAATTGAATGTACCCCCCTAAATCCATCATCCCATGTGATCTTCATATATCTTTATGACGATGCAAACATGAAACCATACATTAAAAATGTCAGAACATCTATAGAAATTTTGCAAAGTATAGCGGCATATCTCTATCCTCTACTGGACTTTACAATGACTGTTACAAAGTGCTCTCTATCCTATTGTCTCTCTCGAGAATCAATAAAATTCACAAATCAATTTAATTAGTGATCAAGTAATTGAAAGCCAATAAATTTTATAATAATCATCCAAGAATAAATATATATTGGTGGTCAAATTATCCAACTTTTATAAAAACTCCATAACTAACAAGGGTTCATCCATGCCTTCGTAATTCAAACCCAATTTAGCATTACAAAATCGTAAGAAATTATAATTAATTGGTAAAACATCACACGAATTTTATTAATTGAAGATGAAGAACTGAATATTGAAATCTTGAATCTCTTAAATGATTTCTTGTGAATTCAAGTTGTGCCTTCCCTCTGTTACCCAAAAACCATGATTCGATTGCCAGTTAATTAAATTCTTGTAATTGCTTCGGGATTTTCCCAAGGCCTCTCTATGATAAGGTTAATCGATGAATTATGTAATATGAGAGGTCCCCCATAATGTATGTACGCGTTTGGTATTTTTAAGAGTCGAAAATAGGTTGAAAATCGCGTCCAAAATTCCTTTCAAGAAGTGTTCTAACCAATTTTGGAATTTTGCCATGAAAGCACAAGATTTGCACGTGGTCTCCCAGTATAATCCCGGACGATCAACCTAACTTAATATTTAGCACCTATTTTTGTAGGCTGGCAGTTGTCCACACTTAGTACTAGGCAATAGCCCCGTGTAACTTCTTTCTCAAATATACATTTTAATCCCTAAATCCCTAAATTCTTCTCAA
Organism: Fraxinus americana; assembly: GCA_035079005.1. NCBI lineage: Eukaryota > Viridiplantae > Streptophyta > Magnoliopsida > Lamiales > Oleaceae > Fraxinus > Fraxinus americana. Next base: position 29,655,711 of record CM068707.1, read on the forward strand.
ATATACTGTGGTAATGAGGAAAGCAATAATAAACATGGATATGATGATGGAGAAACCCCAACTGGGTAGTAAACATACCAGGAGTTGCAATTTACACGCCTGCAACTTTCAATTCGTACATAGAAAAACCTGCCTCGAAATCAGTTATAACAGCATATTTCTTGATCTCATTTTCTTATCAGTCGGTGGTTTCTATTAACAATGATGTTTTTAATTGTTGAATGGTAATGGTAAAAAGTAGAAATGAATGAAGAGAGGTATGCCATAACAAATCTCAAGATTTTGCCCGTGCACTAGTGCTAATTTGATTATTAGACGTGAGTCTCCAGAGATACAATAATTCTTCTATAGTCAATATTGTACTAAATCGAAATAGACATTTGTACGGATAGAATTCTTCTCGAACGAAATAGATAAATCGAACTGAAATTTTTGTAACGTTTTTATTTAATATTGATAAAATTATAAATAATTTCTTTTATTTGGATGGAGGAATTTGATTACTTTTGTTTCTCATATTTTAAGTATTATCAATGTTTTCACGGAAAACATTCAAATGGTCATATTTTCAAAAATTCATTTTAAAAAATGAGAAATCAAACAAGTTTTGAGTATTTTACAAATATGGAAACTAAAAATGGCAATGCTAATTAACGCTCACTAATTTTCTTGCATCTAACCGAAAATGCTTTTCTAAATATGAAAGGATCCGTGAACAAATACATAAGTGGATATTACTTCAAACTCCTTCATCTTGTGCTTATCTTATCAAAATCAACTCTTTCTCCAGCCCTCTACAAGCTATAAATTGAGAAATTCAATTTAAGCAAAAATATTGATATGAAAAGTTATGAATTTAACTTCTGCTCATAGTAGACAACATATAATTATAACTTCTTCATAAGCTAGCAATTATTATGCGTCATTGAGCTTAAAAGCAGCAGTATAAAATATGTGAGTAACTTACCATTTCGAAACATTTTATTAGGTTAAGAGTGCAGAATGGAAAATCATGCTTGGAATTAAATTTGCAATGTGACATTACAATTCACACCTTGGAATTGCGGACACTGGTTGATCGATGATCGCTTGGGCCAACGATCTTATTTCATCATTCTATTTAAAATTTCAGTAGTCCAGCTTTTTCTTTTACATATAAGTCATGTATCGTTTGATTTTCCACAAGTCAAGTGTGAGGTATCGCGAACAAATGATTAAATGAAGGTGGATTATCGTTCTTATGTGGATTTCAAATTCGTGCGGAATTAGTGGAAGTCTTTTGTAGACTTCTATAAACTTTCATTTTAAAACTTTTATAAACTTTTGTAGAATTAAAAAGATTTTTGAAGACTTTCATTTAAAATAGAATTTATGTAGGACTAGTGCAATATTGTGAAATTATCACATACCAGGTGGTGGTTCTCAGAGTTCCCATCCTCATTTCCCTTGCCCTTCCTCACCCCATATAATAAAACATATTTTAAAAAGAATAAAAATTTAAGATCTTAATTAAATAAATAACAATAATTATAAAAAATAACCTAATCAATAGACAAAAAAAATTTAAGCATAACTTTAAAGTTCGTAGAAGGGAAAAGAAATGAGAAATATTGAAAGAAAAAATACATATTAATGTATTTTTACTTATTTCGAGAAAGTCTCCAAAAATCTCGTGATTAATGAGAGACTAATTTTGAGATTTTATTTTAGTAGTTTCTGCTAAAAAGTTAGTTCCATTGAGACTTTTATAAACGTCTCTAAAAGTCATTAAAATTTGAATACCCAAAAAACTTACAGAAATTTTTAAAAAGTTTTAATTGTATACAATGTGACTTTTAGAGACTTTTAAAAGTATATAAAAGTTTCAATTGAATACACCAATATTTTTAGATAGTCTTCAAAAGTTTACATTGAATACCCCTAAACTTTTCAAAATCCCAAAAAGTCATTAAAAGTCTCAATTGAATATACCCCCTAAATCTATCATCCCATGTGATCTTCATATATCTTTATGAAGATGCAAAGATGAAACCATACATAAAAAATGTTAGAACATGTGTATAAATTATGCAAAGCATAGTGGCATATCTTTATCCTCTATCGGACTTTACAATGATTGTTACAAAGTGCCATCTATCCTATTGTCTCTCTCGAGAATCAATAAAATTCACAAATCGATTTAATTAGTGATCAAGTAATTGTAAGCCAATAAATTTTATAACAATCATCCAAGAATAAACATATATTGGGGGTCAAATTATCTAACTTTTATTAAAACTCCATAACTAACAAGGGTTAATCCATGCCTTAGTAATTCAAACCCAGTTTAGCATTACAAAATGGTAAGAAATCATAATTAATTGGTAAAACATCACACGAATTTTATTAATTGAAGATGAAGAAAATGAATATTGAAATTTTGAATCTCTTCAATGATTTCTTGTGAATTCAAGTTGTGCCTTTCCTCCCAAATAAGACAAATAGACTAAGGTATGTTCACTTGATGATGAAACCAATGGACCACCACCTTAGAATTTGTTTCTATTGCAATTCTATCAATGCCAAGTACATAGCATATTTGAAGGTCTATTCTCAGTGCTGAGACCTCTGCTAGAGTGTTAGTACCAAGTTGCCCTAGGGAATGATAGAATCGAAAAATTACCTTACCTTGCCAATCCCGAAGCAATCCGTACAACCAGCCTAGCCCGAATTTCCAACGCTAGCACCATCAATATTAAGTTTGTAACAACCATGTTGTGGAGGGTACCATTTTACAAGGAAATGAGCTTTTACTCGTATTGGAACAATGGGGATGTGAAGAACCTGTGAGAAATAGGAGGAAATAGACATTTTCCTAGGTTTAAGAAAACCATTCAATTCGTGTAGCCAACTTTTCACCTTTGCACAAATTTTGTGCAAGTTAACAGCCTCATCCTTAAATCTTGTAGAATTTCTGGCCATGGGATAAGTAAAGCTACAAGATGATCTTGTGTTGAACCGCCAAAATGAAAATGCCAAAGTAACATTGCAGACCACCAAAGTAACATTGCAAATCTTGTGTTGAAGCAGTCACCGAGGTAGTGATATAAAAGGTTTGATTCATTTATGAATACTCATGGTTTTGATAGAAGTAATTATGATAGTTGTGTGTACTTCATAAAGAAAGTTGGTTGATCAACTACATATTTGATTTTATATGTTGATGATATGCTTATAGCAGCCAAGGATAAAATAGATGTCAGAAAGGTAAAACAACAACTCAGCAAGGAGTTTGACATGAAAGATTTAGGTGTAGCAAAGAAGATTCTTGGAATGGAGATCTTGAGTGATAGAAAGGCTGGTAGATTGTATTTGAGTCAGAAGGGATACATTGAGAAAGTGCTGAAAGATTCAAGATGGTAAAAGTTAAAGCTTTTAGTACTTCCTTGGCTGCCCACTTCAAAATATCATCTAACTTGTGTCCTCAGTTAGATGAAGACATTGATTATATGTCTTGGGTTCCTTACTCCAGTGCAGTTGGTTCGCTCATGTATGCTATGGTTTGTACAAGACCTGATTTGGCACAAGCAATTAGTGCGGTTAGTAGATACATGGCTAACCCTGACAAGGAACATTGGAAAGCTGTGCAATGGATCTTCAGATACTTGAAGGGCTCTACAAATTATTGTTTGCAATTTGGTAGAAATTCATATGGTGTCATCGGTTATGTGGATTCAGATTATGCATGGGATCTTGATAAAAGGAGATCACTTACGGGGTATGTATTTACCATTGGAGGCTGTGCTATCAGCTGGAGAGCTACTTTGCAAAATACAGTAGCTTTGTCTACAACAGAGGCATAATACATGGCAATTATAAAGGCATGTAAGGAGGCTATGTGGTTAAAAGGATTGATTGGTGAAATTAGTGAAGGCTTGCAATTGTCTACAGTTTTCTGTGATAGTCAGAGTGCTATTTTCTTGACTAAGGATCAGATGTTTCACGAGAGGACTAAGCACATTGATGTGAGGTATCATTTTCTGCGTGAAGTGATTGCTCGTGGTGATATTGTAGTGAGAAAGGTTGATACCAAAAATAATCTGGCTGATATGATGACAAAACCACTTCCCATTTCTAAGTTTTAGCATTGCTTAAACTTAATTGGTGTTTGTCATTGATTTAGTCCATTGGGACTTGTTTGGAAGAGGAGAATTGGTGTTTACTTGGTAAAGTGTTTTAATTCCTTTTAATGGAATTTGGCTCAAAGTGGAGATTTGTTGAGGTTTGATCCAAATTCCACGTGATTTGAGATTTGAATGATTGGAGGAAGTCTAAAGTACTTGGGTTTGAAGAATCCTAACTTGTGGAGATTAAACTCAATTGATAATTAGGAGTTTGGCTTGGAAAATGATTTGTGGATGACAAAAACATGTTTTGGCAAACTTACCCGAGACCCAGTGCCTAGGCGCCCGAAAATCAGCAAGGACTAAAACTGGGCAGAAGTTGGGAGCCCAGGAGCCATAGTTGCAGCTCCCAGGCACTGGGCATAGCGCCTAGGAGCCACTCGATGGCGCCTAGGCGCCCTGTTTCTTCAGCGTTTTTCTCCATTTTTTGTGTTCTATCCGGATTTTGAGACTTCTTCTCTGCCTAGGACTCCAATAAGGGGGTTTATATATATATAACCACATTGTATTTAACATCTTAGATGATCATATAACATTAATAGATTATTCTCTTGAGATTAAACAACAAATTTAGAGAGATTGCTTAGGTTTCAACTGAGTTTATTGAAATGTTGAATTGTAAACACAAAACTATTGATTATAGTGGATTGTTCTCCTTTGCCCGTGGTTTTTTTCCTGAATTGGGTTTTCACGTAAATTTTTGTGTTCTTATTTTCTTCTTTATTTCTTCATTATTTTCCATATCTTACGATCAGTTTCATAACACACATGTTTCATTTCCCTTTCTAAAATTTCCAAATCCCTAACCTCATCTCACCACCTCCTCGTCTCCCTCTCGATATTCAAGCCCATTTTCTCCTACAAATCTCTCGCACCTCAACAGACGACTTACACAGTTGTCGTTGTGTTTGACACCAATTCTCAGCCTATCTAGCTTCTTCTCCGATATGTACCAGACTTTATCTCATTTTGTTTTCCGCCATTTTTTCCCTAATTCACAACCTGCCATTTACATTCACGACAGAGCCCTATCAAAGTTGCTATGTCTTGAACTTCATCCTGCAATTCGATGACCTATGACCTATACTCCGGCTGCTGTTGTATTTGATGCCAATCGTTGGCCTATATACCATCTTCTCCGGTATGTATCAGTTTATATCTTGCTTATTTTTTGCCCAATTTTTTTTCCCTGAGATTGTTGCCCAATCTCTATCCCTTAAACCAGTTGTCACTCATATTTCTATGGTTTTTATGATTATATTCAATTATTGCAATAAATTAACTTTTTCAGAGAGGTGAATGAAAATGGAAATTTAGTGATTTAGACTGGAGTATCTGCAACAGTATGCATAAACTATTCCATATTTCATGTTGTTAGTTTGCTTGTTTTCATTTCTGTAAGTTCTTTATGAATTTTCTTGTTTCTCAGGGGCAAGTGGCATTTTTATGATGCTTGATGAGCATTTTACTTGAAACCATCACTCATCATTTAATGTAATTCCATATCCACTGATTGATAACATGTACAGTAAGAGAAGTTCAACATGACTTGTGATTCTGCTGTTAATTCACAATCTAACATTAAATAAGTGTTGCTTTCCTCTCTTAGCAGTTAAATTCCTTTTTAACATTACAACTTGAGCTCGCAAGGAAATTGTGTTAAGGAATACTATATTCCACATGTATAATTTTTAAGTTACAAATTTCGCTAGCTTTACTATCTTGTTATCTGCTATCTCTGCATACATTATAATGAACTTTTATTGAAGTCATCTTTCCGTAGTTCTCTGTTTCGTACTGCTTCTCTTCGGCTAAATGGTATGCACTTTCATACACGTTCTCCTGTCCTGTGCTCTGTTGATGTAAGTCCTTATGTATCAGGTATGATTCTTGACCCTCACTTCTCATGTTTTTTCTTCTTCGATTAATGACAATGAATAAAAACTGCTTGATAATTGGATATTTTTTAAATTTTGTGAAGTCATAAGTAGAGAAAGATAAAAGTTTTGCTTTTGCAGCATGTAGTTTGTTGGTTAGGATTAGGGATGAATTAATTTTCTGGTTTTGGAGAAGTTGTATTCCTTAAAGAGCATGTTACTGGGAAAATCAACTGGTATTCATCATATCGCAGTAAGTAATTTCTTTCAGTTGAAGATATTTGAAGAATTGTTGGATTAGTAGCACTCATTAAAATTGTAATGGTTCTTCGGTATAGTAAATGATTGAAGTAGAAACACTTGTGTGTAAGACATGATAATTGTTCATTCCAAATGGTTGTGGAACAAACTGTGCAGAATTTAATGATATACTTCTTGAATTTAATTTATGTTATGTTTGCAATAGTGTTTTACCAAAAGAAAAAAAATGCTTTTGCTTCGTAGGGGGAAGAAATAATTTTTCTTGAAATTGGCAACTGGGCTGTACATTTTACTAGCAATATGTTATTTTTCTTGTACAATTCATATGATTTCTGTTGTGTAAGAGTTTCAGAGTTCAATTCATATTATTAATTTTCTGTATTTGATCTTTGCCTTAAATTTGTAGTTTCAGACAACTTACAGGAAATGAACTTTGATGTTTAGCATCATCTACTTTGTTGATATGAGATATTTGACGTATTTTTCTTGTAGCTAATATTTTATTACTTTTATATGTTCGTCCTTGACTAAAGTTGTGAAACTTTTTCTTCCAGGGATTTTCATTTAACTATTGAAGCTTTTCCTTACAAGAATCCTCATTTAACCAAATAGTAGATTGAGGGTGAGTTGAAAGTATATCTTGAAGTGAAGAAGGTTATTTTGGCTATCCCGTAAATTATTTGTTATTTCTTTAGTCTTTTTAGTTTTATTTTCTTCTTTTTGGGTTTGGTAAACCATACTAAGTAGTTCGACCATGAAATTACTAGCACATAATTTATTTGTATTTGTTTTGGTTTTGGTTTTGGAGTTAATCAAGTTTGTAAAAATAATACTTTTGCCTATATATATCTATTTGCTTGAAAATAATATGAATTCTTTATATATTTTGACACTCTTTGTGTAGCGAAATAAATTTTATTACAAGCACATCTTGTCACATTAAGTATCCATTGTCACGAAATAATTCACGTAATAATTCTGTATGTTGTAAAATAAAATATGGGAAATAGACGAATAATTGCGAAATAAATTAGACAGCAATTATACATCGTTGCACAAATGATGAAGCGACACTCTTTGTGTTGCGAAATAAATTTAATTACAAACATCACTTGTTATTGAAGAAATTGTATTAAAAATGTTGAATATCTTAGAATACATAATGCAACATATCAAATGCATTGTAAATCATATTTCGTGACAAATGTGACTTATTATTAAAGATAAATCACTACGAGCGTGTTTTTGTTGCAAAATAGAATAGGTAACAAAAGTTATACCTTTAAAATAAAAATATTAACAACAAATATTTTCATTGCAAAAACTTTTTTGGAATAATTGTTGCAACAAACAAACTTGTCGTCCTTTTAATTTTTCGCGACAAATATTTTCTTCGACGACATTATGGCAACAAATATCTTGTTGTTATTTCGTACTTTCTGCGTCAAATGAATAGTGTTACGAGTTTATTAATGCGATGAATGAGCGAAAGTTATCGCAGAATACAATCTGTTACTCATATAGCGCGACAATCTTCGCAACAAGCATCTCGTTGTCGCTAAATTACTTTTACAACAAAATCTCAATTTTTGCGACAACATTTTTTTATCGCAAAATCAGTTATTTGTTGTAGTGATAATAAACAACGATATGATGATGGAGAAACCCCAACTAGGTAATAAGCATACTAGGAGTTGCAATTTACACGCCCATAACTTTCAATTCATAGATGGCAAAACCTGCATCGAAATCGGTTATAAGAGCAAATTCCTTGATCTCATTTTCTCATCAGTTCGCGGTTTCTATTAACAATGATGTTTTTTTATTGTTGAATGGTAATGGTAGTGTTGTCAAAATAATGACTCGTCCAACCAAAAGAAAGAAAAAGTAGAAATGAATGAAGTGAGGTATGCCATAACAAATCTCAAGATTTTGCCCATGCACTAGTGCTAATTTGATTATTAGACGTAGGTCTCCAAAGATACAATAATTCTTCTAGAGTCAATATTGTACTAAATCGAAATAGAAATTTGTGCGGATAGAATTCTTCTTGAACGAAATAGATAAATCGAACTGAAATTTTTGTAAAGTTTTTATTTAATATTGATAAAATTATTAATAATTTCTTTTATTTGGAAGGAGGAATTTGATTACTTTTATTTCTCATATTTTAAGTATTTTCATTGTTTTCGCGGAAAACATTCAAATGGTCATATTTTCGAAAATGCAAAATCAAACAAGTTTTGAGTATTTTACAAATATGGAAACTAAAAACAGCAAAGCTAATTAACGCTCACTAATTTTCTTGCATCTAACCAAAAATGCTTTTCTAAATATGAAAGGATCCGTGAAAAGATACATAAGTGGATATTACTTCAAACTACTTCGTCTTGTGCCTATCTTATGAAAATCAACTCTTTCTCGAGCCCTCTACAAGTTATAAATTGAGAAATTCAATTTAAGCCCAATATTGATATGAAAATTTTAAACTTCTCTGTATTTAAATTATTAAATATATATGATACATATAAAATTCATTACTTGATATCTATCGGGGTTGAAAGACATTTATATTATGTGGGATTGGACGGGATAAATTAATTGTGTTCTTTACTACATGGCTAGTCCTGGACTGTGTTTCGAATTAAATCTTTCGAATTAAATTAAATTTATTTAAACCAAATAACTCAAGAAAATAGTTTAAATATTTTGAGGAGTTACATGTTCCCCTTCTTAAAATAAATTTCATCTTTGAAATTCGTACATATATACACCATATGCTTTCTCTTGGTTGCTGTGATATCTTTTGTCATATTGCTTCACATCGATTTCCTAACTATCTTCAGCATTCTAACCATGTTTGTCACATACATAAGTTATGCCAAGTCTGAAAAGTTATGAATTTAACTTCTGCTCGTAGTAGATAACATATAATTATAACTTATTCATAAGCTAGCAATTATTATGCCTCATTGAGCAGCTTAAAAGCAGCAGTAGAAAATATGCGACTAACGTATCATTTCGAAACATTTTATTAGGTTAAGAGCACAGAATTTAAAATCATGCTTGGAATTAAATTTACAACGTAACATTACAATTCACACCTTGGAATTGCGGACACTGGTTGATCCATGATCGCTTGGGCCAAGGATCTTATTTCATTATTCTATTTAAAATTTCAGTAGTCCAGTTTGTGCTTTTACTTATAAGTCATGTATCGTTTGATTTCCCGCAAGTCAAGCGTAAGGTATCACGAACAAAATTAAGTGAATGTGGATTATCGTTCTTATGATGACCATGTACTTGATCTAGTGTTGTAACTCTATTCGAATAGCCAAGTGTGTTTGAACGATTTATACTAGTTAACTAATTATTCTAGTGATCAAAGTATACATGAAGGCTTTTGTAAAACTTAGATTGGATGGTTACTAAGAATTTGAATTCCTCATATTAATCCATTTCAACGCAATTCAATAACGTGACAATATGTATAATTAATAGCATTTCTTGATTTCTATTAATGGGCTTTTTTTTAGGTAATGACTTATGTGGTTTTCGTAGATTTTTAAGAGATTCGTATGGAATTAGTGAAAGTCTTTTGTAGACTTCTATAAACTCACTTTAGAACTTTTATAAACTTTTGTAGAATTTAAAAGATTTTTGAAGACTTTCATTTAAAATAGAATTCATGTAAATCTAGTGCAATATTGTGAAATTATCACATATGAGGTGGATAGTTCCCCTCTTCCTTTCCCTTGCCCTTACTCACCCCATATAATAAAACATATTTTAAAAAGAATAAAAATTTAAGATCTTAATTAAATAAATAACAATATTTATACATATAAAAAATAAATTTAATATTTATTATTATTGATATGACACACCTTTAAAGAATAAATAAAAAGTATATGTTTAAATTTAATTATAAATTAGTCTATATAAAATTTTATAATTTAATTAAAAATAGATATTTTTCACAAAAAATGAATGAAAAAAGAAAAAAAATTATAAGAATACAATTTAATTTTTTTCATAGAAAATAGAAATAAACAATAAGAAAGAGAGAGAGAAAAATAAAAACTAATATAATCAATAGATAAAAATAAATTTTAAGCATAAGTTTAATGTTCGTAGAAGGGAAAAGAAATGAGAAATATTGAAAAAAAGTACATATTCATTTATTTTACATTTTTTTGAGAAAGTCTCCAAAAATCTCGTGATTAATGAGAGACAAATTTTGAGATTTTATTTTAGTACTTTCTGGTAAAAAGTCTCTAAAAGTCATTAAAATTTGAATACACAAAAAACTTATAGAAATTTCTAAAAAGTTTTAATTGAATACAATGTGACTTTTAGAAACTTTTTAAATGTCTATAATTGGTAAAACATCACACGAAATTTATTAATTGAAGATGAAGAAAATGAATATTTTGAATCTCTTCAATGATTTCTTGTGAATTCAAGTTGTGCCTATCCTCCGTTACCCAAAAACCATGATTCGATCATCAGTTAATTATATTCTTGCAATTGCTTCTAGATTTTCCCAAGGCCTCCCTATGATGAGGTTAATCGATGAATTATGTAATATGAGAGGTCCCCATAATGTATGTAGCCGTTTGGTATTTTTCTTTTTTTTGAAGGAGGGTGTACCTTCGAGGTTTTATTAATATGTCCTCACTTGTGGCGGAGGAATACCGTGGTTACAACTGAAAAGAAACGAACAATTAAATGGGGAAGTACTACTTTCCTTACAGCAAAAAAACGAAGTACTACTTCCCTTACAATAGAATCTCATTAGAACTACGGAAAACGAAAAGAAGACAAGTTACACTTATCCAAGCGGATGCAACCAATAGTATAAATAGGGAAAATGGAGATAGATTCTAAGAAGTCTGAACTACCTTGAGCTCCAATACGCGCTAATGAATTTGCCACCTGGTTAGTTTCTCGATAAATATACGATATATCAATAGTCATAACATGAGCAAACTCCAAAATATCCTCCCAAATAAGACGAATAGACCAAGGTATGTTCACTTGATGATGAAACCAATGGACCACCACCTTAGAACCTGTTTCTATTGCAATTCTATCAATGCCAAGTACATAGCATATTTGAAGGTCTATTCTCAGTGTTGAGACCTCTGCTAGAGTGTTAGTACCAACCTTTAGGGAATGATAGAATCGAAAAATTACCTTACCTTGCCAATCCCGAAGCAATCCGCACAACCAGCCTGGCCCGAATTTCCAGCGCTATCACCATCAATATTATGTTTGTAACAACCATGTCGTGGAGGTTACAATTTTACAAGGAAATGAGCTTTTACTCGTATTGGAACAATAGGGATGTGAAGAACCTGCGAGAAATAGGAAGAAATAGACATTTTCCTAGGTTTAAGAAAACCATTCAATTCGTGTAGCCAACTTTTCACCTTTGCACAAATTTTGTGCAAGTTAACAGCCTCATCCTTAAATCTTGTAGAATTTATGGCCAACCACAGCTCCCATGAAAGAAGAGGTGGGATAAGTAAAGCTACAAGATGATCTTGTGTTGAACCGCCAAAATGAAAATGCCAAAGTAACATTGCAGACCGCCAAGAAATATTCGTAGAAACTCTAACCCCAAATAATTTTCCAAAATATTGCCATGCTTGAAGAGCAGTAGAACTGGTTGCGAAAACATGATCTATTGTTTCCTCATGCCCCTATGGATAGCATTGACATTTGGAGACAACAGGAATCCTACAACGCCAGACCACATCATCGACATGAACCACGTTATTCTAAAGACGCCAGCAAAAACTAGAAATTTTTAGTGGCATGGTTGGATTCCAAATGATCCTATAAGGAAGAGTAGAAGATCTAGTAGGTCTGATAAGAGACCAAGCTGAGCTAGTAGTGAATACACCATTCCTGCAAGGGGACCAAATTAATTCATCATTACCTTTGCGAAGTTGGACTTGTGAGCGCTGAATTTCCTCGACTAAAGTTGCACCTACGCATTTGGTATTTATAAGACTCGAAAATAGGTTGAAAATTGCATCCAAAATTCCTTTCAAGAAGAGTTCTAACCAATTTTGGAATTTTGCCATGAAAGCACAAGATTTGCACGTGGTCGCCCAGTATAATCCTAGACGATCAACCCGACTTAAATATTTAGCTCCTATTTTTGTTTTTGTAGGCTGGCAGTTGCCCACACTTAGTACTAGGCAATAGCCCATTGTAACTTTTTTTTTCAAATATACATTTTAATCCCTTAATTCTTCTTAAGTCCTTTCTTGAAATAATTTTCATCCTTCATCTTTCAATTGCACCCAGTTGAAACCATATAATTTCCAATCATCATCTTGTGGTCCGAATCAACTATTGAAAAGTTGCAATTAAGTCCTTGAACTTTGGATTTGGCCAATTTTCGCTTCTTTCTTTCAATTTAGATACAATAAAATGGGCTATAATTAATCAAAAGAACTCTTAAATATCTATATTTTTTTAGCCCAAATTAAATATCTATATTTTTTTAGCCCAATTAATTGTATAAAATATCTATATTTTTCAACGCTATTCAATAAAATGTCAATATGTATAATTAATAGCATTTCTTGATGTCTATTAATGGGCTTTTTTTAAGTGATGACTTATGTGGTTTTCGTAGATTTTTTAGAGATTCGTATGGAATTAGTGGAAGTCTTTTTGTAGACTTCTATAAACTTTCATTTTAAAACTTTCATAAGCTTTTGTAGAATTAAAAAGACTTTTGAAGACTTTTATTTAAAATAGAATTCATGTAGGTCTAGTGCAATATTGTGAAATTATCACATACGAGGTGGTGGTTCTAACAGTTCCCTTCCTCCTTTCCCTTGCCCTTACTCACCCCATATAATAAAACATATTTTAAAAAGAATAAAAATTTAAGATCTTAATTAAATAAATGACAATAATTATACTCAAAAAAAATAAATTTAATATTTAGTATTATTGTTATGACACACCTTTAAAGAATAAATAAAAAGTATATGTTTAAATTTAATTATAAATCAGTCTATATAAAATTTTATAAATTAATTAAAAATAGACATTTTTCTCAAAAAAAGAATGAAAAAAGAAAAAAAAAATTATAAGAATACAATTTAATTTTTTTCATAGAAAATAGAAATAAAAAATAAGAAAGGGAGAAAGAAAAATAGAAACTAATATAATCAATAGATAAAAATATATTTTTAGCATAAGTTTAATGTTCGTAGAAGGGAAAAGAAATGAGAAATATTGAAAAAAAAGTACATATTAATTTATTTTTACTTTTTTCGAGAAAGTCTCCAAAAATCTCGTGATTAATGAGAGACAAATTTTGAGATTTTATTTTAATACTTTCTGGTAAAAAGTTAGTACCATTGAGACTTTTATAAAAGTCTCTAAAAGTTATTAAAATTTGAATACACAAAAACCTTACAGAAATTTCTAAAAAGTTTTAATTGAATATAATGTGACTTTTAGAGACATTTTAAAAGTCTATAAAATTTTCAATTGAATACACCAATATTTTTAGATAGTCTCCAAAAGTTTACATTGAATACTCCTAAACTTTTTAAAATCCCAAAAAGTCATTAAAAGTCTCAATTGAATATACCCCCCTAAATCTATCATCCCATGTGATCTTCATATATCTTTATGACGATGCAAACATGAAACCATACATTAAAAATGTCAGAACATATATAGAAATTATGCAAAGCATAGTGGCATATCTCTATCTCTATCTTCTACCGGACTTTACAGTGACTGTTGCAAAGTGCTATCTATCCTATTGTCTCTCTCGAGAATCAATAAAATTCACAAATCAATTTAATTAGTGATCAAGTAATTGAAAGCCAATAAATTTTATAACAATCATCCAAAAATAAATATATATTGGGGGTCAAATTATCCAACTTTTATTAAAACTCCATAACTAACAAGGGTTCATCCATGCCTTAGTAATTCAAACCCAATTTAGCATTACAAATTCATAAGAAATCATAATTAATTGGTAAAACATCACACGAATTTTATTAATAGAAGATGAAGAACTGAATATTGAAATCTTGAATCTCTTAAATGATTTCTTGTGAATTCAAGTTGTGCCTTCCCTCCATTACCCAAAAACCATGTTCGATCGTCAGTTAATTAAATTATTGTAGTTGCTTCTGGATTTTCCCAAGGCCTCTCTATGATGAGGTTAATCGATGAATTATGTAATATGAGAGGTCCCCCATAATGTATGTACGCGTTTGGTATTTATAAGACTCGAAAATATGTTGAAAATCGCATCCAAAATTCCTTTCAAGAAGAGTTCTAACCAATTTTGGAATTTTTCCATGAAAGCACAAGATTTGCACGTGGTCTCCCATTATAATCCCGGACGATCAACCCGACTTAATATTTAGCTCCTATTTTTGTTTTTGTAGGCTGGCGGTTGCCCACACTTAGTACTAGGCAATAGCCTAGCGTAACTTCTTTCTCAAATATACATTTTAATCCCTAAATTCTACTTAAATCCTCTTGAAATAATTTTTATCCTTCATCTTTCAATTGCATCCAATTGAAACCATATAATTTCCAATCATCATCTTGTGGTCAGAATCAACTATTGAAAAGTTGTAATTAGGTCCTTGAACTTTGAATATTTTGTCAATTTTCGCTTCTTTCTTTCAATTTAGCTTTCAATCATCGCGTTTCACCTAATAAATAAAACATATAATAAAATGGGCTATAATTAATCAAAAGAACTCTTAAATATCTATATTTTTTTAGCCCAAATAAGTGTATAAAATGCACTTACGAAACACCCTCAAACTTAAATATTTGTTTTTTCCCCAACAAAATTATAACATAACTCAAAAAACGAACATGCAATAAAATTTTGGTTAGGTAATCTGCCGTTCTGTCTGAAGATTGAAATCATTGTATTAATTTCATAAACAGCTTCATAATCATAATACTAAAATAAATATCAACTTCCCCAATACGAAATTGATGTGTGTGCGTGTGTATGAAATTAAGTGACATTACAAACTCACAAGTTGTTTCAATTCGTGACCCTTCTAGTCAAATTCGTCCTTTTTCACTCGTAAGATTCATGCACCCACAAACTTTTTTTTTTTTTTACTCTTCTCCCAATGTATAATCTAAGGTTGTATTTAATACTTATCCTCACTTTCTCTAGTTTAATTGAATTTCACTAATTGTAACTCACTACCTCAACAAAGGAATTTCCAAAATTTTGATTGCTTCAACCTCCAAGACTCAACTAGGCTAATAATCCACTTTGAAAAATTTAATTTTCTCGATTAAGTGTTTGGGGCTTAATCAAGGCAAATTGTGAATCTTTTGTTACATGCCCCTTCTTTTCAAGTTCGAAGTGGGTACTCTATTTCGTGCACAACCTTGATCCCTATTAAGATTTCTTTCTAGAATTTTCAATAATTGTCCTCATTTGAATATTTTAGGTTTTTTCACAACGTTGCAGCTTTTTCCCTTTCATGTAGTGCCATACCCCTTATTAGATATTCATTCTAAAAAACTGACCTCCAACTAAAGATTTTTACTTAATTTTCATTTTATTGATTTTAGAGAATCCACACAAGAATTTACACATATAGAATTCCCATCCACACAAGAATTCTACTTAGTTTGTTTTTCTTCCTTTTTTTTTTCTTTCTATGTATAGCAGAGTTCAAAATATTTCTATAAAAATGCGGAATCAAAAAGTTTTGAGTATTTTACAAATATGGAAGCTAAAAACAGCGATGTTGATGCTCCCTAATTTTCTTACATCTAATAGAAAATATTTTTCTAAATATAAAAGGATCGTTCGACTTCCTACAAGGTATTACAAACAAATAATTAAGTGAAGACAGACTATCGTTCCTATGAGTACCATGTACTTAATCTAGTATCAATCAATTGTAACTCTAATCGAATAGACAAGTTTGTTTGAATGATTTATAATAATTAAACAAATTTTTCTAGCTATCAAATTATGAAGGTTTTTGTAAAACTTAGATTGGATGGTTACTACGACTTTGATCCCCCCCGCTAATTCGTTTCAATGCAATTCAATAACGTGACAATATGTGCAAATTCTTGTTGGTCAATGTCCCTAGGTTAACTAAAAGTATCTCTCGATGTCAATTAAATCTATCATCGCATGTGACCTTATATTTGTATGAAATATCCGAACATCAAAGCATGTAATAAAAATACTAGAACATCTATAGAAATCATGCAAAGTATAACGTGATATTTCTGCTACCGGACCTTACAATGGTTGTTATAAAGTGCTATCTATCATATTGTCTCCACAGAGGCTAGTTGCCATGGTTAAATTTGTACCTTGAATACCACCAATCTCAAATTTACTGTGAATTAGGAATTGATCGGGTGTCATATTTTTAGTTCTCAATAAGTACTTTCACCATTTTTAAATATAACCGGTCTTATCCCTCCAAAATTTATGAGGATTTATTTGTTAATGACAACTCTAAATTTGGTGATAAATTCATTAATTATTCAAGCAATCATCGGAAATTATGAAAAATCTTAATTGTGCATTCACTGCACGTAATTATTCTCCTAATCTCGACTTTTCAACACTATAAATGCAAATGCAAATTTCCTCTATATATAGTGAACTCCTGCTGCTTCCAAACATACGACATTTTGGTAAATATACATCACTCGCCAATCCATGGAATTCTTCAACAAATTCCAGTGCTTTGTTTTGTTCATGTTCTTCATGACCAGAGGTATAACATTGCTTTATATTTTTCTTTCTTTTTCTCACACGTAGACATTCATTTTCTGATTTTGATATCATGTTTCAGGTAGTCTGCAGTGCAGTCCTGGAACCCTTAAGGACATTACTATTGAACAAGTTAGAACCGGAGCGAAAATTCAGAATAAACCGGAGTGGAAAGTGACGGTCCACCAAAAATGCCCCTGTAGCTTTACAAACGTGCAAGTACGTTGCCCTGGGATTGATTCTGTTGTTAAGCCCTCGCCTTTTATTATTTCCAAGTCCGGCCCAGGCTTGTGCCTTCTGAACAACGGGAACAGTTTACGAACATTTGATTTCACTTATGGCTCGGATCAACCGATTGCATTTGTTCCATTTTCTTTCGAAGAAGCATGCTCTTGAATGAATGAATTGTTATTGATTTATAGTGTTGTTCTAATAAAACCTTGTCACGTTTCCGGTTTATAATAAAACCTTTTGTGTATCGTTTTAATTAATTACTGAAAATTAATTAATGCAATACTGATTTAGTTTTATGGATATGTGGAAGTGCATTTTTTTGTTTTAATAGTAATCCAATTTAGCATCACTAATGTTAAAATGCCACCGTTTACAGCAATCCAATTAAATGAGTCAGTTAACATAACATTTAATTGGACTTAACATTTAATGCCGCTTACGTCTTAACATATAGTGGTAGCATCAGTAGCGTTAAATAAAAATATTCTAACTTTAAAGCAATGGATCCATAGTTGTACTGCACTTTCACAAACACCTTCCCCTTGTAGAAAGTGTTTTCTTCCTTTTCTCGTTCAATATTAAAGAGTTTTGTCAAAACTTCTCTTCGACTTTTAGAGTGAGAAATGAATTTAACTTGTCCGCTAGTTTTGAATTTGTAAGTAACATCCATTTTTAAATATATATTTTTTTTACCAACATACCCTGCTCTTTTTAGAATTGTTATCAAATTCTTCATCTTCCTTTTTGCACGAATTCTGTACCACGGTGACACTCTTGTCATATTAGGCGAAATTGACTAGAATTGGAGACTCTACTCCTACTACTCAACTTTGTCTAAATTTCCACTTACAGTTTACGGATTACCAATTTAAGGATTTTTAAATTACCGAATGGAAGTTACTTATCCATTTTTAGTTTTGACTCTACGTGCGGAATTAATCAATCAAAAGCATGAAGCCACTTTTAATTGTTTCTAGATGATTAAGCATACAAGTCCAATTATCCTATGTTTGAATGCCGTGGTAATAAGGAAAGCAATAATAAACACCGATATGATGACGGAGAAACCCCAACTGGGTAATAAGCATACTAGGAGTTGCAATTTACATGCCCACAACCTTCAATTCATAGATGGAAAAACCTGCCTCGAAATCGGTCATAAGAGCATATTTCTTGATCTTATCAGTTTGTGGTTTCTATTAACGATGATGTTTTTTATTGTTGAATGGTAATGGTAGCGTTGTCAAAATAATGACTCGTACAATCAAAAGAAAGAAAAAGTAGAAATGAATGAAGGGTGGTATGCCATAACAAATCTCAATATTTTTTCCCATGCACTAGTGCTAATTTGAATATTAGACGTCGGTCTCTAGTTCTAGAGTCAATATTGTACTAAATCAAAATAGAAATATGTGCGGATAGAATTCCTCTCGAACGAAATAGATAAATTGAACTGAAATTTTTGTTAAGTTTTTATTTAATATTGACAAAATTATTAATAATTTCTTTTATTTGGAAGGAGGAATTTGATTACTTTTATTTCTCGTATTTTCGATGTTTTCTCGGAGAACATTCAAATGGTCATATTTTAAAAAATGCGGAATCAAAAAAAGTTTTGAGTATTTAACTAATATGGAAACTAAAAACAGCAAAGCTAATTAACGCTCACTAATTTTCTTGCATCTAACCAAAAATGCTTTTCTAAATATGAAAGGATCCGTGAAAAGATACATTAGTGGATATTACTTCTTACTCCTTCATCTGGTGCCTATCTTATGAAAATCAACTCTTTCTCGAGCCCTCTACAAGTCATAACTTGAGAAATTTAATTTAAGCCCAATATTGATATGAAATTTCGACATTCTCAGTATTTAAATTGTTAAATATATATGATACATATAAAATTCATTACTTGAAATCTATCCGGGGGGGTGAAAGACATTTATATTACGTGGGTTTGGACGGGATAAATTAATTGTGTTCTTTACTGCATGGCTAGTCCTGGACCGTGTTATAAATAGCTTGGCCGATCTAAATCATTCTAATTAAATTTATTTCATTTAAACCAAATAACTCAAGAAAATATTTTAAACATTTCGAGGAGTTACATGTTCCCCTTCTTAAAATAAATCTCATCTTTGAAATTTGTACATGTATACTCCATATGATTTCTCTCTTGGTTGCTGTGATATCTTTTTCATATTGCCTCACATCGATTTCCTAACTGTCTTCAGCATTCAAACCATGTTTGTCACATACATAAGTTATGCGAAGTCTGAAAAGTTATGAATTTAACTTCTGCTCATAGTAGATAACATATAATTATAACTTATTCATAAGCTAGCAGTTATTATGCCTCATTGAGCCGCTTAAAAGCAGCAGCAGTAGTATAAAATATGAGACTAACGTACCATTTCGAAACTTAAGAGCACAGAATTTAAAATCGTGCTTGGAATTAAATTTTCAATGTAACATTACAATTCACACCTTGGAATTGCGGACACCGGTTGATCGATGATCGCTTGGGTCATGGATCTTATTTCATCATTCTATTTAAAATTTCAGTAGTCCAGTTTGTGCTTTTACATATAAGTCATGTATCGTTTGATTTCCCACGAGTGTGCGGTATTGCTAACAAATAATTAAGTGAAGGTGGATTATCGTTCTTATGATGACCACGCACCTAATCTAGTGTCAATCATGGAAACATACTCTCTCAAAAAACCCTAGCAGCGTGAACACGGTAGGATGGCGGGGGCACCCCCTCCTCGACCGCCCCTCACGGCGGTAGGGGGAAAAAGCTACGCTAACATGGTTCAAGCATGTCGTCAGCCTATCCCTGAGATGAAAGTAGAGATGAGACAACCTTTAGAGAATGAAAGAGCACTTTGGTTTCATTTTTCAAAAACGGAACTGGAACAAGCAGCTTCTCCGTTTCGTTTTTCTGTTGTTATGAAATTTCTGAGAAGAAGACCATCATTGGACCAGATCCGGGCATACATCAAGGCACGGTGGGGAGTTAAAGGTTTTTATGCTGTGAGCAACATGCAACGCCCACGAAACGTATTTATTTGGTTCGCTACAGAGGAAGATTTTGGTATTGCGTGTGCAAGGGAATCTTCAGACATAGAGGGCATACCTTTTAGACTGGTTATCTGGACTCCAGAGTTTGATGAGGACAAAGAATCTACGCTGGTTCCTGTATGGGTTTTTCTTCCTGGATTACCCCCACACTTCTATCACGAATCTATGCTACGCATCATCACTGGCGCCTTTGGACGGTTCTTAAAAAGGGATAATTTTACTGCTTGTGCGTCTCGCACCGACAGGGCACGTGTTTGTGTAGAGATTGATTTGTCGAAACCCTTGTTGCAATCCTTTTGGCTGGGCGCTCCTTTCCATCCCTCCAGCAGGCTTCAGGAAATAATTTATGAAAAACTTCCAATGTTCTGTAGTTATTGCAGGAGCATGGGGCATTTGGAGTCAGCTTGCAATAAGAAGAAGGAGCACGCAGGTATGAACCCCCCAGAAATTCTCCACCCCAAAAAGATTTGGAGAAAGAAGGAAAATAGAACTGTTGGGTCAGACTTGGCACATGAAGGAGATCACCAGTCGCTGAGGAAGGTTGACAGATTAACAGAAAAACGGAAAAAGATACTACAACGGGACATCTTGATTCCATCATCGTCGATTCTGTTTGGGTGCTCGGATGGTAAAGTGGTCACCGAAATTGATGAATTGGAAGGAAATGGAACGGAGGAGGATACAAGTGAAGCAGTAAATGTTGCAAAGAAACAGAATGCTACAGAGTCAATTCCAGCACCTGATGCAATTGTTGCCAATGGCAGTCTTCGGGCAGAAACTGGAACGCTGGAAACAGAAAATTTAATTGCAGACAGTAATATGATGCAAGCAATTATGAGGGGAGACGTTGAAGCCATCCAAGATATTCTTGTGACGGATATCATTGACAATATCGCGGACCTAGTTGTTAGAGGAGAGCCTCTCCCTCAAGGCCCCCAAAATGCAGACTCTGGGCAGGAAACGAATACGCCGAAGGATAACCATAGCTTTTCGGACGGTGATCCTGAGAACGACCTTCCAGAATTACAGGTCCTTAACTATGATACGGATTACATCAGGTCAGCCCCACTGAGAAGAGGAAGGGGAAATGGTCGGAAAAAGGTCACGATGGGGATCAAAACTAGATCCAAAAAATCTTATCTATGTTGAATCTCATTGTCTGGAATGTTAGAGGGGTGGTATCCTCAAAGAGTAGATTAATGGGTCTCAAAAAACAATTTAATCCTTCTGTCTTAGTAGTTATTGAACCTTTTGTTTCTCTTGATAGAATTGTATGTTGGGCTCGTTGTCTTGGTTTCCAAAACTTTTTATCAAACGCCGAGGTTGGGGGAAAAATCTGGTTGTTCTGGAATAACGATGTGCCCTTCTCAGTCAGTAGTATGTCGGAACAAGAGTTGTCTGGGTGGATTACGGTGGGTGATTGTCGGTTGTTTTTCTCATTCGTATATGCCAGTTGCTACCCGAGAAAATGAAGGGAACTATGGGATTAGTTAAAAAGTTTGGAACCTGGTGATTTTGGATGGCTAGTAGGTGGTGACTTTAACACAATCCGGTCCAGTGAGGAGAAACTAGGAGGCCTGTCACCCTCTTCGTTGGCCAAACGGGAGTTTAATACTTTTATCCATGAAACAGGCTTGATGGACATTCCTTTTAATGGGCCGAAACTATCATGGTGTAATGGACGCCAAGGCAATCGTTGTATTTGGGCACGCCTGGACCGTATGTTGGTTAATCAGAAGTTTAAAAATCATTTTCCATCAGTTGACTTATCTTATTTAGAACGCCCATCGTCAGACCATTGCTCGATGGTTCTGAAATGTAGGGACAGTCTGAACTTGCCATGTTCTAGACCGTTTCGTTTCCTTAGCACGTGGTGTTCCCATCAAGATTTTTTATCCCTGGTGAAAAGAACTTGGGATAAGAAAATGTTTGGGTCTCCAATGGTATGCCTTGGATGTAAATTACGGGACTTGAAAACAGCGTTAAAATCTTGGAATTGCGAGGTGTTTGGCAGAGTGCAATAGGAGATAGAAGCATATGAAACAAAGCTGATTCACCTGGAAAACTCCCTGATGGAAAGCTTCTCTATGGAGACTGAAGCCCAACTCTTACAATGCCGAAATAATTATGCAGTCTGGCTAGATAGAGAGGAAGCTCTATGGAGGCAGAAGTCACGCATTAAATGGCTTAAAGAGGGAGATGGCAACACAAAGTTTTTTCATGCCTCGATCAAGAATAAAAGTAAGAGACAAGTGATTGAACACATGGTCCTGGATGACAGTACTGTTCTTAAGTCAGCTAATGAAGTACACGATGGGGCTGTAAAAAATTTTCAGGAATTGTTCTCGGTTTCTCCTATTTCCTTGGATGTAAATAGCCTTGAGCTATTGTCGCCAATCATTACCGAAGAGAAAAACAGGTCCCTTTCCAATCCACCTATTCTGGAAGAGGTAAAAGATGCTCTCTGGTCTATCCCCAAAGATAGTAGCCCGGGACCTGATGGCTTTAGTTCTAGTTTTTTCATTTCTGCCTAGGACATTATCCAGACCGATCTACTCGCGGTGGCTATTGAATTTTTTGAGGGCTGTCCTCTCATGAATGCTTTGGGAGCAACTAATATTGTGCTGATCCCTAAGGTGGAGTCCCCATCCAGTTTTGAGAAATTTCGGCCTATCAGTCTCTGTCCGGTGGTGTACAAAATCCTTTCCAAAATCATGGTGAATCGGATAGCCCCTTTGCTTGATAAATTAATTTCTCGAGAACAATCAGCTTTTCTTCAGGGCAGAAGCATTTTTGATAACATCTCTATTGCTCAAGAGATGGTGCAAAGTATTCACAAGAAGGTCAGGGGTGGAAATATTTTGCTGAAGATTGACATGGCTAAAGCATATGACAGAGTTAACTGGCAATTCCTTTTGGAAGGACTACGTAGACTGGGATTTTCCGATCAATGGAGAAACCTTATCTTTAATTGCATTTCCTCACCATACTACTCAGTTATGATTAATGGCAAGACTAGGGGTTTTTTCAAGCCATCGAGAGGTTTACGCCAAGGAGATCCCCTATCACCTTATCTTTTTATAGTGGCATAAGAACTCCTATCTAGAATGATCAATCAAGCTTATGCCATCAATCGGGTTCAGCCTTTTCATGCTGGAGGTCTTATGGTAAGTCATTTATTTTATGCCGACGACTTACTTATTTTCACCAATGGTAGGAAAAAATCAATTACCAAGCTGATGGAAATTTTAAAAACTTATGAATTGATGTCGGGTTAATCAGTGAGTTCTATGAAGTCATCTATGTTTTTTTCCAAGCATATATCTTTCTCCCGTAAAAGGACTCTATTGGCAGCCTCGGGTTTTAAAGAAGGTACTCTTCCATGTACCTATTTGGGTGTCCCGCTTTTCACTGGAAGATTAGTGCAGAACTTGTTTGAGCCATTGTTAGATAAAATACAGAAAAATTGGCTGGATGGAAGGGTCGGTTACTCTCTTTTGGGGGAAAAATCACATTGTTTAAACATGTTCTCTGCAGTATGCCAATTCATATCCTTTCGGTTCTGAACCTGCCTAAGGGAATTCAAAATGAGCTGAACCGAATTTTCTCTTCATTTCTCTGGAATGCGACTGATGGATCAAAAAGACGGAAATGGATATCTTGGAGAAAAATATGTTTCCCAATGGAGGAAGGTGGTTTGGGCATTCGGGATTTTGGAGAAGTGCAACGAGCATTATTCATGAGATTTGCATGGAAGCTGATGGTGGGGAATTCCTTTTGGGTAGAATTTTTTCGTGCTAAATATGTGAAGAACAAGCCTATTGCGTTGCTGAATTTTTCTCCCACACACTCTCGGTTTTGGAAGGGGGTAGTCTCGGCTCTACAGATGGTGCGGTAAAATTCGTTTTGTCGGGTGAGGGATGGAACCTCAAATTTTTGGTATGACAACTGGAATGGTAATCAAAGTTTGGCAGAGGCAGGATGGGAAGTTAATGAACCACGCTTACAGATTAAAGATCTATTGATGGCTAATGGTTGTTGGAATGGTAGTCGACTGAGTGAGGTATTAGATGATAATCAGGCCATGGCTTGAATCCTTACCTATCAAACTTTTTGGATAGCGGGACCACCTTGTCTGGAAACCTGGTAAGAATGGGTCTTTCTCCACTAAGTCAGCCTGGGAAGTGATCAGGAAAAAGAGTAGGACCTGTACATGGAAACGGTGGCTGTGGCATCATCAAGTTCCCCAAAGAATATCCTTTGTTTCGTGGAGGGCTCTTCGAAATATTCTACTAGTTGATCAGGCGGTACAGAACATTGGGATCCCTTTGGTCTCAAAATGTGAATGCTGTATTAGGCCATCGATGGAAACTACTGACCATGTGCTTTGTAACGGGGACATCGCAAAGAAAGTATGGTCGTATTTTGCATTTCATTTCATTTCAATTTATCCCTTCCCATTGTTACTACTTGGAAATGTATGATGACCTTATGGTGGAAGAATACTTCTAGATCATCCCAAGTTGGAATTCTTCGTGGTCTCACTCCACTTATTATCACTTGGGAACTATGGAAAACTAGATGTGAAGCTCGAATGGAAGGGCACCCCTGCTCATGGCAAAAAACCGTGTGGCAGATTAAATCTTTTCTCTCCCAAGCTGCTGGACTGATATCCAAGAGTAGCAGAATTTCAGGCCAAGATGTTTGGTGCCTGAGCTCATTAAATTGCCCCATTAATTATGCTAAGCAGAAAATGCCTAAACTGATTAGCTGGAAGAAACCAGTGGGTACCCAGCTGAAACTAAATGTCGATGATGCAGCTAAAGGAAATCCTGGTGCAGCCGGTGGAGGTGGAATTTTACGGGACAGCAACGGTAACTTTTGGGCCGGTTATTCTCACCACTATGGAACCTGTAGTAACATGGTGGCTGAAACACGAGCTCTTCTCGACGGTCTACATATGTGCAAGAAGCTCGGAGTGAGGGATATCATAGAGGAGACTGATTCCAACAACGTGGCGCAATGGCTTCAAAGAGGAATTTGCTCGTTATGGTGGCTTTGGGATTATTGGGATGACATTGTGGAGTTGATTAGATCGCTTAACGCGCAAGTCCAGCATGTGTTTAGAGAGGCAAACATGGCGGCAGATTTTCTTGCTAAAAGTGGCAGATGTGGGTCTTCTGTGAATCCATCATGCGGCAACGAGGTTCTGACACTTCCTCGAGGCATCTTACATACAGACAAGTTGGGAGTACCATACCTTAGAAGCTAAATGGTTTGTTCTTTTATGGTTTTATTGCAATCTCGTTTTTGTAACAACGGCTTTCCTCCGCCATAAGTGAGGCCTTTTATTAATAAAATCAGTTCCTATTAAAAAAAAACTGTAACTCTATTCGAATAGCCAAGTGTGTTTGAACGATTTATACTAATTAACTAATTATTACAGTGATCAAAGTATATATGAAGGCTTTTGTAAAACTTAGATTGGATGGTTACAAATTCACAAGTTGTTTCAATTCGTGACCCTTCTAGTCAAATTCGTCCTTTTTCACTCGTAAGATTCACGCACCCACAAACATTTTTTTTTACTCTTCTCCCAAGGTATAATTTAAGGTTGTATCTATATACTTATCCTCACTTTCTCTAGTTTAAATGAATTTCACTAATTGTAACTCAATACTTCAGCAAAGGAATTTCCAAAATTTTGATTGCTTCAACCTCCAAGACTCAACTAGGCTAATAATCCACTTTCAAAAATTTAATTTTCTCGATTAAGTGTTTGGGGCTTAATCAAGACAAATTGTGAATCTTTTGTTACATGCGCCTTCTTTTCAAGTTCGTAGTGCGTACTCTGTTTCGTGCACAACCTTGATCCCTATTAAGATTTCTTTCTAGAATTTTCAATAATTGTCCTCATTTGAATATTTTAGGTTTCTTCACAACATTGTAGCTTTTTCCCTTTTATGTAGTGCCATACCCCTTATTAAAGATTCATTCTAAAAAACTGACCTCCAACTTAAGATTTTTACTTAATATTCATTTTATTGATTTTAGAGAATCCACACAAGAATTTTACTTAGTTGGTTTTTCTTCCCTTTTTTTTCTTTCTATATATAGCAGAGTTCAAAATATTTCTATAAAAATGCGGAATCAAAAAGTTTTGAGTATTTTACAAATATGGAAGCTAAAAACAGCGATGTTGATGCTCCCTAATTTTCTTGCATCTAATAGAAAATATTTTTCTAAATATAAACGGATCGTTTGATTTCCAACAAGGTATTACAAACAAATAATTAAGTGAAGACAGACTATCGTTCCTATGAGTACCATGTACTTAATCTAGTATCAATCAATTGTAACTCTAATTGAATAGCCAAGTTTGTTTGAATGATTTATACTAATTAAACAAATTATTCTAGCTATCAAATTATGAAAGGTTTTTGTAAAACTTAGATTGGATGTTACCACGACTTTGATCCCCCCCCCCCCGCTAATTCGTTTCAATGCAATTCAATAACGTGACAATATGTGCAAATTCTTGTTGATCAATGTCCCCAGGTTAATTAAAAGTATCTCTCGATGTCAATTAAATCTATCATCGCATGTGACCTTATATTTGTATGAAATATGCGAACATCAAAGCATGTAATAAAAATACTAGAACATCTATAGAAATCATGCAAAGTATAACGTGATATTTCTGCTATCGGACCTTACAATGGTTGTTATAAAGTGCTATCTATCATATTGTCTCCACAGTGGGTAGTTGCCATGGTTAAATTTGTACCTTGAATACCACCAATCTCAAATTTACTGTGAATTAGGAATTGATCGGGTGTCATATTTTTAATTCTCAATAAGTACTTTCACCATTTTTAAATATAACCGGTCTTATCCCTCCAAAATTTATGAGGATTTATTTGTTAATGACGACTCTAAATTTGGTGGTAAATTCATTAATTACTCAAGCAATCATCGGAAATTATGAAAAATCTTAATTGTGCATTCACTGCACGTAATTATTCTCCTAATCTCGACTTTTCAACACTATAAATGCAAATGCAAATTTCCTCTATATATAGTGAACTCCTGCTGCTTCCAAACATACGACATTTTGGGAAATATACATCACTCGCCAATCCATGGAATTCTTCAACAAATTCCAATGCTTTGTTTTGTTCATGTTCTTCATGACCAGAGGTATAACATTGCTTTATATTTTTCTTTCTTTTTCTCACACGTAGACATTCATTTTTCTGATTTTGATATCATGTTTCAGGTAGTCTGCAGTGCAGTCCTGGAACCCTTAAGGACATTACTATTGAACAAGTTAGAACCGGAGCAAAAATTCAGAATAAACCGGAGTGGAAAGTGACGGTCCACCAAAAATGCCCCTGTAGCTTTACAAACGTGCAAGTACGTTGCCCTGGGATTGATTCTGTTGTTAAGCCCTCGCCTTTTATTATTGTCAAGTCCGGCCCAGGCTTGTGCCTTCTGAACAACGGGAACAGTTTACGAACATTTGATTTCACTTATGGCTCGGATCAACCGATTGCTTTTGTTCCATTTTCTTTCGAAGAAGCATGTCTTGAATGAATGAATTGTTATTGACTTATAGTGTTGTTCTAATAAAACCTTGTCACGTTGCTGGTTTTTAATAAAACCTTTTGTGCATCGTTTTAATTTATTACTGAAAATTAATTAATGCAATACTGATTTAGTTTTATGGATATGTGGAAGTGCTTTTATTTGTTTTAATAGTAATCCAATTTAGCATCACTAATGTTAAAATACCACCGTGTACAGCAATCCAATTAAATGAGTCAGTTAACATCACATTTAATTGGACTTAACATTTAATGCCGCTTACGTCTTAACATATAGTGGTAGCACCAGTAGCGTTAAATAAAAATATTCTAACTTCAAAGCAAGGGATCCATAGTTGTACTGCACTTTCACAAACACCTTCCCCTTATAGAAAGTGTTTTCTTCCTTTTTCTCGTTCAATATTAAAGAGTTTTGTCAAACTTCTCTTCGACTTTTAGAGTGAGAAATGAATTTAACTTGTCCGCTAGTTTTGAATTTGTAAGTAACATCCATTTTTAAATATTTTTTTTTTACCAACATACCCTGCTCTTTTTAGAATTGTTATCAAATTCTTCATCTTCCTTTTTGCACGAATTCTGAACCACGGTGACACTCTTGTCATATTAGGCGAAATTGACTAGAATTGGAGACTCTGGTCCTACTACTCAACTTTGTGTAAATTTCCTAAATTTCCACTTACAGTTTACGGATTACCAAGTTAAGGATTTTTAAATTACCGAATGGAAGTTACTTATCCGTTTTTAGTTTTGACTCTACGTGCGGAATTAATCAATCAAAAGCATGAAGCCACTTTTAATTGTTTCTAGATGATTAAGCATACAAGTCCAATTATCCTATATTTGAATGCCGCGGTAATAAGGAAAGCAATAATAAACACCGATATGATGACGGAGAAACCCCAACTGGGTAATAAGCATACTAGGAGTTGCAATTTACACGCCCACAACTTTCAATTCGTAGATGGAAAAACCTGCCTCGAAATCGGTCATAAGAACATATTTCTTGATCTTATCAGTTTGTGGTTTCTATTAACGATGATGTTTTTTATTGTTGAATGGTAATGGTAGCGTTGTCAAAATAATGACTCGTACAATCGAAAGAAAGAAAAACTAGAAATGAATGAAGGGTGGTATGCCATAACAAATCTCAATATTTTTTCCCATGCACTAGTGCTAATTTGATTATTAGACATCGGTCTCTAGAGATACAATAATTCTTCTATTTAGAAGGAGGAATAGATAAATCGAACTGAAATTTTTGTAAAGTTTTTATTTAATATTGACAAAATTATTAATAATTTCTTTTATTTGGAAGGAGGAATTTGATTACTTTTATTTCTCGTATTTTAAGTATTTTCGATGTTTTCTCGGAGAACATTCAAATGGTCGTATTTTAAAAAATGTCCCTAGGTTAATTAAAAGTATCTCTCGATGTCAATTAAATCTATCATCGCATGTGACCTTATATTTGTATGAAATATGCGAACATCAAAGCATGTAATAAAAATACTAGAACATCTATAGAAATCATGCAAAGTATAACGTGATATTTCTGCTATCGGACCTTACAATGGTTGTTATAAAGTGCTATCTATCATATTGTCTCCACAGAGGCTAGTTGCCATGGTTAAATTTGTACCTTGAATACCACCAATCTCAAATTTACTGTGAATTAGGAATTGATCGGGTGTCATATTTTTAATTCTCAATAAGTACTTTCACCATTTTTAAATATAACCGGTCTTATCCCTCCAAAATTTATGAGGATTTATTTGTTAATGACGACTCTAAATTTGGTGGTAAATTCATTAATTATTCAAGCAATCATCGGAAATTATGAAAAATCTTAATTGTGCATTCACTGCACGTAATTATTCTCCTAATCTCGACTTTTCAACACTATAAATGCAAATGCAAATTTCCTCTATATATAGTGAACTCCTGCTGCTTCCAAACATACGACATTTTGGGAAATATACATCACTCGCAAATCCATGGAATTCCTCAACAAATTCCAATGCTTTGTTTTGTTCATGTTCTTCATGACCAGAGGTATAACGTTGCTTTATATTTTTCTTTCTTTTTCTCACACGTAGACATTCATTTTTCTGATTTTGATATCATGTTTCAGGTAGTCTGCAGTGCAGTCCTGGAACCCTTAACGACATTACTATTGAACAAGTTAGAACCGGAGCGAAAATTCAGAATAAACCGGAGTGGAAAGTGACGGTCCACCAAAAATGCCCCTGTAGCTTTACAAACGTGCAAGTACGTTGCCCTGGGATTGATTCTGTTGTTAAGCCCTCGCCTTTTATTATTTCCAAGTCCGGCCCAGGCTTGTGCCTTCTGAACAACGGGAACAGTTTACGAACATTTGATTTCACTTATGGCTCGGATCAACCGATTGCATTTGTTCCATTTTCTTTCGAAGAAGCATGCTCTTGAATGAATGAATTGTTATTGATTTATAGTGTTGTTCTAATAAAACCTTGTCACGTTGCCGGTTTATAATAAAACCTTCTGTGTATTGTTTTAATTAATTACTGAAAATTAATTAATGCAATACTGATTTAGTTTTATGGATATGTGGAAGTGCTTTTATTTGTTTTAATAGTAATCCAATTTAGCATCACTAATGTTAAAATACCACCATGTACATCAATCCAATTAAACGAGTCAGTTAACATCACATTTTATTGGACTTAACATTTAATGACGTTTACGTCTTAACATATAGTGGTAGCACCAGTAGCGTTAAATAAAAATATTCTAACTTCAAAGCAATGGATCCATAGTTGTACTGCACTTTCACAAACACCTTCCCCTTATAGAAAGAGTTTTCTTCCTTTTTCTCGTTCAATATTAAAGAGTTTTGTCAAACTTCTCTTCGACTTTTAGAGTGAGAAATGATTTTAACTTGCCCGCTAGTTTTGAGTTTGTAAGTAACATCCATTTTTAAATATTTTTTTTTTACCAACGTACCCTGCTCTTTTTAGAATTGTTATCATCTTCCTTTTTGTACGAATTCTGAACCACGGTGACACTCTTGTCATATTAGGCGAAATTGACTAGAATTGGAGACTCTAGTCCTACTACTCAACTTTGTCTAAATTTCCTAAATTTCCACTTACAGTTTACGGATTACAAATTTAAGGATTTTTAAATTACCGAATGGAAGTTACTTATCCGTTTTTTAGTTTTGACTCTACGTGCGGAATTAATCAATCAAAAGCATGAAGCCACTTTTAATTGTTTCTAGATGATTAAGCATACAAGTCCAATTATCCTGTGTTTGAATGCCGCGGTAATAAGGAAAGTAATAATAAACACCGATATGATGACGGAGAAACCCCAACTGGGTAATAAGCATACTAGGAGTTGCAATTTACACGCCCACAACTTTCAATTCCTAGATGGAAAAATGGAAAAACTTGCCTCGAAATCGGTCATAAGAGCATATTTCTTGATCTTATCAGTTTGTGGTTTCTATTAACGATGATGTTTTTTATTGTTGAATGGTAATGGTAGCGTTGTCAAAATAATGACTCGTACAATCGAAAGAAAGAAAAAGTAGAAATGAATGAAGGGTGGTATGCCATAACAAATCTCAATATTTTTTCCCATGCACTAGTGCTAATTTGATTATTAGACGTCGGTCTCTAGAGATACAATAATTCTTCTAGAGTCAATATTGTACTAAATCAAAATAGAAATATGTGCGGATAGAATTCCTCTTGAACGAAATAGATAAATCGAACTGAAATTTTTGTAAAGTTTTTATTTAATATTGACAAAATTATTAATAATTTCTTTTATTTGGAAGGAGGAATTTGATTACTTTTATTTCTCGTATTTTAAGTATTTTCGATGTTTTCTCGGAAAACATTCAAATGGTCGTATTTTAAAAAATGCGGAATCAAACAAGTTTTGAGTATTTAACTAATATGGAAACTAAAAACAGCAAAGTTAATTAACGCTCACTAATTTTCTTGTATATAACCAAAAATGCTTTTCTAAATATGAAAGGATCCGTGAAAAGATACATTAGTGGATATTACTTCGTACTCCTTCATCCTGTGCCTATCTTATCAAAATCAACTCTTTCTCGAGCCCTCTACAAGTTATAACTTGAGAAATTTAATTTAAGCCCAATATTGATATGAAATTTCAACATTCTCAGTATTTAAATTGTTAAATATATATGATACATATAAAATTCATTACTTGAAATCTATCGGGGGGGTTGAAAGACATTTATATTACGTGGGTTTGGACGGGATAAATTAATTGTGTTCTTTACTGCATGGCTAGTCCTGGACCGTGTTATAAATAGCTTGGCCGATCTAAATCATTCTAATTAAATTTATTTCATTTAAACCAAATAACTCAAGAAAATATTTTAAACATTTCGAGGAGTTACATGTTCCCCTTCTTAAAATAAATCTCATCTTTGAAATTTGTACATATATACTCCATATGATTTCTCTCTTTGTTGCTGTGATATCTTTTTCATATTGCCTCACATCGATTTCGTGACTGTCTTCAGCATTCTAACCAATATGTTATGCGAAGTCTGAAAAGTTATGAATTTAACTTCTGCTCATAGTAGATAACATATAATTATAACTTATTCATAAGCTAGCAGTTATTATGCCTCATTGGGCAGCTTAAAAGCAGCAGTATAAAATATGAGACTAACGTACCATTTCGACACTTAAGAGCACAGAATTTAAAATCGTGCTTGGAATTAAATTTTCAATGTAAAATTACAATTCACACCTTGGAATTGCGGACACCGGTTGATCGATGATCGCTTGGGCCACGGATCTTATTTCATCATTCTATTTAAAATTTCAGTAGTCCAGTTTGTGCTTTTACATATAAGTCATGTATCGTTTGATTTCCCACGAGTGTGCGGTATTGCGAACAAATAATTAAGTGAAGGTGGATTATCGTTCTTTTGATGACCACGCACCTAATCTAGTGTCAATCAACTGTAACTCTATTCGAATAGCCAAGTGTGTTTGAACGATTTATACTAATTAACTAATTATTACAGTGATCAAAGTATATATGAAGGCTTTTGTAAAACATATATTGGATGGTTACAAATTCACAAGTTGTTTCAATTTGTGACCCTTCTAGTCAAATTCGTCATTTTTCACTCGTAAGATTCACGCACCCACAAGCATTTTTTTTTTTACTCTTCTCCCAAGGTATAATTTAAGGTTGTATTTATATACTTATCCTCACTTTCTCTAGTTTAAATGAATCTCACTAATTGTAACTCAATACTTCAGCAAAGGAATTTCCAAAATTTTGATTGCTTCAACCTCCAAGACTCAACTAGGCTAATAATCCACTTTCAAAAATTTAATTTTCTCGATTAAGTGTTTGGGGCTTAATCAAGACAAATTGTGAATCTTTTGTTACATGCGCCTTCTTTTCAAGTTCGTAGTGCGTACTCTGTTTCGTGCACAACCTTGATCCCTATTAAGATTTCTTTCTAGAATTTTCAATAATTGTCCTCATTTGAATATTTTAGGTTTCTTCACAACATTGTAGCTTTTTCCCTTTTATGTAGTGCCATACCCCTTATTAAAGATTCATTCTAAAAAACTGACCTCCAACTTAAGATTTTTACTTAATATTCATTTTATTGATTTTAGAGAATCCACACAAGAATTTTACTTAGTTGGTTTTTCTTCCCTTTTTTTTCTTTCTATATATAGCAGAGTTCAAAATATTTCTATAAAAATGCGGAATCAAAAAGTTTTGAGTATTTTACAAATATGGAAGCTAAAAACAGCGATGTTGATGCTCCCTCATTTTCTTGCATCTAATAGAAAATATTTTTCTAAATATAAAAGGATCGTTTGATTTCCTACAAGGTATTACAAACAAATAATTAAGTGAAGACAGACTATCGTTCCTATGAGTACCATGTACTTAATCTAGTATCAATCAATTGTAACTCTAATCGAATAGCCAAGTTTGTTTGAATGATTTATACTAATTAAACAAATTATTCTAGCTATCAAATTATGAAAGGTTTTTGTAAAACATAGATTGGATGGTTACTACGACTTTGATCCCCCCCGCTAATTCGTTTCAATGCAATTCAATAACGTGACAATATGTGCAAATTCTTGTTGATCAATGTCCCTAGGTTAATTAAAAGTATCTCTCGATGTCAATTAAATCTATCATCGCATGTGACCTTATATTTGTATGAAATATGCGAACATCAAAGCATGTAATAAAAATACTAGAACATCTATAGAAATCATGCAAAGTATAACGTGATATTTCTGCTACCGGACCTTACAATGGTTGTTATAAAGTGCTATCTATCATATTGTCTCCACAGAGGCTAGTTGCCATGGTTAAATTTGTACCTTGAATACCACCAATCTCAAATTTACTGTGAATTAGGAATTGATCGGGTGTCATATTTTTAATTCTCAATAAGTACTTTCACCATTTTTAAATATAACCGGTCTTATCCCTCCAAAATTTATGAGGATTTATTTGTTAATGACAACTCTAAATTTGGTGGTCAATTCATTAATTATTCAAGCAATCATTGGAAATTATGAAAAATCTTAATTGTGCATTCACTGCACGTAATTATTCTCCTAATCTCGACTTTTCAACACTATAAATGCAAATGCAAATTTCCTCTATATATAGTGAACTCCTGCTGCTTCCAAACATACGACATTTTGGTAAATATACATCACTCGCCAATCCATGGAATTCTTCAACAAATTCCAATGCTTTGTTTTGTTTATGTTCTTCATGACCAGAGGTATAACATTGCTTTATATTTTTCTTTCTTTTTCTCACACGTAGACATTCATTTTTCTGATTTTGATATCATGTTTCAGGTAGTCTGCAGTGCAGTCCTGGAACCCTTAAGGACATTACTATTGAACAAGTTAGAACCGGAGCGAAAATTCAGAATAAACCGGAGTGGAAAGTGACGGTCCACCAAAAATGCCCCTGTAGCTTTACAAACGTGCAAGTACGTTGCCCTGGGATTGATTCTGTTGTTAAGCCCTCGCCTTTTATTATTTCCAAGTCCGGCCCAGGCTTGTGCCTGCTGAACAACGGGAACAGTTTACGAACATTTGATTTCACTTATGGCTCGGATCAACCGATTGCTTTTGTTCCATTTTCTTTCGAAGAAGCATGCTCTTGAATGAATGAATTGTTATTGATTTATAGTGTTGTTCTAATAAAACCTTGTCACGTTGCTGGTTTATAATAAAACCTTTTGTGTATCGTTTTAATTAATTACTGAAAATTAATTAATGCAATACTGATTTAGTTTTATGGATATGTGGAAGTGCTTTTATTTGTTTTAATAGTAATCCAATTTAGCATCACTAATGTTAAAATACCACCGTGTACAGCAATCCAATTAAATGAGTCAGTTAACATCACATTTAATTGGACTTAACATTTAATGCCGCTTACGTCTTAACATATAGTGGTAGCACCAGTAGCGTTAAATAAAAATATTCTAACTTCAAAGCAACGGATCCATAGTTGTACTGCACTTTCACAAACACCTTCCCGTTATAGAAAGAGTTTTCTTCCTTTTTCTCGTTCAATATTAAAGAGTTTTGTCAAACTTCTCTTCGACTTTTAGAGTGAGAAATGAATTTAACTTGTCCGCTAGTTTTGAATTTGTAAGTAACATCCATTTTTAAATATTCTTTTTTTTACCAACATACCCTGCTCTTTTTAGAATTGTTATCAAATTCTTCATCTTCCTTTTTGCACGAATTCTGAACCACGGTGACACTCTTGTCATATTAGGCGAAATTGACTAGAATTGGAGACTCTAGTCCTACTACTCAACTTTGTCTAAATTTCCTAAATTTCCACTTACAGTTTACGGATTACCAATTTAAGCATTTTTAAATTACCGAATGGAAGTTACTTATCCGTTTTTTAGTTTTGACTCTACGTGCGGAATTAATCAATCAAAAGCATGAAGCCACTTTTAATTGTTTCTAGATGATTAAGCATACAAGTCCAATTATCCTATGTTTGAATGCCGCGGTAATAAGGAAAGCAATAATAAACACCGATATGATGACGGAGAAACCCCAACTGGGTAATAAGCATACTAGGAGTTGCAATTTACACGCCCACAACTTTCAATTCATAGATGGAAAAACCTGCCTCGAAATCGGTCATAAGAGCATATTTCTTGATCTTATCAGTTTGTGGTTTCTATTAACGATGATGTTTTTTTATTGTTGAATGGTAATGGTAGCGTTGTCAAAATAATGACTCGTACAATCGAAAGAAAGAAAAAGTAGAAATGAATGAAGGGTGGTATGCCATAACAAATCTCAATATTTTTTCCCATGCACTAGTGCTAATTTGATTATTAGACGTCGGTCTCTAGAGATACAATAATTCTTCTAGAGTCAATATTGTACTAAATCAAAATAGAAATATGTGCGGATAGAATTCCTCTTGAACGAAATAGATAAATCGAACTGAAATTTTTGTAAAGTTTTTATTTAATATTGACAAAATTATTAATAATTTCTTTTATTTGGAAGGAGGAATTTGATTACTTTTATTTCTCGTATTTTAAGTATTTTCGATGTTTTCTCGGAAAACATTCAAATGGTCGTATTTTAAAAAATGCGGAATCAAACAAGTTTTGAGTATTTAACTAATATGGAAACTAAAAACAGCAAAGCTAATTAACGCTCACTAATTTTCTTGCATATAACCAAAAATGCTTTTCTAAATATGAATCTCACTAATTGTAACTCAATACTTCAGCAAAGGAATTTCCAAAATTTTGATTGCTTCAACCTCCAAGACTCAACTAGGCTAATAATCCACTTTCAAAAATTTAATTTTCTCGATTAAGTGTTTGGGGCTTAATCAAGACAAATTGTGAATCTTTTGTTACATGCGCCTTCTTTTCAAGTTCGTAGTGCGTACTCTGTTTCGTGCACAACCTTGATCCCTATTAAGATTTCTTTCTAGAATTTTCAATAATTGTCCTCATTTGAATATTTTAGGTTTCTTCACAACATTGTAGCTTTTTCCCTTTTATGTAGTGCCATACCCCTTATTAAAGATTCATTCTAAAAAACTGACCTCCAACTTAAGATTTTTACTTAATATTCATTTTATTGATTTTAGAGAATCCACACAAGAATTTTACTTAGTTGGTTTTTCTTCCCTTTTTTTTCTTTCTATATATAGCAGAGTTCAAAATATTTCTATAAAAATGCGGAATCAAAAAGTTTTGAGTATTTTACAAATATGGAAGCTAAAAACAGCGATGTTGATGCTCCCTCATTTTCTTGCATCTAATAGAAAATATTTTTCTAAATATAAAAGGATCGTTTGATTTCCTACAAGGTATTACAAACAAATAATTAAGTGAAGACAGACTGTCGTTCCTATGAGTACCATGTACTTAATCTAGTATCAATCAATTGTAACTCTAATCGAATAGCCAAGTTTGTTTGAATGATTTATACTAATTAAACAAATTATTCTAGCTATCAAATTATGAAGGTTTTTGTAAAACTTAGATTGGATGGTTACTACGACTTTGATCCCCCCCGCTAATTCGTTTCAATGCAATTCAATAACGTGACAATATGTGCAAATTCTTGTTGATCAATGTCCCTAGGTTAATTAAAAGTATCTCTCGATGTCAATTAAATCTGTCATCGCATGTGACCTTATATTTGTATGAAATATGCGAACATCAAAGCATGTAATAAAAATACTAGAACATCTATAGAAATCATGCAAAGTATAACGTGATATTTCTGCTACCGGACCTTACAATGGTTGTTATAAAGTGCTATCTATCATATTGTCTCCACAGAGGCTAGTTGCCACGGTTAA
Source organism: Fraxinus americana (assembly GCA_035079005.1). Lineage (NCBI taxonomy): Eukaryota > Viridiplantae > Streptophyta > Magnoliopsida > Lamiales > Oleaceae > Fraxinus > Fraxinus americana. The sequence continues at coordinate 29,693,620 of CM068707.1, forward strand.
ATTTGTACCTTGAATACCACAAATCTCAAATTTACAGTGAATTAGGAATTGATCGGGTGTCATATTTTTAATTCTCAATAAGTACTTTCACCATTTTTAAATAGAACCGGTCCTATCCCTCCAAAATTTATGAGGATTTATTTGTTAATGACAACTCTAAATTTGGTGGTCAATTCATTAATCATTCAAGCAATCATTGGAAATTATGAAAAATCTTAATTGTGCATTCAGTGCACGTAATTATTCTCCTAATCTCGACTTTTCAACACTATAAATGCAAATGCAAATTTCCTCTATATATAGTGAACTCCTGCTGCTTCCAAACATACGACATTTTGGTAAATATACATCACTCGCCAATCCATGGAATTCTTCAACAAATTCCAATGCTTTGTTTTGTTTATGTTCTTCATGACCAGAGGTATAACATTGCTTTATATTTTTCTTTCTTTTTCTCACACGTAGACATTCATTTTTCTGATTTTGATATCATGTTCCAGGTAGTCTGCAGTGCAGTCCTGGAACCCTTAAGGACATTACTATTGAACAAGTTAGAACCGGAGCGAAAATTCAGAATAAACCGGAGTGGAAAGTGACGGTCCACCAAAAATGCCCCTGTAGCTTTACAAACGTGCAAGTACGTTGCCCTGGGATTGATTCTGTTGTTAAGCCCTCGCCTTTTATTATTTCCAAGTCCGGCCCAGGCTTGTGCCTGCTGAACAACGGCAACAGTTTACGAACATTTGATTTCACTTATGGCTCGGATCAACCGATTGCTTTTGTTCCATTTTCTTTCGAAGAAGCATGCTCTTGAATGAATGAATTGTTATTGATTTATAGTGTTGTTCTAATAAAACCTTGTCACGTTGCTGGTTTATAATAAAACCTTTTGTGTATCGTTTTAATTAATTACTGAAAATTAATTAATGCGAAACTGATTTAGTTTTATGGATATGTGGAAGTGCTTTTATTTGTTTTAATAGTAATCCAATTTAGCATCACTAATGTTAAAATACCACCGTGTACAGCAATCCAATTAAATGAGTCAGTTAACATCACATTTAATTGGACTTAACATTTAATGCCGCTTACGTCTCAACATATAGTGGTAGCACCAGTAGCGTTAAATAAAAATATTCTAACTTCAAAGCAACGGATCCATAGTTGTACTGCACTTTCACAAACACCTTCCCGTTATAGAAAGAGTTTTCTTCCTTTTTCTCGTTCAATATTAAAGAGTTTTGCCAAACTTCTCTTCGATTTTTAGAGTGAGAAATGAATTTAACTTGTCCGCTAGTTTTGAATTTGTAAGTAACATCCATTTTTAAATATTTTTTTTTTTACCAACATACCCTGCTCTTTTTAGAATTGTTATCAAATTCTTCATCTTCCTTTTTGCACGAATTCTGAACCACGGTGACACTCTTGTCATATTAGGCGAAATTGACTAGAATTGGAGACTCTAGTCCTACTACTCAACTTTGTCTAAATTTCCTAAATTTCCACTTACAGTTTACGGATTACCAATTTAAGCATTTTTAAATTACCGAATGGAAGTTACTTATCCGTTTTTTAGTTTTGACTCTACGTGCGGAATTAATCAATCAAAAGCATGAAGCCACTTTTAATTGTTTCTAGATGATTAAGCATACAAGTCCAATTATCCTATGTTTGAATGCCGCGGTAATAAGGAAAGCAATAATAAACACCGATATGATGACGGAGAAACCCCAACTGGGCAATAAGCATACCAGGAGTTGCAATTTACACGCCCACAACTTTCAATTCATAGATGGAAAAACCTGCCTCGAAATCGGTCATAAGAGCATATTTCTTGATCTTATCAGTTTGTGGTTTCTATTAACGATGATGTTTTTTTATTGTTGAATGGTAATGGTAGCGATGTCAAAATAATGACTCGTACAATCGAAAGAAAGAAAAAGTAGAAATGAATGAAGGGTGGTATGCCATAACAAATCTCAATATTTTTTCCCATGCACTAGTGCTAATTTGATTATTAGACGTCGGTCTCTAGAGATACAATAATTCTTCTAGAGTCAATATTGTACTAAATCAAAATAGAAATATGTGCGGATAGAATTCCTCTTGAACGAAATAGATAAATCGAACTGAAATTTTTGTAAAGTTTTTATTTAATATTGACAAAATTATTAATAATTTCTTTTATTTGGAAGGAGGAATTTGATTACTTTTATTTCTCGTATTTTAAGTATTTTCGATGTTTTCTCGGAAAACATTCAAATGGTCGTATTTTAAAAAATGCGGAATCAAACGAGTTTTGAGTATTTAACTAATATGGAAACTAAAAACAGCAAAGCTAATTAACGCTCACTAATTTTCTTGCATATAACCAAAAATGCTTTTCTAAATATGAATCTCACTAATTGTAACTCAATACTTCAGCAAAGGAATTTCCAAAATTTTGATTGCTTCAACCTCCAAGACTCAACTAGGCTAATAATCCACTTTCAAAAATTTAATTTTCTCGATTAAGTGTTTGGGGCTTAATCAAGACAAATTGTGAATCTTTTGTTACATGCGCCTTCTTTTCAAGTTCGTAGTGCGTACTCTGTTTCGTGCACAACCTTGATCCCTATTAAGATTTCTTTCTAGAATTTTCAATAATTGTCCTCATTTGAATATTTTAGGTTTCTTCACAACATTGTAGCTTTTTCCCTTTTATGTAGTGCCATACCCCTTATTAAAGATTCATTCTAAAAAAACTGACCTCCAACATAAGATTTTTACTTAATATTCATTTTATTGATTTTAGAGAATCCACACAAGAATTTTACTTAGTTGGTTTTTCTTCCCTTTTTTTTCTTTCTATATATAGCAGAGTTCAAAATATTTCTATAAAAATGCGGAATCAAAAAGTTTTGAGTATTTTACAAATATGGAAGCTAAAAACAGCGATGTTGATGCTCCCTCATTTTCTTGCATCTAATAGAAAATATTTTTCTAAATATAAAAGGATCGTTTGATTTCCTACAAGGTATTACAAACAAATAATTAAGTGAAGACAGACTATCGTTCCTATGAGTACCATGTACTTAATCTAGTATCAATCAATTGTAACTCTAATCGAATAGCCAAGTTTGTTTGAATGATTTATACTAATTAAACAAATTATTCTAGCTATCAAATTATGAAGGTTTTTGTAAAACTTAGATTGGATGGTTACTACGACTTTGATCCCCCCCGCTAATTCGTTTCAATGCAATTCAATAACGTGACAATATGTGCAAATTCTTGTTGATCAATGTCCCTAGGTTAATTAAAAGTATCTCTCGATGTCAATTAAATCTGTCATCGCATGTGACCTTATATTTGTATGAAATATGCGAACATCAAAGCATGTAATAAAAATACTAGAACATCTATAGAAATCATGCAAAGTATAACGTGATATTTCTGCTACCGGACCTTACAATGGTTGTTATAAAGTGCTATCTATCATATTGTCTCCACAGAGGCTAGTTGCCACGGTTAAATTTGTACCTTGAATACCACCAATCTCAAATTTACTGTGAATTAGGAATTGATCGGGTGTCATATTTTTAATTCTCAATAAGTACTTTCACCATTTTTAAATATAACCGGTCTTATCCCTCCAAAATTTATGAGGATTTATTTGTTAATGACAACTCTAAATTTGGTGGTCAATTCATTAATTATTCAAGCAATCATTGGAAATTATGAAAAATCTTAATTGTGCATTCACTGCACGTAATTATTCTCCTAATCTCGACTTTTCAACACTATAAATGCAAATGCAAATTTCCTCTATATATAGTGAACTCCTGCTGCTTCCAAACATACGACATTTTGGTAAATATACATCACTCGCCAATCCATGGAATTCTTCAACAAATTCCAATGCTTTGTTTTGTTTATGTTCTTCATGACCAAAGGTATAACATTGCTTTATATTTTTCTTTCTTTTTCTCACACGTAGACATTCATTTTTCTGATTTTGATATCATGTTCCAGGTAGTCTGCTGTGCAGTCCTGGAACCCTTAAGGACATTACTATTGAACAAGTTAGAACCGGAGCGAAAATTCAGAATAAACCGGAGTGGAAAGTGACGGTCCACCAAAAATGCCCCTGTAGCTTTACAAACGTGCAAGTACGTTGCCCTGGGATTGATTCTGTTGTTAAGCCCTCGCCTTTTATTATTTCCAAGTCCGGCCCAGGCTTGTGCCTGCTGAACAACGGCAACAGTTTACGAACATTTGATTTCACTTATGGCTCGGATCAACCGATTGCTTTTGTTCCATTTTCTTTCGAAGAAGCATGCTCTTGAATGAATGAATTGTTATTGATTTATAGTGTTGTTCTAATAAAACCTTGTCACGTTGCTGGTTTATAATAAAACCTTTTGTGTATCGTTTTAATTAATTACTGAAAATTAATTAATGCGAAACTGATTTAGTTTTATGGATATGTGGAAGTGCTTTTATTTGTTTTAATAGTAATCCAATTTAGCATCACTAATGTTAAAATACCACCGTGTACAGCAATCCAATTAAATGAGTCAGTTAACATCACATTTAATTGGACTTAACATTCAGTGCCGCTTACGTCTCAACATATAGTGGTAGCACCAGTAGCGTTAAATAAAAATATTCTAACTTCAAAGCAACGGATCCATAGTTGTACTGCACTTTCACAAACACCTTCCCGTTATAGAAAGAGTTTTCTTCCTTTTTCTCGTTCAATATTAAAGAGTTTTGCCAAACTTCTCTTCGACTTTTAGAGTGAGAAATGAATTTAACTTGTCCGCTAGTTTTGAATTTGTAAGTAACATCCATTTTTAAATATTTTTTTTTTTACCAACATACCCTGCTCTTTTTAGAATTGTTATCAAATTCTTCATCTTCCTTTTTGCACGAATTCGGAACCACGGTGACACTCTTGTCATATTAGGCGAAATTGACTAGAATTGGAGACTCTAGTCCTACTACTCAACTTTGTCTAAATTTCCTAAATTTCCACTTACAGTTTACGGATTACCAATTTAAGCATTTTTAAATTACCGAATGGAAGTTACTTATCCGTTTTTTAGTTTTGACTCTACGTGCGGAATTAATCAATCAAAAGCATGAAGCCACTTTTAATTGTTTCTAGATGATTAAGCATACAAGTCCAATTATCCTATGTTTGAATGCCGCGGTAATAAGGAAAGCAATAATAAACACCGATATGATGACGGAGAAACCCCAACTGGGCAATAAGCATACCAGGAGTTGCAATTTACACGCCCACAACTTTCAATTCATAGATGGAAAAACCTGCCTCGAAATCGGTCATAAGAGCATATTTCTTGATCTTATCAGTTTGTGGTTTCTATTAACGATGATGTTTTTTATTGTTGAATGGTAATGGTAGCGTTGTCAAAATAATGACTCGTACAATCGAAAGAAAGAAAAAGTAGAAATGAATGAAGGGTGGTATGCCATAACAAATCTCAATATTTTTTCCCATGCACTAGTGCTAATTTGATTATTAGACGTCGGTCTCTAGAGATACGATAATTCTTCTAGAGTCAATATTGTACTAAATCAAAATAGAAATATGTGCGGATAGAATTCCTCTTGAACGAAATAGATAAATCGAACTGAAATTTTTGTAAAGTTTTTATTTAATATTGACAAAATTATTAATAATTTCTTTTATTTGGAAGGAGGAATTTGATTACTTTTATTTCTCGTATTTTAAGTATTTTCGATGTTTTCTCGGAAAACATTCAAATGGTCGCATTTTAAAAAATGCGGAATCAAACGAGTTTTGAGTATTTAACTAATATGGAAACTAAAAACAGCAAAGCTAATTAACGCTCACTAATTTTCTTGCATATAACCAAAAATGCTTTTCTAAATATGAATCTCACTAATTGTAACTCAATACTTCAGCAAAGGAATTTCCAAAATTTTGATTGCTTCAACCTCCAAGACTCAACTAGGCTAATAATCCACTTTCAAAAATTTAATTTTCTCGATTAAGTGTTTGGGGCTTAATCAAGACAAATTGTGAATCTTTTGTTACATGCGCCTTCTTTTCAAGTTCGTAGTGCGTACTCTGTTTTGTGCACAACCTTGATCCCTATTAAGATTTCTTTCTAGAATTTTCAATAATTGTCCTCATTTGAATATTTTAGGTTTCTTCACAACATTGTAGCTTTTTCCCTTTTATGTAGTGCCATACCCCTTATTAAAGATTCATTCTAAAAAACTGACCTCCAACTTAAGATTTTTACTTAATATTCATTTTATTGATTTTAGAGAATCCACACAAGAATTTTACTTAGTTGGTTTTTCTTCCCTTTTTTTTCTTTCTATATATAGCAGAGTTCAAAATATTTCTATAAAAATGCGGAATCAAAAAGTTTTGAGTATTTTACAAATATGGAAGCTAAAAACAGCGATGTTGATGCTCCCTCATTTTCTTGCATCTAATAGAAAATATTTTTCTAAATATAAAAGGATCGTTTGATTTCCTACAAGGTATTACAAACAAATAATTAAGTGAAGACAGACTATCGTTCCTATGAGTACCATGTACTTAATCTAGTATCAATCAATTGTAACTCTAATCGAATAGCCAAGTTTGTTTGAATGATTTATACTAATTAAACAAATTATTCTAGCTATCAAATTATGAAGGTTTTTGTAAAACTTAGATTGGATGGTTACTACGACTTTGATCCCCCCCGCTAATTCGTTTCAATGCAATTCAATAACGTGACAATATGTGCAAATTCTTGTTGATCAATGTCCCTAGGTTAATTAAAAGTATCTCTCGATGTCAATTAAATCTGTCATCGCATGTGACCTTATATTTGTATGAAATATGCGAACATCAAAGCATGTAATAAAAATACTAGAACATCTATAGAAATCATGCAAAGTATAACGTGATATTTCTGCTACCGGACCTTACAATGGTTGTTATAAAGTGCTATCTATCATATTGTCTCCACAGAGGCTAGTTGCCACGGTTAAATTTGTACCTTGAATACCACCAATCTCAAATTTACTGTGAATTAGGAATTGATCGAGTGTCATATTTTTAATTCTCAATAAGTACTTTCACCATTTTTAAATATAACCGGTCCTATCCCTCCAAAATTTATGAGGATTTATTTGTTAATGACAACTCTAAATTTGGTGGTCAATTCATTAATTATTCAAGCAATCATTGGAAATTATGAAAAATCTTAATTGTGCATTCAGTGCACGTAATTATTCTCCTAATCTCGACTTTTCAACACTATAAATGCAAATGCAAATTTCCTCTATATATAGTGAACTCCTGCTGCTTCCAAACATACGACATTTTGGTAAATATACATCACTCGCCAATCCATGGAATTCTTCAACAAATTCCAATGCTTTGTTTTGTTTATGTTCTTCATGACCAGAGGTATAACATTGCTTTATATTTTTCTTTCTTTTTCTCACACGTAGACATTCATTTTTCTGATTTTGATATCATGTTCCAGGTAGTCTGCAGTGCAGTCCTGGAACCCTTAAGGACATTACTATTGAACAAGTTAGAACCGGAGCGAAAATTCAGAATAAACCGGAGTGGAAAGTGACGGTCCACCAAAAATGCCCCTGTAGCTTTACAAACGTGCAAGTACGTTGCCCTGGGATTGATTCTGTTGTTAAGCCCTCGCCTTTTATTATTTCCAAGTCCGGCCCAGGCTTGTGCCTGCTGAACAACGGGAACAGTTTACGAACATTTGATTTCACTTATGGCTCGGATCAACCGATTGCTTTTGTTCCATTTTCTTTCGAAGAAGCATGCTCTTGAATGAATGAATTGTTATTGATTTATGGTGTTGTTCTAATAAAACCTTGTCACGTTGCTGGTTTATAATAAAACCTTTTCTGTATCGTTTTAACTAATTACTGATAATTAATTAATTCAATAATGATTTAGTTTTATGGAAATGTGGAAATGCTTTTATTTTTTTTAATAGTAATCCAATATAGCATCACTAATGTTAAAATACCACTGTATACAGCAGTCCAATTAAATAAGTCATTTAACATCACATTTAATTGGACATAACATTTAATGCCGCTTACGTCTAACATACAGTGGTAGCACCAATAGTGTTAAATAAAAATATTCTAATTTTACAGCAACAGATCCATAGTTGTACTGCACTTTCACAAACACCTTCCCCTTATAGAAAGAGTTTTCTTTTTCTTCCTTTTTTTCTTTCAAAATTAAAGAGTTTTGTCAAAACTTCTCTTCGACTTTTAGAGTGAGAAATGATTTTAACTTGTCCGCTAGTTTTGAATTTGTAAGTAACATCCATTTTTTAATTTTTTTTTTTTTACCAACATACCCTGCTCTTTTTAGAATTGTTACTAAATTCTTCATCTTCCTTTTTGCACGAATTCTTAACCATGGAGACAAACTTGTCATATTAGGCCAAATTGACAAGAATTGGAGACTCTAGTCCTACTACTCAACTGCCTAAATTTCCTAAAGAGCATTTTAATAAAACGGTACTACAGTCGATATGCTTGACAAGGCTGTTTTCTAGTTAATTCATTCTCAAGAGATGGTCGAGTTGATCCTTACACATAATTTATATTTCCAAAATACTTTCTTAAATTAATATTAGTTAAAGAAAAAATAAATTTCTTTCGCACATTCTTCAACCCTTCCCAAGTCCTGAACCGAAAGTTTGGATGCTGATTATATTCTTACCTCACTCAAGGAAGACTGTGTCGCGAAGATTCATATAGAGTTTCAATCCAACAATAGGCAAAGCCATTCACTGGACCACATTCAGTCCCTATGGCAACTATGAACCCTTCTATTGTTCGCACTCTAATTTCACATTCCAAGCACTTTATTCTTCCTCTCACTCCGACAAATTGCTCTGCTCATTTCTGTTCCCATCCATACTCACACTGGATACCACTTACAGTTTACGGATTACCAATTTAACGATTTTTAAATTACCGAATGATAGTTACTTATCCGTTTTTAGTTTTGACCCTATGTGCGGAATTAATCAATCAAAAGCATCAAGCCACTTTTAATTGTTTTTAGATGATTAAGCATACAAGTCCAATTATCCTATATTTGAATACCGTGGTAATGAGGAAAGCAATAATAAACACCGATATGATGATGGAGAAACCCCAACTGGGTAGTAAGCATAGCAGGATTTGCAATTTACACGCCAACTTTCAATTCGTACATGGAAAAACCTGACTCGAAATCAGTTACAAGAGCATATTTCTTGATCTCATTTTCTTATCATTTCGTGGTTTCGATTACCAATGATGTTTTTTTATTGTTGAATGGTAATGGTAAAAAGTAGAAATGAATGAAGCGAGGTATGCCATAACAAATCTCAAGATTTTGCCCATGCACTAGTGCTAATTTGATTATTAGACGATAGTCTCCAGAGACACAATTATTCTTCCAGAGTCAATACTTTACTAAATCGAAATAGAAATTTGTGCAGATAGAATTCTTCTTGAACGAAATAGATACATCGAACTGAAATTGTTGTAAAGTTTTTATTTAATATTGATAAAATTATTAATAATTTCTCTTATTTGGAAGGAGGAATTTGATTACTTTTATTTCTTGTAATTTTAAGTATTTTCAATGTTTTCACGGAAAACATTCAAATGGTCATATTTTCAAAAATTCATTTTAAAAAATGCGAAATCAAACAAGTTTTGAGTATTTTACAAATATTGAAACTAAAAACAGCGAAGCTAATTAACGCTCACTAATTTTCTTGCATCTAACCGATAATGCTTTTTGAAATATGAAAGGATCAGTGAACAAATACATAAGTGGATATTACTTCAAACTCCTTCATCTTGTGCCTATCTTATCAAAATCAACTCTTTCTCGAACCCTCTACAAGTTATAAATTGAGAAATTCAATTTAAGCCCAATATTGATATGAAAATTTTAACATTCTCAGTATTTAAATTATTAAATATATATGATACATATAAAATTCATTACTTGAAATCTATCGGGGGGGTTGAAAGACATTTATATTACGTGGGTTTGGACGTGGTAAATTAATTGTGTTCTTTACTGCATGGCTAGTCCTGGACCGTGTTATAAATAGCTTGGCCGATCTAAATCATTCAAATTAAATTTAATTTATTTAAACCAAATAACTCAAGAAAATATTTTAAATATTTCGAGGAGTTACATGTTCCCCTTCTTAAAATAAATCTCATCTGTGAAATTTGTACATATATACTCCATATGCTTTCTCTTGGTTGCTGTGATATCTTTTTTCATATTGCTTCACATCGATTTCCTAACTGTCTTTAGCATTCTAACCATGTTTGTCACATACATAAGTTATGCCGAGTCTGAAAAGTTATGAATTTAACTTCTGCTCATAGTAAATAACATATAATTATAACTTATTCATAAGCAAGCAATTATCATGCGTCATTGAGCAGCTTAAAAGCAACAGTATAAAATATGCGAGTAACTTACCATTTCGAAACATTTTGTTAGGTTAAGAGGGCAGAATTTAAAATCATGCTTGGAATTAAATTTGAAATGAGACATTACAATTCACACCTTGGAATTGCGGACACTGGTTGATCGATGATCAATTTGGCCAAGGATCTTATTTCAATATTCTATTTAAAATTTCAGTAGTCCAGTTTGTGCTTTTACATATAAGTCATGTATCGTTTGATTTCCCACAAGTCAAGTGTGAGGTATCGCGAACAAATAATTAAGTGAAGGTGGATTGTCGTTCTTATGACGACCACGTACTTAATCTAGTGTCAATCAACTGTAACTCTATTCGAATAGCCAAGTGTTTTGAACTATTTATACTAATTAACTAATTATTCTAGTGATCAAAGTATATATGAAGGCTTTTGTAAAACTTAGGTTGGATGGTTACAAATTCACAAGTTGTTTCAATTCGTGACCATTCTAGTCAAATTTGTCCTTTTTTATTCGTAAGATTCACGCACCCACAAACATTTTTTTTTACTCTTCTCCCAAGGTATAATCTAAGGTTGCATTTATATACTTATCCTCACTTTCTCTAGTTTAAATGAATTTAACTAATTGTAACTCAGTACTTCAAAAAAGGAATTTCCAAATTTTTTATTGCTTCAACCTCCAAGACTCAACTAGGCTAATAATCAACTCACTAGTGGAAGTCTTTTGTAGACTTCTATAAACTTTCATTTTAAAACTTTTATAAACTTTTGTAGAATTAAAAAGATTTTTGAAGACTTTCATTTAAAATAGAATTTATGTAGGTCTAGTGCAATATTGTGAAATTATCACATACGAGGTGGTGGTTCTCAAAGTTCCCCTCCTCCTTTCCCTTGTCCTTCCTCACCCCATATAATAAAAAATATTTTAAAAAGAAAAAAAATTTAAGATCTTAATTAAATAAATAACAATAATTATACATATAAAAAATAAATTTAATATTCAATATTATTGATATGATACACCTTTAAAGAATAAATAAAAAGTATATGTTTAAATTTAATTATAAATTAGTCTATATAAAATGTTATAATTTAATTAAAAATAGATATTTTTCACAAAAAAATGAATGAAAAAAGAAATTATAAGAATACAATTTAATTTTTTTCATAGAAAATAGAAATAAACAACAAGAAAGAGCAAAATAAAAACTCACATAATCAATAGAAAAAAAAAATTAAGCATAACTTTAATGTTCGTAGAAGGGAAAAGAAATGAGAAATATTGAAAAAAAAAATACATATTAATTTATTTTTACTGTTTCGAGAAAGTCTCCAAAAATCTCGTGATTAATTAGAGACTAATTTTGAGATTTTATTTTAGTAGTTTCTGCTAAAAACTTAGTTCCATTGAGACTTTTATAAACGTCTCTAAAAGTCATTAAAATTTGAATACCCAAAAAACTTACAGAAATTTTATAAAAGTTTTAATTGAATACAATGTGACTTTTAGAGACTCTTTAAAATCGTATAAAAGTTTCAATTGAATACACCAATATTTTTAGATATTCTCCAAAAGTCTACATTGAATACCCCTAAACTTTTTAAAATCCCAAAAAGTCATTAAAAGTCTCAATTGAATATACCCCCTAAATCTATCATCCCATGTGATCTTCATATATCTTTATGAAGATGCAAACATGAAACCATACATCAAAAATGTTAGAACATCTGTAGAAATTATGCAAAGCATAGCAGCATAACTCTATCATCTATCAAACTTTACAATCTGAAGAGAACAGAGTGCTATCTATCCTTTTGTCTCTCTCGAGAATCAATAAAATTCACAAATCAATTTAATTAGTGATCAAGTAATTGAAAGCCAATAAATTTTATAACAATCATCCAAGAATAAACATATATTGGGGGTCAAATTATCCAACTTTTATTAAAACTCCATAACTAACAAGGGTTAATCCATGCCTTAGTAATTCAAACCCAGTTTAGCATTACAAAATTGTAAGAAATCATAATTAATTGGTAAAACATCACACGAATTTTATTAATTGAAGATGAAGAAAATGAATATTGAAATCTTGAATCTCTTCAATGATTTCTTGTGAATTCAAGTTGTGCCTTTCCTCCGTTACCCAAAAACCATGATTTGATCATCAGTTAATTATATTCTTGCAATTGCTTCTGGATTTTCCCAAGGCCTCTCTATGATGAGGTTAATCGATGAATTATGTAATATGAGAGGTCCCCCATAATGCATGTACCCGTTTGGTATTTTTCTTTTTTTAAAGAAGGGTGGTACCTCCGAGGTTTTATTAATATGTCCTCACTTGTGGTGGAGAAATACTGTGTTTACAACTGAAAAGAAACGAAGAATTAAATGGGGAAGTACTACTTTCCTTATAGCAAAAATAACGTAAAGCAGTAAAAAAGGAAGTACTACTTCCCTTACAATAGAATCTTATTACAACTATGGAAAACGAAAAGAAGACAAGTTACACTTATCCAAGCGGATGCAACCAATAGTATAAATAGGGAAACTGGAGATAGATTCTAAGAAGTCTGAACTACCTTGAGCTCCAATACGCACTAATGAATCTGCCGCCTGGTTAGTTTCTCGATAAATATATGATATATCAATAGTCATAACATGAGCAAACTCCAAAATATCCTCCCAAATAAGACGAATAGACCAAGGTATGTTCACTTGATGATGAAACCAATGGACCACCACCTTAGAATCTATTTCTATTGCAATTCTATCAATGCCAAGTACATAGCATATTTGAAGGCCTATTCTCAGTGATGAGACCTCTGCTAGAGTGTTAGTACAAACCCCTAGGGAATGATAGAATCGAAAAATTACCTTACTTGCCAATCCCGAAGCAATCCGCACAACCAGCCTGGCCCGGATTTCCAATAGGGATGTGAAGAACCTGTGAGAAATAGGAGGAAATAGACATTTTTCTAGATTTAAGAAAACCATTCAATTCGTGTAGCCAACTTTTCACCTTTGCACAAATTTTGTGCAAGTTAACAGCCTCATCCTTAAATCTTGTAGAATTTCTGGCCAACCACAGCTCCCATGAAAGAAGAGGTGGGATAAGTAAAGCTACAAGATGATCTTGTGTTGAACCGCCAAAATGAAAATGCCAAAGTAACATTGCAGACCGCCAAGAAATATTCATAGAAACTCTAACCCCAAATAATTTTCCAAAATATTGCCATGCTTGAAGAGCTGTAGAACTGGTTGCGAAAACATGATCTATTGTTTCCTCATGCCCCTGTGGACAGCATTGACACTTGGAGACAACAGGAATCCCACAACGCCAGACCACATCATCGACATGAACCACGTTATTCCAAAGATGCAAGCAAAAAATAGAAATTTTTAGTGGCATGGTGGGATTCCAAATGATCCTATAAGGAAGAGTAGAAGATCTAGTAGGTCTGATAAGAGACCAAGCTGAGCTAGTAGCGAATACACCATTCCTGCAAAGGGACCAAATTAATTCATCATTACCTTTGCGAAGTTGGACTTGTGAGCGCTAAATTTCCTCCACTAAAGTTGCACCTACACATTTGGTATTTATGAGACTCGAAAATAGGTTGAAAATCGCATCCAAAATTCATTTCAAGAAGAGTTCTAACCAATTTTGGAATTTTGCCATGAAAGCACAAGATTTGCACGTGGTCGCCCAGTATAATCCGAGACGATCAACCCGACTTAATATTTAGCTCCTATTTTGTTTTTGCAGACTGCGGTTGCCCACACTTAGTACTAGGCAATTGCCCAGTGTAACTTTTTTCTCAAAAATAAATTTTAATCCCTTAATTCTTCTTAAGTCCTTTCTTGAAATATTTTTTATCCTTCATCTTTCAATTGCATCAAATTGAAACCATATAATTTCCAATCATCATCTTGTGGTCCGAATCAACTATTGAAAAGTTGCAATTAGGTCCTTGAACTTTGGATTTGGCCAATTTTCGCTTCTTTCTTTCAATTTAGATACAATAAAATGGGCTACAATTAATCAAAAGAACTCTTAAATATCTATATTTTTTAGCCCAAATAAGTGTATAAATTACACCTGCCAAACACCCTCAAACTTAAACATTGGTTGCTACGACTACCATGTACTTAATCTAGTATCAATCAATTGTAACTCTAATCAAATGTGTTTGAATGATTTATACTAATTAAACTAATTATTCTAGCGATCAAATTATGAAGGTTTTTGTAAAACTTAGATTGGATGGTTACTACGACTTTGATCCCCCTTACTAATCCGTTTCAATGCAATTCAATAACGTGACAATATGTGCAAATTCTTGTTGATCAATGTCCCTAGGTTAATTAAAAGTATCTCTCGATGTCAATTAAATCTATCATCACATGTGACCTTATATTTGTATGAAATATGCAAACATCAAAGCATGTAATAAAAACACTAGAACATCTATAGAAATCATGTAAAGTATAACGTGATATTTCTGCTATCGGACCTTACAATGGTTGTTATAAAGTGCTATCTTTCATATTGTCTCCATTGAGGCTAGTTGCCACGGTTAACTTTGTACCTTGAATACCACCAATCTCAAATTTACTGTGAATTAGGAATTGATCGGGTGTCATATTTTTAATTCTCAATAAGTACTTTCACCATTTTTAAATATAACCGGTCTTATCCCTCCAAAATTTATGAGGATTTATTTGTTAAGGACAACTCTAAATTTGGTGGTAAATTCATTGATTATTCAAGCAATCATTGGAAATTATGAAAAATCTTAATTGTGCATTCACTGTACGTAATTATTCTCCTAATCTCGACTTTTCAACACTATAAATGCGAATGCAAATTTCCTCTATATATAGTGAACTCCTGCTGCTTCCAAACATACGACATTTTGGTAAATATACATCACTCGCCAATCCATGGAATTCTTCAACAAATTCCAATGCTTTGTTTTGTTTATGTTCTTCATGACCAGAGGTATAACATTGCTTTTTATTTTTCTTTCTTTTTCTCACACATAGACATTCATTTTTCTGATTTTGATATCATGTTTCAGGTAGTCTGCAGTGCAGTCCTGGAACCCTTAAGGACATTACTATTGAACAAGTTAGAACTGGAGCAAAAATTCAGAATAAACCGGAGTGGAAAGTGACGGTCCACCAAAAATGCCCCTGTAGCTTTACAAACGTGCAAGTACGTTGCCCTGGGATTGATTCTGTTGTTAAGCCCTCTCCTTTTATTATTTCCAAGTCCGGCCCAGGTTTGTGCCTTCTGAACAACGGGAACAGTTTACGAACATTTGATTTCACTTATGGCTCGGATCAACCGATTGCTTTTGTTCCATTTTCTTTCGAAGAAGCATGCTCTTGAATGAATGAATTGTTATTGATTTATAGTGTTGTTCTAATAAAACCTTGTCACGTTGCTGGTTTATAATAAAACCTTTTGTGTATTGTTTTAATTAATTACTGAAAATTAATTAATGCAATACTGATTTAGTTTTATGGATATGTGGAAGTGCTTTTATTTGTTTTAATAGTAATCCAATTTAGCATCACTAATGTTAAAATACCACCGTGTACAGCAATCCAATTAAATGAGTCAGTTAACATCACATTTAATTGGACTTAACATTTAATGCCGCTTACGTCTTAACATATAGTGGTAGCACAAGTAGCGTTAAATAAAAATATTCTCCCCCTTATAGAAAGAGTTTTCTTTTTCTTCCCTTTTTTCTTTCAATATTAAAGAGTTTTGTCAAAACTTCTCTTCGACTTTTAGAGTGAGAAATAAATTTAACTTGCCCGCCAGTTTTGAACTTGTAAGTAACATCCATTTTTTAATTTTTTTTTTTTTGACTAACATACCCTGCTCTTTTTAGAATTGTTATTAAATTCTTCATCTTCCTTTTTGTACGAATTCTGAACCATGTTGACACTCTTGTCATATTAGGTGAAATTGACAAGATTTGGAGACTCCTAGTACTCAACTTCGTCTAAATTTCCTAAAGAACATTTTAATAAAACGGTACTACGGTCAATATGCTTGACAAGGAAGTTCGCTAGTTAATTCATTTTCAAGAGATGGTTGAGTTGATCCTTACAGTAAATTTATATTTCCAAAATACTTTCTTTAATTAATATTAGATAAAGAAAAAATAAATTTCTTTCACACATTGTTCAACCCTTCCCCTCCTAAGTACTGAACCGAAAGTTTGGACGCTGACTATATTCTTACCTCACTCAAGGAAGACTGTGTCGCGAAGATTCATATAGAGTTTCAATCCAACAATAGGCAAAGCCATTCACTGGGCCACATTCAGTCACTATGGCAACTATGAACCCTTCTATTGTTCGCACACTAATTTCACATTCTAAGCACTTTACTCTTCCTCTCACTCCGACAAATTGCTCTGCTCGTTTCCGTTCCCATCCATACTCAATAATAGGAAATTTTATAACTCAATAGGCAACTGAATCCAAACCTGGAGCTGAAGCATACTAGGAGTTACAATTTACACGCCCACAACTTTCAATTCGTAGATGGAAAAACGTGCCTCGAAATCGGTTATAATAGCATATTCCTCGATCTCATTTTCTTATCAGTTCGTGGTTTCTATTAACAATGATGTTTTTTTATTGTTGAACGGTAATGATAGTGTTGTCAAAATAATGACTCGTACTGAAAAAATCGGGGGGTCACACTGGATACCACTTACAGTTTACGGATTACCAATTTAACAATTTTTAAATTACCGAATGGTGGTTACTTATCCGTTTTTAGTTTTGACCATACGTGCAGAATTAATCATTCAAAAGCATCAAGCCACTTTTAGTTGTTTCTAGATGATTAAGCATATAAGTCCAATTATCCTATGTTTAAATGACGTGGTAATAAGGAAAACAATAATAAACACCGATATGATGACGAAGAAACCCCAACTGGGTAATAAGCATACCAGGAGTTGTAATTTACACACCCACAACTTTCAATTCGTAGATGGAAAAACCTGCCTCAAAATTGGTTATAAGAGCACATTTCTTGATCTCATTTTCTTATCAGTTCATGGTTTCTATTAAAAATGATGTTTTTTATTGTTCAATGGTAATGGTAGTGTTGTCAAAATAATGACTAGTACAAACAAAAGAAAGAAAAACTAGAAATGAATGAAGCGAGGTATGCCATAACAAATCTCAAGATTTTGCCCATGCACTAGTGCTAATTTGATTATTAGACCTCAGTCTCCAGAGATTAGATAAATCGAACTGAAATTTTTGTAAAGTTTTTATTTAATATTGATAAAATTATTAATAATTTCTTTTATTTGGAAGGAGGAATTTGATTACTTTTGTTTCTCGTATTTTAAGTATTTTCAACGTTTTCACGGAAAACATTCAAATGGTCATATTTACAAAAATTCATTTTAAAAAATGCGAAATCAAACAAGTTTTGAGTATTTTACAAATATGGAAACTAAAAACAGCAAAGCTAATTAACGCTCACCAATTTTCTTGCATCTAACCAAAAATGCTTTTCTAAATATGAAAGGATCCGTTAACAAATACATAACTGGATATTACTTCAAACTCCTTCATCTTGTGACTATCTTATCAAAATCAACTCTTTCTCGAGCCCTCTACAACTTATAAATTGAGAAATTCAATTTAAGCCCAATATTGATATGAAAATTTTTAACATTCTCAGTATTTAAATTATTAAATATATATGATACGTATAAAATTCATTACTTGAAACCTATTGTGGGGGTTGAAAGACATTTATATTACGTGGGTTTGGACGGGATAAATTAATTGTGTTCTTTACTGCATGGCTAGTCCTGGACCGTGTTATAAATAGCTTGGCCGATCTAAATCATTGGAATTAAATTTATTTTATTCAAACCAAATAACTCAAGAAAATATTTTAAATATTTCGAGGAGTTACATGTTCCCCTTCTTAAAATAAATCTCATCTGTGAAATTTGTACATATATACTCCATATGCTTTCTCTTGGTTGCTGTGATATCTTTTTTCATATTGCTTCACATCGATTTCCTAACTGTCTTTAGCATTCTAACCATGTTTGTCACATACATAAGTTATGCCGAGTCTGAAAAGTTATGAATTTAACTTCTGCTCATAGTAAATAACATATAATTATAACTTATTCATAAGCTAGCAATTATTATGCGTCATTGAGCAGCTTAAAAGCAGCAGTATAAAATATGCGAGTAACTTACCATTTTGAAACATTTTGTTAGGTTAAGAGGGCAGAATTTAAAATCATGCTTGGAATTAAATTTGCAATGTGACATTACAATTCACACCTTGGAATTGCGGACACTGGTTGATCGATGACCGCTTTGGCCAAGGATCTTATTTCATCATTCTATTTAAAATTTCAGTAGTCCAGTTTGTGCTTTTACATATAAGTCATGTATCGTTTGATTTCCCGCAAGTCAAGTGTGAGGTATCGCGAACAAATAATTAAGTGAAGGTGGATTATCGTTCTTATGACGACCACGTACTTAATCTAGTGTCAATCAACTGTAACTCTATTCGAATACCAAGTGTGTTTGAACGATTTATACTAATTAACTAATTATTCTAGTGATCAAAGTATATATGAAGGCTTTTGTAAAACTTAGATTGGATGGTTACTAAGAATTTGAATTCCTCATATTAATCCGTTTCAACGCAATTCAATAACATGACAATATGTGTAATTAATAGCATTTCTTGATGTCTATTAATGGACTTTCTTAAGTGATGACTTATGTGGATTTCGTAGATTTTTTAGAGATTCGTGCGAAATTAGTGGAAGTCTTTTGTAGACTTCTATAAACTTTCATTTTAAAACTTTTATAAACTTTTGTAGAATTAAAAATTTTTTTGAAGACTTTCATTTAAAATAGAATTTATGTAGATCTAGTGCAATATTGTGAAATTATCACATACGAGGTGGTGGTTCTCAGAGTTCCCCTCCTCCTTTCCCTTGCCCTTCCTCACCCCATATAATAAAAAATATTTTAAAAAGAATAAAAATTTAAGATCTTAATTAAATAAATAACAATAATTATACATATAAAAAATAAATTTTATATTCAGTGTGATTGATATGATACACCTTTAAAGAATAAATAAAAAGTATATGTTTAAATTTAATTATTAATTAATCTATATAAAATTTTATAATTTAATTAAAAATAGATATTTTTCAAAAAGAAATGAATGAAAAAAGAAAAAAGAAATTATAAGAATACAATTTAATTTTTTTTCATAGAAAATAGAAATAAACAATAAGAAAGAGAAAAATAAAAATAAAAACTAACATAATCAATAGAAAAAAAAAATATTAAGCATAACTTTAATGTTCATATAAGGGAAAAGAAATGAGAAATATTGAAAAAAAAATACATATTAATTTATTTTTACTTTTTTCGAGAAAGTCTCCAAAAATCTCTTGATTAATGAGAGACTAATTTTGAGATTTTATTTTAGTAGTTTCTGCTAAAATGTTAGTTCCATTGAGACATTAATAAACGTCTCTAAAAGTCATTAAAATTTGAATACCCAAAAAACTTACAGCCATTTTTAAAAAGTTTTAATTGAATACAATGTGTCTTTTAGAGACTTTTTAAAAGTCTATAAAAGTTTCAATTGAATACACCAATATTTTTAGATAGTCTCCAAAAGTCTACATTGAATACCACTAAACTTTTTAAAATCCCAAAAAGTCATTAAAAGTCTCAATTGAATATACCACCCTAAATCTATCATCCCATGTGATCTTCATATATCTTTATGAAGATGCAAACATGAAACCATACATTAAAAATGTGAGAACATCTATAGAAATTATGCAAAGCATATCGGGATATCTCTATCATCTATCGGACTTTACGATGATTGTTACAAAGTGCTATCTATCCTATTGTCTCTCTCGAGAATCAATAAAATTCACAAATCAATTTAATTAGTGATCAAGTAATTGAAAGTCAATAAATTTTATAACAATCATCCAAGAATAAACATATATTGGGGGTCAAATTATCCAACTTTTATTAAAACTCCATAACTAACAAGGGTTCATCCATGCCTTAGTAATTCAAACCCAGTTTAGCGTTAAAAAATCGTAAGAAATCATTATTAATTGGCAAAACATCACACAAATTTTATTGATTGAAGATGAAGAAAATGAATATTGAAATCCTGAATCTCTTCAATGATTTCTTGTGAATTCAAGTTGTGCCTTCCCTCCGTTACCCGAAAACCATGATTCGAACTTCAGTTAATTAAATTCTTGCAATTGCTTCTGGATTTTCCCAAGGCCTCTCTATGATGAGGTTAATCGATGAATTATGTAATATGAGAGGTCCTCCATAATGTATGTATGCGTTAGGTATTTATAAGACTCGAAAATAGGTTGAAAATCGCGTCCAAAATTCCTTTCAAGAAGAGTTCTAACCAAATTTGGAATTTTGCCATGAAAGCACACGATTTCCACGTGGTCGCCCAATATAATCCCGGACAATCAACCCAACTTAATATTTAGATCCTATTTTTGTTTTTGTAGGCTAGCGGTTGCCCACACTTAGTACTAGGCAACAGCCCAGTGGTGTGGTTTGCCAATATGTGAGAGTTTATTTACCCATCCTTGTACGACTCTTCCTATTTGATCGTAATAGCTAGTAGGCATGACAGCCAGCGAGTGGGCACTTGGTTACACAGGCGTAAGTCGAATGCCATGCAGTTGACCTGCGTGCGTTGCCACCAAGCCCGGTTGTAATTTTACTTTTTGCATTTCATTTGCCGATCTTTTATTGGTTTTATTGGTATTTCTATCCTTTGTCGAACAATAGGACATAAGGCCTAATGGTTTGGGGCCTCAACCAATTCATAGATTTGAAGGCCCCCTACCTCGATATTAGAACTCCATCGCGCTTGTTACAAATCTATCGGTTTCGTTTCTTTCTGCCTAACCCCTTAGGCTATGTCGAATGCGGAGCATGATTTCAGACTTTAACCAAGTTTTGGTTTTTGAGGTTCTTTCTCAGACTTTAGAGTTATTTCATGCTAACTAATCTTTTTTTATCTTTGTTGCTCATCACTGTATGTCAAACGATTTTGAGTTGTTGAATGCAGGGTCTGGTGATTTTGAGCTTTAACCATTTTTGGTTCTGAAAACTCACCACCAGCCCTTGAAGCAATTTTGAGCTAACCAATTTCTCGACTTTGTTCCTCACCGCTATGAGTTGAGCGATCTTCGAGGCAGTAGGGTATAGGGTCTGGTGATAATTACCAGCCCTTAGAGCGATTTTGAGCTAACCAATTTCTTGGCTTTATTGCTCATCGCTATGTGTTGAGCGATCTTCGAGGCAGTAGGGTATAGGATCTGGTGATAATTACTAACCCTTAGAGTGATGTCGAGCTAACCAATTTCTTAGCTTTGTTGCTCACCGCTATATGTTGAGCGATCTTCGAGACAGTAGTGCATAGGGAATGGTGATAATCACCAGTCTATAGAGCGATTTTAAGCTAACCAATTTCTTGGTTTGTTGTTCACCGCTATGTGTTAAGCGATCTTTGAGACAGTAGAGTATAGAGTCTGGTGATAATCACAAGCCCTTAGAGCGATTTTGAGCTAACCAATTTCTTGGCTTTATTGCTCACCTTTGTGATGAGCAATCTTGGGGACAGTATGGGAAATTTGTAGTCTTCGCTTCAACCAATCACAATTCAAGGTCTCAGTTAGTCGAACTCTTTCAAGTCCCAAATTTCCATCAATATCTTAGCATGTGGAGTATTTAAAGGGGTGAAGGCTTTGACCTTCTCTCGCCTCTACCTAACCGACCGATCCTGAGTGTATCCTCATGTTTATGCGTTCATTCATCGTCTTATCTTTATCAATAGGTTTTTTCTCATCACCTATCTTTCGCTTGTGACTTCTGCCTCCCATCCTTCTTTTAGATTTTTAGTGACCTTCTCTGCTTTCTCTGTATCAATGTACTTGTCACCCTTTTTCAACAGTTCATGCATCGATTCTAGGAGGTTTTTGGAGAGTGACATTATAAAGGCCCGATTTCACGTCCCACTCATTAACATTGTTACCACTACAGACATTTGAAGGTCTTTATACCAAGTGTTGCCCAACTAAACCTAGCCAAGTACTCCTGCAAAGATTCATCTTTCTCTTGTACAACCTGCATCAATCCAATGGTCATCTTCCGCCTTCTTTTGCTACTCATGAAGTATGCTATAAAACCCTTGGAAAGCTCATCAAAGTCTTTATAGACCTGGCTGCCAAAGTAGCCACCCAGTGTCGAGCCTCTCTCCTGAGTGTTGGGGGAATGGACAGCACATCACTGTGTCTGAGGTTGCATAGAGCCTTATTAAATCAATGAAGGTCGCAAGTGGTCAAGCGGATATGTGACTCCATCATATGCTTCTATCATGAGTTGTTTCAAGCCTTTCAGTAAAGAAACTGCCATGATTTCAGGTGTAAAAGGATCTTCTTCCAAAACCATTTGCCTTCGCCTATCCTTCCTCTTGGTTAATGCATCATCTATTTTCTAGGTCATCAT
Source organism: Fraxinus americana (assembly GCA_035079005.1). NCBI lineage: Eukaryota > Viridiplantae > Streptophyta > Magnoliopsida > Lamiales > Oleaceae > Fraxinus > Fraxinus americana. Next base: position 29,716,730 of record CM068707.1, read on the forward strand.
CTCCTCTGTCTTTCTTTCTAAGTCCATCTTAGGTCGGGACGAAAACAACCCCTGCAGCCCCTAAGTCCTCCACCGTTGGCTGAGTAACAGGCGGGATAACCACTTGTGAGACTTGGGGTAGTTGCTCACGTACGGCCTCCGGTGGATTCTGTGGCGGGGCTGGGGCTTTTTGCGTTTAACTCTACAAGAGGGCCATCATGGTTGCCATTTGAGTTTCTAGGGTACTAAATTGGCTCTGTGTCATGAACTGTAGTGGCAGTAGGGGGTCGTGATCCCTTTCAACGGATTTCGACTCCATCTCTGCCACATTTCTAACCATACGCATTTCACTCCTAGTCCGTCTCCTTAACATAGCTTTTTTGTTCAGTAGTTTCCCACAGACGGGACCAATAAAATTGTAGCGAGATAGACTTCTGTGGTCTCCTTGACAAGCAGGGTGTTCCGGCTACTCCGATTAGTGAATGCTACCTGGAAAATGAGGTCGGGACATTTTCCCCATTGTACCTCTGGCGTAAGAATCAGTAGTCGATTTAAGAAAGTAGGAATAAAGTATAATTGGAATTCAAGCAGTTCGGGTTTTAAGAGAGTAATACATTTCTCACCCTAGAGGCATTTATAGGCATCTAATGCAACGCACTCGTTCAGCAGTTAATGGTGCCACGTGTCCCATGTAAATCTTTCCACTTCCCCCACATTCTAATGGGATGACCCGCACTCCTCAAGCGGTTGGTTGTACCCACGTTTGCCATTGAGCGGTTCCTATCCAGCTCATTGTCATTTGTATGGTTAAGCGTAGCGTCGGCCTCATAGAGGGCCTCAAGGTGGTAAGCGGCCCCATGGTAGTATGAGGCCTCATGGGGGTCGACGGCCTTATAGTGGTAGACGACCTATGTGAACGTAGAGAGTCTCATGGTGGTAGGCGACCTCATAGGAGTGGACAGTCTCATGGTGGTCGACGGCCTCATAGTGATAGACGGCCTATGTGAACGTAGAATGCCTCATGGTGGTCGACGGTCTCATGGTGGTAGACAGCCTATGTGAATGTAGAGGGCCACATGGTTGTAGGCGGCCTCATAGGAGTCGACAACCTCATGGTGGTAGGCAGCCTCATGGTGGTCGACGGTCTCATAGTGGTAGGCGACCTATGTGAACATAGAGGGCCTCATAGTGGTAGGCGGCCTCATGGTGGTCGACAGCCTCATAGTGGTAGACGGCCTATGTGAATATAAAGGGCTCATGGTGATAGGCGGCCTCATTGACCATCGTGGATAATTATTAATATCATCATGTATCACTATATATATACACACGGACGATGCAGCTCGATTGGAAGAAAAAAGAGGCTGAAAGTGTTTAATTATATTCATGCAACACACACAGGCGGCAATTTCTTGAAGGAGAAAACATGGGCCGTTGAATATTGATTTATATATACATGCACATGCACAGAAAAAAAAACAAAAACAAAAACGGAGGCCGATATTGGATATAATTAAATACCACTCATAATAAAAACCTTATTTAGCCACTCATAATTAAATACCACTCATAATAAAAATATTATTTAATAAAAACCTTAAGCTACATTATCAATCCTAACAATAAAATTATTTAGCTACTCATAATGTTAAATTTAAACACTCAAAAGTGAAAAGACATCACCAAAATTGATGTGAATAATATCTAAATTACGTGTTACTGGCGTTTATCTTGTTTTTTTATCAAAGCAGCCACCACAATTGTGTATATCTCTAATTTATATTCCAATATCAGCCTCCGTTTTTTTTTTTTTTTTGTGTGTGTGCATGTATATATAAATCAATATTCAACAGCCCATGTTTTCTCCTTCAAGAAATTGCCGCCTGTGTGTGTTGCATGAATATAATTAAACACTTTCAGCCTCTTTTTTCTTCCAATCAAGCTGCTTTATCCATGTGTGTATATACAGGGGTGGATCCAGCACCTGGCCAGCCCTCATGGCCGCCCATGCTAGGTCCGCCGAAAGCTGCAAGTTCTCGCCGGTGAGCTGTCGTCCGCCGGGGAAGAAGAACTGAAGAAGGAGCTGCGCTTGCCGAAATTTTTTTCCCCCCCCCATGTTTTAATTTTTTTGGGCCTTATTTAAAAAAAAGGCCCAATTAGTGATTAGCCCACAAAACCAAATCAATTTAACCCAATTCAATTACCAATTACCCATTCCCATTGTTTGTCCGGCAGAGAGAGGGGCAGACTCGAGAGTAGACGACAATTAGAACGAAATCGAAGGTTGATGATTACCCATTGACTGTGACTGTGGTCGGTGGACGGTGCATGGTCGGAGGTTAGTGGACTACAGTGCCGGCTGCTGGATCTTCGAAAATCGAAATCAAAGGTAAGAATCTTTTACGGTTTTACCTACCTATTTACCTCAAAAATCTTGGATTGTTTACAAAATGTTTTAAGAATCTTTTTTTCTGAGGAATAGGAATGGAGGAAAGACTTGCTTATGTAATTATGTTTAGCTTGCATTTTTACTTTTATGGCATTTTCATCTTTTTCTTTGTAGGAGCCCGAGCCTAGGAGGCAGTTAGCACTTAGCAATCTTATGTAGTTATGTTATCTTGGACTTTGTTTACTTTCTGGCAATATGTTACTTTCTGGCTAGATGGATGTTAGACATCAAATTATAGAACTCAGTGGAATATTGATTAAGTATTTGCATGTTCACAAATCACAATCCAATAAATAGAACATAATAACCGTATAAGTATTACCTACCTTTTGTATTGTGTAACGTGAATTGTGATTTGGGAATTTAGGGATAGGTGAAAAAAATTAACGGTGGAGATGTTTTGCAGTTGTCTAGGTTTACAGTTACTGAGTAGGATTGTATTTTTTTTTTTTTTTTAGTATTTTGGGTTGTACTGAAATATATTTTTATATGTATATACTTTTTATGTTTTAGTGCATTTAAATGTGTATCTAATTATATTTTCGGCTATAACGATCGGTCACCGGTCAACGGTCTCCGCGACTCCGCCCTAGTTGACATATATATATATATATATGGCAAAATTCAACAGCCCACTATCCCCAAAGTTCCCTCATTTTTCTTCTACGTGAATTTGCCGCTTTTGATCTCTTTTTTCTTTTTTATTTTATCAATTGGTTCCTATGGCTGCGGCTCTTTTCTCCTTCTTTTACGTGAACAACCCTTTTTTTTATTCTTTTCAACCAAATAGTCCAAGTTCATTGACATTTCAAATTAAGGCCCAATTAATTTAATGCTTCCTTCCAAGTCCTCGTACTATGAATTTTCCATTTTTCCGCCATTTTGCATTCTTTTCTTCAATTCTTCATTAAACATAAAGTTTTACCTACAAAATATAATTTAACATAAATTAGGTAGAATTTTATTCAAAAGACAATAAAATATCATGATTTAGCACCATAAATAAGTATAAAAACTACACTTATTACACCCCCAAACTTGACTTTTTGTTTGTCCTCAAACAAAACTAAAACCTAACAAACACACAAACATGCAATACTAATTACCTAATTGGTGGCCAGTCAATCAAGCAATACATAAAGATTTAGATAGCTAACCTGGCTTTTTATCTTAGAATTGAAATCATAATATTAAATTTAATCACAATACAAAAATTAAAATCTACTTTTCCAATGTAAAATCAACGTGTGTGTAAAGAGTTAAGCATGGCATCATGAAGTTATAAATTGTTTCAATTCCCGACCCTCAATAGTCGAATATATTCTTTTATCTCTCGTAAGATTCACACACCCCCAAACTTATTCCTTTCTCTCTTTTCAAATGTGCGAACTAAGTTTGAATTTTATACTATCATCACTTCTCTAGTTTAGGTAAATCTCACTAATTGCTAGTCAATATGTTAATAAACAAAGATTCTCAATTGTTTGATTGTTTCAATCCCTAGGACTTAACTACGCTAATAATCCCTTATCAAAAGTCCAATTTTTCCAAATAAGTGTTTGGGACATAACCAAGGCATTTGGTGCGTCTTTTGTTTCATACACCTGCTTTTTCTGATTTTCTATATTAATTTTTTTTCTTTATTTGAAATATTTTCACCCTTAAACTTTCTAAATGACCTGTGTAACAAGCTTTCGACCGATGACTCCCAAATCAGATGACCATAGGGCACCAGGTTTTAAAAATCCTTGCAGGCTTAATTGCTCGAGTCATCAAGGCTACGAAGAGAAATTTTCAAATAAAATAATAATTTTTTATGCATTGATTAGTGCATTGTCCCTCATTAAACACCAATATAAGAAAAACAACCTCTAACTTGAGATTTTCACCAAATTTCATCCTATTGACCTTAGACAATCCACGCAAGATTTTATTTTCACACATGGAATCTCTATTTATCTCAATATTTTCCCACAGCAGTGAAATCCCCCAAACTATTCTAAATTTGGTCCAAGCATGTAAAATTTTGTGATTTTGGGTTTAGCATCTATGGTCCACTATTTCAACCTATCCAATTATAAAATTAACTCATCCAAACATAATGCTTAACTTAATTCATTACTCAATATATATCAAATTTCACATGAAGAAGCAAAAAATAATCTAAACATGCAACTTATTCACCATTCAGTGATCAATTTATGATTTAATACATTCCTCATTGCCAGCCATGCCAACTAGCTCACACAAGCACGCAAAAAGAAATTTTTTTTTAAATTTTCCAATTTTTTTTTAAATTAAAGCACAGGAAAACTTATTAAAAAATGAAAACTCATATTTTCCACCCCCAATTTTAAACTAGATATTGTCCTCAATGTCGAAAATCCTAAATCCGCATATAAATGAGTGAGGCAGAAAATGAAGAAAAGACTCTCCTGATATGGCGTGTAATTCAACGGCGAGCTTTCATATTATTTCTGTTGCCTCCTTGGTCAAAATTGGTTTAAATGTTGACGTCATGTTCTTGAAAAATCAAATAAAGCATTAAAATCAAAGAACTGGAACAAGTATTACTTAGCTCTAATATCTAATAAACCAACATAACGAAGACCTAAGGGAAAACGAGGTATGGATGATGAGTCCCAAATTAATTTAAAATAAACTAAATATCCTAAAATGCAAAAACAAAATAAATACAAAGGAAAAACGCTTGGGTTACCACCCAAGAAGCACTTCTTTAACATCATTACCTTGACTGCAGTGATGATTATTCTGGCTCATCTAAAAGTATGGAGGATTTTTCTTTTGAAAATTCTCCTTCCAAATACCGCTTCAACCTTTGACCGTTAACTTTGAAATTTTCCTTTTCTGGATGTTGTAGCTCAATTGTGCCATAAGGATAAACTTTCACCACTATAAATGGTTCAGCCCATCGAGATTTTAATTTTTCCAGGGAAGAGCCTTAGTCAAGAATTATAGAGTAGCACTTTCTCTCCCACTTGAAATTCTTTTCCTTGAATGAATTTGTCATTCAATTGCTTTGTTCGTTCCTTGTAGATACGAGAATTTTCATATGCATCATTCCTAAACTCATCCATCTCATTGAGCTGTAGAAGTCTTTTTCCTCCAGCTTGCTGTATATCAACGTTAAGTTTCTTCACTGCCCAGTATGCTTTATGCTCCAACTCCATGGGCAAGTGACAAGCTTTTTCATACACCAATCGATATGGAGACATTCCAATAGGTGTTTTAAATGCTGTTTTGTATGCCTGAAGAGCATCATCTAATTTCTTTGCACAATCCTTTCTTAATGCATTAACTGTGGTTTCTAAGATCCGTTTGATCTCCCGGTTGGAGATTTCCACTTGACCACTTGTTTGTGGGTGATATGATGTAGCAATGCAATGTTTCACTCCATATTTCGATAAAACCGAGTCCAACATCCTATTGCAAAAATGTTTGCCACCATCACTAATGAGTGCCCTTAGTGTTCCAAATCGACTGAAAATGTTTTTCTTCAGAAAATTTATGACTACTTGAGAATCATTGATTGGTGTAGCAATTGCTTCAACCCATTTAGAGACATAATCTACCACCACCAAGATGTACTGCCATGAATAGGAGGATGGGAATGGACACATGAAATCTATACCCCAAACATCAAAAAGTTCTCTTCAACTATGGAGTTCAGAGGCATCTCATTTCTCCTAGAGATATTTCTAGTTCTTTAACACCGATCACATGCCTTAACTATGCTATACGCATCGTTAAAAAGAGTTGGCCAATAGAAACCAAATTGGAGTACCTTAGCAGCTGTTTTCGTTCCTCCAAAATGCCCTCCATATGGTGATGAGTGATATTGTCTTAAGATTTCAACAATTTCTGCATCAGGTACACACCTTCTAATGATTTGATCCAGACCACACCTATATAGATGTGGATCTTCCCAAAAGTAATATTTCAAACCTGAAAAGAATTTCTTCATCTGTTGGTAAGTGGTGTCAGGAGGTAAAATGTTGCTAGTGATGTAGTTGACTATATTTCCGTACCATGGGACCTCAAGTAGAGCGAGCAAATGTTCATCTGGAAAGAATTCGTTGATTTGATCATCCTCTGCTGATGTGATCTTCTCTAATCTAGATAGGTGATTTGCCACTACATTTTCTATTCCCTTCTTGTCCCTAATTTCCAAGGCAAACTCTTGTAAAAGTAATACTTGATAAGTCTAGGCTTAGCATCGTTTTTGGCTAGTAGATGTCTAAGGGCTACATGATCAATGTAAACTATGACTTTGGGCCCAATAAGATATGATCGAAATTTTTCAAATGCAAACACCACTATCAGCAGCTCTTTTTCAGTAGTGGCATAGTTGATTTGAGCATCATTGAGGGTTCGACTGGCGTAGTAGATCACGTGAAGTATCTTATTTATTCTCTAACCCAATACTGCTCCAACTGCAAAGTCACTTGCATCACACATGAGTTCGAAAGGTAAATCCTAATTTGGTGCTACAATGATAGGTGCAGTTACCAACTTTTCCTTCAGTATGTTGAATGCTGTCAAACACTCCTCAGTAAATTGAAATTTGACATCTTTCTCAAGCAGATTACATAATGGTCTAGAAATCCTTGATAAACCTTCTGTAGAATCCCGCATGACCTAGGAAATTTCTGATTCCCTTTACTAAAGTAGGCGGAGGCAGTTTTCAATTACCTGAATTTTTGCCTTGTCAACCTCAATACCTTTACCTAATACTCGATGACCTAATACAATACCTTCCTGAACCTTGAAGTGACACTTCTCCCAATTCAGCACAAGATTTCTTCACACCTTTGTAGAACTAATGCTAGATTCTTGAGATGTGAATCAAATGAAGACCCAAATATTGAGAAATCATCCATAAATACCTCAATAAATTTTTCAATCATGTCCAAGAAGATTGTCATCATACACCTCTGAAATGTGGCAAGTGCATTACATTTTTTTAACGAAATTTTATCAATAATAAACCCTCATTTGAGGCGGAGGAAAGCCGAGATTACAAAAAGACATGAAAAACCAAACAATTCAACTTCTAAGATATGGTAATTCCCACCTATCCGTATGCAAGATTCCTCTAAGAAGTGTTGGAGCCTCGTCGCCGAAGGACAGGTTAAAAGACAAACCATTACTACCATTTTTAGCAAGAAGATCGGCCGCCATGTTTGCCTCCCAGAACACGTGCTAGACTTGGGCATTAAGAAGTCGGATCAGCTCTAAAACTTCATCCCAAAACTCCCAAAGCCATTATAAAGAGCATATACCTTTTTGAAGCCATTGAACCACGACCTTGGAGTCGGTTTCTATTATGACATTCCTAACTCCGAGGTCCCTGCACATACATAGACCGTCGAGAAGCATACAAGTTTCAGCCACCATATTTGTACAGGAACCGTAGTAACGAGAAAAACCTGCCCAACATGTGCCTTTGCTGTCACTTAGAATTCCTCATCCATCTGATTTCCTCTTGATGCTCCATCTTCATTTAATTTCAGCTGCTCTCCCGCTGGTTTCTTCCAACTGATCAGCTGTACAGTTTTCTGCTTAGGAGATGGGACAGTTCAAAGAACGAAAATAGTAGACGTCATAGCCTGTAATTTTACTGAGCTTGGAAATCTGTCCAGCAACCTGGGAAAGAATTGATTTGGTCTGCCAAACGATTTTCTACCAAAAGATGGGGTGCCCCGCCATCCTAGCTTCACATCTGATTTTCCATAATTCCCAAGTGATAATAAATGGTGCGATGCCGTGAAGAATTCCCACCTGTGAAGAGCTAGACATATTTTTCCACCATAAATTCATCATTCCTTTCCAATTTGTAACATAGGAAAGGGATATATTGAAATGAGCTACAAAATAACACCAAACTTTTTTTACAATATCCCCGTTGCATAGCACATGATCAATGGTTTCTATCGAGGGATTAACACAACATTTTCATTTCGAAACCAATGGGATCCCAATATTTTTTACCACCTCATCAACTGGCAAGCAATTAAGAAGCGTAATTAAGAAATTCTTTGGGGAACTTGGTGATGCCACAGCTACCATTTCCACGTGCATGTAACACCTTTTTCCCTAATCAATTCCCAAGCTGATTTTGTAGAGAAAGAACCATCCTTATCAGGCTTCCAGACAAATTGATCAAGCTGTCCAGATAGTTTTATGGGCACACTTTCAATATTTGTTGCTTATCTTTCATCCAATAACTCCCTGAGCAGCCTTCCATTCCAACTTCCATTATTCATCAGTAGATCTTTAATATGTAATTGTGGTTCCTTAACTTCCCATCCTACCTTTGCCAAACTTTGAGTCCCCATCCAGTGGTCATACAAGAAGTTTGAAGAACCATCCCGAACCCGACAAAATCAATTTTGTAACACAATTTGTAGTGCCGAGACCACCCCTTCCAAAACCGGGAGTGCATGGGACAAGATTTCAGCAATTCAGCAGGTTTGTTCATCATGTATTTAGCATGGAAAAATTCTACCCAAAAGGAATTTCCAACCATCAGCTTATACGCAAATTTCAGAAATAATGTTCGATGTACTTCGCCAAAATCCCGAATGCCTAAACCAAATTCCTCCATTGGGTGGCAATTTTTCTCTAAGAAACCCATTTTCATTTTCTAGATCCATCAGTTGCATTCCAGAGAAACGATGAAAAAATAAGGTTCAGCTCATTGTGAATTCCTTTAGGCAGATTCAGGACCGAAATGATATGAATTGGCATGCTACAAAGTACATGTTTTATCAAAGTGATTTTACCCTCAAAGGAGAGTAGATGGCCCTTCCATCTTCTAAGTTTTTTCTAACAATAGGTCAAACAAACTCTTCAACAATCTTTCAGTATAGAGTGGGACGCCCAAGTAGGTACATGGTAGAACACCTTCTTGAAAACCCGAGGTTGCCAATAGTTTTCTTTTACGAATAACCGAGATGTGTTTGGAAAAAAACATAGATGATTTCATAGGACTCACAGATTGACCCGACATCAGTTCATATGCTTTTAAAGTATCCACCAGCTTGGTAATCGATTTTTTCCTTCCATTGGCGAAAATAAGTAAGTCGTCAGCATAGAAGAAATGACTTACCATAATACCACCCGCATGGAAAGGCTGAACTAGGTTGGTTGCATAAGCTTGATTGATCATTCTGGATAATGGTTCTTGTGCTATAATAAATAAATACGGTGACAATGGATCTCCTTGGCGCAATCCTCTCGATGGCTTCCTTGTCTTACCATTAATCATGATTGAGTAGTATGGAGAGGAAATGCAATTAAAGATAAGGTTCCTCCACTGGTTGGAAAAACCCGGTCTTCTGAGTACCTCCAATAGGAACCGCCAGTTAACTCTGTCATATGCTTTAGCCATATCTATCTTCAATAAAGTGTTTATGCCCCTCACCTTCTTATGAGGTAAGGGGCATTAATAAAGTGTTTATGCCCCTCACCTTCTTATGAAAACTATGCATCATCTCCTGAGCAATAGAAATGTTATCAAAAATACTCCCGCCATGTAGAAACGCTGATTGTTCTCGAGAAACTAATTTGTCAAGCAGAGGAGCCATCCGAGTTGCCATGATTTTGGATAAGATTTTATACACCACCGAGCATAGGCTAATGGACTTGAATTTCTCGAAACTATTCAGGGACTCCACCTTACTTTATAAAAAATTAAAAATTTGTAAAAATTTTTAAAAGATTTTCTTTTTAGTTTGGTTGCTTGTATGAGTTAGGTAACCTTGTCGTCTGTGATGCATATATTTGAAATTTTATGTTAGTTTATGAATTATGAATAAATTGCATGCTTAGATTAACTGATGTTGATAAGAAAGCAAAATAGCATGATTTTCTCCTCTTATATGTTGTCTTTATGTGATTATTTGATACGTAAATGCACTAAGTATCCTTATATTTTGATTTAGGTTGCAAATGGATGAAAAATGTGGAGATTTGAGGAAATAAGTGAAAAATGACCAAAGTGAAAGAAAATGAAAGTTCAGAGACCAAATCGCAAATATCCAAAAGATGATTCGGAGGGCAAAATGAAGATATGAAGATTTGAGAGTGTTTGGCATCAATTGGATGAGGAAAGAAGTCAAATGGATGAAATATAGTCAAAGTATTATCACATATCAGCTCCAGCTGAAAAAGTTCTACTCCTTGTATCCTGGAAAGCCCCCCAATCTAATCACAATAACCTGTCAATTGTAAAGCTGATTGTGAAGAGTATAGCAAACATTGCCCTGGTACCCTTTTGATGTATCTCAAAACTTTATGAGATGCATTAAGATGAGGTAACCTTGGACTATCCATGAATTGACTTAGAAATTGCACTGAGTATGCCAAATCAGGTCTCGTTATAGTCAAATACAACAATCTCCCAATCGACCTTCTGTAAACTGATGGTTCAGGGATAAGTTCTCCTTGATCTTTAGAGAGTTCCATATTTTGGTCAAGTGGAATACGCGCTTGTGCAACGCCAGTTTTACCTGCATCTGTTAAAATATCTGGTGCATACTTCATCTGGCATACATGTATGCCTCTATCTGATCTTGCCACCTCAATCCTAAGGAATAAAAAATAGCTACCATAGATCTTTAATTCTGAATTTATCATGCAGAGAAGCTTTGAAAACATTGATAGAGTCTAAACAACTACATGCCATGATAATATCATCAACATATACTATGATGGCAGTGAAAGAATTTTCTGTAGTCTTTGTAAATAGATTGTAATCTGCCTTAGATTGTGTGTATCCTTGTTCAGTGATGAAGTCAGACAACTTAGAATAACATTGCATGGATGATTGCTTAAGACCATATAGTATTTTCTTTAGTTTACAAACCTTTGATACATTAGCATTGAGATAACCTGGATGGAGCTGCATATAAACTTTTTCCTCTAGATCACCATGTAAGAAAGCATTTTTTTAAAATACTGAAATTGAAAATTCGAAGTAGCCCTTTGAATCGGCTTTCCAACGCATCTTGAATTACCTCAATCGGATATTGGAAGAGAAATATATGACAAAAATACTGAAAGTTGTCCAGTAGAAAATTCTAAAGCAATGCGGTCGCGAGTGTGGCTTCAGAAATTTTTAAGGCTCAGCTCAATTGTTCTATATGACCGCAAGCACTTATTATATGTGGTCGCATAGAGTATTTTCGAGACGCTATTTTCTGGTTTCCTTCTACAGTTCAAATAGTTATGGAAACAACTTCTTTCTCGACTTTTAAGCCCTAATACGCTCCGGAACAAATGGAACTCCTCAATACACAACTTTTCTCTCCTTGATGCTCAAGAAACTCCATGAAGAACTAAAACACTTGGTGAAGTTAGGGAGGAATTCATTGGATTCAGTGATTTTACATCCTTTATTAATGTAATCTGGTCTTTATTTGTTGATTTTTTTTAGAATTTAGACTTTCCTTTCATAAATTTATCGTGAAACTGGTTTAACTCTTATTAGATTTTTCTTGGATTCGGTCATGCTTTTTCCATTGTTTAATCAAATTATTTATTGAGTTTCAATTTCATGAACCTATGTTGAAATTGATTTAACTTTTACTAAATTCTTCATAGATTTAGTCACGCTCTTTCTATCGAATGATTGAACTAATTGTTGAATTTTAATCTCAATTATTTTATTGGTGTGATTCAATTGTGGCTTTATGCTTGAAGTATATGGTTATTCTTTGAATCTGATTTCAATAAAATTGTGCGAATGCATTATAGGAAGTCTAGATTTTAGAACTACTATTGAATTAAATTGATTTGTAACGTCGTATCCTCCTATTAGAGTGTTGGGATGAAAACCTCTAATTGAGTTATAAAAATGAATAATTGATGTGAATGATCCGATCCAAATGAGGGAATTCCGATGCTTCACTGCCTAAATTCATTGATTTTAATTTTACCACCTCAAGACATTGATGTTAATTTCATTCAAATACCAAATTCGACTACACATTTGAGATAACGATTCATTATTTTTGATCATTTGAGTAATTTTTCATCTCCCTGTGGAATCGACACCCCAAAACTGTGCTACAATTTGCGCGTTATTCTTTGGGCATATTCAAATTTTGGTGCCGTTGTCGGGGAGACGGTACAAAGCACTAAGTGATCAACTAAAAATGGCGATATAGTTCTTTTACTACTCTTTAGTCAAATTAATCTTCTTATTTGTTATATTTTATTATTTATCCTCATATAGTTTAGCTTTTGTTTTTTATGAGTAGGGATCGAGGCGAGCAAGGAAGCTCTACCGAATGACCTTTTTCCAGTGTGTGAATCACTTTCTATCCCTATCTTTGATACTGTATCTATTGCCATGAACGCGATACTACACAACACTATGATTGATAGTGAACAAGGTGATGCATCTTATAGGACTTTATGGGATTATCGTCATCCCACATGCACATCCACACCATCATGCGTCATGTTTTCGCCTAATATGTCACACATGGAATTTAAACCGGGAATGATTCAACTTCTTCCCACTTTTCATGGACTTAATAATGAAAATCTATACATGCATATTAGGGAATTTGAGGAGGTGGTAGCAACCTTCCACAATCAACGTGGCACAACGGACACAATCAAGCTAAAAAATTTCCCATTTTCACTTAAAGAACGAGCTAAAAGCTGGCTGTATTGGTTGAGATCAGGGTCGATTGGAACTTAGGCTGAAATGACTAGAGCATTCTTTAATAAATACTTTCCCCACCATGAAACTAGTTCCCTTAAGATGCAAATCTCATCATTCACTCAAAAGGATAGTGAGACTTTATACCAAGCTTGGGAAAGATATAAAGAATTGCAAGCCCTCTGCCCCCACCTTGGTTATGAGAGTTAGCGCATTGTGAGTTACTTTTATAAGGGATTAAAACTTAGGGTGTGTCAATTCGTATAGATGATATGTAACGGTAATTTTCTACAAAAAGATCTGGATGAGGCTATAGAATAACTAGATGACCTATCTGATAAAGCTCATACTTTAACTAGACCTAGTGCCACTGATAGTACCAAAAGGTCACGACCTACAGGAAACCCCAATAGCACAGGTATCCATCATCTTTGGGAGGAGGATAACCTTAGAGCAAAAGTAGAAGCCCTAACTAGAGAACTAGAAATCCTACGTGCTAAAGACTCGAAATCTACACTGAATGTATGCTGTGTTGAGTCTTGTGGACCCTGTTTTGTGTGTGGTGGAAGTGATCATCCGGCGCAAGGGTGTTCTAATTTTGAGAAGATTAGGGGGTTTATGATGAACACTACAATGCATTAGGCATGTATAACAAGCCCAACGCTCCATTCTCTAAAACCTACAATTAGGGTAGCGGAATCACCTCAATTTTAGCTGAAAATCTAAAAACCAGCAACCTATCCAAACGAATAGAGCATACACCACACCTTCATATCAACCCACGTCCTCTAGGAACTCCTTAGTAGATACCCTACATGCGTTTATAGAGGCACAAAGTAAAATCAATCAAAAATTTGAGACTATGATTACCCAAATTGTTGAGGAAAACAAAGAGATAAAAAATCATATGTCCAAATTAACAAATACTTTAGCTGTAGTGGACGTGGAAAATTTTCAGCTCAAACTCAACCAAATCCTAAAGGGCAGCACATGGCACAAATCACAGGATCAGAAGAAAACAACCTTAGGGAAGTGAATACCATAACCACTCAATCAGAAAAAGTCATAGAACCAATCCCCAAACCTAGGGAAAATGAAGAGGAGTCGAGTAAGTCTGAAGAGAGTAGGCCGAGTGAAGAGGTAATAGAGAATCCATCGAGAGTGCCTTTCCCTTAAGCCCTTAAGCCTACCCCGAAATTTGCTGGACAATATAGTGAAATCTTAGAACACCTTAAGCAAGTAAAAATCAATATTTCTCTCTTGCATGTCATTTCACAGGTTTCTACATACGCTAAAGTCCTTAAATACTTGTGCACTGTGAGAAGGAAACATCATGTCAAGAAAACCACTTTCTTAACTGAGCAAGTGAGTGCTGTGATTGAGCAAAGGATCCCACCAAAATATAAGACCCTAGTTGTCCTATTGTGTCTTACATCATTGGGAACCATGAGTTTGCACAAGCCCTTCTTGATTTAGGGGCTAGTGTTAACCTAATACCTTATGTTGTTTACATGTCATTAGGTTTAGGTGAGATGAAACCAACTTCTGTGGTTTTACAACTAGCTGATCAATCCATTATAAGACCTAGGGGAGTAGTTGAAAATGTCTTGATTCAAATTGATAAATTCTACTACCCCGTTGATTTCTTGGTTCTGGACTTGAAAGTTGATGTAAATGTTGATTCTATGATTCCTATTATTCTTGGTAGACTTTTTCTTGCCACAGCTAATGCTCTTATCAACTGCAGGAACGGTCTAATGAAACTATAATTTCGGAATATGACTTTAGAAGTCAACATCTTTCACATCATTGAGCAGCCGAGGAAGATGATGAGTGTCATCAAACTTATATGATTGATGCACTCACTTAAAAAGTATTTGAGGATGTGTTTCTTGGACTAAGGACTACTGACTATGACCCCTTGAACTCTTCTATCTTAAATTCTGAAATTCCAACAATGATATAGAGTATTCTAACATTTGTTCTGTTTTTACAGAATTTCAGGATTATAGAACATCACCGCTGGTTTGTCCAATGAGCTTAGTGTACTACAAAAAATATTGAAACCACCCTCGCTGGAGCGGGCTGAAAACATCAGGTCGAGCCAATGACAATAATGGATGGCAACTCAAATGGAGTTCATCCCTTTTTCCTTTTTTTTAAAATTTTTGCGTTCATATTCTAGTTAATTTTTGTCATTTTCTTTGCATTATCCTTCCATTGAGAAATTTCAAGCTTCTTATCATTTAAGCTTATGTTGATTCACCGCAGTATATAGGTGACATCTTTCCTTCTTTTTTTTGGCTGACATGTTTATACATTGAGGACAATGCAAAATTTAGTTGGGGAGGGGGTCAATTTGGATTTTGTTGTGAATTGTATATGATTTGCATAATTATCATGAAATTTTGTTGTGTTTTTTTAAATAGTGAGAGAAATTTTTTTTTTTTTTTGTTTGAGTCTCTGATTTGTTGCATGCTTATACTTTTGAATGACAAAATATGCCACTAGGAGTTAATTTTGTTTATGAGAATCTAGATGTTGAGACATTTGTTGAATTATTTTCGTACATACAAGTCTTGTGGTAAGATGGTAGTTAAGACATGTAGCCAGAAGAGTCTCTTACTGCAATTTTCTTGTGAGAATTGGTGAGGATTGAGAACCACAACATACTAAAATGGCAATAAGCATTTATTGATTATGTGAATTGAAAACTTCTCTTGAGAATAACACCATACGGTTTATGGTAAGATGGTGGATTACTTGGGAAACGATGAAAGTCAATTTAGGATTGACAATTGAGCCTTCAACATTACTTTTCAATAATTACAACCCCCTAGTAGCCACTTTGAGCCAATACACATATATAGCTTTTTTCTCCGTGCACCTATGTTATCCATACCTTTCCATATTGGAATATAGCCTATACACGTATTTTTCCATATTTTTACTTCCAAGTGTGTAGTAGGCACTGGATGTTTATTTGTGAAGAATAGAAACAAGAAAAACGACAAGAGCTGATATGTGTTCAAGTAAAGTGGATTGAACCAAAAAAAAAAAGAAAAAAAAAAAGAAGAAGAAAAAGAAAATTTTTTTTAAAAAAAGACACACACACACACACACACATATATATATATATATATGATTTCGGGGCTTGAAATATTAAGTAATGAATTGATTGAAAGGTGTGATATATTGAAATGCGTGATAACATACTTAGCCATGTGCCTGAAAGTTTTGAATGCTGCTATCCTTCTTTACGTATAGCCCCAACCTGAACCTCATTACAACCTTTTGCATTGACAGTATTGATCCCAAGTAGGATTGTGAAATGAATAGATGAATTCTCGTTTGACAGTATGCCTATCATGATATCAATGTTTTCGAAATAGTAGTGTCTGTTCATATAGCCCTCCAAAATGAACAGACAGCTTTGTTTGGACTGAAACGCTAAATCTGGTAAAGTTGACCAACATAAGTTTGCTACGTCGATTAATAAATGTCTATTGCAAGAAAATAGACATCGATCAAAGACAAAAAAAAAAGTTCCTAGAAACAAGCCAACGGAATTAGAATTATCGTTAAATATTGTTTCACTAAGTTCACTAGAATTTGATTGATTACATTTAGGACCCACCTGCATCCGTATCCATGCACAAATTGAATCAGACATGAACTCGAATTTTGACACGGGAATGTTGGATGGCTGTGCTACGCGTGTGGGCTTAGGACCGAACCTGATAGGATCTACATCTCTCCCTTCCAAAGACTAATGGCACCCCTTAGGGGCAAAACTCTCTAATTAAATCAATTTTTTTACTTTTTTTAAGTATCAAGTGGGTGACTTTGAAATGAAATATTTAATTCAATTATAAATGATTTTCGATAAGTAAATATATCATATTAGTCACCCCACGGCGTAGAACGAGAATATGATTGATCTTGTTAATATCGGAGCATAGGTCCTACTAATATTAGAGTTCAAAGTTGACCTATTTTACTCATTTATGAATAACGATACATGAATCACGACTTTGTAACTATTTAATTGGTGTACACATTAAAGAAACGTAATCAAATAAACTCAAACCATTAAGGGGCAACTCATATTTACATGATTCTATTTTTCTCTTGACGAGTTAACTTTGACTCAAATTAAAATGAGTTAACTTTGACCAAAATTAGAATATAAAACGAGTTAACTTTTACTCAAATTAAATCAAGGACTAAATAGTATTATTGATTCCTCTTAGTAGATCATCATACCCTCTTGGACAATCAAAATGTTAAAAAAAAAAAAATCTGTAGATTTTTTAGGTGGTCGCATTTAAATCAATCTAGGCTAGTAGCAACGTTTAACTTTGTACCATGAATCCCACCAATCTCAAATTTACTGTGACTTAGGCATTGATTAGGTGTCATATTTTTAATGCTCATTAAGTACTTTGACCATTTATATTTTAAAATATAAGAAGTATTATCCCTCCAAAATTTGTGCGAATTTATTTATTAATGACAGCTCCAATTTTGAGGTAAATTTATTAATTATTCAAGCAATCAGTGGAAATATGAAAATCTCAATTGTGTATTCACTTAGTGGTGGCAAATGAGCCGAGCGGCTCGTCGGCTCGCCCGCTCGGCTCGTACTGTTCACGTCCACGAGCCGCTCGAGCTCGTAAAAAAACGAGCCCGAGCACGAGCCGAGCGGGCTCGGCTCGTCACTGTTCACGAGCGGCTCGCCGAGCCGCTCGCCGAGCCGCTCGTGAGACGAGCCCACGAGCCTGGCTCGTGGGCTCGTCTAAACGAGCCGCCGGCTCGTCTTAGACGAGCCCATGTAATAAAAAATAATAATAATAAATAAAATAAAATAAAATAAAATTGCTGAAAATGGGGGTGACCAGAACGGTCACTGAATCAGTGACCGTTTGGTCACTTATTTCAAAAAAAAATTTTTTTTTTTTTTCTATTTTTCTCCAATTCTTCTCCTATAAATACCCAACCCATTACAACATTTTTTTCCCACCAAACTTTCATTCTATACTCTCTACTCTACAATTTACAATTTACAAATCATTATCAACAATTCTATAATTCTCTTCTACATTTTTTTACATTATTATCTTCATTTTACAACTCATTTTATACATTAGCCAGCAGTACATAATCGTCATTTCTACATTTCTACATTCTATTTCAACAATTCACAAATGGATCCACGAGCATTTGTTGAAAACTTGTTCGGTATGGAAGGTGAAACACCTGCCCAAAATCAATTTGGGAATGAATTTGCCGGTCTCAACCAACTACCAATTCCAGAAGACATTGACGATTTCGACGTTCGTGAAGCCGATCCGATTGATTTGGATGACGTTGATGTTGATCCTAGTGTTCCTATTGATTTGGAACAAGATGAAGAACCTGCACTAAATATTCCCGATGCAAGAGGGAAGAGAAAGGGGAAGAAGCAGGCAAAATGTTGGGACCATTTCAAATTGGTTAACACTGGTCGTGTGATCGATGGACTTCCAGAAACGAAAGCAGTATGTAAATACTGTCAACAACGACTGGCATGGCAAAAAGGCATTGGAACCACTCACCTCAACCGTCATTACAAAGCATGTGCGGCCAAACATGGGCTTCTTGAACGTGGACAAACGCAACTACAGTTTGGTACTAGTAGAGACGGTGCTACTACTTCGCCAATTTCTACGTGGATGTATTCGGAGGAGGAAGCACGAAAGGGAATGGTGAAGTTCGTTGCCGCGGCGGAGCTGCCACTAGCAATAGTGGACAACGAACATTTCGTAAACTACGTCAAACAATATCTTCAACCAAGGTACGTTGGGGTAAGTCGAAATACTCTTCGTTCTAATACAATTGAATATTTTCTTAATGCAAAGCGATTATTGATTGGGGATTTAGAAAAATAAGGGGGTGTCATATCTTTAACTTCGGATTTATGGGAAGGGATTAATAAGAGAGGTTATATAGCTGCAACTGCACACTATATAGACCCACTTTGGGTTATGCATAAAAAAATTATTGCTTTTAAAATAGTTGAGTATCCTCATAATGCTAACACTATATTTAATGCAATTATGTTAATAATTAAAGAATATAAATGCGAGAGTAAAATTCGTTCTTTTACTTTTGACAATACTTCTGTAAATAAAGTAGTTATCGATAAATTGCATAGAGTACTTCAACCCGATTTTGGTGGTTATTTATTCCATATTCGATGTGTGTGCCATATTTTTAATTTAATTGTACAAGACGGTTTAAAACATGTGAAGGACGAAATTAGTCGAATTAGGAATGCACTTACGTATATCACGATTACACCTAGTAGAAAACAAGCATTTGAAGAATTTTGTGAACAATTTGGGAACTCTAATACAAAAACTTTTATTACTGACGTAGGTCATAGGTGGAATTCAACTTACTTATTATTAAAATCCTGGGAAGGTTTTGAACCGTTTACACTGAATTTTATAACAACAGGCATATTAGAGACGACGACGATGATATCTTAAATGAATCCGATTGGAATACGATTTTTAAAATTAAGAAATTTTTGGAAAGTTTTTATACGTCTACGAATATATTGTCTGGTGTTTATTATCCAACTAGTTGCATGGTTCTTGAACGTCTTTATATAACTGCTAGGGCTTTTAATATGCTGTGGAATTAAAATTTAGAAAATATCGGGAAGAATTACCTATGTTATTTCCTTTAGCATGCGTCATGGACCCCCGATATAATTTATCGGGTACTAAATTTATAATTGACCAAATTTCAAATGCTTTAACTTTTAATATGCCTATTACTTATAGGAATTTGGAACAAATGTTAACTGAAATGTATGAATTATATGCTTCAAGAATAGGTACACAAGTTACTCGTGTATCTACTCCTCCTCCCACTAATATAAATGATGACAACGCTGAAGTAATTAATTTATTAGAAAACATAGACTCAATTAGATATGATTCAACTGCATATGCATATGGTTCCTCTAGTAGCAGTAGTATGTGTTCCACTGCATGTACTCAAACTTCGAGTAGCAGTCCAAATGCGTTGCCATCTGAATTAATTGATTACTTTCGTTATACTATGCCTAGTAACAAATCAGTTAAGAAAAGTTCAGAAGATGTAATCGAATTCTGGCGAAATAATGAACGTCGATGGCCAATTGTTTCTACAATTGCAAAAGATCTACTAACACCTCCGGTTAGCACTGTAGCTTCGGAGTCTGCTTTTAGTCCAGGGAAGAGGGTTCTCTCTGAAATTCGAAGTTGACTAAAAGAAGATATTTTGGAAGCGTTAATGTGCGTGAAGGATTGGGAAGACGCTAATTATCGAATTCAACATAAATATGCCGAAATTGCATGTAATCAAGTAAGTGATATTTAATTTCAATACATTCATTACAAAATTTTATTTTCATACATTTATAATTTTTAAAAAAAAATTGTACACGTAAAAAGTTTTTCGTGTACAATTTTAACTCCGCCTACACGAAATTGAAGTAGCCGATCCCAAGCCCGGATAAAGGAGGAGGGTTTATCTTTTTTTTTTTTTAAATAAATGTATATTTACTATTTTAAAAATTATAAATGTTTTGACGAGCCCCGATAAATGTTTTGAAAAATATATATTTAAAAAAATAGAAAAAATAGACTTGTAGTACTAGTAGCGTTATTTATTTATAAAAAAAAAAAAAAAATGGGAGAGCTGACGAGCCGAGCTTAAGCTCGGCTCGTCGAGCCGCTCGCTTTGGGCGAGCTCGGGCGCGAGCCGAGCTCGCCCAAACGGCAATGAGCCGAGCTCGAGCTCGGCTCGTTGCCGACGAGCCACAAGCTCGGCTCGTGCGAACACGAGCCGGGTTCGTTCGTCAATGGGCCGAGCCGGCTCGGCTCGGCCCATTGCCACCACTATATTCACTACACGCAACTGGTAACATCAGATATGGAGAAATCAGTTAAAATTCAAGGCATATGCACGTGTGCAGTCAACAATGTAATTGTAGGAGATTTTACACCAATAATGCGCATATTATATTCATCAAGAACATGCCGTTAATATGCGTCAAATCGAAATATCATTCAACTTACCAAAATCTAATTTGAAAAGACAAAATAGTGATTTCCGACTTTCAATATATGAATATGGATTTATCATTTTCCAATCTTGAACGCGTTTCATTCTTTATTTCAAACCTTGCATGAAATCAAAAGAATATTAGTTACTTTCCGAAATCTAAATATTAAATTAGAATGAAATCAGAAAGAAGAAAGATGAGATGCAAGTGATGCGATCGGTCGAGGCAAGTGTTTGACACTTTGTCCTTAAGATGAATTTGCCCCGCATCGGTGCTAACGATTTTTCCGCAATCATCTCCCAAGATACAACGACAACGTCAAGCAATAAGAGCACTCCAAATGACTTATACCAACGAACTTGAACGGAGTTCCCTCTCTACCATAACCATGATTTTGATGCAACAAATAATCACTTTTACAAAGTGTTTTATGCAAAACTAAATTGTAAACATGGAATGGAATGATATGAAACTATCAATTGAATTGTTTGTTGTTTTTCATAAAATCCAAACACATAGGGATCTATATATATAGTAGTTGGAAACCACACCAAGAGACACATCTCTTGAAATTAAGAATCATAATTATTGGAAGTTACTCACACCAAAAGTCATGATCTTCCATATGAAGAGACTCATCTTTTCATCTACTCATTCTCTAGAATATTCCACAATATCCTATACAATTTCCAACAATTTCAAGCATTTAAGCATGTTAAGTTTGGTTTAATTTCTCATTCACCAAACAAAAAAATTCTACTTAAACAATCACTTAAATTGGTCACAACCAATTTCAAATTTTCCAACAATCCCCCATATGAATGAAAATTAATGCAAATGACTATACAGACATTAGTAGAGAGAGGGCGGAAAACACTGCATCAGAGAAGGTAGCTTTTAGCTTTAAACCTCCCTTAGTGAAATACTATCGGACTTACTGGTTAATTGGTGAACGTGATGTCTTGAACCATTCAGCCGTTGGTGTAAGCCAAGACAACAGTACGCACACAATTTCTTTCCTAAACCATTCATGGTTCTCATGATTGTATCCATTTTGGCCCTGGACCACTCTTGGTTTCATAAGTGTTTAGAGAATTTTAGCCTCGAACAATTCTCATTGAAGCGGCCCCACTTCACACTTACATAGGTGATCTCCTATTAAGAGTATTCTCTCTTACTCTACTTGACTTAATCAAGATATAGGAATCATTAAAGCATAGCTTAACCTCACACTTTGCAGAAAGCACTGTAATTATCATAGGAATGAGTTGGGAAGTATTTCCCTGAGTGCTTTATTCAATCTTCATAACTTAGTTATCCCTTTGAACCAAGATCTTGGGATCTCCAGTCAACAAGGTAGAGTTACCATTACAAAGACTCTTACGTAGTAGGCTTTAATCTCATTTCCCTCGATAAACAGTATTCTTGATCTCTCGATAAATCTCTTAAAGGTACCACGAGTTTACACCATTGAGATCAACTGTTTAACGGTATTATGTCTACGACTTATAAATCTAGATTTACCATTACATGTGACTTAATATCTCATCAAATATAGCTAGCCAATGATCGATTGATTTAATATATACAACATGTCACCACCAAGAAATCATCTCATGACGCTACATACTTCTAATTAGCTTTATTTAAAACTTTATAAATTCCAAACAACAATGTTAGAGGATTTCTATCACGCACTACACTAGTCAATCACTTTTCACTAGTGGATTTCAGAAACATGGGCATTCAATACCATTATTGAAATAATACAATGCATTTTAATTTTATGAATATTTTTCTATTCCAATTGATCTTGCATATCCAAACAAACGCCGTAATCGTCTTTTATCCCATTTCATCCACTTTAGACTTATAATTAATATAAGGGTTTTCTACATTTTCCACATTCATAGATATATTTCTATGATTATAAGGTATAGAAAAATTGTAACTTTTAAGCATAAGTTACCCCCACGATTCCTCAATTAGGAATGCTTGCATCCACAAGTCTTGAACTTTTCATATAAGTTCGCAAGCATTGATGTTAACTCCTCACATTTTTGGGTTGTACTTGAACTTAGAATTCATCAACTCTTTCGTAGTTCAATTCATTTATCGAATAGATAATGTTCAAATCAAATGCTTTGTGAAAGTTTAAGTATTTTCAAAATAGTGGTCGTCAACCCACAATTTATTTCAATTAAGGTCATCACATATACCAACAATACTTTTCAAGCATAGACCAACTTAATTGGTTTTATATTGAAGTTAAATTCAACAATGAAGAAGACTAAGTATCTTGATTCACAAGATTTTCAACTTCTCCAAACATATCACATTTGTGAAATTTCACAAGATAGTATTATTCCATGTTAAATAATGCTTATTCACCATATTCAAATTGAATGAATAAATCATCCATTGATTCGAGAGTCGTGTTCTCAAAAGACACAACCCAACGAGGGGACACACCTCTTCGAATAAATCTCTATGAAGAGATACACCAATTGGAAATTAATCATACCAAGGTCGTGATTTTTCATATGAAAAGACATATCTTTCCATCTAAATCGATTCTAGAATATTTTATAATATTCTACCAATTCCAAGTAATTAAGTGGCTTAAATCTCATTATCAAATAATGATTTCCACTTAATACAATTACAACAAATCGAATTTTGTCATATTTTTATCCAAATATAACTTCCATAAGTCATTTCACTTAATTCATAGAATTAATCGAGGCTATCACCATCAAATAAAGTTGGTATAATTTCCATGAAACTCTAACCATATCATCTCATATTTCAATATAAGAAATAGTCATGGAAGTTCATGTACTTTCAAAAAAATAGTTGGCATTCTTCCAACATATATACAATCCAATAGATAGAAGTAAATTTCTAACAATTCATAATCTGACTTGAAAGCTTTCATTTAATTAGTTAAACAGTTAAGGATATACACACTAATTTGCATGCACTCGAAGATAATTGTTGAAGCACCTCTTGTCCTTAACAATGACGAATCATCCATTTTATACTCAGTAATTATGCAAATAAATTCCACATGACTTTTAAATATACTTAAAACCATATTCTGTCTTGAATTGGTTATTATATTTACAAACATAACAATTATGCACAATCTCATGGAATAATATATTTTAATGTATAACTATGCAGAATGCATAACAAAATAAAAAACATTAAAATCTTCATTCTCGTGAACACATGCAACTATACTCTGGAGGAATTTATTCCAGCAAATATATATAACATGCTCACTTCATATACCCACTGATCCGTTGCCGTTAACCAATTTCCGTGTTCATCATTTAAATTGACGGCAAATATCCAACAGTAAACATAACATGAAGTAGTGACTTAACAAATCAGACCAAACATTAATAATATTATGCTTAGTCTAATGCTAAAGTGAAAGGACGCCATTTAACTGAAAGAGAAAACTGATTTCTTTTCGAATCCATTCATCAAAAATTCAAAATCGGATTTAATATGTTGTTAAAACCCATGTAAATACTTAACATCTAACACGCAGAATTCATGTTGAGATTGTTGAGAATATCATATCGACAATATTCACATACCCTTCATTTAATTAAACGGAACACTTTATGCCATAAGACAAATTAATTCCAGAATTTTTAATGTGGAGAGATACATCTTTCCATACAACATGCAAATAATTTGTCAACAAAGTATATAATTATGAAAAGTTTGTTGGCTTACGAATTTCAGAAATTCAAAAATAACTTCAGAATATAAAGTACAAAACAAAATTCATCTTAAAATTGTAGGAGATTTTACACCAATAATGTGCATATTATATTCATCAAGAACATGTCGTTAATATGCGTCAAATCGAAATATCATTCGACTTACCGAAATCTGATTTGAAAAGACAAAATAGTGATTACCGACTTCCAATATATGAATATGGATTCATCACTTTCCAATCTTGAACGCGTTTCATTCTTTATTTCAAACCTTGCATGAAATCAAAAGAATATTAGTTACTTTCCGAAATCTGAATATTAAATTAGAATGAAATCAGAAAGAAGAAAGATGAGATGCAAGTGATGCGATCGGTCGAGGCAAGTGTTTGACACTTTGTCCTTAAGATGAATTTGCCCCGCATCGGTGCTAACGGTTTTTCGGCAATCATCTCCCAAGATACAACGACCACGTCAAGCCATAGGAGCACTCCAAATGACTTAGACCAACGAACTCGAACGGAGTTCCCTCTCTACCATAACCATGATTTTGATGCAAGAAATAATCACTTCTACAAAGTGTTTTATGCAAAACTAAATTGTAAACATGGAATGGAATGATATGAAACTATCAATTGAATTGTTTGTTGTTTTTCATAAAATCCAAACACATGGGGATCTATATATATAGTAGTTGGAAACCACACCGAGAGACACATATTTTGAAATTAAGAATCATAATTATTGGAAGTTACTCACACCAAAAGTCATGATCTCCAAAAGTCATGATCTTTCATATAAAGAGACTCATCTTTTCATCTACTCATTCTCTAGAATATTCCACAATATCCTATTCAATTTCCAACAATTTCAAGCATTTAAGCATTTTAAGTTTGGTTTAATTTCTCATTCACCAAACAAAAAAAATTCCACTTAAATTGGTCACAACCAATTTCGGATTTTCCAACAGTAATTATACTCACAATCTTGACTTTTCAACTCTATAAATGCAAATGAAAATTTCCCTATATCTAGTAAACTCCTGCGTCTTCAAAACATATAACATTTTGACTCTCCAATCAATGGAATTCTTCAACAAATTCCAATGCTTTGTTTTGTTTATGTTCTTCATGACCAGAGGTATAACATTACTTCACATTTTTCTTTCTTTTTGTCACACATTAATATTAATTTTTTTGATTTCATATTTCAGGTAGTCGATAGTTCAGTCCTGGAACTCTTAAGGACATTACTATTAAACAAGTAAGAACCAGAGCGAAAATGGAGAATAAACCAGAGTGGAAAGTGACTGTCCGCCAAAAAGGCTTCCGTGGCTTTACAAACGTGCAAGTACATTGTCCCGAATTTGATTATGTTGTTATGCCCTCGCCTTATATTATTTTCGACTCTGGCCCTGACTTGTGCCTTCTTAACTACGGGAATGTTTTAGGAACATTCAATTTCATTTATGGCTCGATCAACCAATTGCATTTGTTCCATTTTCTTTCGAAGAAGGATGCTCTGGAATGAATGAACTGTTGTTGATGGCTAGTCTATTTATAATAAAACCTTGTGACCTTGCTGGTTTATACACGAAGGGGTGCTGAAATTTTCAGTCTGTTTTTGTGTATTCTTTTAATTAATTAATGCAATAATGCTTTAATTTTATGGATATGTAAAAATGCTTTTATTATCATCAGTGGTGTTAAAATACCACCATATGTGATAGTACATGATAGGTTTAATTAAAGGAGTCGCATAACATTACATTTAGTTCTACATATCATTTAATGTCACCTACATATCACATATAGTGTGTTTTAGCATCAATAGCGCTAAATAACAATTTTCTTATTTTAGAGCAACGGACCCATTGTTGTAGTGTGCTTTCACTAACCCCTGCCCCTTATAGAAAAAAAAAATTCCCATTTTTTTACTCTAAATCTAGCAAAGTTCAAAATACGAACACTACAACAAAAACAGTCTACGGCAACATTCGAAAAACGTTGCCGTAGGCCTACGGCAACGTTTGACCGTGTGTTGCAAAATCAAGTGTTGTCGTAGAGTGGGAGGTCTACCGCAACGTTTGCCAAGCGTTGCGGTAGCCATCTACCGCAACGTTTGCCAAGCGTTGCGGTAGATGGCTACCGCAACGCTTGGAAAACGTTGCGGTCATCTACCGCAACGTTTGCCAAACGTTGCGGTAGCCATCTGCCGCATGGCTACCGCAACGTTTGTCAAACGTTGCCGTAGGTCATTTTACAATTTTTTTAAAAAATTTGCATAATTAATTTATTTGATTTCCAACAAACCTACTGCAACAAATGCTTACAAATTAGTCGTATGTAATCAAATGTTACATAATTCTAATAAACACTAATAAGGGATATGATTCAATACAATATGCTAACATCATTAGCATACTCAAAAGGCTAACATCATTACCCTATTCAAAAAAATTGCAATCACAGTTGACCAACAAAAAAATATTACAAAACATTCGATTCATATCTGAATTTGCTTCTGTGACCGCAGGTTGTCCCAAAATTAATTTCACTCCCTGCATATGACAAAAGTAATAAGAGTATAATTAGCATGTAAATCAACAGCTAACAATACGCAATGTCAAAAAATATCAACTCTCATCAACGCCTTATACAACAACAATATGCTAGCTAAAGAATATCAACATCCAACAACATGCTAGCTAAAAAAAATCAACAAGACAACTTTGACATGTCCTAACTGTGACTAACTTTTATGAAAATTTTGACAGAGTTCCCCTGTAATGCAGACTAAAACCACCTGAACAATAGGCAATACCATCAAACCAAAAACATATAATTTAAAATAGGGTACACCAACCCCTCAAAAGTACATTCTCGCTAAAGAACATCAACATCCAACAAAAACTGACTAGCTACAGAACATCAACAAATACCAAATCTCAGCCACAACTTCATCCAACAATATGTCAGCTAAATAACATTGACAAAATATTACATTGACATTTCCTAACTGTGACTGACTTTTATGAAAATTTTGACAGAGTTCCCCTGTAATGCAAACTACAACCACCTGAACAATAGGCCATACCATCAAACAAAAAACATATAATTTAAAATAGGGTACACCAGCCCCTCAAAAGTACATTCTAGCTAAAGAACATCAACATCCAACAAAAACTGGCTAGCTACAGAACAATAGGCAATACCATCAAACCAAAAACATATAATTTAAAATAGGGTACACCAGCCCCTCAAAAGTACATTCTAGCTAAAGAACATCAACAAATACCAAATCTCAGCCACAACTTACTTCTACAATATGCTAGCTAAAACTTGTACACTTCATATATATTGCTCATGAACATTAAAAATGAGAAAATGCAATTCCCCGAAATAGAAATAGATTCACATACCTTCATCAAAAAAGTCTAATACTGTTCTTTGGCCAAGCAACAGTACTTCCCACGGCTTGCTCTTTTTCGGCACATTTATATTTGACGGTGGCGTGCTTTGCTCATCATTATTTGGAGTGGATATTGTATGTTCTGGTTCGATCGAAGGTCTCAATCGTTTATTAGTCTCTCGAATTGCAGCAGCAATTGCAAAGCTTCGTCATTTCGAATTCTTAGTACTTTGTGTACTTGACTGTACGACAGCAACATGAAAACAAAAGGTAGATTGAAATTATTTTTAAAAGGTTGAAAATTGTTTATTGCAGCTGTTTGACAGATTCAGCAAGTGAGAATAAAAGTTGAATTTAAAGAGTACAATTTATTCTCTTAAATTTCTATCCTAAATTTTATTTTTTTTAGTTCGTTTGGGATTCAACAAATCTTCCTAACAAATTGGTATTAAATATTATTTTTACAACACAAAGTATTTCATAATATCGTGCATTGCACGTTCAACTCTGACTAGTAAAATTAAACGGGACAAACCACTTGCACCTCATTATCCTACCTTAAATATTTGAAAATCTAAACTTGTGTTCACCAAATGTAGACTTTTATGCCTCTTGAAATCTTCACAAAGCCTTTTAAAAAGAGTTTATTTGTTTGTTTTACTTCTGTAATGTATAAGAGTACTAAATGAAAGAAGGGAAAGGGGATACGTATATAAAGATTTGAAACATGTAGTTTTTTTATAATGGGAGAAAGCGAGAAAGATATTTGACCCTTTTGTTGAATACTAGTTGATGCACGTGCAATGCACGTGTTTGAATATAGTTGGCTATTTAATAGTGTGGAGTGATTGTTAGATATCCAAATTGCTTTAGATTTATAGTTATATACTTCCTCTCAATCAGAGGACCAATAGAAGCACCTTGAAAAAGTACAGAGGCCATAAGTAATGAAATTGCTAGATAGATGATTAAGCAGTAATTTACCATATAGATGATTAACCGAAAAATGCAGAGGCACTAATTGAATACCATATAGATGATTAACCAGTAGACATCCAAAATTGCTAGCACTAATATTTAAATATCAAACCAAATAAACAACATATTAAGTAACAAAAATGAAGGATAAAGTTCAAAAACCAAATAGATTAACGAGCTCAACAACTTCCAAATGCAGATCAAACAAAGAGGGAATGATCATAATACAATAACTCATAGTAACCTGGGATGTGTCATTATAGCACTGAAATACATTCATTAGAACCAGTCAGAATGTAATATGGAATGTGATTCTCTGGAAAAAAAAAGGAAAAAAGAAAACTAAGACATTGATTCAGTTGTCATGAACTTGCAGCGTAAATTAGACATGAAAAGGTTAAAACCATTTTTCAATCATGCTATTAATTATTAGAGGCTTCTCATGAAAATATTGAATTGATTTTTATCCCCTCGAATATAATTACAGCAATTAGACTTTACAGGTTTAAAAAACTCTCACTTCAGACGTCCCCTGTAAATATCATTAAATTATTGATTATGCAGATCAAATGGAAATATTTGTCATATCAAATCAATAGTTAAGTTCGTATCAATATCCAATAACAAATTATCAGCTACAACAAATTATCAGCTACATCTCCACATTCTGCATACAAAAAATGGTAATGGAGATCCTCCTTTACAGTTGTTTACCGACAAAGAATGTTCTTTAATGAATCTAGTGTGGCTACAGCTTTAAAGAAGATTTTTCCCAAACCAGTATTCCTGATGAAATGCACACAGACAATGAAATCCTCGAACAGTAATCGAATCAATTTTATTTATTTTTATATAGAGAAGTACTCTCCTATAAAAAACGATTGGATACACTATAGAAGTATAGTGTGTGAACTGTAAACCGACAATTTTGCGGTTGGTATTTTCATCCACAATTTAATCCCTAGCATACAAGCCTCAATTCCATAATAGACGACACAGAAATGGAGCAAGAACTGAAAATAGAAAAATGACCAATTTCATTTCAAGACTCAAGCAACGTTTGCCAATAATCTAATTGCTAAACAAATTAAGAAAATACCTAATCTGGGAGGAGGAGAGAACAGAGAGGGCGGCCATGCATGGGGTGGAGGTTCGCGACTTCGCGTTATGGTGGTGGAATGGGTTTTGTTTCTTGTCGCCTCTCTGCCCACTGCTGGCTTCACGGTGGCTTCGCACTCGTCAATCGTCACTGCAGGTCACTGGAGGAGGAGTCAACTGCAGACGGAGGGCGAGGTTCGCGACTTCGCGTTGGTGGTGGAAAGGAAAAGCTTGCTCTCGCGTTATGGTGGTGGGATGGATTCCAGAACAGGAGCTATAGTGGAATTGATTTGTGGTTTCGGCAGAGCTTGACGGATTGGGGAAGAAGATTGTCTCCTCTGAACGCGTTCGGTGGGTATATACAGGTTATGGATTGGGCCGGGGGTTTGGGGGTTTATGGATTGGGCCGGGGGTTATGGATTTGGCCGTGGGTTTGGGGGTTTATGGATTGGGCTAGGGGTTATGGATTGGGCCGGTAAATGAGTATGGATTGGGTTTGAATTGAAATGGGTTTACGGGTCGATTAATTTTGTTTTGAAATATTGGATTGGGCCTTGTTTGTGGGTACGTTGTTGGGTTTGAATTGAAATAATCACTTTTCGCAACGTTTGCTGAGTGTTGCGAAAAGTGAGACTTTTCGCAACACTCAGCAAACGTTGCGAAAAGGGGTCTACTGCAACATTTTTCTGAAAAACGTTGCTAAAAGTCATTTATACTAATTAATGGCAACATTCACTTCCTAAAATGTTGCCAAAAGATCCTTTTGGCAACATTTATCAACAAATGTTGCCTTTTTAATGTTGCGAATGACTCTTTTTGTTGTAGTGGAAATATAAAGAGTTTCGTCTAAACTTCTCTTAAACTTTTAGAGTGAAATGAATTTAAATTGTGTCTAGTTTTGAATTTGTATTCATTATCCATTTTTTAAAAAAAATTTAACCAACATACCATGCGCTTTTTAGAAGTGTTATTAAATTTTCCATCCTCCTTTTTGCACATTTTGAACCATGGTGAAGTTCTTGTCAAACTAGGCGAAACTGACATCCTACTACTCAAATTTGTCTAAATGGCCTAGAGAGCATTTTAATAAAATGGTACTACGGTCAATATGCCTGACGAGGCGCTTCGCTAGTTAATTCATTTTCAATAGATGGCCGAGTTGATCCCTATACGCTTTCAGATTCATTAGGTTCCATCGTAACTGAACCATTTGACATCCCCACAAAAACTGGTTTGCTACTTGTGGATTTGGAGCAATGACTGAACTGCGTAGTCATGTTGCAGTAAGTCACTAGCTTCATGATTAATATTATGAAATTTAGTGACCTATAAAGTGCAATAAATTATAGTTTGCAAGAATAAAATTAATACTTGCGAAAGTCGTAACATTCGCATAAAAGACACATCACATTTCTATCAGTTATTTTTTCCGATATGTTCCATCAAATACATTTCTACGAGTTGATTTTTGTCACGCCTCGCCGCCGAGGCTCCAGTCAGAAAATCATGTCATAGTTCACGTGGAGATGTAAGTCAAATCTAGCCAAGTCAACGAAGACCCAATTGGTCAAAATAAAGAAGCCAAAGAAAAATTGATGTTCCGAGACTCCCCTCTAGCCGAAGTCTTCAAACAAAAAGTTGGCACCATTCTCATCCGAAGCATTATATAAGTGGTTGAAACTTTGAAGCTGAAACACTACATAAGAAGCCAAAGAAGGAGCCAAAGCTCTCTGTCCCTCAGCTCTTCACACCAAAAGACATCCAATATGAAGCTCCCTTTGGCTGAAGCCCTTTTTGCCTTTCAGAGGATCTGCACGCAATCTTTAGGAGTGATTGATGTAACTTTTGTAATAATGAATGTCAGTATTGTCACCCTAATGTATAAGGTGGTTGACCCGTTGTCAATGTATTAAATGCACAGCAGACGAAGTGATATGAGGCTTCAGTATGAGGCTCTAGTCTGGGAGATGAGGCCACGTGATTATGATTCAACGGCTACCACGTTGGCCAGAACTCTATAAATAAGGAACTCTTGTAACATTTTTTTAAAAAGACAACCCTTTACACTCGAAACAACACTCGATCTTCTCTATTGCTTATTCCATATTTATTTACTTGAATCTAGATTACTTCTACTTTGATTTAGTTGTTTATGATCATTTGTTTATACACAATCATCTTTGATTATAGTGCCGGTGTTCGAACATTTTTTGTCTCGTGTCATAGAGCATCCCTCACGTCAATAAACACTAACCTTCTCCATCTGAATCTCCGGTAAGAAAAACATGTCAGAATTTGCTTTGCGTGGATGCGAGTGGGCCAGACATCTGTTATCCACGTGACCATTACAAAAAATGGGTTCAACATATCGACGCCGTCTGTGGGAAACCAAACATTCAACCACGAAAAATCCATGGAAAAAGCCATAGGAAGATATATTGTGAGGTGATACCCTTGCCTATTAAAAAATGGGGTTTGTTCTTGAAGAAAAAACACCAAAAAGTCCAAAGAAAACCACTTGTTTAAATCCAATCTATTTCTTGAAAAAGGAATATCATTTGTTCAGAAAAGGCCAAGTTATTTTTGAAAAAGAAAAAAAAAAGTTATCATGAGCTCCAACAATGAAGAGTCGGCTTCTCGGAGAGCTGAGGAACACCCTGAAGAAGGAGAACCCTCGCATTCCCTCCAACAGCCCATCCCGGACCTCATCATCAACATCCATGAGGTTGACCCAGGATAGCTGCCAACTCACTAGGGAAGTGGCCACTATGGCCGCCAACATGAGGAACATCACCTAGTAGAACATTACGATGCAAGAGCTACCGAGGAACATGCAAAACAAGGGAGACCCAATGCCCCCGTATGCAGCTCAAGGGAATGCTCACCTCCCTGACCATCCCCTAATCCTACAGGGAAATTTCTATCACGAAGAGGAACTTCAAAGCCAAATGGCCCACCAACAATATGTTTGGGAAGAAGCCCCTCAAGAGATGGAAGTTGGGATTGACACTTCCACCAACTATGCCACTAGCCAACCTAACGAGATCCCAATCAACTTTTTGCCAAATTATGAAAGGGAAGACACGCCTCAAAGATATGCATCTTCGACAAGTTAAGCCTAGCTATGCCTAGAAATAGGCAGACTCAGCCTCCCTTTGTACCTAGAAATAGGCCTCAGGACCACCCCAGTTTGAAAGGCAAAGTGAACACATCCATGGCAGCATGCCTTACAATCCTCCACTTAGGATTAGGCATGAAAGGAGGGCAAAAAAGGTCAAGAATCGGGCAGGCCCGTCCCAACCACCTCAGGGCCTCAAATTAGAGAAGAGGAAGATTCTGACGAACCACAGAGGTCTTGCGACCTTGACAATGACAATGACAACTTGCCATTCTCTCAGGGAATCAGCGATGCTCTTTTTTCAAGCTACTTCACGCTCACAAAACTTTCCAAATACGATGAAAGGAGGTGACCCTCCAAAGCACCTCAACAACTTCAAAACTCACATAAGCTTAAGGGCTTCAACTCCAATGCAGAGCATTCCACTTGACTCTAATTGGGACAGCTGAAGTGTGGTACACTAGGCTTCCAAGATGAAGTATTAGAAGCTAGCCAGACTTTAAAAAGCTTTTCCTTAAACTCTTTACAACAAGCAAGAAAGGCGAAGGGACAATAAAGCGTCTCCAAAATATGAGGCATAGCCGGACTTGAGGAGAGGCCCAAGAGGCTGTTGCCTCAGGCCCAGCTCTTTAGGGGGCCCAAAAACTTTTTTTGCTTCCTTCTTTATTTTAAAATTTCATTGTCATTTATACTCGTTTACCCTTGTTCGGCTGCTCCAAACAATAAGACTCCAACAATGATATCGTCAATCACAGAATTAGTGTCTAGATTAGGAATATTCATTCCATTGTGTAACACCCCCCTCGGTATATATTTATATATCATTACATACATCTTTGTTGATCTGATCGTTTATTAAGTTTTTTTTAATTACATTGACTGATAGATTTCATATATTTAATTGATTATTGTACAGTTTTGTCTCTAAATTCAATTATATTTTTTCAATATCCCATTGATCGGATCATTGATTTGTGTGTGGGATTAAATTTTTTTTCTTGATCTACAATATGTTATTAATTAATGTGAATTTGTGCCTTCTATGGGGTAATTGGGTGCAACATATGGTTAAATATAATGTGATTTAATTTTTTCCATTTTATTATTACATTATGAAAATATTTATGACCTTAATAATATATCGTTATTTTTGTTGCAATAAAAATTTGTTTTTTTCTCTAAAGGTTGTGAGCCTTGTGCAAAGTGAGAAAGTGTGTAAAATTTTACCCTTGTTGCAAATAAGAAGTTTATTTCCTATTTTATGTGAAATTGAATTCATTACAAGTGCGAAGTGTATTTACCAAATCTTCTTCCACTATAGCTAAGTTAGAAACATTGATAATCATTGATTATTTTTTATTTTTCCTTTTCCGTTAACATATTGTTTGGACATTTTTTTTCCTACAAATTTGACTTCATAGATATCTTATAACCATATTGTAGAATATAAACAAAAATATTGGTTTGATTTTGTACTTATGGAATAGAATATTTAGGAAAGCAACTAAATGTCAAACAAGTAAGTCAAATACCATACTGGTTACAGTTACATTAGAAGAAAAAAAAAGTCTCTCCAACTTGAAATTAATCAAGATTTATCTTCGATCAACTTTGTCACAGTAAAAATTGAATAAATTGACCATGTTATCTATTGAAAACAAATGTTTGAATAACTTGAATATTCAAAATTGATTAATATTTTTTGTCTCTGGGTGTTCAAAAGAAAGGAAGGCACATCAGGGATTGAAGACACTAGATACAAGGCTAGATTGGCGGCAAATGATTACAGTCAAATTCCAGGTGTTGACTTTAAAGATATGCTCTCACTAGTTGTGAAGCATAGTTCCATCTGGGCCTTACTTGGAGTGGTGGCTAAGAATGACTTGAAGCTCAAATAGATGGATGTCAAAACACCATTCTTATATGGAGAACTTGAGGAGAGCATCTACATGCAACAACCAGGGGGGTTCATAGTCTCTGGAAAAGAAAACGGTGTGTGCTTGTTGAAGAAGTCCTTGTATGGACTAAAGCAGTCACTGAGGCAGTGGTATAAGAGGTTTGATTCGTTCATGACTATTCATAGTTTTTTCATATATAATTATGATAGTTGTATGTACTTCAAAAAAAAAAAAGATAGTGGATTGACTACATATTTGTTATTATATATTGATGATATGCTCATAGTAGCCAAAGATAAAGCATAGGTCAAAAAAGTGAAGTTTTAACTCAGTAAGGAGTTTGATACGAAGGATTTGGGTGCAGCAAAAAAGATTTTTAGTATGGAAATTTTGAAAGATAGAAAGGCTGGAAGATTGTAATTGAGTCAGAATGGGTATATTGAGAAGGTGATTGAAAGATTCAATATGATGAATGCGAAGGCTGTCGTACTCCCTTGGCTGCCCACTTTAAATTATCATCTAACTTGTGTCCTTAGTCAGATGAAGACATTTATTACATGTCTCGGGTTCCATATTCCAAAGCAGTTGGTTCGCGCTGATATATACTATGGTTTGTACAAAACCTAATTTGGCACATGCAGTTAGTACAGTTAGTAGATACATGGCAAATCCTGGCAAAGAACATTGGAAAGTAGTGCAGGGATCTTAATAAGAGAAGATCACTTATAGGGTATGTGTTTACTCTTAGAGGTTGTGCTATCAGCTGGAAAGCTATTTTACAAAATACAGTAACTTTTTCTACAACAGAAGTAGAATACATGGTCATTACAGAGGCATGTAAGGAGACTATGTGGCTGTGAGGATTGATTGGTGGAATCGGTGAAGACTTGCAGGTGTCTACAGTATTCTATGATAGTCAGAGTGCAATTTTCTTGACTACGAATCTGATGTTTCACGAGAGGACTAAGCACATTGATGTAAAGTATCATTTTGTGCATAATGTGATTGCTTGTAGTGATATTGTAGTGAGCAAGGTTGAAACCGAGGATAATCTTGCTGATATTATGAAAAAATCATTTCCTATTGCTAAGTTTTAACGTTGTTTGAATTCAGTGAGTGTTTGTCATTGATTTAGTCCATTAGGGCTTGTTTGGAAGAGAAGGAATAGTGTTTACTTAGATATGTGTCTTGAATTCGTTATGATGGAATGTGTTTCAAGGTGGAGATTTGTTGTGGTATGATCTAAATTCCATGTTATTTGGATTTGGTAGAATAAAAGAAGTCTAAGGAATTTGGATTTTTAAGAGTCCAAATTAATAAAGATCAAAATTTATCAAGAATTAAGAGTTTGGCTTGAAAAATGACTTCTTCTTCATCAAGAACTCCAACAAAGATATATATATATATATATATATATATATATATATATATATATATATATATATATATATTCCACATTGTATCTTATTACATAAGTATTCTACAATATCTTGAGAGTTAGAGAGCTTAGATAATTGAGATCTTGATATTGTAAACACAATAACTATTGATTTTAGTGGATTTTTCTCTTCTGCCCGTGGTTTTTCCCATATTGGATTTTCACGTAAATCTTGAGATTTATTTTCTTCTCGTTTATTTTATTATCGTCATTATCTTGCGATTCAAAATTCATAACAATATATATATAGGGTTATTATCTCATATTCATATGTGATTATCATTCTTTGTGCTATCTCATTAACATAAGAATAACAAGAGAAAGCTTATTGAAGAGGAAGATCAATAATTCTCAAAAAATCAAGAATCAAGAAGCAATAATCAAGATTGAAGAGTCAGAAGTCAAAATGAAGAACTTACAGTTGATCTTCAAGATTCAAAACAACAAATTAAGGTATGTTCCACACTTTTAATTATCTTGGTGATTTGATATCAAGGATCTTGACAATAAAGTTTTTGAATTTTCTAAATCAAGATTCATAAAGTTTTAAATTATAACATGTCTTAGGCGACAGGAGTTGGTGAAAATGGTTAATGGAATGTCTTTAATCATGGGTCCAATGATTTAAAACCAAATAAAAGCATTTCTACATATCCATAAAACTAAACAATTATTGCATTAATTAATTCCAAGTAATTAATTAAACAATACCAAACCACACTAAAAGTTTCGTCACCCCTTCATGTATAAAGCAACAACCTCACAAGGTTTTATCCAATAAAACTTGCAATCAACAACAAATTATTTATGCAAGAGCATACTTTATCGTAGGAAAATGGAGCAAATGCAATCTTTCGATCCGAACCATAAGTGAATGTGAATTCTGTTCCACCATAAATAGGGTATGCATCGTTAATAAGGCATAGCTTAGGGCCGGTCTTGGAAACTATACTAGACGAGGGTATAACAGCAGAATCAAATCCAGGGCAACGTAGTGTCACTTGCAAAACGGCACAGAACCATGTATTGGTGACCGTCACTTTCCACTCCGTTTTATTCTGTATTTTTGCTCCAGTTCTAACTTGTTTAATTGTAATGTCCTTAAGGCTCCTGGTTGAGCTTTGCAGACTGCCTAAAACATGGAATCAAATTTGGAAAAATTAATATTAATATGTGAAAGAAAGAAAAATGTAAGCACTGTTATACCTCTGGGCATGAAGCACATAAATAAAACAAGACAAAGGAATCTGTTGAAGAATCCCCATGGATTGGGTGCGATGTTTATGTACGAAAAGTTTATACGTTGTGAAGAGCACATGGAGTTTACTATTTATAGGGAAAACTTGCATGCGAATTTATATCACTGAAAAGTAATGATTGTGAAATAAAAATAAATAGGGTGAAGTAATTATATTGCTGGATTGCACACATGTGCATATGATGTGATTTTTTGCTAAATTTTCAAAATCTGAGGTTATATGCAGTAAATACATTTGATTAACAACTCAACGTTCATAATTTACAAAGATTGGTTGAGTTATTAATTAATGTACCTCGTAATATTGAGTTGTCATCAATAAATAAAATGTAACTCCACAAAATTTCTTCTAATTTTCTCATCATTTAATAAAGGGAAAATTGCAGAGGAGGTCCCAAACCTTTCAATTTGCTACAAATTACACCCAAACCTTTGATTTTTGCACCCACAGTCCCAAACCTTTCTCTTCGACTGTAGCCGAAGGACAATGAACATAATCCGTCCATAAATCCATTAGTCAACTCAAAAATTAGAACTTTGACTCAACTTTACAAAATAAATGAAGGGTAAAATGGTCAATTTATAGTTTCTAAAATAAAACAATTCAAATAATTAAACATAAAACCAAAAAAATAAAAATAAATTCATCTTCTCCAACCCTACCCCAAACTCCCATCCGCAAAACCAAAAACCTAAAAACCAATCACCGCCGACCACCATCTCCATCCCCATGACGTTGCATCTCCAACCACTGCCACTACTGCCATCACCAACCCGATTTCAAGAGACTTTAGAGTTTCACATTTCTTTTTGTTTTTTGGGAGTGAAGAGGTCAAATATGTCCTTATCGTCATTGTTGTGGCTCCGGTTTAAAAGGTCTCTAAATCGCCAAAATTTTGAAGAGATGGTAGAACTGCTCTTGTTTCGTCAATTTATAAAATTGTTATCTGGAAAGAGAATATATTGCATAACAAGGGAAATATGTTTATAGCCTAAATCAAATGTGTCAACTCGATGAAACCTAACCGGCATCGACTGGAGATCCTACAAACCCAAGTTGAATAGGAAAACTAGTTATGAATGACTCGATGTTAAGAACAGGAATTGTAGCTCCTTCATATTTCTAAGATGCAATTAAATGCTACCTACAAGAGCTTAGTTAGGATAAACTATGCTTTTAATGATGATTATATTTTGTAAAGAGTATAATTGGAGTATTGCAGGGTACTATATAGAACATTACCTATGTAATTATGAACTTGACCTGTTCAAATATGAATTTTACTTAGGGCTTGTTTTAGCACCCCCTTCCTTTTTTTTTATTTAGAAAAATGAATTTTATAATAATGATTTTTTGGAGAATGTGTGGTTAAAAATTATGAAAAATCTTTTAGTTTATGTGTAAAAATTATTTTATTGAAAGAATGTGTAATTGAAAATTAATTTGAAAAAAAAAATTGTGTTTTTAAAGAATGGAGCTCAAATAGGGGATTAGGTAAATTCTCTAATGATTTACAAAACCTAGGAGAGTTAATGATCGAAATAATGAACATAATAGATAACCAAATTTTGATATCAAAGATAACGTGTTTGATATATTGTCTAGGCTTGCAATAACTATTTACAATTCAAGATGTTTTGTCCACTAATTAGTTAAGTGAGTCCAATAGATTCTTACTAAGGAAGATTCAAAACAAAAGATATCTATCTCGATGCATTATTTTCTGTATTACCCTTGGGGAGCCGACTCTCCATTTGTGATAGGTCTTTCTTTCTCCATCAAAGGGTGGAACGAGACCTGGTTTTAGGTCAAGGGAAGGTGGCATATTTGTGAGGGTGATAGGATCCCTCAGCTAACAGTTCCCACCCACTACTCAGAAACTCGTAGGTATATCTTTGATTTTATGTAGGTAACTTGTATTTATCACATATTTATGGTATATTGACCTTCTCTATTTTGTAGGTTTGGCCGATCGTTTCAAACTTTTCGAAGCTGAATTGAGTGTAGTAGAGGACATCTATTGTTGCCACCCATCTTTGCGCGAGTTCGAGTTCCTCATATTACATCGGAGATTTTACGAAGAATTTTTTATAATGGCTCGAAGAGATAGAACTTTGATCAATTTTTTGCTTATTGTTTTATAGATATAGTTTACTTAAGCTTCTTTGTTTGCGGATAATTTTGAGAAGAAAAGTACGCGCATCGAATATAGCCTCGATTTTTGCCGCAACCTCCTCTTCCGGGAAGAAGGGACACAAGCCCTCATTTGCTGCGGCCAAGCAGATCAAGGACAGAATAGAGAGTGACAGCAGGGAGGCTGCTAAATCTGAGGGGCACTCCTTGCCAATGAATATGGAGAAGGAAAAGGTTGTGTAATCTCCTAAGAAGAAGCGTCCATTTTCGTCCACTGGCGTAGGAAGATCAGCAGTAAGCCCCCCACCTCGAGTCCTTGCTGGAAAAATTGATGGCATCTTCCATTGTTACTACTAAGGGGGATTCGAAGAGGCCCCATTTCGCTGTGCCCCCTGAGGTAGGAGTAGACTAAGAAAAGCAAGACAAGTGAAGGCTTATCTACCAATGATGGAGCTCCTTCTAGGGTCAAGCTTGCCTTAACGAAAAATGATGATTGGCTCCAAAAGCTCTGACCATGCTCCCCCGGGGAGAGCCACCTTTCAAATGACCACCGCCACCTTTCATAGGTACTGGATAGAAAGGTGGTAGAAGTTCGTGTAATACAGTGATACAGATGACCTCTTCACTACGATGGCGAACCAAACGATGAGGGCCTTTGGTGTGGCCATAGAGGCTGAAGTCTTCTTTAAAAACCTTCAAAAGAAAAATAAAGATTTCATTGACAAGGCCTCCCGAGCTGAGGAAGAGGCCAAGAAATAAAATTCTGATGCTAAGGCCGTCAAACAACAACAACCTGAGGATTCTATGAAACTCGTCTCTACTTTAGCAGAGATTGAGAATTTGAAGAAAGAAGTCCACTTGTTGCAGAGTGAAGTGGCTTCCCTTATTAAGCGAGTGAAGACTTTAGATATGCATCATCAAATTACTGCCAAGGCCTTGAAGATTTCAAATAAAGAGTGTGCCTTGTTGAAACAGTAGGTGAATGGGTTAAATTCCAGAATTAGTGGCCTAACCAAAGAAGTGGAGGCAACTCGGGATGAAGCGTTACATAGCTAGCTTCCACCTAACAAAAGAGCACGAGCGTTTCACTAAGTATTGGCAGAGGTTCGCTTATACTGAATGGTGGAATGGATTAAGGTTAATTCTCAATCCTTTAACATGTCTGAGTTAAAGTCATAATTCTTGGAAAGAGGCGAGCCCCAAACCCAGCCAACGGAAGTAACGTAATTAAACTAGAAGACGATGAAGAGTCTAGGGTTGAACAAGCTGAGAATGAGGCAGTGACTCATAATGCCATCGTCCCAGTTGTTGGCGGCCAGCATGACCCTTCCTCTTAGATTTAGTTTTTTTCCTTTTCTTTTTATGTAACTAGCACTTGGCCTCTAATTGTAATAAGCTCCTCAATTAATGAAATTTCTTTTCTTCATACTTGTGTTTATTTCCTAAATTTTGTACTACATCTTTACTTATGTTATTGTTTCGCAGTGTGCTTCAGTCTGATTGAGACTTGTTTAACTTATTTAAAATTCGCAATATGTACAAATGTTAGAAAGCCATATGTCGTTCTAACTTTCTGTCTTTCCTGAGCACATGGTTGAGTGGTTCACCCATATTGAGGCCTCCTCAATGACTTCTATCATTGAGGGTATGTGTTGTCCACTTCAGCAAGTAAGGAAATGATCTGTTTTGGGATCTATCTCTTTGTCGAAGTGCCCACACTTCTTTACCTGGTGGCTGATCTATGAGGCATGGATTTTTCCTAGGACTTTTACCTCTGGAAGGCACTTTTCTTTTCAAGAATTTTAACAAAGCCACTTTCATTGAATTAAGAAAATTGTACAAATTAAGTATTTACATTTCTACTAATAATACCTCCTCAAGTGTTCTACGTTCCAAGGATGAGGCTGTGCTTTTCCATCCAAACTTTCAATTTTACAGGATCATGGTCGAACCTCATCTTTGATGAAGTAAGGGCCATCCCAGTTGGGACCAAGAGTCCACACTCTTGGTTCTTTAGAAGATAAAAGTACCCTTCCTAACACAAGGTTGTTCAGACGAAAGGACTTCTTCTTGACCATAGAGTTGTAGTACCAGGTCATATTTCTTTGGTAGGCAGCCAAATATACTTAAGATTCATTCATCATTTCATCAAGGAAATCACGTTCGTACCTCTTCAACTCGTCATTAGTTATTTTATTGAAAAGTAAGCAACGATGAAAGGGTAAACCCATTTCAACTGGACTCATGGTCTCTGTTCCGTAAGCTATAGAAAAAGGAGTTTCTCCTATAGCCGTCCTACTAGTTGTTCAGATAGCCCACATGTACTAAGGTAGCTCATCTTCCCAAGCTCCATTAGAAGCATCCAAATTTCTCTTGAGCGTGTATTTGATAGTTTTATTGATAGCTTCCACCTGCCCATTAGCTCGATGATGGTGGGGTGGGAAAGTGTTTCTTGACCTACCATCTCGCACAGGTCCATGGCCTTCTTGTTGTCGAACTGTCATCTATTATCAGATACAATCAAATGGGGGATTCCAAACCTACAAATGATATTCTTCCATAAAAACTTGGAAGTGTTTGCTTATGTAATCTTGGAAAGGGGTTCGACCCCTACCCACTTGGTAAAATAATCAACGACGATAATTGTGAAGCTGGCACTACCCCTTCCGTTTGGTAGAGGTCCTATGAGGTCAATTCTTTACTTTGAAAAAGGCCAAGGGATGGAGACGATGCTTAATTCATGGGAAGGTTGTCAATTCTTTACTTTGAAAAAGGCCAAGGGATGGAGACGATGCTTAATTCATGGGAAGGTTGTCTTTGTATTATCGCAAAACGCTAACACTTTTCACACTTTCTGACGAACTGTTGCACATTACTTTTCAAGGTAAGCCAGTAGTATCCTTACCTCAGCACCTTTTGTGCCAAAACTCATCCTCCCACATGGTTACCACAAACCCCTTCATGAATTTCTTGAAGTACATAGGTGGCTTGTTCGCCACCTATGTACCCTCGCTTGCACAGCACATCATCCTGAAAGACAAAGTGTGCAGTTTGCATTCTGAGCTTCTGTGCATCCTCTTTGTTAGAGGGCAATATTTAATCTTTGAGGAATGCTATGATAGGCTACATCCATAGGGGAATGTCCTCGATCCATACCACTTCTTGGAAGATGTTATGTAGGCACAATAGTAAAAACTTCAAAATCCTTACTGCTTGAAAGCTTTGAAAGGGCGTCAGCATGAGCATTTTCTATGCGTGGGATATGTGCCAACTCGAACCTTTCAAAGGCTGGTGCAAGTTCAATCACCAATTTCAAATACGCGGCCCTATTCTTATCCCCAACTGAAAAATTGTAATTGACCTGACTTACTACCAACTGAGAATCACTACTATAGTTAGCCTTTTTACTTGCATTTTCCTAGTCAATCTGAGGTCAGCTAGAAGGGCTTCGTATTTTGCAGCATTGTTGATAGCCTTAAATCCAAATATCATAGCACAATTAAGCTTATGTCCTTCTAGGCTGACTATAACTACTCTCCCTTTAGATCATGTGTCCCTAGAGAAACCATCAACAAACTAGCTCCAGGTGGGGAGTTCAATAGGTTCCATTTTCTCTTCCATTTTCAAAATATGGGCAAACTTTGCCACGAAATCTGTCAAGGCTTGTCCTTTGATAATAGGTCTTGGCTTGAACACAATATCGAACTTATTAAGTTCTACAACTCATTTCATCATCCTTCTTGGGACATCAGGCTTCTGGAGCACTTACTTAAGTGGGAAGTTAGTTAGCACGTTATGGTGTGGGCCTGGAAATACAGCCTCAATTTTTG
Organism: Fraxinus americana; assembly: GCA_035079005.1. Classification (NCBI taxonomy): domain Eukaryota; kingdom Viridiplantae; phylum Streptophyta; class Magnoliopsida; order Lamiales; family Oleaceae; genus Fraxinus; species Fraxinus americana. The sequence continues at coordinate 29,760,855 of CM068707.1, forward strand.
GGAAGCTGTTACCAATGAAAGAATCAGCTTCTCCATGTTTGGATAGCGAGTCTCTGTTGCCAACAGTGCATTGCTCATATAATAAACAGGCAGTTGGTGATCACCTTCCTTCCTCATAAGTACTGAACTAATAGTGTCGGTAGTAACTATCGATACAATTGTAAAGGCTCATCAATCTTGGACTTGGAGAGGACGGAAGAATGTCCCAAATGCTTCTTCAGCTTTTGCAAGACTAACTCACACTCATCCGTCCATTGAAAATTCTTTCCTCCCTTAAAAGATCTCGAAGAAATGAAGACATTTATCTGTTGCCTTTGAGATGAAGCGACTCAAGGCCGCTACACGTCCAGTAAGGCTTTAAATTTCTTTAGGCTTCCGGGGCGACTTCATTTGGATTAAAGGCTTAATCTTTTCAGGATTAGCCTCTATGCCCCTCTGGTTAACCATGAAACCCAAGAACTTTCCCAAGGCAACTCCGAATACACACTTTAGGAAGTTCAACCTCATTCTGTAACTTCATAGTATCCGAAAAGTCTCTCAAAAGTGCTCCACATGACCGTTTTCTTTCAGGCTTTTTACTAACATGTCGTCTACATACACTTCTATTGCCTTTTCAATGAGGTCTGTGAATATATTATTAACAAGTCTCTAATTGGTGGCTCCGATGTTTTTCAACTTGAAAGGTATCACCTTATAGCAATAAAAACCTATGTCTGTTATGAAGGAAGTATGCTCTTCATTAGTTAGGAACATTGGGATCTGATTGTAGCTCGAGTAAGTATCCATGAAGCTAAGCAGTTCTTGTCCAGCTATTGAGTCCACAAGCTGGTCTATCTGTGGAAGTAGAAAGCTGTCCTTGGGGCAAGCTTGGTTTAATTTGGAAAAATCCACACATATTCTCCACTTGCTATTATGTTTTTTTAACAAGGACACGGTTAGATACCTAATTCGAATATATTGATTCCTGGATGAAGAGATTACCAACTAGATTCTTCACTTCATCCCTCAAGGCCTCATAGCTCTCCAAGTTAGGGCTTCCCTTTTCTGTCAATGAACTGCAGCCTTAGGATAATTTTCAAATTATGGCAACTAACCCTTGGGTCAATACCAAACATGTCCTCATGCTTCCAAGCGAAGATGTCCAAATTTTGTCACAATAACCTTTTCAATTTCTCCTTCATCTCTATTGGAAGATATTTTCCAACCTGCAGAAATTTAGAGGAATCCTGGAGATTCACCGGAAAACTCTCCAATTCTTCCAATGTGGCTGTTTGAGGTTCGCAATTGATGATGCGAGGGTCCAGCTTATCCAACTTAACTGCTTCTTCAGCAAAATCTCCCTTCTTTATGGGCTGTTATTACTTCAATAACTGCATCTTCTTCAAAGCATCTGCCATTTCGATGTCTTCTCCTTGTTCAGAAACTTGCCCTTGCTCAAGTGCATCGTGTATGTCAGTGTCCACTATAATCACATTGATGTCCCTAGGCTTCGCCTTTCTAAGAGAGTTCAAATAGCACTCCATCTCCTTCATTTGGTCGTCTCTGAACTGGAAATTCCATTCTCAGTAGGGAACTTTCTACATAAGCGATGAATGGACGTGACAACCCATAGCTCCTTCCATGCTGGCCTTCCTAGCACTCCATGGTAGGTGGAGCGATTGTCCACCACTAAACATTCCATGAAATGATGGGCGATTAATGGAACTATTCCCATCTCTACTGCAAAGGTAATTTTTTCCCCTTTCTCAGTAGCACCAACAGCTTTATTTCTATTTTTCAAGGCATAGCAAACAGCTCTAATATGCCCCTTCTTTTTACAATAGTGACATGTCTTCTTAGCATGTCTAGATTTCGATATGCCCCTCATATTTCTACCAAAATTCCTATCTTGATTTCTATCACGCACAATCAGACCTTCAGCATAATTCTCAGATCATCCAGCAAGATGTTTTATCTTCTCCTTAGATAGTAAAACACCATAGACCTCTTCCATGGTGAGAGTATCCCGACTATAGAGAATAGTATCTCCAAAAGTCACATATGATGGTAGCAGAGAACACAACAACATCAACGTCAAGTCCTCCTCGTCATACTTAACTTCTAATATCTCGAAATCAACCACGATTTCTTTGAACATAGTTAAATAATCATCCAATGATGCACCTTCAAACATCCGGTAAGAATACAAGCGTTGCTTCAACTGTAGCTTACTGGTCAAGCTCTTCGTCATGCAAAGTTGCTCCAACTTCAAGCACAACGCAACGACACTTTTCTCCTTTAGAACATCCTCAAGAATTTGATTTGAAAGTTTTAGATGAATTTGTGATTGGGCTTTTCGATCCCTATGCTGCTTTTCATCCTGCGTTCAAGTAGCAGGCACCCTATCAAAGCCAAGCAAGGCTTTCTCTAAATCCATTTGAGCTAGAACCGCTCGTATCTTCACTTGCCATAAGGTAAATCTCATGTTTGTATCCAACAGCGAAATACTATATTTTATTATCGCCGTGCGGAACAATCAATCTCGCTCTGATACCACTTGCTATGAATTTTAGATCGCAAGATAATGACGATAATGAAATAAACAAGAAGAAAACAAACACCAAAATTTACGTGAAAACCCAATATGGGAAAAACCACGGGCATAGGAGAAAAATCCACTAAAATCAATAGTAATTATGTTTACAATATCAAAATCTTAATTCTCTCAATTAAAATCTAAGCTCTCTAACTCTCATAATGTTTTTTAACACATTTGATGAAATTTGATCTTCATTAATTTGGACTCTTAAAAACTCAAACTCATTAAACTTCTTTTATTCTATCAAACTCAAATAACATGAATTTTGGATCACACCACAACACATACATACATACATACATTTCGATTTATCATGAAATACAATCCAAATGAATCTGGACTCTATACATAATTAAGCATATATTCTATTTAAATTTCCAAAGCCAGTAACTTTAATTTTTATCAAATCACTTTAATTTTGGAAGTAACCTTAATTTTCCAACAATTTTCCACATGAGCCACATATGTTACTTTATACATGTATATAACCTTATGACATCAACATTTTGATATCATAATCAAAACTATCTCCGAACAATCTCATTTATTAATTATATCAATATAGGATCAAAGCAATTTTCGCTACAAGTAATATAGCTAAACCCATCAATGGTCTGTATATCAACACAATCAAATGACATAAATCAAGTATGAATGTGTAGCATGGAAATTACATGTAATGTGATCCAAACATGCCTATTTCCTATTGGTCTTGCCTTATTCTTGAATAAATCAAACCAAAAACAACTTTAATCAGAGTGAAAATAACTAAATAATTTATTGAATACTTTATTTGTGAAAATAACATGCATAAAATATAGTTGTATCAGACAACAACCAAATTCAAACTCTCATTAAACTACCATATCATTAAAAGATGCAACATCCATATAGGCAATATGTTCATGAAAGACCTTAGATTGTAGTCCTTTACTAAACAGATCTGTAATCATAGAGGTTGTTCCAATATACTTCATAGAAATGTAATCACTCTGAACTTTCTCCTTAGCAACTAGGAACGTGATGTTTATAAACTTTGACATTGTCGAGCTCCTCTTGGAATATAAGATTACTGACTTATTGTCACAAAATAACTTGAGTGATCTTTCAATTTCATCCACATTGCGCAGTCAATGACAAAATTTCGCAGTCATATTCCATTATCAGAATCAGAATATCCAATGATCTCCAATTGATTTAATTTTCTGTATGTGATCATGTAATCATTTATTCTCTATAGATACCAAATAACCAGCTTAGCTGCTTTCCAAGTATCTATTTCAGAGTTACTTAAATAGCTGCTCAACATTCCAACAATGAATGTTATATCCGACGTGTGCAAACCTAAGCATATATTAAACTCCCAACTTCTGAATCATGGAGAATTTTCTGCATTTCCTTTTCTTCAAGTTTATCCTTAGGAATAGGGGTATCACCGGTTTACAATTATGTATGCTAAACCTCTTAAGAACCTTTTTGATATAGTTTTTTTTGCCATAATCCAAAAATACCTCAAGAACGGTTTTGGTATATCTGTATCTCTAACACAAAAGAGGCATCATCAAAACTTTTCATCTCAAAATTCCATGACAAAAATAACATGGTTTCGTATAATAAACCTATATCATTGCAAGCAAACAGTATGTCATCAACATATAAAAGTAGGAAAATATATTTACTCTCACTAAACTTGTGATATACACAATCATCAACTACATTCATCTCAATATCAAACGAGACAATTGCCACATGAAATTCGGATACCCTTGACAGGAAGCCTTCTTAAGTCAATAGATGAATTTCTTTAATTTGAAAACCATTTTCTTTAGGTCTCTATCAAAAATTTTTCCAATTACACTATGTAAATCTTCTCATCAATGTCGCCATTAAGAAATGTTGTCTTTACATCCATCCGATATAGTTTAAGATCAAAAAGTGTTGTAAGTGCCATGATAGCCTTGAAAGAGTCATTCTTTGAAATCGGTGAGAAAGCCTCTTTGAAGCCAATGTCTTTCCTTGGCGTAATGCTATTTCCAACAAGAAGAACATCGTATATCCACCTCACCCTTCAAATCCCTTTTCATTTTAAATATCCATTTGCAACCAATGGGCTTCGCACCTTCAGGTGATGGGATGTGTTCTCAAACATTATTGTCACTCATGGATTTTATCTCTTCATTCATGACATCAATCCAGTTTTGAGAATTATCATTTTGTATGGTTTGATGAAAGTTGATTAGATCATCTTCTACCAATCTAATAACATTCTCATTTTCTTGGAGAAAGACTATAAAATCATTTGAAATTGTCTTTCTCATTTCTCGAGTGGATCTTCTTAATGGCATTTGTTTTTAAGGTTGTTGAGTTTGTTCTTCTGAAACAATCTCTTAATTGTGGGGCATTGCGGAATATTGTTTTGATCCAAAATTACTTCTTGAACAAGATTTAGAGAAAAAATTTGTCCCTAATTCTGACCATTGTCAATTGTAACAAAAGGGATAGTTACATATTCCTCCTCAAAGACAAATCTCTAACCTTATCTCCCCCTTAAACTCTACATCCTTAAAGAACCAGACATTTTCTGTTTCAAAAATTGACCTTTTAGTAGGATCATAGAATTCGTAACCCCTTGACCTCTCAAAATATCCAATAAAGAATTTGCCACTAGTTCTAATAATTGTCAATTACAACAGAAGGGATAGTTACATATTTCTCCTCGAAGACAAAATCTCTAACTTTATTTCACCCCGCATACTATATATCCTTAAAGAAATGAACAGTTCTTCTTTGGAAAATTGACCTTTTAGTGGGATCATAGAATTTGTAACCCATTGACCTATCTGAATATCCAATAAACAATTTATCCCTGGTTCTGATCATTGCCAATTTTAACATAAGGGATAGTTACATATTCCTCTTCAAAGACAAAATCTCTGACTTTATCTCACCATGCAGACTCTACATCCTTAAAGAACCAGACATTTTTCGTTTTGAAAATTGACCTTTTAGTGGGATCATAGAATTTGTAACCCTTGACCTCTAAGAATATCCAATAAAATAGCAACGACATTTCTGGAGTCCATTTTCTTTTTAGATGGCTTATTAAAGCCTTGCCTCAGCTAGACAACCCCAAATGTATAAATGCTTCAATCTAGACTTCTTGTCTGTCCAAGCTCATAAGGGTTTTGATAGTTGCTTTAATTGGAACTCTATTGAGAATGTAAGTTGTTGTCTTCAGTGTTTCTCCCTAGAGAGATTCTGTTAAGATGGAATGACTAAGCATACTCCTTATCACGTCTTTAAGTGTTCGGTTTCATCTCTCAATAATACCATTCATGCTAAGTGATCCTAGCATGGTGTACTATAGGGTGATTCCACATTCTTCTAAGAATTTAGCAAAAGGTTTTGGACGTTGTTTTCCCTGATCCATCGTATCAGCCATAGTATTCACTACTATGGTCAAATCTGACATTTTATTCTTTTGCTGAGTTGATTTTCAACATCAGCCTTGTAAGCTTTAAATATATTCAGTTATTAGGATTTCTCATGAATTAAATACATGTACCCATAGCCAAAAAATCATCTGAGGAAATGGTCAACGGATATCCATATGAATTAGTTCTAAGATATATGAATTCCTATTGGTACCTAATCTCCATATTTTTTTTTGTTTCCCCTTAATGAAATTAACACAAACACCTAAGTCCGAAAAATAAAGGGGTCAAGAATTCCTTCTAACACAAACTTTTCGATTCTCTTTTGAGAGACATGACTCAATCGCTTATGTTATAACGAAGTAAAATTCGAATGGGTTAATTTATGTTTAATACCATAATTCACATGCAAGGTTTTGTTATAAGAGGTAGCCATATTAAGCAAATATAGGTTATCATGACCAAATAAAGAACCGATATCCATAATATTTGAATTAAGAAAGGGACAAAACTAACTATTTTTAAATGAGAACAAAAGTAACCAAATTTGTCCAATTTAGAAATAGAAACCAAATTTCATCTAAAAGAAGATATCTCAAATTTCTATTTCAAATCCAAATAATTACCAATATTTAATAATAACCTAAAAGTCTTTATAGCCTCAACTTTAGCTAATTTGTCATCGTCCACATAGATGAATCATTCAACATTAATTGATTTTTGACTATTCAAACAACCTTACATAGACACACTTATATAAGTAGTGGTACCAAAATTTATCCACCAAGTGTGTCTAGGTAATAAAAATAAATTAACCTCGGAACAAATCAAAGTGAGAGTGTACTTTTCTTAACATGCCAAGCGTGGTTTTTCGTACAATCCCCGTTTATGTATCCAGGATTTGCACAAAAGTAACAGTCGGATGATTAATCATTTTTAAGCTTTTGCTGTTTCTTTTGAACTAAACTAGATGCAACGTCCTTATTCTTTCTCTTGAACTTGTCATGGGAGGTACTTGCAAAGTGAGTACCATTAATTCCTTCTTGTTTTACCTTTATTCTTCTTGCACACAGTATGAAATGAGCTTATTACGAGTCAACTTCTCCTTTTAACAGTAACTAACCTTAAATTGATTGAATTGTGCAGAAAGATAAATTAAAATCAAATACACAAGCAAATCATCAGACAAGCTTTAGTACACTTAGTTTTGAAACAATATGAGACATCTCCATGATGTACTCTCAAATGTTTCATTTACCTTTACACTTTAGTGAAATTAAGTTCGCCAGAATCGTACTAGTTTTAGCATTATCGCTTTTCTCAATGCATTTTTCAATTTCCTCAAGAAATTTCTTGACGATAGTTAGCTTATCGGACACTCTGTCATAGAATAATTCTGGAATTCCACACTTTTTGATCATAAGACACATGCGGTTTGAACAATCCCACTCATCCAAGTCCCATTTTTCACCAGTGGAACTTTTATCCGTAAGTGCAACGGGTTATTCAATCCTTAACACAAGATCTAAGTCTATGTAGCCAAGAACGATCAAAATGTTTTATTTTCATTCCTTAAAATTGGTTCCAATTAGTACATGAATTGAGTTGGTGTTGGTAAAGGTTGAAGAAGCAGAAATATAAATTGAATAGAGGACAAAACCAAAAAAAAATATGTTAACATGAGAATCCGTATTAAACATTCAATAAACTCAAATAATGTTAGACCCCATCAAAAGAGACCGAGCTTAACATTGATAATTTAGTCCTTAAACAAAAATACCAACTTGTAAGTGGCACTTTTAGAGTAATAATCAAATATTGACAATACACTTTGTCAAACAACAAAAAAAAAACTTTGTAATTGTCATATATTTATTACTACGGGTGTGCATGTAATTCGACCAAATATTTACTTTCCTTTGAGCCGGTCAATATACATATGAATTACATATACACAACCATCTTGATAATCCAAATAAGTTAATTTAAATAAGAGAGGTTAATTTGATAACATGTTGTTTCAATCAAAACTATTTTAGAATATTAGACATCCAAAAGAAACTTTTAGCACCAAGATTTGAATTTGATGGTCACTATAAAAGAAATTTTCTAAACGCCCGAGCACCGCCTAACGACTAGCAAGCAGTGGAGTCGCTGTTGACAGCTCGAGAGCCAACTTGGCGCATGGCAAGTGGTGACAAGGCCGAAACATATCCAAAATTCCAAAATTTTTTCCAAAAAAATCCAAAAATTCAAAATTTAGGGGTAAAATTCGCAGTCCCAAAATTGTATAATCCAAAGTACGAATCTAACCCCTAAAATTATTTATTGAATCTCAATGGTTTAACATGGATTGACTCTTATACAACTTGTTAGAATTTAAAACTTTATGAATCTTGATTTAGAAAACTCAAAAACTTTCTATCAAGATCCTACATGTCAAGTCACAAAGTTAATTAAAAGTGCGGAACATACATTGAGCCATTGTTTTGAATCTTAAAGATCAACTACAAGTTCTTGATTTCGACTTTTTGCTCTTCAATCTTGATTATTGATTTGTTGGGGGTTCTTAATCATCATCTTCAATATGTTTTTTCTTGTTATTCTTGTGTTGATGGAACGGCACAAACAATGAAAATCATATATGAATTGGGGATCATAATCCTAGGGAAAAATTCATAAATAAGGTGTATACTTTACACCAATTCAAAAATCAGGTTTTTTTATTTTTTATTTATGAAATAATAAATTATTAAATCAATTTATTATTAAATATATAATATAATTAACCCATCCCACATGCACCACCCATACCGCTTCGAGAACTATTCCAACGACCATTCCGACCACCACTCTTCTCCGACAACTGCTCCGATTCCTGCAATTATTCCAGCGACTATTCCGGTGACCATTCTAGTCACAGATTTACAATTTACTGTCACAGTTCAAAAATTCTATAGGTCACAATTAATTTGTTGATCACAGATTTCAAAATTAGCTGGTCACATATCAAAATTTATAGGTCACACAGTCACAAATTTCCAAATTAATTGGTCACAGATTTTTTTACGGTTACAGATTATATAATTTTTAGGTCACAAATAAAAAAAAGTTGATCATGGATTATATTTTTAGTCACATATTATAGAATTTTAAGGTCACGGATTATATTTTTAATCACAGAAAACAAAAATTACCAGATCCTCCACCACTGTCACTACATCTACTTGCAACCACCCTAACCCGTCACCACCGCCACAGCACTACAACACTACCAACAACAAAGTCACTGTCAACAAATCACCACACCACCACCCAAACCACCACAGATCAGCCCAAACCACCAACAAACAGATCCGCCAACACGGCCACACACCAACGACAGATGCGCCCAACACCCACAGACCAACCAACACTACCAACAATAAAGCCACTGCCAACAAATCACCATACCACCACCGTACACACTACAACACCACCCAAACCACCGACAAACACCACACAGCCCAAACCACTGTCGCCGCCACACCACCACCACAACAACACAACCACCGTCACCAACAATAGAAACGCACCACCATCAACGCCGAAAACAAAGCCATGACTATCACATCGCCACCGCCACAAACACTTGCTGCAACACCACACACCACCTCACAAACGCCATCACCACCACACAAGAACCCATCCAAACCCTCCCCAACCGCTAGATCCACCACACAAACACCATCACCTCGACCACCACACAAACCACCATCCAAACCCATAAAATCACAACCACCCGAACTGAGCTTAAAACACCATCAAAGTACCTGAACCCTCCATCCGACCCAACAGCGTTGCAACGCCGTTCATGCAGCGACGTCGTGACGCTGTCGCGAACTGCAGCAGCATCACGACAACGTCGCTGCTGCAGTGGTAGGGGGAGGGAGAAGTGAGGAGAAGCTGACGGTGGCAGTGGAGGCGGCGGGTGAGAAAGTAGAGAGATGAATAGATTGGAAGCGAGTAGGGAGAAATGAATTAGTTTAGGATTTGAATAGATTAAGTGTTTAATATTTAAAATAAAATACCTGATTTTTGAATAAATAAATTGTAGACCTGATTTTTAAAAAACAATCTTCAAACACCTGATTTTTTATAATTTCTCATAATCCTATATATATTTCAGCCCATCATAAAATACAACCCAAAGGATGTTGATGTCTACACATAATTAAGCTCATATTCTATTTATCTGCTCAAGGTCCAGTAACTCGGATCGCTTTAATTTTGGGCGCAACCTTAAAGTAGCATTTAATACCCAATTAATTATTTGTGTAGGCCAACATGGTAAAATTAATTTTTCCCAACAAGACAAATGTTTTTTTCTCTAGATTTAACGTCGATTTTTAGACGACATTTCTTCAATAACTATCATTGAGTTAGAATTTAGCTCCAGAGATAAGACTTTTGTCAAACTTTCTCGAGTAATACTATTTCTACCCATATAAAATGACATCAAATAATAAGACTAAGAAAGTGAGTCTCATATCTATACATGTAATTCACCATATCATTTTCATGACACTTCACCTGCCCCATCTTGTAGTCATCATACCAGTAAGGATAAATAGTATTGGGATGTTTAAATTCACATAATTGGCATATTTTTAAGTGCACAAACTTACTCAAACAATAATAATACTTATATTCATATACCGAGCTTATCTAGTTCAGCGTAATTTTGAAGTTGATAAACTTATGAAAGTGGTAATATCTGATCTCCCCAAAAAGTTGATTTGTCTTGTTCAACATTTTTTCAAGTGAATTTACCTTACTTTGAAAATTTTATTGTTCTAGTAAAATTGTTTAAAGCAACGAATTAAAGACAATGTCAAAAAATGAAGCTAGCTTAGGTTGTCATGTTTGATAGTGTGTTTTTATCAGGAGAAAGTATAGAACGACATGAGAGAGCATAAAACAAATGAACATAGAAAGAGGAAAGGTAAAAAAAAAAAAGTTGAAGGAGTGCTTTGAATTTAGAAAATACTTGCACATTAAATAGAGAGAGTACGATATTGTATTTTGAATATTTTCATTCAATTCAAGGAGTCCGTTAAAAAATAATAATACAAAAGGCTGTCATAATATAATGGAAAAAAATTATAACTACCATAGCTTAAGATTACATTTTCACAAATATCAAACTGTGAGAAATTTTATAAAGAAATACAATGAAGATGAAGAATGACAAATGCAGGCAAACGAGTTGAAGCTCTAATGATTTGCTTTTGAATATTCTGATGATTAAATCATTACTAATGAATGAATATACAGCCATATATATACTTGCAAAACCTGTACAAAAGGGAATAAAAATAAAGAATCAAATATTGTTACAAGATAACAAACTCCACATGGTGAAGCCTTCTAGATCCTCTTTCCCTTCTAGATTGTTCTTATTGAGCGGGACCTTCAATACTTGCTGTGGCAACTTGGTCAGCTGAGTCATCCGCCACATGGTTTCCTTGCTTGTCACAATTTAACATCCCCTCGCAAGATGGAGAGTATATATCAATTACTCCCATCTTGAGCATATGTGAGTAAAGGTTTGAAGAACTCATTGCCTTTGTCAACATGTCAGCTAGTTGTGATCCGGTGTGAACATACTCAGTAGTTACACTTCCATTCTGAATTTTATCTCTCACAACGTGGCAATCTATTTCTATATGCTTCGTTCGTTCGTGGAAAACAGGATTTGTGGCAATGTATATGGCAGATTTGTTGTCGCAGTACAGTTTAGCTGGTTGCTTATGTTCAATTTGTAGATCTTCTAACAGATACTTCATCCAAGTCACTTCACAACATGCCTGCGCCTATACTCTGCTTCTGAGGAAGACCTTGAGACCACACTTTGCTTCTTTGATTTCCATGAGACGAGTGAAGAACTAATGAATACACAATATCCAGTCACAGATCTTCGAATCTCTGGACACGTTCAATTGCACAACAGAAGTAGCAGGATAGAATAGCCCATGTCCTGGTGCGCTTTTAATATACTTCAGAACCTTGTGTGCTGCCTGGAGGTGTGGCACTCTAGGCTTGTCCATGTATTGACTTAACAATTGCACCCAATATGAAAGGTCTGGTCTTGTTATAGTTAGGTATAACAAATGCCCTATTAGTCTTCTATAGACAGCATAATCAGGAAGTGGATCACCCTCATCCTTGCTTAATTTTGTATTCTGGTCAAGGGGCAGCTTTGAAGGTGCTGACCCTATAATACCTGAATCTCCTAAGATGTCAAGAGCATATTTCCTCTGACATATGTGGATCCCTTTCTCTATTCTTGCCACTTATATTCCCAGGAAATATTTCAACTTTCCCAAATCCTTGATTTTGAACTTTGCATCAAGAGCTCCCTTAAGTTCATTTATACTATCCATGCAATTCCCTGTTAAGATAACATCATCTACATAAACAAGAATGGCTGTAAAAGAGCTCTATGTGACCTTGGTAAATAAACTATAATCTGCTTTTGATTGAACAAAACCTCGGTGAGTGATAAAGGCAAACAACTTGGCATACCATTACCTTGAAGCTTGCTTCGGGCCATACAAACTTTTATGTAATTTACACACCTTTGGTCTGTTATCAGTTTCATATCCAGGGGACAATTCCATATATACATCTTTACTTAAATCACCATGTAAAAATGCATTATTAACATCTAATTGATATAAGAGCCACCCTTTTAAGGCTGCAATGGCTAGTAAACTTCGAATAGTAACTACCTTAGCAACAGGAGAAAAGGTTTTATGGTAATCCAAGCCTTCTTGTTGTGTATATCCCTTCGCAACCAGCCTGGCTTTATATCTTTCTATGCTCCCATCAGCTTTAAACTTGATTTTAAACACCCACTTGCACCCTATTGCGTCCTTATCTGGCGACAGATCAACAATTGCCCAAGTGCTATTTGATTCAAGAGCTTGAATTTCTGTTTTCATGGCTTCACACCACTCAGGGTGTTTGATGGCTTCTTGAAAACATTTTGGTTCAGTATGAGAGGTTATGGAGCTAACAAAAGCTTTATGAGGTGATGTCAGTCTTTTATAAGAAACATTATGACAAAGAGGATATAGGCTACCTGAGATCACAGATCCTTTTGCCTTAGCCAAGTTCTTAAAAGGGGTGAATGAAGTCACCTGGTGACATATGAAATACTGCAAATACTGAGGGATTCTTTTGATTCTGGTGGACTTTCTAGGCAGAGGAGAGTTGATTGGTTCAACATCAGCAACCTGCAGGTCTATTTGTTCTGTGATTTGTTCAGTTTGGCTTTGAGTTGTGTCATAGCTTTTACTCTGATTTTCACAACTAGGATTTGAGGTAAGTTGAATATTTAACTCTTTAGAATCAAGGAATATGTGATCATTTGAAGTAGGACTTGTTGGATTTTGAAATATATGAGGGGCAGTAGGATAATTGAGTTGTGCAGCACTGATTTCTTTGAAAGGAAAGATAGTCTCATAAAAGACTACATTTCTAGATACAAAAATTTTATTAGTCTGTAAGTCAATAAGCGTATACCCTTTAATCCCAAAAGGACACCCCAGGAATGTACATTTTCTGGCCCTAGAGTCGAACTTGTGCCTGCCTTGCATGAATGTGGTGGCAAAGGCAAGACAACCAAATACTTTGAGGTGAGAGTATGCTGGTTCTTTTTGAAATAAAATCTCAAACGAGCTTTTATGGTTCAAAACAGATGAAGGTGTTCTATTGATGAGGTAGACTGCAGCCATAACACATTCCTTCCAATACTTTAATGGCAATTCACTTTAAAATCTTAGGGCTCTTGCAATGTTCAAAATGTGTTGATGCTTCCTTTCTACTATGGCATTTTGTTGGGGAGTCTCAACACAAGATTTTTGGTGTATGATCCCCTTTTCGAGATAGAATTCTTTTATATTAAATTCCCTACCATTGTCAGATCTAATAATTTTTATTTTGGTTTTGAATTGAGTTTCTAACATAAGATAAAAATTTTGCAAAGCTTTTGATGCGTCAGATTTAGATTTCAGCATGTATGCGCAGGTGCACCTGCTGAAATCATCCACAATAGTGAGAAAATAACGTGTTCCGTCATAACTCATTTCATTGCAAGGTCCCCAAAGATCAGTGTGTATTAAATCAAAGCATTCCTCTGATCTATGTTGACTTACAGGGAAAGGAAGCTTGTGCATTTTGGCTAAGGGGCAAACACAGCATGGCTTAAATCTATCTGCCTTAGGAATGACTTTGCTGGAAGGAAAAGAAAACGATGGATGTCCTAATCTATAGTGCCAGATCTCAAAAGTTTCAGAGGAGCTGATTACAGATGCTGCAATCTTTGGAGTTTGTATTAATTGATTCAAGCTTTGTTGAAGGGCTGAAGGGGAAACTGACGTCTTCATTAAATGGTAGAGACCTGACTTCAATTCACCCATTCCAGTCGTGGTCCAAGTCAAAAGTTCCTGTATATAGCAATAATCAGGAAGGAAAATAACGCAACAATGTGAATCCAGAGTTAGCTTTCTAATAGATATCAAATTAAAATAAAAAGAAGGCACACATAAGACATTATGTAGGATTAATGTTTCTGTTACTTGGCTGGTTCCAACCTGTGTAACAAGAACGGTGTTCCCATTTGGTAAAGACACGCAATAATTAATTTATGATTTAATGGAGGTGAAATGAGATGGTGAACAGCTCATATGATCTGTTGCAGCAGTGTCAAGTATCCATGGAGTTTTGAGTTTATCATAATCAGTTCTAACAGATGATAAACAATATGATGTACCACAGATTTTTTGAATTTCATTTTCTGAGTTTGATTCAGTGTTTTGATCCTGGTTGGTCGATGGTTTGAGGATTGCCATGAGTTAGAAATATTGCTCTTGAGTCATTGGCACTTGAGCTTTGTTGATTTGTTCCTGTCTTGGTAGCATGGTGACAGTGGCCTGATTTGCAGCTGGTTTAAAAAACCTCTTCCCTTCATTTCTGAGATTTAGTGGATATCCATGAACTTTGTAGCAATTATCAACCTTGTGGCCAAGCATCTTACAATGTGAGCATATAGGCTTATCAGGATTGGCCTTGAAACACCTCTTAAGAGAGTGTCCTGCGATTTTGCAGAAAGTGCAGTAGTAATCCTTCTTCTGCAGTGAAGGTCTCTGTTTGTCAGTCCAGTTTCCTCTTGCCACGAAAGATAGATGATCATTCACAGATCCCTCTACTGATATTTGCCTCCTTTTCTCTTCCTGTTGTATAGTGGAATAGACTTCATTCAAAGTGGGACAAGGCTTCATCAGTAGAATCTGTGCCTTGATGTTTTTGTATGATTCATTCAATCCCATTAAGAACTTCATTACCCAGTCTCATTGCTGGTTTTCAACCACCATCTTCAGACCTATACAAGTACAATTGGGGATGGTTTCATAGTTCAGTAGCTCATCTAGAAGGGTCTTAAACTTGGAGAAATAAGCACTCACATCGTCTTAGCTTTGAACTAGAACCATGATGGCCTGCTTGACCTCATAGATCCTAGGAGCATTCTGTTGCGCAAAACGCTGTTCTAGCTCTAACCATAGGTGATGTGCGGTTTCAGCATAGACAGTGCTGCTTCTGATGTCCATTGCCATGGCATTTTGAAGCCAAGTAATGACAATATCGTTGCATCTCAGCCAATGCTCAGTGAGAGGATCATCTTGATTAGTTGGCTCACAAATTGTTCCATCAATGAAACCCAATTTGTTTTTAATTCTGAGGGCTTGTTTTACAGATCTACCCAGGGATGATAGTTGTTTGCTTCCAATATTTGAGTAACTAATATACTCCCATTTCCATCATTGCTTCCTATGAAGTAAGGGCTATTTGAATGTATAGGTTCGAGATTTTTGAAATCAGTATTGAGTTTTTGATTTTGATTTGCACTAGCATTTGATGAATCTGCTTGAATTTCGACATTTGGATGTGTTTCGATATTTTGCTCAGCCATTAGAATGGCTCTGATACCATATAAAGAAATACAATGAAGATGAAGAACGACAAATGCAGGCAAACGAGTTGAAGCTCTGATGATTTGCTTTTGAATATTCTGATGATTAAATCAATACTAATGAATGAATATACAGCCATATATATACTTGCAAAACCGGTACAAAAGGGAATAAAAATAAAGAATCAAATATTGTTACAAGATAACAAACTCCACATGGTGAAGCCTTCTAGATCCTCTTTCCCTTCTAGATTGTTCTTATTGAGCTGGACCTTCAATACTTGCTGTGGCAACTTGGTCAGCTGAGTCATCCGCCACATGGTTTCCTTGCTTGTCACAATTTAACAAATTTTGCATAAATCAAGTCAACATTCACGATTTTTCTTAAAATTGATTATAATATATTTAGAAAATAAGAATGTGATTGAAATTAGTGGTTATGTAATAATGATGTGATATATATAGAGAGATTTTTTCACTGTACTAACCCTAAAATAAAGTGAGGTAGTCACTCTTCCCATTCATATCGTTTGTGTCGAATAACATAAGCACAAATGTGTACTCCATTGATTAATATTTACCTCGTTTGAATTTCGGTCACAAGACTCACACACAACCAACCATTTGCAACTTAATGTTCAATCTATTATAGGTCCCAACTCTTAACAAATAATCGAATGCACAACTTTTCCATACTCTAGATAAATTATATGCCACAATTACCGAATTTCGTTTGTCTGATTATACATGTTATGAAATTGACACAATTGCGATGACCAAGATATTCAAGGGAATATTGTCACATTTCACACATACTCGAGGATCAGATATACAACACAATACATCCATTTTGTACATCTTTGTCACAACCTTCGTGTAGAAGATGAAGTTAACGCCACATCACACATTAGGGGCAGACAAATTGTATGGACCAAACCAAAACAGCGATTTGGTTCGATTTTACCAAAAAAAAAAAAATTGGTTTTGGTTTTGTTTCTGGTTCTGGTTCGGTTCTAGAATTAGAACCGAACTAGAAACAAAACCAAACATAATTTTATTTTTATTTTTTTGTAGATATTAATTAGTGAAAACCCTAATTTTATATTCATTGGTGACAACCCATTAATTGTGTACACCCTAATTCTGTATTCATTTGAATCATTTCTCTTTCACTCATTTTCAATTTACACAATGTCGCGGCATGCCGCACTGCATATCATCACGTCAATGGAGGAGACACTTTCAAGATCGAAAAATATAATTGTTCAATCACTTAAAAAACCTTTAAATTACTTTTTCACCTTGATTGTTTGACAAATTATTTATGTTATCATATCATACGTATTGTTTGCTTTGGGAGAGCTTAGGCCTATCTTACCCTTCATGGTACCAGGATTCAACTTAAGTCTCCCATATGATGGAGGTTTGGGGCACGCGTCAGAAAGCCGTGAGGGGTAAGATGGGCCGAGACCCTCCCAAAGCGGACAGTACGGACGATATGATGACAATTCCGACGCAAGGTCGGGTCCTTACAAAAAATCACAGCTTTCTGACGCATCCCCCAAGATTCAAACCCAAGACCTCCATCATATGGGAGACTTAAGTTGAATCATGGTACCAATTGGGCAAGTTATCCAATTGGTACCAGGATTCAACTTAAACCTCTCATATGATAAAGGTCTTGGGTTCGAATCTTGGAGGACGCGTCGAAAGCCGTGAGGGGTAAGATGGGTCTAGGCTCTCCTAAAGCGAACAGTATAATATGATAACGATTCCGGCGCAAGATCGGGTCGTTACAAAAAGTTGCTCAATTGGTATCAGAATTCAACTTAAGTCTCCCATATGATGGAGGTCTTAGGTTCGAATCTCGGAGGACGCGTCAGAAAGCTGTGAGGGGTAAGATGGGTCCAGACTCTCCCAAAGTGGACAATACGTACGATATGATAACGATTCCGGAACAAAGGTCGGATCATTACAAAAAATGCTCGTTTTTTTGTAACGACCTGACCTTGCGTCGGAGCCATTATCATATTGTACGTACTGTCCGCTTTGGGTTGGCCTGTGCCCACTTATCTCTCACGGCTTTCGACGCGTCCCCCGGGATTCGAACTCAAGACCTCCATCATATGGGAGATTTAAGTTGAATTCTGGTACCAAAGCGGACAGTACGTATGATATGATAACGGTTCCGGCGCAAGGTCGGGTCATTACATTTATTGTGGGTGTATGCCTTCAAAAACTGTTGTAATTAGTTTGGTGAATCAATGTTAATACTTATTAGACCATCTTTGGTATGAGAATGAAAATTGATTTTTGTATTCAAACTACGACTATATTTTGTTTGTTAGTTTGGAATTTTGTGATTAGAACCAAACCAAACCAAACCGAAACCGAATGGTTAGGTTTCGATTTGGTTCCTTATCTTAAAAAAAAAAAAAATCATTATCCATTATTAAAAAAATAATTGGTTCACAGTTCAGTTTAGTTATCTTGGAACCAGAACTAAGTGAAATCATGTCCACTCCTATCTCACATTGTCAATTTGAAAGGTCACAACTAAATAAACAACAATATTTGCATCATCCGATATAATAGTTGTCATAATTTCACACAAACAAGGGATAACTAAACGACTTTCCCAAACCCTAGCATGTATTAATTGGTCACAAAATAAGAATCGAGATAAACAAAATCACAACAATATCAAATATGTGTGCGCTTCAATATTGAAGACCACATGAATAAGAACTGAGATATATCGGAGACTAATATGGAACTATGGAAGTGATTCTTAAGAAGGAAAATCTGTCTCTATCGAAACTTAGTATCAATTTTGAAGAAGATAAAATTTCTCTCCCAAACAAAAGTAGAAAGGCTACTAATATTAAATTATAATTTGAATTTTAAAAGTTAAAAATCAGATAACATTACCAGCATTGATGATATTTTGGAAAAATTAAAACCAAATACTAGAAATAGATTTCCAATATTTTTTTAACAATAAATACTTGATTTATGGAAAATTAAATGTACACCTAATTGGTGAAAATGTAAACATGAAAACATGGTTTGCTTGTTCTAATTTTCACTAATATAATTGTTCCGATTTTTAGTGTCATTAGTTTACGTCTAGTAAAATTTTGAAGCCCAATAGCCCACTAGGATTGGATGGGCTATACCTTATTGGGCTTTTAAACTGATTAAGGTTGAAATTCAGATACGGGCTTTAAATTAAAGAAGTAACTGGTTGGTAAATCAAGAATGGGCAACTTATAAAAATATGAGGAAATTACACTTAAAAAGGTTTTTAGATTCCCATTTTCATAAATAAGGATTCAAGTTTAATTATACATAAATCAGGTTTTAATTGATAATTAATATAAATTAATATTTAATAATAATAATAATAATAATAATAATAATAATAATAATAATAATAATAATATATCAATCTATACATACCCCCTCCAAACCCTAAATTAAATTACAACCCAAACATTTCTCTCCCCCCATTCTCTTCCCAAACCGTTCCCTCCTCACCCGCCACCGCCACCGCGCTCCTTCTCCTTCTCCTTCTATCTCTTCGCCGGACTGACGTGAAGATGCTGCCACTACCACCACGCGTTCAATGAGAATCACGACGATGTTTTTGGCGGATACGAGCATCGGTATGTCACACGTTCACGGCCAGTTGACGAGGCTGCGAGATACGGGAGGTGAGAGTGGAGAGGATTTTAGGGTTTGGTTAGGTTCAAATGAAGGTGGATCTGGCCGCACGGTCTTAAACTTGGTGAAGATGAGATTAGTGATCGCTTGGTCTTTGGTCGGGATACGCATGCTGGCGGGATCTGCGGCTCCACGATTGATGTGGTTTTTGCGTGTGTTTTCGGTGGTGGTGGATGGGGGTGGTGTGTGTTTGTGTGGTGGTCAATCTTTGTCCATTGGATTTGGCATTGTTGAAGCCAAGTAACGACAATATCGTTGCATCTGCGGGCGAGGTGTGGTGTCGTTGCAGACGGTGTTGTTATTGTGGCAGTGGTTGGTGGTTTTTTTGGTGTTACGGTGCAGGCGATGGCGATGGCAATAGTAGTGTGACGGGGGTGACGGGGGTGGTTTGGATGGTGTTGTGGCGAGGGCGGGAGTAGGGTATGTTTGTGACCAATTCTTGTGATTGTGACTTTGTGACCAATAAAAATTTTAATTTTTTTAATCTGTGACCCATAAAAAATTTTAATTCGTGGTGAAAAAATAATCTGTGACCATAAAATTCGGTGGTCACAATATAAATTTTGTGATTGTGACCAATAAACAATTTGTGACCAATGAATTCAATAAACTGTGACGAGTACAAGCTGTGTGACCTAAAAATTACTAATTTGTGACCTAAAAATTATTGATTTGTGACCAATAAATTGGTGTTTGTGACCATAAAATAAGTAACGTAACTTTTAAATTTTGTGATTGTGACCGATGAACAAATTGTGACTTTAAAATTTTTAAGTTGTGACCGATGAACAAATTGTGACCTATGAAATTTTTGAATTGTGACCTAAAAAGTGGCGGAACGGTCATCGGAATACGTGTCGAAATCGACGATCGCCTAGTGATCGCTAGAGGTCGTCGAACGATCGCGAAGAAGAATGGTGATCGGAAATCCGGTTGGGGTGGTGGAGGTGGGGTGGGGTAATTTTATTAAATTAGAATTAAATATTTAATAATAAATTGATTTAATAATTCATTAATTATTAATTAAAATTTTAAAAAACCTGATTTGTGAATTTTCAAACTTATTTTTGTATTTTTGAAAAGGTGTAAAGTAAATACCTTAGAAATGTATTGTTCCCTAAAAAATATCCTTAAAAACTTAGATGTCTTTTGAAAAATTATATGGAACTATTTCGGAAATGTAACAATTTTAATGTTTTCGACTTATGTTGAAAACATCTCACTGTTTATTCAGAAGCCTCTTTCCGGTTCACTAAAAATATATACATAACTTTTCCTTTATACCACAACACCACACAAATATAAGAAAACAACATAGCTAAACAACTAATCTGGCTATTATCCAGAGGATTGCTAAGGAATGAAGAAAAGAACAATACCGCAAAAACTATATTGTTTACAAACAACAAAAGAGCAGATACATGTGCTTATTTTAGATGTAGAGATTTGGTAACATTTAGTAAAGGAGGGGATGATAACAATGCAGTAGATACAAAAGGACAAACACAGAGAATTGAGGGGAAAATGAATACTTGAGATCAAGCATAAAATACACTCAACCAAAAAGACGACGTAGAATATCTAAAATTGGTCTCTTTTCAAAGGGACGAAAAATCTACGAAATCATTTATTTATTGATTTTTCTGATCTCGAAAAAAAAAACCCGAGTATCAAATCCACTAAATAAATTATGTAACCATTATACTATAATGCAAAATGCTAGATGAATCATTATGCCAAAGATCCCACATAGCAACTGCTCCAGTATCGCAACAATGGCATCCCTTCTACAATAACAGTAGTGGATCTCAAAGCATCTACATCAGGACTGGAGTTGCCGATGGTGGGTGTAGGAAAATCTCCTACTAGCGATAGGTGGAGATTAGTGTGACGGATCACAAGGTGATGTCCTAAAATCTAGCATGACACAAGGATGTCACCTAAAATAGTGGGGAAATGACTAATATCCATGGTGGCTGGTTCATATCCAGGTCATGCCTAGAAAATTCGGGTGTGACTGCAGTCACTACGACACGAGCGATAGCGAGGCGGTTGCGAGCTCCTAGGACATCGCGAGGCGGTTGCGGGCGGCTCCAGACGCGGCCCAATATGGCCGGACACGAGCTACGATCGCGTCGCAGCCAAACGAGCTGGCCATCAAGACAATGCGAGTACACGACATGGGGAGTGACATGGGCGCGATTTATGGCGATAAATCGAAGCATACCAAGTGGTTTTTACGGAGGAAAATACTATGGACGATTCTTTGGGATATTTTAGCTCTTATACAAATTGGTTACTTAACCCACTTGCCTAAGAAAGACCAAGGAAGGAAGAGAAACTCAACTTGATGACTATGAAAGGGACATAATTCCCATGGGATTTTTGAAGGAAGAATCCACTTGCAAAGAAGCAAAGTCCAAGTTTGCTTCCACTTGGTTTAAGGAGGTTTAAAGGCAAGTTGTAGCCAATGGGGACCCTTGGATGGGAATTGATGAGGATTGATCCTAACCATTAAATCTAAGGAGGTTTACATGGGATTTGCCTATAAATAGGGATGGAGTCCCATTGCAATTTATTAGATTGGAATCCATTAGAATTTCAAGTAATATATGTGAGTTGAGAGAATTGTTGGAAGGCATGCAATTTATGGGATTCATGCTATTCATATAATTCTTAGATCACATTGTATATTACATTGGTGTGGAGTTTTTATAGAAAGAGAGATTTTCTCCCAAACTTACTTGTTTCTCGATATTGTCTTTGTTACTTCAAATCTCATACTCAAAGTTTGTCTTGATTTAGCTAACACGGTTGAATCATTTTGGGAGCGTCGAAAGGCTGACTAAACGCTTTCTCGTAGGGACGGGAATTGTGTTGCGTTAAGGCCGCACGGTGTCTAGTTTTTCTAGTGTAAAAAATCTAGTCCCGTGACATTAGGGCTCATCCTTACGGGGATTGGAGTGGATGAGTTGGTAGGAGTAGAGGCGGGGCTCGAGGATTTTGGTATAGAGGATTTAGAGGCGGAGGATTTCAGTGCCGGTGTTGGGGATGATGATTCAAGGTTTTGAAGTTGAATTATGCTATAGATGTACTAGCCTTACACTCTCCCTTGTTTGGCTCAATGTTGATTTGAAAAAGAACAAAATCAATTATTTTTCTTTCAATCCAATCTCAAATGTCTGATTTAGCATCATTTTTTTTTTTCCAGAAACAAGATCCTTCGCTTATCATATTCATATCGCGTTTCCTATGTCTGTGGATTTCATGTTCCGCCATACACATTACTCTCTTACTTAAGCATATCTTTTCTTTGAAATTTAACATTTCCGGCTATCATAATCTCATCATATCTCGTGTTTCCGCGCATACCCATATTATTAAACAAACTGAAGTACCATTTAATAAATTGCTCAAAGTACTTCCACAGGAACAAAGAGTGGATTGCATCATAGTAACAACATAAAGATTCAAGCCCAAGTCCCACCTAATATGACACATAGATAGATACACATTCCACATATAACACAATTAACATCTAAAGAAACCCATATCCTAGTACAAAGGACAACGTGACTTAGGTTTTCAGGGTGCATTTAAGGGCACTTGGTCCTATTTCCATGGGTAGTCATATCAGTATAACAAGTTCCACACATTTCTCTGTTCCCTGAAGTGCCTGGTGGGACACATTTGCACCTCACACAGCAAGTGCCACAGGCCCTGCTGCACAAATTTGGCCTTGAGTGTAAGCTGCACCTCACCTTGCACAATCCTGCACAATCTGCCAAAACAAAAAACCATTTACAACTTATAGGGCTAAAAAATAAGTAAGTTCATATAAGATGGAAAAATAAGGGTTCTTTTAGGTGGGAAGTGGCTAAAGCATACCCGTGAATGGCAACAGCCTTCTGTTAGCACCTCTGATCGCCTAAAGTTAGAAATGAGCATAGAAATGTTAGTTGGGTGCTTGGTGCTGGATTGAAAGGTTTTTCAAAAAAAGTCATTTTTTTACTCAGAGAAACAGTATATAACTTAAAAAGAACACACGTTATAAAATGTAAACAAAAAGCGGATGTAAAAGAAGGGCAATTAATTAACCAATTTCTGTTGGTCTTCAATTTCAACATCAGATGAAACCTGCACACCAAACATTAGCAAAATCAAATGCAGCCCAAAAAAGACAAAAGTATGCAACTGTAATCGTGTCAAAGAAAACGCTACATTACCTGAGCAAGGAAGAACAGCAAAAGGGCTGCAAGAAAAACTAACCGAGGAGCCATTTTCGAACTCAACATTGTATTTTTCGGGGGTTTGGAGGGGGGAAGAGTTTTTGAGTTATATATTTTCAAGAAAACAAAGGACTTGAAACTGAGAAATCAGTGTCCGATGCACTGCATTTTATAGGCCTCTTCGGGTAAAGAAGGAGGAAATAGGAGGAAATGACCTTCTCATTCATGTCTAATTCCAAAATGACCTTTGACCGGTAAATATGTTAAAAAAAAAAAGAAAAATTTAAAAGTAGAACTTTAGAGAAGTAAAAAATCAAAAATACCCCCACTTTATCTTCACAAGAAAATTGACGATTTTTTTTTTTATTTATTAATCAAGTCATTCTATTAACAGACCATTTTTGATCCGTTAAGTGCGTTAACGAACCATTGCACCAAATGGTACGTTGAGCACCACAATATGGCCTGTTAAAAAGCCATATTAAATATGGCATGTTAACAGACCATATTAAATGGTCTGTTAACAGACCAAATATGGCCTGTTAACAAGCCATATTAAATATGGCATGTTAACAGACCATATTAAATGGTGGTTGCTTAGCCATATTAAATATGGCACAAGTTAACAGAACCATATTATATGGAATTAAGCGCGGATTAACCATTGCGTTAAATAGGCTTATTTAATATGGTCTGTTATGAGGCTTAAATCTATTTAATATGGAATCTGTTAACAAATCATTTACATTTAATTATTAATAGTATTAGTCTGTTAACATATCAAAATATTATTTTTTAACGTGTTAAAAAATTCTTGTATTTTCCTTTTAATACATTATTTAGTTTAAAATTTTTTATTTAAATATAATTTGTAAATTAATCTTTCATTTTTCAAATGTAATTAAATAAATATATATTGTTTGTTAAACTTAAAAAAAATCATTTTGTTTTAATTTTTAAATATAAAATGAAATAAATAATTTTAAATTGATAATTACGAAAATTAAATATTGTTTTTTTAACAAATTAGCAAATTCTAATTTTTTTCCTTTTAATATTTTAATTAATTTAAAATTCTTGAATTAAATATTATTTGTAAACTAATCTTTAATTTTTCAGGTGTAATTAAATAATATTTTATTCTTTTTTATTTTAATTTTTAAATATCAAATGAAATAAACAATTTTAAATTGATAATTATGAAAATGAAATGTTATTTTTTAACAAATTAGCAAAATTCTTATTTTTCTCCTTTTAATATTTTAATTAATTTAAAATTCTTTAATTAAATATTATTAATAAATTAATCTTATATTTTTTCAAATGTAATTAAATAATATTTGTATTCTTTTTTATTTTAATATTTTCTTTTGTTTTATTTTTTAAAAATAAAATGAAATAAAATATTTAAATTGATAATTATGAAAATGAAATATTATTTTTTAACTAATTAGCAAATTCTTATTTTTTTCCTATTTTTTAATTAATTTAAAAAAATTAATTAAATATTCTTTGTAAATTAATTTTTAATTTTTTATATCGTTTATTTAACTTTCATATTTTCCTGTTGTTTTAATTTTTCATATGTATAATTAAATAATTAATTTCAATTGATAATTACGAAAATTAAATATTTATTTCTTTTAATTTTAAATTCTTTAATTAAATGTTCATTGTAAACAAATATTAATTTTTCAAATTTAATTAAATAATATCTATATTCTTTATTTAACTTTAATATAATTTCAAACACGTTAAATATAATTTGTAAGCTAATCTTTAATTTTTCAAATACAATTAAATAAATATATATTGTTTACTTAATTTAAAATTTTCCTTTCGTTTTAATTTTTGTATAAAAAATGAAATAAATAATTTTAAATTGATAATTACGAAAATAAAATATTATTTTTTAACGTGTTAACAAATTCTTATTTTTTGCCTTTTAATATTTTCATTAATATAAAATTCTTTAATTAAATATAATTTGTAAACTAATCTTTCATTTTTCAAATATAATTAAATAAATATATATTGTTTACTTCATTTAAAAATTTCCTTTTGTTCTAATTTTTATATAAAAAATGAAATAAACAATTTAAAATTGATAATTTAAAATTATTTACGTAATCGAATTTTTTATATAATTAAATAATTAATTTCAAATATTAAATATTATCTTTTAACATATTAGCAACTTCTTATTCGTTCCTTTAAATGTTATTAATAATTGAATAAATCGAATATGAAATAAATATTTTACGTAATCGAAAAAAATTTGTATAATTAAATAATTAATTTTAATTTCATAATTAGTAAAATAATGAAATTAATAATTTTAATTATTAAATATTATGTTTTAACATATTAGCAACTTCTTATTTTTTCCTTTTAGTTTTATTAATAATTGAATAAATCGAATATGAAATACGTATTTATAGATTTAAATATTTTACGTAATCGAAAAAAATTATATAATTATCAATTAATATTATTAGATTTAAATATTTTACATTAAAAAATAATATTTCATTTTCATAATTATCAATTTAAAATGATATATTTCACTTTTTATATCAAATTAAAAGAAAAGAATTTTTTTAAATTAATTAAAAAATATATATTTATTTAATTACATTTGAAAATGAAAGAATTAGTTTACAAATTATATTTAATTAAATATTTTTATATTAATTAAAATATTAAAAGTAAAAAAAATAATAATAAAATAACCATTAAAAAATAATATTTCATTTTTAAAATTATAAATTTAATATTATTTATTTAAATTTTGTAAATAAATTAAAACAATACGAAAATTTTAAATTATGTAAAATTTATTTATTTATTTAATTAAATTTGAATAATGAAATATTAGTTTTCAAATTATATTAAAAGGAAAAAAAAATAAAAATTTGCTAACACGTTAAAAAATAATATTTTATTTTCATAATTATCAATTTAAAATTATTTATTTCATTTTTTATACAAAAATTAAAACGAAATGAAAATTTTAAATTAAGTAAACAATATATATTATTTTTTAACGTGTTAGCAAATTCTTATTCTTATTCTTTTTAATATTTTTATTAGCAAATTTCTATCTTAGCGTTGTCCATCCTCACTAAAGTAGCGCCGATCATGTCATTTACGTTTTGTTCAACTTAAACAAATAATTCACTTTAATATCAGACGTAACGTTCATATGTTGAATTGAAAATGGCAAATGATCTTTGAATTGAATTTTTAGTACCATATCTTATCGAGATGAATCAACGTTTAGCTTGTTCTATATATCAAAGTACTCAAAAGTTGTGTCAAAACTCACAATGAAGATTCGAGCATGTTAAGGGTCAAATAGATATAACTAAAGATCAAAAGGAGTGAAAACAAATCAATTTTCGAAGTAAAAGGATGTCGAATTTTTAGTTGGAGATTGAAATTCATTTTTGGCATAGTAAACGTTCGAATTGAAAAAGAGCTATTTCTAGCAAAGTTGTAGCATTTTGAATTATCTTTCCAACGCCTTTTAAATCGGCTTAATTGGATATCGGAAACAAAAGTTATGATAAAAATCTTTCAAATTACAAAACATGGTGACTTTTTAATTTGATATGTAATCAGTGTAACAGAAATCTCATTTGTTAACAGCTGAAAAAAGTCAATATGATCGAAATTCAAGTTAACAGTGATTTTTTCATAACATCGAATTTTTAATTTATTTCTTGATTATTTTTCGTAATAGTAGTTTTATTTGTTAACTAAAAGGGTAGTATTGTCTTTTTAACACAAACATGTTTTGTAATTGTTTTAGTCACTTAAGGGTGTTTTTGTCTTTTTATAGCAAATGGGTCATTTTGGGATTATTGTCAATTGGAAAAGTCAAAATGGAATTAGAGACCTTTGACTAGGTCATTTTGACAAGTACCCCGGTAAAGAAGCCACGGTGTTACTGTTCTCTTAACTTTGGCTTGCATTAAAATGAGATATTTAAGAAAAATATGTTTTGAAATATTTATTTTTTATAAGATGTATATAGTTAAAAAATAAGAAAAAAATTTCAATTTACATATAACATTATTTTATGATAGAACGTATAATTGAAAATAAATTTTAAAATGTTTTATTTTTTGTAAAAATAGAGCCAAACTGGGGCTTAATAAAATGTATATAGTTAAAAAAAAAAAAATCTGAATTCACATGTAACCTTATTTTATGAAAAAATGTGGTTAAAAATAAATTTTAAAAGATATATTTTGTAAAAATAGAGCCCAAATTGGGGCTTTATATAAAAATGTTTAAGTTAGGGCATAACAATCATTTTAAATTTTTTTTATTTTTTATTTATTTACTTTTTGACCGTCAAATTAACTAATCTCACACTAGATATCGAAAAAAAAAACTAATCTCACACTAATTAAAAGGTTGAAACAACGCAATCCAAATTTTTCTCATAAGAATAGTAAGTTGGTCCATCATCTTTTTTTTTTTTTTTTAATCAATAAATGTAAATTTGTTATAAATCAAATTTCATGTACAAGTACACAGGGTGTACCTCGGGAAAACAAAATCGATGAGTCATACAAGTACCCAAGGGGGTCCTAGGGGCTCACGTGACCCCCCAACTTTTGAGTTTTTTTTTTAATTAAAATCATGTTTAGTATCAATTGAAATCTAAATTTTAATATAAATCAAAGTTAACAATTAATTTTAATAATATATTTCATGGAATTCATAATTATTTAATTTTTATCAAAATTTACTAAAAATTTGATTTTAATATCCATTAAATAGGAGCAAACTCACAATAAATTGGAATTTTTCTCTTTTTCTCTCGTCTTTTAACAAAATCTTAATTCTCCATCAAACATGAGCGAAATATTACATTCATAATACCATTTCGAAGTGTTCACGGTCTAATTTTCTACGTCGTTAATGGCGTACGAAATGATTAATCGTAGCAAATATTATGACTTGTCAAAGTAAGCCGTTCAAAATTAGTATTTCGAAAATTTCGATAACATTTTAACTTTAAAAATTCATCGACGATCGTACGCTAATCGAATATACAAATTGCTTATATCATCTCAAAACTTATTTCAAGAACTACATTATAGATATAACAAATAATCCAAACAAATATAGAAAATAGTTAAAAATGCGTCAAACGTGATTTTTAAAAAAAAGCGTCTAACTCGCATTTTCTTTAAAAAAATTCAATTATTTCATTAACCTTTATTATTTTTACAATACAACTTTTTCAATATAATTTTCATTATTTTATTAGAAAATTTTATATGGAATATGATATAAAATTTATTCGAAATTTTACGTCTGAAAAATCATATCCTATTTAAATTTTCAAATGCAAAATTACATGAAGTACGATTTTTTTGGAAGTAAATTTTCGATTGTAAAATTTCTCCCAACTTTTTTACAAGTTCGATTGCTCCCCCTTAACTTTAAACTTATGCGTCCGCCCCTGGCTGATTTGCCTGTCCTTCACCTAGACAACAAGTGTTTTGGCTACATTGGCATTGTTGGAATTCACCTTTCCATCCACACTCTATTTTTTAATAATTGCATCCAACTGTGGAATGCCCAAAGACTTTACAAGAAGCACAAAATTTCGACTCTTGTTCATAGAGAATTTCTTGTTCCCATAAAACGCCATTAGGTGAACTGGTCTAAGTTCTAAGCCTTCAATAACGAAAACTATCTAAATCGTGAACTCTCGCATGGCCATATAGGACAAATATGTGTAAGTTCAACAAGCAAAATTTAGCTTCGAACAGTCAAATATGCGAAGATTGCATGATTATTTTATGTCTGTTTAGTTTAGATTGAAAATTGATTGTGCAAAGATCCTATGAAATACGCTGTGGACAAATAGTATAACTTTCCCTAGTTTTAAGGACACAATCAACGAGGTAGTTGTCCAAATTTAAGGCCAACTTTTGCACATCAGTATTGCAGTCGAGCCCAGGATCCCATGAATTTTTGTGCCAGTGCTTTACAACTGGATTCTTTTAATCTGCAGCTGAGGTGATATTTTGAAAAATATACTATTAAAAAGTAAGATAAATTATTAAACTATAAAAATGATTTTTATTTGAAAAATGTATATAATTGAAAATAAGTGCAGAAAAAAACAGTAATTTTCAAATAATCATACTTTCAAACAAGGGATAAACAGTTTTTTTCCTGAGTTTTTCTTTCACCATTTTTAGATAATTATAAAATATTTTTAGGAATGGGTTAATTTCACAAATGGTCATTGAAGTTACCTGAAAATTTCAAAACGATCATTGAAGTTTCAAAGTTTCAGAAACGGTCACTGAAGTTTGAAATTTCTTTCAAAACGGTCACTGAATTTTCAGATTTTTTGGGCAAGTTTGAGGCAATTTTTCGACAACTTCCGACCACCAAAATCGCCGATTTCGGATACCATTGGAAATCTCACGATGTCCTCTTCAATTACCACAAAAAATCTGCCCAAAACTCCAAGTGATTCTGCCGGAATAAACCCACGAAATCGGCAATTGAAAATTGTGAAAATCTGCCCAGATTTTCAGATTTTTTTAGCAAGTTTGAGGCAATATTTCGGCAACTTTCAACCACCAAAATCTTCAATTTCGGATACCGTTGGAAAGCCCACAATTTACTCTTCAATTATCACCAAAAATCTCCCCATAATTCCAAGGTATTCGGCCGGAATAAACCCACGAATTCAGCTACCAAAGAAGTCCGAAAATCTGTCCAGTTTGGGTAGCTGATTTCGTGAGTTTATTCCAGCCAAATCACTTGGAGTTTTGGGGAGATGTTTGATGCTAATTGAAGAGGACATTGTGGGCTTTCCAACGGTATCCGAAATCGAAGGTTTTGGTGGTCGAAAATTGCCGAAAAATTGTCTCAAACTTGCCCAAAAAATCTGATAATCTGGGCAGATTTTCACAATTTTCGGTTGCCAACTTCGTGGCTTTATTCCGGACGAATCACTTGGAGTTTTGGGAAGATTTTTGGTGTTAATTGAAGAGGACATCGTGGGCTTTCCAACGGTATCCTAAATCGGCGAGTTTGGTGGTCGGAAGTTGCCGAAAAAGTGTCTCAAACTTGGCCAAAAAATCTGAAAACTCAGTGACCGTTTTGAAAGAAATTTCAAACTTCAGTGACTGTTTCTAAAACTTTGAAACTTTAGTGACCGTTTTAAAATCTTCAGGTAACTTCAGTGACCATTTGTGAAATTAACCAATGTTAGGACTCGTTTAGTGTAGCGTATTGTAATTTGGCTGTCTGTACTATGTACTTATCTTTTGTACTATATTATTCTAGAAAATCAGTTTAAGGTTAGAAAAAATATTTGGGTTCCATTTTAACGAGAGTTTGAAAAAAATGTATTTTGAAATATTAAAAAATAATTTTTTTTTAAATTTACGTGCAATATTATTTCATTAAAAAATGTGATTGAAAATGAAGAATGAAAAAATGCATTAAATTAAATGGAGCCCAAACAGGGCTAAAGAATTCACACCTGTGTGCATCAGTTCATGGAATAATCCCATGTAAATTTATTTTAGCAGTATTAGTAATCATTATTTTAAAAATTTATTTGGTAAGACTCCATGAATAATTTCAAATTCAATCCATCTTCTACTACTACACGACATCGATAAAAATTTACGATAGAGATGGATCATTTTCAGCGTACTTATCTCACTAAATAGCAACTATAAGTTTTTCATCAAATAATTACATTCTTTGACCTTGTTTGGCCCCGTTAAAATTTTTAATTTTTTTTTTCTTTCTTAATTTTAATCACACATTTTCCAAATAATATAACATTACACACAAATTTAAAACTTTTAATTATTTTTCAACCATACATTCTTCCATCAATAACTATTCTAAAATTTAAAAATTCTCCAAAATGGGGGCCAAACAATGACTTTGTACGTATTTGAAGTTTATTTTCATTAAATTGTTTATCTCAGATTAAATAAAAAAGACCTTATGTTGAAAGTACACGACGTTTGATTATTAAATATATAGTTTTAAATACAATTGACTATTACTCCATCCGTCTCATTTTTATAGACTGTTTTATTTTTCACAGGAATTAAGAAATTTTATTTAATGTTATTAAAAAAATACTTTTTGCTAAAAACATTCATAAGAGTATATTAATATATGAACAAAATAAAATATTGTCAATAAAAAAACGACTATGTAATGTGGACAAAAAAAATTAGAAATGTCAATCTATACAATTGAGACGAAATAGGTGATAAATTTAAATACGTTTCTCTCTTATCCACTATTTGCCTTTAGTATTGGACTTCGCGAGCGGCAAACTCCAAGTGAGGAAAGTGACAAAAGTGATGTACTGATATTGTACGGGTGCTGCCGACAGCCTCTCAGGAATCCAGCCATATTACAGTTGTATGGATAATGGATTTATGAGAAGAATTATTCAATCTTGTACATCAAATGTTACATTAAGAGTTACATTTCAAAATATATTTTCTCTTCTTTTCAATTATACATTTTTCAATAAAATAGTATTATATACAAATTCAAAAAAAAAAAAATTATTTTTTAACCACACATTTTCTATTAAATCATTATTTTAAAATGTATTTTGACAAAAAAAATTGGGGTTCAAACATATCCATATATCAAGTGGGAGAATGGAAATTCACTTTGAAGTCATCCTTTTTTCTGTTCATCCTCTTTCTTTCTACTTATGGCAGAAATCAGATTGCTCGCTCACTTCGAGCTGGAGGCTACTACTAGAGAATGATTATAGCACGACTCTTTTTCCTTCTTGAAAACTGTGCCTTGTACAGTCACATCTAAATCTCATTTTGTCGACAAAAAATTACCTTTTTACTAATTTAATTATAAAAGTAAGTCACCTTTTTTACCATCTTTAAAATGATTTTTTTTTTTTTTGGAATAATTAATTTTGGAATTGTGATTATTTAATGAGGGAATACGTGGTTGAAAATGATTTTGAAAAAAAAATATTTTAATGATCATCAAACAGGGGCTTAATCTTAATTTACGTTCTAAAACTACGATATTCCCATTAAAAAAAAAAAGTTCTATTTGCAGCGTCTATGAAGTTGTTTAACGAACACCATTGTTCAAGTTTCAATACGACTTCTAAAAAGAAATGATGAATTATTTGAATGGGTTCTCACGATGTCCAAAACATGATGAACCGGGTCAAATTGTGGAGACAAGTTAGCTTTTCGCTTCACTTGCGCCATCACCTTTTTAGAATAGAAAGTAGCAATCCTCGATTGCCGCTAACTGCTTTGTTGTTGGGGACATTGCTCCGAATTTTGTTCTCCCGTT
The DNA here is from genome assembly GCA_035079005.1 of Fraxinus americana. NCBI lineage: Eukaryota > Viridiplantae > Streptophyta > Magnoliopsida > Lamiales > Oleaceae > Fraxinus > Fraxinus americana. Next base: position 29,794,197 of record CM068707.1, read on the forward strand.
GTTAAACAAGTTTGTATCATATTTTTCAAAATTCTGCTAATCCCAAGTACTCTTACTTTCAGGAATTTTCGCGTGTAATTGAAATTTTGAACAATCACTTCAATCTTTTCCTTCCAAATCCAGCTTATCATTACCGTACAAGCAATCAAAACAGTACATGAATTTAGACAAGTTGTCTATCCTTGTTAAAGGAAAAAAACAAAACAAGAAAGAACAGGTGGAAGATGCATGTATTTCCCATCAAATGAATTTATGGACAACCGCGACCAATTTATATTCAGAACCAAAATTAGATCAAAGGATCATGACATTTCTCCATGCCTACTGTTGGGAATTTACTTAATCATTCACAGCGGAAATAAACAATTTTCAATTTCCAAACGAGGATCTGCAATGTGTTTAGATAGAAACTGTGATTAGAATTATACCTTTGATAAATTCTGCAAAACCCTTTGCTGATTCACGAACTCCAATGATCACGATCTGCATTCCAACCTGTCCAATTGTCCAGCCTCCAATGGTGATCCACACAGAGAACAAGAATGGTGGCTAGGGTTTCTTTTCTTGTGCTAACAAGAATAATAAAAAATCCATACTGTTTTCAAACCTAGTAGTTTATTAATATAAGTCCAAATGGGCTCGACCTATCTATTAAACTTAACCCGGTCCAATATTTAATTAATCAAATTAATTAAATCTGGTCCATGAATTAATTAATCCAATTGGATTCGGGCCTATTAATAAACAACTCAATTAATTAATTATCCAACACTTGTCAATTAATTAATTGGTAAATCTCATTCTTCTGATTCTCTTTTGTGTGTGACCCATTAGGTTCCCGATCACGATGCCGAACGACGTGAATTATTATTTTGATCTAATCAAAATCGATAAATTAAAATGTCCCCTTTTAATTTATCACTAATTCACTTTCGTTGTCCCAGATTGACATCTAGCAATGTATCATGGCAATACATGTGACGAGAAATATCACGTAGCATGACAAAACCAAACTTGTTCATTTACCGTGAAACTATAATCCTTCCGTCAATATGATCCGATCAATTATGAGATATGGATATGTGTCAATCTCAATTATCAATCATATCTTTTATCTCACTGTTAAGTCAATGTACGTCGAAAACTCTTTTCCGACTTATGAGTTCACCTTGGCCAAGGATTTCATTATTAACTTAACTGGATAAAACGTAGATCATAATCTCTTACTATCTAAGAGTGACGAATCCTCTATTGATCATTCACAACCTTCATATGATTCTTGACATACCTGAACAATGCTGTATTAGCGACCCTTGATAGAGCAGCATCCAACACCACCAAAATATGTCTGCCTTCATATAAGGTATTATGATGACCTCAATTCAAAGTACCAATTCCACTATCGAACGTTAGAGATTAACCACTAACACTTAGATAGTTATCCATGTGGAATCTCTCAGCGGGTCTCCAATGTTTTGTTCTATAACAAAACATCCACGTTTTCATTCAAGTGTCACCACACTTTAGCTTGTGAGATCGGCTACTTACTTCACAAGTAAGAATGCCACACGCGATAGTCTATCCGTATTAACGATATCCGTATCTCGTTATTACCTCGACCACGGACGATTTAAGATTCAGTCATATGTAATTTGTATCTCACAATCACAACTCCTTGTGATTAACAAATTTCCAAGACTTGAATCTACGGATTCTATTATTTAATTTATTAGAATATTAATTCAATTAAATAATAGATATTGCCATATATATGCATTGATTATATATATTCAAAGTGTTTATATCCAAAATTGATTGGACCTAGGGCATAACACTTACAAACTCCCACTTGCACTAGATCCAATCACTTATGTATCTTATATCATAAGAGTCTACATGACGATCATGTTTATGCTGCGACAACTCTTTGTCAGTGGATCTGCAATTTAATAACTTGTGGGAATTCGTTCTTTATTTACGTCATTTCATTGTATTATCTTTCCAATGAGATAACACTGCCTTAACATATGTTTGGATCATTGATGAGACCTTAATTCCTTCGCTTGCCGATGTGGCTCCATTGTTATCACAATGCATAAGCGTGTGATCAACAATGTTAGGAACTACTCTAAGTTAAGAATAAACTTCCCGATCCGGACCACAACTTTTGTTGCTTTGTAAAGCAATGATGTATAAGACTTCCATTTTTTAATCAACTATTTGGAAAATTTCCAACACACCGCTTAAGAAGTAAACCAATATCCTATTTGAGATGCGCTATTATTCCACCGACTAGACGTTAGCATCATTCTATCCATGAACTCTCGCTTCATTTTCTCCATATAAAATCTTCTCGAGATTTTATACGTATAGATTGGGATGAGTTAAGCAATCTTCTAGATCTATCTCTATAGATCAACTTGCTTCTCCCACATCCATCACGGAGAAATTATTTGACAACCATAATTTCAACAATTGAAATATAGAGACGTCGTTTCCTATAATATGTCTCATACATATAATATCAGGAATGCGACAATGCTCCCACTATCTTCTTGTAAACGCACATTTCGTCTTCATTTTTGATAAAATCAAACATTTTGACTTTTTGTATCAAATCGAAGATTCCAGCTCCAAGAGGCTTGTTTCAATCCATATTGACATTTTCTTGTAAACTCATTTACAACCTATGGGTTCTAATCCATTAGGCAAGTCGACCAAGGTCAAACCTCGGTTATATACAACAAGTTCATCTCTTTAAGTCAACAATTGACTTTATTTCTATGTAATTAGTAGGTTCATTATCGTTGATTAGTAATCATGGATTCGTACCTTCTAGGAGGTCAAATGATCCTACAAGATTTACACTGAGTTAACGTGTTCTCAGAAGTCTCCACTTCCTGATCAAGAGTGTGTCCCTCAGCTGGTGTGGAATAAGACTCAGGTTCATCTATTCGGTTAATTATATCAGTGGACTCTTGAACTCTTTCAAGATTTATTCTACTCCCACTGTCTCTCTTAGAGTAAACACTTTCTTTAAGAGTATGACATGTTTTGAGATAAACATCTTCTTCTCAACGAGATTATAGAATTGATATCTAATTATCTCTTGGAAGTCCACAAATATATAATTATCGGATTTAGTCTCAAACTTATCCAATTCAGTGCGCTTCACATAAGTGTCATAACCCAAACGTTCATATGAGATATGTTGGGCCATTCCATAACTTGTATGGAGTTTTGGTCAACCGATTTAGATGGGACACGATTTAGTGTGCAGCACGTGGCAATCAGTGCATGATCTCAAAACGATTTTTGAATGCTTGCATGGCTTGTTCTCAATTGCACTATATCTAATAGTGTACTATTCCTCATTTCAGATGCACCATTATGTTGCAATGTATGTGGAGGAATCCACTGCATGAGAATCGAATTCTCTTTTAGATAATCTAAAATTCTCCATTTTAGATATTCTTTACCTCGAACAAGTCTTAGTGTAAGAATATATTTACCTATTTGTTTATCAACTTTTAGTTTGAATCCCTTGAACATTTCAAGAGATTCATGCTTGAATTTCATCAAATATACGTGATCATTTCTAAAATGACCATTAGTAAATGTGATGAGATAAGATAAACTTCACCTGACATTAATTGATATGGATCTACATACATCACTATGTATTAGACCTAATAATTGTGCAGCTCATTTTCCTTTTAAAGTAAAAGGAGATTTGGTCACTGTGTCTTACAGACATGATTTGTATTTGTCAAATGATTCAAAATTATTTGACTCAAATATACATCTCCATGTAAGTTTGGAATTACATTCTCATTTATGTGACCAAATCTGCAATGCCGATATAGGTGTTATTCAGATTATCGTTTTTATGTCTTTCAATTTCTATACTCATTATAGAACACTCAACATTTATAATATAAATGTCATTTTGTAATTTACCATAACCATTAAGATCTTATCAAGATAAGAGGGAACAACAATTGTCCTTCATATTAAAATAATTCATGTCAAAACATGAAATTTATTTAATGCCCTTGGTAATGGTAAGAACAAAATTAACATTTCTCTAATTCTAATATCGAGCCTAAAGGCAATGGCAAGAAATATGCTTCTACAGGCAATGCAACAACTTTTGCTCATTTTCAACGTGTAGGTCAACTTCTTCATTCTGCAGAGATCTACTTTTATTTAGCTTCTGCATATTTATTTAAATATGAGATCTATATCTAGTATCTAATACCCATGAAACTAAGGAAGTAGATATAAGCCTTACAATTTCATTTCCAATGACCCATCATTCCAAAATGATAATAGGGATCATCAGATTTGGTATCGTCCTTATTCGCTTTAACTGTCTTAGTCATCTTCGTTGCTTTCCTAAAGCATCCTTTAGACTTCCCTATCGAAGTCTATGACTAAGATTTGTCCACTACAAATATAGATGTTGGACTTAACAGTTTTAAGCATGTTCAGCATCTCAATGAGTGTACTTCGAGTTTATTCATGTTAAATTCATAATTAGTTATGAATAACTCTCTGACAAAGATTGCAGAACCAAGTCTATACTTAGTTCATTGTTCATGACTGAACGCAATCAAGACAACTTCTCAAATTAGTCTACATCTTCAGCACACGCGACCGAAGATTCTTACGCCATTATACATCGTATAGTTGTGGAAATATCATATATTTCCTCAGATGATTGTTCATCATTCAACATATTGAGATGAAAAATCTTGTGTTAGCATCTATACTCTTATGTTGCTTTTAGAACTCGTGACATAGTCACAAACATCACATATGTTGTAGTACTATCGTCATCCGTGTTTATTATAGCTCACCTCTTCTTTTATCGAGTCATCAACAGTGTCTCTAGAAAAGGACTACTCAAGGACACAACCAATTTTCATGCACGAGAACAATTCTCGGGATTATGCGGCGTCAATAAAGAAAATTTGCTTTGATTGTTGGCATACAATATGCCTCTCAAATTTATGTGGTTACTCATGATTCAATAAATGTAAACGACGAAAAGTAAAGAAATAATATATATAATGCATGAATTAATTTAACATAGTCTTTTATTAAATTAATTTCGCTCCTACTGTTTAACTCAAATTTATGACCCTCTCACATAAATTTATGGAATCCATACTTGATTCCCAGTGGGCTGGAATCTCATTTGTTATATTAAAACCTTGAGTGTACTCAACAAGCCCTAATAAAAACATTTGGGTAGATACTATTATCAATTGTATCTCCATACAACTCCCAAATCATTAAACTGACAACTCTTTGTCTTCACACATCTTATGTGTTAGCTTAACATGCCTCTAAGATTCATCTACTTGAGTGTACTCAACAAGAGATAAATATTAGTTAAGTCAAACCCATCATTCAGAAATATCTAATATTTCATAGTATCAAACATATCCCTAATAGACCAGCCTTGAGTGTACTCAACAAGCTAAGATCGATTTAGGACTCTCATTTTTCACTATAATGGTAGAAGGCGAATATAAATATGACTTAATATTTTAACATGCCTCTAAAATTTATCTTCTTGAGTGTACTCAACAAAAGATAAATATTAGTTAAATCAAACCCATCATTCAGAAATATCTAATATTTCATAGTGTCAAACATATCCCTAATGGATCAGCCTTGAGTGTACTCAACAAGCTAAGATCGATTTAGGACTCTCGTTTTTTCACTATAATGATGGAAGGCAAATAACAAATTGACTTAATATTTTAACGAGGAATTTTTCATGCAAAAGGTCTCATCGTAATAATTTTATATATTTTATTATACATCTAACATGCAAATAAACATACATATAATAGTGTGGACGATTATGGACTTATACTATCTAGTCTTCCCGAGCCATAAGGAAGACTAGTCAAGTCCTTCCTATGGGGTATAGCATTGATTCATACAATGCTCCATCTCTATGGTCTCCTCCTCTTCTTGTATCTCCAATTAGTCCAGCTGCAACTTGTATCCTATACTAGTTGGCATGCAAGCCTAAATAATATTGGACACGCAGGCCCATAATAATAACAACGGACTCGCAGGTCCAAAATAAATAACAAGAGCTCATGGAACCCATAAAACAACAAGAATAAAACTAACCATTCAACACATCCACATGGTCGAGTCCATAATCATCCACTAATAAAACATTCATCATATAAATACATTCCTATAATATCTAATATTATATGCAAACATGTTTCAAGTTTCTAGCAATTAAAGTCGTCTAAACTAATTTAGATAAATGGATCGGAACAATTAAATAATTAATTAATCAAATTAATTAATTAATTTAATTAGCGGACATATTTAATTAATATCAAATTTCAATTAAATATCAAATTAGAGTCCAACTCTAATTCTACAAATATAAGGCGGGACTATTTAATTAAAATCAAATTTTAATTAAATACCAAATTAGAGTCCAACTCTAATTCCAATAAACTTTCAGGGCAAAACAATTTAATTAAAATCAAATTTTAATTAAATGTCAAATTAAAGTCCAACTCTAATTATAATCAAATTAATAAGGTTGAATTTAATTAAAATCAAATTTTAATTAAATACAAAATAAGAGTCAAACTCTAATTCCAAGATATTAGGGTGGACTTATTTAATTAAAATCAAATTTTAATTAAATACAAAATTAGAGTCCAACTCTGATTTCAAGAAAAATTTTAGGGTGAGATAATTTAATTAAAATCAAATTTCAATTAAATGTCATATTAAAGTCCAACTCTAATTTCAACAACATATTAGGGTAGATAATTTAATTAAAATCAAATTTTAATTAAATATTAAATTAAAGTCTAACTCTAATTTAAAAAGAATTAACATTTTAATTTAGGATAAAACTCCTAAATAAAATAAAATTCAATTTAGGGTCAAAGTTTAATATTTAAGTTAAAATCTAATTTTAACGAAAATATAAAAATCGTTAATTTTTAAATAAAATTTTAAACGGGTCAATATTGAAATTTTAGGTCAAACCATTTGAAAATCAAATTAAAAACCATTTTAATATTTAAATTCAAAACTATTTTGAAAATTGCAAATTGACCCAAGTGTAAAATTAAAAAACAAGTCCTTCAATTAACTCAATTGCATGACAGGTCCTTAATCAAAATATTGCAAACTTGACCCCTTTTCCATTATTGCATACGGGGTCCTGAAATTTCGAAAATTTCACAAGAGGCCCCCGCCTCCAACCTCTTCCACCCGATTTTCAGCCAACCCTAAAATTCCCATTTTTGCGGCGCCGGCGACTGGAGAGACGGTGGTGTGACAACAGCCACCACGAGATCATCGCAGCAAGCGACACGCGCCTTTCCAAGAATGGGCGCCGCTGTCATTGCAATTCGCGCAGCTGACATGCGCTAGCAAAGAATACTCATTGGCTGCTATGCAGCGACAGCCGCTCCCGGGGCATGGTGGTGCGCCGCCGCCGCCATGTCTTTAGGCCGCCATGATTAAGCTCCTCTTCTGCTTCGCGGCGCGTTTATTCTTGTCGGCAATTTTTCCAGATTCGATTTTTCGTTTTTTTTTTTTTTTTTTTTTTAACAGATTCCAAAATGTGAAAATCAAATTTTCTCAATTGCTAGAAACAAGAAAAACAATAACAATCAACTTTTGATTGTTACAAGATGCAAAACAATTTCTAACAAACACAAAGTAGGCTCTGATACCACTGTTGGGAATTTACTTAATCATGCACAGCGGAAATAAACAATTTTCAATTCCCAAACGAGGATCTGCAATGTGTTTAGATAGAAACTGTGATTAGAATTATACTTTTGATGAATTCTGCAAAACCCTTTGCTGATTCACGAACTCCAATGATCACGATCTGCATTCCAAGCTGTCCAATTGTCCGCCTCCAATGGTGATCCACACAGAGAACAAGAATGGTGGCTAGGGTTTCTTTTCTTGTGCTAGCAAGAATAATAAAAAATCCATACTGTTTTCAAACCCTGCTAGTTTATTAATATAAGTCCAATCTATTAAACTTAACCCGGTCCAATATTTAATTAATCAAATTAATTAAATTTGGTCCATGAATTAATTAATCCTATTAATTAATTCGGGCCTATTAATAAATAACTCAATTAATTATCCAACACTTGTCAATTAATTAATTGGTAAATCTAATTCTTCTGATTCTCTTTTGTGTGTGACCCATTAGGTTCCCGATCACGATACCGAACGACGTGAATTATTATTTTGATCTAATCAAAATCGATAAATTAAAATGCCCCCTTTTAATTTATCACTAATTCACTTTCGTTGTCCCAGATTGACATCTAGCAATGTATCATGGCAATACATATGACGAGAAATATCACGTAGCATGACAAAACCAAACTTGTTCATTTACCGTGAAACTATAATCCTTCCGTCAATATGATCCGATCAATTATGAGATATGGATATGTGTCAATATCAATTATCGATCATATCTTTTATCCCACTGTTAAGTCAATGTACGTCGAAAACTCTTTTCCGACTTATGAGTTCACCTTGGCCAATGATTTCATTATTAACTTAACTGGATAAAACGTAGATCATAATCTCTTACTATCTAAGAGTGACGAATCCTCTATTGATCATTCACAACCTTCATATGATTCTTGACATACCCGAACAATGCTGTATTAGCGACTCCTTAATGAGCAGCATCCAACACCACCAAAGTATGTCTGCCTTCATATAAGGTACTATGATGACCTCAAGTCAAAGGACCAATTCCACTATCGAACGTTAGAGATTAACCACTAACACTTAGATAGTTATCCATGTGGAATCTCTCAGCGGGTCTTCAATGTTTTGTTCTATAACAAAACATCCACGTGTTCATTCAAGTGTCACCACACTTTAGCTTGTGAGATCGGCTACTTACTTCACAAGTAAGAATGCCACACGCGATAGTCTATCCGTATTAACGATATCCGTATCTCGTTATTACCTCGACCACGGACGATTTAAGATTCAGTCATATGTAATTTGTATCTCACAATCACAACTCCTTGTGATTAACAAATTTCCAAGACTTGAATCTACGGATTCTATTATTTAATTTATTAGAATATTAATTCAATTAAATAATAGATATTGCCATATATATGCATTGATTATATATATTCAAAGTGTTTATGTCCAAAATTGATTGGACCTAGGGCATAACACTTACACTTACTGCATAAAGAGAACTGATAACGTCATAACACTACCTTTTATTTTCTCAATAAGCCGTTCTATAATTGTTTGCCAGTAAAGCTCTTCAATATTTCCACAGGCCGATACAGCCCAAGAATTTTTTGTACATGCCCACTAGACCGTGCCCATGTAGGACTCTGCTAGAATACATTTCGACTAGAGTTGTATGAGCACCTATGAGCCTAGTCGCGTGCATGCACCCATCCACAGAGAACCAAAATTCTAGACCAATGTACTGCTAAAAGAACAATTGATTCTAGAAAATAAGTACCTTGAGAGGAGAATGCAAAGAGTCGAGTATACAATCAATAGCCAAACCTTGTGAAACTAAGGTTTTACCCAATCCTAAACTTTATGCTTTCACCACAGCAAAAAATAAGACTAAAAGTTGACACAATTACATCATTATCCACAAAAAGTCAAGGATTATGCCAGTGATACCTAGAGGTGTACCTAAGAGGTTACACCCCTCACATGGGGTAAGACCCATTTAAATAAATAATTTTTATTTAAGTGGATCCCACCCCCATGTGAGAGGGTGTAACTCATTAGGTACATCAACTAGTATAATCCAAAAGTTAATGATCTCCCAGTACCAAAATTACTGCTCTTCCGACGGGAAAAATATCAATTACAACTCAAGAAAAGGGAACTAAGCGGATAAACTTCTTAATTCACTTGTTAGAAGAACAACCCCAAAAAGTCTATATATGAACCAAAAAAAGGGGGAAAAACTCTCTTTTTGCAAACTGAAGTCAACTAGAAAACAATTGTAAGCTCCTTTTCATTCATCTCGTATACATGATCTCTTGCGTCCGTGATAGCACTCTGCATAATTTTTGGACTTAGAGATATACACAAGGAATAAAAGAAGAGCAAGGACCAGATAAAGAAAAAAACAAGAAAAGTGAACCTGTCCCAATTTTGTAAGTTGTTCATAAGATTTAAAGACACGAGCCTCACATCTTCATTTGCCTTTAGTGCTTGAGCAATGGAGAAAGCCCCTTCATCCTGTATACAAAAGAAGAATTGAAACTCGAAACTACTTTTTTGACACTGAAATCTTCCAGAAATAAAGGAATCCCATACTCTTATTTCATTTAAACCCAGATTGAGAGCCTATTTGGTACAGATTCTCATTTTCTATAGTAAATCAATTCTCATTTTCAACCACACATTTTTCAATAAAATAATATTTTCCATCACATCAATACTTTTTTCTTCTTTTTCAACCACACATTTCTCATCATATCACTATTCAAAAATCAATTCTTCCCTCAAAAATCCCTACCAAACACACTCTGAGTGACGCCAAAGCTTCATTAACCACCTTCAAGCTACGGGCCAGGCAGACGGCACCCTGCAAAAGCCCGTAATTGAAAACTAACATTGAGCATAAGATCAAGTCCATCAATACGTTCTAATGCACGACAAAGATAAAATACAGTTAAAAGGAACAACCTCATCTCTTAGTCCATTAGCTCGCAAGTCTAGGCTTTGTATCGTGCTGCTGTTGTACTTCAACATATCTGCAATATATTCAACACCACTGGCCCCAATCTGCAATAAATTTTGCATTTACACGCTCAAAGAAATCATCCAGCACAAAGGTTTCAGAATATTTCATTCCATTCCTCACCTGACACCAACCAAGATTGAGATCTTTTACATTCCCATGGAACTTGAGAACCTCTGCTAAAGCCTTCGCACCATCAGGCCCAATGGGATTATAACCAAGTACCAACTGTGAGAGAGAGGGAGTTATGAATCAAGTCTTGTTATGAAAGTCTAAAAATTTGGAGAGAAATTGCTGGGATGCACTCACAGCTGCAATGACAAAATTGTCTTTCAGAACTTGTGCTATTTTGCCGACCCCTTTGGCATGGATATCATTTCCTCCCTGCATGAGTACTCACCAGTTCATATTTATCAAAGCATGTTTGTCAACAACATAATTAAAAATCAAATTGGCTACAAACATAGAATTGGGTAAATAACCTTTTACTTACAAGATCAACATTAGTTACAGAGTGATTTTCTTTCAAAGCCTCAGCTATCTTTTCTGCTCCCTGACACAAGTGCCAGTATTGCAAAAGTCAGTACATATATTCTGTATCTTCGCAAGAGAATAAAGGTGTTGCCAGTCAAGCTAGATAATGCATTGATCTATTACATATTAGGGTAAGACTTGAAAAGGAGAGGAGAAAAGATAAATAGGCAAAACAGAAAAACCTTTCATCTGTAGATTTACCTGTCATCACATGAATTGTGCTTCCCCCCAAATGCAATCATATGGTTGCAACAAACCCATAACTATAGAGCACATTATCTATCCACCTAAATAAATGGTTATTACTTTCACAACCGTAAGTGCGTAACTGCATTTTCATTCTCTACTAGGCCACTCAACCATCTGGTTTTCTCTATCTGGTCATTTTTTATCTCATATTTCTTAATCTACTTTGCTTTCGTTTCTCCTATGAAGACTCATAAAATACTCAAGCAGTTCACCAAAGAGTTCAGCTGAATTTAAAACACTGGGGCACATTGTGCGGCAGAAACTCTAAATACCATGAATATCATGATGGTAAAATCTTCCTGTTGACTTTTGCTTCAGTCATAAATTAACAGAATATGAGTAGATGAGATACCAAAGGCACAACGTAAATCAAGATCAGTGGTCAATCAAAGAGACAGATAATTTACTAGTCATTTTTTATCTCATATTCCTTAATCTACTTTGCTTTCATTTCTCCTACCAAGACTTGTAAAATGCTGAAGCAGTTCACCGAAGAGTTTGGCCGAATTTAAAACACTGGGACACACAGTGCAGTAGAAACCCTAAATACCATGAATATCATCATGGAAAAATCTCCCTGTTGACTTTTACTACAGTTTACAAATTAACAGAGTACGAGTAGATGAGATAACAAAGGCACGACATAAATCAAGATCAGTGGTCGATCAAAGAAACAGATCATTTACTCTTTAAGAAGATATTAAACTGTTGAGAAAGACCATACGAGATTCGTGCAACACAAACTCAAATAAGCAAATTCTTCACCAGGTAATATGAAATATATGAATTTTTCAAGTTTATATTACAACTAATTAACTTCTACCTCATCTCCAACGTCATTCATGTAAAGACTAATCCACACCAAACTCTTGCTTTTCATGATATATTCAGCAACATAAAATGCTCCTCTTGCACTAATTGAATTATTGCCAAGGTCCAAAGCTGTAAGTTTTCCTAGACAGTAACTATGAAAATTAGATAAACTACGGTGCGGAAGAAAGCTGATGCAACCCAAAAGTTTCTAAAGCAGTAGAAACCTTTGTGTGAAGATAACCCAGACATGAGAGCACGAGCTCCTTCATCTCCAATAGAATTCCCTTGCAAATAAAGTTCCTGGACATATTAGTCATAGATCCACTTCAGTCATGAACATGAACTTCAACATTAAAAGCATACTACGCAAGTTGTCAAATCAGTGAAACAAAAATCATGCGGTCACTCGTATACAATCAAAATGTCTCATAATTCCAGCACCGATGCCTTGAAGTCACTTTGGTGCTATCAAGATGTAAAATACCTTTTTTCCTCCATCTTATTTCTACAGGAACAACGTAAAAAGCAAGTTGTAACATTTTCCCAAAAAATCTTCTTTGTCGAGTCAAACAGTCCTCAACGTGTTAATTTGGATAACTATGTTCATTTGCGATGGCTAACAAGCTTCGACATTATAGTAATATATTTAAAACAAGTTAAAATATAAGTTCAAATTCATATTTGTCCGAAATTCGAAATCCAAACAAAAAGGCAAAGTAGTAGCAAGTTGGCAATAAGCCAATAGCTTTCTCCACTCAAACTTTTACAAACAACAATATAGAAGCAGCAGCACCCCTTTAGGCTTCATCAACAAAAGTAGTAGCATCACGCCAACACCCCTTCATGAGCAAGCATAGAGTCAAGCAACTCTTAACCCAAGCAATAATCATAGATCACAGAAAAATTGCATAGAGTTCAAGTTACACAATATTTCCACCAGTTTACGAAAGAAGGAATAAGTAAACGAGTAAAAATTGCATTCTAACCTCTCCTTTGATAATAATGGAATCAATATCCCCTGTTATAATACATGATTCGGCCACTCTATAATATGCAAATATCAAAACATGCATTAATCCTTAATAATGATATTGACAAGCAATTAAAAACAATATGCATAGAAATATCAAAATTGATAATAAAAAATAAATGTCATCTTCTACAGCTTTCTCCGAATCATCCAATGCCTCTACCTCATACAAATATTGACGAAGCACTATATGATTTTGAACATGAATACAAATTTTGGGAAAAAAAATCCTTATATAATACTGAAAACTTTCATCTTCCACATAACGAAAAATGTAACTCAAACAATATAAAGTACCTTATAATCTGTTCTCTAACTTCTTTCTAAAAAAACTTAACAGGTTCTTCACAGCTACCAATTCCTTAGAAAGCTCACCAATTTTATACATACTATGGCCAGTCATTCTCTTTTGTCTTTTGACTTAAACCTTCTATGGATATTTTTCGCACAACCGCGTGACATGATTCCACAATGTACTAGTTTCGCAGTTTTTAGCATGATACTTATATGTTTGTTCACAATAATTACATTCTCATCTCCGCGAATTTAAAAATAATCTCACACCTCAAACCCTTTGTTTCCCTTCTTGCCTTTCATATCCATTTTCATATCATCAGGGTCATATGACTATTGGAAATGCATCATCGGCTTCTTCTAGAATTGGATTCATATAAAGAAACAATGGAGGAATCTAAGCTATCGAAAAGAAACAACAAGGTAATAAAGGTCAGTGGTAACTAACTATGGGAAAGAACAAACATATTGTTAATTTGATTTCATATAGTTAAAATAGCCAGTAAGCATATTTAATAGAATAAACATATAGTTAAAAACGAACCACAGATACAATAACCAATGAGCAAAAATAAAAAGTTAAAAATTAATTGCAAAAAACCAAGAAATTTGATGAGTTTTGGTTCAAAATTTTCAAAAAATGTGTTGTGAAGTAACCCATAAAAGAATAATTGAAGATTTATAGAGAAAACTTAAATCAATTTTGGAGGAAATTTGAAGTTGTGAAGCTTTAAACGTGAAATCAATGTCTCTTTTTTTTTTTTTTTAACGTTAAAAAAATTAAAGAATTTGGTTTTTTGAAGTTCAGTACCAGCTACCTAAGTACGACCCAACTCAAATTATCATTTTGTAATTTATGTTGCTTATTTTCTATAGTATGTAGATTGGTATTTTTCTGAAAATTATAAAATTAATTTTTAATTAAAAAAATTTTCAAAAAAACAGTTCAGTTCAATTTTGTGCGATTTTTTAAAATCAAAACCGAAACCAAACCATTTTAAAACGGTTTGGTACGGCTTAAGGGAAAAAACCATAGGTCCACGTAGACCTGAAACAACGAATTCGGTTCGGTTAGGTTCTATTTGTGATTCTACAAATTTTTTTTTTTTGCAGCTCTAGTCCTATTATTAATCGTAGGATTTTTATACTTTATAAGCACTTTTTATAAAGAATTTAAGGTTGGACTTTTTTATATTGAATGAACAAACGAAGCTTTCTCCATAGATTATCAATCCATTCTTGGCATACAAACTTGAATCTAAGGCTACAAAAAAAAAAAACAAGGAACCGCAAATCGAATAGACCAAATCGTTTGATTTGGGTCCTCGTGGACCCGCGATTTTTCTACTTAAACCGAACCAAACCATACCATTTCAAAATGCTTTAGTTTATGTTTTAATTTTCAAAAATAGCACAAAATCGAAGCGTAACTTTTTTCTAAAATAAAAAATTATTTTATTAAATTATGAATTTTACAATTTTCAAAAAAAAAAAATACAAATTTATGTGCTACAGTAAATCAGCAACACAAATTACAAAATGACAATTTGAATTGGGCTATACTAGGGTACTCGACATTGAACAACAATGAGGCACAATTTTTTAATCACATTTTCCCATAAAATAATTTTACATGCAAACCAAAAAAAATTCCTTATTTTTTAAACACATTCTCCAACAAAATACTATTCTACAATGCATTTTGGTCCAAAAATGGGGTTAAATTTCTTAGTTCTTTGAATTTTCACAATTAATTTCTTAACTTAATTTATTTTAGCTTATTAGCTATTGTATCTATGGTTCGTTTTTAACTATATGTTTGTTCTATTAATTATATGCTTATCGACTATTTTGATTATATGAAATCAAATTAACTATATGTTTATTTTGTTTTCTTAGCTAGTTACCACTTACCTGTATAACCATGTTATTTCTTTTCCATGACTTAACTTCTTCCATTGTTTCTTTTTTCTTTTTACAAATATGTATCCAATTCTAAAAGAAGCTGATAATGAAATTCCAATAGATTACCGTAAAAATATGAAAATGGGTGGAAAATGCAAGAAGTGAAACAAAAGGTCCAATGTTGGGATTATTTTAAAATTCGCGAAGATGAAAAAGTAGAATGTAATTATTATGGACAAACATATAAGCATCGTGATAAAAATTGGAGAACTAATACATTGTAGAATTATCTCACGCAATTGTGCAAGAAGTATCCATATAGGGTTCAAGACAAAAAGTAAAAGAGAATGACCGATTATAATATGTATAAAACTGACGAGCTTCCTAAGGGTATTGGTAGACGTAAAGAACCTATCAAGTTTGTTCAGAAAGTGGATTGAGAACAAATTACAAGGTACTCAATATTGTCTGAATTACCTTTTCTACATATGGAAGATGAAGGTTTTCAGTGTTATACAAGGTATTGTTTCCCAAAATTTATATTTCCTTCAAGGAACTTATAGTGCTTTGTCAATATTTGGATGAGGTAGATGCACAGAATACTCAGAAAAAGTTGTAGAAGGTAACATTTTCTATTATTTTGATATTTCTATGCATATTATTTTTAATTGCTCGTCAATATCATCATCAAGGACTAACGTGTATTTTGATATTTGCATATTATAATGAGGCCGAATCATGTATTACAATAGGGGATATTGATCTAATTATTATCAAATGAAATGTTACAACACAATTTTTACTAATATACTTGTTATTTCTTTCATAAACGAGTAGAAATATTGTGTTGGAACTTGAACTTTGTGCAATTTTTGTGTGATTTATGATTATTGCTTAGGTTACAAGCTGCTTGACTCTATGTTTGAGTTACTAATTTTGCTAAATCTGATTACTGCGTGATGAATTGAGGATTACTACAATCTGTTAGGTGTCCCATTTTATAACCATGAATGTTTGCTTATTTCTATTGATGAAGGGGTGGTGGCGTATTGCTGCTACTTTTGCTGATGAAGCCTGAAGGGGTGTTGTTGCTTCAATATTGTTGCTTGTAAAAGTTTGAGTGGAGAAAACTATTGACTTGTTGCTAACTTACTACTATTTGCTTTGTCCTTTTGTTTGTATTTCAAATTTCAGACAAATATGAATGTAATTTAACATTTAACATAATTAATTCTCGTTTAAACTTATATGTTAACTTATTTTAAATATATTACCATAATGTGTAAACCACAGATTAAAATTGAACTAAACCACAAATAATGGTTTGGTTTGAAAAATAAAATGGTTTGATTTGGTTTTGGAAAATTTCCAAACCGCATGAAATGATTTGAGTTGAAAATATGGTATAAACCTCCCAAACCAAATCCCGTTCACCCCTACTTGAATAAACGAGTTGGCTAGTTGAGTTTGTGCTTTTCTTCCTTTACATGTTTGGCTGCGTCAATTTGCCAGAATAGAATTATAGGCATGGTAATATACCCGCTAGTGATTTCATGTAATAACATTTCCTAGGTCAAAATAAAATCGACTTGATTCACATTTCAGATTACGTATAATGTGAACTCTGAAGAGTCGATGTCAAGGTAAATTTTTAAAACTATCCAAACAAAAGGAGCAGGAAAGACATTTTATGTTAGACACATAACCGCAAAGATTTGTTTCCTTCCAGCCCTTTTGCCAGAGCAGCTGCCCCAAGAGCACCACCATAGTTGCCACTGGAACAGAAAAGTTTGCATTGACTTACAGATAGAAAATAAGTAATTAATGTTCTAACCAGTGATTTTAAATTCAAAGAACACTTGTACTAAGATAAGATGGTCATGTAAACTAATTAATAGTGCATTTTCCTTTGTATATACAAGAGTGCACGTATAAAGATGAGAAGTTACAGGATTTTTACTTGAGATGTATGGATAGTATACTTTTATTCTCTAGAAGTGCTCCAGCAAGCCCTGAAAATCCCTACCTCCATTTCCAAATTAAACAATAGAACAGAATTAGAATGACAATTTAAACTCATACAAAGTCAAATGGAGTATAAAAACAACATAGGGGCTTATGATCACATACAAAGGAGTCAATCAAATTGTTATTGAGTTCAAGAACACGCAAGCTTGAATTTTTTTTCAACATCTCAGCAATAGCTTTCGCTCCCTGAAAATTGGGGGAGAAAAGATTAGTGGAAGAACAACTAGGCACTTCCTTGAGGGAATTTGTTAAGACTTGTTTCATAGGGAATGCCCTGTCCAAAAAAATCTAACCTCATCCCCAAAAGCACTACTGTTAAGCTGTAGCTTCTCAATACCAGAATTATTTACCAATATGTCACACAAGCACTGCAAAGAAGAAGACTGTGTCATGAAAAAAATTGATATATGCAGAGACTAGTATTTCTGAACTGAACGATGTTAAGTAAAATGATGAGCAAATATTTTATGATTCATCATTATAATTTAGCCAGTTGGTAAAAAAACCTAACATCTCACAAGTCACTACAAGAACTCCCCGAATTGAAAATAAGGACAGAGAACAATTTAGTTCCCCTGCCTGTCATAGCAAATGTAGAAGATTATGCACATAAACTTGTGGATTACAAAAAATTACTGGCTAGCAGTTTATAAACACCATATCCTTGCATAGAACCCAATGAGAGATTGCCCACTAATCTATCATTTCAGTCTTACCTTGACTCCCTCATCTCCGGTAGAATTTCCTGATAAATTAAGAGTTTTCAGCACGATGTTTGATTGCAATACCCCATCGAAGGCTTTCACTCCATCTGCAGTTAACCCATTGGCAGCAAAATCCACTTCCTCTGCACTCTGGAGAAAAAGATAAGATGAAATGAGGAGCATGTGGATAAAGTAATTGAAATTTGTCCAACAACAGTGCTAAGCTCAAAATCCAAAAGGAATAGAAAACGAAGATGCATCTAACCTGATTGTATGCTAAGCTCTCAGCTAGAAAGAATAGCCCTTCATCCCCAAAGTTCCGACCTGCCAAAACCTTTTCATATGGTTAAGCAATCCTCTGTGAGGACAATTTCAAGGGGTGTGGTATTGCTCTTGATTCCAGAGGAAAAAGATTTATTATCGGCATTATGGAAAAAGAAACTTCATTAGGATGTGATGAATCTATCTAGCTTCTAAACAGCAGAATCAAGAACCAAACTAGATAAGATATGTCAATATTATCCATCTTTACGAGCAACGAATTAAATTGGATATTTACAAGTTTTCACATACAAGTGCATGAGGGATGGCAATGTAGCGTTCTTCAGGACTAAGTATCATTGAAGTAACTGATCGTGTAATATACTTCTTAATTACCTGACATGTCAACACTTCTAAATGATCTAAGCTCTTTGTCAAAATCATTGAGCCTCAGCTTGGATTCTCTTTCAACCTTTGCTCCAAATGATGACAATAAATTCGTCCCAGAGGCGAAGGACCATTTCACACCCTGAGTAGCTGTATTTTCTTCCGACAGGGACTTAATTGGTTTTGGCAGAAGGATTTTCTCCACCAATTTCCACAAAACTGTCAGCTGAAGCATAGATTAGTTACCAATAGAGGACTTTTCCAATATGGGTAAATCGCATCAAATATTTAATCAGCATAGACATGCCAAAATGATGTCAGTCTTCAAGTGCAAATGCCAATGATTAAAAAATGAAGTTTACATTCACATGAAGCAGCATGTATGCATTCAAACCCCCTTCCTTCCACCTTATCCCATACCCATCTGACCACTATAGAGAAAAAGGAAAACTAACAAGGAAAAAACCACACAAGAAATGCATAGCAGCAAGCAAAACATGAAATACTGCAATAAATACCACCATAATAATCCAATAGACTTGATCAAAGATAAGAACATTCTCACTCCAAGCCTGTAGTTCATGCTAGAACATCACTAAACAACATGCAGATCTGCAAATGCTACTTTAACAAACGATAGACTGGAGTATCATGCATTGCATTGGCAAATTAGTCCACAGGAGTGAATCCGAGGGAACATTTTCAGCCAAAAAGATCACCATACTCATGATTTGCTCTACGTATTACAACTTGAACAATATTTTCAGCCACAACTTGATTTGAACTTTACTGTCCTATCCTTTTTCAATTTTCACCGACCAGATAATTCCCAGAAAACTACTTTACTCCCAACAATAAATTAAAAGGACCTCAATAACCAAGTATAAAAATTAAATTTGCACTATTTCACATCCCACTGGAAGCATAAACAAATTCCTATTCAGTGATCATTTAAACAATTCCAAAATAAACCCAAATTTAACTGACTATCTACATCCACCTCCACGCAGTAACCATACTTTTCAACAAAAATGAAACAGAAAATACGTAAAAGGTACACCGAAAGTGTAAAAGGTATACCGAAAGTAACCACAACAAAAGCGCCTGCAGGAAGAACAAAGAAAGCAATTCCTTGAATTGGAGCAATCGGGGCTTGCGCTTGAGACTGCTTATAAACTGTCCGAGAACTCCTGTTACCACTAGAAGAGGCTGCTGCTACAATGCTTAACCTTTTCAAATGCAAGTACTTGGTGCTAGTATTTTGGTACAATACAGTAAAAGGGAAAACTGAACCCGTAAAACTGTAGCATAATGAACTATTCTTTGTAGATGTACCGTTGCTAAATAAATCGACTCTGTTCCTTTTGTAAAAACCGAAATTATTCTGGGGAAAAAGACAAAGCAAAAACAGATTAATTAGAATTGGAAAAAAAAAAAAAGAACTAAACTTGAGAACTTATTTTTATGTATTTTACGTACCTTTGGGTGAGAATTTTGAGGAAGTGTTGAGGTGGACAACATTTATATGGCGCGTATGTATACGTAGGTGGGTGGGGTGAAATGCGGTGAGGGTAGAGGTGTCAAGACGGACGGGCCGACCATGACCCGTAAAAACCGGCCCGTGAAAATCGGGACCGCGGGCCGACCTGTGACCCGTGCAGGCGGTTCACGGGCCAAGGAGGTGTAACCCGTGGACTTCGCGGGTTGCACCTCCATGGCCGCGGTTAACCCGCGGCCCGTAAAAAAAAATTGAAAAAAAAAATAAAACAAAAATTAAAAAAAAGAAGGAGGGAGAGCCAAACAAAAAAAATTGAAAAAATAAAAATAAAAAAATTCAATTTTTTTTTTAAATTTTAACTAATGGTAATATAAATTTTCTAACGGTAATATCATCCCCTTCATCTATAAATTCCAATTTATTCTTATAATTATTTTTACAATACCCTCTCTGCCTCTCATTAGTTATTATACATTTATACTTCATAGTTCATACTTGTTACTACCTTACTACAATTACAATTATTCAATGCAAATATCACATCATCTTGATTATATTTCTTTCTTCTCGGTATTGGACGAAAGAAGATCTAGACTTAAAGAAATATTTTGGAAGCTCTCATATGCGTGAAAGATTGGATATTCGCGGATCGAATGATACAATATAAAATTATTGATGATATTGCTGAAAACTTCAAAAATCTTGCAATTCCTGAAGATTGATTGGAAAACAAAAATATAATTTTTGAATAACTAAATTATAGTTAAGTAGGTGTCAACATAATTGGGATGTACTTATGTTATAAATATTTGATAATAATAATTAGACATGCATTTTGATGTAATTGTTATTTGTTTAAGTTAAATTTAAGTTTGCAAAGTTATAAAAAATTCATGTAACATTAAATTTGAATTCTTTGTAAAAATTTCTTGATATAATTATGAATTTATCATTTTGTTCAATTCTTAGTTTACATTTAACAAAAAAAATATTTTTTGCTATAAATATGAAAAATTCTATATTTTTATAATTTTATTTATACAATCATACGGGTCAAATCAGAACGAACCGCGACCCGCGCGACCCGTGACCCGCATGGGCTCGACCCAGATGGGTCAGCGGGCGAGCTTGGGTTGTAGTCCAAATTTGTGGGCCGACCCGTAACCGGCCCGGAACCCGCAGCGGGCGGGCTTTTTTTCGCGCGGGCCTTTACCGGGCTCACATGTTGGCGGGCCGACCCGGCCCGGACCACCCGGATTGACACCTCTAAGTGAGGGTTGAAGAAGCTGGAGTGTTGCAGAGAAGGGGATAGAACGGCTACAAACGATGACGATTACTGTGTAAATTAACTACTGGAAATTACACCCTTCCCTACTTTCGAAAATCCAAATTCCAAAATCAGATTTCATCTATTTTTTTTTTCAAAAGTCAGATGTTTTTAATATAGATACATGTTTTTTATATTTTATTAAATTTTAATAATAATATTATAAAACCTAAATTATAAAAAGTCAGATTTCACCGTCTTTTCTCCTCCCTCCCTCTCTCCCCTTCTCCTCCTCCCCTCCTTCTGCCGTCGGTGAATTCTCTCCTCCCTTCCTCCCATTCTCCTCCCCCTTCCTCCCCTTCTACTGACGGTCCTAATTTTTGTCAAAATTTTTGATTTCGTTCAGTTGCAGCTCTCTCCTCCTCCGGATAACATTGATACTCTCGATCCATCTGTTCTCCAGCGCTTTCGCCTCCACGCCCTGAAGATCGATGCAGTGTAATTTGGCCACCAATTGCAAATAATGGAACTGCCCTAATCGCGACTTTGGGGATCAAATTTCGAGGCAATTGAGCAGCAATTGGGTCAATTAAATATGTACCCACAGTCGTTTGTGTGTGAATTCCATTTCTCCCATGTCAATTTGTGATTTTAATGGTGTTTGCGTGGTGGTGCTGTAGTTGGTGGTGGTTTGTAAATGGGGGCGGTTTGACGGTGAGGTGGTGCCGGCTTGTAGGCAGTTGAGACGGTGTTTTTTTTTTAATGGTGGTAGTGTGATGCAGGCAATGGTCCGGTGGTGTGGTGAGGTGCGGGCGGCAGTTGTTTGAATCTATGTTGTGACCTGTGACCTGAATTGTGACTTGGACTGTGACTTGTGAACTGAGTTGTGACATGAACTGTGACTTGTGAATTGGACTGTGAATTGTGACGTGAGTCATCGGAGCCGAAGCAATGGCCGGAACGGTTTTTACTCGTTTTTACTCCTTTTTTTAAAAAAAAAATCTCTAAAAAAAATGCCATCTAAGATATATGAACTTGGGCCTAACTCCATTCTTGTAAGGACACCACTGACACTCCCTTAACAAGAATTCTTAAAAAAGAGATCAATTTCCCTCTTCTATGCGTCTCCTAGCCTCTTCACTGGACTTTTACGCTTTGAGAGGTCACTCAAAACTTATTTTAAAAACAGTTTAAATTTTAATTTGGAGTTAAGACATGCTCTTATCATATACTCAGCATGAAACATAAAACTTTTTACAAAAACATAAAATTTTATGAACAAATTTTGTTCTTAAAAGATTTGGAACTAATATTAACTATTAGCACCATATCTTAGAATTATAAAACATACTTACTGGAATGATCCAACAGTAGTTTAAAAAATTTTAAAACAACATATTTTTGTGGGATATCATATTACCAAAGGATAAAAACAATTAAGAATTTCCCTTTCGGGAGAGAGAGAAAATCAAAACATTTTTGAAGAATAAAAAATTTGTATTGTATATTTTTTCCCGTGTGTTTACAAATGAAGAAATGATCTCCTTATATAGGAGAAAAAAGCAAGAAAACGCGTTTTTCAAAAGCAAGGAATCTTTGCTTTTTCCAAACGTCAAAAAAAAAACAGTAAAAAGCAATCTAATCAAATCTTACTTTATCAAATAGTAAGATCCGTTACAAATTTTTCAAAAAAAAAAACACTAAAGATTCTTCTTTTCGTACAAAAAATCTGAAAAAATCTTCCGAGTAGTTGAGTCTTGTATTGTCAATCACCAGGATTTTTTGCCAAGTGTCTCCCTTTACAGCAAAAATTTGAAAATTTTTTATCTTGTTTCATAATTATGTCTGCCAATGTTGTCCAAAGAGTCTCCTCCGTCAGTACAATCGTCTGAATTATCATTTTCTTCTGAATTATTGTCTTTGAAATCTTCCAAACTTTTTTCTTTTTCAACTTTCTTTTTGCCTTTATTTTCTTTTTAAACTGTATCTTCTTTTTCTTTGTAGTGCTTTGTTTAACTTGTTGCTGAAGTTCTTCAATCTTGTCAAACATTTCTTTAATTCTTTTGATATCTGTCTGAGAAATTTGTTCTGGATCTTGAGAAGATTGAAATGATTCTGAAAAATTTACTGGCCTTTTCTGTTTAAGATCTATTGGACTAATAAGTCTAGTAGCAGAATTATCAGTCTGCTGTGTCTGATCTTCAATAATCTTATTTTCTGTAACGGGATTTTCAGCCTGTTGAGTCTGATTAAATTGGAAAGTAAGAGAATCAACAGTCTCCTAAGTCTGTTGAGCTTTTGGTAAGCCCAGAACCATGAACGGATTTGAGATGTCTTTACCAGCTTCCGTTTGAGCTGGACTAGCTATAGACTTCTTGGGCTTTATAGTACCTGATTGTGTCTGCACAATTGGATTTAAAATCTTTAAATTAATAATTTCTTATTCTAATTCAGAAATTTTCTTTTGTAGAGCTAATTTTTCTTGTTGTAAAACTTGATTAGACTCATTTAAAATTTTAAAATTTTTAGTCATACATTCACAATGCTCACAAAATTTTGAAACATAATCTAAGGGTTGATCTGAAACATTCTTTAAAGAAGGTGCAACAAAATAATTTATCCCTAAAAATTTTCTACATTCTTCTAATACTTCTGAAATTGAATAAAATCCTTTATAAAGAGGATTTGGAAAATTTTTAATACAATCTGAAACTTCTAACCAAGTATGATAAACTCCTGGAAGTCTACCTTGTAAAACAACATAACACTTAAATTTTTTTATAATGTTGACTAAAGTGTTCTAAAAGTGCATTTAAACGTGCTAAAAAATATTTTTGATCTTTTGGATTCTTATTATAAGAAATCCATAAATTGTCTAAAATACATTTTTCTGATTTTGTAACTGAAATATGAGGAAGTGTCTTAAAACTAATATTACTATTTGGAAAACAAAGTAATTCTATACTACCAAACCTTAACTTATCATGAGTCTGTATTATGTTTGTCTGAGAACTTGAACTGCCAACAATTGGCAATCCTGGTCTTGGTCCTCTGGGTCTCTGCATCTGCAAAAAATCAGTTATAATCTTTATTTTTAATTATTCTACTTAATATATATGCGATCTGATTATTACTACCCTTAATATGTTCAAAATTAATTACTAATCCAGTATTAGTAATTCTATCTATAAAATTTAACCATCTTCTTCTATTACTTCTTTTATTTTCTAATTTCATTTTATTAACAAAACTTACTATTACCTCACAATCTGTTCTTAAAGTAATTTCTTTTTTAGAAATAATAAATAATTCAAAAGAATCTAATGTATAATTAACTGCAAGTAATTCTAAATCTATACTACTTATATTACATTTTTCTTTATAATTTCCACTATTGTATTTAACAATTTTTTCAAAATCTTTACCTGCATATTTATTGGGTTTTGCAATTAAAATTGCTCCCCATCCTGTTAAACTTCCATCTGTTTCTATAATCAAATAATCTGTATCTAATGGCATATCTAATTTAGGTAAATCTTTTAATATTTCTTTTATTTTTTGTACTAATTTACTATCTTCTATATTAAAATATCTTTGTCCTTTAGCAAATGTTTTTCCATATAATGGTCCTGCCATCTTTCCTAAATCCTTAATAAAAGGTCTAACATAATTTATTAATCCTAAAAATTTCTGTAATTGTTTAAGATCTTCAAACTTATCTGGGAATTCTAAAGCTTTCTGAGCTATATGAGGTTGTAATTCAATCTTACCTTTTCCTATATTAACTCCTAAAAATTCTATATATTCTTTAAATAACATCATCTTTTTCTTATTTACAATTAAACCATGTTTTATAAATTCTGAAAAAAGAATTTGTAAATGACCTCTATGTTCTCTTTTATTTTTACTAAAAACTAAAATATTATCAATATAAACTATAATAAATTTACTATGTTTATTAAAAATATTTTCCATTTTTCTTTGAAATATATTAGGTGCATTCTTTAAACCAAAAGGCATAACTAACCATTCATAATGACCTTCTGGAGAAGTAAAAGTTGTCAATTCTATAGAATCTGGATGATTTTAACTTGCCAAAATCCTGATTTTAAATCAAACTTGCTAAAAATATTACAATCTTGAATTTTATTTATTAAAACAGTCTTATCTGGAACAGTATATGCATCATCTATTGTATTATCATTAAGTCTTTTATAATTTATAACCATTCTACTTTTTTCTCTAATTATTTCTGAATGTTTTCTAACTATAAAAGCTGCTAATCTATGTGGACTATCTGATTTTCTTATAACTCCTAATTTTAAAAGATCTTTAATATTCATCTTGAAATCTTCAATATCTTGATTTGTAACTTCAATATTTTTAGTCTTAATTATATATTCTGGATTTTTTATTTTTAATTCACATAAAACTTTATCTTTCTCCCAATATTTTAAAATATTTTCTCCTAAAATTTCTAATTTTTCTAATTTGTTTATCATATTTTCTATATCTTGTTCTGTTACTAATAAATTATATATTTTTTCAATTTCTACAAATTCTAAACATATTTCTCCTTCTTCCTTTATTAAATAATCTTCTTCTTCTATTAAATATTCTTCTTCTTCTATTAATTGACATTCTCTCTCTTTACTACACTCACATTCTTTTTAGACACATGAATATGAAGATGTAACTTCAGGAGAAAATTTATTAATAAGCATATGATTTATGGGTAGATGTAGTAATAATTCTCAAACAAGATATAAAGTTTATATAGATAAAGTAGTAAATTTAATGAGTAGTAAATGAATAAAAATGATTAAACCCAAAACTTATGATTCAGAACTTTTAGCAGATTTAGAATGGGATTTAGAAAAGTTTTTAGAAACTCAAGAACAAATCTTAACTCCTCAAGAAGCTATAACCTATAAAGATTTATATGGAAGAACTAGTTTAAGATTTGGTAATTACAGTAATATAAATAGAACTGATAATTTTGATACAGAATCTAATAATATTAATGAAGAAAAGTTGTTTTGTTATTTTTGAAATAGGGTAAAGATAAAGTAGGAAAACTGAATTTTTCCCAATTAACTATGGATGGAGTTTAGAATCGGATTGGGCTTCTTTGGAAGATGACGCATTGGGCCTTGATATAAATTTTGGGAAAAAATACATAACTACATGAGTTGTGCTAGGTGTCTTGGTGTCCACCTTGCATGATAGCCCTCTCACAAAGAGAGTGCGGGCATATACATCCAGCATTTTTCTAACTACATCATCACTATCAATATCACTACTACATTAAAAGAGGGGATGGGGTGTTTTACCGTTCATTTGTGTACCCTTGCTTTCACACTTCATTTTTGTGCGATCTAGTTCTTCTAGAGTGAGATGCCACAATTGTTGACTAGCTTTCTTCTCAATTTTAATTGAACCGACTCTCAATAATAACAATTTCACAAATATCTGGTTTCTCCTCCTTCACTTTCCCAATCTCAACTCTTCTATTTCTATCGATTTCCAGAAATAACATATTATTCATCAATTTCTTTCTTTCTCCATTACAAACAAAAGCAAAGGTCTGCCCTAGAATTCAAACAGAGTACATACCTTCTTCTTCAACTTTTTTTAGAAAGAGAGACGAATTCTTCATGACCGAATTCTCAACCTATAGTCAAAGATTCGAAAGGGGGATTCGACCAAGAATCATTGGAGAGGGCCAAAGCTCTCAGAGAAATTAATAGCTCTCCTCATGCCAAACAGGTAATTATTATTTTCCGAAGCAAGCTTTCCTAATCTTGATTAAACAAAGATAGATTGTTTATCTTCTGAAGACATTAGTTTGTGTTGGTTATTTGGAAACAAATTCCTTCTGTTTATCATTGACAAACAGTTTTGGGATGCCTGGGGGGGGGGCGGGGGCGGAGCAATCACAGGGAGAGCCTGAGTTTCAAGATGATAAAACTGTAAGTTAATATCAGAATAAGCCCATTACATTTAGTGTTAGTTTTAACTTACCTAATTTTTCGTCAATTAGCATAATTCATCTCTCTTTATTTTGTAGACCTATGAAGTTCAAGGCTCAAGTTTAAGCTGTGAGTTTCTTTCCACTTATCCCATCTATCTACTATTATCAGGGTATAATTTGAGGTAAGGTTTGTTTTTGTTTAAATTTCATGATTTTTTACTCTTCTTAGTGAATTTCTGCGAATTTTGGTGTTGTTCACTATTAACGTGACTGGCCGACCATAATTTCCATTTGATGGTTCAGAAAATATTTCCTCTGCAATCCAACAGATATTTTCGTGAATGATGGTGTGTGGAAAATTAAAATTTTTGGTTCGTTTGTTGACTTGTTTGTTTTTTTAATTTTTTAGTGCCAGGAAGATTAATAGAGGTGATGATATAAGGCATATTTTAGATTTCAGTATAATCAAATTTAGGAATTTCATGTAATAGAATTATTTTTGTTAATTCAATGTCTACTAGTATAAGAAAAGAAAACTCCGCACAGAGCGGAGCGTGGTGTTTGCACACCAAGAATGGTGTGAGGACACCAGGTGCTTGGTGTCTGCACAGCGCGGACACCATGCTCCGCGTTGTGCGGAGTGTTTTTTTTTTTTTTTATATATACCAGTAGACATTGAACCATATTCTTTTCCATCACTTCTTTCTACTTCTATATGATTTTACTGCTTTTTCCTTATTTGTATTTTCATTTTTCCATTAACTCTTTTTGTGTTTCAAGTTTACTGACTTGCAATGACATTTAGGGTGTGTTTGACACCCATTTCGGAGAAGAATACATTTTGGAATAGTGATTGATGGGAAGAATGTGTGGTTAAAAAGTAAGAAGAATTTTTGGATTTATGTGTAATATTATTTTATTGATAGAATGTGTGGTTGAAATGAAAAAAGAGAAAAAAAAAAAGAGAAAGAGAATGGGAAGAGAATGGATGTCAAACAGGGGCTTAATGTTCAAGACAAAGTCCTATTGAAAGGACGCAAATGAATTACAACTCAATGTTTATTGTGTTTCTTGCAAGATTGAATATGTGTCAATTGATAAGTGGGATCATAAATCTGTTCATAAATCCATGTTTGATTTCTTGAATTTTACTTTTTGCGAGGATGATCATTGTGATTAATGCATTAAAAAACAGTTTCCGTGGATTAGTTGATGCATATGTTAATAGTCTTCCTTGACGTACATTTGAATCGTGATTTTGCAGGCTGCTATTTCTAGGCGATTATGTGATGTAAATGAGCAAAAATCTGATCTCAGTTAATTGGAAGAAAAACAAAAATCTAACGTAATCACTATTCATGAAAAGAAATGGACTGATTGAAGCATTCCATTGGATGCACTCTCTTCAGGTCTTGCATTGCTTGGGAAGGTATATTTCATTTTCAATTAACTGCCAGCATAACAATAAGAAGTTGTTGTGTTTTCACTTATATGTTGGACAAAATAATAGTAAAGTGCAGAAAAACTTATCAACAGATCGAGTCTCGTGACAGCACGATGTCCTAAAGCGAAATTGCCCGTCGATAACTGCTGCGACCTCTGTGGACAATCACCTCCAGGATACAACGATCAAATAAACCAATTGTGTAGCAATCACAAAAGGTTTTATGAACTCTCAAGTGTACTCCAAAAATGTGTAAAACTAAGAACAATATTTTTACTGTACTGTATAGAAATATATAATCTCGTTTTTCTTGTATTTTTCTAATACCCAAAAGTGTGTTTATATAGGCAGAAAGAGATGTAACTTCTTCCACCATGATCTAGTATTAAGTTGCAGATGTAATGACCAATGGTAATAGGTATTAATACTGGGCAGTTAAAACAGTTATATTCTACTGGCTAGTTGACCCATTAAATAATTCCGAAAATGATTAAAAAATAATAATTATTATTTTATTATAATCAATAAAGCCCAAGAGCTCAAGGCCCAATCAAAAAAAGTGTCTAATAAGTGTATAAAAACACACTTATCACACCCTCAAACTTGAGCTATTACTCGTCTCGAGCAAGATTAACCTCTAACATAATCATGCAAATGCGATAATGATCAACATATTAGACAACTTGCCAAAAATATCAAAGAGTTTTAAAATTGTATATCAAATCATAACCATGCTCCAAATTATGCTACAAAAAATAAATTAATTAAACTTATCCAATGTTCGATCAGTGTGTGGGTGCATAGTCACTTTCAATCATTATCTAAATTAGGAAGACACTGTCAATATGGAAAAATCTTAAATTGGCTCCAATCCAACCCTTTTGTGGTCAAATATATCCTTTCACGCTCGTGAGATTCACACACTCAAATACATATTTCTTTTATTTCCCCATGTGTAAATCTAAAGGCCGTTCTCCAATCACTCTTTTCTTTTTTCGCTCTAGTTCGGCTAGGTCTAATGTAGAATTACCCATCCAACAATCATACCAAAAGAATATCTGCCCTATCCCAAAGCGCAACGCAATTTTTGTCTCGGCGCATGGTCCAAATTTCTTCAAACTCTTCCAAATAGGAGAGGCTGAGTGAGGAATTGCTGCAAGCGAATGATGTGTTCCTCTACAATATTTGTCCAGTAGAACTTGAGTCCAAGAGAACTCTGAGACCTGAACAACCACCATACCTTCAATGAAAATGTATCCGCCGTATCCTGTAATAGTCTGAAGCCCAAACCTCCCTCGTCAGCAGGAAGGAAAATTACCTTCCAACGACGCCAATGTGGACGACGCGCATGATCCTTAGAATCCCATGAGAATCGTGCAAATATACTCTCTAGCCTTTTCACTAACGTCCGTATCTAAATATCAGATGCCCACCTAGGCAATATAAGACCACTCTTGCCTCTATTCACCAATTGGCCAGAAACCCCCTCGTAGTGCTCCAAACAATCGATGACCCTTCTAATAAACTTCTTCTGTCCATTAGTAAATATAATCATATCATCAGCAAAAGCAAGATGAGAGACAATAATACTACCTCCCTGTCGATATTGCATACTAGGATATGTTTGAAACCTCTGAGCAAGTAATTAGAAAAGTAATCCGTAGCAATAATAAATAATGATGGAGAGATAAGATCTCCTTGTCTGAGTCCCCGCGATGAAGAAAAGAAACTACATGGTCGCCCATTCAGAAGTACTGAGAATCGACACTCCAATATACAATGTCTGATCTGATGAATCCACAATTGGTTAAAACCAAACACCTCAAGTATAGAATAATGAATCCTCAATCCATACGATCATATGCTTTAGCCATGTCAAGTTTCAGCACAACATTCATTCCACGCATTCTATTATCCAACGTGTGTAGAAGCTCCTGGGTTAACAAAACATTGTCCCCAATAAGTCGACCGGGGGACAAATCCACTCCGTCGAGGGAAAATCATACAAGGCATAAATGAACTTAATCTGTTGTTCAACAGCTTTGTGATAAGCTTATTGAACACCGTACACAGGCTGATAGGTCGGTAATATATCCATCTACAAGCATTCTCCCTATTCGGAAGCAAAATAATAGACATAGCGGCAAATCCTGTCGTCAAATGACCACCTCAAAGAAATCAATGATTGCACTGTATACATCATCCTATATAATATCCCAACAATGTTTGTAGAACAATGATGAAAATCCATCAGGACCAGCAACACTATTAGCATCAATACTGAAAATAGCCTCTCGCACCTCATCAATTAAAAGAAGACGGTTCAGCGTCATATTATCTACCTCTGTCAGTATCCTAGGTATGACACCAGGACGAATATACTCCAGAGGCTGTGAAGGAGCTGATAATAATTCCTGGAAAAAATAGATTTCCGAGCTCTGAATATCCGCTGGAGTGATAAGAACTTCCCCTGCCTGGGTCGTAATGGTCATGATACGAGATTTGATCCATCGTCCCTGTACCAACGAATGAAAATATCTGGTGTTGCGATCTCCTTCATATACCCAACGAGAGCCTGCCTTTTGCTTCCAAAAACCCTCATCAATAGCTAAGGTCTAGTTCAAATCAGCCTATGTGTGATGAAGTGAGTCACGGTGCTCCGGTGTAGGATTAACCTCAAAATTAATCTATGTCTGGTCAACCTTCTCCTCAGCGTCTCTAACTCTCTGGAGCACATCACCAAATACCCGTCGATTCCACCACCTTAGTCCCTGTTTTAGCCTAAAGAATTTCTCCCATAGGGTAGCCATTCCTGTAAGATGAGTATGTAGTGGCTTTTGAGAAACAAATGCTGAGAAGTCATGATGTTTGGTCCAAACATTGAGGAATCTAAATGGTCTAGGACTTGAATCATCATAAAAAATCCACATGCCATTCGTCCAGGTAAACTGAGACCCATAAAAGCCAATGTCCTCTAAGCCACTGTCCAACATCATATCAAAAAAATCAGTAGAACCACGATCTTGACGACTATGATCAGTACGTACACAATAGGCCGACAAACAACATAAACAGAAGTCAAGTAAGCAACTCTGACATATAGGAATTGGATATGATCATCAATAACAGTAACGGTAGTTCCCACATTCCAGAATACCCAAATATTATTCGACTTATTCTGAATCCAGTGTCGAAATGTATATAACGACGAACAAAATCAAACCTCATCTCCAAAACTATATGCTCCAGAATAACCAAGATATAAACCCAATGAAACTGAATACGTTTTCTCAGGTGCCTGTGAGTAGCTACACCTCTCACATTCCATATGATGGCACTCATAGGGACGTGGAATGTGATGAGGGACTCTGTAACTAACTCCTAGTGACCTTCCAACTCGGGAATGAGATGTCATTAGCTCGTGGATGTCTCTTCCACACAACAGGGTGAAATCCATCATCCTCTATCGTCTCACTCAAACTAACCAAATCATTACAAGAAGATCTACGGAAGGGGCCCTGCTGATGAACCTCAATCTGAGATGAACCCTCTGTATCTAACTGAGCCAACTGCAAAGAAGAAATAGATGCCTCCACATTCTAATGACAAAAGGGAGGATGAGACGTAGAAATGGGTGCCTGAACCCTACCTTGTGTCTGGCCTGGAATATGAGCAGCCCTGATGACTGTGTCCGATGGATAATCAAATATATGTGGCCTCTGAAACATCTGATCCAACATTAGATCATAGAACAGAATAGAAGCCAATGGCAAAGTAGATGTAGCAAAAACTAGATACTGTGCAATCATGGTCTGAGTAGATGATAGTAAAGTAGATAATAAAGTATCTGGAAGTTCGGCGGAGTCGGAAGGGGCCTTAGGAGGAGCTTGAATCACATAATCCGTAAGGGGATTAAAATATGAAGTAAAAGATGATCTGGCAGTCTGAGAAATAGCTAAAGTAGTAGCAACCGAAGGAGAAGTAGGCGACAGTACTGGATCGACCTGGAGAGCTATTGTGCTGGTAACTGGCGAAACTGTAACAATGGGAAGAGGGACAGAATGAACAATTGACTGGGTCTGAATATGAGTCTGATGAGCAACTGTGCTATTAACTGTTGGAGCTGGAACTGGAGAAAGAACCACAAAATGAATGACTGACTGAGGCTCAGTATGTATAGAAAGCATAGCGGTAGGATCAACAGTGGTAGTTGGTGGTGGTACAAAAAGGTCTCCTGAAGTGGGGCATGGTGCTATCTCTTCTGATCTCTCTTAACTGGTGTCCATCTCTGACGAGGCTCCACAACTATCTCATTTCCCTAACGCTTATCTTTGGTCGGTTGAAGAGGCCTAGAAGTAGGGTCAGTAGGGGGGTGGTGGTGCAGGGCGTGATCCAATCATACAATGCTCATCAGTGTGCCCAAAGTATCTACACCGGAAACAATAATCTGGTATCTTGTCATATACAACAGTCTGCAGTATCCACCTCTTTTCTCCCTCTCAATCCATATTCTATCAGGGAGCTTAAAATCAAAATCAACTTCAATACAAACTCTTGCCTTACTAGGTCGTCGTAAATCAGAAGTAGATTCATCAATACGGAGCGGAAGTCCAATAGCCTTAGAAATGGAAAACAAACTGGTCTTTGCCCTAAAGTGGATGGGCAGTAGTGGAAATGAAACCCAAACAGGGACAATGGGGGTCTCATGTTGAGGGCTGAAACTAGGCGTCCATTTGGTTACTCTCATGGGACACCCGTCAATGTACCAGGTGGGCTTAAGGAATAAGCGAGAATAATCGTCCTCGTGTACCAAGTGAATCAAAATATGATAAGCATCTATCAATCCTATCATATAATCATCGTGAAATTTTAAGCGCAAAAAACCATCACGTACCTTAATCATAGAAGGCTTACGATGAGAAAATTTGCCAACAAATGTGAACTTGTATAGCGCAGAAAGATGCTTCTCCTCTTCTTCTGTAAATAATACCGTCAGCTCACCATTATGTATATACGGGTCTTTAGAGACCAACCTGTAATCAGTGATGTCCCGTGGAGCCTGAAGAGCCGGTGCAAATGACTTTTTCTGGCTTCGCTCGGCCTGAGATATAACAGTTTGATTTTAAAGGGCAGCAGCATACGACTTTCGAGTTTGATTTGGCAACTTAGGGATCTCGATCGGCGAATCCATCGATAGAATTGTGCATAAATTAACCGGGGCTACATCTGCCCAAATAGAGAATCCCCGCCACTCATTACTTTACATCTCCAGCCAACATATTTCGCCAACCGACCCAATAAAACCTCCAGTCAGTTATTTTAAGCTTTTTTCTTATACATCTTAGCTCTTTTGTTGCTAGAAACTTGAAGTTTTCTTTAATTTCTTTTCACTAGAGTTTCAGAAGTGCAAGCGAAAGCATCAAATCTGCAACAACCCAAATCAGGAATCTTGATAAAAAGATGAAAAGGTTATAGATTATTGTTATTAATTCAATTGTTTTATAGTAAACATCAAAAGAAGGCTGTCTTTAATTGTTTAAAAACCATCTATTTGGTTGCAATTTTCTCTAAAACATCAAAAGAAGGTTGTTTTAATCTATTTGGTTGCATTTTCTCTAAAACATCAAAAGAAGGCCGTCTTTTCTCTCTAATGAAAGATTTATTAACATTTGCTTAATATATTTTTTGCAATCTAGTATGTTTTTTCTGTAAATCTTTTAGTTTTTAGTATAAAGTTGTGGATTTTGTGGGTCAATTATAATTATCATTTTTTATTTAGAAATTATTTTTGGATGCAGGTATATGGTTATTAATTTGTCTCGTAAAGTTATATTCGGCTATAGAAACTTTAATTTCTCAATGGATTTATTATGTTTCACGAAGTGATGTCATACCTAGCTGAATACGTTGTTTTTTTTCCATCTCCACTTGTGACAATGCGAAATTTTGTGCAAGAAAAGAAATTAGGGCAGATGAGAATCATGATTTGTTGATGGAATGTGATACGAAGAATGTTGTGGACAATTTGAACATAGTGGACAATGAAAATGTAGGAAGGTATGTTGCAATTGTGCCTGAAGTGAGTATGATGTTTAATGATGAGTAAGAAATGTTGGATTTCTATAAAAGATATGCTTATGCCGTAAGCTTTCCAATGGGGACAAGGAATTAAAAAAAAAAAGGGACGATGGAGTTACGATGTATGTGACGTTCACATGTGGTCATGATGGTCGAAGAACTTATGCTTCAAGCAATTCCTTAAAGCCACAACCAACAAGTCAAACAAACTATAAAGCAAGAATATCTGCATCTTTAAATAGGCTTGGAACATGGAGAATTAATAAAATGTACCTCTACCACAATCATAAAACAAGTCATTCTAAGTCTCGGTTGTATTGATGCAACAGAAAATCTGAGTGCGGGTGTGAAATAAAATCTTGAAGTGAATGATATGGAAGGAATTTCCTTGCACAAGAGTTACAACTCTATAGTAGATATGATAATATGACTTTTGTCGAAACAAATTGTTGGAACTACGTTGAACAAGTGAGACGATTACGCCTTGGAGAAAGAGATGACATTGCAATACATGTGTAATTTTCAAGGATGCAAGCTCGGTGCTTGGGATTTACTTTAGTATGGACTTAGACAATGACCTATGACTAAAGAATTTTTTTTTGGCTAATAACATATGTAGGCAATTTAACAAGAAGTTCGGTAATGTTGTCACTTTTGATACTACATATCTCACTAATAAGTATGACATGCTATTCGCCCCTTTTGTTTGCATGAATCATCATGGACAATTTGCACTGCTTGGTTGTGGATTGTTATCGAATGAGGACACATGGACTTTTGTTTGGTCGATCAGAACATTGCTTGAGTGCATACATGGTCAAGTTCTTAATGGAATCATTACTAATCAAGATCGGGCAATGCAAAATGCAATTGAAATTGTGTTTCCAAACATGAAGTATAGATGGTGTTTCTGGCACATTATGAAAGTTTCCAGAAAAGTTTGGATACCATGTTCATAAGAGCTTGATATTTTCTGCTATACATGGATTAGTATATAATTCAGAAAATGTTGAAGAATTCGAAGAAGGTTGGAGGTTGATGCTTAATATGTATGACTTGCATGATATTGATCGGTTATTGGGATTGAAGGAGAATAAAGGTCGTTGGGTACCTTGTTTTTTGAAAACCTCGTTCTGGGCGAGCATGTTGACAACACAACGAAGTGAGAGTATGAATGTATTTTTAGATAGGTATGTGCATTCGAAGACCTCATTGAAACAGTTTGTCGAGTAGTATGAAAAAGCACTAAGAAATAAGGTTGAGAAGGAGTTTCAGGCTGATTTCAAGTCCTACTCCCAAATGGTGCCGTGTACAACAACTTTTGAAATGAAAAAGCAATTTCAAGTAGTTTATACCATTACAAAGTTCAAAAAAGTTCAACAAGAGCTCATTGAGAAAGTATATTGCCATGTTATAACTGAAAATAACAATGACTGTTTTTTGGTGACTTACGAGGTTCATGAGCATGTCGCATTTCACGAGCACCAGAAGAAAAAAACATTTTGCATAATATTTCAGAAGGATACATGCAAATTGGTTTGTAGTTGCCATCTATTCGAATTTCATGGAATCATTTGTAGGCATACAATCGCAGTCTTGATCCATGATGACATCACTTCAATGCTTGAGAGGTATATAATAAGGAGATAGAGAAAAGATGTTAGTAAAGCACACACAAGGGTTGCAATGAATTACGACGTATTGGTAAGTACTCTTGGACGGCCAATATATGACGATATGTGGCAGGCTTTTTCGGAGGTAGGGAACCTCCCAATAGATGATGAAGTATGGACACATAATATAATGGAGTAGATAAAATCGCAAGCATAAGCTTTACGGATGACAAAGTCAAGTGTTGGGAAGTATTATCTATTCGCAGCATAATAGTAGCAGCGTGAGCATATTAGATCCTATATCGTCGAACAAAAAGGGCACACCAAGGAAACTTCAGAGGAAAAGCCCATTGGAGTCCATTTCAAAGAGAGTAAATGTATTTTTACTATTAGCATCTTCTTAATTGATTGGGAATTTGAAACCAAATAATAATTTTGCTCGTCGAACATGTAGACCACCTTATCATCAAGCAAATGAAAGAGGCCTAAAGCTAGGCATAGTAATACAGAAGATGGAACAATCGATGTCTAGGCATCTCAATTACCACAATGTTCTATGCCGACACCATTATCATATTCACAACACCTTTTGTTTAGTATGTTAAGTTAATTTGTGTAATTGGATTTAGGTGCTTAACATCATTTTATTTTACGTAGGGTTACAATGCTAGTAAAACCATCACACAACAGTTTCCGTATTCAACTTTCGTCTGTCCGTCGCCTACAAATGTTGTAGCCAATGCTGAAGGTAAACACATTGATCGGTTTCATATTATATTCTTATAAGGTAAAGTGGGTGAGAATAAATTATTGGTTGTGTTTGGGATGGTAAATCGATTGCTTATTAGGTTTGTTAGGTATTTATATATGCAACTTTCATTTATGCTTCTAATTTGTCATCTTCTAAACTAGGTATTGTCATGCCATACTTCTATCAACATTTATCCGATCAAGGTGGCACAAGCTTGTGATTCTCGTAGGGAATGTATATTTGGACACACTTACTCCGTACTGCTTTATTTTTGGACACTTATGTCATTCTTCTGTATCAGATGGTTGCAATTCTGTGTGTATGCTATGCTACAAAGTGGAGACCGTTTACTCCATCTAGTTTGAGAAGTGAAGAAGTTTTTGTGTTATGAATTGTTTTGATTGGGAGCCACCATGATACCAATATGTACCCGGGTTTAAGGAAAACATATTACATTTCTATCTTCTTGAGACATTTTTGAGATATTGAGATAACAAGGCTTGAATTTTGTCTTGAAAATTAGGTTTTTAGGCTTGAATTTTGTCTTGAAAATTAGGTTTTTACATTGAACTTTAGGATGAAATTTTGGTTTAATGATGTTAGACTAAATTTTTTGTGTAAAATTGGAGGTCTAGAATTTGACTTGGAGAAACAGACTTTATTGGCGCAAAAGACATCCTTTTTTTGATGTTTGTATTGGAAGGTATAATTATTGCAATCTCAAGTTGCTTGTTTATGAATGTTCAATTAGTGTCCTCGTAATTTGTATTCCTTCAACACCAAATTCCACTGCTTTTATTGGTGCACATAAGCCAGACGAGTTGCACCCAAAGACAATAACAATTTATCTTGATTCTAACATTTTAATTGTTTGTTAAATACAATTCCACATAGAAAATTCAAATTAACATCGTAGTAGTCTTTCTACCTCAAACGTAACTCAAATTACCCATTCAATCCGACCTTTTTCCTCGCGTCACATTTGGCAATTCCTTTTCCTTTGCTGAAAGTCATGTTTAACGATATGTCAACGTCTTGTTTCTCTCTAACTCGAGCTAGCCCATCAAAGAGTCTTAGCAACTCTTTGTCTTCTTCGTTGGGCGCTCGATTCACTGCATCATTAACGGAACTCGATTCCCCGCTTAAATCTTCATCTTTTACCCAATCGAAAATATCCACATTCATTACTACAGGTGAAGAACAATTGCCCTTCGTTACCAGTATCTCATTCGACTTCAAAACATTTTCGATATCCGTGGTCACAACTAGGGCATTGGCGTTTTGATTGGCATTGTCCAAAGTAGTGCATGTTGCTTCTACAACCATGACAGACTCCAAAATTTCCTCCTCTCATTCTAGTCAATAACCGTTGAAGAAACGAATGAAACAACGTGAATTGATCTTAATCAACAAACTCGTAAATTTGAAATTCAATATTGAAATTAGACTGGAATTTTTATTTATAAACAACAAACAAAGAATAAGAATTGAAATCACTCCTACTATAGGACTTCACAAATCTCAAACACCCATAAACACAATTCAAGATTAGACATCAACAATCAAAGTTGAACTCCACGAATTAATAAAGAAAGAAGTCTACATGTAAGCATTAATTTGAAGAATAAGAAAACTCGAGCAAAACTTGAAGATTTCGAACATTAGGCACAATCCTTTCAAACTGTACTACAAATAGACCGAAGGTTATTTAAAAAAAGAATTACAAAAATGGTACATCAATTGACAATTAGTATTAACAATAAACATGCATACACAAAGATGCAATCAAATTAATCGAAAAATTACAGCTGTTAGATAAGCTGATATGGATCTGTGAATGCGAGTGTTTCCTTCCCTTCCCACCACACCTAAAGAACTCGTGTAACAACTCAAGATTGGCCACCTAATCCCTCTAGTTGTCATTTTAACCCTAACATGCATTTTTCAGTTCGGGTGCTTGCTTGTATGATCTTCGTGGGCACCGATCGGCAGCAACGGTAAGTGCAGCAGCCAGTTTTGAGTTCGGCTTGGAGCTTATGGACAAAGGACGGAGGTGCAAGATTGGGAAAGGGGAAAGGAAATGATAGGCCAATCAGTCTACAAGTACAGAAATTTTTTACGGAATTGGTGCAGAAATTTGAAATCAACAACACAGATTCAAAGTTGGAAAAAAAAACACGCACACACAAAAATGCACAGGATGCTGTAAACAGGGAATATTTGTTTTCACTTCCTTTGCCTTGATAAATGCCAGTTCAGCTTTTTTAAATTCCTGTACATTTTCTGTCAAGTGTTTCTTGCACCCATAGTGGAATTGTGGAGGGATAACATGAACGCATGTACTACATTGCTGTGTCTTTCATATCAGCTGAAGTTATTTAGGGGGTGTTTGGGAGAGATTTCCAAATTCTACAGTAAATCAATTCTCATTTTCAACAACACATTTTTCAATAAAATAATATTTTCCATCACATCAATAATTTTTTCTTCTTTTTCAACACACATTTCCTATCATATCACTATTCAAAAATCAATTCTTCCCCCAAAAATTACTTCCAAACAAGCTCTTAGATTGGTATTAAATATTATTTGTCACTTTTTGAGTTTTTTATCAATTTTTGAATTTTTGTCACTTTTTATCACTTTCCAAATCCAAGTTCATATGCTAATTAAAAGAAGTAAAACATAATCACAAAAAGACAACATGAATAGGAATTCAATCATCCCCTTAATCTATTCTAAGCTTTTAATGAAACATATCAATTAATACTGTCGCTTTTTTCACCTTATTTAATTGCTTCCATATTTAATGTCCCAGAAACATAGATCATTTAAGCTTTCTTAAGTATGTATTAGTTGTTATTTCATTTGGATTTCATTTAATTCTCTCTCTCTCTCTCTCTCTCTCTCTCCCTCGCTCCTTCCCCTTTTAGTAGGTTTGGGAGTTAATAATACCAAGTCATTAGAGATTTGAATGAAAAAAAAAATTAGTGAAAATCAAAGGAGTTTATTTAGGAAGACATGATTTGGAGCATACATTGATTTGAAGAAAATAGTTTTACATCATCATATGATTCATCAGTTGTTGTTAAGGCAAGTTAAACAGCTTAACACAAATGAAATGTGGTTTCAACATTTGTGGCAATGTTGTTAGATTTTCTGTTGAAGAGTCTTGTCTAACGTCAGGGCTTCATTGTGTTGAAAATGCCGACTACACAAAGTATCAATATTAGGGAGCCATATATTCATGAGTATGAAAGCATTTCCATAAAATCTGTTGAAGAAGTCTTAAAAGTTTGCCAATTGACACATTAGATAAAAATGTGGGAGATATTGGTATTATTTATCTAGTTTCATCATTCTTATTTGTTACATCGCATCAAAAATATGCGGATGATTCAATTTTTTGTCTTGCAGAGTTCGATGATATGGAATCTTTTCCATGGGAGAAGGAGCTTTAGAATGTGACAGTCTCTTAAGAGTGCACTAAGCTAGAGGATCAGGAATATTTATACTGAAAATAAACTGTTATAGGTTGAATGGATTTTTGCTTGTTTTTCAAGTTTGGATTTATGAGAGTATTTCTATAGCGGCTCGAAAGAAGTACTATGTGAAGTATAAATTGTTGTGTCCTCGGATGTTGAGTTGGAGTTCAAAGAGAATGTTCGGTAAAATTGAGGATGCCTGTTTTTTATTTGCCTAAAGTAAGTTCTATTTACTTTTATTACTTATTTATGTTATTTATCTTGTTATTTATCTTTAACCTTTTTGTCATCATTTGTTATTTGTTGTT
Source organism: Fraxinus americana (assembly GCA_035079005.1). Lineage (NCBI taxonomy): Eukaryota > Viridiplantae > Streptophyta > Magnoliopsida > Lamiales > Oleaceae > Fraxinus > Fraxinus americana. The sequence goes on from CM068707.1 coordinate 29,835,606, forward strand.
ATTTATATGTCATGTCAATGTATTTTGCAGTTGGAAGCTAATGTTGTTATACCTACTGAGGAGGAGAAGGAAGAGGATTATGTTGTTGGTTCAGCTGTGAAAAGTAAGACTCAAGATCTAGGTGTTGATGATAATGATGGTGATTCTGAGCATCCAGTTGTTTGACAGACGAAGTTATTGGATGCAACCAAAGCATCATTTGTTGATAGCAGCAACAGATCTTTAAAGATGGAGAAAGGGAAGAAAGATAAGATTTGTGGACATTTTTCCATTTTTATTCTCCCTACAATTTTTTTTAGGGAGATTTTCACAAATGTCACTAAATTTGAAAATACACAAAAAATTTGTATGTGCACTTAAGTTGTTCAAAAATGTCACTTTTTTGACTTGAAATGTCCAAATTACCCTTGGATGACCTTTGTAAGAGCAATTAATGCTTGATTGGATTGCCATTAATTGTTTGATTTGATGATTTAATTTTTATTATTTTATTCATTGTATATATGTATATTATATTCAATAACATGTATTTTCATCCATAAAATAAAGAAAAGAAATTCAAATCCTAACATAAACAAACCCTAAGTAGACTTCCATGAACATATTATCTTCCAAGAACTTCATCTTCTTCATTCATCTTCTTCATTTATTCCTTCATCAAGAACACATACTTCATTGATCATCTATTTCGAAAGGTTAGCTATTATTTCATCTCTTAACTCATTATTTCATAAATGTAATAGAACATGGTGATAATAAATTTGAAATTATTACTCACTGATTTCTTAGGTTTTTGAGCATGATTATGAAGGTAAAGAAATTTGTAATAGTTCATTAAATGTGATTGATTCCATATTTAATGAATCATTGACTTATTCAAATTCCAAAATACATTGTCATGTTGAATGTGAATTGATTATCACCATTAATGTTCTATAATAATGTCTTAAAAATTTTACGAAATCCTTTGTTAAACCAGCAGTTAAATCTTGAAATGGTCGGCATGATGATGTTAACTGTCGGGTCAAACATTTAAAGCTATCGAGTTAAAGTTTAAGCTGCGATCGGCGAGTTAACAAGCTGTCAACTTCGACAGTTTAATCGTCAAATTCGACACGAGAAGCCGTGCGACTTGCTTAGCTGTTTTCCTCATTTGATGGTTTTCAATGTTGATAATTTGATTTTGCCAACTTCTTACAGTTGCAATCTCAACATTGCAGGTATGAGTGATGGTTTGAGATTCATAATCTCGTACGGGGGAAATTTCACAAATGTGGACGACGAATGGAAGTGGAGAGGGGACAAAACAACTTCCATTTTGGTGCCGACAAATATTACGGTAGCCGGACTTGCTTTACGGTTGAAGGAAAAACTTGGTATTGTTGATCCCAGTAGTGAAATTGAATTGAAGTTCAGAGTTCCCAATGTGAATGTACCTCACATTTGAAATACGCGATGACGAGGACCTGAGTTGGTACATATCGGTTCATAAGGAAACTGCAATATGCGTTACGGTGTTAGAAGTCGAGCCCCCAATGCTTGGCATGGCAACGGATACAAATTGGCCGGATCGTATGATTGTCGTAGGGGATGTTCATGAAAATGTACAAAATGAGGACATAAGTCATCATCATAATATCTCAACTGAAAGTGCACCCGAGGCGCCGTTTTCTGATATTGGGGTTGCACCGTTACATGAGAACTTGGACAATCCATTAAATGCTAACGTTCCCACTAATATTGCTGAACGGATTACACCTGTTAATACATCGGACCTTGTCGAACGGGAAATATTCTTCAGTAAGAATGAATTGTACTCGAAGATTCGTTTACTCGCATTGCAAGAGAAGTTTGAATTCCGAGTTAGTAGGTCAAGCATGAAGATGTTAACGAGTGAGAAATGCGCCTCGCAAACCGGTAATTGCAAGTGGATGCTACGTGCACTCGGCGGTGAAGAAGTCTACACTCTTTATGATCAAGTAAATTCGAGAAGCGACACACATGTTTCATAGACGTGCGTCGTAATGCACACCGTCATGCCGCTAGTTCTATAATTGCCGAGCGATATTGGGAAAACTTGACACTCCAAACCCCAAGTACGGTCCTGTGCTATTTCACGTGATATGGAACATGAGTTACGAGTAAAGTGAATTCTGACAAAGCACGTAGGGGAAGGTGGTGCTTTACTCAAGGCTGCATGGTGAACGGGGGATAGTTTTCATCAACTTGCTTCGTATCGTCACGTACTTGGAGAACATAACCCGGAACTGTAACCCACATCCAAGTCGACGGCCATAATAGGTTTACTTATTTCTTCCTAGCATTTGGTGCAAGCATTCGTGGTTACTTGCAATTCTTGAGGCCCGTAATTTGTGTAGACGGCAGTCACTTGAAAGGTCCATACAAAGGTACACTTTTACTAGCAACTGCCCAAGATGCTAACAAACAAATCTACCCTTTAGCATGGGGGATCGTAGATACCGAAACAAATAAATCATGGTCGTGGTTTCTGTCCAACTTGAGAGATGTTATAGGCGATTCTGATGAACTTGTATTTGTGTCGGATAGGAAAACAAGTATAGAAAAAGCTATTTCTCAGCTTTTTCCCTTGTCTCAACATGGTTGTTGTATGTGGCATATGGAAAAGAACTTAATACAGAGATACAATAATGCTAGTTCAATTTTCCTATTCAAAACCGCGGCGACAACGTATCGGCTGGAAGAATTCGAACGACTTATGGGACATATTCGTAGGATAAGTGGGAGATTGTACGAGTACTTGGAGCGAGCAGGATTTCCTTTTTGGTCCAGAGCACTATTCGTTGGGCACAGGTATAATATTATGACAAACAACAATACGGAATCCCTGAACGCAATGTTGAGACATGCCCGTTCGTTACTGATCACAAGCTTTGTTGAACACATTCGGAGCACAATGCAGAAGTGGTTTTACGAACGTCGAACGACTTCAAACTCATGCAGTACAGTGTTGTCATCAAACATGGAGAGCGAGTTACGGGCAACGTTCGGCCCGGTTCTCGACCCGAGCTCATTCCTTGACGACAACTTAACACAGTCGAGAATATCCAACGACACGGACACGGTAGATTTGTACGAGAACACATGCACATGCCGCGAATTCCAACTAAATCGTATGCCATGTGTTCATGCAACCACGTGCAGCTTTGCCTAAGAGGTTCGTCCTTGTACGATTTATGTTCTCCTTACTACACGGACTACGGAGGGGTGCTTACGGTGAAGCAATATATCCCGTCCACGAGAAGATAATTGGGTTGTTCCAAACGACATTACGAGATACTCATATTTTGCCACCATTGGTACGTCGTCCGCCCGAGGTAGACCCGCTACATGCCGTAAGAGATCCGGACACGAGTCGACCTCTTCTAGGCCACGAACCCGGCGCTGCACTCGGTGCAACAGATTTGGTCATAGCCGAGCGACATGCACGAACACCGTCGTAACGCAACCCAGTTAACATTGCTATCTACATTTCAATTCTTTTGTATATTCTTTGTGGCTACATCCCATTTGTAATTAGGGACTTTTGTAAATTAAAGTACTACTGGGGCCATCAACTGTATGTCATTACCATACGTTGTCTCTTATTGTACTTCGAAAGTAACAAGTGCAGAGATGTTGTACGTACACTCGACACTTGCAATGATCCCGACATATATTCTCTGTTTCTCGACAGTTCGAACAATACATCCATTTGTTTTTAACAAACACATTGCAAAGGGAGATTGTTGCCCATGGCGATCGTTAATAACCATGATTACATATGCGCATAATAGCTGGACGAACAAGTGTAGAGATGGTCGTCACCCCCCGATACTTCATCTGTCGATCCCGACATATATTCTCAGTTTCTCGACAGTTCGATACATCAATTTGTTTTTAACAAAGACATTGCAAAGGGAGATTGTTGCCCATGGTGATCATTAATAACCATGATTACATATGCGCATAATAGTTGGACGAACAAGTGTAGAGATGGTCTGTCACCCCCCGACACTTCATCTGTCGATCCCGACATATATTCTCTGTTTCCCGACAGTTCGAACAATACAGCAATTCGTTTTTAACAAACACATTGCAAAAGGGAGACTGTTGCCCATGGATTTCATTAATAACCATGATTACATATGCGCAAAATAGCTGGACGAACATAATATGAACTTCAATATGGGCTCCTCGACAAAAATGTACAAAATTGGAGGGCACACTTCTACGATGTCTTTCTAACACATCGTACCACAAAACACTGCAACGTCGTTTCCTTCCCAGTTAGAGTCCACGTTCATCCCACATCAAAATTTCACCACATACTTACCGATATATTATTTACTTACGTGATGGTATCCCATCATCAGTCTAATTTTAATTGCACACGGATCCGGCATCAGCACCACTGTCATCATCAGAGTCGTCCGACGATATGATAATTATTTCAGGAGCTACTACGATGGGGGCCACGGGTACATCATCACTGTCATCATCAGAGACGTCGAGGACATTGCGGAGCACACTGTTTGGTGATTGCAATTCTTCGCTGGCTACTGCGTCAGGGTCGGGAAACGGAATAGGGGAAGTGACTCTCCGACCACGGAACGGGACGTCGTCTTCATCATCCGACGATATGACGATGGGGACGTCTACAGATGAGCCGGGCATTCGTGTCGTTGTATTGTTGAGCTCGGTGTCGTTGCTGGCTGTGGAGGAGGCCATATGTTTGAATAATGTCCTTGTACGAATTTGAAAAATGTCTATTGCAGTAAGAGGTAAGTTTCTCAAGTGTTACCTGTATGAGAACAAAGATGTCCTATATATATAAGAGGAAATTGGGTGATTTCCACATTTATGATGCACACTTGCTAACCACCTAGTCAATGTCAAACTTCAATTGGACAGTAAATGGACCTTGATGAGACAAGAGTTGATGTCTACTGACCCTGTGATATTACAATTAACTTCATATTGATTTACCATAGCATTTGCCAATTTACCCTTAAGCTGTATCTGTGGCATTTTTGTATTGACTTCGTACAAAATTATGATTCTCATATCCAAATATTTTCATACTAGACGATTGCCGTAATTAAGGGTTGCATGTCCTAAATAAGTCGCACTTTGAACCGTATATAGTCAACTAACTGGACCATAAATTAATCCACCTCCTCAAAAAAATTTGGATAGTTGTACCACATCAAATTTCCAGATAATGCACAATTTGCCGTAAATGTTTGGAACCATTCATATGCCAATAACATTACAAAATAATCCAATTTACATAAACCAGGCTAAACATTACACCGTTTGCACCATATGCCATTAACCATGCTCGACATTACAAAACAAATTCCACGCGGATTTGGCAAAATTCTATTGAAATGAAACTGTGCGCAACATTGGAGTCCGTCGGAGTCACGGTATCTTCGTACGTTCCATCATTGTTATTTGATATGCACCAGCACAAAAGATCTGAAACGAACAAAATGTAGCTCAACTATTTCTTCCGTGTTTGCCTCCTACCCCTAGTGTACGGAGTCCTTGTCGATCTTCATGGCATTCGAAAGGCGAGTGGGAACGCCGCTTGCGAACAGGTGCCGATATAGGTTGCAGGTGGACGTTGGCCCACCTACGGAACATAAACAATAGACACATTGTTAATATGGAACTATCGAATGATATATCTAAATGTCAAGCTTCGTTTCTTACCTTCCACCTCCTCCCGCGCTTTGAAGGTTGTCCACGCCTCCATCTCCCCCTGACGATCCCTAGCATTGTCGCTCTCATTGGCATGCAGATGTTGACCTATTTCGACCTGGCTACTCATTCTTCCTACAACTGGCCCTCCGCCACTACAGAACAACGGAGGAAAAACCCTTTCAATACTCTCCATAGAAGGTTGAACAGTTCGGTGAAATGAAGAAACCAAATGAAACGTAAAAAATTAGACATAGTCAAACTGGAAAATAATTTGTACTTACATATGGTTCGGCTTAAGCTAGATAGTTCAAAAACCCAAAAACAATCGATTGACAAGAAGATGTAAACAACACATTGCAGTACAGTGGTTCCAGTTTAATTTCGTAAAGCGTACCTTCAGGTTCTCCGCCACCCAACGCGAAATCGTGTTCTTCCGCCATCTGATTCATGTCAACGCCGAAGTCAGTGTCGTGGCCTGCAGTTTGTTACAGTAACGCAGTAAACAAAGGTTATTTCAGCCTATCATATGACAAATAACGAGAGCCGTAATAGAAGGAACTAGAAAATTCGAAAACATACTTCCATATGGTTGTGGAGAATCTTCAGGGACATCGTTGCGCACGTCATTCGGAACTGCAGATGCGGTGGCAACGGCAGGTGCCACTACCATCGATATGAATTCCCGAAGTCTAGCGTTTTCAGCCGTAACGTGCTCGAATATTTCATGTTTCACGGTTCGGAGTCGCATCTCAAATAGGACTCGTTGATCCAACAACATGTCCTCGACGTCCGATCTTGTCAACCCACCTCCCATTTGTACACCCGTCATCCCTCTCTGTGCATGATGAGCATGGCTCTCTCCATCGTCACCGTCCCTAACGTTGTCCGAACTTGAATCATCATTTTGTTCGGTAGACTGCACGGCACGATCACCTTTACTAGAATCCTCGTCATCTTCCTGGTTACTCGTATCCTGCCCATCTCCTCCACCGACATTGGCCACGGCAGCAAACTGTGCATCGACCACATTATTTGCAATGTCGTCCAACACAGGCACGACATTATCATCAAACGGCATAAGACTTGCCATGTAGTGTTGGTTTCGCTCCAGCTCGGTCGGACGTAAGGTTGCATAAACATGCAGCTGCGGATGATGAAACACTATGATCAGGTCACGAAAAAACTAGGGCATATTTGGATTTAATGCCAACAAAATGTTGCCTATCTTGGGAGACGCAAGGTTACCTGTACTTTCTTGAAGAAGGCATCGTATGTGCGATGCTGCGTCTGTTTTGTGGCCGCCCAGCTCAAAATACGTGGGGATCGTTCACCAAGCCGCTGACCAAACCGTTGACCAATTTCAGGAATCGCCTCGAAGGCCCATATCTGTTGTCCATGGGTCAAACATAGTGAATTAGTGTCGCGTCAATTATCCAATATATTGTCAAGTAAATAAGAACTTCAGCTGAAATAGAAATAAAAGACATTGTTACCTGCATGGCTATGGGAAAGTCGTGAACTGTGTAACTAATCTCCTTCTCGCTCTTCCTCTTTGCATAGCGAAGTTTGCTAGCGTATCTGCCCTGGAATCCCTTGATGAGACGAGAGTACCCCACTCTACCCCAAGGGTAGGCAAAAAAAACATCCAGGTCATCAACGATCGAAAGAGTCGCGAACTCGATACCCACGCGTGTGTACCGGAGCGTTGAAGACTCCTTCTACTATTAGTGCAAGCCCCGGCTTGTATCGATCTGCAGGTAAGGGTCGACGATCGAAGAAATGTTTTCTCGATGCGGGCACAGAAATCTTGTCCAACGATCTAAAATACTTGTCCTTTAGTCTCGTTTTTCCAAGACTCCATGAAACCGATCGTCATCGGGCGAGGACACCGCAACATAGGCGTGGCTGCATCTTTGCATACTCTTGCGGTCAAACCGGCAATAGTTTCCTTGCACGTTGAACCACAATTCGTGCTCCTTGTTTGTTCGGATGCCTCACGAAGACAAGTTGTTGAATGAGGTGGGCGAGAGAGTGGATGTCTGAAATTTCGGTTAAGAAGCCGAGGGATGACTCGCGGAACTCGTGGCGTTGTCGTTCGTCGAAGTGCTCCAACACCCGATGCACGTACTTGAGGTTACTTCGTTGGGATATGTGTGCACGCAACCTTGCGTATTCCGGAACCAAGGCTTCGAACTCCATGGACTACGCAATGAATAAGATGGTGAAAACATCGGCTTCTCACAAACGTCGTGAATGTATGCGATGGGAAAAACGGATGCAAACAAATAGCAATCAACATATGTACATCAACTATATAACGACATGAAACTGCTACCCAATGCAACATGAACAAGTTGTAAAAGCACATGTCACGAACATTTAACAATAAATGGAACATAATGTGCTTCATATTATTCTTGGTCTAACTATCGGGATCAGCTTGATTCGATTGTACCCAATTTACTCAACTGTCGGGATTTCTGAGACTAAATGTCGGGAACGACAGTTCGCCTATCCCTATTTGACGTGTCTAATGCAGCTAACTGTCGGGAACTACAGAACACATGTTCTAATTTCACCCAGACGTAGATGCTTTATAAGGTAAACCAGAGCATGGAAGTGGTGACATATAGCAATCAACAATGCTCCAATGTTCAGTTTTGGAGGGTACAACTTCGTCATGTTTAAAAGGATGGACAAGGTAACATAAATAATTCATGACGCGGGCAAGGCAATAACCACAAAAGAAGTCATCATGCCAGCAAGGCAATAACATCGAAATTAATATATGATGCCGACAAGACAATCGATTCAATCATTGTGCCGACAAGGCAACAAAAATAATTCATCACGCCGACAAGGCGATAAAAACAAAAAAAATTATATGAACAAACCATGGCAATCGATGTAGTTTCATTGTGCCGACAAGGCAACAAAAGTAATTCATAATGCCGACAAGGCGATAACAAGAAAAAAAAGTATATGAAAAAAGCATAGCAATCGATTCAATCATTGTGCCGACAACATTAAAACATTACGTAAAACAAATAAAAAAACAATAATTATTACTTGTATGCAGGGTTCTATAATTAGTTTTCTCCTACACGCCTGCCATCTGTTCGAACTTGTGCAGTTTCTATTGGAGATTTCTAGTGCTCAAAATGCTGTCAATGAAATGGAGCCAGTCCAGACCTGGTACGTCTGTTAGATTTGGATACCGAAGCTACTCTACATATTTTGAGATTTGCATTTACAGAAGAAGATGAAATAAACGGCTTTTCGCAAGGATCAATCAACTCGGAGTTAGCTGAAGTAAAATTTTGGTTTAGAACATAGTACATGTTTTTAATTTGATGTAGTGAAATTTTGCAAGCAAAAGATCGTAGATGATGTTGCTGATGTAGATGAATTTTGGATCAAATGTATCACAAATTTAATGTTAAGTAAAAATTAGGTTCAGAAAGTAGTAGATGTTCTTGCTGAAGTAGTTAACTATTGGTTCCTCCAATAGTAGATGTTCTTGCTGATGTAGTCAAATTTCGGATCAAATGTATCACAAATTCAATGATGCATGAACACTACCTTGATAACAATAAACAAACTTAAACAAGCTCGGACAATTATGACATTATGATGCATGAACACTACCTTGATGGCGAAATTCACTCACTTCCTATTATTATTGTTGAAGTAGAGAGAGGAGTATTGAGAAACAATGGGTTGGCTTTTCCATTGATTAAGAATGAATATATATACACAAAATTGGGCATTGCCGTGAGAGATCCAAAACACAGAAATAGGAAACTATCGTAAAATTAGGGGATTACAACTAAATCCCTAAATGCTAAATCCCTAAATAAAGATTCACAAATCTTAAATCACAATCACAGCATATAAAGATTCACAAATCACCAATAACTAAATCAAAATCCCTAAATAAAGCTACAAACAACCAATAAATTATAAATCAATCGGGTAAACGGAAGAAAAATAGAATTAAATAAAAATGGGAACTTACCTCGCCGGTGACAGGAGCAGTGCGACGGCGGACGACAACGGGAATGGCAGCTTCGAAGGGGCGGAGCTCGGCCTCGGTGCTCGAAAACGGAATGCCGAATGAGGAAGTGCAGGGGCGGCGGGCCGGTCCCGTGATTTTCGGGGCCTGAGGCAAACTCCCAAAGTTGGGCCCCCCTAAACAACGTAAATGCAATGTAATGTTAACTTAACATTGAACAGTAGAACCAAACAAATAAAAGAACAAAAGATTTATATTATAAAGTCCATGGTCATGTTAACGAGAACTACCTAGCTTCGGCACTTATTTCTAATCATTTCAAGGTAAGTTTTTATCTGGCAAGCTATTGGACATCCAAAGACAATTATCAAAGTCCAGCGTCACTTTTTTGTTGCATATTAGCATAAATAGAAGTGCTATTGAACTTAAATAAACAAACATCCAGTACTTGAAACGCTAGGTATTATACATCCTCAAAAGAAATTCATCAATCTCATATTATGAATAAGTTGTAAGAAAATGATGAAAATGAATATTCTCAAATAAGTAAAATATTCGCATTTCGATTCATCCAATGTCTACTAACCCAAGCTGGTAAACTGATAGTATGGCCATTTTAATTTGAGTAAACGGTCCATTATAGTGTCGTCAAATTACAAGTACCACTGAAACGAAAATCACTTGGGCATATAAGATTAAATGATACTCTGTTGAATAGGCTTCAAAAGCTGAATCAAAATGCTAAATGAAATGCAAACACATTTAGAGCCTCATAATTTGAATATAACAAGGCAGTTCCTAATATAACAGGGCAATTCACCGCAGGCCAAAATTTCAGCAATTTCTTGTGAAGTTTTCATCGGTAAATTATGCACAGAATGACAGAAATAAGGGTGGAAATAAACAAGTTTATTAAATAAACACCTTACATCTATAAGCCTCAAGATTTAATCTAACAACACAGAAAGGCAAGCAGATGAAGAACAAGAACAACATCCACCAAATTGTATGCTACAATTCTACAAAAATAGTGACCTTTGTCAAATTCTCACAATTCCCAACCAAAATTATTCAAAACCCACAATCAAAACCTACTGAAAAATGAAGTTGCGTCATACATACAAATACCAAATACGCATACCCATAAAAATGTATGTACAGATATAGAGAGAGCTTATAAGTTGAAATAGTGGATGAACTCACGAAAGACAGGAGTGCGAGGCCGAGTGGAAGCGATAGAGACGATTGAATTGCAGAGGAGAGAGAACCGGCGGTGGAAGCAAATTACGCACTGAGCAATTCAATACAAAAACCATTTTTCCACGCCCGTGCCCGTTTCTTGTATGGGCTGGGCCTAACAAAACAAATGGCCGGCGAAATGAGGCCTCCTCCAATTTTGGGCCTGAGGCAATGGCCTCATTCGCCTCTATGCAGTGCCGGCCCTGCGGCTGGACAGGAGAAATGAGGAGAGCTGGAGAGGCGAGCTGTGGAGAGAAGAGTAAGGTAGGTTTCAATTTTATGTTTTCTCTCGTTGTTGTGGTCAGTGGTGGGTGATTCACAGTGAGGTTGGCCGGTGGAGTTGTCTTCGCCTCTCTCTCTCTTTCTCTGGCCGGAGGAGGTGAAGGGTTTTGGAGAGATGAAAATGATTTCCCCCCTTTTTTTCCTTCTTTTCACGATTGGACAATTTTTGATGTGTAGTCAAATCCCAATCAATGCAAGACATGGAAGGTATTTAATTTATGCATAGGGGTAAAAATGTCTAATTTTGACATTCTTGCAACTCCTTAAAAAAAGTGACATTTTGGTACATACATTATGGCAAAATGCCATTTCGTGTAATTTCCTCTTTTTTTTATTGTTTCTTCTGTCATATTTGTTCTTTTTTGTCAAAGAGTCCCGCAATCCATTGAAGAGATTTTGAAACGTTTGGTAGAGGTTGAATTGAAGGTTGAATCAAATGATTTGATTTTAGAACACATTTCAGAACTTGAATCCAAAGTACTATTAAATGATGAAATTCAAAGCAGTCTAGTATAGCTTAAACTTAGGGTCCGTTTGATAGTAAATGTGGAAAATTGGTGGGAAAAAAATGAATTTCAGAGAATTTAATTGCCTAGAAATTGTTTTACTGAAAATTGTAATTAATTTTGTTTGATTGGTATAATTTTCCACCTAGAAAATGTTGAAAGTTTGGTATTCGTTTAGCTTTATTTTTCATGAAAATTGTCCATTAAAATGATAATTTTTTTTACCATTGGGTCTAGCATTTGTTCCATTGCCAAAAAAAAAATCATAACGAATACCATTTGTTTGGCTTTGTTTTACATGAAAATTATCAATAAAAGTGATAAATTTTTTTACCATTGTGTCTATAATATTTTCCAATTGCCAAAAAAAAAGAAGCTAAAAAACAGAATTCCCACCAAAACCTAAAGAAAACCAATTCCTCAATTACCAAGAAAACAGGCGCGTGGTTGCTGGGGAAGGAAAACAATTTATGGGGAAAATAAAGCATATCAAACACTACAAATGTGTGGAAATGGAAAAGTTTCCCATGAAAAATGAGCTCAATCAAACAGGGCCTTAAAGTTCAATCACCACATAAATTGAGAAAAATTTAAGAGATGTTGAAAAGAAAGTGAAATCTAATGAAGAAGCTATATGGAACGGTTGACAAATCTTGAATGCAATATGTAGATGGTTGGTTATAATTTTGACGCAAGGTTGGAGTTGAAGGTATTTGAATGGTTTTGAGTTTAAAAATTAATTCGTAGGACTTTTTTTAGGAGTGTTTGTCATTTTTATTATATGAATTTGACTTTTTTTTTTTTTTTGAGTTTTTGAAAATACTTTTTTGTCACTTTTGATAAGTTTCTGAAAATACATTTTTCTAGTGTGTCGCCTAAAAAGAAATGTTCGTCGCTTTTTATTCATTGTTTGTCACTATCTCAAAATTTGCAGGACAATGTAGTTGGTGATGTTTAATCCATATAAATTATGTCACTTTTCACTTAATTTTATGAGGAAATTACACCGGGTGTCATTTTGCTACCATGTAATTACCAGAATGTCACATTTTTAAATTAGTTGCAAGATGTCATAATTAGACATTTTTACCCCTCTGCATAATTTTAATACCTAACATGTCCACCATTAATTGAGATTTGACTCCATATTGAATTTGTACTATTTGTCATCTCCAAAACGTCAAAATAAGGAAAAAAGGGAGGGAAATAATTGCCATCTGCAAAACACAAACAGCCCTAATCATGGGCGAACCTACAGTAGGGCCTAGTGGGGCACGTGCCCCACTAGATTTTGAAGATTTTTTTTTTCCATCAAAATTCAAAACCCTCACGTCTTTCCTCTCATCTCTCCCGTCTATGCGCTGTTGAGTCTTTGACGGCCGCACCGCACCAGTTCACTCTCCGTCCTCTCTCCCACAGTTGACAGTTCCACGGCACTCTCCTACCACACGCCGATACACCGCACACTGACACGGCCACCCAAGGGCGGACACGGCAATTTTTTTGTTCGCGTCAATCTCGCACCGCAGCCATGCTCCACCTCCGCCCGTTCCAACTCTCCCTCCCTCCTCTCTGAGCAGTGAGCTCTCTCGATCTCCCCGGCAGAGGACATTGGTTGTCGCTGCTCCAGACCAGTGACGAGGTAAGATTACGGCCAGATTTTTAAACTTTTGATTTGGTTCTTTTGGTGCTTTCCATTGATAGTGTTATGTGCGAAGAAGAAGAACCCAAATCCTTGTTTGTCGGCGTTTGTCTGATGGTTTTAAAACGGTGTCGTTAAGAAGAACCCAAATCCTTGTTAGTCGGCGTTTGTCTGATGGTTTTAAAATGGTGTCGTTTATTTTACTTTAGTTTTAATTGCTTTTCTTCTGAATTTGTAAGCTTGCAGTCATACGACATTGGTAATTGGTTGATATAATTTGTTATTTGTCTGCACGTATATTTATTCTGCTGTAAAGTTGATTTATTTAAGGGATAGGTCCACCTTAAGGACGAATTAATTTCTCTGAACATTTAATAATCTGTAATGGAGTTTTGGTATTCATAATAAGTGGTGTCTTTTCACTTTTGGTCACTATAGTGATGTTTTTAAAAATCTGATTTAGGGAATTTTGATTTAATAATACTATATACCAAGTTTCAGTAGCCAAGTGGTGCTCTTCCCCAGTCGATAGCAAACTTTAGAACTGTAGAGACCTGCCTATTTTGAATGAGAAAGAAAGGGATAAGGGAGTTTTCTGCTATAAAGGCCTCTCATTTTGTTTTTGAACATAAGCGTGTCAGGCAGATTTATGGTCTCTAGTCTCTTAAGCAACTAGAATTTGAGTTCATGGATGCAACATTTTGGGACTTGAAGAATTTACTTCTCAAATGATTTATTTACTCCAGCTATTGGACGTTCTCTTTTTGCAATATAGAAGATTATAACCTTGGATTCTTGACATATGCGTTCACATCCAGGTCCAAGGTCTAATTTTAAGCTCAATCTGGGCTTATTAGTTCCTTTTAACTATCACTGGCAAACGTGATGGAATACAAAATCAATTAACATTTCCAAATGAGGCATTAAACAGAATTCTCATGACCATTTAATTCAATAGGTTTGCCAACTTAGTAAAGTTACGACAAGGCCTTCTCCCAACATTAGCGAGGAAGTTTCAATTTACATAGTAATGATATCTTGAGGAATATTTTTGAGGTTTAAGCCAGATTGCCTGGCTAACTGGCCCTCTTTATAAAGCAGAATTAGATTGATCATCATATGAAGAACCAAAAAAAGCCAAAGAAAAAGATTAATTATAGAAGACTATGTTCAGGTAGATGTTTATTCTTGATGACGTTGTCTGCCACTAATTAGATTGATCGTCATATGAAGCACCAAAAGAATCCTTACTTTCATTTTTTCGTCACTTTGTGAAAGTCAGATTGTGCCCCCTAGTTTCGAAAGTCTATGTCCGCCCCTAACCCTAACTGAGATTTTCATTTGGGAGTCCGACTGGCTACCACCACCGGCCAAAGCAAAAAAGTTCGACTCAGGCCTCGAGCCCAAAAATTAAAGGGCCTCATTTTTTTTCTTAATAACTTATTCAGAGCTTGTTTGGGAGAGATTTTTGGGGGAAGAATTGATTTTGAATAGTGATATGAGGGGAAATGTGTGGTTGAAAAAGAAGAAAAAATTATTGATGTAATGAAAAATATTATTTTATTGAAAAATGTGTGGTTGAAAATGAGAATTGATTCACTGTAGAAAAATCTAATCTCTCCCAAACAGGGCCTCATATTCTACCCGTCTTCCTTAGTTCCACGTACCAGAAACGGTGAATTCCGAAACGGTGAAACCCACCCTCGACGGTCTGTCTTCTTGCTTTTCTCTCAGCCGTCCACAGTCCGTCCGCCATCGTGCCACGCCACTGCTTGCCTACGGTATAAACTCTGATTTCTATGTATTCCTTCTCTTTTTTGCCTGAATCGCCTGATTTTCGTGGAGGGTTGGTTAGGGATTCTGAGTTTTATTCTGTTTTGGTTGATGGGTTTTGCAATAATGACATCTTATTGGAGGGTTTGAGGGTTTTGAGGATGATGGTCAGTGAGAATTTGGTGGTTGGGGTTGGGGATGATGTAAGGGTGTTTATTTACAGGGGTCTATTGAGAGAGGCCAGGACTAGGGACGCCATGGAATTGAATGAGACTTTGTGCTGTGTTTATGCTAGTGGTGCTGGTGTGATGGTGAAACTGTGAAGAAGGTAGTGGATTTATTGGATTGCTTGATAGACAATTGGTTTCAATAGAAATACAAGTAATCGATTTCCTGTGCATTGCTTGATTTTATTTTTTACATGATTGTGGTAAGAATTAATTTGTTATGCTGTTCTAGTTTGAAATAGTTTGTTTTCCACTAATAATCATAATGTTATCCTTAACAAAAACTCCAGGACAAGGATATGATAGCTAATTTTGCATTGATTATTTGTGAATTAAATGGAGATTGCATTAATAAAAAGGTGTGATTAAAAAAAATGAAGTCTCTCAATGCGAACTGTGATATTAGAAGGATGTGGTTTGTCAAAACTTAGATACAATTTAATTATGCATTTTTCAGTTGAATGCTTGATGCTTTCACGTGATGGATAAACTTGCCTGGTCCATATTCACTGATTTCACTTGTATGACCATCTTGTCCTTTTAAACTATAACCATAATACTTGACCCAATCTTAATAAAGCACGTCTTTGTTATTGATTTTACAATGGAATCTTATCCTTTTAAACTATAGCACGGTTTTGTTATTGATTTTACAATGGATTGTCATTGATATACCTTGATTTGCTCGTTTCTTAGCAGTTAGTTTGAGGTTTCATTCATACACTATTTTCAGTTGCTTTTAAATATGATGAATAACACATTTTTTTGGCATTGTTTACGCATTTTTGGTTGAAAGATTGATGCTTTTCACATGTAGGATAAACTTGCCTTGTCTTGATCATCCATTTTGAATGTAGAAACTCTTTTTTTTTGGTATGTGTCACCACTTCCTTTGCAGTGGCTAACCTCAGCAAATTATCTGCATATGAGTGACTTGTGAACATGTGCTCTGTCACTCTCGACAGTTGGCTACAATCGTTCTCGACAGTTGGGTAAAATAGAGATAGGCGAACTGTCGTTCCCAATAGTTATCCTCAGACATTCTCGACAGTTGAGTCAATTTGTTACTGGTCAACTGTCGATCCCGACAGTTAGCTTCAGTAATTTTCGGCAGATGGCTGCCTTATGAAATAAGCATATGTTCCATTTCTCATGAAATTTTCGTCACATGTCGTTTTACAGATTGATCAGGTTGCCTTGGTTTAGTAGTTTCATGACATTATATGTTTGACGTACATACTTTGATTGCTGTTTGTTTGCATCCGTGTATATTGGCTTCTACATTTATGAGGTGTGATTAGCTGATCATTTTCCATTGTGTTTTCATTGTAGACGAGATGGAGTTTGAATTCTTGATTCCTGAAGATGCAAAGTTGCGTGCACGCATATCACAACGAAGTAACCTAACGTACGTGAAAAAGGGTGTTGGAGTACTATGACGAGTTCCGAGATGTCATCCCTTGGGTTCTTGGTCGACATTCCAGAAATACGATTTCTCTGCCCAGCTTATCCAACAGCTTGTCTTCAAAGGCATCCAAACAGACAAGTCGCACGAATTGTGGTTCAACTTGCAAGGACACTACTGCCGATTTGGACTACAAGAGTATGGAGTGATGACTGGCCTGCGTTGCGGTATCCCGCCTGAGGACGATCGGTTTCATCAAGTGCTGGAAAAAACGAAACTAAAGGACAAGTATTTTAGAGCTATCGACAAAATTACTTGTGCCCAGATTGAGAAGACATTAGTTCGATCGTCGACCCCACGGGCTAATCGATACAAGCTGGGTCTTGCACTCATTGTGGAAGGAGTATTCAACACTCCGGACAATAATGTGGGTATCGATTTCACGATACTTTCGATCGTCGATGACCTGAATGTTTTTTTGCCTACCCTTGGGGTAGAGTGGGGTACAATCGTCTTATCAAGGGATTTCGGGGCTCATTTGCTCGCAAATTTCGTGATGGCAAGAGGAAGCATGAGCAGGTGATCACTTACACATTCACGGCTTTCCCCATAGCCATGCAGGTACATGTTATTGTTCAATTTGAGCTGAATTCCTTATTAACATGCCAATCTGTCGAGATATTTAAGTTGACATTGACTATGTTTGATCCATTTTGCGATAAATTTTGGGCGTTTGAAGCGATACCTGAAATTGTCGAACGTTTTGGTCAGCAAGTAGGTGAACAATCCCCCCGTCTGCTCAACTGGACGGCCACGAAACAGTCGCAGCATCGCACATATGATGTATTCTTCAAGAAAGTTCAGGTAACATTTCGTCTTCAAAATTAGTGAAAATATTATTTTCTTTCAATCTAAAAATTTCGATGACATTTAATTCCACTGAACGAACTGTTATTTCTTGGACAGCTGCATGTTTTCGCTACGCTATGTCCGACCGAGCTAGAGCGCAACCAACACTACATCTCAACCTTGCGCCATTTGATGATGATGTAGTGCCCGTTTTAGATGACCTTGCAAGGACTATGGTGGCTGTGCAATTTCATGCCAATGCCGAAGAGAGTGGAGGACGTGGGCAGGATTCGAGTTCAGAGGAAGATGATGGTGATGAGACCAGTGGAGGGTCGGACGACATTGCTTTTGGTGTAGGTGATCGTGTTGGGCAGTCTGCCGAAGAACATGGGGATTCTAGTTCACTAAAGAGTGAAGATGGAGGCGAAGCAGAGAGCCCTGTTGATCGTGCACCCTCAATATCCAGACAGCGGGGTGTACAAACTGGAAATGGGTTGACAAGATTTGAAATAGAGGACATGTTGTTGGATTAAAGAGTCATATTTGAGATGCGACTCCAAACCGTCAAACTTGAAATAGTCCAACACGTCACGGTGGAATGCAATAGACTCGAGGAATTCATATCGACAATAGCGTCACCACACATTTCCACCACATCTGTAGCTCCGCAAGACGTGCGAAACAACCCTGTGCAATCCCCACAACAACCGCGAGGTACGTGTGTAAAATGTCTTCGAATTTAAACTGCGGAGCTATTTACGTGTTAGATGACAGGTTGGGATAAACTTGCATTGTAAGACTCACCGTACAAATCTGCAAGTTATGAAGACGACTTCGGCATTGACACTGATCACATGCCGGAAGAACACGATGTCATGTTCGGTAGCGGACACCCCGAATTGAATGGTAAGCTCATGTTTATACTTGTTTCATTTCTGATTAGTTTCAAACTGACTAACTGTAGGTGGAATGTATGCTCATCTTCCCGCTTTAGTTGTAGGGCCAGTTGTAGGGCATACATGTGTCCAGGTCGAACTAGAAAATGATCTACCTGAAATTCAAAAGGAAGACACGCAGACCGATTCCGACGCAACGGAGGTGGATGCGGAAGGTAACTTCATCACAATACACTTTCGTCTACCCAAATAGTGCGATAGCTTCTCATGTCTTGCTCACTCAAATGTCATTGCGTTATTCCAAACTAATTATTTGTCTCTTGTTACTGTTCCGTAGGTGGAATAACTGATCATCCAGTTTAGCCGAATGTTCCCGAAGCAAGTACTATAAAAGAGGTCCCTATTCGCAGGCGGCGATCCACACGCCTTCAAATACCTGCTGCATCGACCAGGACACCCTACACTAGGGGTAGGAGGCTAACCCGGAAGAAGTAACTATGACCGTTTTTGTACGTTTTGTGGAATATTATTATGATATTGGATAACCTGAAATGAATTGTCGTGTTTTCGACATTTCCTGGGTTATGGTAAACGGAACATTATTATTTATTGATGTAGTATGATCTTTTTGTTAGAGTGCAGGTAATGTCAATTTTTGTAAACGGCACATTGATGTTCATTGATGCCATATTGATGTAGTATGATCTTTAAATAAATGTAGTATTATCTATTGCTTATAGTGCTTTCTGAAAATACGTATGCTACTGTTCCTTTTTTGTATGATCGTCAAGGTTTATTTACAAGAAATTAACTATGTAGTAGAAAATGAGGGACTACGACCAATGCAAATTCACTCGTAAATAACGAAGATAATGACATCGCCACGAATAACCTATTACGTAAAATGTCAATCGTGTCTACAAATGCAATGTTCGTAAAACGTAATTCGTATCTACAAATGCAATGTTCATTAATTATTGCTTAAATTTGAATTATAAATTGAAGTTCTTCCACCGTATTCTTCCATCACACTAATTGTCCTGCACATTTAATTTTGACATTGAACTAGATGGTTGCCAATTTGAGCATCATAAATGTTCCCACACCCAACCCTTTATAAATAGCCTGTCCATTTATCATACTTAAAATCCTCACATGCAAAATCAACGGTTACACACTGAGTTTCTACCTGTGAAAATTCGAATATATGGCTTCATCCACTGCAAGCAATGATCCCGAGCTATTGAACGACCCGATGTCGATGCCCGGCTCAGCTCCAGAGTTCCCCATCGTAATATCATCTAATGATGAGGAGGATGTGCACTACAACGGTTGGAGAGTCACTTCCCCTGTTCCGTTTCCTGATCTCGACGCACTCACTAGCGAAGAGATGCAATCACCTAACAGTGTGCTCCAGAACGTGTTCGAGAACCCCATTGTGTCGTCCGACGATTCCAATGATGAATTTGTAGCCCCCATCACAGGTGCTCCTGAAATAATTATAATATCGTCTGACGACTCTGATGACGACAGTGGTGCAGATATGGGATCCGTGTGCAATGAACAGTAGGCCGGTGGATATATACCATCGACTCCCTAAATAAATGTTCGTTAGCTAATGTATATTACTTTTGCTGTGGGATGAATGTGGGGCCTAATGGAGGAGGAACCACAGTTGTTCGTTGTGGTAGGATGCTTTTTTGTAGCCATCGTTTAATTCGTGGAGCCCGTACTCATGCTAATATTGCAATCATCCAATTAATAGCGCATATGTAGTAATGATCATTAATCAAGTCGGACTGCAACAATGTCACTTATACACTGTGTTCGCCTCGTGAAAAAATTCTGTCTTTGTCGAACTATCGAGAGAACAACTGTTGGGATAGACAGATTAAGTGTCGGGGTGTGTTGCAAACTGTGTCATGTCGTTTTTTCCACGCACAATCGTAATTCTCTGCATGACCACACAAATGATCACATGCAATACGTTACAGCAATCATGAAACTAAAATGCATATATATGACATTGGTTTCTACTGAAATTGTCTATTTACCAGTACATGAACAGACAAAATAACGTAATTACATATGGAAGTGTTAAGTAGGTTGCGTGACATTGGTGTTAGTGCAGGTCGTTCGGTTATGACCAAATCATCCACAATGAGTGCAACGCCGATGACCAGTAGGCCTAGAAGTGTTGGATTCGTGTCTGGCTCGCTTAGCGTGTGGGTGGTCTACCTGGAGGACGACGTACCACTGGTGGCAAAATACAAATAGCTGTAATGTCTATCGGAACAACCCAGTTCTCTTCCCGCGGGACAGGATATATAGCATCACTGTATGCACCACTCCAGTAGTCTGCTATGTAGTAAGGAGTACATAAATCGTACAATGACGTACCTCTAAGGCAAGCTGCATGGATTGCGTGAACACAGGGCATACGATTTAGTTGGAATTCACGACATGTGCATGTGTTGTCAGAAAAGTCTACAATGTCTGTGTCGTTGGATATTCCGACCTATGTTAAGTGGGCTGTCAAGGCATGAGCTCGAAGACTAGAACCATCATCGAACATTGATCGTAACTCAGTCTCCATGTTCAATGACAACACGGTACTGCATGCGGTTGCAGTAGTTCGACGTTCGTAAAACCACTTCTACATAGTGCTCCGAATGTGTTCAACCAAACTTGTGCGGTAAGGATCGGGCATGTCTCAACATTGCGTTCAGGGATTCCGCATTGTTGTTTGTCATAATATTATACGGGTGCTCAACAAATAGTGCTCGGACCAAAAAGGAAAACCTGCTCGCTCCAAGTACGCGTAAGATCTCCCACTTACCCTACGAATCTGTCCCATTAGTCATTCAAACTCTTCAACCCGATACGTTGTTGCTGCGTTTTGAATAGGAAAACTGAATTAGTATTATTGTACCTCTGTATTAAGTTATTTTCCATATGCCACATACAAAAACCATGGTGAGAAGAAGGAAAGAGCTGAGAAATTGCTTTTTCTATACCTTTTTTCATGTCTGACACAAATACAAGTTCATCTGAATCACCTATAAGATCCCTCAAATTGGATAGAAACCAGGACCACGATTTATTTGTTTCGGCATCCACAATCCCCCATGCTAAGGGGTAGATCTATTTGTTCGCATCTTGGGCAGTTGCCAATAGAAGTGTACCTTTATATGAACCTTTCAAGTGACTACCGTCTACACAAATCACGGGCTCAAGAACTGCAAGTAACCACGAATGCTTGCACCAAATGTTAGGAAGAAATAAGTAAACCTATTATGGCCATCGACTTAGATGTAGGTTATTGTTCTGGGGTTAAGTTCTCCTAGGACGTGACAATACTAAGCAAATTTATGAAAACTATCCCCCGGTTCACCATGCAGCTTGAGTAAAGTAGCCACCTTCCCCCTACATGCTTTGCTGTAACTAATTTTGACTCCAAACTCATGTTCCATGTCACGAGAAATAGCTGCATGCTTGTGCTTCAGGTTTGTATTGTTTAGTTTTCCCAAAATGAGTTCGGCAATTACATCACTAGTGGCATGACGGTGTGCATTACGACGAATGTCTACGGAACATGTGTGCTGATTGGTGAATTTACGGATCATAAAGAGTGCAGACTGCTTCACAGTCGAGGCACGTAGCATTCACTTGCAATTACTATCGGCACATTTCACTGTTAACGTCTTCATGCTTGACCTACTCACCCTAAATTCGAACTTCTCTTGCAATACGAGTACACGAATCTTCGAGTACAACTCCTTCTTGCTACAGAATATTGCCCTATCGGCAAGGTCCGATATATTTACAGGTGAAATCCATTCATGTCTATCCGAAGTCATGGAGTGTGATGCCGTTTCCTCGTCCACGTCATCAATATTAGCGGCAACATCACTATTTACCGGGTTGTCCAAGTTCACATCTAATGGTGCAACCCCAATATCAGAAAACGGCGCTTCGGGTGCAATTTCTGTTGAGAGATTATGCTGACGACTTATGTCCTCATTATGTATGTTTTGATGAACATCCCATATGACAAACAAACGATCCAGCCAATTTGTATATGTTTCCATACCAAGCTTTGGGGGCTCGGCTTCTAAAATAGTAACGCATATAGTAGTTTCCTTATGAACCGATATGTACCAACTGAGGTCTTCGTCTTCGCGAATTTCAGCCGGAGGTATATTCAAGTTGGAGACTCTGAACTTCATTTCAATTTCACTGCGGGGATCAACAATACCGAGTTTTTCCTTCAACCGTAAAGTAAGTCCGGCTACCTAACATTTGTCGGCACTAAAATGGAAGTGGTTTTGTTCCCTTTCCACTTCCATTCGTCGTCCACATTTGCGAAATTTCCCCCGTAAGAGACGATGAATCTCAAATCATCACTCATACTTGAAATGTTGGGATTGTAACTGTAAGAAGTCCGCACAATCAAATAAATGTACATTGAATACCATCAAATGTGGAAAACTACTAATCAAGATTTTCAACAGTTCTCAAGTGTCGAAATCGACAGTTGAATTGTGTATCCCGACAGTTTGTAAACCGTTGAATTCGGCAGTTTAACTGTCGAAGTCCGACGGTTTGAAACACTATATTCGACCAATTAGTTAAAGTACGAACAGACGGCTGCAGGCTTCAAAGCAGTTACTGTAGAAATTTTTAGGAGGATATTAATGTAGAACATTAATAGTGATAATCAATTCTCATTCCACAACACAATATCTTTTCAAAATAAATACATCAATGCTCCATTAAATATCACCATGTTTTATTTAACATTTACGAAATAATGAGTTAAGAGATGAAATTACAAATAATTCTGAAATTACATCAATGCTCCATTAATGAATGAAGAAGATAAAGTTCTTGGAAGAAATTATGTGTTAATTAAGGAGGATGTAGAACTTAGGGTTTGAGAATATTAATAGGTTTTGAATTTGAATTTCTTTTATGTATTTTTTGGAAGAAAATACGTTTTTTTCACTAAATATACATATATAAAATGAATAAAATAATCAAAACGTAATCATCACTTCAAACAATTAATGGTATTCCAATCAAGCATTAATTGCTCTTACAAATGTCACATTAAGGGTAGTTTGGACCTTTGACAACAAAAAAGTGACATTTTTGAACAAATTTAGTGCACATGAAAATTTTTTGTGCATTTTCAAATTTAGTGACATTTATGAAAATCTTGCTAATTTTATAATGATGGTGTGAAGAATCTAAGCCCCTGTTTGACCAACATTATATTTTTTATTCTCATTTTTCTACTCATTTTCAACCACACATTCTTCAATAAAATAATATTTTCCATCACATCAATAATTTTTCCTTCATTTTCAACCACATATTCCCCATCACATCACTTCAAAAAAATGCATTCTCTCATTTTAATGTGCACCAAACAGGCTATGAAGCGACAAGGAAGATGAATCAGATTTTAAATGCATGTCTTAGTTTTTTCTCTAGGTATTGAGTTTGATACGAGTTGCGCCGAATTTTTGTTTTTTGAAAGGGCAGTTGAAAATATTGTTGAGAAGCAAGTTGAAAAAATTGATCAATGTTAAATGAATTTGAATTAAAAAAATTGAACTAAATGAAGAGGCTGATGATAGTGTTGCTAGTAGTTTAGCTAAAAATCAAGAGGTAATGTTTCTCTTTCTTTGATTATCTTTCATAATAATTTGACATTCTATTTATGTTCATGATAATGCTCCAGTCTATTGGTGCATCATTATCCAATAAATGCAGGATTGAACTGCTGAATGAGGAGGTTGAATTTAAAGAAGAAAATTGGAAAAAAAAAATGTTGATGAAAAAACGACCACTATTTTAGCTGAAAATAAACTTCAAGAGGCAATTGTTTATTTCAGTACTTTTTCTCCAAATAACTTGTAATTTTGTACTATAAAATTTGACAATATTTTTTTTTTTTTTTTTTTTGTGAAATTTAGATATTGACGATGAAGTCATTCCATACTTATCTTTAAAAAGATGAAAGAAAATGCTGCACTTTTCAATCCCTAAAATATTGTTTTAAAATAACTGGATGAAATTTGTCCAAATTTGCCATATACACAATTCATATTGAAAGCATAAAATAAAGATTTAATAGTCTCAAGTGGCCTTATTCTTTTTATGAAACTCAATTTTTTCCGTAAATTCGATGAATCATTCTTATTTTCTTGATAAAGCTTAGACGCTTAAAATTTTCTAATTTATTTATTTAAATTGTAAAGAAAGAAAGTAATTTAGATTTTATTATCAAGGCCAAGCAATACTACATAACTTAGTACATTTTTAGGTGACCACGTGAAAGAAGCTAGAAAGGTTTTAGCACTTCACCACACCGTCTCCAAACTCCATGAAAGGAGGGATCATCTTCCTTCAAACATCTCTATTGATACTTTGAAATTCCATAAAAGTTTCTTCATATACACTATTAACATGTGAAGCTCATATTGTATGGTAGTTTCTCATTCTTTATATAATATAATTTTCATTGTCTACGTGTCAACAATGCAATTTTCTTTTGGCAAGAACATCGTACATCAAGAAACCTCGTCTTTGATGTGTCATGCAAGTGTATGATAAGAACTTGAACTAAAACATTGATGCAAACATAAAAGAAATTATCTTATAATATTGTGGATTAATGAATATAATTTTATGTAAGAAAATGGAGGTTGTTAAAATGTTTCCAATTATAATTCAATATCTTTTACCTCACACTAGGCATTGTAGAAGAATGGTTCCAAATTTCCACAGCAAAAGAACATGCTAGATTGCCTTCTAAATATATGTTATGTTTTTATTTTTATTTAATTTGTAGTTCTTCAATTGTGTTATTCTTCTCTCCTTTATTTATTTATTTATTTTTATTTTATTTTTTGCAGTGGTGATTATGGAATTTACGTCATTAAGTATGTCAAATACTTTATAAACGTAATATTAAATGATATCAAAGACATTCAACATTCTACAAGTTAGGCAAAATTTGGCTACTTTATTGTATGTTTACGCTAAGAAGAAGCAATATGAGAATTATGATAAGACAAGGATTGGATGTCAAAGGAAAGGCATGCGCGATATGTTGATGAGGCAAAGTTGAAGTTGTATGTGATGAGGTGGAACAACAAATAAATGGTATTGAAAAATGTTTGATGATAGATAATTTATATAGAAGCTAACAAGTTACGTCATTTTTCATTTTCAGAAGTGGCGTTCTCTTATTAACAATGATGTTAAAGGCACTTTGGGGATGATCTCATAATTTCTATGAACATTGATCCATGGGTTTTCCTTACTTTTTTGCCACATTTTTCTAGCGAGTTGAAAGGAGGTAGAGCGTCAAATTGTTAGAAATGATCCACTTGATCTCGTCCTTTCATTTTAACAATTGGACATTAAATCCATTGACTCGATTAAGTATTGGTGTCGAATGACGACTCTAAAAATTTTCAACCAAAAGCATTAATAATTGGTTTGATTAAGTCATGAAAAACTTAATTAATTAAACAAATTTTCTAAGCATTTGGTTGGCAATAAACATGCATTTCTCCAAGTCTACTTTGCCAATTAATTTGCTTTGTACCATTCTTGTTTTGCATAATTGCATTCACATTCTTAAATCTAAACTACTGACCTCTCCTAGTTTTCAAAAGGCAACCCTATTTTAATTTTATCCGTTTTCTTCTATTCCTAACAAAATATTAACATCGTGATAAATACATCATAGAAATGCATCATGTATGTTATAACCAGTGTTTCGAAAACTAGAGTGAACCGAACGGTTCAATTGTAAAGAATGAGAAGCAGTATAGTTATAGCTAAAAACCGAAAAATGAAGCTAGTTGACCCGGATATAGGTTGACAATTTTTTCTATTATCTTAGATTAACCTTTTTTGTTGAGTAATTCAACTTTGGTGACAACTTTTCATTTTCCTCTTTCGAGTCAATGCTCAGGCCGACGTTAAAAACATTGGTTATAACCAACAATACTTCAAAAATCCTATCCGAACAACAATCATCATTAATTCTTCAAAAATCAAAAATTATAAATAAAAAAAAAAGAAGAAGAAGAAGAGATTGAATCAAAACTACACTGTTACAATCGAGGATACATCTAGATTCTAGAATGCCGTCCATTGACAAACATCAACATTCTTTCATTAGCAAAAGTGTAAAACGGCTAATTAACGTACAAACAAGAAGTCGCAATCAACAATACTTCAAAATTCTCTAAACTATTGCCGATCAATCATCATCGTTAATCGTTCACAACAAATTGTTTAACTAACTTAACACAAATTACGCGTTAAATCAACCATTAATTTAATGATCACTAATTAGTACATTGTAATAAAATAATCTAGTGTCAACCTGAGATTTAATAGTACAACTTGGAATAGTGGCTCGTACAACTGTTAACTAGGTCAAACATTTCTACCAAAATAGTGTATATAAACACCAACAAATTGGTACGAAATTTCAACTCAAATCAAGTGAAACCCAATTTCCAAGTCCAACCACCAAACTGCATTTCAAGAATGGCTTTCCGGTTCTCCACTGCTGCTTTTGCCGCCTGCATTGCGATTCTGATGGTGGCCGTGGCGGCTCACGAGGGCCACGACCACAGCCAAATGGCACCTTCTTCGCCACCAATGTCACCTCCTAACGGGAGAGCCCTCAGTTCTTTTCCATCGGCTGTGGTTGGATTCTTAGCATTGGTGGTCTCGTTCATCGGAGTTTTTGGGTCAAGGGTTTGAGACTTCTTTTCATGCATGCAATTGTTTTTTTCTTTTTTTCTGTTTTATTTTTGTTCCTTTTTTGGATCCATCTTTTTAAACGCTTTTCTCTATTCTAGCTCTACTTTTGTGTATTTTATCCCCTATTGGGGTGTTGAATGATGTTCCGATATAATAAGATACATCGTTGGTGGTGGCTGACCGTATTTCATGAGTCAAGCTTCTTTCTGCCTGCCTTCGAAAGCCTGATGAACTAATATATATTTGCTTGTAGGATTACAGAGTAGTTCATGATTCTTTGTTACTCCCATATACATCTTTAAAAAAAATAAAAAAATAATAGAGGTAGACATAAAAGTCTTGCTATTTTAATCTTTCAACACATAATAGTAAGAAAAGATTCATATAATCAATCTCGAATTTATTTTGAAAATAAAGCTTAGTTCACAATTGTTGCACTTTTTCGACTAGAGTTTGGTGATCTTATGCAACATCCCATATCAGTTCTTCCGCATTTCGTACTACATGATTAAATCGCCGTTGCAGCATAATCGTTGCGGCTCTATTGTTAAGAAGCACCCCAAACCTCTAAATATTGGTTGCAATCCGGGGACGGAGCTAAAATGAAAGAATAATGGGGACATTATTCACAAAATTTTAATTGTGAGGGCAAAAATTGAAAACTTTAAGGATTTTTTAGAAAATCTTAAAAAACATTTAGGCAAAATTTGAAATTTTAAATTCAATATGGGGGCAGCTGACCGACTTTCCCCATACGGGACAGAGCTAGAATAAAAGAATTATGGGGACATTATTCACAAAATTTTAATTGTGTGGGCACAAATTGAAAACAAGGATTTTTTAGAAAATCTTAAAAACATTTTAGGCAAAATTTGAAATTTTAAATTCAGTATGGGGGGCAGCTGACCGACTTTTCCCATACTAAATCCGTCCCTGCTACAAGCTACAAGGTTTGTGAGAGCTTAGTGTAGAAAGATAGAGCAAGCAGGAAGCCATTATCTAAAGAATCATGCCACATTAACATTATGGTCGACATCTTTCTTTACATTCTTTCGCATAATACCATCTTATCCTCTGATTTTCCCAACAATCTTTCACATTACTGTTGTACCACATAGAGGGATGTCAACCATGTGGTAAGACAAGATGTACATCTAGCATTATTGCTAACAGATACCATAAACTTTTGATTCAAAGAAATCACAAGAACACTCCTAGTATTCACCTAGACAAACCCAAACTGCAATGGCAAAAACAAATTTAGCTTCATTTCCATAAATTTTGAGCTGCTTACATCTTTTTTCTCGCCGATATGTTCGAGTCATTGTTAGATTTGTTGGAAGATCAAAAACAACTGGACTAACATATTTCCATAGAGAACGGTAAATACTTCTACTACATAAAAAGGCCGTGATAAGAAACGTTCAATTGTTTGCGCTCTTGCTATGGTTAAATGATCATTTTCAGATAATTAGTCCAATCTAAGGATATCTATAATGTCCAGAAGTTCTTTGTAACATTATAAAGTTTGCTTAACTATTTACACAGTTTAATAATGGTCCTCACCTTTGATCATTCGAGGTTGAAGCATGGTTGACGTTAAATCTAAGAATTAACTGGTGGATAGATCCATTTGGCAGCTAATCCTCTTGACAGCACACTAGAAGTATCTAAATGTGCAACAGATTCTTAGTAACTACAACACAAGATGATAGTTTTGTCCTGCTCTCCATCATTTAACCTGCTCAAGTGGAAGTGCGCCACTCTTATGAACAGAAGTTTCTCTAAGGTTGTGGACCAACTACCCAAATCGTACTTTTCTTAAGTTATCCTCAATGTGTGACACATCTAGTCATCGGCTTATATTTTCTTTCCTTAGGCATTGAGAAATTTTATAACGAAAATGATAATACACTAATTACCATCAAAATCCAAACATTGCACAAGACTAGTAAATTTGTAAATGCCAGTAATTTTCACATCTTAGCCAAATTGCCCAACTACCACAAGAACCTGGTTAGGTATCTGTTGGGAATTTACTTAACATGCACAGCCGAAAATTAATAATTTTTCAATTCCTACCACGGATCTGCTTTGTGTTTAGATAAAAACTGTGTTGAGAATAATATCTTTGATGAATTCTGCAAACCCTTTTGCTGATTCTCGAACTCCAATGACCACGATCTGCAATCCAAACTGTCCAATTGTTCAGCCTCCAATGGTGATCTACATAGAGAACAAGAATGACGGTTAAGGTTTTACTTTTCTTGTGCTAGCAAGAATAATGAAAATTCTATACAGTTTACAAACCCTAGCAGCCTATTAATATAAGCCCAAGTGGGCTGACCCATCTCTAAACTTTACTTGATCAAATATTTAATTAATCAAATTAATTAAATTCGGTCCATGAATTAATTAATCCAATTAATTAATTCAATTAATTAATTCGGGCCTATTAATAAGCAACTCAATTAATTAATTGTCCAACATTTGTCAATTAATTAATTGGTAAATTTCATTCTTCTGGTTCTCTTTTGTGTATGACCCATTAGGTTCCCAATCAGGATGCCTAATGACGTGAATTATTATTTTGATCTAATCAAAATCGATAAATTAAAACACCCCTTTTAATTTATCACTAATTCACATTCGTCGTCCCAGATTGACATCTAGCAATGTGTCGGAGCAATACATGTGATGAGAAATGTCACATGATATGACAAACCAAACTTGTTCGTTTACCGTGAAATTATAATCATTTCATCAATATGATCCAATCAATAATGAGATATGAATACGTGTCAATCTCAATTATCGATCATATCTTTTATCCCAGTATTAAGTCAATGTAAGTCGAAAACTCTTTTTCGACTTATGAGTTCACCTTGGCCAAGGATTTCATTATTAACTTAATTGGATAAAATGTAGATCATAATCTCTTACTATCTAAGAGCGACGAATCCTCTATTGATCATTCACAACCTTCATATGATTCTTGACATACCCGAACGATACTGTATTAGCGACTCTTGGCAGAGTAACATCCAACACCATCAAAGTATGACTGTCCTCATATAAGGTACTATGACGACCTCAAGTCAAAGGACCAATTCCACTACCGAACGTTAGAGATTAACCACTAACACTCAGATAGTTATCCATGTGGAATCTCCCAGCGGGTCTCCAATGTTTTGTTCTATAACAAAATATCCACGTGTTCATTCAAATGTCACCACACTTTAACTTGTGAGATCAGCTACTTACTTCACAAGTAAGAATGCCACACGCGATGATCTGTCCGTAATAACGATATTCGTATCTCGTTATTACTTCGACCACGGACGATTTAAGATTCGATCATTTGTAATTTGTATCTCACAATCACAACTCCTTGTGATTAACAAATCACCAAGACTTGAATCTACGGATTCTATTATTTAATTTATTAGAATATTAATTCAATTAAATAATAGATATTGCCATACATGCATCAATTATATATATTTAAAGTGTTTATGTCCAAAGTTGATTGGACTTAGGGCATAACACTTACAGTATTTTGATACCAAATAATCCTAGGGCAACGATGACTCGTTGAATCGAATTAAAATCATATGGTTCGTTTGGAACCTATTAATGAGATGAGCCAATAACAAAAAACTGGTAACCCACAAAGGAAGTTGGACCGAGTATTACATTTAGGGCCCGATCCAATACTTGACCTAAAGTGTATTGTATATATTTGTGGCTTGTCCTTTATTATTCATACATACACACATTTAATACACTTTGAGCCCTTTTTGGTGAGAACTCTTAGGCTGATCCTTTTTCTGTGAATATGCTACCTCCTTCGTGTGATCTCTCTATGAGACCTCCATGCCTCACCTTACAAGCACCTTAGCTAGTCACCTAGTTTGGTCTTCTGCTACTTCGAACTTTTCCCGCTTCATGTTGAGCTACTTTGTTTTTTATTGGGTTATCAATCTAAGCTCTGTTCAATCCTGCCAATCTTAGTGACAAAAAGAAAGGGAAGTGTTTACTTTATATTCACAGTATTAATTCCGTTATTGTTATTGATTTTGAACTTTCTTTGTATTGGTTTAATTATTGAATGTTGTATTTCACTTCAAAAAATGATTAAGAGGCTCCAGTGGCTCGATTGTTAGCTGATTTTCGATCCTTAGTGGTTGGAAATCGAAATTGATGTGTTTTGTACATGTGTTTCCTGTGCAATTGAGGCATTGGTCTGCTGATTGTTACAGACCACAGGTCGGTTCGCTCTGGTAAATTGGTGAAA
Source organism: Fraxinus americana (assembly GCA_035079005.1). Lineage (NCBI taxonomy): Eukaryota > Viridiplantae > Streptophyta > Magnoliopsida > Lamiales > Oleaceae > Fraxinus > Fraxinus americana. Next base: position 29,867,266 of record CM068707.1, read on the forward strand.
CCCTTTTAAATTACTGCTATAGCAAGTCATCGTGTGGGGGTGACCAATAGGATTGTGGCCTTGGCTGATGCTAATATTTTAAAACTATTTTCCTAAATTGTGATATTATCATTTTGTAACTAAATTGATCATTGTTTAATTTTTGTATTGTTGTTAAACTTTGTGATTAGAATTGTTACATTTGACCTTACTCGCTTGAAAATTCCCTTGAGACTGAGGATCGAATCTCACGACAATACAAGTAATTTAGACTAGTATGTAACTGTGACCATAGAACATTCTCTGTGTAGATGTCTCTTTGAAGGTTGCTTATGTGCTACGTGTTTTATTTGTTAAGATATCTACGTGGTGTGCTGTCGCAAACACCCAAAAATAGTCTTTAAACCTCTAAAACTAATGTAGTAATGGAAGTAAGGGTCGATCCCACGAAGAGTGTGTAATTCAATATTTATGCTTCGTACAATGATTGGGGGGTTTTGTATTCAAACAATTGTAAATAACTCAATTAATAACAATGCCAATTAAATTAACGAAAACAATCAAAAGACTAACCTTGGTCTAAATCCACATCCACCATCGGAAATCCACAATTGATCATAGATGCAATGATAATTCAATTCATATTTTGAATATTCACCGTTGGAATTGATTCCTATTTCTCCTTAATTTTAGTTAATTAGAAACCAGCGTTCTAATTAACCCTAATTATTAAATAACCCCAGAACAGCGCTCAAGATTCAATTTATTAACAGTTTTACACAATAGAGAAATCGATGAACTAGATAACACAAACACCAGCGGTTGCATTCAATCTATTTAAACATTCTTCTTAAAATTCAATAACCTCTATCGCAGACAATTATCAAATCTTAGTGCTTCACAAGTTAAAGGGATCAAATAATTACGGATTTGATATTTAACTTAGCGGTAGATTGTTACAATCAATAAACTAGCGGGCCCTCTAACAATTAAACGCAACAAATCATAGAAATAAATGTAGAAGAACATTCAATACGCAAAATATAAATCAAATAATAAGAAAAACTATTTAGATCTCACAATATGTGGTTCCGAGGCTTCAATTTCCTTCGACCAAGCGTAGAAGTTTAGTTACACATGATAGATCTAAGAAAAATAGAGAAAAAATAGGTTGGAGGCGTTCTCATCCGTTCTAGGGTTTTAAAAGATGTATTTATAGTTGTTTCCATAAGTAGTTGACTTAAATTAGGAAACCAAAATTTTTGTATCGGAAATGAACCATGCGGCCGCATGGTTTAGAGGCTTGCGGCCGTAAGAAACAAATGAACTCAGCCTTCAAACTCTCGGTAATGGTCTATGCGGCCGCATGGAATTAAAGGCTTGCGGCCGCATGGTTTTACTAAATTTTTTCCGAACAACTTTCAGTGTTTTAGTCGTATCTTCTTTTCCCGATATCCGATTGAGGCAATTCAAGATGCGTTGGAAAGATAACTCAAAGGGATACAACTTTTATTCAGATATGATCTTCCAATTCGATAGGTTTCCATGTCGAAAACGGGTCTCAATATGAGGCTGAAAATCGGTGTATAACTTTTCGATTGGAAATTGATGTGTGATCATACTTTGACGATATTTCATCCATTTGACGTCTTCTTTCAAGCAATTGACTCTCAAGTTTTCATTGTTTGGTTTGACACAACTTTTGTGTATTTGCACGCTAGTCCTTGAACTTTCATTGCCTTTCACTTTGGTCCATTTTCACATATTTCTTCCAAATTACGCTATATCCATCAACTTGCCACCTAAACCAAAATATGAGAATACTAAGTACATTTAGGTATAAAATAGTCATATGAGCGCATTAAATAAAGATGTAAAATGTGTATTTTACATTCCTATCACTGCGCACCGGTTTAACTTGGGTGTCTTTAACGGTAAAGATGATTTTTCTATTTGGCAACAAGAGATGAAAGGAATTTTAGTACGATAAAAGGTTAGAAAGGCCATCAATAATTCTTTTGCTGCAATTGTAACTAAGGGTTAGAAAATGAGTTTAATGAATTTGCTTATACCTTTATTATCTGTTTTGCTAAAAGTTGGCAAACGTGACACTGCCGAAAAACTTTGAAAAAAGCTTGAGGAGCTTTATTTGACTCAATGCATGCCCAACAAATTTCTCTTACTTGAAAGTTTCTTCAGTTTCAAAATTGATCCCTCAAAAGATTTAGATGACAAGTTTGACGTTTTCAATAAATTGGTTCAAAACATTACAAATTGTGGTGAAAAGGTTTCTGATGAATATAAAGGTATTATTCTTTTGAATGATATTCGTGTTAATTATAAGGACATCAAGAATGCAATCAAATATGGAAAGAAGGCCCTTACGTCCAATATAATCATCGATTCTTTAAAGGTTAATGAGAGGAAAATGAAAGTTGAAAAAAACTAGAGAAAGCAAAAGAGATTCTCCAAATTAGGGGTATAACTCAATTTAGGGTGGAGAAGGACAAAACAGTGATGGCAAGAAAAAGTGAAGAGGTAGATCTAGGTCATGGGGAAGGCTAAGGGGCAAAAATGTTACAGTTGTAGGAAATTAGGACATTTCATAAATGTCTACCAAAAAGAGAAAAATAAGTTGAGAGAATAGGGGGTGGTGAACCCAATGAGGCAAACGTTATTATCCAGAGAGATAAACCTGGTGAGATTTATGTGCTCTTTGAGTGGATTATTGATTTCGGTACTTCTTTTCATGTTATATGAAATAAATTGTGGTTTGATCATTTGCATGAGTCTAATCATGAACATGTAGTTTCACTGGGTAAAGTCGCATATAAGATCATTAGAGTCGATTGTGTGACTGTCAAATTTGATAGTGATTTTGTACACACACTAAAAGAAGTTAGATATATTCCACATGGGTAGGAATCTAATTTCTGTAAGAGAGTTGGACCGTACAGGTTTTACTGGTGCACTTGGTGATGGAGTGTTAAAAATATTTAAGGAAGCACTTAGAGCCTTTAAGGCTACTAAGAACATTAGCATTTACATCACACGTGCTGAAGTGATGGGTGGTTTAAATTCCACTATCACTGACACTAATCATACACAAAAGTGGTACGATAGGTTAGCCTATGTTAGTATTAAGGGACTTTAAGTTTTTTTTTTTTAACAATAATGGTGTTTTTGGTAAGGATCAGTTGTCTGACATGCCATTTTGAGATCATTGTGTGCTTGATAAATATTGTAGGATGTCATTTACATCTAATACACAAGACATCTAGAGTTAGAATACATTCATACTGATTTGTGGGTTCCGGGGAGCAATCCAATGCATGTGGGTTTATTTACTGAAAGATAAATCTGAAACTTTCGTGAATTTTGAAATTAGAAACTAAAGATGGAGAACAAGACAGGTAAGAAAGTAAAATATTTGCGTACTGATAATGGTTTCGAGTTTTGCAATGCTGAATTTGATAATTTGTGTAATGAATCTGGTATCACTAGATATAGGATTGCGTCTTACACTCCCCAGCTAAATAGGATTATTGAAAGGATGAATCATACTTTGCTTAATAAAGTTAGATGTATGATTTTAAATTCGAGTGTGCCTTAGTCTTTTTGGGGTGAAGTCGTTATGAATGCGTGTTATGTGACTAATATGACTCATTTCACTGCTTTAAATGGTGATACTCCGTATGAGATTTGGTACAACAAATGTGCTGATTATTCTATGCGTAGAACATTTGGCTATGCTGCTTTCTCTCATCAATGTGAGGGAAAATTAGAACTTAGAGTTAAGAAGTGTCTTCTTAGGGTACCCTGAGGGAGTTAAGGAATATAGGTCATGGGATAGAAACTAGAAGGGCGTGAGAATAATCATAAGTTGCGATATCACATTTCATGAGTCTAAGATTCTTTGCAAAGAGGGTAAGGAACATCAAGAAACTATTAGGGAATAACCCCCCGTTGAAGTAAAGCGTGTGAGAACCCACATCCCCATTACCTCGAGCGAGGTGGAGAACAATACACAAAATCAGGAGAACATAGAATTTGAAGGTGATGAGAAAGTTTTTGATGACAACCCTATCTACCAAAACCCTCCAACTAATTATCAATTTGCTAGAGATAGAGAGATGAGACCACATAAGGAACCCTAAAGGATGTCTGACTATACCATAGCCTATACTAATTATCAAAAAATAGTTGATGAGGAGCCTAATACATATGAAGAGGCTAATACATATGAGGAGGCTATGAGGAGTGACTAGGTGTCATGAGAGTCTCTTACTAAGAATCAAACTTAAAATTTAGTTCCTAGACCTATTGATAGATCCATAGTTGGATACAAATGAGTTTATAAAATTAAGGAGGGAACCACTGAGAGTAAACCGGTGAGATACAAAGTTAGGTTAATAGCAAAGGGGTACACAAAGAAGGAATGTGTAAATTATAATAAGATCTTTCGTCGGTTGTTAAGTATACCACTATTAGGGTTGCTTGCTTTCATTGCTTATTATGATTGGGAACTTGGACAACTTAATGTCAATATTATGTTTTGCAAGGTGATATTGATGAAAAGATTTTTATGAATCAGTTCAAAGGTTTTGAAAGTGAGTCTAAACCTGACTATGTGTATTTTTTAAAGAAATCTCTCTATGGGCTAAAACAATCTCCGCTCCAGTGGTATAAAAAGTTTGATTTTTATGTATTGTCTATTGGTTTCAAGATGAGTGAGAATGACCATTGCTTGTATTACTTACACCACGGCACTAATAAAGAGTGCGTGTACTTGTTACTTTATGTGGACGACATATTGTTAATGGGACCTAACATGAAGGTGGTATACAAGATTAAAATAGAGTTAGGGAAAGAATTTGACATGAAAGACCTAGAACATGCTAGGAATCCTTGGTATGGAGATTAATCAGGATAGGTCTAATTCTTACTTGTATGTGCATCAAACTCCTTACGTGCTTAAAATTTTGAAGAAATTTGATATGCTTGATTGCAAACCTGCTTCTATGCATCTTAAACCATTTTATTTTGTCAAATGAACAATCACATGCGAATGATGAAGAAAGAGAATTTATGAATAACATTCCTTATTCAAATGTCATTGGCTCCGTTATGTACCTTATGGTCTATACTAGACTGATTTGGCTTCACCGTGATTGTGTTAAATTGGCACATGTTAGATCCTGGTTCCAAACATTGGGAAGCGTTAAAGTGGATGCTTAAGTACTTGGAGAGTACTTTTGATGCGGGGTTAGTTTATAAATATGCTAATGAGGGTTTGAAACTTAAAGATTTCACAGATGCTGACTATAGTGGTGATAGAAATAATATGAAATCTACTTCATCTTCTGTGTTTACTTTGTATGACACTTGTGTGAGTTGGAAGTCTCAATTTCAACATATAGTTGCTTTATCTACAACTAAATTTGAGTATATATGCAATAAAAGTTATTAAAAAAGCTTTGTGGTTTAGAGATTTACTTAATAAACTAGGTGTTCTAAAGTGACAATGTGATAATATACTCTCATAGTCAATTTGCTATTCATCTATGTAAAAATTCTGTGTTTTATAAACGCACTCAACATATTGATATTAGACTGCATTTTATTAGAAATGTAGTGTCTCAAGATTTGATAAAACTTGAGAAAGTGCATTCATATTATAACTCTGCAGATATAGGCACCAATGTGCTCTCCTTGGTAAAGTTTAGGAATTGCCTTACACTTCTAAATATCTTTAAAGGTATGTGATGTTTCAATTTTACTTAAAATCACATTGTACGACTACTAACTAGTTTTTTTTCTTTTGCAGGTGTATTGTCATCAAGGTGAATGTTTGTTAGGTATTTTGATACCAAATAAACCCGGGACAATGATAATTCGTCGGATCAGATTAAAATCATATGGTTCGTTTGGAACATATTAATGAGACAATTTAAATAATCGACCTAATAACACACAACTGGTAACCCAAAAATCAATTCTTCCCTCAAAAATCCCTACCAAACAAGCACTTAGGCCCTACCCAATAATTGACCTAAAGTGTATTGTATTTATTGTAGCTTTTCCCTATTATTCATACACATACACGGTTAATACAATTTGAGCCCCTTTTGGTGAGAAATCTTTGGCTACTCCTTTTCTCCGTGAATCTATTGCCTCCTTCGTGCGGTCTCTATGTGAGACTTCCGTACCTCACCTTGTAGACACATTGGCCGGTGACCCGGTCACCTCGTTCGGTCTTTCCCTGCTTCGGTCTTTCCCTGCTTCACTATCACCTTTGCTGCCTCCGTGCGCGGTCGTCTCTAAGTGATTCCTTGGGCGATTTCCTTTGTAGTTTTAAGTGTGGTTCTTGGTTCTTTCTTGTGGAGCTTCTTTGTGTGTTATTGGGTTATTGATTTGAGTCATGTTCAATCCATTTTTGGTGCGAATCTTTGTGACAAAAAGAAAGGGAAGTATTTACTTTATATTCACAATACTAATTCCGTTATTGTAATTGATTTCGAACTTACTTTGCGTTGATTTGATTAGTGAAGGTTGCATTTTATTTCACAAACCTAATAAGATGTCCAATATGCTATTATGAACACGATAAAATGACAAGATTTGTTGAAAATAAATGATCAACGGTCTAAGCAATTAAGCATGACTAAAACTGAGGACAGATTGATTCTTTTATCCACCTTGCACAAACTGCTCCGGCAATTCATTCAAATTCAATCAAGGACATATTGTTATCTTCTTGAACAGAGAAACTAGCAAGCTTAACGACTTCAACTTGACCGGATCCGTCCACTGAAAGCTTCTTTGATCCCTTGAACACGTCAATTTTTGCATTTGACAAGACGAGCGAACTACTTGTTCATCGAATCCATTAGACGTAAATCAGTTTGTCAGTAGAAGCATATGAACTACCAAAAATAAAATTCCAATCATACGTGAAAGCATTGATCATGTTTTTCTTTTCAATATAGTAAATAATAATTTTCGTTAATCAAACTTCCAAAATTTTCGATCATTGTAATATTGGCACACACAAAGAAACAGACTTTGTTCTACACCAGATGAGGAATTGAGATACCACTCTCTTTAACAAATCACAACAATACTAGATAATTTTTTAAGGACAAAAAATGATAGTTCTTCTCATTACATGACATGCGTCCGATTTCATAAAACCCATCTAACCAACACGTGTCCATATTTTAAAAAATGGTTCCAAGAATGTGTGGCCTATGATGCTCGAACTCGGGTACAAGTAAATATCTAAATGTCGAATCTTTTATTTTCTAAAATATAGGATACGGGGTCATGACTAAAATAGTCTAAATTTCAGACCTGGGTATGTGGATACATCTTTCAAACTTCATTTTTTTTTTTACTAATCCAAGATGTTATTTAAAAATAGACTAAAATCAATTGCTCAAAAAAAAGGAAATTAGTATTGAATAAGGACTTGAGACAAATAAAATAGAATCTTGTAGTTTAGTTTTCAATTATGGGAAGTGAACTACTAAATATTATATAAAATAGAAAATGAGGGACTTGATTGCAATTTTCGACTTAGTGGAACACTAAGTAGCATTATATGGAACACATTTTCATTTTACAAAAAAAATCATAAACTATCGATATAGAGAGTGAAAAGAAAAAAGAAGGGAAAACCTAGTGCCGCTGACTTCTTTCATTCTCTTAGTGGGTGACACTAGGTTTACGGAGATCGGCAGAAATTCGAAAGGAGAAAAGGAAAGAAAAAAAAAAGATAAAAAAAAAAAGAGAAAGAAGCAGAAATGGCGAAGTGTCCGGCTGAAACTTGGAGGATCCGACACATATCTCATACCCATACTCATATCCATACTCATGTCATGTCGTGTCAATACGAGTACTTCGTCAATTTCAAAGAGTCTGGGCATCAGATTCTGTGGCCATATCTATCACCAATTAATCTGCGGCTATCGTCATATATATCATAAAACATGCTTAAGAACAATAGAAGATGTTCAAGAATTTGCATCTTAGACAAGATTGACCAGATTGTGAGAATTAAGATATATATCTAGATAAAAACATGATCCTTTATCGTATGAGTTATGTCAGGGGCGGACCCAACACAAAAGTTCATCCCGGACGGACGTTGACCATTGATGGTTGACAATCAGCGATTGTAAGAACGGGGTCGTTTATTAATATTTAACAATTTGTTATAAACATTTATTATTAAATAATAATCCTTTAGAAATTGTATTATACTTAAACTTAATGACATTATAATAAACTAAAATGTAAAAATGATCCATTACTTCGGCAAACATAAAATTACTAAGAAGTATAAATTTTCAAATATTCGTATTCTCACTAGTTATAAATGAAGTACAAAAATAAGTAAATTTTAAGCTTAGCCAATAAAAACCACTATTATGTTCCTTAACTACTCTCAAGGGAAGGAAAAAAAAAATCAGAGAGAGGCGAATGTAGAAATCTTCAAGAGAAATCAACTTAATTTTTTTATCAGGAAATTATGTTTTAAAAAAAAATCGACGTCAAAGTTGCAACTATCAATCCAAATTAGCAAAAATAACAAATATGACCTTGTCTTTATCGTCAATTACATCACCACTGCCACCTGAATCATCAACTGACATCCGATCAAAATAACCGCCACACGCCTCGCTATCTAGAGTGAAAAACCAGTACACCACCAGCACAAAGGCCATTGTGACACTGTCGCCATCGTGACTTGCACCTCCCACCATGACGACATCAGAAACTGTATCACCGCTACCATTATTTTATTCATTTCTTCAAAATTCTCTTCTTTTTGCTCGATTTCTCTTCCAATTGTGATCAAATTCCTGTAAAACTATTCAATTATACCGTATATGTGATGATGATGATGAAAATTATTTCATTTAATTGGGCCTCATTTTTAAAAAAAAAGGCCAACTCTCTCAGCCCAAAACAAATAAGCCAAAACTAAAAAAAAAAAAGGCCCACCTCGAGTCCTCAACACTATCCGTCTTCTTCCTCAATCCTCCCCGTCTTCTCTGTCGGTCTCTGTTCTTTATGCAACAGTTCTATCTGTCTCTATTCTTTCTATGAAATTTAAGGCTCCGGCGGATCCAGTATGGGCGGTCGCGCCCCTTCACTGGGTGCTGGGTCCGCCCCTGAGTTATGCACAGTAGTTTATTTACTGTGCTATTATCTCACAAGACTTATTCAAGTATCATACTGTATGTCCATAAAACAATAATATCAGAAAGCAAGCAATGAATGATAGATATCAGGGAAATAAATTTCCTTTGCAATACAATAGCATTATCAACCTACATTTTGACATTAGTCTTATGAATTTCGAATTATATATTTTTCTTGCTTGTCCTTTTAGGGATCTTTCCACCAACACGTCGTTGTTTTCTTATAGGAATATTGACTTGAAATAATATACCCTCAAGTTGTTGATACCTTTTTTACGCGCCGAATGTCACCATTATCATTTAAAGAAGACTCAATTCAGGTCAACAATCTTCCATGTTTTAGTTATCCAAATTGAGAGTGAAAAGAGAATTTCATTCAAATAGTTTGTGAATAAAAAATTTAACTAGAAACATAGTTGTGGAAAGGGAGAAAAATTCGGATACCGAATTTTGTCATGCGCACGTCAAGTTTTGCATGAAAAACTGGGGCACCCCTCGGCCCATCTCATTTTTCACTCACAATTTTACTTCAACAAAACCACCAAATACCTCCTTTTTCTAGCTTCTTTCTCCTCCACCACCACCATCCTCCGCCTACATGCAAATAATGACATTACCACTTCTTCTTTCTCTTCTTCTTCTGCCATTAATAATAGAATCTAAACATAACCTAGACTACTACCAAAAAAAATGTCCTGACTTCCCAAAAATCATTCAACAAGTTGTTGCGGACAAACAACTAGCTTCCCCCACCATGGTCGTTGCCATCCTTTGCCTCTTCTTCCACAACTGCATTGTAGGAGGATGCAATGTGTCCCCCTCCTCTCTTCCAATCACGTCAACATGGTTGAGCACGACAATGAAATCAACCGATCCCTCTCGGGAGATGCATTCAACTTCAAAATATGTGCCAATACTGCCCTCGAACTCCCATGTCCCTGCATATTGATCAACCATTTGTAGTTGTTCTTGATATTTCTACTATGCTACTCTTGCAATCCTCTGTCTTCGATGAAAAGTCCATTCAATCTCCAAATCGGTTGGAAGTAATTCACCACCAACTGATCTTCGCATGCAAGACCTGAAGAAGCGAAAAATAGTAGCACTTAGCTCAGTCTAAGTGAATAAACTTAATAGAAAATAAAATGTAAACTAAAATAAAGAAAAAAAGTTCGAATTAGTGTATAAATAACAAAAATCAAATTAAAACTCAATCCCCGACAACGGCGTCAAAAACGTGTTCACGAAAATATGTTTCGGATTTAAATCACCGCAAGTGCTCGGTTCGTTGACAAATAATAAAGTGGAAATCCTAGAATTTCGAGTATCGTTCCCACGAGGATTGATTTAACTTGATTTTTATTATCGCAACCTTAACCGAATCTATTAAATTTGTGATGAGTTTTTCAGTTTCTATAATTAAACTAAAACTAGCATACAAATTAAACTAAAATTACGAATTAAATGCAAAAATGACGTTTCAATGCAAAAGATTTGAATGGAATTAATGTATGAAAAGGCGCACTAGGATCTCGAATCACCAAGCAAAGTTCCCTTTTAACTCATATTTCACAATTTGATAACACGATGAATTGGTTGAAGAATCAATGTTTCTAACTTATCCAACAATCTCTTTCGAGTAGAATTGAACTTATTCTAGCATACCATTTGACTATATTTCTTTGACAACCGCAATATACAAGAATGCATGACGTTTTGTAAACACTTAGAGATTCACGTAAAGTATAGCGGTATATTTCTATCTCTATAAACCCTACGATGATTTATACATTGTTGAGTTTATTTCCCTTCTTTCGAATGCATAAAATAAACCACCCAAACTCACACAGTTATCGTGCACTATAATTATGGAGGCAAGAAAGTGTATACAAATCATTCAAAATCCATCAAACGTGTTTAAATATCAAATTGCAAAATAGAAATTAAAAGATCACAATGCGAGGTTCATCGTTCACCTAGTACATAATTAATCTAACCTAGCATGGTGAGAAGAAGAAAATCAGAAAAATAAATAAAGAATGACATCACAATTTGATTCTTGAATTGGATCTTCGTGTTCTTTGAGTTGATCTTCGCGTTTTTGCCTCTTTTCTTCTCTCCAAAGTCTTTTCCCCTCCCTTCATGTATTCTGCTCTTATATATTTTGTAGAAGTCAAAAATTGGTTGAAAATCACGTCCAATTTGATTTCCAAAAGAGTTTCAATCGAATAAGAAATATTTCATTCGCGCGTAGATTTTTTGTTTCTGCACAATAGTCAGTATTGTGGCCATAAATTCCTCTTCCGATATCCGATTGGTACGATTCAAAGTGCGTTGGAAAGCTGGATAAAAGGGCTAAATCGTTTCTTGAAATATAATTTTTTCAATTCGGACGTTTACAGTGCCAAAAATGGGTATCAATATTCGACTAAAAATCTGGAATATAACTTGTGCGATTTGACATTGATAGTGATAATATTTTGATCATATTCCATTCCTTTTTGAGTTTTAATTCCATCCAATTGTCTCCTCTCAATCTTCAAAGTATCATCTTGTTGTCTGAATCAACTATTGAATTTGCAATTTGGTTCTCAAACTTTGGACGTTGATCATATTACTTTTTCGTTTGTTTTTCCTAATTTTCGTCATATTCATCATTATTGTCCTACAAAACACAAATTACATCGAATTAAGTTATATTCCACATATTTATTAACAATTATCCATGTCCGTGGCCATAAATAAGTGTGTAAAAATGCACTTATCAATGGTTGGCAGCCCATTTTGTCCAATTCGACTAGGCCAGAAAGATAGCTAGGAATTGAAATCGACAGATGTAGAAGGCCATAGTGTAAAAGCGAACATGTCAATGACAGAAATAATCAACATTTTTGCCGAAAAGGGGCTTAACATTCAAGAAACGGTTGCATTATCTAACACACACCATTGGTTTTTCACACTACTAAGAATTTAGCTACGAAATATTTAGTTTTAGCAAAACTTCACAGATCGATCCATCAATGAATCCTCAATATGCAGAAGGACTGCATAAATTGTGCGCAAATTATACAAGGGATTCATCAGTAGCAGCCTTTAATGATGCAATAACACCAAGAAAAATTGATAACATGTACTATGTGAATTTGCGTAGGGGTTTAGGACTACTTGCTTCGGAGCTATGACTTTGGATCCTAGAACCAGTGTTCTAAAAAGCTTGACTAGACTTGGAGACGAAACTTCAAGTTTTACGAATATAAGTGAGCCTAGACGAGGTTTAAGTGTTTCTTATTTTTAATTTTATTTTAAAATTTTAATCATTTTAAAAATCATTTAATAATTAAAATAATACATATCATACATCTAAAATTATTAAATACTATATTTATTTAATAATTCGTACAATTATTCAATTATACAATTTTCAAGTTTTCGAAATTCAAAAACTAGACTATTTTTCGTAGTTTCAATTTTCAACTAGACAAGTCCTACTTAATAGATTTATAGGAACTTCATCCATACTTTTAAAGTTTTCAACAAAATAATGAATCTGAAGATCGCAATTACATAATGCAGATTGCATCATATCTTAAATATTATTTAACTCTTTATCGAATAAAATCATTTTTAACTTTTGTACCGATAAAGTTTTTAAAAACTTAAAATTAAAGTCAAATAAAAAGTTTTTTTAAAATTAAAAATTTAATAACTAAAGTCAAATAAAAGACTCACAAAAAAAGGAAAAAAAATAAAAAAAAAATTAATAAAGCACGCCTAGGGAAGGCGAAAGGGGGGAAGGAAAAAATTCAGTCGTTTAGAAATTGAAAAAAAAAAAAAAAGGCGGCAAGGAGCAAAGCGGAGAGTTTTGCCCAAGATTCAAGCCTAGGCATCGTCTAGATGAGTTTTTTAGAACACTGCTTATAACAAAGCCATTTGTGGGCCTATATGCAGCAAATCAGGCAGTATTTTTTTTTTTTTATGCATTTTCTCGTGTGATGGAGAAGGTGTGTTTTCAATGTTAAGACTGGAAATAAGGGTGAGGTGAGGTGAGGCGAGGCGGAGATGTGATTCTCCGAACGGGGTGCAATGCAATGGAAGCCCCACGAATGCCAACACCAAGCATCATAGCTAGCTATCATATAGTGACAGACATTTTGTACAAGGCTCGGGAACAAATTAACCGTTGTAACATAAATAGAATTGGTGGTTAAGCCATATTTTACTTTTTTCTTTCCTTCCGTAAATTCAAATTTTGGTGTTAGACAGTTTAGGTACCCATGATTTTTCAAAGTATTTCTTGGAGCATGTTTGAAGAAGCGGAGAGGAGAAAATCGGAAATAATGTCAACCCGTAGAATTCCTCATCAATTGCATTCAATGAAATGCACAAATGTGTTACTCGAAATCCAATAATGTTTCTAGGTAATTTTTAAATTTAAGAACTTAGTAGAATTTCGCAGTCCCTACACTTGATTTTGACTTTGTATGGACACTTTCGCCAAGTGAACTCGATAGTATTTTATAAAGTGGAAATTACATGGAGCCCTACTTTTTAAGATCCAAGTTCAAAAATCAAATTTCATGTTTTAATGTTCAAAAATCAGATATTTAAATATATAGATACATATTTTTTTATATTTAAATAAATATTAATAAAAATAGTATGAAAATTAAATTATATACACCCACCCCACCCCTAAAATTAGCAAACCTAAATTCTCATCATTCTCTCTCCTCTCACGTCGCTTTCTCTCTCCACGACTCTCATTTTCTCTCTCTCTCTCTCTCTCTCTCTCTCTCTCTCTCTCTCTCTCTCTCTCTCTCTCTCTGTGGTGCCTGGCTGGTGGTGGCGCCGGTGGTGCTGACCTTCACCGATGGCATTCTCTTCATCGGCGGAAGCGATGGTCATCATTTTCCCTCTTCACCGGCACCGGCACCAGCACCGTCTCCACCCTAATTCACGTCGCGCGATGCTGCCCTAATTTTCAACAGCGTCGCGACGTTGCTGCCGGCATCGCAGCAGCGTCACAACGCTGCTGCAAATTAGAAGCAGCGTCGACGCTGCTGAAATCTCCGATTAGATCGCAGCGGCGACAACATCCTTGGGTGTTGGTGGTGTCGATTTCTGGGCGATTTGACAGCGGTCATCGTCGTTTTTTGGGCGATCTAATTCTTAGGTGTTGGTGGTGTCGATTTATGGCTGCGAAGGTTTGTCGCTCTGTCATCGTCAACCAGTGGTGGGTACAGTTCGGTGATGATGGTGGGGTGCAGTTCGGTGCGTTGGGCTTGAGTTTGATTTCTTCGATGGTTGCTGTTGTGGTGTGTGTGGTTGTTGTGGTGTGGTGCCAAATTTTTGGTTTTTGTTTCATATTGTTGTTTTCAGATCGTGAGGTGGTGGCGGTGTGGCAGCAGTGTGGCGACAAGGTGGTGGTTTCTAGCCGCGGTGGAGGTGGGTGGTGGTGGTGGATCTGGTGGTTGCATGGGTGCTATTTGTGTAGTGGTGGCGGTGGACGGTGGTGGTGATGTTGTTAGAGACAGCGTTGAACTGGTAGCACAATTGTTGACGGTGGTCATAGATTAGGCTAGCTGTGACCGCATAATGGACTATCCGTGACCTTAAAATTCGACAATTTGTGACTAAAAATTAATCTGTGACCTGTAATTTTTTGATCCGTGACCAATAAAATAATCTGTGACCTGCAAAATTTTTAATCTGTGACCGATAAACAAATTGTGACCTATAAAATTTTTGACCTGTGTTGTGATCATTTGAAAGTAAGTCGTAACTATAAACAAAATTCTGATTTGTGACCTGAACTGTGACTTGTGACCTGGACTGTGACTTGTGACCTGGACTGTGACTTGTAACCTGAACTGTGACTTGTGACCTGGACTGTGACTTGTAACCTGAACTGTGACTTGTGACTTGAGTCGGAGCAGTCGCCGAAACGGCCACCGAAATCGAAGTAGTCGCCGGAGCAGTAGCCGGAATCGGCACCGGAGCAGTCGTCGAAAAAGTCACTGGACTGGTGGGGGGTGGTGGAGGTGGGGGTGGGTTAATTGTGTGTATATATATATGTATGTATTTATTTATATCTTTTTATATATTTAAATATTTATAAATATGTGTATGTATAGGTCAAAAATTCTAATTTTTGAAATGTGAAAGTTTTGTTATTTTTGAAATAGGGTAAAGATGAAGTAGGATAAATGAATTTTTCCCTTTTATAAACTCTTCTAATTGGACTGTTTTATTCTGCCCATACTTCCGAGAAGCCCTAAGTGCATATTTAGCATGTTCACATAAACAATACAATGAACAAAATTCTAAGAACACGACAATCCCGTGCACAAAATTTGCGCATATTAGCAAGTTGAGAGAACCTCAACTTTGATGAAAAGAACTAAATAAATAAATTAAGCAATTTACAAGTACGACAACGAAAATCTTAAAAAGGGATAAATCAAGCAATGGAGGAAGAGGAAACAATATTACATTTGTAATACTTATAAGTCGTAATCTTTACAGGTATCACGATTCCAAGAGATGCCGGCTTGAAAATTCACTATTTGAAGAATGAAACCGGGTGTCAGCAAGGGTTCCCAAAATCTCTTGCATGATTTTGAATGTGGGGCAATGAAGTCACGAGCTTTGACAATTCCATTCACCACCGAAGGGTGAAATCGAGCTAACAAAAGATATTCGTTGAAAATAGTGGATAAATAAGACAACCTCATTCAGCAAGGCTTCCTTTTGTCCACCTTTGAGTGAAGATTGTACCATCTTTTCTTCCTTGACCGGTCCCTAGAAGGTGTTCTTTTACTTACTTCCCCCTCATCACTTTCCTTGAATGTGCCCTTGTTCTTGCTTCGGCTACTACCACTACGTTTTATTTGTGGAGTGACAGTGTAGGCAGCGTGTATTTCATTTCTCCGTTTAAGAAGCTCGTCAATCTGCAATTTCAACAAGAACCACAGGTTTCAAATTGTCCAAGAATAACAACCCACCGATTGAAAGTACTTGTAACTTTGGCTACAGATCAACTTACAGCTTGCATTTCTTGTGTGTATCTACTCGTCATTTCAGTAAATTGACCTAGAACCTGTTAATACATCGCTAGAAAATAAGTAAAATACAAACTGCAGTGTACAATATAATTGATGGACAAGAACAGACCTCCTTATATTCGGTTTCAAACTTAGAGAGTTCCACCCTTTTTGACAAAATTTGGGTTTCCACATTTCTAAGGTTCTCTTTTTCTTCAATGAAAGGTGCAGCACAGAGAGCTTCAATGGTGTAGCTTGCGCTTTTGAAAAAATTATCACCTACACAAACAGGAGCATTTAGATTTATCTTTTTACATGGTTAAACAGTATATCGCAGAAAACTTACAAGGAAAAGGAGGTACCATAAACAGCAAAATAATGGGTGCCGGACTTTAGTTCATTTATTTCACATGGCTGAAATCCATCCAGCTTCTTGAAGAAAGCTGCATCCGGATCCTTTGCTGCTGCCATCTGAATCAGGCTCAAAAAAAAAAAATGGAATGCTGAATGACATGGATGGACGACTACATACTTAAGAGGGGGATGTGGTTGAACAAATTATTTACTCACTGAATTATGTGTTTGGACCATTCGGTAAACAGGGAATCCAAGAAAATACATCCCAGCGGATGTAACCTTTCCCCTTTTTGCACTATCCTCCTACACGGGAAAAGGCAATATATCTTATACAGGAGCTACATTCATGGAACAACATGCATTAAATATCCCTCGTCATGGTGCATGTTCTATTGAGTTGATAATGTTTCCGAAGAACATGAAAAGAAGCAAAAGATATGTGCGTTTCAACCTGTAGAACAAGGCTTAATCCACCATTATCTTCCTGATCGAAATACAATAGCTGCAAAGAAAAAAGGACAGAGTTAAACTAATAAGATACCTTTTCATATGAAATAATACTAGTTGATCATCAAGATTGAGGAAAAAGAATATTATATTTTATCCGTAAGAGAACAAGAAGAAAATAGCAATCTTGAAATTTGACTCACAAGAAGATCCTCGAACTACATTCTGTACAGACACGTATCTACAAGAATCAACTAAATATATTTGCTTTGAAAATCAACCTAATTGCAGCACTTGACCAAGTGACACAAATTGATACATTTCCAACTCCAAAGCCCACAACATCAAACAAGAAACAGCATCCAAGTAAAAAGTATTTTATCTTAGGTGTGAAAGATTAGATTGGTCATCGTATAAGCATCATCAAAACTATCCCAAAATAAAGATCTATCCAAAAGTTATATTGGGCATCCAGCTTTAGTCATATATAATGAATTTATGAAATAAAGGAAAACTTAGTTTGATACACTAAAAAGAAAAAAAATATATTGATACTCAAGAAAATTTATGCTCTTAGTAGCATACTCAATTAAGTAAAATACAAAACCATCGACTAGAGAAATAGGCCTAAAGCAGCAATGGCTAGTTGCTCACAAGGGAGACAACAAAACTGGGAGACAAATCAGCCATTCAAAATCAAAGGCTACAAGAATGCATCATTTCTTCAGACAACTTGCAAAATACCAGGTATAAATACTGTCTCACATTATATTTCCCTTCCGTAAATGAAACTTTTAGTTCTGAAAACTAGTGGGGATACAGTTTTATCATTTCTTATATCACTGCAAGGGACGTCAGAGTGTCTCTGTGATATATCGAAGAACTGAGTTGACAAATTAGATTCTAAATACATTCCTGATTCCCCTAGCTTCATTCAGAACTAAAGATAATCATCTAAAATTATGTTCAAGTGTCAAATCCTTAAATAACAAAAAGTGTTTTGTTATAGAAATAAATTCATAACTTAAACAAACCTCTAGAAAATTCAGTCAAACATCACCCGCCACAGAGATAGATAAAACAAAGCTTTATAAGCATGTTTCGAGTGTTGCGAACAACCTGTGTAAAATGATTGTAAATAGAACACAAATGCAGAAAATAAATCAAATAGCAGTCTCATTGCTATGATTATATAACCTTATCAAGGTTTTCTCAGCCTGATGACATAAAGGATACAATTTAATATAGCAGGCTATAGTTGGATTACACACTGCCTATGAAGTAGATATATGATGCAAGATTGTACATAATTATTTTTAATTAATACTTCAACTTTGACACCCTAAACAAAGAGCTACATTCGGGACCAGCTCCACTCCAAGCAACGAAAACATGAGTCAATTGCATATCTTATGCTCTAATACGTAGGGCTGACTGTTAACAAACCTTTAACTTGCTCTTCTCTGGCGAATAAACTCGGCAAACAAATCCCCCCTGTGCTTCCTCTTCTGTTATGGTAACAGAATAAAAATGAGCAGTTTGCTTGTCAACCTGTTAAAAGAAGAAAATGAATTTCTCTGAACAAATCATACTTAAAGCATTTGATTACTGTATACAGAAGCATAGAACAAAACCCTACCTTCCTACACAAAGGTTGCCCAAGTAGAAGTGGACGAATGGTTACCACGCCATTCAATGCTTCCTCCAACACAGTGGCTGATACCGTAGTTTTGATGGGAACACCAAGTTTACTACTTGCAAGATACAATAGTACTGTTAGTTTATGAAATACAAACCAATTTATTTTATGAGAACGCAGCCATGGACGGAAGCAGAAAAAGAAAAACAAGAAGATACAGATAACTGATATTATAACTGACCTAAAAAGTGCAGCAAACATAGTATTGACAGCACCAAGGCTTGAAAGATCCAGTTCCAGTTCCTGGCTTTCCGATTCAACAGCCTGTCCAAAGAAATTGTTTTAAATTTTTAAATTAAATAATTCAAAATTGGCTAAATTAACTGAAGTAAATAATGGTTTGGAACACAAGGCCGAGCATAGATATATTCACCTCAAAACCAGCTGTGTCATATTGATGCCTTTTATCTGGATCAGACAAAATATTATAAGAGAATGTGACCTCCTTGAATATATCTGCTGCTTTAGGGTCATTTGCATTCTTGTCCGGATGGTACCTACAGTTTTTTTAAACAAGCATAAGTAACAACCAACAACTTTGTCTGCCTCACAAAACAGAACTGCTGACACGTAAGGGCACAAACACGAACATGCACATGCACACAGAGAGAGCAACCATTTTACAAGATCTTATTCAGATCACCAACAAAGCGTCTACCAATTAGGGTGATAATATAAATTATTTTTCCTCTTATTGGCAATAGATTCCTTGCAATATATTGTAAAGAGTCTTATATAATTGGATATAAAGGTAATAAATGAGAGCTTGAATAGTGGAACAGATCAACAGCAGACACAGGACAAGGAAAAGAGAACAGAAGAAAGACGAAGAACTAGACCACCAACTAGGCAACTTCTGGAATGAGATTTTTCCTATCATGGATTTATTCACAATTTTCACTTTGTCCAAACAATGAACTTAAAATGGCATTTCTGGCGAACTGAAGTTATTTTCAGAACTATACTTCCTAAAGCTGAGATGTGCCAACTTATCAATATTCAAATAGTCTTTTTCTTTTTTCAAAATCAGAGATTGAAACAGTGCAACCATGGCAAGTCCAGAAATAAAGATAATTGCGTATCATCAGAAATCTGGAAAATGCCTATGTTACATCAAAGTTTTTCCTCTACCAAAACTAGTGCATCAGATGGTTATATTTTGCCCTTAACTTTCAACTAGCAACATCTACTTCCATACATAGGTCAACAGTATAATAGATCATTTTTAATTTCCACAAGCATGTGATTCTAAAATTTTTTAAACCTACTCCATTAAGTTTCTTTCGACAAAATCCACATTCACTTGTGACTGCTGAGTGCTCAAACTGCTAAGTACCATGTATTGAACTTCTAAAACTACGTAAGCAACAAGGTGTCAATCAACAACAAATTAGGCAAAGGTGAGTGAAATTTGACCTTTTTGGTAAAAATAATCAGCATAAACCTGGAAAAATTTACTATGAACAACAACGAAAATTAGTTAGGTGAAAGTATTGGTTTCTCATTCGGCCTGTAGCAAATGCAGAACAACAGTTTCCTTTACAAAGTTAAATTAAGATGTGATAAGGAAAATGCAGTCAAGCTCCAAGACATCTCCATATCCTACAAGCACCGTCAATCCTTTAGTCCCCTTCAGAATTTGACAGGAAGAAAGTTGTTTCCTTCACATTTTCTTTCAATTCTCATCCTATTTTTCCACTTGCGCAACACTAAACAATGCCATCTCTTAAAGTGAACCCTTGATGTTCTGCAAGTAACTAAAAAGTGTTCACACTCACTGAAGCCCAAATAACTTTTGAGAAAACAAATGCAAAGACAGCAAGTAATAAGAACAAAGTCCCACAACTGTAACAAAGCACTCTACACTGGGAGTTCTCCCTTCCTTCTCTTTTCTCCGCAAAAGTAATCAGTTATCAAAGGGACATGCGAAACAGAAAGTCGTAAAAACTTGTTAACTGTAGCAAACTTACCTTGTTATCCCAATGAAACACATATATATACCTACTAATACCAAAATTAATAAAAACAATGTCACAGCAATATTAGCTAAATTAAGTAAAATCAGCCAAAAAATCAAGAAAATAAGTAAAAGTAAAACAAGATAATGAACCAGATAATAAAATTAACATACTTTAGAGCCATTTTCCGATAGGCACTCTTGATTTCCTGATCCGTAGAATTCATGTTAACCCCCAAAACCTCATAAGGGTCTCTTCGCAACTGCTTCTCACCATCTTTTTTCCCCGTCTTCGATCTGTGCCCTGGCATTTTCTTATTTTCGAATCCACACACAAAAGAATTCGTAAAACAGGAGGTAAATTTTTTTTTTTTTTTTAGCTCAATACAAGCCCAAATCTCGACACAAATATTCAAGTTCTTCCCACATTTCAGTAAGACATAATGTTCTGCGTATTTTAGAAAGATTATGGGAAGATTAAGATGGAGAAATGTAGGGAAACCCTAAAACTGACTCACTAGAAACTTATTTTTAGAAAAAAAAAAATTGAACTTTATTGAGAAATTAATCGAAAGTTCGTCATTTCTGAGGGAAAACTGATGATGAAAACTTCGGAAATTTCTCAAGAATGGAACAATTTGAGGACAAAAGGCAGAGGCAAAATGCAGTGAAATTAGGTGGCTTTTTTTTGGTTTCTGTCTTCTTGTTCTTTTTATACAGGAGAAATTCCATTGCTGGTCCTCAACCTTTTAAAATAAATGAGTCAATCTCCCCAACCTTTCAATTTATTAGCATACTAAGTACGTCTATGTAGGAATCATTCAAATAATTATTAAGCCCTTGTTTGATAAGTATTTACATTTAAATAGTTATTGACTGTGAGTTATACTGAACGTGAGAATAATAGAAAATTTGTAGTTATGAATACTACGAAATGTGTGATTAACAAAATATTTTAATTATTTTCCAAACATGCTCTAAATCATTAACTTTATTATGAAGCGAAATTCTTCTGCTAACTTGGACTCGCGCTTATAAACTTGAATTTTACGAGATTTAGTACAATCATTATTTGAGTAAAATAGAGTTTTAAATAGTAATTTGTTGGAGTGTTTGGTTATAAAGTATGAAAAAAATTAAATTTACGTACATAGTATTTTATTGTATAAATGTATAATTGAAAATTAATATGCAGAAAAAAAAAAGTTTTGAATTACATTATTTAGATGTTTTCATCACATAGGACTAACTTCTCCTTTTTAACTATAGAAGACAAATTTGATATCGGAACAATTCATTGTGGACCAATGGTGTAATTTTCCCTCTTACATACATTGTGTTGAAAAAATTCAAATTTATTGTAATCTCTTGCTAACATACGCGGTGGGTACACTGCGCTGCTTCATAGCGTGAATCTAAGTAGGGTAAGTAGCCCTTCGCCACGTGAGAGAATTATTGGCCACCAAGACGGATGGCGTATCGTACGCGCCCTGGCGCACGCAAAAGATGGGACCGATTTTGATTTCCTTTTTCTCTCATTGGTTTTAAATTAAGGTTATGTAGTTAATTATTGACTAATTAATTAATAAAGTAGATCAGATTCACTGGCATTATTGAAGGGTAAAAGGTAAGACATTAAAATCCCAATCAGTGTGGTGAGAATGACTATGAAATTTGACCCAAAAAATACTCATGTGATAATGATGTGTAATTATGTTTTATTTGACCATTATGAATACGATTTATTTCCACACCTACAAATATAAATCTCTAACCCCCGTTTGGCCATTAATTGGTAAAAACAAAATTTTGTATAGTGAATTTTTGAAGAATGCGTGGTTAAAAAGTAAAAAAAAAAAATTTACGTTTACATGCAAAAATTTTTATTTTGTAAATGTGTAATTGAGAATTATTATGTAGAAAAAATAGTTTTGAAATAAAAAAAATATCAAACATGAGCTAGTTTAACTTTACATTTTTTTCACTCGACCCTTTCGACTCTAATTTTTACACCCATAGATATGAATGTGGCTTTCATGCTAGAAAATATCAATATATGGCTTTGTAATTATACTATTGATTAGATTCCAAAATAGGTTAACGAAAAAATAAAACAGTATCATCAATATATAATAATATCTGAGTTGAGAATCATTTAACATCTTCACTAATAATTCTTGATATGTCCCTCGATTAATATGATCTTTAATGAACTCTCAATTAAATACTCATATATGCTCACATATGTACTTAAATAATAATATCGATGTAATTATTTTATCACGAGTAATGCATCAAATTACAAATCGTCACATGTATGTCTTGTATGACGACTATCAGTAATTTTCACCATGAATAACATTATTATTTTATCGCCCATTCAACTTCAAGCCTATTAAGATTTCACACAATAGCATGAAAAGCCTTTTTCCATCATATTACTAAATTATGTATCATGTTGTAAATTGTAAATTATTGTTAAATGACAATTGTACCCCTACAACCCTATAAACTATTACCATATGTATCTCTAATCCTTCTCCATAAATATAGAGTTTTGGTTCTCATTATAATACACATAAGTCTATTGACTTTTATTCTCTATTTTTTTTTCTCTTTTCACAATACGTTAATAGCACGTTTTCTCTCCAAAATAGTATATATTTAATTGTACACAGATGCAATAATTTCCTTGCCACAGTAAACGATTTTTTTTTTCGCGCCTCCATAACATGTCTCTTCCTCTAACCATAATTTTTTTCTCTCTAAGATAAAAAGGATGCACCCGATTTATGTCTGCATAAAATATCTCTTTTTCTCTTACCCATAACTTCTCTTTCTAAGAAAGTAACAACATGTGATTAATGATTGTCCATCATCAAATCAGACACATTCAATTTATTACATTGACAGGCTGACCGAAGTGAGGTACTTGTCTTTTATGTGTTCGGTAGTTTAGGAAGAATATATGTTTTAAGAGATTTATATGCTCAGAAATTTGGTAAGAATTGTCTTCATTTTCTTTTCTTCTTGTATATTACTCAATTAATTATCGTTCAATTAATTATTATGCTTCTATTATAAAATATTATTGCTCCTAAAGTAGCACATTATTATTGATATTTTAGTTAGATTTTACTTGCTCTTGAAAAGCATAATTATGTAAAATCTAACATAAATTATGTTTTTACTCCAAAAGAGTAAATTTTTAAATAATTTTATTACATAATATTTGATTGCTCCTGAAAAACATGAATTATAATGCTCAATATTCCAGAAGAATATTGACATATTACCCTTGAAAAAGCAATAATAAAATACAACATGCATTCGAAGTAGTACATGTTTCGAAAAATGTATCATTTTGAATTTATATTTATCCGTGAAAGAAAACATATAAATAATGTCATGAGGACCTTGATTAGTTTGACTACTTGAATAATATATGATTATATAATATTTAATAATATTCTTCGAAATTAAATAATTGAATTATATTTTATATTGAACCAGAAGTTCAATTTGATTTTATTGCTGGCATGATTAGTTGGACCACCACTTGATCAATAATAATGCGAAATTAAAAATTCAAATGGATATTCAACGAAAAACCAAAAGATTCTTCAATTCAATGATTTCATATATATTATTTCTTCTCTTTATTGACAATTGATCATTATACATCAATAATCAAAATAGGGACTGAATTTCCTACATTTCCAAAATTTAATTATGATGATAAATGGGGCCCCGTCACCCCCCCCCCCCCTCCCCACATTGACCATCTAGATATTGTTTGTATCTAATAGATTTGATATAAATACTATATGATTGCATGGTGTTTGCAACCTGAAATTTGCAAAAATGTTGCTCAAATTATGAACATAATTTTCAGATTATATAATCAAGACGGTGTATCTTGTTAACAATCATAAATCTCAACTTTTTAATAAGTGTTAGTTGAGACGTCAATAAATGGTTTAACATTATTGTTTGTTAAACGCCTCCAACTAATTTAATTTAGAACAAAATACTTTCAATTTCTGTTTATAGAATGCATCATGCCAGCATCAAGTTCTCCCTATTATAATTAGCTTATGGTTAGAGCTTGATTTTTTTCATCTAATTATTTGATAGTACGATTTATGTACAATTAATCCACAACATTACATTGAGGTGGAAAGTAAAGAATATTGAGAATAAATGTGCAGTATGAACCATTATCCCAAATGGGTGATATTTTATAACACGAAAAAAATGTTTGTCAATTTGATTTGACAATTCTCTCAGTATAGGGATGTCAATGGGCGGAGCCGAGCCGGCTCGGCCCATACCCACACGAGCTCGGCTCATGCGAGCACGAGTCGAGCTTAAGCTCGGCTCGTTGGATTTTGGGCGAGCGGCTTGCCGAGCCTGCTCGTGGAGCGGCTCGTGGGCTCATCTATTTTTTTTTTTCTCCTAACATTCTATAATCCCCTCCTACATTTTTTTTTAAAATAATAAGAACAAAATTTTATTTTTTGAGTTTTGTTTTTTTGTTTACCCTTTTATATTTTATTAAACATAAAATATACACATTTTATAAACAATTTTTTTAAAAAGTAAACCCTCCTCTTTTATCCGGGCTTAGGACTGGTTACTTCAATTTCGAGTAGGCGGAGTTAAAAATTATACACGAACAATTGTTACGTGTACAATTTTTTTTAAAAAAATTATAAAGGTATGAAATAATGAAAATAAAATTTTGTGATAAATGCGGTGAAATAAAATATTACTTACTTGATTACATGCAATTTTGGCATATTTATGTTGAATTCGATAATTAGCGTCTTCACAATCCTTCACGCACATTAACGCTTCCAAAATATCTTCTTTTAGTCGATTCCTGACCTCGGAGAGAACCCTCTTCCCTGCACTAAAAGCAGACTCCGAAGGTACAGTACTAACCGGAGGTGTTAATAGATCTTTTGCCATTGCAGAAACTATTGGCCATCGGCGTTCGTTATTTCGCCAAAATTCAATGACCTCTTCTGAACTTTTCCTAACTGATTTGTTATTAGGCAAAATATGACTAAAGTAATCAATTAATTCTGATGGCAACGCATTTGGATTAGACGGATTAATACTCGAAGTTTGAGTACATGCAGTGGAAGCCAAACTACTGCTACTACTAGAGGAACCACATGCATATGCAGTTGAATCATATCTATATGTGTTCATGTTTTCGAACAAATTTAAAACTTCAGCATCGTCATCCGTTATATTAGTGGGATGAACGGTTGGAGGTACACGAGTAATATGTGTACCCATTCGTGAAGCATATAATTCATACATTTCAGTTAACGTTTGTTCCAAATTCTTATAAGTAATAGGCATATTAAAAGTTAAAATATTTGAAATTTGATCAATTACAAATTTAGTACCCGATAAATTATATCAGGGGTCCATGACGCATGCTAAAGGAAATAACATAGGCAATTCTTCCCAATATTTTCTAAATTTTACTTCCATCGAATATATAACCGCTTCAAAATTGGGATCATTTTGAAATCTCTTAAAAGCCCTAGCAGTTATATAAAGACGTTCAAGAACCATACAACTAGTGGGATAATAAATACCAGACAATATATTTGTAGACTCATAAAAACTTGTCAAGAAATTTTTAATTTTAAAAACTACATTCCAATCGGATTCATTCAAGATGGTATCGTCTTCGTCTCTAACATGCCTATTGTTATAAAATTCGGTAATAAACGCTTCATAACCTTCACATGATTTTAATAATAAGTAAGTTGAGTTCTATCTATGGCCTATGTCAGTAATAAATGTTTTAGTATGTGTATTCTCACATTCCTCACAAAATTCCTCAAATGCTTGTTTCCTACTAGGTGTAATCGTGATATATATAAGTGCATTCCTAATTCGGTTAATTTTATCATTCACATGTTTTAACCCGTCTTGTACTATTAAATTAAAAATGTGGCACACACATCGAATATGAAATAAATAACCACCAAAATCAGGTTGAAGTACTCTATGCAATTTATCGACAACAACCTTATTTACAGTAGCGTTGTCGAACGTAAAAGAACGAATTTTACTCTCACATTTATATTCTTTAATTATGAACATAATAGCGTTAAATATTGTTTGAGCGTTGTGCGAGTACTCAACAATTTTAAAATCAATAATTTTTTTATGCATGACCCAAAGTGGGTCTATATAGTGTGCAGTTGCAGCTATATAACCCCTCTTATTAATCCCCTCCCACATATCTGAAGTTAACGATATCACACCCCCATATTTTTCTAAATCTGAAATTAATAGTTTCTTTGAATTCATAAAATATTCAATTGTATCAGACCGAAGAGTATTTCGACTTACCCCAACGTACCTCGGTTGAAGATATTGTTTAACGTAGTTGACGAAATGTTGGTTGTCAGCTATTGCTAGTGGCAACTCCGCCGCGGCAACGAACTTCACAATTCCCGTTCGAGCTTCTTCCTCCGAATACATCCACATAGAAAGTGGCGTAGTTGTAGCATTGGCGCTTGGAGTGCCAAACTGTAGTTGCGTTTAACTAGCTGGAAGAAGTCCATGTTTGGTCGCACATGTTTTGTAGTGACGGTTGAGGTGGGTGGTTCCAATGCCTCTTTGTCATGCCAGTCGTTGTTGGCAGTATTTACATACTGCTTTGGTTTCTGAAATTCCATCAACCACACGACCAGTTTGAACCAATTTGAAATGGTCCCAACATTTTGCCTGCTTCTTCCCCTTTCTCTTCCCTCTTGCATCGGGAATATTTAATGTAGGTTCATCTTGTTCCAAATCAATCGGAACACTAGAATCAACATCAATGTCATCCAAATCAATTGGATTTGGATGACTACCTTCACGAACGTCGAAATCTTCAATGTTTTCTGGAATTGGTAATTCATTTAGACCGGCGAATTCATTCCCAAATTGATTTTGGGCATGTGTTTCGTCTTCCATACCGAACAAATTTTCAACAAATGCTCGTTGATCCATTTGTGATAATAGAAATTGAATTTTAAAATCAAGATAATAATGTAAAAAAATGTAGAAGAGGATTATAGAATAAATGAATGAAATGGTTGATAATGATTTGTAAATTGTAGTAGAGAGTAGAAAGTAGAGTAGAGTAGAGATTAGAGAATGAAATTGTAAAAGATTGGTGAGAAAAAATTATTGTAATAAGTAGGTATTTATAGGAGTAGAAAAATAATATTAAAAAAAATTTAAAAAAAATAGTGACCAAACGGTCACTAAAAATCAGTGACCGTTTTTCAGTGACCGTTCTGGTCACTTAGTTTAGTTTTTAAATTTTTTTTTTTATGTATATAACACGAGCCCACGAGCCTGGCTCGTGGGCTCACCCACGAGCTGCTTAGTGCGAGCCGAGTCGGCTCGGCTCGCCTAGCGAGCCGCCCGCTCGGCTAGTGCTCGGACTCGTTTTTTGACGAGTTCGAGCGGCTCGTGGGCATGAATAGTACGAGCCGACGAGCCATTCGGCCCCTTTGTCATCTCTATCTCAGTATTAGAGAGAGAAATTAAAAAAATAAAAATAAAGTATATATGCATCATTATCTAAATTCTCGCAAAAGACAATTCGAACCAGAAATTCGGAGGATAATTCATTTAGATTCATTTACTGACCAAAGAGATTAACAATCTCACACATCAATTTTAAATGCATAAACTCGAATTGACTCCTGAAATGACAATTCATTAATATTATATTTGATAAACTTATGACACGCCTGAAGCGTGATAATATTTGATTCTATTACAAAATCCTCCAAACAAAAAGGAGCAACTGGTAAATATGATCTTATTATGGAGGCATATACTCTTAATGAGTATGACCTATGTTAAAACTCTAGAAGATGTTCAAGTACCTGAAATAATGAAAATGAGATATCTCAATAAGTTATGTCATTATATGAAAAGAAAATTGAATCGAAAAAGAAAAGAAAAAGTTGTCGGCAACATTTTTGTGCATAATGTACCGCTTCATATAGGGAGGATATCGAAATAAATATATTGAAGTAATGATTGGGCAAATAAAATGACGCATGTGATATAATCGCCTTAACAAATACTTGTTGAAGGAAGACCATAAAAATGACGATATATGTCCATATGTTCATAAAGAAAACAAATATTGGATTTGCAATTGTGACAGTTTATGTTGATGACTTAAATTTAATTGAAATTTCTGAAGAGCTCAACAAAATTGCAGATTATTTGAAAAATAAATTTAAGGGTCCGTTTGATTGCAATGGTAGAAAATGGGTAGAAAGAAAATGAATTTCAGGGAAAGTAATTGTCTACAAATTGTTTTCTAGGGAATTGAAAATTAAGTGTGTTTGATTAGTATAATTTTCCACCAGGAAAATTTTTAAATTTTGTGTTTGTTTGACTTTATTTTACATGAAAATTGTCCATGAAAGTGATAATTTTTTCCACAATTGGTTATAAAATTTGTTTCCATTACCAAAAAATAAAAGAAAAACGAAATTTATAAAATCATTTTTTAATCAAAGTTTAGTGTTCGTTTGGTTTTATTTTATATGGAAATTGTCAATTAAAGTGAAAATCGTTTTTATAATTGATTATGAAATTTGTTTCCATTACCAAAAAAAAAATAAAAAACAGCAACATGGAATTCATTTTCCCACCAAAAATGTGGGAAAACCAATTCCACCAAATCATGGAATTGGCACATGTGTGAGGAAATTGTGGAAAAAGTTTTCTAGGGAAAATTTGTATCATCAAACATGCCAAAAAATGAAAAATTGAATTTGAATTCCATTTTTCATGGAAAATATCCCCTATCAAACACACCCTAAGATGAAAGATTTAGGAAAAAAAATTCTATCTCAAGTTGCAGATTGAACATTTTCTAGAATGATTATTTGTTCATCAATCTGCATATACAAAAAAAGTCTTAAAACGATTTTATATGGATAATGCACATCCATTGGCATCACCTATGATTGTTCAATCACTTAATGTGAAAAATTATCATTTTTGTCCACTTGAATATAGATAATTATTGGTCCTGAACACCATATCTTAATGCAATTAGAGCATTAACTTATCTTGCAAACTGTACTCGATCTGACATAACTTTTTCTATAAATCTCCTTTCAAAATATAGCTCTACACAAATACAAAGATATTGGAATAGTGTTAAACATATTTTTCGTTATTTAAAGGATACTATTGATTTTGGGTTATTTTATTCTCAAAAGTTGGGATCTGCTTTGGTGGGATATGTAGATCCAGACTATCTCTTACCCACATAAAACTAAATTAGGAATAGCTATATCATTGAGATCTGTGAAATAATCCTTAACAACAACATCTTCAAATCATTCTGAAATTATTGCAGTCCATGAAGCAAGCCGAGAATGTGTATGGTTGAGGAACATGACCCATCATATCCAAGTATCATGCAATTTAATTTTCAACAAAATATAGTCCAACAATTTTGTATGAAGACAATGTTGCTTGTATTGCACAATTCAAAGCAGGTTATATCAAATGTGACAAGACGAAGCATATTTCTCTAAAATTCTTTCATACACATGAGTTTCAGAATAATAACTATATCGATGTTCAACAAATTCGTTCAAATGACAATGTGACTTATTTATTTACAACAACATTGTCAACATCTACATTCAAGAAATTGGTTCACGAGATTGGAATGTGTCGACTCAAAGATTTTCAGTGATCAATATCAGATGGAGTAGCTGTACTCTTTTTTCCTTTGCTTAGGTTTTATCTCACTGAGTTTTCCTAACAAGGTTTTAATGAGACAACATTTATTTTTAATATTCCAAAATAACTGTACTCTTTTTCCGTCGTTTGATTTTTTTGTCACATTGGATTTTTACCAAACAATATTTTAACGAGACAGATATTTTATAATGTGTCATTCAAGGAGGAGTATTGTAAATGATAAGTTATTGTTGAATGATAATTGTGTCCCTACATCACTAGAAATTATTACCATTTGTATCCATAATCATTTCCTATATATATAGGGCTTTAGTTCTCATTATAATATGTATATATATGTATGTGTGTATGTATCTATTGACTTTTATTTTCTCCTCTTTTTCTCTATTTTCACAACATATACTAATATATTTAACACATCAATTTTTAAATAGTACTTTAAAAAGAGTACACATGTTGATTATGTTTGTTTATCTCAAGAGACTTAGAACCCACATTGCTACTTTTATGTGTTTTTTATATCAATAATTTTTTTGTTTATTATTTTATTCAATTATAATAAAACTAAATTATTACATATACACTTCAACATTTAAAAATATTGTTCAACACATGTTTCACTGTAACTAGTAGATATAAGAGCATGTTCAAGATACTTTCTCTATATGAAATGCATCATATATAATGGAGAACATCTTTAATTTAGAGAGTAATTTTTTTGTACACTCCAAAATACTCTTTATTTTGGTATTGTTAGAAACTAGAGAGAGAAGAGAACAAAAGAGATAAGTAAATCGAATTGTGTGTACTATATCGAGAATCAAAGCTCCATATTTAGAGGAAAGAATTAGGGATACAATGATAATAAAAACTACGGTTATAGGGGTATAATTGTCATTCACTAAGAATCATATTATTTACAATACTTCCCCTTAAATGACACATTACAAAATATCTATCTCGTTAAAACATTTTCAAGAAATTCAATGAGACAAAACATCATCGAAGGAAAAAAAAAAAAAAAAGTAAACTACTTCCCACGATTCCAATTCTTCCATCAGTCCTTCAATATCTTATACGTCAATGTCTTCAGTATTTCAATTTTTGGTGAAGTATGTTTCATGTTGTCTTGTATAGTTTTCAAATAACACTAATTTCATTTGAGATATTGGTCAACCTTTGATGACTGTAGTAACACGATGACTCGAAAAATAGCTTTTATTGATCTCTTAGGGAGTCTCATACATATCAAAGTATGAAATTGAGGGTAAATATCTTTTAGATTATGGATATTCATTATACAAATAATATGTCTCGTTAAAACCTTATTAGAAAAAATCATATGGAAAAAATCTTAATGAATGAAAAAGAATATATTTATTCTTTTGAGAACGCTACAAAAATTGTCTCGTTAAAAACATTTTTGAGAAAACCAAATGGGACAAATTATTGGTCAAGAAAAATAGAGTACAACATGTATTTACTC
Source organism: Fraxinus americana (assembly GCA_035079005.1). Lineage (NCBI taxonomy): Eukaryota > Viridiplantae > Streptophyta > Magnoliopsida > Lamiales > Oleaceae > Fraxinus > Fraxinus americana. The sequence continues at coordinate 29,899,214 of CM068707.1, forward strand.
ACCCTCATGATAATATCGCTTGAATTATATGCTCAAGGCATAAAATTGTTCAAGGATGGTATTAATAGTCATGCAAGATAAGTTGACTATATTCGCATTTTAAATTTCGTGTATCGTCAAGATAACAATATATAGATTTGTGATTTTATCTACCACGATCTTTGTAAAATTCACTATATTAAGAATTATGAATTACATACAACTTCATTTTCTCATTTTCTTTTCGCATAAGTATACACTGTTAAATTTTTGGACTACAAGTCCAGAAACTTCAGATTTCTCTAATAGTTTAATTTTACAAATATTGTCATTTTATCTGGCTAATCATTTATTCGATCAATATATTTTAATGAATTTATTTCGATATTCTTGCTATTCATAAAATGAAGCGATACATTCTGTACAAAAATATTATCGACAACTTTTTATTTCGATTCTATATCTTTCTTATAATGGCATAATTTATTAAGATATCTCAACTTTCAACATATCAGGTACTTGAACATCTTCTGAGATTTTATAATTTGTTATGTCTAATACTCATTAAGAATATATACCTCCTTAATGGGAGTATCTTTGTTAATTGCTCCATTTTCGTTTGAAATTTTTTATGTTAGAATTGAATATCATCACGCTTCAGACATGACATAAATTTATCAGCTTGTTTGGGATAAATTAAAATCCGATTAAAATTGAAAATATGGTCGTTATTAGGTCTCACTCGTCTAATAAAAATCAACAATAACGGCTAATTTTTCAATTTTAATCCGATTTCAATCTCTACTAAACACACTCCAAATATAATATTAACTATTTGTCCTCCAGGACGTTAATTCGAGTTGAAGAATTTGAAAACCAGTGTGTGAGATATTTTTTATTTTTTGGTTAGTAAATGCATCTAAATAATTTATCTTTCAAACTTCTTGTTCAAATTATTTTTTTACAAAGATTTAGGTAATGATGCATTTGTACATTATTTTCAGTTTCTCAATTCCTCCACCCAACGCTGAGAGAATCGTCCAATCAAATTGATAATTAACAAACTGCGTCCACCCACTTAGGATAAAATGTTCAAAATACTCATTTATTCTCAACATTCTCTACTTTTCATCTCAGTGCATTGTGGTGAATCAATTGCATATATATTGCACTGTCAAAATAATTAGATGAAAAAATCAGGATTGTTCATAAGTCAATTGTAATATGGAGAACTTGATATTGACAAGATGTATAATAGCATTCTCTAACAAAAATGGGAAGTACTTTGTTTTCAATACTAATTGTTAAGAAATTGGTTGGAGGCATTTAACATGCAATAGTGTTAAAATTTATCGATATCACAACTAACACTTGTTAAAATGTTGAGATTTAGGCATTACTAGTATTAACAAGACACACCATCTTGATAGTATAATTTGAAAATTATGTTCATAATTTAAATTTAAGTAGTACTTTCGTCAACTTCAGGTTGCGAACAATATGTAATCATCTAGTAAATGTATTAAATTTATTATAATTAAATAATATTTAGATGGTTAACGTAAAGGGTGACGGGGTCTCATATATCACCCTAATTAATTTTTAGAAATATAGGAAATTAAGTCCATATTTTAACTAGTGTCAATCAATGACCAATTTTCAATAAAAAGTACAAGCATCATATAAGAATTATTTGGATTGAAGAATCTTTAGGTTTTTCGTTAAATGTCCACTTGAATTCTCATTTCGCATCATTATTAATTCAGTAATGGTCTAACGATCATATCAAATAATAATACATTTAGTGATTGAACTTATGGTTCGATACAATTTTTGCCATTTGAACAATTATTCAATCGAATAAAGGACATAGTTAATTCTTGAATATATGATTAACTATGATATAATCATACAAGAATCAATGTACATATATACGACATGAGTTGTATGCTTTCCTTAAGAGATAAACACAAATTCATAAGTTAAACATAAGATATATTCTTCGAAACATATGTTATTTCGAGAGCATATTGTATTACTATTGTTTTTTCAAGCGCAATATGTCAATATTCTTTTGAAATATTAGAACTTTAATGTTACGCTCTTCAGGAACAATATTATATTATCATTTAAAATATAAATTATGTAAAGATTTACTCTTCAGAAGCAAATATATAATTTAGATTAGATGTTACTTAATTATGTTCTTCGGGAGCAAGTAAAATCTAACTAAAACATCAATAATAGTATGCTATTTTACGATGAATAATATTTTGTTATTTAAAAAATATTAACTCTTTAGGACTCATGCAGTATTTACAGTTATTAAATAACTAATTATCAAACATGCATTGGGAAAAAATTCTCAGGAATCGAATAACTCTTAAGATAACTTATCAAATCTCATACATATCTTATAAGAATTCCTCATGTACAGATGTTAAAGGCAGAATTAATATGTGAATAATATGTTGCAGAATTAATGCATAACATGAGGCAAAGTTCATGTTTGGCTACGTTAATTTGATAGAATAGAATTATAGGCATGGTAATACACTCGCTAGTGATTTCATATAATAACATTTCCTAGGTCATAATAAAATCGACTTGATTCACATTTCAGATTACGTATAATGTGAACTCTGAGGAGTCGATGTCAAGGTAAATTTTTTAATCTATCCAAACAAAAGGAGCAGGAAAGACATTTTATTTTAGACATATACCCGCAAATATTTGTTTCCTTCCAGCCCTAGAGAGAAAAAGAGAACAAAAGAGATAAGTAAATAGAATTGAGTGAATTATATTGAGAACCATAGCCCCATATTTATAAAAAAGAATTAGGGATACAATTGTAGTAAAAATTAGGGCTACAGGGATATAATTGTCATTTACTGACAATCATATTATTTAAAATAGTACTTCATTTTTTTCGAGAAAAAATTATTGACCCTTTCATATTTTATTTAGTAAATTTTTTATATATTAATTGTCAATCAATTCAAATATGATTCAAATAATTTAAGAAATATAGTATTTAATCTGAAACTTATTAAAGACAAAGGAGTCTCTAAATACAAAATATTCTTTATTTTAAAGAGTGAATACTTAAAATAAACTTTAAGATGCTCTTTAAAATAAAGAGTGGATTTGACTCTCCAAATTTAAATAGTCAAACTGGGGCTTAATGTACAATGAATGTATTTAATAAGTTACAAATTTAAATATTGTACTTTTTAAACTATTCAAACTACATTTAAATCAATTGATCATTGATATATAAAATTATGTTAAATAAAATATGAGGAGAAATTAATAAATCCTTGTTTGAGCCCCATTTTTTTTAGAGGAAATGTGTTTAGGAATAGTAATTTTTTTAGAGTATGGTTAAAAAATAAGAAAAATTTCTGAATTTACATGTAAAATTATTTTATAAAAGAATATATAGGTAAAAATGAGTTTTAAAAAATGAGGGTCAAACATGGGCTAAATGTTTCTTGAGAAAAGCAAAGTGATGGTCAAAGTAGAGAGCTGATGGAGTGAATAAAAATTCTGATTCTCTAAATTCAGCTCTTGTTTGACCCCCATTAAATTAAAATTTATTTTTCCCTCTCTTCTTACGACCCACACATTTTTCAATGAAATAATATTGCAAGTAAATTTAAAAACTTTTTTCTTTTTTAACCATACATTTTTCAAAAAATTATTATTCCTCTCATTATAATGTGGAATAATAAAGGCCAAACATGGGCTTAAAGATCCTTTCTACAATGCATAAGATGGTCTTTGTAAATAAAGAGTTTTAGAGAATCAAAATTTTTATGCACTCCAACAATATTCTATATTTTAACTCTTAATTTTGTTTATCATCATATGTCAATTGATCAATCATTTAAAATTGCTTTGAATAGTTTAAGAAGTAGATAATTAAAATTTGTGACATATTAAATGCAATTATTGCACATTAAGAATAGAAAGTGATTTTGACTCTCTAAATTTTGAGAGTCAAACTCACTCCCCATTTTAAAAAGTTGAAGCTTATTTTTAAGCATAAACTCTGCAAATAACGAGCATTTTATATTAAGATGGTCTTATAAAGTAAAAATAAAGAGCGAGTCTCTTATAGTTTATTTTTAAGCATTGATTTTTAAAATAGGGAGCGTATTGTATTTGAGAGTTTCCTTAAGATTCACTTATGCATAGTAGTGAGCATGATTAAATTTAGATTGGAGAGTAAATTTTTTATGCACGCCAACAATACTCTCTATTTTAACTCTTTATTTTGTTTCATTCTAGAAATTTTTTTCGATTTCTTATCATCTTTTATTTAACATAATTTTCAATATCTCAATGACCAATCAATTCAAATATGATTTAAATAATTTAAGAAGTAGAGTATTGAAATATGTAGTTTATTAAGCCCTCGTTTGGCCCCCATTATTTCAAATTATAATTTTTGGAATATTATCTTTTTGTAGAATGTGTGGTTGAAAAACAAGGAAATTTTTTTAGTTTACATGTAATATTATTTTACAGAAGATTGTGTGGTTGAAATAAGAGAGAATAATAAAATTTTGGGATAATAGAGCCAAACATGGGCTAAATATAATCATATAAAGTAATAATAGAAAGTGAATTTGACTTACCAAGAAGTTAAAAGAGCCATGCTACACTACGAAAGCCTCATAAGCCCTGCTAATGCCGAAGGCCCCCTGTGATACAGTTGGCTCGCTGGCATTACTAGGGCCATAGGCATTCGAAAAGAAGATTAATTCAAGTTAAAATATAGAGACTTTTATAAAAGCTTGTTTGAGGCCCCTTTTTTATGAAAATGTATTTTAGAATATTATTTTGGTGGAGAAAGAGTAGTTAAATAATAATGAAAAATTTTAAATTTGCGTGTAATATTATTTTATTGAAAAATGTATTGTTGAAAATAATAGAAAGATTTTTTTTTATACACTTCAACAATACTCTATATTTTGACTCTTCATTTTGTTTTTTTGTTTTAAATATTGATTTTCCTTGTATCTTTTATTTAACATAATCTTATATGCATCAATGACCAATTCACATATCATCTGTTCGAGCCCTATTTTCAAAAACTCAATTTTTTCTCAAACTCATTTTACAACCATATATTCTTCGAATAAAATAATTTTACACGTAAATTCGAAATTCTTACTTATTTTTTAACCGCACATTTTTTTTCAAAAAATAACTATTATAAAAGGAAAATTAATCAAACCCTACATATAAATTTTACAATTCAAAAGTAAGGTGGCATACTTTTAATTTCGATAATAAATAAATTAATATAATATTAATAAGGAAACCTTCCATCACTCATTCTCACATTACCATAACTGCCTCTTTCTATCTCTTCAGGCCCCTTTCTCTTTCTTTCTCTTCGGGCCTTCTTTAATCTCCATGATAAATCTATTTTTCTCTCTAGAATCCCTCTTTATCAATCGTGCCTTCTTCAACTTCCACGAGCTGAATCACTCTAACCCGATTTATTAAGGTAAGAAGAAAGAAAAAATTGTCTGATTATTAGTAGTATGAGGACTTTCGTATTTCTTCTAATTTTTTGCAATTCTTAAATTTTAAATTAGTCATAGAGCATTAGTTTCATCTTTTAAGTTTTGCTTTCTAACGAAATTATCTATGCTGTTTTTTCTTGCTTTTAGTGTATCTATATTAGTGGGTAGGGTTGTCAACTAGCTGTGCCGAGAGTATAACCTCGGGTTCGGTTTAAGTAAAAGTTGTTTGGACTTTTTTTGATCCGAGTGGAGCCGAGCTCCAAAAAATTTAGGCTCAACCTGACCTTAGCAAGTTGAGCCAGCACAATTTTTTTTGTAGTTATTTTTATTTAATAAATATAAACAGTATGGTTGCAGGCAACTGTAATTTTAGCTGCCTGCTAAAATGGCTTGTGTGGCTCGTCTGGTTGGCACAAGGCTTGAGCCGTCACCCCAAAATGGGGCTCGACCCGAGCCTCGACTCGGTCCCACCAAGCCACGAGCTGGCCCAACTCGATTCGGGCAGCTTGACCTGACGAGCCACATTGACATCCATATTAGTGGTTTAAATGCGAAAAATGAGGATAGCACTAAATTACTATATTGTTGTTTTCCAGGTAATTAACAAAGTATAATACTCAATTGATTGCCCGCGAAAATAGCGCATGAGCTTTACACTCAGAGGATCCTGGAGCTTCTTCATTTGTTCATTTGATTATCATCTCATATAGTTTCTTCACACTACCAATGTTCATCTTTGAGATTGTGTAAAATGGTTGTAGTTTATAGAATCTGGATAAGATAGCTCTTTTTTCAGGAAGAAGATTTGGCCATTGAGGACGACTTTCAAAATGCCTAGATTAAGTAACTCGTAGTAAGAGCAATTTTCAGATATAAAAATAACCTTTTGTATAGTGAACCCAGCTATGCTGGAGTGTTTTGAATTTACTCATGTACGCATACGTTTATCGTTGTCAAGTCTCTGATAATAGCTTAAAAACTCCAAAAATATCTCTAAGACTACTTGATCTTTTCTATTGATAGTAACATCATCTCTGTTTTTTCATTTCTTTTCATATTAGGGTTCTCTGATCGAATATTTTGGGTTAGACGTTGGGCATTTTTTGTGTTCTCTTCATATTAGGAATTCTAGCCATTAGTGAAAAAATTTCAAAAGACAGTGTTGGTGTGGTGTGGTAGGGGATGACCGGTGATATTTACACGATCCACTTAATAAGGTGAGGGCAATCCTCCCCTAACAAGTTGATTTTGTTAGGTTGATTTAGGCCTAATATCATTTCTAATATATCTATTATAGAGTTCTCTCTATCTTTAGATATTTGATAAAAAAAGGGTAATGATGGTGTGAAAGTGGAGCCATGGTGGAATTAGGAATGGCTAAAGTCTAAGGCCCTGTTTGGGAGATATTAAATTTTTTTACAGTAAATCAATTCTCATTTTCAAGCACACATTCTTCAATAAAATAATATTTTCCATCACATCAATAATTTTTCTCCTTTTTCAACCACACATTTCCCATCATATCACTATTCAAAATAGGGCTGTCCGTGGGTCGGTTCGGTTCAATTCTGAAGAGACCCGAACCGACCCAAAACTTTCGGGTATTTAATAAATGTACCCGTCGGGTCCAAATATAATTATGGGACCGTTCGGGTTTGGTTCCGTTCCGTTCGGTTTGGGTCGGTTCGATTTCGTTCGGTTCCGTACTATAATCAAATTTTTTAATATTTACAGCAATACTACATAAATACAACTAATGACATTTCATTCGTAACTTTTACAAATTAACGTAGCCCAATTCAAAAACATATAAATAACTAGCCGTCCAATAAGATTAATTCAGTGCATACAAATACCAAAAAGTAGATATTAATATTATAGCAAAACTATATAAAGTATATTCATTTATTTCAAATTAAAATGGGCAAATGGGTTTTAAAAATGATTTGGGCTTTAAAATTAAAATTATGAAATAATCTGATTTATTTAATTAATTTGCTAATTTGTATAGAAAAAAATAAAATAATTTAATTAATTCAATATAAAAAATAAAAAAATTATTTAGTTTCGGTTCTTATTCGGTTCTTGGTCTAGACCCGAGACCCGACCCAAACCCATCGGTTCTCGATTCGGGTACCCGTTCGGGTATTTAATTTATGAAGAACCGCTCGATTTGATTCGGGTTCGGTTCGGTCCGGTTCGGTTCGGGACTTTTGGACACCCCTAATTCAAAATCAATTCTTCCCTTAAAAATCTCTCTCAAACAAGTTCTAAGGAGCCCATTTCAAGAAAGAAGTGTAGAGAGAGAGTGCGCGCGATTAAAGTGTCATAAGGAATTAGAGTGTAATTAAGAAAATTCTAGTGGGCAAGTGAGTGAGAAAGATCTGAAATCCAAAATGATTGTTAATGGGCACAGAAGGGCAGCATATCATTGGTAAGAAGCAAATTTCAAGTGTCAAACACGAAGAGAAAAGCGGGGGTGGTGGAAGGAGGAAGATCGGTAGGTGGAGAGAAGGAGATTTTTTTTTATTTTTATTTTTAATTATTTATTTAGACTCTTTTGTACTTTGTTTAAAAAAAAAAATTGGGATTACTATTGTAATTAATTCTTCATTTTTTTTTCCTTTTCTTATTTAAAGAAGAGAGTATATTTATCATTTTATAAAACTTTATTGAGAAAATGGAAGAAAATATTGTATTTCACACTTAAAAGGTCATGTGAAAGTTTTTCACCAATTTGAAAGGATAGGGAATATTCCGCAGTACAAATAAAGCTCAGGAGGTTTTGTACCAATTATCTAAACAAAAAAATTAAAGGAATAAAAAAAGTACATAACCATGTTTTTGGTTTTCGACCATAAAGTCGTGAAGACCTACTACTAAAAGTAAAAAAGAATCATTTGAGATATTGGCTACATATGTTGCAAGCATTTTCTTTTCCACTTCTCCTATGTACAAATAGATAGATCACGGTCCTGAGAGGGTGTTTCGCGGGTTTTTGCTCGTTAACAATTAAAAAGGGATCAGACGATTGTGTAAGGGACAAATCTCTTGGAACAAAGTCCCAAAAAGGAGTGTTTATTGAATATGAAGATTACAGTTTGGACACGAACAAGATGCCTCCAAGGGGCGCAAGCACACAAGTACAAGGGAATTGAAGTAATTGAAAGTTAATTTAAGAAAAGTAAATTACATGTTCTCTGTTTTGAGAGTGAATTTTGTCGGGGCTATCTTCATTGTCTTCCTCTTTCTTTTATACGGTTTGGGCAATTTTGATCGTTAAGAAACTGCTTGTAACTACCCATTTCCTTCATCATGGTTGTCTGGCCAACAACTACCGTGTACAACTCCTATCACCACGTCCTCTTCATAACTGCTTGCCATCAACTCTCTCAAATCGTGGGGCGTAATTATGATGTGCTCAAACCGTCTTAGATCGTGCCTTTGGATAACAACAAGCTTTAGTTATTGCTGGGACTCTGGGCGACTCAGCATTTTTGGGCGACAATTGATCTTCCGCTCTGGGCGATTATAGGATGTTTCATTCGCTCAACATCTGGGCGTTCTACAGGCTTGGGCGACGTTGTACCTTTGTTTTTGGGCTTTCATCATATTTAATGACATTTCTGGTTGGGTTTTTACCCTGATCTCTCTAGATGAGCTTCTTTTCTTGGGCCATTACCTCTCTTGGGCCATTTGAATTGAGCTAAATATTTTGTGTGTCAACAATTACCCCCCAATATGGCGGAATTAATTTTAATTTTCGCCATATTCATCTTCGTGTCTTCCAGCAACTTTTGAAATTCCCAATGTTTTTCAATCATCACTTTCTTCTAATTGTCTGGAAGGTGTGACGTTACAACCCTTCTAAATCCAAAAATCGCGCCACTTCGTTGCATCACTAAACCACGTCTCCATACTTCACGTCTTTTCCCCACTATTTTACTGTTCATCGTCTTCCTTCTCTTCTACGTTTCTCAAGCAAACTTAGACGAACTCGTATTTTGCATTCAATGGCGACCTCTCAAACTCGTTCGGACTCCCCTTTTGGTTTCGAAGACTTCCAGAATCTCCTCACCAGGCCATATGTGAACCCTTCTCGTCTTGCACCGGCTAACCCAGACCGGAATGAGTTTTATCTTGGCCCAATGTTTAATGATGCTGCGTCGATAGAGAAAGTGGCTGTGGGTCAAGTATTCCCTTGCACGGAAAACCTCCCTTTTCTGAACTCGCTACCGTTGAAACCCATTCAGGAGCAAGGTATTCGTACTTGGCCTAAAGCTGAATCTTCTTTTCATTTTTGGCATGCACGTCTGGTAAAAAATGGGCCCACAAAAGCACTTTTTGATCGTGCGTAGATTTCTGATTTGTTGGAGATTACCCTCTATCCCCCAATTTATGATTCAGTATTTTTTCCACTCGCGCTGAGCTTTTGGTCTTCAGAGTATAACACTTTTGTTTTTCCTCTTGGTCCGATGTCTATTACCCTGAGGGACGTAGGGGCTTTAGTAAACCTCCCACCTTTGGGCGATACCATATATCCTGATATCTTGGTTACTAGTGCTGTTCCAAAGTTTGACAAGAAAATTACTGAGTCGTATTCGAGCATTCAAAGCCTTTACACTGCCTCTGTTTCTGAACCTAGCCATGCTGATCGTGTAGCTTTCCTCCACGTTTGGCTGTGTAAATATGTCCTCTGCGTCCCTAGTTTGAAGCCTTCTACGAGCTATTTGCTCATATCACATGAACTAGCACGTGGCCGACCCCTGAATTTATGTTCATTCCCTTTGGCCGCCTTTTACAAAGGCATGACCTCCCTCCAATTCCAACTAAAGAATAGTGCCTCCCCTACAGGCAGTGGACCTCTTTGGTTGGCCCAATTATGGTTGAGGGCGTATTTCCCACAACTTGGTACTGTACCTTCTCCTCCTAGGTCAGTCGCCTGCTATGGGTTGTTCATTCATCAATTAGATCCTGTAAATATGTCTGCCAGAGAAATTTTCACATTCTTTTATACACTGAATTCCATTCCTTCATTCTTTCCTTTTCCTGCTCATCAAATCCCCATTTTTGTTAGTTCTCCTTCCACCATGGATGAAGCAACTGCATCTTTGTCTATATGGGTTGAATTTTTGGTTGGGAGAGAGTTGTTCCATGATATCGTAACAAGGACGAATGCTAAAGCTGGGGTTGAGATATATGCTCCTCATTTCTTTGCCCGTCAGCTTGGCTTCGGCTAAATTTGGCTCGTTCCTCCTTGTTATTCCAAGAATATCACAGAGTGTTTTCACCTTATTATTAAAGCTGAGGCTGGAGCTATTATTGTTCGCAATAAACGCTTGGCTGAGGGTTTTTCTTTTGTTCCCTTTAATTCTACTGCTGTTACGCATCCTCTTTTCAACCAATTGTGGCCATCTGTGAAGCGTAGGCTTTTTTCAGTCAATGTTAATCGTGCTTTTCATTCATTGGATCGTTCAGAGGCTCTCCCTTCTTCCCCTGTTCTTACTACTCTTTGTCCATCAAGGGTCCTTCTAAGTCACCATGAGCTTCCTACAAACGTTTAAATCCTCTCTCTGCTTCATCAACTATCCAGGTTATTGCTGCCAAAGGTGCTTCCAGACGGAAACGGCCATCTGCAGCTTCTCCAGTTTTGCAAGATGACGCTGGAGATGATGATCTTGATGTTTCCCTTATCCACAAAAGAAAGGTAATGACTTTGTTTAACCATGACCTATTAACCTTTGTGGACTGATGCTTCATTTGACTGTTCCATTTGATGGTTTCAGAGAGGCTCATCTTCTCGTTCAGAAGTGTTAGTCACAGATTCTCCTATTCCAACTCCCACTATTGTAACTATCTCAATAGGATTATCTGATGAAGGGATTCCGCCCAAAGAACAACTTTTAGTGCCAGAAACTTCACCACAATCTCTTGAGGCATCGCAGATTTCCCAGGACGTCCATCCCCCAATTATTGAGCCAGCAAGTTGGATGTCTATTGGCACTTTCATTTTATTTATTGATTCAGCAGTTTTTGACTTGTTTTCCTCTGTGTGTATCACGTGTTCCCACAAACCTGCCCGTTGCAGTAAGTTCGTCCTATTCAGAGAAAGGGAAGTCTTCACGAATGGTGAGGCCAATTGATGATGATCCCGAACATTCGAAAGTCTTTGATGAGGTAGCTCATGTTCATCCTTCACTCTTTTTGCTTTGCTTGATTTGTTGTATTGACATTTTAGCATTGACATTTTCTTTCAGTGCACTAATACTGTTGTGCGCTCCATCCAAGACTTGTTTTCCTCTTGGGAACAAATGGAAACGTCCTGCCCTTCTTCTGGTCATCCTTCTAACTCCTCAGAGGCAAACATGGAAATTCTTAGACAATCAATGCTTGAGTATGTTGCCTTCATGGATATGGATGTTTGCACGGCCAGTGCTACCACACAGAAGAATAAATTTGACCTTTTGAGCACGAAGTTGGCACAAGCACTTACGCTTCCGTCGCTCAATGTTTCTCCTAAATTCAAGGCAATATTGAGGGCCATTCATTCTGAAGTCCTTTCTCTGTTTGCTAGATGTGTCGATTTGAAGGCCAAAAGTACTCAGTATTTTCGTGCCTCCTCTAAAAAAGAATCTTTGCTCCAGGAAATCAACAAGGCCAAGACTGAATTGAATGAACTCTCTTCTGAAATTAAGGCTGAAGATTCTTTAATGATGACCTTGGCTGCAGAGATGAAGGAGCTTCAAGCAAGGATGGATGATTGCAAGGCCAGGATAAATGCTAAAGAGCGTAATGCTTCCCACGGGGTAGAACGGACCAAATCATTAGTTGAGCATTACCAGCTACTGAAAGTGGATGAAGAGGTTGTGACCGACATAAATACTGCTTCTCAAAGGCAGGATGAGGATTGGACGAAGTTTAGGGAACAGATGCGATCTGTTTGGGGTGAATTGTAATTGAGACATTTTGATGTCCTTTTCTTTGTAAATTCTTAAACTATTCATCATAGTCATTTTTCAACTGTAGCAGCAGTACTTGCCTTTAATGAACACTTATTTTGTATGCTCGAATATTAATTGACGTTCCCTTTTTAAATCGTCTAACCCCCCAAGCACTTGATTATTTTTATACTAACATTCATGCATATCAATTTCCTCACCCTTCAGATTTTTGGGCCATTTAATGTACGTGGTCTTTCATATCCTGACTTTTCATATTCGTTCCCTTATAAATACGTTCGTGCCTTCGACACTTACTATCCCCATTCGTAATTCCTCATCAAGAATCATTTTGCTGCCATTATTCCAGCATCTCGATACTTCCTCCAATTTCTCTTCTCGTAGAAATGGATCAATGGATCCATCCTGTGGTTCATCCAATTTAACGCGTCTGTTGGTATGGGAGATATATGAAATGTTTTTTGGCCGGCGGCAAAATTCTTTCCATCTATCGATGGTGGGAAGGAATGTTTCTGGGCCTTTTGCTCGTCATTGCAGCAATGCTTTTGGGGATGTGGCTAGTCCCAGTCTACAATTTTCACCGTTGCTGCCAAAGGCCTACAAATTGTTTATCCTCAGTTGTAACTCATAGGAGATCTCAAATTCTCACTCATAGGAGGCTTTGTACTTTTCATATTCTGTTGATGTAACCAATATTTACTTAATAAATAGTTTTATTTAGACGTATTTCGTTCTTTATTTAATTTGGTTATCATCGCTCATTAGAACTTTCATGTTTAAGTTTGTATTTGTTCGTCTTCCCATAAGGAAGGAACATATTTCTTCAAGTATTTGCCATTGATGAATCTCACGTGATTAGTACCATCTAAATCTTCTAAATGGTAGGCTCCATTAGGCAAAACACTTTTCACTTTGTATGGTCCTTCCCAATTTGGTGACCATTTACTGTACTTTGAATCTTTACTATCCAAAGGGAGTATTGTTTTCCAAACTAAATCGCCCAAACTGAAGGACTTGGCTATGACCTTTTTATTGTAAAACTTAGCCATTTTTTGTTTCTGGACTTGCAATTTATCCAGAACATCCAACCTTAATTCGTCCAATTCCAACAAATTTTGGACGAGTAACTCTGCGCGTTCGTTGTCGCCCAGGTCGTTTTGTGAACATACTCTCATTGACTGCACGTTTATTTCCACAGGTAGCACTGCGTCTTGCCCGTATGTTAGCTGAAAAGGGGTAACTTTAGTGCTTGTGCGTGGCGACGTTCTATAAGCCCACAAAGCTTGATTCAAACACTCGTGCCAATCTCTGGCTTTTTCATTTATCATTTTTCTTACGATGTTCTTCAGAATTTTGTTAGATGATTCAGCCTGACCGTTGGATTGAGCGTAATAAGGCGTGGAATTTACCAATTTGACCCCAAATTCGCTCAAAAATTCCTTCACTTGATCCCCATTCCAGGAAGTCCCATGATCTACCATCAGGGTTTGTGGGATTCCAAACTTATAGATAATATGATCGCGAATGAATTCTATAACACTTTTCTGAGATATCTCTTTTAGAAGTATTGCCTCTACCCACTTGGTGAAGAAATCTGTTGCCACTATAATGAACGTATGTTGTTTGGACGATGGTGGATAAATCTTCCCTATTAAGTCTATCGCCCAACCTCTAAATGGCCATGACTTAATGATAGGTGTCATTTCTCTAGTTGGAACTCTCTGAATTGGCCCATGCTTTTGACATGCCAGACAACTTTTCGCATATTGGACACACATTTCTCCCATTTTAGGCCAAAAATATCTATTCCTAATAATTAGCCACCTCATCCTTTGACCAGCTTGGTGGGCTCCACAAATTCCTTCATATATTTCAGCCATAATCACCTTAGCTTCTTGTAAGCTTACGCACCTTAACAACACCCCATCTGGACGTTTTTTAAGTAATTCACCTTCAATCAATATGTAATTCAACGATCGTAGCTTTATCTTTCTATTGTTCTTTTCATTTAGTTCTTTCAAGAACTCATTTATCTTTATCTTCCAATCCATTGCGTCTCCTTCTTGTATGTAATGAATTCCAATCCTATTTGCCCTCCTTTGTATAACGGGCAAAATTGTTCCATATTCACAAGTGGGCTCTATATCTAAGACTTTTAATTAGCCTGAAGCTGTTTGGGCCAGTTCGTTTGCTATGTCATTGTACATTCTATTGACATATTGGAGTTTTACTTGGTCAAACTCTTCTAGTAATTCTTGGGTGACTTCATACTGACTTATGACGGATTCACTCTGACATTTGAAATCGCCAGTGAGTTGGTAAATCACCAACTGGGAATCGCCTCTAATAATCACGTTTTTTTACTTCCATTTCAATTAATAACTCTAGGCCGACAATCAATGCTTCATATTCGGCCTGGTTATTGGTGCACATTCTGTCCAATGTGAAGGCGAATTTATAACAAATTCCTAGAGGATTTATCAAAGCTATTCCCACCCCTGCACCTTTGGAAGTTTTCGATCCATCAAAATATAGGATCCATGGTTTGAACTCGAATGAGTCTATTTCCAATTTAATTTCTTCAGGCATATCAAGGCACGGGTGATCGGCCAAGAAATTAGCCAATGCTTGATTTTTTACCGCCTTCTGTGGTATATATTGTATTTCAAACTCGGACAATGCCAAAGTCCAAAGGCCTATCCTTTGGTGTAAAACAGGGCGAGAGAACATGTACTTCACTAAATTAACTTTAGAAATCAGATAAACTGTTACAGGCCGTAAATATGCCTTTAACTTAGTACATGTGAAATATAAAGCGAGACATAGTTTCTCGATAGCAGAATAATTACATTCGCATTTCGTCAAACGTCTATTTAAATAATAAATTGCCATTTCTTCACCAAATTGGTCTTCTTGCGCGACCATTCCAGCTATCGATTCCTGTTCAGCCGATATATACACCTTCATTGGCCGTCCTTGGATAGGTGACACCAATACTGACGGATTTGATAAATATGTCTTTAGGTTATCAAAGGTCTTTTGATGTTCTTCTTTTCAGACGAGTTCGTCCTGATTTTTCAATTTTAAGAGAGGCGAAAAAGCTTTTGTTCGCCCTGCACAATTAGAGATAAATCGCCTTAAGAAATTAACTTGACCTAGAAATCTTTACAATTCTTTTTTGTTGCTAGGCGGTTTGGCCTCTAAAATAGCCTTTGCTTTTATTCTTATCGAGTTCAATTCCTCTTTGGTGTACTAGAAAGCCAAGGAAATTACCGGCATTGACACTAAACACACACTTTAAAGGATTCAATTTCAGCTTATATTGTCTCATTCGCTCAAATGAGCGTTTCAGTTGTTCGAAGTGATCTTCCTCTTTAACAGATTTTACTACAATATCGTCTACATACACCTAGGGATGGCAAAAAAGCTCGGCGGCTCGGACGGCTCGGGCTCGGCTCGGAAAAAGCCCGAGCCGGGCCCGGCTCGGGCTCGATGGAACCGAGCCAAGGCTCGGGCCGAGCCTCATGTTGAGGAGTCGGCCCGAGCCGGGGCGGCCCCGGGGGGGGGCGGGGCGGCCCGGAAAAAAAAAAAAAAAAAAAAAAAAAAAAAACTTGCCCAACACTTTTTATTTTACACCATAAATTATTGGGGATGAATGGCTTAAATTAAGACAAATGATCACAATTTACTTAATCAACTTATTCTTCTCATCATGAAACTAATAAACTAATTATAAGCTACAATTTTATCTCATAATTTATCAACTAGATTATTTTGGAAAATGTGTGATATTTGTTTGTTTAATATTTATTGCATTATTACTATTTCATTAATCTAAGTGCCTAAATATTTAAAGTAAGAATTTTTTTTCATTTACACACGTTTATTCTTCTATATTAATTATTAAGTGAAATTATTAGTGATCTATATTACTTGATTACATTTAAAAATTGAGCTAATTTCACCAATGGGCAATGCCGCAATGGCCACTAAAATTCGTAAGAAATTTCAAATCGGTTATTAAAAAAGATTTATCACTTTGTTATAATGGATAGTCACTCATTGAGTCATTTATAAATCTAACATGTTTTCCGATATTAGGCTATAAGGTGCCACCAAAAAAGTAGATTTTTTTAAAATGTAGATTTTTAAAACTTCATTATATATTATGTTCAAACTTCAAAGAATCGTTCCAATTAGATTTTTGTTTATAACTTTCTTATGTAAAGGTCATTGTCTAAAAGTGGAAAGAATGCAAATTGCAACGTTCACTATCCATTTGAATAAGCAAATATCCATGTAATGAATTTTTACAAAAAAAAAAAAAAAGAAAAAAAAAAACCCGAGCCGGCTCGGCCCGGGCTCGGCTCGGCCCGCTAAGGCTCGGGCCAAAGCTCGGGCCGAGCCTCCTTTTTTTTGGCCGGGCCCGGCTCGGCTCGGCTCGGGCCGAAAAAAGCTCGGTCCAAAAAAGCTCGGGCTCGGCCCGAGCTTTTTTTTCCCGGCTCGGGCTCGGCTCGGCTCGGCTCGTTGCCACCGCTACATACACCTCAACAAACTTGCCTATCATATCATGAAAGATTAGATTCATTGCCCTTTGATAAGTCGCCCCCGCATTTTTTAGGCCGAAAGGCATAACTACCCAAGGCCCCTGGGCATCTAAAGACGGTTTTGTGTATATCTTTTTCAGCTATATATATTTGGTTATACCCTGAATATCCATCCATAAAGGAATACATGACATGTCCGACAGTGGAATCAACCAAGGAATCTACCGTGGGCATTGGATACTCATCTTTAGGTGTCGCTAAGTTCAGATTTCTGAAGTCTGTGCACACCCTCATTTTACCATTCTTTTTTAACATTGACACGATATTAGATAACCATTCAACATATCTAGCTGTCCTGATGAAACTTGCTTTTAATATTTGCTCAATTTCTTTCTTAATTTCAGGTAACACGTTAGGAGCAAAACGTCTAGGAGGCTGTTTATGGGGCTTAAAGTTTGGTTTAGTTGGCAATCTATGTTACACTAAATTTTTATCTAAATCAGGCATATGCTCATACTCCCAAGCAAAACGGTCTTTATATTCTTTTAATAAAGCGATTAATGCTGTACCAACCTCTTGACTAAGTATCTGGCTGATAAATGTTGGGCGATCTTCTCCCACATCACCAATGTTTACTTTGATCAAATGGTCTTGTGCTTGAGCGTTTCCAGGTTTGTGGATTCTCATCACTCCATCGTCTATGTCCCTTGCAGGTACTTCTTCTTCTGGCAATCTACCTTGTTGACTTCCTGGTCAATACTTTGTTCCAATTTGAATACTGCCAATTTGTCTCCCAGCGTTTTCAATGCTACCTCCTTTTTGATTTTCTCCTGACATTCTTTATTGAAAGCCACTAATCTGGCTTTAAAGGCCTGGATCTCGGCCACATGCTCTTTTGGTTGCCAAGTCATCAATATTCTCTGAGCGTTCTCTTGCCAATCACTGGCTCCTCTAGGGCCACTATGTTTGGCCTCATTTGACTGAACATTTCAGCGAGTGCTTCTACCGAAAATGGTTCTTCACTCTGTGCGACGACTTGAGTTTCTTCTCCATCTTGGATTATCCTGACAGGTCCGTAGTTTCCTTCGTACACGAACCTTTCTACCGAGTTAGTTTCTGCAACAAAAGGCCTATGATCTGCCTGTACCACTTCTGCTTTACCTTGGTCATTCCAGAAAACCAAGCACTGGTGGAGCGATGATGGTATACAGTGACTTCCATGAATCCAATCTCGCCCTAGCAGTATATTGTAACTAGTAGGACCATCAATGACAAAGAAGACAGTCGTCCTAGTAGTCGTACCCACAGTTATATCTAGTGGCATTACTCCCTTGGCCGAAGTGGCTCCCCCATTGAAGCTAGTGAGAATGACTTCCGTTGGGATCATGTCATCCTCTGTTTTCGCGAACTTCCTCATCATCCTCAATGGGATAGTATTTATGGCTGCCCCATTGTCAATAAGTACTTTCACCACGGGTATGCCATTGACCAAAGCCTTCACATAAAGTGGCCTTAAATGCTTGGTTAATTTCATAGTGGGCTTTTTGAAGACAACCTTTTCTGCTGCATCAATTTCCACCTCCTGTTTGTCCCCTGTGGACTTATCCCCTTATGATAAATCAACTTGCAATACCTCGGGCTGAGTACTTATCTGTGGGGCACTATATTCATTCTCCAATATTTCTCCAGTAGCTACCCAACCTGTTGGGGGAGGCAGTATCTTTGGAGGAGACCCGTATTTCTCAGAACGAGGTACCCTTTTCTTCCTCTTGGGTGTCCCATATAGTACGTAGAAATCGAAAGAACGCCCTGATGGTTCTCCCAACAAATCTACTTCACGAACTCCTTCCCGATGCAATTGTTTCAGCAAGGTGTTACGCGATACTCCTCTCTTTCTCCTTTCTTCTTCTAGATCGATTTCTTCCTCAATATCAGTCATGCCATCGTCCCCTTCGCCTTGTATTTCTTGAGACGTCTGACCACCTCCACATTCCAACACACATGCTTCTTCTTCTTCATCTCCTCCTTCTTCCTCCTTATTCTTGAATTCATTGGCCAACAGGTAATTATTAGCCATGACGGGAGGTAAAATGCCGAACTAGATTGTAAGAGGGGGTTCTATATCTTCTTCGTCTCTTTTACTTCGATCAAACTTCAACCTCCCAAAGGAGCTTTCTGGCATTTCTCCCATTGACTCCCCAGTGTCAGTCCCTTCACTGTCTTCGAGAGCATTTTGATTAACTATCTCCAGTACTCCTGGCGCTTTAGGACGTGGCAATTCTTGTTGCTGCCTCATCATTCGTCCATAATTCCATTGAAATCGTCTTTGCTGAGTCCTGGTCATTTCATTAAACGGTACAACACGTCTCGCGTTATACTGATATGAATGCCATACATTAGGTTGGCGAGGCTGTGGTCTGAATGATCTTTCATGCCTTGCTGGCCTGAACTGCCTTTCCAGAGGCGGTCCTTTATAGAACGATGTGCCTTGCCTCCTGTTTGGAACAAACTCAGGGGGATGATGATTCTGCCATACTTCCGGTTTCCCAATGCTTGCTTTCATTTCTCCTTTACACCTGGCACACAGGACCTCTTCATTCTTTATGGGTTCTTTTCCCGTAATACGTTCGAACACGCGGCATGTTTCTCAGGGTCTTCTTCATCATCGATGACTAACTTGAACCTGGGCAACTTATTTTTGAGATTGGTCGTCACCATATTCACTTCAAGTGGCTGTGGGAAAGGATTTTCATCCACTTCCATCTTCTTTTTGTCTTCGAACGTGATTCGTCCTGTCTCAATAGCGTCCTGTAAAACATGACGGAAAACCAAGCAGTAATTAGTCATATGTGACCATGCATTATGCCATTTACAATATTTTTTACCCTTAATTTGTTCAGGGCTTGACAACTTATGTTTATCGCTCAATTTTATCTGCTTATCCTTATACAATTTATCGAATATAAGGTCAGCTTTTGTCACGTCGAACGAGAACGTTCTGCTCCTTTTGTTTTCTCCTTTTACAGGCTCATCTCTGGCTACATCCTTAGGCTTAGCCATTATGGGACAAGTATATGCATCCCCTTTGGTCAATTCGGCCAAACATATTTCAGTTTGATCGTAAAATTCATCGTTTATAGCATGAACGCCAAAGTGTGGGTCTTTGTAATAAGTCCCTTTGCTAGAATTTTTTACGTGCTCTTCTTCTCTTATCAAACGTTCGTACCTGATCACGTTCGCACTAAGTTGGAACAGGTCAGGGAATTCCCTATCCTGAAACTTCTTCTTTAAATCAAAACTTAAACAATTTTGAGCGATTTTGACAAATTCTTTTTCAGGCAAGGGTACAAAGCATTTACTCCTAACTGTTTTGAACCTTTGAAGAAAACCTTCTGCTCACTCATTTGGCATTTGACGTAAGTTCGCCAAATCGGCCAGTGTAATCTTAGATTCTGTTTTATAAAATTGAGCATGGAACAACTGTTCCATTTGTTGCCATGTCTGAACGGAATTTGCTGGCAAGTTGATAAACCACGAAAAGGCTACTCCTGTTAATGAACTAGGGAATAGTCTCATTTTATGATAATCGGTTACCTCACCACTCTGTAATGTGAATCGTCCTATATGTTCCAGAGTGGACACTTCCCCTAAACCAGTGAACAATGAGAATTCGGGCACTTTATACCCTCTAGGCCATGGATATGCCTGATCTACCCAATCAGGATATGGTTTAGTGTAGGTCGGCCTAATAACAGGACGTCCCCCAACAGCCATTTGGTCTTGTACTATTTCGACAATTTGATTCCTTAGTAAAGCAGTTGGCTCATATGGGACTCCTATGGGTTGATTCACTTGTTTGTTTGCTTGAGGCAGCTTAAAATTTGGTCTTTGATTGGCAGGGAAAGTGTCATTGTTTAGACTATTATACCCATTATATTGAGTATTTACTCCCTCATTAACACGAGGTAAATTATGTCCACCATTCAGGACATTATCCCTTACGTTTGGATTACCCCCCAAGTTGGTAGTCACATTATTGCCATTCAAATTTGACGCTCCATTAACCCCTTGATTTGAGGTGGAAGGGCCGAAAAATGTTTCTAGACCTGGACCTGGGTTCAAACCAGGGGAATTGTGTGGTGAAGCATGTCCCACAATTGCCCTGGTCTGGAAATGACTCCGTATGGTTGGTTGACATACTTGGCCTACTAATTTGCTCATGAGATCATTTAACGCATTTAATTGTTCGGCCATGTTATCATAGTGAACATTTCCACTTTGGGTAAATTTTTCCATATTATGGACGTTTCGTAAATTTACCTGTTCAACGACGTCTTGTGTGAGTTCTCCAAGCAATGCACGCATGGTTCAAGGACTCAACTCTGTCATTGGCTCATAACGACTGTGACTGCTTGGAGTCCGTCCTTCCGTCTGAGGAGAATGTTGCTGTTCCTCATATCGCTCGATCGCAGACTGGACTACTCCGTGACTTGCTGGTACTTTATCAGAATTTTTATGAGGCATAATGTTTTTCTTTTACATCTTCAACCCCAAGTGTCTCACTGGGCGTGCCAAATTGTTTCGCGGGTTT
Organism: Fraxinus americana; assembly: GCA_035079005.1. Lineage (NCBI taxonomy): Eukaryota > Viridiplantae > Streptophyta > Magnoliopsida > Lamiales > Oleaceae > Fraxinus > Fraxinus americana. The sequence continues at coordinate 29,920,830 of CM068707.1, forward strand.
TTGCTCGCTAACAATTAAAAAGAGATCAGACGATTGTGTAAGGGACAAACCTTTTGGAACAAAGTCCCAAAAAAGGGTGTTTATTGAATATGAAGATTACAGTTTGGACATGAACAAGATGCCTCCAAGGGGCGCAAGCACACAAGTACAAGGGAATTGAAGTAATTGAAAGTTAATCTAAGAAAAGTAAATTACATGTTCTCTGTTTTGAGAGTGAATTTTGTCGGGGCTATCTTCATTGTCTTCCTCTTTCTTTTATACGGCTTGGACAATTTTGATCGTTAAGAAACTGCTTTTAACTACCCATTTCCTTCATCATGGTTGTTTGGCCAACAACTACCGTGTGCAACTCCTATTACCACGTCCTCGTCATAACTGCTTGCCATCAACTCTCTCAAATCGTGGGGCATAATTATGATGTGCTCAAACCGTCTTAGATCATGCCTTTGGATAACAAGAAGCTTTAGTTATTGCTGAGACTATGGGCGACTCAACATTTTTGGGCGACAATTGATCTTCCGCTCTGGGCGATTATAGGATGTTTCATTCGCTCAACATCTGGGCGTTCTGCAGGCTTGGGCGACGTTGTACCTTTGTTTTTGGGCTTTCATCATATTTAATGACATTTCTGGTTGGGCTTTTACCCTGATCTCTCTAGATGAGCTTCTTTTCTTGGGCCATTACCTCTCTTGGGCAATTTGAATTGAGCTAAATATTTTGTGTGTCAACAGAGGGGGTTGATCGTAAATGAAATAGACGAGAGAGAGAGAGGACAATATTTGTGGACGGGACATGGTGGTAGACTCGCCTTGTCTCGCCTCTCGAAGCTATGAGGCGAGGAAGGGAGAGTAGGAATGTCTGTGATTGAGAGTTCGAGCCCTCTAACAAATCTAATTTAAAGGTGATTCTCCTCCATGTTGCCATCCCTACTAAAAAGACATAAATATCTACAAATCAATTTTTTTTTAAAAAAAATTGTTGTGCTTTGCGAAGAAGCATGAATCATTGTTCTCAAAGAATGATAATTTCATAAAAACCAATTTTCAAAAGAATATTGTTACTCCCAAGGAAGTATAAATTTATATATTCTTGAAAATTATAGTACTGTTGCTCTTGAGGGAGTAAACGTTTATATAAATCAAAGAAAAACATTATGTTTGTACGATGAAAAAAAAAAACAACTTTTATTTCTCAATACCTGAAATATTTTATTATTTACAATAAACATCCATTTGAACATCTCGTGCCGTGTATATCCCTTTGGAACATGAAATTTGAAAAATTTCTTTCTCAAAATTTACATTATGATTATGAGCATAGTTCCTAGATTATAAATTTAAGATGGTGTGTCTTGTTAATACTAATAAATTATATCCCGAGCTTTTAATAATCATTGTAGTCTAGATTGACAACATTATTTATTAAATGTCATCGACTTATTACTAAATTATTACCATTGTTAACAATTACATCATTTTTTAGGAAATATATATTTCTAGTTTTATGTATATGATCATTGATATGCATCATGTCAACATCAAATTATCTTGTTATATATTTTTCGAGTTTCTCCAACACAGTGCACAATGATAGATTTTTGATGATTGTTGAAATATATATTGGTTATAATCTTCTTTTATTATAAACGATCTTGAACCCCTAAAGGGTGATATATAATGCTATAATTTACCTATTATCATTTTAAGTGTTTCGAGCATTAAGGAGAGTAATTAAATAGCTCAAAAGAATATAGGAAATGCATCAATGTTATATTATTTATATAATTTCACAAGACAATGCAAACCTTAAGATTGAAAATAACTATACTTGTAAAATGCGTAAGAGATTCAGGTACTTAAAAGTATTGAAAATGTAAAGATCTCGATAAGTTATATCATTAAGTAGGAAAGAAATAAAATCGAAAAATAAACATTTTTCATCAACATATTTATGTTACAATATAGCTCACAATACTATGAATGAAAGCAAAAAATTTGAATCAAAATCTATCGAAGAATGTTGTTGTAGAAATGACTGGCCAAATAAAGAGATACAATCCAGATAAAATTGAGTTTATTAGAAAAATCTTAAGTTTTGAGATCAGCAGCCATAACACATAAATGTGTTATATAATGCCTGATCCTTAAAGATTATTGCAAAGATTTATAAATAAATAATTCTCGTGCGGTTGATGCAATCACAAGCTGACTTGTTAGTATGGAAATGTATGTAACTAGATATGCATTTAATGAATATTATTATAATCAACTCATCACTAGCATCAATAATAATAGTATTTATATAAATATCTAAAATGATTTAATATGCCTGAAGTATATAGTTCAAGTTTTTGAAAAATTTATTTGATCACAGTTTAAAGATACTTATATGCCAGAATACTGCGTTACCTGCAAGCCACACCACGTTTCACGGGTTACCTTTCATGTTTGCACAGAAAGGGACATCGTGCGGCAGTAATCTGCTCCGCTAGACTACCTTCCGCCTTCTTTCGATCGTTTTAGGACGAAAGTAAATTTGATCACAATTTAAAGAAAGTTTACAATATGAAATTGAAATGTATTTAAATAAACTTGATCATTGATTGTTTGAAAACTGAACATTGCAATAGACTAAAGTAGAAAATTACAATGGCTAGTGCATGGGGTGAACACTAGAAAGGTTGAAAGATGTTTGAAATACTAATACCCCCTATAATAGACTTAACAACAAAAACTTAAATGATGGGAGTTGACGTTTAAAAACCGAGGAATCATACAAAAATTTTCTAATTTCCAACCATTTTACAATTAAATAAAATATTTACAATGTACGGCCGAAGTTGGGCAAACTGCGAGTGCGATAGGGTCACGGGTCTTAAGTAAAGCTGCAGTCCGTGACATTCTCCCCCATTTGTTTTGGCGACGTCCTCGGAGCCCTTAATGAATGATATGCTTGATGGTTTGAAGGCTTCAAGGTCTTTTCCATTTGCCCAGTTCTTCTCCTCGTTGTTGCATCCGCTCCATTTGACCAAGTACTCTTGAAGGTAGTTCCTAGAAGCTCGAGTAGTTAGATGGCCAAGAATTTCTTTAGTATGAGAGAGTAATGGTTGCTGGCCAGTAGAAATCTCAAAAGAACTCTTATTGGAAGAAGAGCTATTTTGAGCATTGAAACACATCCAAGCCGCATCCAGGAGTTTTACCCAACCTTTCTGCGAAGCAGAGATAAAGTGCTGAAAATAGTCTTCCAGCATAGCATTGAAATGCTCCATCTGTCCGTCAGTTTGTGGATGAAAACTCAAACACATGCTCAAAGTTGAACCAAGAAGTTTGAACAACTCGTTCCAAAATATGCCAATAAATCGAGAATCTCGATCACTGACGATGTTCTTAGGCAGTCCCTAGTATTTAACAATATGTTTGAAGAAGAATTGAGCTGTCTCTTCAGCTGATACATACTTGGGCACTGTGGTGAAAGTTGTCTCTTTAGATAAGCCGTCCATCACGACGATGATAGTGCCAAAGTCTCCAACTTTTGGCAATCCACTAATGTAGTCCATCGATACCCTCTCGAATAGTCTGTTTGGGATGGAAATGGGCTCCAGTATGCCTGCCCTTTTCTGATGATCCGTCATATCTTGCGGACAAACAAGACAAGTTTTCACATAACTTGAATTGTCATCCCGCTTTGAGGCCAGTAGTATGCACGTTGTAGTAATGCAGAAGTGCGCTCCACAGTAGTCTCACTTTCCAACATTTCTCCCAACTGTTTCCGAGGCTCTTCAAGGTTCGGCTGAAATATACGGTACGGTGCCCTGGTAGGAGGTGTGGCACCCAGAACAAGTTTAATCCAACGATCAATTTCCCTCCTTGGTGGCAATTTTTTTGGTAACTCATTCGACTTGATGTCCTCAAATTCCTTAACAAGCTTTCCGACAGGTTTTGGATTTGGACCAGTCACCTCATCAATCTCTTCCAATCGAAGAGTGCACAAAAATGAGGGTTCATTCCTCTTGAAACTCTTACTATATTGCATGGCCGAGATACCCTTCTCGCCTGCTTTCACAACTTGTGTGGGGATAGTGCATGGTTTGCTACCCATCATTATTAACGAGTTGGAATGCGGCAACACTGCTGTTCTCGTATCCTGAAGAAATTCCAATCCCAAAATGAGCTTGACATCATCCATCTAAACTGCTGACAAATTCGTTCTTCCCTCAAAAGGACCTACTTTGATCGACACAGATTTCGCTATTCTCGCTATTGGTTGAGTAGCGGAGTTGTTTGCTTTAACCTTTCCTTTACCTTCTCCTAAAGCAAGTCCAAACCGCTCTACTTCGGTACTTGCAACGTAGTTGTGGGTAGCAACGATATCTATCATAGCCCTGATTGGCTTTCCATTGATCTTCACATCAATGTACATCAGGCCCTTCGCCTTACAAGTGCGAGCCTTCGATTCTTCCATCTTCGGCTCTTTCGAGGGACCAGCTTCCCTTTTAGCAACTCGGTGCGATAGTGTATTGCACCGATGTGAGAATACACCAACTACATCCTCATCTTCTTCGGAGTCGGTCTCGCCATGATAGCTAGCTTGTGGGGTACCTTGCTTTGATTTGGTCCCATCACTTGCTAGTTGTCAATATGCATTCACCATCCGTTTTTGAAGACACTCCGCCACTCGATGGGGTCCTTCACATAAAAAATACTTCAATTTAGGACTGGTATCAAATCTGCCCTCATTTGCTTTTCCTTGGTTCCAGTTGTTACCCTGACGGTTGCCTTGATCGGCTCCTCCCTAATTTTGAGAGTAATGTTCTCCCCCATTTGAGCTCGAGTTGGGTCTATGAGGTCTATTTCCACCTTCAATAGACTGACTATTTCCTGAAGGTCGATCCTCTTTCGATTTCGGTTGATAGTCACTTAAACATTCGGTAGCTCCCATAGCCGCGCTCAAATCAGTGACCTTCTGTCTCTGAAGTTCCGCGTGTGTCCATGGTTCCAACCCTTCCATGAAGGTGAATAGTTTGTCCTTCTCCGACATATCTTGAATATTTAGCATATGTCTTGTAAAGGCTTTCACATACTCCCTGATGGAGCTTGTGTGTTTCAGTTCTCATAAGGCCCGACGTGCCTCATATTCCACATTCTCTGGGAAAAACTGAGATCGGATTGCTTCCTTGAGAAGATCCCAAGAATCTATTTGGACCCTGTTGGCCTGAATATCAGCATACTTCATCTGCCACCATAGCTTTGCATCTCCACCTAGATATATGGTAGCTGTTGTAACCTTTCTCGCTTTGTCTTGAATCGAAGTCGCAAGAAAGTATTGTTCCATATCGAACAAGAAGTTCTCACTTCTTTAGCATCGCGTGCTCCTCCGTAGGTACACGGTTATGGAATTATGAGCCTATGCATCGAATCTTGTGCGGTGGCTTGTCCATTGCCAACCGCGCGTTGAAGAACTAGTAATTGAGCTCTCAACGCTTCCACCTCATCCGGCAGATCAGGTATGATAGCAATAGCTTCAGTCATAGCTGCGCAAGCTTCTTGGCATTCATCTAGTTGGATGAGTAATTCCCGACCTTTTCTTCGAGGCCCTCCATGGCAAAACACAACCTAGTGTTTGTCACCTCAAGCGCCTTCAAACGCTGTTTCGTGTTCTTCTTTTGAGGATCTACCACCTCCGTGGTGTTCGATTCCATTAGATTCATAGCTTTCTTATCGAGGGTCTTGAGCCGCAACTCTAATACCAACTTTCACGGGTTACCTTTCTTCTTAGCACAGAAAGGGATACCGTGCGGTAGTAGTCTGCTCCGCTAGACTACCTTCCGCCTTCTCTCGATCGTTTCGGGACGAAAGTAAATTTGATTACAATTTAAAGAAAGGTTGCAACATGAAATTGAAATGCATTGAAATAAACTTGATCATTGATTGCTTGAAAGCTGAACATTAGAATAGACGAAGGCAGCAAATTACAATGGCTAGTGCAGAGGATGAACACTAGAAAGCTTGAAAGATGTTTGAAAGACTAATACCCCCTATAATAGACTTAGCAACAAAAACCCGAATGACTGGAGTAGACATTTAAAAACCGAGGAATCATACAAAACTTTTCTAATTTCCAACTATTTTACAATTAAATGAAATATTTACAATGTGCGGTCGAAGTTGGGCAAATTGCGGCTGCAATAGGGTCACGGGGCTTAAGTAAAGCTGCAGTCCATGACACCAGGTCATGGTCTTTTCTTTCCAGCATCTTCAGAATGACAGCTAAAGGCCTTTTCGGATAGTGACTCGGCAGGCTGTGTGGACATTCGTCGAAGTGTAACTGGTTTTGCAATCTTTCTTGGCAACTCCTTGATCTCATGGAAATCAAAGAAGCAAGCTACAACCAGTTGCTCTTCAGCTGAGGCAGAATATAGGGCTCTGGCAACGACTACCTGTGAAATTCAGTGGCTACTTTATGCTTTACAAGACCTCAACATTGATCATCCACATCCAACTTCTCTTTACACTAATAGCAAATCTGCACTAGCCATTGCTACAAACCCTGTTCAACATGAGAGAACAAAACATATCCAAATTTATTGTCATCTTGTTCGAGAAAAATTGCAACAAAACATCATCAAAATCTTTCACATTCCCTCCAAGCTCCAGCTTGATGATATTTTTACTAAACCTCTCGGTTCCCTGCCTTTTCATCACGCTCTTCGCAAGATGAACATCATTAATATTCATGTTCATCTTGGAGTATCACCTCACAAATCTACAGCATGGAATTAAATAGAAAGGAAGAAAAAGAAAAGTTAGCTGATGTAGTTCAAAGTTAGTTAATTTAGTTAAAGTTAGTTAAATTTCTATTATTTTGTTATCTAATTAGTTGTGATTTACTGTATAAATATAGCTCGTGACTATTGTAATTTTTAATTCAATTCAGTTCAATTAATAGAGCAGCAATTCGTCTTCTTCAGTTTTTACATTTCTTTCTTCTGTCTTCTCCTTCTCCTTGCCGGCTGCCATTGTTTCTAAGTTCTGAAATTGACAGATGCACTAATACAGGATGAAACACATATAATGAATATGTAATTTATCACTTCGAGATGTTAGCCACTTTAAGAATCTTACCAGATTGATTGCAATAAATCTGTTTTCTCTGCAAAGATTGTAGGATAATATAACAGATCGCATTCGGTTAACCGTGAAACGTTGATGAGGATGGTTAAGCCATCATATATTCAAAATTCTCTGATGTGGAAAAGCAATATAAATTTCAATTACGTAATGGTAGCAGTGGTGCAAATGACTTCCTTATTATCAGCCCATTCATGATTTCAGTTACATTTGATTTAATTTGAAAAGTTTAAGAAGCAGTAGGTTTGATGATATTTTATTCAGTGTGTAGTGTATGTGTATATATATATATATATATCATATATATATATATATATGGTATGTAAATGTGATGTTTTATTGGTATATTTGTGTAAACTTCCCAATGCAAAGCCCAAGTTTTAGTTTTTGGTAATAGTCACTGCGTTCATGCTCCATCTTGGTAAAAGTTGCTGCTCTTTTATTCAATTCTTCAAAATGATCGTTCATGCTCCATAAATCTTATTTTAGACTTGAATAAATAATTCTTTGTACTTTATACAAACTATGTGAAAAACTCATTACACGTTTGAGAATGAAAGTGCATATTTGGACATGAAAAAAAATAAAGGAAGAATATCGACTTTATAGAATATACCAGCATAGCAGGTAGAATGGAATAATTGAAATTCACATTAAGAAAAACTTACTTTACGATAAAAAAAAATCAAGATTCTTGGGAGAACCTCAATGCACAAGAGGTTTTTTTTTCATAATGGGCCTAAAGACAAATTTTAGCATTTCCCAAAACTATTGCTCTGCATGCTTAAAGCCCATATTCTTATTATCTTGGAAAAATATTCAAGCCAAGTTTACATGTTATTCTTTTGGGAAAATAAAATATTAATTAATACCCTTGAAAATGATTAGAACTACAAATTCTCGTATTAATCACTCTCCAAACCTCGAAAACCCAAAAAATCAACAAATTGATTTTATCACCTTTTTTTTTAATACATTTTGTCAATTTTTTGAGTTTTTATCACTTTTGAATATGTCACTTTTTTTAAAAAAAATTCTGCCACTATTCGTTTAATAGTCTTTCTTTTATATTTTTACAAGATTGAAAGTTAAGCATACCATAGAAATATTGGTTTAAAGGAACGTGATATATCACTTTTTTTTTATGAAAAAAGTGACATGGTAGTTTTTAGTAGTGATATACCTTAGCTGTATTTTTAATTTCATAAAAATGTTATCAAATTTAGCCTATAAGTAAATGTAAGGATATACCATATTTTATTGATGAAATTTCATATCGACGACAACTTAGTCTCTTTTTAATAGTGTCAAATCTAGTTCTTAAAAAAAATTGATATGACACCACTTTTTTTTTAAAAAAAGTGACATTTACATTTCAACAAAGGTTGTTGTCTGTGCATTCTATTTGATCTAGTCATTTTATTACTTTTCTATCCGTTATCTTCTTCTGATTTGCCGTCATAACAAATAAAGATGTTAATTTTATCATATCTGAAACAATAAAAATAACAAAAAAAAATAATGTGAATTTTTTTTTCTTTTTTAAAAAAGTGACAGAGTATATCACTTTTAAATTCTACCATATTAATTAATACGTGAAGGTCAAATAAAATATTACATTATCTTACATTTTTAAAACAAAGTGACATACTCTGTCACTTTTAATTTTCAGCAAATTAATTCATATGTAAAAATAAAAATAAAGTGTTAAATTCTGTCACTTTCAAATATAAAACAAAGTTAGAATTCTTATTCATATTTAAATTTTTCACAAACACACGTGTAGACATCTATTTAATTGATTTGAAGGGATTCAAATGAGATAGAGAGCGACCTTTTTAGATAAAAGTGAAGGTTTGGCATCTTAATTCATATGCAAAATACAAACATGGTGTTACATCTGATCATTTTTAATGCAAAACAATGTTTGAATTTATATTCACATTTAAATTTTCACACACACACACACACATGCATCTATTTAATTGATTCAGAGGAATTCAAATGAGATAGATTGCGACATTTTCAATTAAAAAAAACGTGACAAAGAATGTCACTTTTCTCATTCTCATGTTCACACACACATTGTACGCATCACTTGAAATGATCAAAAGTTGATTTTTCATATCTCTCTCTCTCTCTCTCTCTCTATATATATATATATATATATATATATATATATATATATATATATATATATATATATATATATATATATATATATGTATTAACTCAATCTAATTCATACAAATATGAATTTTAATATGTGCTAACTCAAAATTATTAATCTAATGATGAAATTTTATATGTACTAGAACAAAAAACTTTCAACAACATCAAAATAAAATAAAATAAAATATAAACGAATTGAATAAAAAAATTAGAAACATACAAACCTTTCTATTTGGGTTGATTATTTATAGATTTAGGGAAAGAAAACTTTGAAGAAAAGGGAGTTGAAGCAGTCCTTGATTTTGTTTGGGCTTCATTTGTGTAAAATTTTCTCTTATGATTTCAATTTTGCATGATTTGGAGTGTATGGTTCTAATTTTGCGAAAAAATCGCCTCTATTTTGCAATTGGTATTTATATTTTAGTTCATGTTAATAGTTATTTTTTTTTTTTTCAAAAGCACCCCAAAATTAAGAGTATTTCTGTAACTTCCCTTATTATTTTCCTACTTTTTACAACTTAAGAAATTGATTATAAATAGGATTTTGTTTTATAATGGTTGCCAATTAGCCTAGTAAAGGGGGGTTTTTTTTTTTTTTTAAAGAGTTCCGTAAAGAGTATCCAGTATGTATTTCTTGTTGAAAATGGACGAGTAGACAACACGGTGTTGAAGTTGTGAATACGAATAAAAAGATGGTCTTCCTCTATAATAATTTAAACTTTTAAACACAGTTTAGTATGATACGTGGGCACACAATATTTAAAGTGGTATTCATATTTGTCATGCAAAGCTCAGATATATGCATATCTAAAGCAAAATTTCCTACTATTGGGAATTGATTCTTTATCCAATTGATAAAGCGAGAGGCTGATTAATGGTCCTTCTATCTACATAACAAAAAATTTACAAAAAACACCAACGAAGTGCTTACATATATAAATCTTGATGCAACAAAAACACTAATTAACTTAAAAAGAATCAAGAAGCAAATTTTCCTATCAAGTATGTCCTCCATTTGAGATTCAAATAGTGGATTAACCTAAACTCAATCCTAGCTTAAGATCTAACGATTTACAATCACTCTTCGAATTAGGCGAAGAAGAGGATTGGTTGATGACAACAGGCCTCGTATTTCCATCTCTCGACACAGGACACTTAAGGCTGAACACTCGAGTATCTTGCTGCGACGGAAGGCTTTGATACGGGTCAAAGATGATTTGAGACTCCTCATAGAGTGTAAATTCAGCTGGAGCATGACATGAAGGATCGTAAAGCCATGCAGAAGATCCATAATGATTAGAATTCTGAAAGGGCTGAATATTGTTGTAGTAATTGATCATATTTCCCTTTCTCGATTGAAGCTGCAGCCTTTTTTTCTTCATTCTTTCCTTTTTGTGGGCATTTTGATGGCCTCCCAATGCTTGTGAATTTGCGAAATTCTTGAAACAATATTGGCAATCGAATTTCTTTTTTTCTTGGTCGACCCTTAATTTATCCGGAACAAGGCTTATTTCGTCATTGAATTTCTCATTTTCTCCCTTCTCCAGGGCAGGCTTCTCTCTTCCTGATGTTACTGTAGAAGACGATGATGAATTCACACTTTCATGATCTCCTTCTGAAATTTCCTTCCTTTTTCGACATAAATCCAGCTCGAATCCGAATAGCTTCACCTTCTTCTCAATGCAAGATGCTGCACCAGAAATATTTTTCTCCATCACTGAAGAGAATGAACAAAGTATATTCTTGAACTAATGCACCTGGCTATATATATAATGTTCTACTTCTCTCCACCTTATATAGCAAAAACCTATTAGGTTTTGACTATATACATAATATGTGTGTGTATCTACCTCCAAAAAAGAATATTATTTTCTCAAGCACTATTATTTTTTAAATTTTTTCCATATTATTGTAGTAGATATAAGATATATATACACCATAAACTTACCCCACCAAATAGGGATTCAATTAATTTATATATAATTAAGAAAATTGGTGGTCTATAAAAGCACTTTAAATTATAGAAAAATAATGAAATTAGTAGCAATTGAATACAAATCTTCCATGCTTGAAAAGTAAAAAATGCTGTACAAAATTGAGGGTAATGACAAAAGTCAAAGAAAGATGGGGACATTATCACCTGCAAGGAAGGAGATCTAGCTTTAAAACAAATCTACTACTGTAGTTAAAAATTTTATTATATTAAGGATTATTTTGATTGACCACCTAATCAGTGGATTATTCATGTATTAATTTTTCTTTAGGTACCTAGTCCCATCTAAAACAGTACTTTCAATCAAGTTCATAATATATAATTATGCTAATTTTATTCTGCCTTGCTAATTTAAGACTTGAATCAACATGAACGTAATAATTAGTATTACAGATGACATTCTTCTAGGGATGAACCTCATTAAAGATGGAGGGACGTTAGTGGTCGATTACTTTAAGTAGCATACTGTTTTCACAAAGAGGGTGTTTGGTGATGATTAAAATTAAATTTTTAATGGACTGTGATAGAAGTTTTTGAAATGTGCAGTTGAAAAGTTGTTGGACCTATGAAAGATGTTGTTAATATTGATTGCTTGACTTTGACTTGAATTAAAATCAAATTTTAATCTGGACCAAACATAGGCAAAATGTATGACCTTCGTAGATTTCAGTTTTAAGAAGAAGGGTATTGTAACAACCCTAATTACGTAAGTTAGTGATTGTTCTACGAGCTTACAACTGACCTTCTATTTTAATCATGTTTTAAGTATAAGGTCAATTGAATATGATTGTAATTTAGATATAAAATCTTGAATGTTGTAGATTTTGAATTACTCAGCACTAGGTCGAAGTTTCCTCTCACTTATCCACAATATTCTATGTTTAATAAAAGACAAGTATTTATCTTGACCATGTACTTAAATGTGTTAAAAAATGATTAGGGGAGTTGTTGCTAAACAAAGTAGGAATACTAAGAAGTTGGCATTCATATAATTAATCATAAAATATTGATGAGGGTCCTCAAGAAGATCTGGGCAAATCTTCTTAGAGCAAGCAAACCCTTTTTTTTATATCCCAAAAGCAAATGAATTCACTCATAATTAATCTAGAAATAATTAATTATACTGATTTAAGTTGGACAGGTGTTGAATTTTGTCCCACTTTTATATGCTTTGTGGGCATGTTGGGAACTAGTCATTCCATTGTCTTTAAATTATCTTAAACTGGTGGACTTCTTCCACCAATAAATCTCACATTCTCACGAGTTCCACTACTTTAGTTTTTCTAATTCTTTTCTTTTCTTCTAGTCTATTCTAATAGTTTTGTCATCAAACTGAAGAATTCCAAATAGGCATGCCGTCACCAACCATTTCACTAGCTTAATGTGTAATCGCCTCGTCCAATTAAAGAAACAACTCTTCAATCAAACATAATATTAGCAGATATTTTTAACATGTTATTTTCCTCTCGAATCAAAGTACTTTGCGTTATTCACTCGTCTACCACCAAAAACAATAATTTCCTGTTCTCTTTAAGCATTTCGTCAACGTTCATAATCACGTGGCACGAGTTATAGGAATGACAGAAGGTACCTCACCAGAGAGAAAACACTTCGTTCGGAATTATCTCACTTTTATTCTCTCTTCTTTTTTTCACCCCTCCCTAAAGGAGGCTCAAACCCAAGTCATCAATCTGATAAGGCTTCACTTTAACCAAAATTTATTCTTTTGTTCAATACATAAAACTTGCACTATTTCGATAAATAAATAGAAACGAAATTTGAATTCGAGATTTTTTTACTGTAGCAGAGAGCATGTGAAACTATGGTGGGCTATGAGATTGGCATATAGTGGGTGGGTTTGGTTTCTTGATTGATTGATTACTTCTAAATTCCTTTAATCTATTAACTACATAAGAGGATTAGGAGTGATAAGATTTGAGTTCCATCTTAAAAGGTCAACCTTATTAAAATGAGTAGTTCAAACCTTTATAAATTTGTCTATATTTTTATTTTTATTCGATATGAGATTCTATCCCTTAACATACCCCCGCAAGATGGTGATTCGTTTGAGTAGACCAATTTTGAAATCCGTGTAATCAATTTTTTTAAGTCTTAATCGGATCGAATCGCTCGTTGGAGCTTAACGGGCTCTGATACCATGATAAGAATTGTGGTTCCATCTTAAAAGGTCAACCTTATTAAGAGAATTAACTCAAACTTTTATAAATTGGTCTATGTTTTCTTTTTTATTCGATATAGAATTCTATCCCTTAACAAGGAGGTGGCCCCCACCCCGAGAGCCCCTTTCTCATGCACTGAATTTTACCTCTCTTGGGTACAATCACAAGAAAAATATAAGCAAAAGAGAAATCCAACTTAATTACCTAGAGAGAGCCAAAATTGACTCTGCAAACATAAATAAATTAATATAATGATTTATTTGATTTGTTAAGAATCTTTCAAAGATAAAGAGTTTAGAAAAAGAGGGTTTCAGATATGAAGGTTCTTTATTTAACCATTAACTTTGGTGCACCTGTTGTACGATTTGACACCTATGTGAAGACAATTCAAACACATTTTCTTGAAATTCCTTTCCAACAGTTTTTTCCATTAAGAATTGGATAATGTATGTGACATTGTCGACAAGTATCAAGACTCTAGTTAATAAAAAAGATGTGCTTGATGTACATAATATATGTATATAGGGGTGTCTGTACCCCTCACATGAGGTGGGGTCCAGCACATCCCTTAATAAAAATGATCGCAATTTAAGCCGTTTAAGTTAGAAATAAGATAAGTAAATTCAAATTAATGTGACTTGTTGGGATCGTTGAGAATCCAATTACTTCATATATTTCGATTGAGATAACGACAAATTGAATTGAACAATGTTCTAAAAATTAGAAAAAGAACCGATCTACGAAAAAATAAAGGTTGAAGGGTTGGTTGAATAGAGATCGTTGATTTAGTCGTACAAAAATTAAAATTAAAAAATAAAATTTTGAAGTGAACCAACCGATTATGGTCGCACTAGTCGATTCTTGGTGTACACAGCTAGTTCGTGTCATTAATTGAACCAGAATCTATAGATCAGTTCTCGACTTTTCCAGATGAACCGGCATATCAAATTTGTTCTCGAAAACATTGGAATTAAGTGACAAAAACAATATGTTCTTCGTTTGTACTATTCTAAAACGTTGAAATAAAATGGCTGCTCCACATGGACAGGAAAAAAATATACGGCACATTTTCACCTGTACAGCTTTTTGACATTTCTTGTAGAAATTTGAAAGCACGAGATATGCACCAATAACCGTTAGCATATTGGTCTTTTAGTACTATTCTTAGTCAAGCTTTGTATGCCTGAAACGAATGATTTAATTTTGTTATGAAGAATATAATATGAGTTCAAGACTGCACATGTTTCAGCAACTAAAATCGTAGTTTCAATTATAATTTAAAGTAAAAGTAAAAGTTAGGCTTTGAATCTGGAATTTATGAATTACAACATGAAACATTGACTAAACCAAACATACAATTCTTGATACCTTGGTTTCTCCTGAAACCATGTCCACGAATTAATATAGATGTTTGTAATATTCTTGTATTATTGAATATATGTATAGATGTTTGTAATATTCTTGTAATTTTCAGGGTAAATTTCGATCTTTTAACACGATACGTTTGTTATTCCATAGGATGAAAAACGTCAATTTAATTGTTAAATGGTCAAGAGACACTCGCATGATATCTAATCGAAAGAGAAATAATCCCAAAAAGAGCATTATTTATGCCATTGTTCGAGTATTATTGAATATTATTTTGATCTCATTTCAACTACACATTATTCAATAAAATAATAGTACACGTAAACGCAAAATTTTTCCTTATTTTTTAACCACATATTTCCTATCAATACACTATTTAGAAATGATTTTTTTTTTTCCGATAAAAATGGGGCTCAAACAATATAAATTCAACTTGTGTCTTGTGCCATTTGATTTTCCGAAACAAAGGAAATTTTTTTTGAACAATTTTGTCATTTTAGAAAAAATAATGTGTGTCACATGAGCAGTTAACGTTAATAGACATTTTTTCATCGTGTGAGATAACATAGGCCTAACTAAAAGGAGAATTTTGCCCTCTTAGTTTGTTTCAACTATTCAAGTAATGCAAATTCTCTTTGTTCTTCTATCGTTTTAAGTCTCGTATTTCTTCAATTTATATCTTCAGTCACAAGATTGTAATATATCCAATCAAATATTAATATTAATATTAACGAAACAAATGCCGTAACAATCCGATGAGTATATTACTCGTATATGACTATGAGGGTAAGTTGTCATCAAACCTAGTTCTTGAATCCAATATTCTAAAAGGTCCGCTCCTTTACACCTCGATGGAAAAATAAACAATCAATTCTACATTGACAACTTAAGGCGCACCTACTCAAAAAAGACGCTCGACTTCTTTTTTGGAGCGAGTATAATTTTCTTGACAGTCCAGTTCGAAATGCTCAACCATTACTAAAACTTTAAATAAAAATAAGTTCAACAAAAACTCATCCCAGTCCAAACCCAATCTAGGAACATAACTTTCTCTACCCATGATCAAACATTATTGATTAATTTATTTATTTATTTGTCAACAATAATTAAAATAAATATCAAGAAAAGGAAATGTCTTATTCCACCTAGAAGCATTGATTTTAGGCTTGATCTCCACGTCTTAAAAAATCTTGCTTGCATCATATTATGCAGTGAAATGAGCATTTGACCGTAATATTTATGAATCATGCTATTTGTACGATCTTTGTTGACAACGTTAATTGACATCACATTTATCCATTTTAAAAATTATTTTTTTTTATATCAAAGACTTGAATTTTAACAACACGTGGTTGTCAACCATGTTTATACCATTGGCTTTATTGAATATTTATATGTCCTACTGGTGGACTAGGGTTTTCTATGATCACGCATACAAACTCTCATGATAATTAAAGAATAATAAATCTATATAATATAAAACTCAGCATATCCTATGCCACCTGTAGTGATATGTATCAAGGAGACTTGGTAAAAGAGAGTTTTGCAAACAAATTATTTCTAGAAATAGTGGCATAGGTGACAAGACTGCAAGCCTATCCACTCTCCAGTTGAGTTAATAAAAGAACCCATAAAAGAAATATAGAGCATATTTTGCAAACATAGAGTGTGTTTGGTAGAGATTTTTAAGGAAAGAATTGATTTTTGAATAGTGATATGATGGAAAATGTGTGGTTGAAAAAGAAGAAAAAGGTATTGATGTGATGAAAAATATTATTTTATTGTAGAATGTGTGGTTGAAAATGAAAATTGATTTACTGTAAAAAATGAGAATCTGTACCAAATAGGCTTTTAGATTATGATTCAAAGTAGTCAAACACACCTTCTATACTACCCACTCATTGTCCACACATTTCACAAGACATAAATTACAAGCACTTAAAAGCACTACCAAACAAAACACATTTTTATAGTCCCTCCTCGCCTGCAAGCTAACTCAATTCTTGTCCAAAATTCTGACGCGTGAACAATTTTCATTAATGCACAAGAGGAAGACTGACAATCAAAGCCTTTTTTATTGGTTTTGGCATTACGTTAATCATTTATTTCCTTTTATTTCTGTGAAACTAGAACTATCTTGGATATTTTCTTTTCCTAGGAGAGGCATACATGGAATGCAAGTATTCACATCCTCTTTTGGAAAGGCAGAAAATCTTCACCTATCATACTGCCCAAAAAAGACGGAAAGATTTGCATCTTTCCTTCTATCCGTCTTTTATGCAAAGCCAAATGTGCTAATGTCCATAATTAAATTGAATGGAAAAATGTTATGGAGTCCAAAATGGGGAGAATATAAAATGAATCAGAAATTTTCTCACGTTGAGACAAAATATGTTCTCACATAAGAACAAACTCAGCCACAACTTTGATTTTCAATAACTGAAAGGTGTAAATAATAATTCATTAACAATCTTTCCATCCAAAAGCATGTGGAAATGCAAAAAAAAAGTAGAATTCCTTTCATTCGCGTCAACGAAATACTAATAATCTTGCTTGTTTATCATGCTTGTCGTTTGGAAAGAGGTGGCAAGGATAGCAGGATCTTTTTCCTTGGCCCCTGCAATATGCAAACATTCTACAAGCATAACTAAAAAGAAGGGGATCTTTGAAATGAAAAACATGACAATCATTACATTATGCTAAACATAATCGAACAGAGCACGGTATTCTTTAGTAGATGAAACAAGGATTATCTAGCAGTTGCAGAATGGCATTACCATATTATTATTCTACCTCGGATTTATTCCAGCCTTAAACCATCGAAACAAAGCGTAAAAAACTATGAAGCAACATAATTATTCAGTGTGCAATTAGCAATAGCTGCCAACGTCAAGTATACAGTTGATGAGCTATGTGTGGTACTAAAAGGTAATTACTGAAGAACACATGGAAAGAGTTGGAAGTTGGCAAAGCAATTACCATAGGTATTCCCAAGTCTTTAAGGTCAATGTCACCCATCTGCCTCAAAGCATACATGTCCACCTGCACAACAAAAAATACTCAGTTCATCCAAGCATATAAAGGCTGTAGTTTTTCCAACTTACATATGAGCAACCAGAGAAATCAGGAATTTGAATAATGGGGTACTGTATGCAGCAGAAAATGAATAAATATATCACAGGGATGAAAGTTCATTTAATTTACTCTGCCCAGAAATTTAATGCCGTTCATAATATTTATGCAAACATAATTGAAACGTTTCCATTTTTCACCTTATACTGATCTTTCTTTCTTTTTTTTTTTTTTTTTTCCATTTTCTTTACTGTTTCGGATAACAGAAAATTCCAAGACATGACAACTAAGTCGTGCATTGCAAGGAAGATAGGGAGGGGAAGGCAATCAAAGAATGACCAGAGTTTACATACTTCCTCAGCCTTAAAGTGTATGGCATATTTTTCGAGGCCAAGTGACTGCAAAAAGCTGTCAACCGTAAGTTGATCATCAACCTGCATACATAATACCCAATGAGTGAATATACATGGAGGCCTATGCAGATAACACTTCACAGTTTCAAACTTTTTGTGATGTTGACAATAAACCAAGTCGTCCTATGTTTCATGCAGGCATGCAATAAACTGTTTAACTCTGAGATCTTAAAGAAATGTAAACAGATCAGAAAAAGTAGTGGAACAGACGAATTTTTTATCATTGTCTCTAGGCAAAACAAATTGCAAGTTCATATATATTTTACAATACCAAGCCATGTGATATCAATGAGGCAAGTTGCTGTAATTCAGTTACAAACTAAAACTAGGGCTCACGGTCTGTGAGAAAAAAAAATGACTAGTCAAACAAATGAAGTAAAAAATGAGCTATTTTATTTGAAAATATTGATTAAAGACAGTAGAAGGCCAGGCAAGGTCCAATCCTGCCCAGGAAGCAATTCCATGCTGGTAAAAATCAAACATGGAAGTCCACTCATTCTAGCAAGTAATAGAAAGAGTGCAATTTAGGATTCAAGCTACAGTAGCCTTAATAATTCCAAAATGAATATCTAGAATATAATGTAAGCCTAATCACTCCAGTAACCATCTCTGACCAATAGCATAAATTACACATATAATAAAATCATTCATCCAAACATGTTTGTATTGGACACTGAAAGCTATTTCTCCATGTTAATGTTTCACAAGTAGATGTAAGAGTGACAGAAAAAACAGTCTAGCCTTTCAAGGGTGAACGCAATAGAAGCACCTGCAGGGAGATGAACTGTAGTACGAGGGAAGCAAAAATGGAGGTAAAATGCAATAAACTATATTCTCCACAATTCAAAATATGAGTGAAAACACAAGCAAGAAAGTTTATTGTAATAGGTTTTCCAATGCAAAAGTTCTCTTCAAGCAAGCAAGTAATTCAAAAAAGAAATAAGAAAGGAAAGTTGCCTTTTGCAAAACTTTAAGAAGCGTGCTCAGTAGTTTTGAAAATGACATTAGCCTTTGGGATTGAACTTCAAACTGGCCTCATCACTTCCACTGGATACGGTACCCAACTGTATCACATGATATGGCCAACTGTGTCATAACTACTAGACAACATATTCACCATTCTGTCATGTGCAGTGATGTAGGACAATCCTATTATAATTTGGATAGAAATCAGTTAAGATTATAGTAAGAGTTTTGTTTCCTTTTAGGATTTTGGTTTTCTTTCCCTTTTTATGACATTGTTTAATTTCATTGTATTGTTAGGATTAGGAGGTTAATTTGTCTATATAAACAAAGGCTTGTACACTTAATCATCAATTCATTAAATAAAATTGTACTTTAATCAAACTATCAAGTTCCACAAATTTTCTTATTGTTTCAAGAAACAATTCTGCAACAAAATTGGTATCACTTTTACCTGGCTCAATGACTAAGGATGTTATTAGTGGAGTTCAAGCTATCGATGACAAAAGGAGGTTTAAAAACTTTGAGCACCGACTTACCGGGCTCAAAAAACACTTCAAGATGTTGAACAAAGCTTAGTTGTGTTCATCATTCAATTCAGACATGGATGGCCACAAGCACGGTTGGTGACCATTCCGACCATGATGACTCAAAACTTGATGATGTACCATCGTGTGAAGGGCAACAGCAAGAAGATGACCTCAAATTTGTAGCTTGGTACCCTAAGGGAAATCAGAGGGACATCGACTCTGGGTTCGACATGTCAACGGCCTAAATCGATAGGGGACAACAACAATCCATCATAAACCCATCCCAACAGGCTCAACGACAACCATCATCATCGAAGAAGAATCCAACCCTCATCGGAACGACCACCAAATGAGCAATGAGCCACTTAAGGTTCAACCACATAACCCTGATGTTCGAAATCTCCACAAATGCGGGATCGATGACCATCAACAGTAGCGTTATCAAAAAGGACTTACCCTCTCTACCAAAGGAACGTGATCATCCAAGATCTTCGAAGAGGTGCAGAAAATTTCTGATAGCATGAAAGAGTTCGCCCAAATTTTGGACAGCAAGCAGCCATCAGAAAACTGGCACATATGCAAAGGTCAGGCACCAAAAACATGAAAGAGACATCAGGTTCGGTTTTTTTGAGGATGAAGATGATTATTACAGCTTGGCCCCCAAGAATATGATCTTGAGTAGTTTGCCCCCATACTTGCGAACATGGTCAATTTGCCTCCACAATTATGGGCATAGTCAAAATAAGAAAAAGTTTAAATCGAGGATGGATTTACCCACCTTTAAAGGTCGTTTACATATTGAAGACTTTCTCGATCAGATTAACATTGTCAAGAATTTCTTTGATTATTTGAAAATTTTCGATAACCTCCCAGTTACACTTGTAGCGTACAGATTAAAAGCATGAGCAAAGTGACATCAAACAATACAATTCTGGAGTTTATAATGTACACCAAAACAAATATTCAATCCACAGATTCTTGACTATTTTTCTCTGATAAATTATTTTTTTCTTTGTCAACCAAGCTCGATGACGAGACGAGGGAGAATGACGTGGGACAATCCTATTATAAATATGACAGAAGTTAATTATTATTGTAGGATTTTTATTTCCTTCTAGATTAAGATATTGTTTCATTTTAATATTTTAATTTCTTTCCTTCATGTTCTTTCGCTATTCAATTCATCCCTATCCTTGTACGAGTTGATGTGAGGTCAGGTGGACCCCATCATTAGAATTAGGGATAAATTTTCCTACATAAACAAAGGCAACTACAATTCTTCAATCATCAATTCATTAGAATTAAATTATATTTTCTTAAGCTATCAAATTTCTCAAATTTTCTTGTTTCAATAAACAATTTTGCTTCTGCGTCATGCAGTGTCACATTTATGCCAAATACTGGCACTTTCACACACAACAACAACTCACTAAGCATTCTAAGAGCATAAATGTTTCCTGGGTAAATCTCATGGAGCCAATTTGAGTGCAATCAAAAGGCCAAGTATATTAAAAAAATCTCATAGTTGACTATGGGAGTCAGACAATCATTCTTACGATGTAAGACGGATAACATCACATACATTAAATATTTTCTAATGGAAAACAGTATTAAACAGGTATATTATCGTAAACAGCCTCAAGACTCATCATCATTTCGGATGAACTATAATATTTTATTAGTTCTTATTTCATAATATAATTACGTCTAGAGAAAAGAGGAAAAAAAACCTGAATTCTCGGTATCATTTCTTTCACGTGACCCATGCTATCTCAGTCTAAGCAAATATTGTGGCAATCCTAATTTGACAATGGGGATTATCTTCCAAATGCTACTTTCACACCCTTATAATATAAATGTCAAACTTAACTACACACAGAACACAACGAAAAGATATATAAGGATGGCCACTAAAGGAAATTAACTATCCAAGTCATGTTGCAGAGAAGGCAACAAAAATTCATGGAGAGAGAAGAAGACAGATAGGTAGACCATACCACATATGAGCTTTTCTGTAAAAGACTGCCAGGAAGAAGTGGGGCAGCTACTGGTGCCATGGACTTCGCCTGTACAGCAGGTGGAACCATGTTAGTCAGGTAAGATGAAGAACTCATTGGCCTTGAAAAATCAAACGAATCTTTGCTCATGTATGTGCTCATTCCGGTTTCATCATATGCCCTAACTGGAAGCTTTCTCAGTAATCCTCCATCTCTCCTGGTTGGTGACAGACCTCTAGAACTAGTCAAAGTTTCATCTGGCGATCTCCGTCTTAAACGATCTACAGTCCAGGGAGAATAAGAATTAATCACCGAATCCACCTTGGTCGCAGCACTTGCAGTTCTTGAGCCTTGAATGGGCCCCAATATACTAGAACGACTTGGTTCGGGCATACGACGACTAACATCCTTTAGCTCAGGAAAGCTTTGCCTAGCTTCCCTGAATTCAGGCATGCGCTTCTGCCTGGGGTCAGGTATGCGTTGTTCCCTAGGTTCAGGTATGTTCTGTTCTCTGTAGTCACGGATGCTCTGTCTAGAATCCCTGGTCATAGTCATTAGCTGCCTACCATCCCGTGTCTCTGGAAAATGTTGTCTTACATCCCGAGGATCTGTATGCTGCAGCCTCATCTCCTTTGGCTCAGGCACCCTTGCCCGCGAACCTAGGCTATTCGTTGAAGATTGAGCAGGCCTTGACAGAATGTTTCGAAGGTCCGTCCCACTCTGCTCGGCATTTTGTAATTTCAGTTTACTTTTTTGCAGGATTTTGAACCGGAGATCACCTTTACTTAAACGAATGTCTTTATCCATTTAAAAGCACCAAAATTAACAAAAAAATAAGTAAGCCAACAACTCAATTTACAATTTTGTAGAACTTCAAATACAGAAGTACATGTCTTTTACCATCAATACCATTGGCAGCACTACCATCTCTCCGCTGTCTGCAAAAGAAAATTACTGCTGTTAGTAATCTCTAACTTGCAAATATCCATCCTATCAACCATCATATCCTAATTATACTGCATTACTTCATCACATTTTCAAGCTAATAAGCAGTAATGGAAGGATCTAAGAAAATTAGAACGACTTAGACATCATCCTTAGTTAAGCATTCAGTGTATAAATATCTACTATTCTTAGGGATAAGCACATTTATACAAGAAAACCTAAACATATTAAACTAAGTAACACAAGTAGCTGATACTATATTAGGCCACCCATAAAATAAGATGATGTACTCACCGTTTACTGTTAAATTGACCAAATGAATCAGAATCACTTCCTAACCTATCTCTAACTGATCGTTTGCGTCCAATTGTTCCCTCTGAATCAATAAAAGAACTGCTTAATGCATCCCCTGCCCTTTTCACTACCTGAAAAAGAAAATTAAAATGAACCCAACCAAGTTCACAAGCGCAGAGTTCCAAAATGCATAGACTTCAAATGCAGAAAACTCCTTACAATACACATTATCCAAAACATACAAGTTACATATGTTATTAGTGTGGACAAGCAAAAGCACCTCTATCGAATCCAAACAATTCCACATAAAACTCATAAATATGCTGTTTTTAATCAAAAAAAAAAAAAAGAAAGAAAGAAAAGAAAAGAAAGAAACTACAATAATAATGGAATATGGGATTTCACAAGCCATTAGCAAATGCTAAAACCCATAAAAACCAACTATTTAAATCCAAAACTTGATGATCATTTTTGCATTTTCCGAATTATTAAAACATTTAAAACCGCACAAGAACACTAACAGAATAAACATGATCTGATATGAGTATAAACAAAAGAAGTGCGATAACGAGACTACCTGACCACTGCGGCCGAGGGTGATTGTCACCCGAGACCTTGAACTTTCGGACATTTGGATGTTGAAAAAAACTGAGAAATCCAAGCCAATTGATTAAACAGGAATAGAAGAAAAGCAGAAAATAAACAAACGTTAACCTAAATATACATTTTTGAATATCTCAAATTTAGTAATGGCGATGCTAAGTCAAAATTAGGGCTTTCGCACCGTATGTAAGGAGAATTTTGCTGAAAGGAGGTAAATTAATATTTGAGAGAGTACGAGTGTGTTGATAGGTTCTATCTAAAGTTTTCCAAATTCCTAAAAAAGAACTGGAATAATGGCCATCATCTGCACCAATATAGTAAATAAAACTATCATACAACTTTCTAGTTGGATCTGACAGTAGAACTGGCCATAAATTACAGTGAACAAAAACCCTAATTCGACAGTGTTTATACCTCTTTGTTCGATCTGCAGAGCTGTTAATCCACTCCAGGTTAGGACGAGTGGGTTGCTTTTCCCCCAAGGATTCCACTAATTATCTTGTGCACATTTTCCAAAAAGAATGCTCGTGATGGAAAATACTTGGTTTTGGAACGTGGTAATTGGGGCAAATGGTCCATTTCATAACATAGTTTGGGATTTTAGCCTTTGACCACAATTAATGATTTAAAATAAATATTTTAATTCAAAATTAATAGATTACCTAAATTACCCATATTACATCACAGTGAATTCTTCAACTTTCATACACAATTTAAAACCAACAGTAAAATGACATACTGCTGTTTTTAAACGACTGAATGTCGTTTTAACTAATTTTATGTTTGTATCAATTTAACCAACAGTAAAATGACATACTGTCGTTTTAAACGACTGAATGCCGTTTTAACTAATTTTATGTTTGTATCAATTTATGTTTCCTCGTATCCACATAAAAATTAATGAAAACAAGTTTTAACAATATTTTGAGCGAAATTGAAAATTCGTGACCCAAAACGACATGTTGTCGTTACAAACGGTTCGATGACGTTTTAACTAGTCTAACATTCGTTTCACTTTATATTGTCTCGTACCCACATAAAAATAAGCGTAAACAAGTTTTCACGATATTTAGAGTGACATCGAGACCTCGTAACCCAAAATGTCAAGCTGCCGTTTTAAATGTTTTGCTGTCATTTCAACTAATTTCATATCTGTTTCACTTTATTTGCACTCGTTTGCACAAACAAAAGCAAGTTTCATTACATTTGAACATCAATGTCTATACAAATTTCACGCGATAATGACCAACACCGTTATTCTGTGAGTAAACTACATTATACTTACTGCGAATAAAGGCAAGTAACCTAAATTCCATATATATCCAATTATAGGATAAAATACTCAACAAATTAGCTCGTGTCTTTCAGATGGTTCAAGATTTTATTGATTTTTTTGGGAGTGAAATCAAGGTCCTGTGATTAGGGACGGAGTTAGATTATGAAAATAAGGGGGCCTAGAGGTAGAGTTGAAGGGGTTGGGGTTTACGGGGCTGCCCCCGAAATTTTTTTTTTGATACATTATTAACAAAAAATAAAGAAACGTATAAAAGAAAGTACTAATATTTAATTTAGCAAAATCATACCTTATTACAAGCGTTCCCTTCGAGCCTGTATCCAAAACATAGCACGTTTAGTCGTTCAATGTGTACGAGTCTGGTATCCAAAACATAGCACGATTGCATGCGTTATGTTGTGTATACCATATTTGTTACATTTTTCTTGGTGGTTAAGTGTAGTATAATTTCCAATCGGATGTATGATGTGACTCGCTATAGTTTGAACTTTGAGTGGACTGTGACGTTTAAATCTAGTCATGTGAAAACGAGCGAGAATGAAGTGAAACGAACATGAAATTAGCAAAAATGATATGCATACGTTTAAAATGACTACATGCCATTTCGGGTCACAGGCTCTCGATTTTTCTTCGCCGATGAAACACTGAATTAGAAAAAGGACATATGTTTAAAACGTTTATGCGCCATTTTAGGTGATGTGTTGATGTTAATGGGAGACGCTATGTTCTGTATATCCTAAACGGCATTCATACTTGTAAAATTATAACACGTTCAACGATTACGTATGTAAAATGGCACCCCCTACGTGTAAAATGACAAAATGCCATTCTGGATAAAGAGGTAGAATTCACTCCAAAACTCGTAAAATAGTGTTTCGAACATCATACAAAACTTAAACATGTTGAACAATTACACATTTTTCCATTTGTAAACTGTATACCCTAAAATCTAAATCCTATACCCTAAATCCTAAACCCTAAACGACAATCATACATTTAAAATGACCATATGCCCTTTTAGGTCATGAGGTATCGATTTTATTCTGAAACTAGTAAAATGGTGTTTGAACGTCAGTGGAACTGGACGCTAAATTAATAGAAACGTCAGCTATGCGTTTAAAACGACAACGTGCCGTTTTGGGTTACAATGTCTCGACTTGGGAAATTTGAATGAACGAAAGTGACGTGAATTGAACAACGAATTAGAAAAATGGCAATCATACGATTAAAACGTCCATGCGCCATTTTAGGTATCCAAAACAATCATCCGAATAAGTGGAATCGAACACTAAATTCGTAGAAACGTCATCTATGCGTTTAAAACGACAACATGCCGTTTTGGGTCACAAGGTCACAACATGTTGCATTAACTAATTTATAGAGTATCTTATGTGGATACGAGGGAATATAAAGTGAAACGAATACAAAATTTGTTAAAACGGTACTCGATCGTTTAAAAGGGCATGTTGAATAATTACATGTTTTCTCTTTTGCCCTATACCCTAAAATCTAACCTCAATACCCTAAATGGCAACCCTCCGTTTAAAATGATTGGATGCCGTTTGGGGTCACGGAGTATCGATTTCACTTCGAAACTAGTAAAATTGTGTTTGAAACTTCATACATGACTCGTACACATTGAACGACTACACTTATTGTGTATTGGATACCACACCGCTACTTACGTTTTTCTTTATTGTTAAAAGTAGTGTAGTTTACTATTGGATTATGGAGTGATTTACTATAGTTTGAACAAATGTGTCAATCGTAACGTCGAAATATAGTTAAAACTTTCATCCATAAACTTTTACGTGGGTACGAGAGAATATAAAGTGAAACAAATACAAAATTAGTTAAAATGTTATCAAATCATTTATAACGATAGCATGTCATTTCGGTTACGAACTCTAAATTTCACTCCAGATATAGTTAAAACATGTTTTTTAATAATTTTCATATGGATACAAGGGAACATAAAGTGAAATGAATACAAAATTTATTAAAATGACACTTAATCGTTTAAAAAGGCTTATTGAACAATTATATGTTTTCTGTTTTGTAAACCCCAAACCCTAAAACCTAAACCCTAAACGGCAACCCTCCGTTTAAAATGACCAAATGCCATTTTGGGTCAGGAGGTATCGATTTCACTCCGAAACTAGTAAAACGGTATTTGAAATATCATACATGTCTTGTACACATTGAACAACTACACGTGCTATGTTTTGACTATTACACTTGCTACGAACACGAAATTAGCAAAAATGATATACATACATTTAAAATAACTACATGTCGTTTTGGGTAACGGGTTCTCGATTTTTTCTTCGAAACCAGTAAAAAACAATATTTCAAACATCATAGATAAGTTGTACAAATTGAACGATTGCATGTGTTATGTTTTGTATACCATACTTGTTACATTTTTCTTGGTGGTCAAGTGTAGTATAATTTACATTCGGACGTATGATGTGACTCACTATAGTTTGAACTTTGTGTGGACTGTGACGTCTAAACTAGTTAAAACTTTTGTTCTTACACTTTCATGTGAAAACGAGCGAGGATGAAGTGAAATGAACACAAAATTAGCAAAAATGATATAAATACGTTTAAAATGACTACATGCCATTTTGGGTCACGAGCTCTTGATTTTTCTTCGAAACTAGTAAAAATAATGTTTGGAACATCATAGATAAGTTGTACATATTGAACGATTGCACATGCTATGTTTTATATACATTTTCCTTGGTTGTCAAGTGTAGTGTAATCTCCAATCGGACGTATGATGCGACTCACTATAGTTGAACTTTTTGTGGACTGTGACGTCTAAATCTAGTTAAAACTTTCATTCTTACACTTTCATGTGAAAACGAGCAATAATGGAGCAAAACGAACATGAAATTAGCAAACTTGCCACTTACGTTTTTCTCTATTGTCAAGTGAAGTGTAGTTTAGTATAGTTTCCAACCAAATTATAGAGTGACTCGCTATAGTTTGAACTTTGTGTGGACTATGATGTTGAAATCTAGTTAAAACTTTCATTCTTACACTTTCATGTGGATACGAGCGAGAACAAAGCGAAACGAACACAAAATTAGTAAAAATGATATGCATACGTTTAAAATGATTGCATGTCATTTTGGGTCACATGTTCTCGATTTTTTCTTATAACTAGTAAAAAACAATATTTCAAGCATCATAGATAAATTGTACAAATTGAACGATTGCATGTGTTACGTTTTGTATACCATACTTGTTATATTTTTCTTGGTGGTCAAGTGTAGTATAATTTCCAATCGGACGCATGGTGTGACTCGCTATAATTTGAACTTTGAGTGGACTGTGACGTTTAAATCTAGTTAAAACTTTCGTTCTTACACTTTCATGTGAAAACGAGCGGGAATGAAGTGAAACGAACACAAAATTAGCGAAAATGATATACATACGTTTAAAATGACTACATGCCATTTTGGGTCACGTGCTCTCGATTTTTCTTCGAAACTAGTAAAAACAATGTTTGGAACATCATAGATAAGTTGTACATATTGAACGATTGCACATGCTATGTTTTGTATACATTTTCATTGGTTGTCAAGTGTAGTGTAATCTCCAATCGGACGTATGATGTGACTCACTATAATTTGAATTTTTTGTGGATTTTGACGTCTAAATCTAGTTAAAACTTTCATTCTTACACTTTCATGTGAAAACGAGCAATAATGGAGCAAAATGAACACGAAATTAGCAAAAATTATATATATACGTTTAAAATGACTACATACCGTTTTGAGTCACAAATTCTCGATGTTTCTTTGAAATCAGTAAAAACAATGTTTAGAATATCATAGATAGTTATATATATTGAACGGTTGTACATGCTATGTTTTATATACCATACTTGTTTTATTTACTTTATTTTGTAGTCAAGTTTAATACAGCTTACTCATAGACCAATCGTGTTGGTTATTATCGAGTGAACTTTATGCTGGTAAACAAGTCCAAACATAATGAAAACTTCAATTCCTTCATTTTCATGTGCATACAAGTGAAAATAAAGTAAAGCAGATACGAAATTAGTTGACATGACACATAATCATTTAAAATGGCAACATGTCATTTTAGATTATAGGGTCTCAATTTCATTATAAATGTAGTGAAAAATTATCTACGTTAGTTAAAATGTCACCAAACCGTTTATAAATACATCATGCCGTTTTGGATCAGGGACTCTCAATTTCGCTCAAAATATTGTTAAAACTTGTTTTCATTAATTTTTATGTGGATACGAAGAAACATAAATTGATACAAACATATAATTAGTTAAAACGGCATTCAGTCGTTTAAAACGGCAGTATGCCATTTTACTGTTGGTTTTAAATTGTGTATGAAAAGTAGAACAAAAGTGAGGATTCATGTGTGAGGGATTTGGTAAATTTTTGTTTCAAATTGGATATTTTAGACATTTCAATTGAAGGGTATTTAAGACTTTTAATGTATGATTAAATAGACCAAAGGCTATTGGAACAAAAACTATTGAGATGGACTATTTTACCAATAAGTATTGTTGACTAGGCTTTTTAAGCAAAAACCCCGTTTTGGGACTGCCCGTAAAGAACTACCTCACAACAAATTTAGAGGCTATTCTTTTTATGTTTCAACTTTCTATTTTGAGTTTTGAATTCATTTTGATTTTGAGTATATATTTTGAAATTTCTGAAAATACGTTATTTTTACCATTTCGAAAAACTGTTTCTGAAAACATAAAAATGATTTTGAGAATTTTTTTAAATAATATTTTATTCAAAAAATCTGATTATTCAATAAGTTTTAATAGTTTAATATTAATATAGTATTAAATAACATATAAATTTTGAAATTGGTGAATCTAGAAATGTTCTTTTTCCAAATATATATAAAAAAAAAACATAAATTAAATTTGGCAAATCCTTATTTTTGTCTTTGTACGTAACTTGTGACAATAATTAATTATCCAACCCAAATCCTTCTATGAAAATTGAAACATCCCAACCCGGGTCCGTTTGGAACGGTTCGATTTCTTAAATCGAGAAAAAGGAAATATGGAGAAAATCAAAGTAGAACAAAAAGAGAGACAGAAATAAAGTTCGCAATGTGGAGAAAATCACACGTATCAATACAAGAACAGGGAGAAGAAAGGAGAGCTGAAAAATTATGCAAAAATTGATTGAAAGACAAACAACAAACAACTGAAATTGATTAAAATAACCCACTATAAAAAATTGTCAAATCATCATATTTATATTCAAAATAGCACCAATGTGCAATAATTGTTATATATAGGCCCATACTAGTTTACTTGGCCAATTCCAGCAACAAAAAACTGCCTAAAAATAAGTCGTAGTTTCATGCATGACCAAGCATATATGTGCCGCAAATCCAACCAACCTAACAACCCTTCGAGTTTGAGACTTTAACATAAGCAAGATAACTTTTCAGTTTAGCACAAAAAAATGGAGTTCATAACTTCGATTGCATGCTAAAAACATCACTAACATCTTCTCCTGAGATGCGACAACATTACTCCTTCATCTTGGTGCAAATGGAATTGCCCCCTCCTCCTGGCATTCTCTGCAGCCTCTATCTCTTGAAAATCCTCCACCGTAGTCAACCATGGTGCTCTCAACCACTACATGAACCCCCTGGAACAACCTCTCTATACGAATTTAATGAAGTTACAACAGTTGAACTGGGTTCCTCCACACAGTATCACCATCAGATTCTACCCCAACAGCATTAGCTGCGTCTAATTTTAGACCCAACAAATGAAAAAACCAGATGCGAAATCTAACCCAACAAAACTAATATAGAACAACAAGTAAACACGGTAAAGAATATAGCAAGCAAAGAACCAGAGGAAACTTGATTGCACTGCCCATAGAAAACCCGCAGATTTGGTAGAAGAAATTTTCAATTGTGATTTTGTTAGAGATGAAAGTATTATCCGAGAGGAAGAGAGGGGAGAGAGAGGATAAGTGTGAGAAATTCTCATTTCCCGTGTTTTGTGTTTTGGCTTCAGTTTTTACAAAACGGGCTTTTGCACATTTTGTGTTTTTAGTGTTATTTATTTTTTATTTTCAAAAACGCATTTTCAAAAATAGGAAAGAGAACGCGTTTTCACTGTTTTGGAGAATCGAAAACAGAAAACGGCTTGAAAACAGTAAAGAGAACGAGTCCTTAGTTTCTAAAAATACCCTTCTATATATAATTTGCAAACAAAGCCAATATAAGAGTATAGGAACTTCAATTGAGTCCCCAAAAAAAATTTATAAACCAAAAATCTTATTCTAAAAAATTATTTATGAGAAAACCTTTATCAAATGGATTACATAAAGAAATTAAAAAACTTAGATATACCTTAACAATTAGGTTTTATTTTAGAATATTAAGTAATAGATTAAAAATTAAACATCTAAAAGGATATTTAGAATATACCCAAACAAAGATCAAAAAATTAAATTTCCGCCTTGCATACCCTGGTAAAAATGGTATCAGAGCCATGTTACGAACCTAAGATAATGATGAATATAGTTGATGAAGAAAATATAATTGAAGAATTTTTAAATAAAGTTGAAAAACATAAGAAATTTAGTTATCCTTATTTATCTAAAAATAGTACAAATGAAAGTTTTGAGAATATGCATAAAAGATTAGAAAATCTAGAATATAATATACAAATAGGAAATGCTCTATTAGATAAAAAAACGTGAAGGAAAAGACAAGATTATGATTAATCCACCCCAAGATTTCAGGATTATAGAGACAGATAAAAATAAAGAAAAGGATCATGAGATAAAAAAATATTTGATTACAGAGGTAGAAGAATTAGAACAAAAATTTTTAGAATCTAATGGCGAAAAATATAATGAATATAAAAAACATCTAGAAGAATTAACTGAAAAAATGGAAAATACGAAGATGAACACTAATCCATCAACTATTCATAATATAAAAACAAAATTTAGCTGTGATGACAAATATGAATATGCTTATGGTACACCAATACCTAATAAAGATAGTGTTAACCAATATAGGAAAACAAAAAAAAAAAATACACTGGAAATATAAGAAAACAATCCATTAAAGAAATAAACCCAACGAAATCTTATAATGAACTGATCCATACAATAGGGATATGGTTAGATCTAAATTGTGTAGATAAAAATAAAGCCATTGAAATATGGATAAAAAGTAAAGATTTAGCTATACAATTTAACAAAAGGGAAACATATACAACTTTTTGATTTATAGAACATACATTCAGAGGAATTGTATCTGATTGGTGAAAAAAGCTACCAGAAAATATAAAAAGAAGAATAAAATGTGGAGAAAATACAACTAAAACAATAGATAATATGAATGCCTTGAATGAACAAAATATACAAGAAATATTAAGAAGGTTAGAAAGAGCCCTAAAAACAGAATTCTTAGAAAATAGATTTACAGTAGATGAAGAAATTAGAAAACATATAATAAAGGGATGATAGCAATGGAAAACTTGAAGATATGTGATATGTTTAAACTAGAAAGATACACATGTAAATTCGAAGAGATGGATTATGTATTAAACTAAAGAGATTATCAAGAAAATAAACTTATATTAAGGTCTTATTTTATAAAGTTACCATTCCTCATGGGGAATAAAATTATTAAAAGAATATGAGAAATTTTTGCCTATTGGAGAAGAGGATGGTGTGAATAAAGATAGTCTTGGATGTATGATTGAATTTACGAAGAGAATGATAGGCAGCTGGTGTAGAGAAGTTTTAGAAAGTAAGAAATCATATAAGATGAGAAGAAACTCTTTCTGTTGCTACAAAGATATATGACAAGTTGAACAATTTGATTGTCATAAAAAGAAATATAAACCATATAAGAAATATAAAAGAAAGTTCAAGAACTATAAAAAGTTTAAAAAAAAGATTTTTTAAACCACATAAAAAATATTTCAAGAAAAGAGATTAGACAAAAAAGTCCAAACCAAAAGGTATATGTTTTATTTGTAATAAAGAATGACACATTGCCCCTTAATGTCCTAAAAAGAAAGATAAACAAAATGTAAAAACTCTTAGAATTTATGAAGAATTTCAAAATGATAGTGATATAGAGCCAATTGAATATTTTGAAGATTTAAATAAGAAATGCAGCAATATTTATGAATTAAATACATCATCTTCAGAAGAGGACTTTGAAGAGATAGTATATATGAATTAAAAAATACAACAAATAGATCGAGAAATAGAAGTAGAAACAACTTAGGAAGTTGAAGACTCAGTAGAAGGTATAAACCAAGAAATCACATTTGATGTTAGAAAGTACAAAATGATAACTAAGAAAATATTAGATTTGCAAGAAAATGATGTATTCCATCAAGGATTCTTAGAAATACTACCAAAAGTAAATAAAACTATTGTAAGTATGAATTACAAAAAAATATCTATCAATATAGAAGATACAATGAGAAAAAACGAGTATCTCCATAATCACGAAAGAATGGATAAAACAAAAGTTATCTAAAATCTCAGAAAATGTAAGAAGCAAGCTAAAATGTATTGAAATACGAGGAATCTAAATCATGGTAAAAGGATTCTTTAGAGAATGTATGAATATACCAATAGAAATATATTGCATGGATAATAGAATCTTACAAGATCCTATAGATGCTCTATTAGGAACTGTTGTAAGAAATCTAGTCTACCAAAAGATAATATTCACAGTAAAATCGAATTATGCGGTTTCACTGATTGATGAAAATATTGACCAAAGCTTCAATTTATATTATAAAATTGGAAACTTGAAATTGTTACGAAAAAGTAAAGCTATTAGTATCAGCATAAAATCAATTTTGCTTTTAGTACTAGCCATCATAATAATCTAAGAAAGATAACTGATAATATTATCATACATAAAGATTTTGAAGAATTAGCTCAATATATACTTCCCAGAAAATATTAAGAACATGAAGTCACAATATCAGAACAAATAATGCTTGATTTTCACAAACAAGCAAGAGAAATCATTTTTGAAGGAAAATTGATAAGAAAAAATAATGTTAGTCTAGAAGGAGATAATTTTATTGCAAGATTCCTCTCCATACAAGACTCTAGGGTAAGCCAACTTAGAAAATTAAGTATTGTTGAACCATCAAGTTCGCAATATTATATCAAGATAAGATATATTAATCAAGAAGGATACAAGAAGAATCTTCTTATCATTATAGATACTGGAGTAGATAAAAGTTATGTAAATGCTAAATTTGTTAGCCAATTACTAGATTTTGAGTTATCAGAATCATATATATTCAAAGATTATTTGGGAAATAATCTTGAAATAAAGACATATGTAAAATTCTCTCTTATATTTGTAGAAGAGGTTCAAAAAGAATAAAATAAAAAAATAATTATATACAAAGATGAATTATATGGAATCAAACGCTCACCTATATTATTAGGGATGAACTTCCTTGAAAAATTTGGCCTTTATAAAATTTGCCAAAGATATTTGAAAATAACAATTGATGATAATCCAATCATCATATCAAGAATAGATGAAAATATGAAAACATTGTTATCATGGAAGGAGTAATTAATATTAATCACATGATTCCATATATTGAAATTACACTCAATATAAGGAGTTATTGCAGAATAAAATTTCATGCTTATCTAGATACAAGGAGTACAATAAGTTTATGTTTACCAAATATATTACCAAATGAATACTGGAAATATAATTCAAAAAAGGTTGTCACTGCTACAACAGCAGGTGGAAACAAAGTAATATATAGCAAATATGCCATACAAGTACCTTTTATAATATCATTTAGAGAAGTATGTGTTGACACAATATACATGTCAACCACAATTGGATGTGATTTTTTATTAGGACAAAATTCCTACTAAAATATGCACAATTTACACAATATATAGATAGATATATGTTCACAACTCTTTGTGCACATAAGATATTTACACATAAGATAACTAAAGTTGTTAGTACATATAAAGAAATTAATCATCAGAGTTCCTCAACCCAACATGGTGAATGTTGAAATATAGAAAAAATTAAACAAGTTACAGTTTTAAAAATGACAATAGAAAATAAATTAGAAAAACTGAAAAAAGAAATTTCTGAAACCTATTTTGAAAACCCATTAGAAATATGGAATACGAATAAGGTAAAGGCAAAGGCAAAGATAGAACTAATTAATCCAGACACTATTGTGGGGGTGAAACTAATGAGATATAGTGTAGAAGATCAAAAAGAATTTAAAAATCAGATAAAATAATTTCTAGAAGCTAAATTGATTAGACCTAGTAAAAGCCCACATAGCAGTCCAGCTTTTATGGTTAGAAAACATAGTGAGATAAAAAGAGGAAAAATCAAAATGGTGATAAATTATAAGAAGTTAAATGAAATTACTAAATTTGATGGATATTACTTGCCTAATAAGACACCCTTATTAAACAAGTACAAAACAAGAAAATATTTTCAAAATTTAATTGTAAGTCAGGTTTTTGGCAATCGTACTTACAGAAGAAAGTAAAATACTAACTGCATTTAGTACCCCAATCCTTTAGGACAATATGAATGGAATGTAATGTCATTTGAGTTGAAAAAAGTATCGCAAATATTTCAAAGAAGAATGGATTAGGTAATCAAACCAATTATTTACTTTTGCATTGCTTATGTTGATGATTTACTGATTCATTCAAATAATATAGAAGAACATGTTGAACATATTGAGAAATTCTGTTATATTATGAAAAAAACATGGTATTACACTTTCTCAAAAGAAAGCAGAGATAGCTAAAATAGAGATAGAATTCTTATTATTATTTATAAAAGAAGAAGAATTACAATTATAATCTCATATTGGTGAAAAATTTCAAGAATTTCCTGAAAAAATAAAAGATAAAAAACAGGCACAAAGTTTCCTTGGTATATTAAATTATACTGAAAGATTTATTGAAAATTGTGCCAAGTTAAAAAATTATTTTATTCCAAAATTAAGAAAGAATGTAATGTCTTCTTGGGAAGAACAAGATTTCGAAAATATAATGAAGGTAAAAAATGAATTAAAGTTTTTGCCTAAACTGATAATTACTCAAGACGAAGATTTCTTTATTCTTGAAACTGATGCATCAGATAATTACTGGGGTGCAGTATTGAAGATTAAAAAGAATCATAAAGAATATAAATGTGAAAAGAATTGTTTTTGTCCTAAAATACTTGCAGGTTATACATTAGGAACATTCATAAATATGAAATGAATATGAAAAAACTCATTGCTGTAAAGAGAGGAGTACAAAAATATGAAGATTATTTACTACCAAAAAAGTTCTTAATTAGAACTGATAATACTCAAGTTAAAGCGTTTCTAAAAAAATAATGTTGATCCATCTATTGCCAATAGATATATTATTAGAATTCAAATTTGGTTTTCTTATTTCAAACTTGATATTGAGCATATAAAATGAGAAGCTAACTTTCTTCTTGATTATCTTAGCAAGGATGAAGTTAGAACAATTAAGGACGAAAGTCTAGATACTTGAGATAAAAGTTTCATACTTGGAAACTCAAATTCAAAATATACAAGATAGTCTTCGAGGCATAATGAATGCAGCCCTTGAGGCAGAAGATACTTGAACCAAGTCTAGTATCCCTTCACAGGGATTTATGAATACTAGCGCTCTTCTCGAGGGTAAAAGGAAAGAAAATAAGGTAATAGGAACCCCTTTACACGTAATACTCAAGCCTATTGCTGGTAAAGAAGATATAAAAATTCTCATCATGGAAAATACTCAAGATATCAAAAATAGCGAAGGTAGCTCTTCATCGAGCCAAACTTTACCTCAACTAACTATTGACAAAATTGATATTGTCAAGATATGCTATGCAGCAAAAATACCTAAAAAAGAAAACTATGAAGAAGTAATACTCTTTATTGTTATCTTTAATATATTATCTGATTGGTATTTTGAGATAGGAAAGTGGATGAAAACACTCCACTATGGAAGATATAACATGATAAATTTTTATCCAGGAGCACCAGCCAACTGGATAAGAAATTGCTTTAAATTGGGAAATATACTTTGCATATATCCCAGTAAAGATATCAAAGAAATAGCTCAACTGCCAAGTTATGTCAGAAAGGCAGTGAAAAGATATAATGAAGTTGTCAAAAGTACAAATATATATAGGAGGTTCCACTCAACAACTATGGAATGGGATCCTATTCTTGAATATATGTAGCCATCGTTCCATGTCATAACATTGGGACTTACAAATCAATATTTTTTACCAACCAGACATAAAGTTGTTAAAAATGATTATCAAGATATCATGAATATGATGCCGCACAGAAGAGCAGAAGGGTATAAAGAAATATTTGAACATGTAACTTGGTTAATTATTGAGAAAGAAAATATATGGATCTATCCGTGTGAAGATAATATAATTTATTCCAATGCAAGGATACCGACAAAAGATGAAGATATGTATCTTCTTGACAATTTACTATCCACTATAATCTCAAATCAAGTTAGTGGATCGGAAGATATGGTAAAGGAATTATGCAAAATACTCTGGGATTACAGTGATCACCATTGTGAGCATTGTGTTGTAGAAGATATGAGTCAAGCATCTCTCAATAGTGAAGAATTCCCTACGGAATTCTTTGAATCAAGGATGGAAAAGTAATGGAGCCAAGACAGTGACCATTTATCACCACTTTAATAAAACCACTTTATTAAAGAAAAACTGTGGTCACTAGGAGACAGAAGATAATAGAGAAATGTCACAATCCAACTAGCCAACACTACCTAACAAAGATAGTAGGAGACACCCGTGAAGATAAGGTGGCACTACCTAACAAAGATAGTGGAAGGATAGCTGTAAAGATAAGATTCCTTATCACCAAAGGAATGACTCAAGACTTTTATAAAAAGAGAGGAGGTTCAGCATTCAAGGGAGGCCTGGAAGAAATACAATCTCAGATCATTTACTATTTTGTAATCTATATACACCACTTGTATTAAAAAAAAAAAAACTATTAGCTAGTCTTGAAGATAACAAAGCTTGTAATAACGTAATCACTTATGGAGTTTTAAACTTCATAAAGTGAGTACCAATTGTATGTAAATATAGTTAGCAAGCATGTACTATTTCAGTCTATGAATATTAGGATGAAGTTTGTTATGTTTAACAAAGTTTTCATAAAGTGATTTCGTTAAGTTTCTCACGATTCATCGGCAGTACAGATAGAGATTTTAAAAGATTTTCAAAACGTTGTTTTGAATGGACGTTAGATATGCCAAAATACCCGTCTTTGAATGTTTTAAGGAAAAATTGCAGTTTTCTGACAAAAATTGTAGTACCTTGTTTGTAAGTTATCTTTTAAAATTTCGTTCTAAGTAAGAACTCGTTTTGAAAAGAGTTTGAATAGAGGTGAAAGCAGAGACTCTGAATTCTGTGAGATAGCGTCTGTGATAACATAGCTAGAGTGAGAAATGCAACCTTAATTGAAAAGCCTTTTGCGGAAACAGTTGTGGACCCAAATGATTTCAAAACATTTTGAATATTCATCTGATTCAGGAGATTGATTAAGTACATGCAAAGCTACCATGCTGGAGGGAAAGTCTAGTTATTTCCATTGATTACTATAAATTATTTACATGCTTTTATACGCTTATGTTTTAATTACTATTGATCTTTATGAACACTTCACAAGCATCCATATCTAATGATTATTGTTTTAAGTTATATCTAGATGAAAAAGATATTTCGTTTTCACTAAGTG
Source organism: Fraxinus americana (assembly GCA_035079005.1). NCBI lineage: Eukaryota > Viridiplantae > Streptophyta > Magnoliopsida > Lamiales > Oleaceae > Fraxinus > Fraxinus americana. The sequence continues at coordinate 29,959,618 of CM068707.1, forward strand.
TAGTTGAAAAATCTAAAGATATAATTCCTGTTGGCCAAGAAAAATTTAAAGAAATATATTCTGATATACATTATGCTTGTAAACATAATATAAGAATTGATTCTGTAAAAACTAGTAAAGAAATATAGAAGGTTGAAGATGTTATAGCTAAATACGAAAATATAGAAAGTGAAGTTTCAGAATGAATTGTTTTTGGATATATGACTGAAGAAAATCAACTTAGAGCTTTTGAGAAATTAACAAAATATAGAGAATATTTGGAACATATAGAAAAGTTAAAGGAACATAGTATAAATTATGATTAATGACTTAAGAGAAAAGAGAAAATATTGAAAGATTTGAAAAAATTCAAGATAATATCAGTGAATTAAGATCTAGAGAAATTAGAAAACTCGTTGAAGAATTTAGAAGAGATAATACAGAAATGAGAAATAAAATCCTAAAAACTATAAGATATCACCAATACGAGCAACAACAATACTTGATTTGGTTACAAGAAAATACTGAACTCAGATTCTCGGGGTTAGTTCTAAGAACATACGATCTAAACAGGAGAATTGTAAGATATAACACTGAGCAATATAATAATTAAAAGATACATGGCATATTTTGCAAATAAAGAAAGTAAGGGTAAAATAGTGCTTTAATAGAAGCCAATTTTATATTATTAAAAGTCTATGTGAGTATCTGGCAAGCTTCTGGCAATATCCGTCTGGCAGTGCAGCATGACCCATATTATTTTATTAAAAAATGTGTGATTAAAAATGAGGTTTAAAAATAAATTCCGAGAAGAACATGTATTAAACATGGTCAAATGTTTGACAAAAAAGAACAATAATAAATAAGAAAGGATGAGGAAAGAAATGGATAGTCTTTTTTCCCAGAGTAGCACAAATTACAATTGAGTAATGTTCGATGTACACTGTTGTATATACATTTTGTTGTACATCTTCCCTTCCCCTCTATGTAGCATAAAATATGGTCAAATCTACTAGGAATGGGCCTTAAAACAGCTAGTGAAATTTTATTAGTACTACATTAAGTATGATCCATTTCAAATCTAAGAGATAAATGTTTAATTTCTCAAAAATCGGATATGAACTTAAATTTTATTTATTAAATAATTAATTAAAAAATCTTTTATTAATTAAATATATTAGAGTCACAATATTATATAATTTATAGTCATAATTATTTATTAGTCACAATTACAGACGTCATAGCCACAAAAATCAAATTTTATATATCACAATTTCTTTTTCAGTCACAAATAAAATTTTTTATGAATCATAAATTATTTCAAAGTTACAAATTTGTCAAATTAATAATCATATATTATTTATTGGTCACAAATCATAAATTTTATAAATCACAATTTATTTCATGGTCACAAAACATCAAATTAATTTATCACAAATTATATTTAGGTCACAATTTATCAAATTATTGGTCACAAATTAATAAATTTTTAGGTCACAATTTATCATTTCATTAGTCACATGTTGTTTATTGGTCACAATCAACCAAATCATTTGTGACAACCACCACACCGCTGCAACAGCCAAAACCACCATCGCCAGAATCACCAACACCACCTCTCGACAACAAAATCATTGTCTCGAATACCGTAGATACCATCACCACCAACACCACTACTCACCCACAACCATTGCACGACCATCACCACCACCACCATTGCACCAAATACAACATTACCACTACCACTACCACCACCACCACCACCACCACCAAAACATCATTAAAACCACAAGACCACCACCACCTATCCACCAACCAAAAAAAAGGAAAAAGAGACATATATAGATATATATATATATATATATATATATATATATATATATATATATATATATATATATATATATATAAATACCACCGCGATCTACACTACTACAACTGTCATCTGGGTCGCTAGAGATCCACCACCACCACCTCACCACAGATCCACCGCACCACCTACAGCACACAACCAACACCATATCATCTATCTCCATTTACATTACATCCAACCACCACCCCACCAAAAAATCCACAAACTCGTCGCCGCCACCACCACCACCACAGTACGCCATAATCGCCTACACAGGTTCCACTTCGAGCCGTACGAAGGGTGGTGATAGTTCTGCACACGATCGTGTGCAGCGATGCTGCTGTCGCAGCGAGGCGCCGTTGCACCGATCATGTATAGCTGTCGTGTAGCGATCGTCGAAGCAACATTTCTTTTACTTGTTGACGTCGGAGCAGTCGGAGGGGGGGGCGGGGGGGAGATGTGGGTCAATGATTTGTGATTTTGGAATTTTTAGAGTTATGGTAGCTATGATTTAGAGAGAAAAGATAGAGGAAAGAGTGAGGATAATGAATATTATTAATATTAAAGATTTGAATTAATATATGATTTTCTTTAAATAAATTTCAGATCTGATTTCTGAAACTGAATCTTTAAAATTTTGGTTGGGTGTAATTTCCACACCACATAACCCAAAGAAGTTTGCGTCGGGTCGGTTTAGTTATACAATTTTGGGTTAGGTCAATTTTAAAAAAATTAAAACTTATATAGATCGGGTCGGTTTACGTGGTCAAATCCGTCCAAATCGACCCAACTCAAAATACAAAGGAAAACCTTATTCTCATTTCATTTGAACTCAGGCGTGAAGACTGGAGAGTGAAAACTGCTCTTCTTCCACATCTACAAAATTCGAGCACCCATTCTGTCCGACACAATTTGCGATCACCGGTTTGAAAGATATCCTCAAGTCTTGGTCATTCTCAAAATAAATGAGACTTGTTTTTGGTGCACAAAACAAACCCAATAATTTTTTCCTCCTAATCTATGTCCCTACCAACACGAATCATGTTGTCTCTGGTGATGACAGCTGAATCCTATTAAGAAGTTCTTAGATGTTCTTTTTTTCTTTGGTTTTTGTTATTTTTTTGCCTTTGAATTTGGGAAAAATAGGTTTCATGTTGGGATTCTTGTCTGAAGAAGTGGTGTTGCTTTCATGATTGTGTTGATCTACTTCAGTGAAGGGATGAAGAATAAAAACATTAAATGGTGGGGGTGGTGATGATCCTGAGCATTCGCAAGGTTGTTTTTGAATCTAAGTTAAGTTTTTTAATTTAATATTATGCTATCATGTTCTTTGTTCTTGTGGACACTTGATAATTTTATTGTTGAAATTGAAGAAAAAAATGAAAAACAAGTGACCCTAACCGAACCTGTTAGTTCGGGTTGATTTTAGATTATGAGTCGATTTCAGAGTCTCCAAAACCGAGCAAATCGATTCGAGTCGGGTTCAGGCCTAAACGACCCTACCCAACTCGTTAACTAGCCCTAGAATCTACTAATTAACAATGTACTTCATATTTAACCTTTGCATGATGGTCTTTATTTTTTAAAAAAATGCTTGGCCTTACCACTTGTGTATTATGAGTGTCTTAATAAAAGTTTTCTTGTCCACACGAGTTTGAAGAAATTATATTTTTAAAAAACCTTAAAATTCTTTTATTGAAAGTTTCAAAAAATTACTAAAGTTATAGGTGGGTTGTGCTTAATGTAACTTGTTGGATCGTTCAAATATAATTTAAAAGGTAAAAGCAATTTTTTAAAACTTCAAACCTCGTTCGGTGTGAATGTCAAGTTTCAAACTTCATGAGTCTAGGTATAAAAAAAAGTTTTTTTAATTTTTAATTATTCTAAAAATTTAAAATTTATTTAATAATTAAAATAATACATACCAAAAATCTAAAATTATAAAATACTACGTTTACTTAATAATTCCTACAATTAGTCAATTATACAATTTCAAGTTTTCAAAATGAAAAGTTAGACTATTTTTCATTATTTTAACTTCCACCTAGATAAATCATACTTAATAAATTTATAAGAATTTCATACATATTTTTGGAATTTTCAACAAAACTATAAATCACAAAATCATAATTTACATAATGTAGATAATATCGTAGCTTAAATCGTATCCAACTCTTGATCGAATTCCAGTTCAATACCATTTTCTTCATCTAATTCATCTGTGTTGTGTGATACAAATCATCCTTCTCGACTCTAGTACCTCTTGTAGGTTGTAAGATATCATTTCCCATTCCATCATTTTCCTCCTCATCATCACAACACTTTACAATTCAAGATGTGTGGATTAGTAGCATCACTTGCTAATAGAGTCTCTGTTTCTCCGTTCTTCTTCTTGTTGTTCATCAACATTGCATTAAATTGGACATAAGAATATTCATCCTTGTAGTGTCAAGTCTATTCATTTTCTTGTTGTGTATCTACAAAAAAGGGATACATTTAATGGATCGAAGCGTAGTCAAGTAATTTTTCATTGGCCAAAAGAAATGAGTTGTGGAAATGATGTCATAGTTAATACCTACCCCTTCAAAGAAACCCATCATAACCTGATAGTAGTCAAACTAATGATCATTTTGGTCATTATTTCAAATTTGGTGTTTCGTTGCCATAGAAATCCTACTAACTCGATTATGTTAACATACCCGAATTGTAATAAGCATTATTGTTCTCACATCCACTTATTGTTAGCCTTCTTCCAATTGAACCATCTTTTTGAACATATGTTTGCAACTCAGTATTTATCATGTGATGTTGTATTTGATCTGTTAGAATTTGGGTGTGACTCGAATTTCTTGTTGAAATAATTAAAAAATTCTAATTAAAGTGCACATCAAGAAAAATTCAATTTGGAATGCTATTGGAGTCCTATGTCAAGTTGAAATTTTATTTTGAAGCCTATTGGGCATTGTAATTTGTTTTGGACTCGATTTTTTGATATCTTACTTCATCAACAACTCTACTAGGAGAGTTTGAATATTCCCTACATGTTCTCTATAAATACTAGGCTATTCTGTACAATTTTATGGTGTGAGAAAATAAATTACTAGAATTATAAGATTTATTGTAATTTTTATCCCTTGTCTATTATTCTTGAGTCAATTAAATCTCTTAATTCCTCTATTATTTTTGTCTTTGTTATTTTTTTGCTTGATCATATGTTTCATTATTATTTGTCATATAACTTCAACATTTCAATCCGGTTATTTGTTTCATAACAATTGGTATCAGAGCACTACGTTTAGCAGTTCCGCAAGAACGCAATGTTTGATTTGTTTGAGATTTTTATTTGTGATTACTTACATGAAGTATGACATTCCGCTTTTGGAATGGACCACTAGATTTTCACTATGGCAAGGTAAGATGCGTGCAATACTCGCGTAGCTGGATTTTGGATGATACGTTGCTGGGAATTAACAGGATGCCAGTAACTTTGACCGCGGAAGAAAAATTACGAAAGGATAAGAAGGCATTTTCTCACATTCATCTTCATCTATCAAATATTATTCTTCAGGACGTTTTGAAGGAGAATTCAGCAGCTGCTTTATGGTTGAGGTTGGAGTAATTGTGCATAACTAAAAGTCTGACAAGCAAGTTAAACCTTAAGCAACATTTATACTCTCATCGAATGGCAGAAGAGGATCATTGGAAGATCACCTGGCTGTATTTAAAGAGATCGTCGCTGATTTAAAAACTTTGGAAATAGAGTATGATGAAGAAGATTTTTCCTTGATCCTATTTTGTTCGTTGCCCGCTTCCTTTTCTTCATTTAGAGACAGATCTTGTATAGTCGTGATACTCTCACCATAGAGGAGGTGTATAGTGCTTTGTATTCAAAAGAGAAGATGAAGCATCTAGTTCTTGATGCTAGGGATGGAGAAGGGTGATTGCTCATGGTGGTTCTGGAAGGGGCAGATCGAAGTCTAAGTCCAGTTATCAAATTTGTAACTACAGCAAGAAAAAGGGGCACTTAAAGTAGGATTGTTATAAATTGCAGAATAAAGACATAATAGCTGCAAGTAGATATTCAGATACTTCAGGCGAAGTAGACATCGCGGAGAACATTGTAAGTGATGGAGCTCTCTTAGCTATTTCTGATATTGAGTCTAAATTGGAAGATGATTGGATTCTTGATTCAGCATGTCTGTTTCATATGTGTCCTAATAAGCACTTGTTTGCCACATATGAAACCGTTTTCAAAGGTGTCGTGGTTATGAGAAACAATACATCTTGTCAGGTTGTTGGAATTGGTACAATTAGATTGAAACTTTTGGATGGAACAATTAGAACACTTGGTTAGGTTTGACGTGTTCCAAATTCGAAGAAAAATCTCATCTCGTTGTCTATCCTTGATTCAAAAGGTTGTGAGTTTTTTGGTGGAGGTGGAGTTTTGAAAGTTTGTAAGGGTGCCCAAGTTGTATTGGAGGGATAGAAAATGTCGTAGTTATACATCTTCCAGGATCGCGAATTTAGAAGAGTCAATCAGACAAGTTCAGGACCGTAGTGGATATTCAATTTGGTACAATACCTTTAGGAGCTCATAAAAGGTCAGATTTGAATAATACAATTCAGTGAAGTTCAGGAGATATGGATAATGCCGCTTTGCCACCATCATATGCGGTGCCATTGTATTCAATTGGTAGGGACGGACCCAATGGAAAATGGTATGTGGATGTTGATTTTATTGAGCATGCTTTAAGTGGAGTAGAAGGTGTACAATATAGCAAGTGACTTTCTTTAAAAGCATTTAGATTTGATTATACTTTTGGGTGTGTTATAACCCATTTTGATTAATTTAAAACCATTATAATTTTTTGGAAATTTGAGGTAATTTTGCTGAGTAGTGCTTGGATTCATTGGAAGAGGTGGAGTATTGTGTTTTGTTGGAGAAATTATTTTTTTGGTTATTGTTGAAGAAGTCAGTTCATTCCTTGGTAGAATTTGTGTCAAGGTGGAGATTGTTAGAATTTGAATGTGACTTGAATTCCTTGCTGAAGTAATTGAAGAATTCTAATTGAAGTGCGCATCAAGAAGAATTCAGTTTGGAATACTATTGGAGTCCTATATCAAGTTGAAGTTTTATTTTGAAGCCCATTGAGAATTGTAATTTGTTTTAGACTCGAGTTATTGGTATCTTACTTAATTAAGAACTCTAATAGGAGGGTTTTGACATCCCCAACATGTTCCCTATAAATATTTGGCTCTTCTATACAATTTTATGGTGTGAGAAAATAGATTACTAGAATTATATGATCTATTGTAATTTTTCTCTTTTGTTCATTATTTTTGAGTCAATAAAATCTTTTAATTCATTTGTCATATTCTTGTCCTTGTTATTTTTTTGCTTGATTATATACTTCATTATTATTTGCCATATAATTTCAACATTTCAATCTGATAGTTTGTTTCACAACAATTTTGAAATTAGCATGTGTAATATAATTTAATACGATAAAGTGGCCAAATGTATCATGTACAAATCATCTAAATCAAGTCATTATCAAGCAAGCTAATCAAACTGCCACTTTTGAAAATCTAATTGCATCTTTTATTTCTCTTCAATTTATAAGATTATGACATTTATCACATATATTTGTTTGCGCATGTGTGCATGTTAGTGCCTGTGTATATATGTAGTATAATAACAATTTTATAAGAAGGAAAAAAATACATAACTACTTACCTTTCAAGATACACTTTTAAATTTGACAAACTTGAGGATTTATTTAAAATTTCAGGTCATAAATAAAAATATAATAATAGTTTTATTAAATTTGTTCCTTAATTAAAGGCAGTTGAAATGGTAATATATTATATTTAACTACATCTTTATCAATTCCTAAAATAGAGGAATCGAATATATTCTATAATCAATTTACATATCTTCATTCAGTTACCAATTTCAGGATTTAAACACTTCCCATAGCTCCATAGAAGTGGAAACCCATTGAAACACTCAACTTGGAACCCACATCGCTGTACCACCATCGAATTCACCACCATCCTTGTCGAAAATCCAATTAACCAAAGTAGAAGATCATTGAGATCACTTCGAAAAGTAAAATTATTTGGCTCGAATTCATAGAATTTGAAGATTACTATAGTAAAAAATTGATCATCATCCTCAACTCGAATAGAAGAAATTTTATAGTTGAAGTCACAATGCAGTCATAAATAATTAAATTTCGAACCTCATTTAATGTTTATTGATTTACATAATTGTTTTTCCTAATTCATCAATGTTGAAAGTACAAATTTATCTTATGATGCAATTGTTGTGTTTATGTTAACTGTCATTAACAGTCAATTTTTTTTAACTTAATTGTGTTCGCAGTGCATTAGTTTGACATTTGATGTCATGATGTTTCAGATTCGAGGTATAAAATTAAAAGTGAAGAACATGGTAGAACATTTTCTTATGTATCAGTTACAAGAGAAGAATAGTTTAAAAATGAATTTGATGTATTTTGAAAGTGAGCTTGTTATATATAAATCACAAAGATACAATTTCTTGTAGACTAAAATTTTAGGTTTTTGTTAAAGGATTGTGACCACGTTACTAATGTTGTTGTATTTATGACATATTGGATGTGTTTTCTACACTGATTGTGACTAGACAATGATTGTTGTATTCAGGTTTCTGTTTATTGTTACTATTTTTGACCAAGTGTATGTTAACCGTAACTGTCTATGATCAGGTCTATGTTAATTATGATTGTTTGTGACAAATCACATGTTATGATGAATATATATATCATGAGTTTTTAACAGGAGTCTGTTTGTGACCATATCATAAATTTTTAACATGAGTCTATATTTCATAACATTCCTACATGAATATGACATTTTAGATGTGTTTTCTGTGCTATTTGTAACGTGACTTGTGACATTAACATTTTTTACGCATGTTGCCGTTATCTTGTACAACATTTACTTGTTATGTCAAATAATTTATTTGCATATGATCAATTTTGTTTGTGACATGTGAGATATATATTTATGCGTATGTAACCTATATATTTATGTGTTTGTGGCCTATTACCGATGTAGAATGTGACCGTGACATATATATTTACATGTATGTAATCTATATATTTATTGTGATTATGACCTATTACTAATGCAGAATGTGACATGTTACATGTGACCAATCAAATATGACCTAAGAATAGTGATCAAGAACATACAACTAGATATATTCTAGTTGTAACATGGCATCAATGTAGTGAGACATGTTGTGCGTGACATGTGAGAGTGAATAATTATATGTAAACTGTGACATGTGTCATAGGTGTTGAGAATTATAAACCCTAATTCTTCCCACCAAGAGCAATCAATTTGAAGAAAGAAAATAAACAATCAAGAACACACAAAATTTATAAAAGTTTTCTTCAATGTGAGACCACGTTTTCTCCCTTTGCTGCAATAATTCACCATAATGAAAGAAGGTGTACAAGAGAAAATATAAATAATATCTCCTCTAACCTCTCTTTTGCTCTAGTTTATAAGATAAACTACGGCAAAACCAAATTTTATAAGAAGTCATATCCCTTCATAAATTTTTATAAGAATGTAAATTCTTAAATAGTGGGACGGGGCCGCCTGCCCCCTACCAAGCAGCACGACGATCTCATTGCGGAGGTCTATCCGCGACTAGATCCGTTAAGTAATAATAATTTGAGCTCATCAATAATTAGACTCCGCAACTAAACACTGAGAACAATGATATAGGAACTGTAACAAGATATATATATCTAGTTATCTAGTTGTCATCAATGCAGAATGCGAATTGTGACCTGTAACATATGATTGTGACCTGGGACCTGGGAGTAGTGATTTGGAAACTATACCAAATATATATCGAGTTCTGACATGTCGTCAATGCAGAATGTGACCTATGACATGCGACATGTAACATGTGACCTGTGACTTGTGTCTTATGTAGTAATTAGGAAAGTGTAACCAATGACCTGTGATCAAGTACACGTGACCATATATATATATCTAATTGTGGCCCACGTGATCTGTGAAATGCAACATATGAAAAGTGACCAACTTACATGTGACATGTGAGCTTTGTTCAATGACATTTGATAGAAAACATTTTCCATCAACATGAAGAAAGGAAATGGCCTGCTTAAATAATAGAAACAAATCTCATATGACCTGCTTAAATGACGAGCATCACACGTCCAAAATTTCACCTACAACATGAACAAAGTAAATAAATTTTATTAATCAAAACAAAAGAAATCCATATTCATACACATGGAATATTTCGCCTACGAAGTACATTAACTATTTATTTGTCAAGCTAATAAATTTTGGAAAAAAGAAAAAAAATGAATACATCAATCATTCAATTTCCTTCGTTTCCTTCGTTCGTGGCTTGCCTGATCTTCCAATGTTTAAATAGCAAGGACGCTATATCCATCCTAGCTCTACTAATATCAAATGACATCACCATGTTTGCAATGTCAATGTGGAATAAGTATTACGTGTACTTCATGACCGAAGAAAGTTACATAGGAATGAAAATAACATTAATCCTATGTTTGTAATTGACAAATTGAGTCACAAACTTACCCATTTTGCTAATGAGTAATGTCACTAACAACGTTTGTCTTCTACTCTATTAGATCATCATAACGATAAAGTCACAATTCTGAATCAACACAAATATCACACACTTGAGTCATTAAGAAAACTATGTGAGCTTATTACAGATCTTAAAAGATAAAAGACAGGGATAAGGATGTGATGAATATGAAATTGACATTCTAAATTATGTACATTCATTTGTTTAGTCAAACATCTTCATTAAAAAGATTCTTTTCCATTTTCCTCTTTAAACCACAAATCAAACAAGAGGAAAACTTGTGATTCTCACATATCATCTCTCATCTGTGTTGGGTACTTCTACCTTGATGGGAGATCCAGAAGTCAACCCTATAGTTAGGCCCCGTTCGGGAGGGCTTAAAATCCAATTAAAATTGAAAATATGGCCGTTATTGGGTCCCATCCGTCTAATAAAAGTCAACAATAACGGCTATATTTTCAATTTTAATCTGATTTTAATCCCTCTCAAACAAGCTCTTAGTATGTAATGAATCAATCTATTTAAAGAAGATGCAAACAACATATCTGTAACTGAATGAAAGCATAGTGAATATAGAAGAAGAAGCTACAATTTTTCATAAGTCAAACAGAATGAACTTAATTTTACCAACAACGAATCTCAATTTCAATAGAAAATAAACAGTCAAATACTCACCAATTGCCAGCACACCACCAACCAAAATTCTAAAAACCAACAAAACCATCAATCGCATAAACTCCAAATCAAGATAATTACAAAATGAGAATAATACCTATTTCAAAATCAAAATAATCAGGTTGCAAATATACCACATTGAAAGAAGAACCTCAATTAAAATAGTTCGCTACAATATAATCACAAAATCAGGTCACAAAAATTAAATATATTCAAAATATATCTTACCCATCAACCGTGACTCCCGTAAAATTGGTTAAAAACCAACAAAATCAACATTGAATTCAATTACCTTTTTCGAATTTTATTTTGATTCGGACAGAGAACTTCTTGATTTTTTGGATGGGAATTCTTAGTGGATTTTGGGTCTTTTTCTATTATATCTTGCCTTTTACCTGCCTTGTCTTCCTTCTTCGACCGATCAATACTCCTTATTCGGACCATATTGATAAGGATTTGTGTGTCCATAGACTCATATATTAGGGGGAAATAGATAGTGGACTATATAAGCGAGATAATCACGTTTAGGAAGGGAGATTGTCGGCGACGACGTGGGTATGATTTCAGTCTACTTTGGCGAATGTGATTGAGGTGATCATAGTTACGATTGAAGAGGGAATCGTAGATGAAGAGAGACGTTTTAGTTTATTCTTTTCTCGGTTCCAAAGACATATAGAATGAAGATTAATTGTTCTACATAAATTCATCTTATATGTTATTGATATTATCATTCACATTTAAAGTTATCCAAATTTGGATTTCGATCCAAAACTCTTGATATGGGGATTCACAAATAAGTCAAAGAATATGAAAATAACCATCACATTATCAGAATTTGGAAAGTTAAAATTTAAGATCTGAAATTGAATTTGAATCATGTTGAAAGAGGCGGAGGTGGCACTGAATCTAGATAGTTCAATATTAGTGATGGGTTCAAATGGTGGTAGATGTTAAGGGATATAATCCCACATCGAATAAAGATGTTGACACAGACCAATTAATAAAGATCTTGGGCTACTCCTCTTAATAAGGTTGACCTTTTAAGATGGACCCCCAAATCTTAATATGGTATCAGAGCCCATTATGCTCCAACGAGCGATTCGATCCCGGTAAGACTCCAAAAAGTGAGCACGTGGATTTCAAGATTGGTCCGCTCAAATGAGCCACCATCTTGCGGGGGCGTGTTAAGGGATATAATCCCACATCGAATAAAGATGTTGACACAGACCAATTAATAAAGATCTTGGGCTACTCCTCTTAATAAGGTTGACCTTTTAAGATGGACCCCCAAATCTTAATAGTAGATGGGTAAGATGGCATTGGCTATAGTGCATGGTGGTGAAGTGGATCTGGTTTGAGTTTGGAATAGGGATGGCAAAAATACCCTACAAACCCGATACCCATGGGCGCCGCCCGAATGGGGCGGGGATAACCCGCTTAATCGAGAACGGGGTGGGGGAATTTTGCCCTGGGGCTGACGGGTAACGGTGGCCTGCCCCGTTAAATTTTTTTTTTAAAATTTTTAGAATTCAATACTTTAAATGAAAATTTTTATTCGTCCTAATAGAAAATAGCAACTAAAATTATTTGTCTAAATCTAATGAATATGAGCAATAAAAATAAATTATCAAAAACTAAAGAAAAAAAAATTTTGAACGGGGAGTAAATTGGGAAAGGGTAACGGGGCGGAAATTTCTTAGCGGGACGGGGCGGGGGCGGAGCCATCCTTAGTTTGGAAGAGGGTAGTGGTAGTCGATAGTAGAGATTGTGAATGATGGTAGCGGTAACACAAGTAATGGTGAATATGGTGAGCATGGATGTTGGTGGTGGTGCATTGGTTAATAAATAACAACACGTGAAAATTGCACACACTGTAACAATAGTGCATGTAATTATCTTGTTTTGATGAGGATGAATGTTGGTGGTTTTGGATTGGCGGTGACTATTGGTGGCACATGGGAGATAGTAACATCGATGGTGGTATGTGGCGGGTGGAGCTAATGCCTAAGTTAATAATTTGCAATACAAAAAATTATAGACATTGTAACAACAATGTATGTAATTTTCAAGTGTTGAATGTGGTGATTGGGCAATGAAGATGGTGGCGATTAGAGGTATCCAAAAGTCTCGAACCGAACCGAACCGGATCGAACCGAACCGACTCGAACCGAGCGGTTCTTCATAAATTAAATACCAAAACGGGTACCCGAATCAAGAACCGATGGGTTTGGGTCGGGTATCGGGTCTAAACCAAGAACCGAAGAACCGAATAAGAATCGAAACTAAATAATTTTTTTATTTTTTATATTGAATTAATTAAATTATTTTATTTTTTCTATACAAATTAACAAATTAATTAAATAAATTAGATTATTTCATAATTTTAATTTTAAAGCCCAAATCATTTTTAAAATCCATTAGCCCATTTTAATTTAAAGCAAATGAATATACTTTATATAGTTTTGCTGTAATATTAATATCTAATTTTTGGTATTTGTATGCATTGAATTAATCTTATTGGACGGCTAGTTATTTATATGTTTTTGAATTGTGCTACATTAATTTGTAGAAGTTACGAATGAAATGTCATTAATTGTATTTATGTAGTGTTGCTGAAAATATTAAAAGATTTAATTATGGTACGGAACCGAACCGAACGGAACCGAACTGAATGGTTCCATAATTATATTTGGACCCGACGGGTCCATTTGTTAAATACTCGAAAGTTTTGGGTCGGTTCGGGTCTCTTCTGAACCGAACCGAACCGAACCGAACCGACCCACGGACAGCCCTAGTGGCGATTGTTAGATAATGGTGTAACAATTTTGAGTTGCAATTTTTTTTTAAATACAATGTAACAGCAATAACACTTAGTGTAAGTTGTGATTTTAAAAAATTAAATATATGCATTATAACATCTGTTGAGTGTAAATTAACATAGATGGTTGATAGCCCAATGATAACTAACCATAGGAGGGGTGAACTTGCTTTTAAAACTTTTTCAAAAAATTAATCTAAATTCAAGCAAGTAAAAACTAAATAGATCAATTCAAATAATAAGTGTAAATATGAAAGTGATACGTAGAAGGGAGAAATGATGCAAACGATGTAATTGTGGAGGTTTGATTTAAAGTAATGATCTATGTCCTCCGTTACAAAGCTCTCCGACACAAGCAAGTCATTTTCACTATGTTGATTGACTTATGGTGTAATCATACCTTTTACAATGCTTCCGATGATTTACAAATAATGAGCACCGATTGGAAAAGGTTTGCGAAACAATCTCATACACAGATTCTCAATCAATATGCATTGAATGAAAGAATTGGTCCATTCCCTGGATAAGCCAAAGGTTTTAAGACCTCAGCATGACCCACTATTGAGTTTTAACGTGATCTCAATATGACCCCCACTATTGAGTTTTACGGGGACCTCAATATAACTCACACGGTGACTTACAATAAGGAGCACTGATCCTTATACAGTGTTGATATTTATGGGGATTTCAACACGGCCCACACTTTATCAAAGTGATTTTACAATGAAATTTCTCTCTTGATAAATAATACAAAAAAGTCAAGTACTAAAAGATACTAACATTTTAATAAATAACAATAAATGTTAGCTCAAGTGTTACATGAAAAACTTTGATATATATATGAGTTATATATTTTGAGAAGATTTTTGAACTTATATTGTATTTATTTTTTCTTCATCTTCTCATTGAAAATTTTTGATTGATTTAATCAAATTTGAAAAAGAAATAAATACAATATAAGTTCAAAAATCTTCTCAAAATATATAACTCTTTTAATGGATGATTGTAATAACTTAAATATCAAGAAAGAGATGAGAAATTTTGATAAATATGATGATTTTACAAGTTTGATTCAATCAATCAAAGTTTTCAATATGAAATAGTGGAAGAAATATATGCAATGTAAGTTAAAAGATCTTCAAACTATGTCTCTCTTTTATAAATAATAAAAATAAATTAAGTACAAAAAGAGAGATGAAAACCCTTTGATGAAAATGATGATTGAAAAGTTTTAATCAATCAAAGTTTTTATATGAAAAAATAAATGAAATGAATGCAAATGTAAGCTTTAAGAATCTCTCAAAAGATATCTAACTTTGATACTCTTGAAGAATATTGTATTGAATACAATAAATAGAGGTATTTATAGAGTTCAAAATGTAAAAAAGGTATGGGAGTTCGGATAACTCGTCTGGTTCACTGCCTCTTGTCTGGATGATCAATATAATCGATTGTATAGAAAAAATTAGAGGTCAAAACGGTCAAATTTTGGACCGTTGAAAATTTTCGGTCGACCTCCTCTTCCAGCTGGTCGAATGCCGTGCAATTCAACATTTGTTTAAGTTTTGGGCCCGTTTGTTCCGATTTGAACGTTTTGAAAGGCATGAACGTTTGTAAAGTATTTTAACTAAGTTTTCAAGATTTAAAAAAAAAAGTGTTTTTCAAGTCCAAATATTATTTTTAAAAGTCATTTTTACATTTGATCAAATCATTGCATTCGAATGACTTTTGATGCATAAAATTATTTTTAATGCATGGAAGGGTTTTAAGTTTAAGCATTCATTGTCACATATCAAAATGTTAGGACGTTTACATTTTATCTAAGAAGTGAAGTCTTTGATCTTGTTTCGAAATTTAATTCTTAAGTTCTTGAATGTATGATCTCGATCTGGACTTCCTTTATGAGTCCAATTTGTGATGCTAGCTTTTGATATTTTGACGCCCATTGAACAATTTTCCATCGCGTACATTTAAAAATTATAATCACTTGAATTCAACTCATTAGTAAATAAGATTAACTTGTTTGTTATAATCAAAACTTTAAGGTTATAATCAACCATATGTCGAAAATTTCTCCCTTTTTTATTATGACAAATAAGATGATTTGTAAAGTAATATTGAACAATTGATATGGAATATAAATTTTAAATTTTGCATGTAATCCATATATTCCCCCTATCTTTTACAAATCAATTATCGTCCATTTAAAACATATCAATTAATAGATTATGCAAAGTATATCAGTTAATCATTCAAAGCATATCATCTTCATATCAATTAATAGATTATGCAAAGTATATCAGTTAATCATTCAAAGCATATCATATCATCTCACTCACATTTCCCTTTTTAATGTTTTTCATATCTATCTTGCTCAATTTCCTCCTTTTGACATAAGCAAAAATGTAACACATATGAGAGAAAGAGTGACATGTTTAATCAACCATAGGAAATAATAATATTCCCCTTCAATTAAGCACAAGATGCCAAGTATATGCAAGTTTAAACAAGAGGATAATCATCACTTTATAGTAAAAATATTAATCAAAACATGGATGATGAAATGACAAAAGAAAAATTAAACACAAGATGCCATGTATATGTAAGTGTAAACAACAGGATAATCATCACTTTATAGTAAAAATATTAATCAAAACATGGATGATGAAATGACAAAAGCAAAATTATGTGGATAAAATTTAAATAAATTTTAACCAATTATGCACATAGAATCAATCATATGATAATATTTACTATGATTTCAATTTAGTCACACGTCAAATTTATCGATAATTTTCAAACATTTTTGAATATATGACAATATATCAAGTGTTAGAAATTTAGTGAGAATGTCAGCCAATTAATTTTCCATATTCACTAATTCTAATATAATATCATCCTTTTGGGTATCTTTAGGATACCATAAATGTAATGTTTTAATGCCACTAAGATATCTAAAGATTCAATTTACGGCACTAGTGTGTGATTCCCGAGTATTGAGTTGAAATCTAGCACATAATCACACACTAAACATAATATTGAGTCTACTTGCAATTAAGTAAATGAGAGATCCTAATCATACTTCAATATTTTGTTATGTGTGTGGAAATACTTTAATCATCTTTGTCCAATTTGATTGATAAGCTCATTAGAGAGTTCACTAATTTCAACTATTTCATTTCAAACTTATTAAGCATGTCCATCATGTACTTTGTTTGACTCAAGATCACTTGTACTTCAGAAGATTTTTCTTCATCTTGTTGTACATTTGCTTCTTTCTCATGTTGATCTTCTACATTTTTAGGATATTATTTGTTTTGATTTTGCATGCTCATTTGCTAAAAAAGAATCTCCAAACCTGTATCATTAACAATACATTTCTCTTGTCAAAATGATTAGTTTCATCAAATGTTACATACATGAATTTTTCAACGATTATATTTCTTTTGTTAAAAAAAAAAAACTCTATAAGTTTTGCTTGTCAATGAATATACAAGAAAGATCCCAATATCAAACTTTGGATCAAATTTTTCCAAATTTTCTTTAGTGTTCAAAATAAAATATTTATGCCCAAACACTTCAAAATAAACTGATATTGAGAACTCTTTTTTTCAAAAGTACATATGGAATTTTTGTTTACATTCGACTCACCCAAAATTCTTTTTACAATATAGCAAACGAAGTTAATGGCTCTGGAGAAAAAATATTATAGTAAATCATTTTAATAGTTCGAGTTATTTCATGTAACGTACGATTTTTTCTTTCTATTACACCATTTTATTGAGATGTTCCAATAATCGATAAATTACATTCACAGCCATAATTTTTTGCAAAAATCATTAAATGCATTTTTTTTTTCAAATTCTCGACTGTTATCACTCATAATGGTAGTAATGTTGTATTCCTTTTTATTTTGAACTTTTTTACAAAAATGTTCAAATGCATTCAAAATTTCATCTTTTAAATTCAAAAATTGGATTGAAGTAAATCTGGAGAAGTCATCAATAATAATGAAAGCATGATTAGCAAACCTTTAACAAAACAATTCTTGAAAATTTTGAAAGTAGGTCCATACTAACATGATCTAATCTTCTATTGTATAACCAAGTATCATATTTTAAACTTGATAAATATTTTTCTCCTCATTCAAATTTAGTGTTTATGACAACATCGCATTTTTTGATATAGTATCCTTAATAAGGCACTTGGAAGAATCAAATTTGATATGATAACATTTATCACACAATTGACTTAAACTAACCAAATTACGTTTAATATTATCTACTAAGAGAACATTTTGAATAAAGGGAGATGAATGATTGCCAATAGTTTTAATGTCAATAATTTTTACTCTAGCATTATCTCCAAAAGTATAATGGCCACCATACTTTATTTTGAAACTTGACAATTAAAGCTTGATTTTCGGTAATGTGCTTTGAGCATCCACTATCCAAGTTCTATTTGCTATTTATTTTATTTGGTACCTACAAAAATAATTCAATTTTTTTATCCTTGGTACCCATATAACCTTGGGTCCTTGATAGTTAGTATTAGCGGACTTTTGAATCCGCTTGTAGCTGTCCTCAAGGTACAACCTCTTTTTCATTGAACAATTAGAAGTTACAGGCTCATTTTTGTTGCAAAAACCACATGTGAGTAGAAGTTTTAACAAAGAAAAATTTAAGAGACTTTTGTTTTAAAAATGGTTTGTATCTAATTCACCCTTTATCAAAAATACATTTTTATTTACCAAACATTAAATTAAAATTTTTCTTGCCTTAAGTAAATGGGAAAATTGTGGCCGCGGTCCCAAACCTTTCATTTTGTTGTAGATTACACCCAAACCTTTAATTTTTGCAGCCGAAGTCCCAAACCTTTATATGTAATTGCAGCGTCGGTCCCAAACCTTTACTTGTTTCGGTAGAAGTCCCAAATCTTTGTACGTAATTGCAGAGTCGGTCCCAAACCTTTGTATGTAATTGCAGCGTCGGTCCCAAGCCGTGAATTCCGTCCGTAAAACCGTTAGTCAAAGTTGAAACAGTAATTTTGACTCGAAAAAATTACAGCACCGGTCCCAAACCTTTCATTTTATTGCAAATTACATCCAAACCTTTCATTTTTGCGGTCGAAGTCCCAAACCTTTATATGTAATTGCAGCGTTGGTCCATTTCCAGCTTTTTTTTTTTTTTTTTTTTTACAATGGAAAAAAAATTCATAACCAATTGTAAAAAAAAAAAAAAAAAAGAAATTCACTTTAATGAACAATTTTCATGTAAAACGAAGTCAAACGAATACTAAACTTTGATATAAAAAATAGTTTTTGAGCAAATGTTTTTTTTTTTTTAATTTTTGGCAATGGTAACAAATTTCATAACCAATTGTAAAAAAAAAAAATCACTTTGATGGACAATTTTCATGTAAAATAAAGTCAAACGTGAACAAAAAAAATCTAAAATTTCAAAATTTTTCCGGGAGGAAAATTATACGAATCAAACACATTTAATTAACAATTCCCTAGAAAATGATTTTTAGGCAATTACTTTCCCTGAAATTCATTTTCTTTCCACCCATTTTCCACAATTGCTATCAAACGGAATCTAATTTTGACTCAAATGATAACTTAATTGATGAGCAAAATTGTTAAAATAAGTTATTAAAAAAATGCTTTTCTTCTTCAAATCACTTTAATAGACATATTTTACATGAAAATTGTCCATTAAAGTGATTTTTTTTTTTACAATTGGTTATGAAATTTGTTACCATTGCCAAAAAGAAAGAAAAAAAAAATTGCTCTAAAACTATTTTTTCATCAAAGTTTAGTGTTCGCTTGACTTCGTTTTACATGAAAAT
This sequence comes from Fraxinus americana, assembly GCA_035079005.1. Classification (NCBI taxonomy): domain Eukaryota; kingdom Viridiplantae; phylum Streptophyta; class Magnoliopsida; order Lamiales; family Oleaceae; genus Fraxinus; species Fraxinus americana. The sequence continues at coordinate 29,979,445 of CM068707.1, forward strand.
TGTTCATTAAAGTGAATTTTTTTTTTTTTTTTTACAATTGGTTATGAAATTTGTTTCCAAAAAAAAAAAATGCTGAAAATGGACCAACGCTGCAATTACATATAAAGGTTTGGGACTTCGGCCGCAAAAATGAAAGGTTTGGGTGTAATTTGCAACAAAATGAAAGGTTTGGGACCGGTGCTGTAATTTTTCCGAGTCAAAATTACTGTTTCAACGTTGACTAACGGTTTTACGGACGGAATTCACGGCTTGGGACCGATGCTGCAATTACATACAAAAGTTTGGGACCGACTCTGCAATTATGTACAAAGATTTGGGACTTCTACCGCAACAAGTAAAGGTTTGGGACCGAAGCTGCAATTACATATAAAGGTTTGGGACTTCGGCTGCAAAAATTAAAGGTTTGGGTGTAATCTGCAACAAAATGAAAGGTTTGGGACCGCGGCCGCAATTTTCCCTAAGTAAATTTGTGAACAATTTGAATAAAATTTAAAATCTTTTCTTGTAATGATATTCTCCTTAATAAAAGAATTGTAATCGACATTTCCTTTTTCAAATTTTTTTTGAATTTTCATAAGCTTCTTTACCTCATTTTCCAATAAAGAATTTTTCTTTTTTAGGATCGAATGATCTAAATCAAGTTTTTCAAAATTTTCAAGAATTTCATCATAAGAGGTAGATAATTCATTATATAAACAATTTTCATTTGAATTTACATTATTTTCAATAGTCATGAAGCACACGTTGGCAGTTTTCTCTTGACTTTCATCTTTTTATGGTCATCCTCGTCACTTTCATCACATGTTGCTTGGAGTGCTTTCTTTTTTATGAATCTATTATTTTCTTTATTATTGTCTTCTTTCTTTTGGAATCAACGATTATTGTGGAAATCTTTCCATTTCTTAACAAGAAGAACTAGATTATCAACTTCTTCATCATTCAAATTTTTTCTTGGAGTGCCTTCATGGTCAATTACGAATTTTAAAGCAATTTGGCGCATTTTCTCTTCTTTGTTTTTTATTGTCTTCTCCTTTGTTTCGGTGTGATTTAGCTCACATGTCATCAATGTTCTATAGAACTCTTCCAATGTATATGTGTTGATATATTTAGCGTTTCCTATCAATATTCTCATAGAGCTTCATTTCTCTGAGAGAGACCTAAGTATTTTGCTCACAGTTCACCGCTACTAAATTTTCTATCAAATCTTTTAAGACTATTAATAATATCACTATAACGAGTAATTATATAAACAATTGGTTTATTTTGATTCATGAAGAAATTTTCAAAATCTTTAACTAAGAAATTCATCTGAATTTCTTTCACTTTGCTAGTACCAACATAAGTGACTTTTAATGTATGCCAAATATCACATGCGAAATCACATGTATTAATACTATTAAATTCATTTTTATCTAAAACAAAATAAAATAAATTTTCGACTCTAACATTTGAAGATATTTTTCTTTTATTCTCTTTATTATATTCACCTCTAAGTTTAGAAATTATTTGATCCGATTTACCATCCTCTTTAATAACCTTGTTAGACACATATGGACTAAATTCAATGACTTTCCAAACATTATAATCTATAGATTGAACATATATTATCACCCTAACTTTTAAATAATTATAATGTGTGCCATTAAAGAAAGGATGACAATTTATAGAATGTCCTCAAGATTTTGAAGATTGTAGTTGACATTACTTAATATTTTTAAATCTTTAAATTCAAAATGAGCACTTTGCTTTAATTTACGCCATCAGTTACCAAGCTATCCGCATGAACAAGACATTTTCACTATATTAATTGACTTATGATACAATCCAACCATTTATGACTCTTCTGATGATTTACAAATAAGGAGCATTGATTCTTATCAATGTTGAGCTTTACAGGATTTCAAGACGACCTACTATTGTGCTTTAACAGGACCTCAATATGACCTATATTATTGAGTTTTACGGGACCTCAATATGACCCACACAGTGACTTACAATAAGGAGTACCGATCCCTATACAATGTTGATCTTTACAATGGAATTTATCTCTTGATAAATAATAAAAACAGGTTAAATATTAAAAGATCTAACATTTCAATGAATAACAATAAATGATAGTTCAAGTGTTAAATGAAAAACATTTATATATATATAATAATAATAATAATAATTAGAAATTTGATTAAATCAATCAAAGTTTTTCAATGAGAAGATGAAGAAGAAATAAATGCAATATAAGTTCAAAAATCTTCTCAAAATATATATTTCTTTTAATGAATAATTGTAATAAATTAAGTATCAAGGAAGAGATGAGAAACTTTAATGAATATGATGATTTTACAACTTTAATTCAATCAATCAAAATTTTCAATATGAAATAGTAGAAGAAATATATGCAATGTAAGTTTAAAGATCTTCTTCAAAATATGTCTCTTTTCTGAGCAATAAATAAGTACAAAAAGAGAGATGAAAACCCTTTGATGAAGATGGTGGTTAAAGTGTTTGAATCAATCAATATTTTTATATGAAAAAATAAATGAAATGAATGCAAATGTAAGTTTTAAGAAATCTCTCAAAAAATATCTCACTTTGATGCTCTTAAAGAATATTTTATTGAATGCAAAAAGTAGGGGTATTTATAGAGTTCAAAACGTAAAAAAAGGTTTGGGAGTTCGGATGACTTGTCTGGTCGACCGCCTCTTGTCTGGATAACCAATATAGCTATTTGTATAAAAAAATTAAAGGTCAGAACGGTCAAATTTTGGACCGTTGAAAATTTGTAGTCGACCGCCGGGTAGTTCGACAGTTTTTACGTTTTAACCTCATTTGTTCTGATTTGAAGGTTTTCAAAGGTATGGACTTTTGGAGTGTATTTTTAACTAAATTTTCAAGATAAAAAAAATATTTTTCAAGCTCAAATATCATTTTTAAAAGTCATTTTTATATTTGATCAAATCATTGCATTCGAATGAATTTTGATACACAAAATTGTTTTTAATGCATGGAACGGTTTTGAGTTTCAGCATTTATCGTTACATATCAAAGTGTTAGTATCTTTACATTTTATCGAAAAAGTCAAGTCTTTGATCTTGTTCCGAAATTTGACTCTTAAGTACTTGAATGTGTGATCTCGATCTTGATTTCCTTCACGAGTCTAATTTACGATGATAGATTTTGATCTTTTGACGACCATCGAACAATTTTCCATCGCATACTTTGAAAAGCTATAATCACTTGAATTCAACTCATTAGTAAATAAGATTAACTTATTTTTTATAATCAAAACTTTAATGTTATAATTAACACCAATGGTAAGTTACAACTATTGTAATTTATTAAGTGAACGATTTCGGTAAAAAAAAATACTTGTAAAAAAAATTGCAAAAATATGAGATATGAAAATACGTAAGATAATTAGACACAAGTAAAATACGTGAAATTAGATATACTATGACAAAAAATAAAAATAAAAATAAAAATTGAAGCATATCTGACTTTTGAAATACTTTTTAATTAACTTGATTTCTAAAATTGGACCCCTAAATGGCAGATAGTTGTGTAATTAACCCTTGAAATAATTATCTGGATAAAGATACTTTGCCAAGTAGCAGGGTTCTAATGATCTAGACTTGAGATGCTTAACACCATAAATGGGTTGAAAATAAAAAGGCTTTTCCTGACAAAAATGTTAGATAAAGAAAGATTACATTTAGCCTTTGTTTGAGTCCTATCATTTGCTAGAGAATGTATTTTTAAATAATAAATTGATGAAAAATGCGTGATTAAAAAATAAAACTAAAAATTAGGTTTGCGTTTAATATTATTTTACTGAATAATGTGTGTTTAAAAAGAAGAGAGGGAAACTGTATCTTGGAAATAATGTGAATCAAACAAGGGCTTAAGGTTGTAAAGAGATACAATTTTAAAATTAAGAATTTTTTTAAGTATAAAAATTCAAGTCATAATTAAAATTAATTAATTAAATAGATAATTAATAATATTTTAATAATTAAATATAGTATGGCCATAATACTATACAATTTATGGTTACAATTACGTAATAATCACAATCACAAAACGTTACAATCACAAATCACAACTTTTATAGATTAGAATTTATTTATCAATAAAAAATTATCAATTTAAAAAATCACATATTATTTTTCGACCAGAAATCATGAATTTTACAAATCATAACTTATTTCACAGTCATAAATTATCAAATTAATTTCATGTATTATTTCATAAATTTAAATTACTAATTTTATAGATCACAACATATTTCATAGTCACGCTTTAAAAAATCACGATCACAAATTTAGTCGCAATCTCATATTTTTATGTCACATTATTTATTGTTCACAATTATCTATTTTATTGATCACATATTATTTATTGGTCACAAATTAACCAATTTATTGATCATAAATACCTAAATAATTGGTCTCAACTACTCTTTATCCCACCCCAACTCCAATGCGCTACATGCACCAATTGAATCAAACGCCACGCTACCTCACCACCACCACCACCACCGTACCACCTGCACCACTATCAACTCACCATAATCTTCAGCACCACCAACTGCAACACCATTGCCATCACCACTACATCACTAACATCATTTGCATAACGCCAACAATCATCAACAAAAATTATCATAAAACTTTGGCAAAGCAACAAATCGAAGGAAGAAACCAACACAAAAACAATGAATAGCGATGTCACGACTTGTGAGTGTCACTATGCGTATGCTATGCTGAGGACTGTGAGTGCCACTTTGCGTAGTGTGCAGCAATGCTAACAGCCACTTCGATCGACACAAGATGTGCTGCCGAACTGACGACAGATAGAGAAGGGAGAAGGGGAGGATAGAGAAGGGAGAAAAGGAGTGTGTGAAGAGAGATGAAAATGATTTAGGGTTAGAAATTGGGAGAGGTGGATGGGGTGGGGGTTTGGAATGTGGGTAGGTTTGTAGATTTATTCAGTTTTATAATATAATTATCACCTGATTCTTGAGTTAAAATACTCTTAAATTTTATTTTTTAATTGGGAAGTTGTTGATAGAAAAATTGAAAAGGAATAACGAACTTTATTCAAAACCTTTTCACATAAAAACCCTAGATCCATATCCATATTGAAATCTGAAAAATGAACATAAACATAAAACATACCTGAATCCATGATAATTAGATTGTTAGCCTGAAAGGATCACGATCTTGATTGTTAGCCTGAAAGGATCACGATCTTCCAATTTGATTTGTGAACTTCACTTCAATCTTGATTTCTATGGATGGGGATGTAGAAACCTTGAAGAACACACTCAAATGGGGACCATAACCCATATATAAGATAATGACCATTCATTATCTTTCATTTGTTTTAAATCGGCCCCTCAACAATTTAGAACAAACTTCCGGTCTCTACACTTTAATTCCACGAAATTCAATACCCATTAGTCAAACTTTATCTTTAGCGGATCACTCTAATGACTAATTTACTTTAGATAATAGCACACACATTTTTTAATATGTTACATGTGGCCCCAAATTGCTAAAATATTCCAACAATCTCCCACTGGGCCATATGTGTAACCTTTCAAATGTGCACAACCTTTATGAGCTCAAAATTTTTGCTATTATTATTATTATGGGTATTTCAAACAATCTCGTCCATTAGTCACATCGATGTAGGATCAAAGCGATTTTCGTCACATTTAACGTGACTAAATCCATCAATGGTCACGTACACCCATATAACCAAATGACATAGATCAATCATGGAGTGTAGCACGAAAATTACATGTTATGTGACCCAAACATGTCTATTTCCAACTGGTCCAACCTTATTTCTTAAGTGAGATCGATACTGAATATAATAACAGAGTGTAATAAACTGAAAACTTTATTTCTGTACAGAACAATATCCAAATACACAAATGTGTACAAAACATAAAGCAATGAAAATACAAACTCCCACTAAAACTTGATATCCTCATGATATACAACACCCATATGAGCAATGTGCTCATGAAAGACTTTGGGTGTCAATCCCTTAGTAAGCGGATCCGCAATCATGGAGTTTGTCCCAATATGCTCTATGGAAATCTGTCCACTCTGTACTCTTTCCTTCACAACCAGGAACTTGATGTCAATGTGTTTTGACTTAGATGAACTCCTATTGCTATTAGAATATAGAACTGCAGAGTTATTGTCACAATATAACTTTAGCGGCCTTTCTACGCCATTCAGAATACGCAGCCTAGTGACAAAATTTCGCAGCCATATTCCATGATTAGATGCCTCATAGCAAGCTACAAATTCTGCTGCCATGGTAGAAGAAGCTATGAGTGTCTGCTTAGCACTCCTCCAGGAAATAGCTCCTCCAGCTAACAGATAAATATAGCCTGATGTGGATCTCCTACTGTCTTGGCATCCAGCAAAATCAGAATCGGAGTATCCTATGATCTCTAACTGATCCGATCTGATATAGGTGAGCATGTAATCCTTTGTTCTCTTCAAATATCTCATAACCCTTTTGGCTGCTATCCAATGATCCATTCCAGGGTTGCTTACATATCTGCCTAGCATTCCAACAATGAATGCTATATCTGGACGTGTACAAACTTGAGCATACATAAGACTCCCAACAGCTGAAGCATAGGGAATCTTCTGCATTTCCTTAACTTCAAGGTTATTTTTCGGGCATTGTTTGAGACTAAATTTGTCTCCTTTAGCGACAGGGGTGTCACCTGATTTACAGTCCTGCATGCCAAACCTCTTAAGTACTTTATCGATATAGCTCTTTTGTGACAATCCAAGAATACCTCGAGAGCGATCCCGATATATCTGAATCCCTAATACAAAAGAGGCGTCACCAAGATCTTTCATCTCAAAATTCCTAGATAAAAATCTCTTGGTTTCGTGCAACATGCCTATATCGTTAGTGGCAAGCAGTATGTCATCAACATACAAAACCAGGAAAATATGCTTACTCCCACTGAACTTGTGATACACACAATCATCAACAGCATTTGTCTCAAAACCAAACGAGATAATTACTTGATGAAATTTGTAGTACCATTGACGGGAAGCTTGTTTGAGCCCATAGATGGATTTCTTTAATTTGCAAACAATGTTCTTCGGGTCTCCTGACACAAAGTTTTCTGGTTGCACCATATAGATTGTCTCATCAATGTCGCCATTGAGAAACGCCGTCTTAACATCCATCTGATGTAACTCAAGGTCAAAGTGCGCAACAAGTGCCATAATTATCCTGAAAGAGTCTTTCGTTGAAACTGGAGAGAAAGTCTCTTTGAAGTCAATACCTTCCTTTTGGGTAAAGCCTTTAGCTACAAGACGAGCCTTATATCTTTCCACATTACCTTTCGAATCCCTCTTGGTTTTAAAAATCCATTTACAACCAATAGGCTTCGCACCTTCTGGTAACGCGACAAGATCCCAAACTTTATTGTCTTGCATAGACTTATACTCATCATTCATGGCATCAATCCACTTTTGAGAGTCAGAACCCTGCATGGCCTGACGGAAGTTGATTGGATCATCTTCCATCAATCCATTATTTTCCTCATGTTCTTGGAGAAATACTATAAAATCGTCCGAAATAGCATTTTTCCTTTCTCTCGTGGATCTCCTTAAAGGTATTGGTTCTTGAGGTTGTTGAGTTTGAACTTCTGGAATATTTAACTCATTTTGGATGGGAGGTTCTTCAACATTATCTTGTTGAGGTTCTGGATATGCTTCTTGACCAATGACAGGTATAGGGACTTGTTCATTGTTGACCAATGACAGGTATAGGGACTTGTTCATTGTCAAAAGTAATAGTATCCTCAACTTCTTCCTCAAAGACAATGTCTCTAACCTTATTTCTCCCCCCAAACTCAACATCCTCAAAAAATGTTGCAGTTCCCGTTTCAAAAATTGACTTAGTTGTGGGATCATAAAATTTATAGCCCCTTGATCGCTCAGAATAGCCAATAAAGTAGCTGCTTACTGTTTTGGAGTCCAATTTCTTTTCATATGGCCTATAAGGCCTAGCCTCAGCTGGACATCCCCAAATATGAAAATGCTTTAGACTAGGCTTTTTACCTATCCAAAGTTCATATGGAGTTTTGGCAGCAGCCTTAGTTGGCACTCTATTCAGAATATAAGCTGCAGTCTTTAATGCTTCTCCCGTAGTGATTTTGGTAAAGTAGAATGACTAATCATACTCCTTACCATATCCTTAAGAGTCCTGTTTCGTCTTTCAGCTACACCATTCATGCTAGGCGTCCCTGGCATAGTGTATTGTGGGACGATTCCACATTCCTCTAGGTATTTAGCAAATGGTCCTGGACATTGTTCACCTGAACCGTCATTTCTGCCGTAGTACTCACCACCACGGTCAGACCTAACGCTTTTTATTCTTTTGTTGAGTTGATTCTCAACCTCTGTTTTAAACACTTTGAACATGTCCAGTGACTCAGACTTTTCATGAATAAGATATAGGTACCCATAACGTGAGTAATCGTCTATGAATGATATAAAATATTGTTGACCATTCCAAGAAGCCGTAGGGAATGGTCCACAAATATCTGTGTGTATCAATTCTAAGACATCCGAAGTTCTGTTAGCACCTAATCCTTTTGTTTTGGTCTGTTTTCCCTTGATACATTCAAAGATCTAAAACTGATGGAGAAGCATTAAAAGATCCTTCAATTTATAGAAGTGTAGTAGGAGGACTGCAGTACCTAACATATACAAGGCCGATATCACCTTTTCTGTCAACAAGCTGAGCCAATTTCTGCAATCGCCTACAACAACGTATTGGCAGGGAGTGAAAATAGTACTAAGATACTGAAAAGGAACCATCAATCAAGGGCTATGGATACAAAGAAATGACAACCTGACATTGAATGGATACACAGACACATATGGGCCTCTTGTCCAGACGATAGAAGATCTACAGCCGGTTACTAAATCTACTTGGGAGATAATTTGATAGCATGGTCATCAAAGAAGCAACTTGTGGTTGCTAGATCAAGCATGGAGGCAGAATATAGAGCTCTGGTAGCTGGAGCATCAGAAATTTTGTGGACTCAGTCATTATTCAAAGAGCTTGGGCTACCACAAACCTCAATTCCAATTCTGTGGTGTGACAATATGAGCGCTAGAGCTTTAGCAGCTAATCCTGTTTATCACGCTCGAACAAAACATATCGAGCTGGACATTCACTTTGTTAGAGACAAAGTGCTCGTAAAGGAATTAGAAGTAAAATATATTCTTTATTCAGACCAAATTGCGGACCTATTGACCAAAGGGCTATCCCATTCCAGATTCAACTTTTTGAAAGACAAGCTTGTAGTTACAATGGTACCATCCAGCTTGAAAGGGGGTGTTGAGATAAGTTGATCTTCAGCTTATCATCAGATAAGCCAATCTCCAGCTTCCAGACTTCATCAGCAGATCAGCCTATCATTCTTCATCAGCAGATCAGCCTTTCAATTTATGTTGCACATAATTCTATTACTAGTGGAATTCAGTCACACTCCATAATTCATGGAGATGGCTCCAGCAGGTGTATTCTAGAATCCTTCTTAGACGTTTTTATTCCCCTTACATTGTATATAAATTCCTTGGCGTAGGCTGCCTTGTATTGTATAAAATATATCATTGAGCAATATAGTTAAAACCATTTCTTCACTAGTATTAATAAAATACCAAGTTTTTGTCATGGTATATCATTGAAGAAGTTTTAATAATGGAGTAATACCATCTCCTATAGATTTTAGTCAACTTTTTCTAGCTGAAAAAGATAGCTCAAGCAGAACAAATAGAAATGGTGGCCCAGATAAAGCTGTTGTCAACCAAAATATTGAACAGAGAGTTGTGGTGGAAAATGAGACGTGATATAGGCATAAGGGTATTTGGAATAACCTGTTGATCATGAACAAAAAGTATTCTTTCTCGACGGCACCTTCTCTTATTTCTAGTTCTCAAAAAATGAAGTCTCTGAGCCCTTATCCTTTGTGATATAAAATAAGTGGCAGCCCAAATGGAAGCAAGAAAGAACACCAAGCCCAATAAAGCTTATAAGCTTAGGAGGCAACCCAAAAGAGAATTAGTGGCAGCCCAAGTAGAGTACTCACATTCGGTATACCATGTCTTCAATTTTGAGAGAACCAATAAAGTATTGTGGCCCCAAAAAGAAGAAATGGGGCCCAAATTCTTTGAACATGTACGAGGAGTGATAAAGCCTAAGAAAGATAAATTATTATGACCCAGCATTGTATAGACATTTAACCCAAAATTCCTTGAAGCCCATTCACAAACCTTGCAGTGGAAGTTTTCTCTTTTCTGCCAATTATCAGAGGCAACTTGCAAAAGTTGAATGGACAATGCCTCTTTGTACCAACACTCCACCACACTACCGTCCACTATGATGCAGGCGGTTGCCTTAACATTGGACACCGGAGTTTGCAAAATATTACATAATTAATGTAGCCATAAAAATGAGAAAATTTCTGACGTGAGAATTTCATCGAGCATCTAGAGGGTGAACGGATTTGCAACTTGATTCTCTTTTATAAAATGAGATCAATCTCTGATTTTATTATCAAAGTAGTGGCTGTTGCACAAGTATCTCTAGCATTCACCATTTCTGTCATCGGCAGCTGCTTGTCGCTAGAGACCAAGGTGATTTCAGCTCTTTCATTTTCTTCTTGGTAGAAGAATGTCTAACTTGAGGCTTGATTCCATTTCTTGAACAAAATTCTGATTTTTGGAGGAGCATGAAGCATTTACCAATCGGAAACCAGATGAAGATGACCGGTTTTTTGGTTGATGTGAACATTAACAAATTAGCTTTCCTGAGACAGAAGCTTAATTCATTTTTCTTCATCTTCTATGGATGTTTTCTTCTATATTCGGGATGTATCATTAAAAATCAATAATTACGTTGTTCCCAATATTTGTAAGCTTCACTGTCCATTTTCATGGACAATCTCCTGACCGTCAAATTCCTCTTATCTTAGAAAATTTTCAAATGCTTACAGTTGCCTTTTCCCCTCATGAGTTTCTTTAACCATTGACTAGTAATAGCCATTTTCATTTTTCAACTCAGATTTCTTCAACCCTTTACTGGAAAGTTCCCTTTTTTCAAGGATTTGTTTTTTTTTCTACCCATTCTTTCTTTCATCTTTTTGTAGCCGACCTCCTTGTTTCAGTTGAAGGAGCTGCTCGGATAATCATCTTCGGTTGCTGCCTTTTCTGACCATCTTTTTTGGTGGCTTTTTGATTGTGTTATAACATGGTTAATGTCTTGATTCCCACAAGCGGCGCCAATTTGCCGCCAATTTGTTGACCTCAAAAAATGTGCTAACAGAATCCATTTCATCTTCCATCCATACAGACATCACCTGCACACAAGAACAGTACGTTATGAGGCAAAAGCCACCGGTCGAGAAAAAGATCCAATGACCGTTTACATTCCGACGGTCAAGTCAACTTCTGGACGAGAGAAAAAAATAGTACAAAAGAAGGAGAGGTGATTTGGATAGGGTTAGAAATCATACCTTATTATGAATGAAACTTACATATATATAGAAAAATATTAATGGGCCAGTGGTTAATGGGCTGAGCTCGAGATACAATTGTTTAATTAAATAGCTCAATCAATTGAATAGTCGATACCACGTTGACATATATGAGACACCCTCTATCTGAGCATGCTACGTAATTTATGGATATAACAATAGTCCCCCAAGGTTGAGTCGTATATTAATGTGTGGGTCAGACTTCGAAATATAAGTCGTCAAGTAGGTGAGGTCTTGTAGATTACCTTAGAAATATGAGTTGCTCCAACAAGCAAGGACTTACGAACTGTCTCAAAAATATGTGTACGAGCCTAAATAAGCGAGGACTTACGAATTGCCTCGAAAGATAGATACTTCATATAATTTTTCAAAATTTCGACAATATCTCCTATGTAATATGGACTAAACCAACCTGTAATATAATATAATATCTAAACTCACATATATAAAATAAATTTGGGGTCCATTTGCTCCTCAAATTACTCATAACGATAAAGTGAATAATGATATATCACATTTCTTTAAAATATAATATACAGAAAGCCTATCATGACCTGCATGCTTGCACAACTTAGTGTAATAGTAGTGATATAGTGAAGCAGCATGTTGATAATGTAGATAACGTGACATACGTACTGGCAGTAGTGAAAATAATGTCATGACATGCTAGAAATGATGTGGCATGCGTACTGACATCAATAATATAATGCATATGCTAGAAGTAATAATATAATGATACAAATATACTAATATCACAATGTCCCAACAAAATCTCTTTCACTTCCCCTCCACGTAGACATCACCTGTACACTAGAATCCTACGTTAGGAGGCAAAGGTCACAGGTCAAGAAAAAGGTTCAACAATCATTTGCACTCCGACGGTCAAGTCAACTGTCGGACGAGAAAAAAAAAAGAGTGCAAGAAAAGGAGAGCAGATTTGGATCGGGGTTAGAAATCATACCTTATTGTGAATGAAACTTACATATATATAAAAAAAAATGTTAACGGGCCAGTGGTTAATGGGCTGAGCCCAAGATACAATTGTTTAATTAAATAGCTCAATCAATTAAATAATCGATACCACGTCAAAAAGCTCACTAGACACACACCCCAAATGATATAGTTCAAATGATGATATAGATTGAGCTTACGTATATATTATCATTTTGAAGAGTATATTGCAAGAGTTTTTGATATTATACTCAATGAAAATTATATGGGATGCATAATGGACATCCAAATTGTCCTTTATATAGAAGAGAAAAGGTTGTGAGTGAAGTGTCGCGCCCCAATCTCAACAACATTTGCCAAATATGTCGCAGTCTGTCGCTGACCTCTGTCTCGAGCGATAGTGACACCTTTTCATCAGAGTTTCTATCGTTAGCCTGTTGCTAGATTGTAACTCGAGCGGAGATAGTCATTTTCCTGCCCCATTCATCCTCTTTTCTTTCTTACTTTGGATTACAATTTCTCATTTATCCGGAATTGATTTTGAGATTTCAAATGTACCACGACATCTACTCGACGAATAAAACAAGTTAGTCTATTTATATTCATAATTTGACTATTAGATCAAGTCCGAATATTTGATCGAAGTTAACACAAGTCACTTTTCCATACTAATTTCATTTTCTAAACCAAATTCTAACAATCCCCCACAGGAATGAAAATTCGAATATGCTTATGATATGCAGAAGTATGATGCATTGTAGGGAGAGCAGAAAAACACTGCATCAGGTAAGGTAGCTTCCGGCCTTGAACATTTCTTAGTGAAACTTGGCTAATTGGTAAACGTGATGTCTTGAACTATTCAGCCGTTGATATAAACTAAGACAATAATATTCACACAGATGTCTTTCCTAAATCGTCCATGGTTCTCATGATTTGGTTCATTTTGGCCCTGAATCACTTGTAGGTTTCACAAGTGTTTAGAAAATTTCAGCATTTAAACAATTTTCATTGAGGCGGCCCCACTTCACACTTACATAGGTGACCTCCTATTAAGAGTATTTTGCCGTACTCCACTTGATTTAATCAAGATATATGAATCATTAAAGGATATCTTAACCTTACATTCCGTGAAAAGCACTTTAATTATTATAGGAATGAGTCATGAAATATTTTCCCAAGTGCTTTATTGAATTTTCATAATTTAGTTGTCCCCTTGAACCAAGATCGTAGGATCTCCAGTCAACAAGGTAGGTTTACCATTACAAAGATCCTTACATAGTAAGCTTTAATCTCATTCTTTTCGATATGCAGCATAATTGATCTCTTAGTAAATCTTTTCTTAGTGGATCCTGACACAATGGGTGAGGAACGGCTCTTGTTTGTTATGGTGGCTATGGGATTATTGGGATGAAATTATGGATTTGATTGGTTTGCTTAATGCCCGAGTTCAACATATTTTTCGTGAGACCAATATGGCGGCTGATTTTCTGGCAAAAAGGGGGAGTGATGGTACTTCTAATCATCTGTTTTTTGGCAATGCGACTCCAACGCTTCTCAATGGAATTTTGCGTACGGATCGTATGGAACTACCTTACCTTAGACATTGATTTTGTTATTTTTTTGCATATCATTTTATGTAATTACGGTTTTCCTCCGCCATAAGTGAGGTTTTCAATAAATATTTTTAATTTAAAAAAAAAAAAAAGATCCACGAGTTTGCACTAATTGAGATCAAGGTATTATGTCTATGACGTATATGTCTAGACTTACCATTATGACTCACTAAGTATCTTATTAAATATAGTTAGCCAACGATTGATTCATTTAATAGATACAAATTGTCACCAACTGAGAAATCATCTTATGAAGATATATGTTTCTCACTAACTTTATCTGAAACTTTATCAATTTTCAAACATGGTTGGAGAATTTCTATCAAACCATTATACTAGTCAATCACTTTTATTAGTGGATTTCATACATGGGTATTCAATTTTCAACATTGAACTATTACAATGCATTTATGAATATTCTTCAAATATTCCAATTTGCATATCCGAACATTCACCATAATCGATTTTCATCCCATTTTATCCACTTTAGATTTAGTGTATGTCACGTTGTGAGCCATCCTCAAACTTCTAAAATAGTGTAAGGACTTTCTACATTTTTTACTTCATAGACATTCTTCTATGATTTATAAAGTGTATGGAATATAACTTGAGAGACAAGTTAGCCCCACAATTCAATTAATTAGGAATAAATATGCAATTTAGTAATATGCATCCATAAGTTTTGAACTTTTCATACTAGTTCGCAAGCATTAATGTTTAACCCGCCACCCACCCCCATCCATTCTTGGGTTATACTTGAACTTAGAGTTCATCAACTTTTTCAAAGTCTAATTCATCCATTAAATATATAATGTTATGTGAAAGTCTAAGTATTTTCAATTTAGTGGTCGTCAATTCATACATTTGTACTTTAATCAAATTCTCTTCAACTATACACATTTAATATAGAATACTACAACAATGAAGAGGATTAAGCATCAATAATTGCAACTTCTCCAATGTATTCAACTTATCAAATTTGTGACATTTCATTGTATTATTTCATGTCAAATAATAAGGTACCCATTCACCCGTATTCACCATATTCCAATTTGAATGAATGAATCAAACATAGATTGGAAAGTTATGTCTTAAAAGACACAATCCTACAAAATGACACACCTCTTGTAATAAATCATACCAAAAGTCACAATCTTTCATATGAAAAGATATACCTTTTCATCTAAAGTGATCCTAGAATATTTAATAATATTCTACATAATTTTCCAACATTTTCAACTATATCAAGTTCATTAAGCCGAAAAAGAGCTGAGCTTTTTTTTGCCCGAAAAAATGAGGCTCGGCCCGAGCTTTTAGCTCGAGCCTTAGCGGGCCGAGCTGGCTCAAGTTTTTTTATTTTATTTTATTTTTCTTGTTAGCTGCCGAAAATAGCTGCATGCTTGTGCAAGCAGCTTTAGCAGCTATTTAAGCAGGCAGCTAAAAAGCTGCCTGCATTTTAGCTTAACTTAACTCTTTTTTTTTTTTTTTTGAAACGGCCCGTGACACGAGCCCGCCCGGGATTTTTTCGGGCCTAGCTCGAGCCGACGAGTTTTTTTGTCATCTCTATCTTTATCAAAAGTTGTGATATGCATCGATCAAATTGGGGATCCAGGCTGCTAGCAACTCAACTCGTGTTAACTTGTTTAGTCTAGTCCAACAAGATTAAGAGGCGTATAGCGCGGTCTTGCTATTTGATCGTGTGATTTTCAAATGCACGAATTGCGATAAGTAATAACAGTATATTATGAATGCCAATATCATTCCATGAAAATTAAGTATTTACTATCAAATTTTATCTTAAATCTAACTTTAATCCAAATTAAAGTGGTGACCAATAATTAAATCTAGAGTTCGTGCTTTAACTAAATTAATATAAGATTAACGAATTCGAGAAGAACTCTTGGATTAAGAATTTCGATTTCAATCAGGTTATTTAATATTCATTTAGCCCTTTTTTGGGTAATTATATTACCACTACACAATTTATTAAATACACCACATTTTTTTAAATATTTTTCTTATTTACTTAAATACCCTAAGGTGAAATTACGTAATTAATATATAATTATTCTAAAATAAATTAAAGTTCCACCACAAATAAAAACTAATCAAGAAAACTAAAGAAGATTATTTACTCCAAACTTGTCTTAAAATTATGAATAAATCTTTGTTTTGTTTTCTTCTCTTAATTTCTATTCACGTCAGATTCAATCCCAAAGATTACAATTCAGATTCAATCGTCGCCAAAGATTACAATTCAGTTGACAACAGTAAATTAATCTTTCATCCCAATCAAGAAAGTTACAGTAAAAGTTAGCTGCAGTAATTTTGCATCCCAAATCTTAGAAAGAAAAATAACAAAACCCAGGAAAATCTGCTCAATCAAATGATCTAATTAAATAGGACATAAAGGTAATATTGAGAGGATGAGTACACTGCAAATTGTTTTTTTTTTTTTAGTTTATATTGTATTAGGAGTATAATTGTAAATTTGTTGTGGTGCATTTATTGAAAATATATTTTAATTGTGGTGTGATTATAATGTGGTGTAGTAATTAAATTTTGTTGTGGTAATATAATTATGCTTTTTTTATATATATTATCAATCGAATAAAAACATCATTGTGTTATATACAAGAAATAAAGAAAAGAGTTTTACCAATTGTTGATCTTTGACGCCCAACAATGAATCATCAATCTCCACTTCAAAACATGTAAATCTCTCGGCCAATTGTGTTGTTTAACCTTCAAAACCCAAATTGAGATGCAAATATTGAGAATTTAATGTATTTTGATGTGTAATTTTATGCCCAAAAGTGAAAGGAATTGGAATTTGATCATAATCAGGAGTTCTGAAAGATTACGATTCGACCCCCAACTTATAATTGTGCGATCACACAAGTATGGACTGCTTCTACAACACCATAAGACTTCAGGAATTGTTGGCAAAATTTAGTTAATTGCGATTGCTTCTAAAATTTGTGGGTACTATAGCACCGGCCATTGAACTTTCATTTTGCTCGTTTTGGTCCTCTAATATACAATCTTGTGCAGTCCATATCCTCCCATATTGCAAAGGAGGTCCTTTAACTTCCAAAAATTCTAGGTTGGTTTCTGAATTCCCAAATTTGTCCCTATTTGACCCTTTTAGTTAAATTTTATCTAGATTAATGTAGAAACATCTTTAGAACATGACATTAAAGTCAAATATTTTCGCTTTTTAGCATATGTTCTAGATTTTATGTGATATGATCGGTAGCGTAAGAACTTGGTCAAATATGCTGTTTCTAGAAAGAAATTGAAAATAAAAATTTCCGTTTATTATTGTCATCTTTGACTTTTGTAATTAAGCTTATTATACATATGATTTTCTTGTTTAGGATAGAAAAGAGACTTTTTTTTTTTTTTTTTAAATCAAGTTTTGAAGTGGACACGTTTTTCGAATTTCTGTTCTTCAATTTTTGTGAAGTTCTTATAAATAGATATGAATAAGAGATGAATATAAAATGAATAATATTTATGAATTTTTTGAAATGTATAAATAAAAAATAGCTTGAGTATTTATAAATAATTTATAATTAACTGTTAAACATAGACAAATCCCGAGCTAATTCTTAGACGTGATAAATAGAAATTTGGTAAGCAGTAATAAATAAAATCAGACAATATAACGGATAATACATTAACTTTTTTTTTTTAAAATTATTTTAATATTGTCAAGTACACTCTATTTCCCTTTATCAAGTATACAATAATTTTTTAACTATTTCATTATCGATATAAAACAAGGGTCAATTCCCTAAATGGTCACTAAACTTTTCCTAAAGTTGTCACGGGGCCACTGAACTTAAAAAATGCACCAGTTAATCACTTAACTTTGAAAATTGGTACCACATCCATCACTGCGTAAACGACATTTGCAAAATTGGAAAGATTTGATGACAGTCTAATGGTATGGCTTACATGACATGCAATTGAAAACTGTAAGTTAGATTTTTATGTAAATCATATTATAATTAGTTAAAAACTATAATAATCTAGTTCATGAAGTTTGTGAAATTTAGATTTGGAAAAGTTCTACATTTGGATAAAACCACGCATTCAATAATCATTTGAAAAACACCCAAATATGTATTAGACGATTTGTGGAAAAAAAAAAGGGGGTCACATACATGTAGACTTATGTTCAACATCATCAAATCCTTCCAATTTTACAAGCGTCATTTATGCAATGATGGACGAAGTACCAATTTTCAAAGAAATCTTATTTTCATTCATCGATACGATTGTTGGACACTAACCTAATTATGAAATAGTTAATTGGCAATTAGCTACGTGCCTAACTTGACCTGGAGAAAGCATAGTTACTTAGCTCATAAACTCATTCTCGTATATTAATTATAGAATAAAAAATAATTGAAGTGTTTATAGCGTGAATTAAGTATTTCACAGAAGTGGGTCTATCTTGGAAAGAAAATAAAATCCAAAGAAATCTTATCCAATTCTAGATGGATCGAGAAACATCAACAAGCACTTGAAAGTCAAAAAAGCTATTTCTAGAAACAAAAATATGTGGAATTCTTATCCAATTATTAATAGTTTATTAAACATGAGATTTCTAATGTATAATGGAAAGTGAGACTTTTTATAAAATTTTGATTTGACCAATAGAAAAAAATAAAAAATCATTAGAATATTCTAATTTATATTTCTGCCTTTTCCTTGGGGTCTTTATACTAGAATTGATCAACGCGTAGAGTTATATTCTTTTCTTTTTTGGTTAGAGGAGCCCAAATTTGACTTAAATAACATATTAATCCTTCTTATTAATTCCGCGGAAGCGCGGTTTATCTTGGTCAAAAAGAATTTTTTTTTTTTTTATCACGTGGATTTGCAACCACTATCAATCTGGTTAATTTATTGAAAACTATCAAATTGGAGTATGATAGGGTCTGGGGAAAACGAAGCCAAACGAATGGTATTCGATATGGTTATTTTTTTTATTTTTATTTTTTTGCAATTGGAACAAATTCTAAACCAAATTGTAGAAAATATTATCACTTTAATTGACAATTTCCATAAAAGAACGAAGCCAAACGGACAACAAAATTTCAACATTTTTCATGAAAAATTATATCAATCAAACATAATCGATTAATTACAATTCCCAATAAAACAATTTCTAAACAAATCAATTCCCTGTAAAACATTTTTTTTCCACCCATTTTCCACATTTGCAATCAAACGGAAGAAAACCTTATGTTGGCCAACAGTTGCAATATGAGATGAAAGCTAGAGAAGTGAATGACATTAGGGCATGTTTGCCAAATAAGTGGATCACAATTTTTTTAGGTGAAAAGTTCATCTGAGTAATTTATTTCGTCTTTTAAGATCTACTGATCTCCCACGCACGCAGACCTTGCACAATTTTAGCAATAAAAATGGAATTATTCTTAAGTTATAGTTCATCCAAACATGATTATATAATAAAAAATTATCTAAAAGACTTATTTATTACTTGTAGAAAAGGAAAAGCATAATTCCATTTCAAAATGCTGCATTTCGAGGAATCATAGCTCGTCCCGCCGTCATGTTGGAACCTTGTTCTGAAGTTCCCATATAAAAGGTCAATTCCATGTTGTAATCTCTTCAAACAACAGCCTGTAAACAAATCTCTCTCTCTCTCTCTCTCTCTCTAGACACTTGTATCAATGGCATCAAACAGTTCATATGAAACCTCATGGGCTGATCAATGGGATCCAGAGCCTATGTACAATTACACCAGCAACACCAAAACTGGTGGTTCTTCCAAATTTTCCGGCAAGGTCGGCGACAAGTTGGATAAAACAAAGGCGGTGGCCATCACTGGCATGAGGAAAGTGAAGACTGGGGGTTCGGTGGCCGTCACCGGCATGAGGAAAGTGAAGACCGGCGCCACCGCTGGTTTTCACTGGATCAAAGACAAGTATGAAAAGAGAACACAAAAGCATTAAGAAAAGTTTGTTACACGCACATAGTAGCATATTGTTTACCTTGTTATGAAATCCGTTTTTCATGTTAATTTGTATTAAATTTTAGTGGTTGATAGGGATGAGTTCATTTGATTGATTGTTTTGTAAAGTTGTGAGTCTTATTAAATGTGTGGTTAAAATTAATGATTGACTTTTTGAGTTAAACCAAACAGGGCCTAACAACATATTTGAGCAGACATACTATGTAATCCAAGAATCAAATATCAACTAATTAAAAAAGATGCAACACAACCAAGGAATCCAAAATTGGCAAAAGTAGAAGTCAATTGCAATAAAACATTAAAATATACCTTAATATTTTAATGCTTCAATAGATCCAAGAATCAGGAAAAAAAATTCAATTCAAATAAGTTGTTTGCTGATACTCTCATCTAGGTTTTTATATGGACATTTAAAAGTTCTTTTGATTAATTATGACCTAGTTTCTTGTATATTTCGTTTGTTAGGTAAAACTCTATAATCGAAAGTGAAATTAGAAGAAATAAGTGAAAACCGATGAAAAATGAAGAAATCAAAGGTTCATGGACTAAATTGTAAATGCTCAATAGTTGATTCGGATCACAAAACATTGATTGAAGATAAGAGGGGATCAATTAAATGCAATTAGAAGTCAAATGAGTGAAGCATTAAAATATAATCAATGTATTTTCACCGATCCAAATTCTCAGTCAAAGATTGAGACCTATTTTTGACATAGTAAATGTTCGAATTGAAAAAATGTTATTTCTAAGAAAATTATATCCCTTTGATTTAGTTTTCCAGTGCACTTTAAATCTCCTCAATCGGACATCGAAAAAGAAATTTATGATAAAATACCAATGGATGCGCAGAGACATATTTATACACGACGCGAATGCAACTTTTGTTATTTAAATGAAACTCTTTTGGAATTCAATTTGAACGTAATTCTTGACCTAATTTCACCCTCTATATATACAAAACATGGACAAACATTGAAGAAGCCTCTCATACCACAAAATTCATCTATTATCAACAATTAAAGAGAGGTCAATTTCATTATTTTTGTGAGATTTAAAAGACAATTACAAGTTTTCAAAAAATTGGAGTTTCAATCTTGATTTTTGGAGACAACAAGAAGATATATTGAAGATTCATCAAGAATCTATTGAAGATATTCGAGATTTCAAGATCCATCTTCTTCTCATTCGTCAATCTAAAATCCGGGTTCTATTCTTCCAATTAAACATGTTTTCTTGTAATTTTGTAATGCTAGGTTAGGGTTTCTATTACTAAGGCATTGATGAATCCTTGTTATAAAGTTTTTAATTAACTTTAATAATTTGACGCCTAATATGTGTTTATTTGTGGGTGTTTGTTATTGTGTCTAATGCTTTTAAATTATTTGATCACTAATTTGATTGATTTGTGAATTTTATTGTTCACGGGAGAGAAAACAGGATAGATAGCACGCTATAACAATTATTACAAAGTTTGATAGGAGATAGAGATATATCACTATATTTTGCATGATTTTTATAGATGTTCTAGCGTTTTAATATATGATTTCATGTTCGTATCTTTCATAGAGACATAAGAATATATGGTGAAATGATAGATTTAATTGACGTCAAAATATGCTTTTAATTAACTTCAAAATATTGATCAACGGGAATGTACACATATTAACTCGTTGCTGAATTGCATCTAGATGTATTAATAAGGGAGATTCGAGATCTTTGTAACATTCTCATCTAAATTTTAAAAAACTTCATAATTTGATCACTAGAATTGTCAGTTTAATTAGTTACTTAATATAAATCATTCAAACAACTTTGGCTATTCGATTAGAGTTACGATTGATTGACATTAGATTAAGTATTTGGTCCTCGAGGGAACAATATTTTACTCTTCACTTTATTACTTGTTCTCAATACTGTATGCTAGCGGAAAATCAAAAAATCACCCACAATCATATTCTAGACTCTCAATCAATAGGTGCGCAAATAAGTGGGAGGATTTTAATAATATTCAATCAAAACATCAATTGGCCTTCTAGTACAAAGTTCAACCTTAACACATGAGATTTAACACCACCAGAAATAAAAACCAAAACGTATAGCCTTCAATCTGCCCCAAAATTCGACTGGACTGTTCGAACTTTTACCACCGGACCGGAACTTGATCTGTACGGTTTCTCAACAACAAGGTGACCACAACAATGGAAATGCTCAGTTTAACCCTTCTCACACAAGGTAACTCCAAAGTCACGACAATGGAAAGGCTAGTTGCTACAGGTCCGTTTGATTGCAAAGATGGAAAATGGGTGGAAAGAAAATGTTTTACAGGGAATTTATTTGCATAGAAATTGTTTTACTGGGAATTGTAATTAATTGTATTTGATTGGTATAATTTTCCACCTGAAAAATGTTGAAAGTTTGGTGTCCGTTTGACTTCGTTTTTCATGAAAATTGTCCATTAAAATGATTTTTTTCTACCATTGAGTTTAGAATTTGTTCTACTTGCCAAAAAATAAAAAAAATAATAATTTTTTTTTGTTTTTACAAAAATTACTATACCGAATATCATTCGTTTAGCTTTGTTTTGCATGAAAATTGTCAATAAAAGTGATACATTTTTTTACCATTGTGTTTAGAATTTTTTACCATTGCAAAAAAAAAAAAAAAAGAAGCTGGAAATTAAATTCTCACCAAAACATAAGGAAAACCAATTCACCAATTGCAGGGAAAATAGCCGCGTCACAGAAAAAGAATTCAAGGTTGAATGTTGACAATCAAACATGCTTTCCATGGAAAAGGCATGGTATCAAACAGGCCATAAATGAAATCACGAAGAAACCAACAGTTTCCTCACCAACAATCACGCACAAAGAATGTAACATCTCACAAAGAGAGAAGAAAGAGGAAATCTTACAAAGAGATGAAGAACAATTGTTGCGAGAAGAGATCAGAAGATCGAGAGAAAGAGTAGCGAAAGGTTCATATGAAGTGATGAAAGAATTCAAATAATAAACTCTCCACACTGGAGCACTAGTATCCCCAATGCCCACCATTATCTCATCAACCCTCAATCTAATGGTCAACCAGATCTAGGCCATTGAGTAACCAGATCAAACGGCCTTTTTTTTCCCTCCAAACGGCCAATAGATTGGAGTCCGGTGTATTGGGCTGTCACTTGTGGAGTTGGGTTTTTTATTTAGTCTTCAATCCTGGATTGAGGTCTATGAGGTATTTTATCTGGTCATGATTTTTCATGATCACCACGAGATTTACTTGGCCTCACGACCTATCAAACCTCCACTTGATGCCAAAGAAACCATGTAGAGAAATCTCTAGTCTCCTTGCCCCCCTTCTTTAGCATCTTCCATTCTTACCTGCAATCAATAATAAACACCAATCAATAGTTATTCAATCCAGAATCCAATATAAATTGGAAGTTACAGACTTGTACTGATGTACAACAAACTTAAAAACATTTTTTTAACTTTATCAAGGGCAGAACCTTAGTATCCATATGTGAGGGATTGTATTATGAAAGAGCTTCTCGTGTCTTGCCAACTCTTGAGAAATTTATCTTTATTGAAATGTAGTCCAAAACAAATATATTTATTACGCTCATGGAAACTAGAGTTTGTACACAAATGTATAGCAGATTGACTATCTGAATATACAACTACATTATCACCTAAAACACAAAGTTCATCGAACAAACCTTTAAGCCACAAAACCTCTTTAATTGTTTCAGTTGTAGCAATATAATCAATGGATAGTGCAATAATATGTTGAAGTTGTGATTTCCAATTAATGCAAGAATTACATAAAGTAAACATATAAGAAGATGCACACTTCCTATTTTCTCTATCCCCTGAAGTTCGCATCTACAAAATCCTTTAATTGCACACATATCGATACTAAATTTAAACATTAGATTTGTATTACTTGTTCCTTTTAAGTACCTAAGCAACCATTTCAAATCCTCCCAAAGATTGGAGCCCAAATTGGACATAAACGTACTAATTATACTCATATTAAATGATAAATCAGGTCTAGCACACATCATCATATACATGATGGAACCAATCGCATTTAAATATGGAATTTTACTTGTGTATTCAATTTCTTCATCGATAGTAGGTAATTGATCTTTAGTCAAAACAAAATTATTTGCCAAAGGCAATGTGAGAGATTTACATTCATGCATACCAAACTTTATAGTTATTCAATGTGAGATTTATCTCTTAAAATAGGCAGTTTGGAATGGATTGTATTCTTCCTTTTACTTTGCTTTGGATTTGTGGCGTTTTGAATAAATGAAGTTATTTAGCTTTTCAACTACCAAAAAAGAAGAAGCGATGTTGCAAATATAAAATTGTTCCACCAATCTATTATTTAAATAATATATAAGTAGCCAATATTCAATATAATTACATAATGAGTCCTCGATGTTGTAAATCGTCGGAATCTCTGTTAATCGTCACATGACCCTTACATTTTCAATTTTATCAAACTAAATTTTATTTCTCAAACTGGATTCACTCTTAAAAATTTGAAGTAAGACATCTTTTAACATATTTAGTAGAGAGATAGATTGTTCTCATCATTGAAATTTTTGAAATTATTATCAAATATTAGAGATCAATATTCAATTTTAAACATTGACTCTTCAATTCAAATTATAATGAATGTTTAAAGTATTTATAAATCTATGTGTCCCAACTCAGATTTTGATATATTCCATTAATAGGTGTCATTAACTTGGATTTAATAGAATATTTCACTAAAATCTAGTTGTCGCCAAAATTTAGTAGAATTTAAATAATTCCATTAGTTGAAGCAATTTTACGGGGTTGTCCTCAACTAAAATTCTGATGGATTTTAAAAGATTTTAAATCTTAAGGTGTGTTTGATTGCATTTATTTTCCATGAAAAATGTCAGTTTTTCTCCCAAATTTTTACTTTGGAGCGTTTGATTACTATTTTCTTCCATTGAAAATAGTTTTCGACTTTTGAAAATATGCCTAATTTTCCTTGTTTTTAAGAAAAATATTTTCTTTGAGGATAATAAGTTTTTGTTTTCCACACAATAAGGAAAAAAAAAATTTCTATGAGAAATTTTTCGTGCCAGTCAAATTTTTCGTGGATAATTTTTTTTGTGAATTTGAACATATTTCAACAAATTCTATAAGACACTTAAATTTTAATGAATTTCATTAAAATTCATTATAATCTCAATTGAGAGCACCCCTTAATAAACTTTAGTGGATTCCGAGCATATAAATAGAAATATCAATCATTTAGAAGTTTTAGCCTGACCCTTCATATTACTTTGGATTTTATGTATACATTTGACAAAAATAAAATAATTAAATCAAGTAAGGAGTAAAAAAATAAGTAACAATAAAATATTGCATTTTCAATTCTCATTCTGCAACTAGAAGTGTGAGAAAAAAAAGGAAAGGAGGAGTCATCGGTGCATAGTTCAATGGTGCAAAGGATATGAATGAGGTAGTCTCAGTTGAGCTGACAGTCGCAGTGTGAGGGTTCGATTCCTACCTCTTACAAGGTATATAATTAAACTCTTTGTATGCACCAATATGGTAGCTCTTGTACACTAGTTTGATGTGACACATTCTACGATTTACCTCATCCACAATACTCTACGGGCGGGGCGGGGCGGGTTCAACCTTTAAAAAAGGAAATGAGGAATTCAATTATCATTCCTATTAAAATTTCGATTTTTTTTTTTTTTTTGTGCGGGGGTGAACATTATTTTATTTTCATCTTGAACATCTTTTTTTTTTTGCTTGATTTTATAGATTGTAATTTGTTCATTTTTTTTTTTTTTTTCAAATGGAGATGCGTTATAATTTGTTGATATTTATTTGCTTGATGAACGAGGGGTGTCCTCAACTTAGGTTTTAATGGATTTTAAAAATATTTTCAAGCCTCTATTTGACAATCATTAATTGTGGAAAACAAAGTTTCTAAAGATTTAATTAAAAAATGAATTTTAAAAAATATGAATGAATTTCAAGATTAAAAATACGTATAACAGATTTGTTTTGAAATTTCACAATATATAATAAAATTCTTATAAATATTATAAAAATCTATTCACATTTACAAAATTCATTAGAATTTATAATCTTATAAAATTCATAAATATATTTTTCTTTGGTCATAAGTTGAGGTGTGTACGAACTGAAAATTTGTGCCAACTCATTTTCTATATAAAATACTCCAACGAGGAAACGCGTTGGGCATAATCAAAACCAAATTAGACGGTGCTTTCTTCAGAAACCTCTTCTGCTCTCTCAAGGAAGAAATCGATCTTTTCTTGAGGCTTGAAATCTTTTTAATCAATTAATGGCATTGAACGGTAATTCGTGGGGCGGAGACACCTCGAATCAGCCGAAAAGGCTAGGCGGTCCGCCACCGAAACTGTCGAAAAGATTGGGCGAGAAATTCGACGCCGGAATGGAGAAGACGAAGGATGTTGCCTCTGCCGGAGTGGAGAAAACCAAGGTGGCGGCGAAGAAAGTTAAGGATGGAGCCTCCAGTGGGGTGAATTGGATCAAAATCAAATGCAACAAGAATAAACTCTTCCAGAAGAAATAGAAACCCTAATTACATGGTTTGATTTGTAATTCCCCATTTCCCCTAATTCCTTCGTGGATTTACAATTGACAGATAAGTAATTCATAATTTTCTTTCTATGTCCGTTGTGATTAGGTCTTTGGATTTGACATTTACAGATGCTTATGTAAAATTTTGTTTCGAATTTTGTGCGAGTGTCTCGGTTTTAGGCGTTTATGGATAAAATCAAACAGCCGTCTATTCTGAATCTTTCATAATTTTCTTTCTATGTCCGTTGTGATTAGGTCTTTGGATTTGACATTTACAGATGCTTATGTAAAATTTTGTTTCGAATTTTGTGCGAGTGTCTCGGTTTTAGGCGTTTATGGATAAAATCAAACAGCCGTCTATTCTGAATCTTGATATTCTTTTCTTTTTTTCTGGGTGGTTTATTCTTGATATATTCGAATTGCAGAATAGAATAATTTACCAATGCATTGAAAAATTCCAAGTCTGTGATCGTATGAATGAAACAGTTAATTGTTAATAATTGGATTTAATAATGAAACATTTAATCGGTCAACTTCCCTTAAACATTGTGATGTGAAACATTTAATCGGTCAACTTCCCTTAAACATTGTGATGTGGTGATGAAGGAATTAGACTTCATGGTAAAATGGGATCGGCGCAAACAGAAATAAGCAACTTTTCGATTTTTGGAGAAATTTTGGAGTTATCTGTTTTTTGACGAAATTTTAGTTTGAAGCTATCAAATCATATTCGCACATCCGAAGTTTTTAATGTCAAGCATCTTGTGCCATTTCGTGGGAATAATTCTGATAAAGACATTGCTTCCCCTCCAAATTCGAAGACAAATTGTTTTCAACCAGGGAGGAATGATGTGGTACATAAGGAATTAGACTCTATGGAAAAGTGGGACCGGTGCAAACAGAAATAAGCAATTTTCAGGTTTTTGGAGAAATTTTGGGGTTGTCCCTTTTTTGTGAAATTTTAGTCAAATTTGAATGAAAACGGGCCAATGAAATTCAGATTCCTTCGTTTAGACCTTCGTTTATGCATTTTTTCTTTTTTGGTAATTTTTGTTTTTGGTATATCTCAATCAAATAAATTTATATTTGAATTCCGTTTGTTGGGAGACGATCCCCATGATTAGGACTTTCAAAATCTGTCATTATCTCGATTTTTTTTTCCACTTTTGGGAAAAAAAATTATTTATTATTATGTAATTTTTTTGAATTTTCTTAA
This sequence comes from Fraxinus americana, assembly GCA_035079005.1. Lineage (NCBI taxonomy): Eukaryota > Viridiplantae > Streptophyta > Magnoliopsida > Lamiales > Oleaceae > Fraxinus > Fraxinus americana. The sequence continues at coordinate 30,007,454 of CM068707.1, forward strand.
GGTTTTCGCTATATTAAAGTATTGTAAGCTCTTTGAGATCGCATTGGTTGAAAAAAATAAAATTTTCTATAGTTTTGAAATTCTTTATGAGATTTTTTATCTTTCCTATAAACTTTTACTACATTACATTGCGTAAGATTGATGGTCGTAAATTTGCAAAACAAATGACAATTTGTAGGAATCGCCATTAGAAATGGGGTGGTGGTCGATTTTACTTCGACATTCAAATTAGATTGAAGTCTTTTTATGAATGAAGACATATGAATATGATAAGTATTCCCCCCAAGGTTTTGGAATTGGTGTGGCTTTTTTGCAGAGAGGAGAGGTGACGTCTCTCCGAGTTAGTTGATCAGTTATTGTCTTGGAATTATCATCTAAATATTGTGTACTTGATAGTTTAAAATGAGATTGTTCTATATGTATACGTGATAGAATCAATCATTTAAATAACGATACATCAAACTTTGAATCATTCAAATCATGATGCCTCGCATTTAAAGTGGTAAGAGAGAAACAAAGTGTTCCTCGTATGTTGTTGTATCATGATTTGACTATTTCAGAGTCTATAGAGTCATTATATAAAGGAAAGAGATACACTTACAGAACTATTCATTTACAGAATAGTTACAGAAACAAAAATTTCCTAAAATACCCTTTACATATAAATTGCAACTAGAAGCCACTATAAGAATATAAAAACTTCAAATTAGTCCCAAAAGATTTATGAGTGTAAAATTTATTCCGCTGAATCTGCGCACTCTGGTAAAACTGGTATCAGATCCATGTTAGATCATGGATATAGAAATAATTAAAAATAATTGGTACTATATATTAAAAGAAAAAGATGGCTTAAGTTATATGATAGATCCTGTTCCCAGGAGATTGAAAATACTAACATTAATTGTAACAAAAAAGTTACCTAGAGAAATAAGGAAACAAATATTAGAAAAATTAGAGTTGGGATATATAAAAGATGAATATTTATATCAAAAGATAAAGATAGAATTCGAAAAAGAGGAAGTGGAATTTTATTGTAAAGAAATGTATGAACCCGAAAAATATTTTGAATCCAAATATTACGAACCAAAAGTCATGATGAATATAGTAGATGAAGAAAACATAATTGAAGAATTTTTGAGAAAAGTCGAAAAACATAAGAAAACGAGTTATCCTTACTTACCTAAAAATAGTACAAATGAAAGTTTTGAGGATATACATAAAAGATTGGAAAATTTAGAATATAATATACAAATAGGAAATGCCCTATTAGATAAAAAATTTGAAGGAAAAGATAGGATTATAATTAATCCACCTCAAGATTTTAGAATTATAAAAGATAAAGGAAAAAATCATGAAATAAAACAATATATGATAACGGAAGTAGAAGAATTAGAACAAAAACTCTTAGAATCTACTGGTGAAGAATATGAAGAATATAAAAAACAGTTAGAAGAGTTAACTGAAAAATTAGAAAATACAAAAATGAATACTAATCCATCAACTAGTCGAAATATAAAAACAGAATTCAGTAGTGATGAAGAATATGAAAATTATCCTTATGGTACACCAATACCTAATAAAGAGGATATTAACCAATATAGAAAGATACAGAAAAGATACACAGGAAATATAAGAAAACAGTCTATTAAAGAAATAAACTCAATGAAATCTTAATAAACCAATCCATACAACAGGGATATGGTTAGATTTAGACTGTGTAGATAAAAATAAAGCTATAGAAACATGAATAAAAAGTACTGACCTAGCTATACAGTTTAATACATGGGAAACATACACAGCCTTTAGATTTATAGAACATACTTTTAGAGGAATTGTATCAGACTGGTGGAGAAAACTACCAGAAAATATAAAAAAGAACATAAAACATGGAGAAAACACAATTGAAACAATAGATAATAGAAATGCTTTGAATGAACAAAGTATACAAGAAATATTAAGAAGGCTAAAAAGAGCCCTAAGAACAGAATTCTTAGGAAATAGATTTACAACAGACGAAAAAACTAGAAAACAAGAAGAATATAATGAAGGAATGATAGCAATGGAAAATTTAAAAATATGTGATATGTGTGAACTTGAAAGATACACATGCAAGTTTGAAGAAATATATTATATATTGAACCAAGAAAATTATCAAGAAAATAAACCTATATTAAGGTCTTATTTTATGAAGTTACCATTTCCATGGGGAATGAAATTATTAAAAGAATATGAAAAATTATTACCTCTTGGAGAAGATGATGGAGTGAACAAAGATAGTTTAGGATGTAGAATTGAATTTACAAAAAGAATGATAAGTATATGGTGTAGAGAAGCTTTAGAAAATAAGAAAGCATATAAGATGAGAAGAAATTCTCTATGTTGCTACAAAGATATTGGTCAAATTGAACAATTCGGCTGCTATAAAAGGAAATACAAACCATATAAGAAATACAAAAGAAAGTTTAAAAATTATAAGAAGTTTAAGAAAAGATTTTTTAAACCTCATAAAAAATATTTTAAGAAAAGGGATTGGACTAAGAAGCTCAAGCCTAAATATATAAAGAAATGCAGATGTTTAATCTGTAATGAAGAAGGACACATAGCTCCCCAATGTCCTAAGAGGAAAGACAAACAAAATATAAAGACTCTTAGAATTTATAAAGAATTTCAAAATGACAATGATATAGAGCCAATTGAAAATTTTGAAGAATTAAGTAGTGAATGCAGTAGCATTTATGAATTAGATTCATCATCTTCAGAAGAAGACTCTGAAGAGATAGTATATATGAATTAGGAAATACAAGAAATAGATCAAGAAATAGAGGTAGAAACAACTGAGGAAATTGAAGATTCAGTGGAAGGTATAAATCAAGAAATCACCTTTGATACTAGAAAGTACAAAGGAATAACAAAGAAAATATTAGATTTACAAGAAAAAGATGTATTCCATCAAAAAATTTTAGGAATACTACCAAGAGTAAATAAAACAATTGTAAGTATGAATTACAAAGAAATACCTATTAATATAGAAGATATTATGGGAAAAGCAAGAATTCCTATAATCATAAAAGAATGGGTAAGACAAAAATTATCCAAAATTCCAGAAAATGTAAAAAGCAAACTCAAATGTATTGAGATAGGAGGAGTCCAAATTATGGTAAAATGATTCTTTAGAGAAGGTATGAATATACCAATAGAAATATATTGTATGGACAATAGAATCTTACAAGATCCTATAGATGCTTTATTAGGAACTATTGTAGGAAACCTAGTCTATCAAAAGATAATATTTACAGTAAAACCAAATTATGCGGTTTCACTGATTGATGAAAATATTGATCAAAGTTTCAATCTATATTATAGAATTGGAAACTTGAAAATGTTAAGAAAAAGTAAGGCTATTAGCATAAGCATAAAATCAATTTTTGCTTTCAGTACTAGCCACCACAACAACTTAAGAAAAATAACTGATAACATTATTATACATAAAGATTTTGAGGAACTAGCTCAATATATACCCCCTAGGAAATACCAAGAACATGAAGTAACAATACCTCAACAAATAATGCTTGATTTTCACAAACAAGCAAGAGAAATCAATTCTGAAGGAAGATTGATAAGAAGAAATAGTGTCAGTCTAGAAGAAGATAATCTTATTGCAAGATTTCCCCCCAGACAAGATCTTAAGATAAGCCAAGTTAAAAAACTTAGTATTGCTGAACCAACAAATTCACAATACTATATCAAAACAAGATATGTTAATCAAGAAGGATACAAGAAGAATCTTCTTGTCTTTATAGATACTGGAGCAGAAAAAAGTCATGTAAATGTTAAATTTGTTAGTCATTTACTAGATTTTGAGTTACCAGAACTATATAATTTCAAAGATTATTTGGGAAATAATCTTGAAATAAAGAAATATGTTAATTTCCCTCTTATATTTTTAGGAGAAGATCAGAAAGAATATAACAAATAAATAATTATATATAAAGATGAGTCATATGAAATCAAACGTTCACCTATACTATTAGGAATGAACTTCCTTGAAAAATTTAGTCCCTATAAAATCTGCCAATGATATTTAAAAATAACAGTTGATGATAATCCAATCATTATATCAAGAATAGATGAAAATATGAAAACATTGTTATCATGGAAAGAGTAATTAATACTAATCCCATGAGCCCATATATTGAAATTATACTTAATATAAAAAATTATTGCAGAATTAAATTTCATGCTTATTTGGATACAGGAAGCACAATAAGTTTGTGTTTACCAAATGTATTACCAAATGAATACTGGAAGTATGATTCAAAAAAGATAGTCACTGCTACAACAGCAGGAGGTAACAAAGTAATATATAGTAAATATGCTACACAAGTACCTTTTCTAATCACTTTTAGAGAAGTATTTGTTGACACAATATATATGTCTTCTACAATTGGATGTGATATTTTATTAGGACAAAATTTCCTACTAAAATATGCACTATTTACTCAATATGTAGATAGATATATGTTCACAACCCCTTGTGCACATAAGATATTTACGCCTAAAGTAACTAAAGCTGTTAGTATAGCACATAGCAAAATTAACCATCAGAGTTTCTCAACCCAGCGTGGTGGATGTTGGAATACAGAAAAAATTAAACCAGTTACAGTTTTGAAAATGACAACAGAAAATAAGTTAGAAAAATTGAAAAAAGAAATTTTTGAAACATATTCTGAAAATCCATTAGAAAAATGGAATACAGATAAAGTAAAGGCAAAAATAGAACTTATCGATCCAGGCACTATTGTTAGAGTCAAACCAATGAAATATAGTGTTGATGATCAAAAGGAATTTAAGAATCAAATAAAAGAATTACTAGAATCTAAATTGATTAGGCCTAGTAAAAGTTCACATAGCAGTCCAGCCTTTATAGTAAGAAAACATAGCGAGATAAAAAGAGGAAAAGTCAGAATGGTGATAAATTATAATAAGTTAAATGAAGTTACCAAATTTGATGGATATTACTTGCCAAATAAGGACACCCTTATTAAACAAGTACAAAACAAGAAAATATTTTCAAAATTTGATTGTAAGTTAGGTTTTTGGCAAATCATGCTTACAGAAGAAAGTAAACCATTGACTGCATTTAGTACTCCCAGTCCTTTAGGACAATATGAATGGAATGTAATGCCATTTGGGTTAAAGAATGCACCACAGATTTTTCAAAGAATGATGAATGAGGTAATTAAACCAATTACTCATTTCTGTATTGCTTATGTTGATGATTTACTGATTCATTCAAATAATATAAATGAGCATATTGAATATCTTGAGAAATTTTGTTATATTATGAAAAAACATGGTATTACACTTTCTCAAAAGAAAGCAGAAATAGTCAAAACAGAAATAGAATTTTTAGGATTATTTATAAAAGAAGGAGAATTGCAATTGCAATCTCATATTGATGAAAAATTTCAAGGATTTCTTGAAGAAATTAGAGATAAGAAGCATTTACAAAGCTTCCTTGGTATATTAAATTATGCTGAAGGATTTATTGAAAATTGTGCCAAATTAAAAAATTATTTTCTCCCAAAATTAAGAAAGAATGTAATGTGGTCTTGGGATGAACAATATTGCAAAAATATAAGAAAAGTAAAAGAGGAATTAAAGGTTTTGCCTAAACTTGTAATTCCACAGGAAAATGATTTCTTTATCCTTGAAACTGATGCATCAGACAATTATTGGGGTGCAGTATTAAAGGTTAAAAAGAATCATAAAGAATATAAATGTGAAAAGAATTGTTCTTGTCCCGAAATACTTGCAGGGTATATATCAGGAACATACAAAGAAGTCGAAACAAGGTATGAGATGAACAGAAAAGAACTCATTGCTGTGAAGCGAGGAGTACAGAAATATGAAGATTATCTACTACCAAAAAAGTTTCTAATAAGAACTGATAATACTCAAGTTAAAGCATTTTTAAAAAATAATGTTGATCCATCTATTGCTAATAGATATATAATCAGAATTCAAATTTGGTTTTCTTACTTCAAATTTGATATCGAGCATATAAAAGGAAAAGCTAACTTTTTTCCTGATTATCTTAGCAGGGATGGAGCTAGAACAATTAAGGACGAAAGTCCAGATACTTGAGATAAAAGTTTCCTATTTGGAAACTCAGATCCAAAATATACAAGATAGTCTTCAAGACCAAATGAAAATAGCCCTTGTGGCAGAAGATACTTGTACCAAGTCTAGTATCCCTTCACAGGGACTTGTGAATACTAGCGCTCTACCCGAGGATAAAGGGAAAGAAAAGAAAGTAATAGGAACCCTTTCACAGAAAAAATTCGAACCTATTACTAGTAAAGAAGATATTCAAGATATCAAGAATGGCAAATGTAGCTCTTCACAGAGCCATATTTTACCTAAGCTGGATATTGAAAAAATTGATCCAAAAGAAATCGTCAAGATATGCCACTCGGCAAAAATATCCAAAAAAGATAACTATGAAGAAGTTATTTTCTTTATTGTTGTTTTTAATATCTTATCCGACTGGTACTTAGAAGTTGGAAAGTGGATGAAAACTCTCCACTACGGAAGATACAACAAGATAAACTTTTATCCAGAAGCACCAGCCAACTGGGTAAAAAATTGTTTTGAACTAGGAAATATACTCTGTATATATCCTAGCAAAGATCTCAAGGAGATAGCCCAACTTCCAGCTGAAGTCAAGAAGGCAGTAAAAAGATATACTGAAGTTGTCAAAACTACAAATATATACGTCAGATTCTACTCGGCAACGATGGAATGGGATCCAGATCTTCAATATATGCAGCCAGCATTCCATGTTATCAAGTTAGGACTCACAAATCAACATTTTTTACCAACCAATCAAAAGGTTGTTAAAAATGGTTATCAAGATATTATTAATATGATGCCATACAGAAGAGCTAAAGGATACAAGAAATATTTGAACATTTAACCCAGATAATTACTGAGAAGGAAAAAATATGGATTTATCCATTTGAAGAACATATAATCTACTCTAATGCTAGAAAAGAGACAAAGGAGGAAGATATATGTTATCTCGACCATATATTATCCAAAATAATCTCCAACCAAGTTTGCGGATCAAAAAAAATGGAGAAAGAACTATGCAAATTACTTTGGGATTACAGTGATCATCATTGTGAATATTGCGTAGTAGAAGATATGAGTCAAGTATCACTTGATGATGAAGAATTTCCTGCAGAGTTCTTTGAGTCAAGGATGGAAAAATAATGAAGTAAGGACAGTGACCCTTTATCACTACTTTAATAAAGTCTCTTTATTAAAGAAAAACTGTGGTCACTAAAAAACAGAAGATAGTACAAAAAAGTAGCTGAGATTTTAACTCCCCACCAACTACTAAAGAAAAAAACGCAAAGTAGCTGTTGAAGATAAGAAAATTTGGTATGACAATGACTCTTCACCAACTTACCAGCTCAAAAGAAGGACAGCTTTACTACCAAACAAAAGAAGATGGCAGATAAGAAATAATGAAGGACAGCTGTGAAGATAAGGTTCCTAACCACTTGAAGAAAAATCCTATATAAAAGGGGAGGAGGTCCAAGGACTAGAGGCATCTCTCGAATCTTGAATTCTCTATCTCAAGAAAAATATTATATTTGTATACACTACTTGTATTCAGAAAAGAAGTTAGCTAGCTTTGAAAATAGGAAAGCTTGTAATAAGGTAATCACTTATGGAGTTCTAAATTTCATAAGGTGAGTACCAAAGGTATGTAAATATAGTAAGCCAGCATGTATTATCTCAATCTTATGAATATCAAGATGAAGTTTTTATGATTTAACAAAGTTTCTATGAAAGGATTTCGTTAAGTTTCTCATAATTCCTCGACAGTACAAATAGAGATTTTAAAAGATTTTCAAAACATTGTTTTTGAATGGATGTTAGCCATGCCAAAGTACCCGTCTTTGATGTATGTTTTAGGGGAAAAGGGCAGTCTTCTAACAAAATTGTAGCACCTCGTGTGTGAGTTATCTTTTAAAATCTTGTTCTAAGTAAGAACTTGTTCTGAAAAGAGTTTGAATAGAGGTGAAAACAGAGACTCTGGATACTGTGAGATAGCGTCTGTGGAAACACGGCTAGTTCTCTAGAGTGAGAAATGCAACCTTAATTGAAAAGCCTTTTGCGGAAGCAGTTGTGGACCCAAATGATTTCAAAAACATTTTAAATGTTCATCTGATTCAAAAGAGTGATTAAATACATGAAAAGCTACTATAAGAACATGCTGGAGGGAAAACCTGTTTATTTCCATCGATTACTGTAAGTTATTTACATGCTTTATATATTTATGTTTTAATCTTTATGAACACTTCACAAGCATCCAGGTTCAATGATGATTGTCTTAAATTATATTTAGATGAAAAAGATATTTCATTTTTACTAAGCATAGTTGAGAAGTCTGAAGATATAGTTCCTGTTGAACAAGAAAAACTTAAAGAAATATATTTTGATATAAATTATGCTTGTAGACATAATATAGGATTTGATCCTGTAGAAACAAGTAAAGAAATAAAAAGAGTTGAAGATGTCATAACCAAATACGAAAATATACAAGAAGAAGTCTCAGAAGGAATTGTTTTTGGATATATAACTAGAAAATATCAACCAAGCGCTTATGAAAAGCTAATAAAATATAGAGAATATTTAGATCAAGTAGAGAAATTAATAAAATAATTATTATGGTCTCAAATCAAAAAGAAATAAAAGATACAGGACTCATCCTGAAAAATATTTCATTAAGGGCAAAATAATATTTTAACAGAAGATAATTTTATATTATTAAAACTCCATGTGAGTATCTGGTAAGGATCTGGCAAAATCCTTCTGGCAATGTAGCATGGTCCTTATATAAATGGCTAGTCTCCCCCTCCCCCACGCCCACCCCCCCCCCCCACACACACAAATGTTAGGATGTCAACGGGGCGGGAAAAGGTGGGGCAACCTCCCTCTCCCTCGCCTCCGTCCTCGCCCCGTTACCCGTTTAAGGCAGGGCGAGGGCGGGGGATCGGGTGGGGTCCTTGTCCAGTTTACTACCTCGTTTAAATTTTTTTTTCGAGTTTTTGGTAATTCATTTTATTGCCTCCATTGAGGAAATAATATATTTTTTAATCTTTATTTATTTTTAAAAGTTAAATAATTTAAAAATATTTGGTAAACTAAGGTTTTTATTATTTGTCGTATTTTATAGATATTTTTAATTGTCATTTTCTATTATAACTAATGAAATTTTCCATTTAAATATTGAATTCTTAAAAAAAAAAAATGGGGCAGGGCACCTGTTACCATCCCCCGCCTCGAATATCCGTTTAAGCGGGTAATCCTCGCCCCATTCGGGGTGGGGCCTCACAAGTTTCGAGTTTGTCGAATATTTTTGTCATCCCTACCCCCAATATGTCATTATATATAGCATGAAGAGACAATGGCAAGATGTGAAATTTGTACCAAGAGGGAAAGCTTCCGAAATTTTTGAAAATAGAGAGGAGTCCATAGATATTATAAACCTAAAGGGATGTTTATGAGAAAAGGAGTGGTGAGTTTAAAGAAATTTGTGAACAATGAGTAAAATGTAGATGTGAATGTATTGTTAAAATTAATATTTGACTGAAAATTATGATAAGTTACAATTTTATACAAGATACGATAACATAAACACTCCTTGAATTTTGTGAGTACATCGGATACCCCCCCTCAAAAAATTAAATTAGCCTTCTTTATTTATTGTTACTTTCTGCTCAATTTTTGAACCTTATATCATTCTAAGATCTATTTATATAACATGCTATGTGGAAAAAAAATGAATTTTCTACAATTAGTTGTAATTGATTTGCTCAAACTGAACTACAAATTAGAAATATTGAGATGTCGGTACAATTTTTTTTATTTTTTATTTCGCTGTCCTCTTTATGTGACGAACATATGCCACGTGTTTAAGCATAGAAATAAGTTCCAAAATGTCACCGCAATTCACTATTCTAGTTGGGACCCTCCCTCGTAGAGAGACAAAGTCCAATCGCAATTCTCTTCTGAGAAAGCTTGTATAATACGGACGGTCTCCTTCAACCAAACAAACCCTCGCTATGGCTACCAGTTCAGTTCAATCAACCATGCCCGTTATCAATCTGAAATCGGGCAGTCAGAAAATGCCCGTATTGGGATTCGGAACAGCATCGGATCCTCCTGTTGATTCAGAAACCACAAAAAATGCCGTCCTTCAAGCGATTGAACTCGGTTATAGGCATTTCGACACTGCTGCGTTGTATAATTCAGAGCAGCCACTCGGCGAAGCCATTGCTGAAGCACTGAATCGCGGCTTAATTAAGTCTCGGGACGAGCTTTTCATTACATCCAAGCTATGGTGCAGTGAGGCCCATGCCCAATTTGTGCGCCCTGCTCTTCAGAGAACTCTCAAGTAATTCACACTTCTTCACATTCGTATACTGTTAATAGCATTAGTGGATAAGTGCAAAAATTTCTCTTATAAGTAAATTTGTGTATGATTCTACTTAAAACTTATTATTTAGGGGTGTCAGAATGGTTGGTTTGAATATACACGTAGGCCCAGCGTTCCATGAACCAGCCCCTCTAAATTATTATGTGGACCTAACCGGCTCGTGAATCTGCCAATATTGTGGGCTAACCGGGCAATCTATAACCGAAACTTGACAAGTTATTTTCCGTTAAATTATAATTCATTTTTTTCTTTCTTCGTATCAACCCCACATTCTTGATAAGATAATATTACAAGTAAATCAAAAAACTTTTCCTTCATTTTAATCACACATTCTCCAAAAAATTAATATTCCTCTCGTTATAATGTTATAATATGTAGGGGCGGGGCGGGGCGGGGCGGGGTTCGGTTCTTTTCGGTTCCAGAAATTTTCGGGTATTTAGTAAATGGAACCGTCGGTTCCAAATATAATTTTGGAACCGTTCGGGTTCGGTTCGGTTCTGTTCGGTTTCGTACTATAATTAAATTTTTTAACATTTAAAATAATACTACATAAATATACCTGAAAGTAGATAATAATATTAATAACAAAAAGTAGATACAAATACCAAGTTCAATCTTAACTTTTACAAATTAACGTAATCTAATTTAATAACATATAAATAATAACTTGTCAAATATAAATATCAAAAAGTAAATATTACTAATAAAACTTCGACGATTCATATTAATAATCCATTTGCTTCAAATCTTCAAGTCTATATAAAAATGAAATATAAATTAGAAGTCATAAAGATAAAATATTTTAAAGTATTGATAATATTTACCAACTATTTAATGTAATCATCAGTTATTTAACTTTCCATAATAACTACTAAGAAACTATTCAAGAAAAAATTGAAAAAAACACAACTAACAAACATAAATAAACTCTAAATTGTTCAATTAATAAGATTTAATAAGAAAAAAATTTTATTAATTTGTTTAGAAAAAATAAAAGAAATTGATTTATCCAATATAAAAAAAAATCGGTTCTTCTTCGAATCTTCGATTCTTGGTCTAGAACCGAGAACCGAACCAAACTATTCGGTTCTCGATTCGAATACCCGTTCGGGTATTTCATTTTAAAAAACCCGCTCGATTCGGACATTTTGCCCAACCCTAATAATATGAAATAATATGGCCGGTAGTGAATTTGCAAAATTATAATTAAGCACTCTGCACGTAGCACTTAAAAATAACCAACCTCAGTTAAAAGTTGGAAAAACTATTTTTAGATGAAAATAGATTTTGTAACGGTAATTTTTCGAGAATGTATAGTTAAACTTTAGGGAATTTTTTTGGATTTACGTGTAAAAAATTTTACAGCGAGAATGTGTTGAAAATTGAGGCTCAAACAATGGCCTAATTATGTGCAAAAGCCAAACAGCTTATGTCTTGAACAAGCCCTTTCTATGTGAAAATCAAATTCACTGTTCATCACCACTTAGAATCCAAGACTCGAATGTTTGAATACTATGTTCAACTGTCTCATCTAAAAGTTTACACATTTGGATAAGACTTTAAAATTCATTATATTAACATCATTTTTATCTCACCGCAATATTTCTTTCCGATTTTCATCAATGAAATTCTTGTTAAATTTTCATTGATGTAACTGTGGTGCAGAAATCTGAATATGGACTATATTGATCTGTATCTAATACACTGGCCAGTGAGTTCTAAGCCTGGAATTATTGAGTACCCTATAAAACCAGAGGACTTTCTTCCTATGGATTTTAAGTCTGTGTGGGCAGCAGTGGAAGATTGCCAGAGACTTGGGCTGACAAAATCAATAGGAGTTAGCAACTTCTCTTGGAAGAAGCTTGAAGAAATTTTATCGACTGCTAATATTCCTCCGGCCGTCAATGAAGTACGTTCAGAAACAGCCTTAAATTTTATGTTAAATTCTATATATTGTTGTGTTGGTTGAACCATTTTTGTTATCGTCTTTTAAAAACGGAACCTGTAATGTTATTATCCTATCGAATCAATTCATTTACAACATATTTAGCAAGTAGTATTAAATGAGACTTGATCGGAATGAAAAGGAAAAATAAGTTAAAAACTTGTATTTTGTACCATGATGTCGAGTACTGTCTGCAAAACATGCACTTGAAGTTTAAATTGTTTGGAAGAGAATTGTTTATTATTTACTTTTATACCTTCAATGCACCTTTCAAGTATAGGTTGGACCAATTATTCATCGGAAGTGTGATGCATAGAACTTCATAAATGAATGATGATGAGACTTGAAATCTGAATTTTTATGTACTGTAATTTATTAATTTATAGTGATTTTCAGCATAATTTTGTAATTTGAAAGGTGGAAGTAAATCCGTGTTGGCAACATAAGAAGCTGATAGAACTCTGCAACGCCAAGGGGATTCTCGTAGTTGCTTATTCGCCTTTAGGGGCAGCTGGGACTTTTTATGGAACCAATAGAGTTCTGAATTCTCCAGTTCTAAATCAAATAGCCAAGGCCAGAGGAAAGAGTGTTGCTCAGGTAAATTAATTAGTTCATATCCTACAATAATCTCCTCCTTTTATTTTCTTACTCTGCTTATATTTCAATGCGACAATCCCATTTTTATCGTGTGCATACATTTTAAGGCACAGGCCCCTATTTTCTAGGCTTAGTTTGTTGTTATCTGCTTATGTTTCAATGCACCGACCTCAAAACAATTGGAAACAAGGATTAGTTTGTTGTGCATGTGTACTTACATTTTAATGCGTTTACCTCAAATTTATTGGCAACTTGGTTTAGTTTGTTATCGTCTGCATACACTTTGATTCAAGTAAATCAAATGCAGGTCACTTTGAGATGGGCATACGAACAAGGGATTGGAGTGGTGGTGAAGAGTTTTAACAAAGATAGGATGAAGCTAAATCTTGAGATATTCGACTGGTCATTAAGCAACGAGGATTTGCAGAAGATAGGTGAAATTCCACAAGGTAGAGCTTGTGTTGGTACAGATTACACATCAATCTATGGCCCATATAAGACAATTGAGGAGCTTTGGGATGGAGACATTTGATTTCAACATAGGAGTTTGTTTAAGGTTGTTATTATGCAACTATCAGTATACTAAGCTATGTAAGAAACACCAGTGCTATATCTATGCATGTATGGTTAAAGTTTGACTTTTGATTCTCGCTGAATCATTCTCAAGATGCTTTGCCTGTGTGATCGTGTGTAGATTTTACTCGTCCCAGAAGTCTCACTGTACAAGTCCTCGAATATGGTTTTCTATCGTAAAGAGCATATGTTTGTCGTAGACCAAATGCCTAGGCGCATTTTTTTACGCTTTTATGTTTTTTTTACGCTTTAATTATTAAATAATTTTTAGACTAACTTAAAATTTTAAAATAATATTAAAATAAGAAAACCTCTTTTTACGCCTAGTCTGAAGTTTGACCTTCAAGCCTCGCTTCGTTTTACGCTTTTTAGAATACTGCTTTTCACAACTAACAAACTTGAAAAAAGATTCAAAAATAGGTGTTATATAATGAAAAATTATAGTTGTACATCTCAAGGTTTACACCTCTCAAATGGAGGGCTTATTGTGCGCATGTGCCCCATGTGAGGGTGTTTATAAATGTAATATTAATACGTATAATATATAGATAAAATATAATCTAAATAAGGATATTATTTAATCTTTTAACAGATATTTAACAATATCAATTATTCCATATCACATTTTCCACTCTAGATACATTTTCCTAGTGTCCTCTCTCCCTAAACACGATTTTCAATCTCTCCTAAATCATCAATTGGGCACAAAATTGGTGAATCTATTCTCCAATTACCATCGTTTAACTGATGAATTCAGAAGGCATTTTTTTTAATTTTAGCCGCTTAGAGTTGGTGAAACGCTGTAGCCAAAGAATCCGATAATTAGAGATCTTTAAATTTCACTAGAAAGTAATCATACATTCATTCTTCTTTCGTTTTATTCACAAACTGTGTATTTTTAGATAGGTGAAATTGTAAGATTATTCAAATGAGATTATTGCTGATATGAAATATTGAATTCATCATGTGAATAAAAATTCATAATTTTTGAACAAGTTTATGTATATCATAAAATCTAAGCATGACTGTGATCTATTGAGTGTCTATTTTATGTTGTATGTGATCAGGTTCTGTTTAACGGTGATTATTTGATTAAGTCTATATAAGTTATTGTTTGTAACCATATCAGTGTAAGATGTTATTGTTTGTGATCAGGATAGTGTTATCAGTGGATGTCTATGACAAAGTCTTTCTTTCTTGTAACACTCTGTGACTAGGTTTTTCTTAACTGTGATTATATGTGATCAAATCTGTGTTAATAGTAATATATGTAATCATACAACTATTAATAGTGAATGTTTGTAACGAAACCTATTTACATTTAGGGTTTGTGACCATTTGTATGTTAACTGTGACCTTTTGTGACGAAGTCTATGTTAATTGTGATCGATTGTGATCAATAATGTATTGAATGTGACATGTTGTCTGATTATAACATGTTATCACAAATAGATTATCACAAGTTTTATCTGAACAAAAATAATCCTAAATTAAATAGCAATCGTAAAAAGGTCTCTCATCCGCAATAACATAACAAACATAATTCGTAGATTTAAAAAGGTAAAAATATTCATGTACATGTACGTAACGACCAATATCCACCTACTAAATCTGAAATGAAAAATAATTTTCAAATATTTAGTTCTCAATAAATCAATCATCTACGGCTCTTGCCTTTGTTTTTTCTCTCCATCCAGTCTGCCTATTTTGTTTGTGTGAACAACAATGACAATGTTTCAAGCCTAGTTTCTATAGCATAAAATGACATGGAGTATTAGACATGTGACTAAGATATGGAGCTTTTTGTAATTTTTCAGGGAACTAATTTCTTTCTTTGATCTAATTTTCCAATTCTGTACAAATTAGAGTATTAGACATGTAACTGTGATCTTTATACAAACATAAACATGCGATTGTAACCTAAAAATTGCCTGACCACAAACCTATCCTTTTGCGAATGTGACATCTTATACAAAATAACTCATAGACTATGGCATATCCACCACTTGTATTTTGGTTTTAAAAAAAAAAAATAGGCAATAACATAACAAAATCAAGTCATATTTATCAAGATAGGGTCAAATAATATATAAATCAGGTCACAATTCAAACAAAAAAGAAAAAAAAGAAAGGAGGTTACAGATTAGCAAAATCAGCGCAAAATTCCATTTACATGACACACGACATACCCATATTCTACATTTCACATTTCATGGCATTTACACAAGTATTAACTGCAATAGGATTACACACGGGTCACAAATATAAACAAAAGCGGGTCACAAAATAGAACATATGTAGGTCACAAAACACTAATTCAAAAGCATACATAACATACTTGTACACTACATCGGCACATAGATAGATTTGCACAAAAAAAAAAATACTCAAGTACAGATTAGGTTTACCTTCTTCAAGGATTTCCTGTCAATGCACACTTTCTCATTCTCTTAGGTGAAGATGTTTCTTCAACTTTGTTCTTCCTTCTTCCTTTCGCTTTCTCTTCGATTTTCATCTACATTTCAGGTTAACACCATTTCAAAGTATGGTGAATGTTGCTTGAACAGAGGATTCTATACTGGAATTCTTTAATTTAACCCTTGTTTAGGCTCCATTTTAATGGAAATTTGGGGGAAATGAGTTTTGAAATAGTAATTTTTTGGAAAATGTGTGGTCAAAAAATAAAGAAAAAATTTCGATTTATGTGTAATACTATTTTATGTGAGAATGTGTGTTGAAAATGACTTTGAAAAAATGGGGCCAAACATGGGCTTAAAGTTGTGCGAAATCTTAGTGGTAATAATTAGAGTAATTCAGCGTGGAGGTTGAAGAATTGATTACAAAATCATCTATTGAATTAATTAGAATGTAATATTTTTCAATAGCATAATCATCTATTGTAATTAGCGGACCCCACCCTAATATGAGATATTGTAATTTTTACAATCCCCTAATGATTGTACAAATAGATTTTTCCAATTTTTATATACATATGCATAAACGCATAAACATATATTTATTCACCTGTATGCATAAACCACTATTACCGTATGAATACTCATCTCTTTCACATGATGCATTGAAGATGTTATCTCATAGTCATTATTCAAACACGACAATTCGCTCAATTCCGTAATTCAACTCCCTGATTCTAGTCGTAAAGGTAAATAAATTTTCCTCCTATAAATTTGATGCAATCATAATTTCCTTATAGCCAATATATGAGTAATTATGTATTTGATAGTGTAAATATATACGTGTATATGAGCTAATTCTGAAGCAAAGGTCATTCTTAATTGACCTTATTTTTTATGCCCTGATTTTTATATTCACCTATTTAAGAGTTATTAGATAGATTTTCCGGCTATATTTAAAAAGCGTACATATATTAATATTATGCTAGAGAACACACTCCTAAAGAGTTATGTGTCTAGATAATAATTTGTTGGGTGCCACTGAAATAGCACAACATTGTTAATATTCTAAACGAATATTAATTATTCTAGAAGAGCATGATATTACAATTTCAATATTTTAGAAAAATATTGATCGATTTTTGGGAAAAAAACGCTTACTCTGTAAATAATACATGGCTCCTAAAGAAAAGATTTGAATTTTGAAATAAACAAAGTAGTTTTTGATTAAATATGTGAAATGTGATTGAGGGGTATTTCGTTGCCACGAGAATGATTTTCCTATCAATTACCACAATGGATTTTCGTTCTCTAGATTAACAACAATTCGAGAATAATTACAAACTCAACTATCTCGATTTATTCTTACATGTTAGTTGAATAAAACAAGCTATTTACTCAACCATATTCATTAAACAACCTAGAACAAGTTCTCTAGATTTAATTTAACAAAAGTATTACGACAAAATAGATGAGTTGAATTAAGGATAAATTCACAAGCTTTGTTATTTCACTTAAGTGTTAATCCACATACAATCAATTGAAAATTCCTCATAATATATTGAAATGTAATTGCTACAATATTTTAGAATAAATAGTTATTACGTACTATATATCCCAAAATAGCATTTATTGAAAGAATTCAATCATTTAGCTGTACACCTAAACAATCAAGAAGAATAAAATCAACATTTAAAACAATGGATTAAACACATCAATCAAGAGAACTATAAAGCACAAAATAATTGAAAATTATGTTTATTTATCAATGAAATACTCAAAAATAACAAACAAATTCTTACAACTCATTAATGGAAAATATATTAAAGAAAAGAAAAGCTTATTGATAAAGAGAGAAATGATTGAGAGTTCTTCAATATCAATGGATATTCTTTTCCAAGCAATTTCATCATCACCATGCTCCAATCTTACCCCCAAAATACCAAAGAAGATCAAAGGAAAAAGAAGAAGAAACAATGGAAAAGAGAAAAATGAAAAGGAAAGGAAAGAACCATGAAGACGCAGCCTACTATTCTTTCTAACAGTGGCTGCCATTTTTATTTTAAAACCTAATGGCTAAATTGCAACCCAAGTCCCCAACGTTTGAAAAGATTAACAAATTGGTCCCTAAGCCTTTTGAAGTGGCGCCTAGGCGCCAAATTTCTGTTTAAAAAAAACTGAGTTTGATGTTCATTTTGCAGCCAAATTTTCAAGATATTGCACGTCAGGTCCTCCAACTTTCAAAATGTGATAATCTTGGTCCCCGAACTTTGAAATTTTTGCATCTTTGGTTATTTTTGCTCATTTCTCGCATAAATTCCTTCTAATCATAATTCAAACTCGAGTTTTCACCTACACAATAAAAATAACTAAATTAAGTAATAAATTGCTAATGAAAAACTCACAAATATCTAAATTTAATGGTCTGAATAAGCGCAAAAACCCGCACTCATCTATTCCTATATGATATTTGTTCTCTGTTATTAGTTATTATCCATCACTAGCTAAAATAAGAACTGAATTCTCTATATTTCTGAAAATTAATTAGGGTGATATATAGGGCATCATTACCCTCCACATTAACCATTTAGATATTATTTTTATTTAATAGATTTGATACATCTACTAGATTGATAGTATGGTATTCGTAACCTGAGGTTTGCGAAATTACTACTCAAATTTTAAATTATGAGCATAATTTTCAGATTATTCAATTAAGACGGCGTGTCTTGTTAATGCCACTGATTCTAAATCTCAACCTTTTAATAAATGTTAGTCGGGATGGTAGTAAATGGTTTAACACTATTATTTGTTAAGTGCCTTCAAATTAATTCATAAAATATTACAATTAAATTGGCTATGGTCATAATCTAATTTTTTTATCAAATTATTTTGATGTTGCAGTATATGTAAAATTGATCCATTACAATGCACTATGATGGAAAGAAAAGAATGTTGAGAATAAATGAGTAGTTTGGACATTATCTCAAATAGGTGATATTTTTACATGATTTGCTGATTGCTAATTTTGATTGGACAATTCTCTCAACTTTAGGGGAGAGAAATTAAGAAACTGAAAATAATGTATAAATGTATCATCATTTAAGTCCTTGCAAAAAAATCGTTCGAACCAGAAGTTCGAAGGTGATTCATTTAGATATATTTACTGATCAAAAAGATCAACAATAACTCATACATCAGCTTTAAATGCTCCAACTCAAATTAACGTCATGAAGGACAATTAGTTAATATTTTATTTGATACATCTATGACATGTCTGAAGTGTGAATACATTTGATTATAATATAAAATCTTCGAACAAAAAACGGAGCAACTAGTAAAGATGATCTCATTAAGGAGACATATACTCTTGATGAGTATTTAAACATAATAAATTATAATACCCAGAAGAGGTTTTGGTACGTAATATGTTGAAAGTTAAGATATTTCAATAAGTTATACCATTATAGAAAAGAATAGAATAGAAAAAGAAAAAAATATCGACAATATTTTTGCACATGATGTACTGCATCATATTATAAATAGCGAGAAATCGAAATAAATTCGTTGAAACGTATCGATCGAAGTAATGATTTGCCAAATTAAATGACGCGATTGTACTAAAATTGAATTTACTAGAGAAACCTGAAATTTCTGGACGCGATCCTAGTAAAACTAAACTTAGTAGAGAAACTTGAAGTTTCTAGACCTGTAGTTTGAACACCTAGAAGTATATGCTTATGCAAAGTGAAAATGAAAAAAGTAAAGTCGTAATATAAAATGCACTACTCTTTACATAATAAATTTTGCGAAAACTTGTATAAATAGATAAATTATCATGTGGTGAATGTAATCACAATTCTCTAATCCATTAGCATGACAATGCATAAAATTTGATATATATATATATATATATATATATATATATATATATATATATATATATAGCGTTGTACTCTTTTTGCCTTGATTGAAATTTTGTCTCATTCAATTTTCCTAGCAACACAAAATAGTAAATGTAATATTTTTTCTTTATTAGGATCTTTCCCATAGAATTTTTTTAATCAAGTTTTAACGAGGCATATTCTTTGTGCAATGAATGTCAATAACTTCAAGACATTTAACCTCAAAATAATACTTTGATATCTATGAGACTTCCGAGTTATTTTTCGAATCGTGTTACCACACTTATCAAAGGTTGATAAGTATCTCATATAAAGACGATGTTATTTGAAAAATACACAAGATAACGTGAGACATACTTCACCAAAAATTTTAATATTGAAGACATTGACGTATGAGACAATAATGAATTGCTACAAGAATTGAAATCAGAGAGAGCAGCTGTACTTTTTCTTTTCCTCCGATCGAGTTTGTTCTACTGAATTTTCTTCACAATATCTTAATGAGACAGATATTTTGTAATGTGTCATTCAAGGGGGGTATTGTAAATGGTAAATTTATTGGTGAGAATTGTACTCATGTAGCCCTAGTAATTATTATTATTGTATCCCAAATCTTTCCCTATAAATATGAAACTTTGGCTCTCAATAAAATACAAACAAATCTATTAATTTCTCTAGTTTTCTCTCTAGTTTATAATAATTATATGATTGATTCATTTTAATTTTTGTATTAACTACTTTAAAAATATATTATTATTAATTAAACTTATAATACCTTATATATGAAATGAAATCTTTATGCCCATATTTTGAAAGTGTAAAGTTTAAAGGTAGGATCTTGCTTAATTTTCCTAGAAAGGGGTTTCTTGAAGGGAAACAAAACCATATCTCAGCTATTGAGTATGCAAAAGCAATTCCCAAGTATTAAGTTTCAAAATTCAAAAATCGGGTATCTATATATAGGTCACAATTTATTGATCATAATTTATTTCTTGGTCATAAATTATTTCACAGTCACAAATCAAAAAATTTATAAGTCAATTTATTGATCGGTTACAAATCAAAAAATTTATAGGTCATAATTTATTTATTAGTCACAAATCACAAGTTTTAACTTATTTTACAATCACAAATTATCAAATTAATTGGTCACAAATTTTCGAATTAGCACTACAACAAATTGGCCTTTTGCAATATGTAGCAGGTACATTCATTAATTGAGTGTTGTTAAAAGTTCTATTGCAATATTCTAATAAGTGAATGTTGCCATTGATTAATGTAATCGAGTTTTGGCAACATTTTTTAAGTGCATGTTATTAATGCCACCTTTTGCAACGTTCAATGGCTGCTACGAAAAGTTTAGTTTTTTGCAACGTTTATTGTTCGTTGTTAAAAGTTCTTTCTATAGCAACGTTCAGTGACCATAGCAAAAATCTTAATAAACAGCCATTTGCAACGTTCACCGACTGTTACGAAAAGTGTCACTTATTGCAATGTTCTTTGAATGTTGTGAAATGTTTTAATTTTTTGCAACGTTTATTAACCGTTGTTAAAATATATAAAACCCAACTCAAATGACCCATTTAATACCCATAGAAAAATCCCAAATGAATAAAACATCCTATCCCCATCCCTAAATCTCAAAGGAAATGCTACTCTAACATTGGGCGACAAAATGACATGGATTAAGCTAAAAAATGAAAAAGAAATGAAATTTTCAACAATATGGCCCACTCCAATTGAACCATTTCCCTATTCATCTCAGTCATTTGGGCGCCCATTTTTCCACATTTTTCACTCTTTAGTTTCCCATTTCCATGGTCACACTTCTCCCCTTTTTTTTTTTTTAGCTTTTTCCCTTTCCATAGTGACTCCGTGTAGCTGCCGTTTTGGTGTCTTTGACCTCCGGCCAGCTCCGACCATTTGGCCGATTTCGCTTAAGCTACACCTTTGATATCTCCGACCGTTTGGCCACCTTCGCTTCCGTCGGTGGCTCCGACCTCCGGCCACCGTCACTTGTTTTGTTGAAGATGACAGGAGAAGGTAAAATCTGAAATTTATTTTTATTCTTTGGTTGAATGAGTCGAACTCCATTTTCACAGCAAGTAGGAGCATGACACTAAGCAACATGATTTAGGAAGGATTTTTTAAATTTTTGGAAGAATTTGCCACTATTAATACCACCAGCTTCATCTAGTACTAGAGAATAGATACATCAGCAAAGTGAAAATGTCATGATTGCATTGGGTTTCCTCTTCTAGAAAAGGAACTCATAAGAAGCCAAAGTTGTAAATGTTATAAATGACCGTAACTGAATATGTTGCATCAATTGTAAAGTCATTCATTGGAATAGGACTATAAATAAAGTTTTTATCGGGTTTAAGTCGCAGGGAAAGAAATTTCCAACTACGTAAAAGCCGTTATGTTGGTGGAGTCAAATGGCGAGAATGTTATCGACAGTACAAAATTACTAGGTGATGGTGCAACATGAGGGGATTGTACAATTGTGTCTCAGGTGGGCATGAAGATTAAGGACGAAAATGAAATTTTCGAGTTTTATAAAAGATATGCACAAGACTTGGGTTTTCGAGTGAGAAAAATAAATTCGAAAAAGGATGATGGAGTTCTGTGATATGTTACATTTGTTTGTAGCCGTGAAGGGAAATAATCAATAATACAAGCGTTTCTTTGAAACCACCAGCTACCATGCAGAGTGGATGTAAAGCCAGACTAACTACATGTTCAGATATTTGTGGAATTTGGAGAATTAACATAGTACACCTCGATTAGAACCATAGAACAAGTCCTTCAAAGTCCAAATTATATCGATGCAACAGAAATTTAAGTGATCAGGTGAAACGGCAGTATAGATTTGGATGAAGAGTCGCGTCTGAAAAATGTTTTCTAGGTAGATTATAGAAGTAGGCTTGCATGTATGGAGTTTGGCGATATTGTGACATTCGATACCACATACCTAATAAACAAGTACGATATATTGTTTGCCCCTTTTATTAGAGTGAATCATCATGGACAGTTGACACTTCTCGAATGTGGTCTTATATCAAATGAGGATACTCGTGCATTTGTGTGGTTTTTTTTTTACTTGGCTACAATGCATAAATGGCCAAGCTCCGAATGGGAAATTACTTATCAAGATAGGGCAATGCAAAACGTAATCCAGATCGTGTTCCCCAATACGAAGCATAGGTGGTGTTTGTTGCCTATATTGAAAAAAGTTGCAAGAAAAGTTTGGATTTCACGTTGATAAAGCTTTGATATTCTCTACTATACAAGGATGGGTGTATGACTGTCAATTTGTTGAAGAATTTGAAGAATGTTGGATAGCGATGATATAAACATATAATTTGCAGGACAATAACTGGTTGTCGGGTCTTTACGATAATAGAGCTCATTGGGTACCCATCTATTTGAGAACCACTTTTTTGGCTGGGATGTCAACGACTCAACAAAGTGAGAGTATTAATGCATTTTTTGACTGGTATGCACATATCAAGACCTCGTTAAAGCAATTTGTTGAAAAGTATGAAAGAGCATTGAGGAATAAGGTTTAGAAAGAGTTTCAAGCATATTTCAAGTCTTTCTCGTAGGTGATACCTTTTGCAACAAAGTATAAAATGGAGAAGCAATTCCAGGCAATATACACAATTACAAAGTTCATGGAAGTTCAAGAGGAGTTCGTTGGCAAAGTATATTGCGAGCACATATCTGTTAAGGAAGGATGTTCGGGAATGACATATGAGTCACACGAAGATATCATACATGACCATCATTGCAATAAAAAAATAGTTTTCATCCCAGTATCGAGGGACAAATGTAAAATCATGTACACTGCCAATTATTTGAGTTTTGAAGAATTCTATGCAAGCATGCGATCACAGTACTAATACGCAATAACGTCAAAACACTGTCAAAAATATATATTTTACGGCGATAGCGGAGAGATGTGATCAGGTCCCATACGAGGGTTGCAGTAAACTACGATGAGTTGGTTAGTACCCCTACACAATTCATGTACGACAAGATGATTAAATCATTCGCTACGTTGGCAACCATCACTTGTGATGATGGTGTGAAATCTTGTTCTATATTGGAATGGATCGAAGTTAAGTGTAAATAGATGGCAACATCAAAGTCAAGTTGCGCGAGTAATGTCCAGTCACACATACTATGCATTTGGCATCTGAACGTGCAATGTTATAGGATAATGGCAGTAGATGCGGTAGCGTACGGGATCCAAAATGGTCAAAGAGAAAAGGTTCCTAAAAAACTTCAAAATAAGTCCCCATTGGAATGAAATAGGAAGTAAAGCACAAAGAAAATAAACATCTGAAATAGAGAAACAGAAGTTGAACACGAGTTTAAGAAATTCAGATCATTGAATCCAAATTCTAAGATCCTAGCATCCATAATATCCGAGATCACAGACAAATCCATATATTTACATAATTGAAATTACTATTTCATTCAAAAGAAATTGCTTTGACTCAAGTCGGGGAATATCATTCTTATCCCATTTAGTTATGTGTTCTTCCTTTGCATATAGTCAAGTTCATAGAAATCTCCATGTCTTGTTCATCAGTTAACCAGCATCGTGTTTCAAAAATGCAAGATAGATTTTGAGTACTATTGACTGAACTTGATTCACCACTCGTTTCCTCCTCTTTGACCCACTCCCAAAAACCACATTTTACGCTGCACGTATTGAATAGTCTACATTTGTTGTCGGTGACCTTCTCCACCTCAAAGCACTTCAAAAAGGCATGTTTGCACCATGAGCAGGGTAGTTTGTTCGAGCATTCCGCAAAAAACAAATGTCCCTTTAGTCTACAGCTATGACAGATTCTATGATTCTTTCTTCTCATTTTAAGCTGGAAATCAAACACCAAATAAGATAATAAGCACTACATATATTAATTCTATATATAAACAAATAAAAACCTAATGACATAATCAAAAGCATCATGTCTTTCATTCTTCTAAACCTGAAACAAAAGTCATTGAAAGACAAAACCTGATTGATGAATATTTGAATTACTTGTGAGTTTCACAATTAATGTATGGTTAAAAATTGATTTTATCGACTATAAACCGTTTATGAATATCAGCCAAAAATTGGCTCAATCCTCAACTCAGATTCAGTGAGTTTGCTTTCAAGCCTGGCATTTTTAACGTAACTATCAAGCTAGGACTTATTCATGCCATCATACTTTGCTTATAACATAGTTTTAACACAATGTTTGGATTTGCTAACAGGTGTGAAATGAATGGTGACGCTGTTTTTTAGCTAACATTGGATGGCATACCAACATGTTTGGTCTAAGCTTATTCTTCAATAAAGTTTACAACTAATTTATTTTTTTCAAAACATGTTTCAATAAATATTTTTTTCATTTTTTCACACACTGTTATTTTCAAATTTCACAAATATAAAGGAAATCAATATAAAAACTTATTCATAAGCAACTAATTTTTGAAACCCAGCCACAATTGCACCAATGATAAAGGATTATTGAAAGAAAAATATTTGCAATAAGATGAAGAGATCAATAAATGGGTACAGGTTTTTGTCAAACCATGGATTTTTGAAAAAAAAATCCACAACCACGGGCTACTACAAAGCTACAATCTTCGTGTCTAAATCTAGTTGATTTTCACTTAATATATATACATATATGCCTGAGTGTTCTCCATATCTAGTCGGAGAAGATGAGTGATAGCGGCTACAAATTAACGAAAAGCGGCTGAATGTCTCAGAAATGGAAGATCGTATATTTCGACAACATGGATTCAGTGGCGGTCAACTGTGTCTCTATTGAAATTGGAGAAGACGGATTAATTTTCATTGCACAAAGGAGTCGATGGTTTAGGGAAATATGAGGGAAATTTGTGTATGAAAAGGGTTACGATTTGGGGTGAAACGGGTTATGTTTTTTGGACGGGTTAACTCACTTTTTTAAAATTGGAATTTTGTCATTTTTTAAAAATGTCACCTCATCCTATCAAATCGAGTGTCAATTGGTTCGGCACCATAGCGAAATTGAAATCTCAAAGCTTCTCTATCTGCCTCTGCGTCTCCATCTTCTTCTTCGTTCATTCTTCTCCGTCTTCATCTTCGTTCGCCTTCATTCGTCTACGACTGCATCTTCATCTTCATTTGCGTCATTATCTTTAACTTCATCAGCGTCTACATATGTGTATACATCTTAGACTTTGTCTAAACTTGCATCTTCAACATTAGGATTTGCAAGGAGCCCAAAACAAGCAGGTAATTTGTTGTTTTGTTAGCGTTGACCAAAAGAAATTGCATCTCGATTGAGGAAAATTGCATCTATGGATATCCACCAGGTCTCAGATTTTATGGAAAGACACGAGCCAATGTCATCTTCACAGATAATGATGCACCCTCTATGAAACCAACACAGGAGCAGACTAATGACAGAAATCAAGTCAATTTGACTCAAGAGCAATATGCTCAGCTGATGGCTTTACTCAAACCAACAACCAATAAACCTCATGCACTCTCTTCCAAACACGTAGACACCTCCAAAATTTCAGGTACTCACATGTCCTTATTTGCCTACAATACAAACAATAAGGGTAAATTTGTTGCACCTTGGGTTATTGACACTGGAGCCACAGACCAAATGGTATGTTCCCTTTCATTTATCACCACTGTTGAGTCTAAAATCACTCAGTCTGTTACTCTGCCTAATGGTAAAATAGCATTAGCAACTCATATAGGAAGTGTTAGAGTCACCAGCAATCTGATTCTTCATGATGTTCTATGCATCCCATCATTTTCTTTTAGCCTAATATCTGCCAGAAAACTGGCTCAAACATCCAAATGTTGCCTCATATTCTCTTCTGATTTGTGTTATGTGCAAGACCTTTCAACTTGAAAGATGATTGGTTTGGGTGAAGTGAGGCAAGGCTTGTATCACTTGGTGCAAGAAGTAGTTTCCCCTGCTAGATTAATTCAAGACCTACCTAAGTTAGTTGACAAAACTATTCTGTCAGCTCCTATTGCTTTCAATCAAATGATTTCGATCTATAGCATTTCAAATTAGGACATCCCTCAGATTCAAGATTACTTTTAACCAATTTGCATCATGACTGTAAGACAAAAAATATAAAAAAGCCCTGTTTCATCTGTCCCTTAGCCGAGTTACACAGGCTGCCCTTTGATATTAGTCATCACAGATCTGAAAATAGCTTCGATTTAATCCACTGTGATTTGTGGGGGCCTTGTATTGATGTTGCCTATGATGGATCAAAATACTTCCTTACTATTGTTGATGATCACAGCCGGTGCACTTGGATTTATTTGTTAAAACTGAAATATGATGTGTTTGTTACTTTGCAAAATTTTTATGCCATGATTAAAACCCAATTTCATTCCAAAATTAAGATTATCAGAACTGATAATGGGAAGAGTTCAATTTAAAACGATTTTATTCTGAAAAGGGCATCATACATCAAACTACATGTGTGGAAACTCTCCAACAAAATGCTATTGTTGAGAGGAAACACCAACACATCTTGAATGTAGCTAGAGCACTTAGATTTCAAAGCGGGTTGCCTATGTTGTATTGGAATGAGTGTGTCCTGACATCAGTCTACTTGATAAACAGAACACCTACCCCTGCTCTTGACAATGAAATGCCATTTGAAGTTCTTTTTAGAGTTGAACCTCACTATTCCAACCTTAGAGTCTTTGGTTGCCTGGCTTTTGCTGCAACACTTGCACATAATAGACACAAATTTGATTTAAGAGCAAGGAGATGTGTGTTCTTGGGGTATCCATTTGGAACTAAAGGTTACAAGTTAATGGACTTGGAAACCAACAAGATTTTTCTATCACGAGATGTGGTATTCCATGAGGACATATTTCCCTACAAAACATCAAGTGCCAAAGCTGATCACAATCTGTCAACTACCATTCACAAATTACCAAGTCCTACAGACTTGGTCTTTCCTCAACCAGGCCAAGTTGATCTAAATTACTCTGCTGATCCCAATTTCCAATCACATGTGGAGCCAACAAAAAGCTCTAGCCAAAACGGAAAATTCTTAGAAACAAGTCAGCTCTCTAATAAAGCTGACATATCACTCAATCTTCTAAGAAACTTACATATGCCTTGAAGATCTGACAGAAACAGAAAGGCACCAGCTTACCTTCAAGATTTTATTTGCCAACAAACATCCTCACTCACTCATTCACAAGAGTCTTACAAGCAAAAGGTACTGCGATTTTAGGTAGTCCTTTTCCATTATGTTCAACACTTTCATATCACAAAATATCTAATAAACACAAAGTCTTTCTAGCGTCCATACTCACACAACAGGAACCTGATACTTACCAAGAAGCTGTCAAGTATCCTGAATGTTGCAAAGCAATGCAAGCTGAAATAGATGCTCTTGAGTTGAACCAGACCTGGACTGTAACAAACCTACCACCTGGGAAGGAGCCTATAAGGTGTCGATGGGTTTATAAGGTAAAATTCAATGCTGATGGAACAGTTGAAAGGTATAAGGCAATACTGGTGGCAAAGGGGTACACCCAACTGGAAGGAATTGATTATCATAAGACCTTCTCGCCAATAGCCAAATTGGTAACAGTGAGAACCTTACTCGCAGTAGCAGCTCTGAAAGGTTGGTATTTGCACCAATTTGACGTAAATAATGCATTTTTACATGGAGACTTGGAGAAGGAAGTATATATGCAGGTCCCTCCTGGTTATTGTGTTGATCGAACATCAAAGGTTTGCAAACTTAATAAGAGTTTGTATGATTTAAAGCAAGCATCTAGGCAATGGTATTCAAAGTTGTCTATCTTCATTATTGGCCAAGGATTTAATCAATCCAAGGCTGATTATAGTTTGTTCACAAGAAGTACCAGTGATTCATTCACGGCTGTATTAGTGTATGTCGATAACATAATAATAGCTAGAGATAATGTGAAAGTTATCAATTCACTCAAAGCCTCACTTGATAAATTCAAAGTTAAAGATTTGGGAAATTTGAGGTACTTTCTTGGGATAGAAGTGGCTCAATCAGCAAAAGGAATTCAAATCTACCAAAGGAAATGTGCATTGGACATTTTGGCAGATTCTGGAACCATTGGAGCTAC
This sequence comes from Fraxinus americana, assembly GCA_035079005.1. Classification (NCBI taxonomy): domain Eukaryota; kingdom Viridiplantae; phylum Streptophyta; class Magnoliopsida; order Lamiales; family Oleaceae; genus Fraxinus; species Fraxinus americana. Next base: position 30,036,555 of record CM068707.1, read on the forward strand.
CCCAACTAAGATACTACTTGATCAAAATATGAAGTTGTCAAGAGATGAAGGGGAAAATCTTCCTGACCCTGCGATGTATAGAAGATTGATAGGGAGATTGCTCTATTTAACGATTACCATGCCTGACATCTCTTATTCGGTCCACTTTTTAAGTCAATATATGCAGACACCTAGAATGCCACACCTAAACGCTGCACATAAGATGCTGAGATATGTCAAGCGATCACCAGGCCAAGGATTATTATTTTCATCATCCTCTGATTTGCAAATTAAAGCCTATAGTGATTCGAACTGGGAAACGTGTCCAGACTCTCGAAGATTAGTAATCGGGTATTGTGTATTCATTGGTTCATCATTGGTGTCTTGGAGATCAAAGAAACAAAACACAATATCGAGGTCTTCAGCAGAAGCAGAGTACAGAGTGATGGCTGCAGTTTGTTGCGAGAGAACATGGCTTAAGTATGTTCTTGATAATTTGCAGATATTCCATTCGCAGCCAGCTGAATTACTTTGTGACAACCAAGCGAATTTACACATAGCGGCCAATCCAATGTTTCATGAAAGGACGAAACACATTGAATTAGATTGCTATCTTGTGCGTGAGAAAATACAAGAGGGGAGTGTTATTACTAGGCATGTTCGAACAGGTTTGCAAGTGGCTGATATTTTTACAAAGCCTATTAGTTCTAACATTTTCTACTCACATTTACCCAAGATGGGAGTAGAAAACATCTACTCTCCATCTTGAGGTGGGCTATTGAAACTTGCAAACAAGCCAACAGAATTAAGAAGGGACTAGAAGGCTATGGCCACAAGAAATGCATTGGGGTGGAAGCTGCTAGTGCACATGCTGAGAAGTTGGAATAGATTCCAAATTTGTTAATTAGTGTAATGATTAGTGTGCAATAGAATTTTGACACCTATACAAGTTTGTTGCATTGTATTGTGTATATATATGTAGATGTACTCTTAAAACGTATGAAGAAGTTCAGAATTAATATAGCTTCATTCATCCAATTTGAGTTCTATTTTTTCTTCCCTTTATCTTCTTCATCTTATTAGCAACATTAATAGGATATTTCTTATAATATACTGCTTGCATCTTACTTATTATTTTTCTTGTGTTATAAATGTAGACCATCCCATTTCGTTCACAACTTATTCCAATAGATTGATGAGCGTTGGATGGGGGAGGTTGGAGGGTATTTCATTATCATTCTTCAATTCTTAAATTTTTTTTGAAGGGCAAAAGATTCAGCTAGTGTTTTTTATTGATTTTCCAGCAAGCGAGAGGAATTTAAGCAAATTCTGAGGACAATTGAGCTTGAAGAGATCTGGAAACGAGAGTCGTCAAGTGCTCTTCATACGCTTTAAATTTTTATCGGCTAATGTCTGATACTTTGTTTTAATCTCAAGATAACTTAAAGTTTTAGTCCCATGAGCTGGTTCCATAAAGATATCTTGCTTCATGTTCTTTGACACTCGTATTTTTCACTTTATCACGTTTCTCAGAGCGATAAGATTCCCTATCATGTTTTTTCACCCGCTTCAGTTCAGCCTGGACTTTTTTCAACTCCTCTCTGAGATCTTTGAAAATATCCTCTGCTTCCTGGAGCTGAGCTTCAACTTCTTCAATCTTCTTCTACTGATTTAACGATGCTGCTTCTGCTTCCCTTACCTGTAGTTTGGTCATACGTCAACACATTAATTGAAAAGATATATTAAAAGATAGATCGAGCATATAAACAGTAACTGTAATTTGTAAGTTGTTAATTTACTTGTTGAATGTTTCAATTTTAAATTTTCGACGGGTGTAGAATTGGTGTACAAGACACCTAAGTGCTCTCTAATTTGTATTTTTGATAACTAGTACTAATTAAAAAGTATCCACTAACTGGAATCTGCTTTCAAGTAATGTTCATTACCCTTTCAAGTATCCACTAATTGGAATATGCTAATTTATTAAGTAATTAAGGTGTTGCATGGCATTTCACTTAGTCGTTTATGCTTTATTTCTTCCAGGAGATCAGGCTCCGCATTCATGAGTTTAATGTTCATATCTTCGTCACACCATGGAATATGCCAATTTCATCACAATTAATTAATGTACTTTTTTAAAATGGGATATTTCTATTTATACATACTGTGACGAAATGTTGAATTTGTTAGATATCTAACCTTAATTTCTTTTGATGTTGCAGATTTTAATTTTATTTCTAGGGAATTTTTCAAACCAGTTGATAGTATGAAATACATTTTATACGATGGAGAATGCTCAGGTATACTAAGAATGCTAGAGAGGTAGAAATAAGAATGTCTTCTTATACTACGTAAGATATTTGTTAAGTTTGGAAAATAGTTACATTTACCGTTTGTTTTCATATTGCATACTTAAAGTCAACTAAGAAAGCTTCCAAAAGTTCTAAACGACGCAATGCTGCAATTGCCATCGCAATTTGATAGACCAAGAAAAGACTAAGAATGTCTAGTGAGGCAGAAATACTACATCTACTCCAATTATTTATGAGCAAAACATGTTGCTGAAAAATGCAAATGCTCCGAAAAGGGAAAAAAGGTCCAACACAAGTGAAAATGGTTTGTCAAAAATAATTATCAAAAGATGAAGCTTGAATTGAATGAATTCGGGCAAGTAGTTGGCACTAGCTCTAATAAATTTGCTAGCATAGTTGGAGCCATGGTATGAGAATATGTGCCCGTCGGCATTTGGTGGATGAAAATGAGAAGATGGAACTTTGGACTTTCATACAGGTATATTTCTTAACTACCTTTTAAAATTATTTGTTGTATCTTTTTCCTTCTTAATGACACCATTCCTTTAAGTACTTCAGTTATATTTATGCACAAATGCAGTAAAGGTTCAATATAAGTGATTGTTATAAAAAATGACATTTCAATAAATAGGAAAGTATTGGAGGGCATTCAAATCAAGGATGAGAAAACAAATCAAAACTGAAATAACATCATCTATGAATAGAGCACGCACTATTGCTCTCCTTATACCAAAGGATACAAATTCTCAAGAAGCATGGGGAAAATTTGTCGAAGATACTCTTTCTGCCAACTTTCAAGTAAGTAATATTTGCTTATTAAGCTTATATTTTTTATTTCATTATTTTTGGTTTTTTTAATTTTTTGTTTTCTTAATAGGAAAAAGGTGTTAGATTCGGCAAAATGAGAACTGGTCAAAAATATCTTCACACTATGGGTCAAAAGGGGTATCCTTGTACGACTCATGAAATGGTACAATTACAAAAATATCTTATCTATTTAGTAGAAAGATTTTCAGTTCTTCATGTAGTCCTTATGTAATTATTGGGTTTATATTGCAGAGAAAAACCAAGACAAATATAAAAGTGTTAAGAACTAGAGTATGGATGCATGGACATCTTAGAAATGATAGAAAACCAATAAATTAAGCAGTTGCTGAAACTTTGATATGTGTATTCAATCAAAGTTCTGTCAATAATAATTTGATTTATTATAGGATTTAGTATATAATTTCAATTTCATAAGTGCATAAAAGGGTAGAAGATTGTGTGTCTAATCAATTTCTGCTACACCGGCAGAAGATTCCATTTGTGATAACGATATTGCTTGAGTTTTAGGTCCTGAACGTCGTGGAATAGTTAGGTGACTTGGATTTGGAGTTTGACCATCAAAAGTGAATGGACAAATTCAAAGTAATGGGAGAGTGGGAGAACTTGAAAGTCAATTAAAAACTCAGACGAAAGGGGTTGGAGCACTAGAAGAAAAAGTTGAAACACTTCTCAAGTTATACCAACGGGTTACTAACTTTACCATTACCTATGCTAAGATAATATAGCTAAAGGTAACTTAATATGTAGAATAATTTTTTAAAATTTGTATGTATCATTTTACAGAATCGAAACAAGAATGTAAAGGACATGAGTTCATGTGCTTTTACACCTCAGGTTTTTACATCTTACATTGTTGATTGTGAATTCAATATAAATTCACAATATAACACACTAATTTAAAAAGGAATATTTTCATTTTACTGTGAGTTTGTAGTCTCAACAAGGAAGTAGTATCCATGGAGGTATTGTACACATGGAAAATGCAAAGTGTCGGCTACTGCATTGTTATATGTTTGAAGATGAGGAAATTGTAGTGGAAGGGAGGATTGCAACAACAGACCCAAGTGGAAAGCTCATCACATGCCACTCGGACGAGATTGTTGGAAGGTTTGGATTGAGAAAGTGTATATGGGTAATTTGACTTTATACAAACCTACATATGAATTTTGAGTTCTTAATGAAGCCATAGGAAGTACTGTTGCTTGGTCAAAGAATAGTATTAGACTTATTTGACAAAGGTACAATTGCTGCATTTCTACATTTTCTGCATTTTTGTATTTCTGTGTTTGTGCTAAAAAAATATTTCTGTGTTTGACGAAGTGCTTATCCCAAAGACTGTTGTGATTGCATTTTATTCAACTACATATCAAGATTTTTGTTTCTTATTGTATTTGCCATGATGTTTTCAAGTTGAAGTACTAAGCCACGGTCTAATATCGGGTGTTTTGTGACACATTCTAGGTTGGTGAGTCTGCGTAAGCTGGGTTACCTTTTTGATGCATTGAAGTCATTGTGAACAAATGATGGATGAAGTTCCCAGGATTTTAAGTGCTTGAACTTACATTCCTGAAGTCATTGTAAATCAAAAAATGTTGACAGCAAAGTAGTTTAGGTTTTTTTGTACCAAAATAGATTTATTTGGTCTAGTTGCTCTTCTTTTTGCTTATCTCAATAGGAGAATTGGTATATGCAATAGACAAATCAAGAATTTTATTTGGTATATTTATTGATGTGTTTAATGTTTATTTTGTATGTATTGATGAAATTATTAGCAATAGCAGACCTAAAAAATACATTTAATTTTGCTGGTATTTGTGTAATTGCTATACAAATAAAGAAAATGTAATTTTTTTTTTAAAAAAAAAGTAAAATAAATAAATAATATATATATACAAAATGACATACAACAACGGTCAACGAATATTGCAAAAAGTAAGAATATAAGCATAGACAACTTGTAAAAAATGTTGCCAAAAATGATAATGTGGCCTATGGTAACATGCATAAAACATTGCCAAAAATGATAAATGACATATAGCAACGGTCAAAAATTGTTGCTAGATATAAGGAAACAGGAATAGACAACATGCAAGAACGTTGCCAAAATGTTTTTCTGTCGAAAAACATTGTCAAAAAGTAAACGCAACACTCAATGAACGTTGTGAGAGGTCTTTCGCAACGTTGTCGTTTCCTTTAACTCTATGGCAACATTGAAGTCTGCAACATACACCCGAACATTGTGAAAGGTCTTTCGCAACTTTTTTTTTACCGTTGCAAAAGACTATTTTTGTTTTAGTGTAGTTGGTCACAATTCATTTTCCAATCATAAATTATCAAATTATTTGGTCACAACTTATCAAATTCTTGTCATGATTCCAAATTTAGTCACAATCACATTCTTTTAGATCACAAATTATTTATTGGTCACAACACCTGAATAATGAGTCCCACTCTTCCTCCACATTCCACAACTACTGCCATCGTTGCCATTATCGCTACCATCACCACCACACCAACACCAAGTCACAATCACCGCCCGCAACGCCACCACCTCATTGCCACCACATGCGTCATCGTTGCCAACCTATAACCATAAAACCACTAAACCTTAAACCACAACACAACCACAAAAACTACAAAGAAATCAAACTTAGAAATTTAAACAAAAAAAAAAAGGAAAAATGGAAAGGAAATAACAGATCTGCGCCACTGTAGATCGACTAATGTCAAATTAGAAGCAACGACGATGGGCGCGCAGTCTCCGTCGCGCATCAAAGACGCGTTAAAACAACGCCAACTTCTACCAGATCTCGCCATGCTTAAGAAGCAGTTCAGCGGCGATGGGGCATCGGTACCGATGATTACTGAGTTTTTCCAAGATCCAAATCGCACAACAGCGTTCACACCATGTGCAAGACATCATTGCCACTGAAGCAACAATGTCATTCGCTTGCTAAATCAAATCGTAACAGACGACAGTAGCGCTTTTCCCTCAATCGTCTTACCCAAATCATCTTTTCCTAGATTGTACAAAATCATCTTTTGTTTCTATGTGCAGCGATGACATCACCGTAGAGGTAGAGGTGCGATGTAAGAGTCGATGCACCGACGTCATCATTGTGTTCGAGACTCGACCAGACATTTCAAGGAGTCGATAGCTGTGGCAGGCGGTGCTCAGTATCTAGTATGAAGGAGTGTCATTGCGTCGTGAATAGTGGTCGGAGTGGGTGCATTGTGAAGAATCGCCGAAGTGTGAAAAGTCGCCATGTAAAGAGATGATGGATTGAAAATGAATTATTGGTTGGGGTGGATAGGTTTGGTTGGGGTATGTAAATTCATTTACTTTTATAATATTATTATATATTAATCATCTGATTTTTGCTTAATTAAACTTCTCACCTGGTTTAAGAATAGTGATCTTTACTCTTTAAAACCCTGGAATGTAATTTCTACTTTTTTGAAAGTAACTAGGCTAACATTTGAAGTACCGAAAGGATAAACATATGAGGAAATTACACATACACTTGGTTTTAAAATACCATTTTCATAAATCAGGTATCTAGTTTCATAATACAAAAATCAGGTTTTAATTAAAGATTTTAATTATTAATTATACATTTTTCATCCCCAATTTTTCTTCCACATTCTCTATTCTCACTGTCCCTCTCTCCGCCTCTTCTCCTCTCCGTCTCTCCACCGCCAATCGCCCCCATTCCATCGCCATTTTTATTTGCCTCGTCGACAGCAACTCTTTCACATATCTGTCATCCTTCGTCCTCATCAACAATCTGCATTTGTCCCGCACGTCAGCACTCATTGTCGTTCCTCACGGTTTGTTCAGTAGCATCGTCGGTGTAGATTCGTTGTTCTGGTGTGATGGTGGTGCGGTGGTGGGTGTCGGGTTTTTCCGTGCGTCCGATTGGCTGTGGGTGCGGTGGTGGATTTGCTGTCAAGTTGTGTTGTGTATTTGGGCGTGTTGTTGTGTGTGTGCTGATCTGTGTGTAATTTGTGTGTTCTATGTTGTTTTGGCGGTAGTGGAGATGACGACTGGTGGTGGTTATGGTTATTTGTGTGGTTGCGGGTAGTGGAGGTGGGGCGATCTATGGGTGTGTTCTATGTTTTGGCGGTGGTGGGAACGGAGGTTACTAGTGGTGCGGTAGAGTGGAGGTGGAGGTGTGCGTTGTGGTGCAGTGGTGGTGTTTGACAGCGGTGTTGTGTGCGGTGTCGTGACAATGGTCGTGGGTGGGATGAGATGGACGTGGGTGTCTGTGACCAATTATTTGGTTGATTGTGACTAATAATTGGTTAATTTTTGACAAATTAATAATGTGTGACCTAAAAATTGTGACTGCGACTCACATTTTATTAAGCTATAATCGAGTTGTGACCAATGAAAGTAATCTGTGACCTATAATTTGATATTTTGTGATCATAAAATAAGTTGTGTGACTTATAAATTTTGATATTTGTGACCGATGAAAAAATTGTGACTTTTAAATTTTTAATTTGTGACCGATGAATGAACCGTGACCTATAAATTTTTTGAATTATAACCTTAAAATTTTTGAATTGTGACCAAATTGCATAGATATGCTACCTTTATAAATTTATTAATAAAATATATAATTAATTAATTAAATTATAAATAAATTTTAATGAAAACCTTCATTTTGAAATTTAAAACATCTATCCTTCATTTTACTTTGTTTATGTATTGTTCTCTAAACATATTTAAAGCTTGTAACTGGGCTTAAGGCCCACAATTTTGGCCCAACTATCAAATCATGAATCTTTGTTTATGGCTCTGTTTGGTACAGAAATGATCTAATGAGCACCGGTGCTCATCTTATCCTAAGCACCGATGAGTTGGCACATTAATTCATTGGTGGATAAAGATTTTGTGAGTTCCAATCCACCAATGAATTAATGTGCCAACTCATCGGTGCTTAGGATAAGATGAGCACCGGTGCTCATTAGATCATTTCTGCTGTTTGGTACACATTATTTTTTTCATTCTCATTCTTCTACTTATTTTCAATCACACATTTTTCAATAAAATAATATTTTCCATCACATCAATAACTTTTCCTTCATTTTTAACCACATATTTTCCATCAATCTACTATTCAATAATACATTCTTTCAAAAAAAATGCGTCCCAAACACACTCATATACTTTTAAAAAAATTAATTGACAGGAGATTTACTCGAATCGGGAAAACCAACATTTGAAAACCGGTGAATCATATCTCGTGATATTTTAACGAGTTATTAAAAGTCCAACCTAAAATCAAGGGGAGAAGTGGATGGGACCCGCCAAAAGATTTCGTTGGGACTCCCAGATCTTCTCTTTCTCTCTCTTGTTCTGTCCTGTTTCTATTATTAAAATGAACTCTTCCAGGAAATAGTCAAGTTACCCTCTGTCCGGTTCCTCACCGTAAGTCGCGATTTCTATTTTTGGTCCACCTAATAATCTAAACATGTTTTTCTTAGACAAAATTTGCAACATGTTTTAATACTTGTTCGATAAATAGTAATGAATAGATATAGATATTTTCAATCTTCGTGCAAAACATGTTATTCAAGTTTATTTCACGTCGAATTTTCTTTTGTTTTATAACCCTTACCTTCCCTTCGCACAAAATTAGATTTCTTCGCAATTGAAAAGTGTCGCACTAGAGTTAGTAGATAAACTATAAAATGAATTCAACTTTTCATGTTTTTTAATATAAGAACAAGCCGAAAGAACTCTAGCACAAATATTTAAATTTGACTTGCATAGAGCATAAGAAAATTCCATATATGAAAATAAATTAGACCATTATTTAAATTTAGGAGCTATCGTTTATCAAGATTCGAGAGCATACCACTCTTCGAGTAAAGTGGGTCGTCATGTTCTAGATTTTTTAAGTGATGTGATGTGCTTGCTTTGAAATATACTTTGTGCTAAGTCTTGTGTATTTATTTTACTATATCTAATTGTACTGTGTTGAACTTCTGTACATGGTTATTTACGATCTTGACCAAGATTTTTCACCGTACGACTTTTGTATAATTCAAAATTCGTTATTTTAATTCATAGCTTTACTAATTTGTATATGTTTGTAACTCACCAACATCATCAAATCAAATCGTTCACATTTTTACACATACATAGTGAGCGTACCATAAATAGTCAATTTATAATCTACAAAGAACCATAAATAATATGGCCACGAGAGGCCGTTATTATGAGGTGGGTTATAGAAGAAGAGGACGTAGTTTAATGAAGATGTCAACATGACTTGGATCCATTAATTAGTATTGGTTTATTTTTTATTATTTGTCACTATCTTACCACGTTCGGCCACATGATATATATTTAATTTACACTTAAGGAGATTGTGAATAAACCGTCATAATTTTTTTATGCAAACATAATGGATAGAGGTTTGAGTAATAATAAATATAGTATTTTAGAAAATTGAAAGAAGTTTAGGTCCCGTTTGACTTGCGTCTTTTGAGTTTTGAGTTTATTTTCAACTTTCCGTGTCTTTTCTAATATTATAGAAAACACGTTTAGTTCGTCATTATGAATTCTCAAAACAGGATATTAAAAAACACGTTTTATTTTAAATTTTAGAATTTTTTTAATAATATATTTAGAAATTTAATTATTCAGTAAAATAGAATAATTTTATACTAATACATTATAAGGTAATATATACATTTTAAAAGTTAGTAAACTTTGAAAAAAAAATCTCGTATAAAAATAAAATACCAACATATAAATAAATTGACTTGGTAAAAATTTAAAATTAATGATGTGAACTGAGAATTGCAGAATGTGATTGTAAATTATAAGTTTGCAACAAAGTTTTCAATAGAATTATAGAAAGTGAAATAAGATTATAGACTTAAATACTAATAGCAGAATAAACGTATTTGAAAAATTAAAAAAATAAGTGATGAGTGTATTTTCCACGATTATTTATACTTCTAGACTCGAATTATATTTGTGAATTTGATTTAAATTCTATTTAATTTGGTATAAAAATTGTTATTGTAAGTAAAAATCTGAACTCTGAAGCGTTTGGTGCAAAACAGACTATTTCTAGCATAAATAAAGTTGAATCAGAGCAATTGAAGGTTAATTGGACTGTACATAATTAATAAGAAGCCTTTAGGAAGCAATCTGATAAAAGTCGCAAGTTTTGAGAGTGAAATTCAACTTACCAAAAGTTTGAGGACTAAATTGCACATTTTCATATTTTGAAAGTTTCGAGATGAAATTAGGGATGGCAAAAAAGATCGTCGGCTTGGGAGGCTCGGCTAGGCTGTGAAAAAGATAGAGTCGGGGCCTGGTTCGGGCTCGGGCCGAGCCTCATTTTTTTGGCCGGGCTTTACTCTGCTCGGCTCGAGCCCAAAAAAGGTTGAGTCAAGCCCGAGCTTTTTTATTTAATTTATCGTACGTATAAATCGTACAAATTTTAAAATTTTTAAGTAAAAATGTATATTTGACATTAAAAAAACCTCCCGAACGACTCGATCCGGGCTCGGCTCAGCCCGCTCAGGCTCGGGCAGAAAACTCGGGCCCAAAAAAGCTCGAGCCGAGCTTGAGCTTTTTTTTTTTTTGGCTCGGGCTCGGCTCAACTCGTTGACATAGCTAGATGAAATTGCATATTAGGACAAAAAAGGACGAAAATCATGAAGTAGGGACCAAATTGAAATAAGCTACAAAGTTCAAGGTTGGCCGCTGTATGCAAACAAAATTTCTATATGATGAGTTCCACGTGAGTCTCAAAAAGAGTTTTTTTATGAATTTTCATCATCTACAAAATCAATGAAGGAGGAATTGGATTACTCTTATTTTCTATGTTTTGATTGTTTTGAACGTAAAACAAAAAATGTTTTGAATTTAATTTTATTTTCAAAAATGCATTTTAAATAATACCAAACCAAAAAAGTTTTGAATATTTACAAAATTAAAAACTGAAAACAGTTTGAAAACGTCAAATCAAATGCCCCCTCAGTGTTTCCTAAATTAGAGGTTAAGATGAGCGTTTTCAAGGAGAAAAAAATATTACAATTAAAAGTTACAAAAATTAATTTTGAAGATTATATTCGAGAAAAATGATTAGGAAAATCTTAGGAATAGAATAAATAAATGGACTAAAATATTTTCAATGTTTTGACGACAATTGTTTATTAGTTCAAGAATAATTTACTTAAAAGTTAAAACTACTCCTGCGTGGAAACAAGAAATGTGTATAAAAAATTTTTTTCCTGGTTTAGTACCCTCTCATTTCATAAAGATAGCTTCTTCTTTTTTTTCGCCTGTCCTAAATTATAAGTCGCTTTCCTTATTGAGAGTATAGATGATTTTTTAATTTTCTAATATAAATTTTATTTAATGTGTCTTGTTATCAACAAATATGAACTACTTTTATTTAAATCATTTTTGAATGTAGGGATACATTAGAAAAAAAATGTATTAAAATAATTAAGATAATGATACTTGTACATAAGTAATTATATAATGAATTACATACAAATAATGTGTCAAAAAAATAATGTTCTAAATGTTGCACCTTGACAATACATAGGCGTTGCCAAGGCACGAGGCTTTGCAAAAACATCAGGCCTAGGACCTATACTCTAATTTAGTGACCCGTTGACGGCTATAAGGCGTGCTTAGACTCGCATTATTATTATTTTTTATTTTTTTTACACTACATAAAGTTTTCAACTTTCAAATTAATTGGATTGAAATGTTTTAGACTAATAGATTGAAAAGTCTAAAAAGTTGTTTTTCCATTTATTGATCACTAATTTATAGAGGGCATCATCAAGGATTTTGTTGTAAAATTTCGATGTAGGATAATAATCAATTTGGTTGGATGTAGTACATTGTACCAAACTTTGGTTTAACTATAATGTGTTGTACATTCGATTTAGCTGCAGTGTATTGTACATTTGGTTTGACAGTAGTGTAATGTTGTACTATTGTATAAATAATTATTTATATTTTATTAAGCTATTTAATCATTTTCATGTCTTTTACTAATTAATAAAAATTAAAACTCTCCAAATATTTCAATTAACACTATTATAATATATCTCGTTTATTGTTCAAAAATATATTTATTTTGTTAAGTTTTTAAAATTACATTTTGTACTATAATTTGTATATATCATTAAATGATTTTTAAATTAATTTAAATTTTAAAATAATATTAAAATAAGAAAACTTTTTTTACACCTAAGTCTCGCCTAGGCACATATCGATCGAAGTTTGGCCTCCACGCATCACCATACAACATTGCTAGGAAAATCAAATGGGACAAAACATTGGTCAAAAGAAAAAAAAAAAAAAAGTACAACACGTACTCTTCTCCTCATGATAATAGCATTTGAATTATATGCTTCAGGCATAAAATCCATCAAGGATAGTATTAAAACCATAAAAGATAAGTTGACTATAATCACATTTTTTACATGCATATCAAATTTCATGCATTGCTAGACTGATAGAATATAGATTTGTGATTATATCCACAATGTGATAATTTATCTATTATGCAAATCTTCACGAAATTCGTTATGTAAAGAATCGTACATTTCATATTACAATTTTACTATTTTCATTTTCATTTTGGCTTTTTTGAACACTGTCAAAAAGAGAGTGGAGAATTTTTTTTATTTAGTTGAAAAAATTATAACTCAATTATATCTCATTACATCATGTGTATTTAAATAATTATGTAAACATTTCACGTACATATAGCATAATCGAAAAAATTATATTTCCAACTACATTAATTCCATTTTCTTAATATGTATGAAAATAAGAACAAACGTATATTAGTGAGATAGAGGGAGTATTGCTTTTAGATTGTCACACGCCAACTAATGTGCTCCTTAAACACGGTTCATTTAAGTCATTTGGAAGTGGTCGTGAGACATTACCATTGATGTCCGGAGAACGAAAGTTAAAAGTTCTTGCAAGAGTTCAATGCCACGCTTCGACCATGACGGGTCGTCCCAGTTGGTATATATGTAAAAAAAGTGATTTCTTTATTGCAATAAATAAACCACAATAATACTTATCGAGAATCAAAGTAAAAGTTATACAAAATTACTGCCAAAATGAATGAAATGCAAAAAGGGAGGCAAGAGTTGAATTCTTTGTCCTTAAAACGAACTTGCCCTACACTGGTGTCGACAATGGATTAGCAATCATCAGATACAACGATCAACTTCTTGTGATAGCAGCACTTCAAATCACAAGAAACGGTGAACTTGAAAACATAATTTTCTCTCTACTATTTGATGATTTTTTTATGCAATGAAACAATCTTTTTGGAGTGTTTTTTATGCAAAGTAAGAGAAGAATATGATATAAAATGAATTATGGCTTTTAAAGGGGTTCTATTTATAGAAGATGTGGGGTTGTTGCCAGAGAGACACACCACAAATTCATCATGTTTTATGAAGGGACACTACCCTTTAGGCCACTCACTACCTGCTCGAAATGCCATTCGAGTGGCGCTAAATTCCATTTTTTCACTAACTTTGGATTTCAATTTATCATTCATCCAAAATCACATTCATCCAAAATTGATTTTGAGATTGAAATATATCACGGTCATCTACTCGATGATTAGAACGAATTACTCTATTCACTTGCATGATTTGACTATTAGAATCTATCCGAATATTTGGTTGAATTTGATACAAAATCAACTTTTTTTTATTTTACTTAAACCAAATTCCAACAGCCTCACGAACAAAAAAATGTTGGAGTAAATCTTTTGGAAGTGTTCCACACTTAAAAATAGAGATAAATATGACGAACTTTGAAGTTGGAGAATGTTGGAAAACTAGTAAAATCCTAGGAAACAAAATTTTACTTTTTGCATAATTCTTGACCCAAGATCTTTACTTGCACTTGAATGCAAGCATGCGCAAAAGGAGTTGTAGGTAGAAGGTTGTATGTAGGGTGTCTATAGTGCCATAGATGAGAAGTCATAGTGATGCGGACATCACGATCTATTTTATTGTTGATTTTTATTAATTATGTTTTTATCATTATTGGGCTTGTTGTAGTGAGTTGACTCAAGTCAGTCACTAGTAGATTAGATTTTTACTATTTATTTGATATTTTCATTGTTGTTGAATTAGACGATGAATAAATGAAAATTAAGTTTTGGCTTGTTGCCACGTTTTCCTCCCCTACTTCTCCCATTTCCCTGGTTTCTTCTCCGGTTTCTCCTCCGGTTTCTCAATCCTTCTCTCCGGTTTTTTCTCCTTTCTTGCTGCCTTTTATTTTATCCTGCATCACATAGGCAGGAGGACGGAGGCTAGATGTCGAAGCAGTATGATGTGAACCACAAGATGTTGTAGATGAAGGACCAAAGACACAGAACAAGAGTTGGCATCCAACTCTAGGGTTGTGAAATGTAGGCCGACAAAGCTAATGGCGAGTTAAGCGAACACACATGATAATAGTTAAGCATTTGTCAATGCAGTAACTCTAGGCAACGCAAATAAACATGCAACTTAAGTTGAGGTTTCTAAAGAATCACTACAACAAAATTGTCTTTCATGGTGAAGTTTTTGTAACATTTATCGTTGTAAGTGATTTATAGACACGACAATGATATACTCGAAATATCATTAGAAAAAATCATTTTCATATGAAATTAGGTCACCGTTTGGAAAAATTATAAATGACTTATAAATAGAAATAGTAAAAAAAAAAAAAAAAAATATATATATATATATATATATATATATATATATATATATATATAGTAGTGGATTACATGAAATATGTAGGGCTGTAAGCAAAAACCGCCAAACAGGAAAATCGAACCGAAACCGCAATTTCGAAACCGGTGATTTGGTGCCACGTGGACTCGTCAATGAAATGGTTTTGAACCAAACCAAACCGGTCAAAAACGGTTTGGTTTAGGTTTGAAAATTTTAATTATGGTTTGAAACCAAACCAAACCGGCGAAAAATATATAAAATAAAAAAATAAAAAATTGATTTTTTTTTTTTTGAAAATTTATCCAAAATTTCAATTTTGTAAAATTGAATAATTTTGTCATTTTGTAGGTATTTTCGTCAATTTCTAATTTCCTATTAATTATTAAGATTTACGACCCGTCCAAGCCAAATTATATATAAAAAAAGGTCCAAATTTGAAAGAAGTAGCATTAAACAGCCCAACACAAGTCTATATACTCACAAGTCACAACCCTAATCTTCTAATTTCCATTTCTCTCACTCGTAACTCGTTGGTCGCAGCCTCGCTCCTTGCGGCGCCTCCTGGTTTTCTCCAAATCGTCAACGCCCTCGAAATCTCGAACCTCCCAATCGCTGGTAGTGTACTTTCACCGGTATTATTAGACTATTTCAGGTTCTTGCATATTTATTTGATCGTGAGTAAAGTTTAAAATTGAAATTTTGTCACTTGCTAGTTGAAATATGTTTACATATTTATTGATCTTATGTAAGGCTTAAAGTTGGAATTCGGACTATCAGGTGTGCAAAGACATTTGTTTACATATGAGAGAATATGTATAATTCCGTGTTAAATTGCAGAGATGAAGGTGGATATATATAGTGGAATTGAGGAGAAAAAATATTTGCAACTTGTCTTTTGGAAGCCATTATTAGATGGATCCATGTCTTAATTCTTTTTTTTTTTTTTTTCCAATTTGCTAATTAAATTTTTTTTTTATGTATGAAGGACAAATGATCATGAGTTCTGTGGTTTCTTGAGTATGTGAATGTTTCTTCCTTTTGCTAGTTCTGTGAGTTCTATAACAAAATTTGATGTTTCTTAAGTTTTGTGATAAAATTAATTCATTTATTCCTTTTGCTAGTTCAAAAGGGACATTATTACATTTTTTTTGGATCTTATATTTATTTTAGTGGACTTGTATTATATCTTTATCGTAAAGTATTATCCTAAAACGTCAAAAGGGTGAAAAAAAAATATGCTTTATTTTATTGTGATTTTACTTTTATTTTATTGGTATTTAAATTTATAGTAGATATATTTAGTTTATTTTAGATTTATTGATAGTAAGATATAAATATATATTGAATTAATGGTATAAAAGTAGACACTGGACGGAAAAAAATATATGTAAAATCGGCGGTTTAAAATCGGACCAAATTGTTAAGTTTAGGTTTGAGTTTTTTTCAAACCGATCAAAACGGTTTGGTTTATGTTTGAGTTTTTCTCAAACCAGTCAAAACGGTTTAGTTTGAAAATTTGTCAAAAATCGTAAAATCGGACCGCTTACACTCCTAGAAATATGTAAATAATAATTATAGATGTGTAATTGAAATAAATATTTCGACTGTATTTATAATAAATTAATTTTAAATTGTATCAAATGATGCTTTTTCCTCGAACTTGTCCTTCAAATAATTTCCTCTAGTGGTATTGGCACGTGCTGACTGTTATTGCATTAAAGTAAGGCCGAGGTGGCTGCACCTCGGCCCTTGATTTCAATTCATGGGGGGGCCCATTTCATCAAATCAGGGGCTGAGGTGATGACACCTCAGCCCCCTGTTTTCTGGTCGGTCCTTGACCCTGACCGACCAGAATTTTCCTAGCAACAAATTCCAGGTTCAGTAATTGTCAGTAAATTTATCCCAAAATTCCATCCTCCCATATTGACTGCCCAACTTTTTAGAATAACTCCTGGTCCATCCCCCAACTTCATCAAAATCCCGCGAGAAAATCAAGTCTTTGGTGAAGAAAACTTGAAAACCTCACCAAGATATGGAAAATCGGATCGCCACCAAAGTGGATTTCAGAATCTCAGCCATATGCTTTGTAAATATTAAAAAGTGGATTTCATAGGATTTGATTTTCAACACTTCTTTTTCTTCATATATATATTGAAAAAGACGTGTGGTATCCCATATATTTTTGATACATACAGATTCATTCACCATTATATTACACCAAATCTCTTCTCTTTATTTCTTTCTTTCTTATATCAGCTTTTAACTTGAAGGGCTCTTTTGAAACAAAAAAAAAAAAAAAGTTTTTTGTTCTTTTTCCAAGATTTTCTCCCAGAACTGAAAATGGCTGCAAATGTTGTGTTTTCAAGATTAAGAAGGCTAGAGAAGAATGAACGGTTGGATAATGATTTATCATCACCTCATGACGAAGTTCATGTTTTAGCCGTTGATGACAGTTTTGTTGATAGGAAAGTCATTGAGAAATTGCTCAAAATCACTTCTTGTAAAGGTGTGCAAAATTTTCATAAATGGTTCTTTTAATATATTTTTTTAAAGTTGCTTAATTTTATGAAAACTAATTATTTGTGCAATTGCAGTTACAGTTGTGGATAGTGGGATGAGGGCTTTGCAGTTCTTAGGACTGGATGAAGAAGAAAGTTCTGTTGGTTTTGATGTGAGTAAATGATTAATTATAATTATTTTTCAATATAAGGGCTTTTTTTGTGTTAATTAATGTATTAATGGGTGATTAATTTTGATAATTAGGGTTTAAAGGTAGATCTGATCATCACAGATTATTGTATGCCTGGAATGACTGGCTATGAATTACTGAAGAAAATCAAGGTTCATTTCTGTCATGAAATTTCTTATATCAAGATTTTTCATTTATAGATTATAATTATTTGAAAATGAATTATCTTTTTGTAATGTCAACAGGGTTCATCTACATTTAGAGAAATTCCAGTTGTGATTATGTCATCTGAAAATGTTTTAACTCGGATTGACAGGTACCTTCATATCTTTTGCTGGCCTATACATTTTTCTCTCTGATTTTAATTTCAAGAAAAGCTAGAATAAGCAAAATAACCAAGTTGATAGATTTACATCATGTTTGACCGTGTTTAAAAGTCACTTTTTAGCCTATTTTCTCATCTACAGAACATATGCTAATTAATCTTTGCAAAGAAACATAAATTAATTATTTGTTTAATTATGGTTTATGATAATTTTATTGGAGTTGGGTGGTCCATGGCAATCTTAATCATAGTTTTTTTTTTGCAATTAGGTTTAGCACACGACTAGAATCAATGAATTGGCTGCCAATTAATGCTTCAATATCTACTTATATTATGGAACAAGTTACCTAATTTTTAGTATGCGTTACAAAATCTTATCCAGACAACTAATTGAGCTACTCTTGAAAATAAACACCAACTTGGTTGAGTAAAGAGAACATTTTTTTTTTCAAGAAATGATCGGAGTATGAAACTATGTAGAGCAAGTTTTTGCTAATTCAAAAAAATGGCACGAGTTTAGTGTCTTTTCTCGATGAGATCCGAACGTGTTTTGTGGATTTTGATCTTCGAAGTCTTATAATCTAATTTATGGGATTGTGCTTAGTTTATTATATAGAGTTTGTTTAATTTCATTTCTCAATTGATGGGTTTGTGAAGTAATTCATTCTAACAAGTTGTTATTCAATATCAGATGTTTGGAAGAAGGTGCGGAAGATTTTATAGTAAAACCCGTTAAGTTATCGGACGTAAAACGTTTGAAGAACTACATGTTTGGAGAGGGTCGAATGAAGAGTCAAGATACAGGGTTTAACAAGAGAAAATTACGAGAGACTTCGCCAAGCCCATCACCTTCACCTTCACCTTCACCTTCTCCCACATCTTCCATTTCACCTGAACCATCTTCCGATTTGTCATCAACTTCTTCACCATCAACACCTCGCTCACCCACATTTCTAGATTCTCCAACCAGACGGTTCAAATCGAGCAATCAAGATTAACACAAGTAGAAGGGCTCCTTTTCTTATATGTGTCTTGTTACTACTAGACGAGCCAATTGCTCATCAATGCAAAGTTTTCTCTTGGCTTGCCATATTTTTTGCTCTTGTTAGCTTTGTTTCAACAACAACCCATGTCTCACCATGTTCATACAAGTAAAATTCATTAATCTTCTTTAAGAATAGCTAGCTGACTGTGATAAAGTGTTCATTACATATTAAAAAAAGAATTTGTGCTGTCTAATCCAACTTATCTTGCACGTCTAAAACTATACCAATTTTGTATTGTTTTTCACAATTATTTGACAATGTTTGTAACAGATCCATGGTAGTTGAAATATGGATTGATTTGATTCCGATACGGTCATATTTGATGTCAAATCTTGTCTGCTAAAAGGCATATTGGATTCTGATTTGAAGTGGACGTGTAATTTTTTCCATGTGGGGTTGAATCTTTATTTAGCTGCAGAATTATTGGTAGACACCAAAAATTGGCCCAACACATGGGCATCTTCTGTTACAGCTGCCTAAGCAGCAACTACATTTATAACCTATAAACAGCTCAGTTATGTGGCGTGGCTGGTCCTTTATATACATGTGGTTTGTTTGGTAGGATAGTTCGTATTATAATAGAGTATTAGTGAGAAAAAGCTATAGCAGAGTTCTCTATTCATAAGTGATGTAGACTTTAGATGGACGGTTTTTAAATATTAAAAAGATAAGGTTTTTTACACGATTGACATTTTAAAGGTAAAAGTAGATCTTATTCTTATCCAATCAAACTCCCCTAGGTGCCCTACTCGGTCCTACATGAAACGGAAGCTTGGATACGGGGAAAAGGGTGCATTCGATGCCGATAGTGGCATTGGAACAAATTTGTTTTTCAAAATTTTTGGCTAAACTAAAAATAAGGATACAATGTATTTTCAATTACATTTCTACTTTTTAATGGCAATGTGGATATGAAGCGTTCCGGGAGCATGATGTTACAAATTTCAAGAGTTGAAGATCTAAATGTGAAGGAATAAATGTTGAGATTGATTGACGTGAATTTAATAGGAAGGAAACTTTTACTATAAAGTTACACCCAACCTTATGTTTTTCAAGGATTAGCTTTCTGCGTTCATTTTTTCTTTATACGTCCCCGACTTAAGCACGGAGGATATACAAGGACATATCTCATAGTCTTTGTTTCAACACTATTCATGATATGCTTCAATTTGAATATCTAGTGCTTGGTCAACTTCGTGACCTCAGGTCATCCTAGGTACATATTTTGGTAGCATCAAGTATTGTATCTCAAACACGTGATCTAATATATTAGAATCGAACTTGACGGACTTGTTCTAGTAGTTGACCAATTATACTAGTAGTTTCTCAAATTTTTAAGAAATTCTCAATAATTCACGAGTTGAACGAACAACCCGGCAATTCAATACTCTGGACGAATCAATAGTCAAGTTGGTCTGAAACAGTTAAAATTTTGCGAACTTGTAATCCATTTTTGTTAATGTACATGTACATATTATTGTGTTTGTTATGTTCACACGAAAGGACCAAGACACATTAATTTTAATGTGTAATGGTCTTCTTGTTTGGTATAAGAGGGTCGGCAATTTTGGAGCCCACGTTTTCCAATTGCTAAGAATTTTCTTTCGAGACTTGCCGGTTGGTTTGCCAGGATGTCAATTTGATCATTCAAATGGAGTCATGACAACGATAAAAAGGCTGTTGTTTGTCTATAAATATTAATAATTTTAAATAGAGTAACCATAAACCTTTATTTTTAGTCAATTTTTATTTTTCAAAATTGGGTTAATTTAAATAGTACATTATATCGCAACAACTTTAACGGTGCGTTTGATTGTGAACATCAAATTGGCATGGAAAGAAAATAAATTTTAGGCAATTCAATTGTCTAAACTTATTTGTATTGAAATTATTAATTAAGGGGGTGTTTGTTTTTTATTTGAGTAATCAATTCTTATTTTCAACCACATTTTTCAATAAAATAATATTTTCAATCACATCAAAAAAATTTCTTCTTTTTCAACCACACATTTCCCATCATATCACTATTCAAAATCAATTATTCCTCCAAAACTTCCTACCAAACAAATACTAAGTGTTTATTTGGTATGGATTTTTAGGGGAAGAATTGGTATTGAATAGTGATATGATGGGAAATGTGTGGTTGAAAAAGAAGAAAAAATTATTGATGTGATGGAAAATATTATTTTATTGAAAAATGTGTGGTTGAAAATGAGAATTTATTTGAGAATCAATTCTCAAAATAGAAACAAACACCCCCAAAATTTATTTGATTAAGAGTGCGTTTAATTGTAAGCATGGAATTGGTATGGAAATAAAATAAATTATAGGCAATTCAATTGTCTAAAACTAATTTGTATTGAAATTATTAATTAAATTTGTTTGATTGATTTAATTTTCAATTTAGAAAATATTATATGTCTTTTTTTATTGGTGAGTAGATGAAAGAGAATGGAATAAATGAGAGAGAGAGAGCAAGAGATAGTGAATTGACCGGAAAATTTAAAAAAAAAAAAAAAAAACTTCCAAAAGAAAATGTTTTCCTTGTTTTTAAGGAAAATATGTGTTGCATTTTTTTATATCGTAAGTGTACAATATCGTAATAAATAGTATAGTTGACCTTTAAATTTAGCTATCGTTCTCACGAAAACTATACTTCAGGACTTAATTTAATTTTTCTTAACTCCTATTTGACAAAAGCAAATAAAATATTTATGATGATTGTGATTATTTTTTTCTAACTACTTTTGACTAATCGAAAATATAAAAAGATTACAAACAATGGATGATTGAAAATTCAAATATGTGATGAATATTAGGACATAACAATTTCATTTATTGATCACCTTAATTTTTAATTCAAAATTCATAACATAATGTGTTCAATTGAATTCTTCTATTGTATTCAATTTACCCTTCTCGAATTCTCATTGAACATATTTAACTAATTAAATTCCACACACACACACACACACACACACACACACACACACACACACACACACACATATATATATATATATATATATATATATTAATTAAACGAAACACTAGCTTTAAAAATTCATATTATGGTTGTAACAATCACTATAGGTATCTCTACACGTTATACTAATTTATCGAATTTTATTATGTGGTCTAAATCTCAAACTTACCTTTAGATTAGTAAGAGACTTACATAATTATTAAATTATTAATCATGTAATTTAATGCATTAAATTCATAATAAAATCAAAACATAAATAAATAAATCATAGGAATCCTGAATAAAAAAAAAAATAAAGGATTACAATTCGACTACATTGTTTTCTCTAATATAAAAATTAGTTCTTCATACTATAAAAATAAAAACACGCAAAAGTGAAATGATATCACTAAAAATTGAAAAACGTGAAACTGCTCTTGTATGAAGTCTTATTTCTTTTTCTCTTATTTTTCTCTCATCTTTCTCTCTACGTGTGTGTATATGTATATCTAGCCACAGCCATCAATTTTGACATCTTCTCTCTCCTCTTTTCCTTTTTCTCTTTTTTCTTTCTTGCGACAGTTTTCTTCTTTGTTTTTCCTCTCTTTTTCTCTTGTTCTCTCTCTTTTTTTGCGGCAATTTTTCCTCCATTTTTCTGTTTCTCATTTTTCCCGTCCGTCCATCTATATATTTAATTTGAATCTCCAATTAAAATTTTCAATGCAAGTCTATTGAAACACATTTAACTCGAACCAATTTAATATAATATGTCTCTCCAATGTTTCATCTTTGAATTTTGTCATTTTTCGTCACTTTTACATTCTTTTCTCCAGTTCTTCATCAAACATAATTTTTTACCTACAAAGTACAAAAAAACATAAATTATGTAGAATTTTATCCAAATAAACAAAAAAATATATATGATTTAGGGCTCGAATAAGTGTAGAAACTAGACTTATCGCACCCACAAACTTGAATATTTGTTTGTCCTCAAACAAAACTAAAACCTAACAAAAATACAAACAAACAATGTTAATTACCAAATTGGTGGCCAGTTAATCAAATAAAGAAACAAGATTTAACTGGTTAACCTGACTTTTTATCTCGAGATTGAAATTATAATATTAAATCTATGCATAGCTTCAAAATCACAATACAAAAATTAAAATTCATTTTTCCAATGTAAAATCGATGTGTGTGTGAAGAATTAAGTATAAGATTGTGAATTCATAAGTCGTTTAAATTTTCGACCCTCAATGGTTAAATATATTCTTTCATCACTCGTAAGATTCACACATATCCAAATTTATTCTTTTCACTCTTTTCCAATGTGTGAACTAATGTTGGATTTTTTTACCATCCTCACCTCTCTAGTTTGGCAAAATTTTCCCAATTGCATTTCAACATTTCAATAAACAAGGATTCTCCATTAAGTTGATTGCTTCAATCTGTATGACTTAATTAGGCTAATAATCTCTTATTAAAAGTCAAATTTTCTTAAATAGGTGTTTGAGACTTAGCCAAGGTATTTGGTACGTCATCTGTTTTATGCACCTGCTTTTTCTGATTTTTTTTTTAGAATAATTTTTTCTTTATTTGAAGCATTCACTCTGTTAAACTTTTTAAATGACTTATGTACATGCTTTCGACCGATAACTCCCAAGTTAGATGACCATAGGACACCAGGTTTTAAAAATCCTTGCATGCTTAATTACTCGAGTCATAAAGGCTACGAAGAGAAATTTTCTAATGAAATATTTTCAATACCTTGACTAGTGCAATATCTCTCATTTACCACTAATTCAAGGAAAACGACCTCCAACTTGAGATTTTCACTCAGTTGCATCATATTGCACTACACCAAAAATGACCTTTTGCAACACGCAAAAGGCAACATTCGTTGATTAAATGTTGCTAATGGGGTCTATTACAATATTTTAGCAAGTGAATGTTGCTATTGGCTAAAATAATTGAGCTTTCGCAACATTTTTTAAATAAATGTTGCTAATGTCGCCTTTTGCAACGTTTTATAAATGTTGCGAAAAGTTTAAGTTTTCGCAACGTTTTTTGAACGTTGCGAAAAATTTAATTTTTACTTTTGGCAACATTTTTTGAACGTTGCGAAAAGTCCACTTTTGACAATGTTTTTTAAACGTTACGAAAAAAATTACTTTTTGCAACGTTCAAAAAACGTTGCTAAAAGTTTTGCACTTTTTTCTCAAATTAAATTATATACAAGTTCAAATGATAAAAATAAAAAATAAACCAAACCCTAGACTAATTCACACACCCCTCCCAACAAAATCCCTCCATTCTCGCCTCCCTCCATTCACGCCTCCCTTCTCCCAATCTCTTTCAATCCCACCATTTCCACCGCTACCTCACTCCCACTTCTTTCTTCGCCTCTCACTCAAAGCCGCCACCGCCGACCCATACTTGATGGAGACAGAGAACGAAAATGCAGATGACCCATCACGGATGAAGAGAGAAAACAGAGTTGGAGAGTTCAATTTGTGAGAGAAAGATGGACTGAAAGTGAAAATCTTAGCAGCTGGATGGTTTTCTTGCAACAGTGGCAGCCAAGACTACGCAAACCAGATTTTCATCTTCATTTGTAAGTTTTGATCTTGATTTCTTAATTTTTCCGTGTTTTTGCTTGTCAAGAAATTCAAATATTCAATTTCTTGAAGTTTTCTCTACGGAGCAAATTACACAGTAATATAGCATAAACTTCTACTAATTTTTATTTCTACTCTTTCTATACTTCTTTATCGAATTTGAAATTTAATGAAAATGGCTCTGTTATAATGGGATTTATGAATTTAGCATTCACACATGATGGTCGTCAAAAGGTTCTTGTTCAATCTTTCTCAGGGTTTTCTTTTTATCGGTGATGGGTTTGAGTAGAGGATGAGGTTGAGGTTGACTAAACATTGGTAAAAAAATAGAGAGAAATTTGCCCATATTAAGTGAGTAATTTTATTGGCGAATTTGATTCTTTTGGAGATATTTATATTCTTGTCCGGATTGACATACATTGGAGTAGATGGAAGCTATTTCTCTTCACATTGTTATTTATTGCTCTGGAACTAAGTAAATCATCCTCAAATTATGTAAAATTCAGTTGCAAAAAGTTTAATTTATTTTCTTTTGAAGTATGTCGAGGATAACCTTGTTGTGAACTTTTTATGCAGACTGATGATGTGCTTCCTACTCTAGAAGAGCAGGGTGTCCGTAAATTGTACCCAAAAGGGCCAAATGTTGGTATGCTTTGCATCCTGCTTCACTCTTGACAATATTTTCGCAATATGATGGATATTAAATCAGTCACTATACTAGTTTACTACCATCGGTGTCAAATTTCAAGCAGTCTGTTGGCCTTCTGCTTTGCTTCTATGTCATTTTTAATGTTGAGGCTTAATAATATTTGCTTGGCTTACATTTTTTCTCCATTGATGCTTGAAGTTCGGAAGTAATTTTCTTGTCATTATCTAATGGCAAGCCTTCAAGATGCAATTGGCTTCACTATTTGTTTAGATTATCATAAAGTAATCTCTTGTTAAACTACATAGTGTTTTACTTAGTCTTTAGAGCTCCCGGTCAGCTATGCACTGCTGTCTTGTAAATCTTGTGGATATACTTATTTATGTTATTGAAGAGAAGAAAATACCCATCAAATATGGAATATCTGTTTTTCAGCAAGGAGAAAAAAGAAGACTTACCTTGTGAATCTTTCATGGCTTTGAGTGTGAGATACCTAAAAAAAGATAGCTCTTGATTTGGCTTCATTTGGTTGGCTTCATGTTACAGAGTAATTAATTCATATTTTGTTGTTTGGATTCAATACCTCCAAGTGATATAGTGAGGGATGTTATCTTATAATTTCTTGATTAGATATGTTTAATTTGCTTGCTTTGAAGATAGTCACTGATAATAAAGAAAAAAAAGTAATGGTCCAAATATTAATTTCTCATCCTGTACTTTATCTTCATTGAGGATTAAGAAAATAGCAAATTGGCATGCATCAACTTCTTCTACAATACCCTTTCCAAAATGTCAAAGTCTCACTTTAATGAATTCCTCACCCTTTATTATTAGGCGGTTGTTGTAAGCATTGATCCTCGTAGGGTGTACTTGAAGGACCCCAATAATGTAGAATTCAAGGCTATAAGAGTAAGAAATCCAGGTGAGCAATAGTGAAGAGTCCTAACTATATTGTTGCTTTGGAATCCTTTGGTTTGCAAAATCAATATATTATTCTTTGTACAAGGGGCTCTTGTTTAGAGCTGGCCGTCAATAATTGTTCATTGTTTGTAGCCCACTAATCTTCCAATTATTACTTACCACTGTACATGCTGAAACTCTTAGGTGATGGTCTAAGAAACTTTATCTTCAATTTTCTTTTATTTCCACTGAAGTATAATGTCCACTTTTACTTGTTTACTACTTCTACTTGATTTCTTATGATTTCGACTTTTCCAGGAATTACTTCGAGACGAGCCCCTTGAACACCAATAAAGAAGTTATTGGCAGAAGAAATGTCAAAAGAAACTGATGTTAAAAGACGCTCGTCAAGTGTTATTACTAGAGTCTGCCGCTGTTTGTCCAAAATTTTATTCCTAATTTTATTTCATTTTGAAACTCCTTTTTATTTAGGTGATGTTGTATTAGATTTTAATGTTCAAGTGTATGGATTCAAAAATTTGTAATGAAATTATCAATTTTTATGCAATTTTAAAATTTGTTCAAAAGGAGTATTTTCAATTTTGTCGATCAATTTACATAAATTGTTTATATAAAAAAAAAAAAACTGTAATATGACCTACGGCAACGTTTAAAAAACGTTGCCAAAAACCTACGGCAATGCTTAAAAAATGTTGCCAAAGGTCTTTGGCAACATTTTTAAAATGTTGCCGTAGGTCTTTGGCAACATTTTTTAAACGTTGTCGTAGACCTACGACAACGTTTCAAAAACGTTGCCAAAGACCTACGGCAACGTTTAAAAAACGTTGCAAATGACTTTCAGCAACGTTTTTTAAACGTTGCAAAAACTAAATGGTAACGTTTGTATTTAGCTTTTGCAGCGGTGTATAAACGTTGCCGTATCCTTATGGTCTACGGCAACATTGAAGCCCGCAACACATGCAAAAACGTTGCAAAAAGGTTTTAGCAACGTTTTTTAAACGTTGCAAAAGCTGAATTTTGTTGTAGTGTTGACATTAAACAATCCATACAAAATTTTTAATTTCACACATAGATTCCCTATTTTTTCTCAATATCTTCCTACAACGGTGAAATCCCTCAAAACTATTCTAAATCTGGTCTAAAAATGTAAAATCTAGTGGTTTTGGGTTTAACATCTATAGTCCACTATTTCAAAATATCCAATTATGAAATCAACTCATTCCTACACAATACTTAACTTAATTCATATGCTTAATACATATCAAATTTCACATGGAAAAGTAAAAAATAATCTAAACATGCAACTTATTCACCATTTATAGATCAATTCATGATTCAATATATTTATCATTATCAATCAGGCCAACTACTTCATACAAACACACAAAAAGAAGATATTTTTATTTTTATTTTTATTTTTAAATATTTTTACTAAAGCAATAAAAATACATAAAAAATGAAAATTCATGTTTTCCACCCCCAAACTTAAATAAGACATTGTTCTCAATGTCTTTAATCATAAATCTACATATATAGGGGTGGGAAAAAAGTGAAAAAAAGACTCCCCTAATATGACCTGTAATTCAATGGCTAGCCTTCCTATTACTCCCGTGGCTCCTTGGTAAATATTGGTTTAAATGTTCCATGATGTCGTTTTCCTACAAAATCAAATAAAGCATTAAAATCAAATAAATGGAACAAGTGTTATTTAGCTCTAACATCTAATAAATCATCTAACATATCGAAGACTTAAAGGGAAATGTGTTATGGATGATGAGTCACAAATAAATTTAAAATAAACTAAACTATTCTAAAACTCAAAAACAGAATAAATAAAAAGGACAAAAAAAAAAAAGCTTTGGTTGCCTCCCAAGAAACTTTTTTTAATGTCATTAGTTTGATTTTGTACCATATTTGATCATGGTGGCTCAAACCAAGTTATGTCATCATTGCACTTAGTGCAATTTTCCTTTATGCACCATTTTTATTGTCCATATTTTGATATTTCCATTTTCATCTCTACCAAGAAGTCCATCAAAGTTTGATTTTCTATTCTGACAGTTTCGTTGATCAGGTGGCTCTTTTTCATCAATTCTAAAGTAATGATTTTTGTTGGAAAGTTTCTCAAATGGGGTACAAAAATTAAATACCTCTTGCTTTTCGTCCACCATCAATATTAGTACAGCCTTCTCCATGTCAATTAGAGTTTGACCCATTGTTAATAATGGCCGCCCCAATATAATAGGAATGTCTCGATCATTTGGTATGTCCAGCACAATAAAGTCCACCGAAAATATTAAATTTTCTGTTTTTATGAGCATATCCTCAACTTTACCACATGGCTTTGAAAGTTTTGTATTAGCTAGCTGTAACATTATTGATGTTGATTTGACAGAATATGACATTAGATTTATACTAACACCCATAACACACAATGCATATATAGCACAAGAATTTTCAATTGAAATTGGCAAAGTAAAACTCCTTGGATCTTTCAAATTGGGAGGCAATTTATTTTATACTCTTGCACTACTTTTCTTCGTTAATGCCACAATTTCAAACTCCGAAAGCTTTCTTTTCTCTATCAACATCTCTTTAAAAAATTTTGTGTAGTTTGGAATTTGTAATATCGTATCAATCAACGGAACATTGATCTGGCACTTCTAAGAACATCAAGAAATTTTTCAAATTTTGTGTCTTGTTTGTTCTCCTTGAGCCTATGAGGAAAAGGAATGGAAGACTCGTAATGATTGAACTTGGTCCTTTGACAATTGATGTTTTTGTACTTTCTTCATTCTCAGTTGAGGCGGGTGCATATTTTTCCTCCATTATAACTTCATCAACATTTTCTTGGTCATCTTTTCCTTCTGGTCGTTTCACAGTAATATTTGGTAATTGTACATCACTCCTTGTAGTTATAGTATGAATATTTTCCTCCATTAACTTCTTTCGAAGTCTTTGGGAGAATAGAAGTGAAAGTACATATGCTTTAACTTTTACAGGAGCCCTGTGTGGATCGTTTTCTACTATTCTTATTACTATCACTTGCTCTTTAGAATTTATCATTGTATTGCTTGGCAATGATCCTTGTGGATGTTTTGTAAGTTGTTGAGCTATCTGACCAATCCGTGTCTCCAACTTCTTGATAGATGCTTGTTGATTTTGAAAATTAGTATCAATTTATTGGAATATTTTATCTGTTTACTGCAAATATTGATGAAACATGTCCCCTAAACTTGGTTTGTTCTCCTGCTTGGCATTATTTAAACCATTCCCTTGTTGATTATCTGACCATCTAAAATTCGGGTGTTGTCTCTATCCATGGTTATATGTTTGCGAATATGGGTTACAATGTGGGAGCCATTCTGAATGAAGTTGACTTGTTCTTCGGGAAAGTCCATATACATATAATTTTCTGTCAAATGGTTATCTCAACAGTTTTCGTATGATAGACCACCCATCACTGCATGTGCTCCTCTCCTTTGTGATTTCACAAATAGCTTTACCTGCTTTATCAAAGCTGCTATCTGCGCTTTGGTAGATTCTGGCTACCTAATCCATACATCCCAGATGCTTTCAGTGGTACTACTCTTTCTGATGAAAACATTGAATGTGTAGTGGCAATTAACTCAAATAAATCCATGGTTTGTTGTACTAATTTTCCATTGATAAATCCACCAGCAGAAGAATCCACCTAAGATTTTGACAATGGTGAGAGTCCAATGTAGAAGTACAGCACTTGATTACCTATTGTAATTCCAGGATTTGGACACTTTCGCATCAACTCTTTGAATCTGTTTCATGCTTTGTGATAGCTCTCTCAATCTTTCTATTGGAAAGTTTGAATTTCCAATCTAATTTTAGCTACTTTCATTGGTGGGAAGAATTTGTTGCAGAATTTTCTGATCAGTTCTTCCCATATAGTAATGCTTCCATGAGGTTCGACGTTTAACCACTCCAATGCAACATCTCTCAGTGTAGATGGAAATAATCGCAACTTAATAGCGTCTTTCGTTAAGCCCCGAAGCAAGAAAGTTCTGACAATTTGTGAGAAATCTGGAAACATGTGTGTTCGAATTTTCATGAGGTAGCCCGTAGAATTGGAGAGTGTTACTCATCAAATTGATCCACTCTACCCTTATCTAAAAATTATTTACCTCAAAATCTGGATACACAATATTGGATCGTGCATGCGTGGCTATTGGCGTAAAAAACATTGAAACTGGCAAGTCTTCTTCGTTTATTTCTCTTCGCTGTCGCTGTTGATCCGGTAGCGTCACTACTCTTGCGGTCACTTGTCCAATGGCTAAATAGGAATATGAATATTTTGATCGTCGATCATTTGATGTTACTGTTTTTGTTTGTGTTCCTTGCGTCTTCATCTGAAAATACATTCTATTTTCGAGTCAAACAGTTCAAGATCGTCGCTTTGGATACGAAGCATACAACCAACTCTTTTTTTTTAAATAAAATAAAGTAAAATCAAATAAAAATTAAAAATAAAATAAACTAAGACTAAGACTAAAAGTAAATAGTCAAATACTTGTTTCCTTTTTTTATATCGCAAGTGTACGATATCGTAACAAGCAGTACATTTGACATTTAAGTAAGTGTACGATATCGTAACAAGCAGTACATTTGACATTTAAGTCCGAATATCGTTCACAGGAAGATTATACTTCATGACTTAATCTAATTTTTCTTAACTCATATTTGATAAAAGCAAGAAAAATATTTATGATTATTGGGATTTTTTTCTAATACTTTTGACTAATTGAAAATATAAAAAGATTGCAAATAATTGATGATTGAAAATTCAAATATGTGATGAATATTAGGGCATAATAATTTCTTATATT
Organism: Fraxinus americana; assembly: GCA_035079005.1. Classification (NCBI taxonomy): domain Eukaryota; kingdom Viridiplantae; phylum Streptophyta; class Magnoliopsida; order Lamiales; family Oleaceae; genus Fraxinus; species Fraxinus americana. The sequence goes on from CM068707.1 coordinate 30,067,497, forward strand.
GCTCACCTTAATTCTTAATTCAAGATTCATAACATAATGTAGTGTTCAATCGAATTCTTCTATTGTATTCAATTTATCCATCTCAAGTTCTCATTGAACATATTTAACTAATTAAATTTCATATCTCTATGCAAATCAATTTTAGTTAAACGAAACACTAATTCTAAGAATTCATATTATGACTGTAATAATCAGTATAGGTATCTCTACACGTTATACTAATTTACCGAGTTTTACTATGTTGTCTAAATCTCAAACTCACATCTCAATTAGTAACAGACTCGTATAATCATCAAATTATTGATCATATAATTTAATGCATTAAACTCATAATAAAATCAACACATAAATAAATAAATCACAAAAATTTTGAATAAAAAAATAAAGGATCACAAGTCGACTACATTATTTTCCTTAATATAAAAATCAATTATTCATACTGTAAAAATAAAAACACATAAAAGTGGAATGATATCATCAAAAATCGACGAAACATAAAACTACTTGTCTATGTGGTCTTCTTTCTTTTTCTTCTTCTTTTTCTCTCCTCTTTTCTCTCTGCGTGTGTGTATATGTATATCCGGCCACAGCCACCAATTTTGACCTCTTCTATCTCCTCTTTTTCTTTTTCTCTTCTTTCTTTCCTGTGGCGGTTTTCTTCTCTATTTTTCCTCTGTTTTTCTCTTCTTTTCTCTTTTTCTCAAAGATTTATTCTTTGGATTTTATCATTTTTCGCCACTTTTGCAATCTTTTCTCCAATTATTCGTCAAACATAATTTTTTACCTACAAAATACAATATAATATAAATTATGTAGAATTTTATCCAAAAAACAATAAAATATCATAATTTAGGGCATCGAATAAGTGTAGAAACTACACTTATCAATATTGTCATAGACCATAAGTTGGAGAATATTTTTCATGAAAAAAATTGTCATCAAACACCCCAAAATTAGGAATTCATGTGGAAAAATGATATTTTTCATGGAAAATAAAGCAAATCAAACACAATCTAAGTTATAGCCTCGTTCCTACCCTTAATCGAGGGCCAAAGAAGAGGGAACTGGCATCAAGGTGAAAAACATTTGGGAGCCATTATTTTCATCCACCATTGTTATATATCCACCTTTTAAAAGAGAATTAGATTATATTGTTAATCTTATGTAAAATTAATTAAATAGACATATAAAATTAAATAAAAATATCTCTTTAAATTCATCAACTAATCGTTATTTTCATTAAATTCATTTGAACCTTTTTATATTCTTTTAGAATTTATGATTAACTACAACCCTAAAAAGCTCAAAATTAATCCTAGCCAAAACCCTTTTCATAAAGGAATCTAAAAGAAATAAGAGAAATTTGCCTTATTTTACTTGAATTGTCACACATCCACGTTAATTTAGTATAAAAACATTGACTTTAGATTTGATTTTCTAGATAAATTAAAAGATAAAATAATTATAGTACTTAGTAGGAATTAAATTACATTCTCGGTGAGTTCGACACTTTGACTTATTACAAAACTTGACTCCATATACTTGTAGCATAAATCACGTTATAGAAAGCGCGTGACAATTTTTTGGCGCCGTTTTCGGGGATTGTTTCATTTGATTCCTATTATATTATTACCAATTAGCTTTTATTTTAATTTTAATTTTTTATTTTTGCTTTCATTTATTTTCTTTCTTTCTCTGATAGTTCTTTGGTTGTTATTTTCAACTGTGTATGCGAAAAACGAGGAATTTTGAATTATTACGTGTTATCCTGAACCAGAACTCAAATCCACTTTCTCAAGGACAGAGAAACGAACGTGAAGCAATGGCAGATCAGGAAGTGAGAGCAGCCAATGAAAATAATCAACAACGGACTATTCGGGACTACGTCAGGTTGGTGGTCAATGACAATTATTCTGGAATCGCGCGCCTGGCCATTGCTGCAAATAATTTCGAACCAAAGCCAAGATTGATCCACTTGGTATAATAAAATCAGTTTAGGGGAGCTTCGACAGAATGTCCAAAATGCCCATCTGGGTTCTTTTCTGAAAATTTATGATATAGTGAAGATGAATGAAGTTACTGATGAGGCAATTGGACTCCATCTATTTTCCTTCTCCTTTAGGGATAAAGTCAAGACTTGGTTCTAGTCACTAACGTATAGTTCTATTATTACTTGGGATGACTTATCTCAGAAATTTCTCACCAAGTACTCCTACCTTCCAAGTCAGCTCAACTTCAGAGCAAAATTTGTCAATTCAAGCAATCTGACTTCGAGCCATTTTATGAAGCGTGGTAGAGATTTAAAGACCTGCTTAGAAGGTGTCCTCAACATGGCTTTTAGAATTAGATGCAGATTGAGATCTTTTACAGTGGGCTAAATGGTTAAACAAGAACCATAGTGGATGCAGTTGTAGGGAATATTCTATTGGCTAAAACAACAAATGCTGCATATACCCTATTGGATGATATAACTACAAACAATTACCAATGGCTGAGTGAGAGATCAAGCGTAAAGAGAATAGCAGGTCTACATGAAGTAGATCATATCACTACACTAGAAGCTCAGGTTTCATCACTTACTAATCAGATAGCTATACTTACTACTCAGAATAATCAATAGAAGACAGAATTGGTTATGGCTACTTCTTTAGCATATTAGGAGACCGAAATAGCGAATCGGTAGGCTCGATATGTCAACAGCAGAAATTACAATCAGAGAGGAAACTATTCTTCTAATCATTACCATCCAGGGCTTTGAAATCACGAGAATCTATCATATGGCAATAACAAGAATGTACTTCAACCTCATTCCGGGTTCAACACTTAACAATCAGGAGGGAAAACATCTTTAAAAGACTTCCTAGGAACTTTTATTTCTGAGATAAGTGGGCCATATTACTAAGATTTTATGTGGTTTTATTATTGCATTTTACTTAACTTAGGTTAATTTTATCTTATTTCAGTTTTGGACTCGTTTCTAAGCAATTGGAAAAGAAAGAAGGATAAATTGGCCAATTGATGGAATTTTGGGGACTAATATGCATTTGAGTAAAAGTTGAACTACTAAAATTGAAGTAATTTGATGTGGAGGACCAAGATGAAAAAATGAACAAAAAAGGCTGAAAAAGAAAATTTGCGAAATTTTTATAACTGGGCAGCCGCCCAGTTATATGGCTGCCCAACCCTAAACCCCACACTAACAAGGGCCATTTTTTATGCCGGGTGGCTGTCCCATTTTCTATTGGGCGCCCGCCCAGGCCAAATCAGGAAAAATTTTCTAGTTTCCTAATTTGAGTACAACTCTTATGGAAACGAAACTTGGTAAACCCTAGGGTCGTCCAAAAGTAGGAGGATGCATTATAACTCTTTTCAAGGATTGTTACGCTTTATGAAGACGTGTAACCATTGTCAGCGTACTGGGAATATTTCAAGGCTTCACAAGCTACCATTGACTAATATGCTCGAGGTGGAATTATTTGATGTGTGGGGTATAGACTTCATGGGTCCTTTTCCACCATTCTTTGGCCAGGAATATATCATTCTTGCAGTAGACTATGTCTCCAAATGGATTGAGATCATTGCTACACCAACAAATGATGCAAAGGCAGTTTTGAAGTTTCTGCAGAAAAGCATCTTCACTTGGTTTGGCACGCCTAGGGAAATAGTAAGTAATGAAGGTACACATTTCTGTAACAAACTTTTCAATTCCTTTTGGCTAAATGTAATGCTAGGTACAAACTAACACTTGGTTATCATCCAAAATCCAATGGACAAGAAAATATCTCCAACAGAGAGACTAAACAAATATTGGAGAAGACATTGAACACCAATCGCAATGACTGGGCTCATAACCTTGATGAAGCACTATGGGCATATCGAACAGCCTTCAAAACGCCAATTGAAATGTCACATTACCGTTTGGAATTTGGAAAATATGTCACCTACCAATTGAATTGGAGCATCAAGCATATTGGGCTATGAAGAGGTTGAATCTCAATATAAAATTAGCAGTTACACAATGCTTATTACAGCTCGACGAGTTTGATGAATTTTAGAACGAAGCATATGAGAATACGAAGATATATAAGGAGCGAACAAAGTTGTGGCACGACAAGAGGTTCCTAAGGAGGAAATTCAAACAAGGAGAACGAGTTCTTCTGTTCAATTCTTGCTTGAAAATTTTTTCAGGCAAGCTTAGATCACGATGGTCGGGACTATTCGTGGTTCATAAGGTGTTTCCCTATGATTAAGTGGAATTGGTAAGCAAAGATGAATCCATATTTCAAGTAAATGGTCGACGACTTAAACACTATTATGGTGAAGAAGATTGGGATGTGGAAGAAATTGCCCTTGGAGAATCAACATAGATCCACATAATCGTCAAGTTAATGACCTTAAAAAAACGCTTCTTAGGAGGCAACCCAAGTTCTATACCTTTATTTTAATTTAAAATTCATTAGATAGGAATTTTCCATTTTAGCTACATTATTAATGTTGTTTTTGTGTTTTTATAGGTACATTCTCAAGTGTTGGAGCATCAAACTTAGATGATAATGGGGACGACTACATTAGAGCTTGCAGATAATTAAAAAAAAAAAAGAATGAAAGAATGAAAGAAGAAAAATAAATAAATAAATAAAAATGGGCACCACAACGCTCCATGTTATGCCGAATTTTAAAAAATTGTGGCACCGCAGCACCCAAGTTTCTACAAATCTTGGTTAAAAAAAATGGCACTACCACACTTTAAATTACCCAATATTATTTTTCCTCTTTAAATTTTCTATGTGTTTTCCCCTTTCCTCTTCCACCTCTCGTCTTCCCTCTCCCCATCGAATTTCTTCCCTAATTTCTCATCTTCCCTCATCCTCTTTCCCCCACACGACACTTTCCCAATAATCACATACCCAATTCAAAACCCTAGGCCGTCTTTTCCCACTCTCACTTTTCTTAATAGATATTGTATTTTCCACATTTGATACACTCCATACCTTGGTATTTTCCTTATATTCCATCTTGTTCCCAATGTGTGCTTGGATATTGAAATTTCATTCCACATGAGGGTGTGTATTCATATTTGCTTTGGTGTATTGAGGGTTTAGTACTTGGTGTATGAATGAGATTATTTTTTACAAAGTGTTTAAGAAATTGCCTGTATGACTTCTTCGGGTATAATATGGTCAAATTTGGTGTTTTTCTCGAGTTAGTTGAAATTGTGGTTTGAGATTGGGTGTTTGGTGTTGTCACCCCTGGCGAAAGAGGATATTTTAGGCTTGAATTATTTGGTGATATTCCACGTGCCTTTGGTATTATTGTGCAATTGCGTTGGACATAAACAACATGCCTCCCAGGAAGAAACCTAAAATTACAGAGTCTTCGTCTACCACTGCATATGATAGGCGAAGATTTGTAAGCCCCGAGGCAGATGAGAGATTTAAACAAATGGTGATACACCGGAACTGCATTATGGGGAGGGGTTTTGAACATCTATTGCCCAAGAAAATACAGAGTTTGGGGTGGAACAAGTTTGCTATACAACCAGAAGCAGCTTCCATTCTTTTGGTGAAGGAGTTTTATGTGAATGCAAATGAGCACGAAGACTTCAAATTATTTGTTCAGGGTCACTGGATCCAATTTAATAGAGCTTCCATCAACTCCTTCTACCACACACGAGATATTCCCAATGATGACTACTCCAGGTTACGTGATGAAACAGTTGACCCCGCAGTATTACTTCAGACAGTGACTTGCGAAGGTACCGAATGGAAACGGCCTACCAGTGGTGTGAATAATTTTCCCGCCTCAAGTTCGACAAGTAATTGTAAAGTTTGGCATCACTTTATATCAGTTAAAGTAGTTTCGAGCAACAACATTAGTGAGGTCACAAAGAAGCGGGCTTTATTGAATTATGCAATTCAGCGGGGATACTATATCAACATTGGGAAGGTCATTCAGAATAGTGTATAGCACATCTTAGTAGGGTCAGCCACCGGGAGCTTGGGACACCCCTCCTTAATCCATGATCTATGTATATAAGAGAGTGTTACCACATGGAAATCTGAGAAAGTATTACATCCCAGGCCCATACTCACGCGGGACTTCCATAACAAGCTCACGGGGTATCGGGACAGGCCAAGCTCCTCTCAATCATCTCATTCGGCCCCACCTCATCCACCATCTCTCAAGCTGGTGATGCTACAAGGAAAATACTTAGGCGGCTTGAGGCAATGGACTTGCATATGACTCGATGGCAGAAAGGAATGCAGGTGTGAATGGATCAATTGCAAACCTCCATTTATGACTAGTTTCATTATCAGAATGCTTGTGTTGCGGTCATGGCCTTTGCACACCGTGATCTTACATTCCCTCCACCACCGTTGTTTCCATCTCGCTCCCAAAATCTAGCTCCACCATATGGCGACGAGGACATTTGATGTTTTCACTGAGGTATCTGTCCCTTTTTATTTCATTTTCACATTGGAGATAATGTGTTCTTCAATTTTGGGGTGATACTTTAACATAGTTGTCGTCTAACATTTTGCATGCTTGTGTTGGTTGGATAGTATTGTTGGCAGTGATACATATATTTGGAAATATGACTTAGGGGGTGTTTGGTAGTGATTTGAGAATTGATTCTCAAATCAATTCTCATTTTCAACCACATATTTTTCAATGAAATAATATTTTCTATCACATTAATAATTTTTTCTTCTTTTTAAACCACGCATTTTTCATCATATCACTATTCAAAAATCAATTCTTCCCCCAAACATTCCTATCAAACAAGCTCTTGATTGTGAATTATGAATAAGTTTTTCTTGAGTGGAAGTCTTACTTACCTTTGCAAAAAATTGTGACATGAATGCGAGTGAATTGAATATAGCGTTAGACAAGAATAAGTTGACTCATAAATATTATAGGTTGAATTAGCGACCCAAGAATCTAAATCCAAACAACCTCTAAACATTGCCATATCCTTGAACCAAATTTAGGATGTTTGGAAGATTAAGCTGTTGTAGGGAAACTTGAAGATAAATGTGGATTCCATGTATGCTAAATTTTGTGTGAATTATCTGAGACTAATATGATGAAAATTGGGTAAAAACCCTAAGTTATAGGTCGATTTTTTAGAATGAGTGTTTTATAAAGGACATTGCACTAATCACTACATAAAAAACTGTTGTGAAGCTACCATAAAAGATCCCTATGAGGACCACTCTAACAATTTCATTCTGAAACATTTCTTCGTAGCATTTATAATTCGAGTGAATAAGTCTGTAAGGGTTTAAAACCTAATGCCCTAAAATCCTCTGACTTGAGAGTAATTGGCCTAAAACTCGCTATAGGGGTCATTTAGAAAGTTTAATGGAAAGACATCCACACATAAGATTGATTAAAGAATATATATATATATATATATATATATATATATATATATATATATATATATATATATATATATATATATATATATATATATATATTTAAACTTTTGATAATGGATTAGTAAATTAATTGATTCTTGGAGGTTGATGTAGTAAAAAATAAGGGGAATTCTCATTTGTCGATATGTTGAATTGCAATCAGTAACATCTATCCAAACAAGAGAGGATAAGGAGTAGTGATTTGTAAACCAATCTTAGATTATGTTCTCGGGAAAAGAGTGAAAAGTAATTGAGTTTGGGGGTGTACGAATTTCACGAGCGGGGAAAGAAAATAATTGACTCTTAAGGTCGGGAATTGAATCGACTTATAACTGCAATGCTATATTTGATTCTCCACACACACCCATTTTGCATTGGTAAGAGAAGAATTTGGCTTTTGAACTATAACTTTGAAATAGTTCATGGATTCGATATCACATCTTCAATGTGAGCCCTAAAAACAAGCTATCCAACTCAATTATGTATTTGAGTCTTTTGGTAGTGTGTTTTATTTGTGTTCATAAGTTATATTTGTGTGTTGTTCTGTATTTGCTCGAGGACAAGCAAATAATAAAGTTTGGGAGTGTTTGATAAGTATAATTCACCCATTGAACTAATACTTCTAAATTTTGTAGATTTCGAGAGAAAATATAAAATTTGTGAGGCTTATCCCATTTAAGAACCATGTGCATGATAATTTCTATAGTTTTAATTCGGAATAGAGATATTAGAATTAAAATATAGTAATCAGTTCTATTCAACACTCGAAAGAGGGAATTGAATTAACCTAAGGTTCTTGCCTATAAATTCAGGAAAAATTGATAGAACTTTAGAAAACATTGTTGATAGTGAGGTGAAATTAATCCCTAGGCCTTCTCACGTTGATAATCCTCCTTTAATTTGTCTTATTTTACTTGAATTGTCACACATTCACGTTAATTTAGTATAAAAACATTGACTTTAGATTTGATTTTCTAGATAGAGTAAAACCTGGAATAATTATAGTACTTAATAGGAATTAAATTACAATCCCTGCGGATTCGACGCTTTGACTCCATTACTATATTATAAAACTTGACACCGTACACTTGCGACATAAATCATGTTATAGAAAACGCATGACAAAATTGCTTTCACTTAACTATAATGAATGTGTAATTGATTGATTTTAAATTAAATGTTGAACAAAATTATTACAGCTTTCACCAATATGCATGATTCAATATGGGAGAGACGGAAAGTGGAGTTGACGGAAAAATGTTTTGAAGATCAATATTTACAAGGTTGCAAATGCATTCCGATCTTGGCTATATAACCTTTTTTTTCTTCCTTTTCCGAGCTACGTAACTATTGTTTTCCTCATGATGTTATAAGGTATCATAATTTGGATTGAAAAATTAGTCGCCAATCCCTTCTTCAAGAAGAATAATAAGCATAAAGAAAATCAAGAACAAGGAAAAATAAGAATAGTGATTTTTAAAATTTTTGAAATTGTAACGGGTGTTAGATTCAGAGTGGGATACATATATATAATTGATGTAGATATGTAATGTTCAAATTAATGAATTTAATAAGGACAGTATTGGAATGCGATGTGGATGAAAATAATATTTTTAAAAAAAAAAATTAATAGGAAATATATAGAGTGTGATAGATATATAAAATTGATGGAGGTAAATATAGCGGCTCCCAAATACTTTCTTCTTCCTCAATTTTTTTAAATTAACTTTTATACCTCGAAAATAGAATTACATAATTAATGGTTTTCAAATGCTAATATGTTAAGAAATTAATGTCAAAGAGAAATTGAAAAAAACAAAAAAAAATACAAGTACTTACATATAGGCCCATTTGACATGATTTTTTATAAGTCAATGAGCTTTTGAAAAAAAAAACTTGAAATTTGCTTTTGTATCAATTTGATTGATTTTATAGAAGTGTTTCTTTTAATTAGAAGAGTTTTTAGAGAAATCTGATCCATTATAACTTCCACTAAAAGCTCTTCCTTCGTTTTATAAATTATTTTTCTAATACTAAAGAGGCAGTTTTCTCTCAAGTCTCTTCTACAAAAAGAAGTAAAAATAAAAATCATGTCAAACAGAAAAGTATAATCAAAACTACAAGTGCTTTCACTTTGATAACATCAATAAGTAAACATGATTTCAGAAGTAATTTTAATTTTAATTTTTCGTTTATATAATTCTATAGTTTCATATTTTATTCTTTTCGATTTTTGAATTAAGTTTTCAAGTTTTATTAATCCGATAAAAACTAGTGCTATTAATCCGTTTCATATTTTATTTAATTACACTTGAGTCTAGCCATGTCAACGAGCCAGCCAAGCCGAGCAAAAGCTCGGCCAAAAAAATAAAGCTCAGCCCGAGCCTTAGCGGGCCGAGTCGGCTAGTTTTTTTTTTTTTTTTAATTCATTATAATTTTATAATTTTTTATAATGTATTTAAAATTTGTGCAATTTATACGCATTATAAATAATAATTAAATATTAATATATATAAAAAAATAAATCTAAACTTCAAAAAAAAAAAAAAAAGGAGCTCGGCTTAGCTTGTGCTAGCTCGGGCACGAGCTGGTGCCCAAAAATGGGGCTTGGCCGAGCCACGATTCCTGGTCGAGCACGGGCCGCCCAAGTCTCCGAACTTTTTTGACATCGCTACTCGAGTCATTGGTCAAATGTAATTAAATGTTTTCTTACATATTTTGGCAATAGGTCAAATTTAATTATAAAATCAAACTAACTTCAATAGTTATTTATAAATTTGACCTAATATCATAAGATTAGTGGAAGCTGTGATTTCAACCAACACTCTCACTCATTTATTTGAAAATGGGATATTGGATTTGGCGCACTTTAATCCGCTCCTTAATTTTCTTCATTTCCCATTGATCAAGCAGCTAATTTTTGTGCTTCAATCGAGTTTACTTTTAAAGTTCTTCTACCATATTTTAGGAAGAATAAAGAAATATGGTCGTCGTCAAGAAAGGAACTTGACATGGAAATCGTAGTCCATGTGTACCTCATTGATCACGCGCTTTGAAATAATCAAAATGCATTCGATCCATGTGTACCTCATTGCACCTACTAGTGCCATGGTGATTTTATGGCTGCATATATATGTTCAAAATAAATTCAAAAATAACACTAATCAACTAGAAGGGAAGGATTTTGAAACTCTATAAAGTTTTCAAGTTTGGGTAGTGTTTGACAATTGAGCTTAAAAACTTGATATGAAACAAATCGACTTCAATTTATCTACACGTCTAACATGACTCGCATTTTTAACATATCTAGAAAATGCGAGGATGTGTCACATTGGGATATGGGTAAATGCTAGCCCAAAATGGAAAAAACAAATATTTTAGTATTTTTTTTTTTCTAAATATCTTCAAAAATTATAATACAATACTATAAGACGGGTAAATTTTGATTAGTTTCTCGAGGAATCAGCCGATCCAATCGTACTCATGACAGGTGTCGTTATAGCCTGAGGTGTCTAGATAGATGGATAGTATCAGGTCTAATCGTCCCTACATAAGCTCGCATAGTTTTGTATCGACTAGCTATAGAAACCAATGATCGACCCGACTCGTGCTTTTAGATACCATCAAAGATAACGTCAACGTTGTTGGTGCTTTTAGATACCATCAAAGATAACGTCAACGTTGTTTGATGCACAGAAAGGCTTTATTTTTGAATGAATGATAATATTGGAAGATTTTGACTCAAAAGCCAATATCTTGACATCCAAGTACCCAAACCTCCGTTCCTACACCATCAAACTAGTTATCAATAAAAGTTTGACACTTTGCAAGAAAAAGTCAGAAAAATTCCAGTCAATAAATAATTTGGGGATTGAAAGTAGCTAAAAATATTATCATTTGGTTTGACTTTTTAAGCTTCTAATGATTACATATTTCTCATTCAAACCACTTTGTATTGCTTGGATTTCCTGAAGTCATATTGGATAAAACTAAGCCCACGTTTGATAAATTTATAAATGATTTAATGAAAAGAAATAGTTTAAAAGGTGTTTTTCTTTAATTAATTTATTTTTTATATATTTATTTTCATTTGTAGTTTTTTAAGATCAATTTTCTTCGTATCTTCTCCTATAACTAAAAAATGAAGCGATGATATAAACTTTAACTCGTATGTTGAGAATAAAACATTGTTAATTATTACCATTGTACACTTATTTTCATTTTCAGTCTATCACAATCTACAAAAAATTAAGTTTTATTTCAATAAATTTAAATTAGCTAAATGAATTATTTTTTTCATCGCTCTATTCAATTCATTACAACTTTCCAATAAAATAAATTATCAATCGTTACAACATCTCATTTCTAAATATATTATATTAAAAACACGAATTATTCTCCTTGTACCGAATGGGGGTACCGAATGGTGTCCCCCCCTCTCACAATGTGCGCAGGCCCCATGTGTATTTTAAAATTTCGGCTTGTGATCCACACCTCCTAATGTGAGTGGGGTGTAAAAAATTCGATATGAAAATTCGATACATGTATTATAACCCTAAAAAGACATCAATATTGTGAAAGATAATCATTTAAAGTCCATACAATATTAATGTATATACTTAAGCCATTTAAGTCGTCGTTCGTGCTAGCATTTGCAAAAAAAAAATATTTCCTTTTACATTTTGATTGTGAAAATATTTTGTTTAACCTAACAACTCTCTTTTTTTTTTTTTTTTGCTTAAAATAGGATTAATAGACAATTATACCCAGCCCCTTTTCAGTAAAATTTTGTTTTGTGGGAAATTAACAACATATTCAAACAAAGAATTGACCAATTCCTTGAAGAATACAAAAGAACACTTTCCATGGCAAATGACCTAACATTGCTGAAATATGATTCTTTTTTGTGTGCATTCTTTCTTCTGACTTTCTTGTACACTTGCATGACATCAATTTCTTTACAACATCAGATGATTAATATAATCCCATGTTTAGATTATAATAATCAAGGCGATTAGCACTAAGATTGTACAAATACACAATAAGTACGATAGACTAGTTCAACATTTTCGACTGGGAATCATGGAAAGAGTAATGGAACATCTCTAACATTAATTATTGAATTAACAATCAATTAACCTGCACGTCGGGCATAATTATCACTACTATAATCACAAGTTTTATACTTATAAATTGGACCGTCATAGGTCATTTTGGTCATTTTACGTTATAAAACCCGGGAGGGTTTAAATATTCCAAATTATACAACACAAAACCAACTACTCTACTTAGAAACTTTCAGCAACTAGACCAAATCCAAAATAGCATTATCAAGAAGTACATCAAGAAATGATCAAAATACTTCCAAAAATTGATTTAAAATCAAACTCTCCTCAATTCTTTCCTAGAAATCATGGTTGCAAAATTTCAGCCATCTGCAATTCTTTTTCTATTATTTCTATTCATCATTTCTTCAATTCCTCCATCTTCTTGTCAATCCAATTCTCCTCAAAACATAGAAACCCGATATCCATATTCTCCTCCTCCGGCTCCTCCTCCAGCTGATGACCGGCCTATTAGTCCTCCACCAATACCAAATCCAGTGCCATCACAACCAGCTACACTGCCAGGAAAATCATCATCGAAAAAGGCTGTTGCAAAAGCAGTGGCTGCTACTGCTGCTAGCACTCTTGTTATTTCAGGGCTTCTTTTCTTCATACTCCTAAGGCGCTCACGTCAGAAGAGGGAAAGAACTGAAGTCAATCCCTATGCTGACAATCCTGTGGTGCCTCGGCCTCAAAATGATTTTACGCGATTTAACGGTAATCTTAAGGGGGTGATTGTTGATGAGAATGGATTGGATGTACTTTATTGGAGAAATTTAGAAAGGGGAGACAGGAAAAGAAGCTTCAAAAAACAGGTCTTTCAGAACTTAAAATATGATCAAGAAAATGAAGAAGAAAAAAGAATCGTCATTGGAGATGATAGAAACAGGAAATATGAGTCACCTATTCATGAAACTCCATTGCTTAGAGGAAAATCTTCAACCTCTCAGAGTTCTGTTTGGATAGACAAGGATGATCCAAAAATAAAGAAAACACCTACACTTTCATCCGGAATAGCTGCACCACCAGTACCAAGGCCTCTGCAAATAAATATTGAGGCAGTTCCGACGGCAGAAATGACTGCACCGCAACCTCCTCCTCCGGTTCCATCAAATATACGTCCTTCTCCACCTCCACCTCCACCTCCACCTCCGGTTTCATCAAATTTACGTCCTTCTCCACAACCACCACCTCCTCCTCCAGTTCCATCAAATTTACGTCCTTCTCCACCAGCACCAGCACCGCCTGAAGCAAGTGGCATGGTTTCAACATTGAAACCTCCGGCGCCGAAGGGGATGCCTAGTGACAGTAAGCGCTTGGCCTCATTGGGAGAAGGCACGTCGAGCAATGGGAATGGAAAGATGAAACTTAAGCCCTTGCACTGGGATAAGGTGAATCCAAATATGGAACATTCCATGGTGTGGGATAAAATTGATCAAGGCTCATTCAAGTAATGATTCTTTAATACTCTGTCTCAAAAACTCTCTGTTTTGATCTATTCTTCTCAGAAGTTTTCTTCTGACATGAATTCAGGTTTGATGCTGATCTTATGGAAGCTCTATTTGGATATGTTGCCACCAATCGAAAATCTCCTCGACAAGGCAGTAATTCAACAAGCCCAAGAGGGGATAGATCTGGTCCAGCCCCCCGGATTTTCATTCTCGACACCAGAAAGTCCCAAAACACAGCAATTGTACTCAAATCACTAGGCGTTTTGCACAAAGAAATCGTGGATGCCCTTGTCAAGGGAGACGGCCTAAATGCAGATACTCTTGAAAAGCTCACAAAAATATCTCCGACAGCAGAAGAAACATCTGAAATCCTCGCGTTTGATGGAGATCCAACGAGACTTGCTGATGCAGAATCCTTCCTCTACCACCTCCTCAAAGCTTTTCCATCAGCCTTTACTCATTTTAACGCCATGCTTTTCAGATTAAACTATTCCACAGAGATTTCGAGCCTCAAAGAATCGGTAAAATCACTGGAATCAGCTTGCGCCGAGCTTAGAACTCGAGGGCTCTTCTTGAAACTCTTGGAAGCAGTGCTTAAGGCCGGGAATCGCTTGAATGCAGGGACATCAAGAGGAAATGCACAAGCGTTCAACCTCACAGCTCTTAGAAAACTATCCGATGTCAAAAGCAGTGATGGAACCACAACTTTGCTTCAATTTGTCGTCCAAGAAGTAGTCCGGGCCGAGGGAAAACGCTGCGCGCTTAGCAGAAATCGCAGCATGAGTCGAACAAATAGCCAAAACATCAATCCCGAAAACCAAAGTTCCGATAATTTATTACAAGTTGATAGAGAAAAGGAATACATGATGTTAGGATTGCCAGTGATAGGTGGCCTAAGCTCCGAGTTTTCAAATGTGAAGAAAGCAGCCACGTTAGACTATGATTCTCTAGTCAAAACAAGCTCGGGATTATCATCTCAAATGATCGAAATTCGGAAAATAGTGGCGCAATTTGATCGCAACACAGAATTTGCTAAGGAAATGAAAAATTTTGTAGAGGGGGCTGAAGAAGAAATAAAAGCAGTAAAGGAAGAGCAAACAAGAATTATAGAACTTGTGAAGAAAACAACAGATTATTATCAGGAGGGATCTTCAAAAGATAAACGGACAAATCCACTTCATTTATTTGTCATTGTTCGAGATTTCCTAAGAATGGTTGATCAAGTTTGTGTTGATATTGCAAGAAATGTTCAGAAGAGAAAACCTGCACCGTCTTCTGCAGGATCACCATCATCCCCAGGATCGCCTAGGGTGTATAGGTTCCCGAAATTGCCTGCCAATTTCATGTCGAACAATTCTAAGAGTAGTTCAAGTGACTCGGATAATGAATAACCGAACACAGATCTTGGGTCTCGAACCAACGAAGGGACAAAAACTGGCACGGTTGCATCAGAAGTAAGCTAATCAGTGTCCACATACTTGGGAGTCTGTACATGCATAAAATTGACACTATAAATGCCTTGGTTATTTGATTTTTATGTAAGAAATTCTTTCTTGTATTCAAAGGATTTATTTTTTTGCTGTTACAAAAAGATGATCCAACTAAAACTAAGCTAGTATCAACAACAAAAGATAGAGATCGAAAAATTGCATTTTCAAGACAATAAACAGAAATCTTCAATACATACAACGCAATACAAATTATACAATATCCATTCGAAAAGTTCAAAGGAATGCACGAAGTTTTCAATTTCCTACACAAACAAATTTCAAAAGCGTGTAGTGTGTAATTACTCTTACTGTCTCCCTGCTATTGGAAAACTATCCATCCGCACGTCCACACATATATTAACTTTTTGTGTATACAAGTTCTTCTAAACTATTTAACAACTATGCAAGGATAAGATAAAGAGTCGATGTAAAAACTACAGCCATACTCTTTTCATCTCCTCCACGGGGTAAATATGGATTTCTAATACAGGAGACAAAATCCCGTATCTCATAAGCCAATCTTGCTGCTGGTGGAGAAGCTAGTTCTCGTTGTATGTGCAACTTCCACTGGTATATATACTCCAACAACTGTGTGCCATCAATATTCTATGGCGAAGTATGTATTTTTTCCTCATGGAATGGGAAAAACAATTTCTCACCTACTAGAAGTTGGTCGAGGATGGATCTTATTGTCTGTGCCCTCCTGCAATTTTATTTGGAAAAGAAAAACAAATCCGTGTCACTGAAGAGAACATAACCAACAAGCCTGAGCATTGAAGACAACATATAACTCAATATAAGTGTCCTCTCTCCAACAACCTAAGCTTTGAGATTAGATGATTAACATGGAATAGAATTCATACACTTCACAATTCAACGGTATATAATCTCATATCATTTTGCCCATAAAACTCATAGATCTTGAAATATTCTCAATCTGTTTAAAATATTGAAAATATAATTTGCCATAATGTTAAATCTTAATATGCATATATCAATGTAAATCTGAGTAATTAATGTCATCTCATAATCATTCATTAAACAATCAGCTCAGATCTTGCCACTTAGGAAAACTTGTCAGGTGTCAGGCCTTCAAGAATCTGAACTACACGTAAGGGGGCATGTTGAAGAGAACATTTAAATATGTTCATGTGTCCGCCCCTTCTTTAACAGCTAGATCTTTTAACTGGTTAACATGGTGCAAAAGAGGTTTGAGATGCACTAATGTTTCACAAACAAACCAGGATTGAGTAATAGATGAGCAACGAAATGTTACAAACATTGCACCGATGAAAACCAACATCATCAAGATAGATTAATATTACTTCCAAAAAAAAGAGAAGCATTGTAGTACACTGCAAATATGAATATGCAGATCTCTAGAGTGGTTGTGCATGTCCACGTGTAGCAACTTTTATGATTACCCATTCTTATTCCTATTATGTAAATCATAGATTAATGTTGCTGTAGATAATGCACTTCCTCTTGAACACGTTTTCCTGAAAAAAAATTAACCAAGAACCTGGATATCCATCTCGCAGCTTACTTTCATTTTCAATTTTTTTTTTAAAATAGAACTTGATGTTCCCTTTTCCTGGGAACATAGAAATGGCCAAGTTAAGACCGATCCTCCTTTGGCATAAATAGATAGGAATGAACGGTAGATAAGTGGAAAGTGCTTATGGATCTCACGAAATATGTGGATAAAAAGATGTTGACAAAAATAATACTTTTCAAGGCATCAACCAAATGACGACTTATTAATGGTGAAGAAAAACAGAAATGGATTGTGCAACAAACAGGAACGAATGGACCGCGTGCCATTAATTGACAAATACTGGCATGTTTGGTATACTGAACTAGACGCTATCAAACAAGATCGAAGAAGACAAATAAGTAGAAACTCTATCCGTTGTACTGTGTTATGTTCTTCGGAACTATGAACCAGAACATCCCCTGAGAAAGAGATCAAAGGTTTAACAAAATGGCTCATTTCAAAATTCAAACTACAAAGAATTAAAAAATCTTCATCTTCTCACTGTGGATTTTACTAATTTACATTAGAGCTAATGTATTTTTACAAATGTAGCCCATCTATAACACAACTGTGGAAAGACATACAGAGTCTTCTCATGTGAAATCAACACGACTTGTTAAGCTAAAAGGTGATCAATAAATTTCCACGTGTCCATATAATTTCTACAGAATTTTTTTATCTTGCCATCAATAATTCTCAAAAAAACTTGTTAAGGGATATATATCCCACATCGATAAATGATGTTGACACAAACCAATTAATAAAGATCTTGGGCTACTCCGCTTAATAAGATTAACCTTTTAAGATGGAACCCCAAATCTTAACAAAACTTAACACAAATTCACATGACTTTGACATGATAATCAACAATAAGTTCATGTCATTAGCAAAATTCTCATCAACACATCTACAGTAGCTTAATCCACGTATTTAAATGGATAATTCGATCAAATTCCCACTAATGTTTAACTTTGAAAAGAAATCAAGAACTTTCAAGCACAGATAAAGAATAAGGAAAGATAAAAATTGTTAGTAAAGGTCAACAATTTCCTAGTTCCAACAACTACGTAATAACACATAAGAACTTGAAATTGCCAAAGTCAACATGTCTTATAAAAAATGTTAAATACGTATCCTCTTTTATCATATAACCAATAAAACGAAGATCTAAATCAACCATTTATAATAATTGCCTCATACCAACATTTCCCCTCCCCTTTTACTTTCACGTTATTTTGTCTTCTCTACTCTTCCCTCAGAGAATTTTAATACACAAACGGGGTAACTAATAGGTAGGATAAGAGAAAAATAACTTGTATTTAAATGATTACGGGTTTTTATAAAAAAGCTTGTCGATTAATGGAAGAAGTTGACCATGTCTAGTGGGTGGAAATGGTTTGTATGAAAGCTTACCTTTCTAGACAAATCGCCCCTATGTGTTTGTGTGTGTGTGTGTGTGAGAGAGAGAGAGAGAGAGAGAGAGAGAGAGATTTGTACCTTTCTGGAATGACCTTTCCCTCGACCCTGATAAAAAGAAGGCATAGGTGTGGCCTTGAAGTTGAGATTTTGTCTCATTTTTCTTATCTCAGCCACCTTTTCATCCTGGATCAATCGTGCCTTGTTAGATCATGCTTCACGCGTAGATGGGTCAGCATCAATTGTTTATAGGTCAAATGCATTGAAATGAAGTTTTCTTTTTTCACCCAAATAGAAGATACCTTCGTCTTCGCAATAGGTTGTGCACCTTCAGCCTCTCGGGCAATTGATTTTGCTTCCAAATTCTTTAGAAACTGTTTCAACTTAATCATTAGTCATGTTAATTTGCCTACTGGAGAATAGTCTTTTATATTCAAAATACCTATTACAGATATGGTAAAGATAAAATAGAAGGCAAGATTTAATGTATATACCTCTTTTCTCTTTTCAGCTCTTTCCTCACTTCTCAAGCCAATAGAATGAAAGACAGCTGTTACATTTTTCCTATCAAGACCAGAACCTTTATGCAACCTATTGTAGACTTGAAAAGTTTAGAATGAACTGGGAAAAAATCCTAAGAAGAAAACATCAAAAGATAAACACTCTACGGAGAAAGTAAAGGATTAATAAAGATAAGATTTTCCTTCTTAATTTCATAACTTAGAAGCATGAAAGAAAAATGTTTCTTAGGGTTGGGCAAAAATCAATCCAAACCAGTCAAACCGATCAACCCAAACCCAAACCAAAACGGTTTCTTTTGGTTTGGTTTTTTAATTCAATTTGGTTGGGTTTTGGTTAGGAAATCAAATTTTAGGTCGGATCGGGTTAGATTGAGTTTCAGGTTATCTATCCCAATCAAACCCAACCCAATAAATTAAAAAATATTAATAATAAAATTAGTACTTAAAATCAAAAATCTAATAATCAAAATTCTCCTCTGCCTCACGTCTCTTCTGCCTCTCATTGCTGCTCGTGCATCGGCTTCTCGACTAGATTTTCTGACGTGACTTTTGACTAAACACTTGGATTGAATGAGGAGATTTTGTATTGAGTTTGGATGATTTAACATTTTTAGTATTTAGATTGAATTCATTTTATTCAATATGTATAATATGCAGGTATTCAACATGTATTTAGATTGATTTAATATGTATTTGATCATGATATAATCTATTTAACATGTTTAACAATATTTTTAATTTATATTGTTCTGTGGGAATGGAACTTAACCCTACGGACCATTAATCAACTTCAATCGACTTAACACCTTTCAAATCACCCTTTTTAATGTAACAGAAATTGATCCTAATTGAAATGGTATCAAACTTTTAAAAAATTATTCAAATTCAACGAAAAATGTCCCAACCATTGGGCCCATAAAAAAATTATCCAACTTGAATTGGACTCAGGTTCAAACCAATCAACCCAACCCGAGTTTGGTTGGTTTGGATTGGGTTTCATCCGCGAATGGGTTGGTTTCGATTTGAATTATTGTCAAACCGAACATGTAGAATTGAGTTTGGGTTGGACTCAAAACCAACCCAACCTATGCCTAGCCCTAATGCTTATTATGAGACACAACTGGGATGGCAACGGGACGGGACGGGGTCAAGTTCCCCGCCCAGTTACCCATTTAAGGCGGGGCGGCGCACGTGCCCCGTTTACTGCCCTATTTAATTTTTTTTTTTTTTTAATTTTTTATAATTCATTTTATTGCCCTCATTCATTAGACTAAGAGAATATATTTTTTAATCTTTACTTATTTTTAAAAGTTAAATTATTCAAATATATTTGATAAGCTAAAACTTTTATTATTTGTCATATTTTTTAGATAATTTTAGTTGCCATTTTCTATTGGAACTAATGAAAATTCGTGAAATTTTTCATTTAAAGTATTGAATTCTAAAAAATAAAAATAAAAATATCAAATGGGGCGGGGCACCCGTTACCGGTCCCCGCCACCCAAGTAAGTGGGCAATCCCAGCCCCGTTCAAGGCGAGGCCTCGCGAGTATCAGGTTTGTCAGATTTTTTTGCCATCTCTGTGATGCTTGAAAAATTAATCAAAGAATAATAAAAGAAAATACCATTTTGTCCGTGTAAAGGCACATTGTATTTGGTTATTTCCACTTGCACAAGTTGCAACATATAGGCATACTAGAGGCATATGTATAGGAAGAGATCTCTACTTGTCTTTTCCATTAGTATGATAGCACCTTATTTGATTTTGGCTCCATTTTACATAAATGATTATCACAAAACCCGGTCTCAAGTAGTGCGGACTTACCCCGTCAATCAACCAAGTTGTAAATTTTAACACTTTCTTACTTTGGAAAACAACAAGTTATGTAAACTTTAGGGTCTGTTCGGAGGTAGATTTTGTAATAGTGATTTTTTGGATAATGTGGTTACAACATAGAAAAAATTTTGAATTTACATGTAAAACTATTTTATTGGGAGGACGTATGGTTACAAAATAGGAAAAAGATTTCTTAATGTAAATGTTAGGCTTGATGACAGGAAGACAATTTAAAATACACATGTAAAATAGCAATCACATTAATCAATCTATAGTTCATCATTATCAATCACGATTCAACATCAAGAAGCTACACGGACTTATAGAAAGAACGAGAAGTACATGCTTTCCATATCAAAATTAGATAAAAGTGAAAAAAGATGAAAGAAAAGCATGATAAAATGAAATTGACATGTAACATCAATATAAGGGAAAGGTATTAAAAACTCACCCTGAGGATTCAGACATTGATCTAGTTCCCAATTGAGCCCTTTGAGTAACTATCTCTTCTGCAGACTTCCTCGGTCTACAATTCAATTATTCAAATGAGTAATTAGTAGTCATAGTTAAAGTAAAGATTAGTGGACTAATGGGTAGGGAGAAAACAAAATGGTTCAAAATTACGTTCTACGTCCACAGTTAACTTTCATCAAAGTGTAAATGTATCAGTGATGGGCATTTAGGTTCAGAGTTCCTTCTAAAAGATGGTCTCTTTTGAGGATTTAGGCACCGTTTGGTAACCATTATTCTAGAAAAAAATGTATTCTTTATGTCAAATCACACCTTTTTTGTGGTTGAAAATGAAGGAAAAGTTACTGATGTGATGGAAAATATTATTTTATTGATGAATGTGTGGTTGAAAATTAGTAGAAGAATGAGAATGAAAAAAAGAATGGTTACCAAACGGTGCCTTAAAGAGGAAGTTTTGTCCTTGCATAACAATTCACAATTACATGATTACGAAAATATTTTTAACCTGTCTCTATCAAGAAAATTTCTATATTGTAGATTTAAGTACATAATAAATAGCAAGAAGAATATAGGACTACAAAATCATATTTATTTTCTCCTGACGTTATGTACAGTTGAAATTTCAAGACCAAAACTATAAGTGAAACAATCAAATCATAGCTGTATTCATGGAAAAGTTAGGAAAACTATTAAGTGAAACAAAGAGCTATACTTTTCCTTAGAGATTACAATCTGTAGCGAAACGAAGATATCGCATTATTATATGTAAACAGCAATATGCAACTTAAGACCTGACTTGATCTTCCCCCTCTTAGTCTGAATCTAAAAATTGATAAAGTTTCCGATTCATGTCTTAATTGCATTTAACCGCAGATATGCGAGAACATGTATTATTACCCTTCATTCTCCTTTCGGGGGGTGAGAGAAGAAACCTTCTGCTCAGATGCAGTAGATGACACCTGACCAAATATTTTAAAAACCACATATCCACCCAATTAACAAAAGGGTACTAAAAGTAATAGTAGAAAATCAAAATTCATAGTACAAAAGGGAGGAAGCATTGAAAGGTAACCAACATAGAATTGTATACCTGCTTCAATTTACTATATTTCACATCACTTGGAGACCTTAAATCATTGATATGGTTCTGAAATGACCTGAATGCTCGCTTAACAATGTCCTTATCCCCCATCTTCTCCATTATGAAAGACTTCCTAGTTGTAGCAGAAGGAGCAGAAGAATTTCCCTGCCCCAGATTGAGAGACATGTGCAAGGATGTAGGAGTTGTTCTCTTGATTTCTCCCACTGGAGTATTCTTGCCTTTTGGAAGTAGCGTCTTGTGGACCTTCTTTTTCAAGGGGCGGGAGGCAGATGTAGGCATGGAA
The DNA here is from genome assembly GCA_035079005.1 of Fraxinus americana. Lineage (NCBI taxonomy): Eukaryota > Viridiplantae > Streptophyta > Magnoliopsida > Lamiales > Oleaceae > Fraxinus > Fraxinus americana. The sequence goes on from CM068707.1 coordinate 30,090,133, forward strand.
ATCAATGTCGGTTTTGATATTCTAGGAGCAGAAACTTGTGGCGACTTGGCCACAGGTGATAAAAAACTCTTCTTTATCCCAACCAAATTTCCTCCCTTTTTAGTTGGAGTCACCTAAACACCGGAAACAAATAAATTAAAACACCAGATCAATCAAAACAGTTAAACATATTTTAAGATTAAATTACTCAATCCTCAAAATGCCCAATAAGTTCCAATACTCAAACCTTTTGAGCTTGATTTCGGGCATTCGACTTGGGATTTTCCTTTTTAATTACACTGCCTTTTCCTGCCCCTCCTTTCATTTTTGGTGGCTGTTTCGCACTGTCCTGAGAATCCTTTTGAGGGATCACTTCCTTAACCAAGACAGGTTCTTTTCTATCATTCAATTCAGTGTTAACTGCATTAGCATTCAACTCTTCCTTATCTTCCTGGACTCCCGAGTTTCCACCCTCTACAGCCACAGCTGCATCCCTTTTAGTCAATTCAGATGTGGTTACCCTTGTCAAATCAGTCGTATAGGTTTCCGGCTCAATTTCTTCCATAGGTCCAGCATATTCATGTCTTGCCTCGTCAAAAGTAATTACATTATCAACTACTTCACCAGATTTATCATCATTGCATACGCTCGACTCAGTATCAATACCAGTCGAGTTTTCAAAGTGGTCCTCGCTGATTGACTCATCGGGGCTTTGACTAATAGGTTCCATTGGATTTTCCTCCTCCAACTGTTCGGCCTTCCGAGCAGCAATTTTTTTGTAGTGTGCTTCAAAATAAGCCTTCTTCTGAGCTACTGACCCTGGTGTTGAAATATTTTCGACTTCCTCCAAATACTTATTTGGTGAAAACGATGACCATTTCTCCCAAGAAAGTGAATCATTCTCGAACCGTCCAAATGAAACCGACACTTCCAGTCTAGCTCCAGATTTAACTGTCTCGCCCATCTGTTGAAATAATTCAAGGATCAAAATTCAACTAAGTGACAGATTTTACAACTCACAACGAGGGCAAAAACAATAATTTCTATTATTAAAATAAGAAATAAATCAAGAATCCAAAACAAACAGAGCATATTCAAGAAACAATTGTGGGAAACAAAAGATTAATCATATGGGCCACTCAAAACTAAGGACAAATGGGTACCTTGTTTCTTAAAAATGATGTTCCTACTCCAGATTCACCAAATGATTCTTCAATTCAATGATGATTAACCAGAAAGCTACCATATGCTGAGACAAGCATGGGCAAATTATCAATATACTGAACTACCCACGGATAAATTAGAGATCTTGACGAAGACAAAAAGAAAAAGAGGAAGAAGAAGAAGAAGAAGAAGAAGAAATGTAGCCAATTAAAACAAGCCCATGTGCTATGTTTGTTTCTTATAAAAATTATCCATAAAATTACATCTTATTACAGTTAACAAAATGCTTGTATGGTTCTAGTTCTTCTGGAAAGTCCTACAAAGATAACCTTAATCATCAACACAAAAACCAATGCATGGAATTTTTTGTTTTGTGTAAAAAATAAAAGAATCACGTAGAATTTGCATACGATCCTCCGATGGGTCAAGTACAAAAGGGCTTTTGAATTTTTTTTATCTTTTTCAGCAGAAATCCACTTCTTATAGAGTGAGAAAAGATCCAAAAGTTGCAATTTTTGTGACTGCATGGGTTCTTTTACAAAAGCCAAAAACACAGAAAAGACTTTTAAAATTTTACAAAATATTTCGTGGGTTCATGAGAAAAATACCAAAAGAAAAAAATTGCCACATTATCATTCAATAATAATTTGGTGGGTTGATAATGCAGAAAAGTTTTTTAAAAAAATGGGATTATTAAAAATTGAAGTCTTTACCTAAAGATGTTATGCAATTGAAACTTGATGATATGATCAGAGAGGGTTTGAAGGCCCACTGAGAGAAGTGCGTAATTCAGTCGGTGAAGACTGAAGAGATAGAGAGAGAAGAGATGTCAATAATGGAGGTAGATGTGGGACACGTATGGGCTTGGAATTCAATTGGTAGAACTAACTCCAGCAAACTTCTCTTTAAAAAAATAAAAAATAATGTCCTGTATAAGTTGTGACTGTATTCAGATTAACTCGATGACGAACCAGAAGAGAAGGCCGCCTCTCCTCATGATTAGTCGAGCAAAATTTGGACACCTGAGTCATAAAAAAAAAAGCCTACAAATAACTTAATTTTATATTACTAATCAAATTATAAAAAATGAATCCATCTAGGTGATTGGCAAACGTTGAGAAGTTTAAAGGTATCTAAATATATTCATGTCATATAGAGCTAGTTTAAAAGTAACTCGAAACAGCGTCATAAAGAAGGTTTGAGAGAATTGTAGAATTGTTGTGAGTGATGTGGACTAAAACTTACGATGGACAATGGATAATAGATGAATTGTCAAAGAAAAAGAGGCATAGGAATGGTTTTGAATTAACAGAATATTTTAAGCGAGCCATTACTAATAATTGAGATGACTAATTATTTCTTCTTTGTCGATTGTTGTGTTGAATGGTTGTATTTGATAGGACACGTTAATGCAAAAATAAACATCTCAAATGATGGAAGAGTCATTCCCTACTGACACTGAATAATCGTGACATGTGTATAAAAGTAAATCGATGATTACCTTATATGAGAATCAATTTTATGATTGAATGGAAAAGTTCAACATGCATGGCATCTTCTAATATGTCAATCCATGATATTATCTGGCATGAAGTGAGGAAATGATATACTATACTCCAATGGCTCCACAAGGGATGCAAAATATTATATGGTTTTGGGATTCTTTCCCCCTCATATTTTTGCAAAAGACCATTCTACGGGGATAAAGGTTTAGACATGCTATTTTAAACGTCTAAATGTGTTATAACATATGTATTATAATATGTAAACAAAGATAAATATGTTGAAAATTTATCCCATGTTTGGGGAGAATTTGTAAACGATTTAAATTATAAATAGATAAAAATAAATAGGTGAATACGAAGTTTGAATATTTATAAATGATTTATAAATTTTGTCAAAAACAGCGTTAATATTAATTTTATTTAATAAAACATACTTAGAGCATGTTTGCCCAGGATTAAAATCCAATTTTAATTGAAAATATGATCGTTATTGGATACTACTCGTCTAATAAAAATCAACAATAACGGCTAATTTTTCAATTTTAATCTCTACCGAACACGCCCTTAGAAAGAGAGGTATTAGACCTACTTGATGTAATTCAAAATTTTGAGTTAAAGCAATGTTATCAAAAATATGCGTATTCTATCATATAATCTTATAACAATAACAAGAACTTATTCTTGAATGATTTCTTTATTTTCTATTTAGAATCAAAATATTAAAATCACATTTCCTCTAATCTCTACTTTTCGATATTTGTGAAGAATTAATTTCTCAAATAATTAGTAAATATAATTTTGTTGAACCCTACGTCATGTTTTCATCATCCTAGGAAGGTGACAAATTTTAATCGTTTACACGTTAATCATATTAATGTTAACTTTTAGGATTTTACTTTTATTCATAAACATTTGAATAACTGTTGAATGGTGATTTTGGTCAATGATTTATTTATGAAATCTTTTTATTGCATTTCCGACACTTTTAACATCATAATATTTCTTGTTAGCCTGCTAATCTCAAGATTAGCTTAGAAGATCAGACATCAATGATATTATTAGTGGGCCATAGCCCAAAACCATTTAGTTTGTTCCATAATTCATGTGTCAAGGGAGGAATAAAGTTAAATAAAATAAAAATTCAATACTCCGTCTAGACCCAATAAAAAAGATTGTATATCGAGTTAAAATTGAGCAAAAAATTAACAACCCACATAACATATTATCCCATTTTGAGCATATGGCCAATTAAATTTTGAAAAATCGTCCAATCATATGTTCCCCTTCTTATCTTGAGATCTCTTTTTTTTTTCCTTCTTCTTTTGCTTTTTGTTTTTATGTCAATCTCACCACCATGACTTGCCTTCTTTTCTTTACTTCTAATGCTCTTAAGCTACTCAATCACTCATGAGTGGATGTATATTTGCTCAACCTCACCTAACAAGCAGCACTATATAAGTTATAACACATGTGGCTTATTTGAAAAAAAAAATTAGGTCTCAAATCCAATGTTTTGTCATTAAATTCAACATGAAAATCATTAATGTGTTGCCCCAACTTTTCTTGCGCATAATATCTGTTCTAAACTTCGTCACACCGAATCCCGATTTGATTCAAGATTTTTGTGTTGCAGAAACCAAAAAATACCCTCAACATGTACCACAACGGATAACCATGCATCAATCCAGAAGTTACCTTATTTCTACACTATCCAAAAGTGGTGACACTGGAAATCAATTTGGATTTAATTACCCTTATTAACATTAATAATCTACCCTGGTGCAACACTTCGGGTGGCCCGAGTTGGCATTTCCACCGCATTCTCACAACCTAGGGCATCAGAGGTCACAATTCTTCGCAAAGGTTCACTTCTAGTTGGCTTTGTAGACACGAGTAATCGTCTGCATGCGTCCTGGTGATTGTTTTGTCTTCCCAAAAGGTTTGATGCATTTTCTGTACAATATCGACACAATTAATCCAATATTGACGATTTCAGAACTATGTTGTCAGAACGTGGATGCACAAATTTCGTCTATGGCCACATTCACATTGAAGCTACCGATGGCTAATGAAATTTTGAAGAAGGGAATTAAGGTAAATGGCCAAGATGTCTTGAGGATTAGGAGGAACCATGGAGGATAACTTTATTACAATATGTTACTTTGAGAATGCTAATACTTTTTCTTGTTCTTTGTGAATTTATTTATGTATGAGAAATTAAGTTTGGCTAGGGTTTGGATTGAATAGACAATTTATGTTTGCTCATATGATGATATGCCAAGTTTCACATTTGATATAATATTTTGCCTACGTCATGTTGGATTCTTAAATATAGGTGACAAAGAAGAGAGACGTGACGAATTTCATCATTTATACCGTTCGATTCTAAGCGTACACAAAAATTAACATTTTCTTCTTACATCAGCAGTTGTGAAGAGTGAACAAAAGTTTGTAAAAAAAATGAGATTATTAAAAATTGAAGTCTTTACCTAAAGATGTTATGCAATTGAAACTTGATAATATGATCAGAAAGGGTATGAAGGCCCACTGAGAGAAGTGTGTAATACAGTCAGTGAAGACTGAAGAGATAGAGAGAGAGGAGATAGTAATACTGGAGGTAGATGTAGGACATGTGTGGGCTTGGAATTCAATTGGTTGAACTAACTCGAACAAATTTCTCTAAAAAACAGAAACTGAAAGATTTTAGAAGTTTAGACAAAAATAAAAAATAAACCACATCCTCGTCTAGCAAGAAAGTCTACGGAGCATCGAAGGTTCAAATCCCCACGGCAACTGGAAGGCAGAGGTCCACAAAGAGGAGAACCGCTGAATGTCCGACCCAAGTGTGTATAAGTTGTGACCAAATTTGGATTGACCTAGGTGGCGAACCAGGGGGAAGACCGCTACTCCTCAGGATTAGTCGGACGAAATTTAAACACTTGAGTCATAAAAATAAAATAAAAAAATAAAAAAAAATCCACAAATAGCATTATTTTATATTACTAATCAAATTATAAAAAATGAATCCATCTAGGTGATTGGCAAACGTTGGGAAGTTTAAAAATATCTAAATATATTCATGTCATATAGATGAGTTAGTTTAAAAGTAACTCGAAACAGCATCATAAAGAAGTTTTGAAAGAATCGTAGAATTGTTGCGAGTGATGTAGACTAAGGCTTACTATGGATAATGGATGGATTGTCAAAGAAAAAGAGGCATAGGAATAGTTTTGAATTAACGGAATATTATAAGCGAGCCCTTACTAATAATTGAGATGACTAATTATTTCTTCTTTGTCGATTGTTGGGTTGAATGGTTGTATGTGATAGGACATGTAAACGTAAAAATAAACATCTAAATGATGGAAGAGTTATTCCCGTGCGTGTAAAAGTAAATCGATGATTACCTTATATGAGAATCAATCTTACGATCGAATGGAAAAGTTCAATGAAAGCCATGCATGTCATCTTCTAATATGTCAATCCATGCTATTATCTGGCATGAAGTGAGGAAATGATATACTATACTCCAATGGCTCCACAAGGGATGCAAAATATTATATTTTTGCAAAAAGCCATTCCACGGAGATAAAGGTTTAGACATGTTATTTTAAACATGTCTAAGAGCATCTCCAACAAACTCTTTAAACATGAGATACTCTCTATTTTAAAGAGTCAACATGTAAAATCAAGCTCTAATAAACTCTTTAAATTAAGATTTTAATTTAGAGAGTGGGTTTGACTCTCCAAATTTGGAGAGCCAAACTCACTCTCTATAATTAAATGCATTAAAAAAGTTTCAATTTTCAATGTAGAAAAGCAATAAAATAATCTATAGAAAAACTAGTTAAAATAAAAGATAAAGAAAAATAATAAATATTTTTTGGGAATAGTAAATTTAAGTGTTAAATATAAAGAGTTTGTTGGAGTACATCAAAATTTTAACTCTTTAAATTTATAGATACTCTTCAAATAATAGAATATGCTCTTTAAAAATAGAGAGTCTCTTGGAGATGCTCTAAATGCGTTATATGTATTATAATATGTAAACAAAGATAAATATGTTGTAAATTTTTGGAGAAAATTTAGCCTATGTTTGGGAAGAATTTGTAAACAATTTAAATTATAAATAGATAAAAATGAGTAGTGAATACAAAGTTTGAATATTTATAAATGATTTATAAATTTTGTCAAAAAGAGTGTTAATATTAATTTTATTTAATAAAACCTACTTAGAAAGAGAGGTATTTGATAGTGAAAATTCATTAAATTCAACTCGTGAATCTCCACTGATCATTATTTATTACGCCTACTTGATTGTAATTCAAAATTTGAAGTTAAAGGAATGCTACCAAAAATACGCGACTCTATCATGATCTTATAACAATAACAATAACTGATTCTTGATTGATTTCTTTATTTTCTATTTAGACTCGTAATATTAAAATCATATTTCCTCTAGTCTCTCCTTTTCGATGTTTGTGAAGAATTAATTTCTCAAATAATTAGTAAATATAATTTTGTTGAACCCTATGTCATGTTTGATCATCCTAGGAAGATGACAAATTTTAATTGTTTACACGTTAATCATATTAATGTTAACTTTTAGGATTTTACTTTTATTCGTAAACATTTGACTGTTGAATGGTGATTTTGGTCAATGATTTATTTATTTATGAAATCTTTTTATTGCATTTCCGACACTTTTAATTTCTTGTTAGCCTGCTAATCTCAAGATTAGCTTAGAAGATCAGACATCAATGATATTATTAGTGGGCCATAGCCCAAAAACCATTTAGTTAGTTCCACATTTCATGTGTGAAGGGGAGGAATAAAGTTAAATAAAGTAAAAATTCAATACTCCATCTAGACCCAATAAAAAATTGTATATCGAGTTGAAATTGAGCAAAAAATTAAGGGTAATTAGCGCATAACGTCCTCACCTTTTATTGTTATTGTGGAAAACAACCTTACCTTTCATTTTTTGATATTTTCACTCTTATACCCACCTTTTATTGTCCAAATTGTCATTTTCACATATTTTCTCAATTAAAAATTATGAAATGACGAATATACCCCTCTATTTAAATAAAACAAAAAGAAAAAGAAAAAAACTAATTGCAATTACAGTCCCGAATTTTTTAAAAAAACGTAAATAAGTCACAAATAAATTATTAAAAGGGTAATTAGTACATAATATCCCTGCTTTTCACCGTTATTACGAAAAGCATTCATACATTTCATTTGTTTGGCATTTTCACCCTTAATTACATATTTGATTGTACAAACCATCATTTACATCCATTTTCATCTAATTTTTTAATAAAGAACCGTGAAATGATGAATATACCATCCTATTTAAATAAAAAAATGTTTTTTAATTTCTAATTAGTTAATAATTTATTTGGGATTCATTTGCACTTTTTAATTTTTTTTATTTTTAAATAAATTTAATTGGGACTCGTTTGCACTTTTTTTAAAACAATTAAAATATTTTTAAATAATTTATTGGAGACTTGTTTGCACTTTTTTAAAAAAATTTAGGACTATAATTGCAATTAATTTTTTAGCCTTTTATTTAAATAGGATGGTTAATGTTAATAGTGGCGCAATTTGATCGCAACATTTCCGAATTTCGATCATTTGAGATTATCGCAATTCATCATTTCACAACTTTTTATTGAAAAATTGAATGGAAATTGATAGAAATGATGGTTTGCATAATTAAATGTGTAATTGAGGATGAAAATGCTAAAAAAATAAATAAAATGTATGAATTTTTTTTTGCAATAATAGTGAAAGGTAGAGACATCATGTGCTATTACCCTTTTAATAATTTATTTGGGATTTATTTGAGCTTTTAAAAAAATTTGGAACTATGATTACAATTATTTTTTCTTTTTCCTTTAGTTTTATTTAAATAGATGGTATATTTGTCATTTCACAATTTTTAATTGAGAAAATAGATGAAAATGACTTTTTACACAATGAAATATGAAAATGTCAAAAAATTAAAGGTGGTGACATTTTCCACAATAACAGTGAAAGGTAGAGACGTTATGTGCTAATTACCCAAAAATTAACAACCCACATATATTATCCCATTTTGAGCATGTGGCCAAAATTCCACATAACATATTATCTCATTTTGAGCATATGGCCAATTAAATTTTGAAAAATTGTCATATCTTATGTTCCCCTTCTTGTCTTGAGATCTCTTTTTTTTTCTTTTGCTTTTTGTTTTTAGGGGTAATTAGCACAAAATGTCCTCACCTTTAATTGTTATTGTGGAAAACGTCTCTACCTTTCATTTTTGGCATTTTCACCCTTATTTCCATCTTTCATTACGCAAAAGATCATTTTTATTCATTTTCTCACAAAACCCGGTCTCAAGTAGTACGGACTTACCCCGTCAATCAACCAAGTTGTAAATTTTAACACTTTCTTATTTTGGAAAACAACAATAAGTTATGTAAACTTTAGGGTCTGTTCGAAGATAGATTTTGTAATAGTGATTTTTTGGATAATATGGTTACGAAATAGGAAAAATTTTGAATTTACATGTAAAACTATTTTATTGGGAACGTTTTGTACTAATTACCCTTGTTTTTATGTCAATCTCACCACCATGACTTGCCTTATTTTCTTTACTTCTAATGCTCTTAAGCTACTCAATCACTCATGAGTGGATATATTTGCTCAACCTCACCTAACAAGAAGCACTATATAAGTTGTAACACATATGTGGCTTATTTGAAAAAATTAGATCTCAAATCCAATCCTTTGTCATTAAATTCAACATGAAAATCATTAATGTGTTGTACCCCAACTTTTCTTGGGCATAATATCTGTTTTAAACTTCGTCGTACTCGATCCCGATTTTCTTCAAGATTATTGTGTTGCAGAAACAAAAAATACGCTCAACATGTTCCACAATGGGTAACCATGCATTAATCCAGAACTTGCCTTAGCTCTGCACTATCGAAAAGTGGTGACACTGGAAATCAATTTGGATTTAATGTTACCCTTACTAACATTAATAATCTACCCGGGTTCAACACTTCATTTCACGGGGTGGCTTTCTTCTTAGTACAGAAAGGGATATCGTGCAACAGTAATCTGCTCCGCTAGACTACCTTCCGCCTCTCTCGGTAGTTTCGAGATGAAAAAAATTTGATTACAATTTGTAGAAAGCTTGCAACATGAAATTGAAATATATTGAAAGTAAATTGATCGTTGATTACTTGAAATCTAGAAATTACAATTGATGAAAGCGGAAAATTACAATAACTGGTACAGGGGGTGAACACCAGAATGCTTGAAAGATTGTTTGACAGATTAATACCCTCTATAATAGCATTTTGAACAAAATCATAAGTGATAGGAGTATATGTTTAAATGCCGAGAAATCATACTAAACGTTTTCCAATATCACAACTATTTTACAATTTAAATAAAATATTTACAATGTACGGTCAAAGTTGGGAAACATGTGGCTGCGATTAGGTCATGGGGCTAGTTGAAGTTACGGTCCTTGACATTCTCCACTATTTATTTTGACGACGTCCTCGGTGCAATCAATGAATGATATGTTTCAATTAATGATTTGAAGGCTCCAAGGTCTTTTTCACTTTCCCAAATATTCTCCTCGCTATTGCATCCACTCCATTTGACCAAGTATTCTTAATGATATTTCTTGGAAGCTCGAGTAGTTCGATGGTCAAAAATCTCTTCAGCAACCTTCTTTCCAGCTCTTTTCAATTCAAACACAAGTCTCTTTAGCTCATTTCTGGAAGCGTCCTCCTTGTCGGCAAATTATGGCTTGAGTACACCAACATGAAGGACACTCCACCACCCAATGGGGTCCTTCACTTAAAAAGCACATCAATTTAGGAGTGGCATCAGATCTGCCCTCCGTTGCTTTTCCTTTATTCCAGTTGTTACTACAGCTGCTGTTATAGTTTCCTTGACGGCTGTTTTGATAGGTTCCCTGCAAGTTACTCTGATGGGTACCTTGATAGGCTCCTCCCTTATTCTGAAAGTAACACTCTCCCCCATTTGAGTTCGAGTTAGGTCTATAATGTCTGTTTCTACCTCCAATAGCTTGACTATTCCCTGAAGGTCGATCTTTTCTCGACTCGGGTTGATAGTCACTCAAACATTCAGTGGTTCCCATGGCCGCACTCAAATCAGTAACCTTCTGTCTCTGAAGCTCCATGTGTGTCCACGATTTCAACCCTTCCATGAAGGTGAATAGCTTATCCTTTTTCGACATGTCTCGAATATTCAGCATATGCCCTGAAAAGGCTTTCACGTACCTCTGATAGAGCTTGTATGTTTCAGTTCTCATAGAGCACGTCGTGCCTGATATTCTCCATTCTCTGGGAAAAAACTTAGATCTGATCGCTTCCTTGAGAAGATCTCAAGAATCCATTCGGACCCTGTTGGCCTGAATGTCAGCATACTTTGTTCACCACCATAGTTTTGCATCTCCACCAAAATACATGATAGCTGTTGTAACCTTTCTTACTTCATCTTCGATCGAAGCCGCAAGAAAGTATTGTTCCATATCAAACAAGAAGTTCTCAACTTCTTTTGCATCGCTTGCTCCTCCGTATAGAGGTGTAAAAATGAGCGGGCCGGGCCGAGCCGGGCCGCATGTGGAAAAGCCCAGTAACGGCCCGGGGTAAAAATAGACCGGCCCGGACCGGGTGAGGGAACAGCTGACCCGACCCGGACCGCAGGCTCGCATGGGCCGGGTCGGCCCGTCGTCCCGCTAACACTTTTTTTTTTCAAAAATAAACGGTAAAAATAATTATAGTGAAAATTGATAAAAGTTACATAAAAATAAATTTTCCATTTATTTATTTTTCGATAAATTTTACATCAATAACTAAATAATATAAAAACTTACAATTGTTCGAACAATATTTTGCCTAACTTGACAAATTAAACAGTTTTGAACTATTTATAAACTTATAGTTAAAGTACATCCCAACTAGGTTGGCACCTATTTAACTATAATTTCGTCATTACAAATCAGATTTTATTCATCTACGGTAAGATTTTTAAAGTCTTGAGCAATATCGTCAGCAACTTTATCTTACATTTTTCTATCAGCAAATAACCAGTCTTTCACGCAGATGAGAGCTTCTAAAATATTTTCTTTAAGTCTTGATATTTTTTCATCTAGCACTCTGTTACCTGCACTAAAAGTAGACTCTGATGCCACTGTTGAGACTGGAACTGTTAGTTGATTTCGGGCCATTTTTGATAATATTGGATATGACCGTTCATTTACCTTCCACCATTGTAAATGATTTTCAGCATAGCACAAAAAATTATACTCTGATGCCACTGTTGAGACTAGAACTGTTAGTCTTTCACGCATATTGCTCTTTTGTTTGGTTCATCAACTGTAAAGATGTCTCAAATATCAGATGTGTGCTTTTTATTTTTTCGCTGTTGAGAAGATCCAATATTTGGATCATTATCATCTTCCAAATTTATTGGAGAACAAATATCATTTAAATTGACATTTCTTGAAATAATAAGATGAAAAGAAAGCACAAAATACTGAATATGAAAAATACTTGCTGAAAATATTAAGAGAGAACAAGAAAATAGAGATTTCAAATTTTCAAGCTTGTAGATTGTGAGAGTTTGCTATTTTTTCACTTCACAATACCACAATTTATACCAAAAAAAATTACCGTTAACAAAAAAAAAATTTTAATTTAGAACGGTCTTGTGACCGTTCTAAACGCTGTAGGCTGTTGTTGCAGGCTTGCAGCCTATAGCTGCAGTGCCTGCTGCTGCAGGCAACAGGCGTAATTTTTATTTATTTTTTATTTTTTTTCAAATCGGGCCAGCGGTTACACCTTGAACTGGCCCGGACCGGTTCAAGGTACGGGCAGCCCATGATTCGGCCCACACGATTCGTAGGCTGGTTCACCTCCGGGTGGACCTGGGCGGCCCGCCCATCTTGACAACCCTACCTCCGTAGGTACACAGTTCCAAAATTTTGAGCCTAGGAACATGCTTTCGTGCGGGGGATTGCCCATTGCCAACCGCACGTTGAAGAACTAGTAATTGAGCTCTCAACGCTTCCACTTCCTCTTGTAGATCGGTCGGATAGCAACAGCTTTATTCATTGTTGTGCAAGCCATTCGGCTTTCATCCAGTTGGATGTGAAATTCACGAATTTCCATCTCTGCCACCTCGAATTTTTCCTCAAGGCTATCCGCGGCATAGCACAACCTAGTAGTTGTCATCTCAAGCACATCCACGCGCTGTTTCGTATTCCTCTTTTGAGGATCAACCACTTTCGTGGTGTTCGATTTAATTGGATCCATAACTTTCTTATTGAGGGTCTTGAGCCGTATGCCACGTATTTTCTATAATGTGAATTATACCACAAGTGTACTGTGTCAAGTTTTGTAATAGAGTATAAAAGTTAGGATGTCGAATCCACAGTGATTGTAATTTAATTTCTACCAAATACTATAATTGTATAACTTCTATTTTATCCAGACAAATGAATGGTTGAATGATTTTTTTTTTTAAACTAGTCAAAGGTAAAACGCTACGACAAAATTAGAAAATATAAATTATCAAAAAGAGGAAACCTAGGGAATGATTTCACTAACTTTCAATTATGATTCAATGATATCAAATTATTTTAATTAATTTTCTCATATTTAAAAGCAAAAATCCAATTGTATTTCTCTCCCCTCTCTCGAGTGTCGGCTAGAAATTAATTATAGAATTCAATCCCAATATCTCTAATCCGAATTAAAGTCTAGAATTTATTAAAGCCCCGATTCTTTTGTGGGGTAATCTTCATAGATTTTACACTTTTTCTCGAAACCCATAAAACCAACGTTTTGTCAATCTTATGATCAAGCCTAAATTTCCCTCTCTCCAGTGTCGAAATTAACTAGCATCTATTCATTCAATTATTGATCAGGTAGTTGAAAACATTATAATCATAACACAATTAAATACAAGTGAAAAATTTCAAAAGAAATAATTCATGTATTCATCAAACCATAATCTCAAGTTGGCTACATCAAACCCTAACTAAATTGTCTAACTCATGAAATAGAACATGAAATTCATACAATTTATAATGGAAAACGTAAAAGAAAATGTAAGAAATAACTCTTTTGAAGTGCTAATCGAAGTCCTTTTTATAATTTCCACCCTTTTTTCACTTGATTTCTTCAATTCATTCTTGTTATTGTCATTGGAGATTCAATCTTTTTGTATCTTTCTCTCCTTCTTCCAACCTCTAAAATTAGGTCTTTTTGGTGGTATTTATAGAGTCCACAAGTTGCAAGACGGAATATGGTTGGATCGGGCCGAAAATCTTTTAAAATTTCCAATTTTCCTCTTTCTCGGGTCGCAGGGCCTAGGGGCCATTCATTCTGCTGAAAATCAGAGTAGTGGGCGCCTAGGGATGGCGCCCGACTCGGTGAAACGACAGACTGCACAACTTTCAATATTTTTATCATAATTTTTTCTTTCGATATTCGATTGCGATTATTCAAGATGTGTTAGAAAGATAACTCAAATGGTTACAACTTTACTTCGAACATCATCTTCCAATTCGGTCGTTTATTGTGTCAAACATGAGTTTCGATATGAGAATAAAAATTCGAAGCAAAACTTTTTCAGTTGGAATTTGATGTGTGGTCACTCTTTGATTATATTTGATCCCTATGATATCTTTATTTATCTAATTGACCATTAAAACTCTCAAATATTCATTCATAAGGTTCAGCACAACTTTTGAGTATTTGCACTTTAGTCCCCGAACTTTGGATATCTTTCAATTGAGCTCATTTCTCCAAATTTGTCAACTTTTGCTTATTTTCTTCAATTTCATCAACCTACATCACAATATCAAAATACACATAAAAACAATCTAAAACTCTCTCAATGGTAATAAAATAACAAATTAAGTGGTTTAAATATCGTGAGTGTGGAGCACTCATCAAATACCCCCAAACTTAATATTTTGATTATCCTAGAGCAAACACCAAACTAAAGAAAATTACTAACAAACACACAAACAAATAAATACGAACAAAATCACTTAAAATAAATTGTGCTTGATATCTTGCCTTCATAGCCCAGGATTGAAAACATGACATCAATTTCATGAATCACTTCAAAGTTATAATGCCTAAGCTAAATGTTTCACATATTCAATGCAAAACGGGTGTGTGTGGAGAGAGTTAAGTGCAACGCTGTACAATAATAAGTTGATCCAATTTCCGACCTTAAAAGTCAAATATTTCGTTACCTCGCTCATGGGATTCACATACCCTCAAACTTATTTTATTTTCTCTTCCCAATGATGCATTCTAAGTTAAATTTCAATACTAATTTCTTACACCACTCAAATTTGGTTAGACTTTACTAATTGTAGTTCAAGATATCAATAAATGCGAATTCTCCTTATTGTTGACCACTTCAACCTTCAAGAATCAACTAAGTTACTAATCTCTTATTAAATGTTCAATTCTAAAAAATAAGTGTTCGGGCTTAATCATTATACGTGGTGCGTTTTCTATTTTATGCACCTGCTTTTTCAGCTATATATATATATATACAGAAATGATCTAATGAGCACCGGTGCTCATCTTATCCTAAGCACCGATGAGTTGTCACATTAATTCATTGGTAGATAAAGATTTTGTGAGTTCCAATCCACCAATGACTTAATGTGCCAACTCATCGGTGCTTAGGATAAGATGAGCACCGGTGCTCATTAGATCATTTCTGTATATATATATATATATATATATATATATATATATATATATATATATATATATATATATCTTTTTCTTGTCACCCTTTGTGCGGACATCTCTCCATTAAACTTTCTAAATGACCCCTGTAGCAAGTTTTAGGCCGATAACTCCCAAGTCAGATAACTTTAGAGCATCAAGTTTTAACCCTTACGGGCTTATTCACTCGAGCCATAAAGGCTACGAATAGATGTTTCACAATGAGATTATTATAGTCATTCACAATTTTTTATACGTAATTATTAGTGCAATGTCCCTTATTAAACATTTATTCTCGAGAATGGACCTCTAACTTAAAGTTTTCACCTAATTTTCATCTTATTGGTCTCAGACAGTCCATTCAAATTTTAGCACACATGGAATCTACATCTACTTCCAAACATCCTAGATTTGGTTCATGAATGTGAATCTTATTTATTGGTTATCTGGGTTTAGTATCTAAGTTTTCTATTTCAACCTATAAATGTGAATCAACATACTCATTTACAACATTACAATCAACTCACGTGCATAAATATTTTCCGCTTCACATGAATAATCAAAAATATTAACTCAAACACATAACTTATCCACAATTTATAAACCAACACAAGTTCTCAATTACATAAAACCAATACCGGCAAGGCTATCTAACTCATACAAACATGTAAAAAAGTGTAAAAAAAAAAAAGGGAGATTTTCAAAAATGTCACTAAATTTGAAAATGCACAAAAAAATTTCATGTGCACTAAATTTGTTCAAAAATGTCACTTTTTTGTTGTCAAATGTCCAAACTACCCTTAATGTGACATTTGTAAGATCAATTAATGCTTGATTGGAATACCATTAATTGTTTGATGTGATGATTATATTTTGATTATTTTATTCATTTTATATAGTATATTTAGTGGAAAAAAACATATTTTCTTCCAAAAAATACATAAAAGAAATTCAAAACCTATTATTGTTCCCAAACCCTAAGTCCTACATCCTCCTTCATTAACACATACTTTCTTCCAAGAACTTCATCATCTTCATTCATTCTTCAAGAACATATGAGTATTTCATTGATCATCCATTTGAAGAGGTTAGCTATTACAAATTGTTTGTAATTTTATCTCTTAACTCATTATTTCGTAAATGTTAAATAAAATATGGTGATATTTAATGGAGTATTGACATTTATTTTGAAAAGACATTGTGTTGTTGAATGAGAATTGATTATCACCATTAATGTTCTATATTAATGTCCTCCTAAAAATTTCTACGATGAATCGTTTTAAAGTGTACGATAACAGTCATTATCTGTTCAACTGATCGAATATAGTGTTCCAACCGTTTGAGCCCTGACGGTTAAATCGCGAGTTCGACGGTTACAAGCGTCGGGATACACACTTCAACTGTCGATTTCGACATTTGAGAACTGTTGAAAATCTTGATTAGCAGCTTTCCACATTTGATAGTATTCAATGTACATTTATTTGATTGTGCAGACTTCTTACAGTTGAAATCCCAACATTTCAAGTATGATTGATGATTTGAGATTCATCGTCTCTTATGGGGGAAATTTCGCAAATTGTGGACGACGAATGGAAGTGGAGAGAGGACAAAACCACATCAATTTTAGTGCTGACAAATATTATGGTAGCTGGACTTACTTTACTGTTGAAGAAAAAACTCGGTATTGTTAATCCCCGTAGTGAATTGAATTGAAGTTCAGAGTCTCGAACTTGAATATACCTCCTAGAAATTCGCGAAGACGAAGACCTCGCTGTACATATCGATTCATAAGGAAGCATTATCTCTTGTATCGTTTTAGAAGCCGAGCCCCCAAGTTTTGGCATGGCAATGTACACAAATTGGCCGGATCGTTTGTTTGGCATAGGGATGTTCATCGGTAACATACATAATGAGGACTTAAGTCATCAGCATAATCTCTCAACAGAAATTGCTCCCGAAGCGCCGTTTTCTGATATTGGGGTTGCACCATTAGATGAGAACTTGGACGACCCGGTAAATGGTAATGATGCCGCTAATATTGATGATGTGGACGAGGAAACGACATCACACTCCATGACTTCGGATAGACATGAATGGATTTCACCTGTGAATACATCGGACCTTGCCGAAAAGGCAATATTCTGTAGCAAGAAAGAGTTGTACTCGAAGATTCGTGTACTCGCATTGCAAGAGAAGTTCGAATTTAGGGTGAGCGGGTCAAGCATGAAGACGTTATCCGTGAAATGTGTCGACAGTAATTGCAATTGGATGCTACGTGCCGATCGGCGTAGCGCACTCTTTTATGATCCGTAAATTCACCAATGAGCACACATGTTCCGTAGACATTCGTCGTAATGCACACCGTCATGCCACTAGTGATGTAATTGCCGAACTCATTTTGGGAAAACTAGACAATGCAAACCTGAAGTACAAGCCTGCGGCCATTTTACGTGACATGGAACATGAGTTCGGAGTCAAAATTAGTTACAGCAAAGCACGTAGTGGAAAGGTGGCTGCTTTACTCAAGCTGCATGGTGAACCGGGGGATAGTTTTCATAAACTTGCTTCGTATTGTCACGTCCTAGGAGAACTTAACCCCGGAACAGTAACCCACATCCAAGTCGATGGCCATAATAGGTTTACTTATTTCTTCCTAGCATTTGGTGCAAGCATTCGTGGTTACTTGCAGTTCTTGAGGCCCGTGATTTGTGTAGACGGTAGTCACTTGAAAGGTCCATATAAAGGTACACTTCTATTGGCAACTGCCCAAGATGCGAACAAACAGATCTACCCCTTAGCATGGGGGATTGTGGATGCCGAAACAAATAAATCGTGGTCCTGGTTTCTGTCCAACTTGAGAGATCTTATAGGTGATTCAGATGAACTTGTATTCGTGTCGGACAGGAAAAAAAGTATAGAAAAAGCAATTTCTCAGCTATTTCCGTCTTTTCACCATGGTTGTTATATGTGGCATATGGAAAAGAACTTAATACAGAGGTACAATAATGCTAGTTCAGTTTTCCTATTCAAACGCGCAGCAACAACGTATCGGGTTGAAGAGTTCGAACGACTAATGGGACAGATTCGTAGGGTAAATGGGAGATGTTACACGTACTTGGAGCGAGCAGGTTTTTTATTTTGGTCCAGAGCACTATTTGTTGGGCACCGGTATAATATTATGACAAACAACAATGCGGAATTCCTGAACGCAATGTTGAGACATGCCCGTTCCTTACCGATCACAAGTTTGGTTGAACACATTCGGAGCACTATGCAGAAGTGGTTTTACGAACGTCGAACTAATGCATCCGCATGCCGTACCGTGTTGTCATTGAACATGGAGACCGAGTTACGATCAACGTTCGACCATGGTTCTCGTCTTCGAGCTCATGCCTTGACAGCCCACTTAACACAAGTCGGAATATCCAACGACACAGACATTGTAGACTTTTCTGACAACACATGCACATGTCGTGAATTCCAACTAAATCGTATGCCATGTGTTCACGCAACCCGTGCAGCTTGCCTTAGAGGTACGTCATTGTACGATTTATGTACTCCTTACTACACAGGGGACTACTGGAGGGGTGCCTACAGTGAAGCTATATATCCTATCCTGCAGGAAGAGAACTGGGTTGTTCCGACAGACATTACAGCTACTCGTATTCTGCCACCAGTGGTACGTCGTCCTCTAGGTAGACCACCCACACGCCGCAAGCGGGCCAGGCACAAATTCAACACTTCTACGCGTACTGGACATCGACGCTGCACTCATTGTGGACGAAGTGGTCATAACCGAACCACATGCACTAACACCAATGTCACGCAACCTACTTAACAATTCAATATGTAATAACTTTTTGTCTGTGCATGTACTGGCAAACTAACAATTTCAGTAGAAACCAATGTCATATATGTGCATTTTAGTTTCATGATTTATGTTACGTATTGCATGTGATCATTTGTGTGCTCATGCAGAGAATACTCCTTGTGCGTGGTGAAACCGACAATGACACAGTTTGCAGCACACCCCGACACTTAATCTGTCGATCCCGACAGATGTTCTCTGTATTTCTCGACAGTTCGACAAAGCCAGTATTTTCACGAGGCGAACACAGTGTATAAGTGACATTGTTGCAGTCCAATTTCATTAATGATCATTACTACATAGAGAATTCTTACTTGGATCCTTACAAAATTAGCATGAATACGGGCTCCACGTATTAAACGATGGCTACAAAAAGCATCCTACCACAACGAACAACCTAACTTCCTACCACATTAGCCCCCACATTCATCCCACAGCAAAAGTAATATACATTAGGTAACGAAGCCATTTATTTATGGAGTCGATGGGTATACATCCACCAGCCTAATGTTCATTGCACACGGATCCCATATCTGCACCACCGTCGTCATCAGAGTCGTCGGACGATATTATAATTATTTCAGGTGCACCTGCGATGGGGGCCACAAATTCATCATCGGAATCGTCGGACAACACAATGGGGATCTCGAACACGTTCTGGAGCGTACTATTAGGTGATTGCATCTCTTCACTAGTGAGTGCGTCGAGGCCAGGAAATGGAATAGGGGAAGTGACTCTCCAACCGTTGCAATGCACCTCCTCCTCATCATCGGATGATATTACGATTGGGAACTCCGGAGCCGAGCCGGGAACTGGCGTCGGGTTGGTCAATAGCTCGGGCTCGTTGCTCGCCGTGGACGAAGCCATATGTTCGAATTTTCACAGGTAGAAAATCAGTGTGTAACTGTTGCTTTTGCTTGTGAGGATTTCAAGTATGTCAAGTATGGTAAGTGGACTGTGGACAGGGTACTTATAAATGGCTGGGTGTGGGAACATTTATGATGCTCAACTTGGCAACTACCTAGTCCAATGTCAACTTAAATGTGCAGGACAATTGGTGTGATGGAAGAGTACGGTGGAAGAAGTTCAATTTATAATTCAAAGTTAAGCAATAATTAATTACCATTACATTTGTAGACGCGAAATACATTTTACGTATGGGACATTTGTAGACGCGTTCGACATTTTACGTAATAGGTTATTCGTGTCGATGTCATTATTTTCGTTATTTACGAGTGAATTAACATTGGTCGTAGTCCCTCCTTTTCTACAACCTACGTAGTTACTATCTCGTAAATACACACCCACAATCATACAAAAATTAACAGTTGCATACGTATTTTCATAAACCACTGTAAGAAATAGATAATACTTTATCAATATAAAGATCATACTACATCAATATGGCATCAATGAACATCAACGTGCCATTTACAAAAATCGACATTACCTGCACTGTAACAAAAAGATCTGACTACATCAATGTTATACTAATACTGTTCCGTTTACCATAACCCACGAAATGTCCAAAACACAACAATTCATTTCAGGTTATCTAACATCAAAGTAATGTTCCACAATTCCCAAAAAAATGGTCCTGCCTACTTCTTCCGGGTGAGCCTCCTACCCCTTGTGTAGGGTGTCCTGGTTGATGCAGCAGGCATTCGAAGGCGCGTGGATCGCCGCCTGCGAATAAGGACCTCTTTTACAGTACCTTCTTCGGGAACACTCGGCTGAAGTGGGTGATCAGTTATTCCACCTACGGAACAACAACAGTAGACAAATAATTAGTTCGGAATAACGCAATGACATTTGAGTGAGCAAGACATGAGAAGCAATGGCAAATATTTGGGTAGATGAAAGTGTATTGTCATGAAGTTACCTTCCACATCCACCTCCATCGCGCCGGAAGCGGTCTGCGTGTCTTCATTCTGAATTTCAGGTAGATCATTTTCTGGTTCGACCTGGACACACGTATGCCCTACATCTGGCCCTACAACTAAAGCGGGAAGATGAACATACATTCCACTTACGGTTAGTCAGTTTGAAACGCATTTCCAAAATAAACAAGCATAAACATGAGCTTACCATTCAATTCGGGGAGTTTGCCACCCAATGCGGCATCGTGTTCTTTCGGCATGTGATCAGTGTCAAGGCCAAAGTTGTCTTCATAACCTGCAGATTTGTACGGTGAGTCTTAAAATGATGAGTTTATCCCAATCCGTCATCTACTACGTAAGTAGCTCCGCACTTTAAATTCGAAGACATTTTACACACGTACCTCGAGTTTGTTGTGGGGTTTGCACAGGGTCGTTGCGCACGTTATGCGGAGCTGCAGATGTGGTGGAAATGTGTGGTGACACTACTGTCGACATGAATGCCTGGAGTCTATTGCATTCAGCCGTGACGTGCTGGACTAACTCAAGTTTAACGGTTCGGAGTCGCATCTCAAATAGGACTCTTTGATCCAACAACATGTCCTCGATGTCAGATCTTGTCAACCCATTTCCAATTTGTACACCCCGCTGTCTGGATATTGAGGGCGCACCACCAACAGGGCTTTCTCGTTCGCCGTGATCTGCGCTATTGTGTGAACTAGAATCTCCATGTTCTTCGGCAGACAGCCTAACACGATGAGCAGGGCTCTCTCCTTTCCCGCCATCTCCGCTATTGTCCGAACTAGAATCCTCATTTTGTTCAGCAGTCTCATCATCGTCGTCTTCCTCTGAACTCGAATCCTGCCTATGTCCTCCACTCTCCTCGACATCGGCATCGGCATCAGTATGAAACTGCGCAGCCACCATAGTCGTTGCCAGCTCGTCCAGAACGGGCACGACATCATCATCAAATGGTGCAAGAGTTGAGATGTAGTGTTGGTTGCGCTCCAGCTTGGTCGGACGTAACGTTGCGAAAACATGCAGCTGTCCAAGAAGTAACAGTTTCTTCAGTAGAATTAAATGTCATCGAAAATTTTGGATTGAAAGAAACTAAAATTTTGACTAAGTTCGACGATGAAACGTTACCTTAACTTTCTTGAAGAATGCATCGTAAGTGCGATGCTGCGACTGTTTCGTGGCCGTCCAGCTAAGAATACGGGGGGATTGTTCACCTACTCGCTGACCAAAACGTTTTCCAATTTCAGGTATCGCTTCAAACGCCCATATCTACCACATGATGGGTCAAACATAGTCAATGTCAACTTAAATACCCAACAGACTGACATGTTAACAAGGAATTCAGCTCAAAATGAAAAATAACCCGTACCTGCATGGCTATGGGAAAGCCGTGAACTGTGTAAGTGGTCTCCTTCTCATGCTTCCTCTTGGCATCGCGAAATTTGCGAGCAAATGAGCCCCGGAATCTCTTGATGAGACGCTTGTACCCCACTGTACCCCAAGGGTAGGCAAAAAAGACATCCAGGTCATCGACGATCGAAAGTGTCGTGATATCGATACCCACATTATTGTCTGGAGCTTTGAATACTCCTTCCACAATGAGTACAAGACCCAGCTTGTATCGATCGGCCCGTGGGGTCGACGATCGAACTAATGTCTTCTCAATCTGAGCACAAGTAATTTTGTCGATAGCTCTAAAATACTTGTCCTTCAGTCTCGTTTTTTCCAGCACTCGATGAAACCGATCGTCGTCAGGCAGGACACCACAACGTAGGCCGGTCACCACTGCATATTCTTGCAGTCCAAATCGACAGTAGTGTCCTTGCACGTTGAACCACAATTCGTGACTTGTCTGTTCGGATGCCTCTGAAGACAAGCTGTTGGATGAGCTGGGCAGAGAATTGGATGTCTGGAACGTCGGTCAAGAACCCAAGGGACGACTCGCGGAACTCGTGGCGTTGTCGTTCATCGAAGTGCTCCAACACCCTTTTCACATATGTCAGGTTACTTCGTTGTGAGATGCGTGCACGCAACCTTGCGTCTTCTGGAACCAAGAATTCAAACTCCATCTCGTCTGCAATGAAAGCACAGCGGAAAATGATCAGCTAATCACACCTCATAAATGTAGAAGCCAATACACACGGATGCAAACAAATAGCAATCAACGTATGTATGTCAAACATATAATGAGAAATGAAACTACTAAACCAAAGCAACATGATCAATCTGTGAAATGACATGTGACGCAAATATCATGAGAAATTGAATATGGTTATTTCATAAGGCAGCCATCTGCAGAGAATTACTGAAGCTAACTGTCGGGATCGACAGTTGACCAGTAACAAATTGTCTCAACTGTCGAGAATGTGTGAAGATAACTGTCGGGAACGACAGTTCACCCATCCCTATTTTACCCAACTGTCGAGAACAATTGTAGCCAACTGTCGATTACGACAGAACACATGTTGACATTGTAAAATCAGTGAATCTGGACCAGGCAAATTAACTGCTAAGAAA
This sequence comes from Fraxinus americana, assembly GCA_035079005.1. Classification (NCBI taxonomy): domain Eukaryota; kingdom Viridiplantae; phylum Streptophyta; class Magnoliopsida; order Lamiales; family Oleaceae; genus Fraxinus; species Fraxinus americana. Next base: position 30,113,861 of record CM068707.1, read on the forward strand.
TGTGCAAATCACGGTATATCAATGGCACCCCATTGTAAAATCAATAACAAAGCCGTGTTTTATAAAGATTGGGTCAAGCATTAAGGTTATAGTTTAAAAGGACAAGATGGCTATACAAGCCAAATCAGTAAATCTGGACCAGGCAAGTTTATCCATCACGTGAAAGCATCAATCATTCAACTAAAAAATGCATAATTAAATTTTATTCATCATACTAAAAGCAACTCCAGGAATTAGCAATTTGAAACACCATACAATGAAAACCAAAACCAAATGCCAAGAAATGTGCAAGCATCAAGGTACAACAATGGCAATGAACTGTAAATTCAATAACTGAAGAAATCACCGTGAGTTCGTGATTTTCGGAGCCTGAGGCGAACTTATAGAGTTGGGCACTCGAATAATCAATGCAAAATTAGCTATCATATCCTTGTCCTCGAGTTTTTGTTAAGGATAACATTAGCCACTCATAATCCCTTAAAGCACAATGCATTAATGCAATTGTAGCTTACATTAGCTAGGAAAACTCTCTATAATACAATCCAACATCATCTCAACCGTCAGTCTTTTGTATGACAATAGCTTTAACCCCCACTAGCTGGAATTTTTTTTATTTAAATAGATGGATAACACCCATGAATGCCGAGTGTCAGTTTGCATTTGCATTCCCAATCAACTACCAGGAACACATTCACTAGCACAATATGTTCATTTGAATCTCAACCTATAGTAGTACATTCCTTTCTCAAAATTCCACAATAAGATACAATTGTAAACATAAATACCAATTGTCAGTTTGCATTTGCATTCCCTATCAACTTCCAGGAACACATTCACTGTCACAATATGTCAATTTCAATCTCAATTAGTTAGTAGAACTCAGAAGCTTTATCATAGCTCAAAAAGTAGAAAGTGATACAAAATGACTCCTACCAATGTCATTATGAACTTCATTCTTTTTCTAATGACAAAAATGCAAGTCATCTCAAGTCTTATTTAGAATATAGAGCGATATCAAGCAATGCACAGGAAATCGATTACTTGTATTTCTATTGAAACCAATTGTCTATCAAGCAATCCAATAAATCCACTACCTTCTTCACAGTTTCACCATCACACCAGCACCACTAGCATAAATACAGCACAAAGTCTCATTCAATTCTGTGGCATCCCTAATCCTAGCCTCCATCAATAGACGCCTGTAAATAAACACCCTTACATCATCCCCAACCCCAACCACCAAATTCTCACTCACCATCACCCTCAAAACCCTCAACCCCTCCAATAAGATATCATTATTGCAAAACCCATCAATCAAAACAGAATAAAACTCATAATCCACAACCAACCCGCCAGGAAAATCACGCGATTCAGGCAAAAAAGAGAAGGAATACATAGAAAACAGAGTTAATACCATAGGCAAGCAGTGGCGTGGCACGATGGCGGACGGTGGACCGTGGACGGCTGAGAGAGAAGCAAAAAGACAGACCGTCGAGGGTGGGTTTCGCCGTTTCCGTTTCTAGTGCGTGGAAGTGAGGAAGACGGGTAGAATAGGAAATTAACACCAACGGGTAGAATAGGAAATCAGGTGTTAAGGGTCAATAGCATAGCTCTTTCTTTCCCCGGTCTCCTTTCGAAGGAGAGGCCTTCGCATTCCTAATCCAGGCCCTTTAATTTTTGGGCCCGAGGCTTGGGTCGAAGTTTCTTGCTTTCGCCGGTGGTGGGTGGACGGTCGGACTCCCAAATGAAAATTTCAATTAGTGCTGTTTCTATTTTGCAAATGACAATTATTTCCCTCCCATTTTTTTCCTTGTTTTGACGGTTTGGAGATGACAAATAGTACAAATTTCATATGGAGTCAAATCTCAATTAATGGTGGACGTGTTAGGTATTAAAATGATGCAGAGGGGTAAAAATGTCAAAAAGTGACATTCTTGCAACTAATTTAAAAATGTGACATTTTCGTAATTACATGATAGCAAAATGATACCTGGTGTAATTTCCTCAAAAAAAAATTCATGCACACAAAACATAAAAAAATAAAATAAAACCAAGGCAATTAGACACAATTTATAATACACTTCCAAACTTAAATTAAACATTGTACTTAATGTAAAATTAAAGAAAAAGGAGGAGATTTCCCTGAATTGTCTGTACGACCAATGACATTGTGGTAATGATGATGCTGGTGTTGGTGAATGTTTCTTCTATCTTTTCCCCAAACTTGATATGCATCCCGTTTTCTCCTTGTCAATGTTGGTTTGGATGTTTCGCGACGTCATATTCTTGAAAAATCAAATTTCAGAGATTAATTGCATGGAACAAGTGTTACTGAGTTCAAACATCTAACAACCAACTTAATACCTCAATGGACTAAGGAGAATAGGATATGGCTGAAGAATCCTAACTAAATTATAAAATAAAATAAACTATCCTATATTTCAAAAACAAAATAAATGAAAAAGTAAAAAGGAAGACAACTTGGGTTGCTTCCCAAGAAGCGTTTCTTTAACGTCATTAGTTTTGACTCAACTGCAGTACCTATGTTGGATTTTCAGGTGACACCTCTCTCTTATTTCTAAACTTTACCCTTGACTTTGTATTCTTCTTCACTGTAGCATGGTCAATAGGATGAAGCGGTGTTAACTCTGGTGTAGCCTTCAAAACCTCTTTTAATGTAGTAATATTTGGAGGGTTCAAAGGCTTTTCCACATAGCTCTTTATTTTGTCAGGTGGATCAGCTTTTTGAGCCAAAATGAAATCCACCACTTTCTTGGTTTCTAAGTATTTAGTAGTATATGTATCATCTACTGTGTAGCTAGTTTCCATTTTCTGCACTAAAGGATCATGGAATGATTCCCCCTTCTCTCTATGACCTACAACTACTTCGGCTGACTGGATCACATTGCAATTGTTAACTTTTTTTGGAAGTTTCTCTGCTTGATGAATGCTGAAAGTTACTTGCTCTTCATTAACCAGTAGTGTCAACTTCCCTTCTTGTACATCAATCAATGATCTACCAGTAGCCAAGAAAAGTCTACCAAGAATTAATGGTATTTTCTCATCATCTTCCATATCCAACACCACAAAGTCCACCGAAAAGATGAACTTATCGACCTTCACCAATACATCTTCAATAATGGCCTTGGGGTATGTAAATGATCTGTCTGCCAATTGCAAGGTGAGGGTCGTGGGCTTCACATTTCCAAGACCCAACTTTTTGAACACTGAGAGGGGCATCAAGTTAATGCTAGCTCCAAGATCACCCAGTGCGTTTATCAAGTGTGATAACACCAATATTGCAAGGAATGTTGAAGCTACCTGGATCTTTCAATTTCTAAGGGAGCTTCTTCTGGAGAATGGCACTACACTCTTCTATTAACTTTACAATCTCAAACTCCTCCAACTTTCTCTTCTTTGACATCACTTCCTTCAAGAATTTGGCATAGTTAGGCATTTGGGCCAAGGCATCTGCGAAGGGAATATTGATGTGGATTTTCTTGAAGACTTCCAGGAACCTTGCGAACTGCTCATCAAATTTCTTCTTCATGAATCTCTGTGGGAATGGTAGTTGGGGCTTCAGGATAGATGGGTATCTGGAAATGAGATTGAGTAAGGTTTATGAATCTTTTTTGTTGCTTCTACTTCAATCTTCTGCTTTTCAATCTGCTCTTCTTCTGTAAGTATGGGATCTGGTATAGGTCCCACAACCTCTTTAGGCTTGCTTTCTTCAACTTCTTTACCACTCCTTAATGTGATGGCATTGCAGTTCTCCCTTAGGTTAACCTCCGTGTTACTGGGAAATTTTCCTTTTTATTGGGACTGTAATGCAGTTGCTATCTGACCAATTTACACCTCCAAATTCTTCACTTTAGCTCCCAAGTTGGTCATATGAGTCTCGATGTTGTCAAGTCTTGACTCATCTTTGTTGAACCTCAATCTTGTCTCTGAAATGAAGGTTCCCAAAATATCCTCCAGTGATGGCTTTCCTTCAGAAGAAGCCTGATTATTAAACCCAGGTAGTGGTTGTAGCACGTTAGCATTGTTACCATAAGAGAGATTCTCATGGTTTCGCAGTCCTGGATGGTATTGGTTTGCTGAGTAGTTTCATCTCTGATTGAAGTTTCTTCCATTCACATACTGGACTTGCTCCTTTTCTGACTTAGACTCCTCGTATGAAATGGACGTGGCCATGATAGAGTCTGTTTTCTTCTGAGTTCCTTGTGATGTTAATGCAGCTATTTGAGTAGTTAGAGATGATATCTGAGCTGCAAGGGCTGTGATAGGATCCACCTCATAAAGGCCAGCAACTTTCTGAGCACTTGAACGCTCACTTGGCCTTTGATAGATATTAGTAGCTATCTCATCCAGCAATACATCCGAAGTCTTGGACATTAGAGTTGCTCCTGCTGCAGAATCCACTATTGTCCTTATTTAACCATTTAGCCCGTTGTAGAAGAGTTCGATTTGCACCCAACTTTGATAACCATGCTGATGACATATTCTAAGTAGATCTTTAAATATCTCCCATGCCTCATAAAATGGCTCGATGTCAGATTGTCTAAAGTGACCAATTTCACTCCGCAATTGAGCTGCCTTGGAGGGTGGAAAAAATTTTGTTAGAAATTTCTGAGCTAACCCCTCCCAAATTGTGATGGATCCATATGACAAAGATTGGAACCATGCTTTGGCTTTATCTCTTAAGGAGAAGGAAAATAAGGGAATTATGATGGCGTCTTCAGGAACACCATTCATTTTGACGGTATTACAGATTTCGAGAAAGGAACCAAGATGAGCATTTGGCTCCTCTGTCGGAGCTCCTCCAAACTGGTTCTGTTGTACCATGTGTATCAATCCCGATTTCAGCTCGAAATTATTTTCAGCAATAGTTGGGCGTGCAATACTAGAATAGTTGTCATTAACCACTAGTCTGACATAGTCCCGAATAGCCCGTTGTTGATTATTTTCAATTGCTGCTCCTTTAACCTGTTCTGCCATTGCTTCACGCTCGTCCCTCTGTTTACCCCTTAGAAAGTGGAATGTACGTTATGGTTCAAGATCAACAGGAAATAATTCCAAATTTCTTGCTCTTCGCATTCACAGCTGAAATTAACAAACCAAGAACTGTCAAAGATACAAATAAAATAAATAAAATTAAAAATCTAAATTAAAATAAAAGTTAATTGGTAATAATATTAGTAAAAATCAAATAAAATAATCCCCGACAATGGCGCCAAAAACTTGCCACGCGTTTTCTATAACGTGAATTATACCGCAAGCGTACGGTGTCAAGTTTTGTAATATAATATAAAAGTTAGGATGTCGAACCCACATGAATTGTAATTTAATTTCTACCAAATACTATAATTTTATAACTTCTATTTTATCTAAACAAATGAATGGTTGAATGATTTTTTTTTTTTTTTAACTAGTCAAAGGTAAAATGCTACGACAAAATTAGAAAATATAAATTATCAAAATGAGGAAGCTTAAGGAATGATTTCACCAACTTTCAATTATGATTCAATGACATCAAATTATTTCAATTAATTTTCTCATATTTAAAAGCAAGAATCCAATTGTATTTCTCTCACCTCTCTCGAGTGACGGTTAGAAATTAATCTGAGAATTCAATCTCAATATCTCTATTCCGAATTAAAGCCTAAAATTTACCAAAACCTCGATTCTTTTGTAGGGTAAGCTTCATAGATTTTATATTATCTCGAAACCCATAAAACCTACGTTGTGTCAATCTTATGATCACGCCTAAATTCTCCTATCTCCAGTGCCTTAATTGACTGGCATCTATTCATTCAATTATTGATCAAGTAATTGAAATCATTATAATCATGACACAATTAAATACAAGTGAAAAATTCCAAAAGAAATAATTCATGTATTCATCAAACCATAATCTCAAGTTGGCTACATCAAACCCTAACTAAATTGTCTAACTCATGAAATAGAACATGAAATCCATACAATTTATAATGGAAAACATAAAAGAGAATGTAAGAAATAACTCTTTTGAAGTGCTAATCGAAATCTTATGATTTCCACCCTTTATTCACTTGATTTTTTCAATTTCTTCTTGTTGTTGTCCTTGGAGATTCAATTTTTTTGTATATTTCTCTTCTTCTTCCAACCTCTAAAATTAGGTCTTTTTGGTGGTATTTATGGAGTCCACAAGTTGTAAGATGGAATATGGTTGGACCGGCCCGAAAATCTTTTAAAATTTCCAATTTTCCTCTTTCTCGGGTCGCGGCGCCTGGGCGCCATCCATTCTGCTGAAACAATCAGAGTAGTGGGCTCTTAGGGTGGCGCCCGACTCGGCGAAACGACAAACTGCACGACCTTCAGTATTTTTATCCTAACTTTTTCTTTCGATATCCGAGTGAGATGATTCAAGATGAGTTAGAAAGTTAACTCAAAGGATTACAACTTTACTTCAAACATCATCCTCCAATTTGGTAGTTTACTGTGTCACATATGAGTTTCAATATGAGAATAAAAATCCGGAATAAAACATTTTAGGTTGGAATTTGATGTGTGGTCACTCTTTGAATATATTTGATCCCTATGATATCTTTCTTCATCCAATTGACCATTAACACTCTCAAATATTCATTCATGAAGTTCGGTACAACTTTTGAGTATTTGCACTTTAGTCCCCGAACTTTGGATATCTTGCAATTTAGCTCATTTCTCCAAATTTGTCAACTTTTGCTTATTTTCTTCAATTTCATCAATCTACATCACAACATCAAAATACACATAAAAACAATCTAAAACACTCTCAAGAGTAACAAAATAACGAATTAAGTGGTATAAATATCGTGAGTGTCGAGCACTCATCACCGTAGCTCTAATACCAACTTTCACGAGGTGTCTTTCTTCAGCACAGAAAGGGACACCGTGCGGCAGTAGTCTGCTTCGCTAGACTACCTTCCACCTTCTTTTGGTCATTTTGGGACGAAAGACGATTTGATTACAATTCGTAGAAAGCTTGCAACATGAAATTGAAATGCATTTAAAGTAAATTGATCATTGATTGCTTGAAAGTTAGAAATTACAATTGATGAAAGCAAAAAATTACAATAACTGGTGTAGGGGACAAACACCAGAAAGCTTGAAAGATTATTTGAAAAACTAATACTTCCTATAATAACATTCTGAACAAAAATCCAAGTGATAGGAGTAGACGTTTAAATGCCGAGAAATCATACTAAACGTTTTCCAATATCACAGCTATTTTACAATTGAAATAAAATATTTACAATATGCGATCGAAGTTGGGCAAACTGCGACTGCGATTAGGTCAAGGAGTTAGTTGAAGTTGTGGTTCTTGACACTTCAGTTGGTACGAGGTGGCATTTTCCACCCCATTCTCACAAGGGTTCACTTCTAGTTGGCTTTGTAGACACAAGTAATCGTCTGTATACGTCCCGGTGATTGCTTTGTCTTCTCAAAAGGCTTGATACATTTTCTGTGCAATATCGACATAGTTAATCCAACATCGAAAATGTCAGGGCTATGTTGTCAGAACTGGATGCACAAATTTTGACTGTGGCCACATTCACATTGAAGCCACCGATGCCTAATGAAATTTTGAAGAAGGGATTTAAGGTAAATGGCCAAGATGCCATGATGATTAGGAGGAACCTTGGAGGATAACTTTATTACAAAACGTTACTTTGAGAATGCTAATAATTTTTCTTGTTCTTTATGGATTTATTTATCTCTGAGAAATAAAGTTTGGTTAGGGTTTGGTAGGGCGATTTGCATTGAATAGACAACATAGATTTGCGCATATGATTATATGCCAAGTTTCACATTTGATATAATATTTTGTCCATGTCAACTTGGATTCTTAAATATAGTTGACAAAGAAGAGAGACGTGATGAATTTCATCATTTATACCGTTCGATTCTAAGCGTACACAAAAATCAACATTTTCTTTATTACATTAGAGGTTGTGAAGAGTGAACAAAAGTTCAAACTTAAAATTGCAATATCAGTGACTAGTGACATCAACTTGTGTGTGTTTAACATAATTACTGCAGATTAGATTCCAAAAATCAAAATTATGTTCGATATAATTCTAATTTAATAGAAGAGTTGCCAAATTATAAGTAATTTCTTGTTATTTTTTGAAAAAATTTCATTTAGCCCATGTTTAGTGGGGATTAAAATCAATTTTTTAGTAGATTTTGATAGAAGTTGATGAAATATGTGGTTGAAAAGTTGTAGATCCAACTAGGGCTGGGCGGATTGGTTTTGAGTCCAACCTAAACTCAACCCAACATGTTCGGTTTGACAATAATTCAAATCGAAACCAACATATTCACGATTGAAAGCCAAGCTCGGGTTGGGTTGATTGGTTTGGACTTAAGTCTAATTCAAGTTGTACACAATCGTATTGAGGACTGAATGAATTTCATGGTTGCTAATAAGTCTTTGTTCGCCGAGCTTACTGCCAATAGACGTTTTCACCACAATAAGTGGATAGATTTCTATCGTCGACTACAATAAATTATTTGTCTTTGGACGTGAAAGAATACGAAATGTATCTCGTTCAATGATGTTGATTTCTTTCACTATGGTGCAAACGTTTAGATTTAAATGGTTATTGCTGTATTTTCAATCTAAATCATTATAAACAGATTGATAAAATAGCCTCAACCACATTGTTCAATCACCAAAACCAATCCAAATCGCCAATTCGTATATCTAGTTCATGGATTTAATTATTTTACAATTAAAAATTGGCAAGCAAATGCTGCCAATTTCAATAACTGTATTGGACTTTTTTGTTTCTTCCAGACAAATTCATGAATATTTATGTTGTCCACAATCACCACCGCTTCATATTTCCAATGCAAGTTTTCATATTTCCAACTAATTTATTATCGTAATCCGAATCTGATTCTCTGAATTATTACTGTACTATATGTTTTTTAATACAAATCCATGTGATGAAACGCCAAATGAGGAATTCGAATCAAAGTTCTCCCAATGCAGTACCATAGTAAACTGCCCACTTGCCTAATTTAAAGTCTAAAATACGTAATCATGATGTTTGAACAAAAAAAAATTTTTTTTTTGTTTCTTAATAAAAGTAATTGTTTGTGTCTGATTAAACGTGTAAACCACTTTATGTATAAGACTTAGGAGTTGACTGTTGATCATTTACTTGCAAGGAATGAATTGAAGAAAGATGGATCGGTCATGATACGATAGACGATATATCAAAGTTATGGATTAATTATTTGGACCAATCTCGAACCACTTGCGCGAATTCGGGTAATGACTACAAATCGAAAGGAAATTGAAAAAAAAAATGGACCGATAATGGCATAATGGACAATCGCCAAATCGAACCAACTATGGATTAATCGTTTGGAATAATCTAGAACCACTTCCATCGTAGGATTACATTGACACACGTATCGTATGAATTGTGCTAAAGATTAAGAATATATTTTAATCTTTATGAGGAAAAATAAAGACGAAAAAAATCCAATTGATTTTTTAAAACTTCTCTTTTGATAAATCAAAAGTCTAACGATTATATCATATTCGAGAAATATATAATTAACAAAAATATACAAATATTGTATAACGTAATATAGTTGGAAACTAAATGCACAAAAGCGACGATGCTACGAAGAACTATACACTATGAGACATATTAGGTACATTGAGAAAAGGACAATTTCATTTGTGCAGAATTTTTTGTACTGAAAATGTTACACCCTCTCACATGCATTCGGGGCCCGCATAAATAAAAAATTCCCAAAAGTGTGGTCCCCACATCCCATTATGAGTGTAGGTAAAAAATTATGTAAAAAATGATGTACATGAAAGACCAGCCATCGACTTGAGCATTTCACAAGCGAACGCAGTATACAAAAGTAAAGTCAAAATGTGTGGTCCCCACATCCTATTATGAGTGTAGGTAAAAAATTATGTAAAAAATGAATGTACATTAAAGACCAGCTATCCACTTAAGCATTTCACAAGCGAACGCGATATACAAAAGTAAAGTCAAAACCCTAATATTCAAGTATGAAAAATCTTCTTATATTGATCATCAAAATTTCTTGACTATCATTTTCAAACTTCTACATCATAAGTTTCTTTGTAATGTTTGGCTGCCAAATTTGTAAGTCAATTGTCTATTCGGAATCAACAACGTTTTCACGTAAATTCAAACCCTTAGAATACGTAATCTTCGCTTTCTAAGGTGCCTAAAGTGATTGGATCCCAACTTTTAAGCCAATTAACTCACAACAAATCAATTATAATTTACAGGCTAATTAGCACAAAACGTCCCTACCTTTGGGGTGAATTTCGAAAACCGTCCCTACCTTTCATTTCTTGGCATTTATGCCCTTACCTTTGGGGTTTTGGTGCGCTGCACATCCTTTTCACTGTTTTTTGACGATTTTACCCTTCATTCAATTTAGACACAAAGAAAAGAAAAGAAAAACAATCCAATAAATTGCAACTATAGGCCCAAACTTTTTTAAAAGTGCAAATAACCTATTAAACTTCACATTCTTCCCAAAACTCAAACCCTACCCTATTGTTGCCTGCTGGTCATTTTCAGGCCACCATGGCCGTCGGATTTTTGTACGAACACCATCTCCTAATCAACCCCTAACGTACCAACACAAATTCAAACCTCAGAATACATCAAACTCGAACCAAAATTAGGCAAAAAAACAGCCTTCACGCACTACCATCCACCCCATCTCTGTTATGTCTCCATACCATTCACGTGCGAAGGTCACAACAATAGTAAGATACTGACTTGGACAACTTCAGCAGTTCCTGGGAACCTAATATAGCCAGCAACCCACTTCCAAATGCCACCAGAACGTTGTCCCTGGACAGTTGAAGTGAGCTCCATTTCATGTTCAAAAGCATAGTTTTCTCTCCTAAGTGCCTAAACATCCTCTTCTATGGATGGCATTGACTCCAAAATCTTCTGGACCTCTGCCATTTGTGCCTGACGATTCCATTACAGATGGGTAAACACCAAATATTGGTTGAAAAAAAGACCCTCTGCTTCCGCGGGTAATTATACAGGTTTTGAATCAAGAAATAAAAGGAAGAAAATTCATGAACCGACCAATTTCGACCCAGCATGTTCGTGCACATTTTGCCCAAATTGTTGATGACCCATGAGTGGAATAGCTGTGCCATGAAGAGAGTATGCTAGCCCAGGTGGTCCGAGATCATAGGGACCACCACCGTTGCCGGAATTTGGGTTTTTCGGACGTGAACACATTTCGAAAAATTGCAGATTTTAATTTTCTTTGTTATTTGATGTAATTGGAACATGAATGGATGCGTCTAGGTGAGCTTGAGGGACCTGTGGAGTGTAATTAACATGGGCATCCACAGATGTATTCATTCATGTTTTTTTGGCCGAATTTTGGTTCGAGTTTGATGTATTCTGGGGTTTGAATTTGTGTTGGTACGTTAGGGGTTGATGAGGAGATGGTGTTGGTGTAAAATCCGACGGCTATGGTGGCCTGAAAATGACCGGCAGGCGACGATAGGATGGGGGTGAGTTTTGGGAAGAATGTGAAGTTTAATGAGTTATTTGCACTTTTTAAAAAGTTTGGGCCTATAGTTGCAATTTATTGGATTATTTTTCTTTTCTTTTCTTTGTGTTTAAATTGAATGGGGGGTAAAATCGTCAAAAAACAGTGAAAAGGATGTTCAGCGCACCAAAACCCCAAAGGTAAGGGCATAAATGCCAAGAAATGAAAGGTAGGGATGATTTCCGAAATTCACCCCAAAAGTAGGGACGTTTTGTGCTAATTAGCCTAATTTACAAGTTTCCACGATAATTAATTAATTGAACATATTTGTAGATCACATAATCTTCACTTTAATAACTTAACAAATTTACAATATATTTAATTGACTGTAATCTTCAAGTTAGTGATTAAATGCAAGCAAAAATCAATTGAAATAATTTGTCACAACGCTAACATGATAATTTGCATACACTGGAATAATTGTTGAATTCTTATATAAGCTATTTCGAGCGAATTTCTAGAACAAAATACAATAATTTTCTCGTCTAAAGCTAAATATATCGAAATTGGAAATCGTTACAACGCGATTTATGGAATGCTTTTTATCGATACAAAGAATATTGAAAAGAACAACTAAACGTTGTATCCCAAAATTGTTCCAACTCAAAGGAACTCCAACTCATTCATGCATCAAATGAAATGAACCAAAGAATGAACCCCCAACACCAAATTAATCAATCTGTACAAACCCAATCAAAAAATCCAATATGAATTTTGTTAAAAAAAATCAAATGAAATAACCGGACAATTCAATTAATTTTGTACTTCTTCCACCACTAGACAAACTCAAACCCAATGACTGCTTCTTCTGTGTTTGTACCTTCAATTTCCCCTGCTGATAAGGCTTGTACAAATCATACGGCTTCCAAAGATGATCCAATGGACAGGGTTTATTCTCATCAAGCCTCGCCCATGGCTTCCCTTTACCACTCCAGTGGAGCAGGCTCACCGGTCCAGGGTGCAGGGCTCTACAGGATCCCTTCACATTGTCCCCTCCTAATCCATGCTGGTTCCATCTGTGATCAATGGGCTCCACATTTCCACCAAATACAAGCAAAAATGGAGGCAATGAGCCCAGTTCATATATACGTTTCTTTTTCTGCAGTTCCATCCAATTCTCAATTTTCTTCCTGTAATTCCCTTTTCGCCATTTTTCTAAATCCATTACCATTACACCAGTGTTGAAATAACACGGGTTTCTTGACCCGAATACCCGGCTGAGCACCGGGTCCGACCAGAATGTGTCCGTGAAGTATTTCGTGAAATTGGCGTGGCAGTATTCCGGGGCTCCGATTACTTTGGATCCGGAGATGGGGGTGTTCCAGAGCTTTTGAATGTCGTCGACTAGGACAAGGTCTGAATCCAAGTAGATGACCCGGTTGACACACGGGTCAAGAATGTCCCCCAGATAGTTCCGGGCGTAGTTTAACGGATTCTCCAGGGCAATCCGGATGGAGGAGGAAATTAGATTGATGACTGTGTGTTCACGAAATATGTAGACTTTAAAGTTGAGTGAAGGGAAAATGGATCGAATGAGTCCTGTGAGGACGCGCGGGCTGGATGGATCGAACTCGGTGGCGATGAAATGAAAGAATACCTGCTCCGGACACGACGCATGGAGGAGAACGGAGTGCACCGCCGCCACCGACCCACGTAGATACTCCGAGTCAAGAGTCATCGCTACGTGAATCAGCGACGGGTCACATGACATCACAGCCTGTCCCTCAGCCGTCGACGAACATTCGACGCCGTTCCGGTAGTCCGGTGCCTCTGAAAACCCAAACAAGCTATTAAATTCCGATTCAGACACCTCAGAATTCCGAAATGAACGAATCCCAAGACAAATCAACGGCAAGCATAGAAGAATCAACAAAAATCCAACGTTCTCGATTAATCTGAATCTTGGATCAAATCTTGAAAGAACCATTTTTTTCTAATGGTTCTTGAAATAATCGAAACTTGTTATCTGTATGTTTATAATATTGTCTGTGTACAATAAATGAATGGGTTCTATTGAAAATGCATCATGTAGAAAAGGGGCGAAAGGGTTGCAGGAAGAAGGAAATGTAAGCTAAGAATGTGCAGTCAATGAGTCGACACGTATATATACAACGCCATTATTGAGTGGAATGGCAAATGCAGAATAAAAATTCAAATTGAACGCGGTTTTATTTCTACTAATAAATAAATTAATTGAAAGAAAAATAAGGAATAATTGGAGGAACGGTCCCAAACTTTTTACATTTTTGCAGATTTTACCTTAATCTTCACCATGTGCTATCCATTGTCCCAAATCTTTTAAAAATTAGCACCTGAGATCCAAATAGATGATTACTGTTAGTTTGACCGTTAGTTGATCCGATAAATTAACTTTGACCAATTTTATAAGGGGTATAATGATAATTTTAAAATTTTCTTATTAAATAATTAAACAAAAATCGAAAAAAAAAAAAGATGGAAAAGGAACAAAATTATGTCCCCCCACCCCTCCCTTAAGTTCACCTAACCCCCAACCAAATCAACAAAAAATCCAATACACTTCCACCTTGCCAACGATCGCCACTCACCGACCCATTCCCACTGTGCCTGCCAAAGTCCATCAATTGATTCAAAATATTCATAAACAAGGTCCAAGAGTTCTTTATTTTTTCAAGGTCCACTAGTATGGTGGTACAAGCAACATGGGAGAAATCCTATAGTATAAGTAGAATAAAGGAATCAAAGTCGGGGTCGGTGAAAAGAATAAGTGGATCAATTTGTTAGATACTAACTATGTCTTGATTTTTTTGTAACTCCTTGATTTTGATCGTGGTGGCGATGGTGTGCTAGTACGTTGTAATGTGGTGGTGCCTAGGATAGGGTGTAGGGGGGACAATTATTTTTTGTGGTCTGCATTTTGGGTCGTTCGAGCTGGTGGATTCGGTGGTGGCAAGTTTCAGATGCTACCATTTTGCTCAGTTCTGATGTTGATTTGACTACTCATTTTCAAGAATTCTTGAATTTTAATGATCCTTTGTGCGTTTATGGCTTTGATTTGTGTGGAGGGTAGGGTGGGTTTGTTCAAAACAGAGAATACAAGAGAAAATTGATGGAGTGTGACATACAGAAGGGCCACGCGATGGCGTTGGTAGCAGTTGTTGGCTCGATGTGTGAATAGGTGAGTGGCAGTCGTGAGCGCTTTGGTGGAGTTGGGTGACGATGGTCGACGCGACATGATGACTTGGATATGGTGGGTGGTGACCGTTGGCACGAGGTGGTATGGATGGCAATAGGTGAATGCCGAGGCAAGCAACGATAGAATTGTAGTGGTGGGTTTCTTGTTTGGTTTTAGGAGGTGGGAGATGGATGTGAGTGTGGGTGTGGGTGTGGGTGTGAAAGGAAGAGATGAACGGTGAATTGGTTTTTTGTTATTTTTATTTTTTGGTTTTTTAATTTTAATCCAAAGTTACCATTATACCCCTTTAAATTTGGTCAAAGTTAATTTATTAAATCAACGAACGGTCAAATTAATAGAAATCATCCATTTGGATCTCAAGTACTAATTTTTAAAAGGCTTACGACCGCTACTGCAATTATCCCTAAAAATAATTAATTATTCAATCGCTATGCATCTTTTTGTAATTTTTATTTATGATGAATATGGATTATGTTTGTCTCTCTATCCATATTATCACAGACACCCACCAGGTATTCGAAAATTACAGAGATACCATCGATCTTTTCAAAAATTATGAAATCTCACTCTTAACAAAAATAAATATATAATTACATGCGTGAGATTTCGAAAAGGTATGATGAGTCTCGTCTTGTAAATTAGGAAGAAGTGTAACATTACTCTTAATGCATATTTGGTAGCTGCTTATATCGGTTAGATAATTTTTTATTCACATAACAACAAGATGTTCACTCATTCATCATTTGATTTATTATTATTTATACTCGCTATAAACAATTTCTGAACATGCTTTTAATTTATTGCATGAGTAGCAAATTGATCTATCCAAAACATGTTAATCATCATCATTTTATTATTGTTTATTATACCTACGGTCTTTATAAAGAAAACGTTCAATCTTCATTTAATCATCTTATTATTACGATCATCACATGTCTAACTTGGCCACACTAGATTTTGTTTTACAATTTTGTCACCATAGAAATCTAGCGGAAATGTAACCGTTTTTCATCTTTTTTAAAATTGTTCATGCTGTCCTTTTTGGAATGTGTTTAATTGAAAATACTTTTATTCGGACTTGCTTTTTTGTGTCACCTACGATATCAAATCTTTCAAAAATTAGCACATGAAATCCGAATGGATGAAAATCGTTAATTTGACCGCTAATTAACCAGAGTAATTGATTTTGACCAAACATACGGGGTAAAATAGTAACTTTATAATTTTATTGTATAATAAATAAGAAATTAAATTTTAAAAAAAAAAGGTAGTACCATCTTCACCCAAAACTCACATCGTTGATGGAGGCGCAAAATCAGTGAACCTCGAGCTTAATCGTCGTCTGAAATCAACAAAACCATCGCTCTTCCTCTCCCTGTCACCGGACCTCTTAGAGGCCGCTTGATTAGCCTCGCAGTAACTATTTTCGTCTCTAAAGCCACTCGCTCCCAAGTTTCTGAAGCCAGTACTTATTCTCATCTCTTCCACTTGCTTTCAAATCTCTAGCATATTTGGCAGCAAATAGATTTGCAATACCAACCCTTACTTTTCTCACTTCGCTACCACGTCAAGCAATTTGAGAAGAACCCTGAAGGGATTCAGAAACAATTCAATCTAGAAACCCCACAAGATTTGTTGACTTTTTAAAATTTTATTTTGGGGAGGAAAAAAAAAAAGAAAAAGAGATTCAGTTTAATTTTACATTTTAGTTGATTATTGTAGACACCTCTTAGGTGTAAGGGTTGGAGGAAACAAAGATTCGGTTTAATCTTACGAGCATGCTAGAGAAGAGAAAGATCCATTGAAGTGTGTAATTGTTTGGCAGTATTCAGAGGAGTGTTGGGGAAAGGAGTGGTGGCGTCGATGTGGGGTGGGTGGTGGTGGCGTTGGCGGCTGCTGATGGTGGTTTTGGTGTAAGGGTGTTGGGGAAAAAAGGATGGTGGTGGTGGGTTTTGTGTTTGATTTTTGTTTTTTATTTAATTTTGTTATTTATTATAAAATAAAATTATAAAGTTACAATTTTACCCCAATTATATGTGGTCAAAATCAATTACTCTTGTCAACAAATTGTCAAATTAACGGTTTACATCCATTTGGACCTCACGTGTTAATTTTTGAAAGGTTTGGTATCGTAGGTGACACAAATGAAAGGTTTGAGCAAAGTCTGCAACTAAATGAATGGTTTGGTACATTGGCTGCAATTTTCCCTTTTATTTACTATTTATTTTAATATAACTTATATTAAACATATTATAATCACCTGTCAAACATGCATGAAGGAGCATTTTGATCTTTTCAATAGATGGTGTGTCAAAATTTTATAAGAAAAATAAGTTGGGGGTTACTGTTTGAATTTTTCTCTGAAAATTAAACGAAGAATGATCAAACCAATGGAAATGGAAATGGGAACGGGAATAAACAGCTTGTGCAAGAAAAGAAGTGTTTTGGGGGTTTGAAGAGAATTCTGTTAAGACGCGTATAGCGGCGCGTGTAGATTAAGGTCGCTGTCGTTTACAATTATGGGGGATTATGCGGTTAATACGTGTCGATTTATGATTAAGTAAAAGGGAATTGTAAAGTAACTAATTTAGAGCCCGTTTAATACCGATTAAAATCCAATTAAGATTGAAAATATAGTCGTTATTGGGCCCCACTCGTCTAATAAAAATCAACAATAACGACTAGTTTTTCAATTTTAATCCGATTTTAATCTCTACCAAACGGGCTCTTAGTGTAGTAATAATAAAAGTAGTTGGTAGTTGCTATTTATTTAAGAAGAGAATAGAGCGCTGTATACGTGGAGTATCTTAACAGAAAAGCATGTAATTTTCGGCTGTATAGTTGGTGCTATTTTATGTAAAAATTAAAACATTTCTTAAGCCCCGTTTGGTGCACATTTTTGAAAAAAAAATGCATTTTTACTGTTGATGTGATAAGGAATATGTTGTTAAAAAAGAAGGAAAAAAATATTGATGTGATGTAAAATATTATTTTATTGAAAAATGTGTGACTAATAATGAATAGAAAAATAAGAATGAAAAAAATAATGTGGTTCAAACATGACATTAATTTTCTACCTTACCTAATCGAAATTTAAATAAAATATTTCTACCTTTCTCTTTTTGGGTGCCTACCACTCGTGCTTGTTTGATGAAATTTTTATTGATTAAAAAAATTGATCAAATTTCAATTTTAATCATCTGTTCATTAGCCCCCGTTTGAGTCACATTATTTTTCTCATTCTCATTCTTCTACTCATTTTCCATCACATATTCTTCAATAAAATAATATTTTCATGACATTAATAGTTTTTCTCCTTCTTTTTCAACCACATATTTCTCATCACATCAACAGTAAAAATGCATTCTTACTCCCAAAATGTGCACCAAACATGGGCTTAATTTTTCACACCTTTTATCCATTTTTCGCCGCACATTCCATAGGACTTATCCATTTTTATCAACTTTTTGAAATATCACACAGCCTCTTAATTATTTTATTTATAAACTCCTGTTTGACCCACATTATTTTTTTTTCATTTTCATTTTTCTACTCATTTTCAACCACACATTTTTCAATAAAATAATATTTTTCATCATATCAATAATTTTTCCTTCATTTTCAACCACATATTCCTCATCATATCACTTCAAAAAAATGTATTCTCTCATTTTAACGTGCACCAAACCGGCTCTAAGTTAAAAAGAATAATGGGATTTTTTTATTTTTTTTGGGTTGGTTTTCTCTTTTTGGGTTCGAAGAAATTGGGTCTTTTTACTTTATTAAGTGGAAAGAATATAGTCGCTTTGTGTGTAAGAGAAGGAGAAATAGGATGCAACCTACCACTTATTGAGCTTTTGTTTTCTTTCATTCTTTGCATTTTGTGAAAAGTTATTGTTATTACAATCTTGCGCTTGTTAAAATTCAATGATTTAAGTAAATTATCTAGATTTATTTTTACGTTTTGTGTGTTAAGTTGGACAAAATTCAACTGATTTAAGAAATAAGAAGTGTCCATTGTCTAGATATACAAAGGCGATTGTACAAAATATGTTATTCTGGTTTATGAGAATTTAAATTTAAAATAGAAAATTCTTTAAAAATTAGTTTGCAAATAAAAATTAAGGTAACTTGCTTAAAACGCTTCCTTAGAGAGTTTTTCTATAGGAAATAAAAGTAAAAATCATGTCAAATGGACCATTAATCTTAAGATGAGCAGAAAAATAGAACGAAACTTTGCATTGACCACCTAAGGAGTGCTTAGGTGGAAAAAGTCATGCACCATTTTTTTGGTAGTGATATTTCTTATCTTGAAACCCAACTCAAGAAAATGCTCAATCATTCATAAAATTTAAAAAGAAAATAAGTCCAACAAACAATCCATCATAACGAAAATTCAATCTACAAACATGGCTTTCTATGCTACTAACAAAGCATCATTAATTTATAGTATTTATAATTTTGAGAATTATATATATTTTTAAAACTTGAAAAAGTATGTAAGAATTTCCTATGAATTTTCAAGGTATGTGTTATTTTATTTATTCAATGTCGATGACTAAAATTAATGTGATAATTATAGATCAACTTAATAGCATTTTTGCGGAGTAATGGTATTAATTTGTTGAAATATTATCAAAATAAAGGAAATTTTCCATTTAAAAGTGTCTTGGTTGTATTTTACACAAATTTTGCGGAGTATGGGACCATTGTCCATATTTTGTAAGCCTCACCTAAGGAGTCTATTGTCCTCTATCTTGTCAAGTTATAGCATTTGACCTCGATTCGTGTGCCATCGTCCTATCTAAAGAGATTTGATTATAAGTTGAGTTTATTCAGTGAAATCATCATTTCACTTAGGACATAGCGCCTAAGTCACGATTGTCTGATGTTTAAACAATCATTATTCCCTTCTGATTAGTGAAAGTGACGACATTGTTGTCAAATGTGACACTTGTCTTCTCTTGATTAATTGTTATGGAGGTGCTGACATCACCGAGTGACACTTTTTCAGTTTGATTATAATGGTATTTTTAATAACAATGGACCATGGACGTACCAATTGGATGAATCCCATAGTCCGACAATCCACTCTGATTCGGATGTCTCATAATTGACCTCTTTAAAACACTTTTAAAATGGGTTCATGGTAAGACTTGAAATTGAACACCAACTATCTATAGTAACTAAAATAATATTAGAAATAAAGTATTGTCACGTCTGGACTCGTAAAATTTGATACTTGATCTCCAAGCTTTGCCAAGTATTCAAACCTAGTAAAAAACAATTCCACATGCATGCATGAGACAGATAAATAGTAAAAAAACCGTATTATCTCAAATGTAATAAAATATGTATTACAAGTGTGTAAACAGGCAATGGAAGAAGGGTTTTGCTACATGTACATAAATATTTACATAAAGGGTTACATAATGTCACAAGGCATTCTATCATTTGTCAGTTTAAAATACAGTCAACTTTTTAATCCAATCTTTTCCTTCTACATTATTTTATGTAATCTCTTATACACTATTTTTGTGTACAAGTATCATAATTCATGAAAGAAATGGTCCAAAGATAATGTCTTTTGTATATCATTTTGTCTACATCATGCTTGTCGTTACTATTGTTGCCTAGCAATAATTGGTTGAAAAACCTTATTTTAACTATCCAATGATATATTGTCATGTAATAGAGTGTAAAATTTGGTGTACACCAAGTATAATTGATGTCCAATAATAGGTGAACCATGGTATATGTACACCTTGATTTACACATTGGTTTACACTCCGTGTATAGGCAGAGTTGGATACACCCTGGATTACATTCTTTTATGTGTCAAAAATCTGATCATATATTGAAAAAAGTGTTGTTAAAATTAATGCACCGAAATTTGTCAACTCACCAAGATGTAAATCAAAGTGTCAATATTTATGTATATGTAGCATGATCCTTCAATCAATAGTTAAATTTTTAATATATAAGTGTCAATTAAAGTGTACATATTTGGATGCACAAGTAGTCTTATTAAAAAGAGGTTAGGCGATGGGCTGAAAGAAATGAATTGTTATCGAGAACGAAAAAGAATAATGTTGTTTGAACAAGCTCAATGACGTGCTATATTTTGACAGACTGATTTGACAGTTTTTCATAGACAGCTTTTTGTTTTAACTTTTTTTTAACTGCAAATGAAAATTTGTCTTGTGTTACAATGCTTGTAATTGAGCATGTTTTTTTAGCATAATTAGTGGGTGTCTGGGATCCATTCTTTTGAAAAATGAGTTTTTAAATAGTATTTGATTTAAAGAATGTGTGGTTAAAAAGTAAGAAGAATTTTTGAATTTATGTGTAATATTATTTTATTTGGAGAATGTGTGGTTAGAAATGAGTACAGTAGAAAAATGAGAATGAAAATGAAATAAAAAATGGGTGTCAAACGGGGCTTAAAGGAATATTCATTCCTTGCAGCAATGGTTCAGCCAGCTGGAAGCATTGATGGAGTGCCAGCTGGGTTAAGTATTGTAAATTGTGATTGATGTTGACGGCTGAAATCAATCTGGCGCATAACACTGGTGCCACATGATCACGTGCTCTCTATTCTTCCAACACCCTGTTTGGCCAGGATTGACTTAAGGGTGCGTTTGAATGAAAGAGTGAAAAATAATTGGAAAGAAAATGTTTTATAGAGAAGAAATTTGCCTAAAAAATATTTTACAGGGAAAATTATTTTAAGTGTGTTTGATTGATATAATTTTCCACCCCGAAAAATTTTTAAATTTTCTATTCGTTTATCTTCGTTTTACATGAAAATTGTCCATTAAAGTGATTTTTTTTTTCACAATTGGTTATAAAATTTGTTTCCATTGCCAAGAAGTAAAAAAAAAAAGGGAAAATTTTTTTTCTAAAAAATTATTTTTTTAATCAAAGTTTATTGTTCGTTTGATTTTGTTTTGCATAGAAATTGTCCATTAAAGTGAATTTTTTTTTACCATTGGTTATGACATTTGTTTCCATTGAAAAAAAGAAATAATTTTTCCAGCCAGAAAGGTGGGAAAAAAATTTTAATCAAAAAGTTGAAAAATGCACACGTGTGGGCTGGTGGAAAATTTCGCCTATCAAACAGTCGAAAAAGTGGAAAGTGAAAAATATTTTCTTAATTCCTTGGAAAATAATGCCAATCAAACAGGGCCTAAAAGATTGAATTTTCTTACAAATTTTCTGATAAATTTATAAATGAATCATGCTACAAATCCAAGCCCAATACATGCTCAAATCTAGGTGGGACACGTGTCGAAATCTGGTTGGACAGTTTAAAAATTTAAAACAAAAACGGCTAATCATTTTCTGACAAATCAGTCTGTCTTTCCTTTTCTTGTTTTTCACCCTCACTAAGTGGCTTTACCCTTTATAAATTATGGCTTTTAGCTTCGTCAGAGAGAAAATAATATTTTGAATAGTAACTTTTTGGAGAGTGTATAATTAAAAATTAAGAAAAAATTTTGAATTTACGTGCAAAATGTTTTATTGTGTGAATATTTAGTTGAAAATGAATATGAAAAATAAAAAATTTTGTTTTAGTGGGAGTTAAAAATAGGGCTCAAGAAGAAAAACTGTAGTTTTAGTAATTTGATTTCAATTACTTATGGAGGGAATCAGTTCGATGATGTATGGGTTGAATGTGTCGAACCAATTTAGAGACAGTTCATGACAAATTAGTTTTGATCTGACGTGATATTTTTGAGATTTTAATTACGAAATTGTCGTTGCTAAAGTTTCATTTTCTTGTATGTAATGTCCATCATAATTTAAGAGCCTACTACTACGGATTTTTCGACTATCATGATTGATTAGAGTCCATAGCTTTGTTCAGATGCAATTGAAATTCATCTTGCGCGTCCTCATGACTAGAGTTTGAAGCCAAGCACTGAAGACATTTTTCAGATTTATTTTTGACTAGGCACAGGTCCTATCACAAGAATATTTTTTTATTGGTGGCGCTAGTCGAAATCAAGACATTGGGATTGGACTTGTAAATCGATTCATACGACTTATTTGAAATTTCTATCTGAAAGAAGTAATTCCTAAAAGAAATCTTTCTATGAGATTCAGTGTATTCTATAATTACTTACCGCGTCAATTGAAGTCCCATTAGGTAGATGAACTCAACTCTCTTATAAATGCATTATCTACCTGGGGTAAGTTGATATCAATTTTTGTTCACTTTTTCAACAATAACAAAGAGATTAGTTAAGAAAGATGATGTATTTAGATGTGAAGGAAAAAAAAAAAAAAGGAAACGTTCTATTGAGATTTTTTTATAGACAAATCTTTTAAGTAAAAGATACTTGTGTTATGACGCTAATTTAACCCTTTTTTTTTTTTTTTTTTTTTTGATATCCAGATATCCTAACTTACACTAGACTATGTCCTGGACCACCCATCCCCGGTAATTTAACCCTTTTTTAATTAGCTTTGGGGTATATCATAATCAACGTTTTTATGATCGTAATTCCCATTTCAAAATTCTTGAACAAGAACGAAATAATGAGTTATAATACAAATTTAATAATTCTCGCGCGCCATGTTCTCAGCGAAGCAAATACTAGTTTATTAGTTAGGTCAAGTACTTTTTATTTTTTTTAACAATTATTTAAATAAAGGTATCGAATAAATAATCCACAGTGGGGAGTTGGGGGGGGGGGGGGGCGGGGGGGAGCAGGTGGTATTGTTGCATAGGATTCTCAATAGAAACAATGGCATAGGCACACGGGTTTGGATGAGGTGCTATTGGCCCACATACACTGCACCAATCAGAAGGTAGCAGTTTGTCTACACAGTATTATATTCACTGCCACAAGGGAATTCAAGTACAAGACAACTACTTTTCTTCACTAAATACTTTGTTTTTGTTCTAAATCCGGCGCCAAGAGCATCTCTTGATAAGTTTTCGGGGTATTTTCAAGAATGTCCACAATTAAGGGTGTGAGTTGAAAAGTATTCAATTTTTAAATTTAATACTAAAATGTCTATTATGCCCTTAATGAAAAAAGGACATTTGAATCTCTACGTATTCTCGACATTTAAAATGCCGTTCTCGATATTTGAATCTCATTTTATATTTCAATAGTACACACGTCAAATCACAATATTAAGGCCCCGTTCGGGAGAGATTAAAAGCCAATTAAAATTGAAAATATGGCCGTTATTGGGTCCCACTCGTCTAATAAAAGTCAACAATAACGGCTATATTTTCAATTTTAATCCGACTTTAATCCATCCCATACAAGGCCTAAATATTTTCGACATTTCAAAACGTCATTCTCAACATATTAAATGTCTAGAATGACATTTCATTTCAAACATGACATTTCTCTACACTTGAAATGTCGTTCTCGACATTTCTGTGTTAATGCAAAAAATAACATTAATTGTGATTTGACATCTTGTCATTTTGCAATAAATGGAGCAGGTTATGTGTCAAGATTTCATTAGCCCCTTTTTTTTGCAAAAATGTCCATTTTATTGTCCTTGAATGAAATCATAAATTGTTGACCATGAGTATTTTGGTCTAAAATATACCAAAATGGCCATTTTTGCAAGGATTTTTGAAAGTTGCCATTTTTACAAGTGGTTAGAAGAAAGTGGACATATCTTGCAATTTCCACTAAATTTTTTTAGATGAAAGGGTCATCAGTTTAGTGCTAATCAACTAACTTATTTATGTTAAAGTTCATATGCTTATGAGTAAAGTAGTAACTTTATTAGAGCTTCTATATGCAAGTTCTGATTGGAGGTTAAGTTTAACAATTTTTACTTTATTGTTTTGTTTCACTTTTTTAGAGGGGAATACTATAAATGACGACCTTTGTGAGCTACTTCTAGAGTTCGGACATGAGAGCAATCAAGGAAGACCGTAATTCATTCTTGCTTGTTTGGTAGTGTTTATATATTGGTTAAACATAATTTTAATCACATATTTTTTAAAATTCATGGTCTATGAGGCTTAAAAGTTTATTGGTGGATAGCATCTCCCATAAAGAGCTTAAAATCATAAGCTAGTACGATTTGTTGAGATGTTAATTGATAATTGACAATTGTGGGTTAGGATCAAAATTTTATGCCACCTAGAATTTCAGTTATAGGATGTGCTTTCAAACATACAAATAATATTTTCTAGATTCATTACGTGTCCAAGTCAAAGCTGATAGGAGTGCCATTATGATGATGAGCATATATATATATATAATAGGAGTGCCAGGATGATGATATATATATATATATATATATATATATATATATATATATATATATATATATATATATATATATATATATATAAGCAAAAATGACGAGAAATTTTATATCGAGGAAATAACGATGTGGAGCATGATTCCAAAGCCGATGAGAACTGCTATGATTAATAATAATTTGCAACACATGCTAGGGTACTATCAATTGAATGAATTCAATAATAGACGCCTATTGGCATTCCAACCTTACTTCTCCTTTCAGGATCTATTCGAAAGAGAATTCAACACTTCTTTGTCGTTAATATCTAGACTAGTTGTCCCGCCATTCCTAATTCAAGATAGGCACAAGGAGATAAGAGCCAATCCCTCTTCAGCAGACTAGGGAACAGTAGTCAAACATAGATCAGTGCAGGTGTGCACCACAGCTGTCTTCATGTTATATCACGCAACAGAGAAAAATCTCCTTATTCACACGATTTCAAAATGAAAACCCAAAGACCTCGATCATACATAGGTATATTCATATATAAAGCGTCATTGCAAAGACACGTCATGGATATTAACAAGAGTTATGTCTACATGTACATGTTTGGCTAAGCTTAAAAAATCAAAAATGGTCTACTGCAAAATCCTTGGAAGCATATAATTTGTGCTGAGGGAAGGAAATGAATGGAAAACCACTTTTAAAACTAAATATGAGTTGTATTAGAGGCGAGCCAAACCTTACATGTCAATACATTCTGAGTCGATAGGGTCAATGTAACCCAATTTATCAGTTGCAATGCAAAAAATTATATCAACCAGTGTAACAACATTAACAAAAATGAATCATTCCTAATCTCCACAGGAGAAAACAAAGTGCGAAAAAATACATGCAAAACCAAGCAATTGCATGAAGAATCTCATATAGCAATATTATTTCCGGAGTTAACTACGTTTTATCCGTGTTCGTCCAAGCTTCTGAGAAGCACAGTTTGTATGCTTCTTGTTGATTTGACTCATGGAAGCACGGCTCTGAGTTCTTTCCTATCCGCTCCAAAAGCCTGTGAAATCAAATAAGAATTTATAGTTCAGCAGCTTTTGTCAAATTTAGCCTCTGTTTGGTATCCATTCTTTTTTTCATTCTCATTCTTCTACTAATTTTCAACCACACATTCATCAATAAAATAATATTTTCCATCACATCAATAACTTTTTCTTCATTTTCAACCACAAAAAATGTGTGATTTGACACAAAGAATGCATTTTTTTCTAGAATAATGGTTACCAAACAGTGTTTTAAATTATAAGCATTACGTATTTGATAATATCAAATCTCTATACTGCAACTTATCACTTTTAGCACGTGAACTTTACTCCCTACCACCAGATTATCCTCGAAGTCAAATATAAACAGCTTCAGTATCAACAAAGAAACTAAAACCAGTAAAAAAGACAATGCCAAAATTAAATTTCAACTGACAATGAGGGGTTTTATATTTTTTGTTGCATATTCGTACACATGCATATAGATATATAGGTTGATCAAAAGGGAGGAAGGAAGGCAAGCACTGCCCCAGAAGGTCAGTGAATTTAACTTAATCCTAGAGCACAAAGTCATACACCCAAAAAAAAAGAACAAATATAATGCAAAATGGAAAGGTTAAAATGTGCACCTAAATTCCTTGTTTTTTGATGCAAAACAAACAAATACAGAATTAAAGTACACTATTTATGCAACCATGCAATAATCGAAAACTCGCGAGATTCTTCTGATTACTTCTCACTCCGATTAAAATTCCCTTCACGCGCACCCCCAACGACATCCATGTACTTGGTTTTGACTCCTTTGTATTCTTACTTTTTTTTTTTATAACCGTGGATGTCCGGGTCAGCTTGGGCATACCTCGACTAATCCCACGGAACCCTAAAGTTTAGGGCCGTGTACTCACCTCAGTGCCCTGAGTGGACTCTAACCACTATAAAACATTTTGTATTTTAAGACTATATCGCTTCATTAGTCTTCTTAACAAATAAATAGTTTCAAAAGACCAAATTAATTCTCTCAAATTAATCTAGAAGTATAAACCGCGGCTTGATTTCGTTTTGTAACTTCTAACATATATATAAGACTGGATATGGTCCGATTCAGTTCGATTCTAAACACAACTTAATCAAACCAAAATTTTCGGGTGTTTTGTAGGTAGAACCGTTGGGCCTAAATTTTATTATGGAACTGTACTGGTTCGATTTTATTCGGTTCCGTACCATAATTAATTTTTTTACTATTTATAGCAGCATTACAGTAATCCAACTAATGACATATTCAATCTTAGCTCTTGCAACAACACTACATTAAATCTTACAAAATAACGTAGTCTAATTTAAAAATACACAAATAACAATAGACATCTTGAACATATAATGTTTATACATTGAAGCTTGAAAATTTATTATAATGTTTATACATTGAAGCTAGTTATAAATTATAATGTTTATACATTGAAGCTTGAAAATTTATTAGAAAGGAATATAGCTATTAAGACAAAGGAAAACACACAAATGCACGAGCTCACAATAAACATCTTGAACACTAGTTATAAGTTATAATGCTTATACATTGAAGTGTGAGATATTATTAGAAAGCAATGAGATGAAGCTTATCTTGATCAAAGTGGATGAAATTTAATGAATAGGGGAGAAAAGGGTAAGATGAAGAAAGGCTCTGCCGCCAGGTTCGATTATTTGCAAAACGACAAAGGTTTAAAAAGGCGAAACGAAGTACTGAGGCGGTTTTCATTTATGAAGCGAGGCGTAAGCCTCAAGACGGATTGAGGCGTAAGCCTCACAAAAAACAAAAAATCTAAGTAAAAAAGAATTATAAAAGAATACAAAAAAAATCAAAGTTCGAGCATATAATAAATAGGATATATAACCAATAGCATATTGAGATATAGTCCACATAAAGCAGGAAGATGTTTAGCAAAAAAAAAAAAAGCATTACAAAAGTTCAAAATCACTCAATTTGCAACGAAAAAAAAGCAGCTGCTTAAACTAAAAAAAATAGTCTAATAGTTTGCACTATCATCACTATTTCTGGATGCCGTTTAGTTTTTTAGGTATTTTATTGTTTTGCTTAGGCCCAAAATGCCTTTTTAAATGGGTCATTTTCTTTTTTAAGAAGGGTCTTTTCTGATTTCTTTTCATACAATTGAAAAATCAAATTTTAAATGAGACGCACGCCTCATGCTCCATGAGAGGAGTGAACCTCATATTTTCAGCTTAAAAAATCCTGCCTCGAGGCATACTACATGCACCTCACTATTGCCTTTTTAAACCATGGAAACGACAGAATGATTAAGAATAACTTAAATCACTCAATTTTGATTCTTTTAAATTTGAATTACAAAGTTAGGCTTGGGTTGAAAATACGAAAATGATATTTTGGGCTCATAATTAGTTGGCAAATGAAACAGGAAAACAATATTTTTGGGCTTAATTAATTAGTTGACAAACTTATTTAGAAAATTAAAATAATTTGGCTTATTTAATATAATTTTTTTAAAAAAAATAAGAAAATTCGGTTCTTATTTGATTCTTCGGTTCTTGGTCTAGAACCGAAAATCGAATCAAACCCGTCTGTCCTCAATTCTGATACACATTCGGATATTTAACTCGAGAAGAACCAAACACTCGGTTCGGGTCTAGTTCGGTTCTTGGTCTAGAACCGAAAATCGAATCAAACCCGTCTGTCCTCAATTTTGATACACATTCGGATATTTAACTCGAGAAGAACCAAACACTCGGTTCGGGTCTAGTTCGGTCGGGAGTTTTGTACGACCCTATATATCTCCATTATTCATTGAATGGGCACTAGCATACCCTTATTTGAGTCATTTGGCATCTTTTTGGTTGAAATAGTTTCTTCCTCAAATACCTTTGTCAAGCAAGAAACTTCTCCAAGATATTCCACAACCAACAGGCCCATGTGAATCCAAAGCCTTATCACGTTCCATCTTTTGATTCATTTAATTACACGCCTTCAGGACACAAACAATCAAAACCTATGGAGTAGTTAAGCAATTAAGACTATAGACTTAGCCATAGGCCCAATTGTTAATTTCTTTTAATTTCTTCATATAGACAGAAATAACTCAGTACAACTTACGATTCAATGATTGAAAACATGATTTGCAGGAGATTTGGGGAACAAAAAATTAAATACGTTGAAACGTCCAATCTAAAAATTACTACTGCAAAGGACTCCTTCCAAATTGTCATCAATTATTAGAAAATATAAATGAATACCATGCTCTGCTTGTCCCATTAGTTTAATTCCACCTCATTCCTACACTGCATTCTAACAGGGAAAACAACAAAGCCTATGGAGATTTTAGCAGAATCCTTGATGCTCCGTCAATACAGTCAGACATGACATGTAGGATAAAGAGCACACATACACAACTCCAGAAATGGGAAAGAGAATTACATAAATTTATCTCATGTTAAATAGTAAACTAATTACACGGTAACCAAGAACCACAGTCAGTCACCTTAAACAGTCAAACGATAGAAAGAAAAAATGCAGAGCATCTAAAATAAAATATATAATAATAATAATAAAAACAAGTACCTCAACTCCAAAGCCTTTCACATACACATTAGTAAAGAGCTCAGAAGGATCTGGCATGGGGCTCTCCTGGAAAGCCAAACAAGATATTAATAATACTAAAACAAACTTCCAAAGGTATTCTTCGAGATTCTCCAAAACCAAACAAAAAACAACGGAAAACTTCTCACCTTAGCTTGTGCAATGGCTTCATCTACTTCTTTTCTCACTTCTTTCTCAATATCCTGTCAGAAAACGTAAGAACAGCCAAAAATCTCTTAATATTATTGATTTGTTAGGAGGAAAGCTCACGTCACACTCTTCAGTTCGTTTACAATAACTTGAGTCAAGAATATTCTAAAAGAAACTAATTGGGAAATTAGGTAAACATATTTCCACATTACCTTCAGCTCCTTTTCAGTGGCTAGATCATGAGAGAGAACAAGCTTCCTAATTCTTTCAATTGGATCACGCTCCTGGACACAAACGCAGATACTAATTAACACTTCGTACCAAAAGCTCAAGAGATATTTATTTCCAATTTACACCCCACAAGAGAGAACATTGATAATTAATCCACCTGTCTCACGCCACTAATCTCATCACGTGTGCGGTATGTGCTGCCAGGATCAGACATGGAGTGCCCATGGTACCTATAAGTGTCCATTTCAAGGATCTGAAAAGAATCAAGGAAAAAGATTAATGTGTTACATGACATAAATAGAAAAAGAAAAACATACATCTTATCAGTAAATATTTAAGATACAGCTAAGTAGCACATGCCATGCCAAGTTGACTAAGGGAGGACACTCAACAAACAGAAAATATAAGCTTCCAGCAATAAATGTACATACATTGCATTGGCAATTTGAAGGCTGATAATAAAATTATTTTGACACTTAATTCTCTCCAAACTCATCTTTCTCTTCCCACTTTGTCTATTCAGATATAGATTATCTTCACTGGGGAACAGATACTTGAATAGTTGACAAGGCAACATAAATATGATTAAGTTGTAAAGTGTAAAACAGAAAGAAGACAATTAAAGGTGAAGCTCAAAGTATAATTTTCTGTGTCAGTAGACTATTATCATGAATTGCTTTCTATATGTACAAAAAGCTGGCCACTACATTCTTAATAAGAAACACTAAACTGGCGTTCTTGAAATATGACATGCTATATGAATTACCCAAATTAGAGAACATTATTTACATTTATCATTTTAAGGAAATAGTTATATGTTAACAACACCAGTGTTTAAACACCGATGATCTGAAAAACTCAAAATATGCAACTTGCAAGAAATTTTGCAGTATATAAAAAATCAATTAAAGATAAATCAATCACAAAATCAATATAAATGGTTATCTTCGTTTATTAGAATAAGATTTATTCCTTCACTGCCAAGGCAGCAGTCCAGGTACACAGGAAGCATACGATCAATCAAATATATCAATAAAAATAACATGTCCATAAATATATCGAATTTACAAAAATATATTCAAATAAGAGAAGTCTAGGAAACTATGTCCCTTATTCCTATTTTAAAAGGTAAATAAGAGAAAATGCTTTCCCTATGCCTTGTAGCATCACGACCAAATCCTTCCAAACTAAATCCTGGCTTTCCCTGTGAAAAGATTTCCTCACTATCGACAATAAACTAATCATAGTTTGAAAAAACGTAAACGGGTACTGAAGCCTTTTTTTGTCATGAGGCGAGACATAAGCCTCAAAACGTTTTGAGGCGTAAGCCTCACCACAAACAAAAACAGGTGCAATCTGGCGTCGATGCACTGAACAAGAAAAAAGACAAGCAAAGTCTAGTGAAACAATTTTAAATTGTAAGTCACTAGAAGAAGGCAGAAGCAAATGAGAAATGAGACATAGAAGCAGCACTTGAGGACCTCGTTTAAGCGAAGGATTGAAGATAAGTTTTCTGGCTGCCGTTTAGTTCTGGAAAGATTTCTGACTGCCGTGTAGTTCTGGCCATTTAGGAAGATTTTTGTCTGCCGTGAAGAAGGATTTTTGGCTGCTTTTTGGTATTCTAAATATTTTAATATTTTGTTTGGCCCAAAATATCTTTTTAAATGGGTCATTCTCTTTTTTAAAGAGGGCATTTTTTAATTCTTTTTCAAAAACCTAAAAAAAAACGTACTTCAAATTAGGCGCACTCCTCATTTTTTTTTTTGCCTCAGATGTAGAGGCGCGCGCCTCTTTTTTTTACCTCACAGATTGAGCCTCGAGGCGCAGAAGCTGCGCATCACAGTGAGGCGGGCCTCGGCAGGGTTTTTTCATACCATGAAACTAATGAAAATGAAGACTGGTATCTAGTAAAATACAAAGAGTAATACAACAACAAACTAACCCAAGTTCTGTTTCTCAATATATTAGGTGTCATTTAGATAGCCTGGTACTGTGAAAGAAGAAAATAATATTGCATGAAACTCGAGTTATATATTCCTCATCATGAAAATCTTGTTTTCTTCAAATCTTGGAATTAAATAATAGCAAAAGTTATTTATCATCAAACATCTTCCACAAAATCCTTCCAGTACATGCTTCTGCAAGTAAACATACTATCTGATAGAAAGGTTGATGTCAATGGATCCATGTGAGATAGCCATAGCAACGACAAGGGATCACAGAGAAAAGAATTATCTTGATATCAATATGCCAATATCAATATGCACTCACAATCGGTCCATTCTTCAAAGCATGTTCCTTGGCAAACTTACATGCTTGTTTGACGGCAAAGGCATCCATACCATCTACCTGTTTCGAGACATGAATGTGCAATGTAAGGCAGCCATAGAATAGATGACAAACAACATACGAAAGAAACAATTCTTTCACTAGACAAGAAATTGTTCAAAATCTCCAAAATTTAATATAGGGAAGTGGAGTTCAAAAGCTTTAAAATCAAGTTAAGCCCCTGTTTGGCCCCCATTTTTGGGGGGTTGAAAATTTTTAGAATAGTGATTGATGGGAGAATGTGTGGTTGAAAAGTTTTAGATTTGTGTGTAATATTATTTTATTTGATGAATGTGAGATTGAAATGAAAAGGGAGAAAAAATTAATGTAATGGAATTTAATTTAATGGGGCTCAAACGGGGGCTAAATGGCCTGCGAAATGCTATAGCTATGTTGGTAAAAAGTTCAGTACAAAGTGATAGACATTTTCTTTCAGACTTCAGTTCAGGAGAACAGAGACCAACTAACTAGGAAAGCGGCATCAAACAAGGCCTTGAAATTGAAAACAGATTAATCAAAATTTCTACCAAATTCTTTCCCCTATAGAATTCTATACCTTCCCATTCTAGTAGAGAAAATATATCCCTTATTATATCAGATAATATGAAAGACAATTAACATCAACGTCAAGCAATAAACTTGCCTTCAAACCAGGAACATAATCCCCTCTTTTGTAATAAGCTGGACTCTTTGCAGCCCTCCATTCTGCTGTACCCATCCCATCTGCAGCAACAATCCAATTGATAGAATCAAATATCCTACTATTAACTATATACACCCAACTCATACTCAGATATCTCCATAAAATAACTCAAACTGATAAAAAGTGGCATATACTACATCATACACAACTGCATTAGAATGGATGTGTAATTACTCGGGGAACTGTTAATTTGCATAAATAACAATTTCACATCCCAATTCGTACTAACTGCATTCATTACCCCAATCTTTAAGTCAGGTACATGCTTGCAGCAAAATTACAAAACATTGGCGCCAAACCGTCAAATATAAATCTGAAACAAAATCAAATCACAAACTGTACAGAAACATCCTAGTCATTACGTAACTGTTAAAACGATATTAATAATTGAATCTTTTAGAACAGAAATATTGGAACACACAGCCTTGTTCCATGAGAACAGACATATTCATGAAAACTAATTGCGCATGGAATCGCAACCTATAATTACAGATACCCACCAATAGTCTAGCTCTATAACCATTTCATTACTTACAGTGATTATTCTCGCAGACCAAAATAGCGGGCAGATCCCACAGAGCAGCCATATTCAAGGCCTCGAACAACTGCCCCTGATTTGCTGCACCATCACCGTACATGGCAAATGTCACATTCTCATCTTTACTGTATTTCTGTGCAAAAGCCAATCCACACCCCAATGGAATTTGTGCCCCCACGATCCCATGCCCCCCATAAAAACCACTATCCTTTTTGTAAAAATGCATCGAGCCTCCTTTCCCTTTAGAACACCCATCCTTTCTCCCCATAAGCTCTGCAAAGCATTCAAGAAGTGTTCCACCGCGACCTAGGAAGATACAATGGTCACGATATGCTGTGATTATGCAGTCTTTCTTAGTAATCGCAGCCTCCATACCCACTGACACTGCTTCCTGACCATCGTAAAGGTGACAGAATCCCCTAATCAGTTTCGCCTTATATAAAGAGTCGGCGGCGATTTCCATTCGACGCATAAGGGCCATGTCGCGAAAAAAGTTCATAAGCTCCTGAGGAGTGGTCTCGACGGAGCGAGATGGCGGATCGATCTTGTGGCCGGTAAAGGGGAGAGATGTCTCGACGGTGATTGGGGTGGTAGAGGTGGTGGTGAGGAGGCGCGTGGAGGAAAGTGCGGCGGAGAAGGGTTTCAAGAGATCAGTGGTCCGGCGAGTCAACTGAGCCATTTTGGCCGTAGGATGAAGGCTGACTTCTAGGTTAAATGTAGGGGATTTTAGTTTAGTTTTGTAAATGAAAATGTGCCTAACTGTTCGAGGATTGAAGGGGGGAATGGGGGTTTGGTGAAGGAGGAGAAATGGAAAAGAAGAACACAATTTTGGAAACTATCTTAAAAAAATGAGGAAAAATGGCAAAAAGTCTGCGGCTGGGTGCGGAAATAATATAATAATAAAAAAAAGGCATTAATAAAAGTCTGCGGCTGGATACAATTTTTATTTCTAGCACTACTTTTTAATTACAATAAATATTTTTAGAGAAATGCTATTCATCTCCAGTGGGAATACATCTCCTGTCTATGTGACATTAAATGATAAGTAAAACTAAATAAGTCATTTAATTTCACCAATCATTTACATCCACATAGATCCCCACTGGGAATGAATAGCATATTTCATATTTTAAATCTTTGTTCATTATAGCATATATCTCCTTAACAATTTTTCATTTTATTCTCAAACTTTTCATGAGTTAATATATTTTGTATTTGATAACAATTTTAAGTACAAAAATACGTTGAAATGTCGCAAAGTAACTTATTTTTTCATCATATTTATAAAAAAAAAAGTGAAGAAAATTCTCTTATTTCAAAGCATGAAAATAAAATATTTTAATAAAAGTCATCATGAAGAACGAGACCTACTAATTCATGAAAAATTGAAGATAAGATTTCGACGAAAAAAATTAAGAAAATAAATGCTACATTAAGCAAAAATTGAGGAGTTTAACTCCAATTATAACGTGGCATATCAAATAAAAATATAGTCGTCAATATAACTACCCTAAGTTAATAACTTGAAATTACATTACCCCGCTAGCATATTCTGACGTGGCAAGAGTACGTTAATTATGATTCTCTCAAACATTCACAATAAGATCATTGGACTCCATATTCCAATTTTCTTCAATCGAATAATTTATATTTTAATTTAATTTTACTCGAATAATTAAGTCAATTGTCATCGCCTATGGATGATAAAAATTGATCTATTGACGGTCAATAAATGAAGTCGGCGTTTATTTCATATATATTTCATGTTTTCACATTCATATTGAAATTAATGTCAAACTTCAAGTTCTTCATCAAGTTCTCCGTATTTTTGCACGAAATGCTTTCATCAATAATGGATTTTAAAGCAATTTGGGACATTTCGTCTTCTTTGTTTTTCATTGTTTTCTCATTTGTTTCGATGCGATTTAGCTCATATGTTATCAATGTTCTATAGAACTCTTCCAATGAATACGTGTTGATATTTTTAGTGTTTTCTATCAACATTCTCAACGAGCTTCAATTCTCCAAAAGAGACATATACTTTGCTCACAAGTTCACAATTAGTAAATTTTCATCAAATTCTTTAAGATCGCTAACAATATCGGTAAGACGAGTTATCATATCAACAACCGGTTCATTTTGCTTCACTAAGAAATTTTCAAAATCTTTAACTAAGAGATTTGTTTTAGTTTTTTTCACTTTACTAGTACCAATATGAGTGACCTTTAATGTATGCCAAATATCATATGCGCATTTATATGTACTAATATGATTAAATTCATTTCTATCTGAAGCACAATAAAGTAGATTTTTTTGCTTTAACATTTAAAGTCAATAAAAATTATTTGATCTGATACCATCCTTTTTAATGACTTTTTTAGTCACATGGGAACCAAATTCAATTACTTTCCAATCATTATAATTTATAGATTGAACAAAAAGCATCATTCTACTTTTCATTATAATGTATGTCTTTAACAAAAGAAAGACGATTTGTAGAATGTCCCTCAATGTTTTGAAGATTATAGTTAGTTAAGATTGTGAAATTTTCGGAAATGAGCAACTTACTCCAATACCATTGAAAGCCCAAAAATAACTAATCAAGAAATTGATGAATTGATTTTTAAAACTTTTTTGAAGAATTAATCTAAATTCAAGCACATAAAGACTAAATGCAATTTAAGTTCAAAATTCTTCTCAAAATATTTTTTTTTTTTAATGGGTGATAGCAATAAATTAAGTTTTAAGAAAGAGATGAGAAACTTTGATTAATATGATAATAAAAAGTTTGATTCAATAAATCAAAGTTTTCGAAGAAGTGAAAGAAAAGATGCAATGTAAATTCAAAATCTTTCTTCAAAATATATTCTCTTTTATAAATGATAAAAAAAAAATAAGTTAAGAACAAAAAAAGAGAGATGAAAAATTTTGATGAAGATGATGAAAGAATTTGGATCAATCAAAATTTTTAATATGAATAAATAAATGAAATTAATGCGATGTAGGCTTGAAGAATTCTTTTAAAATATATCACACTCAATACTTTTGAAACACTTGTGGAATAGAAAATAATGTGGGTATTTATAGAGTTCAAAATGTAAAATACTCTGTCGAATCGGACAACCAACCGAACATCCGCCTTTGGATCTGGACGACCAAAATAGTCGTTATGCATATGAAATCTACCGGTTAAAAATTCGATCGTTGAATCAACCGGGCATTCGCATGAACAAACCGGACATCCGGCTTTCACGAATTTATAATGAAAACTTTTGCAAAACTTTTTGGGAATCCGGATGACCAACCGGATGTCCGCATGCTCAGATCGAACGTTTGACCATTTTCGTCGATTTTTCCATTTCTGACCCCATTTGATCCGATTTGAGTATTTTAACAAATTTAAACTTTTGAAAGGTGTTTTTAACTAGTTTTCAAGGTAAATGATATTTTTAAAATATGATCCAAGTTCAAACACTATTTTGAAAATCAATTTTACTTTTGATCAAAACATTTTATACAAGTGATAATCAAAAATAACTTTTAGTGTATAAAGTGATTTTTGAACTTTTATCACTCATTGTTCAAGATTTTGAATTAGGACATTTGCATTTGAACTAAGAAATCTAGTATTTTATCTTGTTTTGAAATTTGGCTCTTAGGCTCTTGTCTTAATCTTTCATTAACGTTTTTGCTTTTAAACTCTTAATTTTGATCTTTCTTTGACGTTTGTCTTTTAAGATCTTTTGACGACGATCAATCAATTTATTATTGGAAGCTTTGAAGATTATAATTACTTTAAATTCAATTATTAGTAAACAAGATTAATTTGTTTGTTATAATCAAAGTTTAAAGATTTTCATCAACCATAGGTCAACAATGTAATGGGTTGGTAAGTAGTAGTAGCCCATGATTGACAACCATACTTTTAAAATTCTTTTTTATACATATTCATTTTTTACTATACAGTTACACAATAAAATATTCTGCACGTAAACTTAAAAATTTTCCTACTTTTTAGTCATACATTCTTTTAAAAATTAGTATTCAAAACTCTATTTTTTTCAAAAGTACGGTTGTCAAACATGGACAAAATTTCTTGACTTCTCAAAGCAAAATGAATGCTTGTGCCTTGTGTGTGCGTCACCAAACATCCAAAGGCTGTGGCTCTTTCATTTTTATTGTGCTACTAATATATGTTCACACAGTGCATAAATAAAATGGAGTGATGGTTTGGTACGTCCTATAATTTCCATATAAATGTTGTGCAATGAAATTTAGAGGACTTGAAGATTGATCGAAATAAATCTCATGTCAAAAATCAAAGGCATTTTGGTATGTCCTATAATTTCTATATTGTTAGCCTAAGAATAACTAATCAAGAGAGTGGTGAATTGGTTTTTGAAACTTTTTCGACACTTAGTCTCAAAACAATACAATGCACAAGATATGAATGTAAAGTATAATACTAGAATTAAATATGCAAGTTTGATAACTTAATTCAAGTATGAATATAGCACAATATAAATTGCAATGTAAAGTAAAGTACGATAATGTAAAGATAACAAACCAATTTAATGGGGTTCGATACACAATGTGTTTTACGTCCCCGTTACCAAGTTCTCCGTCACGAGTAAGGTCAAATGCACTATAATGGTAGCTTACAACAAGGAGTACCAATCATTAAGTGACTTACAACAAGGAGCACTTATCCTTAGGTAACTTACAACAAGGAACACATATCTTTAAGTGACTTACAACAAGGAACACTTATCCTTAGATGACTTACAACAAAGAGCACATATCCTTACAATCGAGTTTTCACAAAACTCTCGAAATCGTCAAAATGTAAGTGATAATTTTACAATTGAAAAAACTCTCTTAACCAATGATATAATCAAGTTAAGTATTAGAGAGTTAGGTAAACACCTTCAATAGATAGCAAATAATAAAACTCAAGTATTTTTGTTGTAAACTTTGATGAATGATGGATAATGAAATAGTTTGTATCTTGTATCAAAGTTTTCAACCTATAATCTCTCTTAACAAATAATACAAGTTAAGTATGAAGAGAGATTTACACTTCAATACAAGTGTAGGCAAAGAAAACCTTTATCAAGAATTGAAAGAGATGATATCGAGAAGTTTCTTTGTAAAATAAAATTCTTGATGAAATAGATGAAACTAGTTTTGATCAATCAAGAGATTCTTTGTATCAAAATTTTCAACCTATAATCTCTTTTAACAAATAATATAAGTTAAGTATGAAAAGAGATTTACATTTTAATAAAAGTGTTGGTAAAGAAAACTTCTATCAAGAATGAAGAAAAGATGAGATTGTGAAAGTTTATTTGCAAAAAGAATTCTTGATGAGATAGATGAAAATTAATTTGATCAATCAAGAAATTCTTTGTAATAAATGAAATAGGATTTATAATCAAGTAAGCTCATTGATTTCAATAAATATACTCCCTAAATTGCTCTTGTAAAATCTTGAAGTTGAATGGAAAAGAAATAGGTATTTATAGAGCAAAAGAGGAGGCAGCAGAAACTTTCGGTCGACCAAAAATTTTTGGTTGACCAAATATAGCCGTTGGAAATCAAATCGTTAGACTTTCAGTTGACCAACTTTCGGTCGATCGGAAATTATTGGTTGACCGAAAGTTGACTTTTTTTTTTAGAAAATGCTTTTTCCAAAACCTATTTCATATTACGAGTCAAAAGCATTTTTATGCAAGTGATGGATTATGAAAATAATTTAAGCTTTATGCACTTGCTAAAAATTGACGAGTTAATACCTTTACATATAAATGTACAATGTTTAATCGTCTTGACTTGTCATTCTTTTGGCTTGTATCTTGATTTGCGCCTATTGCGAATCTTCAAGTTTCAATTTGATCGTCGCATGCAAATCGCTATCGTCTCGAATGCTAACTTTCACTTTGATTTTCATTTCAAGTCCGATTTATGATGTGTTCATTTGACAATTCTTGATCGAGTTTAACATTGAACTATCATCACTTAAAATCAAATGTTAGTAACTAAAATGACTTGTTTGTTATAATCAAAATATTAAGATTATAATCAACCATAGGTCAACATATATAAATGTCGTGCAATGAAATTTAGAAGACTTGAAGATTGATCGAAATAAATCTCGGGTCAAAGATCAAAGGCATTTTAACGGTATAAAGTTAGAGATTGACATTGTTTTAAATAAGTTCGGTGACTTCAAAACAGAGGCATTCACCTACTTCAATACTCCGACGACTATCACATCACCACAATGATCACGGACCACAGCTCCAATGCCAATAACGTTAGAATTGTTGCGACCACGCTAAATTTGAAGAGGAAACAAATGGCAGTCTGAATAAGCCGTATTTGGAGCAATTTTAAGAGTCTTTTTTACACGTGTATATGATTCAATATAAATATACTCCCTCCGTCCCAATTATATAGGCTGAGTTTCATTTTTCTCTTGTCCCAAATATATATGCTTGTTTCCTAATGTAAAATATTTTATTGTGTTCTTTTACTAATATACCCTTATTAAATTTTCCCCACTTAATATGCAAACTTCTTGAAAATTCAAATTCTTTATGAATTCCAACAATAATTTAGTTTTACCCACTGAAAATTAAATAGGGGTAAACTAGGAAAGATCTTGGCAAAAATTAATTTTCCAATGACATTAAATAAGTTTTCTTAATCCGTGTGAAAAACCAAACAAGCCTATATAATTGGGACGGAGGGAGTACTTGTTAAGATATGTGCATGTGCGCCATATGCTGCCAATATTTATGACGGCGTGTTTCGTGCAATGCGACTTTATTAGTGGAGGTCTTCGTTGAGATGATGACACGTGGATTTGTTGTGATCATTGAATGAAGGTTCCTGCAGTGTTTGATTGGCTTAAACCTTCATCTGGTCATTTGGAAGAATCAATTGATTTTGGCATTTAAGAGACTTTAATATCTGATTTTCTCATTCTTTTCTCCCACGAAAATATCATTCGAAAAACCATAGTTCTTGTAACGCCCTAAAATTTCATACAACTTAAGGTATTACCAAATATTAATTTCTTTTACTTTTATTTACTTAAAATCCGGAACGATAAAATTTTTTAATAAACAAAATATTGAAACATCCATAAGTTTAAATTTGAATCATAAAATCGTGTCTTTTAAAATAAATATTTAAACATTCTCAACTAATAAATATAATATTAGGCCCTGTTTAGGAGAAATTTTAATCAAGATTTTAATCAAAATTCTAGCCGTTAACTATCAAATCAGCCACCATTTTTGACTTTCCCTCTCACAGGTGGGGCCCACAGATTGACTATAACGGCTATAATTTTGTTTAAAATCACACAAAAATTGCTCCCAAACACGCTCTTAATGTTATTGAACAAAACAACTACTAAATTTAAAGACAGTAAAACTTAATATTTTCGTATGTCGAAATCCCTTGGCAGTACGCTGCACCATCCTACCACTGCTTCAATCGGCCCGATCTAGCCTGTAAAAATTTGTAGGAGTGAGTATTTTAAAAATACCTAATAAAATATGTGCAGTTTCCATATGCAATTATATATAATAATATAGACAATTTATACCACATTTTTCTTTATGGAGTATATCGGTGACCAAACGAGATATCCACCATTTCTCATTTTGAATTTTCGAAAGATTTCACATTTCATTATAAAAAACCCAAAAGAATTCACATTCCGTTAGGTCGAATCCAAATATCCACTAACAATTCATGCATAAATTATTGAATATAAAAGTATAAGTAAACAAACAACTTGCACAAAACGTATCTTACCTTGATGGATCAAACGAATTTTTGATAATAAAAATATACTTAGAATTTACAGCTGCTTTTTATAAAAACTACTGTGTAAAATTCTGTGGTAGTGAATTGTGCGATATTGACACACTATTTATAGTAAAAAAAAATTGTAGTTGTGTCATAGTATAATTGTGATGAAAAATCGTGTCTATCCAATTTGATAAAAATTGAATTTCTAGTAGACCAATTACAAGGTGACATGTGTACAAGATACTTATCACAACAAAAAGATGGTTCTAATCCTAATACATGTAATGATGGCAACTTGACTTTAAATAGAATTCTAAAAAATAATAATAATAATTATCCCACATCCATTCACGTGCCTATCCTCATTCTAATTTACCTTGATTTAAAAATAAATAAATAAATTACAATTTATTTGAACTTCAATATTTTGAGGCTAACTTATCCGAATTAACTTTTTCTCGAACCTAATTTACATGATTAATTATGAGCTATCCAACGAGACCTATATTGATATACTTTTAGTCGCTTTAACAATATCTAAAAATTTAGCCTGAAATTGAAGTTAATACATATATCACTTTAGTCCCTCAACTTTCAAAATAATAAAATATAATATATAGAACAAATAAATTTTTATTCTAAAATTTTCGGGTGTTACAGTTCTCTTCTTCTACTTTGGTTTTAATTCTTGCTTGGTGTAAGAAGATTAAGAATTTGGTGTTCTATGATCTGTCATACAAAAAGTGTATAGATTAGGTTGTTTCATGTTCTCGATGAACACTAACTTTATGATTTGTTTGACTCTAGAAAGTATAAGCCCGTGCAGCTTAGAGCATCTCCAACAGACTCTTTAAACATGAGATGCTCTCTATTTTAAAGAGTCAACATGTAAAATCATGCTCCAATAGACTCTTTAAATTAAGATTTTAATTTAGAGAGTGGGTTTGGCTCTCCAAATTTGGAGAGCCAAACTCACTCTCTATAATTAAATGCATTCAAAAAGTTTCAATTTTCAATGTAGAAAAGCAATAAAATAATCTATAAAAAAACTAGTTAAAATAAAAGATAAAGAAAAATAATAAATATTTTTTGGGAATAGTAAATTTAAGTGTTAAATATAAAGAGTTTGTTGGAGTACATCAAAATTTTAACTCTTTAAATTTATAGATGCTCTCCAAATGATAGAATATGCTCTTTAAAAATAGAGAGTCTCTTGGAGATGCTCTTAATCTCTATCATTAGTGTACCTTAATTGTCGTTTTGACATGATTCTAGTACTACGATCATTGTCCACTTTTATGGATACTTAACAAAAGGATTAGATATAGAAGTGGTCACTAAACCTCTAGAGCTTCGACCAAAAAAGTCTCCTATGTTCTATATTTATTTCTGAATTTTTCATTTCTCAATCTATTTGGTTTGTTGCTTTAATCACTTATGGTTTCTGGGCATTTTAATGGTATCAAAGCTTGGATCTTGAAACATTGAGGCCAAACCTTGGTGAAAATCAAAGATCTAAAACGAATCTGAAAAGTCGAGGCTAAATATCCATAAAAAATTAAAGATTAGTGACTGTTTTGCATACTCTCTAGGCGAGATTTTTTCTATATGGTATGTTTTTATATTTGGTATATTGCAAATAGTTTAGGTTATTTGTTGTTTCTCTTGAATTTTCATTCACAAATACTTCTTGGAGACTAATCTCTGTCCAAATGCTCTTGCGAGACCTTTGAAATCTGAGATAATCTAACGCGGGTTGTGCTCTTGGAGCTTCTTGGAATAAATAACCTTGTTGATTAGTTGATCTTATATATTTTTTAATTAGCCTGCGAAATAGTACATAATTCTTTGTTTTTAGGCACACTGTATTTTTCTATGAAATAACTAGAACATGGCCTACGAAAAAGTTTTAGTTGTAACCTTCTTAATGGCTTTGACTAAATTTGAACTGAAAGTTTTTATGGGAAGGGGATATTACTATGCGGGGGTAGAAACTAAATGCTATTTTGATATAACAAAGATGTGCTAAAATTTTAGATGATTCTTGGCTTGATGACATAAATCTCGCTAAGAAGAGATTGTATGGAGCACTATTTTCTTGTATTTGTTTGAAAATATATTAAGAACTATTGGTGATACTAAATCTGCAACTAAATTATGAAATAAACTTCGAAACAACTATTTTCTTTTAAAATGGATCCTATGTTGATTTGGATCAAAACTTGAATATATTTACAAAACTCGGTAGGACCTTGCCAATTGTAATGAAAAACTTTCAAAAGATTAGTCAATAGTGTTAAACTCTATAAGCGGTAGACAAATAGATTTGAAAAATGCTCTAAAATATGTTAGAGATGAGGTAATTAATTACTTAAATTATAATAAATATTCTAAGAAACAAGAACCTAGAGTCCAGAGAAAATTTAGGTAGGGAAAACTTGATGGCTAAAGGAAAAAAATTCTAGTAATTCAAACTATCATTTTAAGAAAGAAAATAATTAAGAAGAAATATGAAGATAAGTCCAAGCATAAAGCAAATAGAAAAAAAAAATACTATTGTCGTGAAAATTTGGGAAATTTCATCAATAATTGCTATAAGAGGCAAATGGATTAAAAGACAATAATAATATGGAATGTAATGCAGTTTTAGATTACAATGAGGAGGAAACTAAAAACGAAGTTATACTTGTAAATATAGTATCTGAATCAAGATTGAATTCTTCATTTAAGCTGTTCTTTTCATATGTGCCTATGCAAAAACTGGTTTACTAACTTTGATAAACCCAATGGTGATTATGGGGAATTATATGACCTCAAAAATAGTGGAGTATAAACTATAAAGATTTTACTAAAAAATGACGATATTCTACTACTTGAAAAATGTAGATTTGCACCTAAACTTGAGAAGAATCTTATATAACTAGGAGTGCTAGATGATATAGAGTTTGACA
The DNA here is from genome assembly GCA_035079005.1 of Fraxinus americana. NCBI lineage: Eukaryota > Viridiplantae > Streptophyta > Magnoliopsida > Lamiales > Oleaceae > Fraxinus > Fraxinus americana. Next base: position 30,158,260 of record CM068707.1, read on the forward strand.
AAAAAATAAAAAAAAAAAAAATTGGTCAGAGACACATACACTTCAAAGAGACATGATTTATATTTTCTTGAAGCAAAATCAATCTTGTGCTTAACTGCATCAATTTTAAATGATAAACTTCTACAAAATTGTGGCGTGACAAATCAGGTCATACAAGGAGAAAAGAATTAAAATCTCTACAGACTCAATGTTTTTTGCTAAATAAAACTCTCGATGATGTTATTTCTTGTCAACGATGTAGAATAAGTTTCCCTTTCTATATGAAATTCATAAACCTAAACATTTGCATCGATAGTTGAATGCTGATTTGTGGGAGCTACACATGTTACTACTCAATCTGTTTTTAAATATTGTATACAGCAATTCTCTTCTTACAGAAGAATTACTGTTAGAATTAATTCAAATGTTGCTTTGGTATGTCTATTTTTTTGCCATTATCCAACAAAAAACTGCTTTGTGTCATCTATATTACACTACAACAAATGTTATTTTTTACGGCACACATTTACGGCTTGCATATACGGCATGCCGTAAAAATAGACTATTTACGGCACACCGTAATAATTCATTTACTAAAAGTATTTACGACATATATGAATGGCATGCCGTAAAAAATACCTTTTTACTACATACATTGATTGCACGCCGTAAATGTAAGCACAATACCCATATCACACTCAAATTCCCAGCACAACCCAAATACACAACTCTCACAGACTCAAATACTTTCCCAACCCAATTACCTAAATACCCAACTCTCGTGTCTCCTCCTCACACCCGCAATCCCTGCCATCCCGCCACTGAGTTTCCAGCCCTTGCATCTACCTCCTTTTTAGTCCTCCCGCCACTGAGTTCCAGCCCCTGCATCCGCCATTCCGGTTTGGTTGCCACACTTGCTGCTGCTAGCCTGCTCCGTCGCGTCTCTATCGCCGTCTAATCTTCGGCAACATCAGAAGAACAAGGTGATTATGTGAGCCCCAACTGCAAGCTTATTCTCGTTTTCCTTCTCTAATTTTTTGTTAATTCGATTTTTGTAAATCGTACTAATATTTTTATTTTTTATTTTTAACACATGAAATTGACACCTGCTCTTCAATTGCTCAAAGCCGCTCTTCAATTGATTTTCCTACTAGACTTCCAGTATTGCTGCCTCTGTAACGTCTGTGAGTTGCTTACTTTCTCGGTGATTTGTGAGGTGTGAATTGCACAATTTCTGGAAATAGTAATAGGGTATTGCTTGTAATTTTTGAATTACATGTGAAATGTGAATTGAATATGGTATTGCCCCGGCCTGCCCCTGTGAATTGGAGTTAGTATTTCCTTTGAAGAGATTTGCTTTGAATTGGAGTTAGTCTTGCCACTGTATGGTTTTAGGATACAATAATTTTATCAGGGTGCAGATTATTCTATCTTCTTCATCAGAAAATTGGTCGTGTTTAATGTTGGTCCGAGATAATTTTGCTGAGTTGATATGTTTCAAATTCTTTAAAAAGTAAAAATAGAAATTTAACTAATTCACACTAATTAATCATGGGATAGCATTCAACATGATTATATGTATGAAATGTTTGCGAATTAATGAAGGATTTACATAAATGGGTGGTTGTAATAAACTGATATTTGCTGCTGAAAAAAAGGGCAAAACAGAACCTGGATATAGAAATTCCAATAGCCATTTGTAGACTTGGGACTTCTTTTGATTGAAACTAGTAACTAATTAATATATGAAGTACCATTTGAGCCAATGTTAGTATCTCATTAACTGAATTATTCATATTTTATCCGAACATATTGATTATGTGATGCTTTTAGTATTTGCTGAAGATGTGTATCTCTTCAATTAATTTGAGGGATACATGTAGCAGGTGAAAATATTGATTCATTGCCTATTTTGGAGCTTATTGAGATTGTTTATGGAGTGGTGAGTTAGTCAAGTTGTGTAGTACATACACCTTGTGTACCGAGCAATGACTTTTATGGAATAATCTGGTTTATTTTCTCTTCCTTGTAATACTTTATTCATTGGGAACATTTTCATAGGCGTGAGTCACTGTGGGAGTTGCTTCATTCAGCTTGACATGTATGTATGTCTTAAAAGGTTCTGAAGTTTGGAAAGTCTCAACCTCTTTTCAAAGTGATGTCGAACATCGTGCTATTTTTGAATGATGATGATCATGATGATGATGATGATGATGATGATGATGATAATAATAGACTTGTAAGTTTTGATTACTCCAAAGGACAAATAGAATTTGGAAGTTCCTTCGGATTTTTCCAAAACCATTTCCAGAGAACTTGAGAGTCTTGAGAAGAAGTACTCATCAACATGTAAACTATTTAGCTACCAAGAACTTTTGTTAGCAACAAACAGTTTCAATTAAAGACTATTTATTTCTTTATCATTTTAGAGTAAATTAAGGAAGAACTAGGTTTTCAAGATTAGAGACACGGTCATCCAACGTGTAAATTTCATATGGAAAAAGTAGTTTAAATAGTTGAGTAATCATTCTTGAAAAATCATGAAGATTGATGAGAATGATTCCAAGTAGCTGCTATATTCGTTCATTTGATCAGGTGCCTGTTGGATTGACTGATCAATGAGCCTTCTTTTGAATTATCATAGCTACCAGTCTAGTAGGCATCAACTATTTTACAGTTCCCTATTGTAACATTGTATTGTAAAATAGTTGGGATCTAAAAATTTAAAGGTATAATAATTTTTTTTTTTTTTACAGTTGGGATCTAAAAAAATAATCTAAAGGTTCTGTACATGTTGTTTACTCGATTTCAAATTTACGGGTCCATTTGATTGTAAAAATTGAATTTGGGTGGAAAGAAAATGAATTCTATTTAATTATAGTATGGATGCATTCCTTCCCTCCCTCCTTAACTATTTATCTTTATGACCATATTCTTAACCAAGTTCTCTATTAATTTCTCAACAGATTGCAGGAGTGTTGAAGGAGTTTGTGACCGTTAATCAATCAACTGGGGAAACATTGTAAAAAATATTGATTTCAATAATTTTTGGTCATTAATTAAAGCTTATATTTATATTTTTTGCCCATTAATATATTTCCTCATATCCGAATAAAATAAAAGCATATTCAAAGATGGTTACCTCTCCAAGCAAACACTCTATCATGGATGATGGAGTTACAAGAGTATTTGGTCCTGAACGTTGAGGATGGGTAAGAGATCTTAGTTTCGGTGCGACATTGAATACTTTGGTGCACAATCATAACTTGCAAACTCAAGTCCGAGAGTTGAGATATGAAATGAAAGAATTAAAAGCTTTGTTTCAAGTGAAGAGTAAAGTGCTGAACAAGAAAATGTAAGTGAAAAACTAGATTTAATGAATCTTATTCTCAATTACATATACTCTCTATATTCAAAATAATAAATTGTATAATTGGATATGAATTTTACAGCCTAGAGATAGAAGCTTGAATGGAATATATAACCTTCAGAATAAGAAATGCAAATTGTTATCTTGGTTTGGAAAAACTGATATTGTTGCAGAAGGCGAAATCGCATCAACAAATTCAAGTGATCTAGTGCATCATGTACCCCTTGGTAATGAATATTGGAGAGTTTGGGTTAATGAAGTGATTGATAATGTTAGCTTATATCGTCCCACACGTGAGCTTTTTCTTCTTGAATATGCATTAGGAAGTACAATTGCATGACCGATTAGGTACATCGAAGTGGATTCGCTGTAATTACAACAAAGGCATACTTAACTTCTTTTATTATTTTTATTCCGTTTATATTCAGTCTCAATTCTTTAAAATCAAAAAGTTAATGGGTGGTTTATTTGAATTGAACATCAGGTTTTTATTTGGTTACCAAAATGATTTTTTTGAAGGAAATTACCTTAGTGATTGATGCTCATATTTGTAGTTCTGTCTTCTTTTGCAATGGGTTGTCTTTATGTGTTGATGTTTTATGACTATATATGTTAGTATTCTAGCCTAATCCTTAATTTTTTTTTTTTTGTGAAAGTATGGTGTTTGTAGATGCATTTTTTTTAGAGCTCGTATGTTAATCAAAATCTCTCGAAAGTTTTACCAACAATATACTCAAGTAATTACTTGTCATATGTACTACGTTAATTAGATAAAAGTTAATATGTTTCTATACTTTTGATTGATATGCTCACTCTAAATTTATTAACCATACCCTTATTGTTTCTATGGTGTGCAGATAGTTACTATTTTGTGAGATAGCTAAATTGTTGGTCGAAGAAGTTAACTTTGATATGGTCCAATCATTTTTTTTTCAAGTAGTAGTTTTTTTTGAAAATTGTTGAGATGAACTTTACATTGACATACTGTATTGAACCGTATTCAATATTTTTATTTATCGAAACAATGAAAACCTTGATTATTTATGGATTAAATTTGTTTTATAATTATTATAGGTTTGCGGGTAATCAAATAAATAAATGATTTTTAAAAAAATTAATTGATATTTATGCACGCCGTAAATTCCAAAACATTTTACGGCGTGCTTAAAGCATGCCGTAAATTGCAAACTATTTTACGGTGTGTATTTACATTTACGGTATGTATTTTAACATGTCGTAAAAAATGGTGTACCTTTTACGGCGTGCTGCTGAAGCGTGCATTATAGCATGCATTATAGTGGTGTACCTTTTATGGCATGCATTATAGCATGTCGTAAAAAGTGGTGTACCTTTTACGATGTACAGCTGAACGCCGTAAAAATCATTTACGGCATTCTATAGACGGCGTACTTTGCACGCCATAAAATGTACACCACTTTTTACGGCATTGCTTTATATGGCGTGGGGCAGCATACCATAAAAAGTACATTTTGTTGTAGTGTTAATTCCGACATCATATTTTCTGTACAAATAGTAGCTCTTTATTATGTATTGCTCACATCTGTATCATTTGTAATTGCAAATATATTTGACTTAAAAGAGAAATTGAGTCGTTTATGCAAGTTAAATGAACAAATTATTTAACCTAAAATTAGAGTTAGACATGGTTCGGCTTGGTTAATTTCTAAAGATAATCGAATCGAACTAGAATTTTCAGGTATTTAGTAAGTGGAATTGTCAAATCTAAATTTAATTATAGAACCGAACTCGTTCGATTCCATTCGATTCCGTATCATAATTAAATTTTTTAATATTTACAATAACATTACATTAATCTATATATATATAAAAACAGAAGTGCCGTCAAAAAAAATTTCCCGCCAAAATGTACTTTCCTCTTATGGAATTCTGATTAAAGTCCGTCTACCCATTAGTCAAATATTATAGCATGCTTTTATTGATAGTAACAATTTCATTTGTTGAGTTTTGTGTTCATTAAATCATTCTTTTTTTTGAAAAAAAATGTTTGAAAACCGAAAAGTTACTATAACCTGCCTTTTATATATAAACTTCTTTGGATTATTATCATTTTAAACGTTTAAATTGTTTTGTGTGTGCTAATTACATTATTATTATGGTTTTGAAACTTAATTAATGTTTGATATTATTATTATTATTATTATTATTATTATTATTATTATTATTATTATTATTATTATTATAACAGTATTCGTGAAATGTGTGCGATGTTAAATATTATGTTAATATGGTGCAAGTAAATATAAATTACTGAACAGAGGCCGATAGCCATGGTTAGCTCAAATCATGGATTAAAATTCTGAGTTATGAAACCTAGTAGATATTTAGATGCCCAAGTAATTAATAATTATTAATAGTAAAATGAGGTAAACCAATGTTACAAAAGTTGTTTTGTATTAATTATTTCTATTTTTCCTTTAAATTTGATTTGCACATAAAGAGGCAGAGTGACTGTTCGTTTTCCGAGTAGGGACGTGCAACCATTTTGAAATACTACAATTTTGTCAATATTTTACTTCAAAATCCATCATTCTGCCTCATTGCTCATCATTTTAGCAGTGTAAACAAGACTTCAAATTTGAATTATGCAAGCACATTTACAAGAAATTTGAAGACTTCGTTTTCTATTCGTCTCGGGAGAATTATTTTTGCGGGTGCAACATTTTTGTGAGTATATCATTCAAGTCGCAGTCCGAGTGACATTCTAGCAATTCTGTTTCGAATACATCTGTTAATGACCATATTTATTTTTTTGTTTCACGATTTTAACTTTTTTTTTTCACTTTTTCTACCACGTCGAAGATAGATAAGTGCATATGGCACCGATATTTGATCTTGTACGAGATATCAACGTCACGAAGACTAATTGGGCGCTAAAAGTGCGTGTTATCCGTGTTTACGAGCTGCCAAAGATCACAAATCCGAATAAAACATATAGCTTGGAGTTCATTTCGCATGACAGTGAAGTAAGTTTTCCTATCCCATTCCAAACTTTACATATGAATCTGGTATTAACATATGTAATGCAACATATTAATTGTAGATTGAAATTTAGGATATGAAAGTGAGAAAAGAATTATAAATATGGCATACAAATAAATTTCTAAGGTATAATTTGTATTCTTTTCGTCAAGAGGTATAATTTTCTGAAAATTATAAATTTGCTACTATAAGTCATGGAAGAAAATGTCTATATGTTTGTTTTAAAATTTGAAGATGAATATCAGTAAAGGAAAAAAATAATAAGAATAAAAAATAAAATTAGTACTTTGTAAATTATCAAGCAATTATTTTTCCACTATAATTTTTTTTCAAGATGAAATGAGATATGATCGGAAAGCATTGGTGGAAGAACACAAGAACATGGTCTCTAATTTGACAATTGAGCAACAACATGTTTATGACACAGTATTGAATTCAGTTCAATCGGATAAAGGTGGTGTTTTTTTGTTTATGGTTATGGAGGTATAGGGAAGACCTTGTATGGAAAACTTTATCTGCGGCTTTAAGATCAAAAGCAGAAATTGTATTGAATGTGGCGTCAAGGGTAAAGCATCGTTACTTTTGGATGGTGGTAGAACTCCACATTTAAGATTTGTGATACCGCTAAATCCAAATGAAGATTCCACGTGCAACATTAAGCAGGGTAGTCCTCTCGCGGAATTGATTGTTAGATGCAAGCTTATAATTTGGGATGAAGCGCCTATGATGAACAAATATTGTTTTGAGGCTTTGGATAGAAGCATGCGAGACATTTGAGATTCAACAATTCCACGAGCAACGACATGTTTATGACACAGTATTGAATTCAGTTCAATCAGATAAAGGTGGTGTTTTTTTTTTGTTTATGGTTATGGAGGTACATGGAAGACCTTTGTATGGAAAACTTTATCTATGGCTTTAAGATCAAAGCAGAAATTGTGTTGAATGTGGCGTCAAGCGGTAAAGCATTGTTACTTTTAGACGGTAGTAGAACTCCACATTCAAGATTTGCGATACCGCTTAATCCAAATGAAGATTCCACATGCAACATTAAGCAGGATAGTCCTCTCGCGGAATTGATTGTTAGATGCAAGCTTATAATTTGGGATGAAGCGCCTATGATGAACAAATATTGTTTTGAGGCTTTGGATAGAAGCATGCGAGACATTTTGAGATTCAACAATCCATAGAGTATGGAACTACCTTTTGGAGGAAAAACAATTGTTTTTGGAAAAGATTTTCAATAGATCTTGCCCGTGATTCCAAAAGGAAGTAGACAGGATATTGTGCTTACAGCTATCAATTCATCATATTTATGGAAAAATTATAAGGTTTTGAGATTGTCCAAAAACATGAGACTACAAAATATCGAGTCAGATGCTAAGTGCGTTGAATTAAATGCATTTTCTGAATGGATTGTGAGTATAGGGGATGTAACAATTGGCTGTGCGAATGATGGCCATGCAACAATTGAAATTTCGGATGATATTTTGTTACGTGGATTCGACAATCCAGTCAAAACAATCGTGGATAGTATGTATCCATTGTTTACTTGCAACGTTAATAAGGTAAATTATCTGCAAGGAAGAGCTATTCTCGCACCGACACTTGATGTGGTTGAATCTATCAATGATTATATGATTTCGCTAAATGCGGCTGAAGGAAATAGTTATTTAAGTTCTGATTCAACTTGCAAGTCAGATGCCAATGTTGACATGTTACGTGACCTTCATACGCCTGAGTTTTTGAATGGAATTAGACGGTCTGGTGTGCCCAACCATGAATTGAAATTGAAGGTCGGCACTCCTGTTATGCTTTTACGCAACATAGACCATTCTGCCGGCTTATGCAACGACACAAGATTGATTATTACGAGGCTCGGAAGTCATGTTCTGGAAGCAAAGATTCTCGCTGGAACTAATGCAGGTAATAAGGTTCTTATCCCTAGGATGACGTGGACTCCATCTAATCCATGGCTGCCATTCAAGTTTCAACGAAGATAATTTCCTCTTATTGTATCATACGCAATGACAATCAACAAAAGTCAGGGTCAATCGCTATCTCATGTTGGTTTGTATTTGAAAAAATCAGTTTTTGGCCATAGTCAGTTATACGTTGCTATGTCTAGAGTTATAAATCACAAAGGGTTGAAGATTTTGATTTGCGATAAGGATGACGGACAAGACAATTCAACGACAAATGTGTTTTCAAGGAACTTTTCCAAAATTTGTAGTAGTTGGAACATCGGTTTAATTTTTTTATGACAATTGTATCGCATATATGATACTTATTTCATATACTTTTATAACAACCTCAATAATCCTTTTTAAGTCAAATGAAATATTTAATCTCAACGTTTATAAATTTATTTTTTTAGTACAATATCCGTGCATCGCACGGGTGACACACTAGTTTAACTAATAACATATTCAATCGTAACTTTTGCAACAATGTTGCATTAACTCTTATAAAAATAACCGTTCAATTTAAAAATATATAAATAACAAATTATCTAATAAGATCAGTTCACCAATTTATACAAATTACTTTGATCAAAATGGAGGAAATTTCATGAATAGGGCATAAACATGGTAAGATGAAGAGAGACACTTTTGATTATTTGAGAAATTGGTGTGCTGTCGTAGGCACCCAAAAATAGTTCTTAAACCTCTAAAACTAATGTAGTAATGGAAATAAGAGTCGATCCCACGAAGAGTATGCAATTCAACAATTTATGCTTCGTATAACGATTGTGGGGTTTTATTTATAACGAAATCAGTCTTATAACAATTAACAATGTAAATGACAAGTTGTATTAAACCAATGAAACGAGTCTTGATCAAAGTTAACTTCCACTATTGGAGATTTATAACCATTCATCAATCCACAAAAAATAATCAATCCACATTCACAATATTTATCGTTGGAATAAATTCTCATTTCTCCTTAATTTTAGTTAATTAGAAATCAGCGTTCTAATTAACCCTAATTATCAAATAATTTCATACCAGCGCTAAAGATTTAATTTAATAACAGTTTTAAATAATAGAGAAATCGATGAACTAGATAATACAAATACCAGCGGTTGCATTCAATCTATTTAAATATTTTTCTTAAAATTCAATAACATCTATCACAGAAAATTATCAAATTCTAGTGTTTCACAAGTTAAATGATTCAAACAATTACAGATTTAAGATTTAACTTAGCTATAGATTGCAATATATGAAAAACTAATAGATCTCTTAGCAATCAAACATGGCATCATAAAATTATGCATAGAAGAATATTCAATACTGAAAATATAAATTAAACAATAAAAATAGATGAATTTCATAGTTATAATGGTTTCCAAAGCTTTGGTATCCTTCAATCAAGTATTTACACATGATAGATCTAAGAAAAAATAGAGAGAAAAAATGTTGGAGCTGTTTTGATGTGTTTTTGGTGTTTTTCTATGCTTCTCGCGACCCATACATACAAAAAAACTCTAATATGCACTGCGCAACGCCTAGGTGCTATGGGAGCAGCACCTAGGCGCTGAAAATATGTTCTTTCTGGGCAACAGGCGCTTGGACGCTGTGTTGCTGTTTCAAATTATGCGTCCTTTTTAATATTTTCATCATAACTTCCTCTCTCGATGTCTGATTGAAACGATTTAAGATGCATTGGAAAGATAACTCAATGATATACAACTTTGCTTCAGATACTATCTTCGAATTCGATCATCTACCATGTTAAAAACTGATCTCAAGATAAAAGCTTGAAAGTTGATATATGATAATATTTTAGTTATGTTTCATCCCTTTGACTCCTTCCTTCATTCAATTGACCTCTAACACTCTCGAATCTTCATCACAAGGTTAGAAGCAAGTTTAGAGTATTTGCACTTTAGTCCCTGAACTTTCATTTTCTTCCATTTTGGTCAATTTTCACTTATTTCTTCCAAATTACGTCATATATATCAAATTGCCAACTAAACCAAAATATGGGATTAATAAGTACATTTTGACATAAAATAATCATACGAGCGTATTAAATAAAGAGAAAAAACTATGTATTTTACATTCATATAAAGAATGACATAATGATTGAGAAAAAAATAGGTCACTCAATTTTGATTATTTAAAATTTGAATTACAAAGTTGGATTTGAGCTATTTTTGGCTCAACTAATTTAGTTGGCAAATGAAACAAGAAAATAATATTTTTGAACTCAATTAATTAGTTGACAAATTTATTTAGAAAAAATAAAAATAATTTAACTTATTTAATATGATTTTTTTTTTAAAAATAGAAAGATTCAGTTTTTATTCGATCCTTGGTCTATAACCGAGAACCAAACCAAACTCGTTGGTTCTCGATTTTGATACCCGTTCGAGTATTTAAATTTAAGAAGAATCGAATCGAATTACTCGGCTCGATTCAGGGCAAGTTCAGTCTGATTCGATTCGAAAGTTTTATCCAACCTTATAAAATTATTTAAAATTCAAAAACTTATGATATAACCCGTTTGAGCCCAATTTTTTTTTTAACAAAAATGCATTTAGAATAGTGATTTGATGGAGAATATATGATTAAAAAAAATAAGAAAAAGTTTTCGATTTGTGTATAATATTCTATTTTTGAAAAATGCGTGGTTAAAAATTAGAGAGAAAAAATATATTTTAAAACAATCTTATTTGTAGAATCATGAATGGCAGCCTTTGTTGACATCATCACATGCATCTATTTTAATAATTGTCAAAAGCTTTTTTTTTTTATATATAAATCATTGGTCCGGATTTTTCCACCTTCTATATTGTTAACAATGTTTGTCAACCAACATTGTACAAATAACTTAATTCATTTTGGAAATAATTGAGACTAAAAAAGCATAATCACTTTATTATTATTGGGGAAAATTGCAGTCGTGGTCCCAAATCTTTTCGTTTTTTGCAGATTTTACCTCAACCTTCACTTTGTGTCACCACAGGCCCTAAACCTTTGAAAAATTCGCACCGGAGGTCCTTCTGGACGGAAACCGTCCAAATCACCGTTAGTCAACTTGAAAAATTAAAAAATGAGATATTTTGACTATTTTAAGCATAAATTAATTTCCCTTTAAAAACAATAACTAAAGGAAAAAAAAATCATCATCTTCTTCAAACACCCACCCCACCCAAGGGTCGTGCTATTCGTACACGGGCGTTTACCCCGCCCCACGCCCCCCACATACAATGGGGGGGCTCGCCTCATTATTTTATTCACCTCGGGCCCCCCTCATTGTGAGGGGGACGGTGGGGTTGTGTACCTGGGCGTGTAAACGCCCGGGTACAAATGGCTTTGGCCCCCCACCCAATCACCCACCCAACACCAAAATCCAAAATTCCACCGCCACTGGGGACCCAACACCACCATTATTGAACTTCTCAACTAAAGCAAATAAACCAAGATATAGAAAACTAAAAACTTCTCCGAATCTTATAGCAATGTCGTTTTTACCAGTTTTTTCTTCATCATGTTCCATATTAGTTCAGATCCAGATGGTTCTACAGGTCCCTTCACCGCCGGTCACCATCCTTGCCTTCCCATAACAGTCAGACATCGCCGCCTATCCATTGGACCTCCCTGACCGGCTATTCCACGGTATAAAATCCGCTTGTGGCTCAAAAACCCACTACCTGAATCAACTCCATCTTACTCGCTACTGCATGGTTCTCGCAGCATGGCTTTACTTCGCCTATTTGAGCACCACATTACAAGCATACCTTACCAAATCCCCGCCGCAAATTGCGTCTTATGACATGTCGGTCCTGCCCGATAACTCTGAGACCTGTGTTGACACTCTTGAAAATGCATTGGGAAGTAGAGGCATTGAATTGATGAAGTCTAATGAGACTTGTGATGCAGTGTACTGTTATTGTGGCATTAGATTGCACACTTTAGATTGCACCTACAGTGGCGGTGGGATTTTGGTGTTGGAGAAGGTGGGATTTTGGTGTTGGGTGGGTGGGTGAAGAAGATGGTGATTTTTTTTTTTCTTTTAGTTGTTGTTTTTAAAGGAAAATTAATGTATGGGCTGAAATGTCTCTCCTTAAAATGGTCAAAATATTTCATTTATTAATTTTCCAGGTTGACTAACAGTGATGTGGACGGTGTTCGTCCAGATGGACCTCCGGTGCGAATTTCTCAAAGGTTTGGGACTTGTGGTGATACAAAGTGAAGGTTGAGGTAAAATCTGTAAGAAATGAAAAGATTTAGGACCACAACTGCAATTTTCCCTTATTATTGCTACGGAGAAGGCTATTTGGAAAAAAAAAATCCCAAAAAGGCCTGCGCATTAGGAAGGTCCATATCTGTAAATTTCCAAATTTATCTTCACGAGGCTAATAATATCCCCTTGTTTTTAAAAAAAAAAAAATAATATCTCCTCCAACTCGAACAGAAGAACACACGGCGCCTCCCGCCATGACTACTCTCTCTATTCTCTCCTCTCTCTCACACCGCACTTTCACCAAATACAATGACAAATCCTCTTCATTTCTTCTAATAAAACCTTTTCTCCAGTTCCAACCCCTCCAATTCCTCCGCACTACAAATTGCTCTCAATTCAAAACTTCATACAAATTCCCCAAGTCAAATTTTCCAATCGAATCAGAATCTCAACTCTCCGAAGAAGAAAATGAAGCGGAAACCGATGCGGATGAGGACGATGACGTGGTGGCAGAAGAGTACGACGTCGTTTCTGGTGAATTAGGTGAAGAGAGTGATGAGGAAGAGGAAGAAGAAGAGTATGAGGAAGTGGTGGTGGAGAACAATTATGCTAATGAGAATAAGTCGAGATTTGAAGAATTCAAGTGGCAGAGGGTTGAGAGGCTACGAAATGAAGTGCGAGAGTTTGGTGAGGACATCATTGATGTTGAGGAGCTATCGTCTATTTACAACTTCAGAATCGATAAATTCCAGGTTAATTTTAAATTAAAATTTTTTTTTGGTGAAATCTGGTCTTAAGACGTGTCTATGCACGATCATTTTACTGTTGTAGAGCAGCTGTTATTACAGCATGCTGCATAAGGGACAACTATTTACATATTTCAGGATGGTTCGAGTTTCACTACATGTTTGCGCCAATACCTGTGTGTCTCTGTATAATGTACTTATAGTCGAGAATGCATAGAACAATACGTAAGCGGAGTGTAAAGACCTGTTGACATATTTATTCTTTTGGAAAAGTCAAGTATGAGTGTTAATATGCAATGAATAGAAAAGCTTTATGTGTGTGTGTGTGTGTGCATATTTTACTTGTTTCTGCATAACATAAGTATGCATGATAACTTGGTTGGCCAATGAGAATGTATAACAGGATATCCAGTTGATTTGAAACAGTTTGGTTTTGGTAGAGCCCAGTACAATTGGCAATGCACAGTGAACACTAGATCCACTGGATCTGTGAGCATACATAAAGAAGTTCTCATTCTCATAGATCAAGTACAACACTGAAGCACAATGTGTAAAATGCCAGTGTTCTACTTTATTTATTAGGATTAGGATGATAGTGCTGCAGTTATGTCATCAAAGTTTTTATTGCATGAAGCACAATCATTGACAGGCTCACTTTGTCTTTTAAATATGCATAATACGTATTCGTAGTAATCTATGTGCACAAGTGAAATTATGGAGTTTATCTCCTTGCTTGTGTCCAGCGATCAGCAATTCAAGCATTCTTGAGAGGTTCCTCAGTTGTAGTTTCTGCACCAACAAGCAGTGGCAAAACTTTGATTGCTGAAGCTGCTGCAGTTGCCACCGTAGCCCGGGGAAGGAGATTGTTTTACACTACTCCTCTCAAGGCATTGTCGAATCAGAAATTCCGTGACTTCAGGTTTGGAATTTTTTAATTTTTTGAGTAATTTCTGATAGAATTTTCGTGGACAATAGTTTGATTATGTGGTCATGTTACTGATTTTTGCCACTTATCTATGATTTCACAGAGAGACGTTTGGTGATAGTAATGTTGGGCTTCTTACTGGAGATTCTGCAGTTAACAAAGATGCTCAGGTTTTAATTATGACAACTGAGATTTTGCGCAATATGCTGTACCAGAGGTGCATTTTTCATTGAGGCCCTTCTTTTGCATGGTCTTTTTCGGATGCATTTTCCATTCACTGCATAGTTGACTTATTTTTAAATCAAGAATTGGGTATGAAAGCTCATGCTAGGGGTGTAAGCGGTCCGGTTTTTGCGGTTTTTGACAAATTTTCAAACCAAACCGTTTTGAGAAAAGCTCAAACCTAAACCAAACCGTTTTGACCGGTTTCAAAAAAACTCAAACCTAAACCTAACGGTTTGGTCCGGTTTTAAACCGCCGGTTTCGCGTATATTTTTTTGCATGTCTACTTTTATGCCATTAATTCAATATATATTTGTATGTTACTAGCAATAAATCTAAAACAAACTAAATTTATCTACTATAAATTTAAATACCAACGAAATCAAAATAAAATCACAATAAACTAAAACATAGGGACTTGTTCGCCCTTTTTACATTTTAAGATAAGACATTACGATAACATTACAATATAAGTCTACTAAACTAAACATAATACCCACAAAACGTACTGATGTCCAACAAGACCTCGTCCTCGTGATCATCATATCTGAAAAAAGGCTACTGATTAAACAAAGAGAATAACCAACAACAATAATAAATCAATTACACAAGCTTACCATTGTATATTGTTACGAACTCAGTTTCTCACATATACTCAAATATCAATTATTGTCACACATGATTCATCGTCTGCATAGTCAAACAAATGCATTCATTACATCATCATAGTATTAGATACTAAATAGATAAGAGGATCTTTAAAAATATGACAATAGAAAATATAAATCACCTGCCACAACTTTCATTGAATCATCTAATGCCTCCACTTCATCTAAATATTGGCGCAGCACTATAGGTTCCTTCTTAGTTTGCAACCAATTCTTTCCGCATATACAAGCCTCAACCATCCTTGCACCTAATGAACTCCTAAAGGAATCAAGTACCCGACCTCCAGTTGAGAATGCAGACTCAGAAGCAACTGTAGAAATTTGAATCGCTAATACGTCTTTGGCAATTTGGGAGACAATCTTATACTTAGGAGCATTTATTTTCCACCACAATAAAATGTTGAATGGCTCCTCAGTCAAATCTTCACATCGGTCGGACAAGTAATCTACCAAATCATTTTTCTCCGACCTAGCATCCCGATTAAGTCTCGCTTTAAAGATTGAAGGGATGGGTTTAGAAATACCCAAAGCAGGTTGTGGTTGACTTTGACTACCAATTTGAGACGTCTCATTTGATGGTGGAAGGCTTGGAGGCATCATTTCCTTGTAGAAGTTATATAACCTATGAATTGTATTTTCTACTTTGGCTAACATCTTCTTGGCAATTTCTTCATTATATATGATTTCAAAGCCAATCTTAAGCACTTCGAACTTGCATCTCGGGTCAAGAACTGTTGCTATGAATAACAAATCATTAAATTTTTCATGATTGCCCTAATACTTATCATATTTTCTTCGCATGCTAATAGACATTTTTCCCATTAAACTGTTGGGATCTTTAGCTAATTCATTCAACTCCCCATGAATTTCACAAATCTCCTGAAAAAAAGTGTTAGATGTTACATATAAAGAGCCACTAACTTTCAATGTCATATCATAGAATGATTTAAGAAACTTCAAAAAAATTTGTCCTTGATCCCAATCAAATGGAGTGGGTGAACCACTTCTTTCATCGCCTCTTTTCTCTTCATCAAAGTATTTTGTATAATTTGCATCACTTTCTAAAGCACCAAATGCCTTTCTAAATTTCATTGCACTGTCTAACATCAGATATGTAGAATTCCATCTAGTAGTCACATCCAAACACAACAAAGCTCGAGACTCGATATTAACCTCCTTGCAACTCTCCCTGAACCTTTTCAATCGTGCTGGGGAAGACCTAGTATACCTCACAGCATTGCGAATTGATGAAATAGAACTACTGATTTCTTTTAAACCATCACAAACAATGAGATTAAAAATATGGGCACAACACCTCATTTGAAGCATTTCTCCATCAAGAATTAGACCATGTTTATGTTCCTGAAAACTCTCTTTCAATTTCGATATTGCAACATCATTAGAAGAGGCGTTATCAACAGTTACACAAAAAATCTTTTTAATTCCCCAATCATGAAGACAAGAGATCAACTCCTTAGCCAAAGATATTACCCTTATGACTAGGGACTTGAATGAAGCTTATAATACGTTGTTGAAGGATCCAATCATCATCAACCCAATGAGCAGTCAAACACATGTAACTAATATTTTGTATCGATGTCCAACAATCAGTAGTTAAGCAAACCCTATGTGTACTCAATTCTTTCTTCAGTTTCTTCTTTTCATTAAGGAACAGTTGATATATATCTTTTGCCAGCCGTAACTCTTGAAGGAAATTCAAACGTTGGAAAGAAATACTTTGTATATAATTGAAAACCTTCATCTTGCACATGTCTAAATGGTAACTCAGCCAATAAGAAGTACTTAGCAATCATTTCTCTAGTCCCTTTTTGAGTGAACCTAACAACTTGTCCAGAACTACTAATGCTCTCTAAAACATCATCATTTTTAGATTTAGTGTAATAACCCATAGTCTTTTGCTTTTTCTCTAGAACCCTATATGGATATTTCTTGCATAAGCACTCAATATGGTTTCGCAATGTACTAGTCCCCGCATTTTTGTTGCCATATTTATACGATTGCCCATGATAATTACACTCTGCTTTTCATCATGTAGTTTAAAATGATCCCAAACATCAGATCTTTTAGCTCCTTTTTTTTCCCTTAGTGGAATCTGCATTTTGATCAACTTCTACACTATCAACAACTTCATTTGGCTCAACATAATTTTCTTCTTGAGAAAGGTCAATATGATCCATATTTGTGATTCTGTACAACAAAAGATTACTGAATATTATTTAAATTTTACAACAAGGGGGCGGGAGCCAGGGACATGAAAGCTTCTTTGGAGCAGAGCAGTTCATTTCAAGAATCAAGATCACAAAGTTTACAAGAATTAATTCACGCAGACATATAGTTCCATAATTTGGGAATTTTATTGTATTTTCAAGAATCAATCTGTAATAAGCAGGAAAATGGACGTGGACAGTTTTACAGAGACAAACCGAAAAATGCAAAGTGGGATTGAAATCACATAGGTACATGGAAACTTTGAATTTCAATAGAAAACCTACAAGTTCTTGAAGGAAATCGACAACTTACTAGGCTACCAAGAATCGCGAACATGTACAGCGACCTCCACTGGAAAATGGAAGGTGTTTTCTGGGCGAGCAGCAAGCGGCGACCGGGCAATTGACGAGAGGCGAGTGGCTAGCTCGAGAGAGAGGAAGGGAAATTGGAAAATTAGGGTTGTTTTTTGGGCGATTCGCGAGCGGTTGTTTTTTGGGCGATCGGGCGATTCGCGAGCGGTGAGTGGCGAGCTTGAGAGAGAGGAAGGGAAATTGGAAAATTAGCCAATTAGGGTTGTTTTTTGGGCGAGCAGCGAGCGGCGACCGGGCGATTGGCGAGCGGCGATCGGGCGATTGAGAGAGAGAGGAAGGGAAATGCAAAAATTAGGGTTGTTTTTTCTTCACTTCAATATCAATAGTCGCCAGTCGGTTGTTTTTGAGTTTGGGCCTTTGAGGCTTGAGCCCATTTTCTTTGTTTAATTAGGCTAGTTGGGTCATGGGTGAGCCCATTTTCTTTTTTTAATTGGGCTAAGCGGGTCGGGTTGAGACTTGGGTTATAAATTGACAAAAATACCACAAATGACAAAACTATTGAATTTTACAAATTTGGATGAATTTTCAAAAAAAAAAAAAAATTATTTTTTATTTTTTATTTTTATATATTTTTTCACCGGTCCGGTTTGGTTTTAAACCGTTATTAAATTTCTCAAACCTAAACCAAACCGTTTTTGACCGGTTTGGTTTGGTTCAAAACCATTTCGTTGACGGGTCCACGTGGCACCAAACCGACGGTTTCGGTTTTCCGGTTTGGCGGTTTTTGCTTACAGCCCTAGCTCATGCCGCACAACCTTGTTTTTGAATCCAAGGTCTTTGTCAATAGCCTATAGCTGATTCCTTGACCTTTGCTCTTTTAAATTCTTGCCATTGTTACTCTCATCTATTGTAAAAAATCTCATTGCTATCACATCCCTCCCCCCCCCCCCCCCCTCCCTCCCAACCCCCAATCGTTTGATACTTCTTTGCCACCTATATGTTAAGCCTTTACTCAACAAAAGCAATGACAAATTCCTATTCCGAATAAATTGGTGTCGTTTAAACGAATCATTTTCCCATCCCTTCAATCAATTGCTACCGACCTTGGGCACCTTATTATGTGTTTTTCCTAAAATAATAAAAACCATATAATAATCTAGTTTCTTTTTTGTTTACTATTCCATTAATAACCGAAGTGGCTTCTAGTGTTGATCTCCCTAGCACAAAACTAAACTTGTTATCTGATGCCTTTGAATAAACCTTAATATGTGCTCAATCACCCTATCCCATAATATTATAGTATGACTCATGAGCTTAATAACTTTGTAATTTGTACAATCTTCAATACCTTCTATATTGTGTTAGAGACACCACGACACTCTTCAATTACTCATTTTTTACTATTTAAGATATTATTGAATAGATCTGCTGACCCTAATTACCCACCTTGCTTGGACACTCCCATACTTCTAAAAATTTCATCCAGTCCAATTTCTGTTCTCATCTTCATCCTCTTAGCTCTTTCACTTTTGAGGCCCCAATTCTTTTACTATAGTTACGTTGGCATCTATAGTAGATTATCCTTGTTAAGGATTTTCAAAACAATCTATAATTGTTCAAGAATCCTTTCATCACGTGTCTTTAAAGTGTCATGGAAAGAGTTTGCCAACTTTTTTCTCAAAGTTCATACTTTCTCTTCCAGAAACGACCTATCTAAAACAAACTGTCAATATCGACGCTCTGTCTTTACTCTTCCATTTGTATTCTGAATCTTGGGTGTTCATTTTTTTACTTGTTGATATTTTTTTCTCTCCACATATCATTTAATGAAAGTATGTTACCTGTTGTCCTATTTTTCTCTAGGCATTTGATACTTGTTGGTCCATTATTTTTTCCTACAGATTGTTAAGTTTTTACATAAACCGAGATTTTATTTCATTTCCTAATTTTAAATAAATAATGTTGTGATGCAGTGTTGGAGTAACTTCGTCTGAAACAGGACTCTCACATGTGGATGTGATTGTTTTGGATGAAGTGCATTACTTGAGCGACATATCTAGGGGTACTGTGTGGGAAGAGATTGTATGTTCGTTCCCAATTCTGTGATATTTTATCCTAATTATTTGCTTCATACAATTAATTGTTGCTGTCATCATGTAGGTTATTTATTGCCCCAAAGAAGTTCAACTCATCTGTCTATCAGCAACTGTTGCCAATCCTGATGAGCTGGCAGGTTGGATAGGTCAGGTACTGCAGCTATCACTTCTATTTTGCAGTTTCTTTGCTAGATAGTGTCCTACATAATGCTGTTTCTTAAGAGTATAGAGTTGTTTCAAACTTCAAAATGTACGATCTCTTGCTACACATGTTTGTTGTATATCTCCATTTTGCTTCAACTGTGCCTTCTATGGAAAAAAAAAATGGATAAATGCCTTATTTGAAATATGTACAGCTTTGATTGACTAACTTAACATTGGGCTAATCTTGGTTTTTTGTGGTAGTGTATTTTCTTTCAATTTTTAAAGTTTAATATTTCTTGTATTTGGTGGAAATCCTGACAAATTTATATTTGATCCTGTGAAAACTTGAAAAGTGGCACTGTTTGTCCTATTTGTTGATACTTTTGGTTGCCTGTGAAATTGACTTTTCCCTTAGATATGTTTGTGCCTCTTTAGTGCAAGTTGTTACCATCACACTTTTATAAATTCAAAATGGGATTTAATGACGTAAAATGCATTGTACTTATAGAGAAAATATGTTCCAATTTTAATTTTTCTGACCTGGAAGTTATGAACCTGCTGATTAATTAATTATCTGCAAAGAGCTCAGTGGAGAATTATATTTTGGACTAACTTCCTTATTGTTCATACTGATGTTTAAAGATTCATGGGAAAACTGAGTTGGTAACTTGCTCTAAGCGCCCAGTTCCTTTGACATGGCACTTCTCTACAAAGACAGCTCTATATCCGCTTCTTGATGAGAAAGGCACCAGCATGAATAGGTAATTTTTGTCGTCCTTTATCACTATTTGATTTCAAATTTACAGTAGGCTTAGCGGAAATCAATCAGAATTTGAATTCCCAACCTTGTTTTACTGGGAAAGATTGGGTATGAAAATGAATCCACATGACTATCACCTTGCTTGGGCAGATCTTCCTATCATATCATGATTACATTTCACTGCACTCTTTACTAGAAAGTAAAATTGCTTGAAAGCATACCTTTTCATATTATATTATGCCAGGCAAAAGTTTGAACCATAGTTTCGGAGTATGTGATCCAACTTCTTTTACTAATATATAAACATAATATCTTGTTCATACTTCATATATGGTCAAAATTCAGATATTTCTGAAGGTTGCAGCACGGAACTGCAGTAGTGATAGTTACAGTTGTTTTGTTTAACCCCTTCCATTATTATTTTGTTTTTGTGATGCTTCAATTATCGAAAGAAGTAAGCTTGTCGTATTACTAACTATATCAAAACTTGTTAGAGCGTTGTGGTATGGGGCACACAATTACAACTGAAGTAGAACTGAAAGATAATGAACACCAAAATTTTACATGGACAAACCACGGGCAAATTGTAGAAGGATTTCACTACAACAAAAGGATTACAACACTCTCTCTATAAATAAGGAGAGTACAATTGGCAATACACCCTCTCTTATAATAGGAGAAAACTAACATACTTTCACTAATAAAAGAAAAGACAAATTTAGGAGAAATCTTACTTTTTTTCCTCTCTAAAACTCTCTCTCTTTTCTTCCTCTCAACATGTGACTTTTCTTCTAGATTGGGATAGATAATTAGAAGAAGGAACCCATGTATTTATAGAGGAGAATGGAGGTGAAAACAAGGAGGTGGAGTTGGAGAATTTAAGTTGGAATTCTCTTTCTTTTTTGGAGAATTCAAATAGGAATTCTCTACCTTTGGAGAATTCAAGTAGGAATTCTCTTCCTTTTATCTTCAAGTTGTAATATTTGACCAAGAGAAAAGTGGCTTTATTACTACATATCTCCCACTTAAAGTCACTTTTGTATTCCTTTCTACATTTGCCATCTTCATTGCTGCTTACATTTCTGATAGGCCAATAGAAGATCGACACCAAATAAATTTGTCGTTGTTGACGGCTTTGTTAACATACCAGCTAAGTTGTCTTTAGTATGGATTTTCTATATATTCACACTTCCTTCTTCCACCTTCTCACGAACAAAGTGATACTGAACTCGTATGTGCTTTGTCTTCGAATGAAATGTTGGATTCTTTGCCAAATGCAAAGCGCTCTGACTAGCACAAAATAGAGCAATCTTCTCTTCTTTGTGTCCGAGCTCCTCCAGTAGTATTTGCAACCATATTGCCTCTTTGCTAGCTTGTGTAACTGCTACATATTCTGCTTCTGTCGTAGAGGAAGACAGATGTGTTTGTAATTTTCAAAATATTCAAAGCGCGGGTTGAGCTTGAATCTGAAAAGAAGATCAAGTGTTCAAGGACAGACAATGGAGGAGAATATACTGGTGATGAATTTGATAACTTCTGTCAACAAGAAGGTATCAAATGGAGGAGAATATACTGGTGATGAATTTGATAACTTCTATCAACAAGAAGGTATCAAGAGACAGTTCACAGTGGCATACACTCCACAACAAAATGGAGTAGCAGAGCGGATGAACAGAACCTTGTTAGAAAAAACAAGAGCGATGTTGAGAACTATGGGGATAGCCAAGTCATTTTGGCAGAAGCAGTCAAGACCGCATGTTATGTGATCAATCTGTCACCATCAACTGCAATTGATCTGAAAACGCAGATGCAATATGTAGCAATAAAGTCACTTTTCTCTTGGTCAAAGATTACAATTTGAAGATGAAAGGAAGAGAATTCCTACTTGAATTCTCCAAAGGTAGAGAATTCGTATTTGAATTCTCCAAAGAAGAAAGAGAATTCCAACTCAAATTCTCCAACTCCACCTCCTTATTTTCACCTCCATTCTCCTCTATAAATACATGAGTTCCTTCTTCTAATTATTTATCCCAATCTAGAAGAAAAATCACATGTTGAGAGGAAGAAAAGAAAGAGTTTTAGAGAGGAAAAAAAGTAAGGTTTCTCCTAAATTTGTCTTTCCTTTTATTAGTGAGAGTATGTTAGTTTTCTCCTATTATAAGAGAGGGTGTATTGCCAATTATACTCTCCTTATTTATAGAGAGAGTGTTGTAATCCTTTTGTTGTAGTGAAATCCTTCTACAATTTGCCCATGGTTTATCCACGTAAAATTCTGGCGTTCATTATCTTTCAGTTTTACTTCAGTTGTAATTGTGTGCCCCATACCACAACGCTCTAACAGTGGTATCAGAGCTTTGGGTTTATAGTCGATTTTTCGTGCTACAGTCAGATCCAGTTAGTAGAAAGGAGGCATCTTCAATAATGGCGACGAAGTACGACATAGAGAAGTCAATGAGAGTAATTTCTCATTGTGGAAATGATAATAAAAGCAGTTTTGAGAAAAGATAACTGCTTGGCGGCAATTGGAGATAGGCCCGATCATATCACTGATGACGGCAAGTGGTACGAGGATGGCAATACTATTGCTAATCTGCACCTAGCACTAGCCGATGGAGTATTGTCAAGTGTGGCGGAGAAAGGAATAGCAAAAGAGATATGTGATACTCTGACAAAATTGTACGAGGCCAAATCACTACACAACAAAATTTTCTTGAGGAGAAAACTTTACACCCTTCGGATTATGGAGTCAACTATGATGACCGACCATATCAATACCCTCAACACTCTATTTTCACAGCTCACATCAATAGGGAATAACATAGAGACGGGTGAACGTGCTGAAATTCTATTTCAAAGTCTACCTGATTTGTATGATCAACTTATCATCAACTTAACCAACAATATTGAAGTTCTAGTGTTCGATGATATTGCAGCTGCGGTTCTTGAAGAAGAAAGTCGGCGCAAAAACAAGGATAGATCAACAAGTTCACATCAGGCGGAAGCCTTGACGATGATGAGAGGGAGATCAACGGAGCATGGCTCCAGTGGGAGTCATAATCAGAATAGATCAAAATCCAGGAGTAAGAAGAATGCCAAGTGTTATTACTGTGGCAAGAAAGGGCACTTAAAAAGGGATTGCTAGAGTCTTAAGAAGAATGAAGAAGCCAAAAGACAAGGTCCTGAGAAATCAAAAGTTCAAGGTTGTGTAGCAAGCACCTCAGATGATGGTGAAATTCTATACAGCAAGGCAACAACAGTTGTTGAAGGTAGAAAACAGTTTTCTGATATCTTGCTTATGGACTCAAGAGCTACATGGCACATGGCACCAAGGAGGGAATGGTTCCATCATTATGAACGTATCTTAGGAGGATCTGTGTTTTTGGGCAATGATCATGCCTTGGAGATCGCTGGTATTGGTATCATCAAATTGAAAATGTATGATGGTATAGTGCGTACTATCCAGGAGGTACGACACATAAAAGGCTTGAAGAAAAATCTATCGTCTTTAGGACAATTAGATAGCATTGGTTGCAAGACCTATGCACAAAATGGGGTGATGAAAATATTCAAAGGTGCGCTGTGATGACGAAAGTAGAAAAGATAGCTGCAAATTTGTATATGCTTAAAGGAGAGACACTACAAGAAGGAGAAGCATTTGTCGCGTTGACAAGTTCAACAGTTCAGCAGAAGAATTAACGATGATGTGGCACCGCAAACTTGGCCACATGTCGGAACGTGGTTTGAAAATTCTCTCAGAACAAAAGCTTATTCCAGGACTCAAAAAGGTTTTATTACCCTTTTGTGAGCATTGTGTTACTAGTAAGCAGCACAGATTGAAGTTCAGCAGTTCCATTGTTAGAAGTAAAGCTATCTTGGAGCTAGTTCATTCTGATATTTGGCAAGCACCGATATTGTCCCTAGGAGGAGCAAGATACTTTGTATCTTTCATTGATGATTACTCCATGAGATGTTGGGTGTATCCAATCAAGAGGAAGAAAAGAGAGAGTTTTAGAGAGAGAAAAAAGTAAGGTTTCTCCTAAATTTGTTTTCCTTTTATTAGTAGAAGTGTGTTAGTTTTCTCCTATTATAGGAGGGGTGTATTGCCAATTGTACTCTCCTTATTTATAGAGAGAATGTTGTAATCCTTTTGTTGTAGTGAAATCCTTCTACAATTTGCCCGTGGTTTGTCCACGTAAAATTTTGGTGTTCTTTATCTTTCAGTTCTACTTCAGTTGTAATTGTGTGCCCCATACCACAACGCTCTAACGAAACTGAGGTTTGTGGGGCCGCAGGACTTGCAAAGCCCCTATACTAGAAGTAGAATTCCCCTGCAAGTCTTCAGAAGGTAGTCCTTTAAAAATTTCATTTCCTTCTATTTCCTGATTAAGACAGTAGATGTGTCAATGTGCTCTTCCTCAGTTGGATGGTTATTGTATATCTGTCATCAAGTGGCAGTGTGTTTACTGCCTTTGCGGAGAAGGAATGGATGGATTCAGAAGAAATAGTTCCATGATAATTGTTTGAAAATAATATCTGTTGGGTCCCAATGTGGAGATCTTGTAGGACTAACAGCTTGTTTCCTTTTTCTGACTGAAACAGGGGGCTGTCACTCAGCTATTTACAGATTGATTCATCAGGAGACAATTTGTACAAGGACGAAGGGTCTAGAAGAAGGAAACCTAGAAGACATGGTAATGATGTACCTTCCCGTGCAAAGAATGACGCGACCACTATTCGTCGTTCACAAGTATGAGCTAGTAGTTGATGACTTATTTTTGGTTGACATTAGAATCAAGTTGGATGAGAATTATTGATTCTGTTCTCCACATACGATTTATAATTTAAAAGAATAACATGGATTGTGGGTCATTTCGTTTTTCTGGTTTTATATCGTAGGTGCCTCAAGTTATAGACACATTGTGGCATCTTGAAGCTAGGGATATGCTTCCTGCAGTTTGGTTTATCTTTAGCAGAAAAGGATGTGATGCAGCTGTCCAGTACCTGGAAGACTGCAGGCTACTGGATGAATGTGAGATGAGTGAAGTAGAACTGGCCCTGAAAAGGTTCCGTGTCCAATATCCTGATGCTGTGAGGGAATCTTCAGCGAAAGGCCTTCTCCGAGGTGTTGCAGCCCATCATGCTGGTTGTCTTCCCCTGTGGAAATCATTCATAGAAGAGCTGTTTCAACGAGGGCTTGTAAAGGTTGTTTTCGCCACAGAAACGCTAGCTGCTGGAATCAACATGCCTGCTAGGACAGCTGTTATTTCATCTCTGAGCAAAAGAACTGAAAGTGGGCGTTCTCTTTTAACTTCAAATGAATTGCTCCAAATGGCAGGACGTGCTGGTCGAAGAGGCATTGATGAAAGAGGTCATGTCGTTCTTGTTCAGACACCATATGAAGGGGCTGAAGAATCCTGCAAAATTCTCTTTTCTGGACTTGAACCTCTTGTATCGCAATTTACTGCTTCATATGGAATGGTGCTCAATCTACTTGGGGTATGTTCTTCTATGCTTCTTCTCTTTGGCCTAGTTATCTCAGTGTCATGGACTTCACATGTCATGCTTTGCAGGGTGCAAAAGTAACACAATCCCCTGAATCAAATGACTCGAATGTCTCTCAATCAGGACAGACATTGGAAGAAGCGAGGAAGTTAGTTGAGCAAAGTTTTGGAAATTATGTCGGGAGCAATGTCATGGTTGCTGCAAAGGAGGAGCTTGCTAAAATACAAAATGAGATAGAGATACTGACTTCAGAAATAAGTGATGAAGCTATTGATAAAAAGAGCCAGAAACTGTTGACAAAATCAGCTTCTAAGGAAATTGCTGATCTTCAGAAAGAATTAAGGGTATCTCTATCACTCATATCCTTCCAACCTTTATTTTCCCAGACTGGACTGTTTATTTACTGTTATTATTCTTATGTAGACACATGTTCCTAATTCTATATGATTTACTTGATTTTTATCTTTCCCTCTCAGGCAGAAAAGCACCTCCGGACTGAACTGCGGAGAAGGATGGAACTTGAAAGAATGTTTTCTTTGAAACCTTTACTGAAGGAGCTAGGAGAGGGGCATTTACCTTTTATAAGTTTACAGTATAGTGATTCAGGTGGAGTTCAGCATCAAATCCCTGCTGTTTACTTGGGAATGGTTGACTCATTGAAAACTTCAAAAGTTAAAAATATTGTAAGCTTGATTTTTAACTCTCCTTCTCGCTCTTTCCTTTCTCAGTTATCCTTTTCGCTGGCATTGAAATATACTCGTTAAATTACTAAAAGGCATGCTGTTGTGCCATATTGCAAGAAGTTTCATGCTGCAGCCTGGGTCCTCTGTGATAACGAGACTACTGGAACACATTCTCTGTTTCTGATTGAAGCACATTATTCTTGTCTCTGCTACATGCTGCGTCCTTTGCAGCTTGCTATCTTTTAAAATTGTCTGCACATTATACCGCTGCATTTTGATTTTTACTTGGTGGAGGCTACCATTACCTAAAAAAGACACGTATAACAAAGATTGATACTGATGAGATCTCAAACCCCCTAATTTGGATCCTGATATTTCATATTTAACATATAAACTTCCCTTCAAAGAACTAATCCATTATAATTTCACATACTCGCACATGCTACAATACTGCTTAAGAGGAAAATATCATCATTTATTGTATTATTTTGCTTCAGTTTCACTCACATTTCATTCTCTTGGTTGAGGTCTCGGTTTTAGCATTTGTTTGGCATAACTTATTTGAAAATTATTTTTCCTCAAACTTATTTTCAACCACACATTCTCCCAATAAAATAATTTTACACGTGGATCCATAACTATTTTTTACTTTTTAACCACATATCCAAAAAAATCGTTTTTCACTTCAAATAATCTCTCCCAAACAAAACACTTACGCTTTTGTGCCTGCCCTTACAGGTTCACGACTCTGATTATTTTGCACTAAATATAGACATGGATATTTATTCCAGAGATGCTGAGAGTGAACATGGTGCTGAACCATCTTACCATGTTGCTCTTGGTTCAGATAATTCATGGTACCTTTTCACACCGAAGTGGGTCAAAACAGTTTATAAAACAGGTTTTCCCAATGTTGCTCTGGCTCTGGGTGATGCTTTGCCTCGTGAAATAATGACATTGCTGCTCGACAAGGAAAGCATGCAGTGGCAAAAGGTTGCAGAATCTGAGCTTGGTGGTCTTTGGAGCATGGAAGGATCTCTAGAGACATGGTCTTGGAGTTTAAATGTTCCAGTCTTGAGTAGTTTTTCTGAAGATGATGAGGTGAACTCAATAACCAAATGAATTCCACACATTGGCATTCCTTTCTTTTAGTTTTGATGTTTAGAATGCATGTGAGCATTATTCTTCTCAAAGCCTCTGAACTCTTTAACAGCAGGACAGACTCGTTGATGCAAAACTTGACACAGAAATATGAAAGCGAGAGATTGAGAGATAAGGAGAAGAAGAGGACAAAAAAGAGAAGAAAGAGACAAGGATGACAAAATTAGAGAAGAGCAAAGGGAACTATAGGACCAAAATCTCATAAAGCCAATAGTCTAATTTTAATTGAAATCCCAAGTTCCCTTTTTTAGAGCAAAGAGTTTAAAGTCCTAATTAATCACAAGCTAAATTTCTGAGTATATCTTCAATTCCACATCACTAGTATTAAATATTTGCATGGAAAAAATATTTACTGAGTAAATTCCTCTGGAAAAATGAGGGTGGGTGGGACTTGGGAGTGGGGATTTGCAACTGAATTTACATTCTCTATGTTTTTTTTTTCTTTTTTTCTTTCTTTCTATTTATTTATTTATTTTTCGTGTACCTTTCTATTCTGATTATAAATACGTGTCTCTTAAATTTGCCTTCCAAACTTGCTACCTTCTGGGTTATATTTTGCTCATCTCTGGGACTCAATCAATGTTTTTGGATCTGCATATTTTGACCCATTATGATGAGATATGTCGGTGGTAAGTTCATCAAAAGTTCATCAAAGTGTTGAAGGACGTCATGATTGGACTGCATAGATGATTCTAGATTTTCAATCTAATTGTCTTTTCAAGATTTGATATAGAAGATTGCAGATTATTCTCTAGGGGTCATTTCTTGGTTTTGACCGCCCCATAGCAACATTGATTTGGTGTAGAAGCACAAGATTCTTCTTTCATCATTAGTTCAAACATGCATTTGGTCAGTCGTCCAATTTCTAATCAGTCACCCCGGCCCCACCCAGTATTTGGGCCACTTTGATCTCCATCATTAGCAGGCCTAAATTAACTCAACAATTAATGGGGGGGTTCGTGACTAAAAGACGAATGGTGAAATAGTTTGCTTATGACTAAAAAAGGACAAGTGCTTGTAGTACAATTGTTACTTGTTTGTACTTAGGTGTATGGTGTTGACTTTTGGTTCTATCCTTAATTTCTTAGGTTTTACAATTCTCTCAAGCGTATCATAATGCTGTAGAATGCTACAAGGACCAAAGAACCAAAGTTGCACGTTTGAAGAAAAAGATAGCACGTACAGAAGGCTTTAGAGAATATAAGAAGATTATAGACATGGCTAAGTTTACCGAGGAGAAGATACGGCGCTTGAAGGCCAGATCACGTCGTTTGAGTACTCGCATAGAGCAGATTGAACCATCTGGTTGGAAGGAGTTTCTGCAGGTAATTTACGTGCAAACATACTGCATGCTATCAGCTAGCATGTTCATTATTATTGTTGGTTAAGTAGGGAGCATGTGATACTAGTGAAATGTTTCCATAAGGTTAGCTGTTATACAATGATATCAAAAAAGTGTGATAATCTCATGATTACTTTATGAGAGTTGTCTATTTTATTTGTTTTTATGAAGCTTCAAATTTTGTTCTAATCTTCAAATCTACAGATTAATTGTCGTAATTTCAAGGGCTCCTCTATTTGGCGCAAAAAATTGTAATTTGCTTACTGGTGGAAAATCGTTTAGAACTGCTATATTTCTCTATCTAGTGGTACATTTCAAAATTCTAAGCATCAATACAGTGATAATCGTATATGTTATGGCCTGTCATTCTCTTTGTTTATTTATTTTCTTGTTTTAGATGTCCAGTCATAGTGTGCAATATAGGAAATAGATTACAATATAGATATGCTACTATTTATAAAACTGGTTAAGTGGACTGAGTAAAATTATAGAAGTATAACATTAATTCATTTACTAGACGAATAAATTATGTTAGATGGTGACTGCCTATGTTAACACAGTTCTACATATTGTTTCATTTTTCCAATGTGCCAGATCAGCAATGTCATACACGAAATTAGGGCACTAGATATCAATACACATGTCATTTTTCCTCTTGGTGAAACTGCTGCTGCAATTCGAGGTGAAAATGAACTCTGGTTAGCGATGATTCTTCGAAATAAAATCCTCCTGGATCTAAAACCTGCACAGCTTGCTGCCGTGTTTGGAAGTCTAGTGTCTGAAGGAATTAAACTTCGACCTTGGAAGAATAATAGGTATTGTCAATTTTTAAAGTGAAGTTTTGAGTAGTTTAATTTGTGTGTAAATGGAGATAGGTATTGCACATTTAATATGAAAAAAATCTAAAAACAATCAATATGCAGTTGCATGTGGTAAATCATTTATTCCTTTTGTTCTCTGCAGCTATATTTATGAACCTTCCACCACTGTTATGAATGTAATCAACTTTTTGGATGAACAAAGGAGCTCACTTTTACAACTTCAGGAAAAACATGGAGTGAAGGTAATATCCATGGACTGGTTGGGATACATTGGGCTTGCTTAATATTTTGCAAAATTAAATTTAAATATATTTCGTACGTGGAGTGTAATTACACTGCCTAACAATTTGTCTACTTTATTTCGAAAGCATTAGCAAATAAAATATTTGTTAAGTCTCCGTTAAAGAAATTGGACAAATTTACAAAACACAATCCGTTATTAAAGTAACAATAGCACTGTATTTTGTAAATATTTCTTATTTCTTTATCAGAGATGTAACAGAATATGTTATTTGTTAATGCTTTTGAAGGTATGTAAATTGTAATTGCTAAACATATGTCTGCGAAGTGTATTAGACATACATAAATGGTGCATTGTGTAGATTTTCCTAATAATCATGTCCATGGTTTATAGATACCTTGCTGCTTGGATAGCCAGTTTTCTGGCATGGTTGAAGCCTGGGCATCTGGTCTAACTTGGAGAGAGATTATGATGGACTGTGCCATGGATGAAGGAGATTTAGCTCGTCTTTTACGACGAACAATCGATCTTTTAGCTCAGGTAATACATAGATGATGATGATTCATGACCGTGCTACAATATTATACCATAGCACCCTATGAGTTTCTACTTCTCATCGTCATTTCTCTAGCTTGTCCTTCTCATTAGTATAATTGGCAACTCGTTGTTTAACTTTTCGGTTTGTGCCTTTTTCATTTTTGGCTTGCACTTTTCTCCAATTTTGGAGGACTGAGGGTTTTTCGTTGATTACAGGTTCCTAAACTACCTGATATTGACCCTCAACTGCAGAGCAATGCAGTGAAAGCATCCAGTGTCATGGACCGTCCACCAATAAGTGAATTAGTGGGATGAAAAATTGCATGCCAAGCAGATTTGGCAAATTCTATAATACGTTCCTAGCTATCATTACCAGACTGAAGTAACTAAACTCTCCCTCTCTCATGCACTATAATAATAATAGTAGTGGTGGTGGTGGTGGTGGTGGTGGTGGTGACTGCTACCCCTTGAATTATGGAATTGGTTTTGTTGGTTCCCCACTTATAAACATGCACTTTCACAATTCACTTGTTCAATACAAGATCATCTTTCTTTTTTCTTATTTCTAAGTTGGTATTCTGAGTTTATGTTTTACAGTCACCCATTTATGAAAATTGTACTAAAAGTGCTACACTTTTACAAGAATATGAACCCGCCTGCATGAGAAAGGGCATTTGAAGATAAGATTTAAAGAAAAATGTGTTTCAGCTAAACTTGTAGACGGCTATCATTATATTCGACTCTTTACGCAGAACCCTTGGAGATTGCTTAAACAGGGAAGTGCCTCAATGGTGCTTCTCTATAAACCGTATTGATCAAAGTAGAAAAGTCAGACACAGAGATGCATCATACATATATTTACATTTTTGGGTTTATCTCCACAGATGCTTTGGATACTGAAAGGTGCAGGAATATTCTGGAGGAAGTATAGCTTCTGGCGATAATACTAAATTAGGTTTTCCACTCTCTCTCTCACTCTAAAAGGCAGATTAACATTCATTTATTTGCATTTCACCATGTCGCACTCTTCTCGTCATAAAAATTTGGAGCATATTTGGCCATAACTTGAATAAAATTTTGTTTCCAAATATGTTTGAATAGGTTATTTTGTTATAATTGAAACAGAATGTAAGGTTACTTTGCTCATTTCAATATTTAACCTACAAAATAATTGTTTAATTACCCATGAGTAAACTTATTTGGGTTAATCCATTTGTACATAATGGTTTGTACATAATGGATTACCCCTCTCACATAATGCCCGGGGCCTGCGTGTATTTAAAAATTTCTACAATGTGGTCCCCATCCCTATTGTGAGTAGTAGGTAAAAGATTCGGTAAAAAAATTCGGTACATGTAACACGATCCAACTTTTTTATAACTAAATTATTTAAGCTTGGCCAGGTATGCACTTATGGCATGTTTGAAAATATGGATCGTATTAGATAATATTAAAAAATAAAGCACTTTCAAGTATTTAGCACCAAAGATGTCTTAGTGTGTGTAATGTACAAATAAAGCTAAGCTGGACAAATTTTTTCATTGCTTATAAGGAGTTCAATATCTTCCTTTCCATATTTGCAGCATCCGCTGTAGCTTTTTGGCCAGAGGCAACAAGGCTTGTTATTGAAGATGATTGCAGACATCTGTAACAAGTAAATCTGTCACCGGTGCCTGAACTGCCATATTTTAATTGTTGCTCACTATTTACCTCGTGTTTATGGAATATCAAAAGCCAAGCAATTCAACGATCTGGTTTCAGTGAATGTGTAATGAGGCAAAAGCGTGTATATTTTGGCTAAATGAGCGTTACTTCGTGCAGGATTCATCACTATGAGATCAGTGTCAGTGTCGAATGAACTGGTTGAGCAAATTTGTATTATTATTATTATTGATCACAAGATTGTAAGTGCTTATACGGAAATTTGTTGAATATAAAACTACTATCTATCAGAAATATAATATTTAAACGTTTATTTATTTTTTACTTACGATAAAAGAAAAAAATACAAGTAAAACATGGTTAAATACAAGTAAAACATGGTTCATGCTTGACAGTACCTTCAAACATCCAAGAATTCATATTTTCTGAAAAAAGAGAATCGTCCAAACCACTAACATCTTCAAGCAATTTTAAACTGGCAAATTTGAAAAGAAATGCCTCAACTAATACTGCATTTAAACATTGGAACGCAACAAAATTATTTAAAAACATTTTTCTGCAAAATCACTAATTAAACTTTTATAATTAATATTTTCTAACAAATCACGTTTAATAGATATCAAAGTTATATCATAAGTTAACTAAATAATAATCATTACTCGAACTCTATAACAATCTTCAATGGTTTTCGTAATTTTGAAATTAATGTGCTATAAGTTATTAGTCCGAAGAAGAAAAAACAGGAAACATTAATTAGAAAAATTGAATTCTGATGATAATTTACAAATTACAATCCATTAAAATTGGCGCATTACCTTCCTCAGTTCCTTGTCTGTCAATATCGCGAACTGGGGATCACAAGAATCATGTGAAGAATCCTAGGAAGAATCTACGTCTTAGAATAGCGATATTGTATCAAAAAGTCAGAGAAGAATGATGGGCATAATGTCTTTATCGAAATATTTTTACGAGGTTGAATCTCTAAAGATAAAAAAAATAGAGTGGAAAGATTCAAAAGAATATATTTGGTTCAATTTTTTGTGAATACACGTGCTTTTTTGCCAAGGGTTTGAGTAATTTTTCCCCCTTTTTGATGTACTAGTTTTTGCCCGTGCAATGCACGGGCAGGGTTAATTTGAAGGTTATATTAGCATGTTGAATTCTTATAAATTACACAGTTAATTTGATGTTACAAGTTTTGTTTAACCTGTGTAGGTATGTAAACTTATCTAATAATTGTAAGAGATGCCTGAAGAGCAGCTTCTTTATACGCAGAAGCAGGGTTAGCTACGGGATGCGGTTGTACTGGATGCATTTGTGGTGGAAGCAAAAATTTGTTGAAGGGATGGACTATGGAGTGGATCACGTCAATACCAAAAATTCGGAATCCTATTGGTTCGCTCCTTTGTATTCTTTCTCCATTGCTAAAAAATTCTTTAACATGCTTATGGGTAGCTGTTAAGGAAAAAATAACTGGTAATTTAGGAAAAGATATCTTTTTTGCTAAAAAATTCTCTAACATGCTTATGGGTGGCTGTTAAGGAAAAAATAACCGGTAATCCTACTTCCTATAAAAGAGCGGATCCCAATTTTAACTGTTCATCTCGTGTCTTCCATTTCACACTAAGCCAGATTGAAACCGGTTTTCTACTGTTGATCCTATTCTTTTTTAGGTGGTTTAGTTTTGACATGTCGGTTACTGTTCATTTGAGTTTTGACATGTCGGTTAGTGTTCATCGTATCTCGATTTTTGTCCCTACTATATTAAAAGAGAGTACCAGTTGAAGGCGGTGGCTGCATTTTTCTTATTCTTTCCTTTGCATTAAAGGCGGTTGAAGGCGACAGTGAAAGGCGGTGGTTGGAGAAGTATTTATATAGGAAGAAAAATTTATCATCGTCTTCTCTAACTTCTGCAAATATAAGAAATTTTGAAATTATTTATTTTACTCCATTATCGTCATTTTCAGCTTGTAGGAATAAGAAAACTGGTCTTGCAGCACACAAATCTGAGATTTTCTTACCCTTTATTGCTTTTCACTGTAAGTATTTACGTAAAAGTAATGTTTCGTTCTATTAGTTTTGCACGTTTAGTATTTATATACAATTGTTTTGTTAGAAATTATGCTTATAAATCTTTTCATCGGGCTTTCTTCATATTATTGTTTGCGGCACTTGTTTCTTTATTACTGGTCACCTAATCTTTGATTGTTTGGCTTACCTATATCTACCTTCGTCATTTCTGTTCAGCCGTATTTTTGTATATTCATATTTCTATTAGATTAAATGCATGCTGGTTATCTTCTTAAATAGATGTTCCACTCTCCAAGATATTCTTGAAGCATTCATTTTAATGCCCGCTATTTAGTGTTAGTTCTTTTTTGTCTATGGACACCAGAAAATTAGCACAGGCAGAGAAAAATGCCAGTGCATCGAAGTAAGTAGAATTACTCTTTTACCTATGTTAATTGGGATATTACTGCAATCAATGTTCAGTTTTCTTAATGAAAATTAGTGATTATAGTTATGTGATATATGGGGTTATGTAACAGCACGTTTGTAAGTTGCAATGTAAAAAGAAATGAAGGAAATAGGATGACAATAATTCTTTATTGATAACCAAAGTGCAAGAAGTCCTGCAAATTTTAAAATTTCATAAAGTCAGTTCATTAATTGTAGTTTCTGGCTATGCATTCTTTGTCATATTTTTCTTTTGATTTGATTTCGTAAATATTTGAGTTAGTGCCTTAAATGTTTATATTACTACTGAAATGTTGTTGAAGCAGCATCGTCAATATCTGAATTCCCTACCTATATGTTGTTGGATGATTTTGGTATCATCTTTTATTTTTTTTTAGATACAAAATCAAAAAAATTTGAAATTATCCCTCGCACTGTTCACTCTCCGTTCGTGCACGGAAAGTTAGTTCGAGGTGGACAGGTTTGTGTGGGTACGAATTACTCTCCGTTTGTGTAAGGTATATTTTTCCCTTTTTTATTAAAGTGTTTTTTTCCGTTAACAGGAACAACAAATTTTTTCCCGTTTACCAAATTTACAAATACAATACATTAAATTTATTACATTTTGAACATAAACTTATTAATTGTACAAACGGCTAAATAATATTTTCATTTCACCTACCAAATATTCTTAATTCATTTACCAAATTTACACCTACAATATATTCAATATGTTACATTTTCAACATAAAATCTTATTTCCATTTTTTAAGCATTTATAATTCACTCTGCCAACTGAGAATTGGAATTTTGTAATCCAACTTTCAGTTTTTCAGTTGGAACAATTCCATCCTTGCCAGTGTTAATCTTAGAAAACATCTCTTTTATGTATTCAACTACTTTGTTGGACAAGAAATCAGCAATTACCAAATCATAGAAAAAGAAGCTCAAATGCTTTCTGAAGCATCTTCACTGGAAAAAAGAACACAAGAAACTGTAATCTTCTTGCAATGTCAATGTACCTAGTTCTAACTTGATTTCGCCGATCCCCGTCTTTGATTTTGTTGTTGGCGAATGAAGGAATTTTATGATTTGTTTGTACTTTGGGAAATAATTTCACGGAATTGTTGCATTGTAAAGATGTGGTACTAAATTAGTAATTTAATTTCTGGGTTTAAAGTTTACCTAGGGAAATGGTTGTTCTTTTACAAGCTTTTGGGCCATACTTTAACCATCTTGAAGATGATGAATCAGACTGTATTCGGTCCGCCACTATGTAATCCCCCACCACGTAATCCCCCACCACATAATACCTCCCTCTCCCTCCACCGCAGCTTCTAATTGATTGAGCCATTAATTTTCAATATCCACTATAGAAAACGGGCACTTATGTGCACTTATGTGATGTAGTGGGTATAACTACATATTAAAGTTCCAGACTTTCAACTTTCAACTAAACGAAAACAAGATTATTCACACTATAAAATGGGCACTTATGTGATGAAATGACAAATAAGTATGAATGACGAGAAGTCTTATCCTGCATTAGCAAAACCCAAGGAGGTGAAAACCAATGAAATATTGGATTTGAATTGTTCGCAGTACTTCAATAGCATCGACCATGAAGCCAAGACGATAAAAGTACTTACCTGTAAACATGGTGAATTTGCCCATCTTCACTTCTAGTCAGTCCCTCCATCATTGAGCCATATGATCTCTCTTCATTGGGATTTTTAGGTTCCTCTACAAGAAATATTGCAAAAACTTCAAAAAGATAAAGAAAGAAAGAAAAAAGAAAATATCATGTGTCTCCTTGATCGCTTAGAACCCCTCGATACACTACCTTAGACAGCTTGAGTGAACAAAAAGGAGGTGTACGTAAGGAGAGCACCTTACGTAAAATTTTCAACAGTAGATCTACAATTGAAAGGTAAATAAAACAAAATATTGGTAAGGCACCACAATTGTAGAAGATCCACTTGTAGTTGATAAAGGGAGACTGACTAACATATCACATATTTCTAGACTTTTCTCAATCACGGGACCAATATCAATATCCAAAGGGTTGCCAGATAATTTAGATGTATTCCATATACATAGTTAAAGCTTCAATCTTGAGATGATTGAACTTACGCTCGTATTCAATGCAATTCCCCCTCCACCTCAATTACTTATTTGGTATCATTTTCAGAAACAATATGGAATAGATCGCAGTTACCAAGCAAAGAAAATTGATATCAGAGGACTGTCATCAAATTGAATTGCTACAAGTTAAGTCGAAGAAGTGGTGCCCCAACGCATCGGTAAAGAAGCCAAACGCAAATTTTTGGTAGAAATTAGAATAAAATCACCAATAGAAGATAAAGAAATGCACATTTCTTTTAAACAAAGCAAATCTGGATCCCAATGGATGAACTATTTGCAAAGAAAGAAGATGCATCCACACAATTTATACATATATCAAACAAAATTCAACTTTCACATGGTACATAATATAGGTAGAGCGATTAGGGCAACGGAAGCACGCAACAACATTGTACAATGGGGGAATCATGCAAGGAGGCAGATATGAAAGTGAATAAACTAATGCATATTATACAAACCTTGATCGAAGCAACAATAAAATATTTAATTAACTATAATTATAAAAGCATCAAATCACATGACCCTGACATCCAATTCAATTGAGATCCCGAGACAAGAAAAAAAAGAAAAAAATTCCACATAAATAGAAAAATTAATAGGAAAATTATCATTGAGAAATCATTATTAGGTTAATAGGTCATTTTTCTAGTAACCAATATGTAGAACTTGCCATTTGACTTGGTAAAGTCCTGATTATAAAACCAGAAAGTTGTACCCATAAAGAAAGAAAATGTTGGAGAAAACAATCAGTGCTTATTACCTTTGGTTGCGGGAAATAGTTGCATTTGATTTTGATGTATGCATGAGGATCCATTACTTTACCCTCATTTACACGAGGCTTCACAAGTAATATTTGTTCAGAGTCTTTTTTATTTAAATAGAAACCCACGGTTTCAAAAATTACTCTGCATGTTCTAACATGCTTAATAGCTCCATGCCCCATCTCCTAACAGCGGACTTTGAAAATTTTAAGAAATTATTACACATTAATGAAAAAAAAATTTAATTTACGACCAACCTCTACCCGAGCATAAGAATTTAACAAAAAAAATACATGTTGAAGTTACAGCTGAGTAACAAAATGTACACGTGACAAGTGCATATTGAATCACAATCATCTTTTTGCATATTGAATCACAATCATCTTTTTGCCTTTCATAAAATTTCAAAATTTTCAAAAAAGAAACAAGAAAGACATGCACTAATATTAATGATCTGGCATGGTCACAGCCAAAAGAAAATATGAAGTGAGAACTTCCAGATTTTAGATTGAAATACAGAGACAAATAGAAGTCGTGTTTAACTTCAACTGATTAATATAATGATCAACAAAACGAAAAGTAATCTTTAAAAACTGATACTTCTAAAGTGTAACTATGCAAGGGTAATCGTTGATACGCTTCTAGATTACTGCCAAAATATCTGATACTCTTGACTATTGAAATGGAAAAAGAAAACTTATGCCATCAATCATATTTAAACAACTTATCAGTACATTTTCATATATTAAATAAATTATTCTAGCCAAATAAATCCACAAAAATCACATAGTAAGATTCATATTGTCATAAAATGAGAAATAAATGAGTCTAACCAAGAGCTCATAAACCAGTCACCTGTCACAAATAAGAATATAAAATGTCAAGCAATCAGATTGTAG
Organism: Fraxinus americana; assembly: GCA_035079005.1. Lineage (NCBI taxonomy): Eukaryota > Viridiplantae > Streptophyta > Magnoliopsida > Lamiales > Oleaceae > Fraxinus > Fraxinus americana. Next base: position 30,197,137 of record CM068707.1, read on the forward strand.
CACTTATGTCTATTCATTCAAATAAGTATGTGGGTATATATACTTCAAAAATATTGTAATGTTAACTAATGCTAGCATGAGTTTATTCCAGATTGTCCCATGGTGCAGAATTTATGATATATAAATGAATGATGAAGATAACTTTTCAATCAAGCTGGAAAGGAAAAATTGGCTTCTCCAATTATTTATTTCATAACATTCCCACAAATTGTCTGGCAACATATAAATGTCTGTGTAGGCTTTACCATCAGAAAACTTCAAGTATTGTATTACTTGCAAGATGTACTTAAATTTACTTTTTGTTATAATAACTTAACAATACTCACATGTACTCTTCATAACCAATCGTTTGCCAATCACCCAAACTACTTTCGCAATATTCGAATGGCTCAAAAAGGCCAATGGCCTATTCAGCATTGAATAGTCAAAGCAATAGCATACAAATTTCCCCCATTGTTGCATTATGAAGATTAATACTTACTAACAAAAATCAGATATATATTAGCTTCAAAAATAAAGTAAAAATTAAGGTTATGCTTTAGACTTACTCAGCAGCAACAGCATAATTGGGCCATATAGAATTATCTTCTTTTTCTTCGCAATGCAATTCTCAATGGACTGCATTAGCTGTCTTTCCAGTGCCTTGATTTCTGATTCCTAGATTCCTCTCCATAATAGAAAAAATGAAATGTCAAAACCAGGAATTGCAGGTAGTCACGAACATCATAGCATTCCACTAATAATTTATCAAAAATTTTGAACAATCATACATAAACCCACAGATTCATGTAATAAAACTAACCGTTAAATAATCTTCAGGTCTAAATACAGTGGGAACAATAGCAGATGAAGACTTACATTTAATTTTAGCCTCATCAGTCACAGCCCCATCAACCTCTTTGGCCTCGGACCCAGCTTCCGCCGCATTGGACCCATCAGAGGAGTCGGGGAAGAAGAACCGGCTATAAAAATAAGGGCTTTTTGTGTTAGTTCCTCGGAGGGAGTTCAGGACCCGAAGAATTGGAGAAGCAGTCTCGAAGGTGGGCCCAGGCCGGAGTTGTACCCCAAACGATGACGTACCGGCGTGGAACCGGCATGTGGAGGTGAGGACCTTCAACTTAACATGATAGCAAGGGTCAGGGGGGTTCTGATTTTAGGGTTCGGTTTTAATTTAGAGGAAGGAGTGAATCGCCATTGATGGAAGAAGAAGGTGCGGAGAGGAGAAGAAGAAGAAGAAAGGCGAGGAGAGACATTCATTATCGGCTTTTGGAGGAGGTGGAAAAGGGGAAGGAAAAGGAAAGCAAAAAAATATACAAGAGACAACCAGTTCGTGTCCTCGTGCGAGAACGGGGAAATCCAATTTCCCCGTGCGCGAACGGGGAAATTGGATTTCCCTGTCCACGTACGGGGAATCTCGGATTCCCCATCCGCGAACGGGGAAATCTAATTTTCCCGTGCGCGAACGGGGAAATTGGACCATTCTCCCCGTGCGCGCACGGGGAGAAATATGGGGAGTTATTGTTTTATTTTTTATTTCTTCTTTTTTATTTTCTTTCCTAATCAATTTTTCAACGATTTTTTTATTTGCATAAATCCAGGTAGGATTTTATGTAAGTATTATTAATTGTTGTAATTTAAGTAGTAAAAATTTAATGTTGACAACCCAATAATAAAACTGATAATACTAAAATGATATGTTGACAAACTTATTAAGTTAACCTAATATGCTTCAGAATTTATTGTGAAATATAGAGAAATATTAAATCTACACAAACAAAATTAACTATACCTAACTACTTACAAAAATCTTAAACATGGAACACAATTATATTTACTTAAAAAAATACTAAATACTAAACATGCAAAAGTAATAATAATATGAACAAAAATAATTTCTACATATAAATACTTACAGTAAAAGTTCATGTTCTGCTACAATACCAAAGTTTCAAAATTTAGTCGTACAAGCTGAAGAACATAATGGAGTAAAATAAATATTTTCAAGATTTATAGATCAACATAATGATATTTGCATCCTAAATATACAAAAAACAAAATTAACTATACCTAACTACTTACGAAAATCTTAATCATGGAACACAATTGTATTTATTTAATGAAATACTAAACATGCAAAATAATAATAATAGAAATTAAAATAATTTTTTACATATAAATACTTACAGTAAACAACAATGAATGTTAAGAAATTCTCGATAATGGAATAAATTTTTCTTCATTAGTTCTCCCATATAAATAGACTAATCTCTTCAGCCGACTACAAAAATCAACTGATTAAAAAAATATCTTTTCAGTCGGTTTGCATGTTTATTTTTGGTTTACTTCTCCAATACGTGATATTTATAAAATATCAACTGCAATTGACGGTTTGCACTAAGTCGATTTGCAGGTTTATTTTATTTTTTATAAATATTTTCACAGGTGAAGTCGGCCAATTTTTTTGAACAGTACGAAACCGGTTTCGAACCAGATCAATGTGAAAACCAATGTGACAAAAATGAACAGTGAGCATTAAACACAATTATATATTTATATACTTAAAGAAATACTAAATATTAAACATGCAAAAGTAATAATAATATAAACAAAAATAACTTTTACATATAAATACTTACAGTAAAAGTGTATGTTCTGCTGTAATACCGTAGCTTTAAAACTTAGTCGTACAAGCTGAAGAACATAATGGAGTAAAATAAATATTTTCAAGATTTATAGATCAACGTAATGGTATATACATACTAAATATACAAAAAATAAAATTAACTATACCTAACTACTTACGAAAATCTTAAACATGGAACACAATTGTATTTATTCAATGAAATATTAAACATGAAAATGATAGAGTGAAATATTAACTTTTACATAACTACTTACAGTAAAATGGAATAAACGGTAAGACAAGAGCTCAAATTTCTGTGCTGGAAGACCAAACCTTGAGGATTTGTTATTTGTACAAGCCGAAGAGGACGATGATAGAGTGAAATAAATTTCTTGCTAGAGAGGACGATGATGGAGTGAAATAAATTTTTGTTGCTATTTACTTCTCCAATACATGAAGGAAGATATTTCAAAAATATCAACCGACTACAAAAATACAAAAACATTCATTGACAACCGACTACAAAAACATTAATTGAAGTATTACAAAGTCAACAAAAAACGCTAGTTCACTGTAGGCGTTACTATAGCGAAACCAGATATGAAGTGATCAAATGTGAAATCTCATGTGCAAAAATGAATAGTGATTTGACCATCCTCTCTTTTAATAGAGTAGTGATTTCATAATAATGGGAAACTTACAATATAAGCTCCCTTGTTAAAGCTTTTTGAAATTATAAACTAATGAATCCAAAAAATATATGATTAAAAGTGGATAAAACTGAGTCCAATGAGATATGTGGTTCTAAATATAGCCTTTGATCCTCATTTTTTTCAAAATATATTTCTCTTTTTTCTTTTTAATCACACATAATTCAATAAAATAATATTATATGTAATCCAAAATTTTTTTCTTCATTTTTAACCACACATTTTTCATCAATTTACTATTCTAAAATGTATTTTACATTAAAAAAATGGGGCTCAAACAGGCCCATAGTTGGTAAGCTTTTTGAAACTATAAACTGATGGGTTCAATGAAATATATGATTAAAAGTGGATAAATTTGTTAGGAGAAATTCAAGAATTTCAGGTGTTTAAAGTTTCAAATTCAAAAATCAGGGACCAAGTTTCAATCTTCAAAAATTAGGTACTATATAAAAACCCTAACCCTAATTTTTTACCCTCCACCCACTCCCCCTTCTCTCTCTCTCTCTCGCCTGATCTCCCCTCCCCTTCTCCTCCTTCACCTCCCCCTCCCGTCTCCTCCTCCACCTCCCCCTCCACCTCCACATCCCCCCCTCAGTTGCGGAATCGCAGCAGCTGCGAATCGGAGCTACTGCGATTCTGGTTGGCTGCTGCGATTCGCAGCAGCTGCGAATCACAGCGATTCGGAAGCCGATTCGCATTCTGCGAATCGCAAAGAATGCGATTCGGGAACAGCGACTCGCAGCAGCTGCGATTCTGGTTGGCTGTTGGAATCGCAGCTGCTGCGATTTTGGTTGGTTATTGGTGGTTTTTGATTGGTGATTTTTTTGGTTGTGATTTTGCGGTGGAGGCGTGGTAGTGGGTGTTGGCTGATTGCTGTTGTTGGCTGGTGGTGGTGGTGGTTGGCTGGTGGTGGTTGGCTGGTGGTGGATCTATTGTTGTTGGCTGGCGGTGGTGGTTGTGGGTGGCTGTTGGTGGTGGTGGTGGTGGATCTATTGTTGGCTGGTGGTTGTGGTTGTGGCTGTTGGCTGGTGGTTGTGGATGTGGTTGGCTGTTGGTGGTGGTGGATCTATCGTGGTTGGGGTTCAGTCGTGTGTTCTGTGGCTGGGTAGTCTGTGTTGGTCCATCTGTGACCTGTGACCAAGTATCGGTGGAAGGCTGTAGTATGTGACCAAATTTTTGTTAATCTGTGACCAAATTTTTGTTAATATGTGACCAATTACTCAAATGTGACCAAATTTTTGTTAATCCGTGACCAATTACTTAAATGTGACCTAAAAATTTAATAATCTGTGACCTCGAAATAATATGTGACCAATTAATTTAAAAATCTGTGACCTCGAAATAATTTGGGATCAAAAAATTTGACGATATGTGACCAGTAAATAAATCTGTAACTTAAAATTATGAATATGTGACCATTAATCACAAAATGTGACTTTATTATCTTTATTTAATAAATATTTTTAATTAATTAAATAAATACATGATTTTTGAATTTTTAAACTATTTACCTTATTTTTGAATTGAGGTAAAGAAAACACCATAAATATGATTTTTTCCCATTTGTTAGTACAATGAGATATGTGGTTAAAAATATAGGGAAAAATTCACTTTCCCTACTTTATCTTTACCCTATTTCAAAAATAACAAAAAAACTTTTACATTTCAAAAATCAGATTTTTTGACCTATATATACACATATTTATAAATAATTATTTATTTATTTAAATATATAAAAAGATATAAATAAATAAATAAATAAAAATATATATATAAAATTAACACACCCCCACCACCACCACCACCACCACGCCGGCGACCACTCCGATTCCGGTGACTATTCCGGCGACTGCTCCGATTCCGACGACTATTCCGATGACATGACTTTTTTGTACGGTCACAGCCCAAGTCACAGCCCAGGTCACAAGTCACAGTGCAGGTCACAGCCAAGGTCACAGGTCACAGTCCAGGTCACAGCCAAGGTCACATGTCAAAACACATGATTTTTTGTTTATAATAATTGATAACACAATAAGGCTCACGTCTCACATTTTTATTAATAGTCACATATTATTTTTAAATGGTCACAGCACAAGTCACAAAATATATTGCACATGGCTCACGATTTTGTTCATAGTCCCATTTTATTTTCAAATGACCCAGATAGAATTGGTCACAGAGACTATACAGCACCACCTCACCACCACCACCGTCTTATACGCCCTAACCCTAGTACGTCGCTGCTACCATAGCCGGCAACTCACCACAACCATCATCACTAATGTCGCCAACACAGCCTGCCTTACCAATCGACGGCAAACCAAACACCATGACAATCTCCGGCACCAACACGACCGCCACCACCAAAATCACTGCACAACCACAGCAAAACAAAGATCGAAAACCGCCACGACCACCACCCGATCTACCAAAAAAAAGATACAAAACCGCCACCCAATCACACCAACGGACCATAACCACTAAATTCGCCACCAGCATCCGCCCCCACGACACAGCCACCGTCCTGTCACCGTCAACACCAACACAGACATCACCACCACACCACCGCCACCAGATCGCACCAACAGACCACCCTTCAACCTAAATTTCTATCCTCGAACATCCCCAAATTTCAATCCCCAAACGAGCGACGAATGATGTTGCGGAAACACCGCAATAAGGTGTTGCTACTACTACCACCAACAGCGGCACCTTGCTTCGTCGTCGCAACTGCAGCGACGAGCTGCTCGTAGCTTCATCGACAGTGCCAACAGCGGCTTCACCGTTGCATCTACAGTGACGATGCGCTGCAGCCCGAGCATGTCGCCGGTGACCCGCCTCTGATACAGTTCCTCAACGCCGGAGCTTTGTTACCAGCGAAGGGTTGGAGAGGAGAGAGTGAGAGGGGCGGCGACGGGTGAGGGAATGTAGAGAGAGAGAGAGAGAGGGGTGAGAAATTAGGGATTTTAACTTGGGTAGGGTAAGTTGGGATGTATATAAATGAATTTTTATAATATTATTATTAATATTTAATTAAGTATAAAAAACTTGTATCTATATAAAAATATCTGATTTTTGCAAACTAAAACTTAAAATCTGATTTTGGAATTTAGATCTTCAAAAGTAGGGCTCCATGTAATTTCCACTAAAAATATAGTTGTTAAAATTATTTGGGCCTGACTGGGTCCGTCAAAACTTGCCAAATCGAGCAAGTGCTGAGTCAATTTGCATATTTTGTCCAGGTATCATATGAACTAGTAAAAGATTGTCAGAACTGAACGATTTCGATTGAAACCCAAATGATCTGGCCAACTAGAACCTACCCATTACTACAACACTTTATTAAAAAAAAAAAAGAAGCTGCTTTCATAATTACAAATATTTACAAATACAATTTCGAAAATAACAAAATTGTGGAAAATTTTCAAAAATTATGTGGTCACATTTTGTGACTTCTGATAAAATATCGTGACTTACAATTTAAGTAAACATATCATAATCACAATAATACATAATTTATGATCACGATCATATCTTACTTACAAATCATACAATGTCACAATCACAAAAACACAAACACAATTTGTGAGTTACAATCACGTAGTTTAGTTGCAAATTACATATTTGATAGATTACAAATAATTTATTAGTAAAAAATTTCCAATTAACTAATCACTGACACTATTTACCCCATCCACCCTGATCCACCATCATTAGGACCGCCTAAATTGTCGCCACCACCTCAAATCCACTTTCATCGCAAATCCACAACCACCACCACGTCTACCTCAAATCTACCACCAACTCCACAATCAACACATTGTCACCACCACCACCACCACCACCACAAATCCACCACCACCATCGTTACCACCTCAAATCCACAATCACAACTCGAAGGGTTGCACTCCTCTCTTTGCCACAGATTTATAGCAACGTCACCTAGGGTTTTGTATGCATCACGAGGCAACTATTCATTCCTAATTTGATTATGGTCCAACGATAAAGACCCATGACTAGATTAGTAGCGGAATAGGTGACAACGCCATGAGTGTAGGTCTGTAATTGTGGGTTCCATCAATGGTACCGAATTCAAGGTTTTTGGAATCCGTAGTTTTCGAATCTCAAAACTTTTCTTATAGATTTTGGGCCTCACATGGGGTTGTGGAGCTAATCAAATTTGGGAATTGTGTTTGAGAGGTGATTTCATCGACGATAGATGGTGAATTTAGCAGTTTAGGTAGCAATTGAACCGTAGGGTGGTAGGGGTGGAAGTGCAATTGAGATTGGAGTTTGAGTAGAATTCTTTGCTGTTGGCATTGGTGGTAAAGATGATGCTCATGCTGGTACTGAGGAAGAAGAGGCTAGAAGTGGTAGTCGATGTTTGTGTGGGGTTTGGGATTGTGAGAATGATATAGAATTTGGGAGTGAAAATGGGGGTTAAGGTTTTTGCAATAGTTGGGGTGGATGTAACATGGGGTGGATGTGGAATGGGGTGGGGTGGAGTGGAGTGGAGTGGAGTGGAGTGTACCTGATTTTTGAAAGAAATTCATATCCCCTATTTATGAAAATGAAAGTTAAAATGTAGGGTTCGATATCATTTTCCTAAAGGGAAAATCTAATAATTACAATTGTTTAACAATACAATTTCAAAAATACCAAACTTGTGGAATTTTTTTAAAAATTAGATAGTCACATTTTTTGACATATGATGAAATGTAGTAACTTATAATTTAATTAAACAGGCCACAATCACAATAACATACAATTTATAATCATGATCACATATTAGTCACAAATCACACAAGGTCATGGTCACAAAAACACAATTTGTGAGTTATGATCACATATTTTAGTTGCAAATTACACATTTAATTTGTCACAAATTATTTATTAGTCATAAAGTACCTAATAAAATGGTCACATACACTATTCATCCCCACCAACCCCATTCCATTCTACCACCACTTCACCTTAAATCCCTCACCACCTCTACATTCAACAAACTGTCACCACTAATACCACCTCAATTCCACCACCATCGCTGCAATAATACACTGTCACCATCTCAAATCCACAGATACCACTAGAAGGGTCATATTCCTCTCTTTGCCACAGATCTGTAGTTATTTCAAACTATCCCACCTACGGTTTTGTACGCATTACGAAGCAACAATTCATTCTAAAACTAATTCTGATCCAATTGATGATACCTAAGTGTTGACCTATGGTTGAATTCATATTTTGATCATAACAAGCAAGTTAATTCTATTTCTAACAATTGAATTTAAGTTTTCATAGCTATTGTAGCAAAGTTGATCGATTGGGGACAAAAATGTCACTATCAAAAGTTTCTCATTGGACGATCAATAAAAATCAAGATGGAAGCCAATCATTTAGGACAAATCACTTGAGACAAAGAACTTCAATAGTCAAAACATCAAAGATATTAGATTAAGATGTTTTACATTCATGTGTAAAGGTAAAGCGCTTCAATATTTAGCAATGAATAATTAAAAGCTTAATAATAAATTTTTATGCACGAGAAAATTATTTCATAAAAACACTTGCATATTATTCTTCAAAATATAAGTATTTTAATTTGATATTCAAACTCATTACAATATCACCTGCCTTAAAAAATAAAGTGAAAATCACCCTTCAAAAGCCTACATTTTCAAAACATAAAGAAAAAAATTCGAGAAAAATTGTCGATCCGACGTCCAATTGGGCCATGTAGATGTCTAGTTCGTCTAATGATCACTTTTTAATCGTTCTGAATTTTGACGCACAATGGCTACCTTGGTTGTCCGGTTAAGAATATGGATGTCCGAATTGCTTGTCTGGTTACCCACATTTTTTTGGCGCTTTAAATTCTACAAATACAATTTTACTTTGGATTCATTACAACACTTCAAGAGCATTTAAGTGAGATATTCTTGAGTAAAATTACATTGATCTTACACCTTATTTGTTTTTATCAAATTATTTACTTTAAAATTTTTTGATTGAATCAAATTTTGAAAAATATCATTCTCATCAAAGTATTAGCATATTTCTCCCTTTGTACTTAGTTTGTTTATATTATTTATTAAGAGAGAATTTTCAAATTGTAAAATCATTCATGTTTAGATTTTTGGGTCATATTGAGGTCCCGAAAAGCTCAGTATTGTATAAGGTTCGGTGCTTTGTAAATTACCGAAAGAATTGTAAGAGTTTGAATTGCACCATAAGTCAATCAAATTTATTGAAAAGGCATTGCTCGTCACGGAGAGCTTGGAAATGAAGGACTGGATCATTGGTTATGATCAAACCTCCATAATTATATCGTTTGTACACTATCTTCCCTTTTAGTTATCACTTTCGTACTTGTGCATTTTTGTTGTATTGACTTATTCATTCTCAACTTGCTTAAATTTGAATCAATTTTTCGAAAAAGTTTTAAAAGGCAATTCACTCCCTCTTGTTTAGTTATTCTTGGACTATCAATTGGTATAAGTGTAAGGTGCTCAATTTTAAAATTGAAGATTTCACAACCTTGAGTAACAACTAACCACAATCTTCAAAATATTGATGGGCATTCTACAAATTGTCCTCGCTTCTTTGATGGTACACATTATAATTATTGGAAAGTGAAGATGATGATTTAAATTCAATCAATAGATTATAATATTTGGGAAGTTATTGCATATGGTTTTTATCTGCGTACAAAGATTAAGTTAATGGTAAACCCGATCAAACTATTCCAAAACCTAGAGAGTATGAAAAAGACGATAAAAGTGAATTATCTTTAAATGTTAGAGCCAGAAATTTACTTTATTGTGCCTTAGATAGAAATTAATTAATCGTATTAGCACGTGCGATTCAACGTATGATATTTGGAATGAGTTAGAAGTTACTCATGTTGGCACTAGTAAACTTAAGGAAACAAAGATTATTCTTTTGGTTAAAGAATTTGAAAACTTTTTTACTAAACAAGATGAATATATTGTTGACATGATTACTCAGCTTCACCGATATTGTTAATGTCCTCAAAAGTTTTGATCGTAAATTTACTAATGATGAGCTTGTAAGTAAAATGCTTAGATTACTATAGGAGGATTTAAGCTCATTAAGGATGTGGATAGAGAATACCAAATATATCACCTCATAGCCATTTGAAGAACTTTATGGAACTTTGATGACTTATTAGCTCAACAACGTTGAAACTAAGGAAAAAAAACGAGGAAAAGCAAAGAGGAATCAAATGAGCCTCCTAAGTGCCAAATTGCTTTAAAATCGGTAATAAGTAATGAACTACGAGTGAAAATATAAGTGATGAAGGGTTCGATGATCTAGTTCTTCTTGTCCAAAAATCAAGAGGTTTTCGAAATAATCGAAGATTCCAAAAGAAAGAAAAAAAGGTGAAGAAAGAAGCAAGAAAATCATTTTCTATGATTGTGAGAAACCTGATCATACGAGAATTGAGTGCCCAAACAAGAAAATGAGTATCAAGAGAAAAATATTCCAAGCGACATGAGATGAAAGCGATGATGATGATCGTGATGAAAATGATAGTCAAGAAGAAGTTGCTAACATGTGCTTCATGGCAATCAAAGATGAGATAAATCCTATTGAAAAATGCTCATATGATGATTTATCTACCTCTTATGATGAAATTCTTAAAAAAATTGTAAAGCTTGTCTTAAATCACTCAATTCTAAAAAAAGAAACACTACTTGTTGAAAAATGAAATGAAGAAAATTTTAGAAACTCAAAAAGATTTCCTCAAGGAAAATGATGAATATGATTCATTGATAAAAGAAAATTCTTCTTTAAAAGAAAAAGTTGTAGATTTAACTAAAATTATTTACAAATTCACTAAAGGTAAAAAGAACTTTAATTTAATTCTTAGCAATCAAAAGCATGTTTTTGACAAATGAGGGCTTTGATATAAACTATTCTTGAAATAAAAATCTTTCAAAAATTTATTTGTCAAAGCATCAAACACCTCTCTTTCAAACACTGCATGTAGCTTTAGCAATAAAGATGAACATATTGCTTTTAATTATCTAATAAAAAAGAGGCTATACTTTGAAAGTAAGAACAAGTGGATTCAAGAGTCATTAAAACTAACTACCAAGAACCTAAACTTGTATAGGTATCAAAGATCAAAAAATTAAATTATTTTTATGGGTACCAAAGAAGATAAAGAGCAAATGGCTCTTGAATAGTGGATCGAAGCATAAGTCCGGAGATAGAATGTTACTATCAAACTTCGAAAAGAATGATGTAGGTTATGTCACATTCGGGGATAATGAAAAGGAAAAATTATTGGAATTGGAAACATTGGTAATCATTTTTCTCCTTCAATTGAAAATGTTTTATTGGTAGATAATTTCAAATATAATTTGCTTAGCATTAGTCAATTATGTGATAAAGAACATCATATTAAATTTGATTTTTCTAAATTTCAAACATTGGTAACCATGACACTAGTGTAAAGTTTAGAATCTCGACCCGCAAATTATTGAACCAAATAACCAAACAAAAACAAAGTTTGAATGACCCTTTGATTACAAAACCAACGAATCTGATTTGTGAACGCCACAAAGGGTGCCTAATCCTTTGATAAGTTTTAAGGGTTGAACCCCACAAATATAAAAATATCTGATAAGTTCGGTACATGTTCAATCAAGAACAAAAAGAGAGAAATCTCATTTAATTCATAATGTCAAAAATGTTCTCCTTTACAATGAAATACAATTTTCTATTTATACTAAACTTAGGAAATATGGAAAAAAAGAAGAGATTACTTAAAGATTACAAGAATCTTACCTAAACTAAAATTCTAACAAAATAAGGAAATTCGCATAAAATTAAAATTCTCAACAAATTGTTCTCAGCATGTTTTATATGATTGCAAGCCCAAAAGTATCACGAGCCTGCATAGCCTTGTGGAGAATTTTGTACCATTTCCAGAATGTACTCATGGTTGAAAATCCTTCAACCGAGTTGAAAGTTATGCCCGTTTTCATCCACACTGCTTGTTTTCTTTCCAAATATCTTCCAAACCTTGAATCCAACTCGTTTCGACTTCCGAGCCCTTCACGAAACTTGAACCTTGACTTGTCAACTTCTTCAATTTGGACTCCAAAACTCGACCAAGTGATTGCCTATCCCGAATCATATTAGACATGCTCAAGAGGTTTGAACTGGAATACTTGAAGCCAATGAACACTCCGATGAGCACATCTATAAAATTAGACAAAGATGATCAATGTACTTCCATTTATTTGAAAAATATTAAGGTATGATCGGATCCCTTTTTTATTTAACCGCAAGTCGACCCGATATCATGTCTAGTGTGTGTTTATGTGCTAGATTTTAATATAATCCTAAAGAATCACACTTTCATGCCGTAAAAAGTTTTTTTTAAATATCTTAGTGGTGCTAGAACCTTAGGCATTTGGTATCCAAAGGGCACTCACATTGATTTACTTAGTTATTCGGATGCCAATTGGGCCGGTTGCACAATTGATCGCAAGAACACTAGTGGAACATGCCATTTTCTAGACTTTACACTAGTGACATGGTTTAGTAAGAAACAAAATTTCATTGCATTGTCTACCATTGGAGCCAAATATATCTCGACCGCTAATTATTATGCACAAGTATTATGATGAAACAAACAGTTAGTGATCATCACTTATAATTTAATCATATACATATCATGTGTGATAATACTAGTGCCATAAAATTGTCAAAAAATTCCATTTTGCACTCTCGAACGAAGCATATTGAAATTAGATATCACTTTTTAAGAGATCATCACAAAAGGAAAATATTGTATTAAAATTTGTGGAATTCGAAAAATCAATTGGCGGACATTTTCATTAAATCTCTAGCGCTTGATCGATTCTCACATATTCGAAGAGGTTTGGGTATTGCTGATGATAAAGTTAAATTCTTACTACGTGTTCTTATATTTTTTTTGTTCTATATGCGGTATTTACTATATATTTAATTTAGTACGTTAAAAAAAGAGGAACTAGACGAGTCAAGCGGACTGTTCAAAACCCTGTCTGGTTTGACAGAGAAAAATGGCATAAAATGACTCTGCCAATCCGAACATTTGGATCATGAACCGGATGTCCGGTTCAACGGAAAATCTATTTTTTTTAAAAACGCGAAACAACCACGTTTTCTCTCGTCTTCTTCCCCATTTCTCTCATATTTCTTCCTAAATCTTCTCTAAATCCTTCATATTACTATCTCAAATCATCAAGTACTCCCCAAATTCATTAACCTATCACTTTTACACCCTAAATCTCTCAAAAATTCAAAATTTCATCCACTACATCTTCGAATCCTCACATTATCTAAACTTAGCCCCTTTTTCTCCTCAATTTTTCTTCTTTTTTCATAATGACCGGGGGTCTAAATGCATGAGAAAATGACTTAAGAGTACCATGAGAAGATCTCCTCCACCCTCTTCCGATGAAGAAATTGATATGGAACCCAAAGTGTCGACAAATCATTTTGAAAACTCTCCAATACTAATATGTAAGAATTTAGATTTTGCTAATTTTACCATTGAAACACCTGCATTTTACATAGAAGAATACTTTGAAAAATGGGTTGGGTGTCGGTTTCCACCTTAGAAGAAAAAACATATCCTCATCTCATGAAAGATTTTTACAAAAACATGATTATCACTCCTAGGTCAGATGTAATTTATTGTTACTTAAAAACACCCGCATTAACATCGCCAAAGCTCTCATCTGATAGATTCTCGAGCTTGAGGTCTGTGAGAATCAAAATTTTCTTCATAAAGCTCATCCCGCTTTGGAAGGATATAATTCTACCGATGCATGTCTTAGAGTTACCGAGAAAAACATAGAAAATATCACCAAACTTAGTGCAAATCAACTCACTCTTCCATGTAAAGGTTTGTAAAACATTATTGCACACATCATTCTTCCTTGAAAGGGTCATGAGATGAAGTAAAAAATTTTGATCTTTTCATTCTCAATTCCTTTCTTGTCGGACAAAAAATAGATTTTCCAACCATTGCACTCGGTCTCATGAAGCTTGTCCATTCCACTCGATACGTCAAAACTTTACCTTATAGAATGGTTCTTCCCAAAAATTTTAAGAATTCTAAAATGCATTTGCATGATGAAACCTCAGTTTCACTCCGTCTTACCGATACCATCATTATTCAAATTCTTAAATGCATAAAAATCGTAAAAGAGCATGGTCAATTGGTGGCTCACACCAAAGGCTTCAATCCCACTTCGGGTCCTTCCACTCTACCTTTCGACGGTGATGAGGACAACGATGATGATGGTGTACCACACGTTCCAAACACCCTTATGACATTTTAGGTTCTAGCGTTCCTCCTTCCAGTGGTGGTTTCACATTTATCGAGGATCACTATAATCTCCTCGGTGGACGCATTGATTCACTTATCTTCTCCATCGACGGTGACGGGATGCTTCACCAATTGTAATTTCATGAAGCTGCAATACAAGTCCAACAAGATGCAATTCAAGCTCAACAAGTGGTGATGCAAGCTCAGCAGAATGCCTTTTACGCTCATTTCCCTCCACCCCATCCTCCGAAGCCTTAGCTGTGGTTTACATTTCATGCCTATGTATTTTGAGTACACTTATTCTTAGTTTAACTTCTTTCGTTATGGATGCAATTTACACTATATTAACCTTCATTGTTTTGCATCTAATGTTGCTTTAAGGGGGAATTTACTCGCTATTATTGGTACCTATGGTTGTCTTTTTTCTCTTACATAACTTGTTATAAATCCCTTCGTTCTACTTTTTGCTTATGCTAGGGGAAAAATATATGAGATGATATTCTTATAATTTTTCGATACAAATGTGATAAACTGGTGAATATGCTCGAGGTTATTGACTTGTAAAAGATAGTGGAATATATGTATCACATGTGATATCTAAAATTTTTATTCCTTATCAATTGTTATTATTACTATATGCAAATCATCTTATTTGTCATAATCAAAAGGGGAAAAATTATTGACCTATGGTTGACTTCATGTTTTGATCATAACAAACAAGTTAATTTTATTTCTAACAATTGAATTTAAATCTTCATAACTATTGTTGCAAAGTTAATTGATTGGGGACAAAAAAGTCACTACCAAAATATTTGTATCAACCAATCAATAAAAGTTGAGATGGAAGCTAAGCATTCACGACAAATCACTCGAGATAGAGAACTTCAATAGTTTATTAGTCAAAACATCAAAGATAATAGATTAAGATGTTTTGCATTCATGTGTAAAGGTATAACGCTTCAATCTTTAGCAATAAATTATTAAAAACTCAACAAATAAATTTTTATGCACGAGAAAATTATTTTATAAAAACATCTAAATAAAAATTATTCTTTAAAAGGTAAGTATTTCAATTTGATATTCAAACTTATTACAATATCATTTACCTTGAAGAATAAAGTGAAAAAATCCGGTAGAAAAATTCGAGAAAAATTGTCAATGCGGATGTCCAGTTCAACCAATGGTCACTTTTTTAATTGTTTTGAACTCTGACGCACAACGACTACCTTGGTTGTCCGATTTAGAATGTAGACTTCCAGATTGCTTGTCCACTTACCCAGATTTTTTTTGCGTTTTGAACTCTACAAATACCATTGCACTTTACATTCATTGCAACACTTGAGGAGCATTTAAGTGAGCTATTAATGACGAAAACTACATTGATCTTACATCTTATTTATCTTTATCAAATTATTTACTCTGAAAAACTTTGATTGAATCAACTTTTGAAAAACATATTTCTTATCAAAGTTTTCCTTATCTAACATTTGAGCTTTATTCATTGTTATTTATTAAAGCGTTAGCATATTTCTCTCTTTGTACTTAATTTGTTTATAGTATTTATTAATGAGAAGTTTCAAATTGTAAAATCATTCCTATTTAAATTTCTGGGTCATATTAAGATCTCGAAAAGCTCAATATTGTATAAGGATCAGTACTCCTTGTTTGTAAGTCATCGAAAGCGTTGTAAGGGTTTGAGTTGCACCATGAGTCAATCAAATTTAGTGAAAATGCCTTAATTGTGATAGAGAGTTTGGTAATGGAGAAAGTAGATCATTGGATCAAATCTCCACAATTACATTTTTTGCACTCTCTTCCATGTTACTTATTGCTTTCGTACTTGTACATTTTTGTTTGTTTGATTTATTCATTCTCAACTTGCTTAAATTTGAATCAATTTTTCGAAAAAGTTTTAAAAACCAAGTCACTCCCTCTTGATTAGTTATTCTTGGGCTATCACCATAGCTGGAGTAATGGCGGATTGGGGAGGCGAAGCAATGTGTATAGGTGCACGGCGATAGCTTCCATCGACGATGTTGAATCCAAAGCCTTTTATTACAGATTTTGGGCCCAACATGGCATTGTAGGGCCAATTGAAGGTGGATGTTATGTTTGGGAGGTGATTTCGCCAGCTGAACATGGTTGGTCTGACAATTTAGGTGGTGGTTCAATCTATGGGGTGGTAGGGAGGTTTGGGGTGGAAGTGTGATTGGATTTAAATAAAAGTGGTCGTTATTGGCGTTGGTGGTAGAGATGGGGTAGGTATTAAGGTAGAGGAAGATGAAGTGGTGGCTAAAGATGGCGGTTGATGTTCGTGGGGGTTGTGACTATGGGGATGATAGAGGTTTAGGGGTAGAAGTTAGGTTATGTTTAGGGTTTTTGCAGTTGGTTGGGTGAGTAAAATGGGATGGGGTGGAGTGCACCTAATTTTTGAAAACAAAATTCATAGTACATGATTTATGAAGTCAAAAGTTAAAATATAGGATTTGAGGTAATTTTTTCATAAAAGAAGAAAATCTTTGATGATTTGAACCTGAGCCAATTGTGTAAGAATAATATTAGGTGTACATTCTTTGATGTACATTGTTTTTTACATCACTCATAAAAAAATTGTAGGTGAAAAAATTATGCTGCCATGTGGCATAATGTGAATAATGATGTAAAAGATGATATACATGTAGCATGATTGATTATGTTATATACCATGTTACTTACCCCCATTTCACTTGAACTTTTATTTATTCAAGAGATCAATTATATATATTGTTGGAGTGTATAAAATATTCCACTCTTTAAATTTAAAGACGCTCTTTAAAGTAGTCTCTTGGAAATGCTGTAATATAATAAGTAGAGAAATTGTTTTCTAACAAATTTTTTCTGTCTAAAAATGAAACCTGAAAAAGTTGGTCAACCTAGGATTGGTTCATCTGATTCTCAGTTAAACTTCCGGTTGATTAGATTTTATAACCGACCTCGTTTTATTGATCCTACATGGTGATTTTTAAAATACTAGTTGCAAAGATTGGGACGTAGGTCACAATTCTCTACAGAAAACACAAACACGACTCCATGCAAAGAGAACAATAACACGAATGCATCATAGCAAGACAACATTTAGAAAGACTAAATAAATTGCATTGCAAAATATTAATGCAAGTGTATTCAAGGGAACAAATATTCTTACATTACAAAAAACTCAATCTACAACCTGAGGATCAAAACCGACCTGGATCTCTTGTGCTGATATCTCCATTTGTGACATTTATTCAACAGGATCAGAGAAACAAAAAAACACAGCAGTTCCAGAAGGTTCACCTACTTCCAGCTTTAACTACTCGTTATTTCCTCAACCTGCTATTTAATTGCAACCAATTCCCCACAAATGAATTTCCAACGCACAATGTCAGAAAGGTCAGTCTTTGAAACAGATGGAGACTTGAGAATGGCATTAACTGTGTGCAAGTTCAACCGAACCACGGTAACAGTCACAGATAATAAGGCAATATTAAAGTTTGAACGACTATCTATCTTTGTTGGGCAGCAGAAAATGCCTAAAACTAATTAAACAGTTATATAATATATATATTCTTTGTTAATTTAAAATTTTAATTAAATAATATATATATTCTTTAGTTAATTTTTATAATTTTCATTTGTTTAATTCATTTTTTATTATAATTTTTTCGAAAATAATTTTAAAATTTCTTAATTGTTTATTTTTTTTATTTAAAACTATTTTTTTCCGGTTGTTAACAATGGACCATTTGGGCAGACTAGACAATCGTCCCAAAGGCCTTTTTTCATTTTCTTAAATTTTAAAATTATTTTTGATTATTTTCTTTTTATGATAAAATTTAATTTTCTAATTTTAATTATATTATATTATATTTATATTTATATTCTTTGTTAATTTAAATTTTAAATTTTAATTAAATAATATTTACATTCTTTATTTAATTTTTATAATTTTTTAATCCAAAATTATTTTTTTTCCTGGCTTTTAACAATCGACCATTTGGGTAGACTAAACAAGGCCATTTTTTTCATTTTATTTTCAATTTAAAATTATTTTTAATTTTTTTCTTTTTATGATAAAATTTATTTTTAAAATTTTAATTATATAATATTTATATTCTTTGTCAATTTAATTTTTTAAATTTTAATTAAATATTACAAACATATTTTTTTAATTTTCATAATTTCCTTTTATTTAATTTTTTTTTTATAAATGTTTTTGGAAATAGTTTTAAAATTTCTTAATTGTTTATATCATATTATAAATAATTTTTTCAATTTAAAATTCTTTTTAATTCTTAATTTTCTATATTTTATTATTTTCTTTAATTTCTTTAATTTTTGTT
The DNA here is from genome assembly GCA_035079005.1 of Fraxinus americana. Classification (NCBI taxonomy): domain Eukaryota; kingdom Viridiplantae; phylum Streptophyta; class Magnoliopsida; order Lamiales; family Oleaceae; genus Fraxinus; species Fraxinus americana. The sequence continues at coordinate 30,216,187 of CM068707.1, forward strand.
TGTAGTTCGGTACTTTTAATTTTTTGAAATTATGCTTATTTCATTATCTTTTGTTGATAGTTCTAATATTTTTATTTTTGCTGGATGGAGTACCTGTGAAGTTGAGACAGATGGTGTAAAAATGTACGTGGAATAGTAGTTTGATAGTTTTACTAGTGTGTTGGAGTTTCTGGATGATCAGCACGCAGATATCGTATGCAAGTTCTTCATGTGGCCCATGTATCAGTTGAGAGAGGTACATTACTCTGGACATATTACGGATGTATTACTATGTCAGGTGCTTGGCCAGTCGACGGCAATGCCCTTCACTTCAACCTTGGGAACAAGGTCGGTACTTTCTACATGTTTGAGTTTGCCCTCGTGACTGGAATGAGGATAATGAGCGACGAGACAGCTAATGACGATACCCAAAGAAGCAATAAGCTGCACGAGACGTATTTTCAGGGACAAGGGATGGTGTTTCTAGTGCAGTTGATCGACGCAATCAGGGAGTGCGACCAAATGTTAGACATATTGAAGTTATGACTAGTCTACATCCTTAAGAGCTTGCCGAAACGTCTCATAAGAAGACCGCGATCAACATTTTCCATTTGAAAGTTATTGACGACATTGATGCCTTCAGCATCTATCCGTGGGGTCGAAGATGTTTTGAAGACACCGTACACTTTTTACCCGATGACACTCGAAGTCCAAGGGGTCCAAGTATGATACATATATATTGTTCATGGCAGTGCACGTAATTTTTTAACATAATTAACGTTAAAATAATTTTTATGCTGAATTTATATATAATAATTGCATGTGTTACAGATCTGAGCATATGAGATTGTCTGCCTCTGGGTACCCAATTTGCTAGGCAGGGAAGACACATTGCCCTCGGATACATTATTGGTGAGCATCCTGAGCAGGCATATGTTCATCTGGTAAACAGTTTTCAGCCCTTCTCGACGATCCTCAGGTAAGTTTTACACATTTGTGATTTATATTGTAAGTCCTTTCTAAAATTTCATTACATGATCATTAACTAGTTGAACTGTTAATATGATTTGATGCCGTCGATAGAAGAGATGGTCAAGGTTTTGTGCATGTATTAGCCGTTCGGCATACTCGACATGACCAGATGTCCGATTCTATCCTGGACCGAGATTGGGTATTACTAAGTTAATAATTTTTAATGTTGTTATTTGTATAGGAGCGCGATCCTGTTGATCGACAATCACCTCTGTCGATAGGATCTCCCTATCCTCCATCCAGACATCTCATTGTGGATCTCTTGCACATGGTCAGAGTTATTATTTTCATGATCTGTACGTCCGCCTGACTGGATTTATGGCGGAGGTGGTGGGTGCGCTACGAGAGAAGGTAAGGATGTTACGATGAGAGATGGGGGAGGATGTGGGCGAGCTACGAGATGAGATAAGGGCGATGCGACGAGGAATGAGCGGCGATGTATCAAGTTTATGCCATGTTGTTGCAGTGCTACGAGGCCATATAGCAGAACTTTAGGATGAGGCCGCAATGCTTTGAGGCGATATAGCGGCATACGAGGGGGTGATAGATGAGGTGACGAAGATCGGGGTCACACACCGTTGTGGACAAATGATGATGCATTATAATTATTTTTGTTATCTATGGAGGATGAGAGAATAGAGAGGGTGGCAGTGCCCGGGGCAGAGGGGATGGACTCGATGATTGAGGAGGTAATAGTGCCTGAGGCAGAGGGGGAAGCCTCGATGGCGAATGAGGTAACGGTCCTAGAGACAGAGGATGTGCCCTGGATGAAGGGGATGGCCTTGATGACAAAGGACATGGCGAGCCCCAAGGCGGAGGGTGTGGCGAATAAGGAGATGATGCCGGTCGTGACATAGGGTAAGAAGTGTGCTGATGACGTGCAAAAAGAGGTGGTCGGCAAGAGGATGAAATTACCATCATGGTACGTAGTTTCTCCCTTCATGGCTGAGGCAAAGAGGAGGACGTATCCCAATCTCTTTCAGGAGGTGGAACATACTAGACAGAGTGGAGAAGAATTGTGCTTATGTAAGTATTTATATGAAAAGCATCACTTGAAATTTATATGACTACAAGAAATATATGGAAGTAATTTCTTGTTTTTGATCTTCAATCTCAAGCCTCGATTCTTCACATTTTTTATGTTTCTTGATTCAATACTTGTAACATATGTTATTCTCTTCAACTTATTGTGAATTTGCCTTTTGTTCTTAAATGATTTTATGATATGAAATTAATTTGAGAGGTGAGAGATATCCCCCAATATTTTTCCTTGTCATGCATTTGTGGTAAAATTTGGTCAAAAATTGCCCCACGATTGAAATAAGGAAACTGATTCCCGTTTGGCCGGATTTTGCCCATGCAATGCTCATGTATGGGAGGCCAATTTTGGCCTCGATGGTGTGAAAGTGTGGCTTGCATGTGATTTCGTATCTAATCAGTTGTTAATATTTTTGTCATATATTTCTTTATGATATCCCATTGAGACGATTCAAAGTTTGTTGAAAATCTAACTCAAAGGTCTACAATTTTTCTAGAAATATCATTTTTCCAATTCGAATGTTTACTATGCTAAAAATGGTTCTCAGTCTGAGATTGAAAATCTTGAGCATAACTTGTGCGGCTGGAAATTGATTTTTGAAAATATTTTGACTATATTTTACTCCTTCAACTTCTAATTGCATTCAATTGATCCTATGTAATCTTCAATAATCATTTTTAGGTTTGAATCAATTATTGGATATTTGTGCTTTTATTTCCCAAACTTTGAATTTCATCTATTTTAGGCCTTTTTCATTCATTTCTTTTAATTTGACTTCAATCACCGAATTTTACCTAACAAATGATAAATACACAAGATTAGGCTATAATTTATCAAAAGTAATACAAAAATATCCTAAGTCAATGGCTTATATAAAAATACAAAATATACTTATCGCTGTACCCTGCTTTTATTACAACATAATCACATCTTGCCTTGTACCTCGTTTCATATCAGGTCTTGATAAATAGACTAAGCCAAATAGATTCTTATGTTGTTTTGTTTCCACTATAGCATATGATATCTAACATGTTCTAAGACAGTTATGAGTTTTCCTTACTAAATGTCTCATGTATCATACCATGTGATGTATAGTATATGAAATTTTATTTCAAGTGGACTTGATGTATTGAACTTCATTAGAATACATCACCAGTTCATATTCAAGAATCAAGAATGATTCGATTGAACTATTTTTGAGTTTTACACTAGATACCATATAGTTCAACCTACTTTACCATTATGTGTTCATATCCAAGTGTCACATGAATCATAACATGCGATGTTCATTAGACAAATTATATTTCCAACGGATGTAATGTAGTACTCTTCAATTTTATGCTTTCTTCATAAATACACTGGTTTGGTATATAATGCATTGTATCATACAATGGAACATAAAATTTGCTTTGAAATTTTAACATCAGATACGAACCTAAATCACACCATAGATTTTTATAATCATGGTTATATAATCATATGTGTCATTTGTGATTATTTCAGCATTATCAAAGCATCTCATTATCTCTTATGATATCACATTACATCACGTCATAGACAAGTTAATATTCATCGAAGACTACTTTGAGTAAATTTATATCACACCACTTTCATTTTTCCCGTTAAATACGTGTGTCTAGGTAATATTGTGGAATTTGTACTTATGTTACTCCAATATTTATTACAACCTTACTTCATATTTTTCGTCAAACATGCATATCAATTATATAGCTAACCTGTTGTAGAATGTACTAAGAAATAGTTTTGTCTTCTTATATGCACTAATAGTACGTTTTTTATTCAAAATTTATTCATCTCAACCGCATTATCTTGTTTTTATGTATTTGACACTTTGAATGATATACCACATGAAGAAGAATACTATGCTGACTCTAATAACATGTTCGATGGACGCATCAACATCTTTTATAGATACGACGCCATCTCAAACTTGGATCTTAAGTTGAATGTGTCACAGATGGAGTTTTTAGGCTGTCATGCTTTGTCACTTTCTTGACATGAGTGACATTCTACTGCAACATCAGTTTATCTACAAAATGCTCCATGTAAAGGTAAGGCAAACAAACTACAAGGAAATGTGGTTTAATATTTTTAGCAAATTTTTAAAATTTCTAATCAAGAAAGTTTGTCACATGTTAGGATTGAAATGAGACGGAATGGCAATACCAACAATTTAAAATGAGGAATTGCTACCCAAAAGAGAAGTTTTCCAGCCATTTAAAAAGTGTTTTTAGGAAAGACATCGAACGAGTTTACTTGAAACTACCACATGGTACATCAGACGCGGATATTGTCAAAGTGGAGATATTAATCTCATTTTATCATTCTTGTTCACCACTACACGCGGTAAGTTGGTGTGAGATGTCACTATGAGACTTGTCGACTCTCCATATATGGATAGTTTCTGATGGAGGAAAGAGGTATTTCACACCATATTCTTTTACTTGAAGTTGACTTTGGGCAAAGTCGAATCCAGACGTAGGTAATACAAGAGGCATCATGTTGTACAGTCTGCATAGTTTTTCCCTCATATTTCAGATATGGATCTACAAGTCTATCCCACTATAATCTAGGAAAACATATACAAGTGTTGGCCGTACATTCTCCCTTAACACGTGTGAATACTTGGAGAAATAAGGTATAATCAATATCTATATCCCTCTTTCTGTACACATATTTATTTTCTATATGAATTGACGATTTCAATGATATTCTATTCCATTATTCTCATAGTGTTATATATGTTTATTTTGATCATAAACAGGGTGAAGTTGTTGTCCTTGAGGCTACAATGAGGAAAAGCAGGTTGATAACTTTGCTGGATTATTTCAGAGCAATCATGCAAGGAAAACTCCAATTGGCGGCGTTAATCCAATTCATGTTGCAAATGATCACAACTCTGTAAGCACTTCGAATGGTACCTTCATTCGATGCCCCAGTTGTAGGACTCCTGACTACTTAAAATAGAGAGAGGTTTGATTTACTAATAGATTTTTTATGTACGATTAATTTGAGATACAACTTTAACGGTGTTGTATCGTTACAACTTCTACAATTTTGTTTTCCATCCAAAACATTGTTGGGATGTAAATATATGTAGCTGGTTGTTAAGGCAAAGAAAATATTTAAGTTTAATTTTCATGAGCGTAATTAAACTCTAGAAAATGAAAAGAAAGTAGATAAGAAGAAGAAAAACAAAGAGAAAACACTTTCTCCTTAAGACAATATTGCGAACAATGGTGCTAACGGATTACGACACTTGTTTCCCAAGATACAACGGATACAACTTGTAGTACAAGCATTTCAAACAACAAATAACAGTGAACTTACAACAAAATTTTCTCTCTACATGAAAATGGTTTTAGAATTACTTTTGAAGAGTATGTTGCAAGAGTTTTTGATGTAATGTTCAATGCAAATGATATGAGATGCTTAATGGATGCCCAAATGGTCCTTTATATAGAATATGAAAGGTTGTGAGTGAAATACCGTGCCCCAAACTCAGTAACATTTGTTAAAGGTCACAGAATTTGTTGTTGCTAGCGTGTTGCTGGGTTCTCGTTCGAGTAACAGTGGCACCTTTTCATCAAAACTACTCTCACTCACATGTCGCTCGAGCGATAGACGAGCGATAGAGTTAGCCATTTTTTCAGCCCATATATCCTCTTTTCAATCCAACTTTGGACTACAATTCCTCGTTCGTCCAGAATTGATTTTGAGATTTCAAATATACCATGATGATTTACTTGACGAGTAGAACAAGTTAGTCTATTTATATTCATAATTTGACTATCAGATCAAGTCCGAACATTTGGTCGAAATTGACACGAAAGTAACTTTTTCATAATTTATTTTCATTCACTAAACTAAATTCCAAGAATCCCCCACATGAATGGAAATTCTAATATGCTCATGATATGCAGAAATATGATACATTGTAGAGAGAGAGAGAGCAGAAAAACATTGCATCGATGAGTTAACTTCTGGCCTTGAACCTTCTTTAGTAAAATACTATTGGATTTACTTGACTAATTGGTGAACGTGATGTCTTGAACTATTCAGTCGTTGGTGTAAACCAAAACAATAATATTCACACTGATGTATTTCCTAAATCATTCATGGTTCTCATGACTTGGTTCATTTAAGCCCTGAACCACTCTTGGGTTTTATAAGTGTTTAGAAAATTTCAGTACTTGAACAATTTTCATTGAGGTGACCCCACCTCACACTTACATAGGTGACCTTCTATTAAGAGGCATTCTGCCCTACTTCACTTGACTTAATCAGGATATAGAAATCATTAAAAAGATATCTTAACATTAACATTCTACAGAAAGCATTTTTAATTATCATATGAATGAGTTAGGAAGCATTTTCCTAAGTACTTCATCAAATCTTCATAACTTAGTTATCCCTTTGAACCAAGATCTTAGGATCTCCAGTTAACTCGGTAAGGTTACCATTACAGAAATCCTTACATAGTAGGCTTTAATCCCATTCATTTTGACAGACAACGTACTTGATCTCTTAGGCAAACATTTCGTAAGTGAATCCGTAATGCTCTCCTTTGATTTAACATAATTTATGGAGATGATGTCATTAGAGATTAGTTACTTAATGGTATTATGTCTGCGATGGTATATATGTTGCTTTGAGTTTTTCCAATGGCCGATTGACCATCACAATGTATACTAATTGCAGGTACCGACTTAGGCCAACATGGAATATCTTCTAAAAAGTTATGAAGTCATTCTGCTTCTTTACCAGCTTTGTCCAAAGTAATAAACTCCAATTCCATCGTTGATCGAGTTATACACATTTGCTTCGTTGACTTCCATGATATAGCAGTTCCACCAATGGTAAATACATAACAACTAGTAGACTTAGAATCTTTTATATCGGATATCCAATTCACATCATAATACTCTTCTAATATCACAGAATATTTTGTGAAGTGTAATCTATGGATTAAAGTACACTTCAAGTACCCAAAAATCTTTGTTATTGCCTTTCAATGATCATGGTTTGGATTACTCGTGAATCTACTAAGTTTATTCACATCAAATGTTATATCCAGTCAAGTGCAATTTGTAATATACATAAGACTGCCTATAACATGTTAATACTTTAGTTGTGACACACATTCACCCATATTTTTTTACTAAGAGTAAACTTGTGTCAATAGGGTTTTCATAGGACTTTCCTCAAATACATTATACCATCTAAATATACTCTCAATGTAGTGAGATTGGGAAAGTATAATTTTTTCTGATATTCTAGAGATCTTAATCCCTAATATTACATCAGCTACACTCAAATCTTTCATATCAAAATATTTTGTTAATGTTCTCTCGGTGTTTAGCATTATTTCATGACTATTGGTCATTATCAACATGTCTTCTACATATATATATACAATCACGTTGGCCTTTGATGTATGTTTAATGTATACACACTTGTCACACTCATTTATCTTAAACCCATTAGACAACATTACTTTGTCAAACTTTTGATATCATTGTTTAGGAGCTTGCTTAAATCCATACAAGGATTTAACTAATTTACAAACATTTTGTTTGTGATTAGGAGAGACGAACCCTTCGAGTTGTTCCATATATATCCCCTCTTCCGACTCACTATTTAGGAATGCTATCTTTACATCCATTTGATGAATCTCAAGATTATGTAATGCTACAATAGCAATAAACAACCTTATCGAGGTGATTCTAGTTTTGGGTGAGTAGGTATCAAAGAAGTGAAGTCCTTCTTTTTGTCTATATCTTTTGGCAACCAATCTAGCCTTATATTTGTCGATGGATCCATCTACTTTAAGCTTCCTTATGAAAATCCATTTACACTTTAAAGGCTTGTTCCCAAGAGTAAATCAACTAACTCTTAAGTATGATTTTTGCATTATAGAATATATCTCACTATTGATAGCTTTTTCCAATGCCGTGCTTTCAGTGTAGACATTGCTTTATCGAAACTCTTTGGTTCATTTTACCATATAGGTTAGAAAATTTGGGCCAAACGAAGGGATATTCCAACCCTTTTACTACGTCTTGGTTATTCCTTATTTGAAGTGCCATTTGTAGTATCATAAGTTCTTTTATTTGAACTTGCATTTTCCTTATTTTTATATGGAAAAATATTCTTAAAAAATGATGCATTTTTTAATTCAATTATTGTTCCTTTATGTATATCTTAAATTTCAGATTTGTGTATAAGGAAACGATGTGCACTGCTATTATTAGAGTACCCAATAAATGTGTAACCAACCTTCTTATGACCAATTTTCACTTGTTTGGGTTGAAGTACTTCAATCTTAGCCAAACACCCCCACACCTTCAAGTATTGATAAGAAGGATGATGACATTTCCATAGTTCATATGAAATTTATTCCATCTTCTTAAGGGACATCTTATTAAGAATACTATTTGCCGATAGAATAGCTTCTCCCTACAAGTTTTGAGGTAGACCCGAACTTATCAACATTGAGTTCATCATCTCTTTAAGAGTTCTATTTTTACATTCAGCAACACTATTTTATTGGGGTGAGTAAGGTACCGTTGTTTGATAAATGATTCCATACTCAAAACAATATTCTTCAAACGGTGCCCCGTATTCACCACCTCTATCACTACGAACACTTTTTATTTGTTTATCAAGTTGATTTTCAACTTTCATCTTATAATGTTTAAAGACATTTAAGGTTTCATATTTACTTTGTAGTACAAAAATATAAAAATACTTTGTATAATCATTAATGAAAGTTATAAATTATTTCTTACTAACTTTAATTTTAACAAATTTCAAGTCACATATATTGCTATGTATTAACTCTAAAGGTGTCGTGTTCCTTTGAATTGAGTGAAAAGTGTTTTGGCCAACTTTACTTCAACACATACTTGTCTACTTGACACTTATGATTATGATCAATCTTAAACATCGAAATTAAACTTTGATTCATAAGTTTGCATATAAATGTATAATTGACGTATCCTAATCGACTATGCCATATACAAGACAACTCAAGCATATATGTAGAATTCAAAGTTTTATTCATAATACTTCGCTTTGGTACAATTGTAAGAACGTTCATTTTGAACATTCCATCGTATAAATATCATTTACCAACATACATCTCATTTTTAGTGAGTACAAATTTATTAGATAAGAATACAAGTTTAAAGTCATTTTTGCTATGTAGAGACCCGGATACACAAGATTCTTACGAATATTCGGTACATTTAGGACATTATTGAGGGCGAGTTCTTCATCGGATGTCATTTTCAAAGTAACTTCCCATTGTCCTTCAACTTTAGAACTTGCAGAATTTCCTGTAAAAAGTTGTTCTACAATTAACTCTTTGTAGTTGAGAATATAGTCTTTGTCTGCACAAATATGACGGTAGCACCACTATCAACCCACCATTCTCTTGAATTTCCAACATTGTTATATTAAAAAACAACCGCTGAAAGATTCATCTCTTGTATCTCTTCAGAAATGGTGTCCATTTCAACCACATTTGCTTGTACCTTTCGACATTCATTAGAGCAATGTTCGACTTCTCCACAATTGTAACAGTTGCCTTTAAACTTCTTGGACTTCTTGGAATTGTCTCTTTTTGGTACAATGTCGGAGATCTTACGTTTCTTGTTGACAACCTTCGAATTCAACAAAATTTGCTCCAAACTTAACAATAGATTTCCTTTTGGTGTTTCTATTATCTTCCTCGTTCCTCAAACGGACAATCATTTTCTCCAAATTTATCTCATTGCGTTTGTGCTTAAGATAGTTCTTGAAATCTCTCCACATAGGGATGAGTTTCTCAATAATGGCTTCAAGTTGGAAGGACTCTCTCAATTCCATCTTTTCAGCATGCATATCATGAAGTAGAACTTGAAGTTCTTGTACTTGATTTATCACGATTTTGGAGTTTACAATTTTGTAGTCCAAAAACTTGTGAACAATGAACTTCTTTATTCTGGCATTCTTGGTCTTGTACTTATTTCCCAATTAATCTCATAGATTCTTGACTGAGTCTATTATAAAGTGTAATATCCAATCCATCTAGGATATAGTTTTTGCAAAGGAAATTCGAATGCTTCCATGGATCCAATGCAATAATTGACTCACGATTATTTTATCATTTTTGTACAATAGGAGCCCTTTCTTTTAGGAACTTTGCCAAATTTAAAATAGTAAAATAAAACGTCTTTTGTTGCCATCTTTTAAAATTCACATCTCCAAACTTTTTCAATTTTTCCCTATATAGGATATGAGAGTTTGATATAAATACAACCAAAGGTGGTACCACATGGTTCATACCATTTGTTGTTTGACTCGATGTAGTCTCGACAAGATTCATTTCTATTATAATCAGAAGTTCAACGTACAAAATAATGAAAGAAATGAATAGCAAACAAAAGCTTATTCCAAAGATGAAGAAATGATGTAACAACCACAAACAAACGAGATAATGTCTTAAGTTTGTCGGGACGTAAGTATATGTAAATGGTTGTTAAGGCAAAGAAAATATTTAAGTTTAATTCACAGGAGCATAATTAAACACTAAAGAATGGAAATAAAGAAGATAAGAAGAAGAAAAATAAAGTGAAAACGAAATTCGAGACAAGTGAAATCACTTTTCCCTTAATGACAATATTGCCTCGCAACGTTGCTAACGGACTACAGCACTTGTCTCCCAAGATACAATGGATACAACTTTTTGTAGAAGCACTTTAAACCACAAGTAATAACAAACTTAGAATGAAATTTTATCTCTACACGAAAATGGTTTTAGAATGACTTTTTAAAAGTATTTTGCAAGAGTTTTTAATGTAATGCTCAATACAAATGATATGTGATGCTTAATGAACGTCCAAATGGTGCTTTATATAGAAAAAAATTGTGAGTGAAATGCTGTGCCCCAAACTTAGTAACATTTGCCAAAAGTTGCAGCATTTGTTGTTGTTAGCATTTAATTGGGCTCTCGCTCGAGCGATAGTGACACCTTTTCATCATAACTTCTCTCACTCGCATGTCGCTCGAGCGACAGTCTTTATCGCTCGAATGATAGGTGAGCTATAGAGTTAGTCATTTTTCAACCCATATATCCTCTTTTCTATCCAAATTTGAACCTTAATTTCTCATTCATTCGGAATTAGTTTTGATATTTTAAATACACCAAGACGATTTACTTGACAAGTAGAACAAGTTAGTCCATTTATATTCATAATTTGACTATCGGATCAAGTCCGAATATTTGGTCGAAAAAGTTGACACGAAAGTCACTTTTCCGTAATTTATTTCATTCTTTAAACCAAATACCAACAAACATCATCAATGTCATTAAAGAGTTTCTAAATTGAGTTCGAGACATCCAAGTGATACAAGATCAGATAATATATTTTTAAATTGATCTCAAGTCTAACATTCTTCGACTTTAAAATTATATTTTTAATTATGCATATCAAATGGTAGTAAAATAAGTCTATTCACATTTTTTGAAGGATGCTGATAATGGGGGAGAAGGAAATACCCAAATAAATGTTGAACGACATGTGAATGCTGACCATGGGTATGCAAATAATTATCATCATCATTTGCGCAATGCACTAAATAATTTCAATATTGTAATAGTACTAAGAATATTGTTGCAAAGACAAGGTTTACGGTTTCACTTTTGATAACACTAGTATTAACATAAACTTTATAGACAAATTGATTAACCAACTCAAATCTCAATTTTGATGAGAAACTTTTTCACGTAGTTGAGTTTATTATGAGCTTGTTTGGGAGAGATTTTTGGGGAAAGAATTGATTTTGAATAGTGATGTGATGGGAAATGTGTGGTTTAAAAAGAAGAAAAAGTTATTGATGTAATGAAAAATATTATTTTATTGAAGAATGTGTGGTTGAAAATGAGAATTGATTTACTGTAGAAAAATTTAATATCTCCCAAACAGGGCCTATATTTTTAATTTGATTGTGTAAGATGGCCATAGCTCACAAAAATAAGAGAAAATATTGCTTTTAATTATGTCTCGCCTTCTTGCAAACAAGAGTTTGTGAGTTTATGTGCATATGTTAACTTTCTTGTTAGGATGTTCACAACGAAATATCTAATGGATAAATCTTTACTTAGCTTATGCTACAATTTGGAGTTAATTATGATACAATTATTACTAGTTTTTTTAATGGTATCCATTCATACAATTCTGATTCTGATTCTGATTTAAATTCTATGACTAGTTAGTTGCTTTTGAGATTATGAAGGTTATCTACGATGCGATCAATGCATGAGTGGGCATCTACTATCCCACCAGTCTTATCTTTCTTACTCATTTTTTTAATATTACAAAAACTTTTAGGAATCATAGAGAAAGTTCATTTTTTTAATGATATTACTACTACCATATAGATGAAATTTCAAAAATATTAGCAGAACTTGTACACGTTATTTCATCTCACTGTAGTTATGGACTCTCGTATTAACTTACAGGGTTGAAAATGTATTATTGAAAAAGTTTCTTCTCTTATGACATTTGATACCCTCATAACACGTTGTGATATAGAAAGCGCCTTATACAATTTGTATTTACGGTGTACTGTTAAACATGATAGAAATATAGCTCCACTACCATCGCCTTCTACTTTTTCATCGTTCCCCGATGTCGACGTATGAGCCTATTTAAGTATAATGGCTACCGGAAATTTTTCTTCTACTTATTTTCCTAGTGATACTAGTAGGCTACAAAATGAAATTCTCATAGAATTCGAAAAATGATTTTCATACCACATTCTTAGTGTTTTATGTTGAAAAGAGAGAAATAATTTTGATATACTCGCATGGTGGCAAAAAATGAGAATTATTAATAGATATTATCTTTGATGGAACGTGATCTACTAACACATCTGATGTCAGCTGCAGCATCGGAGGCAACTTTTAGTATAGGTAGCAAGGTTTTGTCTGACTAAAGAAGCATATTGAAAGAAGAAATATTTAAGACTTTCAATGAGTTTGAAAGAATGACAAGATACAGACTACTGAATACAACATAAGATATCGTAGAGTAGAAGGATACGGCAATATTTTTTAAATGTTGTTAATAACTTTTTTGCAACGTTTTTTGAATGTAGCTAAAAATCTTTTTACAAAATTTTTTAAATGTTAGTAACCTTTTTGGTAATATTTTTTTAGCGTTGCTAATAACTTTTTAACAACGTTTTGTGAGTATTGCTAATAACATATTTGCAATGTTTTATGAATGTTACTAATAATCTTTTCACAACATTTTTTAAATGTTGCCTATACTTATATCCTTATGTTTTGCAACATTTTTTTCACCGTTGCATTATTGTTTTAGCAATATTCATTGTATGTTTTCGTTAATGTTTTAACAACATTCATTGAACGTTGTCATTTCCTACCTTTTTCAAAAAAAATAAAAAATTACTACATATATTGTTATATTTAATTATATTATTTTAAATATATCAAACTCATTCCACAATAGTCTTTAAATTTATTTATGCAATAACAATAAATAATAAATTTGTCATCACAAATTATTTTCTTACAATTCTCTTAGAAAAAATAAAATTACTTATATAAAAGAAAGACCACCTTTTTTTTTTTTTTTTTTTTTTTTTTTTTAAGGAAGGAGGGCGGTACCTCCAAAATTTTATTAATATGTCCTCACTTGTGGCGAAGGAATACCGTGGTTACAAATGAAATCAAGAACATCAATAAATGAGGAAGTACTACTTCCCTTACAGTGAAAGTAAAGAATAATAGGAAAGCAATAAAAAAGGAGTACTAACTCCCTTACAAAAAGTATACTTGTAAGCAAAAGTAAGAAAATAAAAGACAAATACTTAAACTCTAATGCTGCGCAAACCATATCTGTCAATCTGAACAAGTGCCCTGATGTGTCGTGGTAGGTCGGCTGGTTCATATTCCTGGTATGTACGATGATGCCAACCATCTGAAGCAAGAGCATCTGCAACTTGGTTCCCCTCTCTAAAGATGTGGGAAACCATATCTCTGTCAAATGAAACAATATCTGCAATATGTCTGAGTACCCCCTGAATATGCCACGGTCCGCCACCTTTGGTAATGCAGTGAATGGCCACAATCGAGTCGGCCTCAACCCAAATATCTGACAATCCAAGATCTTTAGCCAGTAGTATCCCATCACGAATCGCTCTGAATTCTGCATCTAGTATCATACAATGTCCATAAGAAACCGAGAAAGCCCTGATACAGTTTCCTGCGTGATCCCTAATGATGCCTCCCCCACTCGCAAACCTATCCTTGACGCAACTATCGGTGTTGATCTTGACAGATCCAACTGGTGGAGTGCGCCACCAAACCATAGTAGCGGGAGGAGATGAAGGCAGAGTTAAAGAAATACCAAAACATGGAGCAAGCTGCATGTCGTCACGCCAATGTACCAGCCGAAATAATCCACCAAATATGGATGAATGATATCATACGGTATACTCTCTAGATGATCCGTCTCGAGCTCATACGTATGTCCCTATGCTTTGCATCATTTCTCTCGGTCCAAAGAAACCAGAAAATAAATAGAGAAATAATAATGTGAACGTGCCCGATCCTTGCAAACCGACCAGAATACCTCCATCTCAGAAATCTCTGTCTAACACTCTCTCCTGCACTTATGGTAATCTGAAATAAAGCCTCAAAATGTTGCCAAACATGATCTGGAATGCTGCTACCAGTAAAAATATGAGTGATAATCTCAATCTCTGAACAACACTGACATCGAAAAGCTAGTTGACTACCTATCCTCCTCTGGATAATAACATCATCTGGTATTAAGTCCTGCCACAATCTCCAATAGAAGAAAGAAATGGTAGGAGGTATGATAGGGCTCCACAGTAGGCGAAATGAATCTTGCACTGGTCTACTAGAGCGGATGAGCTGCCATGCTGATTTAGTGGTAAATCTACCATCTGATGTGGCCCTCTAGAAAATACGATCCGAGACATCAAGACATAGTGGTATGGCCACAATCTGCTCTGCCATAGCTGATGGAAGAGCCGTAACAATCGCCCAAAATCCCATCCAGTATCCTCGAAAAAGTCTTGCACCCTCGCAGATGTGTGCTGTCTGTGTGGGAAACTGGATGCCAAAGTAGAATCACCCATCCAACTATAAATGTCAAATCCTCATTCCATTCAGAATTGATATCCTTCTTTATAACACGATGCTTCAACTTCTACATAAGTCATCACACACACACACACACACACACACACACACACACACACATATATATATATATATATATATATATATATATATATATATATATATATATATATATCAATTTGAAAACCCGAGCAACAAGTATTGAAAGGAAATACATACAAACGCTATCTTTTTATCAATTCTGTCAATTGAGAAAAAAAATAATTTAATATATCGAAAAATAGCAACTAACAAACTAGGAAACAATGTACCCAAATCCCTTAAATTAAGCGAACAATCAACTGATTCGTTTGCTGGAACCACATTTGATAAATTTAAGGCATTTTCATTACGAAGTATACATAATCTTTGTCATGGGAGATACATATGAGAATTCTGAACTAATAAAGCTTATGGGGTAGTGCTGTTTCTAGAAGATGATAAACTTTGGTTTATTATTTTTCCAATCTACTTTGGTTAGATTTTGCATAGAATATTTGCCCTCTAATCTGAATTCATGCATGACCCAACCAATTTTTTTTATTTTTTTCTCCTCTAGGAGCCCTTCCTCTGTAAAATTGAAACATGCACAAATTGTAATATATGTAGAAATTGATCTCTTATTGTCTCTATTTCCATTAAAATTAGAATCAGTGTAACCCTTTATAGTTACTCTTTCTATATCAGCTCCAAACGTATAGTTCATTTTAAGTGTTTGACCAAACATTCTAGTGCTTCGCAGTGACATTCATCGGGGCAAAAAATGAGAATTATTAATAGATATTATCTTTGATGGAACGTGATCTACTAACACATCTGATGTCAACTGCAGCATCGGAGGCAACTTTTAGTATAGGTAGCAAGGTTTTGTCTAACTAAAGAAGCATATTGAAAGAAGAAATATTTAAGACTTTCAATGAGTTTGAAAGAATGACAAGATACAGACTACTGAATACAACATAAGATATCGTAGAGTAAAAGGATATGGCAATATTTTTTAAATGTTGCTAATAACTTTTTTGCAACGTTTTTTGAATGTAGCTAAAAATCTTTTTACAAAATTTTTTAAATGTTAGTAACCTTTTTGGTAATATTTTTTTAGCGTTGCTAATAACTTTTTAGCAACGTTTTGTGAGTATTGCTAATAACACATTTGCAATGTTTTATGAATGTTACTAATAATCTTTTCACAACATTTTTTAAATGTTGCCTATACTTGTATCCTTATTTTTTGCAACATTTTTTCACGTTGCATTATTGTTTTAGCAATATTCATTGTATGTTTTCGTTAATGTTTTAACAACATTCATTCAACGTTGTCATTTCATACCTTTTTCAAAAAAAAAAATAAAAAATTACTACATATATTGTTATATTTAATTATATTATTTTAAATATATCAAACTCATTCCACAATAGTCTTTAAATTTATTTATGCAATAACAATAAATAATAAATTCGTCATCACAAATCATTTTCTTACAATTCTCTTAGAAAAAATAAAATTACTTATATTAAAAGAAAGACCACTTAAAACTACAGTTTATCTACAAATTAAATTAAGAAAAAGAAAATAAAGCACATCAATCGGAACTTTCCAACTACAAATGTCAAATTCTCATTCCATTCAGAATTGATATCCTTCTTTATAACACGATGCTTCAACTTCTACATAAGTCATCACACACACACACACACACACACACACACACACACACACATATATATATATATATATATATATATATATATATATATATATATATATATATATATATATATATCAATTTGAAAACCCGAGCAACAAGTATTGAAAGGAAACACATACAAACGCTATCTTTTTATCAATTCTGTCAATCGAGAAAAACAAAAAAAAAAAAAAACTTAAATATATCGAAAAATAGCAACTAACAAACTAGGAAACAATGTACCTAAATCCCTTAAATTAAGCGAACAATCAACTGATTTGGTTGCTGGAACCACATTTGATAAATTTAAGGCATTTTCATTACGAAGTATACATAATCTTTGTCATGGGAGATACATATGAGAATTTTGAACTAATAAAGCTTATGGGGTAGTGCTGTTTCTAGAAGAAGATAAACTTTGGTTTATTATTTTTCCAATCTACTTTGGTTAGATTTTGCATAGAATATTTGCCCTCAAATCTGAATTCATGCATGACCCAACCAATTTTTTTTTTTTTTTCTCCTCTAGGAGCCCTTCCTCTGTAAAATTGAAACATGCACAAATTGTAATATATGTAGAAATTGATTTCTTATTGTCTCTATTTCCATTAAAATCAGAACCAGTGTAACCCTTTATAGTTACTCTTTCTATATCAGCCACAAACGTGTAGTTCATTTTAAGTGTTTGACCAACCATTTTAGTGCTTCGCAGTGACATTCATCAGGACTAGCATGAATCTAAAGTACACTTGTAACATAAGCTAAATCACATTTAAAATAAATTATAAGTTACATCGCAAACCTTACAGCATTTTTATGGGTATTTTAGCAATTGTTTCTATTTCATCTTGTGTTCTGGGTTAAATTCATATGATAAGTTTTGAAGTAATTTACAAGAGCTAGACTAACGAATCTAGAATCAAACATGACAAACTTAAGTATTTTATTCAATTATAGTGTTGATTCAATTATTTTTAGTTGGTATTTCATTCACATTATAGTTAGAACAGCTTAAATATTCGCCATGAAATTCACAAGTTACAACCACAATCAAGATTTTGTTACAACTAAATCCCTCTTGTAAGCCCCATTTTGTGGGGTTATAAATATACACATTGAGCATCATCCCTTTACAAACCAGCTTTTAAAGGTGACTTATATTCTATCCAAGAACTTCTCTTTACAAACCAATTTTAAGAGTGAGTACTACCCAAGCTCTTGCAACAATTTACTTCACAAAACTCAATTGACAAACCCACATTCAAAATTCAATTCTTAAACAGCCATCCACTCCAAACTTCACAAAACAAGTCATAAATTCGAAATACAAGAACTGAAGAACATACAATTCTAATAACCATAACAATTAAACTAACACTAACAAATACTTGTTTTTCTTTTCTCTTCAAGATTTTCACATTGCATTTTCTAATATAATGAAACAAATGGTATCGAGAATGCCTGGAGTATAATTGGTCTTTGATTTTTTTTTATTTCTGACTTACATTTAAGCTGTTCTAACTATAGAAAAATGGATGGCTAGGACTCAAGGAGAATGAAATTATCCAATGACTATTAAGAAAATGATTAGGTGCCGTGTTACTGAGTCAACTCAACAGTAAAAAAATTTCAATTGTTGAGTTTTCCTAACCTTGCCGCCATTTTTGATTTTTCTGAGCTTCGCAACTGCTCTATTTCTACATCACTATTAAATCAAGTTAAAAACCAGAGCTCAATTAGAATCTTATTCTAAATTCTGCAAACTGAATCGCAAATTGCATAAATATGCAGTTGAATTTCTATCATGAGAGGGAAATATATTATCAAAAATAACAAATCACATTAACCAAAGATCATAAAAGAACAGCTGCATACAGTGCATACACTCACATTCGGTTATAAACAGCTAATTTCGAATGGTGAGAATGCATTGCACAAACAAAATGTGTAAGATCCTAATAAATTTAAAGGAAAACAAACCTCATTTTTTAGGCTTCATCTTTTTGAACTCTGGCTACGAAGAGGCACACATTTATTCTAAGCTCCTATTGTTGATTCCATAAATGCCTTGCACTCTTCACTGTCACTGGTGTTGATGCCTTGCCGCAGTCAGAGAAGAAGGTCGTGATTTGTAGGGTGGATGCGCAATTTTTGGAAGCTTCATTAGGGTTTGATGAAAAATGCAAGTTCAAGTAGGTTTTGTTTTTTTTTTTTTTGTTTTTTGGTGGTTGAATTTGGTTGGGTCATGGGTTGTGGGCTACTTTTCACGATATTCTATGAACGTTGCAAAAAGGAAATTTTTTTGAACACTTTCGCAATATAAACATTGCAAAAAGTAGATATTTCGCAACAGTTATTGAATGTTGCAAAATGTTATATATTACATATTTCAGCAACAGACATTGAATGTTATTATAGAACCATATTTTAATAACGTTCAATAAACTCTGCAAAAAAATGAAACTTTTCGCAATATTCAATAAATGTTGCAAAAGTGAAACTTTTTGCTATAGTTAGTGAAGATTGCAAAAAACTATGTATTACTAGTTTAGCAACATGCACTGAATGTTGCTGTAAAATAAGATTTTAACAACATCCAATAAATATTGTAAAAAATGAAACTTTTCGCAACATTCAATAAACGTTGCAAAAGGCGACATTAGAAACATACATTTAAAAAATGTTGTTAAAGCTTAATTATGTTAACAAATGATAACATTCACTTATTAAAATGTTGAGATAGACCCCTTTAACAACACTTAATTAATAAATGTTGCCTTTCTAGAGTTTAAAAAGTTCATTTTTGTTGTAGTGCTAGTTGGCTATAATCATATTCCTTTTGACATTTTTCAATCTAAATCCCTTGCAAGTTCTCTGGACAAAGACTTCGTCAAATTTTGACTGGACTTGACATAGTCTATAGTGATCATACTTACTAAGCTATGTCTTAATCCAATGTGAATAGACTTTTCATTGTATATTTGGCTATAAGGTTTAGACAATGTAGCTTCACTAAAGCAATCAAATGAACTTGTGGAATTGATTTAGGTCAAATAAGAATTTCCCTTAATAAATTTCTTAGCAATTTCGCTTTCTTGTTACATGAAGCAAGGGCTATGAACTTAGCTGCCATAGTGGAGTCCACAATGACATGTTTACTTAAAACATTTTCCTTGTCCCTTCAAGCTATTTAATTTCCTTGAGGATTTACTTCTCTTCACTAAGAAGAATAATTTAGTGTTGAATGTGATATTGCAAGTTTTTTATAAGATCATTAAACTCTTCATCGACGAACATATAACCAATCCCCTTTCTTTGCAACAAGTAATACACAAGTTGCAAGGTGCTCCTAATGGAGGCAAAGAGAAGGGCTCAGGTAAATGTACTTCTAGGGGTTTATCTTGATGTTGTTTGGGAGGAAAAATAACTGGTCAGCAAGTAAATGTTTTATGTTCAAATCTCAAAACCACCCATTTAATGAAATTTTACATATGTTAGGATTTTATTGGAATAAACTTGAGGAGCATGTTAAAATCAGATTTAAATTATATAAATGGAATCTTTTTAACCGCTTAAATTTTTAAATCAACGGGTTCAAATTCACAATACACTACTCAATACTTAACATAGTAAAATAACACATATATATCCCATACATTTTTTTCTACTTGGTGTGTTTAGTCCAATCTATCGTTTATATAATAAAATTTTTACATTCTCATGAAATAATGAAGAAGTTATATAATTGATGATAAAACATTCACGTATGTGTTTGGAGACTAAATATATAAATAAAACAAGTAAAATTTAAAGCTCAAATTCAACAACTATATATATCATCCATTAGGCGACATTTAATCAATTTCTTCTAAGGCAACTATTGGATCAACTGTTGTTTAACGTAATAGAAAATCAACTCGTATTTTTAAATTATCCAGTAAATGTGTGTCTTGACCTACCTTTTGTGATTCACGGTTTGCTCAATTTATGTGGTCCGAACCACATTGTTCGACGTTTCCATTTTAACATTTCTAGAGTGTATTCAGTGGTCTGCTCAAGTTATTCGATTCGAACCAAGTAGAAATTGAAGAAAGAAGATGCTGAATTTACTTAGATAATTCATCAATGAGAATACACGAATTTATACAAGTCTTGGTAGCTAGGAAACTTCTAGAATTGAGCTAACAACAATGCATAACTGATTGTACTATCTAGCTAACAAATTTCTATTCCATTCTTGAAATCAAGGAAGTGTAATGTTGTATCATTTAGTTGCTCCTAACCGTTATCATCATTTGCTTTATTCTAACACCCCTTCTCAAGGTGGAGTGTGTTCAACCACTCCAAGCTTGTCCCTAAGCAATTGGAACCTTGATTGAGACACTAGTTTAGTCAGCAGATCTGCTATTTGGTCTGAAGAAGGAACATAGTATATTTTGAGTTGATTGTCTCGGACTTTGTCTCTTACAAAGTGAGTATCCAATTCTATATGCTTTGTGCGAGCATGGTACATGAGATTAGAAGCTAAAGCACTTGCACTTAGACTATCACACCAAATAATTGGAATCGACTGCTGTGGAAATCCCAACTCTTCTAACAAGGATTGAATCCAAGTTATTTCTACAACACAGTGGGCTAAGGCTCTGTATTCGGCTTCTGTGCTAGACCTGGAAACTACATGTTGTTTTTTAGAGCACCAAAACACTAAGTTGTCTCCAATGTACACAATACCCAACGGTAGATCGCATATCATCTGGGCAAGAAGCCCAGTCAGAATCAGTGAATGATGTGATGTGAAGACCGTCATTCTTCTGTATAGTTAGTCCATAATTCAGAATGCCCTTCAGATATCTAAACATCCTTTTAAGTAGCTTCCAATGAGTGTCAGTTGGTGCCTGAGGAAATTAGCTTAACTTGTTTACAGAGTTGACTAGTGTGGATAAAGTATTGAAGGCCTCCTATAGCACTCCTGTAAAGAGTGAGATCTTTCATTGTTTGCCCTTCAATCTTCGAGATCGGTTTCCCTATAGCCATAGAGGTTAGACTAGGCTTCAATTCTTCATAGCCAAATCTCTTTAGCAATTCAATGGCATATTTGGTTTGTTTCAGATGTATGCTAGCTTCATTCTTCTGAACTTCAATTCCCAGAAAATGTCTTAGCTTCCCCATGTCTTTAAGT
Organism: Fraxinus americana; assembly: GCA_035079005.1. Taxonomy (NCBI): domain Eukaryota; kingdom Viridiplantae; phylum Streptophyta; class Magnoliopsida; order Lamiales; family Oleaceae; genus Fraxinus; species Fraxinus americana. The sequence goes on from CM068707.1 coordinate 30,238,347, forward strand.
GCAAAGGTGAAGTTCAATTTATTAATGAACTCCTGTAATTGCTGATCATTATTGCCAGTTAAAACTATATCATTCACGTATATCAAAGAAAATAGTATATCGACTTCTCTTGTTAAGAAAAATAACGAGTTGTCTGCTTTTGACTATTTGAAATTCCACTTCATCACTGTATGCTTCAGTTTATCATGCCAGGCCCTTGGGGCTTGTTTTAGGCCATACAGAGCCTTATTTAGCTTACATACATAACCAGGATGTTCCTATCAATGAAACCATGTGGTTGATCCATGTAAACAGCCTCATTCAAGTTGCTATTCAGGAAGACATTATTTATATCCACCTGTCTGATCTGCCAGTCTTTAGCCACAACAAATGTTAGGATAATCTTCAGGGTTGAAGCTTTAATAACAAGGCTGAATGTCTCACTAAAATCAATACCAAAGGTTTGAAGGAAACCTTTAGCAACGAGCCTAGCCTTGTGCCTTACTACTTTCCCATTCAGGTCATGTTTCAGTTTAAATACCCACTTATTTCCAATGATTTTCATCCCAATCTCATGTGAAACCAGTATCCATGTATCATTCTTCATGAGTGTATCATATTCTTGCTGCATAGCATTTTTCCAGCAGCCAATTGAGAGTGCTTCATCAACATTTACTAGTTCAGTTATTACCAAATCATCAACTGATAGACTAGTATAGACTTTGTGCTTGATTATTCCAGCCTTGCTCCTAGTAACTATCGGATGTCCAAAGTTCTGACTCATGTTTCTATCCTGTAAACTTGTTCCTTCTGTCATATTTTGAGTATCAATTCTGGTTTTCTGAACTTCTGAAGTCTCACATCCTGTCACAGGTTCCTGATTCAATTCATTATGGTGTGCAGTTGCTATATCTCCACTAACCTCTACATCAATGAGGTCTACTACAGTAGGGCCTTCAGATTGAATCGCAGGAGCAGCAGTTGCTATACCAGGGATTGGATTTTCGCTGACATCAATGAAAGGGAGATGATTCACTATGGTATCACTGGTTTGAGATTGAGTCCTTTTGTTTAGAAAACCTGACTTAAATGGGAAATCTTGTTCAAAATACAACATGTCTTGAAACATAGATTCTACCACTTGGGCTTAGACACTTATAACCTTTATTAGAATCACCATAGCCAAGGTAAACACATCTTTAGGAGTGAAAACTGAACTTGTGGGGTTTGATAGGGTCTAAGGTATGGTAAACATGCACACCCAAAGATTCTAAGCTGTTTATAGTCAAAATTTGAGTTGAATAGAGTCTGAAAAGGTGAGCTATGATGCAAAACAGATGTAGGCAACCTATTGATCAAGTAAGTGGCCGCCTTAAAAGCTTCCCACCAGTAATAGATGGGCATTTGAGCCTGAGCCAAGAGGCATAAACCAGTCTCTGTGATGTGTCTGTGTTTACGTTCAGCTCTTCCATTTTGAGCAGAGGTTTGGAGACAAGAATGCCTAAGTTCGATGCCACATTCAATTGCTATCTTATTGAAATTTCTGAACTCCCCACCCCAGTCAGATTGAAGACATTTAATCTTCCTATCTAGCTTGTTTTCTATCAGATTTTTGAAATGGATGAAGGTGGTTAGAGCTTCAGATTTATGCTTCATTGGATAAATCCATGTAAACCCACTATGATCATCAGCAAAGATTATATAGTATCTATACCCTGTGGTAGAATTTAAGGGAGTTGGCTCCCACACAACAATGTGAACAAGATCCAAGTGGTTTAACGCATGTAAGGATGAAGTGTTAAAAGGAAGGGCATGTGATTTACCAAACTTGCAGGATTCACAGAAAACAGAGATTTCATTAGCTTTAACAATCTTATTACAAGATTTTAGAACTTGACTTATAACATGGTTTGAAGGATTTCCTAGTCTCCTATGCCAAAGATCAAGCTCAGACTCTGAAGTTTGTTTAATTGAAGACAACTGATCATCACCAGAATTGGCTGTGAAGCAGTGATAATTATTTTGGTAGTTTGACTCGAAAATGGTGCTCCCTGGTTTGAGATTTGGCAACTGCAACTTGTACAATCCATCCTTAAGCACTCCTTCCAGCACGGTCCTCTTCATTTGGAGGTCTTTTCCAACACAACAGTCAAAATAAAACTCCATAAATACACTATTATCATCACAGAGTTGAGAAACACTAATTAGATTCATTTTGATTAAGGGAACATGCATCAATTTGTTTAGATCTAGTGTCTTATTACTCATAGTGCAGATTTTTCCATTTCCAACGTGAGCAATTTGAAGCATATCTCCATTACCAACAAGTAACTTTTCCTTACCTTTCTTATTTTTCCATAGTTTTCATGTTACCTTTTTCTATTGTCACATGATTGTCCACACCGAAATCCACAAACCAAGCTGGATCATCAAGGACTGTAGGCATTGCTACATAGGCTGAGGGTGATTGGCTGATGTTCTGTTGGCCAGAATTGGTTGGTTTACTCCCCATGTACCTCTCATTATATCTGTTATAACACCAACTTGTTGAATGGTTGCTTAGGCTACAGATTTGACATGGCCCCCTGATTTCATTTTGTCTGCTGGTTGTAGATCTGGATCTTCTTGTAGTTCCTGAAGTTTGATGATCTCCCACTACTGGTTCCTTTAAAACTTCTACCAAATTCTGGACCAGCTCGATGTACCAATTGGACACTTGATTAGTTGACACTGAGTGATACAAAATTGTTCTTGACCTGGTTTAAGTGCTCAAGTCGACTTTCAAAAGTCATGAGCACTGAAGAGAGCTCATACCAGGTTATGGTTTCCCTGCTATTTATCTATACTACAATATGTGCGTATTCCTCATCAAGGCCTGATAGAACCTATGTAATCAAGTCGCCTTGATCAATTGTTTTTCCAGCTATTTCCAAATTGTTTGCTAGCTGTTTGATGGAAGTTAGATATTGATCCATTGTCATGGATCCTTTCCCGATTCTCTGCAATTCACTTATGAGAAACATCACTCGTGATTTGTTTAATATCCCAAAGCTTTCCTCTATAGCTGTCCAGAGTTTGTTTGAGCTTGCACTGCCCATTACCTTTATAGCAATCTCTGGTGTTATGGACGAATACCGCCAGCCAATGAGGAGTTGATCAGCTGAAACCCACTTAACAAACTCAGGATTTTGAGTCATTTCAATGGCTTCTCCCTAACCAACCGTTGTTTGGGTAGCTAGAAACTCAAGTGGACACTCTTTTGTCCCTAGCAGGAATCCTTCAAGGTTGTGCCCTTTAATTATGGGCATTATCATGTTTTTCCATACGAGGAAGTTGTTCCTATCAAACTTGACTAGAGATTTCAAGATGGGCGGGCCGGGACCCGGTAGTGAACTGGACTGTGATTCGGCCCATGAACCGTGTGGGCTGAATCACGGTCTGCCCACACCCTGAACCGGTCCAATCCGATCCGGTTCAGGGTATACCACCGCTGGCCCGGTTTAAAAAAATAAAAAAAATTAAAATTGCAGCTGCAGCGTTACAACGGTCACACGACCGTTCTGATTTTTTTTTTTAACAGTAATATTTTTTTTTATAAACTGTGGTATTGTGAAGTGAAAAAATAGCAAACTCTCACAATCTATAAGTTTGAAAATTTGAAATCTCTATTTTCTCGTTCTCTCTTAATATTTTCAGTAAGTATTTTTCATGTTCAGTATTTTGTGCTTTTTTTCATCTTATTATTTCAAAAAATTTTCTTAAAGTGTTATGGATTCTCACGATTTTTCTTCAAGAAATGTTAATTTATATGATAGTTGTTCTCCAATAAATTTGGAAGATGATAATGATCCAAATATTGGATCTTCTCAACAGCGAAAAAATAAAAAACATACATCAGATGTTTGGGAAATCTTTACAGTGAATGAACCAAATAAAAGAGTAATATGTGCTATTTGCATAAAGAGTTATGTATAGGTTAAAGGTCAAAGCACGAGCACATTGCGAAAACACAAAAATAAACACATGAATGAAAGAGGGCATGCGGATACTAAACAAGCTCAAATTACTTTTTTTACTAATACTAGTGGAACAGTTACTTTTTCTAATTTTTGTTATTCGCAGGATCGAATGAGAGTAGGAATGTCTGAATTTTTTGTAACAAGCGAGATGCCTTTTACTTTCGCAAAAAATGGATACTTTGAGGAGTTTATGCAAAAGTATGTTCAACCCGCTTATCGGTCTGTAACTAGAAATACTACTCGCTTAGATATCTTAAAATTATTTCATACAATGACTAAACATTTGAAAACTGAATTTAACAAATTTGATGGAGTTATGTGTTTTACATCTAATTGTTGGTCTGGATGTAATCACAATGGTTATGCATGTGTCACTGCACATTTTATTGATAATAATTGGTTACTTCACAAAAGAATTATTGTTTTTCGCTTACTTGAATATCCACATAATGGAATAAATTTGTGTGAGAATTTATTATAGGTTTTTAATAAATTTAATGTATTGAGCAAATTATTTAGCATTAGTTTTAATAATGCTAGTGCAAATACTGTATGCATTGAACTTTTGAAAATGACTCTTAATCCCTCATTTGCCTCTAAATTATTTCATATGAAGTGTGTTTCTCATATATATAATTTAGTAGTGCAAGATAGTTTAAAATTAATAATATCACAAATACATAAAATTAGAGAAGTTATTAACTACATTTCTTATTCTGATTTTAGACAACAAGAATTTGGAAAAAATTGTAAAATTCTTGGATTGAGGAAAATAAAATTTATTGATGATATTCCAAATAGGTGGAATTCAACTTTTCTTATGTTAAAATCATATGTTGATTATACAGATGATATTAATGCTTTCGTTAATTCAAAACAATATCAATTTCATATAGATGATTTTGATTGGAACATTAAGGCAACAAAAACTAGTTCTGGGGTTTATTATCTAACAAGTAATCTTGTGCTCTTACAATTTGTAGAAATTGCTAATCAATTTTCAAGTCATAAAGACGATCCATTTTTCTATGATATTGTTTGTACAATGAAGGGCAAGTTTCAAAAATATTACGAAAATATGCCAATGATTTTTCCAATTGCAGCTGTAATGGATCCTCGTATTAAATTTTTTGGAGTTTATTATGTTATGGACCAACTTTCTGAAACTTTATCTTTCAATATAAATATTACAAGCCGGAAAATCGAATGCTTTATTAATGAAATGTACAATAGTTATGCTATGAAATATGATAATAATGAAAATGTTTCTTCTACTACGAGTTCTTCTACAAATTCTAAAGGTAAAAGTTCTTTCTTTTCTTTAATAGCCAAGAAACGCAATGTGTCTTTTACTTCATCTATTAGTTCATTTTCAAATGAGAATGTTATTCCGGCTAAATTAGAAAAATATTATCAATTTGATCACTACAGTTTAATTCCACAAGACGAGATTGACAACTTAGATATTTTACAATGGTGGAAGGTAAATGAACGGTCATATCCAATATTATCAAAAATGGCCCGAGATCTACTAACAGTTCCAGTCTCAATAGTGGCATCGGAGTCTGTTTTTAGTGCAGGTAACAGAGTGCTAGATGAAAGAAGATCAAGACTTAAAGAAAATATTTTAGAAGCTCTCATCTGCGTGAAAAATTGGTTATTTGCAGATAGAAGAATGTAAGACAAAGTTGCTGACGATATTGCTCAAAACTTTAAAAATCTTACCGTAGATGAATAGAATCTGATTTGTAATGATGAAATTATAGTTAAGTAGATGCCAACCTAGTTGGGATGTACTTTAACTTTAAGTTTATAAATAGTTAAAGACAGTTTAATTTGTCAAGTTAGGCAAAATATTGTTTGAAAAATTGTAAGTTTTTTTGTTATTTAGTTTGTAAAATTTATTTTTATGTAACTTTTATCGATTTTCAGTATAATTATTTTTACCATTTATTTTTGAAAAAAAAAAAAAGGGAACCTAGAGGGCCGACCCGGCCCATGCGGGCTTGCGGCCCGGGCCGATTCAGCCCTTCCCCACCCTGGACCGGGTCAGACCGGCCTGGAAAGCCCGCATGGGCCGGGTCTATTAATATCCGGGCTGTACCCAAGTTTCTTCGTCCGGCCCGCTCGTTTTTACACCCCTAAGCTTGATTGCAGGTGTTTGTGTAATGTTCACTCCAAATGACAGATTCTGGCCGGCAACTAGCTGAGAGGTTGATGCAGTGTTGAACTCAGATTGATTTCTGGATCTAGTGTTGGCCAATATTGGCTCTGATATCAAGTTAGAAATTGAAGAAAGAAGATGCTGAATTTACTTAAATAATTCATCAATGAGAAAACACGAATTTATACAAGTCTTGGTAGCTGGGAAACATCTAGAATTGAGCTAACAGCAATGCATAACTAATTGTACTATCTAGCTAACAAATTTCTATTCCATTCTTGAAATCAAGGAAGTGTAATGTTGTATCATTTAGTTGCTCTTATCCGTTATCGTCATTTGCTTTATTCTAACAGAACCTCAGCGTTCGACTTATTCATTATAGAGTCACAGTGACAGACAAAATGCCCGATTCCTTCAATAGGTATGATAAAACATAAATAACTCCACTTCATAATTAAAAGAACTCAATTCTTTTGTTGTCCTTATATAGGAATACTCGACGTAAGATCCAATACCAAGCACCAAATTCTATGTACAAATCTCAAACCAATAGATATACATTTATCCCCACATAAATAAATAGACAAAGTCATAAAAGGGACATATCATAAAATCTATTCGAGGAAAATGCCAAATTGTCACGTGAAAATGGGACAAGAAACAAGAGAATGTCATTTTGTGAACATGCCTCCATTATCGCCAGAAATAATGCCCAAGTTGTCTTGGTATTAACTTCATCTGGATAATGAGATGAATTTGCATGTGGTAGTGTCTATCGAGTGGGAAAAAACTCATGATGCATGCAACACAAACCACACTTGTGATAGAATTCTACTACCATCGACACGCACTTTGATTGGAAAAGATAAAATTGAATACTAAAATAGTAAGATTTTAGTTTTTAGAATTGTTCTGAAAATAGGTAAAAAAAAAAAAGATTGAATGCTACAATTAAGAAAATTAGCATAATGACATGTGTTGAGATACGAGGAGTCATTGTAATATGAATCCAACCTTTTTTGTTGTGTTGATTTATTCAATTAAAGGCTTATGTAAAAATGGAATGTATGTATCGTTTAATAAGTTATTTTGTAGATGTTTGTGGCTATTCTCTTTGTATTTCAATTTTTGTATTTTGAGTTTTAAATTTATTTTGGGTTCTGTGCTTTGAGTGTTCATTTTGAGATTGTTCAAAATGTGTTCTTTTTGGTATTTTGAAAATACTCAAAACGCGTTTTGAAAATTTTGTCTTGATTATAACGGAAAACACCCAAAACAACAAATTTGTCGTTTTTGGCTTTTTTTTTTTTTGTAAATTTTTAACATGTTTTCAAAAACGCGTTTTCAAAAATAGGAAAGAGAACGCATTTTCACTGTTTTAAAAAATCGAAAATAGAAAACGACTTGAAAATGGTAAAGAGAACATACCCTTAGTTTTCGAGTTAAGATTTTCCACTCCTACCATTGTTGTGGTTGTAGCGAAAAAGATTGAAGTCAATTTTTTTTTCTTATGATATATAGAGCTTACTTTTTCTTTTTCTCCTCCTCCGTTTAAAAAAAAGTCGGGTTCTCATAACATGTGAGGAATTATGAATCCATAGTATTCGAACAAAATAGTGAAAGAATTGATAGTTTATGTCAATAATTTTTATTTTATTTTTGTTCAATTAATCATTCAAAAATATGTTTAAAAAAGATTAAATTTGCAAATTGGTAAATATGTCACACTTCACTGTTTTATTTTATTTATTTTGGTATAATTGATTCATTTCTATTGTCCCCTTGTCTATAGGGACCTTCCAAAGAATAGCACTTAAATTGATTACTCATGCCTCTTAGTGAAGAGACATGTGTCTTCATCATAGGAATAGTCAGTAGATATTGAATAATTATATCATTATCACTTTTTCAAAATTATTAGCCTAATATAGTGATTAGAATCTCTCTTTTTTTTTAGTGCGTTAGAAAAATTCACTAATCGTTTTCGACTTTCAATTGACGGGTTTAAATCAATTAGAGATCGCAATGGGACGTGAAGGCCATTACCATCCCCATCGCGTCATGGATTTTCAAAAGAGTAGGGTGAGGAAGGCTGCCTTAGGGTAAGGATTAAAAAAATATGTATTTATTATTATTTATTAAATATTATCTAAATTAAAAATATAAAAATAAATTAAATTCTGCTTTCAATAATTATATTAAAATTCATAAAAATGTTAATGTTGCCTTGTGATTATGTTTGATGGTGTTTAATTTGCTTTTAAATTTTAAGTAACTCGTTTAGTTTATAATTTTTTTAACGTTCTTTTTTGTGTTAATATAAAATTAATGTTTTAAAAAAGTAAATATTAACTTACTTTTAGTAAAAGAAACCTTTATTATCAACCACACATGGAGCAACTTAAACTATTTATATTAAAATGAGTGCTCTTATTTGGTGGATGTACAACAATTGCATTAGTTTTAAAATAATCTTTAACAATTCTTTTGCATCCTCCTCTCCTTTTTCCCTTAAGCTCCTGAGAAAAAAAAAATACTAGGGACCGGGGTAGTGAGTGGGGAGCGCCGGGATGGATATCGGGAAAGAAGAAAAAGAGAAAGAAAATATTTTTTTAAGGATCCGTTTGATTAGTTTAAATTCCATGAAAAATGTCACATTCGAGAAATTCAATTTCTACTTTGACTGTTTGATACGAAAGTGGAAATGAAATTCGAATTCCAAAATATAACCACTTTAAGCTTGTTTTTTTTTTTTGCAAATTTCATGAAAAATGCATTCTTATGGGATATTTGAATTTTTATTTTCCAACTTACATGGTATTGGAAAGTCTTTCCATCTTTACCAATCAAATGGACCCTAACTGTAATTAGACAATTGAGTTGGAATTGAGATCTTTTAAGTGAAATATTTTATTAATGGACTAATGTTCACCTTGAGCATGAAAAAGAGCTCTTTAAATTCACCTTTAGAATTATGATTTTTCTTTTCATCATCTGATCTGGAAATAATATACCCCATAATTTTCAGACCAGTTTTCCTTAAAATGAGATTGCTTCATGTGAAGGAAAATTGTTCTGTTATTGTCATCTGACCATAAAAATTACAAATTTGACAGTTGGTTTCTCCACTCTATCCTGTGCCCACAAGGTAAGATTCTGTGGCACATTAATTTGGGTAGACTTATTCCTTGTCTTGAAGCTTAACTTATTTAAATATTTATCATGCAGATTAAAAAATAATAAATAAATATCTAATAATTTCAAGCTTTGGATTATTGAATTGAATCTTTTATTTCAATATTTTGCAGACATACTAATAGAACAATTATAAGTAAATGATTACTAATAATTTCAAGCTTTGAATTATTGGATTGAGCAATGACAAAGCCAGCACAAACAAATCTATAATAAAAGCAGCTGGTGATTTATATAATTTTATGTATTTTTTTAGAAACAAAATAATGGGTTTGGTATACAGAAACAAGTTGTAATGATTCTGGTTGGATAAAAAAAATATTGTTGGCAACTAAACGTATATAAGAAAATATAATTTTTTTTCCTTTTTTTATTTCTATGCGTGGTTCTTTTAACATAGGATTCGTACTATAATCTTATTCATGTATGTTTGATGTCGACTAAAAATTTTTGCTTATTGTCGGATTTAATGCCATAGAGTATGTTTGATACGTTGAAATAGAAATGATACAATATGCTAATAATGTGCATTTCGTATGTTTTTTTTTTTCCGTTAATTATATCTAATCACTTTAGTCAAGAGAAGAATGTTTATTTTTGCATCCAGCCAGAGTGAAATCTTTATAGCTACATTTTCTTATTACTAACCAAATTTAGACTTGCACCGTTTTGTTATTGACACTTAAAAGAAACTTTCTATTAAAAATGAAAGCTCCATTCATTTATAAATAAAACTATATCAACATATAATAATTTAAATTATTCTCCTTGACCTTTTAAAATGATTACTTTTGTTTGCCATAGAATTAGGCCATAGAGTTCAGATGAATTGAGATGTGCAGAAAACATATTTATGAAAGGTATAATTGCAGCGGTGGTCCCAAACTTTTGGATTTTTCGCAGACTTCACCACAACCTTCAATTTGTGCCACCAACGGTCCTAAATCTTTGAAAAATTAGCACTTGAGATTCAAATAGATGATTTCTGTTAGTTTGACCATCAGTTGAACCATAAATTTGATTTTGACTAAATCTAGGCTATTTTTGAAAATGTATAATTATAACTTTACATTTTATACATAAAATAAGGTAAAAATTAAATTTTAAAAAAATAAATAAAAACACACAAAACCCCATCATCTTCCCTATGCCGACCCCAACCCACCAAATCAAACTAGAAAATTGTCCCCTCACATATCCAATCGCCACGGACCCACATCACCACCACCACAACTCCCCTCACCCAAACCAACCAACCAACCACCCTAATTAGGTAACCACGTGGAAGGAACTTTATAGATCCATGTGGTGGTCAGTAATCTGACGCGAGTAAGAGAAAATTGCTACTTTTCAATTTCAATTTTAACACAACAATGGCAAAAGATGAGGCAATTTCACTTGTTCTATCATTATTTTTTGTTTTTTTATTTAATCTCGAACTTTCTGTCATTTTTTGTTGTGAATTTTTGGTAGCTACTAGCTAGCCAAAGCTATTGTCATTTTGCTCAAAGTAATATGAGAAGTGGGTTTGTTGGAATGTGAGGAGGGAAGAAGTGGGGAGGAAATGTTGGCGGGGAACAACAGCAAAGTTGGTGGAGAAGGGTGGTGGTGGTTGTGATGGAGAGAGGTAAGACGAGACCAACTGGTTTTGAATTTAGGAGGAGGTGGGGTGTGGGGGTGGGTGTGTGAAGGAGAAGATGAATAATGATTGGGTTTTGATTTTTGGTTTTTTATTTATTTTAAATTCAAAGTTACCATTTTATCCTTTAAAAATGGTTTAGCATTAGTCGAAGTCAAATTTATGGGTCAACTAGCGGTCAAACTAACAGAAATCATCAATTTGAATGTCGGGTGCTAATTTTGCTAAGGTTTGGGACAGTTGGTGGCACAAACTGAAGATTTGGGCAAAGTTTGCAAAAAATCCAAGGATTTGAAACCGCTGTTGCAATTATCCCTTTATGAAATTAGCATAAGGTTTATGTTTAGTGATGGTAAAGGATTGGAGCTAGCGGCATTCCTTCATCTCTCATCTCATCGAAGATTTCTAGGATGGTGCAGAGATGAAATATCTTAATTTTCTGTCTTATTTACTTTTTTTCTAATAATACAATCATTCCCAGCAAGGCAAAATGAAGCAAGACTAAATGGATCGGACTGGACATGATAGTTTTCTATCTTGCTTAGGTTTCAGTTACTGAATATTTATATAATTTTGAATATCAAAATCCTATTGATCGATAATATAAATAACAATAAGGGTCCGTTTGATTACAAATGTGAAAAATGGGTGGAAAGAAAATATTTTACTGAAAATTGAATTGCATATAATTCGTTTTACTGAGAATTGTAATTAATTGTGTTTGATTGGTATAATTTTCCACTTGAAAAATATTGAAAGTTTGGTGTCCGTTTGGCTTTATTTTTTATGAAAATTGTCCATTAAAGTGATAATTTTTTCTACCATTGCCTCTAAAATTTGTTCCAATTACCAAAAAGTAAAAAATAAATAAAAAATTAATTACAAAAAATTATCATACCGAATAACATTCGTTTGACTTTGTTTTGCATAAAATTTGTCAACAAAAGTGAAAATTCTTTTACAATGGATGATAAAATTTGTTGCCATTGCTAAAAAAAGGGTGGGAAAACAAAATCAAGCAAATGTGTATCAAATGGTTGTACGTAGAAAAAGGAGGGAAAAACAAAAGTCAAGAAAATTTGTGCTATCAAACACTCTTAATTTGCTAAAGTTGGAAATCATTTTCTTTTTTCACCTATTTTCTAAAGGGTAATTAGCAGAAATGGTCCTCAACGTTTACACCCTTTGCTAAAATGGTCCCTATCGTTTTAAAATTGGCATTTGTACCCTTATTTCAAACGTTTCTTACGGAATTGGTCCTTCCATCCAACAACCGTTAAACAACCGTTAGAACCTTTTGAAAATTTGCAGAAATGGTCCCTATGGAATATAATTTAATATTTCGTTTATATATTTTGGAACTGCTTGCTTCGACGAGTGGTAACTTTCGCTACAGTTGGCCGTTTCGCACGCCGTTAGGGATGGGAGAAACTTAGTCATGAGCACTTCGAAATGGTATTAAAAATGTAATATTTCGACTTCGTTTGACTTCCCGTAATAATCCCGCAAAATGGAGACAAAAAATAAGAAAAATCGTTTATATATTTTGGAACGGCCTGCTTCGACGAGTGGTAACTTTCGCTACGGTTGACCGTTTCACACGCCGTTAGGGATGGGAGAAACTAGGTAATGAACACTTCGAAATGATATTAAAAATGTAATATTTTGACTTCGTTTGACTTCCCCGTAATAATCCCGTAAAATGGAGACAAAAAATAAGAAAAATCGTTTATATATTTTGAAACGGCCTGCTTCGACGAATGGTAACTTTCGCTATGGTTGGCCGTTTCACACGCCGTTACGGATGGGAGAAACTAGATCATGATCACTTCGAAATGGTATTAAAAATGTAATGTTTCGACTTCGTTTGACTTCCCGTAATAATCCTGCAAAATGGAGACAAAAAATAAGAAAAATCGTTTCTATATTTTGGAACGGCCTGCTTCGACGAGTGATAACTTTCGCTACGGTTGGCCGTTTCACACGCCATTAGGGATGGGAGAAACTAGGTCATGAGCACTTCGAAATGGTATTAAAAATGTAATGTTTCGACTTCGTTTGACTTCCCATAATAATCTCGCAAACAATTTTTCTTATAAACGATTTTTCTTATTACATTTTAATCCTAGAATTTTTTTAATACCAATTTTAATACCATTTCGAAGCGCCAATTTTAAACGAAGTCGAAATATTACAGTTTGCGGGATTATTACAGGAAGTCAAACGAAGTCGAAATATTACATTTTTAATACTATTTCGAAGTGCTCATGACCTAGTTTCTGGCATCCATAACGGCGTGAGAAACGGCCAACCGTAGCGAAAGTTACCACTCGTCGGCTGTGCCGTTTCAAAATATATAAACGATTTTTCTTATTTTTTGTCTCCATTTTACGGGATTATTACGGGAAATCAAATGAAGTCGAAATATTACATTATTAATATCATTTCGAAGTGTTCATTACCTAGTTTCTCTCATCCCTAACGACGTGTGAAACGGCCAACCGTAGCGAAAGTTACCATTCGTTGAAGCAAGCCATTCCAAAATATATAAACGATTTTTCTTATTTTTTGTCTCCATTTTGCGGGATTATTACAGGAAGTCAAACGAAGTCAAAATATTACATTTTTAATACCATTTCGAAGTGCTCATGACGTAGTTTCTCCCATCCCTAACGGCGTGCGAAACGGCCAACCGTAGCGAAAGTTACCACTCGTCGAAGCAAGCCGTTCCAAAATATATAAACGAAATATTAAATTATATTCCATAGGGACCATTTCTGCAAATTTTCAAAAGGTTCTAACGGTTGTTTAATGGTTGTTGGATGGAAGGACCAATTCCGCAAGAAACGTTTGAAATAAGGGTACAAATGCCAATTTTAAAACGATATGGACCATTTTAGCAAATGGTGTAAACGTTGGGGACCATTTCTGCTATTTACCCTTTTCTAAACTATCAAACGGGCCTAATAGATAATGACACAACTGTTAGTGGACAAAATGAGAAGGGAAGAGACAATACGAAAGAACTGTACAAACTCAATCTGACAAAAAAGCTTGTTTTCTCACTCCAAACAAGTCACATGGATTGTGCTAGTCAAGTGTCACTTTCTTCTTTCTAAAATCCAATGATATATACAGTTGCTATTACCTAGTGGTGTCAATGGGCCGGCCGAGCCGGCCCATTGTCGCACGAGCCAAGCTCGTGGCTCGTTGGCAACGAGCCGAGCTTGAGCTCGGCTCGTTGCCTTTTGGGCGAGCTCGGCTCGTGCCCGAGCTCGCCCAAAGCGAGCGGCTCGACGAGCCGAGCTTAAGCTGGCTCGCCATTTTTTTTTTTAAATAACGCTATTAGTACTACAAATCTATTTTTTTAAATATATAATTTTCAAAACATTTATCGGGGCTCGTCAAAAGTCAAAACATTTATAATTTTTAAAATAGTAAATATACATTTATTTAAAAAAAAAAAAAAAGATAAACCATCCTCCTTTATCCGGGTTTGGGACCGGCTACTTCAATTTCGTGTAGGCGGAGTTAAAATTGTACACGAAAAACTTTTTACGTGTACAATTTTTTAAAAAAAGTATAAATGTATGAAAATAAAATTTTGTAATGAATGTATTGAAATTAAATATCACTTACTTGATTACATGCAATTTCGGCATATTTATGTTGAATTCGATAATTAGCGTCTTCCCAATCCTTCACGCACATTAGCGCTTCCAAAATATCTTCTTTTAGTCGACTTCGAATATCAGAGAAAACCCTCTTCCCTGCACTAAAAGCAGACTTCGAAGCTACAGTGCTAACTGGAGGTGTTAGTAGATCTTTTGCAATTGCAGAAACAATTGGCCATCGACGTTCATTATTTCGCCAGAATTCGATTATATCTTCTGAACTTTTCTTAACTGATTTGTTACTAGGCATAGTATAACGAAAGTAATCAATTAATTCAGATGGCAACGTATTTGGACTACTACTCGAAGTTTGAGTACATGCAGTGGAACACATACTACTACTACTACTACTACTAGAGGAACCATATGCATATACAGTTGAATCATATCTAATTGAGTCTATGTTTTCTAATAAATTAATTGCTTCAGCGTCGTCATCGTTTATATTAGTGGGAGGAGGAGTAGGTATACGAGTAACTTGTGTGCCTATTCTTGAAGCATATAATTCATACATTCAGCTAACGTTTATTCCAAATTCCTATAAGTAATAAGCATATTAAAAGTTAAAACATTTGAAATTTGGTCAATTATAAATTTAGTACCCGATAAATTATATCGAGGGTCCATGACACATGCTAAAAGAAATAATATAGGTAATTCTTCCCAATATTTTCTAAATTTTAATTCCATAGCATATATAACCGCATGAAAATCAGGGTCATTTTGATATCTATTAAAAGCCCTAACGGTTATATAAAGACGTTCAAGAACCATGCAACTAGTTGGATAATAAACACCAGACAATATATTCGTAGACGTATAAAAACTTTCCAAAAATTTCTTAATTTTAAAAACTGTATTCCAATCGGATTCATTTAAGATATCATCGTCTTCGTCTCTAATATGCCTACTGTTATAAAATTCAGTGATAAACGGTTCAAAACCTTCACAGGATTTTAATAATAAGTAAGTTGAATTCCACCTATGACTTACGTCAGTAATAAAAGTTTTTGTATTAGAGTTCCCAACTTATTCACAAAATTCTTCAAATGCTTGTTTTCTACTAGGTGTAATCGTGATATACGTAAGTGCATTCCTAATTCGACTAATTTCGTCCTTCACATGTTTTAAACCATCTTGTACAATTAAATTAAAAATATGGCACACACATCGAATATGGAATAAATAACCACCAAAATCGGGTTGAAGTACTCTATGCAATTTATCGATAACTACTTTATTTACAGAAGCATTGTCAAAAGTAAAAGAACGAATTTTACTATCGCATTTATATTCTTTAATTATTAACATAATTGCATTAAATATAGTGTTAGCATTATGAGGATACTCAACAATTTTAAAAGCAATAATTTTTTTATGCATAACTTAAGTGGGTCTATATAGTATGCAGTTGTAGCTATATAACCTCTCTTATTAATCCCTTCCCATAAATTCGAAGTTAAAGATATGACACCCTTGTATTTTTCTAAATCCCCAATCAATAATTGCTTTGCATTAAGAAAATATTCAATTGTATTAGAACGAAGAGTATTTCAACTTACTCCAACGTATCTTGGTTGAAGATATTGTTTAACGTAGTTTACGAAATGTTCGTTGTCCACTATTGCTAGTGGCAGCTCCACCGCGGCAACGAACTTCACCATTCCCTTTCGTGCTTCCTCCTCCGAATACATCCACGTAGAAGTGGTGCAGTAGTAGCACCGGCTCTACTAATACCAAACTGTAGTTGCGTTTGTCCACGTTCAAGAAGCCCATGTTTGGCCGCACATGCTTTGTAATGACGGTTGAGGTGAGTGGTTCCAATGCTTTTTTGCCATGCCAGTCGTTGTTGACAGTATTTACATACTGCTTTCGTTTCTGGAAGTCCATCGATCACACGACCAGTGTTAACCAATTTGAAATGGTCCCAACATTTTGCATGCTTCTTCCCCTTTCTCTTCCCTCTTGCATCGGGAATATTTAATGCAAGTTCTTCATCTTATTTCAAATCAATAGGAACACTAGGATCAACATCAACGTCATCCAAATCAATTGGATCGGCTTCACGAACGTCGAAATCGTCAATGTCTTCTGGAATTGGGAGTTCGTTGAGACTGGCAAATTCATTCCCAAATTGATTTTGAGCAGGTGTTTCGCCTTCCATATCGAACAAGTTTTCAACAAATGCTCGTCGATCCATTTGTGAATTGTTGAAATAGAATGCAGAAATGTAGAAATGAGAAGTGAATGAAGATTATGTACTAGTGGCTAGTGTATAAAATGAGTTGTAAAATGAAGATAATAATGTAAAAAAATGTAGAAGAGAATTATAGAATAAATGAATGATATTGTTGATAATGATTTGTAAATTGTAGAGTAGAGAGTATAGAATGAAAGTTTGGTGGGAAAAAAATGTTGTAATGTGTTGAATATTTATAGAAGAAGAATTGGAGAAAAGTAGAAAATTTTTTTTTTTTTAAAATAAGTGACCAAACGGTCACTGAAAATCAGTGACCGGACAGACGGTCACTGATTTTCAGTGACCGTTCTGGTCACCAATTTGTATTTATTATTTTTTTTTTAGATTGATGGGCTCGTCTAATACGAGCCCACGAGCCGCTCGTCTAAGACGAGCCTGCCTGGGCTCGTCTCACGAGCCGCTCGTGAGACGAGCCGAGCGGGCTCAGCTCGTCTAGCCCACCAACCCGCTCGGCTCGTGCTCGGGCTCGTTTTTTGACGAGCCCGAGCGGCTCGTGGGCGTGAACAGTACGAGCCGAGCGGGCGAGCCGACGAGCCGCTCGGCTCATTTGACACCACTACTATTACCACTCAAATCTACAGACTTCCAATAGGATTTTATCTAATCTTCACTTATAAATCACGGGTTACCCATTTTCCTTTGCACCAATTTGGTCTTCCTTTCTGTTCTGAAGTTGAGAAAATTCAGGGGCTGTTTGCCTAAACAGGCATTTGGGAGTCATTATTATCATCACATGCATCACATTTTGTTCTATAAATGACAATACATTTCCTTAAATTCCTAGGCTCTATTTCAAATAGAATAATGCAATTTATAGTGAAAACTATCGATATTTGTCTTACGTGACATACTTGTGACGGTTTGTTATTTGATACATTAATATGGTGAATAATGTTATTTGCAATCGTTCAATATCGTAATAGCTCTACAGGACATAAATGTGGTGGTTAATGATTTGATGCATAATACAATAAAAAAACTAACACAGTAATACATCAAATTAATAATCCTCACATATATTTGCAAGTCAACATTTTTAAGTAATATGGTAAAATCATATTTTATGAATCAAAAGAACATGTCAAAAGAAATACTTATAAATTATAAGTAAATTCGACGGACTTATGAAGTATGTAAAACACGTTCATGTATGAGCATCATTTTTCGAGACACGAATTTATATTTTCTTAGTCAAAATTCAGCATCTTCAATAAAATAATTAAATATAAGATATTCTCTATTTTAAATAATTAATTCTTATACTCCAAGAGACTTTTTAAATTAATATTTTAAATTAGAAAGTAAGTTTGGCTCTCCAAATTTGAATAGACAAACTTACTCTTTATAATTAAATGCATTCAAAGTATTTTAATTTTTAATAAAAAAATAATATAATAATATAAAGAGAAGATACTAAAAATAAAAGATTAAAAAATTAAGTGTTAAATATAAATAGCATGTTTGATTACTTAAAAAATTTTAATCTCTAAATCGTAGGATATACACTTGAGCAAATTCCGTTTCTCGCCCGCTACGGCAAGCCTTATAATGCCCACTCGGAGAGAACCCAACGTGGGGTTCTCACATTTGGAGAGAACCCCACGTAGGGTTCTCCTGCCACATCAGCAGGCGGGCAGGATAAGCTTGCCCGCCGCGGGCGGGAGAACATTTTCGTACACTTGAGACTATATTTTTTAAAAATAGAAAGTACCTTAGATATACTATTTAAAAATAGAAAGTTTCGTGTCATTTTCGTACTAATTCTCCCTTGTAAATACTAATTACACATGCAGTAAAGAATTTTTAGAAGATAAGAAAAAGGGAGAAAATCTCGTTATCAAATAATTTTTTTAATTTTTTTTTCACTTATAATCAGAGCACATGTTAAAGGAATCTCGAATTTTCAGTTCAATGAATGGACTGCAGTATCACGTGCTGAATGAATTAAAGAAATTTGCCGCCCATATCTCCCTCACATGCTTTGTATTTAGCTCCACCTCCTAGTCCTAGATTTACTTCTTGCTCAGAAATATTAAAATACACTCACTTCAATTTTCTTGGGTTCAATTTTTAAGTATAAAATAGTTTTACATTGTGCTCCGAATTAAAATCAAATTTTTATTAAATTGTAATAAAATGAGCCTTTAAAAAGTTGGGATCTTATGAAATATATAATTAAAATTATTTATTGATTTTAACTTAGAATAAAATCTATATTTTAGTCCCTATCAAATAGAGACGGTGTATAACTTGAAAAATTGAGTTTTCCTTATTTGGGTAGAGAAAACGAAGCTCAAATGATTGCATGTAGTAAAATGAAGAGTACGTACGTAAAAGGATGGGAATCGATTTTTATTTATGTTTACGAGAATTATATAAAGGCTTGTTTTTTATAATATTTTTTAAGAATAATGTTATTCATCTTCAATGGGATTACAAACACAGTTTAGGCAACGTTAATGTGATATTAAATAAATTATTTAATTTCATCTTTTATTTAATCTATCATTTAGAGTCACGTAAACTGTGTTTATAACCCCATTAGAGATGAATAACATTACTCTTCTATGAATCCATATAAAGTCTTTGCTATCAACAAACGAATATTCGAGGGTCACTAATGCATTACCAATAATTTAATTTTAATTACAATAAAATCGTCAATAATTTAATTTTAATTACAATAAAATCGTCTAGTTATTGTAATTGGAGTGTATTTTAGAAATGATGGTTCATTGAAAAATAAGCTCTATCAATGGGGATATATGGGGCATCTAACATGGCTAATCAACTAGTCTGACAGTCCATTTGACCAATCATGTACAGACATCTCATTGGAAATGAAAAATGATAATTACATCCACCAATCATAGCACGGGATGGCAATTCTGTCCTGTGTGAGCCGTTTTATTCTACAATTTTATGGCGTATGGTTGAGAATTAAACCGTGTTCAATTCAGGTGCCCCACCCCAATTACGTCCCCTTAGAATTGGTTGTGCAGTAAAAGCATACTAGGCCATTGTTTGGCCCAATTTTGAAGAATTTATAAATTTTAGAATAATGATTAATGGGAGAATGTGTTGTTGAAAAATAATGAAAAAGTTTGAAATTTGTATGTAATATTATTTTATTTGAAAAATATTTAGTTAAAATTAAAAAAGATAAAAATTTTAATGGGTGCCAAACAAGGCCTAGTGTTTGTTTGATGATACATATTGTGTTAAATTTTATTAATTTTTATCAAAATTTTCAGACTTTTTTTTTAAAAAAAATTGTGAAACAAAGTTTGGCCCCTTTTTCTTCACAAACTTATTTTTTTAAAATTTATTTTCAACCATACATTCTTACATAATATAATTTTACAAGAAACTCCAAAATTTTTCCTTATTTTTTACCACACATTTCCAACAAAATATTATTCTAAAATGCATTTTGACCTAAAAATGAGACTCAAACATTGACTTTAATATGATTAGTAATTGATGGATTTTTTTTTTTAAAAAAAAACACAAACCCTTAAAATTTAACACTCAATTTTGTTCAAATTTTAATTAGAGCAAGAATAATGTTATACTTGCAAACTAAGCCCATGTTTGGTGGCATTTAAATTAAAAAAAAATTATGCTTTGAATAGTGTTTTTCAGAGAATGTAAGAGTAAAAAGTATAAAAAAATATGAGTTTACGCGTAAAATATTTTATTGTATGAATATATGGATAAAAATGAGTATGAGAAATAAATTATAATATATTAAAAACCACCAAGCAAGGGCCAAGGATTGTACATATTTAATGTGTCGGCGAATGATAAGATCAATAAAATAAGTATTTTATCCACATATTTAACTGGTATGTCATTTCACTCACATCATTTATCACATCACATAGAGAATCATCACTGGTTTGTACATATAGATCTTGTTCACAACTCTTATAAAATCCTTACAGTAAGAAATTTAATACTCTTTAATTGAATGAATAGCATTCAGGGTCCTGAACCCAGCCATATATTTGGGGCTGTCCGTGGGTTGGTTCGGTTCGATTTTGAAGAGACCTGAACCCACCCAAAACTTTCAGGTATTTAAAAAATGGACCCGTCGGGTCCAAATATAATTATGGAACCGTTCGGATTCGGTTCGGTTCGGGTCGGTTCGGTTCCGTACCATAATTAAATTTTTTAATATTTTCAGTAATACTACATAAATACAACTAATGACATTTCATTCTTAACTTTTACAAATTAACGTAGCTCAATTCAAAAACATATAAATAACTAGCCGTCGAATAAGATTAATTCAATGCATGCAAATATCAAAAAGTAGATATTAATATTATAACAAAACTATATGAAGTATATTCATTTGCTTCATATTAAAATGGGCTAATGGATTTTAAAAATGATTTGAACTTTAAAATTAAAATTATGAAATAATCTGATTTATTTAATTAATTTGCTAATTTGTATAGAAAAAAATAAAATAATTTAATTAACTCAATATAAAAAATAAAAAAATTATTCAGTTTCGGTTCTTATTCGGTTCTTCGGTTTTTGGTCTAGACCCGAGACCCGACCCAAATCCATCAGTTCTCGATTCGGGTACCCGTTCGGGTATTTAATTTATGGATAACTACTCGGTTCGGTTCGGGTTCGGTTCGGTCCAGTTCGGATCGAAACTTTTGGACACCCCAACATATATCCGTATATATTGCAATTTAAACCTTGTTTGATCTCCATTTTTATTAAAATACATTTTTCTCTCTTTTCTTTTCAATTATACATTTTTCAATAAAATAATATTATACGCAATTCAAGAATTTTTCTTTCATTTTTAACCACGTCTTCTCCATTAATCTACTACTCCAAAATGCATTTTACTCAACAAAAAAAAGGGCTCAAACAGATGCTTAATTATCAGCTCAATTATAGAACTTTAATCAGAATAAATAGTTACACTAATACGTTATCAAAGCTCACGGCAATCATGCCAAGCCATTCGAGTATGGGCGAACAAGAGAAAAAAGAACTCTAGATTCAAAAGATTAGAGAATAAATATGTTGCAAATTTCGCTTTTTACCATTTAAGAGTTGAAATAAATAAATAACGATTCAACAAATGCCTCGTCAACGATAGAAACAATATACGTTAAAACAAATATGTTTAGTTCATAATAGATTATAAATATTTAACCTATTTAATTTGTAACAAAAAATGCCTATGTATTTTAATAATTAGACCGTTTTTCAGCTAGAACAATTAACATGGGATTATTGCTAAAAAAAAACATGTTACATAACGTTAAAATTATTATTTTTTGTCTTCTCCTTTCTCCAATGGAACGCACATGTCATCAATGCCTGCACATGATAGTAGCAGCCCCCTTCATTGGATTTTCTTGACCATAAATGATTGAAAAATTTTTAAATTTTAAAATTCAAACTCACTTGTGAGTTAAGAAAATAACATTAATTACACCATGGTGAAAAAAATATTCACGAGTCCTCGAATAAACTCATTATTAATGAAATTTTTATTATTTATGAAGTAGATGAGTATGGCGTTCTTCGTCATTGACACATTCGCATTGTACCCTCCTCAAAATTAGACCGGAATGAACAACATGACCCTTACCTCGAATTTTTTGAATCTACTTCAATTCTATTTAGCCATGTTCGACAATCATTTTTCGTAGAAAATGGAGTTTTGAATGGTGATTTTTAGGAGAATATATGGTTAAAAAATATAGAAGAGTTTTAGGTTTATGTGTTGGATTGTTTGAGCCCCATTTTTTTTTTCAAAAAATGCATTTTGCAATATATTATGATAGAGAATGTGCAGTTAAAAAATAAGAGTTTTTTTTTAATTACGTGTAATATTATTTTATTGAAAAATGTGTTGTTAAAATGGGGTCAAATCATTGTAAAATAATGTATTTTGATATTAAAAAAATGGGGTTCAAACAAGAACGTGTGAATGTATGATTGAAAATGAATATGTAGAAAAAAGAGTTAAAACATGATGGTAAAAATGGGCTTATTTTGTTGTATTGTTATATTTTAAGTTTAAGTTATATTTAAAAGTAAATAATAACAATGGAACAGTAAAATTAGAGTTTTTTAAAAATCTTATCATGCTCTCTTAAAAATGAAAAATGCTGCAAGAGCAGGAAAAAAAAATCAGATTTTGTATTGAAATTTGAATTTGACTCACATGAGACGCGATTCCCACTTGAATTAAATATTGACAAAAAATGTGGGTCCACCTGTGTATTCTGTGGTTTCTGTGGGTTAATTTTCGCGCCCATAACTGAAATGGCAAAGACCTCACTTTAGGCACAAAGTAAAAAAAGGGTTTAAAAGGATTTGGCGCAAGATTTTCCCCGTCACACTTATAATAGTAGATTTGCCTTTTACCATGCTACTTTTTTCAGAAAGTATATTCAGTACTCAAACGTGGCACCTCGAGTGAATCAAAACCCAAAGAAGTATGGTAATATGTCATTATTGGTCCTCAATTTATTGTAACAGTAGAAAGATTATCATTAATGTTCAAAAGAGAGCAAATTAATCCTCAATTTTTAAATATTATTGTACAATTAGAGAATAAAAGTGTCCAATGAATTCCTCACCATGTCTCTGCATGCTTATGAGTTCCGTTAAGTGATTATAAATGAGGGATTATAAAAATATATGAATGAAAAATGAATAGTAAACGTGGACCACACAAAATGTATAAATAAAGAATAATGTTATATGTACAAACTTGAAATGATCTCCATGAGATATATCATTAAAGATAAAGTCAATAAAGTGACTCATATTCACATGTTTGTACATACAACATAGCAATATTCATAGATGAATAGTATGTTTGATAAATTTAAATTATAATTAAACTTGTCAAACATGCACTCAATTAAATGAAACTATGTGTTGTGTTATCGACTTGAACATTAAGACTTGGTATGTCTTTATAAAGTAACATGAGAGTCACACAACAATTTGATGCATAAAATAGTTGCAAGTTTTTAAGGATTGATATTTTGATTATCAACTTTCAATTAAGCAACAGACTGTGAACTTACTATAGTAGAGAACGAGTTGAGAAGAGACACTGTTTTACTAAGGCAAATTGACAATGTGACAAAGATTTTGGTTCCATAATTACGGACCTATTGTGCTACACCGGCGAAATATAAGAGACTAACTTGCCATCTTTTAAAGATTGGAAACTAACTTTCTACTGAAACAATAAGTTTACGAGCAATAGTGTTATTTTCCCAAAAACTTTTACAATCATCTTACATGAACATCAAGGCTCACCTAAATTTTGATATAATATCATTGAACAGTTTAAAATACAGTTAATTTTTTCGTTAAGTTATCTACTATGACGTGCAATTATGTTAATCTTTTTGATAAAGTAGCTTAATCGGAACTTTTAATCTCCCACGTCCCGTCCAGCACGTTATTGTACATATATAAATCCATTCACCTCCCATTTGCACTGGACCCTTGAAACTTTTGTGTTGCTTCCATCACCACATGCCACCGCTTCCGCCGCCGTCTCCACCCTCCACCACCGCATAAAAATCACTCCTTTTCAGCATTTCATCAATATCGCCACCACATGGCTATCACAAAGCAACCCTCCGGTGATATCAAAACCCGAGTGAACAGTTGCCTTAATAAACTCTCAGACAGAGACACCCTTTCCATGGCTACCAATGAATTGGAGTCTATAGCTAGAAATCTTTCGACCGAATCATTTGGCCCTTTCTTGAACTGCCTTTCCGCCACCGACTCGTCGGATAAGTCGCCGGTCCGCCGTCAGTGCGTCCGCCTTTTGGGAATTCTATCCGCCTCCCACGGAGACGCTTTGTCGCCTCACCTATCTAGGATGCTCTCTTCCGTCTTCCGTCGCCTCCGGGACCCCGACTCCTCCGTCCGCTCCGCCTGTGTCGACGCGATAACCTCCATTACCACCCACGTAACAAAGCCTCCTTTCTCTGCCATTCTCAAGCCCCTTGTAGACGCTCTTTTCCACGAGCAAGACCAGAACTCACAGATCGGTGCTTCGCTGTGCTTAGCTGCCGCTGTGGAGGCGGCGCAGGAACCCGACTTGGTGGAGCTGAAAACGCTCTTGCAGAGGCTGTTGAAATTAGTAAAAAGTGACTGTTTCAAAGCGAAATCTTCTTTGTTAGTGCTCATTGGCAGCATTGTGAGCGTTGGGGCTGCTAAATCCAAGAATTTATTGAATTGTTTGATTTCGGCCACTGTTGAGCTCTTGAGCAATGAAGATTGGGCCACCAGAAAAGCGGCAGCGGAGGTTTTAGAGAGGCTGGCCACGGCGGAGACAAATATGTTACCGGAGTTTAAGGCTTCTTGTGTTGCTACATTGGATAGCAGAAGATTTGACAAGGTAAATAGCTTTTTATGTAATTATTTAATCACTTTGTGAAATCTGAGATTATGGAATTATATTATTAGACCATTTCTGGCAGCGCATAAAAAGCATCCAAGAATACTGCTTAAAAGCTGCTTATAAGCGTGACCAAACATAAAGAGAAGAAAAAACTTGATTCTCAGTCTTATTTCTTTTTCTTTGATGTAACAGGTGAAAGTTGTGAGGGAGACAATGAATCGGGCATTAGAGATGTGGAGAGGTGTTCCAGCAGTATACGAAGAGGAATCCACATCAAAAGGTAATTGAGAATTTCTATTTTTCCGTCCTTTTCCTTTTCCTTAATCTAATGTTCCATGAATTTGATCACCGTGGTGATAGTGAAGTGTTGTTTCTATGTTAATTATGAACGAAATTTGGTTATTTTCAGTATAAAAGGGGTAAAAAAATTTTACTTATTTTATTTTTGTATGATTTCTTGTTCATTTGACAAAGTAGTTCTATCCCAAGGTATGAAAAATCTGCAATGAACAAGGAATTAAAATTTGATGTACAACAACGTATTTAATCTTACACATCTGCTAAATTCCTTTTCAAGATGGAATTTACGCCTCGAATGTATATTTTTGACATGAAACCTAGTTTTCGTGAATCAGATGGTGGAAGTGGCGAACACTCCCCCATACGGATTTCGACAAGTCCCGCTAATAGTGGCTCGGTGACTCCTCGAGCAAAGAAAACGCTGACAAGCAGGTCACCTGCATCTAGTAGTTCTTCTATAGCCAGCAATGAGAAAAGAACTCTAAAAAGTGAAAACAGGAAGCCAATTACTTCTAGATCGAGTAAGGTTGATTTTGGGAAAAGCTTTCGGTCTCGTGTGGTTCCTTGTAATGGGAATGACGACAATGTGTTTGATATGGCTACCGACAATGCTAATGAATGCAACCTTGGGGATCAAAAAGAGTTCGAGGATATTTCATTGATTAGGGAACAGCTTGTGCAAATTGAAAACCAGCAATCTAGTTTGTTGGAGCTCCTCCAGGTACTACTCTCTTCTATCTCTCTTTTGTTGTACCTTATATAACCAAGGGTTTTTTTTTTTGGATAAAATTTACTCAAGGGGAAAGAAAAATGATGTTGTTGGTTAAATTTTAGCTTCTGCATTGGAAGCCTGCTCGTCTCTTAGACTTGAGTACGTTTATTCAGCATATCGATGAGATTTCATGAACAAACACTGGTCTTTGTTTTCTTTGAGGGTTCTTGTTTACACGGATCGATCCAAGTAAAATGGATAATTTTCTATGATTTGTTGACATTCAAAGAATTGAGTCGGAAAGAGAATGGGAATTAGCAGATAGAAGAATCCGAGAAAAAGGAAATTTTGTGACTGAAATCTTTTGGACTTCTTTATGTGCTGAGTTATTCATATAACCTCGTTTAATTGCTGTTTTTTTCAAATGCTTTCATGCTACTTCAAATTTTTTATGCTTATTGGATGACTTATCAAGTAATTAAGTTCTACAAGCCAAGTACTTATTTCAACTATGGCCTTTTTCGTATCAGAGATTTATTGGAAACTCCCAGAAGGGGATGAATTCGTTGGAAAAACGAGTAAATGGTCTGGAGAAGGTGCTAGACGAGATGTCACGTGATTTAGCTATTTCAACTCGAAGAACTCCGAGCAGTGATTCTAATGGAAACGCATGTTGTCTGATACCCGGAGCAGAATTTCTGAGTCCAAAGTTTTGGAGGAAAACCGAAGGACAAAATTCCAATGCCAAGTTCTTTTCTAGTGTTACGGAATAAGGCTGTAAATGATGTTGACATATCGAAGCTGGAAAGCCCAAGAACTGATGAATACATGAATCTTTATATTGAAGGAGGCACTAATGTCAAATTTCGGCTGCTTAAAATAGATCACTACCCGTTGTTTCAATTAGTTTATCTAGTTTTTATTTTGGTTAGAAAACGTACTAGTTTTTTATGTGTACAAAAAATGTGATCGCAAGATGCTGGTGAAATTCTTTCAAATGGTCTCTCTCCCTCGTGAATTCTCTGTTCTTTTACACAGTCTCAACTATTTGATCGTTTTAACGAAGTCTAAAATTATTGATTAAATAGAAAATACAAATTTGAATATATTGGAAAGGTATAGCCACTTGAATCAACATGTACATGTAGCATAATCCATATAGGAATGATGATTAAAAAAAAAATAAAAAATCACGCATTGGACTTCTAGTTTTTATTGAGAAAAGTTTGCTGATAACATGTTTTGAACATTTTTAAGAAGGTTAAAATTGCAATGAAAATGATGTTCAATGGAACTAATTGTACTTGTCGTCATTGACGTAATGTTTATATCGAATTGAACCAGACATTTTTATTTTGGCCTTTTCAAATGTTCTTTCAGAATCACGTTGCATGTTCTGCACATGGGACTCTTCAAATATTCTTTGAGAATTAGCTTGTTGCTGTCTTTGCACCAAAGCAACTACGTCCCCTTTTGATTCAATTAAAAAGTTAAATTAAATTAAATCAAGGTCAATAATTAATTTCAATCATACATTTTATTTGATTCCCAATTTTTTAACCACATTCCTCAATATTTATCTAAATTTACTAAAAATCTAATTTTTCTAAACCAAACATGAGCTATATTCATTGTATCCAAGTAGACGTATTCCAATTTTCGCTAAATGGTTGAATCATTGTAATAACTCTGAAAGCTACAAATAGAATTTGCAATTTCCAACAAGTGGAAATTACACCCTCCCCTACATTTGGAGATTCAAATTCTAAAATCAGATTTAGTGTTTTAAGTTTTAAAAATCAGATATTTAAATGTATAGATACAGATTTTTTTATATTTAATTAAATATTATGAAAAATAAATTATATACGCCACCCACCCCTAAAATTATCAAACCTAATTCTCTCACGCCGCTCTCTCTCTGCCCGTCTCTCATTTCTGTTTCTCCGTAGCGGCGCCGGTGGTGCTGACCTTCTCTCTCCTCCTCCCTCCCTCCCGTCTCTACCCTGATTCACGTCGCGCGACGCTGCCCTAATTCGCAGCAGCGTCGCTCATTCGACGCTGCTGCTAATTTGCAGTAGCGAATCGCAACAGCAGCTGCAATTCAGCGGCGGTGCGCGACGCTGCTCAATTCGCAGCTGTGGTTTGTGTTCTTTGCTGTGGTGGTGCGAGTGGCGGCGGTTCAGTGGTGTTGCGTTGGTGGGTTTGCTGGTGGCGTTGGGTTGTCTTCTAAAGGCTTTGGGTGGTTTTGGATTTGGGTTTGCTGGTGGCGTTGGGTGGTCTTCTAAAGGCGTTGGTGGGTTTGGTGGTGGTGTTGGGTTGTCTTCCAAAGGCAGTTCGGAGGGTCAATGGAGTTCGATGTATCTAGAATTTTTAGGCTGTTTTTATTGGTGGTGGTTGGTGTTATGTAAACGGTGGTGGTTGGCGTTAGGGCATGTAAGACGGTGGTGGTGGTCAGATGGTGTTGTATAGTCTTTGTGACCTATGCTGTGACTTGAGCCATGTGCTGTGACCTGAGCCATGTGCTGTGATCGATGTTGTGACTATCAATTAAAACCTGAGCCATGCACACAAATATTCCGTGACCTGTGCTGTGGCCATTTGAAATAAACCCGTGACCATCAACCAGAATTTGAGTCATTTGAAAATAACATAGGACTCTGAACAAAATCGTGAGTCGTGTGCAATATATTATGTGACATGTGATGTGACCATTTGAAAATAACCCATGAATATTAAAAAAAATTCTATCAATTATTATAAACAAACAAACATGCCCTGTGACCTGAGCTGCGACTTGTGACCTGAGCTGTGACTTGTGACTTATGACATGGACTGTGACCATACAACAGATAAACGATCGTAGGAGTAGTCGTCGAAGAGGTCGTCGGAGCCGGAGCGATAGGGGTGGTGGAGGTGGCTGTGGGTTAATTTTATATATATATATATATATATATTTATTTAAATAAATATTTATATATATGTGTATGTATAGGTCAAATTTTTTGATTTTTGAAATGTAAAAGTTGTTTTGTTATTTTTGAAATAGGGTAAAGTTAAAGTAGGAAAACTGAATTTTTCCCTTCCAACAATGCAACAATTATATTTAGGGTAGGGCTTTGCTGGTTGTACCCCCGATGGTAGTACGACCAGCTTTAATGTTTACGGTTAACCCTCTGAAAACTCGTAAATGCATGGAATCGTTCTCAAGTAATATAAAAATGAATAAAGTGTCGAACTTAAGAGAACTTGCATTTGATCGAGTTAAAATTAATTGTAACTTTAATCGAATAGCAAATAAGTTATGATTTTTCTATACTAATTCCTAAATTATTAATTAAACTAGTGAAATCAGGTAAACATATTTTTTAAATATGTGATATGCATTGCTATGATGTCGAGTCCCCCTTATTATTCCATTTTTAGCGTAATAATTAAAGTGGCAATTTAGAATCATTCATGTTTGTCAATGTTCTTAATTTAATTGAAAGTCTTTCTCGTTAGCGATCAAATATATTTCCTTTAGGTGATCCTTCTATCTCCCAATGAAAGATACAAACATGATAAATGCATTAACAATTGCTAGAACATCTGTTAAAATCATATAAAGCATAGATGTATATCTTTATCCTCTATAGAACCTTATAATGTTTATTATATTTTGCTTAAATCGTATTGCCTCTCTTGCTAACAATAAAATTCATTAACAATTCAATTGGTAATCGAGCAATTGAAATGAATAATAAATATTCACAAATCACCAAATTAAAGTCAAAATAATTAATTAAAAATTAAAAATATCATAACAAGGGTTCATTTCATCATAATAATATATAAAACTAGTCTAACATATTGAAATTACAAGATATTGTTTTAAGTTTAATAAACGTCACCCGAAAATTGAGTAAGCAAGCATAAATTTTGAATTCTTGAATGACTTTGATAGATTCTTGATATGTCTTGAATTGTCCTCCCAATCTTTATGCTAATTTTCTAGTATGAGTTCTACTTGATAATTTTCTTATAATTCCACAGTTGAAACATCTCACTAATATGAATTTGTCATCTTCTTTCAATCGATTTATCGAAAAATCTCGATATTATTGAGTTGTCTTTGCATGAAAGAGGCTCAACTTAGGTGTAGGAGACATTCTGGAATTTATATGACTCGAGTCTAGGTCAAAAATATAGCCCAAAATCTTGCCAAGTTGAGTTATAATTGTATAAGGAAACCTGGGATTCAGCCAATCGAACTCTTAGCATTTTCAATTTTCGATTCATGGTCCGATTCAACTATTGGATTGTTGCAACTTGGTCCCCATCTTTCTGATTTCACTTTTTTGGTTTTCCTTTTGATTGTTTCAATTTCTTGTTCAATTATTGAGTTTTACCCATTTAATACAAAATATAACAATTTACGATATATTTCATCGAAAGAACAACTAAATATCGCTATTTTAGGCCTTTATCAAACTTCCCAAATTTAAACATTTTGTTTATCCTCAAACGAAATTATAGCCTAAATAACAACACAAGCATGCAAAAATATTTGATTAGACAATCTAGCCTTTCATCTCAAGATTCAAGATCATATGTTAACTCTACAAACATGCTTCAAAATTACAATACTAAACAAATATCCACTTTTCCAATGCAAACCGATGTGTGTGTATGAAGAATTAAGTAGCCAATCATGAATTCACAAATTGTTTCAATTCTCGACCTATATGGTCCCTGTCACTTCTCGTATGATTCACACACCACCTAATTAATTCTTTGTACTCTTTTCCAAATATACAATCTATAGTTGAATTTTTCATTACTATTATCACCCTCTCTAGTTCAGGTGGATTCTACTAATTGCATGTCAACATATTAGTAAACTAGGATTCTCCATTTATTTGATTGATTCGACTTCCATGACTCAACTAGGCTAATTACCCTTCATAAAAAGTTAAATTCCCTCGAACAAGTGTTTGAGACTTTGACGCCGGGTAGAATAGTGATTATTCTGTAAGCTAGTTATACCAGCAAATTCACAGGGAAGAACACAAGATTAACGCCAAAAAATACATAGAAAACGTCTCTAATATTTAGAGAATTTTATTATATCATGCAATGATCAAAATAAGTCCACAAGTTGGACTTTATAGCCGAAATCCGAATTTTACCAAAAATGGCAAAATTTCAAAAATCACGCCAAACGAAAATATGGAATAAAATAAGTATTCTGTAAAAAATCTATCCTAAATCGGGTTAAAAATCATCTCCTAACGTGCAATTGAAATATTACCAAAAATAGCAAAAATTAACTTAAAATAGCAATTCGGAAGTGAAAACAGCTGAATTTGAGAATGAAAACTGCACACGCGCCGAAACGAGCTTTCCGGATTGTGGCCATGACCGCGATTCTGATAACCATAGCCAAAGTTATGGCCAAATTATCGAAACACGACTTAATTGCCAAAGTTACGCGATCACTTGCCATCATTGCCCCGATTTGCCAACTCGTGATACCTTAGAGCCATTAACGTGTTATCTGACAACTCAGCATCTGACTCAGACCCTCCTGCATCAGTCGTTCTAGGTTGGAAAGAACTCGTCCTCGAGTTTGGGGTAGTGTCATCAGAATCCATAAAACAAGGACTGAGGTGTTTCACATTAAAGACATACGCAACCTGTAAGCATTATCGTTGATCTTCTGTAGTACGTCACAAGGCCCAATCTTCTGATCCTTAAGCTTATTATACTCACCAACAGGGAAACGATCACGCGTTAAAACTGCCCAGATAAAATAACCAACATCAAAAAGAACCTGACGACAATGACTGTCAACCCGAGGTTTGTACTTGGTATTGTTCTCATGAATTGCCAACTTCACTTGCTCATGGATTACCCTGAAGATGCTCTACTATCTCATCTTTCTTAAGACTAAAACATCCTACGCGCGGGATAGGGGCCAAATCCAGCACCCCAGATGGGTTCTGACCATAGATAATCTGAAATGGACTGAAGCCAGTGGTTCTGTTTGTCATCCTGTTATAGGCAAATTCTGCTTGAGGTAACGCTAAATCCTACTGCTTCGGCTTAGTTCCTGCCAAACAGCGCAAAAGATTGCGCAAGCTCTAGTTTACTACTTCAGTCTGACCATCGGTTTGGGGGTGATAGGCGCTGCTAAAATTCAGTTGTGTCCCCAGCCGTCCCCACAAACTCTTCCAGAAGTGACTGATGAACTTGGTATCACGATCTGAAGTAATAGATCGAGGAATAACATGTAAACGCACAATCTCTCGAAAATAAAGGTGGGCAATTCGAGTAGCATCCATAGTCTTCCTGCAAGCTACAAAATGGGCCATCTTCAAAAATCTTTCAACGAAAACAAGGATAGAATTAGCAGCTCGCTGGGTACGGGTAAGCCTAACACAAAATCCATGCTGACATCAAACTAATGAGCTTCAGGAACAGGTAAGGGCGTGTACAGGCCAGCATTGGTGAGAACTTCTTTAGACCGCTGACAAATATAACAACGGTTCACATAATGCGCAACATCACTGGTCAACTTGGGCCAATAAAAGTCAGAAGAGATAATGGCCAATGTCTTATCTCGGCTAAAGTTCCCCTCATTGTGAAGTTCATCGATAATCTGCTGCCTCAATGAATAATCTGAAATGCACAACTGTAATCCACGAAACAGATAGCCATTATGCAAAACAAAATCATGACGATGACCATTAGTTATCTCTTGAAATATACTACCGAAGGAAGGATCATCTGCATACATATATGGAAAAGTCTCAAAACCTGTAACTCTGGTACTAGTAGTGGTGAGGAGCATAGTACGACGGCTCAATGCATCTGCAACGCGGTTTAGGCTCCCTGCTTGGTGCCTGAGTGTAAATGTGAACTCCTGCAAGTACGCCACCCACTTGGCGTGCCGTCTTCTAGCTTATGTTGACCATTAATGTACTTCAGGACCTCATGATCAGTAAATAGAATAAACTCCCTTTGCACCAGATAGTGACGCCAATGTTTCAAGGACTGAACTATGGCATAGAACTCTAGGTCATAGGTGGAATAGTTTTTCTTGGATCCCAAAGAGCTTCTCGCTGAAGAAAGCAATCGGCCCGCCCTGACTGACTCAGAACACCTCCAATGCCAACACCTGATGCATCACAATTGACCTCGAACACCTTGTCAAAATCAGGGAGTGCCAAGACAGGTGCTTCGATCATCTTCTGTTTGACTGACTGAAAGCTGGCTTCTGCTTCCGCAGACCATGTAAAATCACGACCCTTAAGACATTCTGTAATAGGAGCAATCAAAGTGCTAAAGTTTCTGATGAACCGCTGATAGAATGATGCTAACCCGTGGAAGCTCCTGACATCGTGCAAGTTTCTGGGTTTTGGCCATTCCAAGACTGCATCTATCTTTGACTGATCTGCATGAACATCATCAGTAGACACAACACCAAGGAAAGTTACAGAAGTAGTTAAAAATGAACACTTTTTCTGATTAACAAATAAGCACTCCCTCCTCAGCATCTCAAAAACAGCGCGAAGATGATCAAAGTGTGAGGCACGCATCGGACTATAAATGAGGATATCGTCGAAATAAACCACGATGAATTTTCCCATAAAAGGTCGCAAGACTTGTGCATAAACCGCATGAATGTACTGAGAGCATTGGATAACCCAAAAAGCATGACCATCCACTCATATAAACCGTGTTGCGTTTTAAAGGCTGTCTTCCATTCATCTCCAGGTTTTATTCTGATCTGATGGTATCCACTTTTCAGGTCAATCTTTGAGAAGATCGTAGAGCCAGATAGTTGATCAAACATATCATCCAAACGAGGAATTGGAAACCTGTATTTTACAGTAATTTTATTTATTGCTCGACTGTCAACACACATATGCCATGAACCGTCTTTCTTCGGCACAAGCAACGTAGGGACTGCACAAGGGCTCATGCTTTTGCGAATATAACCTCTCTCCAATAATTCCACCACTTGCCGCTGTAACTCTTCAGCCTTCTTGGGACTGAGGCGATATGCAGGTCGATTAGTAAGCTCGATCCTGGAACATGATCAATCTGATGCTGAATATCCCTCATAGGCGGTAGTCTCGGATGAAGGTCCTCTGGCATAAGGTCAGCGAATTCCGCTAGTAGTTGCTACACCTCTACTGGTAATTCAGATTCCACTAACATCACTGCACTATCCCCGTAAGGCAGTAGAGCATATACGACATCCCCATGCTCAACCTCTTCTAAAAATCTGGACATAGAAAGTAGATTAGTGTTGTTCACTAACGAAGTAGGAGAGGGCCCTTCACGCTGGGGTGCCTACATAATCTTTTTCCCCTTGATGTTAAGGG
Organism: Fraxinus americana; assembly: GCA_035079005.1. Lineage (NCBI taxonomy): Eukaryota > Viridiplantae > Streptophyta > Magnoliopsida > Lamiales > Oleaceae > Fraxinus > Fraxinus americana. The sequence goes on from CM068707.1 coordinate 30,273,086, forward strand.
AATATATATTTTTCCGTCCATCATGGATAACACTGTGATTATACTGCCAAGGCTGACCCAAAAATACATGACATGCATCCATTGACACAACATCACACCAAGTATTATCAAAATATTTGCTACCAATTGAAAAAGAGACGAGACATCGCCTATTTACGGTTACCTCACTGCCCTTATTCAGCCACAACAACTTGTATGGTTTGGGATGACGATCAATTTTTAACTGCAATTTCTGGACAGCCTCATTGGACACTACATTTTCACAACTGCCACTGTCATGATCATTTTACAGACTTTATCAGCAACTGTGCAGGTCGTGTGGAAAATATTGGTCCTCAACCAATCGTCTGCCGAATCGCCCGTGGGAGTCAGTAAACTCTTACGAACCACCAAAGTATCATGGCCATCTCCATACAGCACATCATCAATATCATCATCGTCATACATAGTCTCTCCAATCTCCTCGGTCTTATCTACCACGTCCTCCTCAATCAATAAATTTTTCCCCTTTTGAGTAGCAAGCTTCCTGCAATCAGTAGCCCTATGCCCTTGTTCACCACAAAGAAAACACTTAATAGAAGAATTAGAATTACCTTTCAGTATCTGTTGGACGGGACATGAATCCTAAGGGCGAACTGGTCGATTGTTCTGATAGTTCCTAAGAACTGGCCTCCTGTTCTGCTGTTTTTCAACAGCAAGTACACGCTGATATGCTTCCGACACAGTCCACAGTGAGTGAATGCTGAGGACATCCTGCAGGGGTTGGCGCAACCCTCCCAAGTACCGTGCTACCATCTGTTCCTCCATCTCAGATAAGTCATTCCAGGCGACCAACTGGTAAAACTCCCTGTGTAATCATCAACAGATCTCAAACCCTGCCTCAACGGATGAAGCCGTTAAAATAAGGTTTGAGTATAACCGAAAGGAAGAAAGTGACCCTTCATCTTTTTCTTTATCTTCTCCCAATCAGTGATCTTGGATTTTCCCTGCCTATCCCATGAACATCTCAATTGTTCCCACCAGGCAGACACCCTGCCCTTGAGTTTGATGACAACCAATTTTACCTTCACATAATCCGGCGTTTCCTTATAATCAAAGATACGTTCCACTTCATTTATCCGGTCGATAAATCCCTCAGCCTGTAACGTACCAGAAAATTCGGGCAGATCCACGCGAAAACCGAGATCCCTATAGCGCTCCTCCCGACCATGGTGCTCCTGAAATAGATCACGTTGGTGATAGGGATTTTCAAAAACAGCAGAATCAGACTCAGGCTCGGAGATCTCATGGTACTCCAAATCGCGCGCCGTGAGGCGCTGGGTTAACTCTGCAACTTGCCTCTGCAAATCTTCAATCGTGGTATCCTGAATATTACGATCACAGTGTTGGACTTCTTCAATCGGAACCTGCCCACGTCGACCACGACCTCCAGCCATTGGAACTGATGAAATCTCACCAAGGAAGAAGATTGAAGCTCTGATACCAACGACGCCGGGCAGAATAGTGATTATTTTGCAGGCTAGTTATATCAGCAGATTCACAGGAAAGAACACAATATTAACGCCAAAAAAATACATAGAAAACATCTCTGAAATTTAAAGAATTTTATTATATCACGCAATGATCAAAATAAGTCCACAAGTCGGACTTTATAGTCGAAATCCGAATTTTACCAGAAATGGCAAAATTTCAAAAATCACGCCAAACGAAAATATGAAATAAAATAAGTATTCTGCAAAAAATCTAGCCCAAATCGGGTTAAAATCATCTCCTAACGTGTAATCAAAATATTATCAAAAATAGCAAAAATTAACTTAAAATAGCCATTCGGAAGGGAAAACAGCTGAATTTGAGGATGAAAACGGCACACGCACAGAAACAAGCTTTCCGGATTGTGGTCATGATCGCGATTCTGATAACCGTAGCCAAAATTATGGCCAAATTACCGAAACACGACTTAATTGCCAAAGCTTGCCATCATTGCCCCGATCTGCCAACTTATGATACCTTAGAGCCATTAACGTGTTATCTGACAACTCAACATCTGACTCGGATCCTCCTGCATCAGACTTAACCAAGACATTTAATGCTTTTGCTTTTTTTTTTTCTAATTTTCAAAAGTTTTTTTTTGGTCCCTTTGGTTTCTAGATGACCCATGTAACATGTTTTAGGTCGATGACTCCCAAATCAAATGATTTTAGGGCACTAGGTTTCAAACATTCTTACAGACTTAATAACCCGAGTAAAAAGGCTTCGAAGAGAAGTTTCAAATTTCTAAAAAAATAAATAATTTTTTGCATTGATCATTCACCCCCGACAAGTCATCCATGATATTCCAAGTGTCACGGGCAGCAGCTTTACTTAAGCCCCGTGACGCTATCGCAGCCGTTGCACTTCGGCTGCACCTTGTAAATATTTCATTTAATTGTAAAATAGTTAGAAATTAGAAAATTTTAGTATGATTCCTCGGCCAAAAGACGTCTACTGGTGTCATTTGGGTTTTTGTTGCTAAGTCTATTATAGGGGGTATTAGTCTTTCAAAAATATTTCAAGCTTTCTAGTGTTCGCCCCCTGCACTAGCCATTGTAATTTCCCGCTTTCGTCTATTGTAATGTTCAGCTTTCAAGCAATCAATGATCAAGTTTATTTCAATGCATTTCAATTTCGTGTTGTAAGCTTTCTTTAAATTGTGATCAAATTTACTTTCGTCCCGGAACGATCGAGAAAAGGCGGAAGGTAGTCTAGCGGAGCAGACTACTGCCGCACGGTGTCCCTTTCTGTGCTAAGAAGAAAGGTAACCCGTGAAAGTTGGTATCAGAGCTACGGCTCAAGACCCTCAATAAGAAAGCGATGGATACAATGGAATCGAACACCACGGAGGTGGTGGATCCTCAAAAGAGGACTACGAAACAGCGTTTGGAGGCGCTGGAGGTGACAAACACAAGGTTGTGTTTAGCCATGGAGGACCTCGGAGAAAAGGTCGAAGTAGCAGAGACGAAAACTCGGGAGGTACGCATCCAACTGGATGAGTGCCAAGAAGCTTGCGCAGCTATGACTGAAGCTGTTTCTAGCATACCTGATCTACAGGAGGAAGTGGGAACGTTGAGAGCTCAACTAGTAGTTCTTCAACGTGCGTTTGGCAATGGGCAAGCCATCGTGCAAGAGTCTATGCATAGGCTCAGAATCCCAGAACCGTGTACCTATGGAGGGGCACGCGATCCTAAAGAAGTTGAGAACTTCTTGTTCGACATGGAACAATACTTTCTTGCAGCTTCGATTCAAGACGAAGTGAGAAAGGTTACTACAGCTACCATGTATCTAGGTGGAGATGCAAAACTGTGGTGGAGGACGAAGTATGCTGATATTCAGGCCAACAGGGTTCGAATAAATCCTTGGGATCTCCTCAAGGAAGCAATCAGATCTCAGTTTTTCCCAGAGAATGTAGAATATGAGGCACGTCGGGTCTTACGAAAACTGAAACATACAAGCTCCATCAGGGAGTATGTGAAAGCCTTTTTCGGGCTTATGCTGAATATTTGAGACATGTCAGAAAGAGACAAGCTATTCACCTTCATGGAAGGGTTGGAACCGTGGGCGCGCACGGAACTTCAGAGACAGAAGGTCGCTGATTTAAGCACAACTATTGGAGCTGCCGAATGTTTGAGTGACTATCAACCAGAATTGAGAGATGATCGATATTCAGGAAATAGTCAGTCTATCGGAGGTGGAAACAGACCTCATAGACCTAGCTCGAGCTCAAATAGGGGAGAACGTTATTCTTAGAATCGGGGAGGAGCTCATCAAGGCAACCGTCAGAATAACAATTGGAATCAAGGAAAAGCAAAGGATGGCAGATCTGATGCCAGTCCTAAATTGAAATGCTTCTTATGTGAAGGACAATATCGGGTGGCGGAGTGTCCTCAGAAATGGATGGTGAATGCATATTGCAAACTAGCAAGTGGCGGGACCAAATCAAAGCAAGGTACCCCACAAGGTAGCTGCCACGGCGAGACCGACTCCGAAGAGGACGAGGATGTAGTTGGTACATTCTTACATCAGTGCAATACACTATCGCACCGAGTTACTAAAAGGGAAGATGGTCCCTCGAAAGAGCCGAAGATGGAAGAATTGAAGGTTCGCACTAGTAGAGCGAAAGGCCTGATGTACATTGATGTGAAGATCAATGGGAAGCCAATCAGGGCGATGATTGATACCGGCGCTACCCACAACTACCTCGCAAGTTCTGAAGCAAGGCGGCTCGGACTTGTTCTGGAAAGAGGTAAGGGGAAGGTCAAAGCAATCAACTCCGCTGCTCAACCGTTAGCAGGAGTAGCGAAATCTGTGTCGATCAAAGTAGGTCCCTTCGAGGGAAGGACGAATTTGTCGGCAGTTCAGATGGATGATTTCAAGCTCATTCTGGGATTGGAATTTCTTCGGGATACTAAGACCGCAGTGTTGCCGTATTCCAACTCATTAATGATGATGGGTAGTAAGCATTTCGTTATCCCTACACAGACTGGGAAAACAAGCGAGAATGGCATCTCGGCCATGCAGTATAGTAAGGGTTTCAAGAGGAATGAACCCTCGTTTTTGTGCACTCTTCGACTAGAGGAGATCGAAGAGGTGACTGGTCCAATTCCAAAGCATGTCAGAAGGAGTGTTGAGGAATTCGAGGACATCATACCGAATGAGTTGCCCAGGAGGGCGATTGATCGTGGGATTGAACTTGATTCAGGGGCCAAACCTCCCAGCGAGGCACCATACCGTACGACTCAGCCGAAGCTTGAAGAGCTTCATGCAGGTCATCAGAAAAAGGCAGGCTTACTGGGGTCCCTTTCCGTCCCGAGTAGACCAGTCGAGAGTGGATCGATGGACTACATTGGTGGATTGTCGAAATTAGGAGATTTTGACACTATCACGGTCAAGATGGACCATTTATCTGAAGATGAAACCGTTACCACATCGCCTAAGTATACATCAGCCGAAGAGACAGCTCAACTCTTCTTCAAGCATACTGTCAAATATTGGGAACTGCCTAAAGACGTCGTCAGTGATCGGGATTCTCGGTTTACTGGCATACTAGAGACCGAGTTTTTCAAACTTCTTGGTTCAATTTTGAGCATGAATTCTAGTTTTCACCCACAATCAGACAGACAGACGGAGCGCTTCAACTCTATGCTGGAATACTATTTCCGGCACTCTAGCTCCACATGAAATTTGGGTAAAACTTTCAGATGTAGCCCGGATGTGTTTCAATGCTCAAGAGACCTCTTCTCCCAACAAGAGTCCTTTTGAGATTACTACTGGCCAGCAACTGTCCCTCCCTCATACTGCAGACATCAATCAGAAACAATACAAGAAGTCTGAAGATCTGAAGCGACTTGTGTTTAAATTGAAAAGATCTAAAATGAAGATTGCTGAAAAGATTCTTGGCCATCGAGCTTCTAGGAATTATCTTCAAGAATACTTGGTCAAATGGAGCGGATGCAACAATGAGAAGAACAAGCAACGGCTTAGAGGACTTCGCCAAAGCAAATGGGGAAGAATGTCACGGGCAGCAGCTTTACTTAAACCCCGTGACGCTATCACAGCCGTTGCACTTCGACTGCACCTTGTAAATATTTCATTTAATTGTAAAATAGTTAGAAATTAGAAAATTTTAGTATGATTCCTCGGACAAAAGACGTCTACTGGTGTCATTTGGGTTTTTGTTGCTAAGTCTATTATAGGGGGTATTAGTCTTTCAATCCGCTAGACTACTTTCCGCCTTTTCTCGGTCGTTCCGGGACGAAAGTAAATTTGATCATAGTTTAAAGAAAGCTTACAACACGAAATTGAAATGCATTGAAATAAATTTGATCATTGATTGCTTGAAAGCTGAACTTTACAATAGACGAAAGCGGGAAATTAAAATGGCTAGTGCAGGGGGCGAACACTAGAAAGTTTGAAAGATTTTTGAAAGACTAATACCCCCTATAATAGACTTAGCAACAAAAACCCAAATGACACCAGTAGACGTCTTTTGGCCGATGAATCATACTAAAATTTTCTAATTTCTAACTATTTTACAATTAAATGAAATATTTATAAGGTGCAGCCGAAGTGCAACGGCTGCGATAGCGTCACGGGGCTTAAGTAAAGCTGCTGCCCGTGACACCAAGACTTGTTTCATAGTGAAATCAAGACCTTGTGTCCCAAAATGACATGTTGTCATTTTAAACGTATGACTGTCATTTTTCAGATTGGGTGGATTTGCATAGTTAATAATGCAATCTATTTTTTCATCGCATAAATATACATGCTGTCATGAAAACTGTAACTCATTTTCATCCTTGATTGCTTCAATGTTTGAATAAAACATTCATACAATGTAAACATAGTAATCAATCATAAAAACCAACACTAACTAGACAAAATCAGCATCCATGCACTTGTTTTCCAACTAAATCATACAGAACACTACCATTTAAACAGAATTAGCATCTAAGTCATATGTCCTCCGATCGCATGAAATTATACTAACTAGACAAAATCAGCATCCATGTACTTGTTTTCCAACTACATCATACAAAACACTACTATCTAGATAAAATTAGCACCGAAATCCTATGTCTTCCGACCACATGAAATTGAAAAATATACAACGAAATTAATTATGGATCAAAATGCATAGCAAAAACTTCAGCATCTAGTTTCATCCTCCAACAGTCAATCATATTATCAGAAATAAGTTTCACATCTAATTCGGCCGACAAAAGTTCTATAAACTTGATCGTGTATATTCCGCAATCTCCCCTATAATGATATTTGCAATAATAAATATAACATATGTAGTATCAGAACAATAAAAATATAAAGAAAGCTAAATATGGATAACTTACGCATTATTTTGTTTTGGAACATCTGCATGATGACGTCAATGAAATTGTTTTTCTGGATAATCTCCCCAAAACAACAAACTTTCCTTCGTCATTCTAGGAATCACCTTCACAATTGGACACATGACTTTTTGCAATTTTCCAAAATGTGTGCTACTCTTCATGTTTTCGTATACGTATTTAGTTCGCTCGGTAATGTCTACATGAAGAGCAATCTGGTGCTTCATTTTCCACATTGCAAGGAATATACAACGGTGTACAAGAATCTCATCGTTTGCTCCTCTCTGGACTTTTACTACATATATATCTTGACATATTTTTCAATCATTTGAAATCCTGTATTGGTTTTTTTTCTTTCGTATGAAACCCAAAATTTTCAAACCTCTTATTGTACATGTTGGTAAAAGCACAATCTAAAATTGTATAATCTTGTGCGAACACAGGAGGAAGTGTCTCCATTCGTGCCCTCATCAAGTACAATGCTATGTCAATGTGCTGCAAATGTATACAACTATTAAGAATGAAATGAAGTAGGAGCAAAATATAGATGCAATGTCAATGTGTTGAAAATGCATACAATTATTAAGAATGAAACGAAGTAGGAGCAAAATATAGAATGTTAAAAATATTACATCACTACTGAGCCATCCATGTTGCTTCTGAATATTTAAAAAAAAAAAGTTTTAGTTTCGTGAATAATATCATTTCCACATGTTCACTGCATGAAACAAATAACATAAGAACCTATATGTTGTAACTTCATAAAAACAATTATACTAAGAATAGTCACCTGTCACGTGCATTAAATAACCAATTTTCTAAGTCATCTACCTTAGCCGGATCAAGCTCTCAAAATTGGTCAAATGCATTGACATTGTCAAGCTTCCTTCTTTTCTCTGGATTTGTAAAAGAAGATCGAAGAATGAGTGATATTTTCTTAATTCTCATCCCGAGTCCATTCTGACTTGAGTCATGAGACTCATCTTCTACCATTACAGAGATGGACTCCACATGAGTTTGATCATCATTCAACATGTCTGTTACTTGTCCTTGCTCATTTTCCACTTCTACAGGAATTGGATCCTCATTTACATTAGCTACTTATTTTGGTTCATTGCCATCTGTAGGAACTGGTTCATTTACCAAAAAGTCATCACATGCTTGTTTTGGCTCATTGCCATCTTCATTCTCATTATTTTCCACTTCTACAGGAACTGGATCCTCATTCACATCAACACGTTCCTCTCTAGTATTCATAAATCCACCTCGAGGAGGAGAGTGATATATGCAAGGTGTTGACGGGTCAGAATTCTTAATCTACTGCATAACAGATAATACCTTCTCGTCAATTTGTGTACACAAAGATGCACACAATCAAACTTTTGATCTATGTAAGAACACATCTCCTCTTTTCGCCTTTCTTTTTTTTTTCCTATCTAAAGTCTCCACTATTTCTACTAATTTCATCCTTAATTCCTTACCGAACTCATCTCTAGATGGATAAAGAGACGGATATGATGTAGATGGTCCCGAATGAAATGTATGAGCATTTGTAGAAGTAGGCGACTTACGAAAGGAAGATGGATCTCGAGGAGTTTAAAGACATTAGGAGACTGACAAGTTTGTTGAGGAAAGTTAGCATGAATGGATGAATCCACTCCATTTACATTATCCACAAAGATATCAACTGTTGGATCCTCTACTTCATCACTGAATGAATGAATCTTCATCCAATATACTTTAGAAGCCTCTTCCATCGTAGGCTTGAGTGTGCAATGAACAACAATCTATATAAAAAATGAGAGGTACACTTAGTTTTCAGAAAGTACACTATATATTTTAATCTACATTTAAAATATACTTACATTTGGTTCCTCCAGACTTGTACAACTATCCATGGAGTTAGGAATTTTAGAAGAATTCCATTGACGTATCCTTAAGAGGTCAGACTCCTCTAAATTGTTAGCATATCTCCATCCGATAGATGGTATGGCTTCATAAGCCCAAATCTGCATAAGATTCACAATATTACAATCTAAATAGAATGAATAATAAATTGTAATTTTAAAAGCATTACCTACAACGCGAGTAGAAATCCTTAAATTGAATATGGATATTTCTCATTATTTACCAAGTATGATTTCACCAAGAACCTCCAGTCTCTCATGAATACATCAATTGTGTGGGCAAAAGCCTTTCTCCCCTAATGATAACTATTATCGTCAACCATTGACAAGTGTTCTAAAAATTATGTATGTATAGTTTTCTTTGGGCAGTAATATCGTTTCCAAAATATATACAAGCCCAATCTTGTATTTGTCTTCCATGCACACCTTGCGATTTTCAGTAGCTTCCTTCAAATTGTAAATATTTATGCCTTTCTTACACTTTTTAAAGTATTTCTTCACCGATCTATCATTATTTACAATACGGGGCTCCAATGAAGGCTCTTAACTAGCTCTCATCCCCATTATCAATGTGAACTCGTATAATAAAAATCTTGTTAGCTTACTACCAATTGAAAATCAGATCTCATTTTGTTTTTTTGGTCACAATTATCCTAATTACAACCTGGTGGATTAGTTGGGCAGAAAAATGTATATGCTTCATTTGATATATTTGTCCAAAACAAGATTCCATGAGCATTTTTTGGTGAACATCATGTAACATCTCTCGAACATAGTTAAGTTTCTGAATGGGCACTTTTATGAAAGTCTACCTTTAATTATATCTTCAGCAGAAATCATGAACTCAAATAAGTGTTCCATTCCTACATCAATGAACAAATATAAAGAATTTACAGTAATGTTAAGTGATACTTCGCACAATTCATTTCCAAAAACAGATAAACGGCAATGTGACATTTTCAGAATTTCATAAATGACAGGGTACCGTTTTCAGAACTAGATAAATTTCAAAATGTCATACAGAAAGATTCAGCAAATAGATATCAATTATCACAAGCTCAACCAAGTGGATGCAATTTTCATCATGTAAAACATGCAAAATACTACCATATATTAATTCCAGTCATAGGTAAGATGACAAAGTATCCCCATTTTTATAAGAAAGTTTTTAGACATTACAAACTTAAAAGTTGAAGAATAGATCATTAACACAAAAACAAAGTAGAAATATCCAGTCTCTTCTTTTTTGCATATATCTGACACTAGCTAGTGCATACCCATTAAACCTTTGTCTAGAAGCACTATGACAACGAACACTAACCCAAGCTCTACCAAGTCACTTGCCATGATGATTGGTTTTGAACTTTTTTACTTCATTTTCTTCTTTATTCTTTCTATCACTCTTCCCCATTTCCTATCTATCTCTATTTATCTCAAGTTGAACTATCAGTATAATTCTTGCAGTACTAATCTCTCTAAAAAATTTAGCATAAAATCGTAGCAAAAGTGAACAAATGAAGAAACATTCATACTAAGGATAGCCCACTATGAAATTGGTTCTTAGAAGTGATTGTTTACAAGTTTCAGTTTTATCAATCTTGGAAAATGGATGAAACCTTCGTACCAAATTCCACCTTTTGCTCCATTGTGACCACGAGTTGACCCGGTCCCCAGCCCCTTTCTCCATCACTCTCATTCAACTCTTTCTGTCGACCAATTTCAAGGCCTGACGGCATCATCGTACTTACAATGCAATGAGTTAGAGATAGAGATGACTCGGGGAAAGAAGAAGATCGAAGCATAGAGAAAAATGAAGAGAAGAATCAGAAGGCTAGGACGAAGGGTTTGGAGATGACAAAACCACGAAGAGAAACTAGGAACTTTTTGGGGGTTGCGAGAGAGAAGAAATGTATTAATTTAAGGTTTTAAGAATTCAATTGATTTGGGAAAAGGAAAAATTACGTTTTGTTGAATAAGGGTATATTAGATAGTTTATAAATTATGATTTAAAATATTTATTTTAAAAGTATTATTGTGGTCAAAGGGTAAAATCCCAAATTTTATTATGAAATAGACTATTTGACCAAATTACCACATTTTATAACTATGCTTCAACATAGTTTAAAGTGACGCGATTGCGTAGTTCAACCTCTGAACTCTAAACTTTCCCTGTATGGTGAGATGCGACCGCATGCCTTTTGAACTATGGAACCGTAAAATTCAACTATCTTTCCATTTTGTGCACTTTGGTCCTCGAACTTCTATGCAATGTATTTTCCTTTCTTTTAGCCAATGTTTTAGCCCTCTTAGCTTCCTAGTGCATCTAATTAAACCCCTAGCATCTTCAATCTCCGATTCATGGTCCAATTCAACTATTGGATTGTTGCAACTTTGTCCCCATCTTTTGGATTTCACCTTCTTTATTTGGATTTCCCCTTTGTTTCTTCCAAGTTCTTATTTAATCATTGAGTTTTACCTATTTAATACAAAATACAATAATTTAGGATATATTCCATTAAAAGAAAAATTAAATCACTATTTTAGACTCTAAATAAGTGTATAAAATACTCTTATCAAGGGTAACGGTGGGCATTTGAATCGGAACCAAACTCGAATTCAAACTTCCAATTTCGGTTTGGTTTCAAAAATTGCATGTAATGCAAACAACTACGTTTACAAAAAATTTCGAAGTTTAATGGATGATTCTGATTCTTGAAATAATTGAATTGAACCATCCGATGCTCATTAGGAATGAACATTTTAATCAAAACTAAACCTTTTCAATTAAAACCCCCATTTTTCATTCGATTCAAAAAATTAGTTGGGATTGAATGATTTCATTTATAAAATATCTAAAGTTCGATAAGAAATTTCAATTTTTAATAGTCTAATCAAACCACCCAATACCCATACTTTAAGGTCATTCCTAAAATATATGAAAGCAGAAAATCACTTAAATATGATGGTGCATCCCTCTTACAAAATACAAAGAATTGGTCATGTGTTACATTGCCATGGTATATCTCACAAACCAAAATTTAAAATTTTGTAACACATTTTTATTTGTTAACTAAATGTCAATTTCACAAACTTAAAATTAAAATTTTATGAACTTCTACCACAAACTCGAAGACTAAGATGATAATGAGTTGGATTAGGACTGGGCTAGTCATTCCCATCCCCCACTCTGTTGAGTACTTTTGTTAGCTTGTCCCATCCACATACCCGATTATGGTGGGTGGGCAAGTTCGGGTCGGAATTGGAGCATGGCAGTGGCAGGGGACTGCTCCATTTATTGTTTTTTATTTTTAATTTTTCATGCCTTTAGTTGGTGAAAATCATTACTTTTTTTCTCAATTTGTTAAAAACAACTCATGTTCCCTTTATAGATGATGATAATTATGTTTTATTTTGATAAAAAACTTAAATTTAAAATGAAATATAAATAGAGCAGGTAACGGCACGAGGTCCATGTTTCCCGTTCTCGTCTCCTTTCGATTGCGTGGCAATGACCTTCATCCTGTTTACCCTATTAGGCGGGTAATTTCCGTCCAATTCAGGGAAAGACCCGCATCTATTAGGTTTAACATATTTTTTTTCCATTCCCATCGAAGACACATTTATATTCAATTATTGAATTAGATTAAACAAATAAAAATTAACTTTTTATTTAATATTATCATTCAAATAGCAATAATTATATCTTTTCTAAAAAATCTAACAAGGATTGAAAAGCACTTAAAAAGGAAAAAAATCGTGGTGAAATAATTTGAACATTATTTAACTAATAAAAAATAAAAAGGGAAATTTACATTTTTCATTCTAAACCTTTGTGAAATGTAACAAATGTACCTCCATCTTTTATTTTAGCACAATCCACTCACAATCTTTCAATTATGTAGCAAAACTACTCATTCCATCCATTTGGCTATTAAATGATGAATTTGTCACTCTCCTTAAATAAACAAAAATAAATGGAAGGGGTAATTAAACAATAAAAAATATAGAAAAATAATAAACAGAGTTCATAACTTTTCAAAAAGTACAAATAAATCACACTTGATTTTAATAATTAAATACATATTAACGAAAAAGAAAGAATTTAAAAAAATTTCATCTTTCCCAACCAAGATAACACACCTATCCCCTTCAACGTCCATGATCCAACTGCTATAGACTGCTAGTCTATAGCCTCTACCTTTAATTCCACACTTTGTGTCTCTATCCCTATACAAACCCCTCGAATACTCTAACCCTCACCTAAACCCCCAATGCCTCACCCTATTTTTGTGAAAGAGAATGATTTCAACCTCTTATTATCGCAAAAACTAGGGGGACAAATTTTCCCTAATATCACAGCTTGATTTTTACGATATCTTCTTGGTGGGAAGTACATTTTAGATGTGGATATAGTGTTTCCCATGACATATTTTTGATATGGTTCTCTTTGTGATTGAATTGCTTGATTTAGAGTTGATGGTGATGCTTGTGATCTGAGATGATGGTGCTGGTTTGAGTGAGTCGAACTCGGTGGGTTCTTGTTGAATTGAGAGTGATGTGCAACAATTGAATTAATAGTGACTATTGAGTTTTTAGGATGGTGGGTTGGTGGGTGAAGTCGATGGTGGTTCTTTGCTTGAATCAAGCTTGGTGTGTGTGGGTGCTGGTGGCAATAGGATCAGTGTAGGTAGATGAGTTTTCGTGTGGTTGCTAGGTGGAGCTGGTGTCGTTACTTTTGTCGATTTAAGTGTCGAAAACTTGTGGGATAGGAGTGGGGAAGTGAAACTTTACGACAATCCATCATCCTCATGTGGACAAACATTACTTGAGGATGTAAGGAGACGAGTCGGGCCAATGGTTGCGACTTGAGTAAAAAATATCTTGGGCTTTTTTGGTCCGAGCTGAGCCAAACCAAAGTTCGACCTGAGCTTTGTCGAATATTAAAAAAAAAATTATACAAGCTATAAACAAGCAGCTTTAGCATTGTAGAGTTGCTTACACAAGCATCATACAGTATGCATTTAGCTTTTTAGCTACAAGCTGCTGCAATTGAAGCAACTAAGTGGCCCATGTTCACGGGCCAATTTGGCTAACCGTATAACCCAATGCCCAAAAATAAGGCTTAGCTCGAGCCTTGAGTCGACCTGACTCAAGTTTTTCTAAGGTTTAGCTACGGGCTATACGAGCCAACGAGCCAAATTAATATCTATAATATCACCTTAGAAAAAACAATTTAGAAAAAAAAAATCTAGATTCAAAATTGATACACTATCTTGGTGTGTACTGTCGCAGACATCCAAAAGTAATACCTTAATCTCTAAAACTAATGTAGTAGTGGAAGTAATGATCGATCCCATGAAGAGTGTATAATTCAATATTTTATGTTTCGTATAATAATTGGGGGGATTTTTGTATGCAAATAATTACAAATAACATAATCAATAATAATGAAAATTAAATTAACGAAAATAATTAAAAGACTAATCTTGGTCTGAGTCTACATCCACCGTCGAAAATTCACGATTGATCATAGATGCAATGATAATTCAATTCATATTTTGAATATTTATCGTTGGAATTGATTCCTATTTCTCCTTAGAAATCAGCATTCTAATTAACCCTAATTATTAAATAACCTCAAACCACCGCTCAAGATTCAATTTAATAATAACTTTACAAAGCAGAAAAATCGATGAACTAGATAACACAAACACCTGCAGTTGCATTCAATCTATTTAAACATTCTTTTTAAGATTTAATAACCTCTAACGCAAAAAATCATCAAATCCTTGTGCTTCACAAGTTAAATGGATCAAACAATTACGGATTTGATATTTAACTTAGCGATAGATTGTTAAAATCAATGAACTAGAGGGCTCTCTAACAATTAAATGCAACAAATCATAGAAATAAATGAGAAGAACATTCAATACTCAAAATATAAATCAACAATAAGAAAAACTATTTAGATCTCACAATATGTGGTTCCGAGGCTTCCGTTTCCTTCGACTAATTATAAAAGTTTAGTTATAATTCATGAATCTAAGAGAGAAATAATGAAGAATGGAGTTTGGAGGCTTTCTGTACGTTTTGCTCATGTTCTAGGATTTTAAAATATGTATTTATAGTTGTTTCCATAGGTAGTTAACTTAAATTCGGAAACCAAAATTTGCGTCTCGATTTGGCCTGGGCGGGCGCCCAATAGAAAATGGGGCGGACACCCGACCAACATAACTGAGCAGCTTTTAGTATTTTGGTCATATCTTCCTTTCTCCAATATCTGATTGAGTTGATTCAAGATGTGTTGAAAAGCTAACTCAAAGGGCTACAATTTTTATTTAGATATCATCTTCCAAATCGATCATTTTCCAAGTCAAAAATGGGTCTCAAATTGAGACTGAAAATCCGATGCATAACATTTTCGGTTAGGAGTTGATATGTGATAATACTTTGATTGTACTTCATCCCTTTGACTTCTTTTTTCATTCGATTGACGTCTAACACTCTCAAATCTTCATCGTGAGATTCCAATAATTTTTGAATATTTGCATTTCAGTCCCCAAACTTCGTTTATTTCCTTTTTGTCCGTTGTTCGCATATTTCTTCCAAATTACGCCATATCCATAGGATTGCCACCTAATTCAAAATATAAACGTAATGAGTACATTTTGACATTAATTAATCATACGAGCACATAAAATAAAGAGGAAAAAGTATGCATTTTGCATTCTTATAAAATTTCCCCACACTTGACTTTTACTCGTTATCGGGCAAAACTCAATTTAATTCCCCAAAAACACACAGGTCATATTATCATGAACATATACCATCAAACCTTTTCAAAAAACATAAGATATCATGAATAAACACTCCCACACAATTCATAATCAATTAGTAAGCGTTTTCATATGAAGATGGAGTAAACTAAACATGTAGACCCTCTTGGATATAAGCACTCAACTCTCATGTGTTTAAAAGGTAAGTGTTTCGCTCAAATTCATTCCAATGGAGATACTCTATCATATGCTTGCATATCTTCTCATTCGCCACTATTTATGTCATATGCTTAACAAGAATCATAAGAACTTTTCACGGGTTGTAACGTGGCTTAAAGTCAAGGTGAGAAATATTTAGGTATGTGACTCAAGAGCCATCGAACTAGTGGAGCAAAGAAGAATAAACTTAGCTCGAATACATTCATATGATATGTAAAACCAACTACTCCACATGATAGATTCTTCACTTCGCATCTATCCTACGCAAACTGAACTCTTTCTTGAGATGTAGGAAGAGTTATGAATATAGATTTTTTGTAACACTAAAATCACTCTCCTTCATCACTTATTATTATTTTTTCTTTTTCTTCTATCATTCATTTTTTTTCTCTTTTTTTTTACAATATATAAACTCAAAATGTTACACCAACAATGGAATTCCATGAATTGATATAGAAAATTTATTTCCCTTCACCAATTATAGCACAACCAAAAATCTTGATACCCCCACACTTATTTCCTTGCACACCCGCACATATCATGATGATGAACAATATTCCACTAGTTCTAACGCTTGGGTAAAGAAGTTATTTTTTATGTTTAAAGCTTGTAAAGTGCTTTACAAAAAGAAAAGACAATAAGGCTCAAAGGGGTTCACCAAAAGAAAATTCAATTACAGGGTAGGTTATTTGACTAATGTGGCAAATTTATGTAACAAAAATAACCTTAATCATGTTCGTGCATGCATATGTTAATGTGATCTTGAAAAAAATCAAGGCAAGTTCTAGAGAAACAAAATCATGGAAGAATATCACATGAAAAAAATAATGAGACTATTAGGGATATGTGGTCTAAAGGCTCAAAATTTTACCGACTTTTTGTCTACAAAATTTAGTTACTACCATTCTCAAAGAACATAACTCAACTAATTAATTCTAAGTTGGAGGATTATTCATTCAATCATGTTATGAGTTATTTAAAAGCTAATTAATTCTTACAAATAATATACACAACCAAAAAAATCATTTAACCTCAACTCATCTTCTTGCAAAATTATGCAAAAATTTTCAAATTTTTTGAAATTTAAACACAATCTAAATGCAACCTAAATGTAAATCCACTCCTTCGCACTTAAAATTTACATTGTCCCCAATTTAAGGTGCAATGCAAAAAAAAGATAAAGATAACTAAAATATGAATGTGAAAAACAAAAATAAAAAGATAAGGGAACGAACTCCCCTTGGGCTTTCTTCTAAGCAGCGCCTTTGTTTATTGTCTTTAGCTCGACTTAATGTTTTCTTGTTTAGCCCGTGTCTATCATAATTGGCTTCGATTTTCCTTGTGGTGCACCAAATCCATTAGGAATGATAACTGACACTGTGCTTCCATCTCCATGGAATGCATACTTGTAGTGACTGAGGTGAGGTTTTAAATCTGAAATGGAAGTCTGCAAAATAGAAAGTAGAGGCATCTCATTAGAAACTGGTAAAATAAAATAAGAACTGTTATCTGAATGCTGTAACTTTGGAAGATTGTTCAATATTGCCACAGTTTCTTGTAACTCAGTGTTCAAAGCTAGTTTCTAATTTTCCTTCCCAAGATGCTCATAATTGACAGCTTTCAATTCTTTTTAGCATCAAATTCAAAACATCATATGCTAGTTGATCTACCACATCAATAAAATGAACATGATTATTATTACACAGATATTTCATGGAATTATATATATTAAGTTTAATGATCTTATCGTCAAATTCCATGGTCAATGTGCAATTATTAAAATTTAGATATGGATGTTATTAAGAACGATCTTCCTAACAAGATAGGAGTAGTATGATTACTATTACCCATGTCAAGCACATAAAAATCACTAGGAAAAACCAACTCATTAACGTTCACGAGAACATCCTCAGCTACCCCCTTAGGATAGGCATTAGATTTATCTGTTAGTTGAATTATCATACTAGTTTTATTTAAAGGTCCAAATTTCAAGGAAGTGTATACAAAATATTGCATGGCATTAATATATGCTCTTGAATCTAGCATGGCCTTTTCAAATTTAGTGTCGCCTATCATGCAAGGGGTAGTGAACATACTTGGATCCATATACTCTTCTGGAAGTTTCTCTTGACTAATTGCAGATACTTGTTCTCCAACTTTTACCCTTTCGATTCCCTTCAACTTCTGTTTCTTCTTACTTGTGCACAATTGTTTAAAAAATTTAGCATAACGAGGTACTTGTTTAATAATATCTAAAAGTGGAATATTGACAACGCATTTACTAAAAATTTTATGTATCTCATCATGATCTCGTTCATATTTTCGAGATCCTACTAAAGTTTGAGGAAAATGGGGTATTGGTTTATAATCAGAGAGGGGTAAAAACAATGCTCGGTCACCTCGATATCAGTGGTGGCGTCTTGTTTGCAACCTCTTTTTCTTCCTCTTCTTACTCCAACGACGTAGAGAATGCCTCTATCAGAATTCCAACCTCTTTACCACTTATCAGGTTGCCTACGCTCACATTTCCTTTTGGATTCACCATTGTTTGATAGGATAGTTTCCCCAAACTTTGCGCCTCTAGCCGAGTGACCGCGTTAGCTACTTGACCAATTTGATTCTCTAAACATTGAATGCTAGCCCTGGTTTCCTGTTGAAATTGCAAAGTGTGAGTGGCAAGGGATTTACCAATATCTTTTAAAGACATACCAGAGTTAGAAGTTTGGCATGTTGTTGTCTAAGAGGGTATGGCTGATTATATTGCTGAAAATTTTGTCGATTTTGATTCGTAGGTTAATTCATTTGTCGATTCTCATAGCTAAGATTTAGATGATCCCTCCATCTTTGGTTGTACATGTTTGAATAGGGATCACAATTCCTCTGTGGTTGTCCAGGAAAGCTATCGGCTGCATTTATATGTTCAATGGATTTTTCTTGAAGTATTGAGCACATATCAGTTGGATGGCCTACAAATGAAAAAATTTCACATGCCTTCGCTGTTTGCATAGTACGTACAGCCATTTGACGAAAAGAGTGGTTAGATTCGCTAGTTGTTGTTCAATGGATGAAACATTTACCTCGTTAAAATGTTTAGACGGGGTGTCGAATCTAGTGCCAAATTGTTGAGAGTTGGCTGCCATGTTTGCAATTAGCTTCCTCGCTCCCTCGTGAGTTTTATCCACTAAAGCTCCTCCACTTACAGCATCGATCATGTTCATTTCTATAGGTAGAAGACCTTTATAGAAGTATTGGATGATAAGTTGCTCATTGCTCTGATGATGAGGACAATTTGCACACAATTTCTTGAACTGCCCCAATACTCGTGTAGGGATTATCTATTATCTTGTCTTATACCATAGATTTCTTTTCTAATATTTGCTACCATTGAAGCTGGAAAATATTTCTCCAAAAATAACTTCTTTATTCCATCCCACGTGGAAATGCTACCCGATTGTAGATAATAGAGTCAATCTTTAGCCGAATCCTTCAGAGAAAATGGAAAGACCCTTAATTTAATCTGTCTCCGTAGGTTTCATACTTGTGCAGACCACATGAAACTCTTTCAGATATTTATGAGGATCTTCATCTGTAAGACCATGAAAAGTTGGCAAAAGTAAAATATTAATCTTTAAAACTAATGTAGTAGTGGAAGTAATGGTCGATCCCACGAAAAGTGTGTAATTCAATATTTTATATTTCGTACAATAATTGGGGTGGTTTTTGTATGCAAACAATTGTAAATAACGTAATCAATAACAATGAAAATTAAATTAACGAAAAAAATTAAAAGACTAATCTTGGTCTAAATCCACATCCACCGTCGGAAATCCACGATTGATCATAGATGCAATAATAATTCAATTCATATTTTTTTCATCGTTGGAATTGATTCATATTTCTCCTTAATTTTAGTTAGTTAGAAACCAGTGATCTAATTAACCCTAATTATTAAATAACTCCAAACCAGCGCTCAAGATTCAATTTACTAACAACTTTAGACAATAAAGAAATCGATGAACTAGATAACACAAATACCAGCGGTTGCATTCAATCTATTTAAACATTCTTCTTATGATGCAATAACCTCTATCGCAGAAAATCATCAAATCTTAGTGCTTCACAAGTTAAAGGGTTCAAACAATTGCGGATTTGATATTTAACTTAGTGGTAGATTGTTAAAATCAATGAACTAGCGGGTCCTCCAACAATTAAATGCAACAAATCATAGAAATAAATGCAGAAGAACATTCAATATGCAAAATATTAATCAACAATAAGAAAAAATATTTAGCTATCACAATATGTGATTCCAAGGCTTCTGTTTCCTTCGACAAAGTGTAAAAGTTTATCCAATTCATGAATCTAAGAGAGAAATAATGAAGAATGGAGTTTTGAGACGTTCTGTACGTTCTGCTCGTGTTCTAAAGTTTTAAAATATGTATTTATAGTTGTTTCCTTAGATAGTTAACTTAAATTCGGAAACCAAAATTCGCGTCCTGATTTGGCCTGAGCGGGCGCTAAGTAGAAAATGAGGCGGCACACAGGCATAAGTATTGTGTTCTGTTAATGGAGTCTAGGGTCAGGCTACCAACATAATTGAGCGACTTTCAGTATTTTGGTCATATCTACCTCTTTCGATATCTGATTGAGTTGAAGGGCTATAACTTTAATTCAGATATTATCTTCCAAATCGATCGTTTACCATGTCAAAAATGGGCCTCAAATTGAGACTGGAAATCCGATGCATAACATTTTCCGCTAGGAGTTGATATGTGATAATACTTTGATTGTACTTCATCCCTTTGACTTCTTTCTTCATCCGATTGACTCTAACACTCTCAAATCTTTATCGTGAGGTTCCATATAACTTTTTAATACTTGCATTTCAGTCCCCAAACTTCGTTTCCTTTCTTTTTAGCCATTGTTCGCTTATTTCTTCCAAATTACGCCATATCCATAGAATTGCCATCTAAATCAAAATATAAACGTAATAAGGAATTTTGGCATTAATTAATCATATGAGCACATAAAATAAGGAAGAAAAAAATTGCATTTTGCATTCATATCATATCTAAAAAATCAATAGCCCAATTTGAGTCCTACGATCCAAGTTATCAATTTGATTCTTGCAATAATGAATAGTTGAGGGCTAGTGAGATTCCCACTGTTGGTGGTTCTTCTGCGATCTAAGATGCTACCTTTTTGTTTATTCGTAATTATTTTTTTTATTATTATTAATTTTTCTGTGGTGGTTGTGGTGATGTCGACACCGGAGTGGTTGCATTTTTGGAGCGTTGTTTGAACGCTTGTGGGGTTGGTGTTGACGAGGGTGGGTGAGCTAGCGAGCGAGCTTGGTTGGGAAGATGATTTTTTTAATTCTTTTTTTTATGTGTTAATATGTATTTTAACTATTATAAGTATGAATTATTTGTACTTTTTGTAAAGTTACGAGACTCAGTTAGCATTTTTTTTTTGGTCTTACTACTTTCTTTTTATTTATTTAAAATGAATAAATATGTTATTTAATAACCAAAATGAAGGTATAGACTAATTTTGCTATTTATATAATTGATAAACTGTGGATAAATTAAGCTAAAAATGAAGGTTGAGAGTAGATTTATTATGTTTTTGTAAACAACCGCGCTACACATTGAGGGCTGTTCGAACTGACTGAAAAATAGAATGACGCAGCATCTGTTTAGGCACCGTTTGGTAACCATTATTCTAGAAAAAAATGTATTCTTTGTGTCAAATCACACCTTTTTTGTGGTTGAAAATGAAGGAAAAGTTATTGATGTGATGGAAAATATTATTTTATTGATGAATGTGTGGTTGAAAATTAGTAGAAGAATGAGAATGAAAAAAAGAATGTTTACCAAACGGTGCCTAAATAAGAGAAAATAAACGTATAACACAAATAGAATCGCTATACCCCCAAAATCGAAACCCTAACCACATCTCACAATCTTCAAATCGGCAAGTTGAAGTCGAAAATTGCTATCTCCAAAGTGAAGCTCACCATCTACGGCCACTCAAAGCTATCGTCGTCGCTCGAATAAACTTCTGTGAATTGCAATTTACAGTAACGCAGAGCCATTTCCATGAACAAAGCCATTTCCATCCAAGTCATTGCTTTCTCCCGAAATAAATCGTTTCCCCTCTCTCTCAAAGACCGACGGGTCTTTCCGGTATGTGAGCCGCACTTCAGAGTGAAGGTAGTATTTTTGGGGGGTTTTGAGGAACTTGATGAAATCATACTTTGCCCCAAATTTTGAAACCGTAAATTCTCTCGAAGTTGCCCCCACCGCTCCCCGTCGAGGTGTCACTTCTTGTTCCCACCGCACCCTGTAGGTAAAAATTCATCCTCTTCATATTTTCGAACAAATGGGTGTTATTATTTTCTATAATTTTCATCTGGGTTCCAAGTAGTTTCTCGTAAATCCCTTAAAAAATCAATCTATTATAGTTTAGTAAGAATTTCTCATGATTTCTATTTTTTCTCAGTTTTGATGAATTTAGTAAGCTTTTTTTTTTTTACTTGTAGGCATTTAATCAATTTCAATTAAATCCCTTGTTTTCATCAGGGTTCTTTTTAGATTCCATTATATTTCTTTAAAAAAAATTTAATTCTCACCTGTTAGACCTTTTTTTTCGTCGTATAAATGTCTTCGAATCAATTCAATTTAATTTTTAGTATAAATTGTATTGGAATATGTTAGGTGGTGGTATTGTACTTTGGTTGCACTTAGAGGAACAATTTGGTATTCTTCTACTACCTTTTAAAGTCTACATCTTTTTATTAGGTAGTGGGAATTGAATTCTGGAAAATAGCCTTGTAATCGTTGGAAAAGAAATTAATGGGGTTTAATTTATGTTCTTTGATCGACCTACCATATCTGGTCGCATTCGAAGCCTGAATAGTAGCCACTAGCCAGTCATGACTGTGATGTTTAAAATTTTGTTATGTATTGTAAGTTTTAATAATAATACATGTGCAAATCTTAACCCTGAATATATCATAGTTGTTTGCTGGCTGTCAATTTAAAAACTTATCCAAGTAGTGATTATGTTATCTTTTCGGATTTCAGTTTTGTTGGTGGTGGTTGATGACTGTCCCAGGAAGGAATTCTGGAATATGTCATAAAGGTAGTGCGAAAGATCACGCAAGTTGATGCCAAAGGAAAGCAGCGAGCTTGAATATTGAACGTTTGTATGCATATGTCCAAAATTGAATGTAATGATCGTTTGTGTATGGTAGTTTTTAGTTTGAGTAAGGGTAGTTTGTGTATGAATGCTTATGCTTCGTTCATGCATGGTTTGTATGTTGTGATGCCCTTATGTTATAATCCATTTAGGTTGTTGAAATGAGAAACTGATCTGTTTTAAACTAGGCAATCAAATGATATCATGTATGAATTTTTATAATCTACCAGATTTAATTCTGAGTTCGTTGTTTCTAGTATTATATTTGCGGGTTGTGTTGTGAACAATCCTTCTATAAACTTTTACCATTGAGGCCATGTCTGAGATTATGTTCTATTAAACACTTCTGCTATAAAATGGAATGTTTTTATGGAACACTAAAACACGGAAATGGCATTGAAGCGCTGATGCTCTCAGGGATCTGAAATTACAAACTTGAGCATGAATTATAGGAAACTGTAAACATTCAAAGCTCCATTAATCATTCCAGTTTCAATCAACCGATGTATCTATTTCAAGCTGAACCTAGTGGATAATGTAATAATTTCAGTTTCAATCAACTGGCAGAATGTTAAATAACCGACTTTGCAAAAAATTTAGAACCAATAACTGCAATAGTGAGTCTCCAAGATGTAGAACCATCAGTATTGTCCAAGATTGACATGCTTCTTGAAAGCCACATGAAGTTCATCTAACCCAACAATCAAACCAAAAAAAATTGTCCCTCCGTAGGCACGACTTTCACTTGCTGCTGCCGTGTCTGCATATGAACATGTATCACTATTATACAACAATTTTAGCAACTCAACAGAAAATACACAATTTTTACTAGACCAAATTAATAATCACAATTTCTTCACAAG
This sequence comes from Fraxinus americana, assembly GCA_035079005.1. Classification (NCBI taxonomy): domain Eukaryota; kingdom Viridiplantae; phylum Streptophyta; class Magnoliopsida; order Lamiales; family Oleaceae; genus Fraxinus; species Fraxinus americana. Next base: position 30,296,932 of record CM068707.1, read on the forward strand.
GCTACACTGGAGCATTTTTCACCACAAAATGGGACTGATAATCAACATTTAAACTTGATAATCTGTTTTCTTTGCAATGCAGATTATTAAAGGCATTCAAACTGACCGCAATAGGTATTAAAGGCATTCAAGCTTAAAGGAAATTGAAACAAAAGTGACTGCTTGCACTGATAATCTGCTTTCTTTGCTGGTTGCATTGCACTGACTCAACAATAAAATTTTGCACCATCATTCAAACAAACCTATGAAACTACTACAAAGTATAACAAAAGAAAGACAGGAGACTGAACTTTATTTGTTCTGCTAAGAAAAAAGGATAATGGTTAGTTTCAGTCAACAACCAAAATATTTAGGCCAAATGATTATACAGCAATTGCAGAGTTGTGTGTTACAATCCAAGAGCAATTGCAGAGCTCTAACAACTCAACAATGGCAACAAGGGTTTTGACTCAGTCAATTTCTCACATTTTTCGACTTGGTAACACCTAATCTTTGCTTCAAATCCCACAATTTCACTTTATCATCTTTAACACAAGAATTAGTTAAATTTGAATATCTGTCCCCTCACAGCAATACAACAATAACAGAGACGTTCCGCTCACATCAATACCACAAATTTGATCATTGGAATTTAAATTTACACTATTTAACCTCAATAAAATGATTTGTAGTGAACATACCTTTTTAGGTGCTAGGAGCCTGATTTGTATGAGTTCTTGAATTGGGAAAAAAAATCAAAGACAAACCCGTGCTCCCTTTTGCTGGATTTCAGACCCGTCTTCAAATGGAGCTGGGAAAGAAGATGTGGGAGTTCTGTAATTCAAATTTACACTATTTTACCTCAATAAAACGATTTGTAGTGAACTCACCTTTATAGTTGGAGTCTGATTTGTATAAGTTATTGAAATCTGAAAAAATTAGAGACGACCCCATGCTTGTTGGATTTCAGACTCGTCTTCGAATGGAGCTGGGAAAAAGATGTGGGAGTTCCGTCTTCTAACACAGGAAAATGGGAACAATGGGAAGAAATCGGAGACATCATTAATCGCTAAAAATGAAGGTGAAAACCCATGCTGGATTTCAATGCCAGAAATTCGAGATGTGTGCGAGTTACGTTTTCGATCGGTAAGACTGCACAAGTTTCTTGGGCGCGGGTGTTTTTGTTTTTGGCCGTAAGAGGAAAATGGGTTGTAAGGGAAGATGTGGGTTTCCCTCTAAAAAGAAGAGAGAGAAAAGAGTGCCACGTCCAAATATTTTGAATCCCTGTTTTTGAGTCGGTTTCCAACCTTGTGCAAGTAGCATTTTCCTTTTGTAAATGGAGTTAAATGTTTCATTAGCCACTGAACTTTGAATTATGTCATAGTTTACTCACTGAACTTTCAAACTTGTTCCATTGGCCACCGAACTTTGATCCGTTACTGCCCATTACTCACCGGGTCAGATCCGTTAATTGACGAATCCACGTGGCTGACGGAAAACCCAACTGGCCGGTTAAATCCCAACAATTGTAAATGACTTGCCAAATAATCGACCACATCATCATTAAAATCACGCCTCTCGCCTTCACACTACACATCCAGCGAAGAGAAGCTTGAAGGAACCCTACAATCCCCAAATCGAATCCTTGAGCTCGAAATCAAGGTCCTTCCCGTCGTTGCTAACTACATAAGAAGGTAAATCTCGACATCTTCACTCAAGAACCCTAGGTTAGAGTTTATCCTCCAATATCTGTCAAACCCTTAGATCTTGAAATCCAGTAGTCGCAATTCTGAGGCAAAGTCTTGTGTGTTCCGAAATTTCCCTGAATTCATCTGGGCAAGCGACGGTATCTCGAATCAAGTAAGAAGAGATGCTCGTTTTTTTTTATTATTTTGAAAATTACACAAATGGAAATGTTGGAAACGGGATTGAAATCATAGTGCTTGTTTTTTTTTTTGTAGAATTTGTGTACCCAGATCAGTTACTGGGTTTGAGCCAAGGTCATAAATTGTAGATGTCCATGTACGCTTTGCTTGTGTTGTTTGTTGGAAACTAAAAGGATGAATAGCATCTTAACATGTTGATATAATGCAGTTTGCACAGTTACTGGTTTCTATTTTCATGGTTGCAATAGCATTGATTGATAATCACCCATTTACTATGTGGAATGAATATGATTACTGATGTTTTCTATTTTCTTGGCTGCAATAGCATAATATAATGGGAGGAAAGAACAAAGGGATTTGTCATGGTTGTAGGAAGCCGGGCCACTACTCGTGGGATTGCCCGACAAAGAAACCATGCCCAGTATGTGGCAAGAGAATTCAGAAATGCATGGAGGTTGAAAGGAGGACTAAAAACTTAGGACGGCTGTTTTTCTGCTGAAGCATGTTGCTAAAATAACCGAAGAAAAGGATGTAGATATCTCTGTCAAATTTTCTTTCCGCAAGGGAAAAGGAGGAGCCCCATGAAATTGTAGTCGTTATGTTATTGTCAAGTTTGTGTAAATCACTGATTTATAACTGTTGGTGGATGTCAGAATGTACGCTAATCCCAGTGTAATGAAACTTATGTTTGTAATTTGAATGTTTTTATGCATCAAACTTTGTAATGGAAGTGCAGATTAATCTATCATTATTGTACTATTTTATTATTAGTTAAGTGATTAGTGTGTTCAAATCTTTAACAGATTGTTTTGATATAAAAGTGGGAAGCAATGACAGTGCCTGTGTATGTGCTGAGAAGTGTTGCTGCTATAATACGAAAATGCTTTAATTAGTTATATTTTCTCTTCACATCAATGTCATCACAATGAAGCACCATCCATAACGTCATAAAACCAATGTTAAATTCCACTGGCATTTCCATATCAAAATAACATAGTTCGTACACCACAAAAATAGCTTCAACCTGTGTACAATGCCAATGTCATTAGACAAAATGATAGAAATATATTTGACTACACTAACAGCAGCTACCACGAAAATATACTTGGTCATCCTTCCCCTCCCGCTTCTTGGAACCAAGTCAGATCAACATACTTCGTCAAACATATGTTGTCGTCAAAAAACAAAAACATGTATTCTTGCTGCCAAAAACACATTATCAACCAGAAAAAAAGATATGTACTCTACTTCCGTCAAAAAATATGCGGCGACAGCTTTGGTCAAAAAACACAGGAACGTTATCAAGCATTTGGTCCTGCCGATGTACTTAGCTTTGTGCGTTGTCGTTTTTGTGCCCTCGACACTCTCATACTGGCAGATTCCGCATTCTCCATGTCAACCAAGTCATCAACGACATTGTCAAAATTTACATAATCAGTTGGAACATCAACAGGAACAGATGGAGTGCAAATTGTTTCTGCTGGACCAGATTTGAGTCCACGTGTCCTCTTTCCGTTCGGGATGAACTTCATCTTTTCGGCGGTCCAATCCAATTTCAATCCCCTCAGTTACATTTCTATCGTATTCAATGTCATCTTGTTTGGACTCAAAGTCGTGTTCGGAATCAATGAAGTCTGGATCCTGCTCGCACTCTGTCATACAATTGGTAAAAGTCATTAAGCAAGAATAAGTGCATATGATCAAAATTTTAGCCGGAAAAAATAAAAATAAGCATCAATATTCAGAGTTCAACAAAAAAATCCATAATTTTCTTAATCTTTCTGTTGAGAAATAAACTGAAATATATAACACTGCAATGTAATGTTCATAGTCAATAAAGGTTCATTAGCACCGTAATGTTCTTAGTCAGATATACTAATACAAATTTAAACTCGGAATCACCTAAAAAAATTAAACAATACAGCTGATTTAAATAATCTACATAAGAACTTGTTTCAGAAATACCTTCAGGTGAACCATCCGTGTACAAGGCTTCAACAATGTTCAACAATGGCTGTTTCTTTGTTCACAGCAACCAAGTATATCGATTAGGGTTCACACCCTCGCGACATAGAACCGTTCAATTTGGGAGAAGTAGATGTGCCGCTTAATGGTTCGATTCGGGGGAAATTTAATTTGGGCAAAACGAAATTCAAGATTACGGGTTTGATTTAGGGATATGGATTTGGATTTGGATTTGGGGGTAATCGATTGCAGTTGAAAGTCGGTTTTCTCAAATTGGATTTGGGGTGCTTGGAGTTGGATGAGATTTTTGCTTATTTGGCGATGATTTGGCACTCCACTACTAGTTGGACGAATTTAATTGGCCAGGTCAACTTTCCGTCGTCCACGTAGGCGCATCTGTTAACGGTTTTTAGCCGGTGAGTGATAGAGTTGGATAGAGTGAACTTCAGTGGCCAACGAGACGAGTTTGAAAGTTTAATGAGTAGTCCATGACAGGGTGTAAAGTTTAGTGACTAATGAAACATTTAACTCTTGTAAATGTTGAAGATATCCCAAATAAAAGTACAAATCTTTTTGCCTGCTAGCAGAGTGTGTAAGAAGTGTGGCTGCTACCCACTCCCACATTTTTGCAGGGTTTTGGGTTCTTAAAAGAACTGCCCACATTATTTCAGGGTTTAGGGTTCTTAAAATTTCGCCTCTTCTGTTCTCTTCTTTACTATCCCACCAGGCAAATTTATCATTTCAAATTTAGGGAAGAAAAAGGAAATCAGGATTTCTATTTTTTCCTGGTCAGGAAAAGTAAAAGTAATTTTGCAGTGAGAGGAATTCATCATTAATGGCCGCGATTGATTTATTCTGCAATCCTTCATCTCTTTGCATTGATAGACCAAGCCTCAGAGTTGGTTACGGTTGTTATTCAGGGGAAGGAAAACTAAGGAGGAGTGGAATTACGTTTATGGCTTCCTCTGTGCCCGTAAAAGAGGAGAGTCGGCCGCATTTGGGCTGCTCGGTGACTGGAGATTCGTTTATTCGGCCTCATCTCCGCAAATTATCCCCCTATCAGTCGATTCTGCCCTTTGAGGTTAAGCATTTAGCTTTGTTTTTTTTCCCCTCTTTCTGAAGTATTTACAGCTTCGAATGTCATATGTTTTGATTTGGTGTTTGTGTTCAATTCACGTGCATAAACGTTGCTTGATATCCGTTGTTGAACATGAAATAGCAATTTTAGACCTGTTCAATTGTAATGCAAGTTACTTTTAATTAAAGGAGACAGTAAAAAATTGAAAATTTCTCCCCTAAACTGTTTTTTCCCTTGGAACAAGACACATGGGAAGTTGAAAACCTTCCTGCATCAGTTGCTTTATTTTTCCTCTCTAAAATTAAGGAAAGATAGGAGACTAAAGAAAATGGGGGCACTCAAAAAAGATTTGACTTTGTTATTTTTGCCTATTTATATGACTTGTAATTTGTGCATTTTGGTATTTGCTAAATTTCCATCTAAAGTTTATATAGATGAAGGATACTACGAGTATCTTAATTGTTAATGTTGGTGAAATGTACTATAATGTAAACATTCAATTCCTTGTTACATGAATCGTGTGAAGTCCATGAGTTGGTTTTCTTATCATTGTTGTACATGTCCTATAGCTGTTGAATTCGTGTCGTGCTCCGATTTACACTCAAGAATATTTTTGTTTTCGAGTTGATTGATTATATTCAAACAAACGGTATGCTATTTGTCAGGATGATTATGTCGTTCTTTATTTTCTGTCCCAAAGCTGATGGTATGTTTGCAGGTATTGTCTACACAACTTGGTAGGAAGCCTGAAGATATCGTAAAACTTGATGCGAATGAAAACCCATATGGTCCACCTCCAGAGGCAAGGCTATGTTGAATCAAGTCTTCTTTTATGGATGATACCAAATATTAAATTCCATCTCTTGGCAGGTTTCAATTTTCCGTGTGCTTTTTTTTTTTCTGACTATATCTCAATTTCTTGTAGGTTTTAGAAGCTTTGGGGTCCATGAGATTCCCTTATATTTATCCTGATCCTGAAAGCCGTAGTTTGCGAGCTGCACTTGCTGAGGATTCAGGCATTGAATCTGAATATATTCTTGCTGGATGTGGTGCAGATGAACTGATTGACTTGATTATGCGGTTTGAGCAATGTGCTTTTTGAAATTTGTTTGTCTTTTTATTTTTATTTTATATAGATTTAGTTTTACGAAGTTTGTTCTGTATGTATGTCTTGTCTTTTTTGATTTGCCTGCAGCTGCGTATTGGATCCTGGCGACAAAATCGTGGACTGCCCACCAACATTTACGATGTATGAGTTTGACGCAGCTGTTAATGCTGCACTTGTCATCAAGGGTAGGTCCATTCTTTGTCGATTTCATAGCTCATCTACCTTAATTTCTTACATTGAGTCTGATTTTGCATTTTTTATATGGATGATTTGATTTGTTATGTAAGTTCCTCTCCGTCAGTTATCCTTGACATTCTCATTTTCCTAGCCTTATGCCTAATATCTTACCAGCAGTTAGAATTAAAATAAAATGAGTTTCAAGACAGAAATGTTGAGGTATATATGCTATTTGTGTATGTGTATATATATATATATATATATATATATATATATATATATATATATATATATATATATATATATATATATATTGATGCAGGATCAATAGGGAGTTAATTATCAAACTAAAAGAACAACAGAAGAGAAAGAAGAAGAAGAAAGTTGGGGAGAAGTCGGAAGAAGAAAATCAGGGGAAAGGGAAGAAAACGTTGGCTGGAGCCATTTCATATCATCATATTCATTAACTGTTTAAATAATAACGTCAAAATCATATAAATAGTAAAAACCTAGCTAAGTGATGGATTTGGGCCAACCCACTACTACAAGCTCAATAACAATAAAAATAGAAAACATAAATGATGAAATCCAATAACAATAAAAATTAAGTCTTGGTGATATCCGCATCAACTCTCTTGAGGTGAGAGAAAACTTGACCCTGTCAAGTGGATAAACTTCTACCACGGGTGGCGGTCCTTCGTAAGAACCAAATACCGAAATTCTACGCATGATGGTAACGAAAACTGTAGCTTATTCCCAAGAATATGGTTCGGCCAAGGAGGACGATCTCTCCATCTAATCAAGTACCAATACTGAACTCTGAATAACAAATGAGCAACTCATTTGTAACACTTTCATTTGGTTGTGCATAATGAGGAGCATAAGAAGCTAGCATCGCAGATTGGCCTGTAGAGAAAAATAATCACAACATCGAAGGCTCGAATGGGCTCCAATTAGTAAACAATTCTTATGTATTGAAAATATAACTTTTATTTAAGTGAGGTGGCCAGTCAAATCGAAAATCTTTATGTGAATGATCCAAAAACTTTTTCTTCACGTTTTTAAGAAAACGGATAAGAGAAATGCGCAATAAAGTATAGTAATTTGTAATAGGGTACTCTAACTTATATTGCACCTCGAAAGTAAGTTCAAAAATTTCATGATTGAAAATGATTTCACCTCTTAATTTGACATGACATTTAAGAACATTGTCAATACGATGATTAGCTAACAAAGCATATCGATAATTAGTGAACATCCTAATGTCGATAGGAAGAATGTGCAATCGAGTAATGGTCTTAGAAAACAATGTGGCAACTCGTGGAATCTCATGTAATTGAGGGAACACTAAAACAAATTCAACATGAAAGTCATATAACCCAGTAGGCATGAAATCTAGGATATCTGAAATGTCTGACTTTGATGATATGGCTTTAGGTAACTTCTCAACTATGTTAATGTTACGTGTATCGGTTACAGATGTAGTCACGATAAGGGACACAATACACTGTTCACAACTCTCGACTTTCGGGACAATGGAGGAAAGAACTGTACTATAATCATTTAAATAAACTCCTAAAGATTTTATAGCTCGTGACAACTAAGGTTTGATTGTGTCAACACACTTCTCAAAAAGTCTTTCCGCCACACTAAATTTAATAGGAGAACTCTCTCTATGTTTATTTTGAATACTATCCAAAAGAAGGGTAATCAAATCTAGAGGAATATTGTCACTTTTTTCCAATGTAAAGATATAGTCTCTAGGGATGTGAAGACATTCCCTAAATGATTTCCGTTTCAAGCTACAAGAAAGTATTGGAACATGTCAATTATCATACGTTCACAATCTAGGTCCAACATGATACTACAATACTTCGCATTAGCCATAGTATATAGTATCCTAACTGCCGTAGCATACAAATTGATGGATGTGCTCGTGAGAAAGTAAACGATGATACAATCGAGGGAATGGCTCCCTGGAGGGCTATTTTCGAAGTAGTAGAGGATTGAGACAAGGGGACCCTTTGTCCCCACTGCTGTTTGTCATTGTTATGGAGGCTTTTAGTAGGATGCTTGAGAAGGCTGTTGGGCAAAGTTTGATAAAAGGTTTTGCTGTAGAGCAGTTAAAAGTCGCTCATTTTCTATTTGCAGATGATACGCTGATTTTCTGTGACGCGGATGTTGAGCAATTCAGGAACTTGCGTCGTTTACTCTTATGCTTTGAAGCCGTCTCTGGATTGAAAATAAACTTGGGAAAATTTGAGGCTATCACTGTGGAAGAGGTTGACAACGTGGAGGAGTTAGCTGAGATTTTGGAATGCAGGGTGGCACAGCTGCCTATGTCTTATCTCGGGCTTCCTCTAGGAGCACGGTTTAAAAGTACACAGATTTGGAACGGTATTGTGGAGAGGATGGAGAGGAGGTTAGCAGGGTGGAAGCGTATGTACCTTTCGAAGGGAGGCCGTCTTACTCTCATAAAGTCTACTCTGTCGAATCTTCCTACTTACTTTTTATCATTGTTTCCTATTCCTGTCGCAGTGGCAAAAAGATTAGAGAGGATCCAAAGAGAGTTTCTTTGGGGAGGATTAGGAGAGGAGAGGAAGTTGCATTTGGTTAATTGACGTGCGGTTTGTTTTCCAATTAGACTCGGTGGTCTCGGTTTGAGAAGTCTTGTAGTGTTTAATAAGGCCTTGTTGGGTAAATGGTTGTGGCGATTTGGGGTGGAGAGGGAGAGCTTTTGGAGGACTGTTATAGGGGCAAAATATGGTGTTACTGAAGGGGGATGGTGCTCAGGTGAGAGACGTGGTCCTTATGGGGTGAGTTTGTGACGGTATATTCGGCGAGGGTGGAGTGATTTTAGGGATAGGTTGACATTTGTTGCGGGGAATGGAAATACAATAAGCTTTTGGGATAGCTGTTGGTGTGGAGATCAATCGCTTAAGGTGAGATTTCCTTCTTTGTATTGAATTGCGTTGGAGCCGAATGTCATGGTGAATGATGTCTTAGATATTCACAATGGGAACCCCAGTTGGAACACTGTTTTTGGCCGGGGTCTGCAGGACTGGGAATTGGATGATTATGCGTTGTCTCTAACATCTCTATATGAGGCACATATCAGGGCAGGAGAGGATGATAGTAGCAGGTAGAGATTGACACGAGATGGTATTTTTTCCGTTCACACCTATTTTAGATCTCTGTCGGGAGTTGAAGAGGGCTCATTCCCCTGGAAGATGGTATGGAAATGTAAACTGCCCCCACGAGTGGCATTTTTATTATGGACGGTGGTAAGAGGACATGTGTTAACGGTGGATAACCTTCGCACAAGGGGTTTTTATGTTACAGAGTGGTGCTATATGTGTAAGAGGGATGGGGAGACGATTGATCACTTCTTTCTTCATTGTGATGCTGCTCGTTTATTGTGGAATGATGTTTTAATGTCGCAGCATATGGTTTGGGTGATGTCGAGGCGTATGGAGGACATGCTAAAGACTTGGAGGAGAAAGTTGCGAGATAAGGATAGCAAAGTTGTATGAGACCTCATTCCGGGTTGCATCGTGTGGTGTATATGGAGAGAAAGGAATGGACGCTGTTTTGAAGACCAAACACGAACGACAGAGCAGTTCAAGGAGTTGTTTTATTTGACATTGTATACTTGGTTTAATGCTGTGGCTAGTAGGCATATAGATGGGCTGCCTAATTTTTGTTTGTTCCTTTCTGATTTGTATTGATTATACACACTCTGTGTATTAACCTTGATTAATATAATATTTGATTACCTTTAAAAAAAAAAAATGTCTTGCAGTATTTCATCATAGAAAGGGGGATCGGGTGTCGTGATGCGGAATATTTCACCAAGGCAAGAAACAACTGCTACTTGTATAGCAAAATCAGGATGTCTTAATAGTTTATTTGAGACCAATGCTGTGCTAAGTGTATTAATAGATGTGAGCATGGAAACAGTAGGCAATTGATCCACTTGGGAAAGTAAATACTCAGTATATTCAAGTAACGATAGGAGCTCATTAAAAGGTAATGAAGATTGAAGAAGTTTTCTTCAATTTGTTAACAATTGGACTCCTAACGTTTGGTATTCATGCTATAACATTTTTTTTTTAATTCTTAAAATCGACAAGGCAAAACACTAAAATAAAAGTACATATTCAATACAATAAAATTGTTACCTCACGAGATTCAAAAAATCCAACGATACTCCAATCATGATTTTCTATTTGGCACTGCTATGGTGGCAAGGCGGCAACTGAATCGTGTGAGTGGTCGTCAAGCAACAAGAATAAAATTCACTACAATTAACGATAGAAAATCCCGTCTTTTTTTTTCACACTATTTTTTTCAACTAAAACAAATTACACAGTATAATAAAAATAAGGGCCCAAATCGAGGCCCAAATGACTAAAATTAAGATGTACAAGACAAACAAGACACAAACTGAGTCCCATCGAGAGATTGAGCCCAATTGACAAAAATAGAACAAATCACACTTGATAATAAAATGGAGGCCAAATTGATGCCCAATTAGCAAATCAAATAAACTAAACAAAAAGATTCAAAAGCCTAAGCTAAGGCCCAATTAGCAAATCAAATGAACTAAGCAAAGCAGGACCAAACCCCAGATGTGACCCAATTGGGAGGCTGGTGCAGAGTCCTTCCTCCGGCGGCGCGACTCTCCACTGCAATTGTTCTTCTTGCTATTTTTTTTTTGTTTGTGACGGTGCCGAGCCGGTGACTGTGGCAGCGAAATGTGGTGATGTCGGCGGTGGACGATGAGGCAGCTCACGTACGGTTCGGGTGAAGGTGGATTTGAAGGTTTGGAGCTGTGTAGTAGGCGTATAGATTGGATTTGGTGTCTTTTTTTTTTTTTCTTTTTTAATTTGGTGATAATTATACTGACTAGTCGAAGGTGATTGGAATTGATGGTTTGAGGAGAGGGTGAAGCTCATGCAGGGAAGGGAATTATGTGTTCTCAGGTGCAAATTGAAGATGGAATCCAGGTTTGGCTCTGATACCAAATTTAATGCAGGATCAATAGGGAGTTAATTATCAAACTAGAAGAACAACAGAAGAGAATTAAGAAGAAGAAAGTAGGGGAGAAGTCGGAAGAAAAAAATTAGGGGAAAGGGAAGAAAACATTTGCATGAGCCATTTCATATCATCATATTCATAAACTGTCTAAATAATAACGTCAAAACCCATATAAATAGTAAAAACCTAGTTAAGTGATGGGTTTGGGGGCCAACCCACTACTACAAGCCCAATAACAATAAAACTAGAAAACATAAATGATAAAATCCAATAACAATAAAAATTAAGTCTCGCTGATGTCCGCATCATATATATATATATACACATATATATACACACACACACACACACACACACACACACACATATATAACTAAAGATATGATTTGGCAACACGAGCCAAACTGTTTCATTCTCATCCAATATCCATGCATTTGGCAGTGTCTCGGAAGTCGGACTTCAGCTTGGATGTAGAACAGATTGCTGAAGTTGTTGAGCAGGAGAGACCTAAGTGCATATTCCTAACTTCACCTAATAATCCAGATGGGAGGTACCATGTGATGAGTCCATTTGTTTGTCGGTCCTTTCTCTTGTTTTCTGCTGTTAAAATTTCAAACCATGCTTTGAACGGTCATTTAGTTTTGACATATTTGTTCTGTTTTTCTGTGCCAAGTTTTTTCTTTTTGTTACTATGAAACATATTCTCGGTCAATATGTTTCTTATTGTTTCAGGTGTCTGCTCCTGACATGGTATGAGTTTTCAGTAATCACCATTATGTTGCCATATGTATGTCTTATTTTTTGCACTGATATGTCTTATTTTTTGCACTGACTACCAGTGGGCAGGAAACATGTTCGATGCATAGGAATACTAGTCTGTTCTTTTTCAGAAATTATAATTGAATATTAATTTTAACAACAAACTAGGCCTTGTTTCCTATAAATTTGGGGCTTGGCACTTGAGTTTCACTATGTACCAAAAATATTTGACTCATCAAAAAATAGGTAAGAGTAACATATTTGTTGACAATAGTTTGCCCTGACCATAGGCACTTTATAAGGGTTAGTAGCTATTTTGAAACTGTGCTGGGGATGTCAAAAAGGAATTTTTTTCACTCCAGTAGTATGGATACATGGCTCGATCTTGCAAGGTGGAAATTTGAAAAACTTCAAAACGATTAAAAAAAGGACAAAAAAGCAAGTAGAATGAGAGGAGGGGATATGACCATTATGAGCTATGGTTGTGTAAAAGTCAGAATAGGAAAAGACAAGTTCTGTTATATGAAACATCATGTACATTCTTACAAGTGTGTTTCTAATTGTTAATATTTGAGTTCTTTTATAATTCCGTTTTCCCTAGTGGATTCACTAGTCTTGAAGACTTGAGGACTCCCTTCAGCTTACTTCACTATTTTGCTTTCTGAGCTATACGAAAGAAGTAGATCACGATCTTGCGGGACTAATATCTTGTAAACAGAAAGAAATGGATACCCAATCGTACATCCTGGTTTCCCGGACTTTCTTTCCATGACTCTGCTTGCTTCTGATTCCTTATGAACTGTTTTACGACCTGACTTTTCGGAGCGTCGGCTGTTTTGAATAAGAATACAGTTCCATGAACAAGGATCAAATTGTTTTATATGGCCCCTATTGTAGATTATGGGTGGTTTGTAAACAGTAACATGACTTTCAAAGTTCAAAATTTTTGAGTGAATCTGTGGCTTTTGCAATTATATGAAGTTGTTGCTTAATTACTATTTTGCAGTCCGTCTGATTTTTTTTTTTCTTCTCATTATTATGGAAAGACATGAATTATCAAGTTACCTTCCTTTTGCCCTTCATGTATTCCAACGTATATTTATTTCTTATTTGACAGTATAATCAATGATGAAACCCTGTTGAAAATACTTGCTCTGCCAGTATTGGTTGTGCTGGATGAAGCGTACATTGAATTTTCTGGAATTGAGTCTAGGATGAGCTGGGTGAAGAAATATGAGAATCTAATTGTACTTCGGACATTCAGCAAAAGAGCTGGTACTGTACCTTTTTATTTCAAAGAGCTCACATTATATAAAATGAAGCTTCAAAGGCTGTAAAACTATAATTTTTTGGAAGAGCTAAGCATGCTATAAATTTAAATGGCTCATGGGTAGGTTTCAACTGATACCCATCTGATACTTACACTCCAATGTAGAAACTGTAAGACTAAGTTACGAAGGCTTCTTTAGTAGAATAATTTCCTTATACGAATCCGAAACATATTTTGAGCATAGCCGAGGGATTCAAGTTAATCATGCAATATATTATACTGATTTTATGAAGTTGCTCATAGATTTCATGGCATTCAGAAATGTAAGGAATCCTCAAGAAACTGATACTAAACTTTCCAGAGACCTAAACTAATGGTAGTCAGCTCTGAACCAAATGCTCATCTTCAAATGACATCAAAATTTGAACCAACTTCTTGAATTCAACACTTCTATATCTAGTTTCTCATTCTTGAGTTCCAATGGATAGCTTCATTAGGTTCTTGCCTCTGAATTAAGCCTATCAACATCCTTAACAGACCGATTCAGAATGCTTCCAGTTCTCAGTAGGTTAAGAAAACATATTGCGCGCGCACACACATACATATGCATATGCATATACATATACATATACATATACATATACATATACATACATGTATGTGCGAAACTCATGCTTACCATTAATACCCGGTGATTCAGGTTTAGCGGGACTTCGAGTTGGTTATGGAGCATTTCCATTGAGCATTATTGAATATTTGTGGAGGGCTAAGCAACCATATAATGTGTCCGTTGCTGCTGAAATTTCTGCCTGTGCAGCCTTAAAGAATCCCGAGTATCTAGAGGTACAATATCAAACGCTAGTTTGGCAATTAGCCTCTTATTTGTTGACCTTGAGAGTCCATGAAGTAGCAATCTTTGACTTTGAATGCCAATATGTATTACATTATCTATTCCAGAACGTTAAAGTGGCTTTGGTGCAAGAAAGGGAGAGACTCTTTAAACTTTTGAAAGAAGTACCATTTCTCAATCCATATCCAAGCTATTCTAATTTCATTCTTTGTGAGGTTACATCAGGAATGGATGCTAAGAAGTTGAAGGTACATAACTTTGCCTTGCTCTCAGGGTTCTTGTTGTTCTTGATATATTCTGTTTTTGTTTTCCCCTTAATTTCATTGCGTTCCGACCTGGATTCTTTTTGTGCTTATTTTTGTGTTCTTTTTCATTATTCTCTTGACCTTGATATCTAAATCCAAGTAAAACACACATAATTGGTTTTAAGTTCAGAAACTACATCGAAATGCAAATTCAATTAAGGTCATTGCACATCTGTTGCCTCTTGTGCTTTGTGCTTTCTTTCGTTTCTATTGGGGGGAAAAACTTGTGTTGACATTGCTGCTTCTTACAGGAAGACCTTGCGAAAATGGGCGTTATGATTCGTCACTACAATAATAAAGAACTGTCAGGTTATGTTCGAGTGTCTGTTGGCAAGCCCGAGCACACAGATGCCTTAATGCTGTGTCTCAAACGCCTAGGATGATTCTATTTGAGCCTTCAGTGAAAATGAAAGTCTCTTGGCATCGAAGGTTCATTACTTGTAGGTACGTAGAAAGAAGTGGAAACGGCCTTGTGATCAGGGACCTCATCTGGTAAAATGTCAGTTTAACAATCATTCTTTGTGAAGAGGAAGAAGGGGTGGGGTGGGGTGGCTTAGAATACTTGGGCATATTTACTCGACAATGAATAGATATGTCACGTTTCTTCTGTTTTTAATTAAGTTAAATACGATCGAATGTGGTTTTTTGAAATAATGAATTGAATTGAAAGTATAGATCGTATTCTGATTGTTCATGTGTATAAATTTAAAGCTATTGAATTCAGAAACTGATCATACACAAAAAGATATCCTTAAATATTTAATACAAATGTTTTTAGGGAAATTATTTGATTATTTTATAGAGTTTTAGTTATTTTTCCTTTAGTTCCCCAAGAATAATAGTGTTTATTTGGAATTAAATTACTGGATTGTCTCTTTTCTATTTTTGCGTGATTAACTATGATATTTGTTTATTTATACCATGTTGAATCTATTTCAAAATATAGTCAAAATGAATAAAAGTTGAATTCCCAAGGTCTAGAAAAGAAATTGAAAGGCAAGGGTCCAAAACAAAAATGGGAAGAATCTCTAAGGCTATGTTTGATTAATCATTATTTTCCATGAAAAATGGAAAAGAAATTTCAATTTCCACTTTTTGAGTGTTTAATAGTCTCTCTTTTTAGGCAAATTGTTTCTTGGTTGTGGCTCTTAAGTGCCACTTTCCTTGATTTATGGGAAAATCAATTCCTCCAGTTTTTTTTTTGACAATTGAAAAAAATTCTAAAAACAATGGTAAACTTTTATCCACTTTTAACGATGATTTTCATGCAAAATAAAATCAAACGAATGGTGTCTGGTATGATAATTTTTTATTTCAATTTTTTTTGGCAATTGGAACAAATTCTAGATCCAATGGTAGAAAAATTATTATTTTAATAGACAATTTTCATAAAAAAGAAGCTAAACAGACACCAAATTTTCAACATTTTTTTTAGTGAAAAATTATACAAATCAAACACAATTAATTATAATTCCCAGTAAAACATTTATTAGGCAATTTAATTTCCTATAAAACATTTTCTTTCCACTTATTTTACACTTTTGCAATTAAAAGGACCCTAAGGGTGTCAGAAATCCATCTCGGTTGAGTCACGACCTAGTTCAGTATTGGTTGTGCTCATCTTGCTCGTTCTAGGGGTTCATGTGGCTGGTAGAATGATAAAATTTCCCGTTTAGCCTGCATTTCTGTTTAGAACGTATCAATTCATTATTATTATTATTATTATTATTATTATTATATTAATTTAAATTGTATCTAAGTCTTGTTTGATCTCCATTTTTTTAAAAAATGTATTGTTCTATTTCTTTTCAATTACACATTTTTCAATAAAAATAAAATAACATACAACTCAAAAACTTTCATTCATTTTCAACCACACATTCTCCATCAATGTATTATTTTCAAAATGTATTCTACACAAAAAATGGGACAAACATTCCCTAAAAATACAAACAATATTAATAATGCTTAAACAGGGTGATAAATGAAAAATTTTAATCCCTTTTTGTCCTTGCATTGAAGTCTGGATGAAACTAGTAATGGCCGTCTCGATCTCGGGCTGCGTGCTTCTGTCCCCTAGGATGAACCATGCTGGTTTTTTTTTTATTTAAAAAAAAACAAAACTAAAAGAAATGCTTATTAGAAGAAGAGATGCAGAGAATTTGGAGAATTTTTTGATTGCATTAGTTCTCTATGTAAGAATATGTACAACAAGATTGATATTTAAGGAGTTACAAAAGAATATTCTCTAACCAATTTTGTTAGCCAAATGGTAGATATAGAATTAAAAAGAAAAAGAAACATAGCAAAAAATGGACTGTACAAAGTTGTATAATGTAATGCCAATTAACAGCCAAATTTTCTAGAATTCTTTTCCTTCCAGGTGGTCTTGCTGCTAACTACTACTCTGTTAACCTCTATTTTCTAATAGCCTCCTCCAAGGTGGAGAGTAGAGGTTTTCTACTCCCATCTTGGCCAATGAAATAAAAGGTTGGAGAGCATAGTACCTTGTTGAGGCTAGAACCCCAGATTTGTGACGTGCTCCCAAAATTGGCTGAAAATGTTTTTACTAAATGCGACTCTTTTAGTAATGCAACTTCTCTTCTGATGGTGACACTTGGTCATTTGCTGGCCCTTGGATCTGTGGTTTGTTGGTGTGTGATATATATACCACTTTGACAGCTATTTTATTCACTTCGTCTCTGGCTTTTGAGCTGCCTCGTTCTTCTAGGTTCTTCTAAGAGTCTTTTCCTTTTCTTGTAAACTAGGATTTGAGATCTTCGTATTCTTCATCCCTTATGATGAATTGTAAACTAAGATCTATTAGTGTTTTAGCCTCCGTAATGTGTTGTCTTTGGACAACTATGAGAATAAAGGGTTTCTTGCAGTCTTGTAGTGCAGTAGGCTATTGAAGGCTATTTTTTGTGATTCCTTCGTTCGATCTGTAGTTTGGTGTTTAGAGATAAGTGCTTTTGTGCCTTTCTCTTGTATTTGAAGAACGATCTGTAATATTGTTGCCATTTTAGGCTCGTTAGTGCAATCAAGCGTATATCCATTTTTGGATGCTCAATGGGGGATGTAGGCACTAGATTTGGTCGCCTAACCTCCGGAGCTTAGGTTGAAATAAATCTTGTGTTCAACCTTTTAATTTTCTGCAACTTTACGTTCTGTTTGAGATTGATTGTTTTAGATCTTGTTTTAATATCGTGTGACTTGGGCCTTTTTTGTGGTATCGGAGCCTGGACTGAAAGAAAAAGTTGCTTGGATCTTCGCAGAAATGGTTCGATCTATTGTAGATCAAAATTTTTGGAACTGCTGAAAAGCACGTTAAAGAAATCGAGTTTTTCCTAACTCCCTGGGTGAGATCTTTTTCATTTCTGTACAAGCTTTTAATTTTTTTAGGGTTTCTTGATCATACCCTTGATTTTTTCGAACACCGTTGAAACTCCTTTAAAACTAATCTTTGTCCAGTAGCTCATGCGAGGCTCTTGGAATCTGAGATAAATCAAGTTTAGGTTTGTTCTTGGAGAATCTTGCTGGAGTGATCTGTGAAAAATAGCTTGTGATCTCTGTTGTGTTCTTTAATTGAGCTTGCCTTGTATGTTTCATTGGTCACTTTGATTGACACTTGAAAGCTTATATTACCAAGTGTGTTACTGTGATTTCTTGAGCTACTGTAATTGTTTTAAGTCTCTGATTGTGCTTTCTATTATCTTGAATCCCTATTTGTGCATCATTCTTGTTGCAAATATGGCTTCTGCTAAGTTTGAAGTTCCACAATTTGATGGTAAATGTGATTTTAATATGTGGTGTCAAAAGATGAAAGATATCTTAATGCAAATGAGAGTTGCTAGGGCTCTTGATAATAGTTGGCCTGCAGATTTGCTTCCTGCTAAGAAAATTGAACTTGAAGAGGTTGCATGGAGTACTATTTTCTTGTACTTATCTGATAATGTTGTGAAGGAAATTGGTGAAACCAAAACCGCTTCTAAACTATGGGCCAAACTCCAAGTCAAATATGTGACTAAGACTATCCCTAACAAATGTTTTTTGTTGAAGCAACTCTTTTCTTTTAAAATGAACCCCTTTGTTGACTTGGATGAAAACGTAAACATGTTTACTAAACTGACCATTGACTTAGCCAACCGTGATGAAAAATTTTCAAAAAATCAGTTGGCTGTAGTCTTGTTAAACTCCATTAGGGACAAATATAGAGACATCGAGGTTGCTCATGGATATGGTAGGGCTAAGATCACTACTGATGATATTATTAGTGCTTTAAGAAATAATGCTCTTGAAATTAAGTCTGAGACTATGAGTCATAATGGAGAAAACCTACTTGCTAAAGGTGAAGGGTTTAGTAAACCTAATTTCCACACTAAGTCTTTGAATGAGAACATGACTAAATGGAGTGACAGGAATAAATCCAAGAATAAGGCAAAATGTAAGAAATGTTTTCATTGGGGTAAAATGGGCCATTTTATTAAAGATTGTTACAAGAAAAGGAATGAAGTAAAAGATAAAAGTTTCACTAATAGGAATGCTGCCTTAGCCTATAATAAGATTGATCCTAAAGATGGTTTAGTCCTTGTTCATATGAGAAGAAGCTGAGTAAAGAGTGGATTTTGGACTCTATTTGTTCCTTTCATATGTGTCCCAATAAAAATTGTTTTCTTGATTTTGAAACCACCTTAGAGGGGTAGGTAATAATGGAAAACAATATGACTTGTAAAGTAAAAAGAATAGGAACTATTAAACTGATTCTTGAGACTGGAAATGTACTTTTCTTAAAAGGAACCAGATATGTGCCTGAATGAGAGAGAAACTTGGTGTCTCTAGGCATGTTGGATGACATGGAGTTCAACATAAAATTAGGTCAATGACATATTGAAATTCTTAGGGGCTTTGATTTAATCATAAGCACTTCTAAGAGACATGGTCTTTATTTCTTGAATGCAAAGCCTTTACTTGGTTTAACTGCTGCTGCTTTATTTGACAGTTTTACTTTAGCTAAACTATGGCGTGAAAGACTTAGCCACATTGGCAAGAAAAGTTTAAAGTGTTTACAAAATAAATGAGGTTTTTGATAACAAAACCTTGGTGATTTTGGTTCATGTGAATAGTGTGTTATTGGCAAACAAGTTAAATTACATTTCTTACCTGGAACTCATAAATCCAAACAAATACTTAAATATTTGCATGCTGATCTGTGGGGTCTTGCCTCTGTGTCTACCTTAACTGGTTTTAGATATTATCTTTTGATCATTGATGATTTTTCTAGAAAAATATGAGTTTTCTTATTAAAATCAAAAGATGAAACTTTTTCTGTTTTCAAAAATTGGAAAACACAAATAGAAAACCAAACTGATCATAAGATAAAGATTCTAAGAACAGATAATGGTTTGGAGTTTTGCAATTATGAGTTTGACAATTTCTGTAAAGAATATGACATTTTAAGAGATAAAACAGTTGTATATACACCACAGCAAAATGACACAGCTGAAAGAATGAATATGACTTTATTAAATAAAGTGAGATGCATGCTTTTGAGTTCTAATTTGTCTAAATTGTTTTGGGTTGAGGCTGTAAAAACTGCAGCATATCTTGTAAATAGAACACATACTAGTGCTTTAAATTTTGATGTACCTGAAACTGTATGGTCTAAAAAATCCTGTTGATTATTCTCACATGAAAATATTTGGCTGTGCTGCATATGCTTATCAAAATAATGGAAAATTGGAATCTAGATCGCTTACATGTGTTTTCTTGGGTTATGGTGAAAATGTTAAGGGTTATAGACAATGGGTTAAAAATGAAAAATGGTACAGGGTGATTGTTAGAAAAGATGTTATTTTCAATGAATCTATTATGCCATGTTTGGAAGGAAAGGAAAATAATTTGACTGAAAATGATGTTCAAATTGAGGTGGAGTCTCCCTTAGTTGATAATGGAACAACTGCACCACCTGCACTTGTTGTTGATGATTCTAATCTTGATGTTAATAATCTTCCTATTGAAATTGATAATATTTCTGAATTTGAAGACCAATTTGATTTACCTACTCTGCCTTTTGATGAATATCAACTTACAAGAAATAGAGAAAGGAGACGGATTAGACTACCAGCAAGGTTTGATAATGATGATTTTGTTTCCTTATTCACTTATCAAGATAAATCTAAAAATGAACCTGACTCCTATGATGATGCTATAAATTGTAAAGATTCTATGTCTTGGAAAGCTGCAATGGATGATGAAATGAATTCACTTCTTAAAAATAAAGCCTGGGAATTGGTTAAAAGACTTGAAGGCCAAAAGATAATTGTCTGCAAGTGGATCTTTAAGATAAAATAAGGTGAAGGGGGGAATAGCAGTGTAAGGTATAAAGTTAGATTGGTAGTTAAAGGTTTTACACAAAAGGAAGGTGTTGATAATACTGAAATATTTTCTCCTGTTGTTAAATATACCACCATTAGATGCATACTTCTATTGTTGTTCAATTTAGATGGAAACTTGATCAATTAGATGTTAAAACTTCTTTTCTCTATAGTGATTTAGATGAAAAGATATACATGAGACAGCCTATTGGTTTTGTTAATGGTAATCCTGAAATGTTGTTTGCTTGTTAAAAAAATCACTCTATGGACTTAAACAAGCCCCAAGGCAGTGGTATAAAATGTTTGATACCTTTGTTTTGAAACATGGTTTTCAAATGAACAATTATGATGTATGTCTGTACTATAAAGGTAATGGAGGTAAGAGTTTTTTGTATTTAGTACTTTATGTTGATGACATGTTACTTGCAAGCTACAATAAATCTGAAATTGATATTAAATATATTTTGAAATCTGAATTTGATATGAAAGATCTTGGTCAAGATAAAAAGATCATTGTCATGTAAATCTTGAGAAATAGAGATAAAAATATGTCATTTTTGCATCAATATGATAATGTGGTTAAAATTTTGAAACAATTTAACATGATCGACTGTAAACCTATTGCATTGCCTCTTTCTAATCATTTTAAACTGTTATCTGAGTTCTGTCCCAAAACTGATGAAGAATCGGTTAGGATGTCAAAAATTTCATATGCAAATGTTATGGGTTCAGTGATGTATCTTATGGTTTGTACCAGACCTTGCACATAGTATTAGCATACTTAGTAGGTTTATGAGCAATCTTGGTGAAGAACATTGGAATGCATTAAAATGGCTCTTAAGATACCTTAAAGGTACTTTAAATTTAGGACTTGTGTTTAAATTTGATAAAAGAGGAATTATGCTGAAAGGGTTTACTGATTCTGATTTTATTGGGGATAGGGACAATAGAAAGTCTACATCTACTTATTTCTTTACTCTGTGTGATACTGCTATAAGCTAGAAATCCCAATTACAACAAATTGTTGCTCTGTCTTCAACGGAAGCAGAATATATTGCTTTTTCAGATGTTTTTAAAGAAGAAATGTGGCTTAGTAGATTGCTGAATGAATTTTGTTTTGTTGATGAAAAAGCAATTCTGTATTCTGATAATCAAAGTGCAATACACTTGATTAAAAATCCCATGTTTCATAATAGGACTAATCCTTCAGATATGGGAATAAAGATAATACCTTTAAATAAGTTTCTTAAATGTTTGAAATTGTTATCTATTGATACTTTGTAATGTTGAACATGGATTTGGAGCAAATGAAAAATTATGTGATATTTTGCTCCTGGCTGCACTGATTAAGCCCAATTTCTGGTAACAAGGTTGAGATTGTTGAGGCTCGAACCCTAGATTTGTGACGTTCTCCCAAAACTGGTTGAAAATGTGTTTACTAAATGCGACTCTTTTAGTAATGCAACTTCTCTTCTGATGGTGACACTTGGTCATTTGCTGGCCCTTGGATATGTGGTTTGTTGGTGTGTGATATATATACCACTTTGCCAGATATTTTATTCACTCGTCTCTGGCTTTTGAGCTGCCTCGTTCTTCTAGGTTCTTCCGAGAGTCTTTCCCTTTTCTTATAAACTAGGGTTTGAGATCTTCATGCTCTTCATCCTTTATGATGAACTGTAAACTAAGATCTATTAGTATTTTAGCCTCTGTAATGTGTTTTCTTTGTGATAGCTTTGAGAATAAAGGGTTTCTTGCAATCTTGTAGTGCAGTAGGATGTTGAAGGCTATCTTTTGTGATTCATTCGTTCGATCTGCAGTTTGGTGTTTGGAGATACATGCTTTTGTGCCTTTCTCTTGTATTTGAAGAACGATCTGTAATATTGTTGCCATTTTAGGCTTGTTAGTACAACTGAGCGTATATCCATTTTTGGATGCTCAATGGGGGATGTAGGCATTATATTTGGTCGCCGAACCTTCGTGACTTAGGCCGAAATAAATCTTGTGTTCAACCTTATAATTTTCTGCAACTTTACTTTCAGTTTGAGATTGATTATTTTAGATCTTGTTTTAATATCGTGTGACTTGGGCCTTTTCATACCTTAATCAAGATGTCTATTACTTGCAGTCCACTACGAACATGTGTAGTAACTATGCTCTCATTCTGAATTTTGTCTTGATTGAGATGGCAATTGAACTCGATATGCTTGGTCTTCTCATGGAAGACTTGATTTAAGGCTATATGTAGTGTAGCATTATTATCACTAGACATGATAATTGCCTAAAGATGTTTGATCTTCAAGTTATGGAGCGTCTCATCCAAGTTAGTTCACAACATAAGTTTGCCATTGCTTGATACTCTGCTTCTATAGAGGATCTAGATACAACTCCATGCTTTTTAAATTTTCATGATATCATAGAGGACCCTATGAACACAAAATAACCACTAACATACCTCATAGTGTCTTGACATGTACCAGTCCAAATAGTGGCGGATACAACACCCGACGAGGGCGCGCGTGCTGGGATCCATCGGAATAGTGGAAAGAAGAAGGCTACTGGATCAACAACTGCGAGGTGAGGTTTCTTTTTATTTTTTGAGGGTTGGGCTTATTCCAGTTCTAGGTCGTGGCTTATGCTGTGGCATGTGGGCCTTTTTTTCAAATGACAAGGCCCAAATCCAATCCAAATTATACAATACAATGAATCAATGGTGCATATGATATATACTAAAAGAGGCATCATATGAGAAGAAAACATATGTAGTGAGGCATGAGCTATGAGCAGAAACCCTCATCTACGTTGGAAGAGTGTCGTTGTGCTGCCGTGCGAGTTGTTGCAGCCTGTCGTGCCGTCGTCGGCCGACAGTCTGGACCGGACGGACCTCCCGTGAGTAGACATCAGTGACTAGTGGTGAGTGCCTTTCTCCTTCATTGTTTTGTAACTTTTGTTGTTCTTTTTTTTTTTTTTAATGAGTAATGATTTATGTTCTATGAGTTAATTGACAATTTGACATTCCGATGAGAATTATGATTTGTGAATTTGTTATCTATGATTTGTGAATTTGTGATTTGGGATAAATAATTTATGTTGTACATTGAGCTATGAGTTATAATTTATCATTTATGAGTTTTAATTTGTGACCTGGGAATTTATGTTTAGGAATTTAGGGTGCGTTTGATTGCAATTGTGGAAAATGAGTGGAAAGAAAATGTTTTACAGGGAAAAGATTTGTCTAGAAAATATTTTTCAGGGAAAATGATTTCAAGTGTGTTTGATTGGTATAATTTTTCACCCGGAAAATTTTTAAATTTTCTATTCATTTGGCTTTGTTTTACATGGAAATTGTTTATTAAAGTGATAATTTTTTCCATAATTAATTATAAAATTTGTTTCCATTGCCAAAAAGTGAAAAAAAAAATGTTTCCTAAAAAATCTTTTTTTTATCAAAATTTAGTGTTCGTTTGGCCTTCGTTTGTATCAAAATTGTTCATGAAAGTGAAAATTTTTTTACACTTGATTATGAAATTTGTTTCCATTGCTTTAAAAAAAAAAAAAAGACAGATTCCAGAATTTGTTTTCCCACCTAAAAGGTGGGAAAACTTTTTCCTTTCACGCATAGAAATAGGCGCGTGGAAGGAAAATAATGGTGATAACTTCCATGGCAAAAAGTTGCCATCAAACAACCCATTTGCAAGGAAAAGGAAAAGACATTCCATTTTCCAAGGAAAAAGGGTGTTATCAAACACACCCTTAAGGTAAATGAAAAAAAATCAATTGAGAAGATGTATATAATTTTTACGTTTTAGTGCATTTACATATTATTGAGTAATTTTTAATATTATTTAATTAAATATTAATAAACGACCTCATTATTACGATCGTTAATTATTGACAGTCGACGGTAAAGGTCCGCCCTAGCTGAATTTAAATTTTGGATTCACTATTGAATCCAAATCACAATAACTTGTTAACTTTAAATTTGATTCAGTAGGATAAAGTAGGCCTTGTCATGGAGCACTTTTTGACATACCTTAGAACTTTATGTACTACATTAAGATGAGGAACTCTAGGCTTGTCCATGAATTGGCTTAGCAACTGTACCGAATAGGACAAATCAGGTCCTAGTCAAGTATATCAATCTTCGAATTAGTCTTTTATATATTGAATTGATGGGCCACGAAGGAGATCCACTTGGTCTTTGTAAAGCTCGAGGTTCAAATCAAGAAGAATTCTAACTGGTGTTGCACCAATTTTGCCCGAATCTGCAAATATGTCAAGGGCATATTTCCTTTGATATATGTGAATACCTCGTTTTGACTTGGCCACCTTTATGCCAAGAATGTATTTGAATCTTCATAGGTCCTTGATTTTGAACTTATCATGAAGAAAGGCTTTGAAAGACTTGATAGAGTCTATACAAAATGTTGGCCACTATAATGTCATCGACATATACAAAGATTGTAGTGAAAGAATGCTCTGTAGTCTTTGTAAATAAGCTATAATTTTCTTTGGACTATGTAAAACCTTTCTCAATGATGAAGTTAGATGGCTTAGAGTATCATTGTCTAGAGGCTCGTTTAAGGCTATACAAACTTTTCTTTAATTTTCAAACTTTTGATCCATTGTAATTAGGATAACTCAAGGGTAATTACCTTTACACTTTCTCCTCTAAATCTCCATAATCAAACTAGTACAAGTGCCATCTTAGGAGAAAAAGTCTCATGGTAATCAAGACCCTCATGTTGTGTGTAACCCTTAGCCATTAACCTGGCTTTGTAAATTTATATGATTCTATCAACATTAAACTTAATCTTATAGATGCACACACATCCTATAGTTTCCTTACCAGGAAGCAAATTAGTGACAACTTAGGTATCATTCGATTCAGGAACCTCTATTTTAGCTGTCATAGGATTACACCACTCAAGAAAATCTATTGCTTCATTAACTTTCTAGGCTCTGTGCGCGTGTGCTATGGAAACACAAAATCTTTGTATTTTATAGAGAGTTTATGATAGGATTAAGTGGCCCCAAGAGGAAAGGGATTACCTGGAGAGATTATGACCTTCTGCTTTTCAAATCCTCTGAATGGGAAAGCAAAGTTACCTATTGACAGATGAAGTCTTGCAAGTGTTTAGGAGTTCTTTTAATTCTGCTAGACCTTCGAAGTAAGGGCTAGTTTGAGATGATTGAGTGATAGTTTATGAAATAGGTGTGGGTTCAAATGACTCAATATTAGTATTTGGTGATTATGTAAGAGGGTTGGCTATTTCTATAGATGTTGAAGGTTGTTCAGAAGTCTTTGTAAAACCAATAGGATTTGAATTAGTCATCCCAGATGCTAAGTAATTTGAAGTAGTTGTTGACAGTAAAATTACAATCAACAAATTTCTCTATCATAACCAGGATTTTCTCTTCCTAAACATTCTAGTTTTGTCGCTCAAACTGGAATAAGATGGGAAATGACTGCTTGGAGGGAAGATATTTTAATTTGAATGGTTTTCTTCTTTTTAGACAGGAGTATTTATAAATTTCCTTCAAAGTTTTGAAGCAATTAGGTCATTCTGGAAAAATAACAGGTGGCAATTTTTCACTTGTTGGCTTGTAACTAATTTTTTGTACACATTCACGTCTTATTCATTATCTAACGTGTCTGATGTTCATTGGTTAGGAATTCATGCTTTAAATTCTTGCTCACATGTGTTTTAATAATGATTTTTTGCCAACCTGGAAGGGGGTGTTTTGCCCTTCTTTTTTGCCAACACACTACACCAAAAACAGCCTTTTGCAACGGCCAAAAAACGTTGCAAAAGGCCTTTTGCAACTTTTTTCATATGTTGCAAAGTGCAGTGTTGCGAAAGAGGGAAGATATATGGCAACGTTTAAAAAACGTTGCGAAAGGTCTACGGCAACGTTTTTTAAACGTTGCGAAAGAGTCTTTCGCAACGTTAAAAAACGTTGCCGTAGACCTTTTTTTTTTTTTTTAATGGTAATTGAGTAAATGATCCAAAAAATTAAAAATAACACTTTGTGAAACCATTTCAGAATTGCATAAAAATTGATAATTTTATTATAAATTTTTGAATCAATACAAAATTCGAATGTGATACAACACAACCTATCGAAAAAGGAGTAAGATAAATAATACAATTGTTTCATCCATCATTCCACTAACTAGATTGCTGGAAGAAGTAGAGACATAAAATATCATCCCAAATGCTGGAACCAGGTACTTCGTACAGCCCTGCATCATCCAAACCGTCCCCCACATCATTACAAAGAATAATTCGCACTTGAAGCTCTTAACATTAAAGAAATGTCAACCAACCTTTCATCCTTCCGTAATGAATGGTGATCCAATTTCGGCACGACTAAAGTAGCATTTAGTATCCTAGCAACAACTACAAAGATCGCTATCTCAAGACTCATAAACAAATTATAAATTTTAGTTCCTTCCATAGAGTGATTTCAAAAAATTTGGAGAAAATACTAACATGCACAACATCACCGGAGGTCGGATTTCCCTTCTCACCAAATCCATCTCGCAGAGAGAAAATTATACGTAAGAAATTTGGATGATCTTCATTTTCAACTTCACATTTTGTAGAGAAAAAAAAGTACTCACATTGTGGCTTCACTTGAGAATGACCTTTTCTCCTTTCTTCATTGTCTTTACAAATTTCTGGCAATAGCAGGAAAAATGACCTCGAAGACAAAGATTGTATCTACTTATGAACAAGGACATACCCCAAAAGTGTTAATCAACCAAATATATCGAAGCTCACCTTCTTGAACCGTGAATTCAACTCCATCTCGATTTCGCAACTAAAGTACCATCTTCCAGTTTAACCTCATATTCGATCGAGTCACCGGATTATAAGATAGGGTACAGTTAGTAAAAATGTGTTGGATCAACAATCACTTACTTCAATGGCAATTTTACCATACCAAACACTTCATCAAGGTCCTTAGAGTTCTCCCACTTTTCTCCCTCCGAAAGAATCTTTTTGAATATTCCACCATCTTTGCAAATGTCCTGGGAAGATGCATATGTTATATACTTTATCATCATAATAATTATTAACCACAATATAAATTACGTAAAAGAGAGAGAAAAATAACACGGCTTCTACATATATATCCCAAAGAAGGCAAAAGAAACAGAATTGCCAATAGGTTTTGTTACTCAAACACCCACTTGAACACAAGTGAAGGAACCGCCGAACTCCCACTTTAATACTCGTAATTTTATTTTCAATTTCGATGAGGCAAACCCAAAAGAACGGATGGCAACTCTCCTGATAGATTCGTTTACTCAAATCAAGAACCGTCAACTTAAACGACACCCCAAAAACTTGCTGGAATGGTACCCGAAAAACCATTATTACTCAGATTCAAAACTGAAAGTTGCTTTAAATTCCCAATGCTCACTGGAATAGGTCCAAAAAACTTGTTTCCACTAAAATTCAATGAACTGAAGTTTCTCAAAAGCATTAGTTCATCAGGAAACACTCCAATTAAGTGTTTGCTCCCTAATTTTCGACTCTCGAGCAATGTCAAATTACCAAAACTCAAAAGAATAGAACTTGAAAGTTATTTCCACCAAGTGATAGAAACTTCAAACATTTTAACTCCCAAAAATCAGTGGAAAATCCCCTGATATAATTACCCCCAAGATCAAGAACTTATAAATTACTACATTTCTTTCTATCACAGGAACCACATCACTGAGTGAATTGTTCGCCATGTTCAACTCCTCCAATCTCCACAAATTTTGAATCTCATTCAGAATAGAACCCGAAAATAAATTACCTGAAATATCAAGCTTTGTTAATGTAGAAACATTAGTCAAGAAGGGCGGAAATTTTCCAGCAATTCGATTCTTCCAAGATCCAAAATCCGTAAAACACCGAAGCACTCATCGCTCCGCGAGCCAATGTCCGTAAAAACAATGAACCCTAGCTGAAGAATCTGAATTGATGGAGAAGAATCTGACACATTGCAGAACAAAGACCCAGGACAAAAGGGGGAGAAGGGATTAGGGCTAATAATGAATGAAATTTACTGATTTTGATTAGAGCAGCCCACTTGCAAAACAGAAAAAAAAACCAACCAGGCACAGGTGTTGCCAGTGCCGGTCGGTCCGAGTGCTGGGTCCGTCTCTGAGAGGCGGAGACGGGCGGAGTCCAGGAGAGACGAAGAATGGCAGAGTCCAGGAGAGGCGTAGAAGGTGAGCGAGGGTTGACGAGCGTGAAGAAGACGGTGAGGGTTGAAGAAGAAGACGACGTCGGTGGGTTGAAGAAGAAGACGGTGAGGGTTGAAGAAGAAGACGACGTCGGTGGGTTGAAGAAGAAGGCGGCGAGGGTTGAGAACTTGAGAATGATAAATGAAAACGAAGTGTTCCAACTTTTGTTAACAATAGATGTCGGGTCGCGGATCGGGTTAACCCGATATGCAATCAATTTTAACCCGATCCACAATTAAAAAATTGGCCCACTAACCCTCTTTACTTTTCGCAACATTTATTAAACGTTGCAAACGTTCAACCTTTCGCAACGTCTAATAAACGTTGCGAAAGGTTGTCTTTCGCAACGTTTATCGAACGTTGCGAAAGATTGACCGTTTGCAACGTTTAATAAATGTTGCGAAAGACAACCTTTCGCAACGTTTATTAAACGTTGCAAACAAACCTTTCGCAACGTTTATTAAACGTTGCGAAAGGTCAACCTTTCGCAACGTTCGATAAACGTTGCGAAAGACACTTTTTGCAACATTTAATTAAAAAATGTTGCTGAAACGCAATTATAATCAACCAATAGCAACATTCACTAATGAAAATGTTGCGATAGACCCTTTTAGCAACACTTAACTATCAAATGTTGCCTTTTATGTGTTGCAAAAGCTCGTTTTTGGCGTAGTGACATTCTATATTTTTGCCACCTTTGTATATTTTTAAGCTTCGCCTAAAGGGCGAGCTAGGATAATAATTTTTTTTTATTCAATAAATTGTCCCCTATGTTCGAGCATAATTATTCATATTTGGGATGCGAACTTGAAGTCTTGTTCAGTTTTTGTTTTTATTTAATGATAATTAATGCCTAGTTAGATGAAATGTTTTAAATCTTTAATGATGATTCACACGTGATTAGATGGAGTGTCTTTTTGACTTGTTCCATTCAATGCGCGTGTCATTCATGCTTGCTCATGGCCATTTACTTATATTCCTTTTTGTATTTGACGACTGAGATTTGCTTGATTTTTCTATGGTTGATAGTGAGTCCGTTGGGATTAAAATGGCTGGGATGTGTTATGTAACACTATATATGCTCAAGGCTGTCAATTACTCATATTATTCTTTACTACAAGAAATGTGTTTTGATATTTCCATTGTTACTGATTTTGGGGAGAGATATTTTCTTTCTCCAAAAATTATTTTAAACGTTATTAATGATTCCACTATTTCTTTTTCTTCCATGATACGGTTTAACATTTTTGACTTTGATGTTGGTGCATATGATTCAAGAGCTGGAAGAGAATGATTCAGAAATCGGCAAATTTACCATGTTTTTGGATGTTCCACATATTTGCATCCGAAGAATATCACCTATGGTGAAAACGTGAAGGGCCAGTCACTGCACCATGAGATATCAAGCAGTAAAGTTCCATTTTACCAAAAATGATTCCACCAAAATGCTTTCGACCTACTCCTCATGTTCTGATTCAAGCGACCATTGTGGTTATGAACAACGAATATGTCGAGTAGATTAGTTCACAGAACATGCCTTCTAGCTAGTTCTCTTTGTTCGCACACTATTTTCCTTGTAACATTTCTTTACATTAATGAGAAATTTCAATTGTTCATATTGGTTCGCTTAAGAATATCGAATTTTAAATAATCAAACAACTTTGCTGAGTTCTTACAGTAAGAATTCAAATAATCAGCCCATTTTGATGAGTTTGCACAGTAACAATTCAAATAATCAATCAACTTTATTTAGGCCCTATTCGGGAGGGATTAAAAGCCAATTAAAATTGAAAATATGGCCATTATTGGGTCCCACTAGTCTAATAAAAGTCAACAATAACGGCTATATTTTCAATTTTAATCCCTCCCATACAAGGCCTTAGTTTGCATTTCATTGATAATATTTTCTCAACTACATGTCATTCCAAAGATGTTTAAGAGGTTCCTCATCCTCTCATGTGAGCTTATATGTTCCTAATCCAACAACTTCGATTACTGTATACGGTCTTTCCCACTTTGGACCTAGTGGTCTAGAGCTCTTTTCTTTTATGTGCGACAAATACTTTCTTTAGTACCGATCCCCTACTTAAATTTTATTTTGCGAACCTTGAAATTAAAATATCTTTCCACACTTTTTTCTGGTATATGGCGAGTGTAACTTGATAGTCATTATGCTTTTCCTCTAGAAGGTCTAAGTTCTTGTTTATAGCCTCTTCATTTTGTTTTTCGTCATATCTATTTCTTTTGGTCTTACACAGATTTCGACTGGTACCATGGCTTCCATCGCATAGGCTAGGGAATAGGGTTTCTCGTATAGCGGTTTTTGTAGTGGTGCGACAAGATCGTAGTATTTGCAGCACTTCATCGGCCTATAATCCTTCCGTTGTATCCAACTTCCTTTTTAAGATGCTTTTTAATGTCTTATTTATCACATATTCTTGTCCGTTAGCTTGGGGGTAATATGGAGTGGGAAGTGTCTATGGATCCCCAATTCATCTCACATTGCTTTCAACCTTTTCCCTTAGAATTGCACACCTTTATCCAATAGTATAGAATTCTGTACTCTGAATTGATAAATTATCTTTTTCGATATGAATTTTCAAGTATTAGCCTCAATAAAATTTTTGAGGGGTTCCGCTTCTACATACTTGGTGAAATAATATACTAACATGATTTTGAATCTCATATTTGACCTTCATCTAGGCAACGGTCCAACGAAGTCCATGCCCCAATTTGCGAAGAGCTAGGGCCACTTCTGATAACCAAACCAACTTTTGTATGAGTTGTAGTGGCATGTATTCAAACTTTCGACACTTTTCACTATTTCTAGCGAAACTCATTACATCATTTGTCATATTAGGCATATAATTTCATTATTTTAGGGCTGTTTGAACTAGGGAGTGTTCGCTAGCATGATTTTTGCATATACCCTCATTATCTTTTTTTGTTACATACGTTGATGCATCTAAGCAAAGGAAGTATGTACCCTCGCTTGAATGTGATATATGTACCCTCGCTTGAATAAGATATCACATTCAAGTGTATATCTTGTGGCTCTTATAAGCAATTTGTTTGCTGTCTTTTTATCTTCAAGGAACGTTTCATTTCTTAGATAAGATATGATTTCTTGCATCCCTGAGAGTTTATCCTGTATTAACAGGGTTTCATCTCCTTTTTAGCTAACAAATAGTTTTGGCAATAATTCCATAGGTATTGTCTTAAATAAATCTCCATCCTTTGCATTTGATAGGTTTGACAATGCATCTGTATATTCGTTTTCTTCTTTAGGGATTTGAGAGAGCTCAAATTTGCTGAAGTATCAAGGTGACTTCGTAACCTCTGCAAGATAAACAACTATCATTTTATTTTTAGCCGTGAACTTTCCGTTTACTTGATTACCACTAATTGCGAATCACTTTTTACTTCTATAATTTGAGCCTGCATTTCTTTTGCCAATTGTAGGTCAGCCAATAAAGTTTCATATTCAGTTACATTATTGTAAACGCGAACCTTAATGCCCAGTTTAATTTGTGCCCTTCCAGGTTTGTCAGGATTATGCCTGTTCCAGAAGTAATGTTTTCCGAAGATCCATCTACAAATAATTTCCATGCTTTTTGTTCAAGCACTTCTTGAGGAATAGGAACACTTGATAGTACTCTAATAACATTCACTAATGCCTATGCTTTGATTCTGGATCGTCCCTTGTAGCTTATCTCAAATGATCCTAACTCTATTGCTCATTTTATTAATCTTCTTGATGCATCAAGCTTTTGCAGTACTTGCTTAAGTGGAAAATTAGTCATTACTTTGATACTGTAGCTCTAAAAGTATGGTTACAATATTCGTGATCCACGACTAAAGCAAGGGCCAACCTTTTCATATCTAAATGTCTTGTTTATGCTCTTTGTAGAGCTTTACTTATGTAATAAATCGGTGACTGTTGCTACATTCTTCTTTCACCAGGACAGAACTGACTACAACTTTAGAAACTGCTAAATATAGCAATAACTTTTCCTTGTTTCTGGGTTCAGCTAATAGTGGAATTTGTCCTAAGTACTCTTTCAAAGTACCGGCTCGCATTCACTTTCCCATTTGAACTTCTTTCCTCCTTTCCACACTTGGGGAAAAAGTAGAGCATTTGTCTGTTGCTTGTGATACAAACTTACTAAAGCGTCGATCCTTCTTGTTAAGATTTGTATTTCCTTTGGCTTTGTTGGAGGCCACATTTCAATAAGAGTTTGAATTTTGTTAGTATTCGTTACAATACATTACTGATTGACCATGTATCCTAGGAATTTTTCGAATTTAACTCTAAAGGTGCACTTTAGCAGATTGAGTTTCATTCCATATTTTCGTAATATGTTAAAAGTTTCTTCCAAATATTTTAAGTGGTTCTCAGCTCGAAGACTTTTAACGAGCATATCATCCATGTATACTTCTATCTTTTTCTTAATTGATCCGCAAACATTTTTTCCCAACATTTGATAAGTGTTACAGATGTCATGTCATTGTATTATAACAGCATAGTCACCAACTTTTTACGAAGGTGGTGTTTTCCTCGTGTGGTCCATACATGAGGTTCTGATTATATCCCGAATATGCATCCATGGAATTTAGTAGTTCATGTCTCGCTGTTGCATTACTAACCGATCATTTTTGGGGAGCAAGAAGCTATCCTTGGGATTGACCTTATTTAAATACGTAAAATCTTAGCACGTTCCCCATTTTTTTGTTGCTTTTTCGTACTAAGATCAGATTACATATCCAAACTGGGTATTGAGCTTCATGGTTAAAGTCATTTTCTAGCAATATGTTTACTTCATTTTTTAATGCTTCATACTTCTCAATGCTCATTAGTCGCATCATTTGCATTTTGGGTCTTATGTTGGGATCATTTTTCAAGGCATGACACGCCACCTTAGGATCTATTCCCACCACGTCGTAGGGAACACATCTAGGTTATCTATTAAGAAACCTTTCGGCAAACCTTTCATAGGTTCGCTAAACTCTACCAATTTTCAGAGTCTTACTTGTTCAGAACTAATGGACAAACTTACCAATTCTTTGACTGCAGTGCCTCTAACATAAAGGCAGCTATGCGAGGATATATTGAGTCATTAATTTCAAGTTTCTTCCCGAGATTACTCATTTCGACCATAGTAACTATTTTCCTCTTGGGAGCTCTTATAGCTCTTTCTTGTGCGTTACTTTCATGTTACTTTCATGTTTCTTGCGTAAGATTCCCTGACTATATTTTAAGGACACTTCGCTTTTATTCATGGAAAACTACAAATATGATTGACGGAGGGAAATGATTATGTTTGCCTATTTCATGGCATGCTATCTAAGAACTTCATCGCATACAGATTTTTTTCTTTAAGATGTCGAAATCCACATATCCTTGACATGCATGGGGGATCCTCTCCTACTTTCACTAACAGAGTGACCTATCAGCGAAGGCCTAGGCCGCCTTTAGTGAAGCAACACAGGAATCCAGGGATTGTATTTCTGCATTCGATCAAAAGCTTCTTTATGTAACACGTTCATTGTACTTCCATTGTCTAGGAGCATATGGTGAAAACATTCTCTAGCTATCATTACTTGGATAACTATTATCTCATCTCCATGATATGAATTTTTACTTTTAGGTTCTATAGATTTAATTGAAGAGGTTAGAGATCGTGGATTACCCATCTTCCCGAAGGTTTTTAAAACTGTACCTCGTTCAGTAGGCTGACCTCTCAGGTTCCTTATTTTGTACTTAAAGCAGCATTTTCATTCATTAATGCTTTGAGTTCTTCAGCCATTTTCTATATGGTCTACATTGCCAAGTTCTTCTTCCGTAGATGTCGTCATTGAGCGGGGGACAAATCCTCTCGCAGCCTTACCAAGTATTCTCCCGCCGTAGCTTTGAGCTCTCACTCGTATTAAAGTTAGGGCTGTAAGCAAAAATCGTCAAACCGAACCGAAATCGCAATTTCAAAACTGGCGATTTGGTGCCACGTGGACCCGTCAACGAAATGGTTTTGAATCAAATGAAACCGGTAAAAAACAGTTTGGTTTAGGTTTGAGAATTTTAATTTATGGTTTGAAACCAAACCGGACCGGCGAAAAATATATAAAATAAAAAATAAAAAATTGATTTTTTTTGAAAATTTATCCAAAATTTCAATTTTGTAAAATTGAATAATTTTGTCATTTTGTAGGTATTTTTATCAATTTCTAATTTTCTATTAATTATTAAGATTTACGACCTGCCCAAGCCTAATTATATATAAAAAATGCCCAAATTTGAAAGAAGTAGCACTAAACAGCTCAACCCAAATTCATATACTCACAAGTCACAACCCTAATCTTCAAATTTCCATTTCTCTCACTCGCAACTCGCTAGTCGCAGCCTCGCTCCCCGCGGCGCCTCCGATTCCCCCCAAATCGTCAACTGCCTCGAAATCTCAAACCTCCCAGTTGTCGGTAGTGTACGTTCACCGGTATTATTAGATTATTTCAGGTTCTTGTATATTTATTTGATCGTGAGTAAGGCTTAAAATTGAAATTTTGTCACTTTCTAGTTGAAATTTGTTTACATATTTATTGATTATGAGTAAGGTTTAAAGTTGAAATTCGGGCTATCAGGTGTGCAAAAGACATTTGTTTACATATGAGAGAATATGTATAATTCCTTTTTAAATTGCAGAAGATGAAGGTGAGTATATATAGTGGAATGAGGGAGAAAAAATATTTGCAGCTTATCTTTTGGAAGCCATTATTAGATGGACTGGATCCGTGTCTTAATTCTTTTTTTTTTTTTTCCAATTTGCTAATTAAAATTTTTTTTGTGTATGAAGGACAAAATTGATCATGAGTTCTGTGGCTTCTTGAGTATGTGAATGTTTCTTCCTTTTGCTAGTTCTGTGAGTTTTGTGACAAAATTTGATTTTTTTGAGCTCTGTGACAAAATTAATTCGTTTATTCTTTTTGTTAGTTGAAAAGGGACATTATTATATTTTTTGGACCTTATATCTATTTTAGTGGACTTGTATTGTATCTTTATCGTAAAGTACTATCCTAAAACGTTAAAAGAGCGAATAAAAAACTATGCTTTAGTTTATTGTGATTTTACTTTTATTTTGTTGGTATTTAAATTTATAGTAAATATATTTAGTTTGTTTTAGATTTATTTCTAGTAAGATATAAATATATATTGAATTAATGGCATAAAAGTAGATACTAGACAAGAAAAAAAATATACGCGATACCGACGGTTTAAAACCGGACCAAACCGTTAGGTTTAGGTTTGAGTTTTTTTAAAACCAGTCAAAACGGTTTGGTTTAGGTTTGAGTTTTTCTCAAACCGGGGTTTGAAAATTTGTCAAAAACCGCAAAAATAGGACCGACACCCCTAATTAAAGTGGCTTTGTTGAAAGAACAGGAGAGACTCTTCAAATTTTTTGAAGGAAGTACCATGCTCAATCCATATCCAAGCCATTCAACTTTCTTTTTTTGTGAGGTTACATCTAGAATGGATGCTAAGAAGTTGAAGGTACAGACACTTTGCCTTGCTTGTAGAGTTATCATGTAGGTGAGAAAGCTTTTGCTCCATTTTATTGTATTACTTGTCTCATTATATTGTTTTTTTTTTCTAAAAAAAAATAAACGACCTAGTAACATTCTTGTAACATCTTGTTCTTTATATATTTTATTTTTGTTTTTCCATAATTTCATCTCGTTTCTAGCCCTCGAGCCTTGATTGTTTCTGGGATTATTTATAGGTTCTTTTCGTTAGTCTCTTGTGCTTTTCATCTGTTTCTTCTGAGAGAGAGAGAAAAAAAAAGACTTCAGATGCCAATGCCACTTCTTACAGGGAGACCTTGCAGAAATGGGCATGATGATTCGATACTACAATAACAAATAGCTATCTGGCTAGTGGTTACGTTCGTATTTCTGTTGGGAAGTCCAAGCATACGGATGCCTCCTATTTTGATTCCACTCGAGCCATGGGAGAGCGAAATTTCGGTGTCCAAAGGTTCATTGTGATCCGTGACCTAATCTCGTACGTATTAGTTTTAAACGTTGTCGTACTCATCATCATCATTTGTCAAAAGGACAGATTTGAGGAATGAATTCTCTGGCTTTCCTCTGTTACCTTTTGACAATTTAAAAGTAAATAATTAATTTGCTTTTACGAAAAGAATAATGCTGAATCAATGCAGTGTAATACCATGTCAAGTCTATTTATCTCTTGTTGCTTGATTAACTATCACATTTCATTTCCTATATGGCGTGCTACACAATTTTGTTAAAATGAAGATAAATTTAATTTAATTTTCAACTTTGAAAAGAAAAATAGATAAAAAATCATGTTTAACAAAATAAGTAACTTAAGTTTGATTCAGGTTAGTGTAGGAATGTTAAAATGTACTCGGGATCGATATGGCATGGTGTTAGGACTCCATTTGGATTTCTACTATTTGACTTGATCTTCGGAGTGAATAATCGTCACAGTCACATTCTAGAACACAATTTCACATTATAACATTGTCCTAGTTGTCAACATAATTAATTATATTATTTGTACTTATGTTATTTTATATTGCTATGAATGTAGAATTATAATTTTATATATTTGATTAGTATAATTTAGTCATTTTGCTTATTAGACAATTTAAACTCTTGTACTTGCAGAAAGGGCAAAAAAGCCTATCCTTTTGCTGTAGTTACCCCTATTATGAGGAGTATCCAGCGGTATTTGACGACTCAGTAGTGAAAAATATGAATTTGATTAATTACAATTTCAAAACAACCCTAAAAAATTGGTTTGTTAATTAAATATTGTCTATAGGTTAAGAGCATATTCAATAGACTCTTTACTAGTTTCATTTTTTCTATTTTAGAGAGTCAAACTTTTTTTTTTGTGGTGTCCAATACACTCCCTGTACAATATTTAATTTATTATTGCATAATTTTCTATTTATTTTTTGATTTCTAGAAAATAAAAAGAGGGGAGTGATAAAATAAACTAGAGGAAAGTCTTAAAAAAAAAAGGACAAGGATGAACAAAAAAAAAAAAAAGTAAAACGATGAATGAATAAATAGAGTTTTATTGGAATAGTGGGAAAAAAACTGACTATTTTTTTAATAAAATTCTTAAGATGCCTTTTATATGATGGGAGATGCTCGACCTTTCAAATACCTAGAATCAGGACGTAGTACGAAACAAGGAATTCAAGCGAAAATTTTAAGAATACAAATCTGGAATCCGCCAGAGAATGATAATTGAACTCACGAAGTTTTATTAATTTCAAGTTAATCGAAAACAATGAATTAACCCTTTTATTTATAAGGGTTTAAACGAAAACCTATCCTAAATGATAAAAATAGCACTAAAATTTTAAAAACAGTTTTGGAGCTTTAAACGAATTTGGATGGCTAAAATCCTTCATATGTCCAAGTAAATCTATGAGTTGAGTACATGTCGCTGTTCTTTTTCCATAAAGGTATTATGGACCTAAACGTCAAATGCGCAAATTACTGTTTTTCCCTTTTTTATCTCACTCTTCCTCAATTCACTTAGTCATTTGTTCTACATCGAGCTCTATTGTAAATTATTAATCATTGGGCCGACATCACATGAAGTATTCCCATGACTTTGGCAAAATATTGACATTACTTGGCAAAGGAATTTCAAGTCACATGATTTAGATTTGGTATTAAGAACTAAGGGTGCGTTTGATTATAAGAGTGGAAAATGGATGGAAAGAAAATGATTTGTAGGGAAAATAATTGCCTAGAAAATGTTTTGCAGGGAATTGTTAATTAAGTGTGTTTGATTGGTATAATTTTCTGCCCGGAAAATTTTTAAATTTTGTGTTCGTTTGACTTTGTTTTACATGAAAATTGTCTATTAAAGTGATAATTTTTTCCACAATTGGTTATAAAATTTGTTTCCATTGCCAAAAAGTAAAAAAAAAAAAAAAATTGTTTCCTAAAAAATCATTTTTTATCAAAGTTTAGTGTTCATTTGGCCTTCATTTGTATCAAAATTGTCCATGAAAGTGAAATTTTTTTTTTACAATTGGTTATGAAATTTGTTTCCATTATCAAAAAAAAAAAAATCGATCAGAACCCAGAATTGATTTTCCCACCTAAAAATCATTTCCACACACGCAAGGTGAATGGCGCGTAGAGGGAAAATCCAAGCCAAATTTTCCATGCCAAATTATGACCATCAAACACCACTAAACTTGGAAAGTTGGAAAATGTTTTCTTTTTTCACCCATTTTCCATGCTATCAAACATGGCCTAATATACATTTAATCATGGGAGTTGTGGGTGCATTACAATATTTAAAATTATTTATATTTTTCTTCCAAGTGTAATTGTATGGATTAAGAACAATTTGCAGTCCTATTCAAAAACTAGTATTTTTAAGATGAAAGAATCAAACCAAAAATGGGGGTGTCCCTAAGTTTCCCCTAGAAGGGGAAATCTAAAGCCTTTTGAGTTGGTAATGTAGAAGTTTAATTTTTATAAAAAGGAAACCCATAAAATTAAATTCTTAACTATACAAAATTACAAACGTTTGGATACACGAAGCCTACTCATCCAAATGGCAACCATTTGCTTTTGTTTTCTTTAGCCGGCCGGCAGTAATAGACAACAATTAAAAAGTAGTAGTAGTAGTTGGAATTGATAATGAATCGCTATTAATTATAATCAAAATACAAAAGATAAGATAACTTCATGAGCATATTAATATTAATTAAAAACTAGTTTGATAGAGGATGACCAATAGTAATCAACCATGTGGGTCGAAAAATTGATTGACTTAAATGCATTACATATAAATTGTGAATCGTAATTAATTTTTTAGTGACGTCAAACTCCAAGAACTTGGAGAACATGTTTCACTTCTACCACTGCTTGAAGCGATTGTTTCTATTATGAAGAAATCGTATTAAATCTTATTTAGTTTAATTTTGAGTGGATTAACCAACGACCATATTGCCAAATCCAGCATGGCCGACCTTCAAAGGTAGACTGGTCCATGGCTCGAACAACGATGTTCACGAAAATATGTTGAATTAAAATCACCGTAAGTATACGGTTCGTTAACAAGTAGTAAAATGAATTTTGAGTCCAAGTATCGTTCCCACGAAAATTGATTAGTTCTAATTCGAATTGCCGTGACCTTAACCGAAATATAAAAACGAGAATGTTTGTTTTGATGAAATTATAACTAAATTAATGATCAATATGCAAGTATGAATGAATTAACTAACTAAATGCAAATTGACGATGAATGTAAATTGAAGTGTTTTCTAATGTATGATGAATGTACTATGATCACGACTCCCTATGTAATATTCCTTTTAAACCTAATTCTACACCTTGACACACGGTTGAAATATTGAAAAATCAATACTCCTAAATTATTTAACAATCTCTCTCGAGTAGAATTAAATATATTAAAATATATGACCCGACTATATCTCTATGATGGATGCAAACATACAAGAATGCATGAGTTTTTATGAACACTTAAAGATCCACATAAGGCATAGCAGTATATTTTCATCCCCTATCGGACCCTATGATGATTTATGTATGTTGAACGTATTCCCCTTCTTTCGAATGCATGAAATAAGCCACCAAACTCACACAATCATTCGCGCATATAATTGTGGAGAAAAATAAATTCATATAAATCTTTCAAATATCCCAAAACGTGTTTTTGATTGTCAAGAATGTAAAACTAAGAAATAAAAATCTTATTATATAGTTCATCCAACCTTAGTATAGAATTAATCTAATCTAGCATGGTGGGAAAAAGAAAATAAGAAAAATAAATAAATAACGATATCACCAATTCGATTCTTGAATTTGATCTTCGTGTTCTTGGAGTTGATCTTCGCATTCTTGCCTCTTTTCTTCTCTCGAAAGTCTTCTCCCCTCCCCCTTCATATATTCTACTGTTATGTATTTGTACGAGTCGAAAATTGGTTGAAAATCAAGTTCAATTTGGTTTCCAAAAGAGTTTCAATCGAATAACTTTCAAGTTTCATTCGCACGGGGATTTTTTTTTTTTACACAGCAGTCAGTATTTTGGCCATAACATTCTCTCAGTCATCCGATTGGGGCGATTCAAAGTTCTTTCAAAAGTTGCCTCAAAGGAATATAACTTTTCTAGAAATAGAATTTTTCCAATTTGGATGTTTCCAATGCCAAAAATGGGTATCAATATTCGGCTAAAAATTTGGAATATAACTTGTGCGATTGGACATTGATTGTAATAATATTTTGAGCATATTCCATTCATTTTTGAGTTCTAATTCTATCCAATTGACTCTTATCAATCTTCAAAGTATCATCTCGTGATCCGAATCAACTATTGAATTTGCAATTTGGTCCTCAAACTTTGGACTTTGTCATTTTTCCTTGATTTTCTTTTGTTTATTCCAATTCCTCGTTCAACCTATATAACATGAAATACAACAATTTATGATATTTTATCAAAAAAATTGCCTAATATCGATATTTTAGACCTCGAATAAGTGTGTAAAACGCACTTATCAAGTGACATAGTTCGATCGGCTAAAGCCCCACATTTTTCAAATCGAACTTTCTTAGTACCTAGAGTGTGACCCACTTTGACATCTCTTAACAAGTATCCCTACAAAACGCTCTTTAGTCCGAGTGAACCTATTATTCTGTATAATTCATTATTTTGTTACTACAAGAAAAGAGAAACTCTAGTTCTCTCAATTTTGTTTCCCATGTGGATTTTCATTAGAGGCTGAACAATTGGACATCTGTGGAATGCAGATCAGAACAGTTCTTCAAAGAATTCATCAAAAGTATAAGAGTATATTCTTTTTACCATTTTCAAGTCGTTTTCTGTTTTCGATTTTCCAAAATAGTGAAAATGCGTTCTCTTTCCTATTTTCGAAAACGCATTTTTGAAAACAAGTTAAAAATATACAAAGAAAACTCAAAACAATAAATTTGTCGTTTTGGGTGTTTTCAGTTATAATCAAGTCCAAATTTTCAAAACACGTTTTGGGTGTTTTCAAAAAAAAATTTCAAAATGCCAAAAAGAACACAATTTCAACAATCTCAAAATGGACACTCAAAGTACAAAACTCAAAATTAATTCAAAACTGAAAATACAAAACTGAAACATAAAGAGAACAACCCCTAACTTTCTATCACAATTTCTATCTAAATACAAAGTAGATCCTTGATGGGAATTGAAATTTAATTTATTTTTCGATGTGCATGATTAAGTAAATTCTCAACATGGGATACTGCTGTGGTGTTTGTGAAGGGATAGAATTTGAGGTCGGATAGAGAATCCAATCCGGGGCAATTCAATTGCCATTTCGGGTTGGGGAATCGGAAAATTGATGGGAGATTTATACTGGGGACGAAAGCTTTGACAGCTGCTTAGGAGGTTGCGAGATGTTCATTACCACGGAGTGTACAAGCTAATCTGGATAAGGCATTAGGAATACGAGTGACTGTTGGAATCATACCCTATGGTCGTTCTCGAATTCAAGAGCATGTGCTTGTGCCTTCTGTGGCCAAGATTTATGGTTTCCAGTCTGAGGAGGAGGAGAAGAAGAAGAGTGAGGGCAAATAGGAGCTTTGTGTGTGTACGCTGGTATGGAACCAGGCGTCTGCTCCTCGCGAGTGGATTTTGTACCATGCTTGGCTTGGAGTGAAGTGGTGGTTCATTTACGATCATAATAGTGATGATGAGATTGAAGAGGTTATTCAGGAACTTGATCTTGAGGGTTACAATGTCACTAGGCACATATGGCCTTGGATCAAGACGCTGGCAGGTTTTTGGCATTGTGTTTTGAGAGCAAAGGATGAATGCAATTGGGGTTCATTCATGGATGTAGATGAATTCTTCTACGTTCCATATTCAACACCGAGACACAGAAGATTCAGGAAATTGGGTTGCGCAGGTCAGAATTCACTAAGCAGCTTAGTAGCAAACTTTTCGTCATTATCAAGAAGAATTGCAGAAATCAGAGCTTCTTGCCACAGCT
Source organism: Fraxinus americana (assembly GCA_035079005.1). Lineage (NCBI taxonomy): Eukaryota > Viridiplantae > Streptophyta > Magnoliopsida > Lamiales > Oleaceae > Fraxinus > Fraxinus americana. Next base: position 30,340,022 of record CM068707.1, read on the forward strand.
TTGGACCCTCGAGGTTGAACTCACCAGCTTTTCAGGGAGTCACCGTAGGTTACACTTGTTGACTTCAGAGTCCCGAGAGGCACAATCAATCATTCGACCTAATGCGTTGGATACTACACTCCTCAATGGGGTGCACCATTTCCACTTGAGGAAGGGATTTTTCTTTTTCTTTTTTTTGGTGAAAGTCTCTTAAAATCTTGTGATTAATGAGAGACAAATTTTAAGATTTTATTTGAGTATTTTCTGCTTAAAAGTTAGTACCATGAAGACTTTTATTAAAGTCTCTAAAAGTTATAAAAATTTGAATACCCCAAGACTTATAGAGACTTCTAAAAAGTTTTAATTGAATACACCGTGACTTTTAGAAACTTTTTAAGAATTTATAAAAGTCTCAATTGAATATACCAATACTTTTAGAGAGTCTCCAAAAGTCTATATTGAATACTCTTAAACTTTTTAAATCTCAAAAAGTCATTAAAAGTTTCAATTGAATACACCCCCTAAGTGTGTGAGGTTTTTCGAGCAAAGTTTTATAGACGGGTTGCTACCTACTGCAGTAATCAATCACCATAAATACCATATAGCTTATTTTAAACAGCAAGTAGCATGCAAAAAACTATCAAGGATATATGATTTTTGAGCATGAACATGTTGTTTGATATTGAGCACTACGAAGAGCTCTCTGTGTTGAAGCTGAAGATTGTAGGCAGAGCCAATTTGAATCCGAATGGCGCCACAGAGTGTTTCCAACATGAAAAAACATTAACTTTATGCTTCCTTCAATTCGTGAAAGATTTGACTTAAATGGCCTGAACATAGCTATTCATGATACTTTTTCGCATTGCCTTTAGATTTTGCAAAAGTTTATGATTAGGGCAAATGAATGTGATGAACAACTAATAAGAACACAATCAGATAGATTATTCGTTGATTTAAAAGAATACTAAATATTTGATCTACGTTTAATAGACACAAGCATCATTTTAGTAATTCTACAACTTGATGATGTTCATAGAACCAAGTAGTTTATTGTAAAGAAAAATGACATGATGGAAAATCAAAATCTCTAAACTGCCAATTATCTTGACTTGATCATAATATTGCTGAATTATGCCTTGGTCGTAGTATGAGAATCCCCAAACTCTTGCATGAAAATCCAGTCAATAATCCGTTTGAGCCGGTGGCACAATAAAGAGAAAAAAAATAAAAAAAAGTTACACAATAGCTTGAGCAAACATAATGAAAAGCCATATATGTATTGATATACTTTCATATGGAAAATCAAAATCTCTAAACTGCCAATTATCTTGACTTGATCATAATATTGCTGAATTATGCCTTGGTCGTAGTATGAGAATCCCCAAACTCTTGCATGAAAATCCAGTCAATAATCCGTTTGAGCCGGTGGCACAATAAAGAGAAAAAAAATAAAAAAAAGTTACACAATAGCTTGAGCAAACATAATGAAAAGCCATATATGTATTGATATACTTTCATATGAAACATCTTTATTTTTCAAATACAATCAAATGGGAAATATTGATTGTTATCGGTGCGGTACCGATAAGAGTTTGAGAAATTAACAACCATAGACGTGATTCGATTCCACGGTTATCTTATATATACTACCCAAATCGAATTTCTGTATTAACTATCATTTTGGTATTACCTGTACAAATACTTTTAGGGTCCGTCTGATTACAAGAATGAAAAATGGGTAGAAAGAAAATGAATACCAGATAAAATAATTGTCTAGAACTTGTTTTCTCGGGAGTTATCAGTTAATTGTGTTTGATTGGTATAATTTTTCACTTGAAAAATGTTGGAATTTTGGATTTTTTTGTATTCGTTTGACTATATTATCTATAAAAATTGTCCACTAAAGGGAATTTTTTTTTTCAATTGGGGATATAATTTGTTTCCATTGCAATAAAAAAATATTTGGAAAACCTGGATTCAATGAAATCATGGAAATATGGGTCACGTGGGGCCGTGGGGGTTGGCTATCAAACAATCAAAAAGTTGGAACTTGGAAACATCAAACAGGCCCTTAGATTTCTGTATGTTACTGTTTTGCATACTTGATTAGGATTAAAGAATATTTGACATTATTGAAAATGACACTAATTAATTCTTTTTTTAGTAATAATACAAAATCTAAATTAAATCTTCATTGTAATAATACGAAATTTATGAAAATATTATGTGATAAACGTAGAAGTCCACAGAATAGTAACGTGCAGTAAAATAGGTGATTCAATCAATATAAATGAAAATATTAACTGTTATTGATTATTTTCTACGCTTAGGTGTTTCTATGGAATTCTAGCTCAACTTCGGGTTTGGAAAAATATAAAAAGAAATGAGAAACATTCACGTGATGATCAAGTGGCCAATCTTTTTCGTTTTTCAAGATAAGAGGAAAAATTAGTAAAAGGTTCCCTCCAATCACATTTAATTATATAGATTAAAATTGGTGATAGTAATTTAATTATTTATTAATTATATAATTATGGGCAAAGTCAAGGACTTCTATTTTTAAATTAGTCTAGTATGGATATTATTTCTGCCCCATGATGCAAGAAGCCTAACAAGAAGAACGCCTTGTTCTTCAGTCTTTGTCGTTGAGCATAATTGTGTATTCTAGTTCAGTTTTTTAATTAATTAGCATAGACAACTCCTAATTAATTAGCCTACTAGTGCTAAATAATTATCTAAATTTGCAAAGTACCGAACACTAAATTTGTCCCATTATCCAAATAGCTGTTAACAAGAAGAGTGCCTTGTTCCCGAGTCTATATTAATTTGTTAGCATCATTGTAGCCTTTTTTAAGTTATCTTTCTTTGACTAGCATACACAAGATTTTATTTCGTAGCTAAGCATTAAAATAAAAGATACTTTTCTCTATACTAGTCTATTTGCCTGTGCAATGCACCGGGTTATGTTAATTTGAAGGTAATGTTAGCGATAAGTTTGTATTTACACTTTGTTGTTTAACAATAGAGATGTGTATAGAACGATCTCACTTTTCAATAAAAATCAAAATAAATTAACAATGTCACATAGTTGCATTGAAAAAATGTTAGATATTTTTCATAATTTATTTATTTGTTTATTTTTGTTATGCAAATTGTTTGTCGCTTCGAAACGGGGATCGACATGTCCGATCAGGTCGCGGAGGTCGAGGGGACAGCACCCTCGTGGGGGCTCGGGGGCAACACCCCTAAAAGGGAATTCTGATTTCCGTGTATGTGTTGAAAAGTCGTGTCTGTTGAAAGTTAACAGTTTTTCTTCAACAGACACACCCATTCATTCCAACAGACACTTTTCCCCCTTATATATTAAGTATGTTGCCCATTTGCAGATACAAATGATCTGATCTCCGCACTGCGCGAAGCGGACACTAGTCTCCTCGTTGCGTGGAGACTCCCATCTGCACACGCATAGAGGTCTCCACGCTGCGCGGAGATCCATGTCTTCGAGTAGCGTGGAGACCCCTCCACCCTGCACCGTAGTATTGATCCCACGGCCTTCAAAATTATACCTATAGTAATATATTATCCCAATGAGTTCAAAGATGGATTGAAATGTGCAGTGTGCCTTTTTAAGGTCTCATACGTGGAAATAATAAGGTTTTTGTGCAAGCATGAGTTTTATATGGATTGCATTGATATGTGGTTTCAATCTCATTCCACTTGTCCTCTTTGTCAAGACTTTATTAGGAATGAAAATGAATCATCATCAAATACTAGTAGTCCTAAAGAGACTGTAATTCAAACCCAAATTGAAGAAAATTCAGGACAGCCACCAAATGTTCCCACCAATGTGTTGTGATGGGGGTAACGAGACTCTAAGTTAGTACATTTGGACCTTGTTTAGAGGATAGTCATCAAGGTATTGCAATTGCTGCTCCATTTCAACCCACTAGCTCATCATCATTGGCATCGAAAAGTAATAGGCCAGATAGAATGCTTGTGATTAACATTCCAAGACAGGTTAACGAAGAGGATGATGAAAAATCGCATGTCCCTTCGCGTTTGAGGTCGTTGAAAAGGCTTCTGAGTGGTAATATATGGTACAAGGAAGTAGCAATCAGAGTTGATGTCCCCATCCAATGTCTTGTATGTAATTATGCACAAATTTTTCAACAGGAAAGTGTGATACTGTCGAAGGCCATCAAGTTCAATGGCTGTGATAACTAAGGATGTCAATATCCCCACTTCACGTATTTATTTGTTCTATGTTTTTTGTTCTTGGTGAAGATGAAACATAAACAGCTTAGAAAATATATGATTTTGTATACACCTAGTTGGTTTCTCCGTTTGAGGGCTCCATTTTTTGTATAGTTTGTGTCCGAAGAAGCAAGAATACAATTAAGGTTAGAATTGACTATCAATAGTAAATGGTTTCTTTCGTTTTTCTTTCTCATTTATTCTCTAAGACATAAGAAAGTCAACAATTGTTGGTAGGAGAAAGTCCATATTACCCTTTTGTTTTAAAGTTTCGTGAATGGATAGTGGAGGATGGATGTGGATAAGATGTGAATAAAAAAAGCTTCATAAATGAACAGTAAATGGTTGATTGTCTCTTTTAAGATAGTAGGGATATATACACACACATATAGAGAGAGAATTTTGAAAAATTACATAATCTTTAATGAAAAGCTTCAAGACCGTTTTGTTATTCTACTTTACTATTTCAGTAAATTAGTTTTTTGAGCACACATTTCAGCCACGCATAAAATCCCCTTTTTTTGTCGTGTGTGAATATTTGCTACTCTTCATTTATTAGTTTAGAAAAAAAATAGTTGTATATATCAAAGAGTTGAGTTTAAACTTGTTAGCCTTATATACTATTATTGCATAATATTTAATTTCATTCTTTTATATGTTTCCTTTTTGTTTACTTTTCTTGTAATATATAAATTTGTGTATTTCATTAAAAAACCTAATTTTTGACTACTCAATATATCATTGATTTTTCTTCTCTCTTTCTTTTACTCTGTTCTGCTCTGCTATTTGAATTGATTAACTATAGTGGTTTAAAGTAGTTTATGTTGTTAACATGGTATCAGATATTATAGTTGAGTGAAATTTGAGAAATTTCTAATTGTAATACTCTGGAAATCCAAGTAGAAACCAAGCTGGAAAAAACTGTGTAAAACTATATTGGATCGAATCAGAGACCGGTTGAGAAAATTGAGACCAGATTCTTGTTCAACAGGTCGAAATGCTTCTTTCGGTCATGCGCGTGGTAGCGGTGAGTAGGACTCATACATAGTGAGTATGGGGCGCATGAGCTTGATTTTCGAGGTGATTCCAAAAGGCAGTTTGTTCGTCTGTAAATTTCTGATCTTTTAGTAGTATTACTTTAGTTATATGTGTACTGTGCAGCATATTTCGATTACAGTTTGTGGGGGTACATTGGTTGTCGTTGATTTTCCTTAGAATTTGTTGATTTCGTTGATTTGTAGTTGATTATTTGTTAACTTTATGATGACAACTGAAAGATATGACTCACTTCAATCTATTAGTGTCAGATTGAATGGTAAAAATTACTTACATTGAAGTAGCGTGATGAGAAATTTTTTAAGGGAAAAAAATTGTGGGGCTATGTTAGTGGAACTGTTGTGAAACCCAAGAATATTATTGAGAATTATGTGATGGAGTTGGATAATTGAGAATCAAACAATGCAAAAATTCTTGAATTCATAATTCTGTTGAGCAATGCATTGGTACATAGTCTGCAAAGTTTGAAACAACAAATGAAGTTTGTGATTATTTTCAAAAGTTATACACTAAGTCTAACTTTGTAAAGCAATATCAGTTGCAGATTGATATACAATAGAAAAATATGAGTATTCTCAAGTTTTACACCGCTGTGAATTCAATTTGGGATGAGTTGGCTCTTAAGAATTTAGCGGGATTGAAAGCATGTAAGGAATATATTACTTTTAGAGAGAAGTAGCAATTAGTGAAGTTTTTTTATGGCACTTCGCAGTGATTTTGAGGGATTTAGAGGCTCTATCTTGCATCGTACTCCACTTCTCTCAGTTAATTCCGTGGTTAGTGAACTTGTAATCGAGGAAACTCGTTTGAAATCTCTTGCAGGAGAAGTATCTATTCCTCCATCTAACACCTCAGTGTTGACCGTACCCTCTTAACTGTCTACACAGAATCAGAACAAAGGTTATGTGAGAGTTGCTAGATATGAGTGCAATTTTTGCAAACAAGAGGGACATTAGAAGTCTCAATGTCCTAATTCTTGCAAACAAAAGGGACATGGATGTCCTAAACTATTGAAAAATTAGTAGCCACAACCACACAGCGATCCTATTGTCCTAATGCTAAAATAGCTACCACCAAGCCACCCAGTAACTCGTATGTACTTGCCTACTTGGAGCACCACCTCCCTCTAGTCCCATGTTGACTAATTTAGCAGAGCAGTTTCAGAAGTTCTTAGCCACACATCCATATGCTATGTCAACCTATACTTACATAGGTTTGTCATCTTAGAGTCATTCAGGTATTTCTTCCTCATGGATCTTTGATTAGGTGCTTGTCGTCTAACTCAAAATTCTTTAATGACTTGCGTCCTTCTAACTCGTCTATGTCTGTTATGACTGTTGATGGTACACCATTGCCTTTAACAGGTGTTGGTTCTGTTAACACACATAATTTATCGCTTTCAAATATCTATTGTGTTCCAACTCTTACTTAGAATCTTATTTCTATTGGCCAATTGTGTGATTCTAGCTACTTAGTTCCGTTTTCTTCTACACCTTGTCATGTGCAAGATCCTCGATCTCATAAACCGATTGAGATATGTCGTAGACAAGGAGAGTTATATGTTCTCAACAACCACACATTGCAGCCTCTAGTGTTGACTTGTCATCTTTCTGTTTGAATTCATAGTCTTCTATATTTTATTTGTGACATTCTCGCCTTGAACATTTTTTCGCTAGTCGTTTGAAATTTTTAGCTTCTAAGGGTCAATAGGGAGATTTGCAAACTCATGACATTTCGGGTTGTAATGGTTGCAAATTAGCTAAATTTTATGCTTTATCTATTCCTCAAAGTGTTTCTCATTCTGTTGCACCATTTGATCTTATTCACTTTGATGTATGGGGACTTGTTCCTATTGCTACAAAAGAAAGATTTAGATAATATAGTTATTATTGTTTGGTTTATCTAATGAAATGAAGATCTGACATTCTTTCTATTTATCATTCTTTTAAAGCACTTATTAAAACTCAACATTCTGCTATAATTAAGTGTTTTAGATGTGAATTGGGTAGAGAGTATACTTCGGCTGATTTATCTAAATTGCTTGCTCTTGATGACACAATTCATCAAATCTCGTATACTAATACCCTACAACAAAATGGTGTTGTACATTGTTGAAACTGTTCATTCCCTTCTCTTGTCTTCCAAAGTTCCAAGTGAATTTGGGGAAAAGTAGTTATCACTGCTGTTTCTTTAATTAATAAGATTTCATTTTCCCACACTTCAAGTTTATCATTCGTTGAAACATTGTATGGGCTTCCTCCTGATTACTCCTCATTAAGAGTCTTTGGCTATATTTGCTTTGTTCTTCCTCCTAAAGTCGAACATAGTAAGTTGACATCTCGCTCTGCTATCTGTGTTTTCTTGGGTTATGACTAGGAACAAAAGGGTTATCGCTGCTTTGATCCCATTAATAAAAAAATGAGTGTGTTTGGTAGGAATTTTTAGGGGAAAAATTGATTTTTGAATAGTGATATGATGGGAAATGTATGGTTGAAAAAGAAGAAAAAAGTATTGATGTGATGAAAAATATTATTTTATTGAAGAATGTGTGGTTGAAAATGAGAATTGATTTACTGTAGAAAATAAAAATCTGTACCAAACAGGCCATATATGTTTCTCGTCATGTCGTGTTTCTTGAACACATTCCATTTTTTCTATCTTTGATAATACTCATGATGCGACTAAAACTGATCTCATTCGTATTGATCTATTCTCTGATAATATTGATAGACCTGTACTGTTGATTCTTCATGTCCTACAGGTACACATGCGTCGGCTCATGATACTTCTTATCCTTCTATGGTCTCACAAGCACCGTCTGAGGACGTTGATCCAGTTCTTGCTCCTTTACTTCCTCGATATCATCAACATATTCATAAGTTCACTCAGTTACCTGATTTTGCTTATTTTTGTTATTCTGAGTCCTTTTGTGGTTTTCTAACCTTCATTCACTAGCTATTTGAACCCTTTTCCTATAAAGAATCTATTTTAGATCCTCTTTAGCAACATGCTATAGTTGATGAACTCTCTATTCTGCATAAGACAGACACTTAGGACTTGGTTGGATTGCCTTCAGGTAAACATGCTATTGGTTCTCATTGGATTCATAAGATTAAAACCAATTATGATGGTTCAATTGAGCGTTACAAGGCTAGATTGTTTGCTACAGATTTTAATCTATTATAAGGAGACTTTTGCTCCTATTGCTAAGATGACCACCGTTCGTATACTTATTGCAGTTGCTTCTGTTTTTCAGTGGAGTCTCTCTCAGTTGGATGTCAAAAATACCTTTTTGAATAGAAATCTTTAAGACGATGTTCATATGGTTCTTCCTTCTGGTCTTTCTCACTTTCCTGGATATATTTACAAACTTAAGAATGCACTTTAAGGTCTCAAACAAGCATTTTGTGCCTAGTTTGAGAAATTCTTTACTATTGTTATCTCTCTTGGTTTTACATCTAGTCATCATGACTCTACCATATTCTTTAGATGCACTTCTACTAATCGTATTCTACTTTTGCTGTATGTTGACGATATGATTATTACTGGTGATGATGTTAATGGGATTGCAGATTTGAAATCAGAATTGGCTCGTCATTTTGAAATGGACTTAGGTGCATTATTTTATTTTTTGGGGATTAAAGTTGCTTATTCTCCTAGAGCCTTCTTTCTCAGCCTAAGTATACCATGAATATTATTGAGGGTGATCATCTTACTAATACTAAAATTGATGATACTCCTCTTGTGTCCAACGCTCGATATTCACTCTCTGACGGTGTACTCTTTATTGATCCCATTTTGTATCGTACCATTATTAGATGTCTGGTTTATCTTACCATCACACGTCCCGATATTTCTTATGTTGTTCACATTGTTAGTCAGTTTGTTTCGACTCCTATTATAGTTCATTGGGTAGCTGGTGTTCGTATTTTGCGTTATCTTCGTGGTACTTGCTTCAAAGTCTTTTATTTCAATCGACATCCTCTTTAGTGCTTCGTGCCTACTCTGATGCTGGTTAGGTTATGCTAGTTGGGTCAGTAACCCCACTGATCTCAACTATTAGGTTTTGTATATTTTGGGTGATTCCATTATCTCTTGGAAAAGTAAAACATATTGTTGTTTCTCATTCCTTTACTAAGGCAGAGTATTGTGGTATGGCATCCACTACCACTAAGATTGTGTGGTTGTGTTGGTTACTTGCAAACACGATGTTTCTTCTTTCTCTCTAACCCCTATATATTATGATAATAAAAGTGATATTCAAATTTCTCACAACTCTATGTTCCATGAGCACACAAAGTATACTAAGATTGACTGTCATCTGATTCGCCATCATCTGTAGACTAGCACAATTTCTCTATTTTTTGTTTATTCATCATTACAGTTTGTTGACTTTTTCACGAAATCTTATCCAATTCATTATTTTCGCTTCTTATTTGACAAACTCTCGCTACTTTTTGCTATAGCATTGTGAGTTTGAGGGGTGATATTAGTCTTATATAATATTATTGCATAATATTTAGTTTCCTTCTTTTATAGGTTTCTTTTTTGTTTACTTTTCTTATAATATATAAATTTGTGTATTTCACTAAAAAGCCTAATTTTTGACGGCTCAATATATTATTGATTTTTCCTCTGTCTTTCTTCTTCTCTCCTCTTTGAATTGATTCATTATATTTGTTCAAGATAGTTCATGTTGCTAACAAAACTAACAGAGTTTAGAGGGTTATTAAAATTACTTAAAGAGTAACGTGCAAGACTTCTTTTTTGATACTTTATTGGGTACATTATTACATCTACCAAATATGTATTTTCTGGCTTTCTTAAATAAGTCCAATAAAAAAGATTATTTTGTTAGGTTAATGTCCCAAAGCAATCCAATTGCTTTACTAACAAACTGTGTTTAAGTCAACAATATTTAATTAGAGGGGATCAATAATTTTAAAGTGACTTTTTTTTTAATTACTTTTTCCGATCTATATTAATGTTAGGTTCTCTAAAATGTATTTTTTTAGGTTATATATCCCAAAACAATCCAGTTTGGAGAAAAAATAAAAAATAAAAATTGGAGAATTGTTCTAATTACTTAATGTTCAATAATGTGGCGTCAACTATTAAACTTTTTTTTTTGTTTGTCTATTCATTAGGTTAGTGTTAGTCCACCGAATTGAACCCACGTTGCTAATTTAAAATGCAAGAGGTTACGACGAATGTCAAATAAGCAAGTTCATAACATAAGAATCATTTACAAGGTTATATTTAGGGAAGACAAAATACTCCATCCCATCTCACCATGTAATGTCCCGTTCCCTACCCGCAAAGTAAGATTATTTTCTTTATATCTCAAAGAAATCCAATTTCTCAAAGTTTACAGTTCACGACCACCATCTGCTTTTCAGAAGAGAGTTTGCAGGTTTACATGTGAAGAATTTAGGCAGAGTTCGAAGAAAAGGTGAATATTCAAGCATTCACATTGTAAAAGAAGAGTGAAAATGATATGTATATATATATATATATATATAATTTATGTGGAGAAATATATAGGACAGAGGTCGACTAAAAACAAAGTAAAAGTGGGGTCGGGTGGGTCAAAATACTCCTTATCCTCACAAATCCAACCCACCACCAAAGGTGATTAAAGAAGGGATGACAAAGTAATATGCCATTTTGACGGTGGATAGCCACCCTCTTCCTCCACCACCCTTTTTCTATATGCCCAAATAATATGATTCATGAACACGTCAATTTCATATTTTAGCTACATCCAATTCTTGATTTTCACATCGAAATTATTATTTAATTGTTGTTCGATTAAATAAAATAAATACTAGGATATTTCTAAAATCAATGGAGAAATAATCCTGTGATTACAATACATTTGTTGGTATGATATATGCACACATCATAATCTTTGATTCCAACTTGTAATAATCATGTTATTAGGTTCAACTACTATAACTATTGAGAACTCGTATAAGCTATTTGGACTTCTATAGTAAAATTATAACAATCATTTTATTATGCACCCAATGAATTGCGGATAGAATACCTTAGGACATAATTCGCATAAGATCGAATTTAAACAATATAATTTTGAGACATGCTATGTGTACATAGGTGTACACATAGGGGTAGACATAATGTGAGTGGGGTGGGGTCCGTGCTACAGCAGAGCGGGCTCCACCCCACTCACAGTATGTCATCCCCTATGGATCAATCCTATAATTTTTGTGATAAAACTTGTTAATCACCAAAATGTTGAAAAGTTATTCCGAGAAATTCTAAGAAACTTCTTGTGTTGTAGCATTAGTGCTCAAGTCAATATTTTTATAAAACTCATTAGGGAATATTAATCGAAAAATAACTGTTATGTATCTTATAAGTGCTTGACAAATGTTATACATATATTTGTCAAATGCCCAATGACAAAATCTTATCAGAATTTGGTAGATAAAGTCACGCACGAATTGAATTTAGCTCCTAACTTAGATAAAGATGATTTTTTAAATCTCTTTTTTATCTCTTATTTGAAAAAATTTATCTTCTCATAAAGTTAATTTTTATCCATAACAATAAATAACAAAATTAAAATTTTTTTTGTCCTTAAAAAACTGTTTAATAAAAAAATTGTAAAATAAAAAAGAGGACATGATTATGTGGATGGCATTGATTCTTTAACGTAAGAGATGGGAATCAACACACGGTGCTTCTCAGAGGCATTGGAATATTTCCTTAGCCAATCAAAAACTTACAAAATTTATTGGGCACTGCACATAACCCTTAACAGTACGTCAACAAAAACCAGTTATAATTGAACACAAGTGTTCATTTCTTAAGGATTTTTCATTTCTTTGCTATTTCCTCCTCAAAAACTTATACGGGCTAAAATCCCATTTAATTTGCACAACCTCTAGTATTCGTTAATATATTTCTCAATGGAGGCGGCAGCGTCTCCGTCCAGTGGAAACTTTGATCAGAACTCGCCGGAGGTCAGCGGGAGCAAAGGGATCATGCTGTTTGGAGTAAGAGTCATGGAAGGATCATTTAGGAAGAGTGCTAGTATGACTAACCTGGTTCAGTATGAACAACCCCATGAGTCCAACAATGATGTGGCTGCCGGCTATGCTTCCGACGATATTGTTCACCCTTCTGGCCGGAGTCACGAACGGAAAAGAGGTGCGAATTTAGTTTTTGGTTTCATCTTAAAGTTAACGAGATGGTGATTTGACAGAGAATCAACCTCAAAATTTAATTACCCGTTTGAGAATTATACGCGGATCTAATTATCGTCTGAGCTTAATCTCAAATTAAGTCAAGAGTTCTATGTTATATCTTAAAAGTTGGAGTAGTCCAAACTCTATATGTTAATTATTTTTATAATTTAGCAACATATAATTTTTTACCTTAAACACTATTCATACGTGCACACCAAACTTGTACACAATTTTCATAAATGGATTATACTATGTTAAAACTTTTTTATTTAAAAATTTAAAGAGATGGGATCAATTTATTTATTTAATTTGCGGGTTTCTGATAGATATTTTGTTTGCTAAACTATGAAAAAAATTGAACAGGAGTGCCATGGACTGAGGAGGAACACAGGTTATTTCTATTAGGGTTGCAGAAAGTAGGGAAAGGGGATTGGAGAGGTATTTCAAGAAACTTTGTGAAGACACGTACGCCCACACAGGTTGCAAGCCATGCTCAAAAGTACTTCCTCCGCCGGAATAACCATAGCCGTCGGCGCAGGAGATCTAGTCTCTTTGACATCACCACTGATACGGTAAATTAATTAGTTAATTCATGTCTTCTATGTTACTTTATAACTACTTCATTTTTAAAAGTCACTTTTTCACCGACAATATTAGTTTTCACTTGCATCCTAAAATAATATCATTTAGAGTTATGTTACAACTAAAAAAAAAAAACTTTCATAAAATTGTTATAAAATTACACTTGACGCATTATCATTGGTTCTTGTAAAAAAAAAATAATCACTTAAAAAAGCACCATACAGGTGCTGTGTGTGAGCTGTCTGTGAAAAAATCCAAATAATCCTATCTTTTAAACGTAAGCAAGTATCAGTGTTTTTATTGGTACAAGTAAAAATGATCTATGCGATTTTGTATCTTTTCATACCCATGGTATTGAAGAAAACAAGATGATGAAAAATACTCGCATAATTAATTCTAAATTTTTTGAGAGTAATATTTTCTTTTTATTGTGGTGAACTTTAGTTTATTTTTATGCCAAGAGGTACTGAATATCTAGGTTCATTGCACGTGACAAAACTTGAAAGTAGTGTTTCCTAGATAGAGTTAAAAAATTTCTTTGCCCAATTGCAATCTGATTGTCTTTCTTTAGTCTGAATTTAATATTATTTTTTGGTAATAATTTATGGGTTTAACGTTCCTTCCTGAGAATTAAGGTTGTTCATTTGCATTTTAACAGGTTTTGAAGTCAAAAACTGAAGACCAAAAGCATCACGAAAATTCATACCACCCACCAACCATTGAACAACAAAATCTAAGCAAAAATAATGAAAATTTCCCAATGTCGGCTTTTCTTGTACCAATCTCAAGAGAAAATTCAATGGAGAATCTCACACTAGGAACGAAAAATCCAACCAATCTCACCCGTCCAATTCCAAATCTTCCACCCCCTCCGTCTTCAAAAATGGCCAAGTTAGACCTAAACAAGAACACCATCCCTGCAGCTGAGCCTCTCCCTTTAACACTTAACCTATCCGTATCACCACTGCCACCTGATCATCGTCCATCTGCTGCGATACACGTGTCAGGTTTCCAGACAATGCAAGCTAGCTTCAGTAGCAGTAGTGGAGATAGCATGGTTAGTGTTTCTTGATGGGAATAATAATATTGATATCTGTGTTGTAAAGTTGGAAGAGAGAGAGAGAGAGAGAGAGAGAGAGACTAAAGTTGGATGATTAATTAGTTAGGTTCGGATTATAATTTAATATTTAGATTATTGTTGATTAGGTGGGTAGGTGATGATGATGATCCCTTATTGTAAAGGCTAGAAAAGATTGTGAAAGTTGGTGTCAATTTCAAGAGTTGGAATTCCTGTTCATTTATGTCTCGTTTTCTTTTTCTTTTTCTTTTCTTTTTTGTTTTTTTGGTGGGGTGATTATTGTACCAGTTATTGTATTCTATTCAGACAACCTTAAGTCATTCTCAGTGTGGACAAAAAACAATATTATTATCCAAAAATCTAATCTTTGATTTTTGTCGGGGAAAATAGTACTTATATTATCCTTTATTTAATTCCTAGTATTTATGTCATTTTCAAGGCTTGTGGAAATTTATTTACTTGTGTAGTTGCAAGACGAGTTTATTTCCTCGATTACATTATTTCTTGCGGAAATTTATTTTCTTGTGAAGGATCAATTTTGACTTAATATGGAAGTTCGAGGACTAATATGGATGCTTTTTGAAGTTACATGATCAATATTGAAGATTAGGAGGAAAAAGGACCAAAACAGGATGAAAATCATGAAGCATGATCAAATTGAAAAAAGCTGAAAACTTCTGGATTGACTACGGTCAATAGCCATTTGCAAACAACGGTGAGACCACAGTTGTGTCAAAATCGTGGGCTGCTGGGTGGGCTAGTTTTTTTAAAATTAATTTCAAGGAATTTTGAGGGTTTTACGAGGCACTTCCACTCCACTTTAAAAAAAAAAAAAGGTTAAGCCAAATGAACAGGGGTCCACAGCCTCTCATGGATCCCTCAATAAAAAAGTTACCCACCCCTATATGTGAGTTATCTGTGGGGGTTCCACCTATACATGAAGCATGATTCTAAAAAAAAAAAAACCTAGGTGAAAATAAGGGGATAGAAGGGTGGGTTTCCAAGATAAGAGTAATTGAGAAAAGACAAGGAGTGCAAATCAAGAAACTAGGATTTTCAAGTTTAGCATGGAAGAAAGCGATTCTTAGTGCAATATTTTCATCTTTTTCTTGTTTTTTTGTTCAAACTTGGTGATGTACTCCAAATCTTGTATTTTTCTTCACGCATGATGTTTAGCTAAACTAGAAGTTGGGGTAAACGATGTAAACTAGTTTTGAATCTTAAATTTGATTATGAAGTTATGATCTTCAATTAATGGTTGCGCACTGTGTTTACTTCTATTATTCATGACATCGAATTACTTGATCATTAATTCATCGATTTGAAAATGGTAATAAGTCGAGATATCAGTTATTTGTTTAGACAATGTAATAAACATTGCAATTTGGGTGGAAGATAGAAATACACTTGTACTAATTTTACGGTCGTTAACTGAGTTCTTTGGTAATTGAGTGCTTTTAATTAAGCTTCTCCCGTTCTACAATATAATTAATTGAATTAATTGAATATGATTCGTTTGAACTTGAAAGAGGTAAATTGATTAATTTAGAAGAAATCGACCATGTACACATAATTGATTGTTATCGAAACCTAGTGATTTGAGATGAAGGGGATGGTTACGTTCAATTTGTGGATCCATAACATTTTTTAATACATTAATTAAAACCCTAAAATGCTGAATTTGTATTTTTTAAATTATTTTCATGTATTTATAATGTTTAGGATTGTAATTAAAATCAATTTTATTTGTTTTTATTTGAATAGAAGTAATGCATAGTAATTTTTGCGGGGACGATAATTTGAAATTTTAGGTTGACTTTACTACTTTTTAATTAACATCGAGCACTAGCGATTCCAAATACAACAACTACCCTAAACAGAACCTTCAAGAACTTACTAAGAGCTTGTTTGTCTTCCATTATTGGGAGAAAATTAGTGTAATGAATAGTATTTTTTTGAGAATGCGTGGTTGAAAATTAAAGTAACTTTATTGATTTGTGTGTAGAATATTTTACTGGATGAACGTGTAGTGGAGAATCTTACTATAGCAAACAATTTTTTGAATTAAAGATAGACAATCAAGGGCTAACAGTCTAACACTGTTGACATCTAGATCTCTCTCTACTTCTAATTTAAACAGTGTGGGGAGAGGGATCAATTATAGCTTTAAGGATAAGTAGATCCTGACAAAATTGCAAGGATAAATTAGGATTTAGCATGATCACGTCATTGTTAGAGATGGTGGGCGGCATACATGGTTTGGCTCCGTAATTTTATTGGTGATATTTTGATATAAAATAATAGTTTTTTTAATGCATTATTTGTGTCAGGGATGGTGGGCGGCGTGCATGGTTTGGCTGTTGTGTCAGTGTTTGTCCGTAATTTTATTGGTGATATTTTGAAATAAATATTTTTTATGCATTATTTGTGTTAGAGATGGTGGGCGGCATGCGTGGTTTGGCTGTGGTCTTAGTGTTTGTCCGTAATTTTATTGGTGATATTTTGAAATAAAATATTATTTATTTATGCATTATTTGTTTTGATTGTAGGAAAATATGAAAATCAATGAACGAATATCATAGCAACATCGAATTTGTTAATATGAATTATTGATTTCAGCAACAGAATTACAACAAAACAGAACAAAAATATAAAATATAAAATTGAACTTTTAACCCGAGGTCTATGCTATATACCGTCTCCGTAAAACAGATTCGCCCTCTTACCGTACGTGTTGAAGTGTAATTTGAGTGTCTACTTTCCAGAATACAACTGAAGACCAGTAGAATCTGAGCACCACAGAAACTATTTCGACGAATTGGGGTAGAGCCCGAACAATATCACTACCAAACTCAAACAGAAATGAAAATTTTGATAAGATTGTCTCCGTTTTAATGATCTTTGACTTATGATAAGAAAATTGAGTATGGCCATGTTTGGGAGGGATTAAATTTTTCTAAAATAAATCAATTCTCATTTTCAACTACACATTCTTCAATAAAATAATATTTTTCATCACATCAATAATTTTTTCTTCTTTTTCAACCACACATTTCCCATCATATCACTATTCAAAATCAATTCATCCCTCAAAAACCTATCCCAAACAAGCTCTATATATTTTGAAATGCATTTGACCGGATTACATGAATTTAATTCCACTTGATTGTTGCACGTGTTAACTTAATCATAAGGGAGTAATGGACTTCGACTACTAACAAGTTCTTTGAGGTATTACTTATTAGTGGCTGATATCAAACCGTTGATCAAAAAATCTACGTCTTGAAAATTAAAATAAAATAATCAAGGAATATATATTCTTAATATGGAATTCATAACCTATTAAATAGGCACAATCATGACCTTTTGGAATTTGCTGGTAAACAGTTAACTATGAGCTCAATAATTTGATATTGACTATTGAATCAATATTGTGATATGATCATGTGGGATTATCAGTTACAAAATAAGATTGACAATTTAATACATATTTGCAAAAAAATGTATTTTGATCACATATCTTGTTCTGAATATTCGACGTGATCAACACAGGTAATACATAAAAACAAATAAGCGAGATGATATATATATATATATATATATATATATATATATATATATATATATATATATATATATATATATTATCTCGATCGATCAAGAGTTAATTTATTGGATCTTAGTTTAATTGAGTTCGATTAGGTATGTCTTCAAAATAAGAAGGATTCAATTATAATTGTTATAAGATTCATTATTAAATATAGAGGATTAATTAATTAATTTGGGGTGTGCCACTGATGTGATACTAATATATGGAAAACTTTGATTTGAATTAGAACTAAAAGCAAGAGTTATTTTACATAAGTATTACCCTAGCAAAAGCAAGAGTCAGAAAAGTGATGTATCATTATCCAAATCTATATTATGACACTTGCATCAACGTTCAATTAATCAACTTCTTGTTGTGCCCACACACATAATTTCTCTATAGTTTTGAGTTCTTGGAAGAACATCAGAGAAGGTCAAAAGATTTGAAAGTTAATCAAAAAATCAAACGTGAAGGAGACCTGAAGGTGGAATTAAGAAGATCAAATAATGAATGAATTTTTTTTTGCTCGAACGCTACAAGGATAATTCTTAAAACTTACAAGTTTATCAATTTTTCAGAATTATCATATTCTTGTCAATACATAATTTAACAAAATCCTATTTTTCTCTTAACAATTGAGATTAGAGTCATATATTATTTTGTGTATCAAGAATTAAATAATTTTGATTTATGCATGTATTAGTAAAGGGCGGTGTTAGGATTATGCTATTTTTTTTTTCTTCAATTGGATGAATGATGATTTGTAGAATAAATTTTTGGTTTTAGATCTTTTCTTGTAGGTGAGCATGTATTGTAATATCAAATCATGTTACAAAGGAGTGGATTACGATCCAATTTTTTCCTTTGATTTCAAATTTTGCACTAGATTGAAGCTGGTATTCTCAATTGAGATTGTGATGGATTTTAGAAATCCTTCTATATTTACGTGTCTTTAATTGAGATTTAATGAATCTTAATGACATTAAAATTTAGGTGTCCACAATTGAGATTTTAATGAAATTCAATGAAATCATTTAAAATTTAGGTATCCTCGATAATTAGTAGATTTATAAAGATTTCACTAATAAAGAGATTTGAATGGATTTCCAGCTTAAAAATACATATAACCAAATCTTTGGAAGTGTCTTCATATTTAATGAGATTCTTATGGATTTTATGAAAATCTATTCAAATCCACGAAATTCATTAGGATTTATAACATTTCAAAGTCTATCAAAATCTTAGTTGAGGACACACCCGTTAGTATTTGTATTTCTGCAATTTTGATACATATGACCTATTCTACAATTTTGATTCGGGTATCTAAGCTATAATTTTGTGATGAAGGACTAAACTTTACCTTCCCAATGATGAAATTTCAATTAATTTTTTAAGAAAGAATGGAGAAACCACCATCGACGTAGACAGAGGATCTTCTAAGGGAAGCGGTGCCCATAACGGCACCTTCGGGTGACACCATTGTGGATAAAACTGAGTGGCCACAGGCGCCACTACACCACGACGTGTGGTGGCTATCGGCACCACAACGTCACTTGTACGATGGGGTGGTGCCTTTGGGCACTATTTCCATGTGGTAGTGGTGACGATGATATTGTCCAAGATTGACAATTGTTTTCTTCTCCATGTAGGCGATGGATGGCAGTAGTTCAAGCTATTGTTTTTTTTTTTTTTTTAACTAAAAAAAGGGTTTGATACATCCAATGGGTCGGGTTGCAATATTGGGCAGAGCACCATTGGGTAATATGTTTTTTTTCTAGGGGAACACTACGTAATTACTGCATTATAAAAACACATTTCAAAATTGACAAACTCCCTAAAAATTTTCATAAATTAGGTGCTAAATCATAATATTAAATATATAAATATAATATAATATGCACTAAATTTGGATTAAATATACTATACCTAATTAATCCTACAAATCTTACTATGCTATATTTAAAAGATTTTTCTTATAATCCTTTCACAACCAAATGACACTTTCTCTCTCTACAAACCCATCTCGCCGAACATCTCCAAAATCACAAAAAATCACCTTTTATCCTCTATTTCGAGCCACAATCAATGAATAAGGTCACAATCCCATCGAAATACTTCTGATTTTTACTGCTTTGAAGAAGTTGAAGCTGGTTGTGGCGGAATCGAATTTTCCCAAAGCAAAAATTGAATTCATGTTGTCTGATTTCGAAGGTAAACGTATAATCACCGTTAATCATCGATTTTAAGCCACAATCAATGAATGAGGTCACAATTCTATAGACATATTTCTGATTTTTATTTTTCGAGAGAAATTGAAGTTCAGCTATAGAGGAATTGAATTTTCTGTGTATGATTAAGAATATCAGTTTAACGCGTTTCCCTGTTGTACTGAGGTCACACGTCACTTATACAGCTGAATGATACATGCAAGTATGATGAATTGCTCGATCTTTTTTTTTTTTTAGAATTGGGGCTTAATGGTGCAATTTCAGCTGTAACAATAACATATTCTTTGGATTCTAGTTTACCTTGAGTCTAGATTCTGAGCAATAATAATGTCCTAACGTATTTGAGGTTAAAATCTTTGGATGGAGTTGTAACAAGTTATCGTATTATGGTTGATGTTATTGCTACAGTTTCATGTAATGTGCCCAGAGTCATCGACTACTTCCGTCAAGTCATCAACTAGTGTGTTTTCTTTAGAACAAATAGCTCAAGAAATTTGTGACTTAGTGATTACCGTTAACAAAGAAAATATTAAAGAAGATGTGACATTAGTATCTGAAGCAGATGATAGAACAGTAGTGGAGGGAAATGTTTTTTGAAACAAGGACATACTAAAAATGAACTTAGCCTCCTATGCTAGACAAAACAAGTTTGAATATAAGGTGTTGAGATCTGGCATGAAAGAGTACGTGGTAAAGTGTTTGCAAAATGATTGCAAGTGGATATTTAGATCTTTACGCTTGGGACAAATGAAAATGTTTAATATCAGGGAAATGTATAATGGTCACACATGCTCGATGAACATTGTTTTAGGATCTCATCGGCAAGCATCTAACTCAATTGTGCCAAACTTCATCAGGTACAAATACAACTCTTCACGTACAGTATACACTCCTAATGATATCTCGAATTACATGTTACATGAATATGGAGTATCAATGAATTATGTGAAAGCGTGGATGTCACGTGAACAAACATTAAAATTGATTAGAGGTGATCCAACGACATCGTTTCAGTTGCTGCCGTCTTATTTCTTTATACTAGAACAGATGAACATCACAAGAATATAAACAGATCATTTAAATAGATTTAAATATTATTTTATGGCTCTGGGTACATCAATCGATGGTCGAAAATATTTTAGGCCAGTCATTGTAGTTGATGACACATATTTAAATGGCCACTATTAGGTACACTCTTCACGGCTTGCACACAAGATGCAAACAATAACATCTTCATACTAACATTTGGAATTGGGGATAATGAAAATGATAAGTCATGGAGATAGTTTCTTGAGATGTTGAAGAGGGTTTATGGATCGAGAAACGGATTATGTATAGTATCGATAGATACAATAGCATAAGAAATGCCATTGAATTCGTATATCCAGAGGCAATGCATGGGATCTGTTCATACCATTTGCTTAAAAATTTGAAGACTCATTATTCAAAATCGGGTCACTATGTTACACATGCATTTTCAATTATGCTGTCAGAGCGTGTACAATGGATGAATTTGAATACCAAATGCAGCAATTAGACCCAATAAATGAAGAGATTAGGGGATATTTGGTATGTGACTTTTTCAGCCGGGAACCTCCTTTCAGCTGTCCCATCACCCTTTTTTTCAGCCGTCCACCTCTTTTTTCAACCCATTGTCGGACCGAAATCCCACAGTTACGAAATCAAAAATTGGAGCTTTCGGTGGTTGGCATTTCCGTCGAGCAGTCCATTGTTGTCCCTATTGTTCCCACAGTTGCGAAACAGAATAAATTACCCACCATTCACCTCCGTCAAGCAACCCATTTTCGGACTGAAAGCCCATAGTTACGAAATCAAAAATTGGAACTGCAAATGAAAAAATTTCCCAACATTTACCTCCGTCGATCTCCCTTTTTTCTAGACGCGAAGCCTTCACTTGCTTTATAGTAATTACAATCACTTGCACGGCCGAAATGGAGCAACTCTTAACAGATTTTTGAGGAAATCTGCCACGGTCGGATTGGAGCAAATGTTAACAGATTGTTAAGGTAAGTAAAGGGTAGAGGTGCTTGGATGCTTTATCAATAAGTATATAATATTTCCACTAGCACTCAGGCACTCGTGAAAAATACACATGAATTACAGATACATATAATTGAAGAACAGAGTAAGCCATGGAATTAGAAGCTTATAATTGGAATTTTTTGTGTTACGTTACACATGAATTTCTTTGATTTCCTACACTGTAAAGGAAGTGAACAAATGTAGGAATGGTTACTTATTTATTCTAGTTCACCCGTAATGCTTATCGATTATTTAATTACAGGAATGGAAACTATGGAAGAGGAGCATAATGATTTATTGGTTGAATCTGGGAATGAGAATGTCACGAACGAAGTTATAAATAATACGGTTGGAGGAGATGATGTGAACGTGCCTGAGCTGGGAATGATGTTCAATGATGAAAAAGAGATTCTCGACTTCTACAAGCGATATGCTTTTCAAGTGGGTTTTCCTGTTAGGAAAAGGAATTCGAAAAAGGGGGCTGATGGAGTTATGAGATATGTAACTTTCACTTGTAGTCGTGAGGGCAGAAGAAGTTATGGTTCAAGCAATTCTTTGAAGCAACAACCAACAAGCCAAACAGATTGTAAAGTAAGGATCTCGGCGTGTTTATTAAGTAATGGACAATGGAGAGTAAACACAGTCCAACTGGAGCACAATCATGAAACGAGTCCTTCAAAATCCAGGTTGTATCGATGCAATCGAGAATTGCCTGCAAATGTCAAACGAAAGCTTGAATTGAATGATATGGCAGGAATCCCATTGCATGAAAGTTACAACTCTGCGGTGGTGGAATCAGGTGGTTATGAGACTATGACTTTTGTTGAGAGGAATTGTCGAAATTATATTGAATAAGTTAGACGATTACGACTCGGAGAAGGAGATACTGCCGCAATACAATCATATTTTTCAAATGTGCAAGCGCGGTGCTCGGGATTTTACTTTAGTACGGATTTAGACGAGGACTCTAGGCTTAAGAATGAATTTTGGGCAGATAATAGGTGTAGGCAAGCATACAAGGAGTTCGGTGATGTGGTTACCTTTGATACGACATATCTCACCAATAAGTATGACATGCCGTTTGCCCCATTTTTTGGCGTTAATCATCATAGGCAATCGACACTGCTTGGTTATGGTTTGGTATCTAATGAGGACACCAGGACATTTGTTTGGCTATTCCGGAAATGGCTGCAGTGCATGCACGGCCATGTACCGCATGGAATAATTACTAATCAAGACAGGGTAATGCAGAACACAATTCAAATTGTACTTCCTCAAACGAAGTATAGATGGTGTTTGTGGCATATCTTGAAGGAGTTGCCTGAGAAGTTTGGCTGTCATGTTGATAAGGCTTCGATCTTTTCAACTATCTACGGATTAATATACGATTCACATAGTGTTGAAGAATTCGATGAAGGTTGGAGAGCAATGATTAATACGTACAAGTTGTACCATAATGAGTGGTTGTCAGGATTGTTTGAAAATAGAGGCCGTTGGGTACCGTGCTTCTTGAAAACCACATTTTGGGCCGGAATGTCTACAACGCAACGAAGTGAGAGTATGAATGCATTGTTCAACGGATATGTGCACTCGAAGACCTCTTTGAAGCAATTTGTTGAACAATATGAAAGAGCACTGAGAAATAAAGTCGAGAAGGAGTTTTAGGCTGATTTCAAATCATACTCGTAAATGGTACCGTACGTAACAAATTACGTTATGGAAAAGCAATTTCAAAAAGTGTACACCATTTCGAAGTTCAGGACGAGTTCATTGGGAAGGTGTACTGTGACATCATAGGAGTTTCAGAAGGCAATTCAGGGATGATTCATGAGGTTTGAGAAGATGTTAGATTGTGTGGAGATCGTCGCATGAAGAGGATTTTTTCTGTTTCCTTTTTTAGGGATACGTGTGACATTGTATGCTGTTGCCACTTATTTGAGTTTCGGAGGATAGTTTGTAGGCATGTAGTCACAGTTTTGATCCGTAACGATGTCACGTTACTGCCTGATAAGTTTATACTGCGGCGATGGAGGCGGGATGTTAGAAGAGCACACACGAGAGTTACAATGAACTACGATGGGTTGGTCAATACTCCTGCACAGTTGAAGTACGATGATATGTGTCAGGCATTTTCGGAGGTGGCTAACCTCGCTGCGGATGATGAAGTGCGGGTCCATTCGATAATGGAGTGGATCAATGTTCAACGTAAGGAACTCACGCTGGCGAAGTCGAGTTGTGGTACTCCTCCCAATCATACCATCTCGCATGGGTCGGAATCTCAAGTCCATTTTGACATTAACGTGCTAGATCCAATATCATCGAAGAGGAAGGGTGGGCCAAGAAAACTTCGACGACGAGGCCCGTTAGAGTCGTCCTCGAAGAGAAGAAATGTATGTTTTATGTTTGCCTACTAATGTAAAAGCATTTTCGATTCCATATGTTTTATGTTCGCCTACTAATGTAAACGCATTTTCGATTTACATACAGGTACATTCGGCTTCAGAAAATGGCAAGAGACCGTGGGTAGACATAGTAGTGTGGATGGGGCTGTGCCCGAGGCATCTCGACATTGTTTCTCGTTGACACCGATGTCCAGTTCGCAAGGCTTTTTGGTATACCTTTTTATTTTTTGTCTTGGTATCTATATGTCCAGTTCATTCATTCAATTTGACCTGAGTAGTATGTGGGATGTTACATAATGCAGGGTGAGAGTGGAAGCCAACAACAGATTTAATAACAAGCTTGTTCACTCAGACTTATTCGGAAAAGATTCACGTGATGTTATTTAATTGTAGATGGTTGTTGGAACTTGTTTCTTCTTTTGTTTGGGACATAAAATAGCTCTATGGAATTTATTTGGATGTTTGTAATGTGGTTTCTTGGAACTAGTTTCTTGTTTATTCATAATCCTGTCTTGGTATATTAGTTGTTGGTGCAATGAATGTGTTGGTGATTATGAAATCATTGCTAGTGATTATGGAGTTGAGCAAGTGCAATGTACAGGTTTAAAACTTAGCAGCAACTTATTCTTTTCCCAGGTATCACTTGAATTTATGCCTCGGTTGCATAGTTGCTGGTGCAACTTCATTTCGCTATTGGTTTAGAATAATGCTGGTGAATTTCTTTCTGCTGGTGCAGCTTCATTCACAGTCTATTAGCAACAACTCCATTAATGTCTTATCCATTCTTACAAGTGACAATTCACAGCAACTTCATAAACATGACAATTTCATCAAAATAGATATGTTTATAATATGGAAATGGTTTTTGTTATGATAACCATATTTAGATCATCGCATGTACAAAACGAACACAATACAATGACCTATTCAAATACTAACTACTCAACATGCAAGCCAACAATAATTTCCTCTTCCATTATACTCCGTACGTCCTTTTCCCTTGCAAAATGTCACGTTCACTGAAATCTCGACATCTCGTTTGTCGGCTATTCGAGCAAGAAAGTCAAACATTTTGGGCAAATCTTCAGCTTCCTCATTGGCCACAACATTCACTGCTTCATTAACGGTACTTGATTCACCGGTTGATTCTTCATTTTTTACCCAGTCGAAGTAGCCGCAATCGTTACTACAAGTTTTGAATAGTCGCCCCTTGTTACCTGTGTTCCTTTCAACTTGAAAACACTTTTGAATTCCACGTGGACACCACGGGCATTGAAGTTTTCTCAAGCAATCCTTGAAATAATGCATCGTGCTTCTACAACTGACACAAACGTCGAAATTTTCCCCTTTCATCCTGAGATTGAGAACAAAATAATTACAGATACATATGTCGATCAGCACAAACTAATTCCACTATTACACACCTACTACAACTAACTTCACCAATACACACCTGCTAACTCCACCATTACAGATAGACATGACAACATTTCCACTATTACACACCTCTACTATTACTAACTCAAATGGCAACGGAAGGGACAAATGAACAACATTGAACAAAATCTTGCTCATTATGCTCATTCCGAGATTCAACCAAATTTGTATTCAGCACAGTGGGACTCATACATGAAAAAAATTGAACATCACATGAACAAAATTGAACATAACCCACCAAAATCGAGTTCACTAATTACACCAAATTTGGATTCAACACAATGGAACTCTAACATGGGAAAAAATTGAATGAAAATCGAACTCAGAAATTAGCAAAATTGAACATAACCCAACAAAATCAAAATCACTAATTACAGCTTTACACGAGATTCAAACTCAAAAATTAAAACAATTGAACAACAACACCAAACTTTTCCGAGTGACTTTTGGATAAACATGTGCTTCGACTGGGTAGAAAGTAAAGAATCTATTTGGGTAAATGCCGATAGAAGACTGGGTAGAAAATGAAGAATCACTGCTTACCCACCGGTGGTTCAAAGCTTTTAGGCCGGTAGAAGACTTGGCAGCTGTGGTTCAATGCTGGTAGAAAACTTGGCAGCGGAGGTCGACTTTCAAAAGATTTCGCCTGAAATAAAGCTTTCACAGCCTTGAGAAAATGGACTCGAAATCGCCGTCGTCGCTGATAGCTTTCCACTTTTGTTAAACAGAGTAGAGGGGAGAACGAAATAGATTTTGAAAAACTTGAAATTAGGTTTCTACTCTTCTCAGCACATTTAAAGCGTTGTCTCTTTTCTTTTCCCTTATTTTATTCTTTTTGATTTTCAACTGCCAAGTAAGCAAAATTTGAAATCAGTGAAAGCATTCATGTACGTGTAGCGCAACCCAACTTTAAATATTTTATATTTTCAGATTTCACCTGCAAGTCACACTTTGTTTGAAGGATGGACAATTCTTCATTGTACATGATTGATGTAACTTAACATACATGTCGTTGTAAAATGTTTCAAGTAGATCAGCTTCCTTATCCACATGCACTGGCAGTGATAGCAACATTGAAACTGGACGTGTACAACTTTTGCTCGGTGTATTACACAAGGAATGCATATCTGAATACCTACAAAGGACAATCTTTTCTGTAGATAATAAATCAAAATAGAGTTTGCCAAAAGATGTGAATAGTAGAGTTGTACTTGCTCCAACCCAAAAGAGAAGTTCTGGCCAGCCTACTGAGAGGAGGAAGAAGCCAGCTTTTGAGAGATCACAAGTTGTGAAATGTGGAAGATGTGGTGAATCCGGTCACAATCGTTGAACATGCAGGAACATGGTGCCTCTTAACTAGAATAACGGCAAATTGAAAGCAAAAAAAGATCCAAAAAAATTCAAATAGCTTAGCGTAGTAATTTTTTTTACACGAGGATAATTTTTGTAATTACAAATTATTTTATTTTATTGCCAAACTATGTATTGTTTGGATTATATGAGTTGACAAATTTATGCATAGAGATTAGATTACGTTTCAGGATGCCATACGTGTTTCTAGGAAGGGTAGTGTAAACAGACATTGATTGTGACTCTGTTCATGATGATTGTGGTCATCTGTGACCATTTCTAGCACAAAAGGCAGTAACAAGCTTATAAGTTTTTTATTTGGTTGTGGTCGTCTGTGACCGATTATGAATAAAATTCGAAGTTAATTGACTTGAGTGTTTTAACTGAGTCTGAATGTCATCTTCGACTAGATGTGACCAATTCCGTGTATACTATTTATGAAAAATGTATAAATCATACATGTTAAGTATATGTGACCATTTATGACCATTTGTGATCAACTGTTTCTATTTGTGAATTGTTATTATGTAAGACATTAACCATGTGTGACCAATTATGACCATTTGTAACATGTTCGGACCGTTCAAATATAAACTTTTTCCTCCATAAAATACTTAAATGATGTAAACAAAACTATACACATAAAAACCAATACTTTTACCTCATTTGTTCCAATTACTTGAGAAAAATAAATTCGCATTCAATTCAAAAACATATTGCAAAGATAAAGATAACATCTATCGACTATATCATAAAACACTTGTTTTGTTTAACTTTGAATAGCTATCAACTTAATCTATCATGAAAACAATTCAATCAACAGTAGTTCAGTCATCTGACTTTGATTTTTCCCTTCTAACCTATCTCAGTTGTCTATTTTTAAACAAGAATACTGCAATTTTAAGCCTGGCATTCGCAACAACAAATGATATTGTCATTTTAGCAAGATCAATGTGCAACAAATACTGTGCATACTTTATGACAAAAATACCACAATCGTGCTTGTAATATTTAACATAGACGAACCTAAGTAACTACAAAATATTGATGAAAAATGACAAAACTTGTAATGCCCATAATGAAAATTACACATTTTGTTGTTGAGGTAAACTACTGATAATGTTAATAAACAGGTCCCTGGATATGTCACCCATATTATCAGTAATTTCCATCCACAATAAGAGTCTTCACAAGCGGTAAGACTCCTTCACGAACCTTATGATCCTTGTACGATTTTGTTGCGTGAATTGAATATGTACGGGATGCAGTTATTAATGTCAAGCTGCCCCAACATCCAATGAGCATGATTTGTAGGCATAATGGGCATTAACACAGATTCAACTTCTCTCCGAACAGTATTAAATGATAACCGTTCACCATTGATGGTTTTGATCAGGTTGTCCTTCTCATTCACCATAATTGGATCTTGAACAAATTTGGAGTGTAAAGTCCGAATTGTTAATCAAATATACAATCAATAGTTGTTGCTTTCATCTTGACACCTTCACCAAACTTGGCAAGTTGTCTTATGTAATGAAAGCAGGCATCTATGTGCTGTAATAACAAAGAGCATACATAAGTAATGTAAACTACTATGCATATGTGAAAAACTGGTGGCAATATTGTACCGTGTTGCTCAATGATGAATTGGAATTGATCAACGTATGTCACCAAGCTTTATGGTGAACAGGAACATTACCACACACAAATTGAGAACTTATCACATTATCTGCATCACCGAACTTTACCCTGTACACACATGTATGCACTCATCAAACAAATAATGACATGTCACACTTTACACAAAACACTTATAATCTACATTTCATGTATCCGTTCTTGGGATTGTATCCTCTGTCGAACCAATTTTGGAATGAATTCTATCAACTTTCTTCGAATAAATTTGGAACACAACGTTTCTAGATATAGATTTTGACCCAGTAGCGGCATGACATGGATCAACCTTAACAAAAGGTGATTCCAGAGTTTTTGATGGCTTTTTGCTCTCTTCACAGGTATTCTAGATGATGGAGGTGCAGGTGTATCTTCCTAATTTAAAAATATAAAAAGAAAGGTTCTTAAATTAATGTATGACAATCGGTCTGAATTTATAATAAGAAATACTATATGTTTCGTTAAATTGACATCTTCGGAATCACATTGAGTAGACTTCAACATGCGTGCAACAGCTTCATCGACATGCTCCTGTACTTCTATACTAGCAAAGAATGTATCATCACAGGTTTTAGGACTATGTGAGTAGCCAAAACCTAGATCAAATGAAGGAGATTGGAGAACGTAGTCATCATGGAAGCAATGTGAAGACTCAGGTTCCATGTGACATTGTCCATTTTTTCAACCACATTATTACCTTTTAGCTCAGATTCCATGTAACCTTGCCCTTTTTTTTCAACCTCATCATCAACTTTTGGCTCTTACTCTGTCGAACCATCTTTACCACTCAACTTCGTCTGAACTTTATCTATCACCGAATATAAAATGTCAAACAGATTCAACCAAAGATTTTAGAGACGACCTGATGTCGTTTAAGCCATCTTTTAACACATTTTGACTCCGAATGACCTCATTGAGCTTCAAAAAATTGTTCGAATGACGCATTTTGTCATTCATGTCAGACAGTTCTGATTTCATCAACAAAAGCTCATCTTTCAGCCCTTTGTTATCCACTTGAAGATTGGTTATTTCCTCATCCATCAACTGCTTCAATCGACCACATTCCTGAAAATTTTTGTAGTTAGTAAAATTGTTTATAAAATGGCTTCTTAAGTCTGTAAAAAAAGAAATTACTTACTTTGACACATGAACAATCACGATGATAGACATGATGAGGCTGAGTATGAGAGATAAAGCTAGAGCCCCCGTCTATTTTTGTGGCGGTGGATCGACAAAATCATCGTTTGAATCTTGAACATATACCTTTGACAGCGGGGGAGTGGACTCACTTTTGCCCATTGGAGTTTTAGAGATCCTAATGTTCTGATTTGATTGTCTAGACTTTGAGTTATGGACATCTATTGATTGTACTCAACATACAGAACAACGAAATCCATTAGTAGGATGATACAAATCAGGTTACAATATATAAGAAGGAAAGTCACAAGTAACATATTTTAGGTCACATGTCATAATATATCTGAAATTCACATTTGGAACCTATCATATATACCATCGTGAGCTCTACTTCAAATGGACCGATGTCATTTATCAAAACTTGTTTGACATAAGATGGAAAAAAGTTTGAGCATATGTCGTTTTAAATATGTATAACTAATTAAATGATTACATAACAATTCAAACATATTTAAGAACTTACATTCTCACTTCCAAACACTCGTCCTCCAACATTTCCACTGAAGGATGTTTGTGTGCAATCCAATTCACGATTCATGGATATTTCTTACAAATTCTTGTGGCCACGTTTCTCTCAAGTGCAGGTATACACTCATATAGCCACTCCTGGAAAGGTACGAAAAAATCCATCAATCTGTAGTGACTTGTTTGTTTTGATAATCCCTTCCTCAATGACGATAATGTGGTATCAAACAAAATTTGCCCAAGGGAACATTTCAAGAGTGGCAAAATTGTCTGCAAGTGCAAAAATGTATTGATCCACGACCTTGGGGTGGGTGTAGCAAATAGATACGAGGTGATAAGATAAATAATCTCAATCTTAACCATGTCAAGGTCTGGTGCATCATCTAGTGAAAGAAAGACTCTTTTGACATCTTCTCTATGACAACTTTTTAAGTCCCTAAAATACGTATCTTTCAATAAAGATAGTTTTTCATCCAACATCGGTCAATCATCGACCCATCATACTGCAATCCAGTGACGAAACAGAATTCAGTAATGGAAAACCGAATATATGTCCCATTTATGTTAAACCACATCTCCTGATTGTTGGGTTGCTTCAACTCCCGTAGTAAAATATAGTTAATCAAATGTGGCTACACTACTATCTCCCTACAATGTATGTAGTAAGAAACACGTTTTCCATAATATCCCTCAGAGTAGCAGTGAATTTCATCACAAAGTGTGTGATGACACTCTATATGGGTTTTATAGTGATCTTCCCAGGGAACCAATTCTTTGATTTTATTAAATAGCTCCAGTACTGCATAATCATAACGTCAGACATGTTATTGTGACCTTCAACAAATAAACATTTGGTCACATGTTCTCCAAAACATAACAAATAACAGTAGATAATCACAATACATATTAGTGCAGATATCAGTTCCATATTTGTGTCACGTGCTTTAATATTTTTATCCACTCTGAAGCATATTAACACGTCACAAGACAAAATTAGCTGCTATTTACATTTCGAAAAAATTAGCAACACAATAATATTTTAAAACATGATAGCGTAGATATTCTAATTCAATCCAACACACTTTAGAAAACATGTTCAGTTCACATAAATAGTAATCGATCAAACAATACATCAAATAAGTCGCAAACCCTTCAAATTACAAAATACCCAAAATAGCTCACAAAATCATATTTCGGTCACAAAATACCCAAATCAGGTTAAAAATTAGTAAAAAAAAAATCACAAAACTCACAAACCAGGTTACAAAATTAGATTTTACATGCTTCAAGGATTTCTCACCAGAGGCCGACATTTTGACTCTCTTTGCTGAAGAAGAACCTCCGACATCTTTTTTCTTCTTTCCTTTATCTTTATCCTTTATATTTACATCAACACTACAAGTTCTAACCATTTTAAATACTACAATGGTTGAAATTAAAATGTAATATGGCTATTTCACATGAATCTCCGATGATAATGCCGGCGATCGGGATTTCTTATGCTGTTGAAAATGGTAGAGAGAGAGAGAGAGAGAGAGAGAGAGAGAGAGAGAGAGAGAGAGAGAGGGGGGGGGGATGACTTCTATTGTAGAGAGAAAGAGATACGTGAGTTTTGTGTTGTAGAGAGAGTGTGTGTGTGAGGGAGAGAAGGTTTTCAAAGAGAGATGGACATGAGTCGGCTGACAGGGATAAGTACATAGAGTGAGATACGTGGACATACCAGATTAAATCTCATGAATATTTAGTTAATATAACAAATTTATTTTTATTAATTTAAAAATAGATAATTACCACCTGGTCTTTGAATTTTAAATTTTATTCCCTTATTTTTGAATTGTAAACTTGAAAACTAGGGTTTTGGATAATTTTCTCTTTTTTTAGCATATGTTTATAAACAATCGGATCGCAATATAGGGCTATAGCACACCTTGTAGGCTAAAGAATTTAGTTGCGCCATTACAACGAGGTCTGAATTTTACAACTGGCCGGACATCAATTAGATTTCGGCAAATTAGACTTGGACATTTGGACTAATAATGAAAGTTGTTATCCCCCCGTTTCGAGGTTGCAGAAAATTGGCCACGTGGCAAGCCACGTGTAGGGAGGTCAGAAAGGAGCAAAGAGGACGACCAAATGGGTCAGAAACCCCACGAGGAAAGTGGGCCAAGGCCCTTTATCCAGAAACAAACACCTTCTCATAGCCTCGGTCTGAGGCACTCCCTCAAGGACGACGCAATGCGTGATCCGAGGTCTTCTTAGTGTCCTCTGAGGGTCATGAACTCGACGTTGCTTCAAGAAGATTCGAAGATCTTTTTTGGATTGATTGATGGGATGCCTACAATAAAGTGAGCAGTTGTATTTAGTGTCAACCTGTCACTAGAGTGGCTGACCTTCAGTCAAACATTAAATGCGATGATTAGATAGCGACGTGAAGCCTCAGCTTAGGAGATGCCTCCACGTGGATCTGATCTAACGATCGCCGCGTCTGCCGGAATTTTATAAATGATTCATTTCTATGTTCATAAAAGGCATGAGATTTTTGGGCCAAGAGGGAAAAAAGCCTTAGAGTTATCAAAAATAAAAACACTCTGGTTCACATCATATCTATCCTTCCACATATTCCATGACAAAAGAAGAATTTGTTCAAAAAGTATGAAAACCCAGGGATCATTGTTAGTGTGATTTCCTCCACATATTACTACCGGAGTCCAAACATCTTTGTCTCTAACCAGAAAGTGCCTCCCACGTTCATGAACAGTAAAACTACCGATTGCATCCCGGTAGAAACGTGTCGGACCCGTACTTGAAGCGGCGAGGGTGGGCCCGGTATCTGTTGAGTTCATTTTTTGGGGTCAACAAAAGTTGTGGAGCTTTGGGCTAGACATTTGTAAATTGAAAATTGAGGAGTTGGATCTGATTGTGTTCCAGTTGGATCTTTAATTAATTTGTGTATTCCTTTCTGCGAAAAATACATAACTACTTGATTTAAAGAATACATTTTCATAACTAACAAACTTAAACAAAAGTTTCAAAAATCAAGTGTCATATAATATATATAAATATAATATTAATATTAATATGTATAAAACATAATCTAAATGTAATCTAAATAAGGATAGTATATAATATATTTTAACAATATCAATTATTTAATATATTTAAACACATTCTCTCTCTCTCTCTCTCTCTCTCTCTCTCTCTCTCTCTCTCTCTCTCTCTCTCTCTCTCTCTCTCCAATTACTATTCTAAAACATTATCTCCTAAATCTCCACAAATCACTCCTAAACCATTGATTGAGCACAAAGTTCGTAAATTTGTTCTCCATAGACCATCGTTCAACTGATGAAGTTACAATACAGCTGATAATTTCTGATTTCAACCACTTAGAGTTGTTGGGACACGGTGATCGAAGAATCCGATGATTGGAGATCTGGATATTTCAGTGTGAAGCAACATACATCAGGATATCTTTCATAATTATAAGTTCTTTTGTTTTATTCACAAATTGTGTGTTCTTTGATATATTTAACTGAAAGATTATTTAAATGAGATTTTCTCTTGATCTAAAGTTTTTAATTTATCTTGTGACATAAAAATTCATGATTTTTTTAACAGATTTCTATAATCAATAAAATCTCAACATGATTGTGACTTATTGGTTGTGTGTTTTGTGCTATATTTTACCATGTTCCGTTAACATGATTGTTTGTGACCAAGTCCATGTAATTTGTTATTGTTTGTGACGAAGTTTGTATTATCTGTAACCAAGTTCGTCTTCATTGTGACCGATGTGATCATGTCTGTCTTAACCGTAACTATATGTGATCAAATATGTGTTAATAGCGACGTGTAACCAAACATGATTACAGTTAAAGTTGTGATCATTTATATGTTAACTTTGACCCATTGTGATCAAGTTTGTGTTAACCGTGACCGGTTGTGACTAAAATATATTGAATGCGACCTGTTGTCATTATATGACCTATTATCACAAATTTTATCCGATAAAAAATTAAACTAAATTAAATAGTAATCATAAAAAATAGTATACCATCCACATTAACGTAATGAACACCATTCGTAGTATTAAAAATGTGTGACTTGTGCTCGAGGAACAATAATCTAGGAGTTGTAATCAAATTTGTTTAATTATGATCAGCACTAATTACACGTGATCTGTAAACTATGACTTATGACATGTGACCAATAGAATGTGCTCTGTGACCTATGTCTAGTGAACCGTGACATATGGTTTATGCTCTAGGAAAAGTAATCTAGGAGCTGTAATCAAATATGTCTCATTGTAACTCGTAATGAATAACATGTGACCTTTGACCTCTATCCAATAAATCGTGACTAACAAAATGTGCTATGTGATCTGTGTCCAATGAACTATGATTTATGACATATAACATTTAATAGCACAAATGGCTCTACTAATGACCTGCTTAAAATGACAATAACCTCACACATCCAAAATTTTACCACCAACACGAAAAAACTTAATGAATCCAAACAAAACAAATCCATAATCATATACATTGAATGCTTTGTCTCGTCCACAAAGAAACTGATGTTCAACATAAAGAACATTTCTAAAACATTGTACTGAACTACATATATGTCTAGTTAATAAATTTTGAAACAAATAAATACATCAATCATTCATTTTCATGTTTGTTTCCTCGCCTTGTGGCCTACCTGATCTATCGATGTTTAAACGGAAAAGAACCTATGTCCATCCTAACCCTACTAGCATTAAATGACATCAACCAAAATCTCCCTTTGAGTATCATTGAATTTTGATGTAAAATTTGTCAGAACATTCTTTTTCGCATTTCTCGGGCCTGTGACTCCTGAAGTGCAA
Organism: Fraxinus americana; assembly: GCA_035079005.1. NCBI lineage: Eukaryota > Viridiplantae > Streptophyta > Magnoliopsida > Lamiales > Oleaceae > Fraxinus > Fraxinus americana. Next base: position 30,375,437 of record CM068707.1, read on the forward strand.
CAATTCATGAAGTTGCGAAAGAAGAAGCCAACATCCTGTGAAGCGACAACCATACAAGTGAGGTTGTTTTTTGGCAAACAGAGGCAAGCTCCAGCGACGGAGAGTTCATCGACTTCCTCTCTTTCTTATGATAAAGAAGTAGCTGATGATGTCGCCGAGAGATCACCAGAATAAGAGCAGGCTGCAGCGACGGAAAGTGACAAAACAACTAGCTCTTCAGAAAAAGGTTGAGTAAAGTACACCAATAACCGGGGAGCCAAAAACTAAAGGTCTTCACGGATAATGTATTGTCATTCATGCAATGGATTATGAAATAATTTACATACGTCAATATCAAATATTGATATACACATTCAGGTCACAAACACCTATAATACTATTCCAAACAAGTCACAAATATAAATAGTTTACAAACACTTGTACATGCCTCAGATCACAAGCATGGATAAAAATATTTCAAAACATATTACAAACACAATTCAAGTCACGTACCAGATAAACAAGTCACAAAGATAAACAAAAATATCACACTATTATTAAACCCACAAAACAAACGGGTCACAATAGAAGTAAATGTCAATTCACAATACAAAAATGAGGCCACAATAAGAATTATGAACTCATAAATTAACATTGTAAAATTTATAAACACCCAATAATATTCAAATACAACTTGCTCATTAATTCAAATAACTACAAAATTGATTTATCTTCTTCAAACTAGGTTTTCAACTAGAATCGAAATTTTTGAGAATTTCTGTCGGAACATCTTTCTGTACTTTTGATCCTTTTCTTTGATCATATAACTATCAAGTGTGATAATACTAGTATAAACTTGTCAAGAAAAATCCCATTTTGCCCTCTCAAAAGAAGTATATTGAGATTAGACATCATTTTCTAAGAGATCATGCATAAAAGGAAGATATTGTGTTAAAATTTGTGAACATGGAATATCAATTGGTCGACATCTTCACTAAACCTCTAGCACTTGCTCGATTCTCACATATTCGAAGAGGTTTAAGCATTATTGATAAATTCAAAGTGCATAACTAAGTTAAATTCATACTATGTGTTCAAATATGTTTTATTTCTACATGTAAAATTATTTGTTATGTTTGATTTAATATTTAAAAAAAAAAAAGGGAACCGGATGAGTCAAATGGATTGTCTGGATTGACAGAAGAAAGTGAAGGAATTGAACCTTGTCAACTCAAATGTCCAGATCATGAATCAGGCATCCAGTTCAACGAAAATCCTTCTTTTAAAAAACTCATAAAACGCCCATTTCTTTTTCATTCTCTTCCTTATTTTCCTTATTTCTCTTACTAAATCTTCCTTAAATTTTTCATATTTCCATCTCCAGTCTTCAAATAACCTCCAAAATCATAAAACCAATCACTTTTACATCTCAAATCTCTCAAAATTTCAAATTTTCATCCACGAAAATCTCACATTCTACTCAAAACCAAACCTAGTTCCATTTTTTTCTTCATTTCTCCTCAACTTCACTAATAGTCTTGCAATGATGGGGTCTAAAAGAGTGGAAAAAAGACTTAAGCCTACGATGATAAGATCTCCTCCACCTTCCTCAGATGAAGAATTTGTCATGGAACTCGAGGTCCCAGCCAATCCCTTTGAAAAATCTCTAATTCTCATAGGTAAAAATGTTGATTTTGCTGATTTTACCATTAAAGCACATGCATTTCACATAGAAAAATATTTTTAAAATATGAGTTGGGTGTCGATTACTACACTAGAGAAACGTGCATATCCATATCTCATGAATTTTTTTTTACAAAAATATGTTCATTACTCCTACGTCGGACGAAAATTCTTGTCTACTTAAAAACACCCGCATTACCATCAACAAAGCTTTCATCCAAGACATTCTCGAGCTTAAGGTGTGAAAATCAAAATTTTCTTCATAAAACTCATCCCGCTTTGGAAATATAAAACCTACTGCAGCGTGTTGTTGAGTCACCGTGAAGAACATAGAAAATATCACCAAATTTAGAACAAATCAACTCACTCGTCCATGCAAAATTTTGCAAAATATTATTGCACATGTCATTCTTCCTCGAAAGGGCCATCGAGTTGAAGTAAATAATTTTAATATTTTCATTCTTGATTCCTTTTTTCTCGAGGGAAAATTAGATTTTTTAACCATTGCACTCAATCTCATGAAGCTTGTCCATTTCAGTTGCCACGTCAAAGTGTTACCTCATGGCATGCTTCTTACAAAAATCTTTAAATATTTTGATATTTCTTTACAACATGAGACCTTTGTTAAACTCCGTCCTACCGATATCATAAATATCCAAACTCTTAAATATATGAAAATTGTAAAAGAACATGGTCAATGAGCAGCTCACACCAAAGGATTCGATCCCACTTTGGGTACTTCCACTCTACTCTTCAATAGCGATGAGGACGATGATGTGCCACAAGTTCCAAATCCTCCTAATGACATTTCGAGCTCTAGTGTTCCTTCTCCTTCAACGGGTGGTTTCACATTTATCAAGGATCGTTACATCCTCCGTTAACGGCCTTAGAGGGGATGCTTCATTAATTATAAGTTCAACATGTTGCCATAAAAGCTCAACAAGATGCAATTCAAGCTCAACAAGCAGTGATGCAAGCTCAACAAATTGTCTTCTATGCTCTTTTCCCTCCACTGCCTCCTCTGGAGCCGTAGCTATGGTTACATTTATATATTTTGGATACTCCCTTATGCATTTGTATCTTGGACACACTCTTGCTTCGTCTAACTTCTTTTGTTATGGATGAAATTTCCTTTGTATTTTGGATATCTTGTGTTATTATGGATGAAATATACTTGCTATTATTTGTGCCTATGGTTGTCTCTTTGATATTTCATGACTTGTGTTTTTTGTTTCCCATTTTCATCCTTTTTGTTTATGCCAAAATGAAGAATATATGTATAAAAGATAGGGGGAATATATGAATCATATGTGATATCTAAGTTTTTTTCACCATTTATCAATTTGTTACAAATTATCTTTATTTTTGCAACACCCCGAAAATTTTAGAATAACAATTTATCTGTTCTATATATTATATTTATTATTTTGAAAGTTGAGGGGCTGAAATGAAATATGTTTTAAATTATTTTGTTTTTGGGTCAAATATTTGAATTTTGATAGAGTGATGATAAGTATATCAATATTGTACTCGTTGGATAGCTCGTATTTAATCATGTATTTTGGGCTCGAGAAAATGTAAGTTTGAATAAGTAAGCCTAATGTATTTCAATTCAAAGAAACGTATTTAATATGTATTTGCCTTTTAAGATAGTTAGCAAAAGAATATAATATTTAATTATCTAATCATTTGAAAAAGATTTAATCATATCTAAACTATGTTTCTTCCAACTGATATCCACTAGTGTTACACGTGAATTGTATACAAGCCATGTTTGATAATTTGATCGAACCAATCATTATAACAAATTCAGTTTTTTTGAAGGTGGCCGTGTAGATAGGAAATTGATGGATATTTGAAATTTAAATCCAAAACAAATTCTTCTCAAATTGGGTAGAAACGATTTTTCATCACAATTATACTATGACTCAACTACTATTTTTTTTTTACTATAAATAGCGTGCCAATGTCCCACAAGTCACTACCACAAAATTTTACACAGCAGTTTTCATATAAAGCAGCTGTAAATTCTAATTATATTTTTATTATCAAAATTTTGTTTGATCAATCAAAAAAAGATACTTTTGTGCAAGTTGTTTTTTTCCTTATACTTTTATGTTCAGTAATTTAAGCATGAATTGCCAGTGGACCTTCGGGTTCGACCTAACGGAATATGAACTCTTTTGGATTCTTTATAATGAAATGTGAAATCCTTCGAGAATTCAAAATGAGAAATGATGGGTATCTCGCTTGGTTGCCGATTTATTCCATAAAGAGAAATGTGGTACGAATTATTTTTATTATTGTTATATAACTGCATATGAAAACTGTGTGTATCTTACTGGTGTTTTTAAAATAATGGTGTTTTTAAAATACTTACTCCTACGAATTTTTACAGGCTGATCGGGTCTATTGGAGCTGCGATGGAATGGTGCAGCAGACTGCCTGGGATTTCGATATACGAAAATATTAAGTTTTACTACCTTTAAATTTAGTAGTTTGTTTTGTTCAATAATATTAATATTGAATTTATTAGTTGAGAATGTTTAAATTATTTTTTTAAAAGACATGATTTTATGATTCAAATTTAAACTTTTGGATGTTCCAATATTTTGTTTATTAAAGAATTTTATCGTTCTTCATTTTAAGTAAATAAAAGAAAAGAAATTAATTTTGGTAACGCCTCAAGATGTATAAAATTTTAGGGCGTTACAATTTGTTATAATCAGAAAGGGGAAAATGGCAACATATGAGATGACATGCAACAAATGTGATATGCTTGAAATGGTTATTGATTTGTAAAAGATAAGAGGAATATATGTATAAATGATAAGGGGAATTTAAGAATCATATATGATACATAAACTTTTTCGTCTCTTATCAATCCGTTGCAAATTATCTTTGATTTTCATAATAAAAAATGGGGAAATTGTTGACCTATGATTAACTTCATGTTTTGATTATAACAAACAAGTTGATTTTATTTCTAACAATTGAATTAAAGTCTTAATAGCTATTGTTGCAAAGTTGGTCGATTGGAGACAAAAAGATCACTACCAAAATGCTCGTATCAGACGATCAATTAAAATTGAGATGGAAGCCGAGTATTCACAACAATCACTTGAGACAAAGAATTTCAATAGTCAAACATCGATGATATTAGATTAAAATGTTTTGGATTCATGTGTAAAGGTACAATGCTTGAATCCTAGCAATGAATTATTAAAGCTCAATGAATAATTTTCTATGCATGAGAAAATTATTTCATAAAAATACTTGTATAAAAGTTATTTTTCAAAAGGTAACTATTTCAACTTGATATTCAAATTCTTTAAAATATCACTTACCTTGAAAATTAAAGTGAAAATGTTCTTTCAAATGCCTACATTTTTCAAAACAATAAAAAAGAAAAATCCAGGAAAGTTCTGTCCAAGCGGACATCCCATTCGTCCAAATGTCTATTTTTAACCGTTCTGAATTTTGACGTACAACAGCTAATTTGGTTGTCCAGTTCAGAATGCGAACACCTGAATTGGTTGTCCAATTAGTCATAATTTTTGGCATTTTGACTTCTATAAACACCATTTCACTTTGCATTTATGTGAGATATTTTTGAGCTAAATTATATGGATCTTACATTTTATTTATCTTTACTAAATCATTTACTTTGAAAAACTTTTGATTGAATCAACTTTTGAAAAATATCTTTCTCATCAAAGTTTTTCTTACTTAACACTTAAACTTTATTTATTACTATTCATTAAAGTGGTAACTTATATATCTCTTAGTACTTAATTTGATTATATCATTTATTAAGAGAGAAGTTTCAAATTGTAAAATCATTTTTCTTTAAATTTGCATGTTATATTGAGGTCGGTACTCCTTATTTGTAAGTCATCAGAAGTATTGTAAGGGTTTAGATTACACCATAAGTTCGAATTTAGTGAAAATGCCTTGCTCGTTACGAAGAGCTTGATAATAGAGGACGTAGATCATTGTTTGAGATCAAACCTCTACAATTACATCGTTTGCACACTCTATTCCCTTTTACTTATTACTTTCGTACTTATGCAATTTTTGTTTGATTAATTTATTCATTCTCGTCTTGCTTAAATTTGAATTCTTTTTCGAAATTTTTTTTAAAAACCAATTCACCCCCTCTTGGTTAGTTAGTCTTGGGTTATCAATTGGTATCAAAGCGATGTGCTCAATTTTAAAAGATTTCACAATCTTGAGAAATAGCTAACCACAATTTTCAAAATCTTGAGGGGGTATTATACAAATTGCAATCCCTTCTTTGATGGCACACATTATAATTATTGAAAATCTAGAATGATTTACATTCAATCAATAGATTATAATATTTGGGAGGTTATTGAATATGGTCCTTATACTCCTATAAAGATTATTAAAGTTGATGGCAAACCCGATCAAACCATTCCAAAACCTAGAGAGTAGTACGACAAAGATGATAAAATAAAATTATCATTAAATGCTAGAAATGATGAAAATCAAGTTTTTGAAGTAAAGGACTCGAGAGTGGGCCCCGCGGCGTGATAGCGCAAAGATTTTGGCCTGGCGCTGCACTACCTAGTCTATTTTGTGCCTTACACGATTTTTCCTCCTCCACTTCTTTTCTTGCATTTTACTTCAAACACAACTCTACTATTGGGGTTTGGACGTCCCCTGTTTGTTACATATATATAGTTAGCTCTTCATTATAAATTTATAGAAGTTAGAGAAAGTTGTAAGCACAAATCTTTCCATTCTTTCTCCATATCATAATAAAATCTCAATTCTGTACAAATTATTTTGTTCTTGTGATCAATTACTTCATATTGTGGCTATAATTTATTATTTTCTTCAACAAAGTGGTATTGGATTAATCAGGTATCATTTACACTTTTCACAATAGAAATTAAGGCCAGAAAGAAGAAACTTGAGTCCGAAGCTCAACCAAGGGAGGCCAACAAAAGAAAGGCATCTTATGATATAATGAATTCTTATCTTGGGCTAACCAAGTCACTCCTTATGTCCCATTTGTGGTCATCTCCTAGGTGGATGCTATAATCTTCCCTACTATATCAGCACTTCCTTATCTCTATAGCTTTGCAGTCTAAGACGGGCCATATGAAGGGATAATGTCTCAAGCATACGCACAATGAGTCCCCACATTTGGAGGGGCGTGTGCCCTCCCTGTCAATGTTAAGGATGCAATCAAAGTACTGGTGAAGAGTTGGAGTTCCATCCATCATAGCTATTTGTATGGCATGGACATATTAGAGGCCTTTGTTGTTGAGGACATCAATTTCTGTCGTGTTATTATACAGTAGGTCAGAGCTGCCAATAAGTTAAAATGGGAGATGTTGATGCTGAGAAAAGAGCAGGATAAGGCCACCCTATTGTCGGAATCTGAAAAGAGGTTCATGGCTTAGGTTAAAGAGAAGTGGAAGAAAGAGAATGATAAGAGAAAACGATTGATCAATAGATGAGGGCCATTGAAGAGCTGAATTCCAAGCTCAAGGTTGAGGAGGAGATCAGAGGGCTGAGATGAGCTCCTTATTATCTAAGGCTGAAGATAGAACGAAGGTTAGTGCTGACACAATCAATAAGGAGTACAAGGCATCTCCAATAAATGATACTACCAAAAATCTGCACCTGTCCATACCCAAACTTTACGACTGGGAATGAGCACCATCAAGATTTATAAATTCTGAAACAAAGGCATCAAGGTGCATCATTGTTATCTGTCTGATGCTTAAGTTAAGCGTGAGGCTATAAACTAAACTACTTCAAAGCATACCTAAATAATTAATAAACAACTTGTATTTATAGAGCTACGCAGTGCAATCCAAGTAAAATTGGGTCATTTGGATGCCTTATCTATTTAAGAGTCTTAGGAGACATGAGAGTCTCGTAAAAGCTGTACACTAGAGTTTTACTGGAACCTTAGGACTGTTGTAGTGGAGTCCTCTTAGGATAGGAGACTTGGAGATAGAGCAATTTTCGGGGATTGCATGGCCAATGGCTCATCCCCAACGTTGTGAAGTCCGATGAGTGGTCAATAACGTGAGTTGACGAGGTGAAAAATAAGTCCTTGGGCATGTGGTCCTTGGTTTACCAAAAGTGTACACAACATTGATGATGACATTGTCTACGTCCTTCCTTTGTATGAGGTTATTAAGGACGTGTGAGAAGTAATAGATTTAGGATATACAATTCTTGAAGGACGACCTGGAGAATAATGTAGAAGGCTTCTGGTCTAACCTCTGTTCTTCAAGCCACCACTTCTCCATCTTAACTGGAATATGCTAATTCTATTTTTTTTTTAAGTATTTTAGAACTTGCTCTTTTATAGGAAAGAATGTAATTTTTCTTCTAGACTTAAGTAATCTTTGATTGTATTAACGAAGATGTTTTCTATTTGGTTATTGTGTTTAGATTTCAATATTGAGTTCAACATTTAATATCGATTTTAAGTCTACTTTCTTTCGAGCTGGAATCTTTGTTTTGATTTTTGCCAAGTGCGGAGCATGTGCATACTTGAGGGCGAATTCTGCTCAAGCTAGACCTTAGAACCCAGTGTACATATGCACACTTTAAGTCGGATCTAGTTGGGATTAGACCTCAAAACTTGAACCTCTTTATGATTTTTTGCCAATTGTGTAGTACATGCACATTAGAGGTCGGATCTAGCTACGACTACACATCAGAACTCAAATCCTTTTATATTTTTTTTTCTATGCAACACATGTATATTTGATGTCAGATCTCTCATAATATGAATTTTTCTCTATGTAGTACATGCATATTTGACCTCAAGGACGGAGCTGCACCCGACGAGTCAGGGTGGCTGCCTATGTTGACTCCGTCGAAACCTATGTGAACTTAGAAGAGATCCAATGGGCCATGGAGCTGTTGGATTTTCAGAATTGAAATTCCAACTGTAGGATTGTGTTCAATCGTAGGATACTTCAAGTGTATTGTTTCTTTTTAGTATCCGTTATAGACAAAAGATAGAGGAGGAAGAATGGGAAAAATGAGTTAATGCTAAAGTCACCAATAGCTACCTATTAGTTGGAACGTATTATTCGAACCCTGGTCCGAATTGGTGCTTCCAGAATTTTGAATAGAAGTCGTGTTTTCGATATTGCAATATTTATTACAAAACACCTTTAACCGGGTTAAGATACGTGGTTATATTTTGGTTGTTGGTTTTGTTTTTGGAGACTTCTATTATTGGTGTCATTTTACTTGGCACACGGTTTTGAGGGCTTCATTTGATGGCTGTAGTTTTGGAATGAAGTTCTCTCGTTTCTAAGGTTCTCTCGTTTTGTTTTCTTTCTCTCAAATTTCTGATTTGAGATTCTCGATCTGTAATCTTTAACCCATGTTTTAGTGATATTCCGAGTGAATATCTGTGAGAGAGTTTGAGTTCTCTCCTGTTACTATTTATATGGGTTTGTGAAGATTCTTGATGATGCTTTGTGGATCAATTGTTGTATCTTTGAGAGATAAGTGTTCTTGTACTGTTTCAGTGTGTTGGTTGAACATTTACAACATGTGTTGCCATTTTGGGCTATATAGTGGAACCGAACATAAATCCAATTTATTGAATGCTCAACGGGGAATGTAGGCATTAGATTCGGTCATTGAACCTCCATGGCTTAGGTAGAAGGAAATCGATTGTGTTATCTTTAATTTCTGCACTCTTCATTTTCTGAGAGATCGTTTTATTGTTGCTTTTCCACATTAATATCGTGTGTTCCTTGCCTTACAGTGGTATCAGAGCCATTACTCAAGAACAAGATACTGATTTTGAAGAAATTAGTTGATCTGCAATAGATCTAAATTTTGGAATTGCTGTCAAGTAAAATTGAAAGAAAATCGAGTTTCTAAACTCATTGGGTGAGATCTTTCTAAATATTTGTAAAGTTCATTTTCAAAAATTAGCATTGCTTGATTTTTCCCTTGATTTATAGTACACATTAACCCCATTGAGATTAATATTTGTCTAGAGGCTCCTATGAGGCCTTGAGAATCTGAGATAAATCAAGTATGAGTGTGTACCTAGAGGATCTTGCAGAATGAATCTTTGAAACATGGTCTTGTGATCTCCGTTATCATATTTTCTTTTGAGTCTTGATCTGCATATTCTCTGTGTGCTTGAAATTTGTAAAATCTTGTTTTACTAAGTATATTACTGTGATTTGTGAGTGACACCAATTTGTACTCTCGCTGATCTTCACAAATTTGTGAAACCATCTTTAATCTATGAATCATACTTGACTATAATATGGCTTCTGCTAAATTTGAAATTAGTCAATTTGATGGAAAATGTGATTTCAATATGTGTAGTTAAAAAATGAAGGATATTTCAATGCAAATGAGATGTGTTAGAACTTTAGATGATAGCTAGCCTCTTAACTTACTTCCTGTAAAGAAAATTGAACTTGAAGAAAATGCTTGGACTACTTCTGAATTGTAGACTAAGCTCGAAGCCAAATATGTGACAAAAACTACTCCAAATAAGTGTTTCTTATTAAAACAATTCTTCTCTTTCAAAATAAATCCCTCAGTTGAGTTGGATGAAAATTAAACAAATTTACAAAACTTACCCAAGACTTAGCCAACTATGATAAAAACTTTCAAAAGATCTGATGGATGTAGTCCTGTTAAACTCCATTAGTGACATATATAAAGATATCAATGTTGCTTTTGAGTATAGTAGAAATGAACTTATTATTGATGTTATAATAAATTCTTTGAGAAATAAAGCTTTATAGATGAAAGTCGATTCTGGTGATAGTCAAAATGGAGATAATTTGTTAGTAAAAGGGAAAGTTTTTGGTAAATCAAATTATCACTCTAAGTATTTTATTGAAAATAAAAATAAATTGAGTGATAAATATAAGTCCAAAAATTAGGCTAAAGATAAGAAGTATTATTATTGGGGAAAGTTTGGCAATTTTGTTAAAGACTGTTTTAAGAAGAAAAATGATTCAAGAAAAAAGAATTTTGATGATCAGAGTAATGCTTTAGTATATAATAATGCTAAGTCTAAAATTGATATAGACCTTGTTAATATGGAAAAACAACTGAATGATAAATGAATACTTGACTCAGATTGTTCCTTCCATATGTGCCCAAATAAAAACTATTTTCTTGAGTTCGTAAAAACAGTTGGATGGCAAATTATAATAGAAAATAATATTACCTCTAAAGTCAGAGGGATATGTACCATAAAATTGTTACTGGATCTATTCCTAAAAGGAACTAGATATGTTCCTGACTTGAAAAGGAACATGGTGTCCTTAGGTATGTTAGATTGTATGGGGTTTAAGATAAATTTAGGTCAATGACATATTAAAATTCTTAGGGGCAGTGATTTAATCATTAGCACCCATAAGAGACATAACCTTTATTTTATGAAAGCTAAACCTCTACTTAGCTTAACTACTTCTGCTGTATCTAAAAATTTTACACTTACAAAATTATGGATGATAAACTTGACCATATTGGCAAAAAGAGTTTGAGTTCTTTACAATCAAAATGTGTTTTTGGAAAACTAAATCTTGGTGATTTTGGTTCTTGTGAACAATGTGTTATAAAAAAACAAGTCAAACTATATTTTCCAACTAGAATTCATAAATCCAAAACAAATATTGAAATATTTACATATTGATTATGGGGTTTTGCTGCTGTTTACACTTTATCTGGCTTCAGATATTATTTACTGATCATTGATAATTTTTTAAGAAAAAATTGGGTCTTCTTATTAAAAAGTAAAGATTAAACATTTTCTATTTTTAAGGCTTGGAAAACTCAAATTGAAAATCAAATTAATTATAAAATAAAAATTTTAAGGACTGATAATTGTTTGAAATTTTGCAATCATGAATTCAATAATTTTTGTAAAGAATATGGTATTTTGAGGCATAAAGCGTATACTCATCAACAAAATGGAATAGTTGAAAGAACGAATATGACTCTATTAAACAAAGTTAGATGTATGCTTTTGAATTCTGGTTTACCTAATTTGAATTCTGGTTTACCTAAATTGTTTTGGGACGAAGTAGTTAAAATTGTTGCATATTTTGTTAATAGAAGTCCTATCAAAGCTTTAAATTTTGAAGTATCTGAATCTATTTGGTCTATTAGTTTTGTGAATTATTCTTACTTAGATGTGTTTGGTTGTGTTGCATATGCTATTCAAAACATTGGAAAATTAGAACTTATATCACTTAAAAGTGTTTTCTTGGGTTATGATGAATTAAAGGCTACATATTATGAGTTAAATGTGAAAATGAGTATAAAGTTATTGTCAGAAAATATGTTCGTTTCAATGAATCTTTAATGTCTTGTTTAGAAGGAAAAGAAAATATATTAACTGATAAAGATGTTCAAATTGAGGTGGAGCCTTCTCAAATTGAGCAAAACACTCATGTACCCATAGTACATGAAACTGGTCTTGAACCTGAAACTTAAAATGATCAAGAACTTGATCAGTTTGACCAATCTGATCCTACTACTCTTCCTTTTGATGAATATGAATTCACAAGAAATAGGAAAATGAGACAAATCAGACCTTCTATTAGATTTGACAGTGATGATTTTGTTTCATTTTTCACTTATCAAGAACAGATTGAAAATGAGCCAAACTCCTATGATGATGTCATTAAATGTAAAGAAAGTAAGAACTGAAAAGCAGTCATAGAAGATGAAATGTCTCCACTTCTTAAAAAAACTTGGGAACTTATTAAAAGATCTAAAGGGCAAAAACTAATTGACTATAAATAGATCTATAAAGTAAAACAAGGAGAAGGAGATGGTAAAAACATTAGATATAAAGTTAGACTTGTTGCAAAAGGTTTTACTAAAAAAAATGTGTTGATTTCACTGAAATCTTTTCTCTTGTTGTGAAATATACTGTTCATAGATGCTTGCTTGCATTTATTGCTCTATGGGAACTTGATCAATTAGATATTAGAACTGCTTTGTTGTACGTTGACCTAGATGAAATAATTAACATGAGGCATCCTGTTGGTTTTGACATATGAGATCCTGATAATAGTATTTGTCTGTTAAAGAGATCCTTATATGGTTTAAAACAAGCTCCTAAACAATGGTATAAAAATTTGATACATTTGTTCTAAAACTTGGTTTTAGAAGAAGTCAATATGACTTGTCTATACTGTAAAGGTGATGAAGGTAAAAATTCTATGTATCTAGTTCTTTGATATTCTACTTGCCAGTTGTTATAAGTCTAAAATTGATATTATTAAATTGAAATTGAAATCTGAATTTGAAATGAAGGATCTTGGTTTTACTAAAAAGATATTAGGCATGCATATTTGGAGAAATAAAGAAATAGACTTGTTATTTTTGAATCAATATGATTATGTTGTTAAATTTTTGAAAAAAATTAATATGCAAAACTGTAAACCTGTAACATTACCTCTTGCTTATCGTTTTAAGCTATCTTATGAATATTGTCCAAAATCTGAAGAAGAATATGCAGGAATGTCTAAAGCTCCTTATGCAAATGCTATTGGTTCTGTCATGTATTTGATGATTTTTACCACACATGATCTTGCATTTGGTATTAGCATATTAAACAGATTTATGAGTAACCCTGAGGAATAACATTGGAATGCTTTAAAATGGTTATTAAGATATCTTAAAGGTACACCTAACTTAGGTTTAATGTTTAAATCAAGTAAGATTGTGTAACTTTAAAGGGATATACGGATTCTGATTATGCTGGAGATAGAGGTAAAAGTTGATCAACTTTATCCTATTTTTATACCTTATGTGGTACAACTTTTAGCTGGAAATCACAACTTCAAAAAGTTGTTGATCTATTTTTTATAGAAGTAAAATATATTGTTGTCGCCGATGCTGTAAAAGAGGGAATGTGGTTAAATGGTTTATTGTCTGAATTTGGCTTTATTGGTAATCATGCTATAATGTTATCTAATAATCAAAGTGTTATTCATCTTAGCAAAAATCGTATGTTTCCTGATAGAACAGTGCATATTGTTGTTAAATATCATTTTATAATATATATATATATATATATATATATATATATATATATATATATATATGTTATTTTAAAAGGAATTCTTAGAATTGGTAAAGTTACAACTCAATTTAATCCATCTGATATGGATACAAAAGTGATTCCTTTGAATAAATTTGTAAATTGTTTGAAACTTATATTTGTTGATTCTTTGTAATGCATGAACATGTACTTAGAGTAAATGAAAAGTGAAATTGTGATTATTCTCTTGGATGCACTATATTCCCAAATTCTAGTAGCAAGGTGAAGAATGTAAGATTTGAACCCTGGTCTGAATTGGTGCTTCCAGAATTTTGAATTGAAGGCGCGTTTTTGATATTGCAACTTTATTAAAAAAGCAGCTTTAACCGGATTAAGACACGTGGTTACATCTTGGCCGTTGGTTTTACTTCTGGAGAATTCTATTATTGGTGTTGTTTTACTTGGCACACGGTTTTGAGGGTTTCATTCGCTGGCTATGGTTTTGGAAGGAAGTTCTCTCGTTTCTAGGATTCACTTTTTCTGTTTTATTTCTCTCAAATTTTTTATTTGAGATTCTCGATCTGTAATCTTTAATCCTTGTTTTAGTGATATTCTTAGTTAATACCTGTAAGGGAGTTTGAATTCTCTCGAGCTACTATTTATGTGGGTTTGTGAATATTCATGGTAATTCTTTGTGTACCGATCATTGTATCTTTGTGAGATAAATATTCTTGTATTGTTTTAGTGTGTTGGCTGGACATTTGTAACATTTGTTGCCATTTTGGGCTATATAGTGGAATCAAGCATAAATTGAATTCATTTGATGCTTCACGGGGGATGAGGAGTTAGAAGCGGTCGTCAAACCTCTGGGACTAAGTCGAAAGAAATCGATTGTGTTATCATTAATTTCTGCACTCTTTATTTTTTGAGAGATCATTTTATTATTGCTTCTCAACGTCAATATCGTGTGTTCCTAATCTTACATTATTTAATGGCCGTGATGCTTAATATGTCATAGGTCATTGAGATTCTGTAATCTCTACTATTTTTATTGATAGGTGATTGTATAAATAGAGAATGAATTTCTCTCCATTTATTTTTTTAGTACAAAAGATAATGAATTTCCCCTTTTGATCAAATTTTATATTCTTATATTTTTATTTAATTTCTTGGTCACGTGTCAAAATTTGAATATGAGATTTAATCAAAGTAGTTAGGAGAAAGTTAAACATATATATTTAACCATCTTTCTTCATGTCATGATGAATAAAGAACCGTTTGATGTAGCCCTGTATTGCACTAAATTATTTATCTATAAATAATTCGGTTGAAATGGACCTAACTAATCTTTAATTTATTGAAATTAAAATTTAATTTGTTGTGGCGTAAAGAATAATCATTGAATTATGTTTCAAATTTATTACGTTCAATATTCATTTATCTGAAAATTATAGTGTGTTTGATTGTTATTTCTCCACCCAAATTTCAATTTTTACAGTATTTGATTATCAATTTTTTTAATGAAAAATATTTTTCTTACCTTTGAAAAATATGCCTATTTTCCTTATTTTTGAGAAAAATATTTTCTTTTGATGAGGTAGATTTTTTGTTTTTCTCAAAACAAGGAGAATATTTTCTTTCTAGGAAATATTTTTCATATCAAAGAAGCACACCCTTAGAGTGTGCCAGAAGTCTTAGGCATGTGCAACTTCAAGAGTATCGCTGCCTCACATTGCGTTTCACGAGCTTAAAACTCCTCAGTTTAAACTAAATCATTGATCTTAGACCTAAGAGCATCATCATTTCAAACCTTCGAGACGATATCTTGTGGTACGTCAACGTATACGAAATGTAGCAGGTGGATGCTCAACTTTTTACCGCATCTAAGTCCCGAGCTTTTATTTTTTAGTACTTTGCATGTGTTTGGCACCCATTTTTGGGAAATTATTAATTTTGGAATAGTGGTTAATGGAAGAATGTGTGGTTGAAAAGTAATAAAATATTTTAGATTTGTGTGTAATATTATTTTATTTGGAAAATGAGTGGTTATAATTATGAAAGAGAAGTTTTTTTAAAAAATTAATAGTGCCAAACACCCTCTTAGTTTTCTGTAACCAAAAAGTTAAATGAAGTCGTCATATACTTTATTCAGTAAACTATATGAAAATAAAAAACCGTAATACTTTGTTTAGTAACAGTTATATGCTTCGTCCGTCCTCTATATGCTTCGTTCATATGTCTTTTATAGTAACAAATAGATGCCTCATCTTGCTATTGCGGTTATTGACGGTCAACGATCATCCTAACTCACTCGAATTCATGTATCAGCCCCTGCTTGACCTCATATATAGCTAGGGCTATACCTTAGAATTAAAATCCGTTTATAAATTTTTCTCCCAGTTTGCAGCACATGCATACTTGAGGTCGGATTTTAGAACTAAAATTCTTAGATGGATTTTTGCAAAATGACTTTTATTCCACACAACCATGATGTTATAGAAGAGGCTTTGCTACAGCAGAGAAGTAGAAAGATTATAAGTAGATCCCTTCAATTCCTATACTAGTAGTACTTCTTCAATTGTTCAGCATTCGACGGGTGTAGGAGGTGTTTTCGCGACTGGTCTTTGAGTTCATAGGCCCCTTCTCGTTATTGTGAAGTTTATGGACTCTCCTTATCTTGAGGTCTCAGCAATTAGTCTAAGCACATTTAATTGTCTCTCTCTTTTGCTCTACTTTTCCTTTTTCCTTTTTTCACTAGGTTCTGCATGCTTTGGCTCTCACGACTTTCTCGATCCAAGTTAAGGCCTTAAAATACGAGATTTAGGTAGTGTTTGGCCCAATTATCGTGAGTATTTATTATTAAAAAGTTGTTAACTGATTAGCTATGAATCTAGGATATGTTGTGGATATAAAATTGATTGTTTGGCCACCTAACTATAAAGTACTTTTGTTTAAATTGCACATTTATTTGAGTACATTAAATATTTTCTATGTATATCACCTTTACAAATAATATTTAGTTCATAACATTTTAATTAAAATATCATGGCGCCATTATTTTAGTTTATATCATATTATATAAATTTATTTGTTTAAATCATACACATTATGTGGCTAATATAACCACTTTTATTCTCTCTTGTTTCTCGTAACAATGTTTAAAAAACGATAGGGGATTAATTTATTTCCTTAACTGAAGTCGTATAATCTATTTACTACTATAATACGAATTCCATGGTCATGATACTCAATTACCAATATTTTGTTACGGAGTTTGAAAAGAAATCAATTAAGACTAACTTAGATAAGATAACAAATTTCGAAAAATATACAGATAACATAATGATTTGGTATGCAAAGGATAAATTTGTATACAAACGCGGTCAGGGACGGTCCTGATATTTTGGGGGTTCTATGCAAATTTCAAATATAGAGCCCCTATGAATATGAAGCCTTATTTGATGGAAATTAAAATCAGATTTCTAGCGGATTTTGGTAATTGATGAAATATGTGGTTGATTTGTTGTGTGTCATATGAAAATATAGAGCCCCTATGAATATTAAGCATTATTTGATGGAGATTAAAATCAGATTTCTAGCGAATTTTGATAATTGATGAAATATGTGGTTGATTTGTTGTGTGTCATATAAAATGTGTGATTATATTTAATTGTTAACTTTGACTTAAAAAATAATTAAATATAATCAAGAAAATTGAAAAACAAAATACAAGATTTAAGCTTCAATACAAATATTAAAAAAGGAATAATAAGTGGATTGGAAAAATTCCAAACCAAATTACAAACATAGAGAGAGAACCTATAAAGAGAAATGAATATCAGTGCCTTTAACAGCAGCTCATTAAATGAGTAACACTCATCATGAGAGCATTAGAAAAAGTAATGACAATAAATTTTAAAGAGAGAAAAGTTGCATTTTATTTCTTATTAAGAAAAAAGAAAAATGATGGTTAAGAAGATAAATTGTCAAATTGATTACATATAGAGAAAATAATAGTCGTGATATATTTATGTGATACACAAATGTATGTGATAAGTTTTATGCCATTTACACATTTTTTTAGAGATATTTATATTTTCAAATTTTATTAGTTTCTTGTGTTCGCATATGATAATTCAAATTTAAAGAATTTCATAATTATAATTTTCGTTTTTCTTCAATCAGTCAATTAACATTATATAATTTGGACTCGTCATCAAAGTGGGGCCTTAGACAATCGCCTATAGTTAGGGCTGGCCCTGAACTCGGTCTAAAAGCAATATAACTCTTGTTTGGTGGAGATCAGATCTTTAGCAGATTTTTATAAAAGTTGATAAAATGTATGATTAAAAAGTTCTGGATCTTATGAAATATGTGATTAAAATTAATTATTGACTTTAATTTAATTGAAATTTAGATTTTAATCACTACCACTGATGAAGGATTCCTTGAAAAGTTTAAAATTAGTAATATTTTTTAGAAATAGAATGAATTTGGTCTTATATATACGCGAGGAGAGTAATCAGGAAAGAAAGAAGATGAGTTCTTCTTTCTTTTATCACTTAGAAGTTGTGTGAGATGAAAGTCTCATGCACAATTTTAAATAAAAGAAAGAAGTGAGGAATCATCTTTTCAACTCTAACTTTGCTTTTCTTTCTGTTACTTTGAGGGGCTTAATATTAAAGTAAATAATTCATTTGAGGTCTCATCTAGTTATTTTGTTTTTGAGTTCCAGTGTTTAAGATATTTCGAACATCATTATCTTTCAAAAAATATTAAATTAAGAGTTGGAAAGTTTTGCTAATGAAGAAGCACTTTTTAAGTTTTGGTACTTTTTGGCTTTGTTTTTAAGAGTTCGTTTGATAGCAATGAATTCCAAAGAAAATGTTACATTCGAGGAAAACGAATTCCACTTTAGTCATTTAATTGCAACATGAAAATAAAAATCGAATTTCAAGATACAACCACTTTAAACTACATTTTCTTTGTTTTCATGAAAACGAATCCGTATGGGTTTGATAGATTTTTATTTTCCAACTAACATAGAATTGAAATTCCTTTCCACATTTGCCTATCAAACGGACCCTAAGTGTTTATCAGCCGTGAATTTCAAAGAATCTATGGTGAAAAATATATAAGAGTTGTAGATCTCAAGGAATGTAACAAGAAGCTTTTTGGACGAGATATTTACATATTCACCATATCATGATCGTCATTATTTATATGATGAGGGATTAGGAATATAATTAAGTTACCATTTCTTTTCCTTTATGTTGAAATCACAATTTCATAGGGAAATTCACTCTTTTATGTTGGAATTAATTGATGTATTTGGATCATTAAATATGTTATTTAATGATGTTTATTTGGGTCATTAAATATGTTATTTAATGATGTGGGCCGTTGTAATTAATTTGGGTGAATTGGAAAAGTCTCCAATATAGGCCCATATGTTACAAGCCCATTTAAGTGTCTTATATATGGTAAGGAATCCCACATCGAAAGTTTACAAGAAAATAGACTTGTTTATATAGTGGGATATGTGTATAAGTTATAATTTAATAAGTGACCTACAACTTGACTAACTATTAGCTAGCCGAGGCTAGCTAACTAGCTCACCACGAGAGTGGTGCTTATCGCACCACTCACGCCACGCCTCACGCCACGCCCGGTCCGGTCCCGGTCCGGGCCAGCGCACGTCGCAAAAGTACGCATTGGGCGCTTTAGAGGCGCACTTCGCACGTACGCATTGTCGCGAGGAGGCGAGGAGCCTTATAGTTTTCGAAATGGAATCATGGTTCGATGACATGGCGATGAAGGCTCGATGAGTTGGCATCCTAGGTGGCACACACGTAACGAGGTCACGTCACTTCGTCTGCATGGCGGTTGGTCTGTTGGACGTACGCGTCTGCATGGTAGTGGCTGTTGAGGTGGTGAATAGACATGATGAATGGACACTACATTTCGTGGTTTAATCTGGTCCGAGTCGGATTATGAAAGAGTGCGATCCAATGGCTAAAACGAGATCGGATCAAGTGGTGCACCAATTCATGAAATGTTACACCCTTTCAAGGAGACACTTCAATCTCTATAAATAGAGACCTCCAAATTCGTTTTTTGGATACCAAAATCAATTAATATATTCTTGATTTCTAAATTCTTCTCGCTCCATATTCTGCTAAAATTCCTTCGATATTTTCGTGATTATTTCATTCGAGTACGATCATTATTTGGTTCGACCGTCAAGGTAGGTATTGTGCAATATCGACTTTGGGAAAAGCGTTGTATCTTGGGGAGGGCCGTCCATAATCTGTTTGCACGTTGTTGGGGGGCGAAATGCTGTCTTAAGGAGATTTGCTTTGGCATACCTCGCTTCGTCTTCTTCTTTTTTCCGTTTTCTGTTTTTTATTTGTTCTTTCGATTGGGATAGTCGAATTTCAGGCAACAATCTTAAGACGAGTTTCATTTCTCTTATTGATTATTTTTACGTAATTGTTGTTTCACGAGAAAATGGCTAAGTACTAGTGGAAATAATACTAGTGATGTGATTGCGCCAATTGGTCCCCAATCAATTTGTCATGCCACCGGCTTCACAATATGAGAAACCGGAAAAATTCAATGGTACGGATTTCAAGCGTTGGCAACGAGAAGATGTTATTCTATTTGACAACATTGAACTTGGTAAAGTTACTGCGTGAAGAATGTCCCGCACAAACATCGGAGAATGCTACGATAAAAATACTCGGTTAGCCATTGAAGCATGGAAACATGCAGATTTCTTATGCCGTAATTACATTCTCAATGGATTGGATAACACCTTATATGGTGTGTGTGTGACTACAAAACGGCTAAAGAACTATGGGAGTCTCTTGACAAAAAATACAAGACGGAAGATCTTTGGAGCAGAAGAAATTCTTTGTCGGCAAATTTAAGTTTCAAGATGGTGATTCAAAAACCGGTAATGAGTCGGGTTTAAGAGATGCAAGTTCTACTTCATGATATTGAAGCTGAAGGTATGACTTTGAGTGAATCTTTCCAAATTGCTGCTATGATCGAGAAACTACCTCCACTATGGAAAGATTTCAAAAACTATCTCAAGCATAAACGCAAAGAGATGACGATGGAGGATTTAATTGTTCGACTTCGTATTGAAGAAGACAACCGGGCTGCGGAAAAGAAGAATAATGTGCACAACATGGAAGCAAAGGCTAACATTGTGGAAGACTCGGGGTCTAAGAACAAGAAAAGGAAGCGTTCTGGCTCATCTATGGACAAAGCAAAAGTCATCTATGCAAAACGGTTCAAAGGAAAGCATTATATTTGCGGGAAGCCGGGACATCGGGCTAAAGGCTGTCGAAGCAAAAGAAGGATACAGAAGAAGAAACTTGACCTCAAGCCAATATAACCGAAGTGGATTATATCTCTGAGATGTTGGAGACATCAACCTATCTCTTGTTGTTTACGAAGTTAATTTGGTATCTAATGCCAAAGATTGGTGGTTAGACACGGGAGCCACTCGTCATCTGTCTTGATAAGGGTCTATTTTTACGAATATAAGACCCTGAATGATAATGAGTGCCTTTACATGGGCAATTCTACAACTTCCAAAATTGAAGGGATTGGAAAGGTTATTTTGAAATTCACATCGGGAAAGGAATTATTTGAATGAAGTTGTACATGTCCCGAAATCGAGAAGAATTTGATTTAGGAGCTATTCTTAGTAAGAAGGGATTTAAAATTGTGTTTGAATCGATAGATTTGTACTTACTAAGGCGAGGCATGTATGTTGGGAAGGGTTATTTACTTGATGGTCTATTTAAGGCCAATCTTTGTTGTAGTGGACAAAAAATCCACATATTTGTATCCATGCAAGTTATTAATAAAACTAATAATTCTGTTTACTTGCTCGACTCTTCTATTTTATGGCATAGCCGATTAGGACTTGTAAATCGTGCTTCTTTTCGAAAGCTTGTAGGTTTAGGTCTTATACCTAATCTTGAATCCGAAGACAAATATAAATGTGAAATTTGTGTTGAAACAAAATTTGCTAAAAAACCTTTTAACTCAATTGAAAGGTGTAGTGAATCGTTAAGTTTAATATATAGCGACATTCGTGATCTAAAATTTGTTCAAACTCGAGGTGGTAAAAAATATTTTATCACGTTTATTGATTATCACGGTAGGTATTGCCATGTTTATTTATTAAGTAGCAAAGATGAGGTATTGAATGCATTTGTTACTTATAAAAATGAAGTTGAAAATCAATTTGGAAAAACAATTAAGGTATTAAGATCCGATAGAGGTGGTGAATATGATTCATCCATGTTTAATGAATTATGTGCTAAATTTGGTATTATTCACCAAACAACAACCCCTTATACTCCGCAGCAAAATGATATTGTTGAGAGGAAAAATAGAACTTTAAAAGATATGGTTAATGTTATGCTTATAAGTTACCGGATTGCCACAAAATTTGTGGGGGAAGCAATGCCAATGACTAACTTTATTACGAATAGAGTTCCCCACAAGAAAAGCTGGTTCGATACCTTATGACATTTGGAAAGGTAGAATGCCTTCCTACAAATACTTAAAGTGTGGGGGTGTCTAGCAAAAGTGGCTATTCCACCTCCTAAAAGGATTAAATTAGGTCCTAAAACTATTGATTGCATTTTTATCGGATATTCAATAAATAGTAGTGCGTCTGATTTCTTGTGCATAAATACGATATAAGTGACATTCATGTCGATACGATTATAGAATCTAGAGATCTTTGAATTCTTTGAAAATGTGTTCCCCAATAAAAGAGATATTGTTACGAATACTCAAAAGAGAACACGAGATAGTGCTTTGGAAAATAATATAGAACACGAACCAAGAAGGAGTAAAAGAGCAAAAGTTGCTAAATCCTTTGGTCAGTTTTTATATCTTTCATGATTGAGAAAGAGCCTCAAACATTTAAAGAGGCCATGACTAGTCCGAATCGTATTCTGGAAGGAAGCTATAAATAGTGAAATTGAATCCATTATGAGTAATAATACTTGGCAATTGGTTGATCTTCCTAATTGAACTAAACCAATAGGGTGCAAATGGATCTTCAAAAGAAAATTAAGACGACGGTTCAATAGATAAATACAAGGCTCAGTTTGCAAAAGGATATCGTCGAGAAAGAAGGGATTGATTTCTTTGACACATATTCTCCGGTAACTAGAATTACTTCTATTCGAGTTTTAATTGCTATAGCAACACCTTGTATAATTTACAAATACACCAAATGGATGTTAAGGCTAACGTTCTTAAATGGTGATTTAAACGAAGAAATATATATGGAACAACCAGAAGGTTTCATAGTAACAGGACAAGAGAACAAAGTATGCAAACTTGTTAAGTCCTTATACGGGTTGAAGCAAGCTCCTAAACAATGGCACGAAAAGTTTGGCAGGTACCATGATTAGGAATGGATTCATAATAAATGGATGTGACAAATGCGTATATTCGAAAAAAATTCGAAAAGGCATACGTACTTATGCATTTATATGTTGATGACATGCTTATATTAGGGACTAATATAGAAGTCATCAATAGAGCGAAAGAATATGCTTACCAATAACTTTGACATGAAAGATATGGGTGAAGCGAGACGTGATTCTAGGAAAGAAGATATCTAGAACATCAAATGGAATATTCTTGTCTCAAACTCATTATGTTGACAAAATAATTGAGAGGTTTAAGACTCATAATATTAAAGAAATGAGTAATCCATTTCTTCCTCATGTAGTTCTTCACAAGAATAGTGGAAATGGGAAACAACAATTAGAATATTCTCAAATTATTGGTAGTGTAATGTACTTAATGAATTGTACAGACTGATATAGCTTACTCGGTAAGTAAGCTCGGTCGTTACAAGTAACCCAGTAATCAACATTGGGATGCATTACTTAGAGTTTTGGGATACTTGAAACGGACCGAGAGAGTATTCATTATGTTATAAAAAATATCCTCCGATGGTGAAGGATATAGTGATGCCAATTGGATATCAGATACAGACGAGTCTAAGTCTACCAGTGGCTATGTATTTACTCTTGGTGGTGGCGCCATATCGTGGAAATCTTCTAAGCAAACGTGTATAGCTCGATCTACTATGGAATCTGAGTTTATTGCTTTAGATAAAGCGGAGAAGAAGCGAGAATGGTTAAGACATTTCGTAGAAGATATTCCTATATGGCCAGCTTTGTCTGGCTATTTGTATTCATTGCGATAACCAGGCAACAATAGCCAGGGCCGAAAATTTTGTGTATAACGGTGAAAGTCAAGACACATCCGTCGTAGACATAATACCGTTAAGTCAGTTGCTCTCAAATGGAACAATATCAATTGATTTTGTTAAGTCGAAAAGAAAACCTAGCGGATCCGTTTACTAAAGGGTTATCTAGAGAGCGTATAGCTGCGCATCGAGGGAAATGGCTATAAAGCATAAAACCCAAATAGTAATCATAGTGGAAAACTAACCAAGCAATTGGAGATCCCATGGACTAGGTTCAATAGGAAAACTAATTATGAATGACTCGATAAGAAGCACTTAGGAGGTTAACTCCTTCCCATTTCTATGATGCAAAAAGTCTTGACTATGAAGTTGATTAAGGATAAGCTTTTGCTTTTAATGATAACTATAAAGAAGGTACTCTTGATAGAACTTCACCTACGTGAGTGCGAACTCAGCTGGTTCTATGAGAATTTTACTTAGGCGAATTTTCTAGTGCACTTGCAAAACCAAGAAGGTCAGGGCTGAAATAATGAACACAATAGAGAACCTAAGTTTAATATGAGAGATAATGTGTTTGATCTATTATGCAGAGCTTGCAATATGGTGATAGTTCAAAAACGTTGCGTTCAGTTAGCCAAGTGAGTTCGATAGATTCTTACTAAAGAAGGTTCAAAGCGAAAGCTACCTATCTTGATGCGTTATCTTTCAAATAGTACTCTTCTTTTATCTTCCTTGATTTGAGTCGACTTCTTCCATTCATGTGGGGGATTGTTGGAATTAATTGATGTATTTGGATCATTAAATATGTTATTTAATGATGTTTATTAGGGTCATTAAATATGTTATTTAATGATGTGGGAAGTTGTAATTAATTTGTGTTAATTGAAAAAGTCTCCAATATAGGCCCATATGTTACAAGCCCATTTAAGTGTCTTATATATGGTAAGGAATCCCACATCGAAAGTTTACAAGAAAATAGACTTGTTTATATAGTGGGATATGTGTATAAGTTATAATTTAATAAGTGACCTACAACTTGACTAACTATTAGCTAGCCAAAGGCTAGCTAACTAGTCACCACGAGAGTGGTGCGAAGCACCACTCACGCCACGCCACGCCAGCCACGCCCACGCCACGCCCGGTCCCAGGTCCGGTCCGGGCCCGCGCACGTCGCAAAGTACGCATTGGGCGCTTTAGGCGCACTTCGCACGTACGCATCGTCGCGAGGAGGGCGAGGCCTTATAGTTTTTCGAAATAGAATCATGGTTCGATGACATGGCGATGAGAGGCTCGATGAGTTGGCATCCTAGGTGGCACACACGTAACGAGTCACGTCACTTAGTCACATGGCGGTTAGTCTGTTGGACGTACGCAGTAACTGCTGCATGGTGGTGGTGACCAAATTGGTGAATAGACATGATGAATGGACACTACATTTCATGGTTTAATGCAGTCAAAGTCGGATTATGAAAGAGTGCGATCAATGGCTAAAACAGATCGGATCAAGTGGTGCACCAATTCATGAAATGTTACACACCCTTTCAAGGAGACACTTCAATCTCTATAAATAGAGACCTCCAAATTCGTTTTTTGGATACCAAAATCAATTAATATATTCTTGATTTCTAAATTCTTCTCGCTCCATATTCTGCTAAAATTCCTTCGATATTTTCGTGATTATTTCATTCGAGTACGATCATTATTTGGTTCGACCGTCAAGGTAGGTATTGTGCAATATCGACTTTGGGAAAAGCGTTGTATCTTGGGAGACAGACGTCCATAATCCTGTTTGCACGTTGTTGGGGGGCGAAATCTGTCTTAAGGAGATTTGCTTTGGCATACCTCGCTTCGTCTTCTTCTTTTTTCCGTTTTTCCTGTTTTTTTTATTTGTTCTTTCGATTGGGATAGTCGAATTTCCGACAACATTTTATTCTTTTTCCCTTTTCGGTAAGCGTCCCAATTTTGAATTTCACTAATGGTGCGTTTGGTTGTCAACATTTTTTTATGGAAAAATATGTTTTTTCCATCCAAATTCCTACTTTTATACTATTTGATTAACATTTTTTCATGGAAAACATTTTTCTACTTTTGATCATGTGACCATATTTTCCACAAAATCAAGGAAAATATTTTCTTTAAGGGGATTAGGATTTTATTTTCAAGGGAATTCACTATCTCTTTCTCTCTCTTATCTATCCATTTTCTTTCATTTACAAACCAATAAAAAATGGACAAGTGTGATATTTTATAGATTGAAAACTAAATCAATTTAACACATTTAATTAATAATTTCCATACAAATAAGTTCTAGACAATTGAATTGACTGAAATTTATTTTTTTTCATGCAAATTTCATGCTCGCACTCTAACTTTAGAAGAAGCCGCCGCCTCCTCCTCTTCCTCTTCCTCCTCCTCCTTTTTCCGAATTTTATTTAATAAGCAAAAGGAAAACAGTTGTCAAAAGCATGAAGAGAGTCGAAAGTCTGCTTTGTTTTATCACTTTTAGTTTTGAAGAAAGGATATCGTATAATATTTGTAATTTTTATATGAAGAAAATAAACAAAACTTAGATTACTTTTCAAGACTAACAACTATTATTATCTAATAGTTCAAGTATAAAATTTAAATGAAAGTTTTCAAAGTGGATATGTATGAAAAAGTATTCATGAAACATTTAAATGTTTGACGTTTCCGATACCTAGAATTACGTCTTTTTTTTTTTTTTTTTGGATATCCAGGTATCCTAACTTACACTAGACTATATCCTGGACCACCCATCCCCGGCCCCTCAGTGATGGGTGGAGGTTAATCACGGGATATGCCCAAATTGACCAGGGTCTGTGCACCCTTTATACTCCTGGCCCCAAGGGAGCCTTCCTCCATGGATATTACAAATTACGTCTTTTTTACTTCAATTAAACATTTGACGCACGCTTAAAAAAATTAAATTAAATTAAATTAAAAGATTTTAATTTCTGTAACATTTTGAACGTTGAAAAATCCGCAAGTGTACGCTATCGCAAACAAGTAATGAAAAAATGTGTAGGATCAATTAATTATATCTCTAATCGAATAGCAAAACTTGTTCAAATTTATCTAAATTAACTATTTAAACTAACTATTCTAATCATCAAATTATGAAGGGTTTTGTAAATTTAGATGGGATGATTATTAAGACATCGAATCTCTCTTATTAATCCATTTCAATGTAATTAAATAACATGACAATATGTGCATATTCTTGTTAATCAATATTATTAAGTTAATTAGAAGTCTCTCTTGATAACTATTAAATATATATATGAAAGATGCGAACATGAAATGTCGCATTAAAAATGTTATAACATCTATAGAAATCATGCAAAGTATAGTGATATATCTCTATCCTTTATTGAACTATACAATAGTTATTATAACGTCCTTTCTATCATATTATCTTTCTCGATAATCAATAAAATTCACACAACAATTTAATTAATAGCTAATTAATTGAAAAAAATTGAGTCTTCTAACAATCATTCAAGAACAAACACATATTGGGCATCAAATTATTTAACTTCTATTTAAAAAAAACATCATAATAAGTGTTCATCAATACCTTAGTACGTAATGAGAATTCTAGCCCAGCATTTCAAAATTACAAGAAAATTATGTTTAAGTGGAAGAACATAACTCAGAATATTGATAAATTAAGAAAATGAAGATGACTTTTAAATATCTTTAATAATTTCTTGATGAATCTCCAATTGGACATTTTCTTCTTTGTCCAGGGATCAAAGTTGAATTTGCAATCTGTAGAAATCTTGTACTTGGCCATTTAATTCTCACAAGAATAATTGAATTCACGCCTCTTTGATGATGATAATTGATGAATAATGGAGTATGAAAGATGTTTTCAGTGACTGCCATTGTTTTGTGTGTGTGTGTATATATATATATATATATATATATATATATATATATATAGGGTGAAATCAGGTTAAGAAACATGTCCAAAATGGATTTCAGAAGATTTTCAATTAAATAAGCAAAGTTTTCTTCGCGTCTCGCGTGATTATGTCTCCGCACAGTAGTCGGTGTTTTATCGTAACTTTATCTTCCGTTATTCGATTGAGACAATTCAAAATGTGTTTGAAAGACAACTTAAAGGGATACAATTATTATAGAATAGCATTTTCCTAATTCAAATATTTACTATGTCAAAATAGGTACCAATCTTCGAATAAAAATCTGGAACATAACTTATGTGGTTAGAAATTGATTCGTGAAATTTTTTTATTATATTTTACTCCTATTTAACTTCTAATTGCATTCAATTGACCGTAGAAATCTTCAATTATTGTTTTATGATCCGAATCAATTTGAATATTTATAATTTGGTCCCCAAACTTTGGATATTGTCATTTTTCGTTGATTTTCACTCCTTTCTTCCAATTTCATTTCAAACTAATAAATTTTACCCAATAAACGAAATATACAAAAAATAAAACCATAATCAATCTTAAGAACAGGTTTAAATAAGTGTATTATCACATTTCATTGCACACGTATCAGCTGGATAAGTGCACGTATCACATTTCATTACACGTGTGTCAAGTCGATAATTTTGATAGCCACGAGAGTAGAGAACTCGCATAACTTTGCAAATCTGAATGGACCAAAGACAAAACAGGGCAACATTCCCCACGAGTGAATCAAGTGAAAAAGACTAGTCCAAAGATGCTAGCAACTTTGTTCCCCTTTTTTTCCAAGTGCAAACACCTTTAAATCGTGGATTTGCTTTTGTTTTGGGACACGCCTACACTACAATTATGTGTACTACTAGATTTAAAAATAAGCTTTAATGCACGACATAATGCCAAAAGCATTATTTTAACCTTTTTCTTTTTTTGGTGGACAGCCAAATTGGATTTTGCAATAAAATATATTATTTTACACTGTTCATATGGCTTCTAAGGCATCACCTAAACAAATAATTGCACAAGCATAAAAATATTTTACTTTGTGGGTCCGTTGAAATTGGAAGAGAATAAATAAAATACTCTATTATTATGATTTTTTTTTAAAAATCGTAAGAAAGGAATTTGATCTCTATGTCGGAGTCACGAAAGAAGGAACTTTTTTTGCTTTGATGAAAAATTTATGATTTTTTATTTGTATAGTTAAAATGGATGTGTACCTATTCCAATAATATATAATCAAATATGAATAATTCCCTATTCACTCGTTTTTTTATGAATCCTTGTCAGTATTTACCAACGATAGAATTCTCAAATAGGGGGATATTAGGCCTTCTATGTACATTTGGGTGCAAAACATATCCATTTGCAAATCAAATTTTAGTGCGTGTTTGACAATATATATAATGTAGAAGTAAGTTTGATCTACTTTAAATCACAATCAAATATACTCTTAGAGACTCTAAATTTTCATAATTAGATCGTAACGAAATGTAATTCTGTTAAAAAAAATCTCACAAATATTTGCAACAATAAGCTTAAAACAAACTTTCTTTTGTTAGGCATCCCCTGTAAAAATTATGTAGTGAGTCAACAAAATTGAACAAACCGGCATTTCTCAAATGTTGTCAACAATTTTCGTACCCTAGTTCATGAAGTACATAATTTGCTAATCATTTGCTTGCAGCTTCTCAAAACTCTCTGGCCTAAGCTTTGCCTGGTTGTCGACGAGAGTTGCCAGCTTTTCTGTCACGATCAAAATAAGTAACATTTTCAGTTATAAGGAAATAGTATCACATTTAAACGTATTTGCAAATTAAAAGTTACTTAACCGAACAGCAAAATTAATTATATGGTGTTGTCTAGTCGAACATATCACTTGTATTACGAACTTATTCAGTTTATTTCCTAAGAAAATGATATTTGACCAATAAAAATAGGGTAATAAAGGGGAGAGGGAAAAGGGAACATAAAAGAAAGGCAATATAAAAAGATTAATTAAAAGCTTCAAAAGTGCATAAAACAAAAGAAAAATGTTAAAGAAATAGATTTAGTATCTGTTGGAAGAGAGGATAAAGTGAAGAAAGAAAGCTCTTTTTTGCTTTATCTGCACATCTAATTAAGGTGACACAGAAAACTTTGTCTGACACAGCTCCTATGAATTTGGATACACTAGTAATTGGTATGCAATAATACATTTGGAAATAAAAATTAATCAAATACTCAACAATAATGCCATATATTTAGCCTCGGTTTGTCCCCCATTATTTTGCATTTTTTTATGGTTGAAAATTTTTGGAATAGTGATTGATAGCAGAATATCTGACACAGCTTCTATGACTTAATGTATGTTTTGGTCAGAGCTTGGGAAAATCGATAGCACTGGATGCAAGAAAAAAATTCAATTTGTTGATTATTGTACCTAATGGTACATATCAATTATGTAACTAAAATATTGTACGAGGCATTTCAAGTTTTATATTGTGAAATTTATCGATGCTATAGTCCAATTTGAATGAAAATTTTCTCAAAACACAAAGACGTCAATTCGTATAAAAGATAGTTTCCTCCATCAACAATTATCATGAACAGTTCAGGTAGGTGGAGAAGAATTTAATTTTATAAAAGCACACAATAGTTATATAGATGAAAAATAACCCTTCTTTCAACTTTTTAACGTCTTTAAAAGATTTAATCCTCGTTACAAGTTACAACGATACAAAATATTTAATTTTCTCGCTGCATACAAAATTTTTTTATGTCATGAAGAGTGATACACACACATCACACCTTGCATGATTTGTTGCACGTACATACAAACCTAGTATATGAATAATGTTACTTGTACATAATGGAGTTACATAATGATGTAGATACAGATAATATGTCAAAAAGAGAGTGCATAAGTTTTTTTTTTTACTATTATTTTATTTAGTTGAAGAAATTTCAATCATGTTTCAATATCGTGTATATGAATAATTATGTACACGTAGCACAACCGATGTATATATACACACGTGTGTGTGTGTGTGTGTGAATATAGAGAAGAAAGAGAGGAGCACACCTGTTGTGGATGGGGTCAGGTCCATTAGGAACCCTTCTTTTGTTGGTGTAGTTGAGATCTAACTTTGCAAGAACACTGTGCTTTTCAATTCTTATCATTTTCATATGCTTCATAGAGTTTAACTTCATTTTTCTCCCCCGCTTTTCTGATGCATTAACCATAACCAACTGAACAATTCCCAGCAATATAACTACCCTAAACAAAACCTTCAAAAACTTACTAACACTGCCCATATCTCTCTCTAGATCTCTCTCTACTTAATTAGCACCCTATATATGCGTTATTCAGACAAGAAAATACCTTGTAAAAGAGATTAGAGGGAGTTTTGGGAGTAATTAGAGAGCATTCAATGGAGAAAGGGTTATTGAATTTGGCCAGGTGTTTTGTTGCATGGCTACGGTTGTTGGTTTTCTTTATAGAGTGATTTTTATTACTTTCTCGAACTGAGAGAGAGAGAGAGAGAGAGAGAGTTTAGGTGGTTTCGAACTTGACATGGGGGAAAACACCTTGCTTTATAGTTTATACTACTGACATAATGCTCCTCCTATACGACTATGTTCTTTTCTCCCATTTGTGTATTTTCATGCACTTCTGGTCCAACGTGCCTTAGCTCGTGTCAAATGTTGGCTATGCTAGACTGAATTTTAGCCCTTGTTTGAGAATCATTATTTTTCATTCATTCTTATTCTTTTTTTTATGTAATTCTTTCAATCGCACATTCTCTCAATAAAATATTCGTCACGTAAACTCAAAATTTCTTTTTTACTTTTTAATCTCACATTCTCTCAAAACTTATTATTTCAAAATTCTTTCAAACGGAGGCTTAGTGCTTGTTTGGTAGGGATTTTTGGGGGAATAATTGATTTTTGAATAGTGATATGATGGAAAATGTATGACTGAAAATGAAGAAAAAATTATTGATGTGATGGAAAATATTATTTTATTGAAGAATGTGTTGTTGAAAATGAGAATTGATTTACTGTAGAATTTGAGAATTAAAAACAAACAGGCCCTTAATATTGGACGTTACATAAAGAAGAAAAATAAAATTCAATTTATAATTTATAATATTCAATCATATTGAATAATGCATATCAAATATTACTAAAATGATTCTAAAATATTAAGTGCTTCTTCAATAATATTGAACAATATTAAAGAGATGAATTTTACAACTTTATCATTTGTTTTCTTAGTTGTATTTATATCACTATGTTGACTACATCAAACACAATATGATTAAAAAACAGATCTATGAAACAAAAAAAAAAATTTAATTGTTATGTCGAGTTTTGTGAGTTCAACTTACGATATGCCTGTCATTCATTCTATTGTATTTTTGCTACAAAAAACTGGTAAAAGACAACATTGTAATGACAACAGAATAAAAAAAATGTTGTCATTGTAACTTACTTGTTTAGCCTCAATTTGACAACCATTATTTTGAAAAAATAAAGTTTTGAAATAGTGATTTTTGGAAGAATGTCTGCTTAAAAAGTAATGAAAAGTTTTAAGATTACTTGCAGAAATTTTATTGGAGGAATGTGTGATTGAAAATGAATATGTAAAAAAATAAGTTTTCAAATAATGATCATCAAGCAAGAACTTAGGAAACTAATCCTTAACAATTATTTAAAAAATCGTATCAAAAGGAGAAGTAGATAACTTGCTTTGGCCACGATTTTTATTAAATCGTTGTAAAACATGAGCTCCCTATTTCATCTATTCCCTCCAAAAACTTCATATATTCCCTCTCAAATTTTCATCTTTTCCTTCTCAACGATTTCATCGTTTCCCTCTCACAATTTCAAGACAAAGAAGCTCCGAATTTCCCTTCTCACAATTTCAAGTAACCCTCCCATCAAGGCAAAGAAGCCCTCTCCTAGTTCGTCGTGGGTCTGTCGAGAATTTGCGACAGCTTTGGTATGTGTAAAATTGTGTAATCAATTTAACACATTTTGGCAGACATTGCTGCATTAATCAAAAGAAAAAGAAGGAAGATGAAACTTTCTATTATTTCAACTTGCTTAATCGTGAAATACAGCAATGTATTTATAGGATTGTGAACTAACAAACTCCCTAACTAATAAACTCACTAATAGAATGAAAGGAATAATTCTCAACTATCAAACTAACAATTAGTTAGCTAATTAATTGATTCTTCCAGCTGGCTATGCTGCACGACTTTCAGCTCCAGCTGGGCTTGTGTCGTAAGATCCCCCCTCAAGAGGGGCATGGATATTCAAAATGCACATCTTGGAGATATTGGAATAGAATGGGATGGAGCCTAGAGGCTTAGTGAGGATGTCGGCCACTTGGTGATGGGAAGGAACAAACATAATTTTGATCAGACCAGAATGCACCTTTTCCCTAACGAGATGGCAGACAATTTGAATATGTTTAGTCTTTTCATGCAAGACTGGATTAGTGGCAATAGAAAGAGCAGACTTGCTATCAGTATAGAGAAGGGCAGGTTGAGAATGATCAATTGCGAGGTCATGGAGGAGATAGAGTAGCCACTGAATTTCACAAGTTGTCGAGGCTAAAGCTCTATATTCAGCTTCAACCGAAGACCTGCTCACTGTGGATTGTTTCTTCGATTTCCAAGAGATAAGAGAATCTCCAAGAAAAATAGCAAACCCAGTGATGCTTCGCCTTGTGTCAAGGTAACCAGCCCAATCATTATCGCTGTACGCCTTCAAATGGAGAGGAGACTGTGAGGAGAAAAACAATCCCTATCCTGGTGTACCCTTTATGTAACGAAGGACCCTATGTGCAGCATTGAGATGAGTTGTGCCTGGCTTAGACATGAACTGGCTAAGAACTTGCACAGAATAGGATAAGTCAGGTCGTGTGATGGTAAGATAAATGAGTCTCCCAATGAGTCGTCTATAGCTTGAAGGGTCAGGTAAGAGATCTGTATCTGTGCTTGTGAGTTTGAGGGTAGATTCCATAGGAAATCTCATTGGCTTGCAACCTGAAAAACCACTATCATCAAGGATATCCAGGGCATATTTGCGTTGACAAACACTGATTCTCTTACGACACAAACCCAGGAGCAGGAGATCTAGACAGCTTGCTGGATGACTAGAGTGCATTCGAAGAGGTAGGTAGATCATACTGATAATCAGTGAGATAAAAGGGTGGATGTGTTTGGCGGGTAGATCTTCTGGCTGGTTGAGGAGAAGGATGTAGACTGCTCACACCTGATGGCATAGGGAGGTATGTAGTAGGATCACCACTGGAAGAAGGATCTTCAATATTTGTGCCTGAGGATGGATGTGTATGTTGGGTGGATGGAGAAGAGATGTCCAGTGGAGGTTCAGGAATTGGAAAAATTCGATGATCAGTTGGAGAATGAAGTGGTTGACACATATAAGGAAATGAGAATTCATGAAAAACAACATTTCGACTAATAAATGACCTGTGATTCTGAAGGTCATAAACCTTATATCCTTTGGAACCAAACGGATATCCAATGAATATGCATTTTAATGCCCGATGAGAGAATTTATTTCTGTGGCTGGTTAGTGTGTTGGCAAAACAAAGACACCCAAATGTTCTGAGATGATGGTAGTCTGGTGATTTTTGAAAAAGGATTTCATACGGACTTTTGTCATTCAGAGATGGGGAAGGGATTCTGTTGATGATGTGAACTGCAGACATGATGCAATCACTCCAAAAATGAAGAGGCACATTTGATTGAAAGAGAAGTGCTCTGGCAACTTGGAGAATGAATTGATGTTTTCTCTCCACGGTTCCATTTTGCTGAGGGGTTTCAACGCAACTTGTTTGATGCAAAATGCCTTGTGTATTATAAAAATCATTAAAGAGGAACTCAGCCCCATTATCTGTTCGAAAGATTTTAATTCTGGTATTGAATTGTGTGATTACCATTTGATGAAATTTCTGTATAAGATTGCGAGTTTCAGCTTTTGATTGCATCATATAAACCCACGTGCATTTGGAATAATCATCGACTAATGTGAGAAAGAACTTATAACCATCAAGAGAAAGAACATGGAATGGACCCCAAATATCACCATGAACCAAATCAAAAATCTTATTTGAAACTGAAAGACTAACTGGAAATGGCAACTTCTTCTGTTTTGCCAGAGGACAAATTTCACAGACACTTGAATTCTTACAAAAAAAATTTGATGAAATGCTAGGAATTTTGGACATCCAAACACTAGAGATGTGTCCTAATCTGCAATGCCACAGGTTGAATCTGGCATTACGAGCAGCATTTATTCTGGGTGTGCAAGTGGCAGATGAAGATGAAGATGAAGGTTGCTTTTGGGTATGAATGAGGTGATATAATCCATCATTTTCTCTAACAAAACCAGTCATCCTCTTGCTGGTTTGATCCTGTAAGAAGCAATGAGAGGCAGAGAAACACACAATGATATTTGATGTTCTGGTTAGTTTCGAACCGATACCGTATTAAAGGAAAAAGAGGGTACACACAGCACATTATTAAGCACAAGGTTTTCAGAAATTTTTACTTTCCCAATGTGGGTGACTGGAACGAATGATCCATCAGGCAAATTGACTTTTGTGCTCGTGGTGAAATCAATTGAAGATAGAAAAGTGGGTGAGCAAACCATATGGTCTGTAGCTCCAGTGTCGATAATCCAAGTTCTGGTGTTGGCTTTGGGAAAAATTGAATTACATAGTGATATACCTGTATTAGAAACTGTCGTTAAGTGGGTTGTGGATTGAGGAAGCATCTGAGTCTTAGCAAATGCCATGAATTGCTTATAGAGGTCTTGATTAAAAAATGGACTTGAACCTTCACTCCCTGTGGACTGATCGCCAGTAACGACATGTGCAGTGGGGCTTTCTACTGAAATCCTTGATCCTTTGGATCCTTTCCAACCTGGTGGAAATCCTATCAAATGAAAACACTTATCCACAGTATGATTGAAGTAACCGCAGTGAGTGCATTTTCCTTTCCTTTTGTCTTTCCAAGGGGGAGGTTTATTGTATGGTTGCCTTGACATCATAGCTGATGACTCCATTGTGGAAGAGTTCTGCAAATCTCTTTGACTCTCTTCCTGTAGCATAAGTGCATAAACTTTTGCTAGTGATGGCAATGGTGAAGTGAGCAATAACTGACTTCGTATGGCAGAATAGGATTCATTTAATCCTATAAGGAATTTCATAACGGCATCTGCTTGTTGAGTATCCGACATGGTTTTCAGGATGTTACAGGTACAAGTCGACAATATCCCACAATTGCATTTTGGTAAAGGTCTATAGCTAATAAACTCTTCCCATATAGACTTGAATGAGTTATAATAGCAGGTGAGACTTTGTGATCCCTGTGAGATGGCACTGAGACATTTCTCTAGGTGGTAAACTCTAGGCCCATCACTTCTGCTGTATCGAATTTTCAACTCATTCCAGACTTCAAATGCTAATGAAAAATATAGTAGACTCTGGCGAATTTCCTTGCTGATCGAATTCAAACCAAGATAAGACCAGATTATTTGCTCTAAGCCAACAACTGTACGTATCACCCGTTGAAGGATCTGGGGCTTTCAGAGAACCGTCAATGAATCCTGTCTTATTTTTCACACTTAATGCCATGGATATGGCATGGCTCCATGAGATGTAGTTGTCCCCATTGAAGACTTCTAAGACGATCAATGCTCCTGGGTTGTCATTTGGATGCAGGTAGTAATGGCTATTTGGATGAGCAGTTGAATTGGAAGCACAATCAGCTGTGACCGACATGTTTTACGGATCAAATTGCTGATAATTGATGAAGAATTCTTAGATTTGCTCTGATACCATGTAAAATTGTGTAATCAATTTAACACATTTTGGCAGACATTGCTGCATTAATCAAAAGAAAAAGAAGGAAGATGAAACTTTCTATTATTTCAACTTGCTTAATCGTGAAATACAGCAATGTATTTATAGGATTGTGAACTAACAAACTCCCTAACTAATAAACTCACTAACAGAATGAAAGGAATAATTCTCAACTATCAAACTAACAATTAGTTAGCTAATTAATTGATTCTTCCAGCTGGCTATGCTGCACGACTTTCAGCTCCAGCTAGGTTTATGTCGTAAGTATTTATAGGATTGTGAACTAACAAACTCCCTAACTAATAAACTCACTAACAGAATGAAAGGAATAATTCTCAACTATCAAACTAACAATTAGTTAGCTAATTAATTGATTCTTCCAGCTGGCTATGCTGCACGACTTTCAGCTCCAGCTGGGTTTGTGTCGTAAGAGTATGCTTCGATTCTAGTGTCCTACCGTCTTGCAAGGTTCGTCTTTCCATGGGATTTTTTGCTGTTGTCGTGGGTTCATCTTCATGTGGATCAGGCGTTGGTTTGCTCCTGGGTGTACTTTGGGTCTGCTCAAGATTCTTGGGATTTTCCGTGGGTTTACTTCGAGTCTAATGTCCTGCCATCTTGCAAGGTTTGTCTTCACGTGGGTACAGAATGCTAATGATCCTGACTTAATACGATGTCCACGTGTAAAATGTAGTAATCTAAGTACGATAAATGTTCAGATTGTAAATGAGCATTTATTTGGCCAGAAGAAGGATGTTGTGTTAGAGAACCGTTACATATATATGAAAGTTTCATTGATAAATAAAGGGAAATGATAGTTGTACATCATGTCATACAGCTTTTATTCATGGTAGGCGCCCCCTCACATGTGAGGGGGCTGTACACCATGTTGTATGGCATGCAAGTCAATTATGATTAATAAACATAATCGAAAATAATGTGAGTGAAACTTGTCATTATTACTCAAACACAAATGTTCTTTGTATGGAGATATAAAATTGACAACAGAGTTTTTTCGAAAAACCATTGACATTTGATCATAAAAACAACGATTTTGATTAAATTAGCGTTGCAGTATAATGCCAAAATGTGAAACACCATTGTCTATGGGTTTTAGCCTTAGTCGCCATGGTTTTTGAGTTAAAACTGTGGTATATTAACAGAAAGGACAACGTTTTTAGTTGTATAAAAATCTTATCTTCATGAAGTGGGGTCTTTTACA
The DNA here is from genome assembly GCA_035079005.1 of Fraxinus americana. Classification (NCBI taxonomy): domain Eukaryota; kingdom Viridiplantae; phylum Streptophyta; class Magnoliopsida; order Lamiales; family Oleaceae; genus Fraxinus; species Fraxinus americana. Next base: position 30,413,471 of record CM068707.1, read on the forward strand.
ATGTTTGACTAAACGATGATTATTTACAAGCTTTTACAATTGATAAAATTGTCTGTCGACTTTTTTATAGTAGTGCTCCACCACCTAGTGGCGTGAATTAAATTTTATTAGAAAAGCACAAAAGGAAGAATTAGGAAAGAAAGTGTGGCCAATACAAAAAAGACATTTGAAGATAATTTTTCTAGAAAATTTACTTTGTATTCAAATGTTATATATCCCAAAAATAGAGGAGTTATTGTCCCATTTCCAAACAAACAGCACTTTTAAAGTCCATGCACTATCATAGCTATTGGCAAGCTGTAAGCCCCTGGGACATAGCTCAGTAGTATAAATGATATGAGTGAAGTGGTCTCCGATGAGCTGGCAGTCGCAGTGTGAGGGTTCGATTCCTGTCTCTTACAAGATATGGAATTGGACTCTTTGAGGGTACCAGTATGACAGTTCTTGTACCCTGTCCTGTTCAGGCACATCCCTCGATTTACCTTCTTCACAATGTTCTAGGGGCGGGGCGGGGGAAGACCCTCAAGGTTGGGGTTCAACCCTTTTTTTTATTGGCAAGCTGTATGAAGCTTTTATGAAGATCTTGACTAAAAAGGAAAATTTACTTGCTAGATTAGAAGACCAAAAGTTAAGGAACAATTTAAAGTTGGAATTGCAAAATTCGAAACAAATATTTGGTTCTCCGAATATAGTTGGCATAAACAGTACTTTTCTAAGATGATGGTCATATCTAAGACTTAACCCTAGGCGGACACCATAAACTATCAAGCTAGAGTACAATTTAGGGACGGAGGGAATTTTCTTGATGGGTGAAATGCATAGAGATCAGCAAAAAAATGCTTCCATTGTTAGAGTCCGTTTGATCGCAAAGATGAAAAATGGATGGAAAGAAAATGTTTTACATGGAATTGATTTGTTTAAAAATTGTTTTACTGAGAATTTTAATTAATTGTATTTGATTGGTATAATTTTTCATGGAAAATGTTGAAATTTTGGTGTTCGTTTGGCTTCGTTTTTTATGTAAATTGTCTATTAAAGTGATAATTTTTCTACCATTGGGTCTAGAATTTGGTCCAATTGCCAAAAAAAAAATTGAAAAAAAAAAATTACTATACCGAATACCATTCGTTTGACTTTGTTTTGTACGGAAATTATCAATAAAAGTGATAATTTTTTGAAAAATTGGAAATTATTTTCCCTAGAAAATTTTACCAACCAAACGTAGCTTTATTGTAATTCCAACACTTTGACATGTTTAATTCAATATACATGCCTTGTCCATGTTGGAATTTTGACTTGACACTTTCCATTTAAAATAGAATTGTATTCCCACGTAGAGTAAGATATTTTAGTTTCCTATTTATTGTGGGATTGTTATTACTCCTACGTCAAACAAAATCAAAATGCTCCTTTTGTATCCCTATGAATATAGGGTTCCCATTGATATATTCTTTATTCGAATTTATGAGATAGGCTATCTTAGAGGTGAGACTAGGGGATTCTTTGTATGATACATTCTATATGATTATACAAATTTTCATATAGTGGAACATCTCTGTGCCAACGCATGATTTTTCTCCAATTTTGAGATTTTCCATGTAAATCTTTGTATTGTTGTCCTCCATCTACTTTTTATTTTCAGTCTTTATGTTTCTTTAAATGTAGATTATGTGGGTAAATCAAGAAATTTGTTTCAATTTCTCATGAATGGAATCAGAGTGTCATGTCACTCGGAGTGTTGGAGCATAGAAAAGATGTCGAGTAGTGTTGATAAATTTGATGAATGAATCAATACTAGTTTGTAGCAAATATATGTCAATGCTGTTCTGATTCAGTCCCAATTGCACAAGGATTTGAAAAAATAATAATAATAATAATCCCTATTTTTGGCGGATGAGGACAATCTGGACACTTCAAGAAAAATTATCGAAATGGTGGAACATGTTCCGCTAATTTCTCAAATTTAGTATATGGAAATATTCATTGCATAGCTAACAGTATGTCTCTTTTATCTATGAAAGACGGATATCCTTAGAGAAGACTATGTTTATTCTCATGACCTGTTGGCCAATAAATTTTCTTAATAGAGGATGTGTTATTATTAGCGGGTCTACAACTTTGCATATATGAATTGGTTTGGTATTGATGATAAGTGTGTGCTGATATTTATGTCGATGGCTAATAAGCTCCCAAGAAAGCCAAACATGGAAATTGCGCCATGATTTTTTAAGCAAGTTTGTTGCACGTGAGATGATTGAAATTCAAAGAATTTAGTAATTCTAAGAGAAATTCATAGAATTACAAAATTCTAAGTATATATACTTGTAATGGTAGAGTGTGGTACTTCTCTAATTTGAGAATTGTAGTTCTAATAGAAAAAATTCACCAAAAATTCTCAAATTGCATTATCAAGATGGTGAATGATATGGAACAGTGTGGAAGTACATTATTCAATTTGGAGGAGGCGAAGAAGAATTTCTATTTGGAGACCTTAGCCAATTCAAAGTCAATGTGGAAATTTTTATGATTTTGGTAGTGGTGTCAATGCTCGGCTCGGCCCATACTCACACGAGCTCGTGGCTCGTTTCCAACGAGCCGAGCTCGTTGGATTTTGGGCGAGCTCGGCTCGTGCCCCAGCTCGTCCAAAACGAGCAGCTCGGCGAGCCGAGCTTAAGCTTGGATCGTCGGCTCGTCAAATTTGACATTTTTTTTTAAACGCAACTATAATTAAATCTTAAATTCAAAAAATATATATACACACATTTTCTATTTTTTTTTAAATATATATTTTCCAAAACATTTATAATTTTTAAAATAATAAATATACATTTTCTAAAACATTTTTATTTAAAAAAAAAAAAAGATATACCCTCCTTATTTATCCGAGTTTGGGACCGGCTACTTCAATTTCGAATAGGAGGAGTTAAAATTGTACACGAATAACTTGTTACGTGTACAATTTTTTAAAAAAATTATAAAGGTATGAAAATAAAATTTTGTAATGAATGTAGTGAAATTAAATATCACTTACTTGATTACATGCAATTTCGACATATTTATGTTGAATTCGATAATTAGCGTCTTCTCAATCCTTCACGCACATTAACGCTTCCAAAATATCTTCTTTTAGTCGACTTCGGATTTCAGAGAGAACCCTCTTCCCTGCACTAAAAGCAGACTCCGAAACTACAGTGCTAACCGGAGGTGTTAATAGATTTTTTGCAATTGCAGAAACTATTAGACATCGACGTTTGTTATTTCGCCAGAATTCAATGACATCTTCTGAACTTTTCCTAACTGATTTGTTACTAGGCATAGTATAACTAAAGTAATCAATTAATTCAGATGGCAACGCATTTGGACTAATACTCGAACTTTGAGTATATGCAGTGGAAGACAAACTACTACTACTAGAGGAACCACATGCATATGCATTTGAATCATATCTATACGAGTTTGTTTTCTAATAAACTTAAAATTTCAGCGTCGTCATCGTTTATATTAGTAGGAGGAGGAATAGGTACACGGGTAATTTGTGTACATATTCATAAAGCATATAATTCATACATTTCAGTTAACATTTGTTCCAAATTTCTATAAGTAATAGGCATATTAAAAGTTAAAGTATTTGAAATTTGGTCAATTACAAATTTAGTACCCGATAAATTATATCGGGGGTCCATGACGCATGCTAAAGGAAATAACATAGATAATTCTTTATAATATTTTCTAAATTTTAATTTCATGGCATATATAACAGTATGAAAATCAGTGTCATTTTGATATCTCTTAAAAGCCCTAACAGTTATATAAAAACGTTCAAGAACCATACAATTAGTGGAATAATAAACACCACACAATATATTTGTAGACGTATAAAAACTTGCCAAAAAATTTTTAATTTTAAAAACTGTAGTCCAATCGGATTCATTTAAGATATTATCGTCTTCGTCTCTAATATGTCCGCTGTTATAAAATTCAGTGATAAACGTTTCAAAACCTTCACAGGATTTTAATAATAAGTAAGTTGAATTTCATCTATGACCTACGTTAGTAATAAAAGTTTTTGTATGCTCATTCACAGCTTGTTCACAAAATTTCTCAAATGCTTGTTTTCTACTAGGTGTAATCGTGATATATATAAGTGCATTCCTAATTTGGCTAATTTCGTCATTCACATGTTTTAAACCGTCTTGTACAATTAAATTAAAAATATGGCACACACATCGAATATGAAATAAATAACCATCGAAATCGGGTTGAAGTACTTTATGCAATTTATCGATAACAACTTTATTTACGGAAACATTGTCAAACGTAAAAGAACGAATTTTACTCTCTTTATATTCTCTAATTATTAACATAATAGTATTAAATATAGTTTGAGCGTTATAAGGATACTCAACAATTTTAAAAGTAATAATTTTTTTATGCATAACACAAAGTGGGTCTATATAGTGTGCAGTTGCAGCTATATAACCTTTCTTATTAGTCACTTCTCATAGATTTGAAGTTAAAGATATCACACCCCCATATTTTTCTAAATCCGCAATCAATAATTTCTTTACATTAAGAAAATATTCAATTGTATTAGAACGAAGAGTATTTCGACTTACCCCAACATACCTCGGTTGAAAATATTGTTTGACGTAGTTTACGAAATGTTGGTTGTCCACTATTGCTAGTGGCAGCTCCGCCGCGGCAACGAACTTCACCATTCCCGTTCGAGCTTCCTCCTCCGAATACATCCACGTAGAAAGTGGCGTATTAGTAGTACCAGCGCTACTAGTACCAGACTGTAGTTGCGTTTGACCAGCTGGAAGAAGTCCATGTTTGGCCGCAGATGTTTTGTAGTGACGGTTGAGGTGAGTGGTTCCAATGCCTTTTTATTATGCCAGTCGTTGTTGACAGTATTTACATACTGGTTTGATTTCTGGAAGTCCATCGATCACGCGACCAATGTTAACCAATTTGAAATTGTCCCAACATTTTGCCTACTTCTTCCATTTTCTCTTCCCTCTTGCATCGAGAATATTTAATGTAGGTTCTTCATCTTGTTCCAAATCAATTGGAACTCTAGAATCAACATCAATATCGTCAAAATCAATTGGATCAGGATGACTACCTTCACGAACGTCGAGATCTTCAATATTTTCTGGAATTGGTAATTCATTGAGACCGGCAAATTCGTTCCCAAATTGATTTTGGGCAGGTGTTTCGCCTTCCATACCGAATAAGTTTTCAACAAATGCTCGTGGATCCATTTGTGAATAGTAGAAATTGAATGTTGAAATAGAATGTAGAAATGTAGAATTGAGAAGTGAATGAAGATTATATAGTAGTGTATAAAATGAGTTGTAAAATTAAGATGATGATGTAAAAAATATAGAAGAGAATTATAGAATAAATGAATGATATTGTTGATAATGATTTGTAAATTGTAGATAGTAGAGAGTAGAGTAGAGAATGAAAGTTTGGTGGGAAAAAATGTTGTAATGGGTTTGGTATTTATAAGAGAAGAAAAGTAGAAAAAAATAATTCCGGTCACTGAAAAAATTCAGTGACCTTTCTGGTCAAAAAAAAAAAAAAATTTCACGATGAGCAGCTCGTGAACAGTACGAGCCGAGCGGGCTCATGGGCATGAACAGTACGAGTCGAGCGATCGAACCGACGAGCCGCTCGACTCGATTGACGCCACTAGATTTTGGCTTGGTATAATCCAATAAAAATATAATTGTAATTATCTATCACACAAATAGTATGATTTTATTTTCCTACTTGTATTGAGATTGTTATAAAAAACAGCGGATGGAAATCAAAAGGTTCTCTTTTGTTTTTCTATAAATAGAGAATTCTCCTTAATATTTTCTTTATCCCAATTTGATGAGATTGTTATGGGTAATCTTAGAAGCGAGATGTGGGGATTCTTTGTAGTCTCACCCGAAATTAATAATTTGGTGGGTGAGAAATTCTATGTAATTGTCCAAATTTTTCACGCAGTCCTTGATTTTTCACCAATTTTGCTGTTTTCCACATATTTTTTTTGGTTTTAGTTCTCCATCTACTATATGTTTTTCTAGCTCTTCATATTTCTCTGAATCTTTATCATGGATAAACTTAGGAATTGGTTCCAATTCCCAACCGTCCATTTAACACATCTTTGATTATGTGAAAGGAAGGTTGAATATTCAAATTGTTGGATATGGACTTCGGGTAGCTTCTATAGTTGTTTTTTTTATTAAACTAATTTGACACGTTACGTTCTGATGAAGTATTGTAATCATACTAAAATACCCCGGATGTTGATAGAGATGTAAATAGTAAACTTGTACATTAATTATGGAGAACGGTTATATTAGACATTTAATTATTTGTTGATAATGTGCGACAAATATTTCGGAATAACTTTTGTAACCACGATAAATTATCCACTCCTCATAATTACAAGTGCCATGTATGGTCCACATATATGCCAATCACTTGAACCACTCTTAGTTGGCATATCAAGTTTAATCTTTAATATAGTATATATGTTCTTTTCAATATGGAATATATATACACATATTGGGATAATACTAACTAAAGAAAATATTCATAAACTGAGCTGCCATAGATTAAATATATATATATATATATATGAGAAAATGGTTGGTTCCTTTGAATAGTGGCTTTGTTTAGGGAATATCGCCCACCTTTTCATTTGAATATAGCATAAGGCACATAATTTCATATTCATGACAACATAAAAACATTTAAAAGTTGTATGTTGGAGAATCAAATGCCTCTTACTGTAATGGCTTCTTTTCGAAGTTTTATATGAAATAATCGTGCGGGTTTAGACTAAGGTCACTTTTATTAATTTCTTGACCTATACTCAAATTGATATTTATTTGTTTTTATATTCTTAACGTCTAAATTATGTGATTGAATAAATATGTCACTATTTATTATGGAGCTACATTAATATTGAATCGCCAAAATTGACAAAAAGGGAAAGGGTAGTCGAGAGCCCAGAGCACTAAAACGGGTTGTGTTGAAGCTAGTTTAAATAAATGCATGTTGCCCATCAAACGGGTTGCATTAGCTGAAATGCTTGACTTAGTCAAGTAAAAGACATGTTGCTTCCGTCTATTTCTTAAAAATTGTGCATGTGTTAAGACATTTGATAGAAAATGAACAATTTGTACATGAACGTTTTGAAACTCCATTTTAAAATTAAACTATTTTTAGCTTCTTTATTACGTTAATATCTCATAAAAAGTGATAGGTACAATATCCCAATTAAGGACCCCCTACAAAAACTCAATCGCAAAACAGATCAATCTTATCAATCCCTTGTTTGATGGTCATTATTAAGAAAAAAATGTTTTGAATAGTTATTTTTTGAAGAATGTATGGTTAAAAGTATGGAAAATTTTTGAATTTACGTACAAAATACCTTTTTATGCGAATGTGTGGTTTAAAAATGATAATGAGAGTTAAAAGAATTTTGTTTTAAAGAGAGACAAACCGTGTTCAAATATGATGACAAAATGTTCACAAGCAATAAGACCCCTAAATAGAACTACTGTGGCTTTTAAGGAATGATTAACAATAATAAATTAATAAATATATATGTCTCTAGTCATATAAAAATCTTCGGACCCTGCTACTCGTCCAAGGCCACATGGTGGGTGCCAAGTGGCGTCCCTGTTTGTCCAGGGCCCATGTGTTCCGAGACGAGCAGAATAATCCAAAAGCTTGTGACACACGTATCAAAAATTCATTTATGAGCCGAAGAAAATCATCCTATTTTGCAAGGGGGGTTTGGAATTTGGATTCCTATTACACGTGAAGCAGCCTTACCTACTTACTAATCAGTTTCAAAGCATGAAAATCATATATCTTATCCTCTTTATGGATTCGTACATGACAACTTTGTGCATTTTATTTGTCCCGTCAAATTCCATATGTCGTAATTAAAGTAAGAATACCTCAACATGCAACGTCTCGCACCTCCCAAAATATGAAGATTCTGCACGAGAAAACGATAATTTATTTAAGTGAAAAAGCAAATCATTTCATGTCTAATCGTGCTCTTACCAAAAAAGAAAGTGACAGTGAATCAATTTCGATGTCATTTTTCTCGTACAAGCTTCTCTTTGCATATCTATATTAGTATACTGTGCATATAATATGGATATATACAGCTCTTAAAAGCAATGAAGTCTATTAATTAATCTGTTTGCTCTGTATGTAATATTCGATAATCCATTTGCAATGCCGATCTAGTGTTGCCTATCAACTCATGAGAAAATAATCTTAAGTGTACAGGTGTTCACAGAATTTTTACAGATGGCAGCATTTATTTTTATGGAAAATGCTAGATGTACTCCATGAATTACTACATGGAGTACATCTTGGACAAGTGGCGACCTCCTATTGGAGGGTCGGCTGTGGGGCCACAGCCGACCCTCCAATAGGAGGTCGCCACTTGTCCCTTAAGTCATCCATGTAGTAATCCATGGAGTAAGTGTAGCATGGTCCTATTTTTATTTATTTATTGTCATCTTTCAACTAAAAACTGCCAAATACCCACTGAATAAATTTTGTGAACCAAAATCTGTAATTGTAACAAGGTAGGAGCCAAGCAAATCCACACACACACACACACACACACACACACATATATATATATATATATATATATATATATATATATATATATATATATATAAACAACCTGAAAAATTTTCTGATCTTAAAAATGTTAAACCTTATTATAAAAGGAGTAATCAAAATACTTATATCTTGATTAATATTTTTTATACTTGACATACATGGGATTTAAAACTTAATATGTCCTTGAAATATGATGACTTATTTAGACGTAAAAAATTGTTCATGTAATCAACTTAATGGGGCCTAATATGACATGCGGTTCCATCTTAAAATTCCCATCTTGTCAAAATGAGTGATCCAAGTTCTTACGTGTTTATTTGTATATTATACTTAACCGATATTAAATTTTAGGTATAATATGCACAATGGTGACTCATTTGAAAACATCAATGTTTAAATTGAATACTCCTTAAAGATTTAGATGGATCGAATTACTAATTTTAACTAGACAAACTTTGTAGTGATGAAATATATGAATACTTAAAGTGGTCAATGTGTATATATATATATATATACATTTTTTTTTAATATGTACTTAATTGTTTTAAGCTGGATTTATTTGTACTTTTAAAGAGTTATTTGACTCCATTTGCAATTTTTCTTATTTTTTCTTTTTTACTACTTTCTTTTATTTTTTTAAATTTAAAGAGAGGTAAAGTTGTCACTTTGGTTGTGGATGGATTATGTTAAAAAAATATTGAATGTAGATTTGTTATATTTCGCAAATGTTGAGGACGATAAGTGTAAATTTTTCAATTTTTCTAATACCAGTTACTATCGAAATATGACATATGAATCTCCACTATATTAAGTGTCACATGAAATGAGAATCATTTTTTGAATGATTATATATTTACTTTACTCATTCAATAAATAAATCCACTTTATATATTTATTACATCTTTCAAACCACTCAATTAAATGACAACGCATGTGACACATCTTTACTCTACAAGGGGCAAAAGTGAGATATCCAGATACGGAAAAGTTGGCCCTTGCGTTAATCGTAGCATCAACGAAGATTGCAACCATACTTCCAAAGCTACAATATTGAATTACTAATCAATTCTCACTTAAGCAAGTACTAGAACAACCTCATGCATCGGGAATGCTAATGAAATGGACAATAGAATTGGAACAATTCGAGATAAGTTATACAGGACGATCCACAATCAAAGAACAAGCGTTAACATATTTTATTGCAGAATTGTCAGATGTTCCCATTCTTTAATAAGAGCATGAAAATTATTTGTAGACGGATCATCGGAAGACATTGACATCAAGGCACATATAATCTTAACAAACCTAGAAGGGTACAAATTGAACTGCGCATTAAGGTTCACGTTTAAAGCAACCAATAATGTGACTGAATATGAAACTTTATTGGCCGGCCTAAGACTGACAAAAGAAATGAAGGCTCGAAATATAGAAGTACAAGTGATTTACAATTAGTTGTAATCAGGTGAACAAAAAATTTATGGCCAAAGATAAATTGATGGCTGCCATCTCGTAGAGGTTACGAAGTCATCTCAGTACTTCAGCAAATTTGAGCTCTCTCAAGTCCCTAGAGATGAAAATGAATATGCATATGCACTATCAACACTGGCGAGCACAAAGGATTCAAAATTTTCACAACTGTACTCGTGGAATTGTTGCCAAAAACATCAGTTAACCTAAAAATGGAAGAAACTCTATGGATACAGGATAAACTTTCGTGGATGAAACGGATCCTATCTTATCTAAAAATGGGTTGCTCCTTGAAAATAAAAAGGTGGTACAAAAATTATAGATAAGACCTTGAGATATACACTAGAGGGTGATATCTTATCAAGCGAGTGTATACACTTTATCTGCTTAGATGTATAAATGAGGATGAGGTGACGTATGCAATGAAAGAGATACATAAAGGTATATACGAAAACCACGCTAGCGAACACTCCATGGTACACAAGGCCTTCAAACAACTATATTACTGACCTAATATGAGAAAGAAAGCTATGAGTTTCGCTAGAAAGTGTAAAAAATGTTAGAAGTTCACACCACACTGTGACAACCGATATAGGAGCTGTTAACCAGCGGTAGCCCTTGGTCTTTCAAAAATAGGATATTAACTTCGTTGGACCATTGCCTAGAGAAAGAGATAAACCCCTCACAAATATCACTGACGCTAATACTTGCAAATTCGTATGAAAAAACATAATCTGTCGGTTTGGAGTTCCAAACTCTATAATCTCGAATAATGGTAAGCAATTCCAAGGGAAAAAATTGAAAGCAATGTGCAAAGAATTAGGGTTCCGTAGGCACTTTTCCACTCCATATTAGCCTCAAGCTAGTAGAGAAGTAGAGGAAGTAAATAAGACACTAAAAAGTATCTTTAAAAAAAGTTGGATACAACGAATGGATTATGGGCCAATGAACTGTGGCAGATTTTATGGTCCTATCATTCCACCACAAAAACTGTAACAGGAGAAATTCATTTCTCATTAGTTTACAGGATGGATACCAAGGTGGCAAGGTGCCAGTCGAAATAAGTGTAAGTTCAGCGAGGAGAATGGGATATGACGAAGAATAAAATGAAGAAGTTATAAACGCGAACCTAGACCTTATAGACGAAAAGTGCAATGACTCTCAAATTAAGCTTGATGTATACTAGAAGAAGGTGAAAAGATATTTCAATTTCAAAGTTTGCAAGAAAAGCTTCAAAGTAGGGGACTCAATACTAAAGAAGGTATTTTTCGCAGACAAAGAGATGAGCTCAGTTCATTAAGTCCAAAGTCGGAAGGGCCATACACATTAATCGAAGTTATTGTATCAGAAACATATAAGCTTGCAAAAGAGGATGATAAATCTCTTAAACTCCTTGGAATAGCATGTATTTAAAAAAGTCTTATCAATACAATGCGAGCACAATAAAGTCAAATTATTGTTTAAATTTCGTGTTCTTAAGCGAGCCAAATGTAATAGAAATAATAACTTCTCTTTGATGTAAAGAAAGGTTACAAGACGATTCCATTTATGAACTAATCTAGCATACATTACAGATTAACCTAACTAGGAAACACATTCTGTGAACTAATCTAAAGACACTCCAATGTTCCTAACTTCATGAAAGACAAACCAAAAGCATTTTGATGGAACTAAGTTTGGTGAAATGAAACGTGACTTCCTGATAGCTCATGGTGCAATAGCCGGTCGTGTCCGTTAACTTTCCACCATAGGTGATTATGCCTAGATGCACATATGTGAAAAATCAAATAAATTCAATGACTTGAATTTCAAAATGTAGCAGTAGAAAATGTTTTTTCTACTGACCACCTTGAATCTTGCGAGATTTTTGACTGAAAGTGCTCCAAAACTCCAAGAGGGTGAGGGAGATGTTCAAGTTGTTAGTGCGCTAGATGCGTGGAAACATTTGAATTTTTGTACCGAAACTACATCATGAACAGTTTAGCAGATTCGTTATACAATGTGTATAGTACTATAAAAACTGCTAAAGAGATGTGGGAGTCATTGGACCAAAACTATAAGACTAAAGATGCCGAGGCAAAGAAGTTTATTGTTGGCCAATTCTTGGATTATAAAATGGTGGACTCCAAAATAGTAATCAGTTAAGTGCAAGAACTCCAAGTGATTCTTCACGAAATTCATGCCGAAAGAATGATATTGAGTGAAACTTTCCAAGTTGCTGCAATTATTGAAAAATTTCCCCCACATGGAAAGATTTCAAGAATTATCTAAAACACAAGCGAAAGAAAACGAACGTCGAAGAACTGATTGGTAGACTTTGAATTGAAGAAGACAACAAAAGTTCTGAGAAGAAGTGGTTCAATCCTTGTGTTGCTAAAGTTAATGTTGTGGAGCATGGTCAAAGCAGTAAGACCTACAAAAATAAGCATGGGTCATCCGGTGGCAAAATGACCAAACTAGGATCTAAATATGGACTTTCTAAACAGAAGTTTCAAGAAAAATGTTTCAATTGTGACAAAGTGGGTCACAAATCTTCGAAATGCAGATTGCCAAAGAAGAAGAAAGAAGCAAATGTAGTTGACCACATTGCACATGATGTGTCAGAAATGAATCTCGCATCCGTCATTTCTTAAGTGAATATGGTAGGTTCAAACCCAAAAGAGTGGTAGACTGACACCGGAACTACGAGACATGTGTGTTCTGATGAAGAACTATTTACGACTTTTGAAGCAATTGAGAATGGAGAGAAGTTGTTTATGGGAATTTTAGCAACTTCTGAAATCAAAAGTCAAGGAAAGGTGGTTCTAAAGATGACTTCGGGAAAAGAGTTGACTTTTAACAATGTGTTATATGTGCCAGAAATCCGTAAGAACTTTGTGTCCGGGTCACTTTTAAATAAGCATGGTTTCCATATTGTATTTGATTCAGACAAAGTCATTTTATCAAAAAGTGGAAAGTTTGTCGGAAAAGACTGTTTCCGATGATATGTTTAAACTAAATGTAATGATTGTTAAACCAAGAATGAATAAAGTAAACTCTTCTACGTACTTGCTTGAGTCTTTCAATGTGTGGCATAGTAGACTAGGACATGTTAACTATGATACTTTACGTAGACTAGTTAACTTAAATTGCACCCCCGTTTCATATTGACTCCAAACATAAGTGTTAAACTTGTGTTGAGGCAAAATTGACAAGGTCATCATTTAAATCAATTAAATGGAATACAGAACCACTTGATTTAATTCACAGTGACATATGTGATTTAAAATTTGTACAAACAAGAGGTCGCAACAAGTACTCCATTACTTTTATCGACGATAGCACAAAATACTGTTATATATATTTGCTAAAAAGTAATGAAGAAGCGATAGAAAAATTTATTCTCTATAAGAATGAAGTTAAAAATCAACTTAACAAGAAAATTAAGGTGTTGAAAAGTGATAGAGGTGGTGAGTATGAAGCACCATTTGCTGAATTCTGTGCACAATACAAAATCATACATGAAACCACCGCACCTTATTCACCGCAACAAAATGGTGTTGTTGAAAGGAAAAATCGCACCTTAAAAGAAATTATGAATGCAATACTAATAAGTTCTGGATTACCTTAGAATATGTGGGGGGAAAGTTTTGTTGTCAGCAAATTAAATTTTAAATAAAATGCCCCGAAAGAAATTGGAAAAGACTCCTTATGAGTTATGGAAATGAAGAAAATCTTCCTATAAATTCTTACGAGTGTGGGGGTGTCTTGCTAAAGTGGCTGTCCTAACATCAAAGAATGTGAAGATAGGCCCAAAAACTGTAGATTGCATCTTCATTGGATATGCACATAACAATAGTGCTTATCTATTTCTTGTGTATGAATCTAAAATCTCAGATATACAAAAAAACATGATAATGGAATTGAGAAATGCTTCATTTTTTGAACATGAATTTCCATACATGTCCAAAGAAGAGGCAAGCTCTTCTAAACTGACATATGAGACTATGACTGAAAATAGTCAGAACCAAGGACAAGAAGAGGAGGTTGAGGTTCAATCAAGACGTAGTAAAAGGGAAAGGACAGAAAAAGCTTATGGTCCAAATTTTCTAACATATATACTAGAAAGTGAACCTCAAAACTATCAAAAAGTTGTGAACTCCTCAGAAGGACCTCAATAGAAAGAGTCCATTAAAAGTGAAATAAATTCCATTTTGCAAAATCATACATGGGACCTAGTGGATCTTCCTCCAAGAAGTAGACAACTAGGCTACAGATGGATTTTCAAACGAAAAATGAAAGTAGATGGAACTATCGAAAAGTACAAGGCCGGATTAGTAATAAAAGGTTACAGACAACGGGAAGGCCTTGATTATTTTGATACATATTCTCCAGTAACGAGAATAACATCTATTAGGATGATACTTGCGATCGTTGCTCTACGAAATCTTGAAGTATATAATATAGATGTTAAGACTGCATTTTTAAATGGAGATTTAGAGGAAGAAATTTATATGGAACAATTCGAGGGGTTTTCATCTCTAGTGCAGGAAAAGAAAGTCTGTAAATTGGTGAAGTCATTATATGGCTTGAAATAAGCACAAAAACAATGGCATGAAAAATTTGATAATGTCATGATGGAATATGGATTTAAAATCAACGAGTGTGACAAATATGTCTACGTCAAAGACACTGAAAATGGTTATGTCATTTTATGTCTTTACGTTGACAATATGCTTATTGTTGGTAGCAACGATAAGATGATCAAATCTACTAAAAATATGTTAAATTCAAGGTTTGACATGAAAGATATAGGTTTAGCTGATATCATACTTGGAATTAAAATTAATAGAACAACAGATGGACTCGTTCTAAGTCAGTTGCACTATGTGAACAAAATTCTAGAAAAGTTCGATAAGGATGATACTGCATGGCTAGAACACCGATAGATACAAGTCAACATCTATCCAAAAATAAAAGTGAAAATGTTTCTTAAATAGAGTACTCAAGAATTATTAGAAGTTTGATGTACTTGATGAGTTGTACAAGATTAGACATAGCCTACACGTCAGTAAATTGAGTAGATATACGAGTAATCCAAGAGATGATCACTGGAAAGGAATAGTAAGAGTACTAAGGTACTAGAGATATACTCGTAATTTTGGACGGCACTATACCAAATATTCAACAGTCATTGAAGAATATAGTGATGCTATTGGATATCTGATATAAAACACTCAAAGTCCATTAGTGGATTTGTGTTTGTAAACCCAAGATAGGCTAACCAGAGGGGGGTGAATTGGTTTTTAAAACTTTTTCATTAACGACTACAAAATTTTAAACAAATGATAACATAGATGATAAAGAAATAAACTAAATGAAAATAACCACGTGGATGGTATGATATAAGCTTGCACAAAATAAAACTTTAAGTAAAGAGTTAGAGAGTGCAAACGATATGCTATGGAGGTTTGATCCAACCTAATGATCTACGTCTCCCCGTTACTAAGCTCTTCGTCCGAGCAAGGCCTTTTTCACTATGTTGATTGACTTGTGGTGCAATCCAACCCTTTACAACGCTTCCGGTGACTTACAACCAAGGAGCACCGATTATTTTACAATGTTGAGCTTTTCCGGGACCTCAACACGACCCACAATTCAAAATGAATTTACAAGTGAAATCTTCTCTTCTTATTGAATGATGGAATCAAGATTGATAACAAGAAGAGAAGAGGCAAACACTTCAATAGATGGCAATGAGTATAGCTCAAAGTGTTGATATGAAAAACTTCTTGAAGAACTAAAGATTTTCACAAAGTTAATCACTCAAAAGTTTTTCAAGAGTTTAATACTTTTGATCTTCTTAAAGATGGAGAATATGGTAGTTGTGATCAATAAAAGCATCACTTTTATGCTCAAGAATTGTTAATGCAAGTGAAGGAATAGTGAGGTATTTATAGTACACAAATGGTCAAAAACTTTGCCGTACCGGATGCACTATACTGGACGTCCGGTAAAATACCAGACGGTCAGCCGTTGTTTTTGTCAGAAAATTGGATTGTTTGAAAAATGACCGTTGGAGCCATTTTTGGCCATACCGGATGTCCGGTATGCCACTTTTGGCTCGGAACGTCCTCGTTTCTTATTTTCATCAAATATAGGTACTCGAAGGACGTTTTAAAATGTTTTTCAAAGTGTTGTTATGTTTTAAACATACATGTTTCGATTTTTACCTTTGAAAACATATTTTTCAAGTAAAAACATTTTGTCGTGATTTTTCGCTCGTAAATTTAAAACCTTTGAGCTCATTATGATTCATTACCAAGTATTGAAATGTTTTACCTTTACATGTGATAAGTCTAAATACTTTGTTTTGAACATCTTGGCTTGCGCTTCTTGACGGTACTTTGACTTTTGTCTCAATTCACTTTGAGGCATCTTTTTACAAGTTTTTGTAAAATCATTCTTCATTGCCTCGATTGATTTTGTTTCCACGTTGGCCACTGTATGCAAATTACTTGGCCTCGAACTTTTTGCCATCAAATATACTCATGTGGAATAATCACTATGGGCACTTAAGATCAATTTGTTAGTAATAAATATAAATTGTTTGTGATAATCAAAACGAGACGTCAACCATAGGTCAACAGTGTTCACGTTTGGAGGAGCTGGCATATCCTGGAAATCCTCTAAGTAAACTGTTATAGTCAGATCTACAATGGAATTTGAGTTTATAGCTCTAGATAAATGTGGTGAAGAGGTTGAGTGGTTATGCAACTTCTTAGAGGATATTCCAAGATGGTCAAAACATGTGCCAACAATTTGCGTATATTGTGACAGTCAATCAGCAATTGGAAGGGCACAAAGTAACATGTATAATGGTAAGTCTAGAAATATACGTCGTAGACGCAATACCATAAATCAACTACTCTCAACTGGAGTTATCACTATTGACTACGTAAAGTCAAAAGATAACATTGCGGACCCACTAACCAATGGGTTAAGAGTTAGTTAAAAAATCATCGAAAGAAATGGGACTTAAACCCTTGAATGGATAAGTTAATACAAAGGAAACCAAACCTAGTTGACTGAAGATTCCAAGATCTAGGTTCAAAGGGACAACCTAATTGTAAAGACTTAATAGAATCAATGTGAGGGATGTTAACTCTTTTCTATTCCTGTGATACAACAGTAATGCCCTTAAAGATGAAGGATAAGCAATAGGCTTTTAATGAATCTTATGCGTCGAAATTCGAGCCAAGTAATGCAGGTTATTTGCAATAAGAAATCACCTATGTGAGAGAGAAGTGAGGCCGCATCTAAGGGAATTGTGTGGGGAAAAATTTTTGTGAACTCTCACAGAACCAGACATATGTTCATGGCCAAAACGAACATAATAATGAGAACTGAAATGTGTTAGGAAGAATCATGTGTGAAGTATATCATCATTTGCATAAATGGCAGAACAGTTCAAAGACATCGCGTCTACTGGTCATCTAGTAAAGTAAATATACTTTCATAAGGAAAGGTTCAAAGAATAATCCCTACCGATCCTATGCAGGTTTCAATCATTGAACTTTATCACCAGGTCTTTTGTTTCACATTTTTGTCTCTTCCAATTTTTATTCATGTGGTGAATTGTTGGAAAAATGAGTATATAGCTGACTTTGGCATAATTTTTGAGTGGGACCCATTTGGCTATTCTGGAAAATCAAGATTGATTTGTGTTCTCCACCGTAAGTATATCGAATCATATATTTACGTGCCAAAATTGATTCTCGGGTGAAAGAGAAATTAAAGCTCAAAGTGTGCCACTTAAAAGAAGTTTATGTTGGTGGAAAACTAAAAAAATATATGTTTGTCCTACATAGGAAGTTGATGAAAACTAAAATCACTTTATAAAGGATTACACTTTAGAATGGTATAATCATGTGTAGCATAGGTGCTCTCTCCATGTGCGCGCACAGGGGGTGCAAATCATGGATCTAAATAGGCTTCATACCTTAAACTTGTGTGCGGGCGCGACCTACGTACACAAATGTCGGACCTAAATGCGGTTTTTTTCAGTTTTCAACACATGAATTTTATCTAAAAATTCATCTGCATACAGTTCGAGTTTGTCTTCGTTTTCAGTTTCTATTTCAATCTTTGTGGGGATATTGTTCGGGTACTAACTCAGTTCGTCGAAGTAAAATTTGTGGTGCTTAGATTCTACTGTTCTACCGTTGTACCCTAGGAAGCAGATGCTTAAATTATATATCAAGCACGTACGGTGAGGGGGGCAAACCGTTTTAAGGAAATTATGTGTAACACAGGCCTCGAGTTAAAAGTTTATTACTGTGTCTTCATTATTATTATTTTTTTGCATGTTATTTTTTATTGTAATTAACAAATCATTGGATTTGTTTTATATATATATATATATATATATAATTTAATCTGTTATAATACGAGAAGGTACATGTAAATACGGTGTTTAAGCCTATTACATATACAGTATCCAAACTGCAAATTCGGTATCAAGCTGTAAATCCAGTATCCATTCTGCAAATACGGTATTTAAGCTGTAAATTCGGTATTTAGTGTGTAAAATCGGTATCCAGTGTGTAAAACCGATATCTAAGTACTTGAAATACTTTTCCAACAGAAAGATCATTATCAATGTCTAAAATGATTCTTGAAGGAGGAATAGGTCCCCCAAGAATTCAGCTAAAAGGAAAATATTAGACGCATTTCTTGTGGTAAAGAAAAATTTAATTGATTGGAAGTATTGTGTATATATAGATTTCTAAAGCATATCTCAACCATTGAATTACAAAACTCACTATCAGCTATCAAATAATGAAGTAATCTTAACCGTCGAAATATAAAAAGGCGCACAAACGAAAAAACACCCCAAACAAGTGTGGAGGTCATGCACATTAAAAGGAGCAAGTCAAAAGGACATTTCTCTAATGACTTGTTAATTAGCATTGAAAGATAAAAAGAAAAAAAAAAAGTTTCACCTGGCCAAGCATTAATTACTATAAGTGTATAAAAACCAAAATCGAAAAAAAAAAGTTGGGAGAAATTTTACAATCGAAAATTTACATCCAAAAAAATCATACCCCTTGTAATTTTGCATCCGAAAATTTACATGGAATATGACTTTTTCGGATGTAAATTTTCGAAAATTTTTGATGTCATATCCTATATAAATTTCCTAATAAAATAATGCAAATTACATTGAGAAATTAATAATAAATATTAATGAAATAATTAAAATTTTTAGAAAAATGCGAGTTAGACGCCTCTTTTAAGACGTACGTTTGACGCATCTTTAACTATTTTCGATATCTGTTTGAACTATTCAATATGCCTGTAATATAGTTCTCGAAATGAGTTTTGAAATGATATAAGCGGTTTGTAGATTCGACTACCGTACGATCGTCGGAGAATTTTTAAAGTTAACATGTTATTGAAATTCTTGAAATACTAATTTTAAACCGCATACTTTGACAAGTCGTAACATTTGCTACGATTGGTCGTTTCACATGCCGTTACGGCATAAAAATCTAGACTGTGAGCACTTCGAAATGATATTAAGAATGCAATATTTCGGCTTCTTTTCACATTTTATAATAATTTCGAAAATTGAAACATAGAAAATTTAAAAAAAAAAAAATGCAAAGCAAAGCAAAGTTGGGGGGCACGTGCCCCCCAGCCCCCCCTTGTGTCCGCCAGTGATTACAAGGCTTCAAGTTCGCAGCCCAAATATAAATAATTATGCTCAAATTTAGTGGACTACTTGTTGAATCAAGAAAATGAGAATGCGAGCTCACACCCCCTGTAGGCGAAGGCTAAGTACATCTAACGAAATATAGAAGAGTTCGCATGAAAAGGAGGGTGAACCATCCCCTTTGAATTTTCAAGCTGGCAGAAACCGTTATTAAAATAAAGGTGGGTAAATATGTAAAACATGACTTTTAAAACAATGAATACCACATGAATGCAATAACAGAATCAGTTATCAATTCACTACTAAGTAATCATCACCTATTACTTTCTAGAATGAACAAATTGCCCGCAAAGCCTAAACAAAATCTATAAATACTTCCACCTCAGTGGTGAAAATCATGTAAATTCAAATATCTCTCTCCCAACCTCTTACTCGTGTTTGAGCATAGAAGAATTTGTTCTAACTAGGTTAGAGAAATTTGTTTACTGTAATTTTATAGTGAAGTGTATGAGTTATGCAGGCATGTGATCCTGTGGACATTTTCCTACTCGTGTTCTTCGTTATCCTACTGACTAGATGCACAGACCACAGTCTGAAGGTTAGCATTTACCTATCTTTTTTATATTTACCTGCATGCTCCTAGTGTGAAGGGCAGGCTTCTGCATCTTCGCTAAGCATTTCATTTGTTTCTAGTCATGATAATTGAAATGTTAATTTGTTTATGTTTTTAATTTGTTATTTGGCTAATTGGCTTCATTTGGCGATGTTCCCATTGGTCGTGACGATGATATAACACCACAATTCTAAAGAAATAATAAGAGCACCTTAAGGAGAAGAACTAGAAGCAGCCTTTACATGGTATGACACCCAACTTAGCGCCTGTTTGAGAGAAATTTTTGGATTCATTTTTAGAAATTTCACGACCATTGCACAGTAGTTTATCACCAATTTTCTACAAAATCTGACGCATGACATTGTTGACTTGAAAATTGTAAGATTCTCTCTCAGGCATTTCCTTTTTAACTCCCCGAATTGTAAGTATTGTGTAATTAATTTGAGTGGTTGAGAATGGGGGTAAAAACGGAAATTATGGAGAGAGAAACTTACCAATTTCTAGGGTGCAGATTTGTGTGTCAGACATTGTTGGAAATGGATCGAAGACAATTGTGCAACAGTAATAAAATGTCTAAAAATGAAACACAAATTTCTCTCAAACAGACTCTTAAAATCATTTATCTTCGCTTTTCCTCATCAATCGTTTGTTATGAAACTTCATTAAGTGCTTGTTTGTCTCCCATTTTGGGAGAAGAAATAAAGTCTTAACTAGTATTTTTTGGAGAATGTGTAGTTGAAAAGTAAAGTAATTTTATTGATTTGTGTGTAGAATATTTTATTGAATGAATATGTGGTGAAAATTGTTTACTGTAGCAAACAATGTTTGATAAAATGGATGACAAACAGGGGCAAAATCCATGTATGTCTATCTGCTTTGTTGCTGCAGATGCATATTCTGTACAGAGTCTATGATGGAGCCATGACTATCCCCCGAAGTGACGTTCCTGTTGAAACTCTTGTTTGTCCTGTTGGTCATTGTTTCACGTGGTTACTCGCTAACAATCAAAAGAGGATCAGACGATTGTGTAAGGAACAAACCTCTTGGAACAAAATCCCAAAAATGGGTGTTTATCGAATATGAAGATTACAGTTTGGATACGAACAAGATGCCTCCAAGGGGCGCAAGCACACAAGTACAAAGAGATGAATTAATTAAAGTTAATCTAAAAAAAAGTAAATTACATATTCTCTGTTTGAGAGTGAATTTTGTCGGGATTTTCTTCATTGCTTTCCTCTTCCTTTTATACTCTTTGGGCAGTTTTTAACCCTTTGGACTCTGTTTGTAACTACTCATTTCTTTTATAGTGGCTGACTGGCCAATAACTACCATTTGTAACTCCTACCATCACGTTTTCTTCATAACCGCTAGTCACTGATTTTCTCAAATGGTGGGGTGTAATCGTGATGTGCTCAAACCGCCTCAAATCGTGACTTTAGATAACAACAGGGTTCAGTCATCGCTGGGATTCTGGGCGACCCAGCAATTTGGGCGACGACTCCTTCGCCCTGGGCGTCCATATGGTACTTTATTCGTTCAACATCTGGACGTTCTGCAAGCTTGGGCGACGGGGTTCCTTTGCTTGTGGGCTTTCACATTCTTCAATAATTTCCTTTGCTTGGGCTTTCATCTTGGATTCCCAATTAGGCTTCGCTCTTTGGGCCATTTAATTTGGGCTGCACTTTTAGTGTGTCAACAATTACCCCCCAATATGGCAAAATTAATATTCAATAATTAATTTTTGCCATATTCACTTCGTATTGTCCAACAACATTTGAAATTCCCAAGAATTTCAATCATCACTTTCTTCTATACTTGAAAAGGTGTAACTTTACAAACCCTTATAAATCCGAAGGACACGCCCTTTCATAGTACCATTAACCCACGTTTCAGTATTTTGCGCTTCGTCCTCGCTATATTTACTGTTCACCTTCTTGCTTCTTTGCTACGCTTCTCAGGCAAACTCCAGCGAACTTGTTTTTCTCATCCAATGGCCACTTCACAAACTCAGCCTGATGCTCTCTTCAGTTTTGAGGACTTCCAAGACCTCCTCACTAGACCATACGTAAATCCATCCTATCTTTCTCAAGCCAATCCAGACTTAAATAAGTTCTATCTAGGTCCATTATTTAAAGATGCCGAATCGGTGGGGAAAACGGCGGTCGGTCAACTGTTCCCTTGCATTTTTCAGGCTGCAAGGCATAACTATCCATTCGTAACACCCTAAAGCCCCCGGGCATCTAAAGGCAGTTTTGTGTATGTCTTTTTCAACTATATATATTTGATTATACCCTGAATATCCATTCATAAAGGAATACATGACATGTCCGGCAGTGGAATCAACTAAAGAATCTACTGTGGGTATTGGATATTCATCTTTAGGTGTCGCTAAATTCAGATTTCTAAAATCTATGCACACCCTTAATTTGCCATTCTTTTTTAACACTGGCACAATGTTAGATAACCACTCAACATATCTGGCTGTCCTGATGAAGCCTGCTTTTAACAATCGCTCAATCTCCTTCTTAATTTCAGGTAGTACGTTAGGAGCGAAACGTCTAGGAGGCTACTTATGGGGCTTAAAATTTAATTTAGTTGGCAATCTATGTTCCACTAAATTTTTATCTAAACCAGGCATATGTTCATACTCCCAAGCAAAACAATCTTTATATTCTTTTAATAAAGCGATTAATGTTCTACTAACCTCTTGACTAAGCATCTGTCTGATAAATATTGGGCGATCCTCTCCTACGTCGCCAATGTTTACTTTGACCAAAGGGTTTTGTGCTTGAGCGTTCCCAAGCCTGGTGATCCTCATTACTTCATCGTCCATGTCGCTTGTAGGCACTTCTTCTTCCAAGCAGCCCACCTTGTTGACCTCTTGGTCAACACTTTGTTCCAATTTAATTACTGCCAATTTGTCTCCCAATGTATTCAATGCTGCTTCTTTTTTTATTTTCTCTTGACATTCTTGATTGAAAGCCACTAGTCTGGCTTTAAAGGCCTAGATCTCGGCCACATGCTCTTTTGGTTGCCAATTCATCAATGTTCTTTGATCGTTCTTTTGCCAATCACTGGCTCTTCTAGGGCCACTATGTTTGACCTCATTTAACTGAACATTTCAGCCAGTGCTTCTACTGAAAATGGTTCTTCACTCTGTGTGACAACTTGGGTTTCTTCTCCATCTTGGATTATCCTGACAGGTCCATAATTTCCTTCGTACATGAACCTTTCTACCGAGTTAGCTTCTGCAACAAAAGGTCTATGATCTGCCTGTACCACTTCTGCTTTACCTTTGTCATTCTATAAAACCAAGCATTGATGGAGCGATGATGGTATACAACGACTTCCATGGATCCAGTCTCGTCCTAATAATATATTGTAACTAGTAGGACCATCAATGACAAAGAAAACTGTGGTCCTAGTAGTTGTTCCCACAGTTATATCTAGTGGCATTACTCCCTTGGCCGAGGTTGCTCCTCCATTAAAGCTTGTGAGAATGACTTCTGTTGGGATCATGTCATCCTCTGTCTTCGCGAATTTCCTCATCATCCTTAATGGGATGGTATTTATGGCTGCCCCATTATCAATAAGCACCTTCAACACGAGTATGCCATTGACCAAGGCCTTCACATAAAATGGCCTTAAATGTTTGGTCAGTTTCATGGTGGGTCTTTTGAAGACGACTTTTTCTGCTGCATCAATTTCTACTTCCTGTTTATCCCCTGTTGACTTGTCCCTTTGTGATAAATCAACATACAATACTTCAGGCTGAGTACTTGTCCGTAGGGCACTTTCTTCATCCTCTAGTATTTTTTCAGCAATTACCCAGCCTGTTGGGGGAGGCAGAATCTTTGGAGGAGATCCGTATTTCTCAGAGTAAGGTACCATTTTCTTCATCTTGGGTGTTCCGTATAGTACGTAGAAATCGAAAGAACGTCCAGATGGTTCTCCCAACAAATCTACTTCACGAACCCCTTCCCGATGCAATTGTTTCAGTAAAGTATTGCGCGATACTCCTCTCTTTCTCTTCTCTTCTTCTAGATCAATTTCTTCTTCAATATCAGTCATACCATCATCCTCTTCGTCTTGTATTTCTTGAGACGTCTGACCACCTTCACATTCCAGCACACATGCTTCTTCCTCATCTCCTCATTCTTCCTCCCTTTCATTTTCCTTATTCTTGAATTCATTGGCTAATAGATAATTATTAGCCAATAGATAATTATTAGCCATGACGGGAGGTAAGGTACCGAACTGGATAGTAAGGGGTGGTTCTGTATCTTCTTCGTCTCTTTTGCTTCGCTCAAACTTCGACCTCCCAGAAGAACTTTCTGGTATTTCGTCCATTGATTCCCCTGTGCGAGTCTCTTCACTATCTTCGAGAGCATTTTGATTAACTATTTCCAGTACTCTTGGCGCTTTAGGACGTGGCATTTCTTGTTGCTGCCTCATCATTCGTCCATAATTCCGTTGAAATCGCCTTTGCTGAGTCCTGGTCATTTCATTAAAAGGTACAACACGTCCTGCATTATACTGATATGAGTGCCACACATTAGGTTGGCGAGGCTGTGGCCTAAACGATCTCTCATGCTTTTCTGGCCTGAACTGTCTTTCCAGAGGCGGTCCTCTATAGAACGATGTACCTTGCCTCCTGTTTGGAACAAACTCAGGGTGATGGTGATTCTGCCATATTTCTGGTTTCTCAGTATTTGCTCTCATTTCTCCTTTACACCTGGCACACAAAACATCTTCGTTTTTTATGGGTTCCTTTCCTTTAATACGTTCAAATACGCTGGTATGTGTCTCAGGGTCTTCCTCATCATCGATAACCAACTTAAATCTTGGCAACTTATTTTTAAGACCGGTCGTCACCATATTCACTTCAAGTGGCTGTGGGAAAGGATTTTCATCCACTGCCATTTTCTTTTTATCTTCGAACGTGATTCGTCCTCACTCAATAGTGTCCTGTAAAACATGACGGAAAACCAAGCAATAATTAGTCATATGTGACTATGCATTATGCCATTTACAATATTTTTTACCCTTAATTTGCTCAGGGCTTGACAATTTGTGTTTATCGCTCAACTTTATTTGCTTATACTTATACAGTTTATCGAATATAAGGTCAGCCTTAGTACATCGAACTAGAACGTTCTGGCCTTTTTCTTTTCTCCTTTTATAGGCTCATCTCTGGCTAACTCCCTAGGTTTAGCCATTATTGGACAAGCATATGCATCTCCTTTGATTAGTTCAGCCAAACATGTTTCAGTTTGATCGTAAAATTCATCACTTATGGTATGAACGCCAAAGTTTGGGTCTTTGTAATAAGTCTCTTTACTAGAATTCTTCACTTGCTCTTCTTCTCTTATCAAACGTTCGTACCTAATTACATTCGCACTAAGTTGGAATAGGTCAGGGAATTCCCTATCCTGGAACTTTTTCTTTAAATCAAAACTTAAGCAGTTTTGAGTAATTTTGACAAACTCCTTCTCAGGCGGGGGCACAAAACATTTACTCCTGGCTATTTTGAACCTTTGAATAAAACCTTCTGCCCATTCATTTGGCATTTGACGTAAGTTTGCCAAATCGGCCAATGTAACTTCAGATTCTGTTTTATAAAACTGAGCATGGAACAATTGCTCCATTTGTTGCAACAGAATTCGCTGGCAAGTTAATAAACCAAGAAAAGGCTACTCCTGTTAGTGAACTAGGGAATAGTCTCATTTTATGGTAATCGGTCACTTCACCACTCTATAGCGTGAATCGCCCTATATGCTTTAGAGTATACACTTTTCCTAAACTGGTGAACAACGAGAATTCGGGCACCTTATACCCTCTAGGCCATGGATATGCTTGATCTACCCAATCAGGATATGGTTTAGTGTAAGTCGGCCTGATGACAGGACATACTCCAACAGCCATTTGATCTTGTACTATTTCCGTAATTTGATTCCTCAACAAAACGTTTGGATCATATGGGACTCCTATGGGTTGGTTTACTTGGTTCACTTGAGGCGGCGTCCTTGATTGGCAGGGAAGGTGCCATTGTTCAGACCATTGTACCCATTATATTGAGTATTTACTCTCTCATTAACACGAGGTAAGTTATGTCCACCATTCAGGATATTATCTCTTATGTTTGGATTCCCCCCCAGGTTGGTAGTCACACTATCACCATTCAAATTTAGCGCTCCATTAACCCCCCTGATTTGAGGTAGAAGAATCGAAAAATGCTTCTAAACCTGCAAACCAGGGGAATTATGTGGTGAAGTATGTCCCACAATCGTCCTGGTTTGGAAATGACTTCCTATGGGTATTGCTGGTTGACATACTTGGCCTACTAACTTGTTCATAAGATCATTCAAAGTACTTAGTTGTTTGGTCATGTTATCATAATGAATATTTCCATTCTGGGTAAATTTTTCCATATTATGGACGTTTCGTAAATTTACCTGTTCGACAACATCCTGTGTGAGTTCTCCAAGCAATGCACGCATAGTTCGAGAACTCAACTCTGTCATTGATTCATAACGGCTGTGACTGCTTGGACTCTTGTCCTTCCGCCTAAGGAGAATGTTGCTGCTCCTCATATCGCTCGATCACAGACTGGACTACTCTGTGACTTGCTGGTGCTTTATCAAAACTTTTATGAGGCATAATGCTTTCCTTTTGCATCAGACGATTGTGTAAGGAACAAACCTCTTGGAACAAAATCCCAAAAATGGGTGTTTATCGAATATGAAGATTACAGTTTGGATACGAACAAGATGCCTCCAAGGGGCGCAAGCACACAAGTACAAAGAGATGAATTAATTAAAGTTAATCTAAAAAAAAGTAAATTACATATTCTCTGTTTGAGAGTGAATTTTGTCGGGATTTTCTTCATTGCTTTCCTCTTCCTTTTATACTCTTTGGGCAGTTTTTAACCCTTTGGACTCTGTTTGTAACTACTCATTTCTTTTATAGTGGCTGACTGGCCAATAACTACCATTTGTAACTCCTACCATCACGTTTTCTTCATAACCGCTAGTCACTGATTTTCTCAAATGGTGGGGTGTAATCGTGATGTGCTCAAACCGCCTCAAATCGTGACTTTAGATAACAACAGGGTTCAGTCATCGCTGGGATTCTGGGCGACCCAGCAATTTGGGCGACGACTCCTTCGCCCTGGGCGTCCATATGGTACTTTATTCGTTCAACATCTGAGCGTTCTGCAAGCTTGGGCGACGGGGTTCCTTTGCTTGTGGGCTTTCACATTCTTCAATAATTTCCTTTGCTTGGGCTTTCATATTGGATTCCCAATTAAGTTTCGCTCTTTGGGCCATTTAATTTGGACTGTACTTTTAGTGTGTCAACAGTCATATACCAATAATCTCGGCAGCCATGCATTTATAGTGTAGATTTTCATTCGATATTCAGCTGGAAATTCTTCTCGACTAGGCATCTTATGGCGGCATTAGAATGTTGTGCTTTAGAATACTGGGTTTATCATTCTCTTCATTGATGTACAGTGTTTTCAGTGGAATAGTTTTACTCCCCTAACTCAACATTCAAAGATGGAATTGTATAAATTCAAAGCTGTGGAGTTAATATTTGTTTCTAATGTAAATTGTAAAATGAAAAATCAGTCTCTATTGCAGAAATTAAATAGGTTTAAGCAAAAAAATAACAGTGATACTTGCCAATCAGATATGATAACCTGGCACAATCAAGAAATAACTTCACTAAGTATAGAAATGCCAAAAACAAAGGAATATAATTATACAAGCTTAAACCACAAAAAAAATGTACGCGGTAAAATAGAATGTCTAATATCAGTTTCTAATTATATTCTAGTACAATCATGATATCGCTCACAACTATGTACTTGTCAACCAAAACCTCCCCAAAAAAATCGAAAAGTTTAACCCTATTGACCACTATGTCAGTCTGTCAGTCTTCAAGGCAAGGCAAAAATGACTGTTCTAAAACAAATGAATGCTATATTACATCTGTATCTAAAATAGTATATATGGTGAACCATCCAGGGTTGAAAGAAACAAAGGAAGAATTTTGTACATACGCGTTATAGGTCAATTCTTTGAAGGTGTCTTTGGCCGTGTCCTCATACTGGCTCTCCGAGCCACATCCCATGCCTTTTGAGGTACATAAACGCCTGCCTGTGATGCAAAAAAGGACTCATAGCCAGGTGAATCAAAAGCGAAACCAGTGTGCTTTGATTTCTGTCCCGGGAGTTGCATTATAGCATAGCTCCGTGCCTCATCTGGCGAAAGGTCGTCGTTTCCAACTTCAAGTAATCCTATCCTGCTGTTATCAGGCTCATGTCTGTGAATTTCCTGAACAATCTGATAATCATAAGGGAAGAACCACCTTTGAACCCTGAAACCAGATTGACAATGCTTTTAGGAATGCATAACCAAAATATTGACAGAAACAAAGGCATCAAGCAACAGATAAAAACGAGGGCTTAATTGTAAAAGTGAAAATAAACTTTTCTGAGGAATAGATAGATCAAACAGAATACAATAATCTACATAGCCAGAATATAGTCAAGCAGATTAATTGTAAAGATAAAGGGTTAATTTCATTTTCAGTCACCTGTAGCGAGATCTCACTTGCACCATCGAACTCCCGTTTCAAAATGATCAATTAACTTTCATTTTGTTGCAACATTGGTCTTTCTTTCCACATCCATTAGTAAAAGCTACTAAAAAATCTTGATGTGGCATTTAACAGTAAAGAAAGCTTATGTGGTGCATTTTTTAACCAAATGAAATATTTAGTTCCTACATGGAATAATAGTGGCTAAAAAGCCAAATATCCATAAATCAATCATCTCTCTTGTAATTGAAGATTTTCTTCCACTGTACACCGCGAACCCCACCCCCAAACACAAACACACTTTCTTCTCTTGTTCTTTTCTGTCCCCTTCTTCCAACTTGTATATATTTATCTTTACCGTCCTTTCTCTAATACCCTTGGAAATAAACATTTTCTTTAAAACAAAATAAACCTCGTCAAAGTTCATTACTGTTAAATGCCACATTAGACTTTTCCGTTAGTTTTTAATAATAGATGAGAAAAGAGTGACTATTGTTGCAACAAAATGAAAGTTAAAGTGACAATTTTGAAACAAAACAAAGTTGATGACTTAAGTGAGATTTCACTACAAGTTCAGTGACTGAAAATCAAATTAACCCTAAAGGATTTTTTATTTAAATGGCAAACCAACTTGTAGAAACAAGTTCATATCAAAAATAAAAACTTGTAGAAACAAGCAACATTCCCATGCATTGTGCCTTGTCCACAGAGAGAATAATGCTCCTAAATATGAACTTTTTAAAGCTTACCCAAGGTATACAAAGTCGCAAAAGAGTGCAGCAACAGGAACAAGAAGAAGAGTGATGTAGAAATACAATGTACTCATTAATACATAAATGACAAAATAGATATTCTCCTGCAATCAAAGCAAACACAGAAAATTAGCATCTGAATGCCAAAAGATGTTTGAGATTATACTTAGATAATTACCTGCTCTTTTGGCAAGACAACACCTGAGTAAATGAAGACAAATATGAACCATGCTAGTATGCTTCCTCCAATACTAATGTGGTGCCATCTAGTAATTGTGTTGCACATCATGAGGAGACGCAAATTGACAGTCACGACAACACAAGTGAAAGCCATTGTACTGACATCCCACAGCCCAAACATCTTGCCAGATGAATTCATGCCACTCGTACTTGAAGCAATCACAAAATAATACAAAATCAGTGATTGATAAATTGCAAAAAAAGCCCAAGTTGCAATAACTCTCCACTTGAAGAACGTATTTCTTATTCCTTCCTTGTACAATTCGGGGTATTTCTTGGAAAGAGCTGCATTAACATCCTACAAAAGACGCATGACATAATTGTGATACCAAAAGCACTGATTCCCAATATAAACAATCTGGTTATGGTCAGCAAATATCAAGCAATAAAAATATCTGAACAGAGTACCTTGTCAAAAAGTCCAATAATGATTACAGGCAGCGCGGTGAAAATAACATTGTACAGAGACTGAAACCAATCATCATAAAACCTTTGACCAGAAAATCCAGTTTGGAAGGTGAACCAAAATTGAGTGAGAGTAAATGTCAAGTTCTTGTAAAAGAAGTATGTCACAACCTGTTACAGAATTTAGCAGCTCAGAATT
Organism: Fraxinus americana; assembly: GCA_035079005.1. Classification (NCBI taxonomy): domain Eukaryota; kingdom Viridiplantae; phylum Streptophyta; class Magnoliopsida; order Lamiales; family Oleaceae; genus Fraxinus; species Fraxinus americana. The sequence continues at coordinate 30,444,109 of CM068707.1, forward strand.
GTCCAAACAGAAAAAGGAACAAATTTTACCAGGCAAAGGATGGTAGAATAACAAACCTTGCATATTCTAGCATACGACCACCTTCCATGAACAAGGAGTAAATCTGTGAGAAAGCGGAACTGTGCAATGGCAAAATCACTGGCCATCACTGCTTGCATTCCTTCCTGCCCACTTATTCCGACACCAACATGAGCAGCTTGAATCATGCTGACATCGTTAGCACCATCACCAATACTAAGGGTAATCCTCTTTGCACCCTTCCTTACTAAGCTTGTCACCTGAAAGAAAGGTTACATCACGCACAAGATGACGAACTAGACACAATCAAAGGCAGCATCAACAACAACAACAAGAAGAAGGGTTTTGACAATGAAAAATTATTAAGGCTGTTGTGCAGAAAATTCAAGTTCCTGTTTCATCATTGACATCTTCATGATAAATCTGTTGTGATTGTGGAGATTCTCAATGGATAAAAACTCGGGCCTTCCACTTGACAAAGCCATAGATTGTATAATAAAACATGCGAAGCCATTTTCTTAGGTTTTCATCAAAGACAAAATAGTCATTCTTAAAATTACTGTAGCACAGACATTTCAACTAGGGTAGCATATCCATGTCCGTCATGTGTCGAATATTGACACTCGAAAACTCTACCATGATCATTTTTCTTTTCTTATTTGAAATGTTATATATTTTTAACTAAAATTTATTAGAAAATAACAAATATATACTCATAGTTAAAATATTTCAATAAAAAAAATTAATAACAAGTATAAAACTAAATTTATACTATAAAAATGAAGTATTTTAAATAATTTAATCAACATGTTGATAATATGTCGTGTCAGTAATTTTTTTTTAAAATCGCATGTCGATGTATTCGACACATATCGTGTTGAACACACGTATCCGTGACGATGCATCATAACTTAAAACAATACAAAAAAATTTATACCGTATAATTCAATCACAAAACCACATAAAACTCCATTGCAGTTCTCGTGTTGCAGCAGGTACTCACAACTATTTTTAGTAGTTGCGGGAGTTGTTATGATATAGTTCATTTAAGAAACTTCAACATGTCAATAGATGAGGATTAAAAAAGGACTAGCATCAAAAAAAATTTTAACTAGTAATGCGTTCAAAATTAGTTTGGGCATTGTTGAAGATATGGAAAGAATAATCTCTATGATATTTTTCCAATAATGTAGGATTATTTTCTTTAATAGTTGATTGCATAATTATTATACAATCTTTCCTTTTAGAGTTATTTATAGGCTTATAAATAGGGTCTTTTAATTTGTAATAAAAAAATGTTTATTATATACAATTTATAATATTCTTCACATGGTAATAGAGCAATTTCGATCCTAAACAAATTAACCTTTGAATTTCGTTTCAGGCGAGCGGCTTAGTTCGGCTACCAATGATTTTTTCTTTTTTTTTTTTTTTTGTTCGGATGTATTCCTTTGGTTTAGTATATCTAGTTCATCTGAAATTTGATTTAGTATATGTCCAGTTCATCTGGAATTTGGTCCAAGTCATTTGGAATTTGGTTTAGTACATGTCCAGTTCATCTGGAATTTGATTTGATGTTGGTTCGATGTATCCGAAATTTGAAATTTGCATCCAATTGATTTGGTATTTGTCGAGCTGGAATTTGAAATTTTCATCACTTTGGTTTAGTAGTAGATGCGTTGGTTACTTGCAGATATGGGTGTTCCTTTTTCTTCTTCAACCCGTATTGAGATTGACTATCATCTTATTTCTCCTTCAAGTTTTGGTAATGGTTTGATTAGATTGGGGAATGATGATTTTTCATTATCAACTTCGAGTTATTTGTTCGGCTTGATTGACATACAAGCAATTTTGAAAATTTGATTGGATCGATTTATCTTTCAAACTCAATTTGATTGCTGCACCACCATATTGACTTTGAGGGAGGGTGTTGAAGATATGGAAAGAATAATCTCTATAATATTTTTCCAATAATGTAGGATTATTTTCCTTAATAGTTGACTGTATAATTATTTACAATCTTTTCTTTTAGAGTTATTTATAGCCCTATAAATAGAGTCTTTTACTTTATAATAAAAACAAGTTTATTATATACAATTTATAATATTCTTCACAGACATAAATCAATATTAACAATAAATTTACTGAGCGTAACATAGAGAGGTTTTAAGAAGTTATATGCTGACAAGCTACCTTCTAAATGATATTATAGAAAGGTTATGTACACGAATAATCTTTCATCCACCACTCAAACAGCAAATTAGCAAGCTTGTATGAGTCATCTGTTTCTAATATCGATAGCTGTCCACAATGGAACCACACCTCAGCAGAAACATACAGGACAGATTTAATACAAGACTTTGATTGGAAGCCAATCATTAATAAGCGTAAATTACACATTTCGTCGGTTTTGAAGTAAGGAGGCCAGTAAAAGGACAAAAAAAATGTCATTTTTAACCTGACCTTCAAGATATTTCAAAAAGAAAATAAAATCCTCACTTAAAAAATGCATAGTTGATAAACTTTTAAGAAGGCTATTCTGACAAAATCCTAAGAAGAATGCCATTTTTTATTACTTTTTAATGAAAGCACCTAAATGAAAAGGCATACTTAATTGTCCAATTATGACACTGTAAAGTGTTAGAAAACAAATATAGAAGAAATAAATGGTCATATTTAATATAAAAATTGAGAAACAATTAGATTTCGTACTTAACAGGAAAAAGAAATCCTATCATAAACTAAAGTGGCATGTCCCTATCATGTGGTAGAAAAGAGGTTCCAAATGTCTTATTTTACAAAGCTCCGATCCTAGTCATGTTTCAGAACTGCAGAAGTAGAACATCTAAAAGCAACTCAACAACCTTACCTGTGCCTTCTGTAGAGGAGAAACTCGACAGCAAACTACTGAACTGCAATTCAAGCTCATATTTAGCAGCATTACTCGTAGACTAGGGTCCAATGCATACATCAAACACTTCCCATCGATCACGAGAGCCAACTTTGGACCAGATGCAGAACGAAGATACTGTTGTGCCTCCTCGTAACACCTTTTCAGCTCATTCTTCACAGTTTCTTTCATAAATCGGGCAAGCTCCACTTGATCACCCTGACAATTATTTTTCAGGAAACAGCAAGGTTACTTTGCTTTATATTTTCCATGAAAAATACATCGAAGTAAGATATATACTTACTCTGTCTTCAACTTCTCTAATAGCATCAGTTTCTGAGCTGATTATAAATTGCTTCATGTTGTTACTAATCAACTTGCATGCTGAAATATACAAAAATCAGATGTAACAGAAAATGTTGCACCAGTAATAGAGTATGTTAAAAAATTAAATCATCAGCTCTTTCTAGATACTAACCGTAAGCTATATTTATTGCTGTTTCCAGCTTGTCCCCAGTCAGCACCCAAATCTTGATTCCAGCTCGAGAGAGGGTCTCTATACAAGCAGGTACTCCCTCCTGAAGCTTATCTTCTATAGCAGTACATCCAATCAAAACAAGGTCCTTCTCAATGAGCTCCGCAATCTGAATTAGTTTCGCATGTTAAAACTTGTAGAAGTCTATTACATACAGTAACACAAAAAATAAGAGACAAGATGCACGCTAATGGAACAATAAAAGGTTCACTAGAACTTAAATAGCCTGCTGGTCCCTTGCTTAATGGTGATGTAAGGAAAAACAAAGATTGTATTCGATGAAAAGTCAATGGGGAGAAAATAGTGGATACTTGAAAGGGAAATAATGGATGAGAAAGTAAAATAATATTTTTTACTCATAAATCACACCAAAATTTGTCCGTTGATTTAAAAAACTGCTCCATACCTTCAAAACAGATCCTGCTTTTATTTCTTTGCTATAACTGCTTTCAAGTTACTCATTCTCATGTATTTAAGGAATATGATGAAAGTTTAATTATTTGAATTGCCAGTAATGTTGATCCTTTCTTATATCCTGTGACATCTATTTAGAAAATGGTCATAACTACAACTCAACACAGACTTATTGCAGATTATTGTTTGTGTTCCCTTATCCTTAAATTATAAGTCGCCTATTCAGAGACCCCACGAATTCTGACATTTGAAATGAAACTGTTGGCCACATCATAAAAGAGGTCAGACAGTCACTTTCTGATGTGCTGAATACCATTTTTGCCCCTCAAATTAACCAGAAATTACAACCAACCCATACAAGAATGAGAAATCAGTTTAGGGGTACTTTTGTAATTTGGATTGCTCCACGCCATTAAACAATTCAACAAATTTCAAAATTTGACTTCTCTACCCCCAGTTGGTCGACAATTTCAATTCAAATGTCAAAATGTGGGTCACCAAATGAGTGACTTATAATTTAAGGGGGAAATAAGGGAACCAAAACAATCACTTAATGTTCAATCGGCCAGAGGGTTCATATCGAGAATAAATAAATTTGTTCTTACAACAAAGAGGAACAATACACTATAACTCCATGCACGAATGGCGGAAAAGTGGGCAAGAAAATGATAATTGTCCAGATCACAATGTGCAGTAACTATAGTCTAGCTGGTAAATTTTCTAGCTGGTAACTTCACTGCATTTCCGGTGCATTCATTTCGGCGTGGAATTAATGGGATCTATAATTGGAATGCCCCTAATTACAATTTTATAATGAAATTAATAGGGTTGCTATCTATAATAATAAACAGATAAGAGAGAGAGACAGGAAGTCACAGGGCATAACACGCAATAATTTGAGATAAGCGTGCATCGAAAACAAAAGAGCTCGAAAATCAAACAAATAAAAGAGAAAACCGTACAAACCTCATCCAATTTCTTCTCCCTATCCCGTAATGAAGATTTTGCCTGAATGTATTTCTCGTTCCAATTTTCATATGAATCAGAACTTAAATCTCTATAAGCCAGGCAAAGAGTACGCAATCCAGCAGCTCCAAATTGTTCCAAGTGTTCCCTAGTTGTTCTTTTCAAATCTCTGTCTCCATCTGCCAACCTTTCATATATTACAGTATCTGCACCCTGAAAAAGTATATTATGGACTTCAACTTTATTTCTTGCTGAAAAATTTCAACCAGCGAGTGGGCAGCCTTATGAAGTTACCTTGCAGTAGAGGACAAGTTTACCATCTGGATAGCGACATACCACAGACTGGCGCTTCCTTGTACTAAACACAGGCAGAAAAATTGCACCAGTCTCAAATATAATTATCATGCATGAAAACACAATTTGCATTTAAGTCAGGATATATAATTACCTGTTGAACTCAAGGACATTCAGAATCTCATACGGAACATCCTGAACCTTTCCTATCTTCTCAACATGTGACTCGCGAACATAAATAGTTGTTGGAGAACGCCTGCACACAAGGCATTTTAAGTTTAGCCTCCTCAAGTACTAATACCTATAAACCAGCAAGAAAGGATGTAAGAACCACGCACTTGTAGAAAAAGAAGCCAAAGTTCTTCGCCGCTGTAACCAAAGCAGCTTCATCAGGAGATGCTGCTTGATATTTAAATTTTTCAGGGGAATCATCACCTTCAGGAAGTACAGTATGACATATTGCAAGGCACCTGAAGAATTCCTATATGATAACAAAAGATTTTTAAAGATCACTCAGTGTTGAACACATGATTGAATGGATAGAAACAGCATGGCACAATAAACAATTATGTGAAAATTCTGCACAAGACATGCTAATTGAACCCAAAATGGTAATATGGTATAAAGGAAAAAGAAGAAAAATAAATAAATTTGCTTTCAGCTAAATGAAGAAAGATAAGCGTATATTTCAACCCGTCTTTGTTCAACATTATTTCTATACTAAAATATACATAAACAAGAAGGATTAGTTATATTTCAAATTCGAGCCACTAAAATAATATCTTGAAAATAAAGTATTGGAGTACAACTAAGTACATCATAATTGCAGAAAATTAGTAGAGATTGCAGGCCATAACTAAAATATCTAAGGTTGGTTGGGTAAAATTCAAAAGTACAGTTTTGGATTGTGTGATCAATGAATTTAATCCTATTAAATTACAAAGGAAAATTTTATATAACTAGCATACAACCATATTTGATGTTATAAAGGACGGAATGATTGGATATTAAGAAATAGCTAAATAAATTAAACTAAGACGAGAATCTTAGGATAGGTTTGCAGTAAAATAAGGAGAGAACAAAAAATGAGGATAATCTTGAATGAGTTAAAGTTGATGTAAAATTAACAGTAATAAAAAATCTAGAGGAAGATGTCAACCTAAGTTCCTAAAATCAGTAATGATTAGCACTAATATCAATCAGTCAACCATTCCAGCAGGCAGGGCAAGCAGCATCATGTACAGTTATGTCAGACAATAGCATAACTAAGGCCCCGTTTGACACCCATTATTTTGAAGAATGAGTTTTTGAATAGTGATTGATGTAAAGAATGTGTGGTTAAAAAGTAAGAAGAATTTTTGGGTTTATGTGTAATATTATTTTATTTGAAGAATGTGTGATTAGAAATGAGTACTGTAGAAAAATAAGAATGAGAATGAGATAAAAAATGGGTGTCAAACAGGGGCTAAATATTGCTGAGAGTGCAGTGCAATTTTTCATGTTCCTCTCCTCAGTAAACAATCTACCTTGCAAAAATCAGGATTAGGTTCATTCCGCCAAGCACCCCGCATAAGCCGTGCATCAACAAAATTGAAACCTTTTTCAAGTGCTGCATTTGTTGCCTTCTGAACCTATGGAAGTTCGAAGGCACCACATCAAACATAAATATTTCTCGTGGTATTTTCTCTCTGATGGCAGATAAGTTTACCTCAATTTTTCCTCCAGTCCTCTGAGCTGTTCCCATCTCTATTTCGCTGACACCAGTACCATATACCTCTCCTCCAATTGAACATTTAAAAAATTCCATCAAATTTCTGGTCAGAGTTCCGGTTTTATCTGAAAATATGTACTCAACCTGGCAAAAGCACAAACTAAAATGAACTGATCCATATATGGATGTAAATAAGTACCACCATTTAGTTCATAAACTTGTATAATCGAATCCCTAGTTAGATGTATGAGATTAAGCAAATGTTCTGTAGAGTAAAATTGCTCCCACACACCTGAACCCAACACCCCTTCCCTGAAAAAAACCAAGTTGAACAGGCAAAATTTTACCTGCCCAAGTTCCTCATTTAAATTAGATGTTCGTGCCAATGCAGGGGTATTGCTCTCAGCATGGTACATGCACAAGTCATTGTTGATAAACTGAGTGGACTGAATAAATTTGATCATCTGAAATAAACGAGGAAACCAAGTCACAGAACCATGACCAAACACAGCTTCAGTAAAATTGAAATAAGTCTACGACAATGAGATTTACCTCAACAGAAACATAAAGAGAGATGGGAATGATTGGAGAATAGAGAGTAATCAGAGTAAACATAGTCAAAACAGCAACCTACAAGACAAAAAAAAATAAAAATAAAATGAAAATATGTAAATGTGTAAAATTAGAAATAATAAAAAATAATAATTCTCTTTACCACAAATCTATTGTCAGGATCAAACTGTTTCTCTGAACTGTCAAACCTCAAATAGTAGTACTTCCGATTTATGAATATTCCACTGCAAAAATACCAAGAACAAAAAGTAAATAACATTAAACATCAGTAAACTGTAAGAACAAAAACATATAGATGAACCATGGTTGCAGAAATTATATAACCAAACCTGCCTATGGCACCCAACAGACACATGCAGAAGAGAACACTGAACAGAGTTAATATAAGCTTGTCAAGTTTCTTCTCCAAGGTACTTCTCTTGGATGGAATTTTCATCGAATTCATCATAACCTGCAATCATAACACAACCACTACTGAGTACAGCACACAACAAATATGTCATGAAGGAGATTAAAGACAGAACACATACCACTGAGATAAAGACAAAGCAGACAGATTAACTATATAACATCGCAAACAAATCATACACTGACTCATCAATTGAACTCGGAAAAAATGTATAGTATTTCTGGAATTTCCTTTGACAAAAAAGATTACTCCACAGATCCTTTGTGGGGAAAGTGTCACACAATTCAACTGCATAACTTCTTAAAAAGGAAAAATACAAAACTTGAATGATCTAACAGGAGGTACCTTAGTTTCATGTCCCGTGAAAATGACAACTCCAACGACGTGCTCAGTGTTCCTGAGAGTGCACCCCTGAAAAATGTAAAGAAACAGCCACTAAACAATTATGAAATACAACAAGACAATGAACCAACCATAAATCATTACTTATGATGAAAAATAATAGATAAGATAATATACAAATGGTTCTCAGTTTGAGCATCTATCAACAAAAAATATATGATATAATCATTATTGAATTCTTATTAGAAAATTATAAACTAACAAAAGTGAACATCACAAGCAGCTTTAGTAGATAGTCGAGAAACAAAAAAATACATCAGCAATTACAAAAAGTAGGTCCAACATAGTTCCTTAGAAAACAAACCCAACATACAACCAGATTATGCAAACGAAGAAGTTGTTGGTGTTATGAGATGACATACCCGTAATAGAAGTTGATTTGGACTCAGAGGCAAGGTTTGCTTTTGAATAATCAAGTTGCCAGTAAAGGTGTACAGTGAATTATTTGGTTGCTCACATTGTACCTCTCCTGAATTTTACAGGTGAATTTTCATCAGAAAAAAAATTACCAAGCAAGAAAAGTTGGTTTGATTCAAATCCCCATCATTAATTACAACAAGAGAATCATACAGATTTTGTTACTAAGCTACTCCTCTAAAAAGTTGTGTTTGCCCTCAAAATCATGCTTTAGCAATTTATTGTGCCCAAGACCCAACTAATGATCCATGTTGACACATATATTCATATGAACTCGATCCCCATTAAACTAGTCATCTACTGATTTTAAAGCTACTAATAAAAATTAATACAACTGTTGCAGTAAATAGTTAAATATTATGGGTAATGGACCCTCCAATTTATAGTTTATTGAATGTTAGACCCCTAGGTTCTGTTGCAAAATAATTCAATGACCAACTTCTGTCCAAATAAGAGAGTCTTAAGCAATGGGTGAATCTTTCCATATCCACACTTCGCTTTTCGTTGAGGTTGAGTTTTACTCTAAACAGTGTTCAACAAGTTAATATCTAATTATATTTCAGGATGAGATTCATTACGGATATCAAAATTGATAAAATTAAGAACCAGCATTCAATAACATTTTCATCGCAAAGCCCTTTTATAGTATTTATTAATAGAACGAACATCTTAATACAGTTTAATGCATCTACTTCTAATTTTAATTATGTAATGATACATCTATATGAGTTCATATCATATTATAAAAGACCAGCATAGCTTAATACAGTTTAATGCATCTACTTCTAATGTTAATTATGTAATGATACATCTATATGAGTTCATATCATATTATAAAAGACCAGCATAGCTTGCATGCAAGAGTTTAAATCGGTCACAAGAGAAAGTAAAATAACTTGGAAACAACAACAAAGTAAGACTTCCCAATAAATTTGAGGTAAGCTACATGGATCCCTCTTCGCCATTTCACCCTGTTTATTGTTTGATTTACTAGGAGAATAGCAACAATAATAACCATATTAATTTTCTACCCCTTTCTTCTAATTTGCTCTATTGAAACCACATCACAATTATCATCAGGAGTCCCTTTAGGTCAATTGAAGCTGCATAACGTGATTTTATCACCTAAGTCATCCTTCCCTTTATTTATCTTTAATCAGTGCAATTGCCACTTCTTGGCGTATGTTCCCATTTTTTATCTTATCCATTATAGTGTGACGTCACATCCATCTTAGCATCTAATTTTCAGTACATTACTCTCATGGATGTTTTGTCCTTAAGAGCCGTTACTCAGAACCATCAAGTATAGCTGGTCTAATCACTATTCTATAGAACTCGCCTTTTTTACTGTTATGCTATCTTCCTATCACATAGAATTGTGTAGCATTTCTCTATTTCACACAACCTGCTCTCATGCAATATAAAATAATTGTTTTTAGTTTTTCACCAACCCCATTTTTCATGTAAATACCATAATGAATTAGGTAAGATTTTCTATAAGTAAAACTTCATAAAGGTGGAATAAATAATTTTGACATTTTTTGTCAATGAGACCTTGCTTTCCATACTCAGAATGGTGTATGAAAGAGAATGAAAGAAGTGTAATGCGAGAGTTATTTTTCATTCCACGAGTTGCTATAAAAACAGATAAGTAGTTGGATTCACAAAAGTACATCACCTTAATAATCATTATCTGCAATAATTGCAATAATTCATAATTAGAGATACCAATATAAAGAAATGGCGTGTAAACAAGTATTACAACAGAGACTCAACCTTTAAATTCAGATATTTTCTCCGGTGTCAAATAATCCCAAGTCTTTTCTAATGCTTTTCTAATCTTCAAATTTGTTTCACCATCCAGATTTGCAGTCTGCAACCCAACAAAACACAACCAGTGAGTGGTATGCAGATGAAAACTGGAAGGGAAAATAAAAAGGCAGTAGTTCTCCAGCTTGCTTCCTGTTCTCCAAACAAATTCAAACCATCTTATAAAAGAGGGAATAGAGGAAAATTGTTCAGAAACAGGAGTGAAAACCTCTATGTAGCAAACACCGTCCATATTTGTGCTAGCTAGGAATAATAGATCAGCAGGAAAGAATCCATCCTGCCTAACCTGCAACCAGTACAAAGTCAATTATCTAAATTTTGGGAAAAGATCATCCAAAATGGAAGCTCAGATTACATATTAGCCTTATTCAGGCTGCACGTAGAATGCATGCAGAATGCAGCATAGACATATTCGGCAGCGAGGAAAATTAAATTCTAAACCACAGCTTCGATGTCAATATCTACGCAAGCCCCCCATATCCCAGCATCTGTGATCGGCTAAATGTTGGAATGCCAGTTTCATGATTAGCAGGTATCAAGAAAAAATATATTCAATTCGAAGGTGAGAATCAATAAAAATTTATTACTTAATGGTAGGTTTAAATATTTGTCAATAGCTATGGTTACAAGTAGCATAGTCAAAAACTCTCCTTCTCCATAACATAGGTACATCTGTATAAATAGAGTTACAGCAGAAGAATATAAGGAAAGAACAAAATATAAGGAAAGAATAAAAAATGCTAACTTCTAAGGAAACTAAATATCCTAGGATATTCACACATTTACAGCCGAGATTCTCTTAGAGAAATAGGAAACTTTCCAACAGTAAAAATAAGAAATAACAAGAAAAGGAACGGCAGAAAAGGCCTGCCGTTCATTGACATCCAACACATTTCTTTCAAAACCTACATAAGCTTGTTTAATCACATGATTCACTATTAGGCAAAGTCAGATTCATAGAAAAGCAAATAAACAAGACTAACTCAAGTGACACTTGCAATAGACAACTGAAAGACCGGAGTCATAATTATAAACCACCAAGGGCAAAAACAAGTAGCCAGGTAACGGCTGAAAACTCACACCAAGATAATTGAAGTGATGAAATGAAGCTTTAAAACAAGCAAAAGCAGTAGTTCCACCACAAAACAGGTGAAGAAAAGTGAAATAGCAGAATAAAAGTAACAGAAACAGTCAACTTACTCTAATAATGTCTCCAACCTGCAGCCTCTTCCAAGGAGTACACACCCACTTCTGATCTTGAAACACGTCTACAGTAGAATTATTGATTGCCATGTCATTTTGAAAACGCTTCTGCCATACATAATAAGAAAAGAGAATAACGTACAAGAAAAAGTGTAAGCAACCTGCATCCCAAAACTTGGAGACCTCAACTTAAGATATAATTCCGGAATGTAAATCAAACAAAATGACAACGGCTGAAACCTAGAGTGAAAGAGAGAGAGAAAAAAGTGATCCGAATCACTCACCCAGTCTTCCCATGCTTCCTTAATGAGAGATACAAGAAGCACCAGGGACAGAGGAAGCACATTTGTTATCGGACTTACAGGACTGCATGAAAACAGAACTATCTTAGGTAAAAATGTACTCAGAAAAGGAAAGATGGGGGGATAGGATATCTAATCCAATTAATTAATTCCGAAGTAACTCCAGCAAGAACATATACAAGACAATGTACCTATATATAACCTAAAAGCAAAGCAAAAGCTCTTCTTTTCAATTATCCACAAGAACCAAACTGAAGCTACCAATTAAGCATTAACTCTAGAGACAATACCTGAAGCATGAATTTATCTGCGTCTACAGATAATAGACTTTATAATCTGAACAATCAGCATGAAAGCAGAAACCACATTGAACATGAAAGAAACACTACATCCAAAAGACTTCAACCAAACTTAAAGCCACGAAAACGCCAGATCATTCCATTGTGTTTGCACAATATTAATGAAAAAATCCCCACATCTACCTAGAAAAAGGAGTGATTAATCCATAGCTCTCTTATCATTCCCCATCCCCACTTTTCTTGTCCTTAATACATAAAAATTTACCATACAACTCTATGGTGCCATCGATGTAATTACCCTATCACTTTCTAGTATGTATTTTCCATTCAATGAACTTAATATCACAAATTCGAACAGACAATTGTTAAGAAATTAAGATTATGCCAATTATGTTTTCTTTCTCCTCAATGAGCTAATTTACCTCACTGGAGTGCACGACAAGATTGAGATCATCAGAAAATAGAGGTTAGCCACCCGCCTGAACTGTAAACATAAATACAAACAATAAAGGATTATCAGGTAAATCAAAAAGAAATAAAAGGGTGAAAAAAGCTAAATGAGAAGACAAGTAAAAATCATACTATATATACCTTTCTTATTCTAACTACACTCGTTCATTATGCAGAGTATAGAAACAAACTTAACTCCAAACAACCTACTACAATGCCCTAGAGGCTTCCAATTGTTGAGAATTCTGTTAGAAACTTAATTTTAAACGTCATAAACAACTATACATGGAGAAAAACAATTTATCTAACTTCCACCAAGCGTAAAGGGTGGGAAAGCTTTAAGAAGATCCATTCTTTTTCTCTTCTCTTCCACGAATAGAAACACGTAAAATTCTTTATTTCATCTTGTTTTCCAAATACATTACCTGCATGTTTGGGAAGTGATTAAATTTAAATTTAAGAGATTATACAAATACGAACACGCGACACGAACATTCCGACAAGTGAGACGGACACATGGGGACACGTTAATTTAAATCTTCAAAATATAAATATATGTATTATGTCTTTATGCTTGAACATTTTATGTTTAATAAAACAATAGTCTCAGGTAGAACATGGACATGCCCGGCAAATGGGAGTGTCCATGTATCATATTTATTATAAGTTGTGGATCATGTGGAATGTATTGATAATAAGAGGGTAGTAGTTGTAGTTCTTACAAAATGTGCGGATTAAACATATGTTTATAAACTTAGATTTTAATTTAATACTTCCCATGGCAAAGAGAGGCAGCTCAGCTGGGAAGGAATGAGAAATCGTCAAGGATGACTTCTTTGTTGGCAAAACTTGTCAAGATAGATGACATCACCTTTTTTCCCTCTTCCTTTCACATCCCGCCAAACATGCACTAAGTTACAAATTTCAATATAAACCAAGTCACAAGTTCCTAATATTAAGATAAAAATAATTATTTTTCCAACATTTCCTTTGATAGGTCAAAAAATATTCTTAATTTGTTAAGCACTTCGAGTTTCCAAAGAACTGAATTTCCAGCACTCATCCCTGTAATCCAATACTGCAGTCTGAATGCATTATCCAATAACAGAAAAGTGATGATATCTAAGCCAACAGAAAAATAAACAAAAAGAACTCCACCCAAAAGAAAGGATACTTCATGTTGAATTCATAGTAACACACGTAAATTTACCGAGAGTTGAAGTTCAACAGCAGATTATTAACACTTTTACACAGATAGAGTAACAAAAAGTTACCTGTTCAAATAACCCCTTGGGTAAAAATGTCAACACGTCATACTTCGTTGTTGACACAGAATTGCCCTGAAAGCTTATTAGGAGATCAATCAAGACCCAGTTCGGCTAAATGAGTAAAAGTTGTTTGGCAGAAAATTAGCAAAACGACAAGTCTACATGGTTGAACTTTTAACAAGAAGTATTCTCAAAAGCACAGCATGAAGCCATCCCAGAGCCATAACACATGGTCGAAAAGAAATATTTCTGGAGTGTATATAACACCATCATCTTTCTAGAAAAGAAAATGGAAAATCGTCTTGTGCTTTATTTAGATCGAGTGTCTCTTGTTCACCCTCTCAACTCAGTGTATAGCTCACTCTCGTGCTCAAACATTTACTTCTACATTCTCATTCACAATTGAAACAAAAAACAGTGCCCACTATGGCAACTCAATTGCATTAATCCCAGGATCTATTTTTTTCATATTTCAATTATCTTCTTAAAACTTTTCTTTAAAACTTCATGCTATAGAAATTAAATCTCTCCTTTCTGTTTTGTTTTTTGCATTAGCCATTGTTATTGCAGTTCATCTTTTATTTTCTTCTCCATTTTAAGAATGTCTTATGTGGCCAATGAGACATCACCACTTGCATTCATCTAAATCATGATATTACTTCATCACTTTCATCTGTCTCCTGTGAAGAGGAAAATTGAATATTATTACTACTTATTCACGCGTAGCTATAAAATCTTCCTTTGTAATCCCCAGAGCCTTTTTCTTAATTATTATGTTCATGCCCTTTGGGTTTCTACTGTGATTAGGTTTAATTGCTTCATTATGCTGTTTGTTTCATCATTTTTTTTCCTAGATAGATGCCACAATACTTGAGTTGTTTCTGAAAATATTATGATCAACAAGGTAAAACATTCTTTATTTTTCTTTGGAGTTCAACAATTGCAAGCTTTAATACAACATTTGAATTGAAAACCTTGAATAAAAATTAACAATTGAATCCATGGACCCACATTTCATAACACTCGCTAACCATCAAATAGTGTCCTCAGTCAGTACACATTTACCGAAGGAAACTAGAAACCACATTACTCGAATCCAAAATTAAAATCATGTTTATTCTGATAATCAAAATTCCTGTAAATTCTACGTTGCGAACTCAACCCTTCTCCCAGGCCTAACATTTAGCATCCAAGTTCCTAACTGTACATTAATCTGACAAGAATCTGAAATGCAAGCATCTTAATTCTTAAACCAATAAAATATCTTTAAACAATTGAAAAACTAAAACGGAAACGGAACGTAACAATACAAAACCATTAACAGGATGTCTAATAACATTATCAGCTTATTATCCGAAAAAACTTAAAACCTTAGATAAACCCCCCAAAAAAAATATTTCAACCCCCACCCAAAATACATTAAATTCCAGTACAAAATGCACATAACCACTGCCCCGTCCATTGCGTCGCTTAACACCAAAATAAACCCAAAACTTAAAAGACTGTAAAGCAAACAAAATTGCAACCTAATAAATGAAAATCAAATAATTATAAGGACCTTGAATTTGGTGAGTGCGTTGGCTTCGCGATCATTACAAAACACAGTTCGATGACCCGGTGCCTGCGGCTGGACCTTCCCTAGCCGGACTGTTCGAGAAGACGAAATATGATCCGCCGTCGGCGACGCGCCGCCGCCTCCTCCTCCACCACCCCCTAATCTAGATCCCCTCCATCCTGACATCCTCCTCTCCTTAAACTTTCTACGATCGCACCGGATCGAAACACCAAAAAAATTCAACAATTTTCAGATATTTGAAAGAAACTAAACTCAATTCAGCGGAATTTTACAATACGAAGTAATTAAAAAAAAAAATTAACTTGCTTCGTAATTTGGTGGTTGAGTGAATGGAGGGGTATTTTTCTCAATTCATTTGGAACCTCGTATTTATACGTTAATTTAATACGCGTAAAATATTTACCTCTACAGTATTTTCCCCCGAGCGTGATTTGGAGCGTGGGGGCATATGACCGTGGAGTCGAAAAGGGTTTGTCTGATTTTTGGTGTTCACGTGTACGAAGGAGAGTGGGGAACTGACGCACAAAGCTTAACAGCCGTTGGACGACCCGGCGTCGTCTGGTTAATAATCATGGTTTAACTGATTAAAAATTTATGTACTGTTGAAACTACTGGTTGTGAAATGTTTGACTTGGAGATATGACTAGTTAGCAGAAAAAAATTATTCAAAGCTCCATGTGAACTTAATTTTCCTAGAATAATTTGCAATTAGAAGTTTCTTCTAAATCGGATCTAGACTAAGAAGGGTTGTGCTACTTGTACATTATGGCATCCATACTCGATGACATAATGTACAAGTGTGATACATCTTGGAGGGTGTCTTTGCACCGGCACACACCTCAATAGGATAATTCCACTTGTATATTATGTCATCCATTATGGATGTCATAATGTACAAGTAGAATTATCCGACTAAGAATATAGGGTAATGCTACATGTACACACACACTTTTACACAATCTTTTACACCTCTCTCACATGGAGGGGGGTCCACGATTATTTTATTATGTGTGGGCCCCCTTCCATGTGAGAGAGGTGTAAAAGATTGTTTAAAAAATTGTGTACACTTAGCATTATTCAAGAATATAATATATTGTTATCAATAATTAGCTTAACTAAATTATAGTCCTTTGACCCTATCACTTATAAATGCATAAAATGTTTAAAATTTGACGAGAAACAAAGAAAGTCTAGATTAACGAATATGATCGAGTGAACGAGTTTTTTCAGTGTCCAAGAGATATCAAATGATGTACGAGCCAACGAGCATCCTCAAGCCTATTGCTTAGGATCATGCCACGAATCTTCTCAAAAAAGTTGATTGGTAATACCTCCTGATTCACGTAATTAGTCTCGTGCTATTTATCATTAGCAAATCATAACGTCATGCCCCTAATTCAATGTTCAATTGAATTATGACGTTTCAATGTATTGAATAATAAATTATGAGATCTACTACCACATAAACGGGCAATGATTATTAGGGGACTTCCATCATAATATAAATAGACCCTAATATAGGTTTTGAAGAAGTAAGTTTCATGTAGAATTATTTATTCAAATAATCCTCATTTGATTGTCGAAAAGTTGACACACTGTCACTAATCAATGAACTTGAATGCTTTAGCCTAGTTTTCAAAAATGGAAAAAATCTTCCAACTATCAATAAGATCAAAATCAATTCAATGTAACTACTTAAATATGTAACAGAACCTTGAATTTTATTCCTGGAACCTTCAGCTGTCAGTGCTTCCAATTTGCAAAATGTATGAAACTGACAAAGATATACAAGCATATATCTATACAAAACATTCAACAATTCTATAAAAAAAGATTTTGGCGAATTTTATCTAAAATTGTCCGAAATTGTACAATTGACTACGAAACAGACGGAACAATTATTTTTTTCATTCCGAACAAAGAAAATGAAGCATGTTACCCATTTTTTTCTTACAGGTAGGGAGAATATTCCAATACGAAAGCTCAAACCAGATAGAAATGGAAATAAAATATATTTCTGATTCAAGAAATGAGTATAATTCTGCAGTTAATGAAGTTTTCTCAACGCTTTTATTGGCAATTAATAAGAATTATTAAGTCATGATGTTCTTTCAAACCCGCCGCCAATCTGCATATGTAGCCATTCTGGCGATGCACCCCTATTGTATTCCCTCGCGGCTTGTGAGCCAAATGTCATGCCCAGAGAATCAAAAGTTTGCTGCGCAAACTGCAAAATGAAAACACGTTTTAGCATTTACAGGTTGTAAAAGTCAGATGTATACATTAAAGAAATTTTATAGAAAGTACATCACCCCTTTTCTAATTTCTTTGTCAGGTTTTCAATTATATGATCTGAATTCTGAAACTTTCCTTCTCCATTCGAGTTTTTATTTTGCTATTACGTATAATTTCTGGGAAAAAGAAGCTACTAATAGTCCTAGGAAACGATGCCGTCTCAGTTGAACATTTTTGTCCCAAGAAAAGTTGGCAACCTCAAATAGTCCACGGCTGCGTCCAACTATGCTTCTGTAGTTGACTAGTTTCACACTGAACAAGTTTTTATGATAATAATGCTGAATGACAGTAGTAAAACCTAACATGGAGAAACAATCTTCTCGACTTAAAACAAAAAACAAAAAAACACAATCACCCCTCAATGGATTTAGCTGGGCGTAATTACTGACCGAAATTGAAAGCAACCAAAATTCAATGAAATTTGAGAAAATGGCAATAATGTTTTCCAGAACTTACTTCTTTCAAAGGAAATCCTTCAATTCCAGGGTTTACTCTTTCATTTACTGCTTCAAGCTTCATAGAGAGAAACTGAGAGACAAACCATCCATAATTATTTGTTCATTAGTTTATATTTTCCAGTGGATAACCCGAAATAAAGAGAAGCAGCATTCGCACCACACACGTCAAAAGGGAGGAGGAGGAGGAGGAAACAGAGATACATACCTCAACTTGACGTTGTAAAGACTGTATATAATTAATTATTTCATCAAGGACTAGTGATTTGCCAATAACCTGAATCCAAATAAACCCCTCTTAAGATTTCTTTACAAAAATTTACCAGGCGTCGAAAAACTGAAAATTTTACATGTAAAAAATGAACAAAATATATAATCTGGCTTCTGTACTGAAACCTAAATCTCAGAGAATTACTAGAATGAGAAATTCACAGAATACGTGACTTTCATAATAATTGTCCCAAATAAAGGAAGAGCATAATATTCCTTTGCAACATGGCAAGAGGACCACTACCATGTAGGCTCAAACCGTTAAAAAGTGCAAAACAAAATCAAAGAAGAATTAGTTGGTTGATAACGATCTCGCCAATCAAAATCTCACGTCGATGGAAGGTGCTTGAAACAAAAATCCTCACCATCAGCAAGTGTTGCGTACAGGGGCCATCAAAGGTCTAATTTGCCCTTAATTTTTGGGATAATTGCAGCTGCGGTTCCAAACCTTTCTCTTTTTTGCAAACTTTACCTCAACCTTCACTTTGTGTCTTACATAGTTCCAAACCTTTCATATTGTTGCAGTACAAGTACAAATGGACGGATTCCGTCCGTATGACCGTTAGTTGACCAAATTTTTTTTTTTACTCTTTTGACAAATTTAAAAAGAGCAAATTTGAAATTTTATAATTACTTATCCCTAAAATAATTAAAGGCCTGTTTGGTACAGATTCTCATTTTCTACAGTAAATCAATTCTCATTTTCAACCACATATTCTTCAGTAAAATAATATTTTCCATCACATCAATACTTTTTTCTTCTTTTTCAACCACACATTTCCCACCATATCACTATTCAAAAATCAATTCTTCCCCCAAAAATCCCTACCAAACACACTCTAAAACAATATAAAAATCAAAAAAGAAATAAAAAGAAAAGTTATCTTCCCCACCCCACCCCACGCCACGTCACCTCACCTCACCCTACCCTAACCTAACCCCAAAACCAAATCTGAAACAAAATAACCGCCGCAAAAAAGGTCGAGGCACGCTACTTGGCCGAACAGGAACAGAAGGAGCTCGAGAAGTGCATGAAAAAGGTCAATAAGAAGGCAAATCGAGTATCTATCCCCGTGCCAAAGGTGACGAAGGCGGAGCTGCAGCGGTAAAGGGAGCTGGATCAGGTCGCTCTGCTAAAGTGGATCGAGGAGAAGTGGAAACAAAGCCGTACAGCTGCGGAGGAAGAGTATGAAAGGATGGTACTAGTTGCGAACACAAATCGCGATGACTCAATTATTGAGGCCAGGGCCGTGGAAGAGGCGATAGCACAGATTGCGGTGACGGATACGCTACCGTAACGGGTGGTAGGAAGTGGTGGCTATATTCTTTCAGATTTGGTTTTGGGGTTAGGTTAGCGTAGGGTAGGGTAGGGTAGGGTGGGTGGGGTGGATAACTTTTCTTTTTATTTCTTTTTTGGTTTTTATATTGTTTTAATTATTTTAGGGATAAGTAATTATAAAGTTACAAATTTGCCCTTTTTAAATTTGTCAAAAGAGTAAAAAGAAAAAAAATTTTGGTCAACTAACGGCCATACGGACAGAATCCGTCCATTTGTACTTGTGCCGCAACAATATGAAAGATTTGGGACCGTGAATGGCACAAAGTGAAGGTTGAGGTAAAGTTTGCAAAAAAAAAAGGTTTGGGACCGCAGCTGCAATTAACCCTTAATTTTTCCTATAAATACTTTATGCAACATGAAGGAGAAAATATGAAATCTAACCCCTAGCCAAATCTCTGTTCATTTTGTTTCTCTAGCACTTACATTATCTTTCAGGCACTAACTTGACTGTTGGAATGCTAATGGTGACCGGACGACTTCTTGGATACCTTTGTAAACTCACAGTTCCTTGTGTGCAGGTTTAGGAACAGGTGGACAAAGACATGACTTGGATCTATTTATATCTTCATCTTACAAGATTTTGAGGTCAACACTCTTTATAATGAACATAAACACCTCCTTGCTTATTTTATTCTTATTTTTCCTATCCTCAAATGTTCAATCCTAAAACTTAAGATGATGGCAATCATTTGAAGTCTCAGATAAATAGTTAATGCAAATTAATGAATCTTCAAATAATCCTACTCTTGCTTTAGATAGTGATAAGATAACTTGGGACAAAGTGCAGGACACTGCAGAAATGGCAATATGGCCAAGACTCAGGTGCATGTATGAAAACATTTCATGATCCCACACGAACATTTTCTACTGTGAATAAAAAGCATGGAAGGCAATGAAAATGGATTTTCAAAATGTCAACTATAAAGGTGTCAAAATTACAAAAAATGGAGCCAGACTTTTTAAGTAAACACAGAAGATTTTCATCAAAATAAAATCGAAACAAGGCCAATAGCAGGTTTTTATTCTTCTCAAGTAAATATATGGCGCATCAAGGAATTCCTCAAGAAAATTGTTGAGATTAATTATATTCCAATAACTAATAGAACAGGGGAAAAAAAATCTCCAATTGCACAAGGGAAAATTTCATTCAAGTCGAATGATCAGTGTTACTTAAGGAAACAATAAAGTCGGGCCAATGTTATTACTCACTTTATTACAGCCAGGGACTAGATCTTGGAGAATTTTCATCCTCTCGTTTATTTTTTCCCTCCTTGCCTGCACAAAGGGGAAATTAAGAGAAGTCATTTGGCATCAATTTCCATGATAATATAATTACTTTCTTAGTTGACAACTATCATACAGTTGAACATCAGAAAATTACATCTTGAACGTGAATTGAAAAAATTCAGAAGAAAGAAATTACTCTTTCAGCTAAACTGTGACTATCAGTGGCTTGACCTCTTCTAGCACGAACATGGATGTAGTCTTGCTTTGGAGGATCGGCCAGTTTTGTAGGCTGCTCTACCTCCTTGCCAGAATTCCCTTCTACTTCTGCTTTATTTTCACAATTCTCATTTGATCTCACCTTCTTTAACCTTTTATTATCTCCTTCATTCTGCACAACACCAAAAATACATACGGAACATAAAACAAAAATGAAAGAAATTACCAAAAAAATTAAAAAAAAAAAAATTTTAACTCCCACACGGTAAAACACACACAAAAAATAAAAAATAATTACAAAATGCTCATGCGACTTCGTCTCCCTTTCAATTCATTCGCATATACAGTCAAGCGCAAATAACAAAGAGTTTGAGAATTCAATTGGTCAAATCAACTGGGAACCATCAAAATTACTATAAATTCCAAGCTCGTATTGTAAAACACAATCATTTACCCACACACTAAAACAACCAGCAATCCGAATGCAGTAATTATAGTATATACCAAATGGTCCAACTCTGGCCGGAAGATTTATTTTAAGAATTCGTTCTTTCGAATATAAATTTAAATTTCAAATTAGTCTATTTTGGTCAGACGAATAAATGTAACTAACATCTATTGTAAAGGAACTAATGCAAGCAGGTTGTATATCTACACGATATGCATAAGCTACGTAAATTGGAAATTGAGTTAAATTCTCAGTCAAAAAAATACCAAGGCATTATTACTATTATTCCCATCGCTGTAGCTACTGGAAGCTCCTTTAACACACTCATTCTCGTCGCGCCGCTTCCTCGAATTATGATTCGATCTCTGGTCAGTCACCATTAGATCCACACTCACATTTCCATACGACGTCGCATTAGCAAATCTCGGCCACATCTCGGCATAGCTGCACATTCCTCTTCCGCTGTCATTCATCATCGGATCCATCCAAAACCAGACCCGAATCACAGTAATGAAGTGATCATTAATTACACAAATGTGCGCGTATCGATCAATATATAGAAAAGTGTATGTATAGATGGATGGAGAGACAAGGGACTAAGGGAGTATAGATCTCCTTTCAAACAGTGTAGGTTGTTGGGTGCGTACTATACCAACTGGCATACACTAGCCTCCACCACCATTCTCTCACGACTGATTTTTTCCTAGAGAGAGAAAGACTCTTTGGGCGTTGAAAAGAAGTGAATTAGAGTGAGCTTTTCTCGGAGCATCCACCGATCATTGTCTAGACCGGACCATTTTAAATTCCAAAAATGTTATTCATCCCAATTGAAGATGTATCCTCAATCTATATGGTATTAAATGATGGATGGAGAGACAAGGGACTAAGGGAGTATAGATCTCCTTTCAAACAGTGTAGGTTGTTGGGTGCGTACTATACCAACTGGCATACACTAGCCTCCACCACCATTCTCTCACGACTGATTTTTTCCTAGAGAGAGAAAGACTCTTTGGGCGTTGAAAAGATGTGAATTTGAGTGAGCTTTTCTCGGAGCATCCACCGATCATTGTCTAGACCGGACCATTTTAAATTCCAAAAATGTTATTCATCCCCATTGAAAATGTATCCTCAATCTATGTGGTATTAAATGATAAGTTAAATTAAATGACTACTGATTTTTTCCTAGAGAGAGAAAGACTCTTTGGGCGTTGAAAAGATGTGAATTTGAGTGAGCTTTTCTCGGAGCATCCACCGATCATTGTCTAGACCGGACCATTTTAAATTCCAAAAATGTTATTCATCCCCATTGAAAATGTATCCTCAATCTATGTGGTATTAAATGATAAGTTAAATTAAATAAGTCATTTAATTTCACCTATTATTTAACCAATCATTTATATCCACATAGATTGGGGATACATCCCCACTGCGGATGAATAGCATTTTTCTATTCATTCCTAGTGGGATTACAAACACAGTCTATACGACTCTAAATGATAAGTTAAATGAAATGTGACTCATTTAATTTCACATATCATTTAATGTCACATTATCGTTATCTAGATTGTGTTTGTAACCCCAATGGAGATGAATAGCATTACTCTTTAAAATAAGAAAGCTACATGCACGTTCTTGATGTCCGGAATATGGAGGAATAGATGTGTTCAAAATTAGTGGTGAAGATTGCTACCACGTGAAAGAGTGTTTATTATCAAACATGATGTTCATGTAACACGATTGTTTAGAATAATCTTTAATTTAGATAATCGTCGATTCACGCAATTTGTCGTCACATAGATCTATGATGGTGGACAAAAGTTTAGATGGACTTATCTCTTCTCAAATAGACATTTTTATTGTATAGATGTCTAGACATAAGGCTCATATTGACAAAAAATTTGAACATATTTTTTTTAATAAAGACAATATTTGTCATTATATGCTTATATCTTTTATTTAAAACTAGCTCAAACTCGAAGGTCTTATTTTTGGTGTATCATAATAATGTTGAGTACGAGATAGGTTCTCCTAGTTGTGATTTGAGTCTGGTACAAAGTGAAGTCCTTTAAAATGAGCTTGATAATGCGAGGTGGGACGATCTTAAAAATTAGGGTTTCGACTATTATTTTGCAGTGTTGAATAACACGCACCAAATATGTCTCGAACTGCTTGTCGTCTTGTTGACTTTGATGCAATTAGATAACGTATTTAATGCCAACGAGATTACTGTTAAAGGGATCTAAGTACTTTGATTAATGATAGTTGGGATTATGATTGATTATTGTGGTCTATTTGTGTAAAGATAAGTGATAATGATATTATGATAGTTTTGGGGGGTTAAGAAATTAGCCTTTAGTGTAATCTAAAATCTGGATCGACAATGAATGTGCCATCATTTATTGGTCCACATTTTTAGATTGATGGTTTCGTATACCTAACCAACATGATTTATTTATTTGTGTATTTAGCTTTTTTGACCATTATTATTTCAAAACTATTTAATTTGCATACTCATTTTTAACCACATATTTATATAATAAAATATTTTACACGTAAATTTTTTTTTTAAAAAATCTATTTTTCAACCACATATTTTTCAAAAAATCACTATTCAAAACCATATTTTCTCAAAATTATGATCATTAAACAATGACTTAAGTCATTTTGGCGAACTCTGGAAGAGACAAACGCTAACCATAAATGTCACTTACAACACATCACTAATACTAACGACGATCTATTACTAATTATGCCCCTATTTGGGGGGATTAAAATCATATTATTAAAATATTTTGATAAAAGTTAATGAAATATATAGTTGAAAAGTTGAGACCTATGAAATATATAGTTACAATTAATAGTTCTAACTTAAATTTTAATCTGAATTTTGATAAAAGTTAATGAAATATATAGTCTTGTTAAATATGATCGATGATGACCGCCCTAGATGGAAGTTGCCTTATCATTTATTAATTATTATAATATAAATTCGAAATAACATTGGACTTAATAAGAATATAATATCATAGTCTTTTTTATAAAAAATTATTATATATAATTTATGCCATACGTAATTAAATAATACATTACAATATCTTAACACGTTATTTACCATTGATAACACTAACAAGTGAAATAAATGATGTTGCAAATGCCAAGGCTGGTCAGGTACAATTCTTCTTGACCATCTTCAAATAACAAAAAGGGGGAATGAGTTGGAATAGCCAACCCTCAACAAGTTTTTGTCTAAATGCCCTTTGACCAAATTCTTTAAAAAGAAAAAAGAATTAATTATTTAGAAATTTCAAATGTCTACTTTACCCTCTTTTATATAACCAAATAAATGAGGAAAAAGAAATTTTGAAGGTTCAAGGATTTGAACCCTCAACCTCTATGAAAATAACATGCACCCCACACCATTAGGACATTGAATAATGTTGGTAATTGTTTTGCAATAACCTATATATATATCTTGACAAATCATATTCAAATTTACAAGATCCAAGGATTTGAACCTTCAACCTTAAGAAAAAGTTTTTTAAAATGTTATCCTCACCACTAGGACATTGAACAATATTACTAAATTTTTTGCAATAACCTATATATATATATATATATATATATCTTAACAAATTATATTCAAATTTACAATGTCCAAGGATTTGAACCTTCAACCTTGAAGAAAAATTATGTTTCTCTCACCATTAAGACATTGAACAATATTGTTTATTTTAATGCAATAACATATATATAACCTTATATTTCTGAATATCTTGAAAAATTATAGTCAAATATTTTACTTTATTCTATATACGTAGTATGTATTAAAAGATTAATTTTAATTAAGATGAATTGAATGTTTACAAAATTTATGATTTCGAAATATATAAATAATTAGTGGCAATTAACTTAAAATCTTTAATTTGATTTCAAATAATTTTTTTTATATTTTTAAGTAATCATCCACCGGCCCAACCATTAATTTTTTTATTTTTTCCCCTTCATCCCCCACGTAAACTTTTTACGACGTGCAATATCTATTTTTTATATACCTTAAAAAATATAATTGTCATTTTATATATCTTAAAACGATATATATGTCATTTTAATTAAAATTAAAATTGAAACGATATCAATATCGTCAAAATTGTACTGAAACGATAATGACATCGTTATGTGTTAAATTCACGAAATAACATAACAACTTTCATATCGTGGTAGTACAAATTTGACGAGTTCTCTGTGAACTGAAACGACATAACGACATACATGTCGTTCTATGTGAACTGAAACAACATAGATGTCGTTTTAACATATGTTTCAATTGAAACGAGTTCAACCTTGCTACATTTGTATTAAAATATGTTGTTTAGTGAATTGGTACATAACGACATTCTTATCATTTCATTACAAATTCGACGACATTGATATCGTTTCAAGGCAAATTATAATTAAAACGACATATATCTCTTTTTAGTTTGTATATAACGATATTTATATCGTTTCTACCCAAAATAACGATTCGACCAACCACGACTACCCGACATGCATCTGACATATATATGACGATCGAAATGATATAATTATCGTTTTTAACAAAAATGATATAATTATCGTTTTAACAGAAATTTTTAATAAAAATGATATGTCGAATCATCGTTTTTAATAGAAATGATATAATTATTGTTTTATATAAACTAAAATGATAGATATGTCGAATCATCATTTTTCATTAAGTGGGTTGGAGTCACTCCAATGACTTAGAAAGAACGAACGAAGATACTTTATTTCTATTGGAATAGTTCGAATGTTGTATATAGTCATGAGAACACAAATATTCCCATAGTTTCTTTTGAGTGAGATCGAACTCACTTGATGACCTA
This sequence comes from Fraxinus americana, assembly GCA_035079005.1. Classification (NCBI taxonomy): domain Eukaryota; kingdom Viridiplantae; phylum Streptophyta; class Magnoliopsida; order Lamiales; family Oleaceae; genus Fraxinus; species Fraxinus americana. The sequence continues at coordinate 30,470,799 of CM068707.1, forward strand.
TTTCGATCATCCTACATATGTCGAATGCATGTCGGATTGTCGTGGACAGTCGAATCGTTGTTTTTAGCAAAAACTATATAATTATCGTTTTATATAAACTAAAACGATATATGTATCGTTTTAGTTATGATTTAAACTGAAACGATATCAATGTCGTCAAGACTGTACTAAAACGATATGGATATCGTTATGTATCAAGTCCACAAAATAACATAACGACGTCCATATCGTTTTAGTACAAATATGACGAGTTTGAAATCGTTCCAATTCAAATAATAACTACAACGACATATATATCGTTTCTTTTCATGAAAACGATAATTATATCGTTTTGGCTAAAAATAATGATTCGATCGTCCCCAACCACTCAAGATGCCTTCAACATACGTAGAACGATCGAAAAAGGTCATTAAGTGGATTGGAGTCACTCGAATGACTTAGAAAGAACGAACGAAGATACTTTTTTTATATTGGAATAATTCGAATGTTGTATATAATCATGAAAATACAAATATTCTCATAATTTCTTTTGAGTGAGATCGAACTCACTTGATGACCTATTTCGATCATCCTACATCTCTCGAATGCATGTCGGATTGTCTGGACAGTCGAATCGTCGTTTTTAGCAAAAAACTATATAATTATCGTTTTATATAAACTAAAACGATATGTCGTTTTAGTTATGATTTAAACTGAAACGATATTTATGTCGTCAAAATTGACGATATGGACATTGTTATGTATCAAATCCACAAAATAACATAACGACGTCCATATCGTTTTAGTACAAATATGACGAGTTTGAAATCGTTCCAGTTCAAATAATAACTACAACGACATATATATCGTTTCTTTTCATGAAAAACGATAATTATATCGTTTTGGCTAAAAATAATGATTCGATCGTCCCCAACCACTCAAGATGCCTTCAACATACGTAGGAAGATCGAAAAATGTCATCAAGTAGGTTGATGTCACTCGAATGACTTAGAAAGAACGAACGAAGATACTTTATTTCTATTGGAATAATTCGAATGTTGTATATAATCATGAGAATACAAAAATTCCCATAATTTCTTTTGAGTGAGATCGAACTCACTTAATGATCTATTTCGATCATCCTACATATGTCGAATGCATGTCGGGGTTAATGACGATCGTCGTTTTTAACAAAAACGATATAATTATCGTTTTATATAAACTAAAACGATATATGTATCGTTTTAGTTGGGATTTAAACAGAAACGATATCAATGTCGTCAAAATTGTATTGAAACGATATGGATATCGTTATATATTAAATCCACAAAATGACATAACGACGTCCATATCGTTTCAGTACAAATTTGACGAGTTTGAAATCGGTCCAGTTCAAATAATAACTACAACGATATATATATCGTTTCTTTTTATGCAAAACGATAATTATATCGTTTTGGCTAAAAATAATGATTCGATCGTCCAAAACCACTCAACATGCCTTCAACATACGTAGGATGATCGAAAAATGTCATCAAGTGAGTTGATGTCACTCGAATGACTTAGAAAGAACGAACGAAGATACTTTTTTTAGGCATAACGATATAATTCTCATTTTCTGTAAAAAGAAACGATACTAATGTCGTTCTAGTTATTATTTGAACTGCAACGATTTCAAACTCGTCAAATTTGTACTAAAACGATATGGACGTCGTTAGTTTGTTTTGTGAGTTTGACACTACAACGACATAGTTGTCGTTTTATATGGGAAGAAACGATATCTATGTCGTTCTAGTTACGTCGTTATGAAAATTATGAAAACGATATTGAAGTCGTTTTTTCTTACAGGAATGATGTCCATATCGTTACGTGAATTAACGTGTATTTTGTACTGAAACGATATCCAAGTCGTTTTTTTGTTACGGGAACGATTTCAATATCGTTACGAAGATCAGTGAAGCAGTGTGTATTTCATACGGAAACGATATTGAAGTCGTTTTTTATTACAGGAACGATGTCCATATCGTTACTAAAATCAGCGTGTATTTCATACTAAAACGATATCCATGTCGTTTTTTTTGTTACGGGAACGATTTCAATATCGTTACGACGATCAGTGAAGCAAACATGACCAGTTTTCTTATAGTTAGAGCATCAGATGTTATAGGGATAAAAGTTGACATCTCCATTTTGCATAGCATTGTATCGACTTTCAACAGCTCTCTAACTTTATCATACAAGTTCACACAAGAAATTATTTCAAAACAAAAATAACCAAAGTTTTCCCTTTGTCATTCACTACATATTTCTATTCTCAAACGCTTTCAACTGGCTGCTCATATTGAACTAGAAGTCAAATTGAATCTGTGACATATCCATGGTATCCAAAACTGCAATTAAACATAAAAATCATAAAATTTCATCAGATATCAAACTTAGTACAACGATATCATTGTCATTTGATAGGAAACGACACAAGTGTCGTTGTAGTTATGATTTTAGCTGAGACAATATGAATGTTGTTTTGAATGAAAGGAAACGATATCAATTTCGTTGTTATTATTTGAAATGTAACAATTTCGAGCTCGTTAAATTTTAATCGGTGCAATTTTGCAATTAAACATAAAAATTATAAAATTTCATCAGATATCAAATTTAGTACAACGATATCATTGTCGTTTGATAGGAAACGACACAAGTGTCGTTGTACTTATGATTTTAGCTGAAACAATATGGATGCTGTTTTGAATGAAAGGAAACGATATCAATTTCGTTGTTATTATTTGAAATGTAACAATTTTGAGCTCGTTAAATTTTAATCGGTGCAATTTTCGTATTGAAACGACATCGATATCGTTTTGTAACACAGGAACGATATCAATGTCGTTATGAAAATCAGTGAAACATTGTGTATTTAATGCTGAAACGATATCTAAATCATTTTGTGTTTCAGGAACGATATCTATATCGTTTTGCGACGCAAATTACGAATCATCATCCCTGAACCAGCAAGAGCAAGAACAATGACATTTCCAGCATACTGTAACCTCTATGGGCACCCACAAACAAGAAAGGACTATAAAAAAATACTTCCATTATATGCATATACCCTCCATTTCCAAGAACCCAATGATATAAACAATTGATTCTTCAAGATAAAGTGGCTAAAAAACCTAGAATTTGAATTCAAATAATCTAAGATTTTCAACAAATAGGCTGCCTCCAACCAAGAAGAAACCCAAAATTGGTATTAGGATTTCATGAAAGAGAGAAGATGATAAGAAGGAAATGAGAAAATTTGGGAATCGGCCTCTGCAAGAAGAAATGAAACCCAAAATTGATTCAGGGCTAAATGGAAATATGAAAGAGGAATTAGGGCAATAATGTCTTTTTGTATACAAGGATATTTTAGTCATTTACAAATTAATTTTTCATTTTTTGGTATGTTTAGGCCTTCTAGCTAAAAAAACATTGTTGTTGGGTATTTAAACAAATAGTTTGTTTGACTAGGCTTTTTAAATAAAAGCCCCTAACAAAAAATTGGAATAATTAGCACAAAACGCCTTTATCTTTCAAGGTTATTTTGTAAAACTTTTATACCTTTCATTTTTGGCATTTTCACCCTTATTTTCACATTTCATTGCGGAAATTATCATTTTCATCTATTTTTTTAATTAAAAGTTGTAAAATGACGAATGTGCCCTCCTATTTAAATAAAAAAAAAAGAAAAGAAAAAATAAAGAGCTAATTAAAATCATAGTCCCAAAATTTCAAAATATTACAAATGAGTCCCAAATGTATAATTAAAAATCCAACCTAAAAAAAATTCAAAAAATCCGGCCAACCACTATCTTTGAATCCCAAAAATTCTGGCCAACCACCACCCAAACCGTCGGACTCCATACCATTGGACAACCATCACTCTCCTCTACACATACCATCCAGCCACCAACCTTAATGTTAGATTTGATCGGAATCGATGGCCAAAGTCATCCTCGCATGCACTTATCGTCCTTGTTAGATCTGTCATATAGGCTGAATTGTTGAAGACCCATAGGTGGAATTGATGCGTTGTGACCAGATGATGCCATAATGGGTGGTCGCGATCATGGGTCCCATCACGGGCGCTAAAAATTGCTATTGCATTTTCGCTTGATTTGAAAAATGGGGCTGTAAAATTTGATTGTGTGGATTTGTTGATTCTGCAAGACCATAAATAGGTGTGCCCTAATAAGTATAGTCGACCGGTATGATGGAAAGGGCATGGGTCTAGCCGGAGAAGGCGATGTAGTCGATTTTTGTGTTGTCAAATTGCTGATTTTGGCCATCGATTCTGACTAAATTTGGTGACTTTAGGGCTCGTGGCTGGGTGGTATATGTAGAGAGAAGTGAGGGTTGTCTAATGGTATGGAGTACTGGTGGTTTAGGTGGTGGTCGACCGGAATTTTTAGGATTCAAAGGTGATGATTAACCTGAGTTTTTTGTGTAGGTTGAATTTTTAATTATACATTTGGGACACATTCGTAATCTTTTTGAAATTTTGGGACTATGATTTTAATTAGTTCTTTATTTTTTCTCTTCCTTTTGTTTTATTTAAATTGGAGAGCGTATTCGTCATTTCACAATTGAAAAAAATAGATGAAAATGATGATTTCCACAATGAAAGGTGAAAATATGGGTGAAAATGCCAAAAAATGAAAGGTATAGACATTTTACACAATAACCTTGAAAGGTAATGACGTTTTGCACTAATTACCCCCAAAAAATTGTGATTTCCAAGAACAACAAAAAAAATAATAAATAAGTAAATAATTAAGGAAATATTAAAATATTTAATTAAACAGGAAAATAAAGTGGATTTCCATTCCGACCAGATTTTCTACCATTTTCTCTTGAGATCCTTTGTAAAATTGAATACGCTTCGATATTACAAAGATAATGCATTTCTAGATTATTTCAACCATAAAAATGTATAAAAACAATGAGTACTTATTACAGAATCAATTTCGTGTGTAAGAAAATTAAGAGACTAATTTCTTAATGCATTCAATACAAGATACCTATGTAAAAATTTTGATGTATTGTAACATGAATTTATAAACATAGTAGTCATGTTCATCATAGCATGAATTCGTTAATGTAATGTATAGTACATTGAAATGCGCCGATCATCTATGATAAAGAAATAGAGATATGCAGTAAAAATTTCAAATATTTTCTTTACTTTCCCTTTCGAACGTTCACAATTTCACATAAATAATGTTTCGGATGTAGATGAATAATTCAAAATTGTTGACATACAAAAAGTGTAGCCCAAATTGAATAGTTCAAGGAATAAAGCCATATTAGGAAATTCAGGATGAAGGCCCAAATAGAACCATTATGGAATATAGTGGAGGCCTACAAACAAAGTACCATCATCGTCCAAACTTGCAAAAGGTCCAGGATCTGAGAGAATGGAGTGCCTTATTGTCATCCCGTGCGATGATACCGTTCCCGCCCAAACCTTTGAGTCGTCCAGAATTTGAGCGAATATAAGGTATTATGGTTATCCAGTACAATAGTTATTGAAACGATTATTAAACAACCTTATCGCACCCCACGATCCAAAAATCCCGGTTGTAGGCAGTTAAACGACAAGATTAATAGCAACAGTTAGAGACGGCAGTTCCATGACAAGTCAGCCACCATGAAAAAAGTGGGTAGTTATAGAGCATCAAGCAGTTTTCAAACAATTTTTCACAAAGAAACTATCAAATGAGTATAAAAAGGAAAAGAAGACATAGAAGAAAGGAACCCCGAATCAAACACTCTCAACGGAGAATATGTAATTTCATTTCTTAGCTAACTTTAAAATATCTCTTTTTAGTAACTCGTGTGTTTGCGCCCCTTGGAATCATTCTATTTCTTTCCAATTGTAATCTTCATTAATAAAGCACTCATTTTTGGGACTGTCTCAAAATGTTTGTTCCTTATACAATCATCTGAATCTTTCTTTTAATTATTAGCGATAACCCGCGCGAAATAATTTGGCACGCCTGGTGGGACAATTGGTGTTTGAGGATACAAAAAAGTGAAGGATTATGTCACATAAGAATTCTGATAAGGAACCGCAAGCCAAGGAGTACTCCAGTCTGTGATCGAACGATATGAGGAGTAGCAAAGCTCTCCACGAACAGAGGGACGGAGTCAAAGCAATCAAAGTCGCTACGAGCCAATAACGGAGTTGAGTCCTAGAACCATACGAGCATTGCTTGGGAAACTCACACAGGATGTCGTTAAACAGGTAAATCCACGAAACATTCATAATATGGAAAGTTTACCCAAAATGGAAATGCACATTATGACAACATGACCAAACAACTGAATTATTAAACGAAATAATGAATAAGTTAGTAGGCTAAATGTGTCAGACAGTTGTGCCTATTGCAAATCACTTTCAAATCAGGACGATTGTGGGACATAATTCACTACATAATTCTCCTGGTTTGAACCCAAATCAAGGATTAGAACCACCCTTCAGTCCGTCTACTTCAAATCGGGGAGGTAATGGAACGTCAAACTTGAATGGTGGTAGTGGGATTACAAACCTAGGATGTAATCCAAATATAAGAGATAATGTTCTGAATAATGGACAAAACGTCCCACATGTTAATGAAAATAAATACTCAGGCTAAGAGTAATAATAGCCCAAACAATGGCAATTTTGTTGTCAACCAAGGACCAAATATTAGGCCTCAAACAAATTAACCAATAAACCAACATGTAAGAATTCCATATTATCCTAATGTCATGTTAAGGAATCAAATCATAAAGACAGTATATAATCAAATGGCTTTTGGGGTACGTCCTGTCATTAGGCCGACTTATACAAGTGGTGTGTCTATATTTGTACTCGCTAAATTTTGCATCAAAACTCAAATTTCGGGTTAAATATTTGCTTTTGTGCTTGTTTGTGTAGTTTGATAGTTTTGCCAGTTATGTTTTGAGTTGTTGCATTGCATTGATTTATGAATTGTGGAGATAAATGCTAAGTGTTGTTTATTTTCACCCACTTATTCCATGATTGACTCTTTATTGGGCACTTTGGTCATGAAATTCATTGCACGCACTTGTTGGCTGCACTTGCAGTTTGTTAAAGGAACTTAAATGACCATGCTATTATCAATTCTTCAATCACTCTTCTAATGAAAGGATAAGTTTGGAGGTGGTTGAGCCGGTGAATGATATTATCTAGAAGTGTGGTGATTCCATGCATGTTGAAGAAAAAATTGTGTGGAGTTTTTTTTGGCCAAGTATAAGCTGAGTAATGACCATATGTTAGGGATCTAAGCCCCATTTTGTCTTGTTGTGCTCAAAAGAATAATTTTGCACATGTTGAATCTTGGTCCTCACTTCGTAGCCTTTTTTACTCAAGTTATTAAGTCTGTTGGGGTATCTTGAAACCCGGTACCCTTTGGTCTAAACAACCGGGGAGCTATCGACCTAAAGCTTGCTACAAGGGTCAAAAAGAAAGTTTAAGGGAGTGAGGTAAAACATGAGATTTGATAAAAAAAAAAAAAAAATTGTGCAATTGTATTTGGTGAGTGGGCTTAGATAACTAGTGGGTTTGAATTACTTGGTATAAGCTTGAATGTCGAAGCTCTCATCTAGTGGAGAATCATCACATGACTAAATGTTGAGATTGCCGGTTAGACCCCACCGAACAAGAGCGAAAAAAAATGAGTGATTTGAGGGCAACCTTAAGTTTTTGACACCTTGGGCTAGAGTGAAAATATCAAGTTTGGGGGAGTGTGCATCCCACGAGTGAGAAAGGAAAATTTGACCATTGAGGGCTGGGAAATCACTAACTTGTGTATTGCGATGAATTGGAATGACTACACACACACACATGAGTCAAGCATGGTGTAAGTTAAAAGGTATTTGTTGTAGCATTTTTGGAAACATTTCATAACTTATTAGCATAATGTAAGAATTGAAGCAAAGTGGCAAACTATCTAACTTTTGGAGTGTTTGTTGTTATAGTATTATCGTTTGGTTTTAATTTGTGTGTTTGCATGCTTGTTTGTTTAGCTTTGTTCGAGGACTAACAAAGATTTAAGTTTGGGGGTACAAGCTATATCCTAATTGAGTAGATCAAGCATATCCATGGCCTAGAGAGTACAAAGTGCCAGAATTTTCATTATTCACTGGTTTATGAGAAGTGTCTACTCTAGAACATATAGAGTGATTCACACTGCAAAGCGGTGAAGTGATTGACTATCATAAAATAAGGTTGTTCCCTAGTTCATTAACAGAATTAGCTTTCTCCTGATTCATTAATTTGTCAACAAACTCTGTTCAAATATGGCAACAACTGGAACAATTGTTCCATGCTTAGTTTTATAAGACTGAATCTAAAGTCGCCTTGGCTGATTTGGCAAATTTACGTCAAATGTCAAACGAATGGACAGAAGGTTTCCTTCAAATGTTTAAAACAGCCAGGAGCAAATGTTTTATACCTTTGCCTGAGAAGGAATTTGTCAAAATCGTTCAAAGTTGTTTGAGCTTTGATTTGAAGAAAAAATTTCAGGATAGAGAATTTCCCGACCTTTTCCAACTCAGAGCAGACGTGATGAACGATTGATAAGAGAAGAAGAACAAATAAAAAACTCTAATAAATGGACTTATTATAAAGACCCAAATTTTAACGTTCATACTATTAACGATAAATATTACGATCAAACTGAAGTATGTTTGGCCGAATTAATTAAGGGGGATACTTACGCTTGTCCTATAATGGCCAAACCTAGAGCGTCGGGCAAGAACGAACCCATAAAAGATGAAAACAAATAGGCTAGGACGTCCTCATTTGACAAAGTGTATAAGGATAAACAGATAAAATTGAGCGATAAGCATAAATTGCCAAGCCCTGAACAAATTAAGAGTAAAAAATATTGTAAGTGGCATAATGCATGGTTATATTTGACTAATAATTGGTTGTTTTTTCGTCATGTGTTACAGGATGCTATCAAATCAGGGCGAATCACGTTCGAAGATAAGAAGAAAATGGCAGTGGATGAAAATCCTTTCCCACGGCCACTTGGGGTGAACTTGGTGAGACTGGTTTCAAAAACAAGTTGTCGAGATTCAAATTGGTCATAGACGACGGGGAAGAAGATCATGGGCCACATCTCAGTGTTTTTGAATGTATAAAAGGGAATGAGCCTAGAGAGGATGGAGATGTCTTATGTGTAAGATGCAAAAGAGAAGTGAGTACAAACATGGAGAGACCCGGAATACGGCAACATCACCATCTTCCTATCTGATTCCAAATATCCAACCTGTTGGAGGGCGAGGTACACCATTCTATAGAGGACTTCCTTTTGAGAGGCAGTTCAAGCCAATAAATAATGGGATAACATTCAGGCCGCAACCTCGCCAACCAAATGTATGACATTCATTTCAATATAATGCAGGAAGGGTGATACCCTTCAATGAGATGACTAGAACCCAACTAAGGCGTTTTCAACGGAATTATGGACGAATGAAGAGGCAACAACAATGATTGATGCATCCTAAAGAGCCTAAACTACTAGAGGTGGCTAATCAAAATGTTCTCGAGGATGGTAAAGAGATTGGTAAAGGTGAATCAATGGAAGAATTGCCAGAAAGTTCTTCTGGGAGATCAAAGTTTGAGCTAGGGAAAAGGATGAAGAAGATCTAAAGCAACCCCTCACTATTCAGTTCGGTACGTTACCTCCTGTCATGGCTAATAACTATTTATTAGCCAATGAGTTCAAAAACAAACAAAAAAAGAGGAAGAAATGGAGGATAATGAAGAGGAAGCATGTGTGCTAGAATGTGAAGAAGGCCAAACATCTAGAGGGGCATACGACGGAGAAGAAGATGATGGTATGAAAAATATTGAAGAAGAAATTGATCTGGAAGTAGAGAGAAGAAAGAGGGGAGTATCGCGCAATATGTTGTTGAAATAACTACATCGAGAAGGTGTTCGTGAGGTAAATTTGTTGGGGAAACCATCTGGACGTTCTTTTGATTACTATGGTTGTACGAGACACCCAAAAGGAAGAGGAGAGTGTCTCGCTCTGAGAAATATAGGTCGCCTCCAAAGATATTTCCTCCCCCTATAGGATGGGTAATTGAAGAAGAAACACTAAAAAACAGTAGAAATGAAATTTAGGAAACAGAAGCTCAGTGTGACATATTGCATGTTGAGTTATCATAAGAAAACAATTCAACAGATGACAAACAGGAAGTAGAAATAGATGCTGCTGAAAAGGTTATCTTCAAGAGACCAGCCATGAAATTAACTAAACACTTGAGGCCATTGTACGTAAAATTTTTAGTTAATGGTATACCTGTGGCGAAAGTACTCATTGATAAAGAAGCAGCCATAAACACCATCCCATCCAGAATGATGAGAAAGTTCACAAAAAGAGATAGTGATATGATTCCAACAGAAGTCATTCTCACAAGTTTCAATTGAGGAACAATTTCGGCTAAAAGAGTTATGCCACTGGACATAACTGTAGGGGCAACTACTAAGACCACTGTGTTCTTTGTAATAGATGGCCCTACTAGTTACAACGTGCTACTAGGAAGGGATTGGATCCACGGGAGTCATTGCATACCTTCATCCCTCCACCAATGCCTGGTATTTTGGAATAACAAGGGCTAAGCAGAAGTGGTGCAAGCAGATCATAGATCATTTGTTGCAGAAGCAAACTTGGTGGAAAGATTCATGTACGAAAGGAAATTATAGACCTATCAGAGTAGTCTAAGATGGAGAAAAAACTCAAATTGTTGCACAGAGTGAAGAACCGTTTTCAGTGGATGCACTTATTGAAATGTAGATGATATAGTGATCAAATCCATTAAAGAGAAAAACCATTTTGAACAACTAAGATGTTCATTTGGACGAATGAGGTAATATAAACTAAAATTGAATCCTTTGAAATGTGCATTTTGTGTTAATGAGGAAAATTTCCTTGATTTTCTAGTGCATAAAAGAGGGATTGAACTCGATAAAATAAAGCGAATGCCATTTTAGAGGTCAAACCACCTAACAACAAAAAAGAATTGCAAAGGTTTCTAGACCAAGTAAACTTTTTAAGACGTTTTATCTCTAATTGTGCAGGGCGAACGAAAACTTTTTCGCCTCTTTTAAAACTGAAAAATCTGGACGAATTCGTCTGTAAAGAAGAGTATCAAAAGACTTTTGAAAGCTTAAAGACATATCTATCGAGTCCACCAGTGTTGGTGTCCCAATCCAAGGACGGCCAATGAAAGTGTATACATCGGCTAAACAAGAATCGATAGCTGGAATGGTCACACAAGAAGACCAATTTGGTGAAGAAATGTTGATTTACTATTTGAGTAAACGGTTAACAAAATGTGAATGTAATTATTTTACTATTGAAAAATTATGTCTTGCTTTATATTTAACATGTACAAAACTGAGGGTTTATTTACGGCCTGTAACCGTTTATTTAATTTTTAAAATAAATTTGGTTAAGTATATGTTTTCTCGCCCTATTTTACACCAAATGATAGGGTTTTGGACTTTAGCATTGTCAGAATTCGAAATACAATACATACCCCAAAAGGCAGTCAAAAATCAGGCTTGGCTAACTTTCGGCCGATCATCCATGTCTTGACTTGCATGAGGAGATTGAATTAGAAATCGATTCATTCGAATTAAAACCTTGAATTTTATATTTCAAATGATCAAAAACCTTCAAAGGTATAGGGGTAGGGATAGCATTGATAAATCATTTAGGGATTTGTTACAAATTCGCGTTCACTTTAGATAGGATGTGTACCAACAATCAAGCCGAATACGAAACATTAATTGTGGGCTTAGAGTTTATGATAGATATGGAAATAAAGAATGAGATTATTATCGGCGATTCTCAATTGGTAATTCACCAATTGATTGGTGATTTTAAGTGCCAAAGTGATTCCACTGCAAGTAAATACGAAATCGCCCAAGAATTGTTGGAAGAATTTGACCAAGTAGAGTTTCAATGTGTTAATAGGATGTATAATGACATAGTAAATGAGTTGACCCAAATGGCCTTAGGTTATTCAAAACTTTAAATTTGGAATCTACTTGTGAATATGAAGTAATATTGCTCGTAGTACAAATGAGGGTCTTCAGTGCAAGGGAATAGTTGACCCACTGTCGCCCGTCCGACCGATTCAGCATCATTGAATGACGGACCTAGATAGAACTCATGAAGGTCAGGGTTGGCTTGTGAAAGAAAGTTTGAATTTATATACGGCCTAATAAGAAGGTTTTGGAAGTCCTCAAAACTGAAGGAATCATCGGAAGGAGTTTGTGAAGTCACCATTTGATGCAAAGTACGGCGTCGTGAAGGATTCTTGAGAAGCGTAGTGAGAAAGTAAGACGATGAACAGTGACCTTTATAGAAACGCATGATATAAAGACGTGAAGGTAATGAGGCGACGAAGTAGCGTGTCTTTTGGGTTTATAGGGGTTTATAGGCAGTTAAACGATAAGATTAATGGCAACACTTAGAGACGGTAGTTCCATGACAAGTCAGCCACCATGAAGAAAATGGGTAGTTATAGAGCACCAAACAGTTTTCAAGCAGTTTTTCACAAAAAAAAACTATCAAATGAGTATAAAAAGGAAAAGAAGACATAGAAAAAAGGAACCCCGAATCAAACACTCTCAACAAAGAATATGTAATTTCATTTCCTAGTTAACTTTAAAATATCTCTTTTTAGTAACTCGTGTGTTTGTGCCAATTGGAGGAATTCTGTTTCTTCCCAATTGTAATCTTCAATAATAAAGCACCCCCTTTTTTGGACTTCGTTTCAAGAGATTCGTTCCTTATACGATCATCTGAACCTTTCTTTTAATTGTTAGCGACAATTCGCAACAAAAATAAACGTGTTTAAAATAATCTGGTCTATTACAACAATTTGAATATTTATTTTTCAATTAAAATAGGGTAAATATATCTTAGTAAATACTAACTTCTAATAGTAGTTTTGAAACGGAAGTTGCACTTTCGAAGATAAATTTATTTTGAACTTTTTATATTTTGTTCATGTTCGATGTAGATTAAAATTAGATTTTTAGTAAATTTTAATAAAAATTAATAAAATGTGTGGTTGAAGGTAGTAAAGTCGCATAAAATGTATGATTAAAATTAATTGATGACTTTGAATTTAAATTTTAACTTGATTTTAGTCTACACCAAATATGGACTAAATACTAAGCCCCTGTCAATAATTAATTTTAATCACTTATTTTATAAATCACACACAACTTTTTAACTACGCATTTCCCTAACTTCTATCAAAATCTATTAAAGATCTTATTTTAATCTTCACCAAACATATAAAACTACGATATTTTTTACCCTAAAGGAGTATTCACGTGTATGTTCCATACACTTGCATTTGGGTGCCTTTACCTGCAACAATTTCCTAAATAGATTTATTTTTCCTTTACTTAGAAAATGCAATAAATTTGGCCAACGCCAATATTCAATAACTCCTTCAAAGGGATGAGGCAATAATGAGGTGAAAGCTCCTTAAATCTGTCGTCATGCCAAACTTCCCACAATATTATCTAATTTAGTTAAGACATCTATGACCACCATAAAGGGCATTGCCTACTTGAACACAATATTATGATATTCGAACCATCCTAATGTAATTCACCATTTGATGATATAGACATTTGGGTATCTATACAACTATTCAATCACGTGTCTTATCAACTTTTATCAAAATATACTAAAAATATGATTTTATCTAAATCAAACAGGAGTTAAGGATTTTAGGTTGAACCCTTTTTTCTCGAAAAGATATGCACAAGTTTCGAGATAAATTATAACATTTTTCATCCCCCTTCTAGTGAAACTTGCAGCGACAGGTGATTGTATTTCTTGCACGAAAAGTGATAGCCAAATTTTTTTATTTGATTCTATTTTCTATTTCAGTTTATTATTACTCTTAGGCCCAGTTTGATTGAGCCCATGGAAGAAAAGTTTTTCCATTTCCACACATTTGTAATGTTTGATATGCTTTATTTTCCCCAGAAATTGTTCTCCTCCCCCAGCAGCCACGCGTCTGTTTTCTTGGTAATTGAGGAATTGGTTTTCTTTAGGTTTTGGTGGGAATTCTGTTTTCCAGCTTTTTTTTTCCTTTTTTTTTTTTTGGTAATTGGAAAATATTCTAGACACAATGGTAAAAAAAATATCGCTTTTATTGATAATTTTCATATAAAACAAAATCAAAAGAATGGTATTCGGTATGGTTTTTTTTTAATTATTTTTTTTAATTTTTTTGGCAATTAGAACATATGCTAAATCCAATGGTAAAAAATATTATCATTTTAATGGACAATTTTCATGAAAAATAAAGTCAAACAGACACCAAACTTTTAACATTTTCTAGGTGGAAAATTATATCAATCAAACACAATTAATTATAATTCTTAGTAAAATAATTTTTAGACAATTTAATTCTTCGAAATTCATTTTCTTTCCACCCATTTTTTTACCTTTACAATCAAACGGAATCTTATAGGTGTAGTGCATAACATTTTCATGGCACTGAGTCTATATTCATTTTGATCAGGTAATTATTTTATTGTGGTAGGTGAAAACAACCATTCGTCCTATAACAAGTATATAAATATGGTCAATTTGACTAAAAATCTACCAACAGACCAACTCAAACTAAAGATCTCAACTACGACTTCACACTTGTTCCAAATGACAAAGTCCATCAGGGTACTATTTGGAGGGATTATTGATATATATTGATAAAAGTTGATGAAATATATAGTTGAAAAATTGTGAGACCTATGAAATACGTAGTTAAAATTATTTGTTAACTTTAACTTAAATTATAATCTGAATTTTAATTAGTTCCAAACATGAGCAATATGTCTAACGAAGAATATCAATAAACAAAATAACCCGGGCCACAAAACTTGAAATGTAACTGAATATTGTGTTCTGCATCAAAATAAATTTCAATAGTTAACACATGTTAAATATGATCGATGATGACCGCCCTGCATGGAAGTTGCCTTATCATTTATTAATTATTATAATATAAATTCGAAATAATATTGGACTTAATAAGAATATAATATCATAGTCATTTTTATAAAAATTTATAAGATATAATTTATGCCATACGTAACTAAATAATACAGTACAATATCTTAACAAGTTATTTACTTTAGACAAGGAGATTTTTCAATTTAACATGGTTGACTTTTGAATTTTTTATGGAAAAGTCTATATTACTCTTAATGATATAAACTCTTATAAATTGCATAATATATCATTCTTTTTTCATAGATTTAAACTTTATTCTTTATCTTATATTTCTAATTATAATATATAGTTCCATTCTATGATCTAACAAATTAGAGTAATCTGTAACATATTTATCACGTTCTTCGCTTAGTTTCTCATATTCTTCAGATAATATGTTCATATTTTATTTTTGATTTATGATATTCTTTATTTTTTCTAACATTCTGTCTAATAGATTATCTAATCATTTTATTGTATATCCTGTCATTTTAATTATTAACAAATAATAAAACATCAATATGAATAATTTCTACTATTCTTTTAGGATCTTAGCAAAATTCTTTCCAAATTTAACAAAACTAATAGTTTTACTTTAGTTTTGATCTTTGACTTTTATTCTCATAACAAAGTGGCTTTCAAGCTTCTGGATCTGCAAACCACTCCCTTCAACGGCTTCCTGCATTCACAGGATCCTTACTATTCCAACTTTTGCTCTCACTGTGTCTTTTCTAAGAATTAAAATTATAAATCCTAAATAAGGAAAACTCTCATTTTGTTAAAGTAAGGAAGAAAGCTTTCCCTTAATCTTTCAAATATCTATGGGAAATGTGGTTTAGAAATTCATTTCCATTTGAAAGGATTGGAATGTGAATGATCTATTCAAAATTGGTAAAATTGATATATTTGAAATTAATACAAGATTTGATGGAAGGTTTTTGGCTTTCTCACAAAACTGAGTACTCAAATTCGTTCTGCTTTTTCTCTAGCCCGAAGATCTCTATTTATACATCTAATTGAGGCAAAATTATTGGCCTCTTACATCATTCCATACATCATATAGCACTTGATAATTAGTGTTTTTTCTATCAAGAGCCTTCCGGACCCTCCATTATAATCTTCACATGCAACTGCTTTATATCACATCTTTTTTAAAGGGTTGTTTTTACATGCAGCTATCTTCTTTAAATCACATCCTTCTTATCTCTTTGGAATATCCTTTTTTCTTTTGTTGGCAAGTGGGACATCCTCTAACTTCGCATGCTCTTTTGATGGTTGAGATGTTGTCACTTATCTGATGTATATCAAATTTATTGATATATTCTTTTAAAATTTCTAATTTTTGTTTACCATCATTTGCTAAAAGTGTCTATCCATTGTACTGGCATAAGTATCGGAATTTTCGTTCGTACAAATTTTTGACATATTGTATAGAACTTTGTATCTTGGTACCCTCCTATTTTTTATCCATGCTCTGGAGAAATTTAGAATTGATTTTTCATCTTCTCCTATATCCATTTGGAAATTTCTTTCAATATATCCGATAATAATTATATGTTCTGCTGGATAATATATTTCATCTTCAACTTCTGGACTTATAGAATAGAATTTCATATATATTGGTATATTCTGTGCAAGTTGTGAAACTTGGCTTTTTAAGATATCATCAAAATTTTCAATTTCTTTTAATGTTGTATCTGGATATATTAGATCAGTATATCCAAAGTCTGTTGATATCTTGGCCATTGATGGATCTGCTCCTTTCATAATTATCAATCTTAGGTAGATATGATCTCCTGGAGATATATAATATGGATATGTTGATTTAAGTTCATAAACATTTTTTGTAAATTGTTTATATTCTTCTTTTGGCGTTAAAGGGGTAGCATCCTCTGGTTCATATATCCTTATCCTGATAGTCCTTGTATGATTCTCATTGACTGTTATCTTCTTTGGACTTTTGATAATGGCATCTCCTCGGGGTCCACTAATGCTTCCTTTATCATTGTCTTTTTTAATCATCATGTTTGTATATCCTGTTTGTATCAACCTGTTTATATCTCCTGTTTGTATTAACCTGATTTTATCAAGAGATTGTGCTAAAACATCAATCTTTATATCCATGTTTATATCCATAGACATTAACTGTGCTTCAAGGGCATCAATTTTGTCTTTCATCTCATTTGTAACCTTGGTATGGGATTAACTGATCTCAAGCAATAATTTAACATTATAACTCAAGATTTCAGTTAATGTCTCCATCTCAATTTTTATATCATATGCTTCATCTTTAGCATAAGCTGTCGCAAATTTTATCTCTGATATCATTTATTTGATATTATCCATATCCAAACTCGATATTCTTGCTTAGGAAATCTGCAAGATAATTATTCACACATTTAATATGAATAATATCAAAATTATAAAAAGATAAGTATATTTATCGTCTATGTAATCTCCTATATTGAGGCTCCATTAGTAATTTATTTTTGACCAATCATGCAACTTGAAAATTGTCAGTCTCAACAATAAATTTTTTAGATAATAAGAATAATGAAATCTTTTTTATTCCTCTAATTATTGCTAATAATTTTTTTCATGAGTGGTATAATTTATTTCTACTTGATTAAAAGTTCCACTTCAATATCTGCAAATCTCATTTAAATATGTTTTTAATATGACTGCCTAATATTTATCTGAAGTATCTGTATTAACAACTAAATTGTCTTTTTCATTGGTAATCTTAATTTTGGTAGATTTTTACATTCTTCTTTTAATGATTTAACAATTTCTGTATGTTCTTCATTCCATTCATTAATATTTATTTTTCTAAATAATGTTTGGATTTTATGTCTCTTTTTTTAAAGATTTTCAATAAATCCTTCTACATAATTTAGACATCCTAAGAACTTTTATATTTGTTCTTTAGATTCTAATTTATTTGGAAAACTATCTATCTTTTTAGATATATGAGTTTATAATTTTATTCCTCTTTTATCTATTATTAATTCAAGAAATCAATCTCTTATTTTTCTATAATAACTTTCTTTTTGGAAAGAACAATTCTTTCCTTTTTGCATTCATTTATAAATTGTATTAAATGATTTCTATATTCTTTCTTTTTTTGGAACATATAAATATATCATCAATATATACGATCAAGAATTTTTTCAATTTTCTAAATATATTATCCATTTTCTTTGATATATTTGAGGTACATTTTTTAATCCAAAAGGCATTACTAACTATTCATATTTGTCTTGAGGTCTACTAAAGATTGTATATTATATACTATCTTCTTCCATATTTATCTGTCAAAATCTCGATTTACAGTCAAATTTAGAGTACTATTGTTTTCATTTTATGAGGTTTATTAGGATTTCTTTATTTGGTAAAAAGTATCCATCAAATCTAGTATACTTATTTAATTCTTTATAATTTATTACCATTCTGACTTTTCCTCTAACTTGCTCAGAATGTTCCATTACCATAAATGCTGAACTACTATGGGGGTCCATTACTAGGTGTGATAATTTTTTGTTCTAATAATTCTTTTATTTGGATTTTGAATTCTTGTGTATCTTGTATGGTATACATTATTGGTCCAACTCTTATAATTACATTTTTTGTTAATTCTATTTTTGCTTTAAGATGGTATGGTTTTCAAAATATCAATTGATTTTCTCCATAAACTTTTTCTAGTTGTTCTATAATTCTTTCTATACTTAATTCTACTTCTATTTTTAGGACTTTTTTATACATTATTCTTTTATTCTTTTATTTCATTTTGTACGATTGGTTTTTTCTCCTATCTATTACCACGCTAGGCTAACTGAACTCTATAATGTCTAAATTCTCTTGATATTTTTAATAAATGTCCACAAGGGGTTTGTAACATTATCATATAATTATTTTGTTTATAATGTTGAAATTGTTGTATAAAATCATTTCCTAATGATATATCACATTCTAATTTTTCAAATATCATATTTATCATTATTTGTTTACTTTCAATGATTATATTAATTTTGTCGGCACTATTTATTATTTGAGTATCTTCTCATGTTACTCATGTTATTTTTATATTACTTTTATTATCTCATGATTTTATTAAGAATTTTTTAAATATAGTTATATCACTTCCTATATCTATCAAAACACAAGTTGTTATATCTTATTCTATAATAGTAACTTGTATATATATGGCTAATGGAAAACTTATTTGATTATTCATTTAATTCTTTATTATATAATATAATTTGTCAATTATGATATATATATAGTCATTTTCTTTTTATACTATAATCTTCAAATCCATTTAAAAAGTCCATTCCCAATAATATATGAAGGTTTATATTCATGCTATCATCTATATAATATGGTACTATAAGATCAATTCCTCTAATTTTTATTGGTACTTTTACCTCTAATTCTGTAGTATGCATTTGTCCATCAAAATTTACATACTTATATGGTTCAATTTTATGATGCACTAATCCTTTATTTCTTAATGAAGTTATATGACATTCACTAGCTCTTGTTTCTATTAATATATTTGGTCATGATATATAATCTCTTCCATTAAAATATTCTCCATTTATTTTCATATTTCCTGCATTTTTATGAAGTTTTACTTCTCTTATGTGACTAGTTTCTTCTAATGATTTTCTATTAGGTATTCTAAGACTTTTTGATCTTCTAATTAATTTTCCTTATTTAAATATTATATTATTATCAGGATATTCTTCTTCCCTTAGTTCTATTATTTCAGGTTTATTTGTTGATATTCTAAATTCATATTCCTTTGGAATCAAATTTACATGCTTATTTGGTTCTATAATTTTACTGATATCTTTACATTCTTTATAAACTTCTATATATGATTTTCTGGAATAAATATTTCCATAATTAGAATTGGTAAACGTATACAAGGCTCTATATTCAATATTCATAATTTGATCTCCTGGTTGCATTATATCATTCTTATGTAACTTGAAATGTAAACTTTAGATTTCATTAAAGTTTTTATCTTTTAATGATATACAATATTTCGCGTAACAAGTAAATATTATTTTTTGATATGCTAAGTTTCCTTCTATAATTTCTAGATGGCTATCTTTTAAATTTATTATTCTTCCATCATGTAAACTTACAGTTAAGGGCGAATCTATTCTTTCTCTAAATAAGGATTTAAACATTATTTGTATTCCTACTAGATAAACATATTGAATTTTTTCACTTTGTTTTTTATTAATTTTTTATAATAATTTTTCTACTGTATTCCTTGTTAAATGTTTAATTTATGTGTATGTTGAGTTGTTCTAACATCTATAGTTTTTTCAATTTTATGATATTCATTTATAGTTATCCTTTTTCGTTTCCAAATTCTATCAAGAATTTTCCATTTTCCTATTTTCAAGTCTAAAAATAATTTTTGTAATTTCTTGAATTTATTATTATCAAAAGTTACTTTTAATTCATATCCTTCTATTCCTTCATATTCTTGCATTTTTATATTATCATTTTCTATTTCCTCAATTTCTTTATTCCGATTCTGACTCATCTTCTTGTGAATTTGTTTCGCTTATATATACTTCTTGATCATAATATTGTTCAATGTCGATATTTCACTTAATTCATCTTCTATCTCTAAATATTCTTTCTGTAATATTTTAACTTTCATTCTATTACAATCTGGTTTTATATGACATATTTCTCCACAATTCCAACATTTACATTAACTTTTATCTTTTTATAAGGTTTGTTCTTTTGTTGTCCATTCAGATTCTGCTTCTAAGTTTTATATATATTTTCCTAAAATTTCTGAATTTTTTAAATCTTTTATTCTTATATTTTCTTTTAATATTTGTTCTTTCAGGACTACATCTCCATTGTGTAGGTTTTTCCATATCCTCACAAGTCACAACATATTCTTGTTAATTTTTCTAATCTTTTTAATAATTGTCTTTGTTGACATATATGTACAAGTCTTTCAAATAGAAATTTTATTCTTGATCCTAAGGATTTCGGTATTCCAATATTATCTCTAAGATATTTTTCAAATTCTATCTTAAAATATATTCCACATGTTCCTGTTAATTTAGTATAGTACGTGTCTTGATATACTTACTGGTTTTCATTACTATAAAATTATATATAATAGTAATTTCTAAACTCACAAATATATTCTTTAATTTTACACATATCACATATTGTTAAATTTATCAATTTCATTATAGCATTGTCTTTTTCTCTTTTTGTTTCTTTTTCAGCATTTTTAATCCAAATTTCTCCTAAAAATTTATCTGTGATATATTATACTAATCTTTATATAATTTGTTTATCTAATTTTATTATTTTTGTTTGTATATTTCTTTTTATTAATGATTTCGTATCATTATTTATTCATTGCCACTAGTTTCTAATATTTCTTTCAAATGATGCTATTACGAATTCTATTTTTCTTTCTGTATTTTCGTATGTATCGTCTTTGCTATATAAAAAGAATAGCATCATTAAATCTGCCCAAGTTAATAAGATTTTTTAGTATCTATCTTACAATCTAGATCTAATTTTGTTCCTCCGTGATTAATTGGTTTATCATAATTATCATTTAATTCAAATCTATTTCTATATTTGTTTCTTTTAGAAGGTTGTCCATCTCTTACTTTGTCAAGAACTGTTTATATGATTTATTATATATGGGTGCATAACTTTCATCTGAATCAATTTTTTTAGGTTGGTTTGAAGTTCCCGCTGGAGTAGGTCCTCATCCATTATTCATTAAGACTTGGTATTCACTAACATTTTCTAAGCTAAGTTGGTCAAAGTTTTCTATTAAAAAATCTAATTCCTCATTCATCTTTATTTTCTTCTTCAATTTTTTCTTTTCCCAGTGATTTTTTGAAATTTTCTTCTTCTACTACTAATATTTTAGGTAAAATATT
The DNA here is from genome assembly GCA_035079005.1 of Fraxinus americana. Taxonomy (NCBI): domain Eukaryota; kingdom Viridiplantae; phylum Streptophyta; class Magnoliopsida; order Lamiales; family Oleaceae; genus Fraxinus; species Fraxinus americana. The sequence goes on from CM068707.1 coordinate 30,492,817, forward strand.
TTTTCTAAATTCATCGCCCATATTTCCTGCTTCTATTACCAAATTTTCTCATTCTATGTGTTTCTTCCCAATTCTTGACATTTCCTACTTAAATAAAAGAGTGAAGAGTGGTGGCACTATTCATAAGCACTATTCATAACCACTATTCATAAGCCGCCGGCTCGGCTCGGCTCTTTTTTTTTTTTTTTTTTTTTGCGTTTCCAAATCGAGCCGATAGACTTTTAGTCTCGGCTAGGCTAAGCCGCTGAACCGATTTTTTTTTTCTTTTTTACGTTTGCTTTAATATTTTAGGTTCTAAATATGCGTTCTAAGCGATTTAATTTTGTTTTGAAATGTTGAAGTGCGGCCATCCTAAATATATGATCGACTCAATCAATCTTTTTTTTTAATTACGTTTGATTTTGATTCCAAATGACTTATGGGTCGACTCGCACAAGGCTTTTTCTTTTTTTCTTATATACGTCGGATCGGCTAAACTTTTTTTTAAACGTTTGATTAAGTATTTTAATTTACGAATATTCGTTTTAAGCGATTTAAAAATTTAGCTCGGCTCGGCTCGGCTTGGCCTTTTTCTTTCTTTTTTTTTTTTTTTTTTTTTTTTTTTGCGTTTCCAAACCGAGCCGATAGACTTTTAGTCTCGGCTCAGCTAAGCCGCTAAACCAGCTTTTTTTTTTTTTTTTTTTTTTACGTTTACTTTAATATTTCAGGTTCTAAATATGCATTCTAAGCGATTTAATTTTGTTTTGAAATGTTGAAGTGCGGCCATCCTAAATATATGATCGACTCGGCCAAACTTTTTTTTTTTTTTTTAATTACGTTTGATTTTGATTTCAAATGACTTTATGGGTCGACTCGCCCAATGTTTTTTTTTTGTTATATATGTCGGATCAGATAAGTTTTTTTTTTTTTTTTTAACGTTTGATTAAGTATTTTAATTTACGAATATTCGTTTTAAGCGATTTAAAAATTTATTTTTTTTGTCAAAAATAATTTTACATTAATTGTGAAAATCCCTTCGTTTTACGTCCGATTCAGAATTTTAAGTTAATTTCTCTTTTCTAACCCACCATCAACCTCATACTTACACCAATTTCTCCCAATTTCATTTTTCTTAAGCACTGTTCATAAGCTGCCGGCACGACCTTTTTTCTTTTTTTTTTTTTAACGTTTGCTTCAATATTTTAGGTTCTAAATATGCGTTTTAAGCGATTTAATTTTGTTTTGAAATGTTAAAGTGCGGCCATCCTAAATATATGGTTGACTCGGCCAGGCTTCTTTTTTTTTTTTTTTTATAATTACGTTTGATTTTGATTCCAAATGACTTTATAGGTCGACTCGCCCAAAGCTTTTTTTTTTTTTTTTGTTATATAGGTCGGATCGGCTAAGTTTTTTTTTTTTTTTTAACGTTTCATTAAGTATTTTAATTTACGAATATTCGTTTTATGCGATTTAAAATTTTATTTTTTATGTCAAAAATAATTTTATATTAATTGCGAAAACCCCTTCTTTTTGCGTCCGATTCAAAATTTTAAGTTAATTTCTCTTTTCTAACCCACCATCAACCTCATGCTTACACCAATTTCTCCCAATTTCATTTTTCTTAAGTTTCTGCATTTCAAAAGGGTACATTTGTGACATCAAAATGGATTTTTATTGAACATACCACTATAATAAATATTATTTATCATCAACCTATTTGGATTTATTGCACATGATCATATCATTTTTTTGGACTGATGTCATCAAATTTTATCATTCAATTGAAGAATTGACATGAGAAGAAAGATAAAAAAAAGATGACAAACTCAGTTGGCCGAGCAACACTGATGTAGACAGTATCCATGAATTTCCTTTTATTTACGTTTGATTCAGTATTTTAAGTTACGAATATTCGTTTTAAGCGATTTAAAAATTTGTGGGTGATGTCCAAAATAATTTTACATTAATTGTAAAACGTAAAGTCGTGATTGTTTATTTTACGTGTAATATTATTTTGCTGAAAATGTTTAATTATAAATAAGAGAAAAAATGTCCATATTTTTTGAATAAAAAAGAGTGTGCATCTAACCCTTTCTTTTTCCTCTCATTTTTTCTCCATTTCTTCACGCAATGGACATACCTTTTACTTCTAGAATCATGCCTCTTTAGTCCATCTGTGAGTGTGCATCTAACCCTTTCTTTTTTCTCTGTGAGAGGGTACTTAAAGTTAGATGTTATCTGGTTGTGCATAACTGGAAATAGTAGAGATGTTTTGCTGTTATAACATATTGTGTATTTTAACCTAATCTCATGATACCCAGTTAATTTCATGCTCTAAATCAATTTATTATAGCATCAAAGCATTATTTCTGTAAGAGAATAAAAACTTGATTTTATGTACTCTTGTAGTTAGTATGTTTTTTTGTCATTAAATGCATTGAAGTGCACTCACTCATTGTTTCACTTTTGTCACCATCGTTAGACTTCAATTTTTTATTCAATTGAGGCACTCCATCTTATCAGATTAATGAATATGATGATGTGGTATGGAAAATTTGGTTTGTCCATATATTCTAAGAAAAATGCTATTCTTCCCCAGTGGAGATACATCTCCAGTCTATGTGGATGTAAATGATTGGTTAAATGATAGGTGAAATTAAATGACTTATTTAATTTCACCTATAATTTAATGCCACATTAACGCCACATAGATTGGGGATGAATAGCATTTCTCATATTCTAACCACTTACATATATTCTATATTTTTTCAGTATAATTACAATACACTTACAAATTATGTCAAAACCTTCCTCATTTTCTTTCATTTTTTTCCTTAAACAACACACTATTTAATACACAACTTCACCACGACACGTGCATCGCACGTGTGTCAAACTAGTCATCTTCTATAAATTTCTTATCTATTTTCTTTTCTTTTATTGTTTTCTTTTAATTCTCTAATTTTAGTTTTTAATATATTTATATCATTTCTGACATCTTTTATTTCATTTCTTAGATCTTGGACATCAGTTATAAATATTTTTATTAATGCTTTTAATTCCTCCATATGATTATTCATTGTATTATTTTATCTTTGATTGGCTAAGATAATATGTTCTACACTCGGTATTTTTACAATTTTTTATAATTCTATCATACTTTTGTTTTGTTAATTCAGTATATGTTGGTTCCTTTAAATTTTTATAATAGTTTGCTTTTTCTTTATATTTTTCTTGTTTTAATTTTAATATTTGATTTTCTTGATATTTTGTTAATTTTTCGGGGGTTAATAATTTATCTAGTATTTGATAATTTATTGATTTTATTCTTTCTGATTTTTTTATTCAAATTACTTTTTTGCTTTTTCCATTCTTTTAGTTAAGTATTTTATTAAGAATTAATTTTTTTAATGATTCATAATTTTTTTTTTACAATATAACATAATTTCTTCTTTTTCAAATTCTGTGATAATCTTTTCATATATATATTCATCTTTTATGGATCCGATTATTAATTTATATAATATTTGTTCTCTTATTTCTCTAGGTAATTTTTTTATTATAATTAATGTTATTATTTTTAATTTTTTAGGAACGGGTTCTAAAAATATATAACTTCATTGTTCTTTTTTTAACATATAATACCAATCTATTTTAGTAATTGTGACTTCCATAATTTCTATGGCTCTTTATTTTCTTTATTTTTATGGTCTTTATAGATTTATGGCTCTGATACCAAAGGGTTTTTTGGGGGGCGGTTATGAGCAAACAAAAATCTAATAATCAAATAATCTAAAATATAATAATCTTTAAAATGATTTTTCTAAAATTCTTTAATATTCTAAGAATTCTTTTAATAAGACTAAACTTATTCTATTATTTATTATGGATATATAAAATTTCAATGCTAATTTAAATTTAAATTTCTTATATTCTTTGTGTAATCTGTTCGTAATAGGTTTTCTCATTTATAAAGTTTTAAATAAGTCTTCAAAATCTAGCAAAGTTTGAGAATTTATAATGTCAAAATCTGTTATTATATCTATATTTGGATTGAAAGGTATATCATATTTTGAAATACTCTTTTTTTTTTCAATTTATCTATAATATCATGTATATCTTTTATTATTATTGATCTTACTATACTTTTAGCAAAATTTTCCATCACGTTTTCCTTAAAACATTTTAATATTTTTTGGAATGCATTTAATTGTCCTTGATATCATATCACGTTTTCCTTAAAACATTTTAATATTTTTTGGAATGCATTTAATTGTTCTTGATATCATATCTTACCGAATTCATTTTCAAATTCAATTTCTTTTTTATTTTTCATGATTCTTTTAATCTTATATGACCGTCTTTTACATCTAGGTTTTTAATAATAATTTTTTATAGGTATTGATTGTATTATTTTCATATGATGGTGACTTAGATGCAATTATTATTTTTGGGGGTATTTTAGATAGTTTCAAAATTTAAAATAGTCAAAGACTATTTTGGAAATGCTATCTTTGAATTTTGGGTATTTTCAAGTATTTCCCCCTTTGAAAACACTGAGTCTCCGTTTGATAGCCTTAGTTTTCCATGGAAAAGGAAAACATTTTCCTTTTCCACCCTTCAAAAGCTGTTTGATAGGTAAATTTTTCCATGAAAAACGTTTTCCACCTTTTTCTAGATACAATTATTTGATGCACAAAATCTTGATTTTGTTTTCTCACCTATTAGGTAGGAAAACATTTTCCACCTCTTTTTTTTTTTCGGCAACCAATTCTATCAACTATTGTAAAAAGAATTTTCATTTTTGTTGACAATTTCTATGTAAAACAAAGTCAAACGAATATGGTAATTTTTTCTAATTGTTTAAATTTTTTTTTTTACTTTTTGGTAATTAGAACAAATTCTAGACGTATTGGTAGAAAAATTATCACTTTAATGGACAATTTTTATAAAAAAAGAAGCCAAATGACACCAAACTTTCAACATTTTTCAGGTAGAAAATTATACCAATCAAACACAATTAATTACAATTCCCATAAAAATATTTTCTGGGAAAATCTTTTTCTTGTAAAACATTTTCTTTCCACCCATTTTTCACCATTGCAATCAAACGGATCCTAATAAGTGAAATAAATGATGTTGCAAATGCCAAGGCTGGACAGGTACAATTCTTCTTGACTATCTTCAAATAACAAAAAAATAATAAATAATATGTAAATAATTAAGGAAACATTAAAATATTTAATTAAACAGGAAAATAGAGTGAATTTCCATTCCGACCAGATTTTCTATTCCTTTTTTTCTTGAGATCCTTTGTAAAATTGAATATGCTTCAGTATTACAAAGATAATGCGTTTCTAGATTATGTCAACCATCAACATGTATAAAAACAATGAGCACTTATTACAAAATCAATTTCACGTGTAAGAAAATTACGAGAATAATTTCTTAATGCATTCAATGCAAGATACCTATGTAATTTTTTGATGTATTGTAACTTGAATTTATAAACATAGTAGTCATGTTCAACATAGTATGGATTTGTTAATGTAATGTATAGTTGTTGACACACTAAAAGTGCAGTTCAAATTAAATATCTGAAAGAGTGAAGCCCAATTGGGGAGTTCAGGATAAATGCCCAAATAAGATTATCGGTGAATGCAGAGGAAGCCCACGAATACAGTAACATCATCGCCCAATCTTGCAAGACGTCCAGAATTTGAGCGAATGGAGTGTCTTACGGTCGCCTAGAGCGATTACCTCGCTCTCACCCAAACCTTCAAGTCGTCCAGAATCTTAACACATGAGATATTATGGTTATCTAGAATAGCGGTTGTTGAAGCAACTATCGAACAGACTTATCACATTTCACGATTCAAGGAGCTCATTTGAATGCGGTTGAACGATAAAGAGTAATTGCAGAAGTTAGAGATTGTAGTTCCACGAAAATTTAACCACTATGAAGAAAGTGAGTAATTATAAAGCAATCAAACAGTTTTTAAAAGATTTGTCACGAAAAATTTTTCATGGGAATATAAAAAGGAAGAAAAGACATAAAGAAAAAACCCCGAATCAAACACTTTCAAATAGAGAATATGTAATTTCAATTTCTTAAATTAACTTTAATTATCCATTTTTTTTGTATTCGTGTGCTTGCGCCCATTGGAGGCATTCCGTTTATTTCCAATTGTAAATCTTATCAATAAAGCACCCATTTTTGAAACTTTGTCTCAAGAAGTTTGTCCCTTGCACAATCGTCTGAATTCTTTTTAATTGTTAAACAATAGTACATTGATATGCGCCGATCATATTCATCTATGATAAAGAAATAGAGATGCCGTAAAAATTTCAAATATTTTCTTTACTTTCCCTTTCGAACGTTCACAATTTCACAAAAATAAGGCTTCAGATGTACATGAATAATTCAAAATAAACGTGTTTAAAATAATATGGACTATTACAACAATTAAAATATTTATTTTTCGATTAAAATAGGGTAAAATTATCAACTTATTAAGTTACGACACTATGCAAAGTAAATTCTAACTTCTAATAATAGTTTTGAAACGGAAATTGCACTTTCGAAGATAAATTTATTTTGAACTTGTTATATTATGTTCATGTTTGATGTAGATTAAAATTAGATTTTTAGTAAATTTTAATAGAAATTACTCCCTCCGTCCCAATTATATAGGTCAAGTTTTATTTTTTCTTGTCCCAAATATATAGGCATGTTTCCTAATGTAGAATATTTTATTGTTTTCATTTACCAATATACTCTTATTAAATTTTCTCTACTTAATATATCAATTTCAATCATCAAAATACACACATTTCCCACTTCTTGAAAATATGGAACAACTCTTATTTATTCTTTTTCTTCAAATTCTTTATTATTTTCAACAATAATTTTGTTTTACATACTAAAAATTAAATATGGGTAAATTAGGAAAAATTTTGGCAAAAATTAATTTTCTAATGACATTAAAGAAGTTTTCCAAAAATTAATTTTCCAATGACAGTAATCCGTGTGAAAAACGAAGCAAACCTATATAATTGGGACGAAGTGAGTAATAAAATATGTCGTTGAAAGTAGTAAAGTCGCATACACCTGAATTTAGGTGCCTTTACCTGCAACAATTTCCTAAATTGATTTCTTTTTCCTATACATAGAAAATGCAATAAATTTGGCCAACGCCAATATTCAATAACTCCTTCAAAGGGATGAGGCAATAATGAGGTGAAAGCTCCTTAAATCTGTCGTCATGCCAAACTTCCCACAATATTATCTAATTTAGTTAAGACATCTATGACCACCATAAAGGGCATTGCCTACTTGAACACAATATTATGATATTCGAACCATCCTAATGTAATTCACCATTTGATGATATAGACATTTGGGTATCTATACAACTATTCAATCACGTGTCTTATCAACTTTTATCAAAATATACTAAAAATATGATTTTATCTAAATCAAACAGGAGTTAAGGATTTTAGGTTGAACCCTTTTTTCTCGAAAAGATATGCACGAGTTTCAAGATAAATTATAACATTTTTCATCCCCCTTCTAGTGAAACTTGCAGTGACAAGTGATTGTATTTCTTGCATGAAAAGTTATAGCCAAAATTTTTTATTTGATTCTATTTTCTATTTCATTTTATTATTACTCTTAGTAGTACAATATTATATGTTAAGGGATGAAATTCAACATTGAATAAAGATGAAAACATAAACCAATTTATAAGAGTTTGAGCTACTTCTCTTAATAAAATTGACCTTTTAAGATGGAACATCAATTCTTAACATGATATCAGAGCTCATCCGATTAAAATACAAAAAAAATAAACACAATGATTTCAAGATCGGTTCGCTCAAAAGGAGCCACGATCTCGCGGCGACATGTTAAGGGATAAAATCCAATATCGAATAAAAATGAAAATATAGACCAATTTATAAGAGTTTGGATTACTCCTCTTAATAAGGTTGACATTTTAATATGGAACCCCAAATCTTAACATTATATGTGTAATGCATAACATTTTCATGGCACTATATTTTCAGAGTCTTATATTCATTTTGATGAGGTAATTAATTTATTGTGGTAAGTGAAAACAACCATTCCTCCTCTAACAAGTAATTAAATATGGTCAAATTTGACTAAAATCTACCAATAGACCAACTGAAACTAAAGATATCAACTACGACTTCACACTTGTTCCAAAATGACGAAGTTCATCAGGGTACTATTACACTAGACAAGGTCGATCCTAAAATTTTGGAACACCAGGTGAACTTTACATCACATATTTGATAACTAGTTTAAAAATTGGTTGAACATAAATCAATGAACGGTGAGCGATTCCCCGATTGTTCTAGTAAAAATTTAAATTGAAAATTAAAAATTGGTCTTTCCCATCATGTGGGCTTAGCAAGTGCCGCTTTCAAGATCCACCCATTCACCGGCCTTTTATGAGGTCTCCTTGTGTCATCCCAATCATCTGACTTTCGATGTGGAACTTCTTAAATTTTAAAAAACTACCAACTTTAAGCATGTTAAAAATTATCCCCCTTCCTTTTTTTTTTTTGGAAAAATATTGTTTTAAATAATGATTTTTTTGAAAAATGCGGAGTTAAAAAGTAGGAAAAGTTTTTATGTTTACGTGTAAAATATTTTATTGTAAGAATGTGATTTAAAATAAGTATGCAAAAAAAAAAGTTATAAAAGAATGGAAGACAAACTGGAGCTTAATTGGACTATACGTTACTGCTACAAGGTCTCAACTCAATCTAAGAGAAAATCAAGTAAAATTGAAAGAGACGTATAACTTACTAAAAACGTCATGTCAATATGATCAAACAATAGAAAAAGACCCGTATAATCGATTTCAATTTTTTTGCACTCAACTTGTGTAGACTTTATAGTTTTTTTGTTTCTATGATTGAATAATAGATTTTAAAGTACTAGAAGAAATGTGGGATGTTGCGAGCCCTTGTCTGAACACCCCCCCCCCTCCCCCCTCCCCCCCGCCCTTTTTTTAAATAAAAAAAGAAGAAGAAGAAGAAGAAGAAGAAGAATCATTTTTGAATAGTGTTTTCATTAATTTCAACCACATATTTTTCAATAAAATAATATTAGATGCAAACTCAAAACTTTTTCTTATTTTTTAACCACAAATTTCTTATTAATACAATATTCAAAAATACATTTTTTTTTTACAAAAATGGTGCTCAAATGAGTATGCATTTGAAACACTAACACGAATTGTGTATGATTCAAGAGTATCATGATCTAAGACTTAAACTCTAACAAAATAACCGCGCACACATTGTTTAATTAAATATATGAGGATTAAACACGGGCCAATCTCAAATAATGGTAGCATTTTTTTGATAGAACGGGTTGACAACTGAACACGGACATTGAAGTGAAATTATGAAATTTAAGAGTACAAAATGTAGACAACTTCAGCTAAGTATGAAAAGCCTCAAATGGCCCACTGCTCTTATAGCTTGAGCAACGGATTCAACTGTAAATGTGGCTCGGGTTGGGTCGACGTAAGTCTTTCTTGTTTTTCTAGTTATTCTGAAAAATTATTTAAAGAACCAAAAAAATTAAAAAAATTGTTGAGCCTCAAATGCCCCCTTCAGCGTGCCTCATCAAGGAATGTGGGTTGGGATTTTGGCCCGTCCACACGAATCTTTATTACTTTTCTTTTTTGAAAGTAATTAACTAAAAATTTAAAAATTAACTTGAAATTGAATACGTGAAGGCGGATGCAATATCATGAGAGAAGAAAGTTGTGTTGAACAAAATGATGAATTTGAGTGATGAACACCAAAGGAAAAAATGTCAAAAGTAACACAAAAAGAAATGTATGCAAAGTCGAGACAAGAGTTACACTTTTGTCCTTAAGTCGAATTTGCCTCGCAACGGTGCTCACGGATGATGGCAATCGACTCCCAAAATACAACGAAAAATTTCTTGTGTTAGTAGCACTTCAAAATACAAGAACAATGAACCGAAGATTGGTTTTTATACTCCTTCAAATGAAAAAGAAAAAAAAAAACAGTTTTTTATGCAAAATTTCGACTAGAAAAAGATAAATTTAATGCTATACTATGATTGCATATCATTGGGATGATCAAATGGACGTCCCAACGGTCTAATTTATAGAGGAGGAAATGTTGTGAGTGAAGAAGTGTCGTACCCCAAACTCTGCAATCTTTGCCAAGGGTAGTAGCTATTGAAGTCGCTAGCCTGTCGCTTGAGCATTAGAAACAGAAATTATGTGGCTAGCCAGTCACTCGAGCACAACATCTCCACTCGAGCCCTATGCGAGTGACGAAATTAGATAAATAACCAGTCAGTTTCCTTTCTTTTCCTTTCAACTTTAAACCGTAATTTCGAATTGATTTGGAGATTTCAAATACACCACGAAGATTTGCTCGACGAGTAGAATAAGTTAGTTTATTTATTTTCATAATTTCACTATCAGATCAAATCTAAATATTTGATCGAAATTGACACGAAAGTCATTTTTCCACATTTATAATTAACCAATTCCAACAATCCCCCACTATACTTTTGATGAGTATTTAGCAAAGATGGTCCCGTTCGGTTCAGTACCACACGAGCTAGATTTTGAGAGATCAACAACACAAACTGGAATAGATAAGATTACGACTCATTGCATAGCCGTTTTTACGAGATTTTTGCCATGCTGAACATATAATATTGGTAAGCAACTGGAGGTATGAAAATATTACGTACAATTTCTAGGCAATTGTATTGGGCTGTAATCCAGCCTCATGAGTGGGCCAGGGTTTATACTTGGCTCATGGACACTAACTTTTATGGGTGGCAAAGGTCTACCAGGATCATGGGCTTTACGTGAGTGGAACAAGGTTTGTAATGGGATCGTGGTCTCATTTTTAATTTAAGAAAATATTAAACTACATATAACCATGATCAATTCTCGTGCTCGAGCAGTGGCAGGGTCCGAGTCAGGTTCGGGAGTAGGGACTTCCTCCGCAATCGTACTTTTCTTTATTCGTGAAACAGTATATTATGCTAAAGGAAACTTTTACAGAACAGTTGATTAGGTCTGGAGTAGCTTTGAATTTGATACCCATTCCATGCATTGAAGAGAGCCATTGATGATGGAGAAGAATAAATGACAAGTTCTTGGTCAAATTTCATTAAATAATATACAATAAATAATTGTTTGGAGAGTAGTTGGAACAAAACTACTTAATATTTCTCGAATTCATTAAATTTACATCTAATTCATTTTACTACAACACCTATTAGTATTTGCATCTCTTTTTAGTATACCTATATCTATAATATATTATATCACATCGAGTAAAATTCATTTTTTGGACGATTCTATTATTACTATAATTCAATTATTTTAATAATATCATACTGTTCGTTTTTCAATATGCATTTAATTTATTAATCATTTGAACCATTCGAACAATATTATCATTAATTATTTTGTTAACTATTTAGTTATAATAAATGTACGTTTGACACATTAATTACCTTACTTTTTATTTTTCAATACGTATTTAATTTATTTAAGCATTTTTAATAGATTCATTACCTTTTCATTTTTCAATATGTATTTGATTTATTTAATCATTTGAACAATATTATCGTGATTTTTTTATGAGTTATTTAGAGCATGTTTGGCTAAACATAAAATTCAATTAAAATTGAAAATATAGTCATTATTCGGTCTCACTCGTATAATAAAAATCAACAATATCGGCTAGTTTTTCAATTTTAATTCGATTTTAATCTCTACCGAACACGCCATTATGATCAATGTATATTTGACAGATTCATTCTACTTGATTGGATAGTAAATTAAATTCATTAAAAAAACTTGGACAAAAAATGAATATTTTTAAAGTTTTCTTCCTATTGATTTATTTAATAAATGTTAAGATAAGGAGAAGGTAAATGGTGGGACATAATGCGTACCTATAATAAATAATTTCAATTAATATATTCAATGCATATTAACTTATTAAGAGAATATGAAAAAATGATGGTATTCGTTGGATATTCAGTTCAGACTAAAAGAGTAAATGGAGGAACTAATCTAGTTGATTTTCTAAACTATTTAAATTGTTTTCAAAAATTGGTTTTTATTTCTTCTGAATCAAAACTTCATTCCACATAAATAATTTATTTTAATTATTTTTTATATTCTCGCATCTTCAAATATTATTTTTACGGCACTTACAAAACATTTTAGTTGCACGTTCAACTATGATTAGTCCTAATAATTTGTGTGTGTGTCTCCCGCTATTGGTGGGAGTGGACATGACTGGTTTTTATGGCTTTTTTTTTTAATTCTCGATTTGATCACACTGGTATTTAAAATTATAAAAGCCATGTTTGTCACGAGATAAAATGAAGAGAGAATTGAACTTAAAATAAAAATTGTTTTCTTGTGTTTGGTCAAAAATGGAAATTAAATAGTAAAATTGTTTATAACAAATTTTAATAAATTATTGGATGCGTGTCTGGACGCATGGAAAATTTTAATTCTGACTGTTACAAATAAAAAATGGCACCGTTGCTTCTTTTTTTTATTTACGTTCATCTGACAAGAAATCAGGCCACAATAGTCCATATTCTCAATTTACTCCCCTCATTTCAAAGGATGCATTTGGTCAAAGTTGCAATTATTTGAGGTGAGAGAAAGGTTTAAAAAAGCAGTTTAGAGGACAATGTGGGAATTGAATGCCAATTTTTCTATTTAGCCGTGCAAGAGTAAGCTTCATGTGGGCCCGGTTGATTAAAATTGATTTTTCACTCAAAAATTGTGCCCAGACACGCCCTAAATAACTCATGTATCTCGCAACTAACTAGTTTTTAATTTCTTGTTCTTGTTGCAACTACCAAGTGATAAATGCTTATAAAAATAAATTTATTAATCTCATCTATTAAAACTACGTACTATAAATATATAAAAAATAAAACATGTTGAGACATCAATTTTTGTCTCAACTATGGGGCCATATACACTTTATCAGCTAGGTCCCCTATGTATGGAGATAACTAATTTTGGATGCCAACTATTAGCTGATATGCATATATCTACGTCTCGGGTCCGGTCCAGGCCCAGTGATTTCCTTTCAGCCGTCCGGTTCACCTACACCAGTGGGTCCCTGGCCAATTCATCACACGAGTGCCTACTCTCCTGTCATTGTCGAGATTTTTTTTTTTTTTTTTATCATTAATGAAATTTATTATGTCCAAATGTATTTACATCAATAATGTTACATGTACAAAATAGAGTTTGTATATAGATAATGTGTTAAAAAGAGGGTGAGAAAGTTTTTTTTTTTTTTAATAAATTATGACTCAATTTTATCTAACTACATCATGTGTATATAAATTGTAAACCATTATATACATGTAGCACGACCTGTATTTACATTTGTTGCATCAAAAAATATTCATGGCACCTTAATTTTTGAACGTTGTGGTTTCTCATGTCTGGATTAGAGTTCCAAATATTCGTACGTTGTGATATTGTATCAAATGCAAAATGATCACATAATATAACAGGAATACAATACGTATGATCAACCAGACAACCACAGTCCCTTTGGGATTGCTATCAACGTGGAGAATCACTTGTCTGTTTAACTATCAAATCATTGGATATATTGTTTGCACACTAAGTAGCTTATTGCTCTATAGTTTGTTCATCTATCGGTCAAGAGCATTGTCTCCTATGACCTAATCGATGAGTGGGTGAATCGATGGAATCTTCACAGGACCTAAAGGTAATGTTCTAAAAGCGCGGTTAAGTGCAAAGTTTGACCTTGCAGCCTTGTCATATTTTATTCTTTTTAAAATATTGTCCAAGAGTAATCGAGGGAACATTTGTAGTTCATGATAAAGTAAAAACATGGTCTAAAAAAGGTGACACCAAATCGACAGTATCAGTAGCAAATGTATATTATATCATGTGGACAATATTACATCATTTGTATAGGTCTATGTATTGATTTAGGATTGTGAAAATCTACGCAAAAACATTGTAACATTAATGGCACATCAATCATTGAAATATATTGACCATAATATATGATGTATCTAATTATATGTATTTATGACTTGTTAGATGTTTATCCTACTATTTAATTAGTTTGCCGGCGTATTAATCTACGATAGATAGGTATAAAATGAAATCATATAATTATTGTCATAATGTAGTAATGTACCTGTCTGAGTTGCCCTAATCACTCAAGGCAAATTATTGGCTCACTTCATTGGAAAAACTCATCTATTTTTTTTGGATAATTCAATTAATTAAGAAGTCGATTATTTTTCAAAATGATCCATCCTTGAAATAAGAGCGATTGAGTTTAATATTAATCTAGTACCATAAGCACGTTTATTTCGAAAGCTCCATCTGGACTTACTCACAAGCACATTGAAACATGTCACATACGACCATTTATATTTTCTATCATCACATTTGGAGAAAGGAGAGTTGAACGTTTTTTACTCTATTATTTAGAGAGTATAAAGAAATTTTTTTAAAAAATAAAAATAAAAATCAAATCATTTGATAATTAAATTAATTTTAAAGACCTCTTCCGACTAGTAACTTTTTCGAGTTCATTTCACGCTCTACTTATTAAGCCCTTGTTTGACAATCATTATTTGGAGAAAAAAAAGTTTTGAATAGTGATTTTTAGGAGGGTGTGTGATTAAAAAGTAAGGAAAAAATTTGTGTTTACTTACATAATATTTTATTGTGTGAACGTGTTGTTGAAAATGCGTACGTAGAAAAATGAGTTTGAAAATAATGGTTGTCAAACATGGGCTAAATTAATACGGACAAAACTTATCGTCACTATATTGGTTTTATAATTTTTTTTCATCATTTTGTCATATGATTTCACTTGAAATAAAAGAAATTATCCTGTTTTTAAGCATGCATTAGGAAAATATCGTATAAACATATTTAATTGTCATAATTAAATATTGAATAATGCTGTTTATCCTTGATATTATATTTAGACGACTTTAATTGGCTTTGCATCTTGATTGACATCTTAAATGTAGGATTTAAGATGACAAATCAATTAATGCTACATCATCATGTGAATAGCAACACTCTTATTGTTTGCTTTCAAAAGGTATTAGTGAAGGATGGAATATGAGTTAATTAATGAATTTACCACTTCCTTAAAACATTTGTAATAAACAATGGGTTGAGCCCAATGTTGAAAAAATTGACTTAGACATCAACCCGAAAACATATTCTATTTATCGGTTTCGAGTAAACCACACGACTTTACTATGTTTAATGTGGTTTTTAAACATTCGATTTTTGGCATATGACAATTCGGTTCCATGACCGGTTTTTGGTTTTACCAATCAAATCGTCGGTTCAAGCCAGTTCTGATAACATTGGTTGAGAGTTTAATGACTTCATAAACATCAAATCATCTCATGTTAAATCTATCTATTAATCAACAACCCAAATTTCAAATACTTGTCCAATTTTTTGCCTTGCCAAAAGTTGCTCTCTCATCTGATTTTTGATTTTCTTTAAAATTATGGTGTTTAACTTGTGTGTTGATGGATATTATTGAGAAAAGAATGTATTTTAAATAATGATATGATGTGAAATATGTGGTTAAAAAGTAATGAAACGTTATTGATGTGATAAAAATATTATTTTATTGAAAAATGCGTGATCGAAAATGAGTTATAAAATAATGTATTTTGAAAACATATGTGCCAAACATGAACTTAAGAAATTGTCTTTTAAAAGTAGAAAATATTTTTTGAAGTGCGTAGTGCGTACAATGTCTTTTTCTTACCACACAAAACTTTGAAGGTAACATGGTCAAATACAATCAACCTTTTGCATTCAAATTTACTATATATAGGGTTGTGCGCATGAGCTCACCAGCTCAGCTTGGTCTCATGGGCTACTAAAGCTGGTCTCACGGACTGAGCCCAGACGAGTCGAGCAAGTCGACGAGTCACTCAGCCCATTTGTCACCCCTAACTATACATGTGCTTTGTATAGACTACAATTTGATCTAAATCCCAAAATTTTAGAATTGATATTTTAGGGAGAAGTAACCTTTTGTATTTGAGTTTACTACATATGAGTTCCTTATAGACTAGAAGTTGATCTAAACCCTCATTATTATAATTGAATCCATATTATAGAAAGAAATGGACTCAATTCAGTATTTCATTTCATTACTATGACCAAAATTGAGATTCCATGTTTATGTGATAACACTAGTCACTCGCAATTTCTACTGGGTTGATTGCTTATTTCGAGCGAACTTGTTAGGCATGCTAACTTGATCGACATGTTAAAAAATTTATAGGCAGCTCAAAAATTAATATATTCGTGTCAAAACTACCTATTAATAATTGATCCACATTTTAAATACTTGTACGAGGGGCATTTTGCATTGCTAAAAGTTGCTTTCTCATCCATTTTTTTTTTTTTTTTTTGGATTGCTTTAAAATTATAATGTTCAATTAAAGATGTTGTTTTCTAAATATTGAAAAGATTTAAATACAATGCTCTTTTCTTTACCACAAAAATCTTTGAGGTAATATGTTACAATACGATTAACCTTTTGCGTATGAATTTAGTGCATATACCTTTAGTATTAACCAAAATTCTATCTAAATCTCGATCAATTACCATAATTGAACAAATCAAATATGTGTACTCAATTCAATATTTCCTTTCATTACTATGACCAAAATTAAGATTCAATAATTCAAATGTAGAGGTTACGTGTCAAGTTTATCTGAGTGACTTAAGCTACTCGTATCGATCCACTTGTCAAGCATGTTAGCCCAATTGACGCTTTCAAAAATTTATACACCAATCCATATTCTTTACCAAAATCTTTTACATGTTATATTGCACGAGACATCATATGTTGGCGTTGGCTCGACCTTTGAGCTATACCAAGTTAAATGAGACAAATTTTGATTATAATGTTTACCCAAAAAAACTAATTAGGTTCACCCAATACTGCCAAAAACCTTGTAATCATCATGGCCAGCCATTTCAGCACACAGAAGAGTAGACATCAAATGGCCTGCCGATGCCATCCATCTAAATTATTTGCATTTGTATATGTATGTACATATATTGTGTATATATATATAAAACATGAATTTCTTGTCCAAAAGCGTTGGATTTTATTGGCTGACAGCTGAGATTCTAACGTTAAAAATCTCGCAGAAATACATAAACACGTACAAATATCGACCTCCTAAAATTCTCCATTTTCCTCCACCTGTCAACACCGGCCACAAAATATGTGCCGTCGCCGATTTTCCTGTTACTTTTTTGTCCATATGAAAGATTACACACACACTTATAGTTTCATAATTTGACTTTCTTCTTTTTCTGGGCTTGATTTCTTGGTTGTGCTCTGAAAATTACTAATTCACACGAATAAAGCACAAGCATTTATGGGTTTTGATCAATTCGTGTCTTCATAGCGTGGGAAAAAAGGGAAAATATTACTTAGAGAGAGAGAGAGAGAGAGAGAGAGAGAGAGAGAGAGAGAGAGAGAGAGAGAGAGAGAGAGGAGGGTTGTTGATGGTGTTCCCCTCCTTCTCACGCTTTCTCTCTCTAGAATGATTTCTTGCATCATTTTGTGCATAAATTTGTACGTTTGTGAGTAATTACCCCACATTTTTGTTTCTTGTAATATACATTTCACGTTGGTTTGAGGAGGAGATTTGATTTGAAGATAGGCGGATCATAGATGGGGGCATGTGTATCTCGGCATGAGAATTGTGTAGGAGGTGATTTCAGAGTTTCGAAGAAGAAGCATAAAAAGAGAAGAAAAACTATGAGGAAAGGGGATACTACTCATTCAAATGATCGATCCTTGGATAAAGTTGATCGGGTCGACAGCTCCATTTTTCATGGTTATACTCTCTCTCTCTCTCTCTCTCTCTCTCTCTCTCTCTCTCTCTCTCTCTCTCTATATATATATATATATATATATATGTATGTATGTATGTATGTATGTATGTATATATATGTGTGTGTGTGTGTGTGTGTGTGTGTGTGTGTGTGTGTGAGTTGTAGTGTGTTTAGAGTTTTGATGTTTGATTGGATTGTAATTGTTAGCATTGATGATATTGATTATTTATTCGTCCGGTTTCGGGTAGGGGATTAAGTAATTTTATTGATGAGGTTGTGATTTATAATTTATGAAGCAGAGTATCACTGGTGAAATAAAATGTATGATTATAGAAGAACTTAAGCCCAAAAAAATAAAAATTTTGGGAAAAAAAAAAACAAAGGGAAAATGATATGGATGGAACTCTGAGATCATCTCGTGTTGTTTAATTTGGGATATGATTTTTAATTGATTTGAAGTTCCAAAATATTCAGTTTTGGACACAAAAGAGGCAGGGGATTAGTTCTTTGCGAGCCATTTCAGAGTGATTGACTTGTTGAAGCCACCTTAATTGAGCTATAAACTTGTTATTCTTGAAACTTGTGGGAGATAACTGCCAATGCTCAAATTTGGACAAGGACCATCATATGCCTCAGAGTTCATAATTGGTGTTCTCAGATTATAGTGAATGGTGAAAAGATCTTGAAAAGTGAAAATTTATATAATTATGTGCTTATGATAATTTGATTGAGCTTTGTATCCAGTAAAAAGCATTTGTTGTTGATATATACAATGGAGCATATTATTTGAAGAAGCTGATCATTGCTTAGCTTCGGCGACTAGTGTGCATGCACGCACGATGTGAATATCTTTGTAGTTTCTTCTCATAGTGTATTACATTCGTAGCATAGCTTTTAAATTAGCTACCGAACAAGATAGAGTATTACAGCTTCAATCATAGAATTCAGGAGGCATTTTAATTACTTTTCACAACAATTCCAGCCTTCATAAAAAATAAAAAATAAAAAATTGTTCGTGATTACACACTGGTATACGATGAAACACACATTGATTTTATCCCGGATCAAATAAATATGCAATCATTTATCGCTTGAGTTTCTTCGAAATGTAATCGACTAGAAGTGTTTATTTACTTGATGATGCTACCAGGGAGTGTTGAAGAATCATGGTTTGATCCTGCTGCTGTACTTGAATCTGACTGTAGCGATGAAGATTATCAAAGCGTTCCCGATGGTATTTTGAAATATGATTTATTTTATTCGCTACAATTGAATATTGATGCTTCTTGTTAAACTTCAAACATGATTTATTTCTTCAGACGTGCTCTCTCTAAGTGGCTTTGATGGTACATCCATTTCTCTGAAAGATGGTGATGCCAATTTTCGACGTGTTTCTTCCCTTGAACAGACAGGGGACTTGTCAATGGGGAATTCTTCTCGTGAATCTGTCAGCGGAATAGCTAGAAGTTCAATTCATTCCAGCTATCCCGATTTCCAAGTGAAATCTGATGAACCACAGATAGAGCCTGTATTCATTGATGAAATCTCGTGCTCGGCCGGAGAAAATGCTGGCTTGTTTGATAATTGTGGAATTCTCCCGAGCAACTGTTTGCCTTGTCTTGCTTCTACAGTTCCCTCAACTGAAAAGAGAAGATCCCTAAGCACTAGTCCTCCAAGTGCAAGGAAAAAGGCTGCCTTGAGACTCTCCTTCAAATCGAGTGAAGGACATCCTGCTTGCATTTTGTGTGAGTACAAATGAAACTTCTTCTCTTTGTATTACAGACTATTAGATCAAATACTCGGATTTTCAGTTTTGTCTAGATCATTTCATAGTGTTGATCCTACCACATTTGTTCCATAAAATTTTATTTCTTGATCAACAGGAGAATTAAAACATCTAATATTGTTCTTACCTACTACTGTATTGTGTTATTACTTCATCAAATCAAAGTTTCAGTAATGGAAGTCATTGGCCGAGGATTTAGATATTTTCTTTTGTCTGAACCTCTCAAAACAGCGCCAATTCATTCACATTAATTGTGTTATATGAAATTTGAATGTCTTTTCTTTGACGACTTGCAGTTTCATCAAAGGCACTTCTGCAAAGACCAATAGCCGGTTCACAAGTACCATTTTGTCCCCTTGGGAAGAGAGTTAATGATAGTTGGTCCAACATAGACCCGGGTACTTTCAAGGTTAGGGGAGACACCTATTTCAGGTAAGGAATTGTAGTCATTTTTTAACATTTTGACTGATAATTTTCCACAGGTGACTTTATGTCCATAAATCTTTTTGCTGCTTCCTATCAATAACCGTTTTTTCTACGTTTCTTTCATATGGAGCAATTTCTGTGCAGGGATAAAAGGAAAGTGCTTGCCCCAAATTACGCCGCATATTATCCTTTTGGCGTCGACGTATTTTTATCTCCGAGAAAAATTGATCACGTTGCTCGGTTTGTGGAACTTCCTTTTATGAATTCTTCAGCGAAGCTTCCACCCATTCTCGTTGTGAATGTTCAGGTATTACCACCTATACCTTTTTCAGAGTGACTTGGATGCAAAAATGGGTTTGGTATGTTTTCTTTACTATATTGCCGATCCACTTGTGAATACAATTCTTCTTTTTTTGCAAATAATTCTGCTATTCTTTAACATTTACATTCATTTCGAATTTAAGACGATGTTGTTTCTTAACCCATTGTATCATACGCAGTTGAATGTGATAATTTCTCTCCGAACTCTTTAGCACATTGCTTCTCTATGCTATAAAAAGTAACTGTCTCATTTTATATTCTTTATAGTAATATTGACATGCTTCTATGGTTTTTCAGATACCATTATACCATGCTGCAATGTTCCAGTGTGAAACAGACGGGGAAGGAATAAATTTTGTTTTGTACTTTAAGCTTTCCGATACCTATGCTAAGGAACTTTCGGCCCAGCTTCAAGAAAATATTAGGGTAAGTTGAAATTTATGAATTCAATTTAGTTTGTGTATTCTATGAACTTATATGATTGTTACATTTGTTGCTTGACAAATTCAACTTGATGTCAATTCACATTCAATATGTTTTTTACTATGTTCTTGGAATTTTTGAGTTACTATATTCAATGGCTTGCTTTTTTCCTTTTCACATATATTTTTAATTCTTTTTATTGCAGAGTTTAATTGATGACGAAGTAGAGAAAGTTAAAGGTTTTCGTGCAGAGACGGATGTGCCCTTTAGGGAAAGGTTAAAGATATTGGGTCGTGTTGTAAATGTTGAAGACCTTCCTCTAGGTGCAGCAGAGAGGAAGCTCATGAATGCCTACAATGAGAAACCCGTTCTTTCACGTCCGCAACATGAATTTTACTCGGTAAGTTTGAGCCCGTTGTTCAGTAGCTAATTTCATTATGGAAGTTGGGTTTGTAAGAGACAACAAAAGTCCAATATTCCAAGTGTCTGGGAGATCTATCTTTTCCCTGGGAAAAACATTAGGTCAGATTCGAGGAAATTTTTACATAAAAAATGAGCGCCGTAACTTTCACTAACTAGGAGAAAGTTCTTCGATTTCATTTTGCAGGGTGAAAATTATTTTGAGATTGATTTGGATATGCATAGATTCAGCTACATTTCTAGGAAAGGTTTTGAAACATTCATAGATCGGCTAAAGTTCTGTGTCTTGGATGTTGGACTTACAATTCAGGCAAGTGCTTATTTTTTAAATACTTGATAAAATTTAATAGGTACTTCCCATTCTATTTTATTTTCTTCTCCTTTTCCAAGAAATCTGGTGGACGTGTCATGTTAATATATGCTTTCTATTATTAAATGCCAGGGTAACAAAGCCGAAGAATTGCCTGAGCAGATCTTGTGTTGCATACGGTTGAATGAAATCAATTATATGAATTACCAGCAATTGGGGTCTTTTCAAGCAACCCTCGAGTAGGTGTTCAAAGAGTGTAAGCATCGGGGATAATGATGAATAAATGAAATTTTTTTTTTGGTCCCTAGTCCTTCTCTCTCTGTCTCTCTCTCGATTTTCAATAGATAAATATCGGCTTGTGCTTTCACATTATCACTTTACATGTATATAATTCTTTATACATGGTCCATAGAGAGTGTAGGAACATCTTAAGCTCAATGAGATGGCTAATTTGATATATCTTATACTGTTGCTCTCTGAAGACGCTTGTTTATCTTAATTGCCTATGATTGGAAACATTTATTGGTATAAAGTTAAGCATATATTTTTTGAATGAATGCTAATAGTCAACAAGTTAATGCTGGTATGTTGGAATCATAGTCCATTGAATTGATGGCGATTGTTGATTTGCTGTAATAATGGTGAATTTCTTTTTAAAATCTGAATATAGAAAATACTTGGGTGCACCTCTGATCTAAGAGATTTGTATGTGCTCACCATTCTACCTTGTATAGTTGTATTTAAAGGTGTAAAGTGGACTGTGCCTGCATTTTAGGCCTTTTCAAAAAAAAAGAAAAAAAGAAAAAAAAAGGTTGCTTGTGTGTCTGTATCTGCCTTGCATATCATGTCAAATTATTCGAGCTTTTGTATGGAAAACAATAAACAAAAGTTACATTGTGTTGTCTTTGTGACGTAGGATAGATTGAGAAATATTCAATAGAAGAGGAAAACAATCAGCGGCAGAGAAGAAGAAAACAAATGAAATCAAAAGAAGAAAAAAGAAGTAGACCAGGGGAGGGGGAAGAGTCAAGAGAAAGGGAAGAAAATGTTGGCGGCAGCCATTTCATTTCATCATTTTCATCAGCTGTTCCAACTACTATGAAAAATTCAATAAATAATAAAATATAACCAATTTGATGTAGGATAGATTGAGAAATATTCAATAACCCTACTAGGTAGTGATGGCAAAAAAAATCCATCCCTCCTTGGCCGGTCCCCACCCAATATGGGGCGAAAAAAACCCGCTCCCGCCCCGTGAAGAATTAAAAAAAATTGTTTTGGACGTTGTTTGTTTTTGACATTTTTTGTTTCGAGTGCTTGCTTTGGATATTGATGTAGTTAGTTTGAACATTATTTACTTTGAATTTTAAAATTTTGAATTTGTATTTTAACTGGAAAAAAAAAAAAAAGGAGCAAGCCCATGCTCGCCCCGTTGCCATCTCTACTAGTAGGGATGGACTTGGGCCAACCCAATAATAAAAAAAACATAAATAATGAAAAATTCGTCAATATAAAAATGATGTCTTCATCAACTCTCCCGGAGTGGGAGAAAATTCGACCTTGTCGAGTGGATAAACTTCTACCATGGGGGACGATTTTTCATAAGAGCCAAATATTGAAACTCAACAAATAATGCCAACACCAGTTGCAAATTATCTCCAAGAATACGATTTGACCATGGTGACCTGGGCGTAGGGAAATTTTGCTGATTCCTATAAAGTTCCAACGAATTTGGATCACGCTGTTGAAGTTTCTTTCTGAAAATTCATGGATAATCAGAATCAGGTGAGTCGATCCAACAAAAAAGGAAGTACTGAATTTCGTCATCATTGGTCAATACAACATGTTATCTAAAAGAATATCAATTGTATCTTTGTGTGTTGTGACAAATGGTATTGAAGTAGAAATATCAACATAGGCAGGTTGGGTGTCCACAGAGCTAAATAGAAAAGGACCATCAAAGGAATTGAAACGGTGTTTGTAAGTAATGAAGTTCTCAATATTTAAAGTAGAGTGGTAGCCAAAATGTGATAAAAGATCAATGACACGTAAATTTGGACCAACATGCTTTACAATTTTAAAAGAACCAGTACTACGGGCTTGCAACATAACATAATCCCCAATATTAAATTCAAAATGTCGTTTATGCAAATCATCTTAAAGTTTATATGATGCATTACTTGCTTCAAGTCGTCTATTGATCTCAATATACAAATCATGAAAATAATGTACAAATGACTCAACGACATCGACACACTAACATGTGGGAACATTTGAATAAGGTCTAAAGGCTTCTTAGACTCGTAACCATGAATAATTTCAAAAGGACTCGTACTTATAAATCAATTCACAAAGTTTATATATATAATTTGAACTGTTGGGATGATCAAATCTCAATTCTCAAGATTTTCCTTAAAAGTGGCATGATTACACAAATCAATAGCACCTTTGGGTTGGATAATGGCACGACATACAACACTTGACTAAGAGGTATCGGGAACAAGGGGTACAATACGTATATTCATGGGAGAAGTTCGAATACTACCTAAGGAGGTGTTCTCATTAACATCAAAGTCATCAAATTCTTCAAGTATTGGTTCATAGACTTGGTCTTCTAAACGCTCATCTATTATATTCTTTCGTTCTTCAATGACTAAGGCTCGGCTAGGATATTTGGAAGAGATGTAGCCAAAGTTCTTACAGTTGAAATACTGCAAGTGAGAAGAAGTCCTTTGAATTTCAGAAATTGTACCCTTATTTTCGAACATAGGTGGAACATTTGACAAGAAAGGGCTCCTAATAGACTTAAGAGGAGGCGGTGTTGATGGGATGGGTGTACGGTTGTCACCATTCTTTTCATATGGAGTATCAATAATCAACTCATAATCTCAGGCTAAAGAGTAAGCATGATTAAGAGTAGCGACATCCGAAGGAAAAGCTCTTGCTTAAAATCATCTCTTAGACCTTGTCTAAACCTACTTAAAGTCAGGGCCTCATCCCTAATGATATGACATTTTATTCGAAATTTATCAAATTGAGCAATATACTCAGTCACTAACCGATTCTCTTGTTTAAGGGCAGTTCATTGAGTAAAAACTTCAAAATCTAAGCAACCATCAAAAGTAGAAACATCTACATTAATGTCTCTAAAGAAACACTCCTTATGACGTGGAAGAAAATGAGTACCGTAAAGATCATGGCCTCATTCTCATTCTCGCTCACGAACCTGATCCCTATCCCTACGATCATGTCGAATATATTTTTGACCAACTCGTCGACGACGATAGTGTTTATTATGGGACACTTCAGAATTATCAATATCAGTCGAATGATGGAATTTCTTAAAATTGTTCAGACATCAGCTAGAATCCTACTCTCTTCAAGAGTAGTAGTCATTTGGATTTGAACAACTGCTATTTGACGGGTGAGTGCATCAAATTGCGAGGAGTCCATAGTTAAGGTACTTAAACTAGAAGTGACAAGATGACCACCATACTCGACTTTACGCACTGTATTAGCAGCTAAATGACGTGCAATAGAGAGATTAATGAACAATAAAAGCAAGCAATGGAAAATAACAACTTCAACATTTAACAATTTTTTTTTTTTTTTTGTATATGTAAATTCAAATATGACAAGCTAATACTGATGATACATGTAAAACCGCAAAGCAGTGGTCAAATACTAGTTAAAATCTGATCGCGTAAAATAAGTGGGGGTAAAATGAGAATTTAACAAATCAGGGTATTCGGTCACGTAAACTTTAGGTAAAATTAGAATAATAGCTGCACAAAGAAATTAATCGATATATTTTTAAAATATTCAATAGAATAGGAAAACAATCAGTAGCAAAGAAGAAGAAAACAAATGAAACCAGAAGAAGAAGAAAGAAGAAGACCAGGGAAGGGAAGAATTAGGGGAAATGGAAGAAAACGTTGGTAGCAGCCATTTCATTTCATCATATTCATCAGATGTTCCAACTATTATGAAAAATCCAATAAATAGTAAACATTAACCAATTTGATGTATGATAGATTGAGAAATATTCAATAGAAGAGGAAAACAATCAACAGTAGAGAAGAAGAAAAAGAAAACAAATAAAACCAGAAGAAGAAAAAAGAAGAAGACCAAGGGAAGAATTAGGGGAAAGGGAGGAAAACGTTTGCAACAACCATTTCATTTCATCATATTCATCAACTATTCCAACTATTATGAAAAATCAATTAAATAGTAAAACAGAACCCTACTAGTGATGAGTTTGGGCCAACCCCAATAATACAAACTCAATAATTAAAAAAACATAAATAATAAAAAATTCAACAATATAAAAGTGATGTCCGCATCACTTTGCTATTCAAGTAAAGGAAACTAAAGATCAAGCTCTACAGGGGGGAAGGGGTTTACCACATAAACCCATGTTTCGTAAATAAGAGCTTTTAGGAAAATCGATCAAAGGCTTCCCGAAAGGAATTTCTCCAGTGAGCATGTTATTCGAAAGATCTAACTCCTCCAGTTTTTTCAGCTTCAGGAATTCATTTGGTATTTTACCAGTAAAATAATTCTTTTGCAGCTTCAGCCTCTCCAAGGAAGTTGCATTCCCCAATGACGGGGGCAAATCAGATTCTATGTTATTGTAGCTCAAATCCAAAATTTGCATTGATCCTAATTTTCCTATGGAAGTAGGTATTCTACCTTTGAAGAAATTGTGAGATAAATTTAGGACCTGAATCTCCTGTTGCATTCCCATGCCAATCTGTTCAATTCCAGTTGAGAAACGATTATCTGAAAGGTCAATGTATGTTAATGATCCACCACCAAATCTGGTTTGTATTTCGAAAACCCAATGTACAGAACCTTCTAGCTTGTTTGCATGAAGGTCTATTACACCGAGGTTTACTAGGTTTGTGATCGTACTAGGAATCTGTCCGACAAGAGAATTGCCTGAAACGTTTAGTAAGTAGAGTTCTGGTAGGCCCCCAATGAGCGCAGGTATGTTTCCAGTAAGATTATTGTCTGAGAAATCCATCTCCTGCAGTGAGCTCGAAGTTAATTGCAAATATTCTTTTAATTCGCCTTGAATTCTGCAGCTAGCCAAGCGAATTTGCGACAGTGATGGCAATTTTAGGAGCCAGTCGGGGATCGAAGAAAGGTTTAATCTGTTGAAAGACAGATCAAGCGTTTGAAGATTTATAAGGGAAGCCATTTCTTGGGGCAATGGTTCTTGAATCATATTGTTAGAAATATTTAGTATAAGTAGTTGAGAGAGTTGTCCTAATGAACTTGGTATTTGGCCAGATAATCGATTGCCATTTATATACAACTCTGTTAAAGACCGAAGATTTCCTAAACTGGCAGGAATGGATCCCTCGAGCTTATTATTTGCCAAGGAAGCTCGCTCGAGAGAGGTCAGGTACCCTAAAGAGTCAGGTATTCTACCGGTGAGTAGATTATCGTTCAGTCTGAGGAATCGTAGGATAGGCATTTGCTCAGAGTTAAAGGTTTGTGGAATCTCCCCTTCAAGCTGGTTATTGTTTAGGTAAATATCAGAAATGGCCTTTAATTTAGTTATGGAAGAAGGAATCCTTCCACTTAATGAGTTGTTTGATAGATCTAGCTCTTTCAAAGCCTGCAAATCACCAATATTATCTGGGATATGTTGAGACAGTAAATTGTTTTGAAAGTTTAAGGTTTCAAGATTTGTCAGATTTGCTATAGAGTCTGGTATAAGACCTGTATATCTATTTGAATGCAAATCCAAGAATCTGAGACTTTTAAGGTCTCCAAGGCTTTCGGGGAGAGAACCCGAAAAACTGTTCTCATGGAGATACATTACTTCAAGATTGGATAACTTACCGATGCTTTCTGGTAGTCGACCCTCAAGGTTATTCCCGAAAAGAGAGAGTTTTTGGAGTTTTGGGAGACGAAAACTGATCGATGGAGGAATGTTACCAGTTAGGCCAGTGAGTCCACCGAGATCAATGACTTCCAGGGAACTCAGAAGAGTAATGGAATTAGACAGATAGCCTTTCATACTTGCCTGAACAGGAGTATCATCTGATGAAGTGAAGAAACCTGGGAGATTAATCTGTGTCACTCTTCCAGTTGTATTGCTGCAAGAAATGCCTTCCCATTTGCAGCAGCCATGGCCAATCCAATTCCCGAGACGCCCTGAATTATCTGACCGAATCGCAGCCTTGAATCTTGTTAAACCCTTGAGATCATTGGGATGGCAGGTTTCACTACTAACTTGCCTGGTTTCTCCTGTGCTTATGAGAGTGAAGATCGCAATAAAATACCAAACTTGAGAGCCCATTTGTCTAGACTACACAGATGTTTTTGTTTATCGGTAACTCTTCTCTCCAGTTATAGTGATTATAGAAGATGCAAAAACTTGATTAATAGCAAAACCAGATTGTACAGTGAACAAATAAGTTTCTGAAAGTAACTTCAAAGTTTTTTACTTATAAGTAACTTCTAAGCCCAGCCAAACATATTATCAGTACAGTCGGTTGAAAAATAGCCAATGGGAAAATGCATGTCGGTCAAAGATTTAGCAATCATTTTCTTTTTTCTTCTTTTTTACTTTACAGTTTGTAATGCTGAAAAGCATAAATATGTCTGAATTATGATGCTTTGGACACTTTTAGGTGGTTTAATATGACAAAAAATGCAGATACCTTGGACTTATCCCTCCCAATAGCTTTCATGGAAAACTGAACTGAATCTTAGTCTTTATCCGGTCTCTAGAAGTGCCAAAAGTATATATTTTTTTTTTGATATCCAGGTATCCTAACTTACACTAGACTATATCCTGGACCACCCATCCCCGGCCCCTCAGTGATGGGTGGAGGTTAATCGCGGGATATGCCCAAATTGACCAGGGTCTGTGCACCCTTTATACTCCTCGCCCATGAGCCTTCCTCCATGGATATTACATCACCAAGCTGCTCCATCCAGGAATCGAACTCCCCACCCTGAGGTTGCAAGCCCAGCAGTGCCCATCCTTTGCCAACTTGGATGTGCCCCGGGGGCTGCCAAAAGTATATTTAACTCCAATGTTGCACTTGGCATGAAGCTTTTGCTACCTAACTCCTTCATCCCTGGTACATTATCACCTGTCGATACTCCTTTGAGGACATGTGTCCAATTAGCTATGTCTTATGTCGTATTTTGTATATTTTTTCTCAAAATTTTTGATGCTAGGAGGATATTTTAGGAGCACTCTTTGATAATGTGCTGGACATCCCATGTGACGAGTCATATATTAAAAAGTATAAAGTAAACGAATAAATATATAAATATAAAATTTTAATCAGAACGTATGTATCCGTATATAACCTTTTTTGTTATTATAAAGTTACATGTAGGTACGATAAGAACGTATTGTGACTTGTTTGTATTTGTACTTTTTAATTTATTACTTGTGGTATGTTTTCTGATCTCTGTATGATATCACAGCTAGAAAATCATCTATGTATCGATTCATGTCAATTTACGAAATGCAGTGAATTCAAGAAACAAACTGCATGGCCTTTTAAAAAAGGCATGTTAACTAGACTTTCCTCCAATTAAGCATGCGTGTCCGGTGCTTAATAGATGGTTATGGTACATTTCAAAACTAGTTAGGTACAATGAACCTGACCGTGGTCAACATGATAATTTGTTAGTCCTATTATGCTATTTTAATTTAATGTGCTAAGCATGTTAGCACAACATACTAGAAAAAACCTCCTGGGCCAGACTCGAAGCCAGGTCAGCACCCCCTCCAATAGGGGGCGCCACATAGGCGCCCTGTTTTTGGGCCTGGCCCAAAAGCACGACTGCAACAGGCTACTTAAATTTGAATAATTCTGCTCAAACAGGGAATAGGGTGTCAGTGACACCCTGAGTTGGCAGAAATGGATTGGGTATTTTTCCTTTTTTTTATTTAAAATGTCCAATCAGTGTTGGGCACGTATATCTATTTTTTTAAATTCGGTCAAATTTCCATGTTTGTGTAGCAAACTTCCTTAAATTTAGTGATACACTTTTTAATCTTTTTTTTTTTTTTTAAATCTTTTTGGTTTTTCCCCACAATTAATCATTCTTAGGGTTGGTTTCAATATCCCAAAAAAAAAAAATAAAAAAATACAGTACACGATAGAATTCGATAAACAATTTTAACTTATGTTTGAGCTCCCTTTTTTTTCAAACTCATTTTCCCATAAAATAATTTTATACATATAAATCCTATTTTTTAACTACACATTCTTAATAAATCACTATTTCAAAATCTTTTTTTTTCTTTTTTTCAAAAAATGGAACTCAAAATTCTTAAGAATTTATATTTAAGACTTATATGGATAGAGATAAGTGACTTCTTATTAGTCTTTGACTAAAAGCATCCTTTTCATTATTATGTTTGACGTCAAAATTAACTAACACTTAAAATGTGTAAGAATCTTCATGTGTTGTAGATTTTGGAGACTGACCTGCAAAAGAATACATGTTCGAGGTGACATTGAGGTTCACTAGCGGAGGCTATATAACACGCAAGTTAGTTGAGGAATTTGAATATAATGTGGTAACGTACACAAGTCAATTACGTGCATAGAGTAATGTTATTCATAAGTTGTGCTTACAGATAAAGCGCCACCCGATAGATATCACTACTCTATAAAGTAAATATTATATTGTGTAGGTTAATCCTCTTATCTCATACATAATGCCTTACTTTTGCATTTAATAGAATTTATTATAATTCCTTTATTTAGTTAATCAGTTACCCAATTCATGCACCAATCAGTGCTGATAAGTGTAGATTCTACACCTATTTTCAATTTTTATTTTTATAAATTTGCGCTAATTAGTAATTATACCTTCTTCGGCCTAATTGTCATTTATTTTTGTTCATTTTAGGACTGGCATGAAGAGGAACGTGTGGGAACCATAAGGAAGCCAATTGGATGAATTTTGAAGACGATATGAAGTTATAAAAGTTCGAGGATTAAAGTGAAGGGAAAAAAATTTCAAGCACTAAAACTGCAAAATTAAGATAGGTGGCAGTTGGAGGGAACCAGAGACGAATTTAGAAGAGATTGGGTCTGGCTGTAGCTTTGCGTAAATTTATTTTTGGGGAAAAAAAAAAATCATAAATCAGGTGTATAGTTTACACCAATTCACAAATCAGGTATATATATTATTAAGTAAAAATATTTATTAATCAAATATAATAATAGTCACATATGTATAATTATATATCACAATTTATTTACTAATCACATATTATCAAATTAATTAATTTTAGATTATTTTGAGGTTACAAATCAAAATTTTTATAGGTCAAAATTTATTTTATTGGTCACAAATAAAAAAAATTACAGTTCACAATTTATCTATTGGTCACAGGTTTCCAAATTTGTTGATCACAAATTACTTTTCAAGTCACAGGTTATCAAATTTTAACGTCATAGTTTAATATTTGGTCACATATAACCAAGTAATTGATCACGTACACCAAATAGTGGTCACACACCACCGTCCTCAGCACTACCGCCATCGCCTCTGCTCGTCTTCGCCGCAATGAGATTCACCACCATCATGTCACTATCATCACAACCAGACAACACCAACACCACACATCACCACCACCAAATCGTTGCTACCAGATCCAATCAACTGCCAACAAAAATACAACCACCAACACTATCGAATCTTCGGCCACCACCACCATCACCAGCCCCATCAACCACCACCACCACTAACAATCCACATCACATCAAAAACAACACCCAATAAAAAACCCAAACCCATCACGGCCACACCACACGGCCACCACCATCAACTGCACACAACCAATAAAACTCCATAGTCAAACCACCACGACGTCACCCTTACGCCACTACCTGCAGAATCACCACCTCACCTTCACATCAGCAGCGCCCTAGGGCTGCCACAGATCCCTCTGAAAATGTCCCCAACACCACCACGCAACACCACTGTCATTCACAAATCCTGTAGTGACCTCCGCGCAGCGCCACCACTGTCAATACCAACACAGCGATGTGTCCAGGCAACTCTATCGCCGCAGCTCCACCCTACTGTTGAAAGAGGAGATACCAAGACAAGAGAAGGTCGGTGCACAGTTCGAACTCTAGCAGCGGCGAGGGTGATGTTGTTGCCGGCGCAGCACAACAGCGATGAAGCCACTGCTCGACTCTTCCGTGACGGGAGCTCCTCAATGGCGACGTTGATCTAAAGAAAATGGAGATGGTAGAGAGAGACGAGGAGAGAAGGAGAGGTAGATGAAAAATGATTTAAGGTTTGGGATTAAACAGGGTGGGAATAGTATTTAATTTTTAAATCAATACCTGAATTTTGATTAAAAAATCTTCTCACATAATTTTTGCACTCTAAAATTTAAATACCTGGAATTTGTAATTTCCTCTTTATTTTTTCTACGTAATGACCCAACTTAGTCTAGTTCTGAATCGATCTCTGGTGGAGTCCTCAAAGGAGTTTTGCAACTTAATTAGGGCCACATGGGCCATGGTAAAGCTAGGGGCCCGATTGACCCCTTGTCATAGGTGGGAGGAGAAAATTGGCTCCCTAGCCCGATACCATGTGACCCTGTACAAGTAGCAATACCCGCCCTTGATGTATCCATTGCCCAGGGTAGCCCATGAAGCTAAAGTTGGAAATTATGTGGATTCTCTTGTCAAAAAAACCTAAAAGGAGAAAAAAAAAAAAATGAATAAGAAGAAGAAGAATTGAGGTTTTTGATTGGATTTCTTCAAGTAACAGTTGAAGATTTAGCAAAAAGCTTTAATCTTCCAAAAACACTTTTACTCCGGGTGATGGATTATTCATATATATTTTGCTTTTGTCATTTGATCATACTAGGCTAAACTTTCCATTGCTAGGATTTATTACGAAACCATGTGAACTATTTTAATTCGAAGTTGCTTGTTTTTTGTTTTAAGTTCTTTGGGTTGATCGTTTGCTGTTAAATTGTTTTCCATCCTATTATTTAACTAATTTTAGAATTATTTTTCGGAATTCGTGATGAGGTTGAGAGATAATTCATTTTCCTAGCTCAAATAACAAAGAATACTAGGTCCTAGATATGTCTATGATTGGTACAATCTAACTTGATATACTAGTTTTGTTTGCATTTTTATCTATTCAAATCCTGCATAAAGATATGGTAGGATCATAAGTTAAAATTGGATTAAATTATATCGAGAAAGAAAATTAGCATACGAGGAATCACTACTTGATTAAAACTTCAAGACTTGCTTATTTTTAATTGGTTATTTAAGTTAACAATTAGATATAATCAGATGCAAACTCAAACAATCAAATTTATGTGTTTCTTGATCAAGGTAATTTTTAAGTTTATTTGACAATAGATAATAAGTCTTCGTAGATTGTAGGGATGATAAAAAAACTCGACAAACCCGATACTCGCGGGGCTCCACCCCGAACGGGGCGGGGATAACATGCCTAATCGGGTATTTGAAGTAGGAAATTTTGCCCTGAGGAGGGGACAGGTAATGGGCTCCCAGTCCCTGTTTAATTTTTTTTAATATATTTTTTTAGAATTTAATACTTTAAACGGAAAATTTTACGAAATTTCATTAGTTCTAATAGAAAATAACAACTAAAATTATTTGTCTAAATCTAATGAATTGGGGCAATAAAAATAAATTATCAAAAATTAAAAATTAAATTAAACGGGGTAGTAAACGGGACAACCGCCCCACCTTAAACGGGTAATGGGGTGGGGGAGGTTGCCCCGACCTCGCCCGCCCCCGTTGCCATTCCTAGTAGATTGAACATTCTATTCATCGTATATTACTTGTATGCTCTACCATTCACTTTATGAATGACTTTTATGCAACTGCAATCCTAGTCATTATGATTGTTTCATTCCTTGTAGCCTTAATTCTTCGTTATAAATATGAGGTTTTGGTTCTTAATAATACTGACAAGTTTATTGGCTTCTTTCTTCGTTTTTTTTTTTTTTTTTGCCTTCTCTCTACTTCATAACACGTTATCAGTCCGATTCCTTCAAAGTCAAAGTGAATTAGTTAGAAAGTAATAATTTTTATACGTATAATCTGTTGGATAAAATAACAGTAAAGTGCAGAAAAATTTATCAAAAGATTGAGTCTCGTGACAGCACGATGTCCTAAAGTGAAATTGCCCGTCGATTACTGTTGCGATCTCTATGGACAATCACATGCAGGATACAACGATCAAATAAACCAATTGTGCAGTAATCACAAAAGGTTTTCAGAACTCTCAAGTGTACTCCAGAAATATGTAAAACTAAGAACAATGTTTTTTCTGTATAGAAATATATAATCTCGTTTTTCTTGTTATTTTCTAATACCCAAAAGTCTGTTTATATAGGCAAAAAGAGATGTAACTTCTTCCACCATGATCTAGTATTAAGTTGCAGATGTAATGGCCAATGGTAATGAGTATTAATATTGGGCAGTTAAAACTGTCATATTCTACTGGCTAGTTGACCCATTAAATAATTCCGAAAATGATTAAAAAAATAATTATTTTATTAGAATCAATAAAGTCCAAGGCCCCAAGGCCCAATCAAAGACTTTTTAATATAGTGCGTGAGGCGTGGCTCGAACACCTGACCTCCCACACAAATTCCACACTTTTCACCAGTTGGGCACTTCATCTTAATTAATTATTTCTTTCAACTACAATCAATTTGTTGGCATGTGAATTTTTTTATATACACATGCATTATAAACTGGTCGAAATTTCTGCTGAAATTAATATGAATTTTGTGGTTGGAACAATCTGCCGCAATCAGCAAAATTTCTTACTGGACTTGTAGTAGTTTGTAAATTCTAGACGTACAATAATTTGTCAAAGTCTGCCCCAATTTGCACTGGTTTCCGCAGCTATCTACAGTTTGTATTTTCTGCCCTAATTCGCATTAATTCCCAAATTTCTGAACCATGCAATTATGATGCCAAAATTGATTATGTCAACATGGGAGTTTGTTTATGACAATGAATTAGGTCAATTTATGAGAGTTTGTATATGATAATGAATTAGGTTTGATAAAGAACTATTTTTTTTATTACTGCACGTCTACACGTGTGCCACGTTTGCATAAGATCAATTTATATTTATTTTCATTTTTCTTCTCTATGTTAGCAAAATTTATATATAATGATTATTAAATACCATATGTGTCTTTAACTAGATTAAATAATTTTAGATGTTCTTTTTTAAATTTTAAATTAATAATTTATCATGTTGCTCCTAAAGTAGCACAACATTATAGTTAATATTCCAAAAGAATATTAATGGTGGATTTGTCTATTACAAAATAGTGTTGCTCCTGAAGTGGCACATTATTATTTACATTTATTTTAGTTAGATTTTACTTGCTCATGAAGAGCATAATTAAATACGATCTAAAAGAAATGATCTATTTACTTCTGAAAAGTAAATTCTTCTACAATTTATTATTTTATGTAACAATATATTATCGCCGTTGAAGAGTATGACACAACAATTCCAATATTCTTCTGACATATTGCACTTGAAGAATGAAAGTAAAATACAAAGTGCTCTCGAAGTAGTACATGTGACGATTGTGTTTTGCTCACGAGTTTTATACAATTTTAACTTAATTGTTGCCTAAATATTATGAATATGGAATGTTTTTGTTGTATTTGTTAGTGTTGTTTTATAGGTTGGTGAGGTGGTGAAAAATGGTGTTAAAGTGAACAAACGAGACAAAATGTCAAGGAAATGAATAAGCAAAATGGCACCTAGACGCCATGCTCTGAGCTCCCAACGCTAGGAAGGAATTTTTTTTACAGCAAGCTAGCGCCAGATACTGTAATCCAAGTGCCCGGGCGCTATGAAGAACCAACAAAAATAGAGATGCAGCACTACACAGAAAAGCAAAGCGGAGCTAAGGCGCTGCGTTGCCTGTTTTAGAGTTATGATGTTAAGGTCTGCGAGAAGCTCAGAAAGACTCCAATTTTGGAAATCGTGTAGGGAAGTATAAAGAGAAGTGACAAAATTTTAGGGGTTCCACACATAGAAAAAAGAGAGGATACAATTAGAGATTGAAGAGCACAATTCAAATGAGGAAAATACCAAGGAATTCACATTTTGAAAAATTGATTGGAAGATGAAGTACATCTTGGTGCAAGCTTTTTTTTCTTTTTCTACATTTATATTCAAAATCCGGTGACGTTTTCAATAACAACTTCTTGTTTTTCTTCTTCATTTATTATGAGTAGCTAAATTTTATGTTATGGCGAATGATGTAATCTACTTGAAAACCTTTGTCTTTTATTCAAGATTCTTAGTATTTTATTGATTATGTGTTGATTTTATTATGAGTTTAATATATTAAGTTATTTGATCACTAATTTGATGATTTGATGAATCTTTTATGAATCGAGAAGCGAGTTTGAGATTTGGACCATATAGTAAAATTCGATAATTTAGTATAATGTGTAGAGACACATATACTAAATATTGTGATCATTCATGAATTCTTAGAACTAATATTTCGTTTAACTAAGGTAAATTCACATAGAGATATGTGATTGAAATAGTTAAATAGGCTCAATGAGAACTTGAGAGGGGTAAATTGAATGCCATAGAAGAATTCGATCAAACACTACATTATGCTCTTAAATTAGGATTTAAAAGTGATCAATATGTGAAATTGTTCATCCCTAATTTCCATCCATTATTTTAAATCTTAACCAATCTTTGTGTGCATTTTAATTAAGTTAAACTGTTGAATTAAAAATTCACATCAACACATAACTCTTTGTTTACTTTCATCAAATAGGAGTTAAAAAAATCAAATTAAGTTCTGAAGTATAGTCATCGTGGAAACGATAATCCGAATTCAAAGATCCACTATATTACTTGTTACGATATCATACATTTGCGATAGAAAAAACGCAACATGTCTCGAATAATATATCATATGTGTAATTTATGAATTTGTGTTTATCCCTGAAGGAAAATATACTACTCATGTCATGCAAACATTGATTTTTATATGAATATATTATGGTTAATCATATTTTCGATCCAATGAATTCCTATATATTATTTGTTCTCTTTATCAAAAATTAAAGTAGGGATTGAATTCCATATATTTCTAAAAATTAATTTGGGTGATAAATGGGACCCCATCATCCTTCACGTTGACAATCTAGATATTATTTGTATCTAATATATTTTATACAAATATTTGATTATTGCATGGTGTTCACAACCTGAAATTTGCGAAATTACTAGCCAAAGTTATGAGCATAATTTTCAGATTATATAATCAAAATTATGTGTTGTTAATGCTAATAGAAATAAATCTTAACATTTTAATAAGTGTTAGTTGGAATGTCGATAAATGATTTAACATTATTACTTTTTAAACGCGTCAAATTGAATTATTAAAAACAAAGTACTTAATATTTCTGTTTAGGGAATGCTATTACGCATCATATCAATATCATAGTTCTTCCCGTTATAATTAGGTTATGGTTAGAGCCTAGTTTTTTCATCTAATTAGTGCAATTAATCCACTATATTGCATTGAGATTGAAAGTAAAGAATGTTGAGACGAAATGTGTGTTTTGAACCCTCATACTATATCTTAAGCCCTAACGAGGTGAAAATTTATATCGCAATATACTGATTTTCAATTTGATTTGACATTTCTCGCAGCATTCGGGGGAAGATTTAAGAAGTTGAAAATAATTTATAAATGCCCTATTATCTAAATTCTCGCAAAAAATAATTCGACTAAGAAGTTTGAAAGAT
This sequence comes from Fraxinus americana, assembly GCA_035079005.1. Classification (NCBI taxonomy): domain Eukaryota; kingdom Viridiplantae; phylum Streptophyta; class Magnoliopsida; order Lamiales; family Oleaceae; genus Fraxinus; species Fraxinus americana. The sequence goes on from CM068707.1 coordinate 30,530,273, forward strand.
AATTTATTTAAATGCATTTATTGCCATAAAAGTAACAATATCCCAAGCACCAGTTTTAAATGCTCCAACATGAATTGATGTCAAAGGAGAACAATTTGTTAGCATTATATATGATAAATTTTAGGCATGCATGAAGCGTGATGATATTCGATTCTAATGCAAAAAATCTCTAAATGAAAATTGAACAATTAACAAAGATGGTTCCATTTATGAGGCATATACTTTTGGAAAGTATTTAGACATAATAAATTATAAAACCCCATAAGAAATTCAAATACCTGAAATATTGAAAATGGAGATATCTCAATAAGTTATGTCATTATAGAAAAGAATTAGAATCGAAAAGAAAAAGTTGTCGACAACACTTTTACACATTATGTACTGCATCATATTATAAATAATGAGGAATCAAAATAAATTCGACAAAACATATCGATTGAAGTAATGATTGGACAAATAAAATAACGCGAACATACTAAAATTGAATTTACCAGAGAAAACTTTATTAAAGTAGCATGAAATTTATGGATTTACAGTTTGAGCACCTAAATGTGTGTACTTGGGCTAAAATGAAAATGAAAAAAGTAAAGTCGTATTAGAATTGTACAATTCTTTACGTAATGAATTTCATTAAAACTTGTATAAATATATAAGTTATCATGTCATGAATGTAATCATAAGTCTTTACTTTGTTAGTCTAACAATGCATAAAATTTGATTTGCATATAATAAATGTGCCTAAATCACAATTCAAGTACTATTATCATGAGGGGGAGTAAATACATGTTGTACTATTTTTTATTTGACCAAGGTTTCATTCCAGTGGATTTTCCTGGTAAGGTTTTTAATGAAACTACTTTTGTGACGTATTCAAAAGAATAATATACTCTTTATCCTTTATTAGGATTTCTCCCACATGATTTTTCCTAACAAAGCTTTAACGAGACATATTCTTTTTTTGATGAATGTCCATAACATACAAGACATTCACCTTCAAAATAATACTCCTATATGTATGTGACTCCCGAAAATATCTATAAGAGCTATTTTTTGAATCATCATATTACTATAGTCGTTAAAGATTGATAAATATTTCGTATGAAAATGCTGATATTTGAAGACATAGAGATACAAGATATTAATATTGAAGTCATTGAGATACAAGACACGGATCGCTAGATATAAGAATTGAAATTAGGGGGAGTAATAGTACTTTTTTTTTCCTTTGATCAAATTTTGTTCTAATAAATTTTCTTGACAATGTTTTAACAATACAATATTTTTTATAACAAATTATTTGTGCTATTTTTTCATTTGTTGGTATTTTTGTCCAAATGAGTTTTTGCCAAATAATATTTCAATGAGATAGTTATTGTATAAATAATCATTCAAGTAGGAGTGTTGTAAATATAGTAGTATTTATGAACGAATTTTATACCCTTGCAGCCCCAGCATTATGACTGTTGTATCTCTTGTAACCTTAATTCTTCCCTGTAAATATGAGATTTTGATTCTTAATAATACAGACAACTTTATTGATTTTTTTTTCTCTCTCTAACTCATAACAGAATAGTATTCTTTGGAGAATGTGTAGATAAACAATATGAATTTTTTTTTTTTTTTTGAATTTTCGTGTAGAATATTTTATTATGTGAATATATGATTGAAAATGAGTATGAAAAATAAATTAAAGTAAAGGAAACTAAAGGCCACCAAATAAGGGCTTATTATGGAGAACGGATCCTCAAATTGTCGTTTGAAAGTAGAAACACATCTTCCTAATTTAAGTTAATTAATAATTGCCAAAGAATATTAAAAACCTACCATTGTAGGCCAGATTTAATTCGGCAAATTTCTAACAGTAGTACAAGTGCATAGAATATTAAAAACCTACCATTGTAGGCCACATTTAATTAGGCAAAGTAGGGGTGAACATTTTAACCAAAATCAAACTCGCTTGAATTGGAGATTTCGATTCATTTCCAAGAAAAAAATTGGAACCGGAATTGAGAACTGAGAATCGATCAGATCCAGGTCGATTTTTGGTTCTTGATCTTGAACCGAATTTGTCCTTTTATAATTTTTATTTTATTTTTTATAATTTATTCACTTTTACCCAATGACCCAACACAAAAAGTAGCAAGTTTGTAAGATTCAGCGAATAATATATTTACAAAGATCAAGTAGTAAGTACCTAATCAATTAGATTCATTTATTTGAATAATTAAATCATTTCACTTTCACTTTGGACTACACCTTGTGCACTGCCCACCATACAAACCTTTCTCAAGGTACTACACATAGAGCCACGACTGGAATTGGACGATATTATTCTAGGTATTGGATACTATTTGGTGACATATTTGCGGTGGATTAAGAACGTATTGAAATATGTATTTGGTAGACATTTTTTTCTACTGTTTCTTCTAGATATCGGCAAAATAATTTGTGTTTTCAGCTCACAGTTTTTTTTTAAATAATAATGAGAAGAGCCGAACCCAATCGAAATTGATAATTTCGGGTTGGGTTTGAATAATTATATGGATCCAATGATTCCATTTACGAAATTCTCGAACTATAATGAATGATTTCAAGTATTGAAATGTTCAAACCAACCTAATCGAAATTGATAATTTCGGGTTGGGTTTCAATAATTATAAGGATCCAATGATTCCATTTACGAAATTCTCGAACTATAACGAATCATTTCAAGTATTGAAATGTTCAAACCGACCTACTCGATGTTCAAACCTATGTTCAAGTGCTTATAAGTTGACAAGTCAAGCTTTAACTTGTACGATGTGAAAGTTAATTGAAATTGTTGGAAAAATACCTATATAACTATTAAGAGTAATGCTATTTAACTCCACTGAAATTATAATCCATGTATATATGATTCTAATGCAGCATTAAATAATAAGTATAATTTAAGTCATTTCATTTAGCCTATTATCTAACACAACGTAGATTGCGATTATAGCCTCAGTGGGACTAAATAGCAATATTGAACTATTAATTATTCTTGTCCACTTCAAAGCCCATTTACCACAAGATATTTCTACAAAATGAGTCTTGTATGATTTTAAGAAAACTAGATATATCAATTAATTTTTATTATTTTGGAGAATTTCAAACAAATCTTGGAGTATTTTTTTTCCCCAGTTTCTCTTGGTGTACATCATGGTTGACAATTTTTTTAATATTAATTTTAACAACATTTAAAACAATCAATTGCCTCCATTTTTACATCTCACGAAATGTAAATCATGATGTACACGAAAAGTGTACAAGTAAAATAAAATTTTTTTTTTCTCTTGTAATAGTTTGAGGGCTTGATTAGAAGTTTTTTTTCCTGCATTTTTGATCGATTTTGGGTAGCACCGTTTATGAGGGGTTGGAAAAATCGATTTTGGATAGTTTAAAAATCACTCAAAAATGATGTAATGTAATATTGACCATTTCTCACAACTCACAAAATCAGCTGGTTTTAATCGTTTCTTATGATCTCTTCTAATTTTACCATCTATAAAATAATTATTTTCAACCAAAAATATTTTCTTCCAAACTACTTGTAAGTAAAAATATATTAACTAAAAAATATTTATAAGCAAAAAGTAAATTATAATTAAAAAAATACTTACAAGTAAAATATTACTTATAAGATTAAAAAAAATTACATTATAATTAAGAAATTACTTATAAGTAAAAAATCACTTAACATTATTTAAAAGTATAAAATTAACTATAATTTTAAAATTGACTTATAAGTAAAAAATATTAACTTAAAATTTTAAATGAATATTTAACTTTATTTAATTTATGAAGTTAAATATCAACTTATATGAAAGAAAATTACCTACCGGTAAAATATCATTTATGAGTAGAAAATTCATATAACAAACTATGAACTGAAAATTTTATTAAGAGACAAATATGTAATTTTATTCTTTTAAAAAACTTTTAAAACCAATCTATAATAAGCTCTCAATCATAGCTTGGACAATTTTAAAAATCGCTACTAAAATAACTCAAAATCGATCCACTCATAAACGCTCAAAACTAGTACTTTAAAAACTCTCATAATTGGTACATCGAAACTCCCAAGCTGGCCCTGAAGCAAGGTATGTTTTCATTGCTTCTCATCACACGAGATATCAGTAAGACTTCAACTAATAAAAATTAAGGTGGGTTGGCAAGTTAAGGTTTCGCACATGAATCGATGGACTAATATAGAGATCACTATATGTTGGAATTCGAGCCTGCGATTCCCAAAGTGGAGAAATGTTTGGATCTACATCACTGAGTGTATGTGTGAGAGTTGTGTTTCTCAAAACATTATTAAACTGGTGCTATATTTGTCAATTGGCTTGACTGATTTTTTAACTTGTGCTGCTTAAGTGTCAACCACTTATTGGTAGCTAAGTGTTTAACTCGGATTGTGCTAGTTTGAAACAATGGAGACCGTTGGATGAGATGAACGACTGAGATTAATTCTTGGGTAATATTACCATCTCTTCACCTTTTGAGACTAACAGTTTTCCCATCTTCTGGACTCTTCGATTCTCTCTCTCCTTGGCTCCTTTGTGTTGAGTCTGTACTTTCTTCTTCTTGGATTGTTCTCTATAATAGATCTAGCTAGTTGTTGAAGTGAATCTTATGTATTATTAGGCCTGGAATAATGGCTGGATTGTATAGATTTTTCTCTAAGTGTCTAGTGAGATCCGTGAGTTCGATTTGTATGGTTTTTGGTAGATCTTTTGATCGTGACCAAAACTTTATTCTGAGTGGTTTTGGTTGTAATCTTTCTCTCTTTGTGAATTGTGATTTGCACTAGTGGATTGGGTTGTTCCTGAACCCCCCCCCCACCCACCCCCCCCAGACTAGGCCATTTGGCTGAACTGGGCGAACATTTTCATGTGTTCTTGTCATGTTCTTTGCTGCTCTTACTTATTTATGCCTTTTAAATTCGATTGTGAAGTGGTTTCGTGAGTAAATCCCAACAGTATGGTTTAATTGTAGCAATCCTACTATAGAACAAAGTCTTAAAGCACTAATGCAATAAAACCCCAAGAAAATCTGTTACACTAATACTTCTTATTCAAGAACAAAAGGAAGATACAAATGCAGATGCCTTGAGTGTAAAAGTATAAGCCAACATATCCCAGCTCCCTTAGCAAAATGGAGCTTCTACGCAGTATAGGATATGTTAGTGTTATTTTCTTCCATAGTATTGTTGATGTTGTTGTGTGCTATTAAATCCTTTTCTCTACGGAAGATGCCACAAGTGTTTGTGTGATAGCTAATTACTTCCATGAGAATGAACAGATGATGCAGATCTAGCCGATACTGAAGCTGTGGGACTACCATCGCGCTCCACATCCCCAAAGTTGGCTTTACCAGTTAACATCTTTATCGCAATTTGAGCAACATCGGCAAACCATTCATCATCCGGTAATACGCTGCAAATCGAAATAATTTCAGATGTTTTTGGAAGATAAAAGGACAACCGACATAAACTGGAATAGACAAAAAGATTTGAGGAAAAAAAACAGACGCACACACACATCAAATGAATATGGCTAGTGAGATAAGCCATTGACATTAAAGTTTTCAGGTGAACTTAGTTGGATATTCGTATCTGAAGAACTTACCTATATGGATCTATTTTACTTGCAGCAACTGCTTCAATAGCTCTACCTATAATGTTCTTGATTACTTGATGCAGATTTCGAGATAAGTATCTCCCTTGAGATGAAAAAAGTATAACAAACTCCATATCCAGATAGAACTGTAGGATGATTAAAATTTTCATTTCAGCAAGTTAGAAAATTTGCGTAAGAAATGAAAAGGGAAAAAAAATGTTACTTTATGCAAAGAGTGAAAACACAGTGGACATGAAATGAAAACAAAACCTGTTGAAGCCCTAATGGACCCAATGGCATTTGCGCTTGCTCAATCTCTTCCCAGAAGCTTTGATCATCAGAAATCCATAGGATGACAGTCTCTGTGAGTCTCATCAAAAGAATAGTTGCAAATCTCTCTCTCCCTACAAACATATCTGATGCAATGCTTGCAATCCGTGTTAGCTTCACGAATAATTCCTAATAATGATAAAAAGAATGTTAGGGCCTAACCATATCAAATATCATAGCATTTTTGAAAATCAAGCCTAATTGTTGCCATAACCTATAGACAAGCAACCATATCAAGAAGACCAAAACTGCGATTCTTGAAATTTACAAAGGCCAATTGCCTCAACTATGCATAATGGAAGTATAGGTCATTTGAATACAATGAGATGTCTGAGAAACCACCTTCAGAAAAAAATGGATTTAAGAATTAGTCTTCTTTGAAAGGAAAAATGATCTTAAAGCATCCCAATTATAATAAGGACAACACATTAAGATAAAGCATGAGGTAGAACTACATGATAAGATGTTTCTATACGAGCTCAAAGGCTTAACGGGCATCCTCATACATGGTGAATAATCAAATATTGCTTCAATCCAAATTAACTAATTCTCTTCCCTTTGCAAATGAAACCGATGTTTTAATATTGTTGAGAGGCATGAATGCAATAAATATTATATATGGATAGATAAAGGAACCAAAGGTTGTATTTCATAATTCTATTAAACTACAAGTTTCTAGGTACTGAATAAGCCACCTAATGTAAAGACACTTACAGACATGAAACATCATTTCATGAGGGTTGTGGTTGTGATTTATGTATGTGTATAATTGAACCAATAAGTTACACATAATGTTTTACTAGTTACGCTAAGGAAAATGCAAGTGATTAAAAATCAATGAACTTGCTGAAAATGGTAATCAATAACCTGGTATATTGGAGAAGGGAACCATTCAGGTTCCTCTCTGCCTCCATCCAGGCTTAAGTACAAATCTGCACCCAGTCGAACACCACCATCTTCTGCAAAGATGAGTTCGAGGGCATGTTGCCTGCAGAAGCTATCTCTCAACTGATCAACTAAGCGTTGAAGCCTTCTCTTCAGTTCTCTTTGCTCTGGAGGACGGTTTTGTTTGTCTGAAGCTCTTCGTGGTGGTTCATCAGCTCTGTTCCACTGTTGCGAGGATGAAAGCCTGGCAGCTGCCCGTGGAAGGATCTCATCTGCTAACAGTAATGCATTGGCTAGCAAAGCTATCTGTTGGGTTTCGGACTCGGCTATTTTAACTATTCTGCTCCCAGACACTTCCAAGTTTTCAGTCTCCATTGAACCAGGCAATGCATTTATCATCATGTTGACATATAAATTAAATGATTGAATGACACCTCCCAAAGCTTGCTCGGATAACTGCATGATCTCTAAGGGACCAACATCCTCGCATAGTTCCTGAATCCAAATTACATGCAATTGATATATGTAGAAGCTCCAGTATCAAAAGAACTTAATAAAAATAATAATAAGTTAGCACTTCTCAGTTTTTATTGCACGACTTATATATCCAATTCACTTTAGATATTACAGATTTGCCTGCTAAAGGGAGTGACAAAAAGGTAAATTTAATAAAGTCATAATGGTTTGACATAAAAAGGGCTTGTACTTTGTCACCTGAACCATTGTACTGAATCTGTGAGCACTGCTTGAAAGCTTTGGCTGCAATGTAATCATACTACCAAGAGATGCAGTGCTCAAGGAACGGGTACCAACAGGTGAATAAGTGAGTAACCAATCATCTGCAGCAGCAATTGCTGCTGTGCTCAGTTCAATTCTTTTTAAGTTTGCATTCAATGCCTGTTCAACGTAAGGCCTAAAGGTTTTCAAGAGAATAGGAGTAAGGGACAATCCACGAGCTTCTAACAACACGCAATGCCCCAATGATATTTGAACACACTCAGTGACAGATCTCAGAGCTCCTGAAGCTGCTGGAGAAGCTAGAATGTGTTTCTTGATAAGCAGTGCAAAAGTCTCAGTCTGGTTGACGGCCCAAGTAACAAGCTCAGATGCAAAAGCTGGCTCATCATCGAATATGGCTAAAGAATCACTTGCTGCCTGTGCGATTGTGCAGAAAACAAGCTGTGAAAGTGTAGTCGTATATGCTATTCCATGTGAACTGCCTGATGGGCGAAGACTCTGCACATTGCTTCGCAACTTTTGTTGGTGAGATTTGAGAAGTAATGTATGGGCGCGTGGACCATCTCCCAATTGTTTTAGAGCTTGTACAGCTGAACGAAGCTCAACCCCACTTATTGAAGGCTGGCAAGTAGCCTCTGCTAACTGATCGGCTAATTTTTGTCTCTGTTCCATTATAGAGGTTTGCAATGACAGCAATGTTGACGGAGTCAACGATCGCTGGAATCTAGCCTCTTCTGCTATAGTTTCGCCTTCATCAAGGGCAGCCAAAGCTTCATCCACTCGCCTCTCTGCCAGCAAGACTTCAAGCGTCTCTATAAATTGTGCCAACCATTTTTCGATCTTCGTAGGTTCACTGCCTTCGAAATTAACAGTGTCAACTTTTGCTGAATTTTCAGGTCCATCATACAAGGAATCAACACGAACTCCATCAGTCAAAACATGTATGACATTTGCTTGAGTTGATAGGAGATTCCTCAGTGTAACAAGCTGTCCTTCAAGATTAGAAATCTCTCTTGACGTCCTGCAAGATGCGAACAATTTTTTTTTTTTTTTTAAAGACCGCTCCTCAAGAAATCAAGAGAGAACTTATAGTATGAAAATTGAAGCCAAAAAGTTTCTTTTATACAGTTGATTATAAACCTCATAATCTTTTGGTTAATGATATCAACTTACCGTATGAAAGCAGAATAATTGGCATAGACACTTTTGCGCATTTCTTCCGCAGAAGCCTTCTTTAAGTCTACTAGGTAAATGCAGAGATGCCTAATTTCCTGGAAAATTTCGCAAATCCCTGGACATCATGCTTTGCACCATTGGATCACACAAAAGCAAGAGAAGTTCAGGAATTCAGAAAATTTTACTCAGATAAGAAGCATATGCTCAAATCCCCTGCAGTTCCTTCGAAATAATCTAACAACATTACCACAGCTTACAAAAAATCACGTCCTAAACAGACCAAAAGCTCATCAAGGGGTCTATGAACTTTTCATCAATTAAAACTGAAACAAGATCTGAATTAGCTAACCATCTGAAGATTTTTCTCAAAATAACTTAAGCTGCGTCAAATTTGGGAAAAACAGAAAGGAAAAACCTCAAAATAAACAATATTAATTTATTTACAACGAAAGACAGTTTTGCACAAATTTTTGTGCCCGAAATCAATCTGGAATAGAGCAATTCATTTCACGTAAGAATGATTATCCTTATACTATAAATATGCATGGGTTATGAAAAATATGTACTATCGGCATAATATATACAGAATGAATAAATTATCACTGTTTCGAAATAATGAAGAAGACAAGATTTAAATGTAGGATGTTTTAAATTTTAAACAATACGATTAACACAATTGTATAAATAAAAAGCAAAAATTGACCTTTTCGCTCATGGCTCGGCATCGGTTAGTGAGATATGCCTCAGGATCAAATTGTGAAGATTTGAATAATTTAAGCTTGTCACTGAGTGTGAGTTCTTGTTCGAAATCGGCCGAGTCTCCTTTACTTGACGAGAATGATCCCCTATCCATTTCTTTTTCCTGTCGCTACGTATTCAAATTCACTGCATGAAAAATCCCAGATAATAAAAAATGGAGAAAAACGCAAAGAGAAGAGAGTGGTGGGGGAGAGAGAGATCAAGTTTGTTCTACACGTGTCCCTCAAACCATTGTTTCGGTTTGATTTCTTCCCATGCTTGCCTCAATTGCCATTCATATTTTCTCTTACATTTTTTTTTTTCAAATTTTTTTCCTTCTTCCAAATATTATATTATCATATCGAGAGACTGTCAGAATATAAAATGTCTTTTATTTTAAAGAATGAAGTACATTTCGAAGAGACTAACTATTTTTAAAGAGCATATTTCATATAAAAAAAATTAAATACTCCAACATGCTCTTTATATTTAATTTTTAGTTTTTCTATTCTCAAAAAATAGTTATTTTTTTTCTTTCTTATTTTCATTAGCTTTCCTCCAAATTATTATATTATTTTTTCTATAGAAAATTGAAATAATTTGGATACATTTAATTATAAAGAGTGGTTTGAACTTCTTTTTTCAGAGCATTTCCAAGAAACTCTTTAAATGCAAAATACTCTTCATTTTGCTTTTTCAACAAAAAATTATTGATTTTTCTTCATATTTTATATAACATGATTTTTTACATATCAATTCACCAATAAATTTAAACATGGTTTGAATAATTTAAAAAGTAAAATATTGAAATATATGATTTATTAAATACAATTATTGTACATTAAGTTCTTGTTTGATCCCAATTTTTCCCAAAATACATTTTTTTCTCTTCCTTTCAAATACACATTTTTTAATAAAATAATATTTCACACAAATTCAAAACTTTTACTTGTTTTTTAACCTCATATTTTTCATTAATCTACTATTAAAAAATGCATTTCACAAACAGACCCTAAGAATAGATAGTGAGTTTGACTCTAAATTTACTCCCTATTTTAAAAAATTAAAATAAAGAGTATTTTGAAGCTCATTTTTAGGGTGCGTTCGATGGATATTATTGAGAAAATGATGTATTTTAAATAGTGATATGATATGTTGTTCAAAAGTAAGGAAAAATTATTGATGTGATGAAAAATATTATTTTATTGAAAAATGTGTGGTTGAAAATGATTTTTAAAAGAATGATTTTGAAAGAGTGTGTGTCAAACATGGGCTTAAGTATTGACTCTTTAAAAGACAATGCAATTTGTGTTTAGCGCCTTTTTTAGAGATGCTTGATAAGTATATTTTATACACTTACTTGGACCTAAAAAATATAAATATTTAACAGTTATTTTGAATAATATCAGCATAATTTATTGTATATTTCATTTCTTTGATGAAAATCGATGAAAGAAAGTGAAAATAAATGAATGAATGAAAATTAACAAAAAAATTGCAAAATTCAAAAATTTGGAGACTAAAGTGTAAATGCTCAAAAATTGTATTGAACCTCACCATGAAGATTCGAGAATGATAGGGGTCAATTAGAAGTAAAAGGAGTAAAATATGATCAAAATATTTTCATAAATCAATTTTAAACCGCACAAGTATGTTCCAAATTTTTAGTTAAAAATTGAGACCTATTTTTGACATAATAAACATTTGATTTGGAAAAAAAATATAACAATCAAAGTTGTAGCATTTGAATTATCTTTTTAACGTACTTTGAATCGCCTTAAACAGATATCAGAAGAGAGAATTATGACAAAAATAATGAAGAATGAGCACAGTGGGAGCAGCTCGGCCCCACCAAGTGGGTTCATAGGTGCCCACTCTCGAGAAAAGATCAAAATCGTAGCGTCGCCCCGCCACCAAACAGAATTTTCAAGTGCAATTTATCTTTTTAAAAGCCCAATTAAATTAAAACTCTTCCAAAACTTGAAGAAAATATAAATACAATTTTAGAGAACACAATTTGGTGGGAGAGAAAAACACATAATCATCAAGATCAAAGAACAAAAACTAGGGTTTGAAGATTTTTGAGATTGAAGAAGATTTTTGGTGTAAGATCAAATTCTTTCCATGATTAAGATTTCAAAACCCAGTTATAAATTCTATACCTTTTGTTTTTTTTTAATTAATATGAGTAGCTAAATTCATAGTTAAGGCGAACAATGTAACCTATGTGTGACCCTTTATTTCTTTTATTCAAGATTCTTGTTTTTTAAATATGTATGAGTTGATTTATTCATGAATTTTATACTTTGAATTACTTGATCACTATTTGTAATTTATTATGAATCGAGAGGTGAGTATTATGCCCCTGTTTGGTGCACATTTTGGGGCCAAGAATGTTTTTTTTTTTGTTGATATGATGAGAATGTGTGGTTAAAAATGAAGGAAAAATTATAAATGTGATGGAAAATATTATTTTATTGAAGAATGTGTGGTTGAAAATGAGTAGAAGAATGAGAATGAAAAAAATAATGTAACTCAAACATGGGCTATATTTAGACCACATATTTCAGTTACACAATTATGTTCCAGATTTTTAGTCGAAAATTGAGACCAATTTTTGATATAGTAAACATTTAAATTGGAAACAATATGGCTCTAGCAAAGTTGTAGCTCTTTGAGTTATCTTTCCAACGCACCTTGAATCGTTTTAAACAGATATCGAAAGAGAAAGTTATGACAAAAAATTGAAAAATGAACAGAGTGGGAGCAGCTCGGCGCCACCAAGTGGGTGCCTACTCTCGGGGAAAAGATTAGATTTGTGGCGTCGCCCCACCTGCAAATGTGGTTTTCAAGTTCAATTCATTTTTTTAAAAGCCCAATTCTACTAAAACTCTTCTAAGACTTGAAGAAGACGTAAATACAACACCAAAGAACATAATTTGGGAGAGAGAAAAATACACAATCATTAAGATCATAGAGCAAAAGTTAGGGTTATAAGACTTTTGACGTTGAAGAAAATTCTTGTTGCAAGATTCATTTCTTTCCATGATCAAGATTTCAAAACCCAGTTATGAACTCTATACTTTTTGTTTTTTCTTTCATTATTATGAGTAGCTAAATTCATAGTTATGAATAACGCGTGAATATACCTATACTAATTATTGCAGTCATTAGATGAATTCTTGCAACTAATATTTCGTTTAACTAAGATTGATTTATATAGAGATATATAATTGAACTAGTTAAATAGACTAAATGAGAACTCGAGAGGGGTAAATTGAATAGTTTAAAAGAATTCGATCGAACACTACAATAGTAATAAATCTTGATTAGAGAATAAAGAGGATCCATAGATAAAATTGTAAGTCCTAGCATCCACATCCATACTTCAAATCTAAATTCGATAAATTGTGTACGTTAGATAAGTTAGATTAGTTAAACTCACTCGTTATTTTTAATATATAGTGATTGCATTTAATAAGTCATGGATTTCAAAACTTTACCTCTTATGTTATTCAAAATACATTTAAATTTATTAACTATTGAAATATAAAAAATTATGTTAAATAAAAGAGTAATACTATTTAGCAACACTGATGTTTAATACCTCTAGGTGGCAGTATTAGTGGTATTAAATTACAAGTTCCATTCAATAAATCACATAATGTTACCTTTAATTGAACATATCACACATTGTCACATACACTGGTATTTTGGTACCACTAGTGGTAGATAGCATTATTTTAAATAAAATATGAGGAAAAATCAATAAACATTTCTTGAGAAAAACAAAATAAAGAGTCAAATAGAGAGCATTGTTGGTATACATAAAAATTTTGACATCTAAATTTAAAAATGATCTCTATTATGCATATAAATAAAGAATCTATTGGAGATCCTCTTATAACAATGATACGAAAGCTTCTTCCTATACTTAATACATATCCATATTCTAAATGGAAAAATATATATATACTTATAATTTGTTTATAATGGTTCAAATTTAATCATCACTCATTTGTATTTATTTATAATTTAAATATAGCTCCCAAACATGCCTTAATTTCTAATTGGAAATTGAAATTTATTTGACTTTAAAAATAATCTACAAATACAAAAAAAAAAAAAAAAAATCGTATCAATTGGAAAATACTAGGAATTATTTGAATGCAACGCAAAGTTACCTTCCAAAAGATCTATTCAGTCTTACGTTCAATTGTTCTTTCGAAAATTTTGAGACCAGAGGGACGACATATGATAGTATTGTTCACAATTTCTTACGAGGACAATGTGCACTGACAATCGTGACAACAAATAAAGTTGTGATTGGTAAGTGGAATCAACAACATAGAAGGTATTGGTGAACTTGTCTAACTTGAAGGAGAATTGACCATACATAAGTGTAGTTTCCACACTTATTTAGGCCTTTAAAAGTGGATACTTGAGAGTACTTTTAGGGAATTATTGCTTAATCTCGTGTAAATATTATTTATTTAAGTAAAATTCAATTTGAACGAGTTTTTGGATGAAATAGAGGGACATTTGGCAAAAAGACATGTTTTCTGCATAATTCAGAGAATGAGGACCAACATGGCTTGAATTGAAAGATAAAGAGTTTAAATTGCAATTAAGAGTGACTTGAGTTGATGAGAAAGTTGAAGTTGAGGATCAAAATATAATTTAAATAAAGTTGAGCCTTACGATCGCAAGGAAATTGACCATGAGATCACATTACACCAAAAAAAGGCTTTTGCAGCGGCCAAAAAACACTGCAAAAGACTTTTTGCAGCGTTTCTCCAAGTGTTGCGGATGTCGGTGTTACCGTTAAGCAAAGACTTTTTGCAGCGTTTATTCACCGTTGTGAAAAACTCTTTTACTGCGTTTTTAAACGTTGCAGTATACTTTTTTTTTTTTACAGTTATGGTAAATGAATAATTGACCCACAAAATTAAAAATAACACTTTGTGAACACATTTTGAAATTGCATAAAAATTGATAATTTTATTATATGGGTTCCGGATTGCGTGGGTTTGAGAGAGAAGAAGCCATTTTCATTTTTTTTCACAGTGCTGGAAATGAATGAATGGAGGGAGGGAGGCGTGAATAAGGGTAGGGTTTAGGTTAATTTGAGAGTTTTAGCAACGTTTTCAAACGTTACGAAAAGAATCAACTTTCGCAACTTTTGACAAACATTGCGAAAAGTGATCTTTCGCAACGTTTAACAAACGTTGCAAAAAATTAAGCTAACATTCAATAAACGTTGCAAAATGGGGTCTATCACAATAGTTTTCTAAAAAAACGTTGTCAAAACTCATTTATATTAACCAATTGCAACATTCACTTACTAAAATGTTGTCAAAAGACCCTTTTAGCAACATTTATCAATAAATGTTGCTTTTTTAGTGTTGTAAAATGCTTTTTTTTGGTGTAGTGTCGCAAGTCAAAATATGGATTCGTAGAACCTCAATTGGTTGTGTCATACAATAGCAGGCAACTATATCGTGCGATCTCGTGGTAAATATTCTGGCATAATATTTTCTTTCCTTTTCAGTTTCAACCATCTTTTGAAAAGTAATTTGACCATGATTTTAACTTAATTTGGGATGCAAAGTTTGACATTCTTCATATAGGAAGAATAAGGATAGGAAGGTTTTTGAAAGAATAAAACATAAAAGAACTTGAAGATTTAAAGCTCGGAACTGAAAATCCAAAGCAAGAAAAAATCTAGAATCAATTGAAGACTCAAATGTAGGAATTCAAGGCAGGCGAAATTGCTTGTTTTGCTTTTCGGAGGTTCAAAATAGATTTAGCGCATTGTAATGATCAATATAAAGTTCAATAGACATTAAGAACATTTGTTTGTGCCTTTTGCAGTCGTAATAGGTAATCTTGTGAATTAATGTATTTCTAAGTATTTGAATTTGAAATACTTGTTTTGAGGTGAATAGACCAATATTAGTTTTGAATCAGCCGGTTTAAAGGTGAATAAGTGGATTTTGGTTACAAATTGATTGATTCTTAGGCGATTTAACGATCCCTAAATTTTTTTGTTTTCACTTATAGTGGGATTGATATTTGATATTTTTCGATTGAATCAACTAAAGAATTTTTAAGATGAATAGGCTATTTTTCTTCTTCTTTTTTGGTTAATTTATATTTTTTATTAATTATTTTCTAGCGTCTTGACCATTTTGCTACCCAAAAATCGTGTAGTTCACATTAGAGAGATAATGACAAAGAGAAAATTTGTCAAAGAAGGTAGAGTTGTGCTAATTACTGATATGTCGGAAATAAAATTGTTATAAGAAAAGTTAGAGACCGTTTACTACTTTGCTCAAAATTTGGGGACGAATTGAGCAAGAAAATCCTTTTTTTTTTTTTTTTTTATAATCAAGAATTGCATATATGAGAGAATCAACGATTACAGACGACTGTCAAACCAAATAGCTTGAGAGATAAAGTCCGGAAATCCCTCCCACCACATTTGAATGGACTCAACTTGCCACGTATGTCTAGCTAGTTCATGAGCTATCCCATTCCATAGTCTACTCACATGAGATATTTTTACATCCAAAAAAGCAAACAAAAGATGTCTAATATCAGCAATGATGGAGGCCCAAGGGGATAGGGTAACAGATTTGGCGTCATTGAGCTGGGAAATAATGAAGAGGTAGTCTGATTCAATGATTAACTGAGAGATGCCCATCGACTCCACAAACTTAAGCCCTCGGAGAACCGCAAGAAATTCTATCATTTCCGGATCAGCCACTCCCCTTTCTCCTTTTGAGGTAGCCATTAACACTTTTCTTGCTTGGTCTTGTAGAACAGCACAAATCCTAGCTTTGTGAAGGTGATAGGTCGCTCCATCTACATTAAGCTTCAAGAAATCTGTCGGAGGAGCTTTCCACGCATAGAAGCTCTTTAAAGCAGGGTCCAATTGAGTTTTGACCCCTTTAAACAAATGTAGCATCGAAATAGCATGTTCGATTGTAGAGTTCATGTTCAAACTTACACTTTCATAAAGCTTTTTATTTCTACACAACTATATACTAGAAGCAACAGTAAAAAATAAGCCCAGTGCCTCTTTTCCGCCCACTCTTTCAATCTGCATAACCACCTCAAATAAATCTTGGTTTCGGTCAACCTAGGATAATTGAGGGAGAAATCTTGTCCAATAATCTACCAAAGAAAGACATCTCAGAAATTTGTGATCGAGATCCTCTGCTCCCGCTACACAGAAAGCACAACCAGTTGGAATATTTATCTACTTTCTGATCAGATTTGTAGCAGTCGGTAAAATGTTCAAACACACTCGCTAGGCAAAAATTGGAACCCTATAGGAATGTTTAAACTCCATACAGTCTTCCATAACTCCTTTAGTGCTTGAGAATAAGATGACTAACCTCTACAATTAGACTTTTGAATCTGCAACCATCAATATGCAGACTTCACATAAAACTTCCCATTCTTTTCTGCTTCCCAAATCAGTCCGTCAGATTGCAAGTCTGGACTAATGGGAATCTATAGAATTTTTCCAGCCACATTTGGATTGAAGAGAGTTCTGACTTTTTCCAAATCCCACCATCTCGTGTGTCTATCAATTAACTGATCAACTGTCATTGCACTAATTTCGGAAATAGCCATGTTTGTTGCATCTTGGATTGTTTTTGGCTCCACTCCGGGGATCCAGTAATCAGAACATATTCTCACTCATTTTCCATCTCCAATCTCCATCTGCAGCCCTGTGTAAGGATTGATCTGGCTTTCAATATACCCCGCCATGTATTTGAGGGGTTACTTCCTAGTTTGGAACTCAAAAAATCTGAGTTTGCGAAGTACTTTGCCTTGAATGTTGTATGCAGTAAAGTACCCTCCCCATTTAATAATCTCCATCCTTGCTTTGCTAGCATCGCTAAGTTAAAATCCCTCAATCTTTTAAAGCCCAAACCTCCACTACCTTTCGATTGACACATGTTCTCCAAACTAACCCAATGAATTTTCCTTTCACCTTTTTTTTGCCCCCACCAGAATCTAGCCGTCATTGACTCCAGTTCAATGCACAAGCTGTTTGGCAGTAGAAAACACGACATGGAGTAAGTAGGTCTCGACAGCCTTAATTAAGACCTCCTTTCCACCTTGAGATAAGAGTTTTTCCTTCTAGCTTTGTAGTTTCTTCCAGACTCAATTTTTAATATCTGAAAAAGCTCTCGACTTAGCCCTTCCCACCATTGGTGGCAATCCTAAATATTTGTCAAAATTATTCTCATGTTGAAGGTGCCATAACTCCAGGATCTGTTGTCGATGCTTAGCTGCCACATTTTTACTAAACACCATTGAAGTCTTTTCTATGTTGATCATCTGCCCCGAGGCCAACTCATAGATCTTCAAAAGTGATTGCAGATTCTGGTTATCCTGTACGATTGCCTTGCAGACAATCACACTATCGTCTGCAAAGAGGAGGTTATTTATCATAGGGGCTCCTCGACACAACCTGATTCCACTAATTTTGCCCTCATCTTTGGCCTTATGTAGTAGGGTGATTAAATCTTCAGTACACAGTAAGAAGAGGTAGGGTGAGAGTGGGTCTTCTGCCTTAAACCACTATTGGGGAAGATAGTAGACGAAGGATTCCCATTAATCAGCATCGAATAAGATACTGTTCTCACACATCTCATGATCAGATTAATCACTCGGTTATCAAACCCCATAGTTGCCATAACCAGCTCCAAAAAATCCCATTCAATTCTGTCATAAGCTTTACTCGTATCAAGCTTAATAGACATATACCCCTTTTCCCCTTCATTTTATGCCGTAGATAATGAATCAGTTCGTATGCAATTAAGACATTATCCGTAATCGAACGACCGGGTACAAAAGCTGATTGAGATTCAGAGATAACTTGAGGCAAGATGCTTTTCACTCTACTAGCAACAGTCTTGGTGATCAGTTTCAATAGCACATTACACAGACTGATTGGACGAAATTCAGTAACCTGAGCAGAATATGGCTTCTTTGGGACCAAAGTGATGAAAGTGTAATTTAAATGTTGGGGAAAGTCACCTGTATTAAGAACCTGGAGCACTGCAGCCTCCACCTTACTGCCAACTATTGCCCAATGTTTCTGAAAAATACTGGATTCATCCCATCCGGGCCAGGTGCTTTTATTGGATCTATTTCCTTCAGTGCTAGTGTGACATTCCGGAATTTTTTAGTAAAAATTTTAATATTTTAGAAATGATTTAAAGATTTTAGGGACTTAATTGAATTGATAAAATAAATTATATAGAAATTATAAGTAACATAATATTATGGGTATGGAATGTGCAATTTCATTTTAAAAAGGTGTAATTTCATATTTACTTAGGGATTAAAGTGAAATTTCATAAGAAAAAAAGGAAATTTGCATACTTACCCCAAGGGTTAAAGTGCAATTTACGAAATTGCACTTTAAACCCTTTTCCTACACTATAAATATTGGGTGATTTGGGAGAAGTGGGGCACTTCTACTTCCTTTCCTTTTAAGGTATGTTTTTTTTTAACTTTCATTTTCTTTACATAATTTAATTAGTTAGTTAATTATTTAGCTAATTGTTTAGTTAATTATTTATTTATTTAGTTAATAATATAATTAATCAATTGTTTGGTAGGGTCCAATTTCTTATAAATTAATTAATTAGCTAATTGTTTAGTTAATTGTTGAGTTAATTAATTATTTTTTTAGATAATAATTTAATTAATTGTTTAAGTACTTAATTGATTCATGAGTGAGAATTTAAAATTCTTGTTTTAGGGTTCCTTAATAATTGAAGGAAGATAAAATTGGTATTCAATTTAATTAATTAAATCAAAGATTGAGTGAAAGAGATTTGTGAAAAAAGATAGTAAAATGATGATATTGAGAAAAAAAATGGATGGAAGTAATTAAAGAAGAAAGAATGTAGGGATAAAAAATGATTTACTATAATAATTATTAATATCATCATAATATTGGTGATGGAAATTGGGCCACTAATATATGTATATATGTGGACATGATCAATTTGAGAGAACATTTAGCATTTGAGGTTTAAACTTAAATTATTTTGATTTGGTGACATGATAAGATGAGAAGTAAAATATTATAATATATAGATTTGATAAGAAATTAATTAGTAGGTATTAGTGTATATAAACACACACACACACACACACACACTTGTGTGATAGATGAAATGAAAAATGGACCAAACATGAAATGAAAAATTAATATGGTAGTGTATTGCTAGAATGATGTCTATATGTATTAATTTTATTTTAGAAGTTATGGAATTTCTATTATAACAATAAAGAAAATTTCATTTAGGTTATTGGTAATAAAGTAAGATCATTATTAGTATTGCTACAAGGGGTATTCTATTAAGTAAAGTATATCATCTTATAAGTTTAGTTTAGATTTGATAACATGGAAATAACATGATAAGTTAGGATTAATATGGAGGTTATTTTATTAATGCAGATATTGAGCAAGAAAGTCGCGAAAAAGGTAAATATTGATATTCTTCAACTACAATACAAAATACGTGATTATGTGAAGTTATGTGTTTATATGTGCTTGTTGTCTTTATGTGACATGGTGACGTGACAATTGTTTACTGGGTTTATTTAGAAAACGTATGGATAGTATGTTTTCAAGGCCATGTATATTTATGTTATCATTTTCATGGAATGTGTGGTTGAGAATTTTAAATGTGAATCCCATTATAAATGTACCGTACTATGGTGTCCGAATAAATATACCACTTTGAGGCTCCTGACGGTCACTAAGGGTAGCCAAGGATAGGGTATTTGGAGTTCGGCACTTGTATACAGGCGGTGTCAGGAGGTCCCTTGGTGGCCTTGGGACTACGGATAGGCACGGAGCCAGGCCTTAATTCATATTATATATATTCTGATGGGGTATCTTGAGTCTCGGTGGGTAAGGACGGATGCCATGGCATTGATTTGTGCACAAGTAAAGGCTATGTTATTGTGAGCTCACACGGTACACTATAATGAGGATTCGGGCCCAAGTGTGTTTGAGTGACATTATTGCACCATCATATTTACTGAACTTTATTGTTCACGCTTTGTATTTTGTATTGTAGATGGCTCCGCAGGCAACTGAGGTTATCCGAACTACTAGACATGCCGAAATTACTGAAGACCTAACAGCTATACATGTGATATATAAGCACACTCACTACACACGTTTTTATATGGTTGTTGACGATGTTGAAGGTATTGAAACTTTTGAAGAATATAAGGATTTTGTGTTGGTAATGGTTGACGTGTATGACTTGATCATAGGACGATATGTAAATACTATGCTATATGTAGAGTAGATAGTGATGTAAGGTAGGTGATTGAAAATGGTAAAAGAATGTAGTAAATATGGCATGAGTTAGCTTACATAGGTATACCGCCCTATTAGCCTGCTATAGATTAGAATATTTTTTGAAAGTTAGCAGGCACTTCTTTTGACTAGAATTTTTGAATGGTCTATAGCTAACTCGTTAACTATATTTTGTAAAGCAAGCCTCTTTTAGTTATGATATAAGTTTGACGGTGCTTTAAACTCTTTATATTATTAATTTATTTTTCATGATATATTTTGGTTTTATTTTGATATTTCTAAGTATAAATTTTAAATCCTAAAATGATTTAAAAATAATAATATAATAGAATAAAAAGATAAGAAGGAAAGAAGGAAGAAGAAGGAAAAAAAAAATTGTTAATAATAATAAATATTAATTACATTAAGGGGGAACTTCACAGCTAGCTCGACTTCCTCCTCTGTAAATCTTGTAGTTAGCAGTCCATTCATCTCTGCAGTCACTCTCTCCCTTAAGGGTTCCAGAAAAGACATAGAACCCCTCTGTGTGTTTGCTGATAACAGGTCTGTAAAGTACTGCTTGATCAGGTTGTCTCTGTCCTCTCCATCCAACCAATTTCCATTTTCATCTTTGAGTCTTGAAATGCAGTTCCTTGTTCGTCTCTGTAAAGCCTTTGAGTGAAAAAAATGAGTATTACCATCACCCTCCTTCAACCAAAGGGCCTTAGATCTTTGTCTCCACATGAGCTCATCAAGTTCCAGCCAAGTATGGACCTGTTTCCTCGCCTCCTTCATCTGAGTTGTACCCATCAGTCCCTTATCTTGCATATACTTAAGATGCAATTGTGCCTTATTAAGCTTAGACTGAACGTTCCCAAATTCTGTTTCATTCCAACATTACAACTCCTCTCCGCATTTGGAAATCAGACTCATGACTTCTTCAACAGCAGGTCCCCTCTCCCCCGTATTCCACACGCTGTCAATAATGTTCTTACAGTTTTCCTCTCCCACCTACATCGCCTCAAATCTGAAAAGTTTAGTACCCCGTTTCTTTCTATCGTTTATACCCTCAAACTCTAACCACAATGGGATATGATCAGAGTACGGGGAATACCCATGTATTACACCAGCTCGTGAAAAGGAGCTACACCACTGAGTATTTGCGAGAACTCTATTAAATCGTTCAAGCACACGTTCAGTACCATTCTTCCAGTTATACCAGGTAAATTTATCCCCATGGAATCCTAAGTCCCTCAGCAAACAATCATCCATCATCCTTCTAAACTCAACTATCTGCCTTTCTTGCCTGGGTTGACCCCCTTTTTCTCCTCATTACTTAAAATTTCATTAAAATCCCCTAGTAGAACCCAAGGTCCTGAGCGAGAGAGGTGCATATTTCAAATTAAATTCCAGCAACAGTGCCGTTGAGAGGCATCAGGATGACCACACACACCCGTTAAAAAGAATCTCACTTTATTCCTACCAACATCCTTCATCACAACGTCAATGTGGTTACACGAGTAGCTCTGAATAGTTAGATTGACAGAGTTAGCCCATAACAGAGCCAGACCCCCACCTCGACCCACACAATTTACTGTAAAACAATTTGAAAAACCAAGAGAACACCTACATCTATCCATTTAATTCGCAGTTAACCTCATTTTTTGAAGGAAAAGGACTTCGGGACCTTGCTTCGCCACCAAGTTGCGAAGAGCACGAATGCCACGTGGGTTCCCAAGCCCACGGGCATTCCAAGATAGTAGCTTCATTGGTTTCGGCAGGGCTGGACTCCAGCCTTTGCCGATCTCCTTTGAATTTTCCGCGTAGAATCACCTTGCAGAACTGTACCATCCTCCTTTCCAAGACCTCCTGTCGAACTGATTATGATGGCAGCTTTGCGTTTATAGTCCAGAGGTGTTTCCAAAACACCCTCTGACGAAGCCTCTTTTGTGGGCTGGGCTCTCACAGATCGAAGGCGTTTCCATTTCCTAGTCACCTTCCCATCAAGTTTCTTTAGGACTTGGGTTGGACCAGTCTTTTGAAATGAGCCTAGCCTTGGCGTATCATTGGATTCCATTTCAACTTGGGCCTTCCTTTTACTCTGAACAGAGTTGGTAATTTCAAGTAGGTCCAGCCCATTACCATCACAGTGGCCCACACCTTGGATCTGTAACGGTGTCGTATCAGCCAACTCCATTTAATTCATCATAGCCAAATATAAGGATTCCCCATTAAAAGTTTAACCTTTTTATTCGGCATAATTGAATTTACCTCAATCATTTTCTTAGATAACTCATTTTGATCAGTCAGTTCTGGAATCATCCTATGATTCTCGCTTGGTACTTTCATAATCCCCTTCTGTTGTAACGGCTGAATTCCGTAATTTTCGCTTTGGAAATTTCGGACTGTTTGTTCTGCGCTAGTCGCTCTTGACCGGACTAATGCCGGTGCCGAAAAGGAACTTGCTATACTCTGGTTACCTAAATTTGTTCCTGATCAACTCCTTCCTCCAAGAATATTCGCTCTCAGTCAGGGACCGTAGGGGAATTTAGATATATCATCTTCCACCACCAAATTCGAAACTTGGGGGTTGCAGTTCTTGAAAGAATGTCCAATCTTGCCACAATGATAGCAATAATCAGGCAATCTCTCATAGGAGAATCGTGTCCAGACAGTGCCTTCACCCCCTATACAGATCTTCTTTCCCCTAAGTAGTGGCTTTGTGACATCCACTATGACCCGCAACCGCATATACTCCCCCCCACGTGAATTCACTTGCACCCACATCCACTTCTTCAACATAGACAAAAGAACTGCCAATCAGAAATCCAAGTTTTTCCGCCGAGCAGAAAAGGGCAGGATATGGGCTCTCACCCAAAAGGAGCTGTGCTTAAGTTGAATCTGACTAATTGGCTGCTTTCCATCGATCTCACCCATCAGTAAGAGAGATTTGTCAAAAGCCCAAGGTCCCTCACGCAGGACCTTCCTCCTATAATTAACATCTTCGAATTCGATCAGGAAGATAGTCGAATTTAATTCCTGGAACCAGACTGTCGACCCAGTCGCCATATTTTTCTCATGTCACTAAATAAAGCTTCTTTGTTGTAATGTTTTGCAGACAAGAGTAGAGCACACATACATCGCTTCCCTCTCAATGAGGCTTCATCTAACGTATCCCCCTCTACCAAGACCTCTGTATCTTCACAGTCTGTCAACGTTAACCTTTGATAAAGGTTGTCTAGATCCTCTGACAGCGTTAACCTATCTCATGTTTGTTTTCTTATACCATATTTACTTGAATAATGCTAAGTGTACACAATTTTTTACACCTCTCTCACATGGAAGGGGGCCCACACATAATAAAATAATCGTGGACCCCCCTCCATGTGAGAGAGGTGTAAAAGATTGTGTAAAAGTGTGTGTGTACATGTAGCATTACCCCTCAATAAACTCAAGACAACTACATAATTTCAATTTTACCCTTTTGCTTCATGTTAACTTTGAAGTTGTTATTAAATGGTATTCGATATTTCCTATGTTTCGATTTATACAAAAGCATTGCTTTTTTATGTAAATAATAATAATAATAATAATAATAATAATAATAATAATAATAATAATAATAATAATAATAAATTGTAGATTAATTTAGGTGGGAACATTGTTTACAAACTTGATTAAAAGTATATTAAAAATATTTTTGATCCGCAACTCACAAGAAACAAAGCGCGTTCCAATTAACATTCTTAATAATAGAAAATAAGGCTAACATTCAAAATTTGATTTAAAACTAAAATTTCTCTTTTAAATAGATGCAAAATTCCTATCTAAAAAAAAATTTAAAAAAGAAAGAAGGAAGGAAATTATATAATTTATGTCATTTACAAATAATTTTAGACATAGTATGAATCAAAAGGGTAATATAGAAAATACATAGTTATTTTTTGCTTATTCTCAGTAAAACATGTGTTAGCCACGGAATATGTAGGTAGATATTGGTCATTACGAAGAAGGTGAGATTACATTTTCGACATAATTGACTCATCATAATTTAGACATTTGTTTCAATCAAATAACTTTGTCGAGCTTTGTTAACTCGAACAATGAAAAGATAGTGTGGGCGGATAAGTGAGCTTTGATAGGCACACAAATCTTATGTTTTATTGAGATTATATATCGTATCACAAAACAAAAAGAGAAATCATTGTATCCGAAGCCAAGGGTCATAATGGTATTTTCGATACATAAATATTTTATCGGACATTACTCACTGTACCATGTAATATTATCCAATACTGTAACGTAAATGAACTAGAAAACCTTAGCAGCCCATTACTTTGTTTGGTTTAATCCGAGGTTTCTCCACAACAGTACCATCATTTCCAGCAAGAGCTCTATATTTATCTTTCCTCGTAAAGTTCGTGCACTCGTAGGAAAGAGTTGCGGCTATAACCCTCTGAATATAATTTGCGACTTCATGGCTAGATTTTCCCATACCGCACGTCAATTCTTGTGGAAGCTTGTTCAAAAATGTCACTTCGTACGCGGGGCTAGGGTTCATGAAGAAGTAAAATGGGTCCATCCCTTTCCACCCTCGAGCAGTGGTTCCATGAAACATGCTCATCCGGTTCACCATCGCCACCGGCACAAGTTCATTGGTTAGTTCGGCAAACAATGAGGAAAATCGGAGGAGGAAAGGTTCTCGACAAGTGGTTCCTTCCGGGCATATGGCTAGGTCACCTGTTGAAGATGTAACTTAAAATAAATGCGTTTTATTTTCCTCTAATAGCTTTAACTTTAAAAATGATGTCCTACAAAAAGTAAGTTTAAAAGTAGAATTAACCTAATTGTACAATCATTGTTGACAATTTTGGTGTTGTCAAAATTTGAATCGTTTATTTAAAAAATAATTTTTGAAATGGATGAATGTGATGTTATCGCGTGTGAGTTGTGTATACATAGCGTGATTCTAAAAGTAAACTTGACCAAGTGCTCAATGTTCCTTTATGGCATGTTTAAAGGAGAATTAAATAATGTTGGAAGGTATTTAGCCCTTGTTTGGTTTCGCTATCAGATTTTAGTAGATTTTGAAAAAAAAAAAAAAATTGAAATGTGTAGTTGAAAAATTGATAAAAGTTGAGAATCTCATTAAATTTATTATTAAATTAATTGTTGAATTTAATGTAAAATTTTATCAACTTTTTAAGTTAAACCAAATAGGGCTTAAAATGGTTATATATATATGTATTGTTGAGATAACATGCATTGAGAGTCGTTTTTAAACATTACCTTCTTGCAGCAGCTTCTTGATCATGGATGCATCGGTGGCACGGTCCCGAGAAAGTCTGACGGTTTTGATTGGTGAGATGATCTCGGAAAGACGAGAGACGGAGTAAGTGACGGCTGCGATGGGGCGACCGAGGGCGGTGGAGAGGAAAATGGGGTCAAGGAGGGTTCTGTGGGAGCAAATGAAGAGAACACCTGATTGGCCGCTTGATTTCTTGACAGGCGGCGGAGGTGTGCCTTTAACTATGACACGAATCCCCAGTGCCCAGAAAGCGTAGTATACCATATGCATTGGGAGTAGTGCACCGGCAGCCATACGGAGGCAAGAGAGGAGAAAGCCAACCGGAACCCAGAGAATGATGATGAGAGCCATGAACGGCGTCGGCTTCTGTACGAGGCGGCCGTCATGGAAAATGATGGGTTTGGGAAGCTTGTCAACTGTTAAAGCCTTTACTTCTGGTTTGGGTGAGACAATGTAACCCTCCTGTAAATTTCATACTTTGGTTACTCTCTCTATATAGCAAATTTAGGTCAGTAATTGAATAGAACAAAGCATAAATGATGCTAATTCATCCCTATAAGAGTTGAACATAATTTGTAATGAGAGATCAAATACAATCGATATTTTATTAGACACAATTTCTAGGACAACCACAAAGGTATATTATGTCCGTGTTTGACAAATATTTTTCTCAAATTATTTTCTCCACATACTTATTTTCAGTCAAACATTCACACAATAAAATATCCTACACGTAAATTTAAAAATTTTCCTTATTTTTTAACCATACATTACCTTCAAAATCACTATTCAAAACTCCATTTTTCACAAAAAGTGATTGTCAAACAAGGGCTACATATAGTGACGCAATTGAGAAAATGATCCCTCATATAGTAGAATGTAATTATTAGAAGCTCATCAACATCTCATAAATCATTAAAGTCGGACGGTTGATATCGTTATCATTTATTTATGAAAATTGTCCCATGTGTCTAACCTATAAGAGGTTGGGTTGAAAATAAAATTTAAATGAAATATATGATGTAGTTCAACACGGTTAAAGACAAAATTGAAATAATTAGCGTGTCATCTCTTTCATACTTGAAGCTGTTAGATATGATGATTAATATGAAGTTAGAGCAAAAATAAAAAATAAAAAAATCATTGAGCTCAAGTTTTGCACCATTTATAAAAAATGTGTATGTGTTAGATCTTTGATCAGAAAATGAATTCAATAAGCACGTGAAGGAGCGTGTTGAAGATGAAATTTGAATGAAGATTTTTAGCCATTCTATTAGAACTTAGTACTTGTTTGGAAAAATCTAACAAAAAAAAAAAAAGAAAACTGAAAGTTGAGGTCAAAGTTAACAATTAATTTTAATTTCATATTTTATTGGTTTCACAACATTCTAGTTTTATCAAAATCTGCTAAAACTTTTATGAAAAAGCCTCGTCAAACAACGGGTTAATACCTTAAATAGTTAGTGAACTTTGCCAAAAATTTTCAGGAGGTATCGAACTTCAAAACTTCCCCAAGTAGTCACTGAACTTTGCAAATAGTTTCTAGGAGGTCACTGAACTTCCAAACTTCTCTAAATAGTCACTAAACTTTGCCACAACTTCCCTAGACAGTCACTGAACCATTGATGTATGGGGTCCCAATTTGCAAAGTTCGGTGACTTCTTGGGAAGTTTTGGCAAAGTTCAGTGACTATTTAGGAAAATTTTGAAGTTCAGTGACCCCCTAGGAACTATTTGCAAAGTTCAGTGACTACTTAGGAAAGTGTTGAAGTTTGGTGACCTCCTATGAATTTTTGGCAAAGTTCAGCGACAATTTAGGGTATTAACTCTCAAACAACTCCTTAAACTTTTAGATGAACAAACATCATTAATTGTAGCTAATTCTAAATAGATCAAGGGAAGAAACAAAATTAAAGTTTTTTTTTTAGTGTTTAATAAGCATACCTTGCACAACTTCATGAAGGGAAAATCGGTATGTCTATCACCCAATCCAATCTCTGGTTCTGTATCTCCAAAAGCCTTCTTAAGAGCATAGCTTTTATTATTCCCAACTAAAACTCCAGGCTGCTTAACAAATCCAGTAGCCCTCCCTTTGTATGTTGAAATCTCAGTCCCTAAAACCATATCAACACCCAAGAAATCTTTCAAGAATGCTTCTACCATAATCCTAGGATTCGCGGTGAGCACGCAACGTTTCCCACATGAAGAAAAAACCCGCCATGACTCGGGATGAAGATCACTCGAGTAAAATTTAGGCAAAACAGCACGTGCCACGGATTCAATATCAGAAACTCTCATCCCTGCAAATGTTGCAAAGATGAGAACTTGGATTCCTGCTGATTCGCTCACGAAATAATAAAGCAAACCGGCTAATGGTGAAGCTAAAAGCAAGAGAAGAAGCCTTAGAATCCCTCCAACCTCAAAAGCAACCAAGGCAAAATAAGGAAATGAGCTTCTCCCTACAAGCAAGGTTCCATCCATGTCTGCTACAACTGTGTCCTTTTCCCGCCCTATTGATTTGCAATCGTCAATACTCGGAAAGGTTATTCCGGCCATGGATAATTCTGAAAATAATATGAAACCACTCTTGTAAAAGTACTTATACAATGAATAATTATTCAATAAATGCTTAATCAATTAGGGGCTTTGAAGTATTTATATAGGGATTCATAGCATTATAGAGTAGTTGAAAAAGGGACAAAAATGGAGGTTTGGTCTATAAGAACGAAGACAGCAATGGTTGGCGCCGAGTATTACTAAAGAATTGACAGCTTCTGGAATTGGCTGAATTTAGCATTTTCTTGTTTTTGAAGGAGGAATCATAGTTTTGCTAATATAGCTTCTTAGGAACAATCGATATTTTTCGTGTTTTTTATTATACTATGAGAATATTTCTTTCTTAATGTGCGCAAGCTTGTTTTATATGCTCTAAAAGAACGTACGATCCTCACTTCCTCAGTTCATACATTGTGAACGCAAAACATGGATGAAAATCATGAAATGGCAAAGAAACATAGTGAATGTAAAATTTTATAAGAACAATGGATGTTAAGTGGAAAAGTATATTCGCTGTCAATTTCATGCATGGAGAAAAACCTTAAAAGGTAAACATATAACGTGCTTCTTTGGATTCACCTACCCCGAAGAGAGAAAAAATTACTTACTAAATTTGACCAAAAAAAAAAGTAATTACAAAATTTCTACAACCACTAAAAGAGCCAAGTTCTTTCTGAATTTTTATTAGGCTTGAGTGATGTAAAATAGAGACGTACATCTCCAATGTGGCTAAAAACCTCTCTAATGAAGAGATGCATATTGCATTTTTTGACAGAAAATGTAAAAAAAAAAAAAAGAAACATCTTTTTTTTACATTCACAAGAGGCAATTAAAAAGTGGATTTAGATCTTTTCATTGAAGCAAAATTTGAATTTAGATCCACCGGTTTGTAAATGAGGATGCAAAAGTAATTTTGAAGATACCAATTTATATCAAATTTTACATCAACATTGAAGATGTTCTTAGTTTGTTGACGTAGATTTTAAGAGAATCAACTTTATCACAAGAAAAGAACGTGAAAAAAATCCATAAGGGAAAAAAACTAATCGTTATTTCAATTTTTATAACTAAGAGGGGTGTATTTAATTGAAATTTTTAAAGACTTTTGGAGATTTAAAATGTTTAGGTGTATTCAATTGAGATTTTTAAAAATTCTCTAAAAGTTTAATTAGATGTATTTAATAGAGATTTTTAAAAGGTCTCTAAAAGTGACGGGGTATTCAATTGAAACTTTTAGAAGTCTCTACAAATCATGTGGTATTTAATTGAGAAGGACTTTTGAGAAATTTATAACTTACTAGAGTTTTAGAGATTTTTTAATAGAAAGTATAAATAGGAAATCTCAAAAGAAATCTCCCATCTATCGTGAAATTTCTCCAAAAAAAAAAAAAAGACTACCTCTTCTCTTTCACATTCTAGGGTTTTCTCAATCTCTTCAACCAGGTAAAATTTGCTTTGCTTGTAGTTTTTCTTCTCTCTCTCTCTCTCTCTCTCTCTCTCTCTCTCTCTCTCTCTCTCTCTCTCTCTCTCTCTCTCTCTCTCTCTCTCTCTCTCTGAGTTTTCTATTTGCTTATGGGTTTTTTATTTGATTTGTGACGGGTAAAAATTATTGTTGTTGGAGACACTGAGTTTTCTATTTGATTATGGGTTTTTTATTTGATTTGTGACGGGTAAAGATTATTGTTTTTGGAGACACCACCTTGTTGGAGAAGAAACTTACCAAATATGCAGCAACAAATAACAAATTTGAAACAAAGAAATTAAACTTGAAGAATTTCACCATTGACTTGATCACGATACCGTTGTCCTCAAATAATATTTGCCCCCTTTAGCATTATCACTATAGATACCACACACACCATTACCACAAGAAAAAGCATCAATAAAATTACCATCACCCCTATCGAACCCACCTCAACAAAAAAATAGCACCATCACTGTAACATTCCAAAATTTTATAGAATAAGATTATTCAATGATAAGGATTTTGATCTAGATGCATTTTAATAATGTTGAAAAAAATTGAGGGATTAAAGTGAAATAAATATTAATTCTTTTTATTTGGGCCAAATTATTAGATATTGATAGAACGAGATTTAGTATATCAGTATTGAACTTATTGAATAGATCATAGTAAATCATGTATTTTAGACTCGAGAAAAAGTTAATTCGAATAAATTAAACCCGAGATTGAAATTTTTTTTTAAAAAAATTGTCATTTGTTAATATTTAATTAGATTGAATTAGAATGACTAGCCACATGTGCTTTGTATGGATATAATCAATTTTCATATATATAGCTAGAAACAATCATGTTACATGACATAATAGTTGATATAGGCTGTGTCTGGTGGAAATTTCTTGAGGAAAGAAATTGATTTTTATACCGTTGCTTTTCAATGTGGAGCCCGCATGTGAGAAATAGAAGTCAACATTTGCAGGCTGAAGACAGGCTGAATTGATGCATAACGGACCAAAAATCAATTTTTGTATCCATTTTAATCAGCTCCAGACAGGCTGATAATCTTTAACATAATACAACTTGTCAACCTCTCATTGGATTGTTTTAAATACAATCAATTTTTTCATCAAATCACATAATTTCAACACATATTATATCATTCTATGCGTCATACATTTTTGGCACACGAGCATATTCAACTAGTAAAAATAGATACACTTCAAATATAGTTAGGCCGGTACTACTAAATAAATTAGTATTGACATATGCCTAGTCAATATTCTCCCAATTTACTTATAAGTATTGACATATGCCTAGTCAATATTCGATCCTTTTGAAGCCAAGTGTAATGATTGCTTTAATGTTTACCTAGAAACCATTTATTTAAATACAATGAAAATTCCATTACTTTAAAATCAAACTATATTCTTGCATGTGTAATATTAGGATTGATTAGAAGCATAATCATGATAATAGCATAATCTATATAGCGAAACATATTTCTTATCCTTATCCAATTTCTACTATACTCTGTCTCAATTTTAATTGTATTAAAACTCAATTTGCAAATATTTATTTTCATTATAAATACCCCATAAAGTCGAGAAATTTTCACTATAAATACCCCATAAAGTCAATAAATATGCATGAATTGTTAATGGACATTTGAGTTCTTTATAAAGAGATATGTACTCATTCGAAAATTTAAGATGATCTAAGATGAATATCTCACTCAATAAATATGCATTAATTGTTAATGGACATTTGA
This sequence comes from Fraxinus americana, assembly GCA_035079005.1. Taxonomy (NCBI): domain Eukaryota; kingdom Viridiplantae; phylum Streptophyta; class Magnoliopsida; order Lamiales; family Oleaceae; genus Fraxinus; species Fraxinus americana. The sequence goes on from CM068707.1 coordinate 30,562,225, forward strand.
GTTCTTTATAAAGAGATATGTACTCATTCGAAAATTTAAGATGATCTAAGATGAATATCTCACTTTGTCACCGATATACTGTATAAGAGAATAATGGTATAAAATGTCTATTTTATTATTATATGATTGTGTATAAAAACTGCACATAACTTACTTGATATTTTTAAATATCCACTATTACAAAAATTTTACAGGTTAGTTCGGATTGATTGAATTTGTGAGATGATGGTGATGCAGATTGCCAAGAAGATTTGAATAAACAAAATTTATAGGTTTTCTATCTTTAATTGATTAATTAGTCTCATTTATGTTCTATGATATATTTATTTAAATAGTAGTTGAGTACATTTATTTTAAACAATAAAATTTTAATGTTTAGTTTAAGATCATGGATAACTCATATTTTTATTATTTTTATCGCTTCATATTTAATGTAAAGAAAAGTGGATTTTTGATAACACTCCAAAGTTTATGAAAACTTGGGTGTTACAATCACAACCATCTAAACACTCCAAAATCACACATAAAAAAGTTACAGCATTTTGGCAATTTAAATATGGTTTTAGTCTTTTAGATCTGAGAGCATATTAGTCCCCAATGTTATAACAGGAATCAGGGGCAGACACAAACTTCTTAAACATGAGGCACAATCAAACTTTCAAAAAGTGATGAAAAAATTAAAGTAAAAGATATTTTATTACAGCTGTTCTCTACGTGTTCGCATATTTTGATAACGTTTGATAATTACATCATTTTCAATCTTGTCAAATACATCTTTCTCAATATATGCAATCAAACTATCATTCAACCATTGATCTTCGATTCGATTGTGCAGATGATTTTTGACACAAGTCATCGCAGAAAATGATCTCTCGACTGTAGTAGTAGCCACGGGAAGAACTAAGGTTAATGCCACAAGCTTGTAGACTAATTGATACACTTCATGTTTATTTTTTGCAACCAACTTTTGTGCAAGATTTCTAATACCATGTCATCTTTCAAAATCTTCGGATGTGCGCATGTCAAGGATATACGTATCTAATTGATCATCAAGTTCTGAGATATCTGTTGCGTCAAAATCAAACGAATAATACTGATATAGTCGAATGTCAAAAGCATCGAATGGGTTATTTGGAGACAAACATGCAACACAAAGTAGCAAGTAGGGGTGTCCAAAAGTCTCGAACCGAACCGGACCAAACCGAACCCGACTCAAACCGAACCGAGCGGTTCTTCATCAATTAAATACCCGAACGGGTACCCGAATCGAGAACCGATGAGTTTGGGTCGGGTCTCGGGTCTAGACCAAGAACCGAAGAACCGAACAAGAACCGAAACTAAATAATTTTTTTATTTTTTATATTGAATTAATTAAATTATTTTATTTTTTTCCTACACAACTTAGCAAATTAATTGAATAAATTAGATTATTTCATAATTTTAATTTTTAAGCCCAAATCATTTTAAAATCCATTAGCCCATTTTAATTTGAAGCAAATGAATATACTTTATGTAGTTTTACTGTAATATTAATATCTACTTTTTGGTATTTGTATGCATTGAATTAATCTTATTGGACGGCTAGTTTTGTATATTTTTTTGAATTGGGCTACGTTAATTTGTAAAAGTTACGAATGAAATGTTATTAATTGTATTTATGTAGTGTTGTTGAAAATATTAAAAAATTTAATTATGGTACAGAACCGAACGGAACCGAACCGACCCGAACCGAACCGAACCGAATGGAACCGAACCCGAACGGTTCCATAATTATATTTGGACCCGACGGGTCCATTTATTAAATACCCGAAAGTTTTGGGTCGGTTTGGATATCTTCAGAACCGAACCGAACCGACCCATGGACAGCCCTAGTAGCAAGTCACTATTTATCTTAGAAAAACGATCATTTAGTTCCTGAAGTTGCATAACAATGATAGCATAAAACATTTCAATACGATAATGATGCAAATTTGTCACAGTCTCATACCGTGAACGACCTAGAGTTATGAACATATTATCCATATTGGGAACATTGATCTCGTGAACTTCACAAACTGAACAAACAACCCCAAAGAAAGAATCTCATCCATCTCCCCTCATCATTTGGAGTCGTGTTTTACCTAATTGCACCAATCTCATGGTATTGACAATATTTGATCTTTTCGTTGTAATGCTTTCGACAATTCATTTGAAATCCCCAAAAATCTTTTTCATGAGATATAGATTAAATGCAAATTCAAATTTTAACATCAACTCAAATGAAATACAAGCATCACCTCTTGTTCCGGTACTTGTAGTGTCAGTAGCAATCATCCCAACAACGTCGACTATGGTTGAAAACATGACAATCAAATTTGTTAAACAACTGTAATGAGACCCCCAACGTATATCTCCAGGACGCTGAAGGCTAGTTTCTTGATTGAGACCTCGTCCACTTGATAATTCACCGACATTAAGTGATTCAAGAACTTTCAAACTTTGGTTCTCTCGAATAAGATTACTCCGTTTCGCCGATCAACCGACAACATTCACCAATCTGTGTACTGTAGTGAAGAAAATTTCAATCTTAGGATATTTCTGTGCCACATCTACAAGAGCTGGCTGAAATTGATGAGCAAAGCAATGAATATAATATGCACTTGAGTTTTCTTTCAAAATAAGTGTTTTGAAACTATTATACTCACCTCGCATGTTACTAGCTCCATCATATCCTTGACCTCTCAAATTAGATATACTTAAACTATGCTTCGAGAATAATTGATCAACTGCAGCCTTAAGTGAGATAGCCGGGATACTCGAAACATGATGAACACCAACAAAATGTTCCAACACATACCCATTCTTCACATAACGAATAACAACCGACATTTGCTCCTTCACTGAAATGTCTCGAGATTCATCAACTAAAATTGAAAAGAAACTACCACGAACATCTTTCATAATCACATTTAGACATTCAAAAGCAATGACACTCACAATATCTTTTTGTACTCGTAGTGATGTTAATTTAAAATTCACAGGTGCATTAGTCAAACCAACGGCCTTAATCTCAGCATTATGATCACACAACCAATGCAATAGTTCAAGAAAGTTTCCTTGGTTGTTTGAATCTTCAAATTCATCATGTCCACAAAAAGTCATACCTTATCGTAGAAGAAATCGAATACAATCAATTGATTCATTCAATCGAATTCTATAATATGTTCAAGCTTGATTTGATTGCATAACGAGACATGATTGAATTCTTTGCTCTTAATTCTTGAACGATTCATATTTGACTCGAGCCTGATTGTGTACACTACTCGAAGTGTCAATATGTTTTCTAAGGCATTATTTCTTTTTCCAATTTGAGAATCCATCATTAAGAAAGGAACCACCACTCGAACTGAAAAGATAGCAGTAATAACAAAAAATCGCATCTTTCGCTACACTATATTCCAACTAGGTAGGATGTTCATCATACCACGAAACACAAAATCTCATATCTTTGTTACCCATTCTTGTGGGTGGAAAAAAGCGATGCGAGGCTAACAATGACCCCTTTGCACATATGATCTTCGAATCACGTCTCGATAATTAATATCATAATTCTGTATTGGAATTCTCAATCCAAGATCGACGATAAGATGTGTAACATCAACATCCCCAACCCCTCCTACATCCCCAACACCAACACCAACATCAACATTAACATCACTCTTGTCTCGAACATTCCTTTCATCGGCATTTTGCTCATCACAAGAAAGCATAAATTTACGTTTAAAGTATTTGTCCATAACTGAAACAAATAAAAAATCAATCACATTAGAAGTCCCTAAATCAGTTTCTTCATCTCATACGTCATACCAAGTTACCAACCAAATTTCAAACATATTAATTAGCAAGTTACAATCTTCCTAAATCCTAATTAAAAGATACAGGCTGGTGTCTAATTCAATGAAATAGGTTGTTGTATATCGACATGTTACCAAAATCCCTAAATCAAATCTCATCAAAATCCCTAAATTCCTAAAAACCATAGCTATCAATCCCTAAATTTAGTTCAAAACATTAGATTAACACTTAACAATCAATATTATAACCCTCATTAATTTTATTTTCAGAGGAAAAATTGAAAAAGTTCATTTACAAAAGCCCTTGTGAGGGCGCACTTTTAATCTACAAAAAAGGCTATTTTTTACCATTGAAAGAAGCAACGGTAAAAAAAAAAAACAAAAATGGCTGCTAAAATCTGTGTCTTGTGTGTCAGAGCAAACGGCTCAAAAATCAATTCTACCGGCTCAAGAATCACGCCCAGACAGGGCCTAAGTTACCTCAGTCCTCACTCTTTGGAGCTGAGAAGTTGTACTTGGAGTCGGAGACTGGAGTTAGGCTGCTTTCTTGGGCAGACGGGGAGTCGGAGAGGAAGGGCAAAGCTCGAAAGTTTGAATCTTTGTGTGGACTGTGGTGGATTGGTGGTGGTGTTGTGGTGAGGTGTGAGTCGTGTGACAGTGTGAGAGAGGGTCGACGAGGTCGCTCCTACTGCCGGGAAAGAGACTGGGAGACAGAGAATGGGGGATAGTGGAGACTGCAGATGGGAGATTGGATTTAGAGTGGAGAGAGAGAGAGAGAGAGAGAGAGAGAGAGAGAGAGAGAGAGAGAGAGAGAGAGAGAGAGAAATTAGGGATTTGAGGTTTGGATACAATTTTTTTCCTTTATATAATAATAAAAAAAACTTCAAAATCTTGGGAGGGCGCGTGACCCCCCAGGCCACCACCCAGGTCCGGCCCTGACAGGAACGGTGATGATAAATGGTAGAAAAAAATAGAAGGTGTCTAAAACAAAGAGGTAGAGGTGGCTGTTGACGTGTTAATGTTGGTGGATTGTGACTGTGTGAGTGGTGGTCAATGGTGACGGACATCAACGGCGGGGATAGTCATGGTGATTGGTTGTTGTGAGATAGTGGGTGGTTGGTGATTGCAAGGACAGGTAGAGATGGGTGATCTACAATTGCAATGGGGTGCGGGTGGGATTTTAGGAAGAACATAGAGTGTTTGTTTGGGTCAATCGACTGGTTCGACCATAAATCAGTGACCTGACATCGATTTTTTGAATTGTTTCAATCAAAATTTGAAATTAGTTAAAGAATAATACTATCTAACACCAGTCTAAATAACAACACTTGATTGATTCAATTAAATAAACAATGTGACATTACATTAAGTAACTCTACCATTTAATGTTATGTAGTTAACACTTAGACTATGCTTTATACCAATGATTTTAAATAACAATACTTTTGTTTAAAATTGAAAAATTGCTCTTAGGGATGGCAATGGGACGGGTCAGGGTCTTGGCGGCCTCCCCCATCCCTCGTGGCCGCGAGGTAATTTCCCGCCCCGTACCCGCCCCATTATCCGTTTAAGAAGGGTGAGGCCTTTACTCCGTTTACTATCTATTTTTTTTTTCAATAATTCATTTTATTGCCCACATTCATTAAAGGGGAAATTAGGCCCAGTACGGCCCAAAAGCAACAAAATTGAATAATACGCTTTTACATAAATTAAACAATTTAAAACGTAATTAATACTTGTAAAAGTCCCAAAACCACACAGTTTCCGCGGAATTTAACTTCAAGATACTTGCAGATCCTCTCCATAACCTCTACCCTTAGCACTGTTTTATTGGAATATGTCCACACATCTCTTCTCTATCTTCTCTACCATTGATGCAAGAGTCGACAAGGGCCTTATCCGTATGCTCGTTTCCTTCTTGCAAATGGTCCAGTCAATTGGGTTCGCAGGATGGGGTTCATATCTGATTTTTTCTTCCACTTCAATGAATTGACGAACGCTAAACAATTGCCAAAATAAGTAGAAGGCAACCACAAATCTCTGATTTTTCTTGGGATTTGAGGTTAAGTGTTGAACTTTTGGTCTTCAAAATTTTATAGAAAGGAAAATTACCAGTATTGAACAGTAAATGTGATTAAATGCAAAGAAAGTGCTCCTTGATGGAAACAAATAGTGAAATTTACAAGGTGATAAATGCTAGTATTGTTTTTTTACAAGGTTTGTGGGGATGCTTCTTTTCCGTTTGATGAAATGTCTATCTAGGAATTTTCTGTTTTTGCATTGTCAAAGTTCTGATAGTTTAAAAGATTTGATTTGCGTATTATCTGTGGAAGGCAAGTTGTTGATTGAATTGATTGTAGTTGAAGAAAAAAAAAAGGGTTCTATGAAAAATCGAGATGGAATAATTGAAGAGAATGAGAAAGTTGGGTGATTTTGAGGTCTGGGAATGACATAGATGCAAATATTTCTTTTATTGAATTGATTCCATAGTTTTGATTGGTGTTTTGTCATTTTTTTAGTCATCACTTGATTAAACTGATTCAAAGGTTTTGATTAGTGTTTTGCCACTTTTTGAATATTTATCACTTTTTGGAATTTTTTAAAAAAGTGTCACACCGTCACTTACTTAATTTTATGTATTACCATTTAGGCATGTCAAAATTGCTCGTCAATTTTAAAAAAGTGACATAAATTTTGTCACTTTTTTTAGTTTTTTGTCACCTTTTAAGTTTTTATCACTTTTTAAGAAGATAAAAAAAAATGATTACTCATGCTACACAAATGGATGGTACTATTTTGGTATTTATCACTTTTTTGAGTTTTTATCACTTTTTGAGAGTCACTTTTTTTTTAGGTTTATCACTTTTTTTTGAGTTTGTGTCACTTTTAAAAAAAAAAAAATGTGACATTTTTCATTAAAAAAAAAAGTAACATTGTTTCACTTTTTCATTTTACACAGTATTTTTTACTTCTTAAAAACCTTTCATATGATTTTTCAAAACATCCCTAATTTTAAGGGTATTTTTGTAAGTATCCCATCATTAAAGTGTGATAATAATATATTTTTTAATTTTTATTTATTTTTAAAAATTAATGAAATTTCCTATTTAAAATATTGAATTCTAAAAAAAAAAAAAAGGGGGTGGGGTACCCATTACCCATACCTGCCCCATCCCTTACCCGATTAAGCAGGTAATCCTCACCCTGTTTGGGGCGGGGCTCCGCAAGTATCTGGTTTGTTGAATTTTTTTGCCATCCTTACTCTTTCTCACAAGATGGGTTTAGCACGTAGCTGCTTCCAAGACATCCATTCAACAACCTTTTTATAAGGTCTCCCTTTTTAATCCCAAGCATCAATTTGTGATGTGAAGCTTCTTAAAAGTTAAGCCCCTATTTGAGTTTCTTTTTTCAAAACTTATTTTTAATTATACATTCTCTTATAAAATAATATTATGCGTAATTCAAAAAGAAATTCCTAAAGAAAGAAAGAAAGAAAAAGGGCCTTCTAGTTTTTACACATATTAGCTAAAATTAGTTAGGTTTTACATTATAATAAGGTGAGGCAAAAAAAAAAACTGGGCCCTGATGTTTTCGGTTCATCTAGTAAAGAGACTACTTCAAAGTCAAAAACAATTTTTAACGTGCAAACATAAGTTCTTTATTTTCTTCATTTCTCTATTGGCGGTCTCGTAAATGTGATTCTTTGTCAATAACCTCAACTATTCAACAATGGTGGGTTTTATGGAATACGAATTTCATTGAAAAGTTAAAGTTGTCCAAATGTTCTTCAATTTCTAAGTTTATCCATATAATAATGAGTTTAAGGCTAAATTTATGATCTTTAGATTTAAATTAATTTAATTTAATTATTTTCCTCTTATTCTTGAATATTTTTAGAATATATGGGTTTTTTAAATAATAAGACTTAATGGCTGGATTCTACTTAAGGAAGAGTTCACAAATCAGGTATTAACTTTGACAATTGCAAAAATTAGGTGTTAAGTTTTAGACTTGCAAAAATCAGATATTTATTAATTAATTAGTTAAAAATTAATTTTCGGTTACAGATTATTTGCAGGTTACAAATTTTCAAATTAGTTGGTCACATATAAAAAAAAAATAGTAGGTCACAATTAAAATCTTCGGTCACAGATTTCAAAATTTATAGGTCACACAATCACATATTTTCAAATTAGTTGTTCACAAATTCTTTCACAATCACAAATTATATAATTTTTAAGTCACAGATAACAAAATTGTTGGTCACAAATTAACCAACACCCCACTTCCACCTCCGATCAAGATCAAACACCTTGACCGTACACAACACCGTGCCCAAGCCAACCATTGCCTCCATCACCATCAGATCCAACATACCCTGTCAGATCTATTACCACCACCACCACCACAGTTTCACTTCCATCAACACCAAACACAACAGTCATCAACCAACACCGAATACAACAGCCAGCCTGGAACAACTGCCAACACTACATCTCGAGACCAGGCGCCACTACCGTGAACGACAACACTAGCAGTAGCACTCAGATCTGATCGTCCTGACGATTAAGCCGCACGGGGTCGCGTTCACCAACTGGCCATCTCGCCTCACCTAGTCGATGGTTTTCATGGAAAACACCATAAAAAATAGAGAGACGGCGGTTGCTGCAGCGACGACGACGGCGGCGGGTTGACAGTAGAGAGATGGTGGTGACGATGGAGAGAATGGAGAGTGGTTTGGGAATTAATTTTAGGGTTTGGATGTGTATAGAAGTGAGAGAAATGAAGAGGGAGAAGAGGAAGGGTGAGAAATGAAATAAAATTAGGGTTTGGGTGGTATAATATTTAATCACCTAAATTTTGATTAAAAAATCTTCACACCTGATTTTTGCACTTTAAAGTTTAAACACATTATCTATGTATGTAATTTTCCCTTCCAGTTAGTCATGAACCACTGGACCCAATCTTATAGAGATGGTGGTGTCTACTGGGCCTCTGAAGAATGCATGTAAGGTTGTTATTGGACAGCCTGGTGGGCCCTTCTAAAGTAATAGCTTGATGCAGTCTCTTTTTCGTCAACAATTGGACCATTCCAGCCCACTAACTCGAGCATGTTGAGCGAAGCTTAAAAATTACTTATAAGTAAATAGGTAAGCTTTAAAACAAATAATTTTCGCAGTTGAAGTTAAAAATTTACTTATATTCACTGAAGCAGATTATTATTGGTCATAAAAAATAGCTCGGAGACATAAGGTAAGTAAATCCGCCAAAGAAAAGTTATTGAAAACTAAAATTTTACTCGAGTCTTACAATATTTTTGGTGGAATAGTTCGTTCTCTACCTCAAAATAAAAATATAATAATATTAAAACCAATTGTGTCAAATCTAGATTAACAACCAATAATAGTTCCATACAAGCTATGTGATTGAAAATTTCAATCTCTAGTTTGTAATTACAACCAATTATGACATAAGATGGTGCATTTTAAAGAATTTAGTTATGGTTATTGTATATTGTTTCATCATTAGCCTACTCACCAAAGTGTATTCTTTCTCATTTCTTATACAAAAAATCTTAAAAGTTACACATTTTCTGTAATGGGAAATAGCCTGCCAGTGAAGTGGGGATGCAAATGATAACAGATCAACACATAGTGGGAATTGAACTTTATATTTTTTGATCTCTTAATCTTGCAATGGAATTTGGGATAAAGAGAACAAAATGGTTCTCTTTTTGTGGAGCTGCTTTAAATAAGGAACCCTATTCTGCTAGGAAGAAGGACAGTATCCAATTCTTTATGCAACTGATTCCTCAAAGTGTTACCTTTCCAAGCTGTATCACACATATTTATGCCCACATGAATTTAATCGCTATAAATTTTTTTTTTTTAATGATTTAATTTAAATAAATAATTATTTTTATTAAAATATTAAGTTTTTGTGATGTTGTTGAAAACAGTAATAGAGTAGACATAGATCATTCTCGATGTTCTTCATTTCTATAAATATTAAATTTTTTACGAGGTAGTTAAAAGGTATTAAAGATTCTTTGTTCCAAGTCTCACGTACACCACCCTAGATCGTAAGTAAATAAGCTGGCTTAGATTGTAATTCTATATGTGTTTTAATGAGTCAAGTCCATTAAGATCATTGTATTTGAATTTTAAAAAATGTGACCTATTGGGGGGGCAAGAATCGTAGATTTTTATTCGAATAATTGTTTCACGAGTTTCAAACTCCTCCTTCGAAAATAAAAGTAGTCCAAGAACCGTATCGGGATCAATCCATACTTATTAGTATTCAATGAGGAAAATATGTTGCATATTGTCAATGTCAAGTATCATAATCTTTTATATGGTTAGTATGGTGAGGTGGAACATAAATATATTTTTGTCTAATATTAATCGAAAAAAAGTAGTTAAAATCGTGTCTACAATACTATCCAATTGTTTCAAGTGTTGCACAACAAACTTGACGCATCATGTAATAACAAATAATTAATAGATTGAAGTAGTTCTTCTTCTTCTTCTTCCTTGCAAATTTGAAAAAAAAAAAAAGATAGACGAAAGAGAAAACGAACAAATTGCAGTCTTTGCAATTGCCATCAATTTTACTTTTTATTTTTTTTCTTTTTTGACATTATTGGAAAATAAATATTCACAATCTGAAAACAATCAGGGGATTCCATTACAATGCAGAAACTTGTCACACTGCTGAAATTCATTTCATCCAATCATCTTTTTCAGACTTGCATAAAGGCCAAAATGATGAACCATGTGAATGAGAAAATCGACATAGTCCCTGCAAGAACAAAATAATTTAGAATATAATTATTGAATACTAAATAATAGATTGTCACCTCTCTTTTTACATGAAGTGATTCAAAGGTAGATGTCTTGAGTTAAGTTTTGTTGCAAGTCATTTATAAAATTCGTTCAAATGTGAGGTCTTTAATAAAATAAATAAATTCGTCCGGTAGAAATACTAAATTTATATAAACAAATTTGTTGTCTCTGTTAGAGTTTAAACTTTTAGATAAGGTGATCTGAATGTAAATTGTCATGCATTCGATTTCTGCTGAAACTTGCACTCGTGTTAGGCCTTTGATTAAAAAAATGAATTCGACATGTAGGGAAGGGGTGTGATGATGAGTAAATTTAAATAAATAAAAATCCGAGCCCCTCTAAATTTTTCAGATGAGGTACATGTTACCTGTTTCCCATGGGGAAATTTTTGAACCATGGCTCCAAGAATCCCCATAGAAACAATCTTCCGTTGTATTCAATCCACCAGGACAATTGCAAAGAAATGACTGTCCATTATTATATCCACAGACTCCATTAGTCTTTTCACAACTAGAGCAAATCACAGGATAATCATTATCAAAATTAAACTTATATTTCAATGCCACCCCATATTGCCACCCCTGTGGATTAGATTCCTGGCCATTGAAACCATAAATTGCAGAATATGAAGTGCACTGCAGTTTCTGCAAATCCATTTGAAACGAAGGGCCAAGATCCACGGGTGTATACACACAGCACGTCGATATTGGGAAACTTAGCCTGCTGATTGCTTCACAAGAATACAGAAGACTGCAAATAGAATCCCCCTTTGAATCACAAAGAGGGAAAGTTGAATTTTTGTCGTCAGTACTGGACTTGTATATAGGCGAAGAACTAGTCGAGCAATCAAGAAGCGCAAAAATAGTGTCGTCGCTGAAGCTGAAAGGCGCGTTCCAGTCAAGGCTAAAGCCTTTGCTAGGCTGTTTGCAGGCACAGGTGGACATGGATGGATCAGCCATGTAGATGATTTGGTGATTGTAATCAATGGAGGTGATGGTGTAGCAACCAGTGTGTGTGGCGAATGTGAGCTGCTGCTGATCATTACAAGTTACATAAGGCTGGAAGTGTGGATCACCACATCCAGGGCCAGTACCAAACGGATACTTTATTGGGATTTTGCCACAGTAGTTTTTACAGGTTTGAGAGGAAATAAAGCAGGGAAATATGAGAAGAAGCGAGGAAAGGAAAATGGAGGAAATTTTCATGGTGATCACTTGCTAGCACACCAGAGAGAGAGAGAGAGAGAGAGTGATAAGTGTAATGTTTTGTATACATGTGTCTATATATAGAGTGAGTGGTCAATGTTTAGTTCAAGTGGTAATAACGAAGTCTTTTCAAGTCAACGAGGCTGAGTTCGAGGTTCCTAGGATTGAGAGCTTTTGGTTTCACCCATCTCAACAAAGTTCTTGCTTTGGTTTAATAGGCACTTGTTTGGTCCGGATTAAAATATGATTTTAATTCAATTCAAAGTCAAATAATAAATATTAATTATATCTTTTATGGGTCCATAACTTTTTAATCACACATTTCAAAAACTTCTATCACAATCTACTAAAAATTTAATTTTAATCTACACCAAACACCCTCAACATTTGCACAAGAGTAGTACCTAGTCCTTCTTTTCAAGTATGATTGAGCAAGACCATCTCAAATGCACGTGGGGATGGACATATGATTGAGCAGGTCAAAAATCATTCTTTTCAAGTTTTCAGAGAAAAAAAATTGTAATTGTAATATAATTATAATATAGTTTAATTTGACTTATATAATCAATAATATTTGAGAAACGTAAGATTTGACCCTACTACACTTAGAGGGGGTGATTAGGTGTAAATACAGAATTAAAATTCAATTAACATGCAACAAGTTACAAGTTAATTATGTCTAGGTGATTAGTCAAACAATTCAATTTAATCTATCTTGAAATACTGCAGTAATCCCAAAGTAGTAAATAAAGCAGTAAACAACACCAGAATTGTTCGCGGAGAAACCCAACGTATGAAAAACTCCAGACACTTTGTCAATCAAAGATCCACTATAAACTGTTAATAAAACTTACAGACTACCTGCAAAGTTGACAATACAAGCTTTCTGATCTTCTGCCCGAAGTATGAAGCAGCCCTCCTGGAATGTGCACACCAACACCAATCCTAACTCTTCTTTGTAAAACGATCCTCCTGGAATGAGCACACGAACTTTAATCCTAACTCTTTACACAGTTTATCTCCTGTAGATTTTCCTCAAGAACTCCTCGTTCTTCAAATTCTTCCTTGATTTTTAATGCAGCATAATTGACGACACAATCTTGCAGCAGATCCAAGCGAAGAAACCAATTCAATGTTTGATTTGATTGCTTTGATGTTTTCAATGAAAAAGGCTCATGAACAATGAAGGATTGAATTTTGGATCTTGTATATGATGTATTCTTCTTGAATAATAGGTTGTTCAATCCAATTTTTAGAAAATACGGCGCCTTCAATATATAGGTTGGACGAATTATGTTGTATGGACCGACTAAAAATCTCGGAAAAGGAAAATTAGGTTTTCCAGTTAAATAAGTCGCTCGAGCGAAGATGCTTTCTCGTTCGAGCAAAGGTTCTGTCGCTCGAGCGACAGTGGGGCGAGAATCGAGCGAAGTAGGTTCTGCTTCAGTCGCTCGAGCAACACTCCGACGAGCAGCTAGCGAAAATTCGACGTGAATTCTGCTTATTCTAAACACATAACCTTAAACCCTAATCCTAATCTACCGACTATGAAACTTTACAATTTAGTTCCTAAACTTTTATAATTGTTCAAGTTGGTCAATTTGTTCACAGAATCGCCAATACAAAATATAAACCTAACAAACTCTCACTTTGACATTCTGTGACAAAACATAATACAAAACAACAACAACCTATCCAATCTACCCAAATCCAACAAAACCAACTGAATGTAGCATCCACTTTGTCAATCATGTGTCCTGAAATCAAAAACTCACATACCAGTGTAAAAGCACGTGATACAGGAAATAAACAATAAAGTACTTAGAAGCATAGTTAGTGAAATAAGCAAACTAGTTTGAGATGCAGTATTAATGTTAACAAAGACACCATAGCCACATTAATACCACAAAACATCAAGAAAAACTCAAACAGTTATGCATGAAATGCAACACAGTTGCAATGCGCACACTCCCCCTCAGTGCATGATATGCAAAGCAAATGTAATGCCACTACTACAAACCCTTAAGTGTTAAAGTAGTAGAACATGTATCTATGTCTCTCCCCAACGACCCCACTAGACATATGTAAATGATCAAATCAAATGTAAGGCATAAAGTGTCTAAACAGTAGTATCTATGTCTCACCTCCAACGATCCCTCAAAGACATAGGATAAGTATCAATATGTAACAAGCTGCTCTAGACATGAAATGTGTATATCTCCCCCTTACTATGAAATTCTCTCCCTTTTTGTTACAAATGTCGAAGAAATGGAGCAAAAATACACATCTTAACAATGTAGGTAGAAGCAATCACAAGTAAATGTAGGGAACGATAAATTATCCCACAAGTACAACTTAAAGCACCCATGGAGTAAATGATATACGTGACTCATATGTGTTAAGTGTCACTAATCCTCTGGCAGTAGGACTCCATACCTTAATTTTGTGAAAAATGACATGCTAAACATCACTGCTAATAAGTATATTCTTCTACTTATGAAAATCAAACATTAAAGTACACTAGAACCTATATATGAAAGCTCATGTCTAACAAAGAATATGTCTTCGCCCCCGACTGACAACGCAAACAGTTATTCATACTTCACAATTTGCAACAGAACCTCTCAAATATATTTTCAATTTTAAGTGCAGACAACTTTCCATTAAGCGACTAACATGACCATGTAACGAGCTTTAGACCGGTTAACCTAAGTCAGCTGACCATGTGCACCAGGTTATGAGAAACCCCGCAAACTTAATCACTTAAGTCAAGTAGGCTTCGAAAAGTAGTATTAAGATATTGAGCCAACATATATTTATTCATGCAGGGAGAATATCGAGGTTAGGTCTAATTAAAATGGTCAATTCATGTTCAAAGTCACCCTACTAACATGTGACTGTCATCCCAAATCTCACACACGCGGTGGAGTCCCACTATCAAGATTAGTGTGTACAGTGCAAATGGTATATGAAGAGACTTATATTAAATACTCCACAAGCATCATAAGCTGGCTATGGAAATTATATTACAACCCACCAAATAAACTTAGTCTTGATTAACACCCAAAAAATCAAGTGTATTGTGTATGATGATGTAAAACCAATTTTCAAATCAAACTCCGTTTGTACTCACCCTTATTTTTAAGTGAACACACCAAGCAAAAAAAAAAAAAAAAAGAATACGAACAGAACACAAACCAAAAAAGAAAACAAATAAAAAATATGATGCATGCATATCATAATATCAATCAGTAGTCGCATACTAGCACGCACCAAATACCCTCAATCAATGAGAGACACAAATACCAATAGTTGTTCGAAGAGACTCAAACCGGAGACCATCCAACGATTTAGTAAATAGATCAGCTAATTGGTTTTCAGTGGAAACATGTTCAAGGATCACGGTTTGAGTTTCCACAAGCTCTCGAATAAAATGATGTCTGATGTCAATATGTTTAGTTCGAGAGTGTTGAACATGATTTTTAGAAATATTAATAGCACTTGTATTATCACAAAATACAGTCATAGTACCCTGTTCAATCCTATAATCACTCAACATCTACTTCATCCAAAACGGTTGAGTGAAACAACTACCAGCAGCAATGTATTCCGCCTCAGCTGTGGACAAAGAGATAGAATTTTGTTTCTTACTCATCCAAGCCACGAGGTTAGCACCAATGTCAAAACAACCACCTGATGTACTTTTTCTATCGTCAGCATTATCAGCCCAATCGATGTCAGAATATCCAGCAAGATCAAGAGTAGAATCTCTACAATACAAAATGCCATAATCAACAGTACTATTGACTTATCTAATAATACATCGGACAGCACTCAGGTGTGACTCCTTAGGATCACCCTGAAAATGCGCACAGACTCCTACACTAAATGCAATGTCAGTTCTACTAGCAGTAAGATAAAGCAGACTACCAATCATGCTCCTATAAAGTGTTTGATCAACACTCTTACTTATAGGATCAAACCTATCCTGATACTGGTGCTCATAGGGGTCCTAGTGTGTTTCTTACTGTCCAACCCAAATCGCTTGACAAGATTCTTAGCATATTTTGATTGTGATATGAATAACCCCTCATCAGTCTGCTTGACTTGAAGACCAAGAAAATATGTTAATTCACCAATCATGCTCATCTCGAATTCTTGCTTCATACACTCTGCAAACTCATGAGCTAGGGAATCAATAGGAGAACCAAAGACGATGTCATCCACATAAATCTGAGCTATGGTAATGGTATCCTCAACACGTCTTATAAACAAGGTTCTGTCAGCACCACCTCTTGTGAAGCCATGTTCCAGGATGTATGCAGTAAGCCGATCATACCAAACTCTCTGAACCTGTTTCAGCCCATACAAAGCTTTATTTAACATGTACACATAGTACGGGTATTTAGGATCAACAAACCCTTTAGGTTGTTCCACATAAGCTTCTTCCTGAAAAACACCATTCAGGAACGTACTCTTGACATCCATTTGGTATAATTTAAAACCCAAAGTACAGGCAACCGCCAGAAGAATTCTAATGGATTCAAGTCTAGCAACAGGAGCAAACGTCTCATCAAAATCAACACCTTCAACCTGAGTGTACCCCTGGGCAACCAACCTAGCCTTATTCCTTGTAATGGTACATTGATCATCAGTTTTATTTTTAAATATTCACTTGGTACCAATAACATTACCATCATTAGGTATAGGTACTAAATCCCAAACTCTGTTTCTAATAAACTAATTTAACTCTTCATGCATCGTGTTCACTTAGTATTCATCCCCAAGAGCTTCTTCAACCTTCTTTGGTTCAATCTGAGACACATAACTAGCATTCGACATGTTGTTCAGAACCCTTCTGTGAAGTCTCGTACTCACATTGTCTTTAGGATGATTCAGTTTCACTCTAGACGAAGGCTTTCTAGATGGTTTAGCTTCATTGTCAGATGTAGTATCCTTATTAGACACTACCAACTCATTAGATGTCCTTGGGGGATCAGGAACTGAAGCTTCCTTAGCTGGTTCAACATTCAACTGTTCCAACTCAACATGCTCTCCACCAGTCTCCCACTTACAACCAGCATCATCGACCACCATATTTATAGATTCCATACCACACGTGTACGATTGTTGTATACCCGATAAGCCCGACTATTCTTGGAATACCCTAAAAATATACCTTCATCACTCTTGGAATAAAACTTTTCCAAATTCTCCCTATCTCTCAGAATGTAGCACTTGCTACCAAACACACGAAAGTACTTAACAGTAGGTTGCTTACCTTTCCAGATCTCATAGGGTGTCATGTCAGTCTTAGGACTGAGATAAACTCTATTGATAATGTGACACACAGTATTGATAATTTCTCCCCAGAAATGCATAGCTAGATCTTTGCCATGAAGTATAGCTCTGGCCATTTCTTGAAGTACACGATTTTTCCTCTCAACTACACCGTCCTATTGTAGGGTGATCGACGAGGAGAACTCATGTTGGATGTCCTCCTCCAAACAAAAGTTTTCAAGGTTCGAGTTTTCGAACTCTTTGCAATGATCACTGCAAATTCTGAAAACTGAATAGCCCTTCTCATTCCTCAATCTCTTACACAGCGAGATGACACGACTGACCACTTCAGTTTATCTCTCAACAACTCAATCCATGTGAACCGAGAAAAATCATCCACCACAACGAAAGTATACCTTTTACCACCAAGACTTTCGGTGTTTGCTGGTCCCATAAGATCCATATGTAGTAACTTAAGAGACTTGCTCGTCAAGATCTTAGAAGTTTGTTTGTGGGAAACCCTAAGTTGTTTACCTTGTTGACATGGACCACAAACAGTGGTATCAATAAAATCCAGCTTAGGCAATTGAAAATTTCCTTTTTAGCCAGTTTTAACAAACTAGTATGATTCATATGATTCAGTCGTTAATGTCATAGTTCAGTGACATCAACTTAGCATTACTACAGAGATAGTTAGGATTAGGTAAGACTCCGTAACAAAATGCTGACGTTCTTACACCTTCAAGAACAATGTTATCTGTTGAGTTATACATAGAACACCTTTTCTGAACAAAGGTCACCTCAAAATTAGCATCACAAATTTAACTAATGCTCAACAAATTGGACTTCAAAACTTTCACATATAGCATATCAGAGATGGCAGGTAGTCCAGCTATACTCGCAACACCTTTACTGAGAATCGGTGTAGAAGCTCCATCACCAAAGGTAACTATACCACCATTCCACTCATCAAGGGATGAAAATAGGGCTTTGTCACCACACATGTGTCTTGAGCAAGCACTGTCAAGATACCACATGGAATTGCTTTGAGCTTTAATGGCAAGGTGAGTCACACGACAATTCAACCAATCTCCAGATCGTTTACTCTCAACCTTCCTTTCCCTCATCTCAATCTCACAATCAGATTTGATTTCAGCAGTCGAGGTGAATGCCATATACCCTTCGTCATCCTCACTCCCAGATGTCTATTCAAGGGAACTGGAATCCGACTCCTCATCATTTTTGGTCACAGCTATACCCTTACGCCTTTCTCTTCCTGATCTCTTCTTCAGATTATAACATTCACTCCTAATGTGACCAAATTCCTTGCATTCATGGCATTGGACAGACCCAGATTTCCTAGCAGGAGTCCAAGAGATGTCCTTCTCACGTCTGTCTCTCAAGGGTTGATTAGGGATAACATTATTCCATTCCTGAGTCATTTCCTATTCCTCATTACCTTCTGGAATTTTTTAACGAAATATACAATTTCATTGTCCCTAAGAGTCTCAGTGTCAGTGGACTCACTCTCATCTTCCCTAAGAACGTTCATGGTGATGGATTTCAATTTCTCAGGTTGTTCTAAGGTCAATTCATAGGTTTAGAGGGATCCTATGAGCTCTTCTAGCTTGAGGGCGTCAAGATCCTTATTCTCTTCAATTGCAGTTAACTTAGGTCTAAATCTCTCAGGTAGTTATCTAAGAACCTTACGAACGATTTTCGACTTAGTGATCCGTTCGCCACTTTCTTCCTTTCTGTTTTATCCTACAGGTACACAAACAAGTTTTCACATATGCCTCTACCTCGTCACCCATCTTTGACTAGTATAAGATTACGAGAGTAAAGCTAACATCCTTTCGATGCTCGGATGACCTGCCCATTGTGGATCATGAGTTTCCTTCAACAGTACTTGTCTCAGTCCCCCACCTAAAGACACGTATAATCTGTTGCCTTTCGCATAGATCAAACCGTCTTCAATCCAATACCGTCTTACCAAGCCATCTTTGATTTCCTGCGACAACTTGGCAAAAGCAACATCCTTTTTAGTCCTCTGTTTGACTCTGTCAAGAAAATCAGATGTGACTGTCATCAAAGCCGATACATAAGCTTCTACGGATTTCCGACTGAGTGCATCAACAACTTGATTCTACTTGCCTGGCTTATGAACCCACACAAAATCAAACTCAGCCAAAAACTCATGCCATCTCACTTGTTTTGCCAACAAATTCTTTTGGGGCCTTAATTATGTGTTGGGTACATTATCCTTTAGAATAATGAATTTTGTTCCTAACAAATAATGGCACCAAGTTTCAAGACAATGAACAACCGTCGTCCTCTATTTCTCATGAGTTGAATACTGTTGTTCCACCTCCTTCAATTTTCGACTTTCATAAGTAATCGGATGACCTTCTTGTACCAATACACCTCCAATAGCACGGTCAGATACATTCGTGTGTACCTCAAATGACTTCTCAAAGTCAAGTAACTGCAACACCGGTTCAGTTGAAAGAGCATGTTTTAACTTCTCAAAACTCGTTGCACTCATCAGTCCATTCCCATTTCCAATCCCTTTTTCAGTAAATCCATCAAGGCGTTTACTTTCTTGGAGTAGCTTTGAATGAAACGTAGATAGTAGTTCTCTAATCCAAGGAAAGAACGTAATTCAGTAACCTTAGATGAACTTGGCCACTCATGATAGTCTTTACCTTCTTTCCATCCATTCTGATTTTTTCTTGATCAACCCAATGTCCCAAAAACATCAACTCTAAACGACAAAATTCGCATTTCTCCTTCTTAACATATAATTTGTAGCGACCAAGAATTTTTAAATAATATAAAATTATTTTTCTCGAAAAAAGCGTCGCTAAATTTTAAACCCTAACGTTAAAATGAAAACGCGTTCGTCTAGCCGTTATAAACGAATTTAAATTTTTCGAATCGAATTCATTTTCGAATAATTATAAAGTATCAATTTCTTATTATTTTGTTTAAATCCGAATTTTAGTAAATTTAAGTGATAAATATATAATTGTCTAAAGTCCAATTACTTAAAGTCCAATTCTATAAATCCAACTAAATAAGCCCAAATCGAAAGCATTTCAACCCAATTATCTTAGGCCCAAACTTGAAAAATATTTACAACCCAACTATTTGGTCCAATTGGCCACCTATGGATTTGTGCCCTAAAAACTCACTATTTTATTCACCATCATTTCATTTCCCTCCTCCACAATTTACGCAGCCAAGCAATCTAGGTAAGAATCCCCCCCAATTCAGTTACTGTAAAAATTTATGTTGATGCTAAAATAGATTTTTAGCATCAACAGCAATCCCTCAAGATTGGAAACTCTAAATGATGTTAGAACATCAATTTCTAGCATCATCACGATGATGTTTTCACACAAAATCGACACCAGCCAAACCCAGTGCAAGCATACACGAGCTGCAGCCTCCCAAGTTGCAGCCACCCAAACCCATCTCAAACTCAATCACACACACAGGCTGCAGCTAAGCACGTGGGTTGCAGACACCCATTCGAACGGTCCAGACCATTCGAACCACACTACCAAACCTCAACCCCACAACTCACTCCAAACCCAAGCAACGACACCACCCATAGCCATCCAAAATCGAGACCAACACCACCCACAAATCACCACCTCAAACCGCCACCAAATCAACCCCAAATCATAAAATAAAAACCCTAAATCAATAACCCACAACTTACCTCAACCATTTTCGAGACTTATTGCCACCAAGGAGAAAACCCGAGCGAAAAATCGAGCCCCAATCTCGGTTTCGAACCATTTCGCCCAAAGTGGAAAACCCCATTTTTGCCCCGTTACCGACGCCACCACAGTCATGGCGCTGCCACCGACCAGTGGTGAATAAGGTGAGGGACAAAGCCCCTCCCGTCGCCTCTCTCTCTCTCTCTCTCTCTCTCTCTCTCTCGTGAATGAGAGAGAGAGAGAGGAAAATTTTTTGTTTTAATTTTTATTTTTTTGGAAATTGCACCCTAAGCCCCAGATTTTTAAAAGTGTTATTTAAGTCCTAGGGTTTTAAATATTTTTATTTTCAATTTTAGTAAATGTCCAATTTAGTCCCTAATTTCTAAAAGGTTTAATTTCAGCCCCTTTAGTTTTATTTTCAACTTTAATAGATTTACAATTTAGTTCCTAACTTGTAAAAGTTATTATTTTTCAGACCCTAAACTTTTATTTTCAACTTTAATAGATTTACAGTTTAGTCCCTGATTTCTAAAAGTTTAATTTCAGTCCTTAATTTTATTTTTAGTTTTAAAAGATTTTCAATTAAGTCCTTAATTGTTCTAAAAGTTCAATTTCAGCCCTTAAACTTTTACTTTCAGTTCCAATAGTTTTCAATTAAGTCCCTAGAGTCCTTATTTCTCATATTTAGCCCCATTACTTTGAAAATAGTATTTTCAGCCCTTGAACTTGTCAAATTCAGCTTTAATAAATATTCAATTAGGTCCATAAACTTTAATTTATCTGTTTAAACATTTAAATTTCGGAATACTAATTCAAAACCTATTTTCTATTTTGACTAGACGAAACGTACGGATGATTAGGAGATTGAGATTATTCCCCGCTCCACTTTTTACGAGATTTGAGATAATTTGAGGTAGACACACCACTATTAATTAGTTTAAATTATAATTGCATATATTATGTGAATTTACGTGATTTATATGCTTTGATGTATCATATGAGAATATGTCATATGAGATATATGATATTGTTATACTTGCCATAACTTATATACTTTATTGCATGAGAAGAAGGCGGGAATCTCTTATCAGATAAGATGAGAATGTTATGCATAACTTATGTGCTTAAATGCACGAGACGGGACTACTCACACACTATGTTTTTAAAGAGCCTATGATTTTCAAGAAAATGAGCCTATGATGATGATATCACGATATGAATTGCATGATTACGTGTTCAATTATTCTGTAAATTAATTATCGACGATGAGTCTACTGAGTATTTCTTCGAAATACTTATTCCGTTATTTTAATAATATTTACAGATTTCGGTAACGGTCGAGTGTGATGGACAGTAGTGGCATAAATTAATAGTCGAAGTTATTTACTTTTTAAATTTACGCATTATGAACTTATTTTGTTGTATCCGTTATTTCAAACTTGATTTTTGAAGTTTAAACGATTTTCTGCAAGTAATCAAATGAATTTTGTTGTCGACGTGGTTTTACCGTGATAAATGCGATGCTTCAAAATTTAGTTATTTTTCAAAAAAAAATTTAATTAATTCAGTTATAAAAGACGATGACGTGGCAATCCGGATTCACGAAACTTGGGGCGCTACATAATTGTTGTTCTCTAAGCCGTGAGAACACCTTTCTCAAGTGGACAACATGATCACCCAGTGATCTACTATATATCACAATAGCATCCAAATATACGAGCACAAAATTATCCAAAAACTCGTACAATACATCATTCATCAAATTGCAAAAGGTGCATTCGTAAGACCGAATGGTATAACCAGAAATTCAAAAAAATCATACCTAGCCACATAGGTAGTCTTTGATTCATCTCATTCAACTATTCTTACTTGCCAATAGCCCGTCGCAAATCTAGCTTGGTAAAGAATGAAGTCTTTGCCAAGCAATCAAACAAATCGGCAACATTAGGCACTAAATATTTGTTCTTCACCGTCGCCTTATTCAGTGCACGATAATCCACACACATCCCTATGGAACCATCATACTTTTCTGAAATAAAACTGGGACACCGTAGGGAGCTTTAGAAGGTTGAATGAAATCCACATCAAGTAAATCATCAAGTTGCCTCCTCAACTCTGCCAACTCAGATGGAGTCATTCGATATGGGGCCTGTGCAAATAGGGGTAGCAAAAGGGTCGTCGGCTCACCTCGTCAAAGCTCTACCCATGGAGGGCTCGAGCTCGTTTCAGGACGAGCTCGAACTCGAGCAGGGGGTTTGCTTAAGGAGCCGAGCAAGGATTGGCTCGTCAAGCTCGTGCATAAAGTTCACGAGCCCAAACCCGGCTCGTAAAAAATTTGAAGAAAAATTTTTAAAAAATTAAAAAATTAAAAAAAAAAGGAAAAACAAACATGAGCTTGTGGGCTCGGCTCGGCTCGACTAGACTAGTAAGCTCACGAGCTCGTAGGCTGAGCTCGACCCTTAAGCACGAGCCGAGCTTATGAGTATATGGGCCGAGCCGAGCCACCACTATGTGTAGGAGCCTTCACACCTAATTCGAATTCAATTTTGTGATCAACAATATGTTGAGGTGGGAGAGTTCTTAGAAGTTCTAGGGACATCACATCAACGAACTCATCCAAGACAATTGCAACCTGATTAGGTACCTGTACAACCTGATCCTATTTAATTTCTACCAAGCTGCAACAAAAGTCATCTTTCCTTTCCTGTGACCTGTCTTAAGCTGTTTCGTAGATTGCATATCATCTTGAATATGCTTTCCCTTATTCTTGTCAAGATATCTAGCAGCACAAAATAGGACTCTTTTCATCTGCAATGTATAACCCATTCAGATGTGGTACCACAGACGCCTTTGCCTTGGCAAAGAATTCGATTCCAAGAATCAAATCAAAATCATCCAAGTAAACAAACATCAGATTGCAATTTCCCTCCCATTCACCAACACGAAGGGTGATTTAAGCAGATCCCTTCATAAGATGTGTTGCAGAATTAACAGCCTTAAGTTTCGTAATTAATTGAGTCATGCTTAAACCTAGCTTTTCAACTATCCTCGAACTTACGAAGTCGTTGGGAGCACCCATATCCATCATTTTAACACCTCCTTACCATAAATAGTAACCCGAATGTACATCAAGCCATGCTGCAGTGTATGGATAGCATTCGCGAGTTGTAAACTCTAGATGGGGCATCCTTCGAGTTATCATCATCGTCTTCTAGTCGTAAACCATTTAATTTCTCCCTCTTTGGACATTCATTTGCGTGATGGGGATCGTTGCAAATGAAGCGACCACTAAAACTCTTTAACTTAAGTTCAGACCGATTACCATCTTTCGATTTAGGGGCCTCGAATTTTTTCTTCTTATCCTCTTTCTTTCAATCTTTCGATATGCCAGCCTTCTTCTTATTGCTCTTCCTCTGAACATAAAAGTTACCGCCCAATCTTGTAGTCAACAAGATAATCCGTTGCAGCCATTGCTGAGAAAGGTCCTTTACTCATTGCCTCCGCAATTTTGCCAGTGGCTTACCTTGTAATCCCAACAAAAAGTTAAAAAGTTTATCATCATTAGCATATTTTGGATATCTAGCATGAGACTATTGAAGTCTTTTACATATTCCCAAAAACTATCCGACCGCCATTAACTTTTTGAGAGATTCCCTTGCAACCCAAGCCGTATTGTAAGGCAGGAACTGATCCTTCACTTCCTTCTGCGACATTTCCCAAGTAACAACCAATAAAAGACATGTAGCTTCATCATCCTTTACACGAGTTTGCCACCACAACTTTGCATCGCCTGAAAGATACATTGAAGTGATATTTGCCCGCTCATCCTCTATAATATGAATAGCTTTGAAGTACTACTCCATATCCTACAGGAAGTTCTCCAACCCTTTGGCATTATGAGCACCGTTGAACCGCTTTGATTCAGGGACACAAATATTTGAAGCACCCACTGCAATTTCAACAAGGAAACTTCACTCTCAAGGGTATAAAACTGAGCATTTGTGTTATCAGCAAGATCCAACAGATCTTTCATGAATGTCGATTGTCTTTCGTCTACCCTGCTGACATACTCTTCGAACTGAGCCCTCAATTCTGTGTGCACATCAGTATGTGGATGGATTTGTGCAGCCAAACTGACTGCACAGTCGATCATAGGAGCACCAACAAAATCCTCCATCGCAGCAACCTGATCCTTAAGATTCTGACTTGCAGCCATGCCTGCAAAAGAAATCCGTTAACTGCGACCTGGGAGCTCTGATACCAATTATCACACGGACGAATTCTTAGTAAAATGCTTGGCCAAATTTTAGCCTATGATGGCACCGAGTTTCCACTCAACCAGCCTACAAATTTGTACAACGTACACAAAGAAAGATAAATGCAACAATGTAAATGAACACGAAAATTACGGGTAAACACCCAACTTGTTTATTACTCCACAATAATACAAGAATACGAATGAACACTAAATGAACACCACACCCTCTCTCTATGTCTCATCAATCCAAACCTTCAAATATATAGAGCTAAAATTCGTGTGCAATTAACACCCT
The DNA here is from genome assembly GCA_035079005.1 of Fraxinus americana. Lineage (NCBI taxonomy): Eukaryota > Viridiplantae > Streptophyta > Magnoliopsida > Lamiales > Oleaceae > Fraxinus > Fraxinus americana. Next base: position 30,587,669 of record CM068707.1, read on the forward strand.
TAACTGCCAAATGGATAAACCCACCCACTATGACTAAAACTACCAGAAAACTGCCTCTTACTACATTTCCCAACAACTGTCCATACTTTCCACCTATATGGACCACGAAAACTACTCAACAAATGTGTAAAACATGTGCTTGATTTCGACACCTGAATTTGTGGTCTAGAGCACACTGAACATCAAGATGGATCAGTACATGCCTTGCCAATTTCTGCCAATCCGCAACACTTTGACACTGGCCAAATTGAAGTATCATGTCCACAAATTGAAATCCACATTTTACTTGCTTCGAAATCCGAAGTGTGCACCATCAACACACCTGTCCGCAAAATTTTGGCATGAGAGCAAGGCGTGCCCATGCCATTGCACATTTCAACCTTTAAGAGGCTGACACTAATGCAGTACTTCATATGGGTTCTCCTTTACCCGCAGGAGGGGATTGTGAGAGATGGGAAGAGGCTGTTGTGTGGATGGGATGCAGAGGGCTTTGTGTTGTGAGGAGGGTAGACAGAGTTGATTTTGGTGGGAGTGAAGTAGAAGAAGACGCTGAATTTTTGTTTTTCTATTTACTTCTATTTCTGTTAATATTTCCTCGAAGTAATCAAAGTTAAAGATGGTGTACAATATGCTTTCCAAATGACGCCCTTGACGTATTTATAATTTTTACGTGTTCAAGTTGATGGTAGAAATTGATTTTAATGTAGTAGCCAACGGAGGGTTCTCTAGCTTTACATAGAAACATTAAAGATATAATCCTACTATCTCCCTTGTTTCTCTAGACATTACATTCTACCACTTTATGGAACATTTTGAAATATGGTATGTAAAGCCTTCAAAATATCTAATAGCATTTGGAGAATTCTAACAAATAATGTTCACCAGAGACAAGGTAAACTGAAGGAGGAATTTATAAAATTGTTAGTCAACGCTATTGTCTCATTCTAGAGAAAGCAACACTTCTCATGTTACAAGAGAAATCCTGGTAAAAGAAAACTTACAGAGAGAAGCATAAATTCGAATTGTGGAATAGTTAGGTGACCAGGAGAGGGAGCTAGGGGAGGCGGACTAGGTGTAGACATTGCACTTTCCTTCGAGCACTTGTAATTACAGCGACTTGGCCGAACAACTCAATACACTCCACTTTGTGTTAAAATGAAAACATCTTTCCTGTTATCCTCTCCAAATGAGAAAATGTATTCTAAAGCAGGAAGATTGCTATTAGGCACTGAGCTGCACCTGATTGGAGAACTTGGAGCACAGCTGAAAGGGATGTCAGTTGTAGAAAAATTTCCGCTGTCTTGAGGAGTTTCTGATGCTGCCCATAGATGATTGGCATATAAATCTCCATACAAGTAACTGCATACAATCACTCACGGTTAGTTTGTACGAGTGTTACAGATTAAACCAAGTCCTAGTTACAATAGCAATGGTAAATAAAGAACAATTAAAAAACAAGTGAAGGACAGATTTAGAGAGATTGTTCACTCGTCGTTGCAGGCGTTAATTATGCATAAGAAGATGACTAGAGTGATCTCATGCCTCTCACCATGTGTCAGGTAGAAATGTCCCCCCTATAAAATATTAGGTCCACCTAATTGCATTGGAATGTGAATACGATTCTGATTAAAATAGGTCCAGAAGATAAGTAACCTATATGATTTAGCTACACACAAACAACAAAAAGTATTCTTAATTTTACAAATTAATGAAGAAAGAATTGAGCATTACCTTCCATACGTGCAGGGATCAGTCTTTGCACGGTAGAAATATCCTTCTGATATTGCTGCAGATCCTAGTTTATTTATCTCTGAGTGACTATATCCCAATATGGGCAAAATTGAATCGATGGAATTAGCAGAAGTATTTCCCCCTGGAGTTTGCTGGGGTTTAAAAACAAGAGGACCTTCATAAACCCGCCATCCATAGTTTCCCCCCTTCGATATGATGTCTACCTCTTCATATTGATCCTGCAAGATTTGAGTTAAGAATTTATCCTGTCAATTCATATTTAGTTAAAGAATTGGAAAACTGGCTAGAAATCTATCAGCAAATTAGAAGCTTTAAAGTATGGTTGAAAAATGATGACATCTCTAAACCTGTCCAACATCAGCACACAGGAAATAGGAAGGCCTTTCTGAATCAAAGCTACAACGCCACGGATTTCTTAAACCTAGGGCCCAAATTTCCAGCCCCAATTCTTTATCTTCAGAATATGGATTATCCTGTGGGATAGAATAGTTTCCCCACAAACCAAGTTTAACTATTTCCTCTTCACCTGAGAATCAAAACCATGATGAAACAAGATCAAATCACACAAGTATAAGAATTTAAGATTTGTAGGGACGAGAACGAGAAAAAATCAATACACTTAAAGTTTTATCCACTTGGAATTTTAACTACAGAACGACAATTGTATGGCAGAAACAGAGATTTCATCATGCAGTATCTGATACTAGTGATTAGTATAATGAAAAAGATTTTAACTTCGTTTTCTTTCTTAGCACGGTATATTCCACCTTACGGAACAATCCAAGGATGTATTGGTGTCAAAAACTCACGTGGTATAAAGTCCACATCAACCCTTATTATCTTTCCGAGCAATGACTTCTTATTTTGTGCAAAATTATAGGGATCTCCTTTGCTTCCACCATCACCCATCATGATATATAAATATCCATCGTCTGGCCCAAAGAGTATTTGACCACCGTGGTTTGCTCCAAATGGAAGCCCCATCGTAAATATTCTTCTTACTTCCAATGGCTTGGCCGTTTCAGCCTAGAAATCATATACTACTCAAGTCAGGTGCATACTAACAAGCATATTTGGCTAAGCTTCAAAGTCACCTTAAAAGTAACTTTTTGGATGTATGTCACTGCATACTTTTCAAAGTAGCTTATATGTTTTTGAAATAATTGTTAAGATGCATTTTTGAGGGGGAAAAAAGGAGTGGAAAAGGTATACCAATGATGGATTTGAAGCAGTTCCATTAGCCGTAAACTCAGAAACAATGGTCTGATATTTGCAGTGAGGCCCTGAATCTAGTGAACCTAACTGCGAAGGGTCGCATCCTACATCAGAATTACAAGCACAAATTCCACCACATCCCGGAGACTTCTCTTTGTCACAATTATACGATGCAAAAAACCGGCCATTGTTTGCAAAGTCTGGATGAAAAGCCATTCCCATCATCCCGAAACTAGTATCAAGATGAACTTGATCTGTTAAGTCTACAAATGGACTCGACTCATCAATTCCCATTACCTCTCCCGAATCCTGATCAGGAATCGTGGCCAACCAAATTTTGCCAGCTTGGTTGGAGAAGAAAGCCCGATTAGATCCATCGGGATGAGCTACCATATTAAGATAAGATCCATTGCCAATTTTCTCCAAACACACGCCTTTTGTTGGAGGCAAAGTATTGGTTTCGTTAAGAGAGACCGGTTCGCCATTAAAACAAATGGAAATCTCATCCGTGACACCACCAAATGCATTACAAAAATCACTTTTCGATTGCCATAGGTCAGTGAGCTTGGATATGCTGGCATTTTGTGGTACTTGAGCCTTACTTTGTAATGAAGGGGCGAAGGGAGAATTCAGGATCATTACATTTTGACAAGAATTCCATGTTGTTGAACAAAAGTCGTTATCTGACAAAGATGAGAGAGGTGCACCAGCAGTAGAATTGCAAAGGATTGGAACTGGGCGAGGCTCTGATTTTACCTTAAACAACTCTGCTGAGAATGGATCACATGTCTGCAAAGATTATGCCTTCATAATTGAAGTTATTTAGGTTTTTCTTATCGGAATATGAATAAGAACGAAAGACCCTTTTAAGCATTAAAGGTTTAATATAACGAATAACACTTTTACAGCTAAATTATACATGCTAGATGCTACAAACAATGCCTCGGTAACAGAATATCAGGAGAAAATAAGAAGAAAATTGTTTGTGAAGAATAAGAAGAAACTCTGCTTTTGACCACATAATTATTAAATCTCTTCAATAAAGACTAATTTAAATGGTTCCAATTTCGTGCTCGTAGGGACGTTACCATTTTGTAGCATAGTTTGAAGAAATAATTACCAAACTCGTAAATCCTAATTGTGGATAAATATTAAAACTTCAATCTTTATTCAGTTTCATCAATACAAGAATCCGTGCACCTAAGTTTACTCAAATTTTGAACCAAAAGAACTAATATTTCGCAATAAGGACTAAAAAATCCATTTTTTGTGTTGAACTTTCATCAAATTCTGAGTTAATTATGTATCTAAATATTTATTTTCCATAACAGGCAGGCATGATTATCAACATTTTTGAGCAATATAGTGAAGTACACTGAACGTAGACTTTTTTCTGCATAAGCTTTAAAAAATCTAGAAGTTAACAACTTACTGCACAGAGGATTGATTTCACAGCTGAGGCACAGGTAGAATCAGATATGTTCATAGCCTGAAATCTCTTCTGCAACTCCAGATCTTCAGACGGATTGCAGCACGATTTTCCATTATATGGACAGAATGCTAAATTGCTCTTTGGAGTTGTAGGTGCTCCTGCATATGCCACGTACAAACAAAGCAAAGAAAATTTAAATGATTTGACAATTACACCAGAATCCCGTCATGGGTTTGAATAATGCTAAGTGTACACAATTTTTTACACAATCTTTTATACCTCTCTCACATGGAAGGGGGCCCACACATAATAAAATAATCGTGGACCCCCCTCCATGTGAGAGAGGTGTAAAAGATTGTGTAAAAGTGTGTGTGTACATGTAGCATTACCCCAATAGGTTTATAAGCACGTTGAGTACCCTCCTTACAAACCACTTTTAAGGGTGAATTTACCAAAAACTTTAAAACAGGTACTTCAAAGTAAGCACCCCGTGCCTCATTACGGACGGGTGACTTAGGAAGCACCATTTCTAGTAGAAGATTGGTTCCTTAGGGTCTGGAAAAACTGAACCATCATAGACTTTACTCGTCTTGAAGACCATATATCACCATATCAAGTACCCTACCCTTATAAGCTGGTTGCACTGACGAATTTTAACAAAGTGCTTATAACACGAAAATGACGTTAAAGAATCAAGAATTCACACACGACTTACTCAAGTCAGTGCACAAAGGCAATGCAGAAGAAGGATAAAGGAACAAGAGCAGTACACAAAATACTGAGAGAATTTTATCCATTTCCACTGTTTTCCCAGAGAGATGAGATGACAATAATTACATGCAGCAACTCTTCAACAAAAGCCCCCTTATCTACAGAAGAAAAGGTGGGATTCAATAAAATATACGCAAATCCTTCCAGAAGCCATTGAAATTTGACACCCTTTTTGACAAGAAAAAGCAACTCACTGTGATTTGAATTTTCCATTAATCAGTGCACTTAAACCTGAAAGCTAAATTTTGATATAAATAGGAGATGGCTTTTCAGTCAAGTTGAGCAATAATTCAAGACTGAGATTGACTTGTTTATGCACAAAATCTCAGTGGATGGAAGTGGTTAGAAAGGGCAAAATGTTTGTTTTGACAAATATACGTGTGTAAGATAAGAAAAAGTGGGTGATTGTTAGTAGTACAATTGGTATGAAAACACTAATTTAGATGACACTATAAATATTATTAGATAAATAATATAATTTTACTTTTAATTGAAGGTATCACATAACGGTCATATAGACCGATGCTATAATTGAGTGACTATTTTAATTCATAGAAAAATAAAACTAATTTAATACTCATGTTTTACACACCAACACGCTAGCAAGATATTAAAATTTAGTGACAATATTAAAATTTCGCTTAAAAGTAAAATGAATTTTTTACTTTAATATTTCAAAAATTGTAAGTGTCAAATATCGTGACAAGTAATATAATAATGAATAATGTTTCGATTGCGCCGAGAACTACGCTCAAATTGATTGATGATTTTTAGACTAAACTAAAAAGCTAAAAAAAAAAAAAAAAAAGGTAATAAATGGCGTTCAAAGCTTTGATTTGAAAAAATACAATGAAAAAGGTGGTAAGAATCACGATTTCCCCGTAGTTCACCCAAATTTAACTTCGCATATCACATCGAGGTAATATTTTGCTATGTGAATTCGAAATTTCTTAATATAATTGCTTCATATAAAGATGGAATAAATTAAGAAGAAATTCACAAAAATGGTTTCACAATTCAGAGAAGTATATATCTCTATCTTCACTTAAAATCATGACCTTTATCTCTAATGCTACACATGTTCTATATCTCTGTTTCAAGTTTGATGAAAAGAATAATAAAAAAAAAGTTAGAATTTTTTGGTACAGACATCTTCGATTTTATACTTGATGTTCAAAGATTTTCACAATCTTTTTGCAGATTTCGCATTGCAGTATATATTATATAATTTTTTTTTTAACCTGTTGAGTACATAATTTATGCATAAAAAATTCAAATGCTTCCATGCATCAATCGTAGCCAATTTCTTTATGTGACTTTATTTTCTTTGTATGAAAGAGCATCATCCTTGATAATTTTTTCTAAACTTAATGTAGTCAGATGAATAAGTATTTTCTGTTGTCATCGCTTAAAATTTGACTCACTGATTTTTATTTTTATTTTTTCAATTTTTCTACATCCGAATTTGGGAGTGAATTATTGAATATTGCCATTTCCTGATACAAAATCAAAAGATAAACGAATAACAAGTAGTAGAAGTAGAATAAAATAAAATAAAATAAAAGGGTTTTAAGATTGTTATTTCCGGAGTTTTAGTTTCTCCTTCTCTCAAGTTTAACAGGATTAAAACAAGAATATGAATATAATTCTAGCCCATCGTCTTCACAATATATTAATGTAGAATGGTCAGAAGAGAAAATCATAAATAATTAGAAAAAAGAAAAGAAAATGAAGAAGATCTACAAAAAATATGTATAACTTTCAGCTCAAATATTGAATTTTCGTCCATCAGTACAATTTGGAAGCATTTTTCAATTTTACATAATTTTTTTCGAATGACGTTGTCAAACTTTCATGGTTAAGTTCCATCATTTAGAGCTCTATTTTAAAATTTTTCTATTTTGAGTCAATTTAAGGATATTTTCGTCATTTTTACATTATTTTATTTTTATTCAGTTTTGTTTAATAGTTTTTTAGTTTATTTGGATTTGTTTATAGAATTAGAACTTCACTTTCATTATGAATTATTTTGAGTCTATAAATACACATTAAGGTTGTAAAAATAATTCATTCGATTCTTGATTAATAAGATTTCAATTTTTCAATTAATTGATTGATTCTAACATTTATTTGGTAGATTTAGCTACCGTTTGTTTCTCATTCTTCATCCATCAAAATGAAAAATATGACCGTTATCCATTACTTCAAGCCATAAATTTTGAATTTTTATCTCTTGTGTGGGGCCTAATAACGGCTATATTTTTCATTCTCATTCTATAATAATAATAATCAAACGGGCACTTACTGTATCCTTAAAATGATTGTATTCCCTTCTATGTGTTTAAAGGCAATTAATAATCATCCCCAAGATAGAAAGAGATTTGTTTCTTACCAAAGCAAGATAGTAATCAATAAGAATTCTAACGAATTCAATGTAATGTTTACGTACTTGTGAGATTCAAAGTAGGAAAGTTTGCATTTGAAAACGGTGTAATTTTTCTTGCAAAAAGGCATGTTATTTATAAATTTATTCGTGTTCATTCGAACGGTCTTCAAGTTTTTTCAAAAAGTGATGATGATTGAGATAGCCTTTCATACAAGTAGAGTTATATGTCCAAATCGAAGGAGTCTGTTGCATGTGTCAATTAATCTAGAATTTTTTTGAGGAAATGGCCAATAGTTATTAGTAGTGTTCTAAAAGGCGTAATTGTGGCGATGCGTGGAGGCCAAGCCCAGGTTTCACGGGTTACCTTTCTTCTTAGCACAGAAAGGGACATCGTGCGACAGTAGTCTGCTCCGCTAAACTACCTTTCGCCTTCTCTCGATCGTTTCGGAATGAAAAGAAATTTGATCACAATTTAAAGAAAACTTGCACATGAAATTGAAATGTATTGAAATAAACTTGATCATTGTTTGCTTGAAAGCTAAACATTACAATAGATAAAAGCAGGAAATTACAATGGCTAGTGTAGGGGGCGAACACTAGAAAGCTTGAAAGATATTTGAAAGAGTAATACCCCCTATAATAGACTTAGCAACAAAAACCCTTATGACGGGAGTAGACGTTAAAAAGTCGAGGAATCATACTAAACTTTTCTAATTATCAACTATTTTACAATTAAATAAAATATTTACAATGTGCATCCGAAGTTCGGCAAACTGCGGCTGCTATAGGGTCACGGGGCTTAGATAAAGCTGCAGTCCGTGACATTCTCCCCCATTTGTTTTGACGACGTCCTCAGAGCCACTGATTGTTCTTCTCGTTGTTGCATCCGCTCCATTTGACCAAGTATTCTTTAAGATATTTCCTAGAAGCTCGATGGCCAAAAATCTTTTCAGCAACCTTTATTTATGATCTTTTCAATTTAAACACTGGTTGCTTTAGATCTGCAGACTTCTTATATTGTTTCTGATTGATATCCGCAGTATGAGGGAGTAACGGATGCTGGCCTGTAGTAATCTCAAAAGGCTCTTATTGGGAGAAGAGCTCTCTTGAGCTTTGAAACACATCCGGGACACATCCAAAAGTTTTACCCACTTTTCACGCGAAGTAGAGATAAAGTGCCGAAAATAGTCTTCCAGCATAAAGTTAAAGCACTTGTCTGTTCGTCTGATTGTGGGTGAAAACTGGAATTCATGCTCGAAGTTGAACCAAGAAGTTTGAACAACTTGGTCCAAAGTATGCCAGTAAGCAGTTCCCAGTATTTGACAATATGTTTGAAGAAGAGTGAGCTGTCTCTTCGGCTGATACATACTTGGGCGCTGTCGTAAAGGTTGCATCTTTAGATAAATGGTCCACCTTGACCGTGATAGTGCCAAAATCTCCAAATTTTGGCAATTCACCAATGTAGTCTATTGATCCACTCTCGACTGGTCTATTTGGGATGGAAAGGGGCTCCAGTAAGCCTGGCTTTTTCTGATGATCCGTCACATCTTGCGGACAACCAAGACAAGTTTTCACATAACTTGAATTGTCATCCCGCCTTTGAGGCCAGTAGTATGCATGTTGTAGTAATGCAAAAGTGCGCTCCACAGTAGTCTCACTTCCCAACATTTCTCCCAACTGTTTTCGAGGCTCTTCAAGCTCCGGCTGAGACATACGGTACGGTGTCCTGGGGAGAGGTGTGGCACCCGAAACAAGTTCAATCCCAAGATCAATTGCCTTCCTTGATGGTAATTTCTTTGGTAATTCATTCAGCTTGATGTCCTCAAATTCCTTAACAAACCTTCTGACAGGTTTTGGAATTGGACCAATCACTTCTTCAATCTCTTCCAATCGAAAAGTGCTCAAAAATCAAGGTTCATTCCTCTTGAAATCCTTGCTATATTGCATGGCCGAGATACCCTTCTCGCCTGCCTTCATAGCTTGTGTGGGGATAACGCATAGTTTATTTCCCATCATCACTAATGAGTCAAAATGCGGCAACACTGTTGTTTTTGTGTCCCGAAGAAATTTCAATCCCAAAATGAGCTTGAAATCATCCATCTGAACTGTCGACAAATTCGTCCTTCCCTCGAAGTGACCTACCCTGATCGACACAGATTTCGCTACTCCCGCTATCGGTTGAGCAGCGGAGTTGATTGCTTTGACTTTTCCCTTACCTCTTTCCAGAGCAAGTCCAAGCCACTCCACTTCGGTACTTGCAACGTAGTTGTGGATAGCACCGGTATCTATCATAGCCCTGATTGGCTTTCCATTGATCATCACATCAATGTACATCAGGCCTTTTACCCTACAAGTGCGAGCCTTCGATTCCTCAATCTTCGACTCTTTCGAGGGACCATCTTCCCTTTTAGTAACTCGATGCAATAGTGTATTGCACCGCTATGAGAATGCACCAACTACATCCTCGTCCTCTTCGGAGTCGGTCTCGCCATGACAGCTAGCTTGTGGGGTACCTTGCTTTGATTTGGTCCTACCACTTGCTAGTTGGCAATATGCGTTCATCATCCGTTTCTGAGGACACTCCGCCACCCGATGTGGTCCTTCACATAAAAAGCACTTCAATTTAGGATTGGCATCAGATCTGCCCTCCTTTACTTTTCCTTGATTCCAATTGTTATTCTGACGGTTGCCTTGATAGGCTCCTCCCCGATTCTAAGAGTAACGTTCTCCCCCATTTGAGCTCTAGCTAGGTCTATGAGGTCTATTTCCACCTGTGATAGACTGACTATTTCCCGAATATCGATCATCTCTCAATTCTGGTTGATAGTCACTCAAACATTCGGCAGCTCCAATAGCTGCGCTTAAATCAGTGACCTTCTGTCTCTAAAATTCTGTGCGTGCCCACGGTTCCAACCCTTCCATGAAGGTGAATAACTTGTCCCTTTCGGACATGTCTTGAATATTCAGCATATGCCCAGAAAAGGCTTTCACATACTCCCTAATGGAGCTTGTGTGTTTCAGTTTTCGTAAGGCCCGACGTGTTCATAGTCTACATTCTCTAGGAAAAATTGAGATATGATTGCTTCCTTGAGGAGATCCCAAGAATCTATTCGAATCCTATTGGCCTGAATATCAGCATACTTTGTCAGCCACCATAGTTTTCCATCTCCACCTAGATACATGGTAGCTATAGTAACCTTTCTCGCTTTGTCTTGAATCGAAGCCGCAAGAAAGTATTGTTCCATATCGAACAAGAAGTTCTCAACTTCTTTAGCATCGCGTGCCCCTTCGTAGGTACACGGTTCTGGAATTCTGAGCCTATGCATATACTCTTGCATGGTGGCTTGCCCATTACCAAACGCGCATTGAAGAACTACCAATTGAGCTCTCAACGTTCCCACTTCCTACTGCAGATCAGGTATGCTAGAAACAGCTTCAATCATAGCTGCGCAAGCTTCTTGGCATTCATTCGGTTGGATGCGTACTTCCCGAGTTTTCGTCGCAGCCACTTCGACCTTTTCTTCAAGGCCCTCCATGGCCAAACACAACCTAGTGTTTATCACCTCCAACGCCTCCAAAGCTGTTTCGTCGTCCTTTTTTGAGGATCTATCACCTCCGTGTTGTTCGATTCCATTGCATCCATAGCTTTCTTATCGAGGGTCTTGAGCCGCAGTTCTGATACCAACTCTCACGGGTTACCTTTCTTCTTATCACAGAAAGGGACACCGTGCGGCAGTAGTCTGCTCCACTAGACTACCTTCCGCCGTCTCTCGATCGTTTCGGGACGAAAAGAAATTTAATCACTATTTAAAGAAAGTTTGCAAGATGAAATTGAAATGCATTAAAATAAACTTGATCATTGATTGTTTGAAATATGAATATTACAATAGATGAAAGTAGAAAATTACAATGGCTAGTACAGGGGGCGAACACTAGAAAGCTTGAAAAATGTTTGAAAGACTAATACCCCCTATAATAGATTTAACAACAAAAGCCCATATGATGGGAGTAGACGTTAAAAAGCCGAGGAATCATACTAAACTTTTCTAATTATCAACTATTTTACAATTAAATGAAATATTTACAATGTGCATCCGAAGTTGGGCAAATTGCAACTGCGATAGGGTCACAGGGCTTAGATAAAGCTGCAGTCCGTGACACCAGGGCTAGGCGAGCTTAGGCGAGGTATATGCATAAAAAAACGTAAAAAGACGTTTTCTTAGTTTAATATTATTTTAATTTTTAATCAATTAAAAATAATATTTACTAAACATTTAAAACAAATTTATAAGAACTTTATACATTTTTCCAAAGTTTCTAACAAAAATATAAGTTTCAAATTTAAATACAAAATAGTAAGTAAATAGCATATGAACTTAAATTTTATCTAATTCTTTAATGGACTCCAATTCAATAACATCTTCTTCATCTAACAGATTTATAGGAACTTTTGCATATTGAGTGAGTCCAACTTACCTTGGAAAGTCAAAGTGCTGAAGCGTGAAGATCAGCAATTGGAAATTGGAACAATGGAACTTTGAAGAGAAAGTGCCGACTGCTGGGCATTGGAGGATAGAAGACTTTTGGGTTCAAATGGCTTTTTTAATTTTAAATTAGGGCAAAACTTAGGCATTTATTGATAGACTTTATTATTGAACACTGGACAAGACTGCATTTTTATTTTTGAGTTTTGGTTCAAATTCGATAAGTAAATAATTTTTCTTTTAATAACTCGGGTGTTTTAAGAAATTATCTACCGTAAATAAGATTCGTTAGTCACTTGACTTTTGGATTCAAATGGATGTTTTAATTTTAAATTAGGGCAAACTGAAGAAATTAGCATTTAATAATTTTTAACTTCAAAAGAATTGTAAAAAAAAAAAAGGTCACCTAGAGGTCAACAACTGTCGTTGGCCGCCAAATAAGACGCTAACTCATTAGACTTGGCGTTTTGGCATCGCCTCACGTCTAGGCGCGCATTTTAGAATACTAGTTATTAGAATTTAGAAATAACTTCATCAAGTACCTAAAAATTTGATTAATTACAATTTGACCTAATTTTCTCGAAAAAATAAATATAAGATACGCATACCCACACTCAGAAAAAAGCCCATACCATTTTGCAGTATCTATTAATTTAAGATCAGATCTCTTCCCGACTTCCCCACATGAGGATGACTAGCTTTCAAAAGTTCTAGCTTATTTCTGAATTACTTAAGGGCCGTTCTCTTTGACCGTTTTGGGTCGTTTTCTGTTTTCGATTTTCCAAAACAATGAAAACGCGTTCTCTTTCCTATTTTTGAAAACGTGTTTTTGAAAACGACAAAAAATTTGTACACAAAACACAAAACAATCAAAACATCATTTTGGATGTTTTCAAGCAAAAACAGGACAAAAAGGCAAAACACGGGAAATGCCCATTTTGGAACAATAACACCTTCCCTCTTCTTCCCTCATTTTCCATTTCCCCCAGAATTCTTCCTCTTTCTTGAGCTTCAATTTCTTCTTCATTTTCTAGGTTTCAATTTTATATCAATTACTTCCTTAAAGAAGGAAATTGGGATGAAAATATAGAGTTTAAATTGAAGTTTTTTTCATTGTTGATTGTTGTTTACTGGATGCTATTTTGACTTTCATTGAGAGAAAATCAAGTATAAGAACAATGGCGGTGGGTCGGAGGGAGAAGAACAGTCAATCAACGATACAAAGATTTTCTCTCTTCAATTACCACACAAACAAAAAATCCAATCATTACCAGAATTGATAAAAAAAATCCACAAAAACTGATTCCCCTCCGGCAACACCCAAGGTCACGCTTCAATTCCTCATCCCCACAACATTGAATCATCAAATTGGCCCTAATCGTGTCTTCAGCAGGCACATAGGATCATGGATTACATGTCTATTGCACCAATTAATTCAAAAAATGTTCCAATTTTCGAATCCACTGCCACCTTCCCCTCACCTCCATTTCCCAGTCGTCCCCTTCCCCTCACCTCCACACACGTCGCCGTCGGAGTAATCTACACCTGTCAGTTCATTTATTGTGTGAAGAAGACCAAGCTTGTGGTCGGAAAAGGAGGTAGAGAGAGACGGGAGGAAGAGAGAGACTAACGGGAATAAAATGTGTTTGGAAGTGAACATCTTTTCAATTTTGAGTTTTTCAAAATAATTTTTCAAAATGGCAAAAAGAACACGTTTTCAACAATTTCAAAATGGACACTCAAAACACAAAATACAAAATGAATTTAAAACACAAAACTGAAATACAAAGAGAATGACCCCTTAGACTTTCTAGCTTTTGAGAATTGGATATGGCAACAAGTGATGTAAAGCTTTTAGGATTGTGGGCAAGCCCATTTACAACCAGGGTTCAAATGGCTCTTAAGCTGAAATCTATTGAATTTGAGTTCATTCAAGAGAATCTGCAAAACAAAAGTGAACTCCTCCTTAAGACAAATCCAGTTCACAAGAAAGTCCCAGTTTTCATCCACGGTGACAAACCTATCAGTGAGTCTCTTATCATTATTCAATACATTGATGATACCTGGATTAATGGCCCCTCCATTCTCTCTTCGGATCCATATGATCGGGCCATTGCCCGTTTCTGGGCCACCTATATCGATGATAAGGTACAGTTCTTTTTCTCTTGTATTCTTTTCACAGTGAGTGCGTAGTAATCGTTAAGGATCCAGTTGCTTTATATCTTTTTGTAGACGTCGTTGTAATTTGACATACTTGGAATGAATCCAGTGGTGTCCATTGTTGAAGGAGCTAGGATCGGCGCAGGGAGACGAGGCGATAGCTTCAATTATGGAGAAGATTTTTGAAGGGTTGGTTTTGTTAGAAGAGGCTTTTGTTAAGTGTAGCAAAGGAAAAGTTTTCTTCAGTGGAGATAATGTGGGTTACCTTGATATTGCACTAGGTTGCTACTTGGGATGGGTTAAGGCTACAGAGATAATGACTGGTGTAAAATGGCTTGATGAAACTAAGACACCTGGCTTGGTGGGATGGGCTGAGAGGTTATGTTCAGACAGTGTTGTTATGGATGTTCTGCCGGAAGCTCAGAAACTTGTAGAACTTTACACAATGTCCGCAGCCAAGGAGAAGGGTGATTCCGAGTGATAATACTTCGATTGCAAGAGAAGTTTTGATTTTTCTATCAGTTGTATCATGAAATATGCTTTGACTATGTTTGACAAATAAGTTTCTATAGGAGAAGTTTGGATTTTACTTTTTCTTTGTGAAAGATAATCTGTTCAACTTTCTTTTGTTTCTCCTTTCTTGTAGAATTTGAGCAGGTGCTTTAATGAAATGAGCTGGATCAAAATCTTGTCCTCGTATGAATAGAGAATTAGTCCAATTTTATGTACCAACAAAGAATAAAGATGAGTACTTATGTTAAATTTAAGCGACAAAATTCGGTTTAGATAGTCGAAAAAGAGCATCTGCAAAATTATAGAAAGGTGGTTCCTCCTATCCATCTTTTGTACCTCAGAAGCCAGAAGAATGGGTAATAGAAAATTTTAAACAGTTTGTGAATGAGTCTATTCTGTACTAGGAAAGAAAGTCGACACATTAGGGTCTCCATTATTGTGTTGTTAAGAGCAATTAGCTCTTATAAAATTTAAAACCATAACACATTCGGCCGCAGTCCTGTCTCTGCCAGTCCCAACTCGGGATCCTTAAGGCCTAGACAGTCCATAGAGAAATGTGGGGGAACGAGGCCCAGGCACTTCTCTCAAACTTGCTCAATCGGATTGACACCGCTGCAATCATGGCTGATAATAAGCTGACTATAAACCATGATAGATTCATGATGTCTGGCTAGAATTTCTTTATTCTTCACTTGCAATACTGAAGACGGATCCTGCTATTTTATAATGAAAGCCTCAGGTCTTGGATCTTGAAGTTCACATGTTGCCATATTTATTCAGCGAATCACATTTTTCGTACAAGGAAACGTTCAATTTTTTGTTGCATAAAAGTAGTCTACATAAATCCAGCTTCAAGTCTTGAATCTGAGGCACATTAAAGAATCCAGTTTATAACAATTGGCAATGGCAGCAAGTGATGTAAAGCTTCTGGGAGCATGGGAAAGCCGGTATACAGATCGAGCTCCAATTGCCCTTATTCTTAAATTCATTGACTATAAGCTCATCAAAGAGGATGTCTTTAACGAAAGCCAACTGCTCCTTAAATCAAACCCGGTCCACAAGAAAATCCCAGTTTTGATCCATGACAATAGAGCCCCCCTTTTTTAGTTTCATTGAGAATAGGTTTTGTAACAGTGATTTTTATAAAAATGTGGGGTTTTTAGTTTTACGTGTAAAATTATTTTATTTGAAAATGTGTAATTAAAAATGAGTTCGAGGAAAAATATTTTTTTTAAAATGAGGATCAATCAAACAAGGGCTAAGACTACTTGCTAGTCACTTGTCATTGGGATTAAACAAGGGCTAAGACTATTGTGGGTCACTTGTCATTGTGCAATACATTGATTAATCTTGGGCTCATGGCCCTTCCCATCTCCCGTCCAATCCTAATGATCGCGCCATAGACCGTTTCTGGACAACCTACATTGATAACACGGTATATTTATTTTTATTTTGTTGAATCGCTTTATCTAAAAGTTTAAAACTACTATGAAAGAGAGACAATTATTTAATTATATTAGTCTTCAACATGTCACCCATGTTCAGGTTGGTTTCATATATAAATCAAAGGCTTGAAACATGCTCAATTTAAATAATAGCCGTTTTTCTTCAGTTTTGTCTCTTCTTGATACAATGAAGACGTGTTTAACATAACACTGTTGTTTAGCCATGGTTCCGATTACTGATAGAGCTCAGAATGGCACAAGAAGAGGATGCAAAAAGGGCAGCAACAGAGAAAATACAAGAAGGGTTAATGCTGTTCGAAGATGCTTTTGACAAATGTAGCAGAGGCAAGGTTTCTTCAATGAGGATAATATTGGATTTCTTGATATTTCTCTAGACTGTTTTGTGGTATGGCTTAGGGCTATTGAAATAATTGCAAAAATAAAAAATGCTTGATGAAAATAAGATGCCTGGCCTTGTGGGTTGGGCTCACAGGTTTTGTTCTCGTGAAGCCTTGGAAGGAATAGTGCCAAATGCTTAACAACTTGTACAGTTACACAAGGAATTTCTAGCTAGAGCAAGAAATGCAGGGTAATCAGGCATAACAGGGACTTGATATTTTCGCTCGAACGTAATGTTTTTTTGAACCGTCTCCTTTAAGTTTACGATATTAGAGAGGGGAAAAATGCATTGGGATGCTTTTTTAATTGCTCTTTTGCAACTCTTTGCTATTCACTGGTTTTAACCATATGAAAGTCATTCATAAATGCTGTTATTCTGAAAGGGCTTATGATTTGTCAATAATTTTTTAAAATTTCTAGTGGGATGGATAGATTTTTCTGCACTGCATTTTTCTTTTTCTAGTTGCTTTGAATCTTTCAAGAAATCTAACAATAAATTGGGTCGACTTGCAAAGAGGATTCATGTAGTTGTCCCAAATTCATTAAAAAAAATCTTAGTATGCTGTTTTTATTCTAATTTTGGTTTCTCCATGACTATTCATAGATATCCATATTAGGGGTGCAAAACATGTACCAGCGCATCGTGCAAGGCCCGCAATGGGCCATGTCATTGTTCAATGGGAAGAATACATAAATCCTACTTTTACTTATACACATTTCAAAAATACCAAAACATGTTTCAAATTTCAAAATTTAGGTTTCTTTTAAATTTTTAATTATGAAATAATAATTATTAAATTAATTTATTATTAATATTTAATTCTACTATAAAATAATTAACCCACCTTCACCTCCACCACCCCTACAACTCCGGGGGTATTCCGGCGACCGTTCC
Source organism: Fraxinus americana (assembly GCA_035079005.1). NCBI lineage: Eukaryota > Viridiplantae > Streptophyta > Magnoliopsida > Lamiales > Oleaceae > Fraxinus > Fraxinus americana. Next base: position 30,605,121 of record CM068707.1, read on the forward strand.
GGCCACCACTCTTCTCCGGCGATCGTTCCGACGACTTTTCCGGCGACTGATCCGATTCCGGCGAATATGTTAAGGTCACAAATCTGTATAAATTGGTCACAATTCAAAATTTTTTAGGTCACAATTCAAAATTTTCGTATGTCACAAATTTGTTTATCGGTCACAACTTAAAAATTTAAAAGTCACAATTTTTTCATGGGTCACAGGTCACAAAATTTTTAGGTCACAATACTTATTTATGGTCACAAACATCCCATTAATTGAACATATAGTATATTTTAGGTCACAATTTAATAATTTTTAGGTCACAAAGTATTTATTGGTCACAGTTTATCTAATTCGTTGGTCACACAGCTAGTTCATTGGTCACACACTAGTTCATTGGTCACAGACCAACCAAATTATTGGTCACAAACAAGCAAATCATTTGTGACCACCACCAAATCACGTGTGACCACCACTTCGTCACTGTCTCCACACCAACGGCACCACCACAGTCGTCGCATCTCCACCACCGTCGCACGCAGCATGACCACCCCCGCCGCGCGCACACACACCCAACCATCGCACCGCAACACGGCAACCTTCGCACAGAAACGCAACCACCGCACGCAGAAGAAACACACCCAAACTGCACAATCACCACCGCCGCGCACAAACCACCCAAACCACCACCGATCATCCCAAACCGCCAACAACAACAGATCTGTGGAATTTTGGAAACCACCAACACACCCAACAGATCTGATGAGATTACGACCGATCATCCCAAACACCTAACCACACCACCACCATCGTCGACCGCCACAAGTACCACCACTATCTATATTAACAAAATCACCGCCAACAACCGGCACCACCATCGCCAACAACAGCCAGATATACCATGGCCAACAACTGCTACCACAAAAAACTGCACCATCACCGCACACAACCACTGGATCCGCCAAAACCCGCCGCTGGATCCACCATAACAAAAAAAAAAAAAAGAAGATCTGCTGCACGCACCGCACACAGATCGACGTCCCCAACCGCACCTAATCACACCCGCCGACTAGCCACACCCATCCCAAAAACAAATCTGACCCCAACTCAACCATCCAAAAAGAAACGGACAGATCTGCTCCTACGTGAGCAACGGCGATTGGCGCAATGAGGGAGAGAAGATAGAGAATCGAACCCTTCGATCGCCTGTGAGAGTGTAGAAAATGGTGAGAGATGTCGAGGGGGAGAACGTGGCGGCGGCGGGGAGGAGAAGAGCAGTGGCGCCGGCGGGGAGGAGAGAACCTGAGAGGAGAGGTGAGGAGAGAGAACCGATTGGAAGAGAGTGGTGAATTTTATTTTTAGGTTTGAGTGGGTTATTTTAATTGTGATGAAAATGATATAATTAATATTTAATTAAAAAAAAAAACCTGATTTTGGAAAAATTAAATTAGTGACCTGTTTTGTGAAATTGGTATCTTAAATACCACTCTGGGTGTAATTTCCTCTTGTTCAATCCACTTGAATGTTAAAAGTTTATCTCACATCGAATAAAGAAAAAAACATTGATCAACTTATAAAGATATGAGCTACTCATTTAAATAAGGTTGACTTTTTATGATTGAACATATTCGGATAAATCTCGAAAGTGTACAGGATCGTTGAAAACTTAAATGCATTGTATTAGTTTGCAATCAAATCTGAATATGTGTAACAAAAAAGATTGATTTTGATTATTTCTAAGTCTAAATTATTCTATTTTTATCTGAAATTCGTTTTATGTATTATGGGATGAACTTATTGGATTTATGAATCCAGCTTTTGTTATCCTATTATCAATTCTCGACTTATATAGCTAGTGATATTTATACATTCATGAAAATCGATAATCCAATTTTGTCTAACTATTTCTCCCGAGGTCAGTTAAATCTATGTTAAGCACGACCCGGTCATATTCCCATTTCGAATTCATATGCAAAGCAACGCTACAACAAAGAATTTGTACAACAAAGTTAAATGCACACGCCATACATATTATTCCTAACATATATTGTCCACATGTTAATCTTGCAAAGTTCGAACTTATTGTGAACCTTCCAATACTACAAATAATGTTATTTGTACATCAAATTTACGAAAACTCCAAATTGAGTAATTCTAATTGTACATCATTGTGTACAAATAGATGATATGAAAATGAGAGAGAGGTGAAAATAAAAGTCATTATAATATTTCTCTCTCTTCCATGTATGTATTTGTACACTATGTACACGAGTATGTACAATTAGCATTACTCCTCTGAATTTATGAGTGTGTTGTAAATACATTTCTAGCTGTGAAAGATAGAGGATTAGGTTTCTACCTGCAAAGAATAACATTTTTAAATTGCTTAACTTAAAGGTCTATATAAATAGTATGAAGACTTTGTATTAGATAATCCACGATCAAAAACTAATTAAGAAAAGAATAGTCCAATTCACTTACGAGATGTTTCTGAGAGAATCTTGGGACGATCAGAAAATACTATAAGGTGCTTGAAAATTAGAAACGAGTTGGAAAGTATCATCTTCAATCATTCATTCATTTTCAATTCGAAACTTTTTACTTGACAACTGTCCTCACCAATAGTCCTTGCAAGAACACGATCCACTTCTGAAGTGATGGAATCGAATACGATCCCTCACAATAATCTCCACATTGAAAACTCTAGAGATCAATTTAGTAACATTGTGACAGTCAGTGCAGACCCGTAGATTTTTAAATATACGAATGGGAACTCCTGGTTTCGAGTTTAAGAGACCAAAAGCAATAGCAAGTCTTTCACTGTGAAGCCTTAGCGAATGACCTTTTTCATCATCAAGATCATCAACCAGAGGTGCCTGCGAAGAGTCAGGGATATGCCCTACCAATTTCAACCTTTCTTCAACATCGTCTAACTGTCGGTAAATCTCTTTGGTTTGTGGATGAGATGTATCACCAGCAAAAAATTCATGAATAATGCCATTGATTTCTATTGTACTACAGCCAGGCTCTTTTGTAACACCTTTATCGGTCATCAATTTCCTAATCAAGCCTACCTCGTTCCACCTATTAGCAGACGCATATAATCTTGATAGAAGAACATAAACCCCGCTACAGGAATTACCTTCAGACTCAATTATCTGCCTTGCGAGTTCTTCAGTGAGCTCCAAATCCAAGCTGTTCTTGCAACAAGCATCAAGAAGACTTCTCCAAATCACAGCATCTGGTCTTAGTGGCATGTTTGATACAATATCAAGTGCTTCATTGATTTGTCCATTACGCGCTAGAAGGTCAATTAGGCAACCATAGTGCTGTAAAACTGGCTTTATATCATATTCGTCAACCATCATATCAAAGTATTTCCGACCCCTATCAACCAAACCACTATGATTACAAGCGCTCAATATGGCAACAAATGTGATGGAGTTAGGCATCAATCTTTCTTCATCAATCATGCGGCTGAAATATTCAAACACTCTCTCAACTTCCCCGTGCATTGCAAATCCTAAAATCATTGCATTCCAAGAATTCACGTCCCTTCTATTCATCACCTCAAAAACCTGCACAGCCATCCTTAGTGAGCCGCATTTGGTATACATTTCCACCAGAGAGTTGTTCAGCAAAACATCAAAATTTTCTTCAAATTCACACTTTCTTAATAGATATGCATGAGCCCACATCCCCATAGACAAGGCCCCCAAACCTGCGCAAGCATCTATAACACTCTGCAATGTGTATCCATCTGGCACAAACCACTTTTTCATCTCAGCAAACATATTCAACCCCTCGTGAAACTCTCCCAATTGTACAAGTGCGTCGATAATCGCATTCCACGATACCACACTTCTTTCAGGCATCTTATCAAACACCTTTCTCGCATACTCTAAACACCCACAGGAAGCATAGAAATGAATCAAACTGTTGTTTATATAAACATCTGAGCCAAACCCATTTTTGAAAAGTTGAGCATGAGCCTGTCTCCCTTCATTAATTGCAAATAAATAAGCACAGGCTTTTAGTACAAAGGGAAAAGTATGTTTATCAGGTACAAGGTTTTCTTGTTCAAGTAGCTCCTGGAAAAGTGGAAAGGCCTGTTCTTTGTGGTCTTTGCTATGACCATAAGCTCTAATGACAGTGTTGTACATGAATGTGTTGGGGCTAGGGATTTGGTTGAAGAGTTTGAGAGTGTAGGTGGGGTCTTGCAAGGAAGAGAAGTGGAGGAGTCTACTGTAGAGGAAGAGATTGTGGGGTGGTGGGACGGTGCGGAGGATTTGAGTGTGAATTTGTTTCAGGTGAGGAATGGAAATGGTGGTCCATTGGGTTAAATTCTGGAGGAGACGGTGGTAGTGCGGGTTTGATGGTGGCGCGGCAGGCGCAGTGACTAAAACAGCGGTCATTTTTCACCTTGACATGGCCTTCTACTGTTCAAGTTGTTCAAATTTAATTCACAAGCCAATAGGGATATGTAAAAAATATTATAATTTAAAATCTTTTTAATTGAAATAGTTTAAAAAATCATGTGTTCACTACTCACTTTGTTTACTGGCTCCTTTCATATAGATTTTGACGTAGCTGCAGCCCTCTCTCCCTCAGTGTGTACTATGCATACCGAAAAGGAGCCAATAATCAACGTGATATGCCGGAATGACAAGGGAGAGATGGTCGTAGCTGTTGGGGATGTGCGGTAGAATATATAAATGGTTGTTCAAGGCAAGAAAATATTCAAGTTTAATTCCCAAAAGCGTAATTAAAATTTTAAAGAAAGAAAGTCGGAAGAAAAAAAGAAAAGGGAAAACGAAATTCGAGACAAGTAAAAACACTTTCTCCTTAAGACAATATTGCCCCCACAATGGTGCTAACGGATTACAACATTTGTCTCCCAAAATACAATGGATACAATTTGTGATAGAAGCACTTCAAATTACAAACAACAGGGAACTTAGAACGATTTGTTTTCTCTCTACAAGAAAAAAAAAGGGTTTTAGAATGACTTTTGGATTCTATAAACCAAATTCTCACAATCCCCTGCATGAATAGAAATTCGAATATGCTCACGCTACACAGAAATATGATGCATAGAGAAAGAGAAAGAGCAGAAAAACACTGCATCAAGTAAGATAGCTTCCGGCTTTAAATTTTCCTTAGTGAAATACTATCGGATTTTACTTGGTTAATTGGTGAACCTGATGTCTTGAACCATTCAGCCATTGATGTAAACCAAGACAATAATACTCACTGTATTTCCTAAATCGTTCATGGTTCTCATGAGTTGGTTCATTTTGGTCCTAAACCATTCTTGGGTTTCATAAATGTTTAGAAAATTTTTATCTTTGAACAATTTTTATTGAGGCGGCCCCACCTCACTTACATGGATGACCTCATATTAAGAGTATTTTGCCTTACTCCACTTGACTTAATCAAGATATAGGAATCATTAAAAATTTATCTTAACCTTAACATTCTGCATAAAACACTTTAATTATCATAGGAATGAGTTAGAAAATATTTTTCCAAGTGCCTCATTGAATTTTCATAATTTAGTTGTTCCCTTGAATCAAGTTTTTGGGATCTCCAGTCCACAAAGTAGGGTTACCATTACAAAAATCCTTACGTAGTAAGTTTTAATCTCATTCCTTTCGATGTTCTCATTTGATTTCACTTAATATATGAAGATGATATCATTAGAGATCAGTTCGTTAATGATATTGTGTCTACGACGTATATGTCTAGACTTACCATTATAATGCTGTTTTGAGCTCTTTCAATTGTCGATTGACTATCACGATGTATACTAATAGTAGGTACCAGTTTAGGCCAACATGGAATCTCTTTCAAGAAGTTACGAAGTCATTCTGCTTCTTCCCCAACTTTGTCCAAACCTATAAACTCAAATCTCATTGTTGATCGAGCTATACACGTTTGCTTTGTCGATTTTCATGATATAGCAACTCCACCAATGGTAAATATATAACCACTAATAGACTTAAAATACTTTATATCGGATATCAAATTCGCATCACAATATCTTTCTAATACCGCAGGATATTTTGTGAAGTGTAATCAATATGTTAAAGTATACTTCAAGTACCTAAGAACCCTTGTTAAAACCTTCCAATAATCATAGGTTTGATTACTTGTGAATCTACTAAGTTTATTCACAGTAAATGCTATGTCAGATCGAGTGCAGTTTGTAATATACATAAGACTGCCTATAACCTGCGAATACTTTAGTTGCGACATACATTCATTCGTATTTTTGACTAAGTGTAAACTTGTGTCAATGGGTTTTCACAGGACTTTCCTCAAATATATTATACCTTCTAAGTATACTCTCAATATAGTAAGATTGGGAAAGTATAATTTCTTCTGATATTCTAGAGATCTTAATCCCTAATATTACATCATCCACACGTCAAGTATTTCATATCAAAATCTTTTGTTAACATTCTCTTGGTGTTTATCATTATTTCGTGACTATTGTCCATTATCAACGTATCGTCTACATATAGACATACAATCACGTAGACCTCTGGTGTATGTCTAATGTATACAAACTTGTCACACTCGTTTATCTTAAACTCATTAGACAACATTATTTTGTCAAAGTTTTGATACCATTGTTTAGGGGCTTGTTTCAATCCATACAAGGATTTAACTAGTTTACAAACCATTTGTTTGTGATTAGGAAAGACGAACCCTTCGGATTGTTCTATGTATATCTCCTCTTCTAACTCACCACTTAGGAATGTCGTCTTTACATCCATTTGATGAATCTTAAGGTTATGTAATGATGCAATAGCAATTAACAACCTTATCGATGTGATTCTAGTAACGAATGAGTAGGTATCAAAGAAGTCAAGTTCTTCTTTTTGTCTATATCCCTTGCCAATCAATTTAGCCTTATATGTGTCAATGGATCCATCTGGTTTACACTCTAAAGGTTTGTTCCCAGGAGGTAAATCAACTAACTCCCAATTATGATTTTGTATTATAGAATCTATCTCATTATTAATACATTCTTTCTAATACGGTGCTTTCGGTGTAGACATTGTTTCATCGAAAGTCTTTGGTTTATTTTCTACCGTATAAGTTAGAGAATCTGGGCTAAACGAATTGGATATTTTAGCCATTTTACTACGCTTTGGTTCTTCTTCATTTGAAATGACATTTGTAGTATCATAAGTTCTTTTATTTGAACTTGCATTTTCCTTGCTCTTATATAGAAAAATACCTTTAAAAATGATGCATTTCTTGATTTAATTATTATTCCTTCATGTATATCTTGAATTTGAGATGTATACACAAGGAAACGATATGCACTACTATTATTGGTGTACCCAATAAATATGCAATCAATTGTCTTAAGTCCAATTTTCACTTGTTTAAATTTAGGTACTTCAACCTTAGCTAAACACCCTTATACTTTCAAGTATTGATAAGATTGAGGATAACATTTTCATAGTTCATATGGAGTTTCTTCCATTTTATAAAGGGGTATCTTGTTAAAAATGTTATTTTCCGATAGAATAGTTTCCCTCCACAAATTCTTAGGTAGACCCGAACTTATCAACATTGAGTTCATCATCTCTTCAAAAGTTCGATTTTTGCATTCAACAACACCATTTGATTGAAGTGAGTAAGGTGCTGTTGTTTGATGAATGATTCCATGCTCAGAACAATATTCTACAAACGGTGCCCCGTATTCACCACCTCTATCACTACGAATACTTTTTATTCGTTTACCAAATTGATTTTCAACTTTCGTCTTATAATATTTAAAGGCATCTAAGGTTTCTTCTTTACTTCGTTGTCAAAAGACATAACAATACTTTGTACAATAATCAATGAAAGTTATAAAATATTTCTTACTACCTTTAGTTTGAACAAATTTCAAGTCACATAAATCGCTACGTATTAACTTCAAAGGTGTCGTGTTCCTTTGAATTGAGGGAAAATGTGTTTTGGCCAATTTTGTTTTAATACATACTTCACACTTATGATTAGGATCAATCTTAAGCATAAGAATTAAACTTTGATTCACAAGTTTACGCATCGATTTGTAATTGACATGTCATAATCGACTATGTCATAAACAAGACAACTCAAACATATAAGTAGAATTGAAAGGTTTATTCATAATACTTTGTTTTGGTGCAATTGTAAAAATGTTCATTTTGAACATTCCATCACATAAGTATCATTTACCAACATACATCTCATTCTTAGTGAATACAAATTTATTGAATACAAATACAAATTTAAAGTCATTTTTGCTAAGTAAAAACCCGGATACAATATTCTTGTGAATATCTGATACACGTAGGACATTGTTGAGGACGAGTTCTTTACCAGATGTCATGTTCAAAGTGACTTTCCATTATCCTTCAATTTTAGAACTTGCAGAATTTTTCATAAAAGGTTGTTCTCTATTTAACTCTTTATAGTTAGAGAATATGGTCTTATCTGCACAAATTTGACAGGTAGCACCAGTATCAATCCACCATTCTCTTGATTTCCAACGTTGTTACATTCAGAAACGACCATCGAAAGATTCATCTCTTCTATCCCTCTTTCAACCACATTTGCTTGTGCGTTCTTCTTAGGCTTTCGGCATTTATTAGAGCGATATACAGCTTTTTCATAATTGTAATTGTTGCCTCTAAACTTCTTGACATTCTTGGAGTTGTCTCTTTTTGGTACCATACCGGAGATCTTTCGTTTAGTGTTGATAATTTTCGAACCAGTTTCAACAAAATTTGTTCCAATTTGAACAATAGATTTCATTTCGGTATTTCTATTATCTTTCTCAATCCTCAATCGGACTATCAATTCTTCCAAATTTATCTCTTTAGGTTTGTACTTAAGATAGCTCTTTAAATCTCTCCACATTGGAGGGAGTTTTTCTTTGATGACTGCAACTTGGAATGACTTACTCAATTCCATCTTTCTAGCATGTATGCCATATGGTAGAACTTGAATTTCTTGTACTTAACTTATCACGATTTTGGAGTCTACCATTTTGTAGTCTAAAATTTTGCCAACAATGAACTTCTTTGTTCCGATATCCTCGATCTTGTACTTTTTTCCAATGAATCCCATAAATCATTAGCCAAGTCCATTGAACTATACGCTCCATAAAGTGTATTGTCCAATCCATTTAGAATGTAATTTTTGCAAAGGAAATCTAAATGCTTCCATGCATCTAATGCAATAATCGAATCGGGATTATTTTCTCTTTCTTTTACAGCAGGAGCCATTTCTTTTAGAAATTTTGTCAAATTTAAAGTAGTAAGATAAAATAAAATCTTCTGCTACCATTTTTTAAAATCCACACCTCCAAACTTTTCTGATTTTTTCCCATGTGGGATGTGAAAGTTTGATATAGGTATGGCCAAAGGTGGAATCACGTGTTTCATACCATTTGTTGTTTGACTCGAAGTAATCTGAACAAAATTCATTTATGTTATAAACAGAAGTTCAACGTACAAGATATAAAAAGAAAGGAATAGCACACAAATGTTTATTGTCCCACAATGGTGTTAACGGACTACGGTACTTGTCTCTCAAGATACAACTTGTAGTAAAATCACTTTAAAACATAAGCAACAGCGAACTTAGAACGAGTTTTTTCTGTCTACACGAAAAAGGGTTTTATAATGACTTTTGGAGAATATTTTGTAAGAGTTTTTGATGTTACGCTCAATGAAAATGATATGGAATGCTTAATAGACGTCCAAAAAGTCCTTTATATAGAAAAGGAAATGTTATGAGTGAAATGTCGCGCCACAAACTCATTAATATTTGCCAAATGTCGCAGCATTTATTGTTGTTAGTCTATCGTTGGCCTCTTGCTCAAGCGATAGTGATACATTTTCATTAGAACTTCTCTTGCTAGCCTATCGCTCGAGCGAGGCGAGCAATAGAGATAGTTATTTTCCAGCCCTTGAGTGACAGTCTCATCAATCGAGCGATAGAGATAAATCATTTTCCAGCTCGTGCATCCTCTTTTCTATCCAACTTTGGATCATATTTTCTCATTCATCTAGAATTGGCTTTGAGATTCCAACTATACAACGACGATATATTCGACAAGTAGAACAAGTTAATCTATTTATATTCATAATTTGACTATCGGATCAAATCCGAATATTTAGTCGAAGTTGACACAAAAGTCACTTTTACATACTTAATTTCATTCTCTAAACCAAATTTCAACAGCTGCTATGTCAAAATCTATCCCAGGGAACATCTGTCCATATGTTAGCAAATGTGCAACTTTACTCCAGAGTCTAAAGTTCGCTTATCATTGCCTTGTCGTCACCATAATGGAATATGACTACTGCAATGCTATTTATGTTGTCTAAAATCCAAGCCGCTGTTTCAGAAGGCATTTTACACTTGAAGTCGCGCATTCTAGAATTGAGATTATCTTCCATCATATGTGTAGCGAACAGAGCTAGACATACACTTGCTAGTACTTTGAATGTTTTAAATTCAGTATGAACTAATCACCACCAACTATTTATTGCAAATAATCTTACTATCGATGTTATTGAATAAAATCGTCCTACATTTAAAAAGGAAAAAAAGGAGATCTACTTATGAGTGGTGCTAGGTCCTAACATCACACTCATTCAAAGTGCATTAAAAAGAAGTCGTACTAGGGACAACATAATTTTTTAGAAAAAAAAAACAGTAACTTGGATTGTAGAAATCCCTTCTAGTTAATTAAGCAAAATCGGACTCAAGGTTCCAGTAAGCTCTCCAGTTATGTTCAGTAGTTTATGTTGGAATTATTCTATTATGTGGGCTTTCATTTGATTGCGATTTTTAAGGGTTAGATATATGGTTGCAATAATACTATGATTAAGCCCAATATATTAGTGATCACTTGGGTCGTTGTACACCTTACGGGCTATATTATTATAATGTAGTAATTTTTAGTATGTGGGCCGAATTATGTGAACCCTAATTAGGGTTAGAGTCGGTAATGGGCAGACTTTATGATTTCCTATATAATGGCTAGGTCGCCTCTCCTCTCCATATCACGGATGATTATTTTGAGGAGCATGGAGAGAAAGATCTATATGATAATATTCATTCATAACAATGTTTTTCGCATGTATGAATTTTGAACTATCAATTAATTTATGTGATTCTTGTTCTTAGCATGATTATTAAATAATTTCAACAATTGGTATCAGAGCTACATGCTAAGATTTGAATCCTTTAAACAATTAATTTTTTTACCTACTGTCTTTTCCGTGTGTGTACAACAAATTTTGCATATAAACTTCTAAATTTCATAAGTACCTGAGATCGATGAAAACGAGAATATTATTAAAAGCTGTTCATCCCTACTATCCAAGTCGAAGCTCCAGATCCAATTCCTCTCCTTGACTTATGACCTGCTTCTCGTTTTTAAGAATGGGGATTTCTTCAAGGGTGCTTACCCCTCTCTCGAGTTAATTAAATGAATGCTCACTGAAATATACTATTGGTTACCACTTGCTCACCGAATTATAAATGGTTACCGAATGCTCACTCAACTATTCATTAATTTACACATCCATTACTGGGCTCAAATCCGTCTGTACATGTGGACAATAAATTCCACGTAGATATAAAAAAATGACTTGGATGATGAATAATCGTTTTGAAGATTCACACAGTCGCATTTTGAAGACTTCAAGTTTTTTGGAGCTTCCAATTTCGGCCAGAATAGTGGTCAGTTTTTCTTGGGTGTTTTGAAGCTTTACTTTGGTCAGATTCAAGGCAGCCTTATTCCATTCATCCTGCCAGAAATTCAGAGCTTTGTTCATCCATTTATTCTGATTTTCGGCCAGCAGACTGGTGTTTTGTTCATACGGTTTCCACGTTTGTGGAATTTGTGTTTTTAGTTCGAACTCTACCTCCGTCCTCTTGGTAGTTTGCGAATTATTGAAAATGTTCCAGATTGGAGTTCGTAATTCTAGTTCAGTTCTTCTCCCTTAACTTGGAAGGATTTGAATTTCAGTTTGCATCTTCTCTTCCATAATCCAGTTTTCATCAAGCAGTTTTTGTACATGTTACGGGCCTGTGTCAGACCCGCCACCTCGCCCGCCATATGTCCGTATACGTGGCCCAAGCCACGTGTCGGCCGAGGTGATTGAACATGGGCCGAGGTGATTGAACATGAGCCGAGGTGATTGTACATGGGACGAGCTGATTGTACATGCCGAGGTGATTGCATGAGGAACGAACTGAACACGCGTCAGCGAATGAACCGGACTCATCCACAAGTACTCAGTGGATGCAAAGGCCCGCACTCCGCTTCTACAACGCTGCAACGCTTCACCTGCCACACCTCGCCTCTACAAAGATCTTTTGTACAAATATCTTTCCAAAGTCAAGTTCCCGAGTGATTGATGGGACGTGTGGCAGGCTACAAACGGTCAATTCAGCTGCTATGTCAGATAGCATTCAATGCCAGCCAACCTATGGATGGACAGATTGACGCCTAGGAGAGAACGGTCCTTCAGGATCTGAAGCCACGTGTCCTACCATCCGACGACTCTCCTCTTCCCATGCTTAGTATAAATACCCCCTCTCCATAATGAAGAAAGGTGCCCATTCTAATCCTAGTATTCTAGTCTTTTTAACTCTAAAAAGACTTTCAATATATTTATACACACTTGATCAACCACTTCCCGGCGAGTGTTCCACCGTCGGCGAACCATTTTCCGGTTGAATATAAAACTGACTTGACCGTCGAAGTGCTTGCGGCCGCTCCCACCCCCTCCGGGAGAGGCCACGAGTAACTAACGGTGTGCTACGTGTGAAGGAAGAGCTGACTTGAAGACCTATCCTGTTGGCCACGTGTCCGAGCCATTTTTCGAGGTCAACAGTACACATCCACAATCGTTAATTATTAATAATCGTTTTCCGGACGGCCAAAATCGAAGTTCTAAGAAATCAGAGGGATGAAATTTTCATCCCCTTCATCCCCAAATCTGACAGGATATAAGCCCATCTCCTCCTTTACTTCTGCAATACCGACAGGATATAAGCCAACTCACGATTCAGAGAAGTGGATGAAGAGATTTCCATGAAAAATTGACGGATTTGGTTCTTCATGGGGTTAGATTTCAATTGGGAATTTTAGATTTCTCTTCTATGAAGAATTGGAGGAGGTTGTCGTTATTTTAGAAGGAGAATGGAACTAAAATTGCTATTTTATCAATTGCATTTTTATCCACCGTGTACTCAACTAACGGCGTCATTGCCATGTCAGTTTTTCATCTTCCACGTGGGATTTATTGTCCATGTGTACTGATGAATTTGAGCCTAGTGATGGATGAGTAAATTAATAAATAGTTGAGTGAGCATCCATTGACCATTTATAACTCGGTGAGCAAGTGGTAACCAAGTGTATAATTCAGTGAGCAGCCATTTAATTAACTCCCCCTCTCTCCTTCTATTAATTTTTTTATTACCCAATGATTTCTTCGTTTTCAAAAGAAAAAAAAACTAACAGCCCTTAAAGAGAAATCAAAACCAAGTAAATAATAATAATAAAATTGCCTGTTTGAGCTCCATTACTCACGTACATTTGGCTAAGCTTCAAAGCAGAGCCTCCGAGTTGGCGAAATTTATAAATTGTTTCGGAGTTTCTACAAATTTCCCTTCGAGGAAGTTGGATTTAATGGCTATGGCATCTGGGTTTTGACTTGTTCTGTGTGTGAATACTCTCTCTGTGTATAATATGTTGAAGCCCATGTGTATGTATAGATTTTAATTTGGTTTTGCCTTTGCTTTGGTCTGTAAGTATATGTGATCTACAAATTCAGCATTTGACTCCTCTCTCTCGTGAACATCTGTGTGCATTTTTTTTCGGCGATTTGTGTAGCAGCCGTGTGTGGTCTGTGTAATGGAATTTTGTTTTGTTTTGGCTTGTGTATGGGTGACCGTATGCTGATATCCAGGTAAGATGGAGCGGGAAGCGGCGCACGCCACTGCCCGATTGGGGCTGCAATGCTGCCCGTTTGGGGCTGCAACGCTGGCTGCCGCCACTCACAGCCGTCAGCTGCCGGCCACCATGGGCCTTTTGTAATTAAAAAAACAGTAACTAGCCTGGCGACAACGCTAGAGGAGGGTAAAAGTCTAGGTTTTGCCAATGGTTTTCTGTTGATTTGGGTACGGGGGTTTCAACGCAATTTGTGAATCTTGGGGGCTTCTTCTGCAATTTTAACTTAGGGTTATTTTGTAATTTAAGGAGAAAGGACTTTTGTTGTAATTCCTAAAATTTCGAGGCCCTTCCCATAATTTTAATTTTACGTTCATTTTTGCAATTTTGAAATATTAAATTTAAAACATTAATAATGAGATTTTTAAATTTGATCCACTATGTTTCAATTTTGACATAAAATTAAAATTATATTTAAAATTAAAGACTTTTTAATTTTTGTTGAAATAATTAAATGTCGTTATTTTTGTCCATTTAAATTTCATTTTCATATATTGAAATTTAAGTTGCCAATTTCGTCTCATATTGCGCATGAATTTCGCTTTCGTCAGTTAATAATTATGATTTGTTGCATAATTATTATTTTGTGATCGAATTTTTCATGAAAAGTATTTTGAAATAAAAATGGGTGGTAGCCGCCAAAGTAGCACGCTCATTGTTATTTTTTGGATTTTCTCAAAAAAAAAAAAAAATGGCATCGTAATTTTCAATTATTACATATAGTATCTTGTCCAAAGGTGTTATTATATGTAATATTTTTAGAAATTGGCATAAGATAGTTAACGTTTTTATTTGGTCTAGAAATTTCCTTCTGCTCAAAGGTGTTGGTGTTTCGAAAACCAATCTATTTTGTTAACTAATTTCATTATGTGTTTTAAGAGTACCTTACAACGTGTTATATTTTCAGCGCAAAGATGACTTTATAATGATGCATCTAGGCTCTTATCGTAATAATGTTCATTTAATTTTGACTTCAATTACGAACTATCTAATTAGATAGATATGTTATCATCCATTGTCTGCATGCATTATGTTTGGATGATATTAAAATATGTTATTTTATGTTTCCACAGTTTTAAATGCCTCAACTCTTTCGAGTCAATTGTCTGCTATTGAAATCTAAATCTTGATTGAGAATAATTATGTGAAATGGAAACGAGACGTAGAAATAGTACTTGATCTTTTGGGGTTGGATTTTGCAATGGAGAAGCAGCTTTCGAAACCTACAGATAAAAGCGATCCTGAATATGTAGTTGAGTATGAAAAGTGGGAAAATTCTAATAAACTTAGTTTGAAAATTATTAAGCGCTCAATATCTGATTCCATTATGGGTGCTATTCCGGATAATGAAAATGTTAAAGGTTTTGTGAATGTCATAGGATTGAGATTTGTTGAGTCTGATAAAGCTGAAACTGTAGATCTGGTGGACAAACTGATGAATATGAGATATGATGGTATAACTGGAGTTACGGAGCACGTTATGAAGATGATTAGTATATCTTCTAAATTAAAGGCTCTTAAAATTCTCATTTACTGAGCCTTTTTTGGTCTATCATGTTCTGAATAGCCTTCCGAGCCAGTTTAATCAGCTGAATGTTGCTTATAATGCTCAAATAGATAAATTGGATTTGAATGACCTTATTGCTGTATGTGCCCAAGAGGAGTATAAGTTGAGGCGTGAAAATGTCGAAACTGTGCAATTAGCTTTTCAACCACCACGGAACAAGGAGTCCTTTCATAACCATAAGTCTAAGTTCCACAAGGACGACAAGTCACACCGCAATCAGTAGAACAAAAATTTTGGAGGTCAGACTTTTGGTAGTCCCAAAGGAACGATAAAGAAAAATTATCAATGCAAGTTCTGCTAGAAGAAAGGTCATTGGCAAAAAGACTGTTTTAAATGTAAGACTTGGTTGTAGAAGAAGAAGAGTTCTGCAGGGGTTCACGAGCAAACGGAGGCCAAGTGAGAATGAAGTAAGCCTGTGCGTTGGGAACGGAGTTCAAGTGAATGTTGAGTTCATAGGAGTAGTGAAGTTATTTTTGAAGAAGTCTGTTTTCTTTTTGGGTTTTAGAAAAATACTATTTTTGTACCGATAATAAGACGAAATTTAATATCGATACTTGATACTTTTGGTTTTTCCTTTAATTTTGGTAATAAAATGGCTGAATTGTTTTATGATTCTCGTTTAATTGAAAATTGCCTCTTATGTGATAGTTTATATATATTATTTTTGACTTCTTTTGGTGAAGTCTCTTGTGTTGTAAATATGTCAAGGAAAAAGGTCTCTAATTCGTGAATCATCCCCCATGTTATGGCATAAGAGTTTGGGTCACATTTCAAAGGATAGGATGGAGAGATTGGTTAAAGTTGAGATACCTTCCTCGTTCGACTTCTCTGATTTTGACACTTGTTTGGATTGTATAAGAAGATAGTTGACTAAATCTACTAGGAAAGTTTCCACTATAAGTGATTTTAATGTAGGGCATATTGTTAACCATGTTACTTTTTAATCAACCACTGACAAGTCTTGAGTCACATAAATTGATAAATGGATGATGAAATAAATTCTGTGAAACAGAATAAAGTTTGGGAACTTGTTGAATTTTCTTCAGATGCTAAAGTCATAGATAACAAATGGATTTTCAAAATCAAATTGGACTCGAAAGGAAATGTTAAGACGACCTTTTTGAATTGAGATATTTTGGAAATGGTTTACATGAGACAACCTAAAGGTTTTGTTGTGAAGTAAAAAGAAAACTTGGTATGCAAGTTAAATAAATCCTTATATGGCCTCAAGCAGTCATCACGGTAGTGGAATTTGAAGTTTGACGATGTTGTGACTTCTCTTGATTTTGTTGAAAATACAGTCGATCAATGTATTTATCTTAAAACCAGTGGGAGAAATTTTATCTTGTCATGTATGTTGATGACATTTTACTTGCAAGCAGTGATTTAGCTCAGTAGGTCTCAGTCGAATCCAAGGCAAGAGTATTGGAGAGCGGCTAACAAAGTTATGAGATATTTGAAGAAAATTGAAAGTTACATGCTCACTTTCCAGCGTTCAAATCACCTTGAGGTGGTAGAGATTCTGTTTTTGTTGGATGTTAAGATGATTTGAAATCAGCCTCAGGTTATATTTTCATATTGGTTGGTGGTGCCATCTCGTGGAAAAATGATAAACAAAATCTAGTGGCATCTTTTATTATGCAGGCTGAATTTGTGGCATGTTATGGAGCTACAATTCAAGTCATTTGGTTATTTCTAGGCTGAAAGTTGCTGACTCCATCTCGAGGCCAATCATTATTTATTGTGATAATAGCACAGTAGTGTTCTTTTCAAGAAACAATAAAATTCAAATGGATCGATACACATTGACATTGAATATTTGGGGGTTAGAGACGAAAATAGAACATATCGATATAGAGGCGATGATTGCAAATCCTTTTGACTAAGAGACTCGCTTCTAAAGTTTTTAAGACTCGTTACTAATATGGGCATTGCGGAAACCTTTGATATTTCTGGTTAGTGGTACTTATTTACATAAGAGGACTACGTTTTGGCTTGATCTGTAGCGACCGAGAACTTTTAAATGATATAAAATTATTTCTCGAAAAACGTGTCGCTAAACCTTAACCCTAATTTTAAAGAAATAGCGCGTTCGTCTAGCCGTATAAATGAATTTAAATTATTTCGAATCAAATCCAATATCGAGTAATCATTTTAATTTCAATTCGGATTTATTTTATTTGGATCCAATTTTAATAATTTAAGTCCAATATTTAGAGCCCAATATTTAAGTCCAATTATACAAGTCCAACAAGGAAATCATTTTAAATCCAAATCACCTAAACCCAATTGGAAAACCTTACAGCCCAAACGTTAGGCCCAACAATTCTTGGCCCAATTACCCACCCAGAAATTTGTGCCCTAATCATTACTATTCATATATCAACCTCATCCATTTCTCTCCCATTCCACAATTCACGCAGCCATTTTTGGTAAGCTTTCTCTCTTTTTCCTCAATTCTTGCAGAATAATGTGGATGCTAGAATATCAATTTCTAGTATCAACACCATCTCCCCCCTCACACTCTCAACTCCATTTCACTTGGGTCACCATTGATACTAGAACAACCATTTCTAGCATCAACAGTGAGCTCCCCAAGCTGCAACCTCAACACCACCACCTCCAACTCACGAGACCAACACCACCAACAACACCTCTGCCCAAACCATCAAGCTCACTCACGAGACCAACAACACCTCCACCTCAAATCACCAAGCTCAATGCTCAAGCTACTGCCACCACCATCTCCAATCTCCAAACCAGTCACTGCCCAACCAACACCAAGCTGCAACCTCAAGAACACCAAACTAGTACACTGCCAATGGCTCAAACCACCAACTCCACACCCGAAATACAACCACACGAACAGCCACATTACACTACCAACAGCTCAAAATCGAGACCTCAACTTCACTGCCCAAAAACCGACTGCAAACCCGCCACCAACAACCTCCAAAAACGAGACCTCAGCATCACCCCAAGCTGCAGCCCCAAACACACAACACCAACCACCCATTTTCGAAGCTAACAATCACCAACCACGCACAACCCGTAGCTTCACGACCTCCACCAGCCACTACACCCAAAACCCGAAACCAAGCAGCCCTTATTTCACCTCAAATCAACCCCAATCAACTACCAGAATCAAGAAAATGGAAAACCCATAAAAACTTACCTCTTACCCGAAATGAATCGAGCCTCCAAGCTTCGGTTTTCCCCTCGACCCGTACGCCAAAAGCCCAAAAGAAACCCCCCCACTTACCTGACCGTCGGCGCCACCTCAGGTGGTGGCGCTGCCACCAACCGCCGCCGGCGGTTGTGAAATCGGAAGAGGGGTAAAGCCCCTCCCGTTGTCTCTCTCTCCCTCTCTCTCAAATGAGAGAGAGTGTGAGATTTCATTTTTTTTAAATTGATTTTTGATTTCTAAAAGTTATGTTTTAGCTCCTAAGTTTTAATAGTTATTATTTTAGTCCCAAAGTTTTTAAATATTTTTATTTCGGTCCTTAACAATTTATTTACAGTTTTAAGGAATTTCAATTTAGCCCCTAGTTTCTGTAAAAGTTTATTTCAGTACTTAATATTTTATTTTCAGTTTTAACCAAATTTTCAATTAAGTCCTTAAATTCTGAAAATGTTTAATTTCAGCCTTTTTGTTTTATTTTCAGTTTTAATATATTTACAGTTTAGTCCCTAACTTTTAAAAGTTACTATTTCAGCCCTAAACTTCTATTTTCAGTTTTAAATAAATTTACAGTTTAGTCCATAACTTATAGATGTTCAATTTCAGCCCTTAAACATTTATTTTCAGTTTCAAAAGTTTTCAATTAAATCCCTAGAATTCCTATTTTTCACATTTAGCCCCAATACTTTGAAAATAGTATTTTCAACCCTTAGATTTGTCAAATTCAATTTCAATAACTTCCAATTTAATTCCTAAACTTTATTTTATCACTTTAAAGCCTTAAATATTCGAAATACTAATTCAAACTTATTTTCTATTTTGGCTAGACGATACTTACGAACAATTAGGAGCTTGAAGTTATTTTCCCGCTCCACTTTTCACGCAACTCGAAATATTTGAGGTAGACTCGCCACCATTAATTAATTTAAATTATAATTGCATGTCTTATGTGAATTTACGTGAATTATATGTTTTAATGCATGAGAAGAGAATATATCATATGAGATATATGATATTGTTATGCTTGCCATAACTTATATGCTTAATTGCATGAGAAAGAATAGAATCTCTTATGAGATTAGATGAGAATGTTATGCATAACTTATGTGCTTAAATGCACGAGACGAGATTACCCTCAGACTATGTTTTTAAAGAGCCTATGATTTTCAAGAAAATGAACCAAAGATAATGATGATATCACGTTGTATTTTGCATAAGTATGTGTTCAATTATTCTGTAAATTAATTATCGGCGATGAGTCTACTGAATACTTCTTTGAAATACTCACCCCGTTATTTTAACAATATTTGCAGATTTCGGAGGCAATCGTGATTGATGGGCAGTGTGGCAACAATTTAATGAATTTAGTTATTTATATTTGAAAATTTCGTATTTGAACGCTATTAATGTACTTTGTTATTTCAGTATTTCAAAAACCCGAGAATTGCAATTTAATCAATTTTCTTAAGTTATTAAAATGAGTTTTGTTGTCGACGAGATTTTTACCGTTATAAATGCGAAGTTTGAAATTTAGTTATTTTTCGCAAAACTTTTTAGTTAAATCAGTTACAGAAGACGATGACGTGGCAATCTGGGTTAACGGAACTCGAGGCGCTACAGCTTGGTACTGGTCTGCGTTTCTGTAGACTGGCAAAATTTTCAAAAATAAATTTTTTTCAAAGAGACGTTCTAAATTGTTTAATTATCATTAATGAAAGTTGCCACTGCCATCATTCGATCCGCCGACTCCGAAAGAAGAGAAGTTTACAAAGTTTACGAAATTTATCGTTATTTTATTTTCGGATACATATTGTAATGATTTACGAGATTCAGAAGAAAGAGAAAGAAAGTGTATCCGAATTAGAAAGAAAGAAAGAAAGAAAGAAAGAAAGACGAGTTTGAGCATAATTTGAAATAGTTTTTTTTCTAAATTTTTACGTGCTCGTAAATTTTAATTAACCCCACTTAATTGGACTTTGCATAATTGGTTTAGGACATGGCACCCATTCGTAGAAATGCACCCAGTGAAGTAGAACAAGCCGTTAGAGATTACGACCGCTTCAGGCCTAGACTTGATTGGACAATTGCCCAACACATAGAGCAGTTGAATGTCGTACATGAACGGGCCATACAGCATGGCTACGTGACCTGTAATCGCCAGTCGATCCATCACTTACTCTCGACTTTCCGAGGCGACTATGCGGAAGTAGCTCGTAGCATATACATGGATGCTCTTACGTCACCTAATGTGGATATGGGATATGATACATTCTGCGTGAGATTTGTGGTATATTGGCCCATGTACTTTGAGGACCGCTTTGGTGTTGTACCTGAAGGGGAGCCAGAACATGAGCCAGTGCCCGAGCCCGAACCTGAACAAGAGAACGGGTTAGATCCCGAAGAAGACCCAAAAGAAGAACCTGAAGAAGACCCGAAGAAGAAGAAGAACCTGAAGAAGACCCTGAAGAAGAAGAAGAACCTGAAGAAGACACTGATCCAGCGCTAGGAGAGTTCTCGGACGCTGAATCATGTGTAACCGAAGGAGAGTAGAGAGATAGAAGTTAGAGTAGACTCGACATTTATTGTGTTAAAAAAAATGTTCGGCATACATGCCCTCCTACCCATGTACCTTCATTAAAAGAAGTTGAGTTTTAAATGAAATGATGTTTGGTTTTCAATTTTCATTATTTTTGAGTTACCTTCTTCGATGTTGGTACACTTAGTTCAACCTTTACGAACTACTTTTAACATTATGAAGGTTATGGCACCACCAACCCAAGCCGACATCATCAGAGAATTACTGAACGCGGTACAAGAGATGAGACTAGCTCCTCAACCAGTTACCCCTACGGTACCAGTGATTGAACAATTCAAGAGATACCGCCCACCTACGTTCGATGGCGGAGATGGTCCACTAGCAGTAGAAGAGTGGCTCCAGTCCACTAGCAGTAGAAGATCTTCAGGCACATATCTTGTCCCGAGGATAAGAAAGTAGGTTGTGCAGAATTTATGTTAATCGGAAGAGCTGGTTTTTGGTGGGAATCGGCATCTCGGACGAAGAGTGAAGAGCAGCTAGCAGCTCTAACTTGGGACAAGTTTAAGAACGAAATCAGGGATAAGTTTTTCCCACAAGCCCTCAGAGACCACAAGGAGTCTGAGTTTTTGCGTTTGGTACAGGGCGAAATGGATATAACGGAATACGAGAGGAAGTTTGAGGAACTGTCCGTTATCCTCCACATCTGGTGGATACTGAGTTCCAAAAGGCAAGACGTTTTGAGAGAGGTCTACGCTTTGATGTCCGGCAGATTGTCAGTTCACATGAGCTGCCGAACTACAGAGAGGTAGTGAAGAAGGCTCAAGCAGTAGCCTATGCTGGTATGAGAGTTGGGAACCAAAGCAACCATAATGAGCAGAGGTATCAAGGGAAGAGGAAGTGGCAAGGTCCAAACCGCAATCAGAATCAAAATCAAAATCGGAATCAAACATTTAAAAAAAGGCCAAATCCAGGGCCAATAGGGAGACAGATGACCAATGTCACTTCACCCTGCCCTAAGTGTCAGAGGTTGCATAAAGGAGGGTGTCTCTATGGAAAGGGCGTCTGCTACAAATGCGGTCAGCTGGGTCACTTTGCATCAGACTGTCGTCCTGCGTTTGCCCAAGGTTCCAATCAGAAGACGAACCTGTGCCGTAACCTAAGGGGACAACGTAGTGTTCGCTATGGATGCCGCAGAGGATTCCGACGTGATCGCAGGTATACTAGTTTAACTGGTATTCTTGTACATATCTTAACCGCATTCATGCCGTATTTTCCTTCCCATCTTAAGCATGTTAATATGATATCAGGCATACTATCTATTTCCGGGATACCCGTATATGTCCTTATAGACTCGGGAGCCATACACTCGTTTATATCTGATGCATGCTTAGAAAGACTGAACCTAATAGGTATAGAGACTGGTAGTACCCTTGAACTTAGTTTGCTGTCAGGAGAAACTATCGATACTAATAAGATAGTCAAGGCAGTACAAATAGATTTTGATGGTCAAGTTTTGGAGGCAGACCTGAATATTATCCGAATGAAAGATTTCGATATTATTCTAGGTATGGATTGGCTCAGCACCAACCGTGCCGCAATTATGTGCCACGAGAAGGAGGTTATTTTTCGTAAAGATGGCAAAGAAGTATTCAGATTTTATGGGACGAGGATCAAGGCACTTCCTCGCCTGATTTCGGCTTTACAAGCGAAGAAGCTATTAGCCAAGGATAGTTGTCATGGCTATTTGGTTAGTCTTCAAGACAAACCCGTAGAGGAGATTACTCTGGATTCAGTGCCAGTAGTATGCGAGTACGGTGACGTTTTTCCAGACGATCTGCCCGGCGCTCCGCCGGATAGGCAAGTAGAATTTTCCATCGATTTGGTACCAGGAGCTGCCCCTGTTTCTAAAGCTCCGTACCGCATGGCACCGAAAGAGTTGCAAGAACTAAAGGTGCAATTAGAGGAATTGCTAGAAAAGGGTTTCATCAGGCCAAGTGTATCTCCGTGGGGTGCATCTGTGCTGTTTGTAAAGAAGAAGGACGAAAGCATGAGGATGTGTATCGACTATCGAGAACTTAACAAGTTGACGATAAGGAATAAGTATCCCCTACCCAGGATCGAAGACTTATTCGATCGCTTGAAAAATCTTGCAATCTTCTCGAAGATTGATTTGAGATCTGGGTACCATCAGCTAAAGGTTTCGCCAGCTGACGTACCAAAGACAGTTCAGGACACGATATGGACATTATGAGTTCACAGTGATGCCGTTTGGTCTCACGAACGCACCTGCAATATTTATGGACTTGATGAACCGAGTTTTCCATCAGTATCTTGATAAATTCATTATTGTTTTTATCGATGATATACTGATCTACTCCAAGAATTCCGCACAACCTGAAGCACATTTGAGGATTGTGTTGGAAACGTTGAGAGCAGAAAAGTTGTATGCCAAGTTCAAGAAATGTAAATTTTGGCTTGAGAGAGTAAGTTTCTTAGGTCATATTGTTACAGCTAAAGGCATCGAGGTTGATCCTTCTAAAGTTGAAACTGTAACAAATTGGCCAACACATGCAAACGTTGGAGATGTGAGAAGTTTTCTTGGATTAGCTGGATATTATCGGCGATTCATAGAGGGTTTCTCTAAAATAGCAGGTTCTATGACTCAGTTGACCAGGAAGGGAGTTAAGTTTCAGTGGACAGAACAGTGTGAACAAAGCTTTAAAGGAACTTAAGAACATACTCGTTTCAGCACCAGTGCTGACGATACCAGATGGATCTGAAGGTTTCGTTATTTACAGCGATGCATCCAAACATGGTTTAGGTTGTGTTTTGATGCAGAATGGTAAGGTGATAGCATATGCCTCAAGACAGTTGAAGCCACATGAGAACAATTACCCGACACATGATTTAGAGCTCGCAGCTGTTGTGCACGCTCTTAAGATTTGGCGACACTATCTGTATGGGAGTAAATGTGAGATTTACACCGATCACAAGAGTCTCAAGTATTTCTTCACTCAGAAGGAACTAAACATGAGACAACGACGATGGCTAGAGCTGGTAAAGGACTATGACTGCACCATTCTTTACCACCCGGGTAAAACCAATAAGGTTGCAGACGCCTTGAGCAGAAAGAACGCTGGACAGTTATCAACTTTGGGAACAACGCAAGATCAGTTGATTCGAGATTTGAGAAATCTAAGAATCGAAGTGCGAACCCCATCAGTCCAAGGATCTTCTAGATTGGCAAATCTGAGCGTTAAACCAGACTTGAGAGGTCGGATTATAACAGCTCAAACTGGAGATAAATTCTTGGAAAAGATTAGATCCGAAGTTGGAACTGGCAAGAGAATAGGTTTCGAGATTGCCTCTGATAAGGCACTTATATTCAGAGGACGTCTCTGTGTGCCGAAGGATGAACATATCCAGAATGAGATTTTGACAGAAGCTCATTCAACACCATATGCATGCCACCCAGGAGGGACAAAGATGTATCGTGATTTGCGCAACACCTTTTGGTGGAGAAACATGAAGGGTTGCATTGCAAAGTTTGTCTCTCGATGCATGACGTGTCAGCAGGTCAAGGCTGAACATCAGAGACCATCAGGGTTGTTGAATCCCTTGGATATACCAGAATGGAAATGGGAGAAAATTTCCATGGATTTTGTAACGGGATTACCAAAATCAGTAAAGAGTCATGACGCTATTTGGGTTATTGTAGACCGACTTACTAAGTCAGCTCATTTCCTACCAATCAGAATGACTCTCAATATAGATCAATTGGCCCAATTGTACGTTAAAGAGATTGTTCGACTTCATGGAGTACTAACCTCTATTGTCTCCGATAGAGACCCGAGATTTACTTCGAGATTTTGGAAGAGTTTACATGTTGCAATGGGTACTAAATTAAATTTTAGTACAGCTTACCATCCCCAGACAGATGGACAGTCTGAACGCACTATTCAGACACTGGAAGATATGCTTAGAGCTTGTGTACTAGACTTGAGTGTTAATTGGGAGAATCATCTTCCACTAGTGGAGTTTGCCTACAATAATAGTTTCCAGGCTACTATTGGAATGGCACCATATGAGGCACTTTATGGACGACGATGTCGATCACCAGTCTATTGGAATGATGTAGGTGAGAGAAGAATTTTAGGTCCAGAATTGATTGAAAAGACAGTTGAGGCTATTGATAAGATCAGACTACGGATCAAAGCCGCTCAAGATAGATAGAAAAGCTATGCCGATCAAAGGAGGAAAGACTTAGAATTTGAAATTGGAGAGAAAGTATTTTTGAAAGTAGCTCCTATGAAAGGAACTATTCGCTTCGACAAAAGAGGGAAGTTAAGACCTCGTTTTATCGGACCATTCGAGATCTTAGAGAAAGTAGGTAACGTGACTTATCGTTTGGCGTTACCACCCGAGTTATCGGCCGTACACAACGTTTTCCACGTTTCCTTATTGAGGAAATATATCCACGACCCAAGTCACGTGGTAAATTTTCAGACTATTTCGATTCAGAGGAATCTGTCTTATGAAGAGACGCCTATGTGCATTGTAGAGAGAAAAGTCCATGCCTTAAGAAATAAATAAATTCCTTTAGTCAAAGTCCAATGGGGTAGACAGGATAGTGATGAAGTTACCTGGGACAAAGAGGAAGAGATTCTGGCAAAGTATCCAGATATTTTAGATCAAGTAAGTTTAAATTTCGAGGACGAAATTATTTTAAGGAGGTAAGGTTGTAGCGACCGAGAACTTTTAAATGATATAAAATTATTTCTCGAAAAACGTGTCGCTAAACCTTAACCCTAATTTTAAAGAAATAGCGCGTTCGTCTAGCCGTTATAAATGAATTTAAATTATTTCGAATCAAATCCAATATCGAGTAATCATTTTAATTTCAATTCGAATTTATTTTATTTGGATCCAATTTTAATAAGGGAAAAAATCAAAATTCAGGTGCCAACTTTACCCCTCTTCAAACTTCAGGTGCCTACTTTATAAATTCAGAATTCAGGTATATATATATATTCCTTTTATATATAGATTTCTCTTTCCTTTCATATCACGACTCTCTCTCACTACATTCGAAATTTC
The DNA here is from genome assembly GCA_035079005.1 of Fraxinus americana. NCBI lineage: Eukaryota > Viridiplantae > Streptophyta > Magnoliopsida > Lamiales > Oleaceae > Fraxinus > Fraxinus americana. The sequence goes on from CM068707.1 coordinate 30,631,510, forward strand.
CAAAACTTAAATTGAGGTCTCAAATTCATAATTTGAAGGCCTTTGTAACCTATTTCCGTGGAGACCGTAAAGGGTGATTTGTTTCGTTGATTTTGAACATAGACTGAACGATTTCACCCACATTCATGCTTCGCGTCACAGATTTGGAAATCCAGTTCCGGTCACGTATATTGAACGATTTCACTCAAATTGAACGATTTCATCCACAAAATCCAATTACGGTCACGTAATAGCCGATTGTGTCGGCCAACGTAAGTCACATTACGTTAATGTGAGTTCGAATGGTTTTACCGAATTAACATTCGTTACCGATACTAGATATATGTGATTAATGTGAGTTCGAATGGTTTTCTTTGAATTAACATTCTCTACATTCCGATACTAGATATTATTTACCATGCGTGATCGTCACCTGTGACTTTGTTTTTGTTGATTTGTGGAGTGAGAAAAACGTATGTGACCGATCAACAACTAAGAACTAGCAAGCAACAAAATGTGACCAAGCTGTGAACACATAAGAACTGACATGATAATAGCTATCTCTTACAATACATGATCGACCATTGACCGAAAATATTGAAATGTGATTAATGTGAGTTCTCAGTATCTTGAATTAATTTTCATGACTGATACTAGATATTATTTACCGTGATCGTCCTGTGACTGTTTTTGTTGATTTGTGGAGTGAGAAAACGTATGTGACCGATCAACAACTAAGAACTAGCAAGCAACAAAATGTGACCAAAAAACCGTGAACACATAAGAAGCTGACATGATAATAGTTATCTCTTACAATACATGATCGATTCGTGACACGAAAATATTGAAATGTGATTAATGTGAGTTCTCGGATTTCTTTGAATTAATTTTACGTGACCGATACTAGATATTATTTACCATGCGTGATCGTCCTGTAACCTGTTTGTTGATTTGTGGAGTGAGAAAACATATGTGACTTAACGATCGAACAACTAAGAACTAGCAAGTAACAAAATGTGACCAAGCTGTGAACACATAAGAACTGTGACATGATAATAGCTATCTCTTACAATGCATGATCGGCCCGTGACTGAAAATATTGAAATGTGATTAATGTGAGTTCTCATTTCTTTGAATTAATTTTACTGCGACACGATACTAGATATTATTTACCATGCGTGATCGTCTGTGACCTGTTTTTGTTGATTTGTGGAGTGAGAAAACGTATGTGACCGTGAGCGAACAACTAAGAACTAGCAAGCAACAAAATGTGACCAAAGCGTGAACACACATAAGAACCTGCGACATGATAATAGTTATCTCTTACAATACATGATCGACCCCGTGACACGAAAATATTGAAATGTGATTAATGTGAGTTCTCATTTGAATTAATTTTACGTGACACGATACTAGATATTATTTACCATGCGTGATCGTCCGTGACTGCTTTTGTTGATTTGTGGAGTGAGAAAACATATGTGACCGTGGTGAACAACTAAGAACTAGCAAGTAACAAAATGTGACCAAACCGTGAACACATAAGAACCGTGACATGATAATAGCTATCTCTTACAATGCATGATCGGCCCGTGACACGAAAATATTGAAATGTGATTAATGTGAGTTCTAGTTCATTTGAATTAATTTTTCGTGACCTGATACTAGATATTATTTACCATGCATGATCGTCACGACACTGCCTTTGTTGATTTGTGGAGTGAGAAAACATATGTGACCGTGGAACAACTAAGAACTAGCAAGCAACAAAATGTGACCAAACCGTGAACACATAAGAACCGTGACATGATAATAGCTATCTCTTACAATGCATGATCGACTTTGTGACACCGCAAATATTGAAAGTCTGCTAGAGAATGTGACTCATAATGTCACATCACCCAAATAGATAATGGTTGTAGATGAACGTGACACATGCGGCTCCCAATGTCACCTTCAATTTTTTGTCATATGTGACTTGTTTGGAGATGTGCCTTCATTTTAAATCATGAATGCCTTTATTAACTCATGAATTTGAAGTCGCGAGAAATGGTGTATTTGCATGTATACTGTTGCATGAGCTCAATCGTCATTGGCTTTGGTAGGCGTAGATGCAATTATGTAAACCTTGTTGATACGGTATGACAGAGTTTAGTTTTGATCCCGACGAGGGTGGCGGTGTCATTAGACGTATGTACCGAATGATAATTTGCCGCATTCTCGATAAAATGATGACGAGAAATGTGCAATCATACCTTCGTCAAGGAAATGGACCATGAACTCCTAAATACCCGTAATTGTTGATGTGGGATGCGAAGTAGAAAAACCTTCTAATACGGTTCCGGTTAACCCTTCTACTAGTGGTGAGCTTTGTACATTGCAGATATGGCGACGGAACATATGCAGAGCAGCAATTGAAAAATCGGGTCACATTTGGGACAACGAAATCCACCGGTGTGTCTCGCGGATGCTAGAGAGGTCGAAGAAGGAAGGATTTTCGAGATAAAGAAATTTTAAAATTGAGCCTATCGGTTTTGCCATACAAAACATGTTTGAGTTTATGGTTGAACGGTCGACAAGAAAGAATATGTTGTGAGGTGTTCACAAGAAGGTTGTAGCCGTATTTGGATTTGTAGATCGTCAAAATGGGATAAAACAAATCTATTTAAGATTCGAAAGATGGGTGGTCACACATGTGCATCGAATGTCGTGTTGGGGTCACACAGGCAAGTATCAACTACATTTGTGTCTTCTAGCATCAAGTATAAGCATACATCATCCAAGCACCATATACACACCGAAGGATATATGTAGTGACATGTTGCGAGACTTACGGTGTTTATTTGAATTATTCAAAAGCATGGAGATCCCGCGAGCATACCTTGAAGATGGTTGGGGTGATCCAACCGATTCATTTAGTAAGATACCAAGCTTCTTCCACGTGCTCCGACAAAAGAATCCTGAGTACAAGTCACGAGTTGGAGGTTGATAGTCACAGAGATTCAAGTATTGTTTTATGGCACTTGGTGCATCAATACGTGGATGGAGGCATTGTCGGCTGTTGTCGTGGTCGACTGCAGTACATACTTGAATGGTCACTACGGCGGTACCCTTTTCACAAAGATGTACACAGGATGCAAATAATAGCATATTCGTTCTTGCTTTTGGAATTGGGGATAATGAGAACGACAAATCTTGGAGATGGTTTTGGATAACTTTGAAAAAGGCATATGGTCACGGGGAAGGAATGTGTTTTGTGTCAGATCGTCATACCAAGATAAAGAATGCAATAGAGCATGTTTATCAGGGGAACATATCATGGTATTTGCTCGTATCATTTGTTGCAAAATTTGAAGTCATATTTTGGAAAATCGGGAATGAGAATATTACACATGCTTTCAACTCACCGGTGTCCGCGCTTACACGTTGGAAGAATTTGAATATAACATGAGACGTCCGGACACAATGAATGAGAAGATTCGTGGATATCTTGGTATTGGTTACATCCGAATACATTGTCACATATATAAGAAATGGTCACATGTCAAGTATATAGTTTTAATTTATGGTATACATTTTGCAGGCTGATGTTGGACCTGAAAAGTGGTCACGAATCCATATGCCGACTAACAGATATTCCACAATGACATCAAACATTGTAGAATCGGTCAACGCGGTCACAAAGGCGGGGAAAAATTACCCCATTGTATCCCCTTGCGGAGTCATTGCGACAGACTCTACAAAATTGGTTCTGTAAACATAGAGACGACGCGCATGGAACGTTCAAGACGTTGTCCACCAAGTATGAGAACGAAATGAGGAGAATGAGTGTAGAGTTAAGGAACTTCAGGGTAGCTTATTTACTTTACTTTGATATTTATGAATGTGACATGTCTAAATGCATGTGATCCGGAATGTACACGTGAAAACATATTTTTAATGTGACAACATATGTGTGTGCATGAATCTTGTATATTTGAGCTAGTCGAATGCATTTTATCCTCTATGTAAGTGCACAGACCTAAACCCATCCGTGTCCAAAAACATATGTCTGTGACCTTGAATACGAGTGTGATAGGATATGTATGTGTCGATCTTGTATATGTAACTTTGAATCGAATTAAAAGTGCGGTGTAGATTACACAGTTGAAATCTATGTGACCACATTTATCGCAAATGCTTATTCTTTTTTGCTATGTGACACAGGCTTTAAAGCAAATATATGTGACTGATTAACACAAACTCACCCTCATCTGTGACCTGTGCTCCAAAAAGGTATATGTGACATGCTTGTCATAAACTCACTGTATGTGTGACCTGAATTCATATGGTGTCAATGGAAGTATATGTGACCTACTTTTAGTAGTTCTAAACATGCTCGTGACTTTGTTCTATCAAGTAAGGATATATGACCTATTTTTCACATAAAACAATAATCGCGACATGTCTTATACTCCGACATCAAGTATAAGATTTCTTATTTTCTTGCTTGTATTCACAACTTATTTCTTGATTTTGCTTTCTCGTAGGTATCTCCTTCCAACCGATCGAGTTCTGCACGTCACGATGAAAAGTCCACCTTTTTTGTTGATATTGAACAACGTACTTGCACGTGCGGATGCTACGGTCGATTTGTTACCATGCCCGCACGCCTTGGCCGTAATTGCAAATACAAAGAGGATCCATATGCTTACATGCTCTTATTATTACACTAGAAATGCATATGTGAATGCGTATGAAGATTCTATATATCCCGTTGGAAATCCACGAATGGAAAGTGTCGACAACGTACGCAATATGAAGTTGTCTTAGCTCCAAACCGAAACGAAGTTACGTAGACCAAACCGAGAAGAGGAAGAGATCATCTAGAGAAGGGAAACCAAAAGTGAGATGTGGTCGTTGTGGTGGACATGGTCACAACCGCAGAGATGCTCAAGTTTGATGCCATCGTATTGAGAAGATAGGGAGAATAACACTACGTAATCGGAAACAATAAATAGAGGATACAGATTCAACAAATGTTATATGACATTATCTTATTTGAAACATTTCTTTGAATATCAAACATCAAAATCATCATTGAAGGTCACATTTAATATTGTGTAAATGTGTTTTGGTGTGTTAAAAGTGCGGTGTGAATTACACGGTGAAATCTATGTGACCACATTGTCACAAATGCTTATTCTTTTTGCTATGTGACCGGGCTTTAAAACAAATATATGTGACCCGATTAACACGAACTCACCCTCATCTCGCGACCGGTGCTCCAAAAGGTATATGTGACATGCTTGTCATAAACTACGTATGTGTGACACAGATTCATATGGTGTCAATGGAAGTATATGTGACCTACTTTTAGTAGTTCTAAACATGCACTCGTGACCTGTTGTATCAAGTAAGGATATATGACCTATTTTTCACATATTTCACAATAATGCGCGACATGTCTTGCACATCCACATCTATCTTTCAAAATAATTTCAAACATGCTACCACGTGTGGGGCCAAACATTGATATATGACCTACCTTTCCTAACGAAATTGTGAATTCATAACGGCATATGCATTCTCGAACTCGATTACACAAATAACTGTGATTTGTGGTGTCAAGAATGCATATGTGACCTTGATTTCACATTCACAATGCGACTCCTGTGACTTGTAACTCACATTCACGTATGCACAATACATGAAACAGTATCAACATAAACGTAACAAAAGACAAATGATTACAAATTGAAACATGTGGCTTTTCAATATAGTAATTTCAAAGTATTATAGCCAAAATACGAAAAGGTACATTCTGCAGGTCATAAAATTCATTTACAAATCTCGTTCCAATACTCATTCTATAACTATCCCCTCCTCTTTTGTAGCCTGCTTTGCCTTCTTCACGTAACTCTCTCTCGTGTTTGTATAGGAGTGAGGCAATATCCAATCTACACTTATTATCAAATTTATGCGGCATGGAACTTCTGCCGCTACGGATGATATATAAGGCGTACAAAATAACAAATATCCCACAATCGTGACTGCAAAACAACACAACACATTATGTTATTGGTGTGTTTGTTTTACAAGTTAAACATGAATGAATTGTCACATACTTACCCATTTGTCTGCTGAGGTAGGGTACTATCGACAATCACCTTCAATTCCATGCATTCGGATTCATTGTAATCGTGGTCCTTTTTGAAATTCCCATTGCATTCATTAGACGAGTTGCAATATTTTCACATATGGCTCAATACCTTGTAGGACCTTCCAGTCAGTGATAACTTTTACCGGCAATGAGATTGAATATCGTCAACGTATGGCATCTAAATATTAGCATACCGAGCATCCGGTGAGCTTTATTGGTTGCAGGATTGGCATGAACACATAATCAACATCGGCCCAAGGTGTGCTTAGAGGTATCTGTGACCTGTTACGACATCAGTCAGTCTGGACTCCGACATCAGAACATTAGGATCCTTCAGAAAAGTAGGGTACAACTCTTTTATCTTATTCTGGAACCAAGTGTTTGTCGTTGTAGCTCTCATATCTATTTTCTTCCCAAATTTTGCCAGCTGACGAATGTAATAGAAGCACGCATCCATGTGCTGTTTCAACAGAAATGGAAAGATTAGATATGACATGAAATAGTTAGAATTAAGATCACGCTGTGACTTAATTCGAGTTTGATATGTGACGCCTTGGCATGAAAGTTCTGATTGTATGCGCGACCAGCGGTTGACTCTGATTGAATGATGTGTATGCATGCGGTGGTAGATGTGTGATAAGATTTAAATGTGGATCGAAAAGAATGCGTAAGTGCAACCGTACGTTACTTGCTTAAAGATGTGTCCTCGTCTATAAGCTCATGGAACCATGTCTTGTGACCGACTGGGAATGAACCGATAATGAATGCGGGTTTGATTACATCATCCTGCTCGTTAAACTTTTTCCTGAATTCAAACATTGAACATTAAGTTGCTTTGATACTATGGGATGTTGAGCAACATTCACAAACTTTTTTTTTTTGGCTTGTACCCTATCTGGAACTAGTCCAAGAATGCCGATCTATCAGCTTCTTCGACATTGTCTTTGTAAGTTTCAAAAGCAACTACACTGTCATCGTGCTTGAATAAATTCATTTCTCCTACTACGAAAGGAGATAGTAATATTCTCGCAGGCCTCGAAACTCGCTTAATTAGTAATGAAGAAGCTGGTTTGGAAGTAGGTGACTTTGTGTATTGTTGTATAAGTCACATATTAGTCACGAACGTGTTTTTAAGCATGTGTGATATGTGACATCTGAAAGCTAATTGTTCATGAATTATGTGTCCAGTATAGTACAAAAAAATGAGTTTGTAAGTACCTCTGTGACAACATTTGTTGTTGCTGTCAACACATCAGCAATGGATTCTGCGATTTGCTCACCAATTCCTCAAAAGCTCGAAAACATAAAAGAACATACAATTAAGCTGCGACCTTCAAATATGTATATGTGACCATGTATTAACGATATGTGACCTGTAATAGTGAAATGTGAGTGGGAAATAAATTTATCAGACCACAAATGAGTTTGTAAGTACCTCTGTGACAACATTTGTTGTTCTTTGTCAACACATCGACAATGACGAAATCTGCAGGATTTGTCACCAATTCCTCAAAAGCCTGAAAACATAAAAGAACATACAATTAACTGTGACCTTCAAATATGTATATGTGACCATGTATTAACGATATGTGACTCCGTAATAGTGAAATGTGAGTGGGAAATAAATTTATCGAGACCACAAATGAGTTTGTAAGTACCTCGCGACAACATTTTTTGTCTTGTCACCACATCGGCAATATTGACATACGCTTGCTTCTGAATGTCTTCAGAATGTAAAACATCAGGTTGTGAATATTCGATTCCCAAATCAAATGAAGGTGGTTCAAGACTATAGGGAAGGACAATATCATCGCTCGAGTACATCTTCTCCTTCCCTTTCCTGTCCACCGTTGGTTCCACATTTTCCACCTGTATTTTAAATTACAGAAAGTGTGACATGTCAAATATAACCATTTTCATTGAAAGAAAGTGCGAACATTTCATGTACCTACCTCCTCGATCTTATCGGATCCTCCAACAGCGTGAGTTCATTTGTCTCCTGCTACGTCAGCAGGATAACTTGTTTTTTCATTAAACCGCCTTATAATCTCATCCATTGAACTCGAAATCATTGCCGTCACAGATTCAGACAGAAATTGCATGTTTGTTCGAATCTCCATCAAGTCACTTCTTATTTGTCCTTGCACTTGGATGACGACATCCAATTTTTTTGTCTGCTCAGCGTTGAGATTTGACATCTGTGACTTAATGGCATCAATCTCTAATGTCAACACTTTATTACTTGACTTGAGATCAGAGATTTGCTCAGTCAATTCCTCAAAAGCCTGAAAACATAAAAGAACATACAATTAATTGTGACCTTCAAATATGTACATGTGACCATGCATTACCGATATGTGACCTGTAATAGTGAGCGTGAGCATTAAATAAATATATGTGACCACAAATGAGTGACATGTGACCTGAAAATAATGAAATGTGACTAAATATCCGACTTACATCACCCAAGTGTGTCCCTTCGTATGGTGGTTCATTTGGAGAACGAGGGCAGGTGACGCGCCTTCATCGCATATGGGGTTTTCCATAAGGAGATGACTGCGACATCTTGGTGGAGGATCTACAAAATCATCATCATCGTCGCTGACTCGATCCGGCCAATACTAGCATGCACTAGCGATATCGAAGTTTCCACTCGTCCCGGCACGGTCGACTTCTCTATGTTACTCTTCTTCTTTCTTTGGATCCACGGGAAAACTCCTTGATTTGGCTTGTTGTAGTGGACACCATCCATGTATGACATAGCTATTTCAATTTACGATGGTTCGAGGTCACAAATTTTCATCTATATAACAATATGTATTAGTAGAGTTAAAGAAATATCAACAATTCACTATATCGCAGTTAAAAATTGGACTCAAGATTTACATTAGTGGTTGGTGAAGCGCTTCGGTTCCCTCCAACTTGGTAGCAGATGGTTGCTCCCGTGTGGTCCAGCTTTTTGATTCGGGGATACATCCTTGATATACGTGTCACAACAATTCCATCTAAACTAGGAAATGTCTCGTAGATCCATACTTGAAAGGCTAGCAAAGATACCTCGTAGCTGTAGTGTGTTGTCCTCCTACTCGGTCCCATCCCTCAATGCACCCAAAGTAATATCAAATAGTAATTTGCCCCATGGGAACCGGTTCAATGCAGAGAAGTCCTCAACGAGAACAAACAAATAGTGGTCAACCACCTTCTTGTAATCTCTAGGGAAGAGATAAGCGGTAATGAAATACAAAATTCCCATCATAGCAATATCATTATACGGAAGAGCTTCAACGAGATCCAATCCGGCATTTGGCAAAGGTGAAAAAAATGTGGACTTCACATCTTCTGTGTGTTATACTATCTACTTGAGCAAAGTACTTTGTCTTCATCTCGACGGTCTATCCTCAAACACCCGTGTGTCACCTGTCTCCATCACATCTCGATCTGTGACTAGACGAACTCGGATATAGAGAATCGACATATCGCCCGCCACATAAAACCACATTTCTTCCGCATTCGATTGAATAACACCTCAAGAGGAAGTAGTGAATCAAGCGTGGTTGTATCACAATTTCATGGCACTCCGGGAAATGGGCAAACGAGTTCCCATCATTATACGTTTTTGTCTTTCGCTTAAGTTCGTTTGAATAGTGGTAAGAACACCCTTACTCAACTGAGGTCGTTATCTTTCCCGGGAACCGACTCTTCTCTCGGTATAGCAATTTCCAAACCTACAATAAGAATATAGAATGACGGACTTAAGGTCACGTACTTGGGAAACTTTGAATGGATGGTCACTCATAAGGTCACGTACACCTGACATCTTGGACATATGATGAATCTTAGGTCACGAGTTCACAAATCTTGGTCACATTAATCCTTATGAGGTCACATACTTCAAAAAACAATCAATTTCCAGCAATAACAGACAGACAAATATTGGTCACAGATGTCAAATGCATGATCAATACTTCAAAAACAACTGTTAAACTATGTTTGCATCACTAATCCATGCTTTTATAGATTATTATTCACATACAGAATCATGAGGTTAACTCATTGTGAAACTTAGGACGAGATGGTGACTTATACGGTCACGTGGACACGGGGACATCTTGGACACATGATGAATCTTAACTCACAGACTTCAAAAATCTTGGTCACATTAATTTCATGAGGTCACATACTTTAAAAAAAACAATCAATTCCTTAACGCCATATTAATGGTACCCAAAACCCTAATCCAACAATTACAGACGAAAATTGGTCACATATGTCAAATGCGTGATCAATACTTCAAAAACAACCATTCTCCTACTAATTCATCCCTACAATTGTTACACAATACCGAAAAATTGAAAAAACCTTTTTCGATTTCCCTTTTAGCGCGGTCACAGAGTCGCGTGCTTTTTTTCGGTGGCCTTTTTCCGAGCTTGCCTCGACTTCCTCTTGCTTCTTCTTTCTTTGCACTAGTGCCTTTGACATTACCAACGCTTTCTGCACCCTTCGGTTTACCCATTTCAATTCAATTTTTATTCACAACACAATGGGTGAAATGTCATATACTCTCAAATTTTGAACGATGGAACGTGAAATCGAAATGGAGTCTTGGTGGGAAGATTTTTATGAAGCATGGAATTGGGGATTTCTGCGTGAAGTAGTGGTGAAGGAGTAGTGGTGAAGAGAGATAGAGAGACAAAGAAAGAGAAGAACTGATTTTATGGAAGTGGTGTTAATGGAGGTTTGAAATACGAAAATTAAGGAACCCGCCAGAGAGATAAACCGCTGATTATTCTGGATAATGACAATATTTAAATTTTAATTAAAAAAAAAAACCTGAAATTTGAATAAAAAACTTCCCACACTGATTTTTGCACTTGTATTTTAAAAAACCTGGTTTTATATAATTTTCACTTTTAATAATTCAAGTCCAATATTTAGAGCCCAATATTTAAGTCCAATTATACAAGTCCAACAAGGAAATCATTTTAAATCCAAATCACCTAAACCCAATTGGAAAACCTTACAGCCCAAACGTTAGGCCCAACAATTCTTGGCCCAATTACCCACCCAGAAATTTGTGCCCTAATCATTACTATTCATATATCAACCTCATCCATTTCTCTCCCATTCCACAATTCACGCAGCCATTTTTGGTAAGCTTTCTCTCTTTTTCCTCAATTCTTGCAGAATAATGTGGATGCTAGAATATCAATTTTTAGTATCAACACCATCTCCCCCTCACCCTCTCAACTCCATTTCACTTGGGTCACCATTGATACTAGAACAACCATTTCTAGCATCAACAGTGAGCTCCCCAAGCTGCAACCTCAACACCACCACCTCCAACTCACGAGACCAACACCACCAACAACACCTCTGCCCAAACCATCAAGCTCACTCACGAGACCAACAACACCTCTGCCCAAACCATCAAGCTCACTCACGAGACCAACAACACCTCCACCTCAAATCACCAAGCTCAATGTTCAAGCTACTGCCACCACCATCTCCAATCTCCAAACCAGTCACTGCCAAACCAATACCAAGCTGCAACCTCAAGAACACCAAACTAGTACACTGCCAATGGCTCAAACCACCAACTCCACACCCGAAATACAACCACACGAACAGCCACATTACACTACCAACAGCTCAAAATCGAGACCTCAACTTCACTGCCCAAAAACCGACTGCAAACCCGCCACCAACAACCTCCAAAAACGAGACCTCAGCATCACCCCAAGCTGCAGCCCCAAACACACAACACCAACCACCCATTTTCGAAGCTAACAATCACCAACCACGCACAACCCGTAGCTTCACGACCTCCACCAGCCACTACACCCAAAACCCGAAACCAAGCAGCCCTTATTTCACCTCAAATCAACCCCAATCAACTACCAGAATCAAGAAAATGGAAAACCCATAAAAACTTACCTCTTACCCGAAATGAATCGAGCCTCCAAGCTTCGATTTTCCCCTCGACCCGTACGCCAAAAGCCCAAAAGAAACCCCCCCACTTACCTGACCGCCGGCGCCACCTCAGTTGGTGGCGCTGCCACCAACCGCCGCCGGCGGTGGTGAAATCGGAGGAGGGGCAAAGCCCCTCCCGTCGTCTCTCTCTCCCTCTCTCTCAAATGAGAGAGAGTGTGAGATTTCATTTTTTTAAATTGATTTTTGATTTCTAAAAGTTATGTTTTAGCCCCCAAGTTTTAATAGTTATTACTTTAGTCCCAAAGTTTTTAAATATTTTTATTTTGGTCCTTAACAATTTATTTACAGTTTTAAGGAATTTCAATTTAGCCCCTAGTTTCTGTAAAAGTTTATTTCAGTCCTTAATATTTTATTTTCAGTTTTAAACAGATTTTCAATTAAGTCCTTAAATTCTGAAAATGTTTAATTTCAGCCTTTTTGTTTTATTTTCAGTTTTAATATATTTACAGTTTAGTCCCTAACTTTTAAAAGTTACTATTTCAGCCCTAAACTTTTATTTTCAGTTTTAAATAAATTTACAGTTTAGTCCATAACTTGTAGAAGTTCAATTTCAGCCCTTAAACATTTATTTTCAGTTTCAAACGTTTTCAATTAAGTCCCTAGAATTCCTATTTTTCACATTTAGCCCCAATACTTTGAAAATAGTATTTTCAACCCTTAGATTTGTCAAATTCAATTTCAATAACTTCCAATTTAATCCCTAAACTTTATTTTATCACTTTAAAGCCTTAAATATTCGAAATACTAATTCAAACTTATTTTCTATTTTGGCTAGACGATACGTATGAACAATTAGGAGCTTGAAGTTATTTTCCCGCTACACTTTTCACGCAACTCGAAATATTTGAGGTAGACTCGCTACCATTAATTAGTTTAAATTATAATTGTATGTCTTATGTGAATTTACGTGAATTATATGTTTTAATGCATGAGAAGAGAATATGTCATATGAGATATATGATATTGTTATGCTTGCCATAACTTATATGCTTAATTGCATGAGAAAGAATAGAAGCTCTTATGAGATAAGATGAGAATGTTATGCATAACTTATGTGCTTAAATGCACGAGACGAGACTACCCTCAGCCTATGTTTTTAAAGAGCCTATGATTTTCAAGAAAATGAACCAAAGATGATGATGATATCACGTTGTATTTTGCATAAGTATGTGTTCAATTATTCTGTAAATTAATTATCGGCAATGAGTCTACTGAGTACTTCTTTGAAATACTCACCCTGTTATTTTAACAATATTTGCAGAATTCGGAGGCGATTGTGATTGATGGGCAGTGTGACAACAATTTAATGAATTCAGTTATTTATATTTGAAAATTTCATATTTGAACGCCATTAATGTACTTTGTTATTTCAGTATTTCAAAAACTCGAGAATTGCAATTTAATCAATTTTCTTAAGTTATTAAAATGAGTTTTGTTGTCGACGAGATTTTTACCGTTATAAATGCGAAGTTTGAAATTTAGTTATTTTCCGTAAAACTTTTTAGTTAAATCAGTTACAGAAGACGATGACGTGGCAATCCGGATTAACGGAACTCGGGGCGCTGCATGATCCCTTCACGGGATACATAAGCAACCCATATGTTCTTCGAGTACAGCCTCTTCTAATAATAATATATATTTTCCGATATCCATAAAATATTTTGTGCATGCATTTGACTTATGTCTTTTATTATGATATCATTTTGATCTCGAGATATGGCAATTAAAGACATAAGATGAGTCTCTTTTGAGACATGTGGCTTCATTTTGATTAGAAGCATTTTGAGGACTGATATGAATTAGCACAGTTTTGATCACATTTGGTGTTAAGTTCATACTGCATACTACCACATTGGTTGGAGGATGTGAATCCATGTCGATAAGGATGTTGGCATTTGTAACTGTAGAGTGGTCTTACATCGTTTGATTGTTGTAACGACTTCCATGTTCGATGTTAACATTCTTGTTGGACCTGATCATGTTGTGTAAGGTGTTATTATTCCAGCTGTACTTGTGTGGCCACCTATGTAGTCTGACCCGGATGTTAGAATTTTTCTATGTCAATCAAATGTTTGCCCAAGTGGGAGAATGTTAGAATTATTCTATTATATGGGCTTCTATTTGATTGCGATTTTTACGGGTTAGATATATAATTGCAATAATACTATGATTAGACCCAATATGTTAGTGATCACTTGAACCGTTGTACACCTTACGGGATATATTATTATAATGTGGTAATTTTAAGTATGTGAGTCGGAATTATGTGAACCCTAATTAGGGTTAGAGTCGGTAATGGGCAGACTTTATGATTTCCTATATAATGGCTAGGTCCCTTCTCCTCTCCATATCGTTTTGGCTTGCCCCATTGACGACCAATTATTTTGAGGAGTAAGGAGAGGAAGATCTATGTGATAATATTCAAACATAACAATGTTTTCCGTATGTATGAATTTCGCACTATCAATTAATTTATGTAATTCTTGTTCTTAGCAGGTTACACAAGCTCCAAATGTACATACCTAAGGAAATTGACACATATCACTGGACTTTGTGACTACTTGCATTGCTGTATTTGTGTCATTTTCTCAGTAATCAAACCAAGCAGGTTTAGAGGTGCAGCTTCGAAGGCCCAATTTAATTTATAAGGCCTAGACAGTAGCTTCTCTTTTCACAAATCAGGTCAAACATGCAATTTTTAATAAATCAGGTATTTAAGAATTCACTAATTTATATTAATATATAATTATATATTTTCACGAATGATGATAATTGGGGTAAATTTATCTGAAATTTATTTTTTTTAAAAAAATTCAAAATTCTCTTAAATCATATTACCTCTTTCATTATAATTTTATAGAGCAATACATATCTCTGTTCCACATTGGTCACATATGTAAGAGGAATATATATGTTGCATTACAAAGTTCATGTGATCCTTTATGAAATTCATTTTTTTGGATCACATGTCATAAAAATTTTCGACTTACAGTAATTTAGTTTGCGTGTGTATTCAAGTAACAATTTTTCTGAGTTAATTGAATATGGTGAGAAAGATGTCACGTTTAAATGTTTTTCTAGTCAAATCATAATGGTCACAGTTGAACCCCATGTCCAGGACGAAACATACACCAAAGCCGACCCTTTTTTTTTTTTCCCTGCGAAGTCACAAAAACATACACGTCACATCACACGAGTATAAACAGTGGAGGTAACAAATACAATTTAAACAACTAGAGACATGGGCAGTTGTATTAGAGGTAATTAATTCCGTTACTATCAAATTTTGTTCGTGCACACAGATAGTCATATATGTGCGTAATTACTGTAAGGCGAAAAAAAATTCTTATTGGATAAGGCAATAATCTCCAACGAAAAAGAGGACAGCATAACATGCATGTCAATTCAATGGCAATAATCTCCAACGAAAAAGAGGAAAGTATATTATGCCTGTCAATTCAATGGTAAGGACACAGTTTGAGTGTAATTGGTTTAGCATCCATAACAAGATCCAAACTTTGAGTAGTGAAAATCCTGAAAACAGAATTTACCATCAAGAAAATTTATAGGAAAACAGAACTCTAAAAAAAAACAAAAAGAACTAAGATCCCGTTTGACAGCACATATTTTCCATGGAAAAAAAATTTCATTTTCTAACTTTTGTAATGTTTGATAGGCAAAATTTTCCCGAGAAAATATTTTCCAACTTTCCAGATTTTCCACATTTTTGAGGAAAATAAATTCTTAATGTTTTGGTGGGTAAATATTTTTCAGGTTTTTTTTTCTTTTTCTTTTGCAATTAGAAACAATTCTAGACACAATGGTACAAAAACAAAAAAAAATTCACTTTTATCGACAATTTTCATGCAAAACAAAGCCAAACGAATGGTATTCGATACGGTTATTTTTTTTTTCAATTTTTTTTTTTTACAATTGGAACAAATTCTAAACCCAATAGTAGAAAACATTATCACTTCAATGGACAATTTCCATAAAAAATGAAACCAAACGGACACCAAACTTTTAATATTTTTCATGAAAAATTATACCAATCAAACACAATTAATTACAATTCTCAATAAAACAATTTTTAGACAAATCAATTCCCTGTAAAACAATTTCTTTCCACCCATTTTCCACATTTTCAATCAAATGGACCCTAGAGAAAGTAAGAATAGATAAGATGAAAAAATTATTATGGCCTAAGTAAATTGCAGGACCGATGCATCAGAAAAGTAGCTACAAGAAATCAGTAAGAAAATCGTTGCTTGGTTGGTCGTGGATGTGGTTGGTTTTTTAAGTGGATTCATTTGTACTTTTAAAAAAAAATTAAGATTCCGACTACAATTATTATTATTTTTATTTATTTAAAGAGGGGATAAATTCATTGTTTTACAAGAGTTTAACAGACGAAATGGGCAGAAAAGACGTTTTACGTAATGAAAGTTTGATACGAGGATTCAAATGCCAAAAGTGAAACAATGGGGATAAGTATCACGATGATGATAAACGATAAGGATATTTTGTGTCAATTCTCCAGTAAGAAAATAAATTCCATCAATTAAGAGACGAGGAAACGAAAAGATAAATCGGATTCCAAATATTACTCTATTATGACAGTTCAAATTAATTTTTCCAATACTTACATAATTAACACTATTTGTTACGGTTCTCACCGTAATCTTTATTTCCGAAATGAGTCAAAGTAATATATGAATCAAGTAAGGTCCCTATGTGTTGATGAACTTCTCATCTCTATGTTACGACATTTCGAAATTATTTGTTTTAATATGTTACTCTCATTACATGATTAGCGTCAATTCTTGCGGTTCCCACCGTAGTCTTTATTTTCAAAATGAGTCACATTAGTCTCTCTGTGTGTTGATGAACTTTTCACCATATTAATGCTTCTCTGTAAAGAAGATGATTTGCTATACAGAAAAAGGAAAAATGATTTTGTCAAATGGTTAAAAGTTGAACAATAATAAGCAAAAAAAAAAAGAGTATTTAACGATAATATTGTTATTCCCAATTTAAAATTTAAACTTTTAAAAATCTTACAAAAATATCAATCGATATCTTCCCCTTATTCCACGTTTTGTTTCCTAGAGGCAAGAAGCCTCTAATGGGCCCATCAGAATTTTATTGGGCCATCAAAATATCCTCTGAATCGTACTTAACAAATTATTTTGTTTCCAGTATGGGCCACAAACTTTATTCTTTAGTTCAAAACCCACACGCGGAAAAAACGACGTCGTTTACGAAGTTGTTAACCGCTATATTGCCGCTTAGAGACGCCAAAACAGATTCTTTGTAACTGAACATTTTTATCCAACGCACACAAGATACAGACGGTCCCACTATTTACGCGCTTGCACGTTCTCTTCCACTCTACTCGCCTTTTTAATTCCTAAACATTTCTAGATTACAAGCCTGTCACCGTGCTCCCTCACCGTCCACCCACGTCAGGTTTACTCTAATGGCTCGTTTGGTTATTTACAACTTGGGGTTTTTAAGAATTATTGATCCACAAATGTTGATTAGTAATTGTTCGTGTTGTATTATAAGAACTTTTTAGCATGTTGGAATCACGATTGACACGAATTGTCAACCTCTATCTGCAAGGCACCTAAAAAGTTATTGTGTGTACAAAAAAAGATTGATCTAGTTGTCAAAAAAGGAACGGAATAACTTTATACGATATTGGTAGATTGTGAAGACCTCTTATTATAATGTACTAGAGTACTTGACCTGGTTCTGTAGAGATAAGAAAGGCAACGGTCCTGTCTTAAAAAAGACTACATCAATGAAAGATACATGTATATCTAGGAAAAAAATCACTAAAAAAAAGGGATAATTGCAACGACGTTCCCAAACCTTTGAATTTTTAGCGGACTTTACCTTAACCTTCAATTTGTGTCAGTGGAGGTCCTAAACTTTTGAAAAATTAGCAGTTGAAGTCCAAATGGATGAAAATTGTCAATTTGACCGTTAGTTGTCCAAGAAAATTGGATTTTGACCAATTTTGACCAAATTGAAAGGGGGTAAATGGTAATTTTAGGATGGAATTTCTTTTTTCCAAATATTATTAACAATAAAAACAATTAAACTAATTTTTTTTTTAAAAAAAAATATGCCCCACCCTAACATCCAATTAAACACAATCTAAAGCCACCGACCGCCACCAGCAAACCTGCAATCGACTGGTGGATAGTTACCCTGTCTATCTCAAATTAATCAATTCAATTCTACAAGAAATTATTGGTGGAAAATCCCACCACTACCACCACCTCCACCGCGACAAACACATAGAACATCTGGTTGAGTACTAACCAATGAGATGTACTTTCCCTATTTGAAACCCTCCAAGCAAATCAAGTTATTTCTATAATCAAGATGCACTTTTCCCTTATTGAAACCAAATGACACTGTCCTTATGTTTGGTGCAGAGAGTCCACTTTGTGAATCCATGGCTTCACGCTTGGATCTTGATAAGAGATCACAAAATTGGTTGAAAATGGATTTTATGAACAAGAAAACAGAAACCATGTACATCATGGGAGAACGTAAATAGGTAAGAATCACTCAAGTGGATCTTCTGGAATTTGTGTGACTTTTGGGTTAGATTTAGTGGAGGCGATGGTCAAGTTTAGAAGGAATAAAAGTGGAAGGTGATGGTTCGATTTAGCGGAGGTGATTTTGGTTTTTAGGTGTTGTGGGTTTGGTGGTAGCGATCGGCAGTCGACAGCTTTGGATTATGGTTTGAATGGATGTTGGTGTGTGGTGGGGAAGAAAATCGGGGTTGGGGTTAGGGTTGGGGCATATTTTTTTTATTTTTTTAAATTTAATTGTTTTTATTGCTAATAATATTTGAAAACAAAATTTGTTAATTCTAAAGTTACCATTTTTTTGGTCAAGGATGAGGATGACCACGAACAAGCACTATTTTCGTTTGGGATGACCTTGAAAATTGCCGAGGACTCTTTCGATTATCTCTCATGAGTACTTGTGTCTACTCAAAATAGGTCAAAAGTCGAGGCAAGGTTAGCCACCCACGATGCTCCCTTTAGTTGGGATGATCCGAAAATGACCGAGGTGGAGATTTAGAGGAATGTCGTGAGTAGCTTTCCAATACATATAAAAAGGCCATGTAGTGGGATCTTGAACCCTTTCGGTGTAAGAATTCGTTGAGGATGTCAGAAACAAAGTATGCAAAAAGCTATAAAGTGCATGCTGAGAGATTAACAAAATAACGAACCAAAGATGTACATTTGTACAAGTTCATGGTGTAATAGAGCTTAGGTAGAATTGGAACAGATGAGGGTTACATCATGTTATTGTCATAGCCCGATGTGTCTAAAGTGGTTAGGTGACTAGCTGAGGTGGTCAGGCGATTGACTAAGGTGATAGGCCGAAGTAAAGACCAACCCGAGGCCTCTCCATTTTTACTAGGGATAAGGCGAAAAACCTAAGGATGTCACCATTAAGTTGGTCGATAACGGTTGACCAAATCGTTGGTCCCTGTGCATTTGCGGTCATGCTAGACCTCATAATGTATGAGACAGATTGCAAAGATTTTTAACTCAATGTTCTTTGAACCAAGGTCATGTTATCTCTAGGCCTAGAAGGTTAAACCGTTAAGGTTCTTGGTGAGTTAAGGTCATGATAATTTTATGTTGAGAAATATTGGGCTCTTGGTGAGCCAAAGATTTGACAACATTAATTTGAGGTGGTCGATGGATTTCTATAAAGTTAAAGGACTTGTTGAAAAGATGTGGTTAATGGACCCAATGCCACGATGGTTGAGAACTCGTTTAAGAGTTAAGAGTCTCAGTAATTCAAAGTGGTCAAGGGACCTGAGGTCATAATGGTCAAGGAATCGTTTGAGAGTTAAAGGTCATGACAAAACGAGGTGGTAAAGGGACCCGAGGCCTCATTTGGGAGTTAATGGTCTTTGTGACTTGAGGTAGTCAAGACACTCGAGGCTTTGGTGGTCGAGGTCTCGTTGAAGAGTCAAGGTCAAGGGACCCGAGGCCATAAAACTCATGACTTTCTGTTGTATTTTCTAGGACTAGAATCCAATATCTTTATCTTATAAGAGACTAAAGTTGAATCACAGTACCAATGTACAACTTGTCCAATTGGTATCATGATTCAACTTAAACCCCTATTTGGTGGCCTTTATTATTTTGAAGAGAATGTGTGGTTAAAAGTAGGAAAAAATCGGGTTTACGTGCAAAATACTTTATTGTGTGTATATGTGATTGAATGAGTATGAGAAATAAATTAAAGTTAAGTAAAGTACAGTAAATGGAATCAAACAAGGGCTAAGTCTCTCATAAGGTAGGGTCTTGAATTCGAATCATAGGACAGATAGTAGTGTGGGTTAAAAGGATAGATTCCCTTCCAAAGCAGACAATATATATGATATAACGACTTTGATACGAGGCTCGGTTATTACACAAAAATGTGTATTTTTTTGTAACATCTGAACCTCTATGTCTAAATCGTTAATTTACGTATTGTCCATTTTAAGATAGTATAAGCCCATCTCATCCTTTGTGACTTTCTATCCCATTCCCCAAGGTATTAATGACTTGGGCACGAGGCTCTCCCAAAGTAATAACGACCTAAGGCTAATGTTATTGAGGCTCCCATTAAACTAGTCATGATGGCATGAGGTCAAGGATTTTTGTGAGTTGATGTTTATAATAATGGTCAAGGACTCTTTAGTGAGCTTAGGTCTCGTTGATAAAAGTTTAAGAGATTGAGCTTTTAGAGAGCCCAAAGTCTATATAACTTGAGGCGTGAGTATGTTTTTCGAGGCAAGTTAAGTCATTTAAGTAAAAATCGTTTTTTAACAAAAGGGACTCGAGAATGACTAGGGGTGTAAGCGGTCTGGTTTTTGCGGTTTTTGACAAATTTTCAAACCAAACCGTTTTGACCGGTTTGAGAAAAGCTCAAACCTAAACCAAACCGTTTTGACCGGTTTGAAAAAAACTCAAACCTAAACCTAACGGTTTGGTCCGGTTTTAAATCGCCGGTTTCGCGTATATTTTTTTCATGTCTAGTATCTACTTTTATGCCATTAATTCAATATATATTTATATCTTACTAGAAATAAATCTAAAACAAACTAAATATATTTACTATAAATTTAAGAATAATGCTATGTGTACACAAACTTTCACACAATCTTTTACATCCTCCTCACATGGAGGGCGGTTCACACATAATAAAATAATCGTGGGCCCCCCTCCATGTGAGGGGAGTGTAAAAGATTGTGTGAAAGTTTGTGGGTACATGTAGCATCACCCTAAATTTAAATACCAACAAAATAAAAGTAAAATCACAAAAAACTAAAGCATAGTTTTTTATTCGCCCTTTTGACGTTTTAAGATAATACTTTACGATAAAGATACAATACAAGTCCACTAAAATAAATATAAGGTTCAAAAAAACATAATAATGTCCATTTTCAACTAGCAAAAGGAATAAACGAATTAATTTTGTCACAGAACTCAAGAAATATCAAATTTTGTCACAGAACTAGCAAAAAGAAGAAACATTCACATACTCAAGAAGTCACAGAACTCATGATCAATTTTGTCCTTCATACACAAAAAAAATTTTAATTAGCAAATTGGAAAAAAAAAAGAATTAAGACACGGATCCATCTAATAATGGCTTCCAAAAGATAAGCTGCAAATATTTTTTCTCCCCCATTCCACTATATATACCCACCTTCATCTTCTGCAATTTAACACGGAATTATACATATCCTCTCATATGTAAACAAATGTCTTTTGCTCACCTGATAGCCGGAATTTCAACTTTAAACCTTACTCACGATCAATAAATATGTAAACAAATTTCAACTAGAAAGTGACAAAATTTCAATTTTAAACTTTATTCACGATCAAATAAATATGCAAGAACCTGAAATAGTCTAATAATACTGGTGAATGTACACTACCGACGACTGGGAGGTTCGAGATTAAGAGGGCGTTGACGATTTGGGGGAAACTAGGAGGCGCCGCGGGAGCGAGGTTGGGACCAGCGAGTTGCGAGTGAGAGAAATGGAAATTGGAAGATTGGAATTGTGACTTGTGAGTTTATGGACTTGGGTTGAGCTGTTTAGTGCTATTTCTTTTAAATTTGGGCATTTTGTATGTATATAATTAGGTCTGGGCGGGTCATAAATCTTAATAATTAATAGAAAATTAGAAATTGACAAAAATACCTACAAAATGACAAAATTATTCAATTTTACAAAATTGAAATTTTGGATAAATTTAAAAAAAAAAAATCAATTTTTTATTTTTTTATTTTATATATTTTTTGCCGGTCCGGTTTGGTTTCAAACCATGATTAAAATTCTGAAACCTAAACCAAACCGTTTTTGACCGGTTTGGTTTGGTTCAAAACCATTTCGTTGACGGGTTCACGTGGCACCAAACCGCCGGTTTCGAAATTGCAGTTTCGGTTCGATTTTCCGGTTTGGCGGTTTTTGCTTACAGCCCTACCGTTGACTCATGACCTTAGAAGAAGACATACATGAGGTATAGCCCGACTTTGGTACATATGCTTGATAAATAAAATGAAAAATAAAGATAAATAAGAAAATTAATTGCGGCCATGCAGGCCGACACTAGGCAGGAAAAGGGGTCCATAATTGATCGACCATTTCACTAAAGTTTTGAGATTTTTAGCATTACAAGGTTGAGGTAGGGATTTCCGTTTGTCTTTTAAGCTGTAGGTTCCTTATTATCCTTGATATCTATTAAGGACTCGACCCCGGAGGTATCAAGGGTATGAACTCCTCATATTTTCTAGTCATGCTAAGGGCGCTTCGAGAAATACATGAACCTTGATCCTCACCCTCGTCTCCTGATTTGCGCGACCTCTTT
This sequence comes from Fraxinus americana, assembly GCA_035079005.1. NCBI lineage: Eukaryota > Viridiplantae > Streptophyta > Magnoliopsida > Lamiales > Oleaceae > Fraxinus > Fraxinus americana. The sequence goes on from CM068707.1 coordinate 30,654,532, forward strand.
TCTTCGACTTTGTCAGAATATCACTGTTGGACTAAGGTCCATGGGTTCATTATTTCTTCTAAGTTAATGCATTTTTTGCTTTAGGTAAGGAGTTCATCAGTAGTCTAAGGTAGATTCTTCACAAGGGACATTTTGAAAGCCTCTCTACAAACGGTGTGAGCGAGTGTAAAGACCACTACTGAGATTTGGAGGTCGAGAATTTCAAGCCTCTCAGATTTGAAGCAATCCATGAATACTCTCAAAGGCTCATCGGGTCCTTAGACAATTTGCACGAGTGAGGCTGCCATCTTTTTTAGGCATTTGCTGCTGGAAAGTAGCTAACAAATCCTGGAGGCCATGTTGGAGAAGGATGATACATAATTTGTCTCTAATAAGTCAAACCACATGTAAGCCACCTCAATAAGTGTATAAGGAAAGGCCTTGGAAAATATGGGATCTGGGGTGACCTGGAGGTTTATATAGTCGGTGAAAGGATCCAAATGGGTAATTGGACAAGTTTTTCTCTCGATAATTTGATGCCTAGGTACTTGTACCTCTCGGGCAGATGATAGACTAGGATATCGAGAGTGAATGACGTCTATGTTGTTTAGCAGGCAGGTTCGCAACTATTCTGGAAAACGACATTAATTATCTACTAACAATCAAGTCTGGGTTAAGGTAAGGGAGCTTGCCTCGTGATATAGGACAACCCAATGATCTCACTAGTGCTTGTACGGACCCAAGGTATGCTGAAGGTCAAGGTAAGGTTAGCCATGGGCGACTACTGCAGTTGGGATGACACGAAAATCACCGAACTGGAGACTTCAAGTAATGTAGCAAGCAATTTCCCAGTACCTACAAAAAGGTGGAGGGTGGGATCTCATCGCCCCTCTAGTACAAGAATTAATCGAAGAAAGAAAGCAAATACGCGAAAAGTTAAAGCGCATCGATGAGAGCATATCGAAATAATGAGCCAAATGCTTATATTTATACTAAACATGGTGTAATCTTATAGGGATTAGGATTCCCTGAGTTCACACATGGCCATGGGCTTGGGAGTTTTAGTAGGATAAGGCATTCTTATGGTGCAAGACTCTTATGAGGTAAAGGAAGATGCTTCCCTATAAGACATTCTTATGGTGGGAAGAGTCTTGCACGGTAGGACTCTTTAGGTAGAGTTTGTATAGGATATAGAGACTTGAGAGGTTCCATCATGTCGTTGCATTTCCCCAAGTGATGATCAAGGTGATTGGCTGAGATGATCCTATCAAGTTTTACATAGGGTATGGACGAATAACTTAGGGACGTCACCATAAGGTTGGGTTGATAACTATTGATTGATACATCCTTCAATTCATAATCGAACAAAGAAATTGGACCAGGCCAACTAATCAAGTTTGAAGGGGATTAGAATGTATTTTGCCCCTATTTGAGCTACATTAAAATTTTCATTCTTATTCTTCTACTCATTTTCAACGATACATTCTTCAATAAAATAATATTTTCCACCACATCAATAAATTTTCCTTTTTTTAAACCACACATTCTTTATCAATTTACTATTCCAAAATACATTCTTACAAAATAATGTGACTCAAATACACACTTAGTCTATTCCTATGTAGAGTATTTTATAACCGATTTATTATGTTTTAGTCCTTGTTTTGACACTTCGATCAAATCACTTTTTATTCATATATTTCGTGAAACTCATAAATATTACCAACCCAACAATTATTCTATCTATTTATCATTTAAATTGATTAGACAAGAAAAACATATTAGGACAGAAGTTATTAGATTTAAAAATGCTTTATGACTGAATTTGTCACTTTGATGTAAATAACTCTTGTTTGGTATAGATTAAAATAAAATTTTTAGTAAATTTTGATAAAATTTAATAAAATATGTAATTGAAAAGTTGTAGATTCCATGAAATATGTGGTTAAAATTAATTGATGATTTTGATTTCAATAAAAATCTAGATTAAAATTTCTATCAACACGGGTTAAATATAAAATAACTTAATTATATTCCCTCCATTCTATTTATATAGACCGACTTTCATTATTTTCTTGTCTCAATTATATAATCATGTTTCCTTATTGAGAATGTTTTGTTTTTTTTCGTTTACTAATATACCATCATTTAAATTGCCTAATTATAATCATTTTTTCCTATTTAATCTTGAAACTGTACAAATATAAAGATACATATTTTTTGAAAAGAGTAATATTATTTAGCCTAGTGACGTCAATGGGCGAAGCCGGCTCGGCCCTTAAACCCACGAGCTCGGATTGAGCTCATTTGCTCGTGGGCGAGCTCGGCTCGGCCCACGAGCTCGTGAGCTCACGAGCCAAGCCGCGAGCCTACGAGCCGAGCCGCGAGCTTTATATATATATATATATATATATATATATATATATATATATTTTTTTTTTTTTTTTTTTGTTTTAACTTTTTCACGTTTTTTTAAAAAATTTCTTTAATTTTTCACATCTTGTGGGCTCGGCTCGTCGAGCTCACTTGAAGCTCAGCTGGGGCTCGTCATTTGACGAGATCGAGCGGCTCACGGCGCGTGTTTTCACTAGCCGAGCAACCGAGTCGCTCAGCCTGTTTGCCACCTCTAATTTAATCTCATTGGGATTACAACCTCAATCTAGGTAAGATTTATGTGACATTAAATGATATATTAAATTAAATTATTTAATTTCACATTTCATTCAACATATCATGCAGCGCCATCTAAACTGGGTTATAATTCCAGTGGGGTTACATAACATACTCTTTTGAAAATTAAACCATACAATTTCTTTACCGCTTCCAACAATAATTTACTACTGATTGTTAATAATTAAATAAGGCTAAAGTAGGAAATTTTTGGCAAAAAATACTTTTTCAATAACATTAAGGCCCTGTTTGTTTCTGATTTTGAAATCAATTCTCATTTTCAACCACACATTCTTCAATAAAATAATATTTTCCATCACATCAATCATTTTTTCTTCTTTTTCAACCACACATTTCCCATCATATCACTATTCAAAATCAATTCTTCCCCCAAAAATCCCTACCAAACAGGCTCTAAGAGGGTGTTTGGTATGGATTAAAATTTGATTTTTAGTAGATTGTGATAAAAGTTTTTGAAATGTGAGGTTGAAAAGTTGTGGAATCCATAAAAAATGTGATTAATATTGATTGTTTGACATTTATTTGAATTAAAGGAATAATTTCTAAGGCCCTGTTTGGGAGGGATTCTCAAAATTCTACAGTAAATCAATTCTCATTTTCAACCACACATTTTTCAATAAAATAATATTTTTCATCACATCAATAATTTTTTCTTCTTTTTCAACCACACATTTCCCATAATATCACTATTTAAAATCAATTCTTCCCCCAAAAATCTCTCCCAAACAAACACTAAATACATTCCCAAACATTCTTTCGGATTTCTCACCCTACCTTGATCTGCTGTTCTTTTTTTAAATAAGATTTCTTAATGAGAAATGCTATTCATCCCCACTGGGGATGCATTCTCAATCTATGTGGCGTTAATATGTCATTAAATGATAGGTGAAATTAAATTAATTTCACATATTATTTAACCAATCATTTACATCCACATAGATTGGGGATGCATTCTCACTGGGGATGAATAATATTTTTCTTTCTTAATCGATAGTGAAAATCAAATGGGATTGGGGGAATAATTAGAGTGTGTTTGGTAGGGATTTTTGGGGGAAAAATTGATTTTTGAATAGTGATATGATAGGAAATGTGTGGTTGAAAAAAGAAGAAAAAATATTATTGATGTGATGAAAAATATTATTTTATTGAAAAATGTGTGGTTGAAAATGAGAATTGATTTACCGTAAAAAATAAAAATATGTATCAAACCGGCCATTCATTTCTAAATACATTCCCAAACGTGCTCTGAGATTTCTCACCCTACCTTGATCCGCTGTTCTTTTGTTATGTGACTGTCCCTTGTCTGTCACTTTAACCCGTACCCTTAAAATATCGACCCTTTAGCGTATCTTAGCACAATATCCGCCGCTCCGCTAGACTGCGCCTCCGGAGTTCACAAAGCTGATCAACCGGCTGACCCGCCGGAACTTACCGACGCAGATCCACTCCCGCCTCCACAACCTTCTAGAACCCCTCATTGTATACATATTCACGTTTTTCTCTGGCAGCATCTTTTTCTACTCATTCCAAGAAAATTCTTGAATTGACGGCAAAAATGGGCGTTAATTACTATGACATTCTGAAAGTCTCAAGGAATGCAAGTGAAGAGGATGTGAAGAAGTCTTACAAGAGATTGGCCATGAAATGGCACCCTGACAAGAATGCCGTGAACACTAAGGAAGCAGAAGCGAAGTTTAAGGAAATATCTGAGGCATATGATGTGCTGAGTGATCCACAGAAGAGGCAGATCTATGATTTAAATGGAGAGGAAGGGCTGAAATATGGTTTTGATTCTGGGTCCAGTCCGAGGGAGGCAAGGGATATATTTGAAGAGTTTTTTGGTGGGATGAATGATGGGTTTGAAGGGAAAAGTGACGGTTTTGGCGGAGGCGGTGGTGGTGGTGGAGGAGGAAGGATGAGGAAGGCGGCGCCGATGGAGAATAAATTGCCATGTACCTTGGAGGAGCTGTACAAGGGATCAAAAAGGAAGATGAAGATCTCCAGGATTGTTCTTGATGAATATGGGTAGGTATATTAATAAAAAAGTACTCTGATTTTGCATGATTTTTCTGTCGGTCCAGTTTTATCTCTGCTCTTGAAATTGATGCAATGGAGTCGAGTCTTGCATAAACTTTGATGCACGTTTGGTATGCTGCCTGAACTCACATTATTAAAAAAATAAGCTAAAATCTTGTCGAAAGTATAGTCGATTCCCCTTTGTGTAAGCTAAATATACCATGGAAGTTTGATGGAATTGGAATTTGAGAGAATCTTTGCCTGTATGTACTTTTAGTTTTATATTATGATCCCTTGATCTTAGCTTCTTGTTTTTTCTAGGAGTTGTTTGTCTATAGCTAATAAATATGTGGAAATACATTGGTAAGGTAAATAAACTGAAAGATGGAGAATTCACATTTACTAATTTTCTGATCATGCATTAAATCAGATAGAAAAAAATACAACAGCGCCAATCACGAACCCATCCATCTTTGCTCCAGAGGGAGCACTTCTGTCCGCTATTTCTTCCTTTATAGCTTGATTTATACCCGTCGGCTGTCCTTTTATTCCACTTGAGGTAAATGGTGTTGCAGATACTTTAGCCTCTAATGCCCTTTTGCATTATCAAGATAGTTGTTGATTAGGTGAACATCCTTGTTTCAGTGATCCTTTTGTTTCATCAGACGTTGAATAAAGCCTAACATGAAAGGAAAATAGACAAAGTATATTGAAGTTTTTGTTACGTGTGTAGGTGCATTTTACACATGGTATAGGGATTTATAATGTGATAGACGAATATGTTATATTTAAGCATGCTTATTCCTATATTTCTGAAAATATGACAGTAAAAAGAAAATTGGGACACAATATAAGTGTGTATGCTTGTGTAGATTGGTCATGGAAACTTTAATGTCCCAGGGTCTCCTTTTATTTGGGTACGGTGTGATGAAAACTTCTCCATGAATGTCTGAAACGAAAGTAGATGAGGATTGTAAATTTGTTCAAGGATTTTTCTTTTTCTTGTTTGGCGCCTTTTATTTGGAAATTATATTCGTTGGATTAACTTTCAGAGTGAATGGATGTGTCTCTGTACTCTGTGTATATCTCTGTTCGTGCAACAGAAATTTTGTGTTATTGTTTATAATTCTGTGCTAAGCTATAGCTTTCAATTGTTTTGCATGAGATTGAATAAATGGCTATTTGTCGATATCTGTACAAGGAATTGAAAATAAAAAATAATAATTGAAGCTTTGTAATGAATATTTCCATAAACAGTGCAATGCATCACTATGTTTTCATTATTGCTATTTATGTTAAATATTTAAGAAAAAGTCTACATCATGAAATTGAATGGATTTAACAAAATGTCGTTAACTTTCAGTTTGTTGTTGTGTTTATATATTAATTTATGGGTTATCTAAATTAAAGTGAGTCTCCGGCTTTGTATGTGTTTGGAATAGTTACTATATTATGCAGGCACCTGACTGGAGAACTATTATAAAATTTTATCATTCTTATGTAAGCAAAATGTGCAGATACATACTTCTATTAAATTTTCAAATAAAGTTCAGTCTCGCTGATGTCAGCAGGACTCTAGGCAGATTTGTTTAATTTGTTTTTTTTCCCCTTCTCGATTGGCTATATGACGGCATTAGTTATTGGAGTCAGAGGCTAACTACTTAAATTCCATTAAAAGTTGTCGTAGTTTTTTATATTTTGTTAAGTTCACAATCTAAGTGGAATAAATGGTAAAATGTTAAAGTAAATATTACTTTCCCCATTATTGCCGCACATTATTTCCTATGTCTGGTTGTGAAACAACTGACAGTTTCTGTTGTTTCTATATCTTATGGTTGATGATTTCATGTCCTATAAGCCAGTTGGAGTTTTTTAATTTTCTATAAAAAAAAAAAACGACTTTTATAAAAATACAAGAATGGTGGCAACAGTGTTTTATATGTCGTAGAGACGGATCTATAAAACTATTAATTGCTATTGGTTCTCTGATTACGTATCATGGAGGAAGGAGTGTTCTTACATTAGATCAATAAGTTCTACTCTACTGTGTTCAGGAGAAACTTGTTTTCTAAGGATTCTATATTTTTTATATCTAGTTTTGCTGGCCCCATATTTATTAGGAACGAAGTCTTTGGTTATTGGATTATCTCATATCTAGTTTTCACTGTAGTGATAAAGTGCTAGTTCTTGTTTTCCAAGATAACTGGGTTTCTTTGCTACCTAGTTACAAACTATATCTTTCTTCTTAGAAATTAGATTTTTGCATTTTTTATGTTTTGTTACTATATTACTGATATCTGTGTGTTTCATGCTTTCATATCATATGCCGTAACTCTTTCTTTGTTCCTTTTCTAAGGGATAGGCTCAATAAACTAATAGGCATCACCTATAGCTCGTGTATTTTCTTATTTCCCAAGCTGATATTATTGACTGCACCTATGAGGTAAAGAAGTTGTGATGCATTAAGGAAAATAATGCTGAAATTTTATAGAGATTTTAGTTAATGTTCCATACAGTTTACATTAAAGTAGCATTTGGCATTCTCTCTCGATTCTTGTGTGTGTGCCTATATGTTTATATTTCACATTCTTGCGGTCAATAATGCTTGATGATTTTTCAACTCGACAATGACTTTTGGGTTGAAATTCATTTTAGAAGTATGAAAATGATAACAGCTTGATAATTGTTTTATGATAATGATTAGTATTGTTGTTATTAGAGTCGTTCTCCATTCCTGCTTTGGGTTCGGGAGCCTGCAGTTTATAGGCTGGGGCAATTTTGGATGCTTTCTATTTTTAGGATTATGCTTTAGTTTATTTATTTGGGAGGGGTGGAGGAATAAATCTAGCACACCATAGCTGAGTGTGCAGAACATTGCCCCAATATATTAGCGTTCTCACCCTGCTCTCTCTCTTCCTTGATGCATTCTGTCACTCTATCTTTAGTCTTCCATCCGTTGATGTGTATAATTTCTGCAGCAAGCCTAGCACTGTCGAAGAAGTCTTGGCAATACATATTAAACCGGGCTGGAAGAAGGGAACAAAGATTACTTTCCCAGAGAAAGGGAACCATGAAGCTGGCGCTACCCCAGGAGACCTTACATTTGTAGTGGATGAGAAGCCGCATCCTATGTTTAAGAGGGACGGCAATGATCTAATACTCTATCAGAAAATTTCCCTACTCGATGCTCTTACGGGTAAGACTATTAACATAACAACCTTGGATGGAAGGAATCTTAGTATTCCAGTCTCGGATATTGTCAAACCAGGGCATGAAATGTTGATCCAAAATGAAGGAATGCCCATTTCCAAAGAACCGGGTAAAAATGGAAATTTGAGGATCAAATTTGACATCAAATTCCCCTCAAGGCTTTCTGCTGAACAGAAATCAGATTTGAGGAGGGTGCTGGGCAGGAAAACCAACTAATTCCTGGTTCAACTCAATGGTTATAGATTACCATTAACAGTAGTTATGCAAATGCTACTAAATGTACATACTTGACATTTTCGGACTAGGAAGGTTGTGCATAGTAGAAGAAATAGATCGAGTTGTTCCCGGCAACATTTTAGAACTTTATAGCAGCATCTGAGATGCGCGAAATTAGTTGTTGCTATTTCGATCGCCACACCCTGTAAAAATAATAATGTGCTAATGCTTCTTGATTATCATGGTGGATCCTAAACGGTATGTATTGGAGTTTTGAACATATAAATTTTAGTTTTGGTTGCGTGAGATATGATACCCTTTTCTCATTCAGCTGTGCAGCTTTTTGTGACTACATGTTGGTTTTGTGTCTTATAGTTTCATACTGTTTTAAGGCATGTTTGGTGGCGAGAATTCAGTAGTACTAGACAGTATTCAGGAAGAACTTAAACTCTAGATAATTTTACTGTTCTGGTATTTGTACCAAGCATACCCTTATTGTTTTTGAATTTATTACAGATGCCCAGTTGGGTTAATCGATGCATTATTGATCTGTATTAGAACATGTGTTTCTAAATCTTCTTCTGAAGTCTTTGTTGCCCCCCACAAGTTTATCAACTTCTTTACCTTTCTTTGTCAGTATGAAATATGGCATTGCCTGCACTCCATATTCCTGTGGCACATCCTGTTCACAGTAGTTCATTGCTAATAGTCAGGTATTAATGAGTACTAGTAAGAAGCACGTGCAATACTATAGTTGGCTATATGATAGCGTAAATATAAAAAAAAATTATTTGTCTTACATTAAACTTAACACACTTGAAATAATGATAGGAGGCAAAAATAATATTAAGAGATTTGATTCAAAATTTATTTTCTAAACTTTGCATTTGAAGGTCTCTATGTTCTTTTTAAAAAAAGACAGGGCATAAATGATTAGATGTTGATGCCCTATTAAAGAGATAATGAAGTTCAATTGAGCCCTCCTTTTTCTACCTATGGAGGTAAGACATTATGTCTCATTCATTTCGTGCTCATAGAATCTCCAAGTAAATGTATCAGTTGCACCAGTATTTAATTTTCTTACCAAGGCCTACGCAAGACGTATGTGGTCAAGACTAATTAATTAATGATAATACAATACAGAATTTAGGAAAAATCAAGGGTCTCTATCATTATTAAAACCACAACACAACGAAAACTTCCATCTTAGAAGCAAAAAGAATAACAAATGATCACCTAACTTCATCAATTCCGTCGAATATCTTTTCAGCATGTTCTAATGATACTGTATATTAAATTCATTAAAAAAATCAAATAATTCACTTCATACAAGATGTTTGTCTACCAGCACTGTATGATATAGGAGGATTCTTCTGAAAAACATTGAGTTCATTTAATATCAAATCTAACGTCATAAATTTACCCTTTTTAATCGACCCAATAAAGTTAGCCAAATCACTAAATTAAGAAAGCTTACAACCATAAAAATCACAGCATAAATTCCAAGAGATTTACCATAATCTCGTGGGTCAAAGCAGTAAACTGGAAGCACAGATAATAAAACATGTACTTACTTTTGAAATTATTACCACAACATTCTCCAATTATTGAAATATAATCGCATTAATAATATCAAATCTAAGAAGCATATATCCAGAATATTATCAATATCACATATCCTCGTATTCTAAATCCTAATAAATCTAGTAACATGCTTCCAAATAACAAGTACAAGTGATTATTAACCATTACTACATAACAGAAAGAAGATAATTTCAGAGTAGCAAATGCTTTTTCCTTTAATGGAAAAAGAAAAAATAAATTTCTAATTAGAAAATCCTTAATTTGTTTTCTACATAGTAATTGAAAGAAAAATATAATTCCAATTTATTTCAACTAAAAATTTCTATATAATTTTCAACCGAGTAAAGTTTAGCAATAATTCTTTAAAAAAGATAGCAATAATGCTCTTATATTTATCATAACCGTATTTCAAGATTTCAAAGGAAAATTGAAAAACATGATTTTATGTTTAATAATTCATGCAAGATAATTTTTTTTATTTAAACTTTATCAATCATATATTTATCATGGTCGCTCTTTAAACTCTTGAATAAATTTTAAATAGCTGAAAATGAACATTTTTAGTGTAAAATATTGAACCGAAAATAAAAATTGAAGAAAAATGAAATTGAGAGAAATTGGTGTGAGTATGAGAGTTGAGCGTGGGTAGAAGAGAAAAATTAACGATTATGATTTTACGTTTAATAATTGAAGATAATTTTTATATTTAAATTAATCGATAATATATTTATTATTATCACATTTTAAATTTTTTAAAAAAAATTGAAATCGATCCAAATGGATATTCATATTGTGAAATATCGAATCAAAGAAGAATTGTAAGAAAATAAAGTTCGAAAAAAAGGATGTTGGAATGATGTTGGGGAAAAGAAATATAAACAATTACGACTTTACACTTCACAATTAATGTAAAATTATTTTGATATTTAAAATTTATTGATCATATATTTATCGTGATCGCACTTCAACATTTCTAACAAATTTTAAATCGCTTATAACTAATATTTGTAACATAAAATACTGAATCAAATGTCAAAAAAAAAAAAAAGTACGGCTTAGCCGAGTCCAACCGTCAAGCCATTTGGCTTGTAAACATTAACCAAAACTAATCAAACGTAAAACGGGAAAAAAAAAAAAAAGAACCAAAAAGGGCTTAGCCTGCCCAAGCCGAGCAAAGCCATAAAGCCTGTAGGATACTGAATCAAATGTAAAAAAAAAAAGGGCTTAGCTGAGTCATAAAGCCATTTGGCTCGGCTCGGCTCGGCTTATGAACAGTAACCTGAAAACTCGCTGAGCAAAGCCATAAAGCCTGTAGGATACTGAATCAAATGTATAAAAAAAAGGGCTTAGCTGAGCCATAAAGCCATTTGGCTCGGCTCGGCTCGGCTCAGCTCGGCTCGGCTTATGAACAGTAACCTGAAAACTCGCTCTTTTATGTATGTAGAAAAACAAAATTGGGAAATGATGAAATTGAGCTGCAGGAAAAAGGCAAGGGGCGTACATGTAACTCATCAACATCGATCTTAATGAACTTGACATTCGTATATTTATCAGCAAATTCATTAATGGCATCATTATGTACTCACAAGATTTGAAGTTTGTTTTGAAGCTTCAAAATGGCTTTTCCATTTAGATGGGAAGCGGAATGCAATAACTTGACTCTTCTTTGTTGATGATCCATTGGACTCATTAGCAGAAATATTGACCCCTATTTTCTTTCTTTCAAGTGGATTTCGAAAGTTTTATGTTGGCTTGGCAGAGTCTTGCCAAGGGTCCCTTTATCTATCTCAGCCATTGGAGTTGAGCAGTAAAGTAGATTGATTTGACTCCAACTGTTACTAATAACGACTCGGTTACAATAAGGAACTCTACCAACTAAGCTATCCCAAACCCACCAAGTGGCACATGCACAAAGTAATCAGATGCTTCTTTTATTCCTTTTCATAGCCCAATTAGGTCGTCCTCGACTTGAACCTTGCAATATCCTTGCTTGCTACTTTACTCTCTTTTTCGAACAACAAACGAAATTTAAAAACACCTCATATGCTCTTTCAAGTATTTATTGAAGTTGTGAAAGATGAGAGATTATTATTCCCACACAAGAAAGTATCAGCCTAAAGTGCTTGGGCAATTCACAACTTTTAATTCTCACGTGCACAGCCATGACAGAAATGAATGAACCTGCTTGTCACTGGTCAATGCAAACCGAACTAGGTATCTCATGTTATAGTTTGAAGCATGAACCACATGTCCAAAAGCAAAAGAACGGTATTTCCTGCATTTTCGGACACATTTTTAGGTACACAGACATCTTTTTATCTGTAATCTCGACTGCCCTTTCACATAGAATTGACACAGAATTAATTATATTTGATGAAAAAGTCATGTCATTTTAGTGGTAACTAGGCTGCATCTGATAGGGAAAATCGGATAGCCCTGTCCAGCCTTGTCGAGCACTACATACCAACAATTATAATCAAGCATCATTGGTTAGAAATCTCAGTTTTCATCAAATTCATATAGCACAGTAATATGAAGTGAAGATAGCGAAACTTCGATCTCATATTCATTGAGAAAAAGCCAAATACTCGATTCACAAACCAAAGTCGAAAAGAATTTTAATCTGCTAGGCCAGCCTGACCCGTCACTAAATTATTTCAGTAATGGAACATCTCAGTCTACAGATAAAAGAGCTGCATCACGCATAGTCAATCAAACCTCAGAGACATCATGCACGGTAGCGATGTAATTCAAGAATTAGATTTAGCCACTGTTAACTAAATAAGCATATGAAAACGGTAAAATGACTGACATTAAGTGGGCATCCCTCAGGTGCAAAAGCGCAAACTCCAAACTGAGATGCAAAAGTATTGCAGTTCAAACAGATATAGTGATTACATTTATCCCAAAAAACCAGTTCCCTCATCTTTGAACTACAGAAACAGGATGCCAATGTATCCATGTGAACCACCATCCGCATACAAGTTCATTCCATGATAGCAAATATGCTAGAACAGAAATCAGAAAATCTGTAAGCATCCAAGATCATGACTCCGCTTGAACATGGCCAGCATAACCAATGGTAGCATGGTAGTTGGAATTACCACCCCTGCCACCGCTTCCTCGGTAGTTATAGTTCCCTGAATTATAATTGCTAGGCTGGCCATAGAATTGGCTCTGGCCATTCAGATAGCCACCCCTTCCACTGACTCGCCCACCCCGACCACCTCTATAATTCTGATGTGACCTTCGAGGATGGTATTGTAGCTCCTTCGACTCCAAAGCCCTCGACTTCTGCCTGAACTCAGAGTCAGCTGCGGCTACCTCTATTTGAGCTGGGAGATCTGATTCCTGCAAAAATGCAACAGCAGGCATTAAAAATTGAGGCAAAAAGAAAAGGAAAAAGAAAAGTTGACTATCCTCTTAAGCATAAAATGTTATGTTAATTGAAACAGGACCAGCATCGTCGTCATAAATTTATCCATGAGAAATAGGTGATTCTTCTTCCTGTAGAACATTTACGTTTAGTTATTGTGACATTAAAAGAAAGAGAAATGATAAGTGTACACTACTTTTACACTTCTCTCACATGGTGGGTCCTATGATTATTTTATTTATCACGGGACCCGCCCATGTTGTGAGAGGAGTGTGAACAATGATGTACACTAGAGTGTACATGTAGCATCTCTCTAAGAGAAAAGATCTTCAAGGAACGGACATTACAAAGTATATATAGAGACGGTGAAGAGGAAAATCCAAAAGAAAATTGTTTAGCTTAGCCACTCCCCCAAGCAAAATACACCTGCCTAGTCTGTACAGACTCGATTCAATTGACAACAACACAAGAATAAGGACAGATGTGGGCTTCAATAAGAGTAGGTAACTTGTAACACAAAACACGATATACACACGTCTCAAAAGACTTCGCACCTAGTTACATATTTATTTTCGCTGCTCTACAGTTAGATCTATCTCTTGCTTAGTCCACACACCTTTTGATTAGAATTTTACAAAGTCCTTTCAAAGAATCAATCAGCAGAAAAGGCCCGAGTAAGAACTACCACTTAATCTTGCAAGCTGCATGGGTTTAAGAAATCACATAGACATCACAAAACAAAACATACTAGCATTATGATTGATATGGTAAATTGCAAATAATTAATTAATCTACAAGTAAACAGGAATGTGGCTGTTTTCCTGTTTGTCATCTGCTTCAACCTTATACACCTCCCAGACAGTATTTTCAACTTATTCTCCTGTGGAAATATGGTGGCATGAACCATATTTACAATCAAACTGTCCTGGAGCTCTCAGCTCTCTGTCACATGTGCAGAGGAATTACGGAGAAAGGATATGAAGTCTATTCACAAAGCCCATTGCTCTGCTGATTTTGAACATCCTTGCTTAACTTGTAGGCTCATTTCTTGACTCACGTGTTTGATAAAGTACACCAGCCTCACCATGTTACATCTATCAACTTCTTGTAAGGCCCCACATGTGCAGACACACCATCCTCAGATGGCTGGGGCTGCGGCTGGTGATGGATCTGTTAGCTGGGGCAGGGGGTTGTGGGTGATCAGGTATTTGTCATTTGAATGAATTAAGCAAATTGCAAACATGCAATTAGCGGCGGAGCCAGGATATGTTTTTTGGGCAGGCAAAAATTATATAGCAAAAATATTTTTAAATAATATAACTATAATTGTTCCCAATGTGTTTTCATATTTTAAAAACTTCGTATAATTATATCATTATAAATTTCTTTAAATATATTTTTCTCAATAAATAAAATACCACTTAGTTCTATTACTAAATCCTTTCAAGCAACTATTAACTAAAACCTTCCAAGAAGTACTTGGAGATTGCACACAAACCAAAGACAAAAATTGAATTCCCAATGTCCTTAATCACCGCTCTCTGAGCCCTAAACTTTCTTTGAATAAATAGTTAGAGAAATGAACCAAATGCATGCAGATTAAAAATGCAATGAGGAAGTTCTAGAAATTAAAATTATTCAATGTTTAGTTTTGTATTTTTGAATGGACGAAAGACATATAACTTTAGGCAAGAGGTTTAGTTTTAATGGTGATAACAACCATGTTCTACTTTGAGATAGACCTGCGATAGCAACCTTCAGCTTTTCAGGGTTAATAGGGGTGTATTTGTCGCTCCGCAAATCATTAAGAGTTTGAAGCTAGAAACGAGTTATCTTAATAAACATATTCACAAAATCTTGATTTCCCCTGTGGTCCCTGTATTTATTCAAGAAAAAACACAGACACGCACACACAATAAGCATCTAATATTCTAAAGTTTGGAACCGGAGTTTAGTCGCTCTACACAAATTTTTATACCACCTATATTCAGTACAATTTTTTCGTACCTCCTTAAGTATGCTTTGATGTTCCTTATGTTCAAATGTGGACTAATTAGCTATTCCACTTATATGTTTATTGAGAAATCGTTCTCACCCTTTCATTGCAATCGGGGTATGAGAGAGTGGCGAAGTTGTGAGTGAAATGAGACCCACTATTTACTAAAGAAATTTGATAAGTATCATTTTAGACATTAAGACTATTATTTAAACTTCCAGTTTTTTTTTTCTTTTATTTATTTGATTAAGTTATGGTTTGACTTTCATTAAAATTTATTAAATTCTTTAATAAAGTTTTCAAGTTCTAGAATGCATTTATGATGTTCAGGATAGGATTTTAGTAACATTCAAATCACAACAATTCAGATCGTCACAAAATATCAAGCCCAAGTTTTAATGATTCTGTAAACATTATAAATTATTTTCAATAAAAAAAAAGCGTGGACAATAACGTGGTTACTGTTCGCTTGAACAGTAACACTATACATGTGATTAGTACGATACTGTTTACGTGAACAGTAAGTGGACTTTTGAACTTTTTTTTTCTTTTTGAAAAATGTATTGGATAATAAGTTGAATTTTTAAAATAATAATAATAATAATATGGGGTTAAGTAGATTGGACTATTTAAATGCCCAAATTTATATATGTTAAAAGGATTTTATGTAAGAATCAATAGGTCCAAAGATAATGATCTCTAAAAAATGAGTCATTATTCTTGAAATTAGAATTAAATAATTTGAAGTCGCCACCTCACTACACCATTTTCCATGTCTTGATTCCTTGAATCGGGTATATTATAATTATATGCTTATTACTTATTTATATTGGTCCTTCAAAATGCCATGTTATTTATTAAACTTGCTTATTATGTGAAGCACGAATTTTTCGTGAAAATATAAGATATGTATAATGCAATTTTATGGATGCAGGTTAAGTATGAAATGTTTATATGGAAATTGAATAAGAATTATATGTTTACTTATTGTGTGTGATATTATTGGATTGTGGACTAGTGTTCAATTATTGTAGAAATGACTACACTAGAGAACGCACTAGCTTATGAGAATACTCAACCTTAGAATAATGCGCGTTTTTCTGTAACGACCTGAACGTCATGTCCAAACCATTGCATTATTCGTACGGTCTACTTTGGGAGCCAATAGGTACTAAAATTCATTTCAGTTTCTCGTAAAGCAGAGGTCTTGGATTAGAATTCCGAAGAACGCAACAGAAAGTCGTGAGGGAGTAAAAGGGCAAATGCCCTTACAAAGCTTATAATACGTATGATATAATGACTTGAGCAAAGTTGAGAAATAAGAGCCACCCCAAAGGAGCTAGCAAACTGAAGCTCTTGTATCCTTGAGAACTTTTCTCACTTACCTAGTTGGGCAGTATAGTTGAGGGGCATGTTACAGACATACATGAATGGCATAGATTATCATGTGCATTGTAAATAAACAGTTAAAAATAACAGCTTTCATGCAAAGAGTTATACATTCTTGGTTCAAAAACAGCAGAGGAACATCTAAAAAAGTAGCAAAACTGCACATGCCCTGCAGTTTATACATAACATCAAATCCTAAGCTGTGCAGTATGCAGAATAAAGGGGATAATTATAATTTACCTCTTGTTGATACTCTGCAACAGAACTTTCCACTTGGACTGGCACATTGAGTTGCTCCACAGACCCATGCACTGGCACCTGAAAAGATGAGTAACTCCCAGTAGCAGCAGCAACCATTTCAACAGGAGCTTTCATCTTTGGAGTTGTTGTAAAGTAGTCTGAAGCCAAAATTTTATTCTACTTCTCCCTTAGGCTGGCATCTGTAAATGAGCCACAAAAACCAAGTTACCAACAAAATAAAACGAAATAACTTCGTAATAGTACTACTACAAATAATTGCATGTCGTGAACCCCAAATATATGAAAGTATCACTTCAAAAATCACATGAACCCCATAAAAACTCAAATCAAAACAAGATAAGTGCACAATATAAATCAGTCATTCCAACGAAAATATTTAAGATCCAAAAGCATTCAAAGTTCCACCAACAACTATCTGCGACTATCACATAGTAGGAAAAGTAAGCAATTATATGAGAACACGTTCACATCAATAGATATTTTTGTGTATATCCACGTGTTAGCAATTTTGCAAAGGAAATACTCGTACGAGTACTTAAACAATCTGGTACAATAAGATTCTTAGACTTAAGCAAGCAAAACATCAGTGTTTAATAGACATGAAGTTCCAAAAGATATGAACCTTCAGCCAAAAAATAATATATCATATCACCAGCAAATTCAAAAAATAGAAACCGAAGTTCACATAGTTTAAACTCACAAATAAACATATCGATTGAACAGTATTTTCTTGGTAAAGTAAAAGTACATATACACAAGTAAAGATCTAGTTGAGTTCAAAAGGCTGCTCAGGCTTAGCAAGAGAGTATTCATCTTCTCATCGCGCATAACTTCATATGGAAATTAACTTACAAGAAAATCAAATGTAATATAAAATTATCCAACGTGTACCACATTCAAATGAATATGAGCACTCCGGCAGAGACATATATATATAAATTAACAATTTATATATAAATTACACATATAAATTGAAAACAAGGTAAAGAGAAAGTATTTATGCAATTGACAATTGGACTTGGGGTTAATTGGCTGTTTGAACTTTGCAAGCAGAATTTAAAAGTTCAAAACAAATAAAACAGCAGCATATTAACTTTGACAACTAACTACTATGATAATCAAGCAAGCCTCGTATGTATGAGCTCAGAAATTCAAAGAGTATTCATACAAGTTACACTGCAGTTCAGCTCAATGGGCTGGTCCGAATTGGCAAGCCAGAGCTAAATTTGGACTATTAATCCCCTACAAGTGCTTTTTCTAGTTCCAGCAGGGATCACTGCACTTGGCAAGAGACATTGGGCAGAAAAATTTCAACAATTCCATGCATGTGCAGAAAAGCAAAGAATACCTTGATAACAGGAAGAGATTGAGACATTTTACCCAGTTGAGTTGAATCGAGAAAGCAAGAAGTTTTAACACAAACAAAAGAAGGGTTCAAGGAGAATATGTAGGGGTTATTCTTGAAGTTTAAAAAGCAAAAAGTGACCATTACTGCTCCACTGTGTAAATTTATTATCTTCGCAGATTGCAGAGTGCAGGTATTCATAAATCTCTCAAAGATTTCAGAGTGTAAATCGAAATTCTATTTTTTGTACAAGAGAAAATTAGGATCAGATCGAGAAAAGTTGAAGGATGACTTTAAATAAGTTGAGGATATTGAAAAGTTAAAGGATGGAATTAGCATTATTAAGAAATTGAAAGATTAAATTGACGATCTAGAAAATTTGAAGGATGGATTTTACATTATTACATAGATTGAGGATATTGAAAAGTTAAAGGATGAAATTCACTTTTATTAAAAGTTTAAGAATGAAATTGAGGACATTGAAAAGTTGAACAATGAAACTAACATTATAAGAAGTTGAAGGATTAAATTGAAGATCTAGAAAGTTGAAGGATTGATTTTACAATATTAAATAGTTTGAGGATGACATTATGATACTGAAAAGTTGAAGGAGGACATAGCTTTCAAATTATAGTTGGATGACCAAATTGAATCTTTTAATAGTTGAAGGAGGATATTGTTCGTATAACCAAATTAAAATTTTCTAATAGCTGGAGGATGGAATTGCCCTTAAAACAAAGTCGAATGACCCTATTTAATTATTTAAATAATTGAAGGATAAATGTTGGATGACCAAATTGAATATATATAATAACTGAAGGATGAAGTTGCTCTTAAATTATAGTCCGATAACAATTGAAATTTTCTAATATATGAAGGATGAAATTGCTCTTTTTTTCATAGTGGGATTACCCAATCCAACTATTCTAATAGTTCGAGCATGAAATTGTCTTAATTCGTAATTTGATTACTCAATTGAATTTTTCTTATAGTTGAAGGATGACCAATTTGAGATTTGAGTTTTTCTAATGAGTGGAGGAAATTGGTCTTAAAGTATAGTTGGACGAAATTTCACTTAATTTATAGTTGGATGACCGAATTAAACTATTCATATAGTGGAAGGACGAAATTACACTTAATTCATAGTTGGATGATGCAATTCTGCTATTCTAATAGTTGAGGACGCAGTCACTTTTAATTCACAGTTGGATGACGCAATTCAGCTATTCTAATAGTGGAGGACGAAATCGCTCTTAATTCATAGTTGGATGACGCAATTCTGCTATTATAATAGTTGAGGACGCAATCGCTCTTAATTCATAGTTGGATGACGCAATTCAGCTATTCTAATAGTTGAGGACGAAATCACTCTTAATTCATAGTTGGATGACGCAATTCTGCTATTCTAATAGTTAAAGGACGAAATTGCACTTAATTTATAGTTGGATGACTGAATTAAACTATTCAGATAGTGGAATGACGAAATTCCTCTTCATTCATAGTTGGATGACGTAATTCAGCTATTCTAATAGTAAAGGACGAAATTACTCTGAATTGATAATGGGATCACCCAATTCAACTATTCTTATAGTTGAAGGACGAAATGTATCTCAATTCATAGCTGGGATGACCCAATTCAACTATTCATATAGTGGAAGCACGAAATTACACTTAATTCATAGTTCGATGACCCAATTTGACTATTCCTATAGAGGAAGGATGAAATTGCACTTAATTCATAGTTGGATGACCCAACTGAAGTTTTCAACTAGTTGAAGGATGGAATTGCTCTTAAATTATAGTTTGATGATCCAATTGAATTTTTCTAATAGTTGAAGGACGAATCTACACTTAAATTATACATAAAGGATGAAATTGTCTTAATTCATAGTCGGATGATCCAATTGAATTTTTCTTGTAGTTGAAGAAAGTAATTGCTCTTCATTCGTATTAGGATGACCAAATTGAATTTTCTAATACTTGGAGGAGGAAATTTCTCTCGAAGTATAGTTGGTGACAGAATTGTGTATTGATCTTAGTTTGTGGATGAATTTGCTCTTAAACTATTGTTTAATGACCTAAATGAGTTTTTCTAATAGCTGAATGACGAAATTACAATTAATTCATAGTTGGATGACCCAATTCAACTATTCTTTTAGATGAAGGATGTAATTGCTCTTAATTCATAGTTGGATGACCCAACTGAGTTTTCTATTAGCTGAAGGTTTTAATTGTTATTGAATTGTAGATGGGTGACCGAATTAAAATTTTATAATAGCTGAAGGATAAATTTGCTCTTGTTGTATAGTTGGATGACGCAATTCAACTGTTTTGATAGTTGGTGGACTACAGTGATATTATTTAATAGTTTCATGACCCAATCCAACTATTCTAATAGTTGAAGGATGAAATTGCTCATGAACGTATAGAAGTAAAACCGAGTTCGAGCAACTATTAGAAAATTTCAATTCGGTCATCCATATATGATTCCAAAGCAATTTCATTCTTCAATTTGCTCTTCCATTTAAAAAATAAGTTCAATTGCATCCTTAAACTAATATAAAACTTCAATTTAGTCATCCAATTATAATTTAAGAGCAATTCGAAAATCAATTCCATCCTTTGACTATTAGAAACGTTCAATTTGATCGTCCATTTATTATTTCAAACCAATTTCATTCTTCAACTTTTTCAATTTATTCTTCTATCTATACTTCCAATGCAGTTTCAATCTTCAACTATTAGAAACATTTAGTTTGGTCATCCAACTGTAATTTCCATTCAATTTTATCCTTTAACTTTTAGGAAAAATTCGATTTGGTCATACTTTATAAAATGTTTTTAGATCATCAATTTAATCCTTCAACTTCTTAATAATGACAATTTTCATCCTCAAGCTTTCTAGATCATTAATTTAATCCTTCATCCTAATGCTAATTTCATCCTTTAAATTTTCAATATCCACATTTTCATCCTCACACAGTTTAATAATGTAAATTCATCCTCTAAATTTTCTAGATCGTCGATTAATCCTCAAACTGTTTGATAACGTAAAATTCACCTTTTCTTATTTTCAATTTAATCCTTGAACTTCTTAATAATGTTAATTTCCTCCTTTAACTATTTAATATCCTTATTTTTTTCATCCTCAAACTACTTAATAATGTAAATTCTTCCTTCAACTTTCTATACCCTTAATTTGGTCATACAATAATGTATCCTTTAAATTTTATATATTCCATTTTAATCCTCATACTATTTAATAATGTAATATTCATCCTTCAACTTTTCTAAATCGTCGATTTGATACTTCAACTTTTCTGGATCATCAATTTAATCCTTCAATTTCTTAATAATGTAAATTTAATTCTTTAACTTTTAAATATCCACAATTTCATCCTCAAAATAATTTAATAATGTAAAATTCCTTTCAACTTTTCTGGATCATCAATTTAATCCTTGAAGTTCTTATAACGTTAATTTATACTTCAACTTTTCAATATCCTCAATTTCATTCTTCAACTTCTGAATCATGTGAATTTCATTCTATAACTTTTCATTATCCTCAATTTCTTCCTCAAACTATTTAATAATGTAAAATTCATCCATCAACTTTTCTAGAACATCAATTTAATCCTTCAACTTCTTAATAATGTTAATTTCATCTTTAACTTTTTAAAATCATCTATTTTATCCTTTAATTTCTTAATAACATTACATCCTTTAACTTCTTGATATCATCTATTTTGTCCTTCAACTTCTTGATAATATTAATTACATCCTTTAACTTTTTTATATCCTCATTTTCATCCTCAAACTATTTAATAACGTAAAATCCATCCTTCAGCTTTTCTAGATCCTCAATTTAATCCTTCAACTTCTTAATAATGTTAATTTCATCCTTTAAAAAGTAAGAAGCACTTGGATTACTTTGTGCCAACAAATGTCTCTTTTTATGGAGAAAATATATTTTCTAATTGGTACAAATATGGAAAAAATATTATCGATGCTTAAATTTCAAGTACAATTCTAAAAACTTTTACATTGAAGATTAAGTACTTAATATGAATTTTGGCGATCAATTGGATTCAACAGCATTATTTCAGTTTCCAAATGAAAATGATAACAAACAAGCAAGGCAAACTTCCTCCCATCCTGTGATGATTTGTTCATGAATACTTGTTACTAGTAATAGTATGTCCTCGTACGTGATGATCCTAACCCTACACAGTCACCAGCATTATCGAGTGCTTCAAGCATTATTTTATGTGCAATATGTTGTTCTCTCAGTTTCCTTTGGGCCTCAAAAATCGACATTTCCGGTTCTTGTGTTTGATTCTCTAAATTTACTTGGTTAATCTTTCCTCTGCTACTGCATTGTTATCTGCTGGTTTTCTTGATTCATCTTCCTTGGAGCGCCCCTTAGAAGTTGCGCAGTCTAAATGCCCCGCAAAAATCACAATCTGCACAGTAGTACAGCAAGAAATTATTCTGCCACGACACAAATCACAGCCACGTACAGTGCTTAAGTCGAACCAAAAACCAGTTTTAGAGCCTGTTTGGTAAAACTTCTCATTTTCTACAGTAAATCAATTCTCATTTTCAACCACACATTCTTCAATAAAATAATATTTTCCATCACATCAATACTTTTTTCTTCTTTTTCAACCACACATTTCCCATCATATCACCATTCAAAAATCAATTCTTCTCCCAAAATCCCTACCAAACACACTCTTAGTTCATGGGGGTGGTTTTCAAGAAGTATAGTACTAAGTGAAGTGGCACATTTTACGTGAAGATCAAATTCGCAATGAAACCAAAAGGCTCTGCCTTCAGATCGGAAGCGGTACGTTGGGGATGGGAGAAGGGACGATGGATGAGACGGGCGATGTTCAAGAGAACGAGGTGCATGTAAGTGTTATGTCCTAGGTCCAATCAACTTTGGACATAAACACTTTGAATATATATAATCAATGCATATATATGGCAATATCTATTATTTAATTGAATTAACATTCTAATAAATTAAATAATAGAATCCGTAGATTCAAGTCTTGGTGATTTGTTAATCACAAGGAGTTGTGATTGTGAGATACAAATTACATATGACTGAATCTTAAATCGTCCGTGGTCGAGGTAATAACGAGATACGGATATCGTTATTACGGATAGACTATTGCGTGTGGCATTCTTACTTGTGAAGTAAGTAGCTGATCTCACAAGCTAAAGTGTGGTGACACTTGAATGAACACGTGGATGTTTTGTTATAGAACAAAACATTGGAGACCCGCTGAGAGATTCCACATGGATAACTATCTAAGTGTTAGTGGTTAATCTCTAACGTTCGGTAGTGGAATTGGTCCTTTGACTTGAAGTCATCATAGTACCTTATATGAAGGCAGACATACTTTGGTGGTGTTGGATGTTGCTCTGTCAAGGGTCGCTAATACAACATTGTTCGGGTATGTCGAGAATCATATGAAGGTTGTGAATGATCAATAGAGGATTCGTCACTCTTAGATAGTAAGAGATTATGATCTACATTTTATCCAGTTAAGTTAATAATGAAATCCTTGGCCAATGTGAATCATAAGTCAGAAAAGAGTTTTCGACGTACATTGACTTAACAGTGGGATAAAAGATATGATCGATAATTGGGATTGACACATATCCATATCTCATAATTGATCGGATCATATTGACGAAAGGATTATAGTTTCACGGTAAATGAACAAGTTTGATTTTGTCATGCTACGTGATATTTTCCGTCACATGTATTGCCCTGATACATTGCTAGATGTCAATATGGGACAACGAAAGTGAATTAGTGATAAATTAAAAGGGGCGTTTTAATTTATCGATTTTGATTAGATCAAAATAATAATTCACGTCGTTCGGCATCGTGATCGGGAATCTAATGGGTCACACACAAAAGAGAATCAGAAGAATGAGATTTACCAATTAATTAATTGACAAGTGTTGGATAATTAATTAATTGAATTGTTTATTAATAGGCCCGAATTAATTAATTGGATTAATTAATTCATGGACCAGATTTAATTAATTTGATTGATTAAATACGGGACCGGATTAAGTTTAATAGATGGACGAGTCCATACGAACTTATATTAATAGACTACTAGGGTTTGAAAAGCGTAAGGGATTTTTTATTATTCTTGCTAGCACGAAAAGAAACCCTAGCGATCATTCTTGTTCTCTGTGTGGATCACCATTGGAGGCTGGACAATTGGACAGCTTGGATTGCAGATCGTGATCATTGGAGTTCAAGAAAAAGCAAAAGAGTTTGTGCAATTCATCAAATGTATCATTCTCATCACAGTTTCTATATAAACACATTGCAGATCATCGTTTGGGAATTGAAAATTGTTTTATTTCCGCTGTGCATGTTAAGTAAATTCCTAACAGTGGTATCAGAGCCTACTTTGTGTTTGTTAGAAATTGTTTTGCATCTTGTAACAATCAAAAGTTGATTGTTATTGTTTTTCTTGCTTCTAGCAATTGAGAAAATTTGATTTTCTAATTGTTAAATCTGTTTAAAAAAAAAAAAAAAAAAATTGGATCTTGAACAATCGGCGGCATGGCGCCGCTCCGGTTTTGGCGGTGGCGCACGCCAAGAGTTGCTCGCAAAGCGTAGCCTTTCCATCGGCTTGCCGACGACAACGGTCGGCTGGCTGCGTGTTGCGAATGACGACGTCGGCTAACTGTCTTTGGGTATTGCGACGAGCGCCTCGCGATGCTGCAATAGCGGTGGTGCGGCCGTGCACCACCGCTATTCCACTGCAAGCGGCGAGACCGGGACTTGCCGTGGAGCGGCGCCGCCAAGGAGTTAGATTCTAGGTTTTACAGGAGACGGGTGGAAGATTGGGGACGGGGGTTGTCATGCAATTTGTGAAATTGCGAGCCCCTGTCTCCAATTATGATTAGGGGTCAATTTGCAATTTTCAAAATAGTTTTGAATTTAAATATTAAAATGGTTTTTAAGTTGATTTTCAAATGATTTGACCTAAAATTTCAATATTGACCAGTTTAAAATTTTATTTAAAAATTGACGACTTTTATATTTTAGTTAAAATTGGATTTTAACTTAAATATTAAACTTTGACCCTAAATTGAATTTTATTTTATTTAGGAGTTTTATCCTAAATTAAAATTTTAATTCAATTAAATTAGAGTTGGACTCTAATATAATATTTAATTAAAATTTGATTTTAATTAAATTATCCACCCTAGTATATTGTTGAAATTAGAGTTGGACTCTAATTTGACATTTAATTGAAATTTGATTTTAATTAAATTGTCTCGCCCTAACTTCTTAAAATTAGAGTTAGACTCTAATTTAGTATTTAATTAAGATTTGATTTTAATTAAATATGTTCATCATAATATCTTGGAATTAGAGTTTGACTCTTATTTTGTATTTAATTAAAATTTGATTTTAATTAAATTCAACCTTATTAATTTGATTATTATTAGAGTTGGACTCTAATTTGGTATTTAATTAAAATTTGATTTTAATTAAATAGTCTCGCCTTATATTTGTAGAATTAGAGTTGGACTTTAATTTAGTATTTAATTAAAATTTGATTTTAATTAAATAGTCCCCCCCTATAATTGTAGAATTAGAGTTGGACTCTAATTTGATATTTAATTGAAATTTGATTTTAATTAAATAAGTCCGCTAATTAAATTAATTAATTAATTTGATTAATTAATTATTTAATTGTTCCGATCCATTTGTCTAAATTAGTTTAGACGACTTTAATTACTAGAAACTTGAAACATGTTTGTAAATAATATTATATATTATAGGAATGCATTTATATGATAAATGTTTTATTAGTGGATGATTATGGACTCGACCATGTGGATGTGTTGAATGGTTAGTTTTATTCTTGTTGTTTTATGGGCCTGCGAGCTCTTATTTATTTTGGACCTGCGAGTCCATTGTTATTATTATGGGCCTGCGTGTTCAATATTATTTAGGTCTGCGTGCCAACTAGTATAGGATACAAGTTGCAGCTGGACTAATTGGAGATACAAGAAGAGGAGGAGACCATAGAGATGGAGCATTGTATGAATCAATGCTATACCCCCTAGGAATTGAGTGAGCTAGTCTTCCTTATGGCTCGGGAAGACTAGATAGTATAAGTCCATAATCGTCCACACTATTATATGTATGTTTATTTGCATGTTAGATGTATAATAAAATATATATAATTATTACGATGAGACCTTTTGCATGCAAAACCCCTCGTAAAAAATATTAAGTCAATTTGTTATTTGCCTTCCATCATTATAGTGAAAAATGAGAGTCCTAAATCGATCTTAGCTTGTTGAGTACACTCAAGGCTGGACCATTAGGGATATGTTTGACACTATGAAATATTAGATATTTCTGAATGATGGGTTTGACTTAACTAATATTTATCTTTTGTTGAGTACACTCAAGAAGATAAATTTTAGAGGCATGTTAAAATATTAAGTCATATTTATATTCGCCTTCCTTCATTATAGTGAAAAACGAGAGTCCTAAATCGATCTTAGCTTGTTGAGTACACTCAAGGCTGGTCTATTAGGGATATGTTTGACACTGAAATATTAGATATTTACGGAATGATGGGTTTGACTTAACTAATATTTATCTCTTGTTGAGTACACTCAAGGAGATAAATCTTAGAGGCATGTTAAGCTAACACATAAGATGTGTGAAGACAAAGAGTTGTCGGCTTAATGATCTGGGAGTTGTATGGAGATACAATTGATAATAGTATCTACCCAAATATTTTATTAGGGCTTGTTGAGTACACTCAAGGTTTTAATATAACAAATGGGATCTCAGCCCACTGGGAATCAAATACGGATTCCATAACTTTATGTGAGAGGGTCATAAATTTGAGTTAAACAGTGGGAGCGAAATTAATTTAATAAAAGACCATGTTAAATTAATTCATGCATTATATATATATTATTTCTTTTACTTTTCGTCGTTTACATTTATTGAATCATGAGTAACTATATGTATTTAAGAGGCATATTGTATGCCAACAACCAAAGCAAATTTTCTTGATTGACGCCGCAATCTGAGAATTGTTCTCAGGCA
Organism: Fraxinus americana; assembly: GCA_035079005.1. Lineage (NCBI taxonomy): Eukaryota > Viridiplantae > Streptophyta > Magnoliopsida > Lamiales > Oleaceae > Fraxinus > Fraxinus americana. The sequence continues at coordinate 30,681,719 of CM068707.1, forward strand.
TGAAAAATTGGTTGTGTCCTTGAGTAGTCCTTTCTAGAGACATCTGTTGATGACTCAATAAAAGAAGGGGGGGCTGCTATAATAAACAGAGTGTTGACGATAGTACTACAACATATGTGATGTTTGTGACCATGTCACCTAAGTTATAAAGCAACATAAGAGTATAGATGCTAACACATGATCTTTCATCTCAATGTGTTGAATGATGAACAATCATACGAGGAAATATATGATATTTCCCAGCAACTATACCGGTGCATAATGGTAGAAGAATCTTGATCGGTGCTCGTGTCTTTGAAGATGCAGACTACTTTGAGAATTGTCTTGATTGCGTTCAGTCATGAACAATGAACTAAGTATAGACTTGGTTCTGCAATCTCTGTCAAAGAGTTATTTATAACTAATTATGAATTTAATATGAATAAACTCGAAGCACGCTCATTGAGTTGCTGAACATGTTTAAAACTGTTAAGTCCAACATCTGTGTTTGTAATGGACAAATCTTAGTCATAGATTCCTCTAAGGAAGTCTAAAGGATGCTTTAGGAAAGCAACCAAGATGACTAAGACAGTTAAAGCGAATAAGAACAATACCAAATCTGATGATCCTTATTATCATTTTGGAATATGGGTCATTAGAAATGAAATTGCAAGGCTTAAATCTACTTCATTAGTTTCATGGGTATTAGATACTAGATATAGATCTCATATTTGTATAAATATGCAGAAACTAAATAAAAGTAGATCGCTGCAGAAGGGAGAAGTTGACCTACACGTTGAAAATGAGCAAAAGTTGATGCATTGCCTGTAGAAGCATATTTCTCGCCATTGCCTTTAGGCTCGATATTAGAATTAGAAAAATATTAATTTTGTTCTCACCATTACCAAGAGTATTAAATAAATTTTATGTTTTGACATGAATTATTTTAATGTTAAGGACAATTGTTGTTCCTTTTTATCTTGATAAGATCTTAATGGTTATGGTAAATTACAAAATGACATTTATATTCTAAATGTTGAGTGTTCTATAATGAGTATAGAAATTGAAAGGCATAAAAATGATAATCTGAATAACACCTATATCTGGCATTGTAGATTTGGTCACATAAATGAGAATGCAATTCCAAACTTACATGGAGATGTATATTTGGGTCAAATAATTTTGAATCATTTGACAAATGCGAATCATGTCGTGAGACACTTGACCAAATCTCCTTTTTACTTGAAAAGGAAAATGATCTGCACAATTATTAGGTCTAATACATAGTGATGTATGTAGATCCGTATCAATTAATGTCGGTGAAGTTTATCTTATCTCATCGCATTTACTAATGATCATTTCGAAATGATCATATATATTTGATGAAATTCAAGCATGAATATCTTGAAATGTTCAAAGGGATCCAAACTAAAAGTTGATAAACAAATAGGAAAATATATTCATATAATAAGACTTGCTCGAGGTAAAGAATACCTAAAATGGAGAATTTTAGATTATCTAAAAAGGAATTAGATTCTCATGCGGTGGATTCCTCCACATACATTGCAACATAATGATGCATACGAGATGAGGAATAGTACACTATTAGATATAGTGCAATTGAGAACAAAGCCATGCAAGCATTCAAAAATCGTTTTGAGATCATGCACTTTGATTGCCACGTCTTTGCCACACTAAAACGTGTCCCATCTAAATCGGTTAACAAAAACTCCATACGAGTTATGGAATGGCCCAACATATCTCATATGAACGTTTGGGTCGTGACACTTATGTGAAGCGCACTGAATCGTTGCGCACTAAATCCGATAATTATATATTTGTGGATATTCAAGAGATAATTGAATATCAATTCTATAATCCCGTTGAGAAGAAGATGTTCATCTCAAGACATGTCGTACTCTTAGAGAAAGTGTTTACTCTAAGAGAGACAGTGGGAGTAGAATAAATCTTGAAAGAGTTCAAGAGTCCACGGATATAATTGACCGAATAGATGAACCTGAGTCTTATCCCACACCAGCTGAAGGACATACTCTTGATCAGGAAGTGGAGACTTCTGAGGACACGTTAGCTCAGTGTAAGTTTTGTAGGATCATTTGACCTCCTAGAAGGTATGAATCCATGATTACTAATCAAGGATAATGAACCTACTAATTACATAGAAATAAAGTCAAGTGTTGATTTAAAGAGATGGACTTGTTGTATGTAACCGAGGTTTGACCTTGGTCGACTTGCCTAATGGATTAGAACCCATAGGTTGTAAATGAGTTTACAAGAAAATGTCAATATGGATTGAAGCAAGCCTCTTGGAGCTGAAATCTTCGATTTGATGCAAAAAAAAAAAAGTCAAAATGTTTGATTTTATCAAAAATGAAGACGAAATGTGCGTTTACAAGAAAATAGTGGGAGTATTGTCGCATTCCTGATATTATATGTATGACACATATTATAGGAAACGACGTCTCTATATTTCAATTGTTGAAATTATGGTTGTCAAATAATTTTTCCGTGATGGATGTAGGAGAAGCAAGTTGATCTATAGAGATAGATCTAGAAGATTGCTTAACTCATCCCAATCTATACAGATAAAATCTCGAGAAGATTTTATATGGAGAAAATGAACTGAGAGTTCATGGATAGAATGATGCTAACTTCTAGTCAGACTGGAATAATAGCACATCTCAAATAGGATATTGGTTTACTCTTAAGCGGTGTGTTGGAAATGTTCCAAATAACCGTTGATTCAATAATGGAAGCCTTATACATCATTGCTTTACAAAGCAACAAAAGTTGTGGTGCGGATCGGGAAGTTCATTCTTTGAACTTAAAGTAGTTCCTAACATTGTTGATCACACGCTTATGCATTGTGATAACAATGGAGCCATCGTGCAAGCGAAGGAACTAAGGTCTCATCAATGATCCAAACATATGTTAAGGCAGTGTTATCTCATTGGAAAGATAATACAATGAAATGACGTAAATAAAGAACGAATTCCCACAAGTTATTAAATTGTAGATCCACAGACAAAGAGTTGTCGCAGCATAAACATGATCGTCATGTAAACTTACGATATAAGATACATAAGTGATTGGATCTAGTGCAAGTGGGAGTTTGTAAGTGTTATGCCCTAGGTCCAATCAACTTTGGACATAAACACTTTGAATATATATAATCAATGCATATATATGGCAATATCTATTATTTAATTGAATTAACATTCTAATAAATTAAATAATAGAATCCGTAGATTCAAGTCTTGGTGATTTGTTAATCACAAGGAGTTGTGATTGTGAGATACAAATTACATATGACTGAATCTTAAATAAATGCAGTCGAGGTAATAACGAGATACGGATATCGTTATTACGGATAGACTATCGCGTGTGGCATTCTTACTTGTGAAGTAAGTAGCTGATCTCAAAAGCTAAAGCATGGTGACACTTGAATGAACACGTGGATGTTTTGTTATAGAACAAAACATTAGAGACCCGCTGAGAGATTCCACATGGATAACTATCTAAGTGTTAGTGGTTAATCTCTAACGTTCGGTAGTGGAATTGGTCCTTTGACTTGAGGTCATCATAGTACCTTATATGAGGGCAGACATACTTTGGTGGTGTTGGATGTTGCTCTGTCAAGGGTTGCTAATACAGCATTGTTCGGGTATGTCAAGAATCATATGAAGGTTGTGAATGATCAATAGAGGATTCGTCACTCTTAGATAGTAAGAGATTATGATCTACATTTTATCCAATTAAGTTAATAATGAAATCCTTGGCCAAGGTGAACTCATAAGTCGGAAAAGAGTTTTCGACGTACATTGACTTAACAGTGGGATAAAAGATATGATCGATAATTGAGATTGACACATATCCATATCTCATAATTGATCGGATCATATTGACGAAAGGATTATAGTTTCACGGTAAATGAACAAGTTTGGTTTTGTCATGCTACGTGATATTTCCCGTCACATGTATTGCCCTGATACATTGCTAGATGTCAATTTGGGACAACGAAAATGAATTAGTGATAAATTAAAAGGGGCGTTTTAATTTATTGATTTTGATTAAATCAAAATAATAATTCATGTCGTTCGGCATCGTGATCGGGAACCTAATGGGTCACACACAAAAGAGAATCAGAAGAATGAGATTTACCAATTAATTAATTGACAAGTGTTGGATAATTAATTAATTGGGTTGTTTATTAATAGGCTCGAATTAATTAATTGGATTAATTAATTCATGGACCAGATTTAATTAATTTGATTGATTAAATCTGGGACCGAGTTAAGTTTAATAGATGGACCGAGTCCATCTGAACTTATATTAATAGACTACTAGGGTTTGAAAACTGTAAGGGATTTTTATTATTCTTGCTAGCACAAGAAAAGAAACCCTAGCCGTCATTCTTGTTCTCTGTGTGGATCACCATTGGAGAAATTTGGACAATTGGACAGCTTGGATTGCAGATCGTGATCATTGGAGTTCAAGAAAAAGCAAAAGAGTTTGTGCAATTCATCAAAGGTATCATTCTCATCACAGTTTCTATCTAAACACATTGCAGATCCTCGTTTGGGAATTGAAAATTGTTTTATTTCCGCTGTGCATGTTAAGTAAATTCCCAACAGTGCATTCATGCGATGGTTGTGGAAGTAGAATTTGCAGGATAGGCAACCATGAAAAGAGAAGATTCAACTATAATCTGCTTACAGGCTTTGCACTTAATCTCCTCTCCTTCATCAAGTTGGAGGGAAATCAAAACATGGTGGTGGCTAAAATGTTGCAAATCTTGAAACCTCATCTTTCTTTTTTTAGTTCTTACTATGGATGTGGGATTCAATTGGCTAACTATTCGTGTCTATATATTACATATCTATACCTTGTGGGAATATCAAATAATACGATCAATTCATTGTATTCCATCTGCGTTGACGAATACATATTAATAAAAAGTCAATAAATGCCTGTAACAATTATTTTTCTTTATATAATTCTTTATATATAAACAAGCATACAGAGACTTGAGATCTGCTTTGCATCTGGTTGTCCCGTAATACTTTTTACTTATCTAGGAATTTTCTCTCTTTTCAGCCAAAATAGAGAGAGTGCAACCCAAGTATTCTAACCTGAAGATCTAACAGCCAACTCGAGCAGAACAAATACAGGGCCTGATTCTTAGGATTGCAAATCTCCCTGACGGATCGTTAAGTCTGCAGCACAATTTCTGATACTAAGGATCCTCAAAAAAAGCTATTTAGCATACGTTTGTTGCTGTTCATATTGTTGGCTTATCATGACCGTTAAAATTAATATTAATATGTTGGATCTCAGTGAGAAACATGAAAGATCTTTAAGGAACTCATAGATTTTACTTCTAATTTTCGATTTCTTATCACTCTATCCAAAGTCAACTTTAATATCATAAGCTAGTTTTAGCAAGTTGGCAGCTTTTTATTAGTTGTTGGATTCTTCGTAGGCACATTAAATGACAAGTTATATATGCATTGACTTTGTATATGTATTCTTAGAGCAAATTCAGTGGGATGTGGATTACTTCAAAAAGATTGATGTGGGAGGTCTGCTAGAAATTTTTCCCTTATTTTTTTTTAATTTATCTTTATTGAGAATATTTCTATTTAATTTTTTAAAATTTCTATCCATCCTTTCTTTACCAGTTTTGATCTAAGTCCAAGTCCACGGTGGGTGTGGCAACATCTGTTGTTATCACGTGCTTCTGGTGTTGCCACGCCCACAGTGAACATTATAATCCATGTTGACTGTGAACATTAGATTATTTTTGCTTTCTTTACATCTTCACTCTTATATTTGACTTACATTAAGAACAATAAACATTGCCACTGAAAATGCTCCTCTCTATTCCCACTTTACCAGTCACATGCCCAACATTAATTTACATCATTGCAAGTTGATTAGCAAATTGGTGGGTTTTTTTTAGTTGTTTGATTATTCCCAAGCAAATTAAATGAATGGTTATGTTCAGCGTTCTAAAAAGTTCGTATAGGTGGCGTCTAGGCATCACCTAGGCTTGAAACTCGAACAAAACGCATCGCTTCGCGTCTAGACGCTTTTTTTTCCAATTTTTAAATGTTCGAATATTTTCCTTCTTCTATTTCGTCTTCCCTAGATGCAATTTATTAGTTTTTTCTTTTTAAAAAAAATATTTTATTTGTACAGAAGATAAAAATGACTTTATCTAAATAGTTAAATAAGATTTAAGTTATGGTGTTATCGTTATTTTGTTGCAAACTCGTAAAGCATGTATGAAATTCTTATAAATCTATTAAGTAAGATTTGTCTAGTTGAAAATTGAAACTATGAAAATATTCTAATTTTTGCATTTCTTGTGGGTTAGAGCTTCTCAAAACTCAAAAATATCCTAGGTGATGCTTATGTATGTGAATTATTCATGTTGGCATTGAAGTTTTGAAGAAGTCGATTTGCGTGAGACGAATTCTAAACAACATGGTTTCTTTGGTATTTGATGAAGTTTTTGATTATGCTAAAAAGTTAATGTGATTTTTTTTTTTGGCTTTATTTTTATTTATTAATTCTTTTAATAATATACATTTAAATGATGAACATAAGCTCCTTATAAATTGATGAGGAGATATTATATAAAGTCAGAATTATCAAATACCTTTTTTTTACAAAAGTTCCACTATCAGATTAATAGGTTATATTTTTATAATTTTCCTGGGAAGTAAGACCCAAGCTATGTTGTTTAAGGACATAATCGAAAAATTATTTCCCATGCTCAAGAAAAGAAAAATATACTTGTTCCAAGAGCAACAAGACAACAAACAATTAACCGAAATTTGGTTAGATCGCATCTTTGGGAGAAAACGAAAAATTTGCAACTAAATTAAAATATGCATGCTCAAAACGACAATTGATTTGCACAATACTTTATCCAAATTGGTAAAGAAATAGAACCTTACATAGAGGATGACTTCGTCAACTTACCAAACAGAAAAATGCAGCTTCTTTTCATAATCTTACATAACGTGGAATTTTTCAACCAAAAATGTACCTCAATGACAAACTAATTGGGTTATTTCCCAAAGGTGGTGAAGAATTTATTAGCTTTGACGAAGCAATAAATGATACAAACCAATTTTACCAATAGGGGTTCATAAATAAATTGTTACCAAATGGTATCTCACACATAAGTTAATCTTGAAAAGAAGTTGTCCGGTGATACTTTTAGATTGTTGTTAGTGGTCGCTAGTAACCATCATCAGAGGGCGGAGCATAGATACAAGATTCTGATTCGTCATGAAAGATTGTACACTATTGACAAGAGCATGCGACATATATTGATCATGATCACCATAGACTTTTTTTCAATAGGATATTGTGACCAGCCTTCGATATGATGGTGACAGTCTTTACTGTGATTTGGATGGTGATAATTGAGAAATTTGATAATGGCATCATTTTATTGCAAATATTATACAATCATATATGTTTTAATGTATAAAAAATACATTTATTTATCACATTAATTAAGAATGTTGTATTAATAATTCTTTTTTTTTTTTTTTTCATGTGGAAAACCCCTTTTTGGTGGAATTGTGTTTTGTTTCGGGTGAAATTGCTGAAGATTCGGAATATGAAAAATTGTTGCACATGAAAAGTACATATTTGGGAAACACTAATTTACTTTAAATTTAGTAGTTAAAGTCAAATACTTATGATAACCACACACTTTGTAGGACCCGCAACTATTTAGGCTCTGTCTGGTGCGGCTGTTAATTACAATTAGAGACGTTAGGCCGCAATTTTTGACTTCCTTGGTAAGAGAGTGGGCCCCAATTTTCTTAAGCAACGATCAAAAAATCAATTTTCTCTTAAATTTTAAGCTGGCACAGACACAGCCCTAGTATATATTTGAGATAAAATATAATTACTTTTTAATTTAATAGTCGAAGTCAAATAATAATTTAACCATACATTTTGTAGAACACAAAATTACTGCTCACATATCCGCGACTCATTTATATCACCTTTCAATAACACCGAATAAAAAGGACAAATGCAATTCATCAGTATGTGCAAAGAATCTAAAAAAAATTATTTGCCATTCGTATTTTGTACATGTAAAACAATAATATATACAAATTTTGATAAAATATTTTCCTCGCTCTAACATAACATGTGGTCAGAAAAGCGTCACCTATGTTAATTAATTGAAGCAGATAAGAATGCGACATACGGGATGAATATTACCCTTTAAAAGAAGTCACAAGCAAATCATGTGTATTTTTCACAGCAGAGGGACCCACATATGCAAATTGCCTTTCCTTTTCTTTTCTTTTTCTTTTTTCTTTATTATCCTGAACAAGCAGAAATCTGCTATTTGCTGATGAGATTTCCAGCCAAGTTCATGATAACTTAAATAGAATATTGATAATATGATGGATATATTCAAAGTGGAATTCTTTGTGTAAGTTTATGATTTCTCGTTCATTGTGGTCCATTTACCATATCAAAATGACACCACAAAAAGATTGTCGGTCCATAATATATAGTACATAGGTGGTGCCTTGGTTGTGATCGCAATATTATGGTTGTGCACATAAATCGAAAGTTTGAAGAATTGAAAGTCGAATTGACTTGTTTAATTCAGTTCATTCGACTCGAGAATTGACCTCTAATTTGATCCTGATTAAACTTTTGGTCATGCATTTAATTCGAGTCAACATATGATCCGATTAGAAGGCGACGTTAAATTCGCAATGAGATTCTTTTGTTACTTAAAACCAAAGGAAAGCAAAAAAAGTAAATAAAACGAAAATGGCTATTCTAGTAAAGAGAACATAAATAAAAGACAACCCGGTGGACAATTCGGTAGGCAAAGCTATGGGGTCAAAAAGCAATTTAAAACTTTTAAAGATTTGACACTGACAACTGAATCCACTTCAAATTGGCCATCAAAATTGACTGGCCTAAGAATTGTGGTCATGTAAAGAGTGATTCAGTCAATGTTAGGTGTTTACAGGCAGGCCTGCTGGGATTTTGATCCTAGTACTGTTAGGTTGAAGAGGAAGAAGACGAATTTAGAATTGCGTTAGAAAGTAGGAAAATGAAATGCCATTAGGGGAGATGAATTGTTCAATTTCGATTTCAATTCCCTTTTTTTTCGATAACATATTTCTCGTTTTTGTAAGAGGCGAGACTTGATGGATCAAGTGAAGCTTTATTTTGATTGAAATTGAAGTTTCTTTAAGTTAGATTGATTAAAAGATATTTAACCATAGTTAAGTGACATGTTTTAGCGATATTGATATACAAAAAGGGTTACACTCAATCGATTGAGTATTAAGGAATTTCGGGAATAGTGTTGTTAGAATTTGGATGTAACCCGAATTCTATTGAAGATTCTATTTGAGGTTTATTGGGAGTTGGTAGTATGATTTGAAGAAATTTTGAAGGAGTTCAAGTTAGAATAGGAGAAAGAATCGTGCAACGGGCTCGCTACCCACTCAGGAGCCGCTCGAGCGCCCATAACAAGGACTTAGCGCTCGCTAAGTGTCTAGAACCATTTGAGCGGCGTTCTTATCTTGGAAATCCTTGTTCGCATTTTTTGACAGTTTCTTAAATTATATTTTATCCCAAACACTCCATTATTATTTAGACCTATTATATTAGGACTTCACATTATCTTAGACTCTTCTTTGTATTATAAATATGAGGAGTAAACCCCTTGAAAAAATTATCATTACATTCTACACAATTTATAATCCTCCATATTATTGATATTAGTGAATTTTTCTCTTCTACCCATGATTTTTTCCCGAATTGGATTCCACGTAAATCTTGTGTTCTTGTTTTACTTTTCATATTGCTAATTCCCACTTTATTTCTATCAATATGATATCGGAGCGATGTTTGATTTTGTGTGATGACAACTCTGAAAAATATTTTTTCGCTTTTGGATTGTAACACCAGATTTTCGTTACGACAAATGAAGATGCAAGTAGTGGTGGCTCAGATAGACTTTGATGATGCTTTATTGAGATTTGATAAGATCTCCTCATCTTGGACACTGTTGGAGAAACAACGTAAGAATCGAAATGTCCTATCTCAAATTCATCTTCATCTTCATCTATCGAATCATATTCTTTAGGACGTCTGAAAGGAGAAAACTGTTGTTGTCTTAAGATTGAAATAAGAGCAATTACTCATGATGAAAAGTCTAACAAGTAAATTACACTTGAAGCAACGATTGTATTCTAATCCTTTGACAGAAGACACATCTCTAGAATACCAATTAACTGTTTTTAAGGAAACTGTCGCTGATCTGGAAACTTGGATATTAAGTATGATGAAAAAGATTTATGATTGATTTGATATCACTGCCTACTGCGTAGATGTCTCTTAGATACACTATTTTGTATAGTTATGATACTCTCACCATTAAAGAAGTATACGATGCTTTGTTTTCAAAAGAGAAGATGAAGAATTTTGTTGGAATTGAGGCTCGTAGAGAATGCCTTGTTATTCATAGCATAGTTATAAAACTCGGCCTAGCCCAGCCGGTTGGACCTAAAAATCGGTGGCCCGGACCCTTGACCGGGCCGGGCAGATTAATTTCATAAAAATGTACTTGACTCGGTTAAGATCGTGCTTTGACCGAGTTAACCGGCGATTTACTTGGCCCGATTGACCGATTTGATTGAGTTTTGAAATCCTCTAACAAATTTTTTGAATCCAATGGAATTGAACATTGGACCTCTAAGAAAAACAATGAATACATCACCACTTGAATATACAGTACTTTAATATTACTTGTGTGTAATAACTTATATTTATCTAATGAATCATTTATAGCTTTTTGTAAAAATATTCTTTTAAAAAACTTTTGTCCAACATTTTACTTTATTTTATAGACCTGTATAATTAGTGAAAAATAAATTAAAAATTTTAATTTTACCCCTAAAAAAAATTTATACTTTATATTTTTTGTAGGTTTATATGCAATGATCAGCCGATTGAATCACCGGGTCATCGATTGAACTACTAACCCATTGGCCAGCTGCATTGTCCAGATCTGTGTCCAGATCGAGTCTGACAAATATAATTCATAGTAGTTATGTGAGGACCAGGTCAAAGTCTAATTACAACAATAAAATTTGTAATTACTGTAAGAAAAAGTGGCACATTAAATATGATTGCTATAAGTTACAAAATAAGAAAAATTGGCTACTGCTAATTAGGAGGGAAAACAACCAGAAAATTCTGGTGAATCCAGTATTGCAAAAGATTGCTGCAGTGATGGATGACTTTTAGTTATTCTTGACAGTGACTCGAAACGACTAGGATTGGATTCTTGACGGCTTGCACGTTTCACATGTGTCCCAATTAGAATCAGCTTTCAACATATAAAACAGTTCTAAAAGTGTTGTGATGACGTGAAATAATGCATATTGTAAGATCGTCGGTATTGAAAGGGTCAGAACTAAGATGTTTGATGGGACGGTCAGGACACTTAGCGATGTGAGTTGATAAGGGCGTTTTGCGCATTTATTTAGGCCACAAAACATGGACTATTGTCGATAGATATGTTGAAATATGGCTTAATTCGATATAATTTGCGTTTGTAGGATTACATTGATGGGTGGAATGAAAAGCGTGCGAAAACGTACGAAAAAGAACCAAAATGGAAGAGAATGAAAGTTCAGGGACCAAAATGCAAATAATCAAAAGATGACCCGAGGACAACTCAAGAGAGGACACAAGTTTAATCACAAATTGAGGATGTCATGGGATGATTTGAGGGAAAGAATGAACAAAAGAGGTCAAAACAAGAGAAAACGGAAGTTCAAGGACCAAAATGAAGATTTCGAAAATATATTGCACCATGCAGCCGCATGGTGTAATTTCCTTGCGGCCGCAAGGAAGGGTTCAGGGATAAATTTATGAAAAATTTTTGTTCCATTCAGCCGCATGGAAAATAACCATGCGGCCGCATGGTAGTATTTTTTGCCCGATTTTCTGGTTTCCTTTTCTCGCTAAAACTCTTATGGAAAGGAATCTAGGGCACTTATTTAACCCTAAACTAGTCCAAAGAAAGGGGACTACGCCACTTTTGAGAGAAAAACACCTTGGAGAGCTTACAAGAAGGCAAGAACAAGGATTTACATTCGAAATTTCAAGATCTCAAGATTTAATTCAAGATTTTGGTGATATTTTCTTTTCATTATTTTTATTGTTCTTTTCTTTTACCTATGTTAGGCTAGACTTTTCATGTACTAGGTGAACGATGAACCTCGCATTATGATCTTTTAATTCCTATTTTGCAATTTGACAATTAAACACTTTGATGGTTTTGAATGATTTATATACGCTTATTGTCTCCGTGATTATAGTCGACGATAATTGTGTGAGTTTAGGTGATTTATTTCATGCATTCGAAAGAAGGGAAATAAATTCAACAAGGTATAAATCATCGTTTTGTTCATAGAGGATAGAAATATCTGGAAGTATGCATTACGTGAATCTCTAAGTGTTTACAAAACTTCATGCATGCTTGTATATTGCATTTGTCATAGAAATATAGTCAAATGGTATACTAGGATAGGTTCAATTCTACTCGAAACAGATTGTTGGATAGGTTAGAAACATTGATTCTTCAAACGATTCATCGTGTTGTCAAATTGTGAAATAGGGGTTAAGAGTGAATTTTGCTTGGTGATTCGGGATCCTAGTACGCTTTTCATACATTGATTTCTCAAAACTTTTGCATTCAAACATTACTTTTGCATTTGATTCACAATTTTAGTTTAATTTATAGATTAGTCATAGTTTCATCATAAAGTCACAAAAATAATCATATTGAGTTAATAGATTCGGTTAAGGTCGCAATAATAGAATTCAAGTTAAATCAATTATCGTGGGAACGATACTCGAAATTTTCGGATTTCCACTTTATTACTTGTCAACGAACTGTACACTTGCGGTGGTTTTATTCGAAACATATTTTCGTGAACAAGTTTTTGGCGCCGTTGCCGGGGATTGAGTATTAACTTATTTTTTGTTATTTAGACACTAATTCGAACTTGTTTTCTTTAGTTTTATTTTATTTTATTTTTCGTTCAATTACTTAGGTTGAGCTAAGTGCTGCTACTGTTTTTGCCTTTTCAGGTATTACATGCGAAGATCAATCAGCTTTGAATTATTTCAAGTTGATTTGGAAATTGAACGAACCTTTCATCGCAGACAGAGAGAAGCAAGAGCAGCACATTAGGTCAATCAAGGACAAATCGAAATGGCTGATCAACAACTGGAACTAAGGATAGGTCATGCAGCGCCGGCCAATGCTGAAGCTCAGGATGATGGGAATACTATACTTGGGGATTTTCTAGCACCGTATGTTGTTCAAAGTCAGTCCAGCATCGTTTACCCAGCATTCGGGCAGCCGAACTTTCAACTGAAGACAAATATCATCCAACTCTTTCAGAATGGACATCAATTTTACGGAACAGCCAACGAGAATCCACATACACATATATCCCGTTTCTTGGATATGTGTCAACACTTCAAATACCCTGGAATATCAGAAGATGCAATCAGACTAAGGTTGTTTCCGCTAACTCTTCGGGATAAAGCACTTGAGTGGCTCGATTCACTCCCGGTGGCGAGCATAACTACTTGGAACGACTTGGCTCAGAAATTCTGCACCAAATACTTCTCACCGGCTAAAGTGGCGAGATTGAGGCACGACATATCAATTTTTAGCCAACATGAAACTGAATCACTTGATGAAGCGTGGAGTAGGTTCAAGGGCATGCTAAGAAAGTGTCCTCAACATGGATACGACAAGAAAGAACAAATCAGATACTTCTATTGGGGACTAACACCAACTTTTAGAAGCATGGTAGATTCTTCATCAAATGGCTCCTTAACCACCAGGTCAGTCGAGGGAGCTTGGGAGTTGTTTGAGAGAATGGCTAATACCTCAGCCATGTGGTCTACAGATAGAGTGGGTCTGGCAAGTTGGAGTGTATGAGGTAGATACCTATTCGACATTATCTGCAAAGATTGACTCCTTGTTTCACAAGATAGACGGTATAACACAGAACGTGAATTCAGCACAAGTGAAGAAGCCCAGTTGTGAAGAATGTGGAGCAGAACATGGTACAGCTGAATGTCCCATTGTTACCCAAAGGATGGAACATGTGGATTTTGCTCAATGGGGTCAATGTCAGCAGAATAATCCTCACTCTGAGACATACAATCCGGGATGGAGAAATCACCCCAATTTCTCTTGGGGTGGTAATCAGAATCATAATCGGGCTCAGGGGCTGTTTCAGCAGGAGATGAAACCTCAGTTGGAAGATATGTTTGCAAAACTCATGGAAAAGACCGATAAATACATGGAAACCACAAATCAATTTATGAGAAAGGCGAAACAAATTTTCGGAATCGGGGTGCGACTATTAAGAATCTAGAGACTCGAATGGGACGACTAGCTTTTTCAATGACGGGGAGAGTGCAGTGCTTTGCAGAGCAATACGAAGTGAATCCTAGGGAGCATGTTCAAGCCATTACTACAAGAAGTGGAGTTCAGCTACTTGAGATACATGTGAAAAGGCCGAGGAGTAGACAAAGAGACGGATTGGGCCTTTGGGAAAGAAAGCGAAGAGGAGGCGACAACACTAAGAAGACACCAGTGAAAGAGAGACCAGCGATACCACAACAAGTTCCAGATAATTCAGTGAATCCTTATGAACCACCCATTCCATTCCCACAACGATTGAGGAAGCATCAATGGGAGCAACAATACAAGAAATTTCTTGAAGTTTTCACGAAACTCCATATAAATATCCCATTTGCAGAAGCATTGTTCAAAATGCCTAGCTATGCCAAGTTCCTGAAAGATATTCTATCTAAGAAACGAAAGCTAGATGAACATGATACAGTGATGCTAACAGAGGAGTGTAGTGCCGTAATTCAGAAAAAGCTCCCACCAAAAGCCCAGAAAGATCAGGGAGTTTTACTATACACTTGCACTCTTGGTGAATGTTATTTTGATAAAGCTCTTTGTGAACTTGGTGCAAGTATTAATCTAATGCCTCTATCTGTTTTTAGGAAACTCGGACTAGGCGAAGCCAAACCAACCACGGTGACAATTAGGTCGATCGGACATTTGCACATCCGGGGAATAATTGAAGACGTGCTAGTTAAGGTGGACAAATTCATTTTTCCGGATTTCCTCATTTTAGATATGGAAGAAGACAAGGATATACCACTTATCTTGGGAAGGCCATTCCTAGCTACCAGTAGAGCTCTAATAGATGTTGAAAAGGGTCGGTTAAATTTGAGATTTGGCGAGGAATGAGATCACTTTTCGGCGTTTTCAATGTTATGGATGATCATGTCGAGTCGAGATAGTTGCTATCAAATTGATGTGGTAGAGGAGGTGTTACGAGAAGACAATTACTTTCAAAACTTTTCAAATGCTGCTGATGACCATAATGTGCATTTTCAACCCGAACAAAATCTTGAGAAGTAAGAAGGTTACATTGTTGAGTTTGAGGCAGTTGATGAGGGAAAAACAGATGACAAAGATAAAGATAAGGCTAACGTTTGGAAGAACGCTGATGAAAAGAAAGCTGTCATTGAAGAAGCTAATTAGGACCTCCAAGGCTATATTCAACGTACATTAACAGACTAACACAGTAGAGTCGAGCTATAGACTATAAACTAGCGCTAGATGGGAGGCAACCCATCGTTTCTACCTTTTTATTTATTTTGCCTTAAGCATTTGATTAGTAATTTTTTCTTCACGTTTTTTTTTAATAATAAGATTTTTTTTTCATTGTCTCTACAGGTAATAAAAGAGCCTATGTATGGTCCACACTTTTTTTTCTTCCACCATCTTCACATTCGCATCCTCATCGATCAGGGGAGTATTCCTCACCCTTCTTTATCTTCTGTGAATTTGTCCTTAATTTTATGCACTGCTAAGTTTGCATTTTCTTATTCTTTAAACATTGAGGACAATGTTCTGTATACATTTGGGGGTGGGAATATGTCAATATGTCATTCATTATGTTACTGTAGTTTTTATTTTTGTGTGATTGTGTTGTGTGAAAAAAAAAATTCAGTTTTTCATTATTCTTAGTTTTATACACCTCTAGTTGTAGTTTAGAATTGTGTGTGTTTGTGTGGGTTTAATGGCCCTGTCGGCAATGATGTGAATATTGGACTCAGAATAACTATAGATAGTGGAAATTGTGCATGTTAAATTGATTGATACTTGTCTATGTGGAAACTTGACATTTTGAGCACAATACTTGTGTTGGGCATGCTAAGCTAATGATGATGTGTATGAATCATAGTAGAGTTGAACATAATAGGTAGACCCCGAAAACCTCTACTATACTTATCGATAAACCATCACTTTAGGAGTTTGGAGATGATTTAGCTTTTACCGGAGAACATTGAGATGAGTAGGGATTCCATGCGTGAAATTGTATTGTGTGGATTGGATTAGACCAATGAGACGAAAACAAGGTAAAAGTTTCAAGTTCGAGGTCAATTCTAGAAACTGAATGTCTAAAAAAATGGGGGATATTGCACTGATTATTGAATAAATGAAGACATCTGTTCGAGCATGTATAACTCGAGTGATTAAGCCTGCAAGGCTTTAAAATCTGGTGCCCTATGATCATCTGACTTGGGAGTCATCGGCCTAAAGCTCGTTACAAGGGTTATATAGAAAGCAAATGAAAGATGTTAAAAAATAAATATATCTGTCTATCCATTGATGAAGAATTTACGTGCTTCTATGTATGAAATGCATTGATTAGCCCCAGACATTCGGTTGATAGGATCATATCTCTGATACGAAGCAAGTAACTTAGTCTAGTCTTAACGGTTGAAACAATCAAAGAAATAGGAGCATCCCTGCTTATTGACGTGTGAACTTGTGACTGCGAGATCTATCCAAACTAAGAGAGGGTAAGGATTTAAGTAAATAAAAAAACCCTACTCTAGAACACACTCCGAGATCTTTGAGCGAAAAGAATAAGTTTGGGGGGTGTGAATCTCACGAGTGAAGAAAGGAAGAATTTGACTACTACAGGTCGGGATTAGCACCCATCTTTAGGGTGGTATGCTTTGCATAAGTATTCACACGCACACATCAAGTTCTGCATATGATAGGTGGAGGTTGGTTGATTTTGTACTATTGAAACTATTCATTATGTTGGTCACTGAAATCTAATCCTGAGCACGACCGGTTGTTAAACCATGTTTTGTGTAGAGTTGAGTCACCATCGTGTTTGAGGACAAACAATAGTTCAAGTTTGGGGGATTTGATAAGGGCGTTTTGCGCATTTATTTAGGCCACAAAACATGGACTATTGTCGATAGATATGTTGAAATATGGCTTAATTCGATATAATTTGCGTTTGTAGGACTACATTGATGGGTGGAATGAAAAGCGTGCGAAAACGTACGAAAAAGAACCAAAATGGAAGAGAATGAAAGTTCAGGGACCAAAATGCAAATAACCAAAAGATGACCCGAGGACAACTCAAGAGAGGACACGAGTTTAATCACAAATTGAGGATGTCATGGGATGATTTGAGGGAAAGAATGAACAAAAGAGGTCAAAACAAGAGAAAACGGAAGTTCAAGGACCAAAATGAAGATTTCGAAAATATATTGCACCATGCAGCCGCAGGGGGTCCTTTCCTTGCGGCCGCAAGGAAGGGTTCGAGGATAAATTTATGAAAAATTTTTGTTCCATGCAGCCGCATGGAAAATAACCATGCTTGGACCGCATGGTAGTATTTTATAGATTTTACGGTTTCCTTTTCTCGCTAAAACTCTTATGGAAAGGAATCTAGGGCACTTATTTAACCCTAAACTAGTCCAAAGAAAGGGGACTACGCCACTTTTGAGAGAAAAACACCTTGGAGAGCTTACAAGAAGGCAAGAACAAGGATTTACATTCGAAATTTCAAGATCTCAAGATTTAATTCAAGATTTTGGTGATATTTTCTTTTCATTATTTTTATTGTTCTTTTCTTTTACCCATGTTAGGCTAGACTTTTTATGTATTAGGTGAACGATGAACCTCGCATTATGATCTTTTAATTCCTATTTTGCAATTTGACAATTAAACACTTTGATGGTTTTGAATGATTTATATACGCTTATTGTCTCCATGGTTATAGTCGACGATAATTGTGTGAGTTTAGGTGATTTATTTCATGCATTCGAAAGAAGGGAAATAAATTCAATAAGGTATAAATCATCGTTTTGTTCATAGAGGATAGAAATATACCGATATGCATTACGTGAATCTCTAAGTGTTTACAAAACTTCATGCATGCTTGTATATTGCATTTGTCATAGAAATATAGTCAAATGGTATACTAGGATAGGTTCAATTCTACTCGAAAGAGATTGTTGGATAGGTTAGAAACATTGATTCTTCAAACGATTCATCGTGTTGTCAAATTGTGAAATAGGGGTTAAGAGTGAATTTTGCTTGGTGATTCGGGATCCTAGTACGCTTTTCATACATTGATTTCTCAAAACTTTTGCATTCAAACATTACTTTTGCATTTGATTCACAATTTTAGTTTAATTTATAGATTAGTCATAGTTTCATCATAAAATCACAAAAATAATCATATTGAGTTAATAGATTCGGTTAAGGTCGCAATAATAGAATTCAAGTTAAATCAATTCTCGTGGGAACGATACTCGAAATTTTCGGATTTCCACTTTATTACTTGTCAACGAACCGTACACTTGCGGTGGTTTTATTCGAAACATATTTTCGTGAACATGAGTCATGTTCGAGATTTGAAGAAAATCTTATCTTCTTGAGTACTCTTATCTCAAAAGAGTACAAGTACATTGGTCAAGATGGAGTCCTGGAGGTTAGTAAAGGTGCCCGTATTGTGATGAAAGAGTAGAGAATGTCTCGGTTATATATCTTGCAGGGTTCTACGAAATCTTTTTGATACAAATCATTAGAAGTTAAGCACTTGGGTGGAGCTTGAGATTGGATCAATACTGCTGGAGTTTGGTTCGGGGTCTATATTAGAGAATACATCTCAGTCTAGTTCAAAAGTTAAGAGAAATGCTGCTTTCCCACCCTACCTCGGTGCCACGATATTCTATTGCTAAAGACGGATTCAGAAGAACAGAGGTACGTTAAGGCTGATTTAGTTGCTTGTGCTTTGAATGTAGTTGGAGATATTAAGTCTAGCCAAGAACCTTCTACATAAGCAGTTAGTTGTATTGACTCTAATTTTGTTGGAGATCTTGGTAAGAAAAGATCTATTACAGGACATGTTTTTGCCCTATTTGGTATTTGTTGTTAAGTTTGCCCTTATAGGCATTTGTGGAAGAGATAAAGAGTTTTGTTCGAAGATTTTTCGTTGAAGAGTTAAGTTTTGTTCCTTGCAATAGAATTTGTATCAAGGTGGAAATCTATTAGAACTTGGGTGTGACCCGAATTCTATTTGTTGGGAGTTGGTAGTATGATTTGAATAAGTCTTAAAGGAGTCCAAGTCGGAACAGGAGAAAGAATTGTGCAACAACGATCGCTACCCACTCAGGAGCTGCTTGAGCGCCAATAACAGGGACTCAGCGCTCGCTAAGCACCATGCAGCCGCTCAAGCGGTGATCTTATCCGAAAAATCCTTGTTCGTATTTTTTGACAATTTTTTAAATTCTATTTTATTCCAAACACTCCACCGTTGTTTAGATTTATTATATTAGGATTCCACATTATCTTAGACTCTTCTTTGTATTATAAATATGAGGAGTAAATCTCTTGAAAAAATCATCCTTACATTCAACACAATTTGTAATATTCCATATTAGTGATATTAGTGAATTCTCTTCTTCTACATGTGGTTTTTTACCAAATTGGGTTTTTGCAGAAATCTTGTGTTTTTGTTTTATTTTTCATAATGCCAATTCCGGCTTTACTTCTAACAAATGCTAAGTAACCAAACTAAAGTGTCTTATATTTGGAGGACAAAAGTATTTGGTTTGAGGTTCCATTTTAAACGATTAATATTATTGAGAGGAGTATACAAACCGTTGTACATTGATTGTTTTCACCCTTGACGTGCTCCTGCAAAAATTTGGCTTATTGGAAAATATCATTTTTGAAGTTTGACTGTGCATTTGAATTTTAGACGAATGAAATTACTCGATTATATATTTGGTGTTCTAAAATCACATCAAGTCTCAAAATACCGCATTAAAAGCTAGTCTTATTAAAAGTAGTAGTTCGGCACCTTATATTAATTAAAATTATCATATAAAAAATTATAAGCAATGTGAAATTTTACAGATTTCTACTAGTAAAGGAGAACTTTTGTTGGTTGTCTTTCAACGAAAAAGTAGTGTAGAAAGCAAAATTCAATAACTAAAGGATAAAACGCTTTCTTTGTTCGATTCCTTCTTTCTTTGATTTTTGTCCTTTGCTTCGAAATCTTGCAGACTAATTCCTTGATTTCAATTCTATACCTTATCCTGTTTAGTAGAAATTAAAATTAAAATTTTAATTTAAGTTAAAGTCAACGATAAATTATAATCACTCATTTTATGAGACATGCAACTTTTCAACAATACATTTCATCAATTTTTTATTAAAATCTACTAAAAATTTAATTTTAATTCTCATTGAATATGGATCTTATGTTATCATTACTCTACGGAGTGCATAACAAAATTGAATAGTATTGAAGAAATAATGTTATGTGCTATTCAATCAATATGCACTCAAATATCATAATTAATTGCATGTGTTTATGCCATACACGATGAATAGTGTACTGATGCAAGTTACCCGCATCAAATCACTCATCTTTGGATATATTTCCTTCCATCACAAAAGTTAGCTGTATTTGGATTAAACAAGCATTCATTACCTTATCCAAACTTCCACCACCTCCATAATAAACCCATTAACAAAAAAAAGAACAAAATATCTAAAGACAAGATAAAAAGAAGAAAATGAAACTAGCATTAAATAGTATTATCATATAGAAGTTCACACGGAGTATTATATTTTCATTCATATTATTATCGACTTGTACAAGTGACTTGGGGATACATTAGATACGATGGACTTAACAACATTAAACCGTAGTATCAGAAAAGATTAAACACCTGCAATCTCGTTGATTACATTGTCTAGTCCTATTCGGTATTGTATACCAACCACGTACTGGCTCATTGTTTAACAACATTGAGCTCAACATCAAAACCGGGTTTTTCTTCTTCGTCAGTCCATACCCTACTCTTGTATTGATAATGACGAGCAACGTAGAGAAAGTATCCTAAATTCAACACACCCAATGCAGCAATGAGAAAGTAGAAATTTTCAACTTTTCCAGCATTAATATCTTTAGTCAACCAATCAGGTTGCCCATTTTTCCCCCTAGTCACATTGTGCACAATATTCACCATTAGAGCACTAAGATAATTAGCCCCAGCAACAGTAACGGAGAACAAAGAATTAGCCACACTGCTCATATTTTCAGGGAACTCCTTGTTATAAAACTCAATCTGTCCAATAATATTAAATGCCTCAGCAAATCCCATAAGTATCAACTGTGGAGCAAGCCACATGACTGATATTGGTGCAACCCCGTCGTGTCCACCATGCTCTAGAGCTGACGCTCGTCTCTTTCGCTCGGCTAATCCCGAGGCAACCATAGCAAAAATTGAGAAAACAATCCCAATTCCCATTCTTTGGAGTAGAGTTATACCCCCTTCAATTTTAGTGACTTTTCTAAGGGCTGGCACAACAACCCTGTCATATAATGGAAGCCATACCCCTATTGTTATCATGGATATAACTGAAAGGGATCCAGCAGGAATTTGAAAATGGGGGCCCAAATGGCGATCCATTTTCATGGCTTGGGACAGTGTAAATGTGCCTTGTTGGGCCATTGAAAGGAAACAGATTATGCCAGAGGCCCATACTGGGATTATTTTTAATAGGCATTTAACTTCTTCAGTTTGTTGGATGCTGCATAATCTCCAGGGTTTGGCATTGGAGCCATCTGGCTGTAATTCACCTTCCACTATTATTGCAGCTCTGTTCAAGAACCTAAATTAACAATAGAAAATATCAGCATCGACCGTTAGCCTATCACCCATTTATGAAAATTCCGTCCCTTTAAATTATGGTATAGAAAAATAAATTTGCTACGTATACGTGTTTTATTAGGCATCTCAAAATTTTTGTGTCAAATCATTCGACGTGTTTTAGGACTGGAGCTACAATGGGAACACTAGACTTTATTTGTGTCTTTTTGATATGTACTATGTACACAAGACAATGAGTGGAGTGTACCGACTTTAAAGGGGTCCCATTATTTTCTGTTGTATTAGGCTGACGGCCATGATCTCTTTTATCTTGTCATTATCAAATACTTGAAAATATGACAAAAATAATAACTCGCTTTTAAATGCAAGCTTTGGAGTTTTCTAAACATGTGAATTGTGGTTCGAGACTCTTCCACATGAGTGCTGGCCATGGTCATGTCAAGACTTTATGATGGCGTGGTTAAAAATTACTTAAAAGTAACTTTTAAGTATTTACCTGTACTTATTGGTTAGAGAGAGCTTTTTCACAATGGAACCCTCCTTCAATGGTGGATCATAGAAAATTCCGTGAACATCTCCTTCATTTGGAAGCTTAAGCTTGCGTTTCTTATAGGCCGCAACTAGAGATTGCGCGATGCCAGAAAATATGCTACCCTCGGGTTTTACGTGCACGTAAAGTCTCGTCCCGATAAAAAATAGCACGATGGAGCATACCATGAGCATGGTTGGGATGGCAAAGCCCCATGCCCAACTCACTGAATCTTGAATATAAACCACAACAGTGAGTGCAAAAACCAATACGAAAGTAAATGTGAGGTAATACCAATTAAAGAAGCTATTAATTCCCTTTCTTCCTTCCTCAGTGTTGGGGTCAAATTGGTCCACCCCAAAAGGGATGCTGCACGGCCGAATGCCGCCACCGCCGATGGACAGAAACACTAAGGCAATGGCCAAAACGGCAAACTGCAATGTCGTAGGACCCATGCAGTCATGGCCTTGTGATGCATGACATGGAGGTGGAAGCAATTGAGGGATCCATGCTATGAGTGTTAAAGTCATCATTCCCTGTCCATCAAGAAATCAAACATATATCAAAATTCCAAAAAAATAAAATAAAATTCCAACTAATAACAAAAAAATAATTACATAGTTTTCCCCAAATTTAAGGATTATTTAATTGTGGTGGGTGATAACAATTAAAATAAAGTAATTAAATACTCTTTCTGGTGTATTCTAAGAATTTTGGCACCACAATGAAACCAACTGTTAATTGTTACTATATAAAATTGATTTCAAATTACTGTATGGTATGATTAAACAATCAGTAGCAAAAAGGATGTCAATATCTAACCAAAAGTGCAGTTTAAGTCATTAGGCAATAGACATAATTAATTAATATATTGAGCAAATAAATCTTTCCTATATTTGTGTATTCTACAATTCATAATCGATCTTTAAATTAATTATATTTCATCCCATAAGAAACGGTTATGCCTAACAAAAATAGTGACTGATTGTGAAATAATATACATTTTTTTAAAAAAAATTAGGAGTTTTAAATATTTGGAGACTGATCCTACGACCATTTTTGTCATATCTTTTCAGCATCGATATGTGTGAATAATAAATCAAAACTCTCTCTCTCTCTCTCTCTCTCGTCGTGTAGCAGCCAGTAGGAGGATGCAAGTGTTATCTAAAATTTGAGCAGGTAATTTTCTTTTGTTTTTTTTGTTTTTATCCCAGGAAAATACTCCAAGTAACAAGTGCCTCACGGGTTCTAAATAAGAATAATGCTATCTAAGTATTGTAATCGTTGAACAGATATTCAAAATCGAGTGCGCCTCGCTAGATGTTTGTACAATGTATTGGATCGAGTTAAACGTACCAAGAGAGAACCAAATTGAGCATAAGCAATTGTCTTGAACCTGCCCAAGTAGGTATCTGAAAGATATGCACCAACCAAGGGAGCAAAATTTGTGACACCAGACCATATGCTAGTCACATTTGAAGCGGTAACTTGATCCATATGATACTGTGTCAACAGGAACACCATGAAATTTGCCAATAGCCCCACTGAAGCTAGCCTCTCAAATGTCTCATTTCCTGCAAAAATAAACTAATTGGCCGTCAATCTTTTCAAAAAGTGAATATGAAAAAATAGACGTTAAACAAGATTTTAACTCCTTTTTCTTCGTATTAAAAAGTGTATGCACGTGCAGATGAGTGTAATGATAATTTGACAAGTGTTCATGCATAGATCAACTTTGCACATGTCAGTTGGTGAGTGCATCTTTTGTGTTTGTGTGAGAGAGAAACCTAAGACAAATGGCATGGCCTTCCATCCACCGGGCTTTCTCCTGGCAGTCTTTGATTCCGGCAAATCGCCGCCGTGGTACTTCTCTTTATCATCATATTCACTTTCCGACAACTGTGGAGACTTGTAAGAAGATACAGGGAAGCCTTTAGTGCAGCAAGCAATCCAAGAACAAGTTAATTTCTTCTGTTTACTCTCTGAATTCTCCATCTTTTCTTAGAAAAATCTCTCTCTCTTTCTTTCTCTCTCTTTCTCTCTCTAGCTATATCGTCTATGGGCTCTCATACTACGTGCAGTACGTGTGCTCAAGTGTGTGTATTTATAGAAACATTTGAGTCAAGGGCAGAAACAAAAATACCGGCACAAGGAGGAAGAGTGCAATTTTTAATACTATAGTAATTGTGATGTTTCCATGTTTGGCTCACCTTAAAAAAAAAAAAATCACTTATATAATATAAGTTATAAATATTAGTTTAGAATTAAAATAATTAATTTTTTTATTTTTATTTTTTAAAAGTGATCCAACCATCATAGTGATATAGTATTTAAATTGTGAAATAAAAAAAATAATGATTGGATTTAAAAAAATATTAGTGGAGTATGCTTCATTGTGATCACTGACCACTTTATCATAAATTCCAGCTCATGGGAGTCTATGTTTTCCACTTTGCTTAAGTCAATATGATTGGATTTAAATGAGATACTTAGTTGGTATCAAATTGATTTTGGATACTAATTTACTAAGGTCCTGTTTGGAAGAGATTAAATTTTTCTACAGTAAATCAATTTTTATTTTCAACCACACATTCTTCAATAAAATTATATTTTCCATCACATCAATAATTTTTTTTCTTTTTCAACCACACATTTCCTATCATATCACTATTCAAAATCAATTCTTCCCCCAAAAATCTCTTCCAAACAAGCTCTAAGATGATTTTAGATGGATACTATTTCTAATCAATGACCTTTATTAGGTATCTAAACCATGTGGTGATTACAATGTGAAATGAAATAAGCCTTCAAAATGAGCTCAAGGAAAAGATATAAACCCCTGTTTGATACACATTCATATTCATTCTTCTACTCATTTTCAACCACACATCTTTCAATGAAATAATAATTTTCATTACATCAATAACTTTTCCTTTCTTTTCAACCACACATTCTCCATCAATCTACCATTCTAAAATACATTCTTCCAAAATAATGTGGATCAAACACACCCTAAATAAACTTTTTTATTGTTTGCAATTGGAATTAAATCCCAAATTGGAAAATGAATCCCACCACTCGAGCATCCGAGCTCATGACTTGGGTTCGACCCTGTGTATGTTGCAAAGGATGTAATCCGGACTATTATATCGCACCCAAATTTGAAATGTTGTAACATAAAAGTACATGTCGATTAGTGCCAAAGGCTATAGCAATTCAAAAAAGACATGAAATTTTATATGTAGGGACCCTCCTAGGATTGAGAATTAATTGATTTCTAAATCCTTATTTCATGAATCTTGGCTGCAATTTTTATTTTTTTTCAAGTTCTCTCTCTTTGACACAGTTTGGATCTTTTGATCTTTATATTTGGATCCAATGGTACAATCAAAGTTTCTTTTGTCTGACAAGAATAATATCATGTTATATTATTAATATTAAAAGAAGTTTTACATTTAGAGGGTGTTTGGTAGAAATTAAAATTATATTTTAGCAGATTGTGATAGAAATTTTTGAAATGTGTGGTTGGAAAATTGTAGGACTCATGAAAGATGTGATTAATATTGATTGTTTGACTTTGACTTGAATTAAAATCAGATTTTAATTCGAACCAAACAGGAGCTTAACAAAATAAACATCCATAAAAACTTGACAGCGCAACTTATTTAAACAGTTTAAAACGTATGACAGCTAATCATGCTTAATGACAATAGTTAACCATAAAAATAAATAAACTTAAAAAATTATGTCAAGTGAAGTGATGGGGTTTTAGGCGTGGTGGTAGGCTAGAGAATGATTGGGGTATTTCAAAATTATTAGGATCATTTTTCTTCGTCTCTACCTGCTCTTGTTAAGAATAACTCACGGGTCAATTTGGTATCAGAATCAATAAAGTTTGATTGAGTTATTGAACGGTGAGGTTCTGAGAGAGAGAGATGTCACTAAATTCAGTGCGAAAGATTTGAAATATTAAATAGGTATTCGTAATTCTTTATTTATATTTTTTTATTCTCTCGGTGAATTTGTATAATAATGTCAATTGTTTTCTTTTAATTTTTACTTCTTTAGGTGATAGAAAATTTCATACCGTGCACAAGTATTGCGTTGAACTAATTTAGACGATGTAACATGCAAGAAATATGGATTCGAGTATTAGGCATTTGGTGCAAATT
Source organism: Fraxinus americana (assembly GCA_035079005.1). Lineage (NCBI taxonomy): Eukaryota > Viridiplantae > Streptophyta > Magnoliopsida > Lamiales > Oleaceae > Fraxinus > Fraxinus americana. The sequence continues at coordinate 30,708,545 of CM068707.1, forward strand.
AAAAATTAATATTTAGTTTTGCACATAAAATAGATTGAGAGCATCAATGCCAAGACGAATAGATATTGAAATCAAACATAGACCATTAGTTAGGGACTATTTGTACAAAATTCCCATTTTTTCAGTAATAAATAAGATCATACTAGTTGTACAATCGAGATTGACAACCACTCAAATGGGGGTCCACCTCGATTTAAAATAACATTTTTTAAATCGAGGTGGACCATCTCCCATGTGAGTGGTTGTCAACCGAGGTTGTACAAAATAGCATTTTCCTAATAAATATGATTTGCTTATTTGTCTATTTGTGGAATGCCCTTTTAACATTTGTCTTGTTCTGTGAAATATCCTTCTAACATTTCATTTTGACGCAAAACCCACCCCTAGATCACGCAAACGTTGTGGAATATCCTCTATCGTCTAAATCCATTAGTTTAGGCATTAAAAACAGCGAACAAAGCCAAATTTTTTGTTTAATTTATCCATTTTATGCCCTCATTAGTTGATCTTGAACTGTTTATGATTTTGGTCCTCTTTACTGTTTATAACATCTAAACTAACGGATTTAGACGATAAAGACTTTTTTTCAATGTAGATAATCTAGGAAAATTTTTCGCCAAAAAAAGTATTCCAAAAAACAAGCAAATGTTACGAGGCTTGTACCGATTACCCTTTATAATTTTATACTTGCATGTTGGTCAACTTAAAATTGAGGGGCATCAATTATCAAGTCGACAGATATTTATTTCAATACGAGCATATCGATGCATACATAAGGTGACCTAAACGGTGTTATAAATGTGAATGAAGTGAAAATCAGTGTGGGAAAGCATGAAATTTAGGACCTTACCTCGTCACTTGTGCAATCTAAAAACATTCAGCAAGTAAAAGTAGTTATCAAACAATGACGTAACTCAACTTCTATAATCTTTTTTTGTTAATGGCACGATTTAGTAAGTTTATATTTAGGAGAAATTTTGCTCACTTGTCGTTTGAGTTATACTATTTTATCTAAAATAACTATTCTAATGGAAAACCTTATTCATTAATTATAGATGTCTGATTGTTTTTTACATGTTTAATACGTGAACGAATAGATGACTACATATTTGAGTCAAGTGCCTTTATTGGCTTTGATTTTGTGTTCAATTATGTCATTTAAAAGTTGACGTTGTTAAGTAAGAGACTCGTCTGTTTGTTTGTATTATATCTTTCATAGTTTGTCCGATTTTATTTTCTTTAAAAACTGAGCTTCGTCACGTCACGTGGGTGAGAATTTGATAGGTTGGTCTCAGCAAAATCTAACAAAGTTCGATTCGCATTCTATTTAAAAGTTTTTCTTCTCTCTCTTTAACTTATCTTTTGAAGAAATCTTGTCGATTTTAGCATTTTGGTGAAGAGTTCTCAAATATTTTCAACTATATTAACATTTTCTTAATTTGTATAAAAAGGAAACAAGTTTATCTTTATGGAACGAAGTGAGCAGTTAAATACTTGATGCAATAAATATTGAAGTATTAACTGAATAAAGTATACTAAAACAATAAACATTGTCGATTCAATACAGTTCAACATATTAAATATGGATTATGCTATTGGTACCCGAGCATTTACATGACCGGGTACATGGGCCCACAGCCCCTCTCACAATGAGGGGGGCCCCGAGGTGATTAAAATAATGGCGGGCCCCCTCATTGTGAGAGGGGTGCGTGGGGTCGGGTACAAACGTCCGTGTACCTGTAGCAAGATTCATTAAATATAGCGTTAAAAGAGCCGAGTCGATAAAATCTGTGGTTTTACAATTGAATTGAATTGAAATGCAAAATTCTGAAAAATATGAGATTTCATTTCGACTCACATTAATAAATGTCTTTGGGCTTTGACTTGTGTGCAATTCAGATAATGTCCAAAATCAACAATGTGGGTGGTGAGTACTCATAATGCATTGAATTTACATTTATAACACCACAACAGAGCCTCATTAGAGCTTCTGACCTTCAGGGTATGGCTCCACATTAAGAATGATATATATTAGCCCATGTCATTAAAGCCCAAGTTGGCACGTGCCGGGCACGTCATGCTCAAGTAAATTTGGCTCGATGTCGAAGAGATTGATTGCTCAAAAGGAGACGAGTCTAGAATCTAGAATGACTTTTTGCTTGATCAATGGTCACCGAGGCACAAAGATGGATGCTTTATGCTATAGTTACATAGAATTTTTATCATTTTTCCGTAAACTTATTTTAGGATTCTGTTCAATTAAATTTGAATCCACGAAGAAGAGACTAATACTCAAAGAGAAGAGCCAAGAATCTTGAATGACTTCATTGCTTGAACATCGAAAGCACAAACATGCTTTAAGTTGCATAGATAGAACTGTTACCGTTTTTCTATCAATTTTTTTGTACCGTCCTTCTCAAACTCTCACGACGGGCTCTCAAATCTTTGGATAAAAGTAATGATAAAATGTTATTACCAAAAATTAGAGGAAATTACTCCCCCTCTTGGTAGAGATTTTTGGAGAATAGTTTTTGTGAAAAATGGTTTTTTTTTTTATTTTGAAGAACGTGTAATAAAAAGTAAGGAAAAATTATGAATTGTACCATTTCTTGATTGTGGATCTCCACTTTGATCAAAATCTCTAATTCATCATACGTTTTAGATTCTCCATTAAGAATATCTCTCCAAAAGGGAATCGTCCTTCTCAATCCGGTCCTCAAAAGCGGAAAAGCAATATCTTTTGAAATGTTTTTCACATCAATCATTACTTTGAGTGAAACGATTAAAATAGCCCTTCAAAGGCTCTTCGGGACCCTGCCTCATATCATGGGTCCTTCCTTCCAGGGAGAACGTGTCGATGAATTGGTTCTTTAGGTTGAGCCAACTAAATATAGCCCGTACAAGTTTATTGTACGGCTTTTTGGCTACTTCAGAGAGAGCAATATGTAGGACTGGACATGATCCAATTTGGATTACATTAATTCGACTATGACAATCTTAACCCTTACAATAATGTAGTCCAATCCGATGAGATCTTTTGCACATTTCTTTGTTGAATTATTCATAAATTTGACTGTTAAAATTATAAGAAGAGAAAGATAGCAAGTTTACAATAAGAAAATGACAGAAACGACGCTACGGTAGAATAAAAGATTTAGGTAAAATTTAGGTAAATTTGATTAAGTTGGGCTTAGCTGAAAATTGAAATAGTAAAATCATATTTTATATTTGAGTTAAATTAATTAGTTAGAAAATTCAATTAGAAAAAAATAATTTGACTTATTTAAGATAAATTTTTTTTTTAAAAAATTAGTGAGATTCGGTTCTAGGTCTAGAACAGAGAAACGAATCGAACCTATCGATTCTCGATTTAGATACTCGTTCGAATATTTAATTTAAAAAGAACGATTCGGTTCGAAAGTTTTATCCAGTCCTAATAATATGAAAGTCTCGTCATTTGTGTACGAGGCTAGCTCTCAAGAAATTCATACAAGTGTTGTACTTTCAGACAGTCAAAATTGCATTTCATACAAAACTTCCGCATTTTCGACATTTGGAATTTGCTAAGGCCTCCCAACATTTTGGTCACCTCGAAGAAAGGGGCATAGTCGTCCTTACCACCTATCTTCTATAGCTTGAGCCGCCTGCCCCCATTCTTTCTAGGAACGAAGGGAGAAGTTTGATCCTCGCACTTATTAGCTTCTTCTTGCCCAACTCTCTTTAGATCCTATCACAATGCTACTGTTTTGAGTCCAATTTTCCTCATTTTAAAATAGCAGATTGATAAAGAACGTCTGATTAAAAAATAAGAAATTTTTTTGGATTTACATATAATATTATTTTATTAAAAAATATGTAGTTGAAAATAAAAAGAAAAATGTATTTTGAAAATTATGAAGATCAAGCAAGAGCTAAAATTTCTTCTTTCATAAAATCCTTATCGTTAAAACTTCAATTTTTTTAGTGAACAACCATGTCTGGTCGGGTCGGGATGGAGACAGTCATTCCGCCCCCATCCCATCAATATTTTTGCCCCTGTTTGACACCCATTTTTTATCTCATTCTCATTCTCATTTTTCTACAGTACTCATTTCTATCCATACATTCTTCAAATAAAATAATATTACACATAAACCCAAAAATTCTTCTTACTTTTTAACCACACATTCTTTACATCAATCACTATTCAAAAACTCATTCTTCAAAATAATGGGTGTCAAACGGGCTGTTTATCTTCTCGTCCCGCGCCATACCCGAGTCAGGTGGGATGGGAGCGAGGCAAGACTAGTTCCTTGCCCCTTTGCCTCCCCATTATTTATTTTTATCTTGTTCTTATTTTTTAAATATTTTAGTAAGTGAAAATCTTTACTTTTTTTTTTAAATTGTAGAAATCCATTTCTCCTCTAAAAATGTCTATTATTTCCTTTTTATGTGAAAAAAAAAATTAGTATTTTGAAATGAATTTCAAATGGGGTGATGACCATGTTCCTCGAACTCTTCCCCCTCTCATGGCAATGACCCCCACTCCATGTACTCAATTAGACAAGAAATCACTCCTCATTCGAGGTAGGACTGTTGGTATCGAATATAACGAATTTTTTTGTTATCACTAAACAACATTGTGAACGCTCACCGTGCTTGAACAGTGTCAAATATTTGATAGTGAAAAATTTCACTTTTTTTTTTTCAAATTATCTAATTGAAAATACCCTAATATCACAGGCGGCGTCACAAATTATCGAGTGCCTCTAAAAACTACTTAAGAGTTCGAAGTAACATAAAGAAAAATTTGTATGGTATACTGTCTTCAACTCAATAAAAAGGCTAGTGATTACATAACATGCATAGCCCTTGTTTGCCCCCCATTATATTTCATTACATTACATTAAATTTTTCTCTTTCTTCATCTCAACCATACATTCATCAAATAAAATAATAATACACACAAATCTAAAACTTTTCAACCATACATCTCCCATCAATCACTATTCTAAAAATTTTCAATCCCCTAAAAATCTACAATAATGGGGGCCAAACAGGGGCATAATAATAAACCAATATTCTCAAAGCAAAGTCACGGGTTCAATAAGTTTAACTTGAAAAGAAAAATGTCCATAAAAATCGCTTGAAACCATAAATTATTTCATGGATGTATATAATAAATGCCGTCCGTAAACTATCTCGTACCTTAATAAACCGCTAATTACCTGTTAAGGGGAATAAGTAATGGAATGATATGATACTCAATAGGTACATCGATAAACTATGTATCATGTTTAAAATGAAGAACATATGGGAACTTTTTCGGTCCTTCAATTGTTGCAGAACTTGTCCAGTAATAATATTCTGTATAATTCGTTTTGCATTATCTAATCTTCTAACTAAATATAAAAGAGGCTGATTTTCAGTTACTGTTCACAAGCCGTGAGCCGAGCCGATGGCTTTACGGCTCGGCTCGGCTCAGGTTTTTTTTTTTTTTTAACGTTTGATTCATTATTTTAAGTTACAGATATTCGTTTTAAGCAATTTAAAATTTGTTGGAAATGTTGAAGTGCGACCATGATAAATATATGATCGATAAATTTTAAATATCAAAAATTGAAGTGCGGCCATAATAAATATATAAAAGAGGTAGATTTTCAGTTACTGTTCACAAGCCGTGAGCCGAGCCGATGGCTTTACGGCTCGGCTCGGCTCGGCTCAGTTTTTTTTTTTTATACGTTTGATTCATTATTTTAAGTTACAGATATTCGTTTTAAGCAATTTAAAATTTGTTGGAAATGTTGAAGTGCGACCATGATAAATATATGATTGATAAATTTTAAATATCAAAAATTGAAGTGCGGCCATAATAAATATATAAAAGAGGTAGATTTTCAGTTACTGTTCACAAGCCGTGAGCCGAGCCGATAGCTTTATTGCTCGACTCGGCTTGGCTCGGCTCAGGTTTTTTTTTTTTTAAACGTTTGATTCATTATTTTAAGTTACAGATATTCGTTTCAAGTAATTTAAAATTTGTTGGAAATGTTGAAGTGCGACCATGATAAATATATGATCGATAAATTTTAAATATCAAAAATTGAAGTGCGGCCATAATAAATATATGATCGATAAATTTTAAATATCAAAATAATTTTACATTAATTGTGAAACGTAAAGTCATGATTATTTATGTTTCTTTTCAATCCCAACATCATTCTAATGTCTTTTTTTTGAACTTTATTTTCCTACAATTTTTCGTTTGATTTGATATTTCACGATATGAATATCCATTTGTATCGATTTCAAATTTTAAAAAAAAAACTTAAAATGTGATAATAATAAATATATTGTCGATTAAGTTAAAAAACAAAATGGCTTTACAGTTCGACTCGGCTAAGACTTAACGTTTGATTAGTTTTTTTCAATTTCTTTGGGTTTATTAATTATTTTAACCTTTTTTTTCCGATTAAGCTAAAATATAAAAATGGCTTTATGCCTCGGCTTGGCTCGGTTAACTTTTTTTTGTGTGTGATTAGTTTTGTTTACTGTTTACCAGCCAAATGGTCTGACGACTCGACTCGGCTAGGCTAAGCCTTTTTTATTTATTTATTTATTTTATATTTGATTCAGTATTTTAAATTACATATATTCGTTTTAAGCGATTTAAAATTTGTTGAAAATGATGAAGTGCAGCCATGATAAATATATGATCGATAAATTTTAAATATCAAAATAATTTTACATTAATTATGAAACGTAAAGTCGTGATTGTTTATATTTCTTTTCAATCCCAACATAATTCCAATATCCTTTTTTCGAATTTTATTTTCCTACAATTTTTCGTTTGATTCGATATTTCACGATATGAATATCCTTTTGGATCGATTTCAATTTTTTTAAAAAAAATTAAAATGTGATAATAATTAATATATTGTCGATTAAGTTAAAATATAAAAATGACTTTATGGTTCGGCTAACCTTTTTTTTTTTTTACGTTTGATTTGTTTTTTTCAATTTCTTTGGGTTTATTAGTTGTTTATTTTGAGTTTTTTTTCTCTGTTCTTTTGTTTAAAAATTGATTAGGGGTTTATGAAATAAATGACAATGACTGTTCTATCGGGGATTGGTGAGAAGTCATTTTTCGATAACTGAAGAATGTGGTGGAAGGTGAGCCTCGACTTCTTCGATAACTGTGGGTGTGATTTTTTTCATCTCCACATTTAATGTTGCCTCGAAACATTTAACAACTTATAAGAAAATTTTATGAACTAATGTTTGACATAGATATTTTTTTTAATACCTACTCTATTACGTACTCAACTACATCATGGCACGTGCATTGCACGTGCTTCTAACTAGTATGAATTCAATTGCTTCCTCTATCTAGGTGACTGTAGACAAGACTGAAAATTAAAATTCACATAAAACATTTTCATAAGAAACATTATAGTTACTGAATTCTTTAGCAATATGGTAATAACAATTATGGTTTAGAAACATTATATTCGACTTTTTTACCATCTGCGCTTGGACAGCACGTTTCTACTTGCATATATCTTGGTTTCAACCTGAGTTACATTGCAAAATTAGATATCTTCTTACATCGCAAAATTTACGTCTTGATTGTTAGTAACGCACGGTATTGAGTTGCAGAGAAAGATAGAGAAATCGAAGACAAGAATCTTTTCTCAGTGCCTGAAGTAGCATCCTGGTAGATACGAGGTTGGTTCATTTTCACACCTCGCCTATGTTTTCAATAGAGATGCTTTTGATTCTCCGAATGTATAGAGAACAAGGTCAATGCAGAGTTTCTTCTTACGGTTTCTGTCTTGATCCTTTGCTTTCCCTCTCAATCAAATAGTGTAAAACAGCAAAAATCAAGGCTTTGGAGTTCCCACTTCAAAATCATGAAGCACATATTTCAGGCGAATTCATTGTGGAATGGCCAATTTAATAGAATCTCTCTCCCTACGAGATGCACATATAGTTGGATGGCGAGCCTTATGATCTTATTTCCTTGATTTTGCTTATCTAATTTGAGAAATGCCCATCACATGTCCTTGTAACATAGGAAAACCCACTCCCACAATAGACTCTGGATATGGCATGTTCCTCGGCTAGGTTATGATCTAAGCTCACCACCTGAGGGTCAGTTTGATCATCAGTATCCCCCAAGCCAAGCTGACCGTGTTCACCCCAACCCCATGTCATTACTGATCCGTTCCCTGTACATTTGGAAATTGGAAAACTAAGTCAACTTCAATACACGATAAATTTTCAAAGGTCCAACTTGAAATGAGTTCTTGCCTTTTACTAAAGCCGAGTGCTCAGCACCTGCAGCAATGTGTATAACTTCCGTTTCATCAAGACTAGGAATTCTTTTCAGGATCCCACCCTCTAATTCTTCTGTTGAATAAAATACAATCTTCATGGACCAAGTATATTTAATAGATTTAATGGATGCCAATTTAGTACATAATTTAGTTTGGCAATGGTTATCTCTGGGTCCATACATCCATTATCTTTTTTTGGGCTCTTTGAAGTTCCAATTTTCACTCGATAGTCTACTTCAGAAAGTTAATGGATTTTATTAATGAAGTTTTCAGTTAGCTTAAGAGTCAGATTACCATCCTGCATTACCAGATGTGTGCTTCAACATGGCTGTTTTCTGAGGATCACCAAGTGCCCCATGATGATGGCCACCAAGCATAAACACTTTATGCTCACCTGCAAAAGGTTAAACAATATCCATTATATATATATATATATAGAGAGAGAGAGAGAGAGAGAGAGAGAGAGAGAGAGCCGCATACTTGTTAGCACTAAAGCATGGTTCCAACCAAGAGCAACCTGGTTGAATGACAAATCTGCAGGAAAACAATGCGGAATATACGAATCTGAGGCACCATGAAACCCTCTTCCCCATGTGTACAGATGTCCACCAGCTAATGTAACATTGCCAGCAAAAACAACATAAACGAAAACAAATAAAGGGAAAAATCATGATGCCTGAATAAGATTCTTAATCTGCTTGAGTTTTAGCAAAAGTTTCTTTGCCTAGACTGTGCAATACAAGGTCCAGCATTATAAATAACAAAATAAGGTGTGCATTGGCCTTTAACAATAAGTGACTCCAAGATTCCAAAAGTAGGCAAAGTTGTTCTCCATTATAGTCAGGTACTAGAGCAGTTTACCAGGTCATGGATGCCAAGTTGTTAGAGAGTTAAATGTGGGACTTACAAGATAATGCCGCACTATGATCTCCACTTGCATTGATACTGATGATTTTGACATCAGTCAATCCCAAAGTAATCTGAGGAAGACTTGCAGATTTCACTTTATTGTTAGATATCCCCAGTTGACCACGCTTTCCAGAACCAAATCCATACACTTGATCTCGCAAAGGATCTGCATCAACCAATATTATACATCAGATTCAGATCTATAGCATTGTTGGTTAGAATTAGATTTGAGATCATACATGTTGAAAATGTGAGCATATTATCAAAATTGTGACAATTCTTGACAACTAAAAGAAAAACATAAATGATCCTTTTTTTTTCTTTTCTCCGTTCACTTTGGTTATTTTGGTGCACAGGGGCTGGAGGAACGAGAACAGAGACTTGAAAAGAATCCAGTAACATTGTACATCAGTGTTCTCGTGAAGAGACAGACATATTTGTAATTTTTCTATTAAGTACTCCCATTTCCTTTTGAGGATTGTGAAAATCCAATCGAGAACGATGGATTTTGCACTATGGAGGGAAGCCAAGGTTCCAAGTTCAGTAGAACCACAAATGTGATCCTCTGTGAATGTAAAAACTAACTTGGCCTATTTAAATTGTCTATAGTGTTGTTGGTCTACTATTGGATTGAGCAAATACATCTTCAACGGTATACAAGAAGACCTGAAGATTTTCTCTCGCTAAACAAATGAATAGTCCCCTACTGGTTGAAACACAATATTTGTTGAGTTCGTTATTGAACTACATATCCTATTTTGTTTTGTTTAGTTAGAGTCCCCTTACGGCCACCGAGGTGAGTACCCGGCCGTAAACTTCAGGGCCTCGTGAGATTAGTTGAGGTGCGCACAAGCTGGCCCAGACATCCACGGTTATAAAAAAAAATAAAAAATTCTATTCCGGAATAAAAACAACAGCAAATATCAGGCAGCAGGAACTTGTCTGTCACTAAGATTGCCCTAGACCTTCATTATATCTTCTCAGTACAAGGATATTTTATGCTCTGTGTGTGTCCTAGTTGATGTGTATATTTGCTGTAGACCCCTACTGATGATAGGATTGATTCGAAGCAAAGGAAATGCTTCTAGAAGGAAATGTGTTTTAGTGTCCTTCATATATGACTATGTTTGAACATCAACCATCAGTTGTATCATCTTCTTTCATCTTGCAACTGTTTCATAAATTTATAACATAGCAATTATTAGTGGCCTTAAGTATGAGCAGAAGCATACATTTCACACATATTTCTTTACTTAACAAATCTTACAAATATGACTAAACCTTAAGTCCATGTCAGGGGAGATGCCAAGTATCTCTCCTTTATAAAAACACTACATTGGTACTAAAATGTGAAGACCTTTCACATATTTTTTATTTAAGATAGTATCTACTTTGAGTTAATAGATCTAGTATCAATTTTAAACCAAAATTTGTAACCTAAGAAGCACCAACACGGACACGATGCCAACACGCGATTTAAAAAACTCAAACATGGATACGTCGTCTACAAATTGATTTAAATAATATTTTTTAATTTTTTTAATTTAATAGTCTAAAGTAATAAGGCTTTTTTATACTTATTGCATCAAATATAAGTAGTTAAATAACCAATATACTTTAGAAGTTTGATTGTAATTGGTAAAATGGTAAATTGGTTAAAAAATTTGCTTCCTTTTTAGACTTAAAAAGCCTTCCTTTTGATTTTTGAATTAAGGGTAAAAGAGTAATTAACTTGTTAAAAGATAAAGTCAATATTTAATTTTTTATTTATTATTCATCCCAAACACACGTCTCTTCACTTCTTTAATGCCTCTTCATTTTTTCAGCCGCTTCATGGCACTGCAACAACCCAAACTTTGGTAACACCTCACCACCTATTTCACAAATCAATATGACTTCCTCTTCTTCTTCTTTAGTTCTTCTTCGTAAGAGCTGTCGAAAGGGCCTCCAACATGCGTTGAAGACGTACTGTTATCGAGTAAGTGTCGGACACCGATATGTAGCCGCCAGCAACGTGTCTCTGCTTGTAGATATAATTTTTTATTCGTATACAACAAATAATAGTTTTAGTATCCACTAAAATGAATGTCGCAATATTATCGATATCGAAGAGGTTAAAATATGGTATTAGATACACACCTTCTAATTGAATTCATTTATCCTAAGAGGTTAAAAAAGTTTATGATTTCTTGAATTCATTTAATTTTTCTCTTTTCTTTTTAGGTTTTTCTTCGAATAGAGCGTTTTTTAGAGACAAGACGATAGATGATCACTTTTAAGTTTTATGTTAAATTAGGAGAACTTTTCAGAAAGATCGCTATCCTTGTTTGTTTAAAATACCCACTTTATAGATCAAAACTAATGTAACCTAATTAAAAATGGCCAACAATCAAAGTAGAAATTCAACTCTCCAAACTTGAGGAGTTGGGCGAGTATGGAGAGGTTGTCGAGTAAGGCAAAACTCAAAGCATACTTCTCATTTTAAATAACTCCTCCATCCCAAACCTTTCCAGTTCCCATTAAATCCTTAAATTATTGCAACAAACCTTCATAATTAATGTTGCAACAGTTTTATTTAATTATTAGAAGTTCCTTTTTAATTCAATAATTCTTCAATTTCCATGAGTAAAGGAACAGAGGCTTTAAAGATAAGCTATTGCATGCTCTTATTTTAAGAATGCGAAAATAGGAGACAAAGTTAATAGATGGAAGATGGAACATGTGTTAAAGAAAGAAACCGATGAGTATTTTTGAGAAAAAAAGGATTTCACCATTTTTCACTTTCTAACTCCTAAAATGTCCTTTTTATCAATTTTCCTCTATATTCAATAAATACATTCATATTGTTTTTGTTCTATCTCTGAGCAACTTGGAGACATGAAGTCGTTCACATAGTAGGAGAAACTGTTGAGAGCCAAACGGGTGTTATCTTGTAGCCAGTATTGACTAGTTAGTCCCTATCCAAATGGAAGTAAATAATATGACTATAGGACAACATTCAGCGCGACTTTTGAAAGGCCAGCTTCTATTAACTTTAGTTTATCTCTGTTCAAAAATTTGATGACAGTAATGTATTCTATACACAATAAATACATTTTTCCAACAAGCTAAACCTGCAATATCTGAACAAGTACAACTACACATGCACATACAGTCATGTAGTCTTCTAGCTACAACATATCATTTACCCTTGATATGAAAAATTGTAATTTCTGTATAAAAATTAATAATTTCACATAACAAGATTCAACTAGAAAAATGCTGCAGTGAAATATTTAAGCTTTAGTAAAATGATAGCTAAGAAAAGTTGTCCTTCAAAGAGTCGTATTGAACACTGTCCTAAAGTCATATTGGGCTCCCTTTGTGCAAGTAATAGTGGCTCAAAATGGTTCCATGTTATAATCCGTTTGACTCTCACAGGTTTCTTCTAACAGGTTTATAATCACAGGGAGATGTATAAGAAGGCCTCTTCGTGTTGCCCAAACACGACAACAAAATATGCAGCATTAAAGTATAATATGTGAAGTAGAATCATAAGTGTGTAGTAAGGTACGTAAATTTTATTAGGATGTAATTCTACATCTAAGGCTACACTTTAAACCTCTTTATACAGTACTAAAATGGTAACACCTACCCATATTAATGGATACTAATACAAATTATGATAATGGTGATAATAACATCATAAGAGTTGTAATTGTACTAATATCATTATATATGTATACCTAAATATAAGTTACAAATTTTAGATATAAAACTAGTATTAAATCTAAAATTAAACTGAATACTAACTAAACCAAAAATAAGTGAAGCTCTAAGGCATTTCAAATTGCAGTTCCAACAAGAACAATCAGAATTCATGTCAAAACAGAGAACTTGTGATGTAATGAGAAAAAATATATGCTCTTTGCTTGAATCTTCTCGCCAATGAAATAAAGCCCACGAAAGTTTCTTGTAAAATTACCTCTTAGTAAGACCAGTGAATGACGCATACCACAAGCAACTTGCTCAACATGCTTAGAACTGAAATATGGGACTTCTATTGGTGTAAATTGCGATTTAGAATGACCGTGCCCAAGCTGACCAAATGAACCCTCTCCACAGGTGAATAACAAACCGGTGTCTGAGAAAAATAGTCAGTCAAGAAAAAGTATCCAAACACAATCCTTCAGAATGAATGCTCAACATAGTATTTAAGCCTTTAAAAGATTAACTTTTATCAAAGTTGAAGCTATGATAGGAAACTTGGAGATCAAATTCCGGAATCGAAATTGTGAATAATGAATGTAAGACATAATCCTATTTAGGAATTTGTTGCCACCCACCAAAATATATAAGTATTAAAAGGGGCATCAATTTCATCATCATACTCTCGTTTTTAGCAATCTAACATCTAACTGGCTTACTAAATCAAAAAAATCACCAGCAAACAGGAAAACTTCAGCAAATATACGAAGTACTAAGATTTTAAAATAATTAGACCAAGCAAAAAATATAGAATAAGGCATCATTTTCATTAGCCTATCATGATAAAGCCTTCAACTTTGCAGTCCTTAAAACTCTTAATTCCGTATCTTCCAACTAGTTATTTCTACAAGCAGGTGGTGAGATCAGAAAACCTGAAACAAATCCAGAGTGGTTCCAGCCAGCAGAGGCATGAGTAATAACAAGGCCTTCCAAAGCCTTTACCAGCTTCGGTTGTAAGCTGTTAATCATTTCCCCATGGCCCAATTGACCAGAATTGCCCCTCCCCCATGTCAACACTATTCCATCTGCACCCATAAACATAACCAATCACAGAGACAGAGATAATGGATGGTGAAAACATATATTCCATTATTGTACATTACATCCAAGCTGTATACATAAACAATACATGAAGCTCTAAAAAAAAGAGATATTTAAAGCCTAATACTAAGCAATTATATTGATAACGCAGACAATTGTATCCTGCACTTCTTAAATCTTAAATTTTATCTTAAAAATCTCGAACTTTTTAATGTTGAAGTGAGGCATAATTTCAAAAGACATATTACTTCTAAACTTGAATGTTTGATATTTGATTGATCTTAATTTGTGGGTCAGGGTGATTCTTTCTAATACCAGACAAGAAAACATCAGACATAAAGCAAATCGTTCGCACACACAACAAACACTTAAAATAGTAGTAGTACCAGGGATGAGTGCAATGACATGGGCGCCGCCGCAGGAAAGGGAAGAGATTGGGCCAAAAGAGGAGAGAGAGTGGAGGAGTTGAGGGCTGTGCTCATCTTGAAGCCTTCCTGATCCTAGTTGTCCTTCTGTACCAGCGCCCCAGCTCCAAATTTCTTGTCCCCTTTCTTCTTCTCCTGCTGTCTTGTTTTCCTCCATCGCGTTTCACCGCCAACACACACACTGACACACATACAAACCGGTTCCCCTCTTTTCTTTTTTAAAAAAAAAAAATAGCCTTTTATTTCTAATAAGAAAAATTACGAGGTCGTTCTCTTTGTGTTTCAGTTTTGTGTTTTGAATTTTGAATTCATTTTATGTTTTCTGTTTTGAGTGTCTATTTTGAAATTACTGAAAACTCGTTCTCTTTGTCATTCTGAAAAACCATTTCTCAAAATAGAAAATTTGAAAACGCGTTTACTTTGAAATTTTGAAAATCTTTGTTTATAATATTTTATTCAATAATTCTGATTATTCAATAAATTTTAATAAGCATTTGAATGCTTATTATTTCACTTTTTATAACCATTTGAATGCTTAAAGATGTGTGAGTATAGTCATTTTGGCGAATTCCCAATCTCGATCCGAATTATAGTTTTCAATTGTTTTTCTAGTTAAAAACTTCAAACACAAGCTTGCTAGCAGAGTGATTGAGGTGCTATGCCTTCACCTTAACGTACAAAGTTCAAACCAAATTTGATCAGTTCTATTGCACCTTGGTTTAAAAATAAAACGGGATAACATGACAGCCCAAGTCAGTAACAATCAAACCTACTTTAATGCATTTATTCAAATACAAACTTGAATGCATCTTTAGAGACTAATTTGTGACTGCAAACATATCTTATCAAAGGGTACTTCATTAGAATTTCTAGAATGAACAGTGCTCCTTAAGAGTTCATTGACAATAAGATCTTAAAAACTGCAATCGAGCTCGTACTGAACCGAATCAATTTTATCCTTGAACATATGAGAGTCATAACTAGAAAACCAAGTATCACAGTTATATAGAGCATGATCACTAAAACAATTTGTTCCACAACCCACGTACAAACACTTCACAGCAGAAAAGAGAAATAAACTTCCAATTAAACACACTGGTCCCCTTCGTAGATACAACATGCTGGTACCAGGCTCTCAACTATCAAGCAAGCATTGAATTTTCAGTGGCAGATGTCCAAACTATGTCTTTAAGTGCAGGTCTCAACTCTTCATTGCAGAATCGATTGTACTCCAAAGTATCACCCCACTAGACTTCTTCACCTTCACCACCAATAATGATGGTGTCACAGCAAATATATCTGCAGTTATTCCAAGCTTTCCCTTTCTTCCACTTTCTTGCCCCTGCAATTCACCACTAGGGAATTGTGACAGTCAAAAACCTCCTTGAAATTCAATAGTGGCAATGCTATTGAAAACTAACTATGACCACAACTAAATATGTTTTAAAAAGAAATCAAACATATTTAACAATTGAGTACACAAAATTACCCATACAAGTAGAATACCTTATCACTATATTATTTTATTTTCACTCAAAAGATTTAAGAACTTCATGGCTATAACTATAATGTGTTGAAACAACCGTCCATTAAAACTCTTGGTCATATATCATCTATAGTGAAAATTTTGTCTGAAATAGTTGTAAAGATAATATTGAAACTCATCTATTTGCAGATAACGAAAACAATTGGACAACAATCGAAAATTAGAGAAAGACATATGCCAGTAATTCTCAATGATAGAAGCTCGCTGTGGATTAATGTCCTTTGGGAATCTTTCGTTGTGGGCTCAGCTCCAATTACCTAGAGAGACAGAGATAGGGCTAGATGATGGCTGATTGTGAAATGAAGCCTTCTATAATCGACCAAAATCATAAAAATCACAGGAAATTGATAAGAGATAAACCACATAGTTTCAAAAGACGAGCCTGACAATGGCGTTTTCATTTCCTTAATAAAACACTTTTTCTATTTTATGATTTTGACGCTCAAAGTTCATGTTTTCAAGCAATAAATCTGTACTGAAAAAATGAAAATGGGGGAAAACAGGTCCGATCTCTATTCGACAACACAAGCAATCTACTCCACAATATTGATCAAATAATGAAGACAACTCATGAAAAAACAGGTTGGGCTTACCTGATTTTGAGGCTATGGAGGTGGACTGGCGTCGGAAAGCTCCTTACGGAGGCCGTGGGAGACGTGGGTTTAGGGTAGAAGAAAATGAAAACCAGAGGAATTCGGGAAATGGGGGAGAGAGAGAGAGAGAGAGAGAGGATAAGTCAGGAATCGTTGTTTCCCGTGTTTTCTCAATTTACTGCGTTTTGAAAACATCCAAAACGTGGTTTTTGGTGTTTTCAATTTTCAGTACAAATATTTTTTTGTTTTTCAAAATTCATTTTAAAAAATGAGGAAGAAAACGCGTTTTCGGTGTTTTGAAAAATCGAAAACAGAAAACGGTTCGAAAACAGCAAAGAGAACAGGGCCTACATTTTTCTTTTGGCTAAAGTAAATCTTATATCTTACTACTAGCTTTCAGGGAAAAAAATTAGTTTAAAAGTAACTTTTACCTTTTAAGTAAATTTATTTAATACTAAATTTTATTAGCCCATAATTGGTGCAGAACAAAAGTAAATATTAATAAAAATTAATAATATATGTGGTTGAGAAATTGTGGATCTCATGAAATGTATAGTTAAATTAATTGTTAACTTTTACTTCATATTGTAATTTGATTTTAGTCCAAAACAAATAGTGGCCAAGTTTAGCAACCATGTTATGAATCCAATTATGTTGATGCCTCATTATATTATCACTTGTTGGCAATTAACAAGATTTCATTTCAAGTACAATGTCATTTTGCAAGTATTGTAGATGTCTTACTACTTGATGACAAGAGCTAATGTAGTAGGGTGTCAACATTTCATTGGGAAGAACTATGGGAGAGTGAAATGGAGACAAAATTCAACTAGGAGATGAGGTATTCGTGCTAGAGAAATATGAAGTGTACTAGTATGAAGGTTTGGAAGTCAGTCCACTCTATCGTCACCGATGGCTACGACATCAAGAGGGAGAGGAAGCTACATTTTGAGAAAGAGCAAGGGGCTTAGAAGGAGAGGCAGGACTTGTTTCTATTCTTGTTGTTTTTGGGTTTACTTTTCTTTACATTTCTTTTGATGTGTTTTTGGGTTTGGAGGAAAAATATCTTCGAGGGAAGTAAGAATCTTTAGAAACGAAAAGGTTGTCGTGATTGCAATAAAGTAGTCACGTGTTTACATAGTTGTTCTTAGTGGTCTATATATTCACAAAAGAGATACATGTGTTGACCTTAGAAAACAAATCCCCACATGGCTAACAGAAAGTAGCCCCACGTATGTTCTTCCCTGCACGCTAGACACAAACTGTTAGTCGTACGTGGCCTCCTCCAATGTTGGTGGTAGCCACCATGAGCACTTGATGGTAAAGTTAATCAATAATGACCGTAAACAAACAATTCTAGTAACGGGAACTGCTAGAATTTACATAACACTTTAAGATGGGAAGAAAATAACATATTCTTATGAATGGAGTTACCTTACCTTTACAAATGTACAAAGCATGGGTATTTATATAGGAAGACGTTAAAGAAGGACCATTGGATGGAAGACACGTGACTTCATTTAGTGGTCGAAGCGTCTCTTAGTAGACGTCCATTAATCGCTCCATAGGTGGGGACAATTAAAGTTTCTGACATAAATGGATTTGAATCGACACTTTGGTGCCTACTGCAGAGATGTCACATCTATCATTCAAGAGATTTTATCTTGGACAAATCTTTTTACAAAAGATTCGTATTTTACGCCGAGGTGCCAACTCCTATTAGCAAGCTCGTCTCCTAGCCATGTAGCTTCATCTTTCCTGGATAAGAATTAGTTCAAGAATGCCTTCTTTGAATCAGGCCAACTCCTAATGCTCAGTGGCGGTAACCTGCCATACCAAACCTAGGCTGCTCCGCTTAGAGTTAAGTAGAAAGCTTTGCATTTCAATACCGACGAAGCGCCCCTTAAGCTCATCTACATTTTGTACTTATTGAGGTGTTTTTCCAGGTCACCTTTTCCCACGTACTTTGGAATCTTAGAAGGTACAAAGTTGGGGGGGCATAGGGAAGCTGCGAAGCTTTCGAGAGAAAGGGAGATTATCGTCATCATCGTCAAGCTCATCGAACAGACACGATCCTTCAGAGTCATTCCCATCCGCTTCATATCGAGGCGGAGGCTATGATGGCCCTCCTCGATTTCCCCTGTCTACTAAGTTCTGTCTTTCCCGCCTATAATTAGGCGGGGAACATAAGTACCGTTGCTCTGCATTTGTTCTTGTTGAACCACTTGATCCGTGGATAGGCTCATATTCCTTGGCCTTTGTCCAATTCTGTCGAACATGCTGATAGACCTCTAAGGTCGTTCTTCATAATCCAGAAAGAAGATGTCCTCCCCAAGCTAGGGGTCATTAGCAAGGAGCATCGTGGTTTAGGACGAAACATGTATCCCTATTTTCCTTTCAACTGGGGTATCTCTTCTCTATCAACTTGAACGCACCCTTTGGCTTTGCAGTTCTTCGGGCGCTGGTCTTGGGCTGAATGGGGCTTATTCTGAGTGCTTGAAAACTCCTTTGACCGAACTTGAATGAGGAACTCATGTATGGCCGTATTTTGTGCTGCGATGCTTCTCATGTTGGTAGTCATTTGGGCCACTTTAGCAGTTGGCCGTGCAACCGTCCCTCTACCTTAGCGTTGATGATAGTGAGGCCTCTGATGAGTGACATTGGCTCGAATGACCTCTTCTTCAGAGGTCTCCCTCACTCTCATGAGATTAACGTTTTCATTATTTGAACTCATTAGCCTAATTAAAAAATTCATTTTCAAGGAATAACAATCCAAATTAAAGACCAGATTTCAACCTTCACTTGCTCTTTGTTCTAGAACAAAACCTTTTCTTTAAAGGAAAAGTTTCTCTTTTTCCAGCAAGCTTTTACGGTGGCTTCCAATGGTTGCAACGGTAGTGTGGATTTTCCCACAGACTGCTCCAATATGTTGACCTCGAAAATTGAATCCCCACGTGGCCAACAAAAGCAACCTAACGTATGCTCCTCCCTACTCACTTGAAACAAACCGTTAGCCGTTCGCGGCCCCATCCGATGGTGGTAGTGGCCACAGCACTCCGACGATCAAGTTATTTAATGATGACTATAAACAACCAATTTTGATAGTAGGAACCTCTGGAATTTACATAACACTTTAAGATAGGAGGAAAATAACAGATTCTTATGAGTGAAGTTACCTTGCCTTTTCAAAGGCACAAAGCATGGGTATTTATAGAGGAAGGTATGAAAGAAGGATCGTTGGATGGAAAGCACGTGGCTTCATCTAATGGTCGAAGCGTCTCTTTGTAGATATACATTAATCACTTCATAGGCAGGTAGACATTTAATATTTCATGACACAAATAGATTCGAATTAACACTTTGGCGTCTGCTGTAGAGATGTCACATCCATCATTCAAGAGATTTTATTTTGGATAGATCTTTATGCAAAAGATTTGTATCTTGCGTCGAGGCGTTGACTCCCATCAACAGGCATCTTCGTTCACGTTGATCCTAGTCGCTTCGGTGTGACATGGCGAGGCCACGGAGTGTAGGCCTTGGTTTAAACTGGAGACTCGTTATCAGAGGCGTAACAACATGTATCTCTTTTATAATGCATAACGTAGTTTTGTTTCGTGGAGGGTTCTTAGAGCATTTTCAATGGGGTGGTAGATTGAACTGAAAAGTGAGTTGCTTCACCCCCGAAATGCTTATATAGCAAGAAAAATATGATGGATGCACTTAATTTTTTATAACATATCTTTAATGAAGGATATATGTCCATTTAACTTTTTATACCTTTTTATACATCATCTCTTTTGTACATGTGGCATACGATTAGCAATTCACATCCAATTGGAGATGGTCTTCTCTTAATTCTCATTTTGCTCGGTATATGTACAATAATTCACATTGTTGCATTACATATGCTATTAGTAACTTATAATATTGGTCCACACTCCCACACTAGTTGTTTTGTTTCCCTTACTCAAAACAACTAGTTACCTACACCACCACTCCTTTCTTGGCCTTTTCTATTCACAATAACTGATTTCACCTCTATTGTCTAATTGTATTGTTAATTTATTTTATTTGTAAACGTACAAGCGATAAATATACAACTCGGTATGTTTGTAAAAAATGGTATCTATTATAAACTGGAGAAAAGAAAAGAGAATATAGAGAAGTCAATAGACTTGTGTGTTTTATTAAGAACCAAAGCTCTATATTTATAGAGAAGAATTAGAGCTACATGGAATACAACAGTTATAATGATTAGGGTTGGAGGGATATAAAAGTCATAAACACTACTATATTTACAACACTTTCCCTTGAATGATTATTTACACAATAACTATCTCATGGAAATATTACTTAGCAAAACCCCTATTGGACAAAAATGCCAACAAACGAAAAAAAAAGAAAACAAATAATTTGGAGTAATAAAATGTTGTCTCCTTAAAACATTGTCAAGAAAGTTCAATGGGACAAAACTTGATCAAATGAAAAAAAATATATATATATATAGCTACTCTCCTAATTTCAATCCTTGTATCAAACGATCCATGTTTTGTATGTTAATGTCATCATTATTGATATCTTGTACGGAAATGTTTTCGAGAAAATTCAATAGGACAAAACTTGATGACTGTAGTAACATAATAATTCAAAAATAGCTCTTATTGATCTCCTTGGGACTTGGGAGTCACTCATACATACAAAAGTATTATTTTGAGGGTAAATTTCTTGTATGATATTCATTATACAAAGAATATGCCTCGTTAAAACCTTAGTAGAAAAAAAATTTAATGAAGGAAAAAGAATACATTATTCTTTTTAATATGATGCAAAAATTGTCTCGTTAAAAATCTTGCCAAAAAAATTCAATGGGACAAAACATTGGTCAAGGAAAAAAAAAGCACAATGCGTATTTACTTCCCATCATGATAATAGCACTTGAATTATGTTTTGAGCATATTAAATCTTTCAGAAATAATATTAATAGACATGTCAGGTGAGTTGGCTATAATAAAATTTATTATATGTACATCAAATTTCATGCATTTTTAGACTAATAAATAGAGACTTGCAATTGCATCCACTATATGATAATTTATCTGTTTGTACAAGTTTTCGCGAAATTTATTATGTAAAAATTCATAAATTTCATATTACGACTTTAGTCTTTCTATTTTCATTTCACATATATAAACGTTTAAGTGTTCAAAATATATATTCAGAAATTTCATATTACTCTAGTAAATTCAATTTAGGATTGCATCCCTTTTTATTTGGTCAATCATTACTTCAATCAATATATTTCGAAGCATTTATTTTGACTTCTCATTATATGATACAGTACATCATGTTCAAAAGTATTATCGACAATTTTTTCTTTTCTGATTCTATTTCTTTTACACAATAACATAACTTATAAAGATATCAAAATTTTCAACATAATGGATACCTGAACATTTTCTGGGTTTTATAATTTGTTATGTCTAAATATTCATCAAGACTATCTGCCTTCTTAATGAGACCGGGATCATCTTTGCTAGTTGCTCCATTTTTGTTTGGATATTTTTGTATTAGAATCGAATATTATCACGCTTCAAACATGTCATAAGTTTATCAAATATAATATTAACTAATTGTCTTTCAGGACGTTTTGAGTTGGAGCAGTAATTTAAATTTGAGCAATAATTTTGCACACTTTAGGTTGCGAACACCATACAATCATCTAGTATATGTATCAAATATATTAGATACAAATAATATCTAGATGGTCAACGTGGAGAATGATGGGTCCCATTTATCACCCTGATTGACTTTCAGAAACTTAGGGAATTTAATCCCTATTTTAGCTAGTGATGTTTAATGATCAATTTTCAATAAAGAGATCAAATAACATATAGGAATTCATTGTATTGAAGAATCTTCAGGTTCTTTGTTGAAATTTCATTTGAACTTTTAATTTCGCATCATTATTGATCTAGTGATGGTCTAAATGATCATTGCAAATAATAAAATCACATTGAATTTCTAATTTAATATAGTGTTTGTTTCAATTGTACCACACATTTTAGAAACTTAATATGTTTCTCTTTAATTTGTAGAGAATAAATTATTATCAATAGTAAGATTTTATTCTCTCACGGAACGCAGTATTCACTCTTCTTTAATATCAAAACAATATTCTTTTGTAATATTGATATATAGCTAGTTAATATTATTCACAAGTAATAGAACAATATTCTTCAAAGATATTGATACATTTAAATTAATCATAATATTCTTGTAAAATATTAATATGTATAAATTTTTGCTTCTTCAAGAACATAATACCATATTCTTCAAGAATACTAATATGTGTTATTTTTGCTTCTTCTAAAGCAACATACCAATATTTTTCTAAAATATTGTAATTATAATGGCATGCTCTTCGGGAACATATAATATTCTTTTTGGAACATTTATATAAAGTGGGTTGTGTTTCCTTCTAGAACATCAACATCATATTCATTTAGTACAAATATAATTTCTAGTGATACTTCTTCAGAAACACAAGCTAAATTAAAATATTCAGCAAATATAATATATAATAGAAATGCTTTTAAACAATATACTTACTTGAATCTGAAAACTTTAAAAAGCATTGAATAGTTGACAAATCTCATATTCTTCAAAGATAAAATTTTATAAATAAATAAATAATATATATATATATATATTACTATTGATCACATAGCTATTTCTCACAAATGAACCGGTGGATTTTGATTGGAATCGTTGAATTTGAAGCAAAATGGGCTGTGAATGTCTTGTCCAAATTTCATGGCAATCGGACCACGACATGTAGAGATATCAACATTTTTTATAGCAGCGGTGCAGGTTATCCAAATTCTACAAATTTCTGCACAGTTTATTCTGAAATAATAATACGACTCTTCCGTAGTATATAGAGTCACTATAGGATCAATGAACTTCGAGTTTATGATAATGTTTATTCAATCATTTTTATGAATGTGTAATACATGCTAAAAGGAAGTTTCAGTAATTTTTCTCTTATATGCTTATGGTCAAATACAACAGAAATGTAAAGATATTCTATATTATTTTCTTGCATCGTCTCAATGTGATATCCATTGCTGTGAATATATTAAAATTAAGAAATTTTTTCTTCTGAATTTGCTAGAATAAAGTGCATTGTTAATATATAATTTTGTATTATTTATCAAATAATACAAGCTATTCTAGAGCTTTCAAAGATATTTGATACACCTCTTATCGTTATTAACATTATTTTTCTGCTATTGTTAAGTGACAAAAGTACTTTTTATCTAGAAAAATAGTATGCACATTCGTACTATCAAATAAACATAAGTCTTGACAATTTTTCTCGAATTTTATGTTTGTCACTCGAGTAACTTCAAAATAAAATAAAAGACAATTAATTTCGAAGAATGTGATTAAATATTGTATAAAATCATACAACAATCAATTCAGTATTTACACTAATCGATGTTGACATTATATTAGTTATATGTTTTCTTTCAGGGATAAACACTAATTTAAAATGATATATTTTTCAAAATATGTGCTATTTCGAGAGAACATTGCATATTATTATTATTTCTTCAAAACTAATATGTCAATATTTTTCTGAAATATTGAAAATTATAATTCATGTTTTTGAGGAGCAATCACATATTATTATAATAAATTATACAAGAACTTATTCTTCAAGAGTAAAAACATAATTTACGTTAGATCGCATTTAATTATGCTTTTCAAAAGCAATTATAATCTAATTAAAACATTAATTATAGTGAGTTACTTCAGAAACAATAATATTTTATAATAGACAAATATAAAAGTACAAAATTCATAAATTATATTACGTGATAATTAATCAAACGATAAATAAGAAACATCACACATAAATACGATAAAATTTTTTAACTTCTTTACGCATGTGCATGTAAATCCGTATGCAGTCATGTAGATGAATGAACACATTCATTAGTAAAAAGAAATCATTATCCAACAATAAAAAAATCATACGAATGGAAGGTAGTGGAAAGTAATAATAATTAATAACCATTCTCCTTGGCTTGAGATGCGAGGCTACAAATTGCAGAATTGATTTCGGTACATACAGGGGCGGAGGGCCAATAGGTCCAGTGCAAGCAAATGCTCGCACTGAACTTTTGGGCCAGATTTTTTTTTTATTTTAAAGTTAACCCACCTCCCAGCCCAAGGTTCAAAGTTGAAGCACACAAGCCCAATAGCAACCCTTCTTCTCATTCGTTTGGAATTGGGGGCAAAATCAATTTTCAATTTCATTCTCTTCTTCCTTCTTCCTTTTCCCGTCGCCTGTTCAGCCTCTTCATTGCTCCACCCCTGGCTCTACCGTCGCCCCTAGCCTGCCTCCAGTCCGTCCCTCTTCTCCTCTTTTTCAACCCGATTTATCTGCGTTCTGTCCGTGTGTTCCCCTCTTCGACTTCGCCCCTGCATGTTCGAGCTTCAAGCTTTGTTCGACACTTTGAGGTTCGAGCTGCAGCAGAAGAAGAACTAAAGAAGAAGCCAAGAAGGTGAATAATGTTTGTTATGTTGCAGTTTTTTTCTGTTATTTCAGTATAATCTTTCGAGTGACTGAGTGAATGATAATGTTTGTTTTTTTTTCTCTTTAACATTTGAAATTATGACTTTGATGTTAAATTGGAATTGAAATTAGGACCTTGATGTTAACATTTGAATATGTGAGTGAGTTAAATTGAAATTGAAATTGAAATCGTGAGTGAGTTATTTTGCCTCTGTGAGTGAGTTACCTCTGCCTTTGCCTAATTACCTTTGCCTCTGTGAGTGAGTTAATTTGTAACTAGAAATTGAAATTGTGTATTACACTGTGAATTGAGTATACTATTGCCCTAGGAAATGAAATTTGAA
Organism: Fraxinus americana; assembly: GCA_035079005.1. Lineage (NCBI taxonomy): Eukaryota > Viridiplantae > Streptophyta > Magnoliopsida > Lamiales > Oleaceae > Fraxinus > Fraxinus americana. Next base: position 30,734,049 of record CM068707.1, read on the forward strand.
TAAATGAATTGCTAATAGTGATGCTATTAGCTATATGAATAGAATTGTCCTCTGAATTGCCCAGTAAAGTTGATTGTTCTGACTGTTTCTGTAAAGTCTAATTGATTGTCCATTGGTAGTAATTGTCTAATTGAATATAAAATGTTTACATTCAAATATCAAATGAAGAAATACTTTCAAAGAAAAACGAATATAGAAAATGTTGATGAGGGGATATCGAATAATGTGGAATTTGATGTCACAAAACTTCCAACTAATCCTGGACTTAGGATACCCATATTGGATTACAATCATAACATTCGAGATGAAGTTCGAAGAGCATATATGCTAAGGGTCCTTGTTAGCCCCAAGATCACGACTTTCCAAAACGACAAATTGGAGTAACTGCTAGACGGTTCAATTCTTCTTGGTTTAAAGAGTTCGGTACTTGATTGGAGTATAGTGTAGAAAAGGATGCTGCTTATTGTTTGTATTGTATCTTTTCAGAACAAGATCTGGAAAGTAAGGTGGAGGTGAGTCTTTTGTTGGTGAAGGTTTTACATATTGGAAAGATAAAAAAAGACTTCACACTCTTGTTGGAGTTCATGACAGTGCACATAATCAAGCTCGCATTAAGTGCGAAAATCTGATGAATCAAGAGCAACACATTCAATCAACTTTACACAAACAGTCAGAACAAGTAAGAAGTGCATATGTTACACGTCTTAATGCTTCTATTGATTGTGTTCGAATTCTATTGCGACAAGGTCATTTATTTCGGGGTCATGATGAATCTAAGGGTTCTCTGAATCTTGGTAATTTCTTAGTTCTATTGCAATTTTTGGCTGCTCATAATGAAGATATAAATGCCGTCACATTGGGGAATGCACCTCAAAATTGCAAATTGACATCACCTGATGTTCAAAAGATATAGTAAGTGCTTGTACTATTGAAACGATCAATGTCATTATCAAAGATGTTGGCAATTCACTATTTTCTATTCTAGTTGATGAATCTTATGATGTGTCAATGAATGAGCAAATGTCAATTATATTACATTATGTAGACAGTAGTGGACAAGTGAATGAACGTTTCATTGGGATTGAACATATTACAAGTACAACGGCTCTATCACTTAAAACTGGAATTGATAAGGTCTTCTCCAGATATAACTTGAGCATGTCTAAATTGAAAGGATATGGTTATGATGGGGCAAGTAATATGCAAGGGAAGTTTAATGGTCTGAAAGCACTCATTTTGAAGGAAAATTCATGTGCTTATTACATTTACTGTTTTGCTCATCAACTTCAACTAGCTCTTGTAGCTGTAGTAAAGAAGAACATTCCTATTACTAACTTCTTTCGTGTGGTTGGTGATGTGATAAGTACTGTTGGTGCATCTTCTAAACGTTGTGATCTTTTTCGAGCAAAACAATCAGACTTTATTGTTGAGGCAATGAAAAAATGTGAGATTTTAAGCGGTCGGGGACTTAATCAAGAAACAACCCTTCAACGTTCTGGTGATACATGATGGGGTTCACATTATAATTCTTTGGTCAGCTTACTTGCCATGTTTTCTTCTGTTAGTGATGTGCTTGCAATGATTGTTGAAGATGAAGCTTACTCTTGTGATCAAATATCTGATGCAACAAATTTATTGGAGTCGATACATACATTTGATTTTGCATTTAATTTATAGTTGATGAGAAATGTCTTGGGGGATATCAAATGAACTGTCAAAGGCATTGCAAATAAAAGATCAAGATATTGTGAATGCAATGCACTGATGAAATTATGCAAACGACGACTCCAAATAATAAGGGATGAAGGGTGGGACTCTTTTTTTGAAGAAGTATGTGCTTTCTGTCAACAACATTATATTGATGTACCTGACATAGATGATATGTTTGTACGCCGTGTACTTCGTGGTCGCTTTCAGCGTAATCCTCCAGAAATTACAAATTTACATCATTACCAGGTAGATTTATTCTACTCTATCATTGATTTACAACTTTAAGAATTGAATGATCGTTTTTCGGAGGTAAACACCGAGTTACTCCTTTGTGTAGCGAGTTTATGTCCACGAGCTTCTTTTGACAAGAAACGCTTGATTCGACTTGCTGAGTTATATCAATTAGACTTCTCAGTAATTGATCTCCTTGTACTTAATGATCAACTTGAGACTTATATTCTTGACATGCGCTCACACAAAGACTTTGAAGGGTTGAATGACCTTGGTGATCTTGCGAAGAAGTTAGTCCTCACGAAGAAACATAAGGTATATCCATTGGTTTACGAACTTTTAACTTTAGCATTGGTTCTACCGGTTGCTACCGCTACTGTGGAGAGAGTCTTTTTTGCAATGAACATTGTTAAGGATAGATTACTTAATCGGATGGGTGATCAGTGAATGAATGATAGTACGATTGTTTATGTCGAGAAAGATATATTTTTGAAACTCGATAATGACATTATTGTACAACGATATCAAAGTATGAAAACTCGCAAGGAACAAGTGTAATATATCAGTCATGTCGTTTTTAGTATTCTCGTACTATTGTTTTATATTTTTATCATCATTCAATCCATGACCAAAAACTCAGCGACGTTCGGCGTAAAAAAAAAATGCCCACACTGAATATAAATCCTGGCTCCGCCCCTGAGTACATATCACATATGCTTATAAAAGATAATATAAAAGATTGCAGCTACAGATTAGCGTGCATGTTCTTGTCTTCCTTTTTTTTCCTCCTAGATAATACAAAACCTTGAATTATTAAAAATAAAATAAAATTGCAACAATCATAAGGGCTAATTTCACAAACGATCACTGAAATTACGTCAAAATCACAAAACGATCACTGAAATTTAAAACTTACATTAACGATCGCTGAAATATCATCCAGTTTCAGTAATGGTCACCGAAGGACATTTTTCATTTTAATTGGAACTTAATGGACCAAAATAGTTGAAACTTGAAAATTGAGGACCTAAATTGCAAATTTGACAAATTTATATGTATTTCCTTAGCCTCTGATTGGATATAAATTTTTAAATGGTATTCAATTAAAAATTTTAACTATTCATTTAAAAATTATTTTTTATCATCCACACGTTTCATGAGACATTATATTCCTCTTATTGTTCTCTTCATAAACCATTTATAAATTTGTAAAACAATGGCTTAAACTAAAATTGGAAAAATATAAAATATATTCTAATAAATTAATAATATGTTGAAAAATACAGCAAAAACTCCATTTGAATTTTATTTTAACATTACTAAATGGACAAATAGAAATTATAAGTTGTTATCATGAGTTACAGTCAATGAACTAAAAAGAAGAAGTTAAATTATATTTAATATTATGTATATTTTGCAGCTTAAATGAATTTATTATTTATTTTAAATTGAAGTTATAGTTTTATACTATTTTGTTAATATATTTTTAAGAATTCATATATGATTTTATTGATTTTTTTTATGTTCTTATTTTTTTTCTCTCTGTCCCTCTCTCTCTTTTTACAAAAAAAAAAAATAATAATAATAAAAAAATCACCTTATATGGGTTAATTTCACAAAAAAGAAATGGCTTTTGGGGGTTTTATTGTCAAATTTGCGATTTAGGTCCTCAAGATTCAAGTTTCAACTATTTTGGTCAATTAAGTTCCAATTAAAATGAAAAAGGTCCGTCAGTGACCATTATTGAAATCGGATGATACTTCAGTGACCGTTGGTGCTAGTTTTAAATTTTAGTGACCGTTGGTGAAATTAACCCACAATCATAATGACTAAAATTGCATGAATATAAAAGACATTCATAAATATTACTACAGTACACTATTTTTTAGGCAGAGGAATTTATTTATTTATTTTTTAAGCAGATTAGATGCATGAACTGATGGGAATTGATACCATTCCTTTTATTTTGTCCACAAGTTCATTGTTCACAGAAATGTAGGAGACGAAATAATATAAAATATATGAAAAAATGAACACAAATAATTTACGTGAAAAGCTTTAACATCGAAGAAAGATCATATGTGGTAAAGAGAGATCTTCTACTGTATAAAATTTTTGTACAGTCATATAAAATCTCTCAGAAGCCCAAACCCCCAAGCACAATCCAAACATTAATATTGAGTGAGACTACAAAGGATTTTCAAGTTTTACCACAAGACAAGTCATGACCATCTCAAATCTAGGATTCAATTTGATTATTTTTCTTGTAATTTCAGTCATATGTCTTCTATTTATGTCCAATTGACTCCCAACATTATTCAATCACCAAAGTGTGGTCCAAATCAACTTTTGAATGTTTGCACTTTAGTCCTTGAACTTTGAAATTCTTCCCTTTTCGCTCAAATTTCGTTCATTTCCTTCAATTTTACCTCCAAGTATCGAGTTTCACCTAACAAATATTATGTACACAAGATTAGGCTATAATTACAAAATATTCTCCCTTAATGGCCTATATGAGTATATAAATTACACTTGTCAGTATATGTAAGTAAATAGAAGAAGGGTACTAGGGCCACTTTGTTTAGGGACCTTGATGCACGAGATGTACAGTTTAGGGACCAAACATGTTTTTTTAAATGTTGAGTTGGACGAAATTAATGACCAGGTAAGCAATACTTTCGGTCAAATCATCATTTCAGTAGTTGGAGATGGAGGGATTAACGGGTTTATATTAGAATTTTCGATGGTTGGAGATAGAGGGATTAACGTGGTTCAAAATATTAAATTGATGGACTAACGAAGTATGATTTAAATTTTGTAGAAGTTATTTGCACAAAGTGTGAATTACATGGACCTTTTTTTTTTTAACTCAACACCCTCTCCGCACCCCACCCACAGTTTTCCCCGCCAAGTAAGCAGGGACGGGAGGGAAGATCAATTTTTAAAAATTTGATTTTATGTGGGGAATTTTCATAAATGTCACTAAATTTGAAAGGGTAATTATATTGCCACTACAAAATTGACTTGTTGCACCACAATTTTATTGCTTACTTAAATGACCCTAAATAAAATTACTTAATTAACCTTACTTTTAAATTTACTTTCTAACATCAAATAATTTTCATTGACACCACAATCATTAAATTAACTAATTTTTAGTATATTTATCCCATGAAATAATTCATTGTTCCACCACAATCATAAACCTAATTTTTTCTATGTTCTTTATCATTTTTTCCCCAAATCTTGTCTCATAACTGTTAGTTCTCCGTTTCAAAGGAAAAACTCTTCAATCAAAGTCTGGGTTAATCTATGAAGAAACTCGTGGGGTTCTGAAGATTTTCTTGGATCTAAAATCTGTCAAGAAAAGAAGAAGAAAATCTAAAATCTATTAGGTTTTGATCTTTGTTTTAAGTTTAATCCACTGTTTCTCTGTTAGTAATCAAATTAGGTGCCGTGGAATGTAGATTTTTTCTGGTAATTAAATGAGTTTGTTGTTTGATAAAAAAAAAAAAATTTCTTCCCCAAATCTCAACAAAGCAGGGAGTTAATATTATTAACTAATCCTATATCAATTATTTCTCATCTACAAGATTTTTTATCAGTTAATTTATTTTTAATCAATTGTTTAAATATACAATTAAAATTGATGCCACTGGTAAACTGATGCTATCTTCGACTTAATTGCATTTAATTTTTTCATTATAGCGTAAGCAAATCTTGGAATTGTTAGCAAAAATAATGCAGTAATTTTCCTGACCGCCTGAGGCGATGTGGATGAGGATCTGAAAATGCAGCAGCATTTCCAGAATATATGTCTGTGGCTGCCTGTCTTATACCTCTATCTTCTCTCTATACAGGCAGACAAATATATGTATTTGTATTTATCTATCTTCTTCCTAAACACAACACGCACAGTTGGGGTTGCTTAAGGTTGGTTTTGGATTTGATTTTGGATGTTTCGATGGAAACCTTGTACAAGGACTTTAGCAGAGAGATGACAAGATAACATAATATGGGAAGTGGTTGAGAAAATGAAGATTAACCGTGGTGATAAGTACACCACAATATTGTATTATGTTTTTTTTTTTTTTTTGGATTTTTTGTTTTTATTGACTTAGGGGTATAATTGTAAATTTATTGTGGTGTATTTAGAAAAAAATATATTTTAATTGTGGTATGATTATAATGTGGTGTGATAATTAAAATTTGTAGTGGCAATATAATTACCCAATTTGAAAATCCAAAAAAATTATCATTTTCACTTTTTTGGAACAAAATGTCCAAATTACCCTTAATAACACTTTTTAGGAGCATTTAATGTTTATTTTGAATGTAATTAATGTTTTGATGTGATGATTTAATTTAAATATTATAAAAATTATTTATATGTATATTATATTGAGTAATATGGATTTTGAAAAAAAAAAATTGAAATATTAACATAACCACACATCTTCTTCCCATTAACAAACCATAACTTCTTCTCCATCTTCTTCATTTCTTGATCAAGAACACATTACTATTGAATTCATCATCCATTTTGAAAGGTTAGCCATTACAAATTGTTTATAATTTTATCTTATAGATTACTATTGTTTAGATGTTGTATACACTATAGTGAAATACAATGGGAGAAATTTTTGAAACTATTATTCATTGATTTGTTTGGTTTTTGAAATATTTTTGAAGCATAAAAATACCAATATCCTGTACAAAAAATGAAGGATTTCATATTTAATGAAACATTGAGTTATTTATTAATGTGAAGATGTTTTCATGTTGTAGTTGAGAATTGATTATCACCATTAATGTTTTGAATAATTTCTTCAAAGGTACCAAATACATGTTTTCAAGTTTCCCGACAGTTCATACAGTTCATCTGTGGAATAGTTATGTTGAAACACTTGAAAACTGTCGAATTCGACACTTGAAAACTGTTGACACATCCTTGATTTCATATTCGCTACTCCATGAATTTCAATATTCGAAAGTTTCACAGTCATATTATTAAATGTAGACATATTTATTATGCGAAATTCTTACCGTTGCAATCCCAATATTTCAGGTATGAGTAATTATTTGAGATTCATTGTATTGTATGGGGAACAGTTTGTTCATGTGGATGACGAATGGAAGTGGAGATGAGACAAAACCACTTCTATTTTAGTGCCGACAAGTATTTTAGTTTGTTCATGTGGATGACGAATGGAAGGACAAATTTGGTATTTTTTAAGCGATGTGTAGTTATATTAATTATACATGTTTGTTTCGAGAGTCTGTGTTTGGAGGTTCTCCTCCTTGTAACCGCGTTTTTTGCGCCTTTTATGGAATGTCTTTTATCAAAAAAAAAAAAAAAAAAAAATTATACATGTTTGTTGCTAATGTAATCTTCTACCTATTCTTGATGATAGAGATTGCAGATATAGCTCTTATTGGGGCTAAATTTGGTGTGACGGGAGATGTGATGCAGCTACCAAAGTTACCATAGTGGTGGTGATATGCATCTGCATCTATGTTGCAAGTTTTGCATGGCCTTGGGGTTCGTTGGGATGGCTGTATCCTAGTGAGATTTTCTCATTGGAAATCAGGTCAGCCGGTCAAAGTGTCAACCTGGCAGTGAACATGTTATTCACATTCATAGTGGCTCAGGTGTTCCTTGCAATGCTGTGCACGATGAAGTTTGGACTCTTCATCTTCTTTGCATTCTTTGTGGTGTTGATGACCATCGTTTGCTACTTCTTCATGCCCAAAATGAAGAACATTCCCATTGAAGAAATGTCACAAGTTTGGAGAGATCACTGCTATTGGAAAAGATTTTTGAATGATCCTAATGATCAAGTCGATGGAGCAATGGAGATGACTAGAATGGAACAAGTTTGATATTGTTTATTCATAATTTTTTTTCTCGTCTTTTTTTCAGTTTTTACTTCATTTGTGTTAGAGATCATCTCAAATTGTGAAAGAATAGTTGTACGTCCATGCAGATAGATCGTACTAGTCAAAGTTAGATTTGAGGTATCTATTTCAAAAAAATAAACTTGATGGATCAAATTCGATAATATCCAATAAATTTCTAAGCTTTTCGTTTGCGTAGTGTAATTGAGGACCATGTCTCAAATACGGGAACATCATCTAGAATAGGGAAAAGGTTTTGATGAAGTGTACTGGAGAGTTGCCTTATATCGTCACTTCGGTTGTGTGACAATATTTTGGATTGAAGAAATTAATTTAGTTGGAAAAATACAAGAGAAATCTTGAAATATACAGAGCAATGAATGTAAAATTAAATTGCAGGAGTATAACTCGAAAGTATAAAGGGAACAAGAAAATTGTTTTGATTCTTGAAATTTTCACAGTAAAAGAAGATAACAGATGATGAGGGGAACATATTTTTAGATCTGTCAGCAATACAGAAAACTGTATCTGTTAGGGTAAACTTCAACCTGCGAATATTAAAATGCTTATTTCAACAAAAAAAAAAGTAAACCCAATTAAAAAGCACAGATGAAACAAAACAAACACGTTGTCCATTCTTCATAAAGGGCTACCCAATGGGACTCAATTTCCTCTCTTATTTCTCTAATCATTCAGCTTCTAATCCAAGAAGTTTATCAATGACTTCTTGTATTAAGACATTACTAATTCTCCTCAATTCTTCCCTGGCCGCATTCGAGAATGGTTTTTAATCCAATTTTTACGAATCAATAATCACACAAGTACACCTAGAGGAGGAGATTTGGGATAGTAAGCCAGAATGAGCAGTAGATTCAAATTTCCAAACCCTTTATTTTTTCTTCAATTTCCATATAAACAATCCTCACCAAAGAACGGAAAGAAGAGATCAAAAGTACATTCAATATCAAGGCCTACTTGCATGCAAAGGCTAGTACTTTGAATAAGGCCTTGAAAGAAACAGTATTTCTGGGAGGAACCTTTCTAGATTCATTAATCCATGAGGTACTCCCTTCTTGTAGGTGGCAAAAGGGTTAGGCCCATGATCTGTATTGCGTCTTGTGAGCTTTTGGGAGAGCAAGAATCCACTGCAATGCCTTCAGACTGTGTTATTGAGATGATCCACGCCATGACATTGATGCATGATGATCTCCCTTTCATGAATAATGTAGTAGAAAGCGAGATGATACTGGATTTCTTCAATACCAAATTGTTGGAGAAAATAAAAAATTATACCACAATATGAAGTAAAGATCACAAGAACAATGTAATTTTTCTCTATTTATGAGTGTTCAGGATTTATTCATAAAATTTGGTTCCTTTATTCGAGCACATTAGCTAGGACGATTAATGTTAGTAAAAAAACAATTACATGCAATATGAAACTGATAACTTATTCACAAGTACGTCATATCATATATGCCGTGGAATAAATGATGATATTGTCATTAAAAATAGTAATTTTCACATTGTAGAAGATGACACTAGAGCGTCATAAGAATACTAAGCATTTCATACCAAGGCTTTAATTACTAACCTCTTTTTTAGGACAGTACCTCCAAATTTTATGAATACCGTGGTTACAGACTCGATCAAAATACAAACTAAACTTGTCTAACGAAAACTAAACCTGCCTAAAGTCCTATGTATAATTACTACCTATGATGTAGAAGAACATCATAAATAATGTCAAGCATTCCTTTAGTATGTTTCGCGCTAAATTGCCTTTAATCACACCATTTGGTATTTAGTTGAGCTCTCTCTATATTTCCCTTCATTTTGTTTTGGTGAGCAAGCAATTTATATTGGTGAGTAGTTTCTCTCCCTTAATGTATTTTTTATAAACAACCTTAACACTTGTTTGATAATCATACTTTTCAAACTCTTTTTTTCTATATACTCATTTTCAATTACACATTCATACAATAAAATATTCGGTGCGTAAACCCAAAATTTTCTCTACTTTTTAACCACACAATTTTAAAAATTACCATTCAGAATGACACCTTGCACTGAGGTTGATTTCAAATCATCTTGACATCCAACAAAATCAGAATTTGAGTAGTCTATCACCTCAAGGTGATTTGAACGCTGGAAAGTAAGCATGTAACTTTCAGTTTTCTTTAAATATCTCATAACTTTCTTATTCGGTTTCTAATGCTCTTACCCTGGATTCGATTGAAACCTACTGAAAACACTGACTGGATAAGCAATATCCGGTCTAGTGCAAACTTGAGCATACATCAAACTCCCCACAGCACCAGCATATGGAATCATCTTCATAGATTCTCTTTTTAGCTCATTCCTTGGACGTTGAGCTTTGTTAAACTTATCCCCTTTATGATAGGTACATCACCAGGTGCACATTTTTGCATATTGAACCTTTCTAGAACACGTCGTATATAAGCTTTCTGAGAAAGTCCCAACACACCACAATTTTTATCACGGTCTATTTCAATGCCAAACACATAAGTAGCTTCTCCAAGATCTTTCATCTCAAAATTAGCGGATAACATCTTCTTCATCTCATGAAGTAATCCTAAGTCACTACTTGCAAGTAAAATGTCATCAACATACAGGACAAGATAAATAAAATTTCTCCCACTAGTTTTAAGATAAATACATTGATCAACTGTATTTTCAACAAAACCAAAAGAAGTCACAACCTCGTCAAATTTCAAATACAACTGTCGTGATGTCTGCTTGAGACCATATAAGGATTTATTCAACTTGCATACCAATTTTTTTCCCTTCCCAACAAAACATTCATATTGTCTCATTTCTGAAAGATCTCCATTCAGAAAAGCTGTCTTAACATCCATCCGATCAAGCTCCAAATTATAATGTGCCACAAGTGCCATGATCATTCAAAAAGAATCTTTGGACGAAACTAGTGAAAAAGTTTCATTTTAATCAACCCCCTCTCGTTGAGTGAACCCTTTTGCAATCAATATCGCCTTCTTTGGTTCAACATTCTCTTTTGAGTTCAATTTGCTTTTGAAGATCCATTTGTTATCTATGACTTTAGCATCCGGAGGAAGTTCAACAAGTTCCCACACTTTATTCTGTTCCATAGAATTCATTTCATCTTCCATAACATTTATCCATTTATATGACTCATGACTTGTCAATACTTGATTGAAAGTAATAGGGTCAACAATATGCCCAATATTAAAATCACTTTCCGACAAACATGTAATGTAATCACTGGGCAATGCAGACCTTCTTTCCCTTTGCGATCTCCTAACTTGTGGCTCAGTAACTGACTCAATCGTTGTTGGTGGAGGAACTTGAAGTTCCTCTTGGTGCCCAGGTTCTTCATTAACAATTTCAGCTGGTTGAGGTATAACTCTCTCTTGTATAATAGGAACTGGAACAATAACTGGATTCGGTTTAACAAAAAATTCCTTCAACGTAGAACTCCCACTATCACCAAAGTTATTTTCCAGAAATTTAGCAGTGATTGACTCAACAATTCTGGTGCCACGATTTGGACAATAGAACTTATATCCTTTTGATCTGTTTGGGTACCCAATGAAGTAACCAAGAGTGAATTTTGGGTCTAATTTCTTCTCAAATGAATTATAAATTCTCACCTCAACTGGACATCGCCAAACTCTGAAATGAGCCAAACTTGGCTTACGTCCTATCCACAATTCCCTGGAACAGGAGCTTGGACAAAACGTGGGTTGGGCGGGGACAAAACGTCCAGCATGACTTCAAATTTTATAAGCTCAATTCAACCTCGATTACTCCCCCGAGTTTTTGTTTGTTATGCACATAATCTCAACTTAATCTGGAGTGGCAATACTAATCCAAATTATAAATTAAAGTTGTTAAACTCATTTATCTAATTGCGTCCCCACAAAGTCTAAACCCAATTTATTCAGAAATCTTCCTACTTCCCAAACCATGGAACATATCAAATCTTTTTCTCCATTTTAAAGCCCTCTTGTTCTTTTCAATGGCTTCCATTTTATCATACCCATCAACCCTGTTCTCATTTTCTCAGGTAAAATCCCATGTCAAGCTCCCGTATCCAACAAGCCATTTTTCTTCACTCCCCAACAAGCAAAAAATTAACATAAAGGCAGAGTCTTTTCTTATATTTCCATCTTTACCTCGTCCTGGCCTTATCTGCCGTACCTCTTTAATAAGGGCATCATCTAATTCTAATGATATTCTTAAAACAATTGATAAGAATGAAGAAAAATCTTTTCTGGGTACTAATGGAAAGCCAGTGAAATTCCTTTTCTTGGTGTTGTTATGGGCTTCTGTTTCCCTTAGTCTGTATGCTTTGTCTGGGGATGCTAAAGCTTCTACTGATTCGATTAGAGCTTCGGGCTTTGGGGTGAAGGTTGCTAATGCACTGCGGGCTTCGGGCTGGCCTGATGAGGCTGTTGTTTTTGCCTTGGCTACACTTCCTGTGATTGAGCTTCGTGGGGCTATTCCTGTTGGTTATTGGTTGCAACTCAAGCCTGTAATTTTAACTGTCTTGTCTGTTCTTGGGTTAGTCACATTCTTCTATGTTACTGAATTATAAAACTTTCAATACTCTAATTAATCTATTTATTAGATTTAATTGTAATTTTAGGTTTCTTGATCAAGGTAGTTTAATATTTTCCCTGATTAGGGCTTTAGGCTATATATTATCAACTCCGTAGTGTACTTTCGGTGATTGAAATTACGGTATTGGAGAAAATTTTGATAGTTTATACAATTATGTCCAACATTATTTAGCTTTGAACACTAAAGTGAGAGAAGAAAATTGTCGTTCTCCATAGTCAGTGTCTGTTTGATAGAATTTATTTGGAAATAATGAGTCATGGAATAGGTTTTTTTTTTTTTTTTTTTTTGGAGAATGTTTAGTTCAAAAGTAAGGAAATTTTATTGGTTTGTGCGTAGAATATTTTATTGTATGAATGTGTGGTGAAGAAATGATATTGTAGCAAACAATTTAATTTTTTAAAGGAGGACAAACAGGGCCTTAGTGAAATTGTATTTCACAGTCCTATATATAGATGTGTACAACTGATTCTATGGAAAGAACATATACAAGAATAATGTCTATAACATAGGAACTACCGAATCTGTAAGTTAAATATCTAATTAAAGATGATTCCTGAAATTCTTTCTTGACTGTTTGCATAAAATCAGCCTATACATTTTCACTCTCCCCCTCATGCTGGCTCGAAAATGTCTTGTATTCCCAGCTTGCCTGTAAGATTATTAAAACTGCCCCTTCTGTAATCTTTTATGAGTACATCTGGCAACTCTCGTGTACGGGCGTAAGACATGCAGATCAATCCTTCTAATTTCTCCTTAAAAAATTGTTGATCAACTTCCACATGTTTGGTCTTATCATGGTTGTGAGCTATGTAGGTCACAACTTTATTATTACAAATAAGATACATAAGCACTGGATTTGAAATTTTGAGATCTTCAAGACGTAATTTGGCGACAAAAGTTCACATATTTCATGAGCAACAACTATTTACTCCTCTTCTGCACTACTCCTGCTAATAGAATCTTCTTCTTGCTTCTCCAAGTCACCAAGTAACCTTCAATTAAGGGTAGTAGCCTGAAGTGGATTCTCTATCGATTACCCAATCAGCATGTGTAGGCTTCAATTCCCACTTAAACCATAAGAACTGCCATCTTACCATCTCTCGATCTTTTGCTGAGTAGTATGTTGTGAACCTGACTCTCAGGATATCCGTGACCTTTTATAGCTTTAGTGAATAGATCATTACCATGCTCTAGATGATTTTTTCAAACCATAGAGCGATTTCTTCAGTCTACTAACCTTTACAGCTCCATAAACACATTTAAAACCAGGGGACAAATCCATAAAAATTTCGACCTCTAGATCTCCAGTTAAAAGGGCATTCATTACATGTAATTCTCATAATGGCCAACTCGAGTTTCCAGCAAGATACGATAAAACTCGTATGGAATTTCTTTTTACTATTGGGGCAGAAGTTTCTTGTTATCAATCTCATATGTTCAGGTAAAGCCTTTAGCTACAAGTCTATCCTTGCATCTCTTGGTGTCACCATTGGCCTTGTATCTAGTGTCACCATCTGCCATGTATTTGACTGTGAACACCCATTCGAGGTTTACGGTCTTCTTCTCACTTGGCAAATCAACAATGTCCCAAGATTTATTATTATCGAGAGCTCTCATCTCTTCCATGACTGCTACCTTCCACTTAGCACGATTCAGTGCCTCATGTATAGTTCTAGGAATTGAAACACTTGGGAAATTAGTGAAAGCTCTATATGTTGGAGATAATCTATGGTATAACAAATATTTAGCAATAGGATGATATTACAAGAACGTATGCCCTTCCTAAGTGCAATTGGAATATTAAGGTCATGAAGAAGAGCATCATCATTGCTAGATTCAGAACTTAAAGATGGATTATAGATAGAAATTCCTGTTTTATGCAAGTTGCCTTTATCCCAATAATTTTCTTGACAAGCTGTAGGTTGACGCTCTTTATTTTGAGTTTTCCTTCTTTGAGAGTAAATGCAAAGCGCAGATTGAGATTCAATCTATAGTGGCTCTCCCCTGAAGTGTAGTTTCTAATGTTTGACTCAATAGGCTTTGAAAAGGTAATTAACGTACTTGGAACACTAGGAACAATGGGTAAAGTAGGATTTGGTGAAACTAGGCCATAGCAAAGAGTTCAGTGCTCACAAAGAACTTTCTTGAGATAGAATTATGTCCCCTTAGTTTAGGAGAATACCCAACAAACACGCACCTCTCAGCCCCAGGATCAAGCTTTGAGCGGTCTTATTTATGAGTATGAACAAAAGCAATGCAACCAAACACTCCAAAGATGTGATGAGGTGAAGATTTGAATGTGGGAAAAATTGCAAGCAAATAGTTCATAAGAGTTTTAAACTTCAAAACTCTAGTTGGCATTCTATTGATGAAATATGAAGGTGTAAGGATAGTCTCGCCCCCAAGATATTTTGGAACTCGTATCGTAAACATAATAGCCTAGCATCCAGTGGTTACTCACTTGCATTCCATGCACACTCTTGCCTCTAAATCTGCTTCCTTTCCACTTTTTGTTTTTCCATGTAATTTCCAGCTTGTCTCTCTCTAGTGTGTCTCAGTCTATTACAAAAAATGCACCAAACATTTTCCGTCCACAGCCATTGATTGAATGCGACTGCTGCATTAACTGCAAAATTTTCATTAGGAGATTTAGTCCTCATCATCAACAACCTGCAGCTTTCTTCCCTCGAGGAGACTTCTCTGGTTGAGATTCCAGACATTGAGAATCCAACAAAGAAACTGTCCCAAGCAATAATGAGAAGTAGAAGATTAATTTTTCTATGATTCTGGTGTAAACTACCAGAAAAAATGATGAAGAACTGCTGATTTTATCAAATAGCAGCAGCAAAGATTGTCAAAGACTGACAAAAGAAATTGTAGATCTGAAGGTCTGCCGGAGAAAAAATGCTGCACTTTTTCAAACACCAGTAGACAGCAACAGAAACCCTAAGCAACTGCAGAATGCTGCCAGAGAAGTTTCCCAGAAAACCTAACCATGAACACCAAAGTGTATACAAGTATCATGCACATAACATAGGAACTACCAAATTTAAAAAAGTTAAATATCTTATTATATATGATTCCTGAAATTCATTCTTGACTGATTGCATAAAATCAGCTCATATTTTTTTCATGAGCTTGTATTCCAGAATCCTTCCTGCTTAATGCAGGTTATACATGGTTTATGATGTATCAAAGTACGTGCAAATCTGAAAATAGTGAATCCAGTTCTTTTGATTTTGAGCCTTTCTTTACTTCATTTTCACATTCTGCACATTTTGCAAGTCGAATAACAGTAACCCCTAATAAATAGCTATTTGAGATATGAATAATGTTCAGACTTGATGCGGCAATGAATTTGCTACATGAAGGGTACAACTAGAGCTAGGATGGCCAAAATAATTTTGGCATGAGTTATAATGTAGATTGAATAACAATGGACAGTATTAAAGATGAAAAAGAAACTGTATTATTGAATATTGTATCGCCCATTTCTGGCCAATAATGGTTATCAAACATGCTTTATGATGGTTTAAGACTAGTATGGTTCTCAAAACTTGTTGGTTCTAGTTGAAAATGACATTCACTTATAAATTTTTTGGGGATTGAGTCAGGAAAAAAACCAAGCGGTTATGAATAAAACCTCCTATCTGATAAATATTGTGTCAACATAACAGCTCACCCAATGAATTTGCTGCATCTAACCAAATCATTTGTTGTGATCACAGAAACATGGTTCCTGTACCCTTTATTGTACTCTACCTCAAACCATTTGCAACTTTTCTTGCTGCAAAGAATCAGGCAGCTTCTAAATTTCTTGACATGTTATTTGAGAAGGCCAAAGAGAAGGCAGGGCCTGTGGAAGAATTTCAATGGCTTGGTCTGATGCTATTTGTGGCTGTGCCATTCCCTGGAACAGGAGCTTGGACAGGGGCCTTCATTGCCTCTATATTGGACATGCCATTCTGGTCTGCCGTCTCGGCCAATTTCCTTGGTGTTGTATTGGCTGGCCTTCTGGTAAACTTGCTGGTTAACCTTGGACTCAAATATGCCACTGTAGCTGGTATAATTTTATTTATAATCTCCAGTTTCATGTGGAGCATTCTTCGTTATCTTAAAAAATCTTTGAGCTCATCAATTTGATGCAATATTCTGGACATGTAGAATAATTTTATGGACAAACGATATTAGTGTAGCCATAATTTTATAATTCTGTATCTGTTGAAGTATGACAGCTATTTTTGATTAATTTACAATGACTTTATATTGCTACAGTGAACTGATCTATGAACCTACAAAAATGAAACTGCTCACATTCCTTCATTGAATACAGTGTGAGGTGCATGTCCTTTGTCTGTATACCTGGGTTTGCCTCACCATACCTCTTTTCCATGTGCTTTTATGTACCCAAAAATGAATTCGAGTAATTAATACTTTAAGAAATAGAATTTTGAGCATTGGTTCTTATGCCTATTCCTCCCGAGGGCCGAACGCATTGAGGGAAAAAGGTACTTATTGAGTTCTTGAGCTAGAGAGTTAAAGACTAAGGAAGGTAAAGAGTGAAGTAGTCACTTCTTCAGTTCTATCAATGGCTGTAGTCTTCCCTTAATCAATGACAATTAAAGTCCTGATATGATTTAGTGCCTAACACGAGGCATAAGAAATACAAAACCCTTCCCCCATCCACCAAGGGTGATGGTGCAGCCAATTTTCATTTCTCCACCGCTAGGTATGGATCTGTCATTTGTTTCATTAGCGGCTAGAGTAGGAAAGTTACTTAAGTGGCAGTGAGTATTTAAATAGAACACCCTTTTCTCTAGTGACATCTCAAACTAAAGTATTGCAAAAGTGTAGCTTTCTCCTCATTCTGTGTAGCTTCACCAAAAAGGATTAGTCCCCTAGAAATTAAATCTTTCTATTCCGGTGCCTTAAGGTCCCCATGTCAAATAAAGTGAAAAACCCCATGCATAATATAACCCTACCTCGAACCACTGAATAGTGAAAAACCAACTCCATATCCACTTCTGGCCTGCTGACTTCTGTTCTGTTTTTGCCATATATCGCTCATAATATGTGATGCTTGTTTATTATGAGTACACTATGATTTTTTGTGATGCTTTGACTTCTAACATTCTTGAGGTCCTAAACTATTTAATCATCTAAGTTGAATCTTTGGGGGAAAGTGATAAGATGATCTTTCAGCCATAGTGTAAAACTTCATCAAACTGTGGAATGGTCCTTAAGATGTTAGCACATTACGTACTTGTTAGATTTCCTAATAAGATCAGGAATGAATATACATTTAACTCTATTATAATTATCGAGTTATAATCTTGGACTTTTTGGATGTAAACAAGAAAACAGAATTTTAACAAAACTTTTGCATTTTCAATGAATTTGTGGTAGTCTACTTTAGAATCTTCAAAGCAAATGATGATTGTTTTCTTCTCAAAAATTATAGGGGTATTGCATGTATTACACTGCAGTGAATTTTGATCAACAGTAGCTTTATTGTGCACGAAGAATAGATCGATGTTCAATTGGAGTTCTTACCATTCCAATATGTTCAATTAAAATAGAACTGTCTGGACTTATTGCACTTCCACCCTTTCATCTCTCTCCTGAAATATTTACACTTCTGGGAAAAGCGGGGGCAGCATGAACCTACCCTATATCAGGTTTGTCTAGAACAACCATCACAGAGCAGGTGTAAGACACACTTACAGTTTTTGATCTGGATTCTTGCTAGTTCCAAGCAGCAACCTATGTATTCAGATACGGTTCATTTGCTTGCCTCATCTAATAAAATGTAAGAGAATCTTTTTGCCAGTCCCTTTTCAAGTTCTTTCAGTTCTAGTCAGTCGGCAAATTTAATCTTTCCCTTTGAATATGTTGTAGAACTTGTTTGTAATGGCTTTAAGAGTTTCAACTTCTTGGAGTGTCAAGTTTTTGTTGGATGCAGCATTCAGTGTTAATTTGGATATTGAATTTCTTCGTTGTTTTCTTGTTGGACAGCATCTAAGATACTGCTGTGATACAGGCTTTCCTTCGGAACAATAAGACTTTGAAGTTTCTTATTACATGATATATAGAATAAAACCTACATAAAATCTGGTTTATAGTCCCTCTATACCCGTATTTCGGTATTGATTTGTAGTTCCCTGAAACCCCGTTTCGATAATTTTATTTATTTCACTATTTCATTCGGTTCATTTATCATTTCACTTTTATGACAAAAGTGTCTTATAAATCATGTTTTGAGCAGAGAAGACATGCTATACTGGTAACTGATAGTGTTTTTTCTTTCATTTTTGGTCATTATTTTCATCATCATTAGTGTATTTAGCTGACCCTGGCATGCCATATTTAGCAGTATACAGCACTTGGATTATTGAAAAACCAAATCTACTTATTGCTAAGATGTGGATTTCACTCACACTCCTTCCATTGAAGTTGTGTGGTCCTGTTGAAAAGACTCAACATTTAATAGATATTCATTGATTATGACCCCAAAAAATGATTGAAGCCTCGAACATATATCTGATACGATACAATATTATCATTTTACATGTACATTATTACTGTCGGCTCTTTGGCATTCATTTCAACAATCCGAGTATTTGTTTCTCAATGCAAATCAAGTTGAAAGAAATTACATTCATGATTTGTTCATTAACGGAGTGAATGGATAAGAGATGCATTTTTCGTTAATTATGTCTATAGGTATTAGTGACATTGTGCAGAAGAATAAATGCCTAAAAAACACATTTATTGTCTAGTTAAATAATGATATCTTAACAATAAAATCCATATTAGTCTTAACTTCAAATTCAGTTCACTCCACATGCATCGAAACTAATGTGATGAACCAACTTGTACATGTTGACATCATTATCTTGCAATGCTCTCTTTGCTCGGTCAAACATGAACTCGATTTGATCCCATCTAGACTTTCTCCGAAGATAGAAGAGATTTCTTCATGTGTGTCACAAAGAGTTGAATTTTAGGAGAATACGACTCTTTTATGACATAGCAGTATTAGATTAAGACTCGATAAGTCTATCTAGCTACATACCAATAAAAACTATGAGATTGAGTTCATCAATACCAATTGAGATAATTGGTAGGGGTGGACCCATTAAGGATCCAGTGGGTGTAGTCGCCCCTACTGGATTTTCAAATTTTCAGATATTTTTTTTTATTTCTTTCACAATTTATTTTAGTTCATAATTTTCAATCCAAACCCAACAAAACTCAAGTTTTTTACATCAATATTTTTGAAAGACCCGGTCCACATAATTGACACTTAGCCTCTGTTTGGTATCCATTCTTTTTTTCATTCTCATTCTTCTACTAATTTTCAACCACACATTCATCAATAAAATAATATTTTCCATCACATCAATAACTTTTCCTTCATTTTCAACCACAAAAAAGGTGTGATTTGACACAAAAAATGCATTTTTTTCTAGAATAATGGTTACCAAACGGTGCCTTAATTGGAGACTAATGGATGAATGATAGTTTAATTGTGTATATTGAAAAATATGTATTTAATGAAATTGATTATATTTTACGTAATTCTGTCTTGTTCTCGTTGAATCATAATTCTGGGAACGTGGTGATAATTAGGATTTCACCTTATCAATCTACATGACAAAAAACACGGTTTTAATGAAATTCAGCAACTCTTGCAACTACCCTCCAAACAAAAGTAAATGAAATGTGGTCTGAATGATAGTTACAAAAAAGAGAAGAAAAATGGAGAAATAAAACACTGTTCAACCGAATCGTAAAGCTAAAAAGAATTGATGGCCGAAACGGCAACTGCAGTTCGTATGTTCCCCTGACATTAAAGCATGGTCCGCACGTGAACTTTGGATACCCCATGTGGCTGACCCTACACTTGCGACGTGACGTCATCGTCACGTAAAGATTATGGATTACAGATAACGAAAGTCACTGTCAGGTTAAAACACAGTCACTTTTTTTTTTTTTTTATCAGTCACAGTCACTTTTTTATCTAATTTTTTTCCTCTACATTATTTTCAATAACCGTTTATGTATAAATTTGATGTACAAATAGCAAAATTTAAGTCACCAATCTGATCCAAGGCTGGTGGAGGCTAGAATAAGAAAGTTTTCTATCGTCGGAATACACTTTATGAAAAGATTCAGTTCCGTTTGGTAGGGATTAAAATTTAAATTTTAATATAAATCAAAGTTAATAATTAATTTTAATCAAATGATAAACAAGTTGAGTGTCTTGAAAGAAACCGAGGGAAAACTTCTTCAAGTAGAGCTTTCGAAAGGAGCCATACCTTATGCTAACTTTTATAAAAGCTCTCAGATAAAATATTTTAATTTTTTTTTTCAAAAAATAGAAAAAAATTAATCTCAAAAATAAAATATTTTAATTTTTTTTTTCAAAAAATAGAAAAAAAATTAATCTCAAAAATAAGTTTTTAACTTCTCAAAATTTATGTGAAATATGTCGAAAGAATGACGTGAGTTGCAGGAACGACTCTTGCCAATCAATCGAGTCTTAGCCCCCGTTTGACAACCATTATTTAGGTAAAATGGAGTTTTAAATAGTGATTTTTTTTTGGAGAATATATGGTTAAAAATTTAAAAACAAAAAAAAATTGAATTTACGTGCAAATATTTAATTATGTAAATATATTGTTGAAAATGAATACGTAGATAAAAATAGTTTCAAAATAATAGTTGTCAAATAGGGACTTAACTTTCAAAAGAGGGAAAAGTCAAGAGATGTTACATATCTGCTTTTACACCCAATCACAAAAGAAGGATAAAGCTTGTTGAATCCTTTAAACAATTTCAAAGAAGCTCATACAAGAGACGTCGATTTTTCTGGAGCAACAATAAAATATAATTTTTAATAAATTATGGAACGTTATTTCGAAGATGGATTAAACTAGTTGTGCACTTTGATTAACACGTTGGTTAACAGATTGATGACGTGAAAGTGTTATAATAATTGGATTAAATGTGTAAGATGGTATGAGATTGTGCTAGGTAGGTAAGCCATGACATAAATGAGGATGTACATGTAGCAAGATTGTTTCGAAAATATAACGCTGCCTAGTACCCGACCTACATTTTTGTCATTAAATCACAAAAAGAAAAAGTAAAAGAAAATAGTTGTGTCAAGTGGCAAACAAAGGCCCAATCCCAATCACAACGATGAGTCCAGAATCACTGGGCCCAATAATGACTAAAAGACCTTTTCCCATCTACATTCTTATCTGCATCCTCTTGGAATGGAATAAGTGAAAGTGACATTGAAAAGTGGGCCCTATTGCTTCTTGGCCATCCACCTTAGATGACCCGCCAAGTTGCTGGGCCGGTCACTATCATGTTGGACCCATGGGCTTCATAGGCTCCGGGGTGTACGCTTCCACAGGGTTTCGTGGCATGTTTGACGAAGACTTGCTATTGGCAACGTGAACGGTGGATATGAAGTTGTATTGCGGATTTTGTGGGATATGTATCTTTGTTTAGTAAGTTTAGAGGAATGAAAATGCAAATTCTAAAGAGAATTACAATATGCTTGAATAATTATATAAACAGCTTAGTTTATATTTTAAGCATCAGTTTTTCGTTTTTAATAAATGGTCAGAATTTCACTGAATTCACATTTTACTGAAAATTTGACTATACACAAAATAATAATATAAAAAGTATGTTAAGTTATTTCTGAACATTTTTTGTTCAACAGAGTTTCAAAGCTTTCGAATGTTATCACTTTTGGTACATAGATCAAAAAATACAATGCAAGCAAAAGTTCCTAAATTCATGGAGATATAGAACGACATATAAATTATCATGCTTGCATATCCTTCATTTGAGTCTCCAACAATTATTCCAATAATTACATATCCGATTTGACCTATGTTTCTTACGTGTTTGAGTAATAACAATGAAAGAGAGGTATGTGGTTTTTCTCGCTTTTGGCATAGCGGGTCCCCAATGGGAGGCTCACACGATTGACTATTAGCCCAATGGTATAGCATACCCCTAATAATTGCAATGAGAGAAATGGAAGTGATTGACACATGAACTCCTCTAAGTGTTTTTGTCGGTGAAGCGACTCTAGGACCAATTTTCAACATGCTTCGAGAGTCTGTTGATAATTTAGGTCTTGTAGATACTCGTACAACATCAAATCCACGAGTCTAGAAATTCATTTAGGCAAATTGAATCTCTTCTCAAACTATATCTTTTTAAGAACCACATCTTTGGCTACAAGACATTTTAGTGATTCAAGGTGCATCAAATAAGATGATAAAAATCACACACACACACATAATCCCTTGTTTAGAACCCATTATTTTTAAAATACATTTTTCTCTCTTATTTTCAACTACGTATTTTTCAATAAAAAGATATTATACGTAAATCTAAAACTTTTCTTTATTTTTAACTATAAATTCTCCATCAAAATACTATTTCACAATGCATTTTCATCAAAAAATAGGGCTCAAACAGATGATAAATATAATTACTTAATTTTTTCCTTCATAGTCATTTAATATTTTCTTGTCTGACTTGTACTATTATTTAGCGAATTATTATGTATACATTTATCAAGATTCAAGAACATGGCACATTGATCAATCATGTTCAAACAATGGATAAAAATGATCGGTGAGTCTTATATTTTAACGTAATGAATGTTTAAAGTTAAATTTGTATGGCGTGTTTGGTAGAAATTAAAATCTGATTAAAATTGAAAAATTAACCCTTTTTGTTGACTTTTATTAGATGAGTGAGATACAATAACAACTATATTTCCAATTTTAATTGAATTTTAAACCTAGCCAAATATGCTGGGATTATTCAGTGTTTGTTATCACGGACCACATGGTAGTGACACAAGATTGGGCATGACATGGAAATGTCATGGCACCAAGTGGGAAAATGAAGTAGACCTTTGGTTGATTAGGTCTAAACTTCAACCGTACACGGCAATGTCGGTGTCACCTAATTTCATAGGGAGATGACCGGTGTCCATGGTGTCGGGTTCATGTCTAGGTGATGGCTGGAAAATTCGGGTGCAGTCAGGCGCTGCGACACAGGTGACGTCGCAGGCAGCGTCCAGGACGTCGCAGTGGCGGTTGCGACGACGCCCGAACGTCTGGCAAGCGATTGCGGCACCCGGAGACGAAGCTAGGACATGGCCAGAAAGACGGCGATCACGACAGCAACGACGGCCGCAACGCAGTTGCGAGTGCGACTAAAGCAAAGACATGGGCATGACATGGGCAGTAAATTCCAGCATACCAGGTGGTTTTCAGAAGGAAAATACAATGGGCAGATTGCTGGAATATTTTGGGATATTTTGGGCAAACTTATACAAGTTGGTTACTTAACCCACTTGCCTAAGAAAGATCAAGGAAGGAAGCAAAACTCAAATTGATGACTATGAAAGGGACATTAATCCCATGAGATTTTTGTAGGGAAAATCCACTTGCAAAGAAGCAAAGTCCAAGTTTGCTTCCTCTTGGTCTAAGGAGGTTTAAGGCAAATTGTAGCCAATGGGGGCCCTTGGATGGGAATTGATCCTAACCACTTAATCCAAGGAGGTTTGCCTATAAATAGGGATGGAATCCCATTGTAATTTCTACATTAGAATTCCATTAGAATTTCAAGTAGTATATATGAGTTGAGAGAATTGTTGGAAGGCATGCAATTTATGAGATTCATGCTATTCATATAATTCTTAGATCACATTATAGATTACATTAGTGTGGAGTTTTTATACAAAGAGAGATTTTCTCCCAAACTTACTTGTTTCTCGATATTGTCTTTATTACTTCAAATCTCATACTCAAAGTTTGTCTTAATTTAGCCTACAATGTTGAATCATTTTGGGGACGTCGAAAGGCTGACTTAGCGCTTTCTCGTAGGGACGGGAATTGTGTTGCGTTAAAGCTGCACGGTGTCTAGTTTTTCTAGTGTAAGAAATCTAGTCCCGTGACAAGTGGTATCAGAGCCAGGTTCGTAGAGTGATAAGTTGTTATCATGACAGATTCACAACAAACTGTTGAGGTTGAGGAAAGGGGACGTGGTGTTGCCCCAAGTGAAGCAAAGAAGACACGGAGCAAGAGTAAGACTCGGGAGGCGATTGCCATGGAGGGCAAACTTGATCCAATCATCGCAAATATGGGTGATAGGCTCGAATCTCTTGAAAACTCCTTGGAGGCATTGGAGGAGCACTCCATTGGAAAGCTAGAAACTCTCCAATATGTTCAAGAGGTGTTGGACGCACAAGCATCATTGGAGAATGATGTTCAAACGGTGAAAGGTGATGTCCAAGCTGTGGTAGCTCGACAAGCCGCGATGACGGAAGATTTTGGTAGACTCCAAGCCAAACTCTTTGATGCCGTGTCCGCCGTACAAGGTCAAGGAAATCAATCATCCTTGATGATGGAGAGAATGAGCAAGGAGCTTGAGCAATACAAAAATTCTACCGCTAGTTCAAGCGGAGGTGCCGCTACTAGTGTTGTTGCTCCAAGGATCGAGTATCCAAAATCGAAGAATTATGACGGACGACGTGATGCCTCGGAAGTGGAAAATTTCCTATGGCAAATGGAGGTCTACTTTGAAGGTGTTAATCTTATGGAGGAATCCATGAAGGTGCGGACCGCTTCAATGTACCTCTCGGATGTTGCGGCGTTGTGGTGGAGTCGTAAGCATGGTGAAATTGCGCGGGGAGCTTGCAACATTGACACATGGGATGTGTTCAAAAGGGAGTTCAAAAGGCAATTTTACCCGGAGAATGTCGTCTATGAAGCTCGCAAGAAGTTGAGGATGTTGAAACATACGGGAACAATTCGTGACTATGTCAAAGAGTTCACGACCCTTGTGCTTCAAATCCCAAGCATGCCGAAGGATGACTCCCTATTCTATTTCCTAGATGGATGTGCTAGTTGGATGCAACGTGAGTTGCAACGGCGCGATGTCAAGACCGTAGATGAAGCTATTACGGTAGCTGAGTCTTGGACGGAGTTTGAAGAAAGTTTCAAGTCGGAAGCTAGAACCATCAAACCTGCTAAAGGGAATTTTGGGGGATATGATGGAAACTTCGGGAAGTCCGTGCAATGGGGCAAGCCGGAAGGGAGGCAAAATTCCAAAGTTGATTCTAGACCCGGTGGCAACACACAACCTTCATGGAGGAAGGAGTATGCTGAAAAGAAAGGGAACAATTTCACACCTCGTGGTTGCTTTCTTTGTAAAGAACCGCATCTCATGAGGGATTGTCCCAAGCAAGGATCATTGGCATCCATCTCGGTGAGCCAACCGGAAGTAGCACATAGCCAAGATGGGGTTGAATCTCGGATGAATTCACTCCAATTGCTTGATGCTACCGAAGATGTTTCCCTAGGGACTCAACGTCTTTCGGGGATGAGATTAGTTAAAGTCCTTGAGGATGATGAAGACGCGATGCCTACGAAGTTACCGGGAGAACTACCGAAGGGGGACATTGATGAATCATTGTCCAAAGAGTCCAAAGATGAGAGCATTGATGTCCAAACATTTGACAAACGTAGGGACGTTACGACCGAAGGAGTCGTCCATCCGAGGAACCAAAGCATTGACGTGGAGGGTGAAGGTTGGTGTCAAAAAGAGGACAACGCAAGGCATGATGTATTTGAAGAAATGCCGAACACGTTCCGCTACGAGGGCGTTAGCGGATTAGGTGGGGGAGATTGTCACGGACCACATGGTAGTGACACGAGATTGGGCATGACACGAGAATGTCAGGCACCAAGTGGGAAAATGAAGTAGACCTTTGGTTGATTAGGTCTAAACTTCAACCGTACACGGCGATGCCGGTGTTACCTAATTTCATAGGGAGATGACCGGTGTCCATTGTGTCGGGTTCATGTCTAGGTGATGACTGGAAAATTCGGTTGCGATCGAGCTCAGTGACGTCGCAGCAGGCGTCCGGATGTCGTAGGCGGATTGCGTGCGCCCGGGACGTCGCAGCGGTACGACGGCGCTCAGACGACGAGGACATGGCCAGAAACAGACTACAATCACGACACGACGCAGGCAGCGCAGCAACACAGATTGCAGGCTGCCTGACTAAAGCAGCGACATGGGCATGACATGGGCAGTAAATTCCAGCATACCAGGTGGTTTTCAGGAGGAAAATACCATGGGCAGATTGCTGGGACATTTTGGGCAAACTTATACAAA
This sequence comes from Fraxinus americana, assembly GCA_035079005.1. Classification (NCBI taxonomy): domain Eukaryota; kingdom Viridiplantae; phylum Streptophyta; class Magnoliopsida; order Lamiales; family Oleaceae; genus Fraxinus; species Fraxinus americana. The sequence continues at coordinate 30,760,743 of CM068707.1, forward strand.
TTGGTTACTTAACCCACTTGCCTAAGAAAGATCAAGGGAGGAAGCAAAACTCAACTTGATGACTATGAAAGGGACATAAATCCCATGGGATTTTTGTAGGGAAAATCCACTTGCAAAGAAGCAAAGTCCAAGTTTGCTTCCACTTGGTCTAAGGAGGTTTAAGGCAACTTGTAGCCAATGGGGACCCTTGGATGGGAATTGATCCTAGCCACTTAATCCAAGGAGGTTTGCCTATAAATAGGGATGTAATCCCATTGTAATTTCTACATTAGAATTCCATTAGAATTTCAAATAGTATATGTGAGTTGAGAGAATTGTTGGAAGACATGCAATTTATGGGATTCATGCTATTCATATAATTCTTAGATCACATTGTAAATTACATTGGTGTGGAGTTTTTATACAAAGAGAGATTTTCTCCCAAATTTACTTGTTTCTCGATATTGTCTTTATTACTTCAAATCTCATACTCAAAGTTTGTTTTGATTTAGCCTACAAGGTTGAAACATTTTGGGGGGCGTCGAAAGGCTGACTTAGCGCTTTCTCGTAGGGACGGGAATTGTGTTGCGTTAAGGCTGCACGGTGTCTAATTTTTTTAGTGTAAGAAATCTAGTCCCGTGACAAGTTTGTACTCAAATCCAAAACCAAGTAAAGAATTATAAATTTGTGAAAAAAATTTAAGAACCAATGAAATGTACGTACGCGTGCATTTAAACCTTGAAAAAGGACAATTCAATGTTGCTGAATTAGAAGAGTTTCCTTCCCATGACTTTCTGCACATTTTCATCATTTATAACAGAACTGCCAAATGTGACTTATCAACCTATTGGCTTGCCCTATATAGACTATGTTTTTTTTTTTTGGGTGTCTACTAAGTCCTGTTTGGTAGAACTTAAAAAAATTGATAAATATTTAAGTTGAAATTAAAAATTAATTTTATTTTATTTTATAGCATACACAATTTTTAATAATTATATATTTTTATTTTTAACCCCACTGAACATGGGATAAATATATAAAGTTATTAAATTATTAAAAATACACTAAAAACAATAGATCATGGGTCGGCGGTGGGGGCATTCCCGACTAACATAGCAAATGAAATTATATGTGAAAAATCGAGAACTGATTAAAGATAACACGATTTAAATTACATAAGTTGTCGTAATTCCTACTGATCCAGTGGATTTAAATCTTGTAATGAAATAATAAAGTGTCGAATAAGAGTTCATATTGCGAACTCCATATTTAAAGCGAAAAAAGATAATCTCCTCGATTTTTTTGAAATTCGACTTTAATTTTGATATGATATAATATAATATCATTTAAATTTTCTTAAAGAGAGCGAGGCATCTCCTTTTATTTAAATTGTTTACATATTTACTTAAAACAAACAATAATTTACTCGAATTGAACTTCAGAGTCTTGTAGTCTACTTTAATCGCTTCAAAGCTACCTGCAAAGGTAATGTATTCAAAAATAAAATAATCAAATGATTAAAATAATTAATTAGATAATTATAAGTTAAGCAACTTCAAATATGAACACACAACAGATAACACATGTAGCCCCATTTCATCAGCAAGAAGATATTCATGTCAGATCTTGATTCTGTACAGTTCACAATCCTGCAATTTTTTTATTTTTCGATGACAAAATGTCAGCATCTAAGATTAAATAAATCCACACCTTCTCAAAAAATAAAAATTAAAAAAGTCATTGCCTTTGGAAGAAAATTGAAGTAACCTTTCAAAAAATTGACTTTAAAGGCCACTTTTCTGTCTCCTATTGGTTAGATATTCAAACTGTGTTGTCACGTTTCTTTTTCATGTTCTTAGCATGGAAAAGTGGATGGAAAATAAAGAAGATTGACCGATTGGTAATAAGTTACTTTTAGACGCGTTTGGATAAATTTTTAAAATTAATTTGTCTAATTAAAAGAATTTTTAAAGGAAGCCAGACGAGTCGAATAAACAAAAAAATGTATAAATTTTTCATGTTTCTTGGGATGGTTTTATTTCAAAGAATGTGAGTTTTCCCTTCTAGAAGTATCAAATTCAAGGTCGATTGTTGGGTACAGTAAGACGTTAGGATTCCAAATTTGCAGTCCCAAACTTGGGAAGGCGTGCACTTTTCATCTATCTACAAATGTAACTTGAAACTTGAAAGCGACTGCTTATACATTCATTGTTCGTTCAAATGTGCCAAAGTAGCCGATTATGACGTAAGTTAGTGTATTATGTGAAGTTTCGCGTGAAATTAAGTTAAAATTACTTTTAAGTTACTTATTTTGTGGGGAAAATTAGCTCATTCAAACCAATCGTGCTCAACTGAGATGGGCACAGATTTGTATTTTGGAGCAAACAACTGAGGCCGATAGCTGAAATAACATCAAAGGAAGAAGCTAAAAGGTTTAATTATTGATTACAATCTTATTCACAAGAGATTATTGCATAACATAAGATTAAATTGTAGCCAAAAAGACATAATTTTGCCAATTAGAAACTCTCAATAAGGCCAGAACCATGTGCCTTGAGCTTCAACAGGGAATCCCAGATTGCATGAATTTGGTTGCAGATCATCATAACATTCAGCTTCAAGTTTTGGGAATGGCAGAAGAAGGCTTTTGCTTAAACTGTCATCTTCATCTTGAGAAAAATCAGAAGGGTCCTGCTCGTGAACTTGCGAAGAATCGGCCAGTTCGACCAATGTCGAATTGTTGTCCGAGTCGGAAACATCACTTTTAGCAGAACTAGCATCTTCCTGCTTAGAGAACCCCTCTGGTATATTTGGAGAGTCATGGCTTAAATTTGGTTTCTTTGGTTCTGCATTGTCCAATGGCTCGGGTTTTCGCTTTCCTTTATCCCTCGAAAGCAACTTCTCCGCGAGCAAACGAACCTATTCGAAAATGAAAATAACTAGTTTCAACAGAAGGGTGAATTGAATTGAATTCTTTAACCAAAGCAACAAATATACCTCATTTTTCAATTTCTCATTGTCTTTGAACTGGCTGTCATAATCTGCCTTAAGTCTATCATAGCTTTCTTTCAATGAATCATACTCTTTCTCCAAGTGCTTCGTTTTGTACCGGGCTCGGCGGTTTTGAAACCAAATTGCAACCTGCCTAGGCTGCAATCCAAGTTCTTTAGCAAGCTGGAGCTTTCTCTCTGGTTCGAGCTTATTTTCAACCTCAAAACTTCTCTCAAGAAACAGAACTTGGTCGGGAGGGAGACGCCTTTTTTTCTCCGATTGATAATCATCGTTGCCATTTCCTTTTTTATCAATCTCTGTGAAAAATGACCTCTCTGTATTTTTAACTCCTTGAACATTTTCAAAGTTAACCATGGATGTAGATCCTAAAAACAGAGAAACAGTGGAAAATTTTCAATTTTTTACATTGACTGCCCAATTTCACACATTATCAGAAAGAATTGATCTCTGTCCAAAACTTTACAGTTGGGACTTATAATTATGTGGATCTTCAATTCCAAAAGGTATATCAAAAGCCTTAAATCACATAATTACTACAAATTATTAACAAAATACTCAAAGTAAACAGAGTAAAACTTAGTTCAAAATCATCAAAGAAAAAAATGTTATTACCATGAAAAGAAGGGGAAGAATTGGTAATCCAGAGAGAATCAAGTACTTCAGAAGAGCAAAAGAACCTTTCATTTTTGCATAAAACGTTATTCATGTTTGAACCATCACGCACCCTGGGATCCTCCATAGCTTCTACTTTCTAAAAAGAGTATTTTTGTGGGAAGTTAAAGTAGTAGCATACCTTTTTCTGAAAAGAAGGAATGAGTTGAAAAAAGTGAAAATCTATGGCTTATGACGGATAAAAAAGTGACTATGAGATAATGTTGATATGGGAAATGTGCGATCAACGACGGTTCACACCCATCGCTCGGCAGAATATATGAGTAGAGGGAGAAACTGATGGATTCCGGAGAGAGAAAGGGTGCAATGGATTGTTTCTTGTTGGGATGGAACACATTGTGAAGTTACTATATCCTTTGTTCTTAGTACATGTTTGAACATTTGTAGCTTGTTTGAGAATGATTTTAATCCAATTAAAATTGAAAATATATTCGTTATTGGGTCCTACCCGTCTAATAAAAGTCAACAATAACGGCTAATTTTTCAATTTTAATCCGATTTTAATCCCTCCCAAACTAGCTCTTGATTCTAAAATCTTTTTTGTAGTATAATTAAGGCCCTGTTTGGGAGAAATTTTAATCAAGATTTTAATTAAAATTCTAGCCGTTAACTATCAAATCAGCCATCATTTTTGACTTTCCCTCTCACATGTGGGGCCCACAAGTTGACTATAACGGCTATAATTTTGATTAAAATCCCACAAAAATTGCTCTCAAACACGCTCTAAGAGCTTGTTTGGGAAGAATTAAAATCCAATTCAAATTGAAAATATAGCCGTTATTGGGTCCCACACGTCTAATAAAAGTCAACTCCAACACTATATTTTCAATTTTAATCTGATTTTAATCCCTCCCAAACAAGCTCTAAAGATTGTTTGAGAAAGCTTATTGAGATTATAAGTTCGTGTGTGTAGTGAAATGTATGATAAAAATAAAAGATTTTTCATAAATATTATTAAATTTAAAAATACACCAAAATTTGTCACTTTTACTACTGATGCTAAAAAATGTCATATTTTGTGTGAAATGTCCAAATTACCCTTAGTGATACCTAAAAGTATTTAATGATAATTAATGCTTGATTTGAATGTTAATTAATGCTATGATGTGATAATTTAATTTGTGTACTATAAACATTGAATATATGTATATTATATTGGATAATAAAGATTTTTTTCCCTATACAATAAAAGAGCCACTTTTGAAATCACTATTCCCAATTTCGTCCTCTAAAACGACGTCGTTTTGGCCCCAGAAAAAAATTTCGTCCACTGAAATTACCCACTCTTTCCCCAATCGAAAACCTATTTGCTCTGTTCCTCAATCACCTCTACCGCACTGATTTCTTTCTCTTCTTTCACTGTTTCCCCATCTCTGCACTGAACAACTAATGCTCATTCGCTCCATTTTGAGGACGCCGCCACCGCACTGCTTCTATACAGACCACTGGATTCCGACAAAGTTTCAATCCCTTCATCTTGAGGACGCCGCCGCGAATCGATTCTATATAGAACCACCGGATTCTGACGAAGTCTACCATGACACCGACGAAATCGCAAGAAGAAGAACTTCCGCTGCTAAGTCGAGCCTTCTGTATGTTTGTTCGTTCCATTTTTTCTACAAAAATTTTGCGTGCTCGTTTTCATTTGTGCTTTCATATTTGTTTTAGCTTTCGAATTATTTGTGTGGTTGAGTTTCTGTTAATTGATGCTTTCTAAGTCACACTTTGGGATGATAATAGTAGTGTTAATATAATATTAATCCTTTCTCAAATTATCTGGAATTTGATCTTTCTTCTGATGATTTCTTCTTCAAGGGGAGATTGCCACCAAGGGACCCTGTAGAGCTCCACAGCCATCCCTGCTCAAGCCCATTGCTCAGGCCAAATGGTAATCATTGGTCATTTGGAGTGGATCAAGTTAATTAATTTTTTAATAGCTGAATTCCTGTTAGTTTCTCCATTTCTCTGATGTTTAAGTAAGAGCTTTTTCAGTGATGGTTGTTTTGTTTAAATGGAAATAATGGGATGTGAATAGGATGATCACCAATTGATAATGATACAATAAGCAATCCTAAGAATTGTAATGAGTTAAGATTAGTTTCGACTTATATTAGCTATTGTTATGGAAAGCATTATGGTCTGCCAGCTAAATAGTTTTGATTATGACACTTCTCAATAATGATATGCACTGATTGAGAAATAGGAAAATTATTCACTATAATATCTACAATAAAAAATGGTCACAATAATTATTTCGGTTCTTTCATTGCTTAGTTTACTTCACTGTCGCCATGATCAATCATTAGCATAAATATTCAAAGGGAGAAAAGGAATACTTGTCAAATATAAGAAAAGTGCTTAATTGTGATTCTCTTAGAAATCATTAGCATAAGACTTAATTTTGACTAAGGAAATTGTCAATTACAAATTTAGAAGTTGTCAATTATATAGTTTGACTTAACAAGAAGGAACAAAATGAATAGTTTTTCTTGAGAAATGATATTTTGATCTATATGAAAGAGGCTTTTCAATCTTAACATCTTCTCCATGATACACCTTTAGGTTTTCAAGTGCTTGATTTTGAAGTTGTTCTATATATTAGACACCCCAATATGTGAATACGTAATAAAACTATACAAATTTCTCTCGTTGACTAAACTATCGCGAGGTAGATTTTTATTATGACGTTATGCTAGAGTAAGATGGCAAAAAGAAGACATGTCGGAATTACAAATTTAGATCCGCATGTCGATACCACCGTCCAAAGGATAGGAAACCTAGGCCACATGAACTTGTCCTTTTCGAGAAAGGCGCCATTGAGAACCTGTGTTAAATTATTTATGTTGTCCTTTGAACTTATTTTGGGTGTTAATGTTACTGTTTTGAGTACTCGATTTTCTCCCTCATCACGTGTTTGAAAGGTTGCCAAAAACATCGATTATCCATTACCGAGATTCTCGGGTTTCGAGGCTTTGGGTGGGGCCATGTGAGGCAACCTCATGTTCATAAAAGCAAGTATATTTGTGGGAGAAGTTACAAGAGTTTGTATTAGCATTATTTCGTAAAGATACAGACAAATCTATATTTATAGAAATTTTTTCCTCAAATAGGCTCCATTGCAAAAGTTACTCTTAATTTTTTTTAAACATAGCCAAGTATGCTCTATTTTTTTTCAAAGAAATGATTTTTTATTTATTTTGTCTTCATTGCATAGCACTTATGTTAGACGTTCAATTTGAACAAAAACTACTTCAAAAATCGAGCAGGTGCAACACTTTTCTTCTCGATTTTGATGAAATCTGCAATGCTGTTTGAGGGTGTTATCTTGTAGTTGTATTTTAATCTTCTGGTGTCTGTGGCTACGTCATTGTTGACACCAAGGATATTGTTGAGAAGGCTCATTTTAGGGATCTTCACTTTCACTATGTGAAACATGTCCTCATTTTGCCGCTGTCTTTGTTAGATACCTAAAGGTCTTTGTTAGATTCCTAATTATCATGTTAAGTGGTTTTACCTTGCAGTTGAAGAATTCGCATGAGAAGAAAGATAAGAGGACAAACTAGATAAGAGGACAAACTAAGTTGCGCAACACTGATGTAGACAATATGCTACTATCCAGACATTCTAGCTGTTGCAGCTGATTAGGTTTATTCAAATGAGTTATTAAATTTCTATTTGCTTTTCTATTGTGGTTGTGAGAAATTATTTGTCCTCAATGTAAATTTGTTTGGTGCCTTCGTCATTTTCACTTTTGGATAGTTTTTTATATTCATTATGGTCCAATACATTTTTGAAGAGAACCAAGTGACTACAATGGGTAAGATGTGTGTATATATATTTGTGTATCTATCTTTATATGTATATATTGTGGGTATGTGTGTGAATTTTACGGGTTATTTACGTATCGGGTCGAAATTAAGGTGCTCACTGAGTTGCCGCATTTTATGATAATTCATTCATTCAATGTTTTCTTGGGCAATTTAATTGTTCTCGATTTATGTTCAACTCTCTCGTTTTCTATTTGTAATTGCAAATGCATCCCAAAAGATTTTTATTTATTTTTGATTAACAAGTTTTGTTAATTGATCTTTGCAAAGCTCATACTCACTACAAATTTGGTGTACCGTGTTTATGTTTGGCTATAAATTACTTTGACCAATGTCAACTGCAGGTATGACCCGCTCATGAAGTTTTCTGATTACAACACCATTTTGTTTCACAAAGTGATTTAAATTCTTATTGTCTCCATTATTGATTTGTCACTACTTTCTTGGTGTTCACATTGAAGTAATATATGGGGATTTCAGCTTTTTAGCCGTGACTTGTTTATCACTAGCGCCCAAAATGCGGTGAAATTGAGGTTCCTTCCACACCGTTAACTTCAACCTGGTATGCTCAAAATAATTATGCATTGCTGAAATATTTGACTAATCTGTTGCAATTTGATAATCTTTTGCTTAATTTTGTCACGGTTTATTGCAAATTAGAATCTCTATTTAATATTTAGTATGTAGGATGAAGGGGGAGACAAGAAAAATAAATCAAATAATGCGTGTCGTTGTTAAGGGGTTGCCCGTATTATCGTTATTACTTTACCAATGTAGAAAATTTTTGAAAGGCAAAGGATCCAAAGAGTGAAGCTTGCCGTTGATTTCTCTCCAGGAATTCTTTCTTGGTGCCTGGGCAACTCGGCAACTATACTTATGCTTGGTGCTCTCCATGCACGCTATATATATGAAGATAAGAAGGTAGGTTTTTTGGCATATTGCTCGATATGGGATGCAATGCTTTTCTACACCATTTTCGTTTCCGTAGAAGAAAATGTGATCCCAAGGAATACGCTATTTTCGCATATTATCTTTATTGATTCTTGTGCCTTATATCCTTGTGATCGCTGAACCCCGTTGGACAGGTTCATGGGATTCATTTTTATGAATTTTCACAATAACACACGGTCATGGATTGTATAGATGCTCTTCACACACGAATTTAGTTCATAGTTTATAGGATGTGGACTCTATTTGGATTGCTTTTTGTACAACCACAATGAAACGGATAAAAGCTCCGACATGTTTGTTTAGCTTTCGAGTCCATCGACGTATTAAGTCTGCAGTAGTAAAGAAAGAGAAAAGAAGACGCCATTTGAAGTTTTAACAAGTCTTCTCATATCTTTTCCTCGTAAGTAATATGTCTATAAGATGAGTGAGTGGAACATCTTATACCCATTTCTCCATATCTTGCCTAATTTATTATTCTTTCCAACAAATAGAATTTTGTAAAATTTGTTATCCTAAATGTTCTCGTACCTACCTTTCCAAATTTAAGTTTACATTTTCATTTACTAACGACTTTAAATTGTTCCAAATTATAATTGCGATTCACCCGTGTGTTTGGTTTATACATGTTTTATAACCAAAATTAAGTGAGAACTCGTGGATTTTTGAGCATAAAACATACTCGATTAACTACCAAGGTCACTTTCTTTGCCCTCTACCGGAGAATATCCGCTTAGTATATTTGACCAATTTTTCACCAAGTGATATCTTTTCGCTTGAGAACTATATCTATCTTCTAATTATTTTCTATTCCGTCTGATTATAGTCCAGCTTAGGTATACCGGAAATCGCCGCCGCGATTGTTCCTAGAATTAAAGTTCAAATTTATAAATTAGTGTTCTTTATACCGGAGGCCTCGTTGGAACGAATTGTATTTTGAACTCCTCTTGACATTGTAAAAGCGCGGTTGTATAAATTTCTTGTTTTTGAAATCGATTAATCTCAAATTTAAAAACTCGCACGGTAAATATTTGGATTCAATCCTCTCTCTCTCTCTTCCCTTTTTGCCGTTCTGAATCTTGAGTTGACACACCTCAAAATGTTTCGAGTGCTCCGAAGATGGTTTCCTTTCCAAAGAAGGACAAACTCAAGGTTAGTTTTTCAATTTTTATTCTGTCTTTGAGATGCCTTTATTAATAGAAAACAACGTTTTGTGCCGATGAATTTTACAGAATTAAAATCACTCCACGCTATTAAATACCCAAGTAAACTGTAGCACGTGCATCGCACGTACGTACACTAGTAATAAAAAAATGATTTTTTTTTTTTTTGAAAAGTTAGCATAAACGAATTTCTTCTACCATTAAAAAATCCTAGTTTTTTTACCATCTTCTCCGTTTTTCATCAAGAAGAAATTACTATTAGATTCATATTCCATTTTAAGAGGTTAACATGTCAGAAATTGTTTATATTTTTATTTTATAAGTTACTACTTTTGAAATGTTAAATACAATATGATCATATTTATTTGAAATTTTCGAAATTATTATTCATTCATTTGTTTTGTTTTTCAAATCTTTTGAAATAAAGATACCAATATCATTTACAAAATGTTGTGAATGATTCCATATTTAATGAATCATTGAATTATTTATTTGGGAAGATATTGTTATGTTGTAGTTGAGAATTGATAATCAACATTAATGTTGAATAATTTCTTCCAATCAAACCCAATAAATATTTTGAATGATTGTCTCTTTAACGATTTATTGCGCAAATTATTTGAGAAAAAGATTTTGTCATTTTGTAGTACAATATTGATGATCATACTTAATGTTATGAAGAATTTGTTCCAATCACACACATATTACTTGCTTTCCATCAGTTTTGACGGTTCAACTATCAAATTTGACATTTCAAAATTGTCAGAATAGATATTTCAATTGTCGATTTATCCTATTTACTATTGTATGGATTTAAATATTCGAATGTGCCGCTTTCATTTTATTAAATGCCAACATATTAATTGTACAGAATTCTTATCATTGCAATCTCAGTTTTTCAAGTATGAGTAATCATTTGAGATTCATCATGTCGTGTGGAGAAAGTTTGTTATGTAGATGATGAAGGGAAGTGGAGAGGGGACAAAATCACTCCAATCGTAGTTCCGACAGGTATCGCGCTACCTTCACTTATGTTACGATTGAAGGACAAACTTTGTATTCTTGATCTCTGTACTCAAATTGAATTGAAGTTCAAATCCTGAACATGAATATACATCTGACCAAAATACGTGAAGATGAAGAAGAAAGCCATGCCATGCTATTTATAATCAAATTATTGGAGTGAAGCAACTATGGTCATTTAGTACACAACCACTGACTCACAACTTAAGTTATTACTTGAGTGACAATTGGTTTGATGGTTTAAGGTCTACGTGTACTTTTATCCCCTAAACTTTGTCCATAATTTATAAGAATTGTGAATATTAAATCATGAGTACCATTTTATTATAAAGTTTCCTTTATTATTTGTTGGTAATTAATGATCATGAGTACTTTTTGATCTTAAGTGTAGTACTTACCTGAAAAACACATCATTTACTATTAGGGAACATTCAAGATGACAGAACATGATTTAAGTATTTTTATTAATATTATTTCTTCTACTTGTGATACATGTACTGTTGATGTGGAAATAAATGTTACGTATGTTAGAATAAAAAGAGCAAACGTCCTTGGGTATTTTGATATTTAAACTTCTCATTATGAGAATTCAATCAAACAAATCCAATTTTGTCATGTACTAATCAAACAAATCAACAAATATATCAATTACAAAGAGAAACAAATCATCTAAAACAAATAAAATTCGCTTTATAAAAGCAATGGCCAAAGATTCACAAGCTACATGATTGCAAAAGAGCTTTCATTCAATTGATTTCTAAGTAGATAATGGAAGAAGCATTCTTCGCTTCTTTTTTCGGGTCAGTCTATCTTGTTTTATAATTTTCACGCATAAAAGCACTAGCATTACAATAAATACCAAAATAAGAGCAAGCCTTAAATATCTACAATGTAAAGAAGTGGCAAAGAAAACGAGTAATGATAAAATGATAAGTTCCCTTATCACAAAGATAACAACGTCCACCCTACATCTAGCAAACACAACATATGAGAAATGACAATTCTCTGAGATGCATAAGTACAAATATATACAACCACCAAGTCATGTTTATAATCAAATTCTTGAAAGGAAGCAACTATGGTCATTTTGTAGATAGTCACCAAATCGAGTTTAACATAGTATTAACAAACTTCCTCACATTATTTATTGACTCTCTTTCTCCTCTCTTTGGTGAATGGAGTCCTGATAGATGTTGCAGGAAATCGAACGTGTGACAATCACAATTTCTTTGTATTAACAACATCGTCGCTTTCAACAGGTATGGAGGCCGCCACCGATACGCCGGTGACATCGCCTACACAAAAGTAGTGAATTGTATTAGTTATCCAAAATGCCAAATAATAACATAACATAATCTATCAACATATAATTATCCTCTCGGCTACCTAAAATCAATATAATATTATCTGTAAAAACAACGTTCAATAAGAAAGCAAAAAAGAAAAAAAAAATAATTCGTATATTTAATGCAAAACATATGTATAATATTCAGATGAACCAAAGATGGACACATCGACAAATGACTACAAAATTGAACTATCGAGAAGTAATTATCTATCGAGAAAACTAATTTTTGATAATCCAAGAATAACTAACCAAAAGGGGGTGAATTGGTTTTTGAAACTTTTTCGACTATTAGTCTTAAAACTATTTAATACACAAGATATATATGCAAAGTGTAATAAGAGAAGTACATATGCAAATTCGATAACTTAATTCAAGTATTGTCACTTAAGTAGATAAAGCACAATGTAAATAGAAATTTAAAGTAAAGTGCAATAATGTAAAGATGACAAGTGAATTTAATAGGGTTCAATATACAATGTGTTCTACGTCTCCGTTACCAAACTCTCCGTCACGAGTAAGTCCAAATGCACTATAGTGGTAACTTACAAGAAAGAAGTACCAATCCTTAAATGACTTACAACAAGAAACACTTATCCTTAACAACAATCGAATTTTCACAAGGTTCTCGAAACCACCAAAATGTAAATGATAATTTTACAATTGAAAGATCTCTCTTAACAAATGATATAATCAAGTCAATTATTTAGAGAGTTAGAATAACACTTCAATAGATAGAGAATAATAAAGTTCAAGTGTTTATATTGTAAGCTTTGATGAATAATGGTTAATGAAATAGTTTGTACCTTGTATCAAAATTTTCAATCTATAATCTCTCTTAACAAATAATACAAGTTGAGTATGAAGAGATATTTACACTTCAATATAAGTGTTGGTAAAGAAAACCTTTATCAAGGATTGAAAATACAGAGATTGAAAAGTTTCCGTGCAAAATAGATGAAACTAGTTTGATCAATCAAAAGATTTTTTCAATAAATGAAATAGAATATATAATCAAGTAAGTTCAATTATTTTCAATAAATATACTCTCTTAATTGCTCTTGTAAGTTGTTGACATTGAATGCACAATAGTGAGCTGTTTATAGATCAACATGTTTGAAAATCAGCAATTTACGGTTGAGCATTTCGATCGACCGAAAGATGAATATAGCCGCTGTATATTTTAAACTATTGGAATTCCAGCTGAACATTTCTGTCATTTCGGTAGAACAGAATTTCGGTCAACCGGAGTATATTTCGGTTGACCGAAGTATGAGATTTTTGGAATTTAATTTTTATATCAAAATATTCATTTTTCCAAAATCTATTTCATATTATGAATTAAAAACATTTTTATGCAAGTGATGAATTATGAAAATAATTTGAGCTTTATGCACTTGCTAAAGATTGATGAGTTGATACCTTTACATATAAATTGAAGTTTCAATAAAGAACTTCTAAACTCTAATATTCAAAGTTCTTGTTCTCTTCGAGTCTCTTTTGATCGCTTGTCTTCAATAGATGACGTTTTGTGTCTTTGAATACTCAAGAAGATTTATATATGAAAAAAACTCAAGAAACAAGACTTGTTAAAATATAAGTATCTAGTATGTTATAATCAAAACAAATGGAGTTATATTTAATCATAGGTCAACAACTTTACTGTCGAGAACAACAGTTCTAATAAAATGATGTCGAATTTCAATATATTTAGTGCAAAAGTGCAAGATGGAATTTTTAACAAATTTATAGAACTAGTGTTATCACACATAATGAGAGTATTTTAAAAAGTTAAATGATAATCGCTAAGAGTTTGTTTCATCCAAAAAACTTGAGTAGAACAACTAGCGGCCGAGATATATTCGTCTTCGACGGTGGATAGTGCAACGAAATTTTATTTCTTGCTAAACCATGACACAAGAACAAAGTCTAGAAAGTGACAAATTCCACTTGTACTTTTTCAATCAAAGGTGCAACCCTCCCAATCGGCATCTGAATAGCTAATAAGGTCAATATGAGTGCCATTTGGATACCAAAGTCCCAAAGTTCCAGTGCCACATAGATATCTAAAAATTAGTTTTAGGGTACTTAGATGTGACTCTTTAGGATTGGATTGAAATATAGCACATAAGTAAACACTAAACATAATATCGAGTCTACTAGCGGTTAAATAAACGAGAGATCCGATCATACCTCGATATTTTGTTATGTCAATTAAAGTATCTTGCTCATATTTATCTAATTTAATTGATGAACTCATTGAAGTATTCATTAGCTTCAAGTCTTCAAAATCAAATTTCTTGAACATGTCTATAATGTACTTTGTTTGACCAATGAAGATGTCTTCATTAGTTTATTTAATTTGAAGTCCAAGAAAGAAATTTAGTTCTCCCATGATACTCATTTCAAATTTCTTGTTCATACACTTTGAAAACTCTTCACAAAGGGAAATATTAGTTGCACCAAAAATAATATTATCAACACAAATTTGTACAACAATCATGTCATCCCTTTTGATTTTAATAAAAGTGTGGTATCCGCATTTCTCGTTTGAAAACCATTTGAAATAAGAAATTCACTCAATCTTTCATACCAAGATCTAGGAGTTTGTTTCAAACCATATAGAGTTTTTATAAGTTTAAATACTTTCCGAAAATTTGTGATTTTGGAATCGGGAGGTTGCTCAACATAAACTTCTTCTTGAATAAAATCATTTAGAAATGCACTTTTGACATCCATTTGATAGAGAGTAAAACCTTTATGGCAAGCAAAAGCAAGAATCATGCGAATAGATTCTAATCTAGCAACCGGTTCAAAAGTTTCTTCGAAATCTATACTTTATTCTTGATTGTAACATTGGGCCACTAATCTAGTCTTGTTACGCACAATTTATACCGTTTTCATCTCGTTTATTTCCAAAAATCTATTTTGTACCAATAACGGTTTGATCATTTGGTCTAGGTATAAACATGAATTTAATCTTTTTGAATACTTTTGATTCAAAAGGGTACATGTATACTGATAAATGTGGAGTTCTGAAAGTTAGCAAGCGTGTTTGGGTTGTGTTAAAGAACCAAATAAAGTCCCAATAATATATGTTAGAAGGTCTGGCGGTCACTATGGATGCAACTGCAGCTTAATAACTCATGTAAAGTTGGTAGTGATTAAGTTGTTCGGGTGATTCGAACAATAATAGTGGGGAATCTTCTTGTAGTTCGGGTGGAGCTAACTGTGATCTTATTGATCATGGTTCTCATGGTAATTTGAGCATATTGGTAACTCAAGTAGAGTTGGTGCTGCTCGTGGTGATTTGAGCAGGTTTGGTGACTTTGTTGGAGTTGGAAGTGAACGGGATGATTGAAGCAATGATGATGCGTAAGGTAGTTCTACTGGTAAGCAGTGCTTGGATTTAGTTAATAGTTGCTGAGTATGTCCAATAGGGAGAAGAGTTGGAGAATGACTAGAAGAGTGAAACTTAATTCATTTCTATGAAATTTGTGTGAAGGTGGAATTTGTTATATTTGTGACTCATATTCCATGTGATTTTGAAAGTTTGAATTATGCAAGGAGTTTAGATAATTTTGGTTAGGAAGTTCAGATTGATAAGCGAACAAATTTCATCATGAATTAAGAATTTGATGGGAATAAAAACTTTGGGATTCGACAAGGACGGAGTTGGGAACGCCGGGAGAGAATGAGAAAAGTAGGGACTGGGCCGCGGTGCCAGCCTTGGGGCATTGCAATGCCCAACAAGAAAAAAGAGGTAGGTATTGTGCACCGTCAGATTTGTTTTTCTGAATTGTGCGGGTTTGATTAGTTTCAACTTTCTTTTTTGTGCTCTACTTCATCTATAACTGCAAAAGAAGGTTCCTATAAATATTCCACAAGGTGTAGGCTCTTCAAAGACTTGACATAACAATTAGATTATTGTTGTATACATTAGAAAATTAAAATGATTATTTTGATTTAGACTAAGAGTATCAAATTTTGTAAACACAATTTTAGTTTTTTGGGACATGAAATTCTCCTCTTCTTTCACATAAGTCTTGTGTTCTTGTGTAATCAATTATTTTCATATTACCCTTATTTTCTCATTTCTAATTATTTGGCCGAATTCTCAACAAATTGGTGTCAGAGTAATTCTCGTATCTTGTTTGTTTCCAACAAAAACTATGAAAAAAGAAAATGTAAAAGATAAATAACCATTTTTATTAGCCTCGTCAATTACCTAGACGAAAAAGACATCACAAGTTGCTTTAAAAGAAATTTAAATATCTTATTAGATACTATCAACTTGATCAAGAAATCTGCGATAAAATGCTAACACAATAAGTGTACTAGTATGATTGCGAGTTTACAAAGCATTAAGCACGTGTTTGAATTATTTTTAAGTTCTTATAAGGTATTATTATTACTAAATATACGAATAAAAAGTATGTTTGATTTTTTTTTTTTAACGTTAAACTTTGCCAAACATGCTCTTCTTCGTCGTCAGTAAATAGAAACATTAACAACTTGAACCTTTATTTCTGTCAAGTCCCCAACTTCTATTTTTTTTTTATCTTTCTTATCTTTAGCCTCTATTTAGTTTAGTTAAAAATTAGTTTATTAGTATATCCCTACTAATATAAAAGAGGCAATACGCATGTTACTATTCATTTCTGAAACATTTTTCATTCCCATTTTATCCTCACTTATCCCCCATTGAGGCAATCCGCAGGTTACTATTCATTTCTGAAGCATTTTCCATTTCCATTTTATCCCCACTCATCCCCCATTATTTACTGTTATCCCTACTATATACAAAAGGTAAAGAAAAGGGTAAAGAAAAGACTTATGCCTTATAAACGCCTACAATTGTTGACTTTAGGGAAGGGAAAAAAAAACAAACAAAGTATATAATTAATTTGTATAATAACTAATTGATTTGTTTATACAAAGAATATTATATGCTAATTATATAATTATATATGGATAAATCTACTTTTACATTAAAAGATATACACGTAGCAAAACTGATTATATATACACAATTATTAGGATAAAGTAATTATTTGTTTATTTATTTATACATATATAATTACGCTAATTATGTATATTTTTTCTCCTAATTGTGATTCTTAATCTCCTATCCTAATTGAGGTAAGTAATTATTGTTTATTATATTCTAACTATGTTAAATCAGCGATAAGCAAGGGAAAATAACTTAAATTGACGATTTGGAAGGGAAAATGGTGGATTTTGGCATCGAGAATGACTCCTACCCAGCTAAGCTTGTGGCCACGACGTGCGCGCCGAATAGACGTTTCCGAATGGGGGTCATGAGTGCGATTCTGAAAACCGTATCAAAAGTTAGGGTTGAAATACCAAAAAAGGACCAAAGTTGCACAAAAATATGACTTCGGGGATCGAATTGTACAAGTGTCCAAAGGTTAAGGACCTAGGGATGCAATTTTTTAAAGGATGAAATTGATAGAAAAGTCAAAATATAAGGACTTAAAAGTACAAGATAAAAGTGGAAGGACTTTAAGCGCAATTACCCCTATGACTTAACTACAAGAAAAAAAATTTATAAAAAAAAATTGAAGTCTCCATGTACCGTGAAGTAAAGTCTCCATGGTGCACAGAGACTTCTAGCCCCGTGCGCTCACGGGGAGAACACTTCTCCTCGTGTGAAGTTGGAGTTTACAGTTTACTGTTCACAAGCTGTCCAACCTCGGCTCGGCTCGGCTCGGCTAATCCACTAATTTTTTTATTTTTTATTTTCCTACTATATATTTGTTCATCGTAGAGGCAGTGCAGCAGTTTCAGATGAGGGTTGAAGAACTCTCTCACGTCTCTTAATCACAAAACAAAACCCTTGCTCTTCAAAATTCTTTCCTCTTTCGACCAAACCCTACCGCACTCCTCAAATTTCTCAGATGTTGAAACCCGACGGGTCGAAGGAGATGCACGCCTCAACCACACCGTCCAGTCAATAATGCCTTTTGACATCTTCCATTGGCTATTAAAGTAATGGGTAATTTTGCATGTTTGCCAATAGAGGGTATAGTTCTGCTCCAATTTTATCCTAGTATATAAATTGTTTTTTCTTTTTCCAGTCACTAAATAATTCATAATAATCTTGTTTGTTTTGGTTTTGTTTTTGCTAGCTTCGACATGTGAGTGGCGGAGGCTGATTGTGGAGGGATTCTGCATGGAGTGCTGAGCAATGCGATTGCTGTCCGATAAGGTTTTTTGAACAAATTAGTTCTTTGAGTTGATTCTTGATGCGTTTGTTTAAAAAATTTCCATCTCTTCATTGAATCTTCTTTTTCTTGTTCAAATATATTTTGCCTTAAGTGTTTAGCCAAACAAACCCTTAGAATATGACTTCAAGGGGGTGGACCTATATAATAGTCTTAGTGTTGATTGCGTTCAGGTTGTTTCTTTTTTAGTTGGGGGTTCTCAAGTTCTTTTGGTTGGAGACTTTCAGGTATGTTAAATTTTGAGAGGTTATTTATGGATTTTTTGTTCTTGTTTGGTCCATGAGTCTCTCAAGAAGAATGAAGAAAACACATTTTGCTTGAACCCTCATTGCTAAATTCTTCATTCTCTTTACACGTAAAATTATTTAATAGTAGCAATAATTTAATTTAGCAATAATTCTTCATTCTCTTTACACAAAATTTCATCTAGAAGAAAGAAGCTATATTTCTGTAATCCTTCTCCATAGGTATACTCTTTGATATTCGACATGTTACCAGGTGAATAAATCGAGAAATGCTATTAGTAAGAATTTAAACTATGCTAAAGGATAATAGTAGAATAAGGTAATATAATTAGAAGTGGCCTAAAGAATGACCTGTAAGTCACAATATTAATGTTGGGTTTCAAGCACAAGCTCTTATTTCAACGAATTGTTAATATATCTATATTGTAACGGAGCTAGAACTTCAATAATTTAGTTCTTCCTTAAATTTGTGCATGTAATCAAAATTTAGCACTTAAGAATTGCTCCTCTATCCAATAACAAAGCTTATGTTTGGCTCATGCTATATAAATGACAGGGTTTCAGCATTCAGATTTGAGATTTTGAATGAAGATTTTGGGTTTAAGATATTCATCTTTATAAGGTTATTTATTTAACAGAGATCTGAAGTACTAGATTCGCTTACGTAACATTTTTGCTCTGTTTGGTTTGGTCCGGTTCATTGCCTTATTAACTCTCTTTATGACTATAAATATTCCAGGTTATTTTTGCTGAGATCCATTAAGGGGTTTTAGAATCTATCATATTTCCTGAAACCTGGTTCTGGATATTGTGTTGTGTGGTGTTTATATTATCGAAAGTCTCAAGGTTGCTGGTGTGAAGGCCCTTGATTATGTCGAAAGAGTAAACTCCAAAATAATCTTTATTAGGATAATTTTACAGCTCAAATTTGTGATGAGCACAGATATTTGTATATATGTGTTCAAGGGATTTTATAATGTGTTGATGGTTTACCCTTTTTTTGCCTATTGTAATTTCTTGAAACTTATAGATACTCTTGTTTTTTCTTGTGTAGCTGATGGCTTTGTAGTCCAAACAGGAGATCCGAAGGTCCTGTTGAGGGCTTTATTGACCCCAGCACAGAGAAAACCCGTGCTATTCCTCTTGAAATTATGGTGAATGGATAAAATGCGCCCTTATATGGAGAAACTCTGGAAGTAAGTTTCGAGATACCCTTTTATGATACCATGAATGTCCCTTTTGGGACTCCTTTAGCAGTTTGATGCTAAGTTATTTGTTCTTTAACAGGAAGTTGGTCTATACAAGGCTCAAACAAAGCTTCCATTTAATGCATTTGGAACTATGGCAAGGGCCAGAGAGGTGAGAATTTTGAATTTATGGCTTTTCCTTTTCAATAATGTTGTTGTTGAAGACTTGGATGCTTGGACTTGATAGCAAGAGATTGATTTGCTCAAGGTAACATCTTGCTATGTTTATACATACATACATACATACATTTGTGCGTTCACACATTTTAGTCGGGTCTTTCACAGTCCCACCATATTGAATTTTGATCTCCTTCATCCCTTGATCGCTAAATTTCTTGTCCCTGCTTCCCTTCACCCTTCAATTTGGATCTCCTTCATGTGCCATCAAGATTCATTTCTCCATTAAAGGTCTTACGCATGCAAAAGTTTCATAAATGAGTGATAATTGAATTTTAAACCTTCATCTTTTCAGATACTATGTTAAACTATTTCATCAAAGGGTTTAAGATTTTAGAGAGGAAAAAAAATCATTAAAAATTTTCTTGTAACACTACGAAACTGAGTTTTACACATACTTGATATCTGTCTTTTTCGTAAATGTAGATTTTTGGGGCTGCCTATCTGGGACCATTTGGCCATTTTTTCACATTTTGCTGGACAAAATTTTTAAAGGGAAGAAGGATAATCAAACTATTGCAAAGAAGGTACTCTTTACACCCTTATTCTCTGATACTTTTTGTTAAAACTTGCAGCTTTGATATTTTTGCATTTTAATGTCTTCCTTGTCAAAAGAAGGCGGGACGTCAAAGGTTCGAGTCATCCTGTGTGGTTTTCATGTGTTTGGTTAATTTTTTGATCAGTCATGGATGAAAACAACGCTGTCTATATTCTTTCATAATCCTAATAATAAAATCTTTCAATAGGTGGAGGCTTCATCTTCTGGCGATTTGCTGCTTTTCATCTTCCTGCAATTCGTTGCACATTTTCGTATTTATACCCTCAAATCATAAGGTATGTCGATTTCATATTTGCTTCAATTTAGGGTTCTTTCTTCCAGTTGCTAAAGATTTTTAGATGTAGAAGGTTTATATAATTTGTGGGTTTTTTATATTTTTGTTTGATTTGCAGCTGGAACTGCGATTAGGGATTTACTATTCATTACTGTCGCCCTCCTTTTCACACTGAAACTGGTCCACCACCATTCTGACCTGGTTTAGTTACTGTTAACAAAAAATATATCTCAACTCCACTATATTGATTTGATTTCTTGCAACCGTGGCATTTATTTCTCTTTCTTCTCCAACACACACAAAAGCAAAGCAAACCCTTGATCTTTCAGTCTGCCTCACCTTCATTTATCCTCTCTCATGGCAGTGATAATCTATATAGAGATTCAAAGCTAACAGGTCTGTAACTAATTTAGTTCTAAAAATTTCTTTGATCTTTAAGGGTGTTTTCTTTATTTTTTACCTTCTGACTACTTTCATTGCCTGATGAATAGACCTCGTTGAGCTTTCAATTGGACTTTCTTCTCTTAAGATATGTTGATATGTTATTTTATCGTCATGTTGAAGTAATTGTTGGACCATTGCAAGTTTCTTATTTGGCAAGAAAAAAACTCATGCAGGTATATCTCTTTGTATCTGATTTCTGGATTGTAACGTGGTTATTTTTTCCTTTTTTGTTTTTCAAGTTTTTTGTATTTTATTTTGTTCAATATATGTCATCAGATTTGACTACTACTCTGAGATCATTATTGAATATAAATAGGGGTTTGAGTAATCTATTTATCAGTGGGTAATTTTACTTTAGAATTTCTGATGTTTCAGTATAATCAAATTTAGTGATTTTTTCTCCCTGTACTAGAATTCTCTTTTTTAGTTACAATGTCTATTGGTGTAAGAAGCTTTTTGCTTAAACGTCTTTTATGTTTGTTAGATTAATTTGTTGAAAAATCCAACAACAGAGGATGTGGTGATACTATCAATAGTGTTGGAGGAGGTCAAGAACAAGAATCTTGCTGTATATAATAGACTTTGAGCTCTTTGCAGCAATCCACTACAAAGGTTCTTCTTGTAAAAACTCTATATTACCCTTTGTCTAGACTATACTGGAAACAAGATTCTCGATAACAGAGAGAAAAAAATTTTTTAAGAGAAAAAAGAACTCTCAAATTTTAGTGTATGTAATAAGGAGGAGAACATCTCCTTATATAGTACTAGCATGGTGGAGATTTCAATTGTTTTAGTTAATTTTGTATTTAACACAAATAATGTTACGATAATCATTAATGAATTTGTAAGCACCAATTCAAATACAAATTAACTATGGAATGGAATAGACCACTCTTCTATCTCTTAACTTGTGCACTTATTATAACTATATTATATTCTCTATTAATCATTATTGTTACATTCATGGTTTTTCTTTGTAGTGAAACTGTTTTAAACAGTTGTTAAAAGTCTTAGAAAAATTCTTGATTTTACTCCTGCTATCCATTCTCTTGAATTCCAACCCTTTTGAAAAGCTATTACATTTTTTTTTAAAAAAAATTATTGGATTGTGCATGTATGAGCAATTACACTACAAAGTTTGGAACTCTTGTTGCAAACCATTCATGAATGTCTTCGCAGTTCGGATTGGGTAACTCGAAAGACTGTAACTAACTCGTTATGTGTTCTGGCCATGCACCTAAGCAACTTAACAACTGAATGAGCTGCTTCAACGCTGAATATTCTTGAAGCATGATGGACGGACAAAGTATGTTCTCCTTTTGTAAACCATTCAGCTCTGACATCTTCTACATGTCGCTGAATCTTCGCTAAGTTACAGAGCTATTCAATGCCTCACACACCAGCCATGATTCTTTGCATTTTTTTTTGTACCGTAAAGATTTCATAATTTCGTCTTTAAAAATTCTGGCTCAGTTAGCTATTTTTATTTGTCACTGATCAACATCTTCACCTTTATTATTAATAATGTTTAGAATTAGAAATAAGTCTTCCCATCTTTTGAGTTGAACTTGGAAGCATTATTGTGTTGGTGTTTAAATATTTGTTCCTATAAACTATATTATTGTATCTTTATATTAAAATAATTTTCTTTCAGTTCCTTAGTGCTAAATCTTCATTACATGGACTATTTGTAAATATTTTTCCTACATTGAATATAACATTTCAGTACGAATCATCAACAAATTATCACACAATATATCATATGTAAATTTACTTTGTTAAATAAAGTTCATTTTTGTAATTTCATCTATTATATATACGCTAACATAACCTCAAAAATAAGACAGCCCATGCCTTGCATGGGCCTCAACTAGTTTTGATAAAAAAAAGATTATGAAATATATGATTAAAAAGTTAATAAAAATAATATATCATATGAAATTTGTAATTAAAAATAAAACTAAGAAAAAATAAATTTTATAAAATGGAGGTCACAGATTTTTTTTAATACTTTAACAGTAATTTTGAATGAAAATCATGTTATGGTGGAAGAACTGATCAGCTGAAGTGGGGAACAAAGGGAAAGAGGAACACCAGAAACCAAGCTGCTGCAACTGGTAAGATGAACTTCTACCGGGGAGATGGACTTCTACCGCCAAATTCAAATCAGAATCAAGACGACACCGTTTTAAACTAAAAGGAAACGGTGTCGTTTGAGCCAAGGGATTTAATTGTAATTGAAACACGTTTTTTAGCTTGCAAGATGAATAATGCAATTTTTATCTGTTATAACGAAGTGAGGAAGGGAGGAATGCGTGTGATGTTGTTAGTGTGAGTTTTCCCTCTCAATTTCTTCTATGTCTTCTCTCTTTCTCTCCTCCCTCTTATTTCTCTTCTTAATTGCTTGTATTACACTATCAAGTAGTGATTTCGTTCAATTAATAGAATCACAGTCTGGGTCATTGAATTCCAGCTGATTTTCCTCAGTTGTTCTGTGTTAATTCGAGTAGAATCTGTTGTTTGAGTTGAAGTTAAGCTTCAACCATAACATTTGGTATCAGAGCAGCTACGGTGACTGGGATGGCTAAAACTCGAAGTAAATCGAACGAGGATCATTTGAAGCGATTAGACAAGGAGGTCACAGATCTGGGAGTAGCATACAAATCCACAGATCAGGTGCTGAAAGTAATGAGCACCAAACAGGATAGAATGGAGCAGATGATGGGTGAAATGAATCAGAAATATGAATCTATTGTGGCAATATTGGCTCAGATGAATGGAAGTAAAGCAAATCGTAATGAGAAACAAATCGAAGGAAGTGCAGCTCCTTCTCAAAATAGGGGTGATAATATTCATGGTAGCGAGTTTCCCACAGGGAGTTCCAGTGGAGGAAGGGAATCCAAAATGTTCTCTAAATTACCCAAAATAGACTTTCCCTATTTTGGAGGAGAAGGTCCCAGAGAATGGTTACGAAAAGCGAAGAAGTACTTTCAAATTCATCAAATCGAAGATGAGATGAGAGTGGCAATTGCAGAGATGTATCTTAAGGGGAAGGCTGATATATGGTTCCATGGATTCATTTCCAGTCACCCACACGCGAATTGGGACCTGTTCTCAAGAGAAATTTGCAGGAGGTTTGCTGAAAATACAGCAGAAGAGGTGATAGAAGTCTTCAGCAAACTAAGGTAGAAGGGATCTATTTTGGAATATCAGGAGCAGTTTGAGGAATTAAAATCTCAGGTGATGATCTCCTTACCACACTTACCAGAATCCTACTATATCTCTATCTTTACTAGTGGCCTAAAAGAAGAGATCAAATCAATGGTTAAAATCATACAACCCCAAACACTAGCAAAAGCATTCGAAATTGCCATTTTACAAGAGAATACCATCACAGCCCTCAGCAGAAATTCTAAAACATACAAATCTTACCCCACCTCTAAATGGACCAATCCAACTACTAAACCAACTGAACCTACCCCTAAACCCACCACCTACTCTGAACAAAGAAACCCCATTAACCCCCTTAAATTCAAAGCCATTACACCCTCTGACTTTCAGACCAAAAGAGAGTTGGGATTATGCTATAAGTGTGACGAGAAGTACACTAGAGATCACATTTGCAAGAATAGAATGCTTAATTTCATCCTGGTTGATGAGGAGAAAGAAGAAGTAGTAGAAGAACCACCTGGAGATGAAGAAGAGCAGGGTGGTAGAGGTGGAATGGATGAATTGATGGAGATTTCACTCTGTGCATTGATGGGCAGTAACAGGGGTAAAACCATCAGATTACCTGGTCTGATTAAAGGAAAAAGGGTATCAATCCTAATAGATAGTGGTAGCACCCATAGCTTCATTGATGAGCAATTGGTTAGTAGCATCAATTATAGCATTGAAACAGCTAAACCTGCCTCAGTAACTGTAGCAGGAGGAGGTAAACTGGTCAGCAAAGCTATTTGCAATCCATTGTCTTGGAAGATAAAGGACTTGGAATTCCAATACCAGCTGAGGGTTCTCAAATTAGGAGGTAGTGACCTGGTGCTAGGAGTGGACTGGCTAAGTCAATTTAGCCCAGTATTATTTGATTTCATTAAAGGCAGTATTACTCTTAACTATGGTGGAGTCAGGTGGGAACTGCAGGATGAAACTAATAAGGAAGGGTTCCAAGTGTTAAACATACAGGAAGGAAAGGGATGGAGTAAGAATCAAACTTATGGGATAATGGCACAGATTGCAGCCATTACAGAGGAGAAACAGGAAACCACACCATCAGAACTGGAGGCTGTGGTGAAGCAATTTCCTATGGTGTTTATGGAGCCGAAAAGATTACCCCCACCCAGATTTAACGACCATCACATTCCTCTGAAGGAAGGGGCACACCCGTTCAAGATGAGGCCCTACAGATGCCCTTATATACAGAAGACAGAGATAGAGAAGATGGTCAGGGAAATGAAGGAAAATGGCATCATACAACCTAGTAATAGCCCTTATGCTTCACCTATACTGTTGGTCAAGAAGAAAGATGGTACATGGCGATTCTGTGTGGACTATAGACAACTTAATAACCTCACAATTAAAGATAAATATCCTATGCCACTAATAGATGAATTACTGGATGAGTTGAAGGGAGCCAAGTGGTTCACAAAGATCGACTTGAGGGCTGGCTACCATCAGATTAGAGTGGCTACTGAGGATGTCCACAAAACAGCTTTTAAGACTCATGAGGGTCTATATGAGTTCAGAGTAATGCCATTCGGATTGACAAATGCCCCGGCAACTTTCCAATGCTTGATGAATGAAGTGTTTAAACAACATCTCAGGAAGTTCATTTTGGTATTCTTTGATGACATTTTGGTGTATAACACGGACCTAGATTCATTTTGGTATTCTTTGATGTCACTATGGTACTTGAAATCCTCAAGCGACATCAACTCTATGCCAAGGCCAGTAAATGCTCCTTTGGGCAGTCCCAAATAGAATACTTAGGCCACATTATTTCTGCAGAAGGGGTGTCGGCTGACCCTTCTAAAATTATAGCAATGCAAGAGTGGCCCACACCAGTTAATGTTAAGCAACTCCGGGGATTTCTTGGACTGACAGGATATTACAAGAAATTTGTAAGGGGGTATGGAGTTATTGCCAAACCTCTAACTGATTTACTGAAGAAAGATAGCTTCCAATGGAATGAAAGGGCTGAGGAAGCATTCAAGGAATTGCAGAACGCTATGAGCACCACACCAGTCCTAGCTTTGCCAGACTTCTCCATACCATTTGTTATAGAGACCGATGCTTGTTATGGTGGATTGGGGGCTGTCTTAATGCAAAACAAGAGACCTATCGCTTACTTGAGTAAAGGCATTTGTAGCAGGAATTTGGGCCTGTCAATCTATGAAAAAGAGCTATTGGCACTGGTAACTGCGGTGGGGAAGTGGAGACATTATTTAGAAGGACACCACTTCATCATCAAAACTGATCACCAATCCCTTAAGTATCTCTTGGAGCAAAGGATCACCACCCCATTGCAACAAAAGTGGCTGTCGAAATTATTGGGGCTCAGTTACGAAATTCAGTATAAGAAGGGTATTGACAATAAGGTGGCAGATGCCTTATCCAGAAGAGAATTAGGCTGCCTAGCTATTACGGCTGTGACACCCCAGTGGGTAGAAGAAGTGACGGCCAGTTATGAAGGAGATGAGACTGCTAAAGACAAAATTAATACCCTATTACTAGAGAGCCAGGCAGACTCAAATTACCTGTATGTGAATGGCTTGCTCAAATATAAATCCAGAATTTACATTGGGACTGGAGGAGAAGTGAGGAAGAAACTGATTGCAGCCATTCATGCCTCCCAGGAAGGTGGACATTCAGGTGTTCAGGCTAGCATCCACAGGGCAAAACAATACTTCTTTTGGCCGGGTATGAGCAAAGAAATCAAGCAAGAGGTCTTAGAATGTGATACTTGTCAAAGATGTAAGAATGAACATGTAGCTTACCCAGGCCTTTTACAACCCTTGCCAGAACCACAATATGCGTGGAGTCATATCTCCATGGATTTCATCGAGGGATTGCCTACTTCTAATGCTAAGAATGTGATATTGGTGGTGGTAGACCGGTTTACTAAATATGCACACTTCCTGACCTTAGCTCACCCATTCACTGCCTCTTCTATTGCCAAGTTATTCTTGGATCACATCTATAAATTACATGGAATGCCACAAAGCATTGTAACTGACAGGGATAGAATATTCACCAGTGACTTTTGGCAGAGTTTGTTCAAGCAATTGGGGGTCAAAGCTACAGTTGAGTACAGCATATCATCCCCAAACCGATGGTCAAACAGAGAGGTTGAATCAGTGTTTAGAAATGTACCTTCTGTGTATGGCCTATAAACAGCCTAAACAATGGAGCAACTAGATCAGTTTGGCAGAGTGGTGGTATAATACCACCTTACACACTGCCATCAAAATGACCCCGTTTGAGGCACTATACGGTCTTAAACCTCCTCAGTTAGCTTTGGGCCCATATCAGCAGACCAACATCGCAGCAGTAGAGGATATCCTCCAGGAGAGACACAGAATAGACCAATTGCTAAGGGAGAATTTGGCTCAAGCTAGAGCTAGAATGAAACATTATGCCGATCGGAACAGAAGTGAAAGGGAATTTCAGGTGGGCGACTGGGTTTACCTGAAATTACATCCATACGCTCAACAAACAGTAGCAAGAAGGTTTAACAACAAGCTATCTGCACGGTATTATGGCCCTTACCAGATACTTCAAAAAATTGGCTTGGTGGCTTATAAACTAGAGCTGCCTACTACTTCCCACATCCACCCAGTTTTTCATGTCTCCTTACTCAAAAAGAAGATTGGCAAACGGGATGTTCCAGTTCGAATACTCCCAATTCCAAACCAGAATTCTGGGGAACACAATCAGCCACTACGGATACTATCTGCACGCATGATTAATCGACAAGGAGTAGCTGTAACCCAATGGTTAGTTCAATGGAAAGGCTCCAACTCGGATGAGGCAACATGGGCTGATGCTGAGAATATACAGACTTCTTTTCCAACCTTTCAACCTTGGGGACAAGTTGAGGCTGAGGGGGAGGGATGTTATGGTGGAAGAACTGATCAGCTGAAGTGGGGAACAAAGGGAAAGAGGAACACCAGAAACCAAGCTGCTGCAACTGGTAAGATGAACTTCTACCGGGGAGATGGACTTCTACCGCCAAATTCAAATCAGAATCAAGACGACACCGTTTTAAACTAAAAGGAAACGGTGTCGTTTGAGCCAAGGGATTTAATTGTAATTGAAACACGATTTTTAGCTTGCAAGATGAATAATGCGATTTTTATCTGTTATAACGAAGTGAGGAAGGGAGGAATGCGTGTGATGTTGTTAGTGTGAGTTTTCCCTCTCAATTTCTTCTCTGTCTTCTCTCTTTCTCTCCTCCCTCTTATTTCTCTTCTTAATTGCTTGTATTACACTATCAAGTAGTTATTTCGTTCAATTAATAGAATCACAGTCTGGGTCATTGAATTCCAGCTGATTTTCCTCAGTTGTTCTATGTTAATTCGAGTAGAATCTGTTGTTTGAGTTGAAGTTAAGCTTCAACCATAACAAATCATCTTTTAAGAAAAAGGGAAACTGGTCGAGAACACCGGATTTGATAAAAAGAGGTCCAAAAATGAGAGGGTAAGTGGAGATGAGAATGAGGATAAGGACGCAGATAGTTTAATAGCTGCATGCATACCAAATTTTTGCGTAGATAGCAGATCTCCTACCCTAGAATTTAGGGAGGCTTTTGATGACCACACATCTACACTTTAGAACCATCTCTCCTCTTTGTACGTTTATATATCGAGCCGCCACGTCTCATTGATATCAAAGTATTCTTCAAATTGAGCTCTTGAGAATTAAAGAGTTTTTTTTTTTGTGAAAAAATAAATTTTGAAATGATAATTTTTTGAAAAACGTATAATTAAAATGTAGACAAAAATTTATTACGTACAAAATATTCTATCGTGAGAACTTATAGTTGAAAATAAATTTGAAATTTTATTTTTTTGTAAAAATGGTGGCCAAACAAGAGCTGAGATACTGAGCCGTTTATAATCTGAAACGAGGAAATGTTACGGTTCCAATTTTTCTATGGACCTAATTTATAGGTACATTGAAATGTTGGATTAAGATACTTTGAACACGCTGTAGTCCATTCTCACTCTTTCCTCAGCAGCCCTAGAACTCTAAGCTTTGATAGATTTTTTTTTAATTTTATTATTATTATTTTTTTAAGAATGTGCTTCATAATAGTAAATTTTTGAAAAAAGTGTAATTAAAAAATAGAAAAAAATTTTGAATTTACGTGAATAATATTTTAATGTGAGGATGTGTACTTGAAAATAAGTGTGAGAAAAAAAAAAGTTTTAAAATATTTGTTAAACAAAGACTTAATTAAGTAATCATACTTTAATTTTATTTCAATAAGGTAAATTCGTCCAATTTCATCACTTGAAATGGCAGAAAGAATAATGCGATAGCCAAAAATTGATGGTTGTCACTTATTTAATTAAAGTTGTACTTATTTCAGGTTGGTAACTAAAGGTTCCGTGAGACGGGCTTATTTATTCATTGTCACTTCATCATTTTTTGTAGGCAAAACTTGATGAAATTCTCTTAAATTAAAGTGTAGTTACATGATTGAAATCAAATTAAAGTGAAGTTACTCGATTAAATCAATATAAAATGTAGTTACTCAATTGAGCAAAATTAAAGTACACTAACCTGATTGACATTAAATGAAAGTTTAGTCATAGCGATTAGAATTCCTCTTTCATGCATGTAACCACCAACCCTATTGACATAACATGAAAATCTTCATCACGAGACAAAATTGACATATAACTTGGGCTTATTATTATGAGGGAGGAATCACTCGATATAAACGAGCTAAGTCCTTAGTAAAGGTCAAATTTAGCCTAGTTAAAGAGGTTGTATCTCAAGCAAGACAATCACTTAGAAAGTCAAGGAGGATCACGAAGGAGTGCCGACACTACATAAGCTACTAGTGGTCGAGAGAAAAAGAGCAACACCTTATATAGGTTGGACGAAGTTTGAAGCTGCGAGAAAAAGGTAACTCGTCACAACTTAACCCCAGAGAACGTGGGCATGGAACTCCTATTCTCAACGCTACATGTATATAAAATTGTCAATATCTACACGGTTCAAAGCTACCTAACACAATGTAGGGTATGGCTAATATCACAATTTACTAACCCGAATGGAGTACACATGAATGATGGTATGACCATCTAGTGGTAAAAATGAAAGGATCAGTTGAGGTAAGAAATCAACATGGCCTTGTTCTATGAAAGGAAAACCTCGTGACGATTTGCAAGCTTGGCACGTAAAAATAAATATGAGACTTAGGTCGGTCTCACAACCAATGGCGGATCCAGGATTGGAACTCGATTATAGCGGACGTTGATCATTGACCATCAACAGTCAATATCCATAATAGTGAGGTCGTTTATTCATATTTCATTAAATAATATTTTAAAAAAATTCAATCTATATATAAATGCACTAAAACGTAAAAATCATATATGTGTGTGTATGTGAAAATACAATTCAATATAACCCGAATAATAATAATAATAATAATAATAATAATAATAATAATAATAATAATAATAATAATAATAATAATAATAATGATGATGATGATGATACAATCTCACTCCAACTCCATAATTTAGTAGTATAAATAAAAATATTCAAATCACTTGACTACTTATTCTAATTCAATTAATTAATGGGAATCCATCCATCTTAATCAATTACGTTCAATTGAGTTAAAATCCTCAATCGATCCACATATTGCTTATCCTACCAAATTAGTCACGATTCCAATCCCTAAATTCTCTAAATTTTACAGTGTTGTCTTCGTTCAATTCACACCAAATTCGTGCTAACTAAAGAAGTGATTTTATCTAGATTCAAAATTCCTAAATATCATGTACTCCAATTTCACTTTTATTCCTATTGTTATTTTTCACAAATCATATTCACAACTCATAAAATATAAATCATAACTCATAAATAATAAATCAAAAAATGAATTAAATGAACAAAAACGAAAAACGAAAAACGAAAAACGAGAGAGAGAGAGAGAGAGAGAGAGAGAGAGAGACTCACAGTTCGTTTGAGAGTTTGAGATTGGAGAGGCCGGTGTTGGCGATGACTCGTCGACAGCAGCAACAAGTCTAACTTCTGAGTTCGCACTTCGCAAATTGTTAGGCAGCAAGAGAACTAGAGAAAGGTTTGTCGTTTGGTGATTTGATGTAGGTAATTAGTAATGGATTTTCAAAGATATACATTGACATATGGGAAAATTACCTAGAAACCTACTTTTAAAGTTTCATTTTCTAAAAACAGGTGGATTAATTTTTATTTCACAAATTAGGTGGCAATTAAGTTTTAATAATTATAATTAATAAAAATTTAATTAAACATAATCTCTACATATTCACCTCACCTAACCCCCCTCCCTATGCACCATTCATTTCAAAATCTCACCCACCATTCTCTCAGTACTCACAGTACTCATTCTCTCTCTCTCTCTCTCTCTCTGTCTCTCTCTCTCTCTCATCTCTTCTCACCCACCGACAGCCACTGTGGAGTAGCGTCGCCGGTTTCGTCTACGCCGCCACCGTCGGACAAAAGTCACCACCACCATCGAGCGGCGTCGCTCTGAAGAAGCAGTGCCACGACAACCACCACGCGAACGTTGTGAAGACGGAACCACCACTGAGCGGCGTCTGCTGCAGCACGTCACTCCGAGACATCGAAGGGCCACTGTCACTTCGAACATCGGCACGAAGGGCCATTGCACGCAAGGTCGCTTCTCGATCTGAGGAACACCGAGGCGATGTCGAACTGTGGGTTGTGATTTGTAGTTGAGTGCCGATGATGTCTGTAGTTTAGAGTTTTGGGTGATGAGCTTCGCTGCTGGGGTTTTTCAGCGATCGTAGTTTTGTGATTTGTGTGTGGTTGTAATCGCAAGATGGGTTGGTAGAGATGTCGGTGGCGGGTGGACTGTGGGACGAGTGTTTGTTACTGCTTTAGCCTTCCTCTTCGTAGATATTCTCATTTCTCATTGTAGAGATGGCGCATTTGAAGGTAGAACTGTGGCGGTGGGGGTTTTGTTTGTGTTTGGTTGGTTGTGTGTTTGAGTTTGGGTTAGTAGTGAAATGGTGAGGGTGTTAGTAGTGGAGGAGGGGCGGCGGGTTGCCCAATTGTTTGAGTTTCAGTAGTAGTTAGAGTTGTGAAGATTGTGTTAGTGGTGAGGTTAGTTGCCTTTTCAGTCGTCTGATTGTGACTGATTTTGTGTTGATTGTGACTTGAGATTGACATGGTCACAGACATTCACACTCAACACAAATTTGGTTACAGTTAGTCACATTGAATACACACTTGGTCACAATAAGTCACATACAGTCATACTGAACACAAATTTTTTTCGATAATTTTTTAGGAGGTGGAGGCAGGGATAGGGTGGGGTAGGTGGATCCATGGGGGTGGGGGTGTGATTTTCAATTTTTATTTTTTTGGAAATCTTTGAGTTACCTGAGCGACCGTCGGAACAATCGTCGGAGCGGCCGTCGGAGAAGTCGCCGGAGTGATCGCCAGAGCTGATGGCCGTCTTCGGTGGAGAGGTGGAGGAAAGGTGGTGTAGTAGGGTGATAGGATGTAGTAGGTGAGGTGACATGGATATAAATAATTAATGTATATTATATTATATTTTAATATTTAATAACTTTATTTGCCACTTGATTTTTGAAATATATGTCAAGAAGCTTGTTAAGCCTACTAACCAGAAAGTTGTGACAGCCTTAGCAAAATGTTGACATGGAGATGCGTTAGCCTTCTGCTGTTAGCAGTTAATTTTTTTTTTCTTTTACAATCATGTAATACTTATATGAATAAAGCTATGTGTACACAATTTTTTACATAATGTTTTACACCCTCCTCACATGGAGGAGGGCCCACACATAATAAAATAATCGTGGGCCCCCCTCCATGTGAGGGGGGTGTAAAACATTGTGTAAAAAATTGTGTGTACACATAGCACCACTCTACTTATATTTTCCTTTACATTAACTTTTACACTATTTCATGTGACAAAATCTACACTCTTAATTTTGGATACATCTATTACATCACTACACAGATTTTTTACATATAAGGGGAATATCAATCATCTCGTCAAGGACAATGTACATATAATCTAATTAATAGTCATGTGAATCAACCCACACGAATTACGAGCGACACTCGGCAACGGCGCCAAAAACTTGTTGCGTATTTTTATATCGCAAGTGTATGATATCGAACAAGTAATATAGTGGACCTAAGAGTCCGGATTATCGTTCCCACGAGGACTAAACTTTAGTACTTAAAATATTTCTCCTACTACTATTTGATGAAAATAACGAACTCAAAATTCCGATTGTGATGAATGTAGATGCCTAGAATAACTAAATTCCTAAAACGAATGAAGATTTTTGAACGAAAATTGGAGACAAACAAATTGAAGATTCAAATATGTGAGAAGTATTAGGGCAAAACAATTTCACCTAATGATCACCTTAGTTACCAATTCAAGATTCTAGCCTAATGTAGTGTTCGGTCGAATTCTCCTACGGTATTCAATTTACCCCTCTCGAGTTCTCATTGAGCCTATTTAACTAAATCAATTCCATATCTCTATGCAAATTCTCCTTAGTTAAACGAGTTAAAGCACTAGGAATTCATATAACGACCGCGGCACTTAGTATAGGTATCTCTACACGTTATACCTTGTTACCGGATTTTATTACACGTTCTAAGTTTCGAACTCACCTCTCGACTCGTAAGAAACTCAATAAATCATCAAATTAATGGCCAAATAATTTGAAGCATTACACACATAATAAAATCAACACATTGAATAATGAAAAACTCAGAATTCATGAATTAAAATAACTAAGGGTTTCAAAAGATTACATTGTTCGCCCTAATAATGAATTTAGCTACTCATGCGTAAAATAATGAAATAAATAACACAATCTGAGTACATCACCGGATTTAATTGATACAAAAGATGGAAAGATTAAGCCCTTGCACCAAGATCTTCGTCCGCTTCCAATCTTCGATTTGAACCCGAATCCTTGATGTAATTCCTCTTGTGAATCTCTCTTTAATTTGGTGTTTTTCTATCAATTATTGCAAAGTGTCGAACCCTATTTCGTGCCTCTCTTAGCCTCTTTATACTTCCTTTACATCCTTAGCCAAGTTGGAGTCCTTTTTGTGGGCTTTTCGTAGCCCAAAATCAACCTAATTTTTCTCGCGGCGCAGCGCTTGAGCGCCCGACTGCGGCGCTTGAGCGCCGCGTCATCTGTGAAGGTAGCGCTTGAGCGCCATGTAAGTGGCGCTTGAGCGCCCAATCTCTGCCCACATTTTCACTTCAAGGTTTTTTGTGGCGCTTGAGCGCCATAAAGGTGGCGCTTGAGCGCCATCTTCCTGTTGAAATTTCTACTTTGTTCTCCGGCGTTTGAGCGCTATCTCCGGGAGCTTGAGCGCCATATTTCTGCTCCATTCTTCCTCTATTTTGCTCCAAAAACCATTTTTCTTTATTTTAACATTCCTTCAACCAAAACACTAGCAAACACATTAAATTAGATTCTATAATCAGCAGATTAAGTATACAAATGCGACTTTATTGGTACAAAACTCGTGTGTAAAATACACTTATCAAATACCCCCAAACTTAACATGTTGCTAGTCCTCGAGCAAACACATAAACAAGAAAATCAACTAAAGAAAACAAGTCAAACACACAGCTTAGTCGAGGTAGTCTGCGATAAGCTCGGGGAACCGAGTCAATGTATCACCTCTATGAATGACTTCAGAATCACATAGTAAGAGTTAACTTTCACTTATCCAATGCAAACAGGTGTATGTGTGAAAAATCCAGTAAAACGTCGAACATTCACAAGTTGGTTCAGTTTCCCATCCCAAATGGACAATTCTTTCCTTACATCACTCGTTGGATTCACACCCCCCCCAACTTGTTTGTTTTATGCTCTCCCAATGGTGTATCTCTAAGCTCTGTTTCATTCTTTCATGTCCTTACACCTCTCGCATTTGGCATCGTTCAACAGGCAATATCAACAATCTATTCATGTGATGATTCTCCCAAAAGTGAGTGTTCAACCAGCCCGCTTACGCGAAGTGATTCAAACCCGCTAGCTATCTAAAATCCCCAAGAACAAACGTCAATTTCACATTTTTACTTGCTCTCATCATCATCATCTTTTTGTTAGCCCTTTATTGACCTCACCCATATTTCGCTTCTTGACCCCTGTAGCGAGCTTTTAGTCGGTAACTCCCCGGCTTTTGAATGCCAAAAGGGTACCAGGTCATAAGATACCTTGCAGACTTAATCACTCGAGTCAAAAAGGTGCCGGCGTGAGATATAAGCTAAATGATAGCAAATTCGGTTTTTTTTTTTTTTTAGCAATTATAATAAGGGTTAGATTCCTAGCATGTGGTCATCACCAAGCATCTCCAAGATAGTCGAAACACTCCACACAAATTTTAAATCATCAACGGAATCATCACAATCCTAAACTATTTCCTTTACCTGTTAAAACATTCCAACTGTAATTGTAGTCAAGGGATTTTGTGAATCATGGGATACGGGGTTCAGTACCTAGGTTGCATCTATAACTTCAGCCTGTGAACCTCATGTTCGTGTACAACGCTATACTCAATTTCAGTGTACTAGTATCACATATTTGTCATGGATAAGCGAGAATCAAGCCTCAAGCATGTAAATTATCATCATCCACAACAAATCCATTTTCTCAGCTATATTCATCATAGGAGCATGACTACCCAACTCACACAAGCACACAAAAACTGTAAAATCATAAAGAAAATGCAGAAAATAAGAATTTGCATTTTTTTTTATTTTTTATTATTTATTTTTTTTTGTAAAATTATTTTTTTTTTCTTACACGTTCTAAGTTTTTATTTTTGAAGCACGCAAGTCAATCACACAATCACATAAAACACAAAGTAAACTAACTACGCACATAGCACATAAACAGGCAATTACCCCCAAACTTAAGATAAACATTGTCCTCAATGTGAAAAAGGAATAATAGAAAGGGGGACTTACCTGCAAAGACACTAAGTGTCTTCAGCATCGTCGGCAGCATCCCGAGGATTAGCCAAGAGTGCAGCATGATCAGGTGGTTGAGGAAAAGTGAGGCCCGGATGCGTGGAGGCGAGAACGTTGTTGAACTCATTCTGATATTGAAATTGTGCTAACAAGGAAGTCTGCATTGCATTCATCTGGAGTTGCATCAAGTTCAGCTGCGCGGCAAGGTCCCGGATAGAAGGGTCGGTCCGTCGAGGACGACGGGATCCCGAAGGTCGCTCAACAGAATCAGGCTGTGGAGCATGTTGGAGCCCCTGACATTTGAAAAATCTCCAAGTACGGTCCCGTGTGATGACTAGCTTCGGGTGAATGACCTCTTCAGATGGGTGGGTGACAATTCCACCTTCCAGGCATAATTCATAAAGCAACGAGGGATGTCCCAGGCCACCGGTAGTAGAGCCACGTAGTGTGTGCAAAATGTCATTGTGAATGACCCGACCCACATCAATTGATAACCCCCGCTGAATAGCAAAATTTAGAATCGCCCGTTCCTTGGTGACCTCGCTCAAATTCCTACTAGGCAATAGTTTAGCGGATATGAAGTGATGCCATGCCTTGCATTCTGCGAACATACCTGAGGACGAAAATTTGTCATCATCTCGAGCCGCTTCGGGAGGTTCCTGGGTGAGCCAATAAGCGAATAACCTCATCATAATCCACTCCCTCAGTGAGTAGATGCGAGTACTCATCCTCTTCAATGTCAGGCAAGTGATAAAACTGATTAATAGAAGTGCGATCAAACGGTATCCATTTGCCCCGTACAAAAGCCCGAAATTCCTTGTGTTCTTTAGCATTGGCAAAGAATTCCTGAACCACAGGAATTAAGGCGGTCGAAATTTCTTGAGCAAAGGTCTCCCAATGGCGTTGTTCAATCTGCTCCTGCATGTAATTTTCAAATCCTCGCTCCGGAATACATGGTTTGTGAACCACCATATTGTTATACCTTTCGGAGGCCTCCGCACTGATAAACTTGCTCCTATCAAAGGAACTGGAAGATGCGGAAGAGGATTTGGATTTCTTCTTTGACGGCATTTGTCCCTTGAGGCTTGAACTTGGTTGATAGATGTAAGAATTAGTGGTACGACAAGCTCCAACTTGACCTTGGAAACATGTGTTCGTGTGTGGGATGGGTAATAGTGAAAGAGAAAAAAAATCAAACAAGAATGGGAGAGAGGGGAAGATGAAGGGGAGGAGTTGGTTTTGAGAGAAAGAGAGGGAGGCTTGAGAGAATATGGGGAAAAAATATATGAGGGAGTTGGGGGTGGGTTTGGTTTTGTTTATTTTATTTTTTTGTTTGTGTTTAATTTAAATTTTTTTTTTTTTGGGTGTTTTCGATAGGGACGCAGCGCCTAAGCGCTGCGATCCTGTAAAAAAAATTGGGAAATTTTTTTTTTTTTTTTTTTGGCGGCGCTCAAGCGCCAAAAATCTGTAAAAAAAATTTTTTTTTTTTTTTTGTTTTTTTGTTTTTTTTTTTTTTTTTGGCGGCTCAAGCGCCAAAAATCTGTAAAAATTTTTTTTTTTTTTTTTTTAAAAACCGTTACCTCCAAATGGCCCTCATGCAGGTGTAAGCCTCTGCCCCGTGAAAATCGTGACCCCTCCGGTCTCCTGTAATCACCCCCAAACTTGAATTGTGCCTATAATTCACCGAGAACAATTCAAGTGAGACAACAACGAATGAATGAACTAAGCAAGACAAATAAA
Organism: Fraxinus americana; assembly: GCA_035079005.1. Taxonomy (NCBI): domain Eukaryota; kingdom Viridiplantae; phylum Streptophyta; class Magnoliopsida; order Lamiales; family Oleaceae; genus Fraxinus; species Fraxinus americana. The sequence continues at coordinate 30,798,875 of CM068707.1, forward strand.
TGAATGAACGGCAAAAGAGAACAAAATAAAAATAGGGTAAGGGCTTGGGTTGCCTCCCAAGAAGCGCTTTTTTATAGTCTATAGCTAGACTATCCCTTGATTACTCTGGACTGGCTAGTTCAAGACTCTCTGTAGTTGTGGGAAAGTCTTCAACATAATGCTTGATTCGATGCCCATTAACCTTGAAATTGCCCTTCGTTGGATGGTACAACTCAATTGTACCATAAGGGAACACCTGGGATATCGTGAAAGGACCAGACCATCGAGATTTCAACTTCTGCGGGAACGACTTGAGCACGGAGTTGTACAAGAGCACTTGATCTCCTATCTTGAAAATGCGTTGTTAGATGTTTTTGTCATGCCACTGCTTTGTTCGTTCTTTGTAGATTGAAGCATTTTCATACGCTTCCCTTCTGAACTCCTCCAATTCATGAAGTTGTAGGATCCGTGTTTCTCCAGCTTTCTCAAGATCCATATTCAACTGCTTCAATGCCCAGTAAGCTTTGTGTTCAAATTCAACTGGTAGGTGACAGGCTTTCCCAAACACTGTGCAGCAAGGAGACATCCCAATTGGTTTTTGAAAGCCGTACGATCGCCATGGCAAAGCACGTCCAGTTCCTTAGACCAATCTTTCCGTGAGGCATTTATCGTGAGTTCAAGAATCCTTTTCAACCGCCTATTTGATGTTTCCACCTGGCCACTAGTTTTGCGGATGATAAGGTGTGGCTATGCGATGTTGGACCCCATGTTGTAGCAAGAACGACTGGAAATAGTCGATTACGGAAGTGGGTCCCCGTCATCGATGATGGCTCTTGGCGCTCCATAACGATTGAATATGTTCTTACGTATGAACTCCACCACTACCTTTGCATCATTTGTAGGTAACGCCTTTGCTTCCACCCATTTGGAAACATAATCCATGCGCACGAGGATGTCACAGGTTGTTATAAGACGATGGAAACGGTCCCATAAAATCGATACCCCACACATCAAATACTTCCACTTCGAGAATGTTGTTCAATGGCATCTCATGTCGGGCGAGAAATGTTACCCGTTCGCCGACACTTATCCACAAGATCTGCGAAACCGTGGCGATCCTTAACGGTGTTGACGATAAAATCAGCAGAACGCATCACGCATGAGTTTTGTTGGCCCGAAATGACCTCCATATGCCGAAGCATGAACTCGGGACAATATTGGTTTCATCTCATCTTACGGCACACACCTTCTCGATAATCACGATCAGCCCTCTTCTGTACAAGTGTGGATCATCCCAAATAATAAAACTTTACTTCATGGAGAAGTTTCTTCTTATTGATAGGTAAAATCGGGATCTACATGCCCACTTGCTAAATAATTTACAATGTCGACATACCAAGGTGCTTGCTCCACCCGCGTGAAGTTGCTCATCGGGAAAGATTTCATTGATATCTAAACCATCGACTCCTCAATTTGTTCAGTAGGGATAGATGATCTCGCTACGATTTTACTGTCCCCTTTTTGTCTCGAATTTAGATGTCAAATTCTTGTAATAATGTGTACCAATTAACACTGGGCTTAGCATCCTTCTTCTCAAATAAATATTTCAAGGCTGAATGGTCTGTGTAAACAATCACCTTGGACCCTATGAGATATGAACGGAACTTGACAAATGCGAAAACCATTGCCAGCAGTTCCTTTTCAGTTGTTGCATAGTTGATTTGAGCATCTGTCAATGTTTTGCTGGCATAATAGATTACATGCAAAACTTTACCTTTTCGTTGCCCCAATCTTTGCGCCACAATGACAAAATCACTTGCGTCGCACATGAGTTCAAACGAGTTCCAGTGCAGTGCTACTATAAGCGGTGCAGAAGTTAACTTCTCCTTTAGAGTGTTAAAAGCGATCAAACACTCCTCGGAAAAGAGGAAAGGTACATCCTTCTCCAACAAATTACACAAGGGCTTTGTTATCTTCGAAAAATCTTGAATAAATCTCCTGTAGAACCCTGCATGACCCAGAAAACTCCGAATTCCTTTAACTGAAGTCGGGGGCTGCAACTTTTCAATCACTTGTATCTTTGCTTTGTCAACTTCGATACCACGTGTTTGAAATCCGATGACCCAACACTATTCCTTCTTTGACCATGAAGTGGCATTTTTCCCGATTAAGCACCAAATTTTTCTCCTCGCACCTTTGTAGCACAAGTGCCAAGCGCTCCAGACAATTATCAAAAGAGTCCCCAAAATCTGAGTAGTCATCCATAAATACCTCGATGTACTTTTCGACCATGTCCGAGACTATTGCCATCATACACTTTTGAAAAGTTGCGGGTGCATTACGAGAGACCAAAGGGCGTACGTCTGAAAGCGAAAGTACCGTAAGGACACGTGAAAGTTGTTTTCTCCTGGTCTTACGGGGCTATTGCTATCTGATTGTATCCCGAATATCCATCCAGAAAATAGTAGTGTGAATGTCCTGCTAACCGCTCCAACATTTGATCAATAAATGGCAATGGAAAGTGATCTTTTCTGGTGGCGTTATTCAACTTCCTATAATCTATGCAGACCCTCCATCCAGTTACTAATCGTGTTGGGATAACTCATTGTTCTCATTCTTTTCCACCGTAATTCCACCCTTCTTAGGCACCACATGGGTACTGGGTGACCCAAGAGCTATCTGAAATGGGGTAAATAATTCCTGCATCAAGTAACTTTAATACCTCTTTCCGTACTACTTCCTTCAAATTTGGGTTCAACCTGCGCTGCCCCTCCACTGATGGCTTGGACTCATCCTCCATCAAAATTTTGTGCATACAGAGGGTGGGGCCCGATTCCCGAATGTCGGCTATTGTCCATCAATTCTTTGTCTTATGCTCCCGAAGTACACCTAATAGCTTGTTTTCCTCCTCTGTGGTAATGTCACTGGCAATGATCACTGGCAAGGTTGAGGCATCTCCCAAATATGCATAACGGAGGTGTGATGGTAAGGGCTTTAACTCCAAGGTGGGTGCTTCCTCCACTGATGGTACTGGTGGTGTGGGATTTGAACCAAGAGACTCATATTGCCAATGTCTCTTTGCAGTTGATTGTTCAACCATAATCACCACATATTCTATTTCTTCTGACCTTTCTCCCTCAAGTTGTGCACTGTCTCCCTCATGGTCATTCTTTGGATGTGTTTCATGAAAAACATCTGTCACAAGTTGGTCAAAGGCATCCACTTGACAGCAAGTGTCTGATGTCAGTGGATGTTTCATTGCCTTGAACATGTTGAAGATGACCTGTTCATTGTCCATACGAAGGATCATTTTGCCATCATAAACATCAATCAAGGCTCGCCCCGTTGCTAAGAATGGTCTCCCCAAGATAAGAGGAATATTGGAATCCTCCTCCATATCAAGAATGAAGAAATCGGTACCAGGAAAATAAATTTATCAACTTTGACGGCCCCACATCCTCCACAATCCCCTTTGGCCTTTTTATAGACCGATCGACAAGTTGTAAAGAAATTGTTGTAGGTTTAGCTTCTCCAATCCTAGAGACACCTTAAGCAGATAGTGGCATCAAGTTAATACTGGCACCTAAATCACACAAAGAATGTTCAAAATAATTAGACCCAATTGTGCATGGTATAGTAAAACTCCCTGGATCCTTGAGTTTAGGAGGTAGCTTTTTCAGAAGTATGGCACTGCATCCTTCATTCAAACACACGGTCTCATGTTCTTCCAGTTTTCTCTTGTTGGCTAGGATCTCTTTTAGAAACTTTGCATAACTCGGCATCTGTGCAATTGCATCAGCAAACGGTATGTTGATGTAGAGTTTCTTGAAAATTTCAACAAACTTGGCGAATTGTTTGTCCAACTTCCTCTTTTGCAACTTTTGAGGAAAAGGGATCGGTGGCACATAAGCCTTGACAGGGCTCGGTGCTCTAACTGCTTCTCTCCTTTCCTCTTTTTCTTCATGTGTATGTGTTCTCACTTCCTCTTTTTCCAGTACCCCTTCTACTTCCATTTCTTTCTCTTGTCTGTCTGGCCTTTTCACATGTATCTCGGGTAATTGTACTCCGCTTCTCGTTGTGATGGCTTGCACTTGCTCCTTAGGGTTTATCATGGTGTTACCCGGCAATGTTCCTTGAGGTCTTTACAACCGCTTAACTTTGAGCAATCCCGACCAATTTGTGTTTCCAATTTCTTGATCGAGGCACCAAGTTGATTCCGAAAGTTTGTATCAATTTGTTGGAAAACCTTATCTGTCTTTTGCATGTCTTGATTGAACATCTCTCCCAAACTTGGTTTCTTCTCCTGCTGAGCATTATGTGGGACATGTCCTGGCTGAGTATCAGGACCGTCCTAAATTTGGGTGTTGTTTCCATCCTGGATTGTAAGTCTCGAGAATATGGGTTAAAATTGGGGATCCGTTTTGAATGAAGTTAACCTTTTGTTCCTCTCTGGAAAACCCATGTACATACAACTTTACATTGCATGATTAGCTCCACAATTGTCGCAGGTTGGACTACTCATTATAGCATTTACTCCTCTCGTCTGTGCCGTCACCAACAGTTCTACCTGTTTTGTCAACGCTGCTGTTTGGGCATTAGTGGATGTAGGGTGATCCACTTCATACCTCCAGTGCTCGAGGTGGTGCCACTCTTTACGAAGGGAACATTGAGTTTGTAGTGGCAACTAGCTCAAATTGATCCAATGATTCTTGCACTTATGGTTCTCATGACCGATCCACCCGAAGACGCGTCCACCTGAGCTTTTGCCAACGGTAATAGTCCGTAGTAAAAGAGGCTCGCCCAATTTCCATTTGGAATTCCATGATGTGGGCATTTTCTTATTAGATCCTTAAATCTGGTCCATGCCTCATGAAAGCTTTCTCCATCACGTTGTTGGAAAGTTTGAATTTCCAACCTTAATCTGGCTACTTTAGCAGGTGGAAAGTATTTGTTGCAGAATTTTCGGGTAAGGTCTTCCCATGTTAATATACTAACATGAGGTTCAGCATCTAACCACTCCAGTGCGGCATCTCTAAGTGTGTAAGGAAATAGACGTAGTTTGATAGCATCTTCATTGACCCCCGGAGCATGAAAATTCTGATAATTTCGAATAAATCTATCTATGTGTGTATTTGGATTCTCATGAGGCAACCCATAAAATTGGAGAGTGTTACTCATCAGATTTATCCATTCTGTCCTTAGCTGGAAGTTGTTGACTCCAAAATCAGGATACACAATACTAGAGCTGCCCCAGTGCGGCGACAAAGTGTATCAAGAACATGGCCATCGGTAAATGTCCTTGGTTTATTTCACAGCTCTTATTGCTTTGATTTGGTGGTACAGCCCGCTACCGCGGCAAATTGTCCTATTGGTTGAATTGGAGCTGGAATGTTCGGATTATCCGCCGTTTTGATGTTGCTTTGTTTTTGTGTGTGTTCCATGCGTCTTCGTCTAAAGGTACGTTCTATTTCGAATCAAACGGTTCAAGTTTGTTGCCTTGGGTACGGAGCATACAATGAACACCCTTTTAAGTAGAAAAAAATCAAAACAATGCACTCAAATCGAATAATAACTAGTAAACAAATAAATAAAAAGAGAATACCCAAATCAAACAACGGCAAGAAAAACAAATT